>JAQSUU010000259.1:15010000-17510000 GCA_038087645.1 Saccharum hybrid cultivar R570
AACACATAATATAAAATGGATAGCAAACTAGCAGTACATTACATCACATGATTTCAGTTCTCACAACACAAAACACAAGCACACAGCAGCAAAGAGTTCTAAGTTCATAAGTTAAAGATACATGGATGCATAATAAAAGCTGAAACATGACATGAAGCTGTCTCACACACACTTCTTTAGTAGGGTTCTTCCATCACATAGTCATCCTCTTCTTCATCAAACTCTTCTTCTCCGGACTCAAACTCTTCATCTTCATAGAACTCTCTCACCCTTGCACTTCTACGCAGCTCTAGTTGGTCTTCTGCTCCCACTGCATCTCCAATCACAGACCAAGGTATCCCTGTACCTTCCATCTCTTCCTCATCTTCGTCATCTCTAAAGACAACTAATGCACACTCATCTCCATTCTCTTGGAGAAAACCTTGTGCTTCAGTTGTCTCACTAGACAAGAGAACATCAGTAAT
This sequence comes from Saccharum hybrid cultivar R570, assembly GCA_038087645.1. Lineage (NCBI taxonomy): Eukaryota > Viridiplantae > Streptophyta > Magnoliopsida > Poales > Poaceae > Saccharum > Saccharum hybrid cultivar. The sequence continues at coordinate 15,010,465 of JAQSUU010000259.1, forward strand.
TTTCTTTGACTTGATCTCTCTTATTCATTAGCCTGTTGTTGAATTGAATGAAAACCAACTTGTTGAGGCGGTCTGTAGTAAGCCTATTTCTCTTCTTAGTGTGCACCTTTTAAATTAAGAATAAGAGCACTTTTAGTTGTACAATTTAATTGTAATGCTGCTGAAATTTTGATAACAGATAGGTACTAACCCCATCAAAGCCACTCCAAATTCTTTCACAACCAGAAGAGCTTGCTGTCAAAGATAGGATCCTTGTAGCCATCTTCTGTAGAGCTGGTGTTTCAGTTCCATACAGCCGCCACCATGATGCTGAAATGAAAAACCTCTCTATTAGTTAGTAGGTACAACTGATTTCTTATTAGATGAACACAACAAACAACCATGTAAGTGTTCAGCAAACAACTTTTACCTGGATTATAATCAAAGTTCTCAAAAGTCCTTGCAAGCTTCTTGCTAAATGGTCCTTCTCTATTCTGAAACTTCTGGAGTTCAACATTGGCAGCTTGTTCTTGCATGTCTTCATCATGATAAAAAAAGTCTCCACACAACTGATAAAGGCTACTGTCATTTTGGGAGCATCAAAGATTGAAGCATCAGCATAACTGTAGTGTGGATTCAGCAAATATGTTGTCAAATGCAATGAAGAATCAAGTCTTCCAGCCATCTTCTTGTCAACAACAGCAATAACATCCTTGAAACGGGCCTCATTATTGCCAAGAGCCTCTTTGATCTGTCTCTTTGCCTTCAATAGTTCTCCATATACAAAACCCATGGCCGGCTTCACATCTCCATCAACCAAACGGAGAACTTTGAACAATGGCTCAAAAACAGCTATTGTCAACTTCACATCCTTCCAAAAGTTTGCATTCAATATAGTTGCTGTGGCATTTTTTCCCTTCTTTGATTTCACATCCTTCAATGAGTCCCACCTACTATGCACCACCATCTTTCTTAGCCGATCCTTCTTCTCTAGTATGCTGTTCAAAGTCAAATAGTTTGAAGCAAACCTAGTCACTCCTGGCCTTACTATCTCTTTGCCATCAGTGAAGTACCTCATGCACTCTAGTGTTCTTGTGTGCCCATAGACAAATATGGTGAATGCCTTTGCTTGGTCAATCACCTTCTTGAATCGAGGCAAGTTGCCGATTCCTTGGAGCATCAAGTTGATAGTGTGAGTTGCACAAGAGGTCCAAAAGATCTGTGGTCTCTTCTCATGCAGTAGCTTCTTTGCTCCCATGTTGTTAGAAGCATTGTCAGTCACAACTTGCACCACATTATCTGGACTAATGTCTTCGATTGCTTTGTCCACTAGTTCAAAGATGACTTCACTTGTGTGTGACACATCTGACATCTCTTTTGAGGAAATGAAACTGGTTCCTTCAGCACAGTTAGTGACCACATTCATTATGCTTCTCTTCTTATCTGACCAAGCATCGGTCATAATAGAGCACCCATTCTTCATCTTCTCGGCGTCACGTTCTTGCAGCAAACTCTTGGTTCTTGCATACTCTTCTTCCAGCAATCTCCCTCGCAGGTCAAACATAGTTGGAGGTTCAAATCCAGCCCCAAATTGTCCAATTGCTTCACACATTTGCTTGAACTCATCATTGTCACATGCATTGAATGGTATTGCTGCAAAAAAAAAAAAGAAAATTAGTGTTCAGTAGCAAGGAAATCTGATGAACAATGTTTTCCGGTCGTCCGATTAATCACGATTAATCGCGACTAATCGCCCTAATCGGTCCTTGATGTCCGACCAGAGGGACCGACTCGATTAGGGCGATTAGTTTTCTGGTCGTCCGATTAGTCGATGACTAATCGCGATTAGTCGGGCGATTAGGCTTCCGGGACGACCAGTCCTCTGTTTTTGGCGAGCGCGCGTGCACGGGCGCGGGCGAGCGCGGGAAAGGGAATCCGCCCGAGCAGAAGCGCGCGCAGCGCGCAGCGGGAAAGGGAAACAATTGCGGGCCCGCGCGGAAGGATTAGAGGGAGAAGCCGCCGCTGGATCGAAGCCGCCGCTGCTTCCGCTCGCAGAAGCCGCCGCCGCTTCCGCTGGAGGAGATTCCCCCGCAAGGAAGATTCCCCCGCCGCCGGTTGCTCTCCTCCACGCCGGCTGCTCTCCTCCCCGCTGCTGTTTGGCCGCCGCTTCCGCTGGAGGAGATTCCCCCGCAAGGAAGATTCCCCCGCCGCCGGACGGACTCAGTCCGTCTGGATCGAAGCCGCCGCTGCTTCCGCTCGCAGAAGCCGCCGCCGCTTCCGCTGGAGGAGATTCCCCCGCAAGGAAGATTCCCCCGCCGCCGGTTGCTCTCCTCCACGCCGGCTGCTCTCCTCCCCGGTCTTCACGATGAGCTCCTCTGACGACGGTATGTGCCTTCCCCTCTCCATCTTCTTCCCTCCTCCCCCCATCCCTCTCTCTGTTTGGTGGTTGCTCCTTGCTCCTTGCTGCTTGCTGTGATGTCCCATCCCCCATCGTCCATCCATCCTAAGAACTGGTGCTTCTGCAGATGTGGACCAACGTGCTGCAGCCGTGGAAGTGTACATGCCACCGCCTGACCTTGGAGGTGAAGGAGGTGTTCCATCATCAGTCGGGTCAGATCCCGCTGCCACTGAATCCTCATCAGCAGCTGACATTCCTTCCCTAATTGAGAGGGCTCTAGCAAAACTACCTCCAGAGCTTAGGGAACAAGCTGTTGACACCAAGAGGAAGGCAAAATCAAAAGACCCAGGATGGAAGTATGGGTGGTGGCCAGATCCTACCAAGAAGGACTTTGTGCAGTGCATATTTTGCAAGAAGGTTGTGCCTTCTGGAATATGCAGATTCAAGCAGCACCTTGCTGTGTGTGGCTGGCTGTGTGCTTCAATTTGGATGTTGAACTTGTGAACTATGTTGCTGTGTGTGTGTGGCTGGCTATGAATTTGGATGTCGAACTTGTGAACTATTTTGGTTATGTAATATGCTGGCTGCTATGTTCTGTTAAATGCTATTTATTTGCTTGATAATGCAGCAGAGCTGCTGTTGATTTGTGTCAAGGTCAACACTACAATTGTGTTTCTAATTGTAGTCTTCTTTGGTTTTCCAGGCTTCCAGCAGCAAGTCAGCAAAGGAATGTTGTTTGGGACAGGAATACAGAGTTACAGACATCTGGACAGTGCAGAAAAGAGAAGAAAACAACTCCCACAAGTAAGTCACCAGCTAGTCTTGATGCTTGCTTCATTATGTATGCAATATAGTATATATAGGTATATATATATAGTATATATATGTCCTGATATATAGGACGACTTGGACGACCAGCATGGTCGACTAGGCTCGACTAATCGGCCTGGTCGACGACTAATCACGATTAGTCTTCTGGTCGGTCCCAAGGCGACTAGGTCCGACTAGACGACCGGAAAACATGGCTGATGAAATTAAAATCTGCAATATAATAACAGCAAGGAAAAGGAAATTACCATGGTTATAGGCCCATCTTGCAATATATTTATGGACTTCATGTAATCTTTCTTTCCAAAGTTCCTTGTTGAGCTTCTGTTGAGTCAAAGATTCAGATCTGCTTGATGTAGGATCAATAGCTCTTGTCCATTTGTCCATGGGGCCTAATTTGTGAGGCTCTGAACTTCCAACACAAGTGACTTCCTCTGACCCTTCAACCCTAGATATATGAACATCCTCTCTAAGTTCTAGCTCATGAACAACCTTCTCCTGCCTCTTCCTTTTTGATTCATCCAGTGCTTTCTTGCACTTTTCTTGAGCCTCCTTTAACCTCTCTTTGGTGGTCTTCGTGCCCGGGCATTTCGTGGCATTCTTTCCTTCCTGGGCAATATGCTGCTTCAACCGAAAAACCCCTCCAAACATTTTTTTTGTCACAGAGTATGCACTTCACATGGTCCTTGTTGTTTGGATTAATAAGAACCCCAAACTCCCATCCCACATCATCTGAATTCCTTTTCAAGACACTTGTTCCCTGTCCCTCTCCCTCTGTTACAGTCTGAGGGGTCTGAGTTTCAGTCATCTGAGTTCAAGCCATCAATCAACAAAACAATTACAAACATGCTTGGTGGCAACACAATTCAAAGCATTCAGTCAACAACTACTTGCAATCATAAGATGGCAACACAAAGCATTCAGTCAACCATTACATGTATATGTATATGAGTATATCAGTATATGGCAACACATTCACATTCAGACACAACTTGCAAATTTCAGAAAGGAGACAGAGGAAAGGAAACAGAGCAGAGAAAGGAAACAGAGGAGAGGAGAGGAGAGGGGCAGGGGAGGAGGACATACAGACCTTGGGGCTCGCTTGAGGGAGGAGACCGGCGTCGGGGAGGAGCACAAGCCGAGCCTGCGTTGGGGCGGAACAGCAGACGCGTCGCGACGGGGAGGAGCAGCGGCTGCGTCACCGGCGGGGAGGAGCAGGAGCTGCGTCGCGGGCGGGGAGGAGCCGGAGCCGGAGCCGCGTTGCAGGCGGGGAGGAGCAGGAGCCGCGTCGCGGGCGAGGAGGAGCAGCAGCCGTGGTCGGGGCGGAGCAGCAGCCGCGTCCCCGGCGGGGAGGAGCAGCAGCCGCGTCGCCGGCGGGGAGGACCTCCAGCCGCGTCGCCGGAGGGGATGAGCACGAGCAGGCACGGACTTTCTCTCCCCCTTTTCCCTCTTATCCTTCTCCAGCGCGCCGATTTTTCCCGCGCGTGAAGCTCCCTGCGCGCGCGCTCTTCCCGCGGCGCCAAAATTTCGTGCGCGCGCGGCCGGGCCGCCATTTTTCCGCGCACGCACGCCCGCGTCGGCCGTCTAAATCGATTCCGCGCCGCCTCGGTCTCCTGGGCGCCGCCGAATCGCGCCTGGGCGCCGCCTAGTCGGTCCGCCCGCCTAGAGGGGCGACTACCCCCGTAGTCGCGGCGCTGGGCCGTAGACTAGCGACTAGGCGCGCCTAGGCGCGACGTAGTCGTCGATTTTCAAAACTTTGCTTATATTTGAAATGGAGGGGTAGATCTTTGTTAAAGAGTACAAAGACCATCGAGCAAGGGACTGCACATGTTCATAATAGATCTAAAATATTAACTCTAAGGCCTTGTTTGGATGGCATGTATTCATCTCAATCCACATGTGTTGAAGTGGATTGAAGTGGAATTAAACTAAGTTCCATTTCATTCCACTCCAACACATGTGGATTGAAGTGGATACACATGCATCCAAACAAGGCCTAATTTTGTTCAATGCAAAGCAATATGAATCAGAAAATTACGAACGAACTATTTCACAGATCCTTCATCACCAATCAGAATTAAGAGAACACTCCTAGTTTCGATCAACTTGATTTCTGTCCAAGTTTACAGCAACATGTGCTTCATCCAGGTGCACAAAGAAATAGGGCATTGAAATTTTCAAGGAAATAGTATCAGTAGATCTGCTTTCTGTTATTGTAATATTTTCTATGTAATCTACCAAACAGCCACTTGCTCACTTTAGGTGGTGAAACCCAACCCTCATGTTCTACCATATCCTTACTTGTAGTGTATGTGCGATGGTCCTTTATGAGTATCTACAACTCACATAATGCTCACCTAAATTCCATCACATTTATTGTTTGTCCATATATACAGCAGGCTGAAACTCATGCGGACCACCAAGAATTAGGACATTGCAAATAATGATTAAAACTAAGAGAACAATACACATAATTTCCATCAGTTTGTTATCTGTGCACATTTAGATTGAATGCAATTCATGCAGAGCACCAAGAATTAGGCATTACCATTTGTGTACAAAAAAAATATTAGAGGATCGCATGTCATTATTATGCAGCATTGTCTATCCACCCGAACAAGATCGCTAGATGATCAAAGTATGAAACACAATTAACATATTCTATTGTATCCAAGCACCATGCTTCTAGTGACCCTAAATGTGTGATGGTCCTTTATGAGCACCTATGACTCACATAGTGCTCACCTAAATTTCATCAATTTCTTGTTTGTCCATATTTACAGCAGGACGCAACTCATGCGGCCTACCAAGAATTAGGACATTGTAGAAACCATATAAAATATAATAATTTACCCATCACACTATGTTTCTGTAGATATATAACGGTATCAGCAATAAGGCTACCAGCATGTTTGCAAGTTAAAGCTGTAAATCAAGAATGAAGAAACGTATCCTGCGGTTCTTACTAATCTCTTGCACGTGAATGTGGTCCCATTATGAGCACTTACAAATCATTTAATAATCAACTAAATTCCATCAACCTTATTCTTTGTCCATATTTACAGAAAGACGCAACTCATGAAGCCTGCCAAGAATTAGGAGATTAAGTTAAGACTTAAGAGCACACAGAGGTACATATTTACTATTTGCAGGCTATAATTGTAGAACAGGTTGACAGGTTGATTAATCCGCAGTTCAACACTGCAGTTCATTTTAGCACCTGAAGGATACATATATTTTTGAAATCATACAAAGCAAACCTAATTTCTCAATTTATTACCAATCCATATTTACAGCAAGACACAACTCATACATGCAGCCTGCCAGAATCTTTTAGATAAACTCTAGGTCAGCTAAAACAATTAGTCTATTTGTTTATGCACATTTGAAAAACAGATCAAGTTCACTTAATAAAACAACATTGTCATTGACCATACATGAATAACAAACAAAAAGTGTTGCTAATTGATAGTCATAGATCATGTGTTGGCAGTGCAATGAGTTTACTATATACAGCTAAACGGGATACTTACACACGAGACACGACATGGAGGACTTGAAGGAGCTACGCTTGCGCTTCTGATTAGTCTTTTTTTGAATGAAAATGGAAGGGGCTCTGCCTTTCAATAAGGGGAAATCAGTTTTATGTACAGGCTGTGGCACAAGAGGGGCTGCAAAGCACCAACAATAAGGAAGATCTAGCACTAATCAATAAACAGGTTGTAGCGGGTGTGCCCTTTTGTACATATCAATGTAGTCTTTGAACCGTCCGGCGACCTGGATGATCATAGAGTGGACATTTTCAAAAATCGTTCGGTTTCGTTCTTTCCAGAGGTAAGAGGTTCCACATGGTGTAACAAAGAAGGTTCGCTTGTGCTCTTTGTGGATCAAATTCGTTGTGTGTTCCCACCAATCTGCGATGGATGTGAAGTTCCCTTGTTGTGCCACATCGAAATTTGCGAAGTGCTCCCAAGTTATGATTTGGCTCCATACCTCTTGCACGAAGGGACAAGCAAGGCAAAGGTGGAACCCGGTCTCAAGCGGACCATTGCAGGCTTCTGATTAGTCTAAGACACACGTGTTCTTGTAGTCTTCACTTCTCGCCTATCAGGTGTGACCTGGGAAGTTCTTGATATATCCTCTAAAGCTAGGCATTCAGACTTAGATTTTCTGTTTGCCTTATTAGTATCCTCCTTCGACATCCTACTAGTCTCTGGTTGACCATCTTCATTTTTACCAGTTCCAAGATCTTCTTTATCCTCGACCAAGGAGTGCAATTTTTGCAGCTCATCCTCAAGAATTGACATCCTCTCTTTGGCATTTGTCACCTCTACTTGTAGTCTAACAATTTCATCATCCTTCTTTTGGGCTTCCACTTGCAGCTCATCTACATTCTGCAGAAGCTTTTGTACTGCTTCGGTAGCCTGCTTTACCTCTATGTTCTTGCTCTTAATGGTCCCACTGTAATCTTCTTCCATTGTCTTAAGCTGGTTCCACACAAAATTCTTTTCCGCTTGTAATGCTGAAATTTCCTTGTCCTCTGATTTCAGGATCTTGTAAACTTTCTTTAGTTTCCTTATCTCTTCCCTAATATCTTTCCCACTTTTCTCGTGATCTGAATTGTCGGTACTAATCTCCACCTGACTTTCAAACTTCTTCAGTTTTTCCTGGCATTATGAGAGAAGGTAAAAAATCGGTGAGATGGACAATATGAAATCCACAATGGGCTAGGCAAACTAAACTCATGTATTTGTAATTACCTTTAGCTCAGTATTTTCAGCAGCCAAATTCGAAATACAACTTTTGAAGTCCTCCAAATCATCCTCAGCAAGTTCTGGTTTGAGTACACAAGAGAAGGTTTGACATTAAATTCCAAAATAATAAGTTGGAATCTCAAAATGCAACATGGAGATGCAGTAGGAGAGAAGTGCACAGTACGGCCCTTTTTGCAAATCTCCATGATGCATAGATATTTGATAAAATAGCTAATAATTCATTGTGAAATAATGAATGTTGAATGCAATATAAATTATGAATATTATGGCAGAAAAACATAATAGGTGGTCTGATATTTGGATATGAAACATTACATTTGGAAACGAGGTACTTGTAATAGGAAACAATTAACAGGACCTTCTTTCATTAATCGATTGCTACGCTGGAGGAGAGAAAATCATCTTACATGTTCTGCAAACCATGAAAGAAAAAATTAATATATATATATACACAATGTCAAGTCCTATAACTGTGATAGAACAAAGACAACAATAGCTAAAGTAAGAGGTAAAAATGACTGCAGTTTTGAATCAGTTCTTTATCTTATAATAACTCAAGATGTGATTAATCAGGATCAGTCGTAGATAATCATTTATCATCTTATAAATGCACGGCTTAGTAAAATAATCGTAATGGATTGTGTGCGTGGTTGCGTGCATGTCACTGCGATGAGTTCAACAGACTGAAGTCATGGAAGCGTAGTACTCACCTTGATGTGGCAACAGACATCGGCTGCAACTATGCAGTTGCAGCATGCTTGTCTCCATCTCATCAGCCAGCATTCTTTTCCACCGGAGGTGCTGCAGACTCTTCAGCAGTTAGGCCACATAGAATGAATCCTACAGAATCGCAAGGCCAAAATGAGTTTCTATTTCTTTTTAGAATTTGCCATTAAGTGCGTAGTGGAGTTCTAAAGCGGGCCGATAATGTAAAGAGCGGTAGAGGTCGACCTAAACTAACTTGGGACGAGTCCGTTAAGAGAGATCTTAAGGAGTGGAATATCTCCAAGGATTTAGCTATGGATAGGAGCGCTTGGAGATTGGCAATCAACGTGCCTGAACCGTGACCTCTTTTTGTCTTGTGCCCTTTATGTCACTTTATGTGTCTCCCTGTTTCTCGTCTCTTTTGGGTTTCATCTCTAGCCTACCCCAACTTGCTTGGGACAAAAGGCTATGTTGTTGTTGTTGTTGTTGTTGTTGTTGTTGTTGTTGTAACTGTCAAACGTAATCTGTACTTATTGAAAAATGAAACTCTAATATGCTACCTTAAAGGCTAATATTCGTTTTTACTAACAAATGATAAGAAAACAGTATACTGCTGCTATTAATCCTTGTGGTGGTTTAACAAAGTTATAATATAGGGTAATTGCAGTTAGTAGATTAATAAAGAAAATTGGATAATTTTGGGATCAAGAAGAGGGGGAGGCAAGTAATCCTCCACCCATTGCTGTACGTTTCTCCTCACCTATCAAGCATTAGTGTCATCAATAATTGTCTCTGCAAGCATATAAATTTAATTATTTCTGCTTCGGCTACAAAAGAAGAAATGTATGGATCAAAGTATATGTCTGTTTTATAGGCTGAAAACCCATTGCAAGAATGCAGTGGTCGTGTTTCAAAGGTTGGAACCAATTGCTTGCACGTTTTATGTACATAGGTTAAGAACCGATCAGAGAAGATAAAAGAAATGGAAAATCCAAAAGATAATATCATTCATCAGAGTGAAACTATAGTGAGCTTGCGAATTAGGTGCAGCATACCAAGAAATGGGTTTTCAATCTTTGACGGCCTGTTGAATCAAATGGAGAGATAATTTATTTCTATAGTATAGATTTTGTTAAGACTCAGTTATGTATGCAATATAGTCTTTTTTGCATGACTTCAAGCCAGTCTTCTTCCAGATAATGACCCAGACCTGGCAAAGTTGGTAGTTTCTGCTGGCTGTGCTGATTCAGGTGTACTCCTCAGTGACACATATCTTCTTGATGTACCATGGATACGTCAGTTTGGGGAGAGGTTCCTGCATCCTGGAAACTGCCTTCTAGGCTGGGGCACTCAATGTCTATCTATGGTGGCAGGAAGATCCTGATGTTTGGTGGCCTATGCTAAAGCTGGGCAACTCATCATATATACGTTGTGATCCAAATGGATCACTAGCCCAATATATTATTCTGTCTTTAATATGCAGATTCGTCACTATTTTTAATAGATAGCAGCTATAGTGATTCTTGATTTATTGTATTCATGAATTCATCTTAACAATGTCAGTACACATTTCATCTTCTGCATACTTTGCCACATGCTGATTGTTTTGGGTTTGACAGCATAGGCGCGTCTTTGGCCAGGCGACCATTTCATCAGCATGCGCGCCAGTAGTGAGAGCACGTTGTTGAAACAAGCGGAGAGGGAAAGGGAACTAAGTCACAGAGCTCTGAAGGAGTATTTCATCGAACAACCTAGGGGCGTACGCGTACCTTAAGTAGTTGAAGCAGGCAAGGTGCAATAGAGTTGGCGGCGTCTTTGCCGACGATGGGGCAGAGCGTGACGCTGAGGTGGATCTGAGCTGGGCGTCGCCCCCGCGCATTACCTCCGTCGTCGTTGCCCTAAGCTGCACGGGGCGTCCATCAGCACCACGACGCAGCCGTGGTTCGGCAACAGTGGTGGTGTCGGAGATGGCTACGGCGATAGCACATCGAGGTAGATAGGAGGGTTGGTTGCGAGGCTATACCACTAGAACGAGGTGGCGGAAGGCGATGGTCCTGGTGGCGGCACCCGCCAAAGTGGAGGCCGCGCATTGCGTTGATTGATCTGTCCTGTGGAAGGAATCGTGACCCGAACGAGGGCCATGGCAGAGGGACTCGGGGACGGTGGGGCGGACGAAGGAAAGAGGCCGGCGGGTGGCGTGGTTGATTAGCGCGTGCTCGCCGCCGTGGCCAGTGCTTGCAGCGGAGGCAGCTCGCGCCGACGCCGCCGAGAGGACGAGCGGCCTGGGGGAAACGAAGGGGATCGAAATCTCTCTCTCTCTTATATATTATATTATTATTATATATATAGGTATTCTATACTATACCCTAGGTACTGAATAATAATCAGTACCCGGGTCTAAAATCGCCGAGCCCAAAGCGCCGGTTCCCCCGCTCACACCTCGGACCCAAGCCAACCACGGGCAGCGCCGGTTCCCCTCACTCCCATAGTCCCACCTCCTCTTTACCGTATCGTTTTTTGTTTTTCCGTTCTATAATTTCGATTCGAGATCGTGGGGAGGGGACGAGACGCCGGTTTGCCCAGCTCGCTGCCCCCTCCGCCGGTTTCACCCAGCTCGCCGCCCCCTCCCCCGCACGAGCACGGCTCGCCGCCACCTCCGCCACAAGCCCAGCTCGCCCCTCTCCCCCGACCTCCAACGCCTCCGCAGCCTTCGACCGCTGCCTCTGCAGCCCCGGCGGCGGCCTCGTCGGTGGCGATGCGGGTCGTCGACCTCGGCGGTAGTCTGCAGGAGTCGGCGACCGTTCTCCTCGCCGGGGTACGGGCGGCTCGGCGGCCTCGCCTGGTGTGCGTGGGGCAGCGACGGTTTTCTCCTCGCCTGCGCACCTCGTATCTCCCGTGTCCGGCGTCGCTCCTCGTTCCAAGTTCGGCCGGTCCAAGCTCGGTCAGTGCTGCTCCTCAACGTCCCCCGCGTCGGCCGCCATCCTCAACTACCCCCGTCGCCATCGACCCGTCTCAACCCGCATCGCCGTTGCTGCTCCTCAAGTCGTCAACCTCCCCCGCCGGTTCCCATTGGTTTCACTATTAGATTCTATGTCATGGGTACTGTTTCTGTGCTTAAAAGTTTGATTCATCTATTACGATGTTTACTTCTGTTTTCTTATTTTATAGTTTTGGTAAGCAGTATGCACAGATAATGCTTTGAAATCCTTTCATACTTCATAAAATCAATCTGCACTCATGTAATTTCCTCCTCAAAGGGATGTCGTGCCTCAGGCATAATTTAATCTCACAGGAATATCGTGTGACTTTTACAGGATCCAAGGAGGAGGTCACGGGGCAATTGACATACAATTGTGAACATGCATAGCTGATTTGTAGCATCTCTAGGTTAATTAGTCCACACATGTTTCATTTAAACCAGAAAGCATCAAGTTTTTTCGCTTTTGATTTTGGTGGTGATGATTTGTGCAGGTAGTGGTTTAATTCAGGTGCCAAAAGTTTTGTTTATTCAGTGTCCGAGGTTTCCATACACACAAGGAATCGTTGTTTCTCGGTTTCTAGTGCATGTTAATAGCCCTTTGACTATAATATTTAATTTGTTTTCCAATTATGATTTTTCTATATTAATGTTCCATCATTGATTTTGTATTTGTAATTTTTTTTTCACCACTACTAATTTCCCTGTGTCTGTAGATCAGAGGCCCTTTAAAGGATCCTTAGCTAGCAATGGGACTGCTCAACTAGAAGGTCTTTTCTTTCACTATATGCTTAATTAACTGCAAAATACTACATTCATATCATCTGGAGTGGTTTTCATTTATGGTAACGTATACATGCTAATATATGGAACTTGATTCGGCTTAAAAATGTAATGCTCATATGTAATTCCAATATAAAATCATGTCAATTCTGGTTTGGTTAATTTTTTTGAGATCCTGTCAGTGGCATCATCAGTTTGTCTTTGTCATGTTTTCTTAAATTGTGTATATTGAACTTTTAGTTAGGTACTATTTTGTCTTTGACCTCTGCAACTAATAATGCATGGATTGCTGTATCTATGCCACAAAATTTGCTTCTTTTGTTAGATTCGCATATTGCGTCCAAACTATTCTTAACCATAAAAAATTATTTTTCAAAACCACATATTGGCTCCTATCTTCTACCCCAAATTACTTGTTACCAAACCAAAACAAAAAAAGTTAGGAGTTAGAAGATGATAGATCATCCCATTCTGCAAATCAAACACTCCAATAATTTATTAACCAACTGAGAGACTTTGTTGCTTCATTCTGATCCATAGTTGTTATTCGCTGTTGGTCAGACCAGTAGTATAGTATATTAGGCAAACCAGGATCATGTTAAGAATGGATATTAAAGTTACAATTGCGGCCGTTGTAGAGGTACTGAAACTCATTTCACGTGGATGATTCAGCAATGAATCTGTTTTATGAATCATGGTGACTATATTAGCGAAATCACTGCTGGTAGCCTTCAAGACCATACTGTGGATCATTAGTTATGTTTTACAGTTGTGGTTGTTGTAGAGGTAGTGAAGCTCATTTTTTGCATGGATGATTCAGTAATGATTCTGTTTTCATGAATCATGGTGACTGCATTAGCAAAATCACTGCTGCTAGCTATCAAGACCATACTATGAATCATTATTTATGTTTTATTACATATGCATATTACATCTGTGCATGTGCACTTTTTCCCTTCCTGATTTTTTCCTTCCTAATTTTTTCCTTTCACTCCTTGTTTGTTTTGATTTTTCCCCTGCCGTGAGTAGATCGATGTAGCATCCAGCAGTACTACCTCTAGTACTAGTGCTAGTCTTGCCCTCCCTTTACATGCCCTAAATTAAGTTGTGCTAGCAAGTTAATGGAATCAATTAGTGCTACTGATAACTGATCCAGTGGTCTTTTTTTTTTTGATTGATTTTTTGGGCTGTGAGTTGTTCGCAGCAACAGTTAGGGATGAAGCAGATGATCATGAAAAAGAAGCTCGAGTTGCAAACTGCCCTTCCTAGCTGCCAGATATTAACTGTGGTGTGCACCTCCAAGCCTCAAAGGTCAGTAAAATCCTCCCTCATTAGTTCAGATTCAGAGCTAGTTGGTTTGTTCAGCTTCAGCATATTATAAGGCTTCAAACAAATATGAATCGAAGCAACACTGCTCTAATAATGTGATTTGCTACTTGTTATCTGTGTTTTTTCTTGCTCATAAATAAAGAGAGCTTTGTTCCAGTGCTTGCGAGGAACTGGTGGTTCCTCTCGTCGTAAATTTTTCCAATTAATTAAACGTAGTTAAGGATACTTTAGTCATTTTGCTTTGCACATAAATTTCAACAAACATCTACCATCTCTTCTCTCCTATCACATGAATTAACAAACACACTGCATGCCGCCTCCATGGATAACCCTGGTCCCGGCAGCCTGTGCGTTTCTCATTAATGGTCGCCTGCATGGCCTCAACACAGACCTTCTGCACGGGCTCGCTGCATACACTTGCAAGGGGCTGCAAGTTAGTTGGCTGCAAGGATCGCAGATTCGCAGCAGCCACCCGCCTATATGGGCTCAATGCCGGCCGCTAGCAAGGTACTGCCTTTGACTATCTGAGGGGGCTCGCTGCCGACTGTGTGCATGGAGCATGCTTGATTGAGATAGGGCATCACAGCTGGTGTTGATTTTTCAGCTGCTGGTGTCGATTCGTTAGCCACTGCAGTCTGCAGATGAATAGAATCAGCTTCATCCTAAATCGTGGGTTGCTGTATTTGGTGTTCGCCAGCTAGTCTGGATCGTGGCGACCTGGCGAGCCAGGAAACACCACCTGTGGAGGTAAAATTTGATCCTTCAACTTTAATTTGGATATAGTTCCTAGCCCACTAATATTTGGTTTTGGTCCACGACTTAAGTTACTCTGAACTGATTCCACCTAATTATTAACCATTCGATCTAGTCATATGAAGGGCTCTCATTATTCCCAAGCATCATAAAATTTGTCAAATAAAAATTGTGGTTACCATATATAGGGTCAAATTCTAGTAGTGAAAAGCCGAAAACTGCACCAGTCCGTATATATATGTGTGTCATATATAAAAATATCTATTGTGAAGGAAAGTTTTCAAATCGAGAAGTTCTTTAGGGTCTTGTGTAATTTTCCCCAATCCGATGTGCAGCTATGCCACTTAAAGCATGCTTTTATATTTTAATACCTTTTTCTTTCTCTATCTTTATATGCACTCATAGATATGTTGCTGCAGCTAACTCAGATTGAGCTGGATAGTCATTTGGAGCAAGATTTCGACAAGCTGAGAATGGCATTGGGTGAGAAGAGCTGAGATAGCAGGTCCACGAGCAAGTAGGTCAGCCAAACAACCACAACTTCAGAATTTCCCTAGAATCTTATAAGTAATGATCTGATAGAAAGCTAGATTACTTCATATCCTGTGACAAATCGCACTTACACTTGGTGAAAAAGTACTCAGCCAAGAGACTACACCCTGTTCATTTTTTTTTCCTTTTGACTCAGTTTGATATTTTTGGTAATACTAATCTGTGATGAGGTCACATTGCTGTGCCAATACCTTTTGTGCAGCTCAATGCAATTGGCATGAACATGACAGATGTTGTTTGCTACCTCAATTAGCTATCTCTTTCTGATGGTGCCAGATAATTTTCCCCCCTTGTTGCTCCAATGCTATTTGATTGAATTAGTTTGTGTCCTGCTTAGTAACATCATTTATGGTAGTCTCCAACTGTGCAGTGGGTGTGTCCATCCCTGAAGGCCTGAACCACAGATAAACAGGTCAGTGCATATCTGTTGAAGTGTTTAGTATTATTTTTGTTCAATTGTGGATTTTTTATGTACCTGAATAATTCCAGATTCCATCTTCTGTGGGCTGCTAGCTATCTTATTGTAATTTATAAATTATATCTCTACTAGTTCCTATTTAATGTTATAGGATGTTGGTCTTATCTCAGAGATTCTTGTCAGGTTTATAATGGTTGGCATTTTAGAACACATTTGTTCCAGAATAGTCTCTGAGATTAGTATGCTATCATGATTTAGGGCTATTATTTAAAAATGTCCTTTTGAGCTTAAGGTGTTTTTTATGAATCATTTTTTTTGTTATTACAGTTGGTTGAAAAGTCTTCTGGATTTATTATGTATTTACTCCCTCAGTTCCGGTATACCAGGCGTGCTCGCGTTTTTTGCTTAGACCGTTTTAGTAGGCATGCTCAATACTCCTTCATGCTTTGTTGCATGCATTCAATACTTTTTTGGGGGCTGACTGTTTCCTCTGCTCTCTGTTCTGTTTTTCACTATCACTTCTGCAGTCTGAGGACACTAGGAGCTAATGGGATTGTGGTATGGCTCATGTCCATGCCGTTGTCATGTTGCGAATGATCTATGTCCATTTGTTTTACATATATGCCAATCCCCCTTCTTTGATGGTACAGCCCCGTTGGGGCGAAACACATAATATCATTTAACTGTTAATTAGTTCAACTTCTCATAAAACTAACAATAAGATATGAGTATGTGAGACATAATTTTTCTCTTTTTTTTCTTGTGCAGATCCTTATAGTAGGTAATCAAAAGGGTAGCATCACAACCTTTTCCTTTCCCTAAAATATTGCTACTGCATGCCGGTGGTCTGATGCAAGAGAAGATGCTTCCATGTGATTGTTTTAAAGGGCTCTAATTAGGATTCTCTGGTCATGTTTCCTGGTTCCTTTTTCATCATATAATCTGAAATCATCTTGCACCTAATTCTCTGTTATGCTTAATGATACAATTTCAAAAGTCTCCAGCTAGCTGGCTGAACAAGTATGCGCAGGGTGGACCAGGATCCAGTGTAGTAGTAACTGCTATTGCAACTTTAGAAGTCGCCTATAATTTTGTTCAAGTCAATTATAAAAACTCATGCCATGGCTACAATTCCATAGGAATGCTATGTCTGTTATGCCTACTTCTTGTGCCTATGACTCTACCTAGTGCTTTTGCTACTGTGAGACCATGACCTCGTGGGGTTCATGGATCAGTAAATGGGTGCGTTACTGGCCATCTCATCAAATTAAGCATTGGAAAATCTGATTGACCATACATTATGCTGTTTATTTTGGGTTTTGAACTTGTCCTTGTCAAAACTTATATTCACAATCATCTTGATGATCGAGTCTAGACATACTAGAATTTGTAGTTCTTTTAAATTTGTTTAACAACCGTCTTGTGAATCATATGCAAACATATGCTAGTACCTGCATGAGAGATTGGAGACTTTCAGGACTTGTGACTTCCTCGACCGAAGACAATCCTGGGGCATTCTTCCAAGCTTCGTCTTCAAACATCAGTCTTCCCATCTAGTGGATTTGAATGATCGTGTTCTTCATGTCTGCGGGCGCTGCATTTTTACTAGCTTTAGGAACCATGTGGCCAGTTTTGGCATGTACACATGATTCTGACGTTTTTTAGCCTTCTTATTACGCAAATGTAACGCATGTCTTCACCGTATGGTCAATTATCATACAATAGAGCAAAAAATATAATTTGAATAAGTAGGCATGCCCCATCTATTTTTCTGCCTTGTGTTTTTGTATTAATTCCAATTGAATCATATTTTTATTAAACTAAAATGAATTGTACTGTGTTTTCATGAATGTCTTGCAGCAGTTTTGTGCTGAATACAAATTTCATCTATTTAAAAGAAATTTGTGACGACCAAATGGAAAGTTGTTTTTCAATATCAAATCTTGGACGCACAATTTGCTAAAACTATAAAACTGGCTGAATCAGGGACGTCAAAAGGCTGCATGGGAAAAAAAATCACGAAGGTAAAAATAAAAAGGTTGCACGGGAAAAATCACGAACGTGAAAAAAAGCTGCAAACAAAAAAAAAATTGGCATTGCGGGCGCCATTCCTGGATAGAAAAATCGGCCGGACCGTCTCAGCCTTGGCCCAAAAAAATGGCCTGCTGGCGGTCTCGTGCGTGGGTCAGCGGCTGTTTCCTCGCTTGGGAACGTGGGACTGGGTACGGTTTTTTTTGAATTGTGCGGGCGGAGGCAGGGAGGGACATATGCGGGCACGGGCTCTCGTGCGGACGGGCGGTAGGGGCAGGATGCGGGCGGGTGCAGGGAGGGGCTCAGGTACTGATTAATATTCAGTACCCAGGGTACTATTTAGCGCAGTCCTATATATATATATATTATATTATATATAACTAAAAAATCTACCACGATTCCGTCCACACTTGCGACGCGAAGCCACTCCCACGATGGATTGCCCGGCGCACCTGCGGTTGTTTACTCCCTCTCTCCCTCCGAATTTGCATGCCTGCATGCAAGGAAATCCATGATTTCCGGCCCACCCACAGTTGTTTGTCTCTCCCTCCCTCCGGTTTTACAAAGAAATCCAGGATGCTACATGCAACGCACAATCAAGGCCCCTTTGGTTACACTGCGTGCGAGCGATCAACGCCCCATCCAGGCCCCCCTCCACGCGATCCACGCGACCTCAGCGTGCGCACGATCAAGACCCATCCCAGCCCCCTCTGATTGCCTCTCCTATTCCGTTGCCCAAAAAAATGACAAAAACAATCAATCACCAAAGCCTTCCCTGTATACGTGCGTCCGTCGTTCAGCGCAGAGATCATCCTCTCAAGAGCCCCAGACCACCGCACCTTCATCATCCGGCAACGGAGACGATTGCCCTCAGGCAGCAGCAACGGAGGCGCATGACACGTCGAGGGACCGCCTGAAGAGCTGGTCCTCACCATCACCATGGGCCGCCATTGCCGCATCGTCGTCATTCAGGTCCTCCCACAGGCTGTCCATCCTCTCCTCCTTCTCCTCCTCCTCCTCGCCTTCGTCGCAAAAGCATGCATTGCCACGCCGACGGCATAGTCGCTAAGCGCGGGGTATCACCCATGTTGAGGCTGCGGTGGCGGTGTGGCGTCGTACATGCAGAACCTCGCCACGACGCACACCAAACGTGTATATGGTTAATCCTACATTAGCCATTTTGTTTAATCCTTTTTTACTCCGGCTGTTCTAAGTCAGTAGTCAACAAGTTCGATTCTATTGATATCAGTTTATCCAAATGATAGAGCCTTTCAATACTTGAGTTTGTTTTATATAAATTATAGAAATTAGTATGTATAGCAGTGAATTAATTTGTTTGTTTCAGACAACTTTAATAGTTTTCATAGACTTTGGTACATCCTTTGTTAGTCGACGTTGGCAGTGCTCTCCGCTGAATGCCAACAATCTGAAATTGACTCTTCTTCCTTGTTTCAGCCTTTATTTGTTTTGGACGACTTTAAAAGTTTGTTGGTTTCAACGATCTGCCACAACGCTGCAGGCAGCCCTAGGGGCAATCCAGGTTTTACCTCTCTCCACTGTTCATGATCCGGCAATGAATAGTTAATAGTTGATGAAACTTTGTTGACGTGAATTCCAATACTGCGTAATTTTTTTTGACACTGTCAATGGACATTCAATAGTATTGACTATTGACAATACAAATCTTGGCTATCAAGAGGGCTGGAAGGATCTAATCTCGAGAATTGTCTAATGGTTGATGCTATTTGGCACTTATACCTGGACGGTTGGAAGTGCACATTGAGATAAACCTACCTGATGAAAATGGTCGCATTCAAATTATTCAAATCCACACAAATAAAATGAAAGAGAGGTCACTCCTTTCTCCATATCTTAATTTGCAAGAGCTTCTTATGTGTGTTATTCGTCATTCCTCCTATCCACCCAAGGAGAAGCAACTTTTCGTTAGTGGCTATAAATGGGTTGCAGCTTAAATCAATGGTCATCCAAGCTTTCTGTTGTAACAAGTGTTCTTCTTACTCCCTCTGGTTTGCAAACGTTTGACTTTTGAGAATCAAATGTTTGATGTTTGAGAATCAGGGTCATAGAACTATCCAAATTCATTACTACTCATGTTATCTATGTGAGGCAACATTTATTTCTTATTTCCATTTTCAGGCCATTTTCACCTTAATCTACCATTTGAAATCACTTCTGCATTTGATGCATCCGAGTGGTAGTCGTCCATGGACACAAACCGGAGGACCTAACTGTAAGATGCAAATATCTGTGCCCAGTTTTTTTTTTGAAAGAAATATTTATGTTTAACCAATGATGTTTTCAGACATGAATTGACAGTACTATAATGGAGAAGGTCCGACACCCTAATATCATTTGTAAGGATGAAAACGGTCGGAAACGGTTGAAAACGATATTACAATATAGAAAAACGAAAGCGGTCGGTTCGGGATATTTCTACATTTAGCAATTAAAGAGTACAAAAAATGGTTGTGAAACCAATTGAAACTGACAATTTTTCATGTTAGAAAACGGTATCATAATATAAAAACGAAAGCGGTTAGATCGGAATATTTCTATTCCGTTTTCATCCTTAATCATTCGGTTTGTCGGAGCTGTCACTCAGAACATACCTATGATGATTGTTTCTGAGTGACATAATTTTTTCTATGGAACTCAGAAAGACTTATCAGTCTGTATCCAGAAGAAAGGAAGGTTACATGCTCAGAAGGTGCTAAGATATGACTTTGAATGAGGAACTGTCAAGTATGTTTATGGCCATGCATTTTAGATTGTCTCATATATTGTATTAGTTTGAATGTGAATCTGAAAAGATCGCAGTTCACAAAGGTGATATCTCCAATACAATCTAAACAACTTAGGTGATATCTTGTGTTATGCTGCTACTGTGCTTTTGTAGCTACATGATTTTTTTTTTCTTTTGGTTAGAATAACCTTTAGTGCACTCATGAGAAAAAGTGTGACTGATTTCCATTGCCGTCGCCATTCTACTGACTTATTTCCTTATCAGTTATCATCTCCTACTGTTCTGTCATGTTTGTTTCCCAGGCGACGAAGTCCATCTTCACCTTTGGATTCTACAGCTTGCTAGCAGTGCGTCACCTTAGGGTTCTGGAAGATACTCAAGGATATGTTGAAATATTCCTCTTTGTAGTTATAGAATTTTAGATGCAGCTTTCATAAATTTGAGTGCAATGGACACTATCAAGCTGCCCAGGGACCCAGGGACCCAGGGTCCACGTGTCGCAAACCTATGCCAGCTAGAGTTGGGGAGAGACATTGCAACGGCTTCGGTAGTCAGTTCAGTGGTTCACCCAGGGACAGACTCGAAACAATCTGATTTTGCCTGCAAATCAGGAGACTGCATCAGCAATTCAGCATCATGGAACCGCAAACATTTCTATCAACGGGAAAAGAACATTCAAGATCACAAGGGAACAACACTTCAAATGGGTTAGAAAACTAGGGACCACAAGAACTCGAGCATGCAAGGAATATAAAAAGTTCACCATCTAGAGCAGACATGATATCTTTTGTGGGCCTAAATTCTACCAGTAGGCATGCAAATCAAAAGGTTCATATCTGCATACAGCTTAAAAATCAAATTAACGAAAATCAATCTTGTTTATGCATGTGCATTCCTCGGGCAAAACATCAATAAAGATCGACAGAGAATGAACAACAAAGAGGAGCAACAAACTGACAGTTCTGTGAAGCAAATATGAAATGTTTGACATACTCTGAGTAAAGCAATTGTTACATATGTTGAGTGGGGGAGAAGAATACCTGCGAGAATAAGTTAAGTTTAGGGCTTAAGAAGTACTGTGGATCCCTGAAGAACTTGACAATACTCTCTGCCTTTTCAGTGGAAAGATCAGTGTTTTCCAGAATGAATTCCTTGGATGCTTTTGCAATTGCTTCGATAGAGCCAATGGCTTGGGCAAGCTTAAAAAAACAGACTAGCATCAGTACCAATCAGCACGCCATGGTACACATAACATGGAAAAAAATAAATCGAGAAAGGCAAGTGATGTGCAAGATATAGTGCAGGAAAGGTAACAGAATTCAATCTGCAAGTAATCGCTGATCTGCCCTGTATCTTGTACAGATTAAAAGGTACTGTGGTTAATTATTCTCAATCTCCAGAGAAATGTGTGCAGATGACAAGGAAAATGATATACCCATATCGGCAAACAACGCCTACAAAAAATAACATGCATGTCCTCCCTAGAGACAGAACTTGCAAAGCAGTCAGAACAAACAATCTAGCATTGATATCCATGTAACCAAGAGATCACAAAATTACACAAGCTGCAAAAACATGTCGAGCAACTCACCGCATTTGCATCATGACTGTCAATACCAGGAATAGAGGTGAGCACTCGTAAAAACGCATCCATGCACTGAACAGCTTGCTCACGCTACGGAGACAAGCAAGAGAATCATTTAGCAAAAACATGACCCGTTGCTAGTATATAAGCATGCATCTGGGAACAGAACATACCTCAATTCTCATAGCTGCGACGATGTTTTTCTGCCTGCACACTGAAGAAAACAGACACGCGATCAGTACCAGCTCGCAGTTCAGAACTTGAACATGAGTCAGGAAATTGGTAAATGAAGCAAAGAGGTTTTACCTCCACGAGCATGAGCTATCCTTACAATCTTCTCGAATCCCATCTCTGGATCACAAACAGGCACGAACGTAGGGCAGCCAAGCTCCATGCCGTACCTTGAATGAGGACAGCAGGAATAAGAACAACCCAACCCAACCAAACTAGAACAAATGCTTGCTACGTACAATTTAGCGTCACATTATGTCGGCCCATACTTGAAATATGACTGACTGAATGATTCGTTCTGCTCTGCTGAGCAGACGACGACAACGACGTAGAGGTACTTGAACTGCCTCTTCAGTGTACTCACCCTGCAAAAGCATTCCAAGTACGACATCACCATTACCATCACCACGCATGCAGTCATCAGTGCATAACAACAAACATAACACAGGGAACGAAGATTGTGACCTGCTGAAGACAGCAGCTTCCCTTTCAGGAACCCAGTCCGTCTCGAAGATGAAAGCAACCGATAAGCCCCCATTGTTGAAGAGGAAGTCCTGGAACCCAACCCAACTCAATCAAAGCCATGCGTATACACAGTTACACACACAGCACGGCAAAACCAGTGGCATCTCTGGATTGGAGCGCGTACCGGAGAAAGCGACAGGAAATTGAGGCGGTACAGGTTGGTAGCGAGGAATGTGGCGATGAAATTGACGAGGTCCGGGCGCTGCTTGTCTCTCCACGATGTGCTCATCATGCACACTCCTCGGCCTACGCTCGCGTCGACCAGGGGCGGAGGACCTAGCAGAGCTAATGCATGTATACGGTTGTGTGATTAGATCAGATCCAAACACAGATCGCCAGATGAATTAAGCTTGGTTTCGGGTGCTGGGCGGCTGGGCACGGCAGAAAGGGAGGACTGAGGAGAGAGAGAGTACGCTTACCTGGTGTTGGGTGCTCGTCGCCTGCGAAGGCCTGGCGACGGGCCGGAGACCTGGCGTATGGCGGCAGCGGCGGCGGGCGCTCAGACATCGCCGGGCGAGAGGGAGAGCGCGCGCGCACGCGTGGTGAGCCGTGAACTGAGAAGAGAAGGCAGGGGGGACTGGAAATTTCAAATCTGCCTGCTCCTCGACGCTGGTCCGGGGGAAAATCAGTTGCGTTTTTGGGTTGCTTTACTTTTTTTTAGGGGATTTTGGGGTGCTTTACTTTTTTTTTAGGGGAATTTGGGGTGCTTTACTCAAAGCCTGGGCCCGCAGCGACGCGGTTCATTTCGGTCGCCACACGCTAGCTGGGCCGATGGATGCTTTCAGGCTGATGAAAGTTCTAAATGTGCATTGTCATATCATGGGCTTAAAAAAGAAGAAAAGAAGAAAGAATGTTTTGATATCTCAGATAGCGTTCATTTATTTTTTTAGAGAAAGAAAGAAGCATAGTATAACAAAATTCCTTTTTTTTAGATAGTATACATTTGTAGTAAGTTTTTCGATGACTCTTAAAACACTTGTTTGGCGACACTCACATCCACCTCAATATAGAGTGTAGTGAAAATTAGTTAATCTTTCATCCAACCCTCCCAATACATGTAGATTAGTTGAACACAAATACATCCAAACAAGTCTTAGTGCACCAAAATTGATGTGTAGCATATATATGTCATCATGACAAAAATTTGTTGGGTCTATATATGTATTTAAGGTGTTTATACTATATAGAAATAAGCTGCAATTGACTGTGAAACCAAGCCCATTAGTCCTTACCACCTATAACATACTTGGTTCTCTGGGAGTCTCCGTTATCTCACCACTTCTATATTTCCTAGGTGTTTAAGTTTCGTTGTAATTTGGAAAATATGTAATTTTGTCATTGTTTGACTATAAAATTATGATATTAATTGGTTGTCTCTGATTGTAGGCTAAAAATCCAAACACATGAAATACATCAACTCTAACTATTTTAGGCTAGCCTTAGTGAGGGTGACTCCCCATGTGTTGGAAACAATGTAAACTAGTTTTATCCCCATAAAACTCATTTTACTCCATGAAACTTTGATCTCCTATCTCTCTTTATTTATATGGTGCAATGTCAGCATATTTGCTAAGTTGATTGCTTATTTAATCTCCATAAATTTTTCATGAGACTGGCCTTATAAATATGGCCACAAATTTTTAAAAAAGGAGTGCACAGAAGTCAACACATTGTGTTGTGGGGATAGTCAAGGCCAAAGAAGAGAAAGAAGAGAAGAACTTGCCGTGGTTGAGGCAAAGCCATATGTGTGGGTGACATCGTGATAGTGTGATAGAGGACGTCCTTGGTTTCTCCGAACAAGTCGCCTAGTCTGGTTGACATGGAGCACGAGAAGTTTTCCTAGACATGAGAGCCAATTTGACTCTTAGGCTAGCAAGACAAAGCTTGTTTACCAAGGCACGAGATAGCTAGGTAAGATATCTAAAAAAAGTTTGTTTCATCCTTACTCAACAAGGCAAAATAGGAACTGGCGAAGAAACCAAGCAGCCCCCTTCAGAACCAGTGCCTGCTGCTGAAGCTCCTACATCGCCTCCACTACCCGGGTGACTCTGCCTGGGCTCATTGGGCACGAAATGGTCTCAACCTTGCTGGCCGGGATGCAGTAGGTGCACAATGGGATGCACTGAGAGCTCTTCTACCATTCTATCAATGCATCACCACAGTAGTCCTGGGAGATGGCCGAGCAACAAGTTTCTGGGACGATCATTGGCAAGGGTCCGGTTCTCTGGCTGCTGCCTTCCCGTGCATTGCAAGTCATGTCACGGTTCCAGGGGCCTCGGTGCGTGAGACAGTGGAAAGAGGAATCCATAGGCAGCTAGCGCCACAGCTGTCGCGACAAGCGAGAGAAGAGCTAGAGCAAATACAAGCAATCCTGATGGAAGTGGTGCTGACGGACTCACTTGACAAGCGCCTTTGCCCACTCCTGACGGACAACCTAGAACTCACAAAGATGCGCACTTCAAAGGTATACAAGGCAATCAAGAACAATGGCGACGATGCCGCCTTTTCTGCATTCGTCTGGTGCAATCGCACACCGCCAAAAGTGCAGCACTTCTGCTGGCTGTTGGTGCAGGACCGCATCAAGTGCAGGTCCAATCTGAAGAAGAAAAACATACTCAAGGATGACACATGCCCCATATGTGATTCCAGCCCCGAAACTGCAACACATTTGGTCCTCTCCTGCCCAATTGCTAAGCAGCTGTGGTGTCTGATTGGTGTCGACGTAGATCATCTCCAAGCAACAACGATTTGGACCATGCGCCCCAATGCTAACTCACCCCACTCAAGTACCTTAGTGCATCTGACCTGTTGGACCCTATGGAAGCACAAAAATGAAGTTGTCTTCAACAGCATGCCGCCTTCCTTCGCTCGACTTGTGGCAGGTTTCAGAGATACTGCCCACCTCTGGAAACATCGCCTACCTAGAAGTGAGCGATTTGTAGTTGATCAATGGTGTGGCTTAGTTTCCTCATAATGTAAACCAATCAGCTTTTGTTGTAATCTATCCCCAACTGCAACCTACTACTCATGTAACAGAATTGCAAAGTTTTTTGCAACTCCTAATCAATCAAAGGTGGGGAGTACTCCTCCCCCCGTTTCCCTAAAAAAACCAAGCAACCCAAAGCATTTGTGGGCAGGGGCGGAGCCAGGTGGTCTAGTGGCAGAGGCCATGGCCCCCCTAGCAACACAACACATTTCTTACTCAATATTTATATCAAGAAATATATAATAAAATTCTTATCATATATTTTTATTGGCTATTTGATACTTTAATTAACTAGTTATTGATGTTATTTGTGCTGTGATTTCTTGTCCTCTCTCATATTAATCTTTTATAGGATCTTATATAATTAATAAGTGGTATTCCTATTATTTTCTCCACCCTTTTGTTCCCACACTAACTCTCTAATTAGCTATTTAAGTATAATAATCAGTTTCTTGTTTACTCTCCTTCTGAATTAATCTCCAATAACACCTATATTATTTAGGATTAGTCTTCATGTTATTACCGTGATTCCTTTTTCCTAGCCCAAGAATTAGTTGCTAATTAATTTTGTTCATTTTTTCTAAAATATCCGTGTTCTTTTTTAGCTTTCTTTTGTATTATAATACAAAATATTTATTTGGCTGTTATGTATATTTTAATTATATATGTATTTCGTCATGTGTGATTGTTATCAGTTCTGAACGTCCCCTCTATGTTCAAAATCCTTGTTTCACCTATGTTTGCGGGTCAGGATGAGGAGGCCGGGAAGCGGAGGACATTAGGGCGACAACCGGTGCAGGCAAAAGCAATAGCAGTTCAAAATGACACAAGTACCCTTTGGCACTGCACGTACACACATCATTGCCTACCAGAGAAAAGTTGAGTGCAATATGGGCAGAGTTGTGGACCAAGGCCATCCTTAAAAGCTGACCTATAAGACAATGAAGCTAATGAGAGTTCGCCTAAAATACAAATCTGTGATAGAAGAAGTTTTATATAGTGTTGTTTATACTCAGTTTAGTATCTGGAAGCTTAAAGAAGAAGTGCAATAACAAAAATTTCTTTGAAGTTCATACAAAAAATGCAATGATAGTAGTCTCATAAAGAACAAGTGTGACAATGCATATTTATTTGACCTTGTAACCGACTGTCACTTTTATACTTAGCATTGATATTCACTCAACAATTTTGAAAAAGCAAGACAAAGTAACCAAAAAAGTCCAACCTTATCAAATTTTAATTAGATAGCCTCATAGCCATGGCAAAAACTACACCACACATGTAAGGTATGAAGTTGCAAATATCTAGTAGCATAAGCATGGTTTCAAACGTCATATATTTATCATGTACAATGCTCACCACTTTTTCACAGTTTTCTTTTTTGTAAGAAAGAACCACATGAAAGAAAATAAAGGAGTTTCCTTTAAAAAACACAAAATCCCCCTCAAGACAACCATCCCAAAATATATTTAACAAAATAAAGAATGTGAATGAACAATACTCCCCTTAAGAGAAAGAACAAAATTTTACCAAAAATCCATATGCACCCACTCATGGACAATAAGCCAAGTTGGGTGCGCCATAGGCGCTCTAGCCAAGCCTAGCAGGCAATGAGAGCCCAACATCAGCCGTCATGGCCCACATGTCATCCATGTCGCCTTTAGGAAGCTTCTAAGTCAAACCTTCGTGCCCATGTAACCCCCCCATCAGATGAGGATAAACACCAAAGAAGGAAGGGAGAAACAAAATGTGTAGAAGATGTCCTATGCCATGCTAGCATTGGGCGACATGGGCCCACCTGCCCCTGTGCTCCTTTATAATTAGAATACATCTACATGCGAGAGGACTTTAGACTTTATTAGACATCGTAGTAACCAGAGGGTCATGAGGTAGCTCTCGCATAGGAAGCTACACCACGCCGCTGCAGATCAAGTACCACTAGCGATGTCACAAAAGCATTTTTGAACACTTCATCTAGGCACGAGATACATCCTGCAAGTCGATATCACTATGTGGTTGAATGTCTGGGGCTCCATGGCATCTGCTAGATTAGTCACCAAGGTCTAACTGTGATGATGTATATAGTTGCTCATGTTTGAACAACATATCTTGTGACCTTATTACTTCTAATTGTTCTATGTTTTGTTCATGTACCTCTATTTCATCATCTAGTTTCTAGTTGTATGCATAGTTGTGATCCTAGTCGTGAGGAAAAAAATCATAGATGGCCATAATATACCGTTCTTGAGCGATTGCGCTAGTAGCGTAAGCTTTTTGGACTAGCTAGTACAATAATCAAGGCAGCGAGTATGTAGACACTTGAAGTGGAGGAGCTTGAATAGTCTAGAATGTGAAGTCGGCAAATGTTGTGAAAGCAATAGAGTGAAAGAGTAGGTGTTGCCATTACCTGGTCAGGAGGAATGCAATCCCACGCTAGCTTGTGGAGTGAAACCTATGGGTTGCCACATAGCTAGGTGGGAAGGGGTTTGAAGAGGCAAGTTTGGTTCAAGTACAACAATGCCTTTTGCCTTTGGTCATGCATTAGTATTAATTACTATCTCAGCTTACCAACAATAATTAGTTTGCAATCCCTAGGCCTCAACTTGCACTGCGCTGGCTGACGCATGACAAGCGGCAGCCATTGCATGTGTTTGTGTATAGGCAACCAACAATCATTTAAGAAGATCTAGTGGCATGAGGGTGATGTTTCCTTCCCTATTATTCTTCTCATTTTTTCCCTGAGTCAGTATAAACCTTGGAATATCCTTAGGGAAAAGTGCTACAACATCACTATACACTTGCAGTATTAGCAGGTTGCATAACTTCCAACAATGTCATGATCGTTTCGATCTTATGACTCTAGTAGTTATGATCTCCTATGATTTGTGATCCTACAATTCAAGTTTAAATCTAACTCAAGATCATGATTTTAACAACCTTGCAAGAAACATAATGAAGCATAGACACATGCATATAATAGTTCATTACAAAGGTTCACTGAAATTATTCGTCCATAATAGGACATAGTACTTATAGCACACAGGTATACGATGGATTAATAAGTTTCCATACATCTTAGGTTACTACAGGCTATATGTAAAACCTAGTTCATATTCATGTTCATCATCCACTGATCAATCAGAAAATCTCCCTCTTGATCACCAGCCTAAGTTGTCTTGCTGTCATTCCTCTCCATCATTGTAGCAACACGAGAACCATTAGCCCACATCTGTTGTTGTTGGCCTATAGCTAAGGTAGCAGCCAAGCTATTATTGTTGTTTGCCTGGTCAGAATGGTACAAGGATGGTAAATGAATCTGTTGGGCCAAGTTGTTCATGGCGGTGAGATGGCCGCTAGTGCCATTGTGTTTTGGGTTGTAGGTGCCGTCGTTGAAGGTGAGCCCCTCCAAACTAGAAGCATTATTTTGCAGCCAGGGCTCAACATCATAGATACCAACATCATTGATGCTGCAACGTTGTTTCTTGGTGGCATCCATCCTACGAAAGTACTTTTGGGCATGGCTGGAAACTTGCATCGGTGTCCTGGTGGTAACAAAGTACCTAGAGATATTTTTCCAGTCGCCGCGGCCAAACACAAGTAGGCCATGGAGAAACTTCCTACAATGAGTTAGGTTCATGTTAAAACAGTGATATATGAACACAAATCACATATCTATACTCTTAATACCCTTGTTAAAAAAGATCTCAATGCATGCCTGATGATAATCAATAACCCACATGGCATTCACAGAATATGTACTAAATATAATTCACACAAGGATATGCAAATCATTTGAAAAAAATAGTGTGACCTAAATAAAAACATCAAAACTCAAATGTGTGTGACATGACTTGATAACATATAGAAAATTATTGACCTGTGCTCATCCTTTGTCCAAAACTTCACAGGGTGCTGCCTCTCTATCCGTGGAGTGAGTTGCCTACACGGAGCCCCCTCCGCCTTCCTCTTGGCCCCACTCTCCTCTACTAGATAACCACCCAACATGTCCATGCTTTCCATGGCTGGAACATCCAGTGGCATCTCAAATTTTTCGTGAACAAGACAACTACTCGATGTTGCCTGCTGGTCATTGCTCAACGTCGTGTGCAACATCTCCACCATGAGATCAACATACAAGTTGATTACCTGATGCTTTCCCTTTGTGGGAAACCTTGCTTGGAGAACGTCCACAATGTCAGTGTGCTTCATGTACATGTTGTAGGCATAATTGTTGTTGGAGTTGTGGCTAGCTATGAGATCTTTCGCCATCATGATCTCGGAGGCATTCCACTCTCCAGAATTGGGATCCATGGGGTTTCAATACTACACACAACAGATGTTAGTATGAACCAAGATGAGGGATATTGGGATAGGGAGAACAAAAGGGACAAGGTCATGTATTTATAGGCCTTGTGGTGAATCTTT
This sequence comes from Saccharum hybrid cultivar R570, assembly GCA_038087645.1. NCBI lineage: Eukaryota > Viridiplantae > Streptophyta > Magnoliopsida > Poales > Poaceae > Saccharum > Saccharum hybrid cultivar. The sequence continues at coordinate 15,040,509 of JAQSUU010000259.1, forward strand.
GTGTGCTGGTTTTTATTAATTGTCCAACTATGGTATCGAGCAGCAATAGCTTTTAAAAAATAAAGTCAAATATATTGAGTTATAAATATATATTTATTTGTTAATGTACATAATAATTTATATAGTTAGGAATACTGCTTGTCTAGATAGCACTCCTATCTCGTAGATCTCATATCAAACCACTTTGGTCAAGCAAATGAGGTGTCAAGCGACACACTTATACACCCACATACATAACCGTTGATGTGGTCATGCATGGACATACCACCACCACTGATCTCAAGCACACAATACGGTAGGATACTGGCGACTGATTTGACTACTATTGGTTGACTTTGTCTTCATAAGTGAATTCTCATGATTGTGACACCACTAATATATATCCATGAGTTGCCACATATCAATGATCATGAACATTTCAAATCTTCTACATAAATGTACAAATATTTCCTCTCGATACGACACAATACAGTAGGATACTGGTGACTGATTTGATTACTATTGGTTGACTCTGTCTTCAGCAGTGAATTTTCATGATTGTGACACCACTAATCTATATCTATGAGTTGCCACTACATAAATGATCATGAACAATTCGAATGTTCTATATAAATATACATATATTTCCTCATGATACGACACTCAACAGTTTTATACCATATTCATGTATAAAATAAGCATGGAAGGAAATTAAATTTTTATAATAGCTAGTTTATACATTGCATGGATACCAAGTAAATGCATTATTGTACTATAAGCTGACTTGTTTCTTTTTTCAATCATTGGTTAGTGAAAATATTGTACATTAAACTGAAAAATGGAGAGTATGTGTAGTATAAAAATGACTGAGAAACATCCCAAGTCAAAGAAAACTAGAACTAGGTCTTCTATTGGCTATTGTGCTGCCATGGCGCTGATGCCAATGTTTGTTTCAGACCAAGCAAAGTGTTATCTCCAGGATCCCAACTTATGCACTAGCTTGCAACAGAACTATAGAAATACAAAAAGAATATAAGATCATGTAACACTCCATGAATCTACCTTGAATTAGACTTGCTCCAATCAAGGGGAAAGAAAAGCAAATATGTGAGCTCAGAAACAACAATGGCAAAACTATGGAAACCCTATAATATTTAAAATAGTTTTTTCAATCTTTTCTTTGGTTTTCAATACACTTTGGTATATTTATCCATGTTAAAAATTTACTTATAAAATTGCATTGAGAATAATTAATGTGCTAAAATGGTAAGCATATAATCAATGGTACCTAGAATAATGATATCAAGAATACTCCCGGTGAAATTCTACAACGATATCCGTGCACTTGCTCATTAAAACATGTGAATGTTAAGAATACAACAAGCATTTCTGGCGTCGTAGCTAGGGAAGGCATTGGGTATAAAGTTTTGATTTATTTCTACTTAGGAAGATAACCATAATTATTCATCACTACTCTGGCAGGCTTACCCTTGTTTGTTTTCTCCTTTGAGTGAAAACAGGTAGTGTATGGCTAGTTTCTCCTTGTCAATAAACTTCATTGAAAATCTAGAAGCACTCTTCACTCTTGAGAAAGGGTCGGTCTCGTACCGACCCTTCTCAAGGTTCCTCATCGGCAGCTGAACCCGTTGTTTCCGTACCGAAAACCTCAAGAACTATGACCCAGAAGTACCTCAGCCCCATCGGCCATCAGCATCCAAATTGGCCCAGCCATTTATGCTAGAGGGGCTGGATTTGCAATCAAGGAAAGCCTAATTACGATGGTGTAGGCTAGCCCATTGTTGACAGTCATTAACACCCGTTTTGACCATCAATATTTCACCCAAAAGCATGGTAAAGTGAGGTAAATCATCATCACATGTGTTGAATTTTGTTTATAATTCACCTAGTTCCACATGTACTTGTAGAATTATTTGTATGCAGGAATTTTTAGCAAAAAAGGTGCAAAACATGAACAAAGGAGGCAAGTGGACGTGGCAGGGGGCATTGGGCCCACTTGGCCATGTCGGTCGGCACCACCTAGGTGCCGCCCGATGGACCACATGCCCCTACCACGTCACTGATCTGTGGGAGAGGTCCTCTAAGGCTTCTCCACCACTGATCTTATGTCGGTTTGCTTCAAGGGCCGAGATGTAGTGGCCTTGGATCCATGGGTCCACTGTCATAGACTTGGAGGCCTCCAACCAACCTTGGAACCACCTTATCAACCAAATCTTGGCACATGCCATCCTAGTAACCGCCATTGAGGAGCAACCACGATGCTACGATCAAGAGGCGGTGCATCCTAGGGCCGACCGATGCCCCTTCGCGTCGCCCGACGGCCAAGGCACCTCCCACCACCTCATTTGCTACCTACAAATACTCCCACTACCTCTCCTCACTATAAAAGAGGTGTGGAGCTCGGTGGAGAAGTGCCCCATTCAATTCCAAGCTCTCCAAGCTTCTCCAAGCTCTCTAGCTTACCGTAGCTCTAGAGTAGTAGTTTAGTAGTGGAAGTAGAGCAAGAGCGGAGCTTCCTCGGAGTCCGAAAGAGTCTTCTGGGTCTGGTATAGCTCCTTTGTAATTCTTTTATTTAGCATTTACTGTATTTAGTACTTTACTTTCAATACTTTATTTAGTATTATTGCTTTGCTTAGTTCAAGTTCTAGTTCATTATCGTTCATCATTAGTGAGCTTAGGTGCTTGCTCTTGGCATTAGTATCATAGGTTATCTTTTGTTTAGTAGTCATTCGTTAGTACCGGTTCCACCATCTGGTTAGGGTGCTTTGATCTTATTTCATCGGAGCTCGGATCGAAGTAGTAAGCTTATAGATTAAGCGAGGTGCTTAGGCTATAAATTACCTGTGGATACGGCTAGGTCTCTGGATAGATTGTGGTAGTTGGCAAGTGGTCATAGCCTTGTCCATCCTCTGTATTCCACCACGTTAGGTCTAGTTATTAAATCATAGGGCTCGTGGCAGACCTTGTCTATTTAACTCTCCTAGTTGGAATGCGGGCTGCGCCCTGAAGTACTATCGCATTTCTCCTAGTCACTTGTTTACCCTTTATTACTTAAAATAAATTGCTCACTCTTCCACCTAGCTATCATATCTCTAGTTTAGCTTGTTTATTAGTTTACTTAGTAGTTTACACACAACCACTATTATCGTTCAACCACTTAGGATACAATTAGAATTTCCTTTAGCAATCCTAACGAATAAATATAAACTAGCCTCCCGCCTTCCTTTAGAAAAAATATAAATTCAACAATTAGTACTCACCGAGCGAAGTGCTACGTGATAGTTTTGTGCGCTTGTGGAATCCCTCCACTAGTCATTAAGAAGTATCAACACCCATTCTGTGGGAAAGCCAAAGAGGATGCAAGCGCCCATCTCCTAAACTTCTTGGAGATATGCATCACTTTCACAATGTGGGGTCTGGCACAAGATGTTCTAAAAATGTGATCTCTCTATAAAATATATTTGTAGTAGAAGAGACAAGGGCTATGCAAAAGAAAAGAATATATATATGGGCACATGAAGGTTCAAGCATATAAAAAATGTGAGCATATGACGAAGGCTCATGCTTGAAAAAATGAGAAAAAGAAGGATAGCCATGTCTCAAAATAATAAGTCGAGAGAGATCATATCTAGAAAAGGAGTATATATATCATGTTTCACACAACATCTTAATTTAAGAGTATGGAACTTCTCTCCTTGGATCCAAGTTTTGGCTTTACAATATATATGCAATGCAAGTATGCTACATCCTTTATCCTACCCAAAGCTCCACACCACATATGCCATTAGAAGTAGGTTGAGAAGGCAACATAAAAAATATGCCTTGGTGAGGACAACCACCATATGAGCGACATGAGAGTACCATATAAGGAACATTATGTTTTCTTTTGAAAAATATTGCAAAACCTCCAATATGAAACTTGTGCTGAATGAGAAAACTAGTGCTCAAGTCAAGCTATTTTGTCTCTTGCCCAAGACAAAGGAAAAAGCCATATGCCCCATGGAGGATTAAAGTAATATTGGTGAGTTTTCAACTTTGCTAATTTTTCCACTCAAGGAGGAATATGTTTTTTTGTACATATGGTACTATTGAAATGTGAAGCATAGTAATACTCCTGATTCGACTGAGGCTAAGTTTTGATCTTTTGCTCAGGACGAGCAAAGGTTAAAGCATGGGGGATCTTATTGACGGTAAATATGTCACATTTCACATATCCAAAATACCGTAAAGAGCCTTGGAATAAAAGGAAGATGAGCATATTTTACCAAATAACAACCCACATGTATATGGTGTATTTTCTGCAGGTCATAGCTAAATGGAGAAATGGAGCTAAGTGGGACCACACTGGGGGTCAGCTGACCACCCTAGTGGGCCCCACCACCCCTTCAATCCTTCCATGAGTCAATAAACACACTCTCAAGCCATGTCCACCCTTGGATCAAAGTTGTGGTTCTTCTGGATCACCGAAGATCAAGTCACATGGATTGATGGGCCCACAAGTGAAGAAGTCGATGTGAATAAGTATCCCCACCTTCACAAACCCACTAAAGACGAAGTGTTGAGGCATCCCACCAGAGGAGAGGGGGCTCACCTGTCATTGTGCGTGTGTGGGGGGTCGACCAACCCCCTAGTGGTCGCCTGATGCCCCTACTTCCTCCACCGCCTTCCTTTGGTCTACATGCAAACAAACACAACCTTGGGTCCATTAACCTTAAGGTGGTTTTATCAACTTGTTGATGTGGAAAGCACATGGATTCATGGGTCCACCTCTAAACCATAATAAATAGAGGCTCACCCCCCTCTCCATTCATGACTCAAAGACTCAAGTGAGGAGAAGTAGAGAGCTCCATTGTATCTTAATCTAGTAGGATAGTCTCGTGTGGGAGCTAGTGTTGAGTAGTGAGCTTTACTCGGGTTTCTAGATCTGGTCTTTTGGAGAGAGTCTGGTATATCTCTTGTACCTTTTCCTTTTTAAGTAAGATTCTACTTTATTCAAACTATTCTTTCTATACTTTACTTACCCTTTACTTTGTGCAACATTATACTTGTGATAGTTGTATGCTTGCTAGATTGATGATCTAGGATCCACACTTGTACATTGATCATTGCCTTTAAGCGGGTGCTCTAATTGATATGTGTGTACACAACTAGAGTAGCGAGGAATAGTGCAAACATCATGTTTATACTTGATCTTGCATGTGGTTGCTGGTTGTTGCACGAATTGTTTATAGTAGCTAGTAGGTGGTGATAGCCCTATCTAGTCTTTGTATTCCACCACATGTTTTTAGGCAAGTTATTAAAATAGTAAGCCCCCCATAAAAAGTTAGTCGCTTCGGGCAAGAGCGTTGTCATCTTGTTGTTTCGTCTTTCGCCTCGTGTACTCGTTGTGTGGACTCGATCTGCTTGTTGCAACTATATCTGAGTTATATCATAGAAGTAGAGTTAGATCACAAGATCCTTTACTCTCTCGTTGTCCCCCCACCTAGATATACTTGTATTGTTATCCTTTTGAGTTATCTCCATCTTCGTGTCTTGAGCTTGTTTCATCAACCCTTCTGATCCATACTATTGATAACTAAGTTATGGTAACACTAAGATCTATCATCTATTATCATTTCTGGCTACCACTTTCCCTATGGAATAAATAAATAATGATACCTTGGAATACTCCTCGGTGAAGTGCTACAACAATATTCTATGCACTTGCAGAATTCTCTACTTGAGCATAAGGCATACCAACATTGATCGCAATTGAGAATTGAGTACCTATCATTGACGAGACGTTCCTTCTCCTAATCAGAATTTTTACCAAATCTCCCCATGGTTGCAGCACCCATAAGATGTCCTACCACTCGGTATCCTCTATTAATCCAAATACTTTTCATAATTGCCTGTCCTTTGCAAGTAACTCGCATGACTCCACCTTGAAGTGATAAGCCACAACCTTGGAGTTCTAGCAACCTCAAATATATTAGATTCTTTTCTCGGGATGTACTAAATTAAACTCCCATTAGCGTGCAATGTGCTCCATTATGCGTCTCCGATGTAATTGTTCCCACCTCAATGACTGCATACTCCTTGCAATCCGCTAAGTGAACAGATCCATTCGTCGGGTGTATAGATCCTTTGTGTCAAACATCTCTCTCACCGAACATATATGGAAATGACTCCCTGAATCTAATATCCAATCATGAATAGTACCTGGTTGACTGACAATAAGTACATCACTTTCCACTGAGCATGCTCCTTTCATAGTCTTCAAACATGGACAGTCCTTTATCCTATGACCCTCCTTGTGACATAGATAGCATGTACGTTGTCCCTTGCTCTTGCTTTTCTTCTTCGCATGATTCTTGACTTCCTCGCTCCAACTGAAACATTCAAAGCTTCTTCAGGGACCCTAGATGACGATGTTGAAGCAACCACGACAAGAGATTAGGATTATGGCGAAGCCTACCACAAATGCTATAAGCACAATTCCAAAAGTGTATAAGTGACTGTCGCTCTCTCATAACCCTACTTGACCCTCTAGGACCTAATGATTTCTTGCCCCATACAAAATCTAGTACAATATAACTATCTACCCTAATTTTCTTGAGCACTCCTAATTGCTCGTTATAAGCCTTGGATGAGACCCTTGTGTTGGCTTAGTTGGTGCCTATGGCTTCTACCCCTTGTTTATATAGTCTCCTCTAAGGGCCCCATACATGTAAGTAGGAGTCCTAGTCCTAGTAGGATTCTACACTCAAATCCTAACCGAACTGGTAGTTCTAATAGCACACCTCTGTTGAGTCCTATCATAAGTAGAATTTGAGTCACCATACAACACATAATCGTATGGCCGTCTCAGACTTATGCGAAGGAAGTGAAGAACCAGAGCCACAAGTAGATGTTTTCTTTCCTGTAAAATCGTGTCGTTGCTGCAGTGTCCTCGAGGAAAGGATTTGTGTGTATACTTCGTTCCAAATGCTCTAACCTTCTTCCTTTCCTCCGCTTGGTTTTCTCTATCTTCCCTGTAAAAGTACTTTGTTCCAAAGGAGGTTAATATATATATTTCACCGCATTATTATGTTATATGTGTTTGCTATGTAATTTTACGTTATACAATTCACGGGATATAATAGTATCCAAAGTTCGCCATATGTGTTCTAGATCCTCCACTATTTTGGCTTGAGTCTTTTTTTTTCCGGAAAATTTGGCTTGAGTCGCCGGCGGCAGGGCCCAGGCCTAGCCGTAATTCGGACACGCGCTGTAACAAGGAGTAAAAAGTAACTTTGGGGACTATATCATGGCGGCCCTAGACTCCGGCCTCGTCTCCAAGGCACCTCCGCGCCCTCTTTCAGGTTATTTGCTCTTCTCTACTCTGCTCAGTAGTACTACTACCCCGGTTTCAAACAACGGCAGCACAAGCGGTTCGACCAAGAGATCGAGCCAATCAAGCTCTTGTTCTCGGGCGCGCCTCGAGGTAATCTCACTCACCATCTTCTTTGCTCTGATCTCTCTCGTCTCGTCACCTGAGTTCTCCTTTTTCAAAATCTCGGCTTCTTCCTCCTCCCAGTCCAGTAGCTGACGCCTCTGCTCTCGCCGCATGTTTCGTAGGAGGAAGCAGCTGGCGAGGCGATGGCCGACCTCAACGCCGCCCCCCAGTTCGCGCTCTGCGTGGCGCTGGGCATCTCCTACATCCTGAAGCCGCTGCTCGACTTCCTGGACGACGGGGCCAACAAGCCGCTCAGCCCCGTCCTCGAGCTCGCCGTCGCCGTGCTCATCGCCACGCTCCCGCTCGCGTACCTCATGGGCATCCTCCTCCTGCAGCTCCAGGTGGCCCCGGGGGCGCCGGCGCAGGCGGCCGTGCCGCCGGCTCCGGGGGAGGCACGGAGGCTCGCTTGCTTCGCCTGCACCGTGGTGTCGGCCGTGCTTGCTGTGCTCACCGTGGCCCTCATCTCCTTCTGGTTCCTCACCGGCGGCTCGCCGCCGTGACCACGAGGCGCTCCTTCCATATGGATCTTGGATGATACGTGGGTCCTGTGATTTTCCTGACCATTTCTCTGCTCTGCTCAGTAGATCCTGATTCTTGACCAGAATCTAGCTACCTAACAAGCTCACGAGTCACGCCGGAGTCTTCGATGTGCCGTGCCGCTGCAAGTGGACCCGCCGCACGGCCCTTCCCAGGCCACCGTCGGCGAGACTTCCACTCTTGCAGTTGCAGTCAAAGGGGACGACGGAGGTGGCCTGCCAAGATTAGAAGACCGTGCTGTCCTGCAGTCCTGCCTGTCTGCCCCGATGGAGAAACTAAAGAACAACTAATTTTAGCTTTGCTATGAGGTTGTGAGGTAGTACTCCTGCTAGTGAATCGGCTTGATGCTCGATCGGCGCTGCTCACTGGCAATATCAATCGCCATGTACTGATGTACAGTATACAAAATTTCACCATTCCATTCATCATCAAATTAAATCTTATTCTTCTTCTTCTTCTTTTTTTTTTCTAAATGCCTTGTTTGGGCCTGGGTTTCTAGACTGCAGCTGTTGATATATTGGAAACCACTATAGCTGTACATCTAGTATATTCATAAGCAAATACGATACTGGTTCTGTATGATTCACGAAGTAGCAGAATTCTTTGCACCCACCACACCACTCCACCTGAATTGTGTTGCTACGGGGCATGATCTGCCTCCGTTTTTTTGGGTCTCCATTTGTTCATTCATCTGAATTTTGGGTGTGTACTACATACTCCCTCCGTCCCTAAATATCATCGTTTTACGTTTCCCGAGAAACAACTTTAATTAAATATATATTAAAAAATATTAATATTTATGGTATATAATTAGTATTATTGGAAAAATCTTTGAATCTAGTTTTTTAATAAATTTATTTGGAGATACAAATATTGCACATATTTTCTATAAATCAAATCAAACTTATGAAAAAAAACCGAAAACAACACTTAATTGGGGACATAGGGAGTACCGTAGGGACGGATTTTATGTCAGGTCCGAAATCAAACACTAATCTGTGACTTTTCAAAGGTCAAAGATGGGCGGCGCGCCTCATGTACCAGTGTATAATAAACAAATAGAGAGGTATTATACGCAGTGGAAGAGGACGAAAGGAAGTGTCGTTGCATTTGAACCAGCTGAGATGGAAAAATCAAAGGCAAACGCTACAAGCGAAGTGGCTCATTGGCTGTTCAGTCCATGCCATGGACCCGTTAGGTTCAGAGATGCACTGTCATACTACATGCGACGACGGCCGGCCGGTCGAGCCATAAAACTTTGAAGTCCTAATTCACCTCAAAATTATCTCCAGAACCCAAATAACTCGTGACGACAAATCTTAGCGAGCAAGGAAACGTTTAACGAAAAAAGATGGGTCTGGACGACTGGCCGTGTGAATTTGCGAGGTTTGTTTATGCCTGCGCTATAGAAAATTGGGGAGTTTAGTTTGACGCGCCGTGGCCTGTGGCCTGTGGGGGCCACTAAAATGCAACTTGAGGCTGCTAACAACATACATTTCTTGCTGGTGGGGCTTCCGCGGATAAAGTTAATTTGTTTATTAGGGCGACGTCGTCGTCGTCGTACCCACTTGGTTGAATTTGCTGCACCATCTGATTCCATACACATAACGGATGTAGATGCGAAATTTAATTCTTCTTGTTCTATTATATAAAAACTATGGCAAAGCTTTTCGCCATTCGGGAAAAGGAAATTCTGATCACCGTTTCATATATGTCTTTGTGTTAAAGCTCCATATCCGATCAAGGGCATCTTGGCTCCATGGGACTACACAGTATGTAGTCCCTCCTATTTTAGTTCCATTGAATCCCTAAATTACCAAATCGAGCTTAGAAGATGCTCTTAAACAAAATCTTACAACATGAGCCTCGCTTGGATAACAAAATCTTACAACATGAGCATCCGCATCTGTTTTGTGTTGGGTGAACAACGAAGAGCTTGGAATAGATTTAGGTCATGTTTGGTTTCCGGTGATTGAGAGGAATTGGAAAATAGTTGTAAGACCCCTGGTGTTACGAGCTTGCTTAGCACCTGAGTTAAGGACTGAGCAAAAATTATTGCAACGAGTTACTCGGATTTAGATTTACAAGTCACATGAATTGATAAACAAATATTATGCGACTCACGTTTATAGTTGAGAGAAATCAAATAAACATCAAAGTTAATTTACTCAGCACGTGGAAGCGTGAATGAAAAATCCTAACAAAAGGACAAAATAAGTTGTGTTTATCATTGGCACGAAAAACAATTTAATGAACAAATAAAAATATATAGAGAGGTTTATATATGCACTCACGTATTCCGTTTTGATAAGCATGTCGCTATATTAATTGAAGTAGTGTACAGACTTATTTCTTCTCGAATGTATCTCTATAGATAAGTATACATTTAAACATACAATAAATATACGCATGGGTGTATGGACATTAGTGATAAAGAAATAATGACATATTTGTAATTACATAATTATTTATATATATTGGGTAAAAGAAAAAGAAGGGAAATGGCAAAACACACGCACATACACAACACTCATGGACGCCTGTGCACGTCGCCTCGACGTCGCGTCCGCACCCCTGCGGCTCTGCGTTGTGTCTGGCCGTTGCTGTGCCGCGCTGCTGCTGCATACGCTTGCCGCGTCACGACACCCTGCGACTGCCCGCACATGGCCGTAGGTAGGTGCACTGGCTCAGGCCTTTATGGCTCGTTCATGCATGACTCCACGTGCCCATGCTGCACTGCCGAGCTGTTGCCTCGCTTGCGTCTTAGCGCCGTGCTGCCCGCGTCTTGCCGTGCTTAAATAGAACACCTCGCCCTCCCCATCCGCATCTCGCTCGTGCTGCTGCTCGCGGCCGCGAACACTGCCATGGCCGCTATGGTCGAGCAGAGCTCCGAGCTGCCACTCACCTCCCTCCAATTACTTGCATCCACAAGCTCGAGCGGCCATCTATGGCGGACGTGTCTCGCGAGCACGAAGCTCAGCTTCACGTGCAAGCACATGTACGCCTCTTTCAAAAGTTCGTGTTTATTTACCTGCACAGCTATCTTGCGAATTTTATATCTCCATCATATCAACTCGGATTCCATGAATTCTTCTTCCTAAATTCATCTAAAATCAAACTCTATCTTCCATATTAATTTCATGATTTTTAGAGCTCATTTGAAATTATGTGATTAGTTAATTATGTCATTAGCTTCTTGTCTTTTCTTAAATGTTTTGAACCTTTAGAAATTCATAGTAAATCATAGAAAATTCGTAAAATAGAAAATCAAGATGTTTTGGAACTCTTGCGTTTATCTCTATGCATTAGATATATAATATTGCATGTTTTAGTAGAAAAATATTGCACTATATTTTTTCCTATGATTAATTATAGAGAAATTCATACCGGTAGATGCTATGCTTCAAATGAGATGAAAATTTTATGGCATGTTATTCATGTGATGCTTAATGTAGGATAAAAATTTGAGGTCCAGATCTTGTATAATTACTGAGTTATTAATTTATCTTTGTCACATGTTTTTATCGATATGAAATCTTTGTTAATCGCTAGTAAATAATATGCTTATCTGAAAATTATAAAACTTGTACAACATTTATAATTAGTCAAGATGCACCTTCCATAAAAGTTTCATGTACAACGGAGATGTTTGGACTGTCACCTTTTATTCCACGCTTACCAGTAATAATACCTTTATATACAGTAATTAGTGACCCTATATCTCAAATATGTTGTCCGTGTTGCTTGCTTCACATGTAGGTTAAACAGAATGTTATGCATCTCTGGTGGTGATAGGTCTATGCTTAGTATGTTGCTTTACCTTACATGAATTTTATTAAATTGCAATGCGGTTGTATTGTTAATTTGTGTTTTCTTAATAATAACCAACTCACGAATAAATCTCTTTTAGAAAGGATGAGAGTCGGAGTGGGAGTGACGATCTGTTGTTTGTCTTTCAATGAGTATATCTATGCTATGCTTGTTCCGCTTAAGCAGGCATTGCATTTTTGCATTTCATAATAGGAACGATGATGATGGTTGATGGGTCGATGGATCAACCAAATGACTTGGTGTTTAATCAAAGATGGTACCATGGCGAACAGGTCCCGGAGATGGAATACTAACTTTTGGTTATCTTTTACCCAGGCAAGCCCCGGTGCATAACCCCTATTATTCTGCACTTTATTATATCTATATTCTTGTGTATTAAGTTTTAAGGAGTTGGATGAAATCCACTTGCATAAATATCCTGATCCCATGAGTCTTACTAGTATGTCAGGATCGTGTAGATTGCTATGCTACAGGAATCCGGTAGAAGTCGAGTGATTTTCTGTCACTCGCGAGAGATAGGAATATCTTATTGTTACTATTATCATGTTGCTATCTCATGGAATATAAATGTATATGGATAATTGGAGACCGGGCGGAACGGGTTGGATGGACTTGGACCTGGTTAGGCAACAGAGCGGGGCTCTGGTTGCAATTGTTCCGCCTGTGTCAATTAAGGACCGTTCGTTGCATGGACCCTGGTCAAGTCACAGATTTAATGTCCCGAGCATATACTTGCTTATGGGAGCGGGAAGACTTGTTTCTCTCCTGTCGTGGGTTCCGGCTCTTTCCGGACCGGCTTTTTAGGGTGGTTATATATATTGGGTTGAGGAGGTCTAAGCACCGTACTGAGGCCGGGCCTGCAGTGATGGGGGCTTAGAGTCCGAGCTTGGACGGGGACCTGGACCCCTTGACAGGAGTGGAACGGGTTGGTCTTGCTTGTGCCCGGGGTACGAGCAAGGCGTGTGTTTTCGGGGCACCCAGCTGGGCACATTGATTCGCGAATCGCCGTTTCTGCGTGACGGTACGGCTTGACTACGCTCTGGCATCGTAGTAAGAAGTGGAACAAGAAAGTTGTTGGAAGAGAAGATAAAATGGTTCTGATTGCTTACCACTTGCTTGAAAGTAGAACAGGTGCTTACCTAGAATGGATAGCTAATGAACTAATGACGACTGCTAATAAAAATAAATATAAGGATGCACAGGTAGTAATGCTTCCTGCAATGCAATAAACCAGCAAGCCCGATAAGCCTTGCATATCCTTGGAGTCTTTTATTTTTCTCCTGTCGGGTAAGTCTTGCTGAGTACAATTGAGTACTCAGGGTTTTATTCCCCCTGTTGCAGGTGACAGGTGGATGCTGATGAGCTGACAATTGTGTGTGGAAACCTCCTGGTGGGCTCAGCGAGGATTTCCTTTGCGATGCGGAGTAGAGTTATTATTAAAACTCTCACTAAAAGTTTTACAAGGAAAATACTATTAATCTGTTATCATTTCATGCATTTAAACGTTCTTCATGTGAATGTTTAAAATGGTTTCATTTCCGCTGAACTCTGATAATGTTTTAGATTCCGCTGTTATAATTACATAATGAATTACTCTGATGTTGTACTAAAAGTGATGTAAGAAATGGTTAAGGACTTTATAAGCTTTACTCCCTCATTCACGATCCTGATGTAAAATTGTGGATCTTCGAGTTCTCCCTCGCGGTGTGCTCGACGGAACTGCTCAGTTTAGCGCTCTTTCGAAGTACTTAGTGCCTAATGGAAGACAAGTACTCCGGAAGGGTGTTAATTTAGGCGGTTCTGCCACAATAATCTAACAACAAAATGTGGGACGCGGCTAATGCATGGCCGCCCGTGCGATAAGCATGTGAAACACACACCTTCTTCCTGCTTGCGCCCCCACCCGCGCCTTCCTCACCTCCTGACCCCAACCAGCGGCTGCCTTGCCGCCGGCCGCGTCACCCACCTCCCAGCCCCGCCCTTCGACTCGCTCTCTTCCTCATTCTCGCCCCGCCGCTGCCCACTGCCAGCAGCGACCTCCTTCCCTTCCCCCCCCCTCCCGCCCCTGCCCCAACTTGGCCCAGTCGCCACCTACGCCGCTGGCACCTTAATGTCGCCCTCCCATCGTCCCCCACTGTTTGGCCGGTCTGCCTCTCCCAAGCCCCTTCTAAACCCACCGGACTTGGGAAAGAACAGAGACAAAAGTCCAGCGTGGGAGGAGGACACACCTCGATGGCGCTGGTGGCCTAGGAGCGTCGGTAGCTGCCAGAGGAGGAGAGAACATGCACATTTGAGAGGAGGTGAGAATGCGTCTAGAGGTGGAAGACGACTTGTGAAAGGATAAGGTCGAGCGACTCACTGCAACAGTGTGCGTTCTATGACGCTAACGCCCACGCGACCAAAAACTAGTATTTACCTTCTAGATATTAGTTTTAATTCATGAGATACAGGGTTAGAGAAAATAGGTAGCTTGCGCGCACCTGTGTCAGGAAGATTTCCTTAAAGCTTGCTGCATACATACCCTCCTTTTTATCTTCATATCTTGGATTGAGCCTCAGCCCTGGAGTGGAGGACCAGATCGATCAGGTCCACGCACGCACGCACCATCCCTTTTTGATGAGAATCTACAAGACTTCCTCGATGACCGACCATTCGCACACTGTTCCGTTCCCTGTCCTTATTAGCATATCACTGGCCGTTGCTATGCACCTGAACGCTGAACTCCTTTCTGAACTCCTTGCAGGGAGGTAGGCAGGCCGCAGGCGATCGAGTCATCATCCCCTGCCGATCGAAGCCGGAGTTGATGGCATGCTGTGGAGCGAGACAGCCCCCAGAGCTGGTGGCCACCTCTGTGTTACTGGTGCGTATGTTCCACGGAGTGTCGAGCCATTTTTATAGGGCGTCCGCCTGATAGCCTGAAGCCGTGTTCAAACGGGACAAGCACGGGGCAAAAAATAGTGCGATTAGATGAGAAGTTTGACGTGTCTCCCCCTCCCCGGTCGAAATTCAACGAAGCACAACCGTTCCTGAGGCCGTCAACAATATTTTTCTCTTACAACAAATCAGTATAAGCATTAGTATAAGCCAAATTTCAGCGAAGCGAACGAGATTAGGTGCACACTGCAGATGTCCTTGCACTCTCTGTTCGGTGATGCATCTATGCGCGCAGCCACGACGTGCCGCAGCCCGGCTGTGGCCAGCGCACGTTGACGTGGCTGTGCGTGTGACTGCGCATAGGGCATAAAATGCTGTGCTTCTTGGCAACATCATTTCCAGTGGCATCGCGCCCGGTATTTGTTTCTCAGTTGTGCAGCCTTGTGCTAACGGAAAGGCTAGCGTCCGGATGACGTATGGACGCCCTCGCCTACTTCAAGTAGGCATGCTGTTGCGCCCACCCTCACGTCTGCGCCTGCTTCACGTGGGGCCCGCGCCGCTCCGTGTCCCACGCCGCTTTGTCTCGACCTACGCCCTCATGTTTTCCCACGCCTGCCGCTCGCGCCCCCTCCACAACCACGCGCATGAAGGCGGGCCTAGCAGCTGCAGCAGGTGGCTGCTGCAGATGGGTCCCACTGCAATATACTTTTGCATTATCTAGAGAAAAGATTTGCATCATACGTCCGAAACAGTTGAAACACTTGAAACATACGTTAGAAACACGAGGAAACCACATGTGTAACTATTGCAAAACTTATGCAACATCTAGATAAAACAATTGCAACATATGTGTGAAACATATACAACATGCGGATGAAACACTTACAACATAAGTGTGAAATGTGTGCAACATCCAGATAAAACACGTGTAACATACGTCTGAAACAGCTGAAACATTTGGAATAGACACTTGCAACATACGTGTATAGGCATTGCAACATATGCAACATCCTGATCTACTTTTGCAACATTCACATGAAACATTTGTAACATGCATATGAAACACCTGAAACACTTGAAACATACTATTGCAACATGCGCTTTTCAGCGCAACATCTTCTTGCTTCTTGAGCGAATCGAGGTTCGTCGACGCGGAGCTCAACATCGGCACGAAGCCCGATGCCACGAAGGTCGCCAGTGCGGAGCTCATCGGCGGCGTGGACCTCGCCGGCAACACGCGGCTCAGCAGCGGCAGCGCGCGCAGAGCTCAGCGATGACGCGTAGATGTTGGTAGCGCGCACGGAGCTCAGCGGGGTGGTTGAGGCCGGCCAAGAGGCATGCGAGCTGCCGCGGGCGGTGAGGAAGCTGATGGGGTGGTCGCTTTGGACGGAGGTTGCATGGAGGAGGGCGCTCAGAGGCACAGTAGCTAGCGGCGGGTGTGGAAGGTGGGTGGTTGGCCATGGCGCTCGGTGCCTGCGCTCTTGAGCAGAGCGAGAGGGAGAGGAGCGAGGGTGAGCAAATGGGAGAGGGAAAAGAGGGCGCCGGCTCGGTCTCCACACTCGTGCGAACCCGAGGCGACAAGTGGGGGTGCGAATGGAGCATGGCGGCCATGCGTTATCAGTGTGCTAAAGCGATCAGTTTTTCGTCGCAGGAAAACTATTGTTGCAAAGCTTAGTCCACTAACACGCAGTTCCATTACTGGTCCATGACTCCGTGCCCGTCTCCGAGTCGAGGCCAAGGCCACGCACGCACATGACATCTTGACATGCCGGAGAAGTAAACGTCTGAAATCTGCAAGTAGTCGGTAGTAGATGAGGTGCTGGTTCCCCTGGTCAGTTCAGATGAGTCAGGGCAAGCCGGGTCGGCCCGTGGCTTGCATGGCCCATTTCTGGGTAAATACTGCATGCATCAGTCATTACATCAAAATCACGTTCCTGTCAGGATAAGGCGACCTCGTTTTTGGGTTTCAATTCCTATGCAACCATGACTAGCAGGCAGAGGCAGCAGCAGTTCGGTGGCCGGTCCAAGCTTTTTTTTCCCGGACTGGATAGCCGCGATCAATTGAGGGAGGGCGTTGGATGCAAAGCGGTGCCGACAGGCCGGATGTACAAAGCGAGAGAGAGAGAGAGCTGTACTATTGTCTATTGACGATTGTGCAGACCGTTACGCTGAATTAATCAGAACCCTGAAGACACGTCGTCAACCACTATCGCCTCTCATGTGCCGCAGCGTCTGTCTTTCTGGCTGTTGCGCGATGGGAGCAGAATGGAAACTCCAAGCTCGATATGATGCCGTTTCATCCCATGCCATCCATTTTTGCCCTCTCTTGATTCTCGATTGACAAAGGGCAAAGCTAATTAAAAGTAAAGGCTCCGGCCGCTTGCTGATTCAGAAGTTTTGAGAACCGATTGGAGAGGTAGAGTGGGAGGTGAGTGCAACAATAATCTCTGTGCCAAAGTCTCGGACTCTCGGTCTTTGACAAGTGCCGTCTGTCGATCAGACGATCGCAGGCACTGGAGCCCCGTTGACCGTTGACGAGATGTACACTGCCAGTAGTCAGTAGCCCTTTCGATCTGTCCGAAATGGACAGAGAGGTCGCCGTCGCATGCTGATGACACGGAGTCACAGCGAGCAAGGAACATGGAGACATCAAGCGTACACGATCGCACACGACACGACCCAGTCATGCGCCCTCCATTGAAGAAAAAGAAACGAGCTATAGTAGAGCACAGCAGGAAGGTCAAAGTCTCGTACAGTCGTGCTAATCCCGGTCTAAACAGATCCAGCATCCTGTTTGTTTGGCTGTGTTTGTGTCGGCCACTATGCCCGGAATAACCAATCAACTGAGCAAGCATGCAGCCAAATGGTTCAACGACTTTGGTGGGCTGCGCATGTGTAAAGGGAGCGGAGGTGATAGTGTGGATGCTAGGATTCTGTTTGACTGAAATTTACGTGTCCATCAATCCATGTTTCAGCACGGGATAGAGAATCTTAGGAGACGTATACGTGTTTGAAAATATGTTTAAAAACACAGAATGAATAATATTACTTGTCCTTGCACTTTCTCTTTGTTCATTTTCTAACACAACTTACATACTCTGTAATATCTATCCAGATGTGGTAGACTTATCATTACTCTCTCTCTCTCTCTCTCTCTCTCTCTCTCTCTCTCTCTCTCTCTCTATATATATATATATATATATATATACACACACACACACACACACCACCTATATCCATAGTTTTTTCAACCTTTGGGATGCATGACACCTCCATTTGGGATGAATATATGTTTAGTCGGAACCTAATCTTAAGTTATGGTGGTGGCGGTTGCAACCCATGTCTTATAATATTATGAATCTAAATTTTGACTTTTATCTTGAAATTAAGTTAAGCTCTTATGTTTAATATATCTTTTATTCAAAACTCTCCTTTTAATAATGACTCTGTATCCTAGAATGTAGTCTTTATTACTGAGATGGCATAGCTGGCACCATAGTGCT
Organism: Saccharum hybrid cultivar R570; assembly: GCA_038087645.1. NCBI lineage: Eukaryota > Viridiplantae > Streptophyta > Magnoliopsida > Poales > Poaceae > Saccharum > Saccharum hybrid cultivar. Next base: position 15,058,728 of record JAQSUU010000259.1, read on the forward strand.
AAAAAATCGACGGTAGAGCTTGATGTGAGATGTAGTAGGAGCCAATGGTGGAACCTCAGGAGGATATTAAAACCTAAGCCTAATAATCTATACTTTATCCAAAATAATCTCAACGACCATAGAGGTTATCCTTAACTCTGAACCAAGCCTGTTGTAACATCACCTTTGCTCCCAGATTTGGTGTCCATGGTTCAATTTGAAGCTGGGCATCCACATTTCTCACAGAAATTTCATTACATGACACAATTTCCCTTTAATTAACATCGTGACTACAAGCAAGAAAGCATGAATCAAGTTCTAAACAGCACTAGAAACGAGTTTTAGTTATAGTGGCAGCAGTAGTTTCTGTGTTGGTGGCTATGATGATAGTTTTGACCCTCACGTTGTCACTACTATGGTGGAAGAAGAAGAGATGCAGAGGCAGAGCTCAACGACACCTACTAGTGTGTTATGTAAGAAACAAGAGTATCTATTTGGTATTAACCTATGATTATATAATCTAGTGGTGGGGCTAGGGGCTTGAGCCCCCTACCCTTGTTTTCGATACCAGGTCTGCTCTGCTTCCTTCACCAGCAGGCCACCCCTGCAACTACCACTACAAACAGTAGCGACAAGGCAACCACTAGAGCAACTAAAACCCACATGATCATGTGGTTCTTCTGGACCTTCTGTGGGCGATCCTACAAATAGTACTAATATTACATGTTAGTAAAGGTTTACAATCTAATTTTAAAAAAGTTTCATATGTGTTTAGAATAATCTTACCCTCTGCTGGAATAATGTCTAGCGTCGGCTTGCAGTGAAAAACTTGTGCAGTGCGAGCGACAGTTGCACCATACTTTTGCTGCTCTCCATGTTGCCATGTCTTTAGCAATATCTATTGTGTCAAGGAACTCCATGAGGCATTCTTCACAATCCTTAGCTGACAAGTGGGTCGACATCGAGCCAATCCGTAAATCGTCAGTCGGTACACTGCATGAACCAACTCTTTATGTCCTGTTCCAAAATGAACAGGAGAGATCGTTGTCCTTCATGCCATGACTTTCACCAGCTCAAGAGTCGAGGCATCGAACACTGCACTTTGAAGAATGACTAGTGAGAAGTCATTCTTTGAGGCCATTATGTCTATATCATTATTCTTTAAAAGTTGCAGCAACTTCTTCTCAAAATAGGCTACGCTGCATATGTAACGAAATATCATTGCACCTCTGAAACCTCAGGTAGTGCACCTTTCACAAGTTGAGGCAGTAGAATCTCCACAGCATTGTGCAACTGCGCCAACATCCCTGCTGTGCACACATCCATATTGTCTCTCCTGCAGTGCACACATAGCCATGCACATCCAAGTGTGATTTGCAGGGGGCACATGCCCCTAAGTGCGAAAAAGCCACCTCCCAGCAGAAGTCGTTCTTCCAAACACGGGATCTTCTACAATCATGCTTGATCCACCCAGTTATGGAACATGTTCCTCCAAACACTAAGATATTGATTCCTTAGATTTTGTAGCCACTGACCCGGCTATGGAAGTGCTCCCTCTGCATGTTCTTTTAGGAAGTTGTGGTGTTCAAAGGGTACTCCTTGGTTCCTAGAGTCACTTTGGTCTAGCAGGCATTGGCCACTTGGGAGGAACCTCAAGATATGCAGTGGCGCTACCCCACAGCTTGGAACAATCTGTTAATAAAGAGGGAGGGAATGTTAGGAACTGCAGAAAGAGGCGCCGGAAGAAGCATTGTGGCTAAATGTTGCCCTGTAATAGTTGTTTGGTGCTGGGCTTCGTAGCTGTGTCAAGTTTGGAGAAGAGTTGGGTTGGCTTGTTTAGGTGTAGGGGCTCGGCCCAAAGAGGCGGAGTGGCTTATAAGCTGTTGTAAGAAACTTGGAAGTGGTTATGGAATAACAGAAAACCCGTTTCCCCCATTTGCTTCTTCTCTGTTCTTCAATCCCCCTCTTTGTTCCCTCTATTATTCTCAAATTTCCCCAAATCCTACCCAAATTCCCTACTTAACCTTGTTCGTCACATGTTCGTTTGTTGGTTTCAATTCATATGCAATGATAACTAGCAGGCAGCATTAGTTCGCTCGCCAGTCCAGGCTTTATCCCCGGACTGGATTGTGATCCTGACGAGGATCGCTCGCCGCCCTTGTGCGCAGTGGCGGAGCTTGGCCAATAAAGGAGGAGGGGCAAATACGATATCAGATGTGAGAGTAGGGGGCATATTAGTATTTTATAATCACTTGAAGTGGTGAATAGGCAGAGCAAGTACAGCGGCTTGTCGTATAGCCTAGCACGTCAGCAGTAGTGGTGATCTGCAGGAGAGAGAGCGCACCAGACAACCGAGCTTGTCGCAGCAGTCATCGATCGGCGCTTCACACACTCCAACACAACAATCAAAGCATTCAATGCTTATTATATATTATTTTGCTCTTTTGCTCCAAGCAGATACTGACGGGTGGAGGAGGTGGGCACATTGAAGATTAAAGAACTACTTGGAAATTTAATTAGAGACAAAGAAGCTACAATTGTTGTATGAGTTAGCTGTTTGGTGCTTGTCTAGACTAAAGCTTGTCTCAACTATTGGCCTTGCTCTAAGAAACTTTCCAACTTAGAGGGGGTCATGGCCCACTATGGCCCTCACTAAGCTCCGCCGTTGCTTGTGCAGCTATATGCGAAGGCGACCCTTGCCAACTTGCCATCCGCGTGATGTAACGGAGATGACGCACCTCCGAACCTGCCTGTTGTCATACTCCAAAATAGCCTCGTCCGCCATGCATGCGTAATACCTGAAACCAGGGGCATGGAAATGGACACGATGGAAGTAGCATCAAAGCGGGCCGAATGGAAAAAAGCCAAAGAAGCAAAAGTTTTTTTTTTATTTTGACAAGGGAAAGGAACAAAAAGTTGTATTGACGATTGTGCAGACGGTTCTATGTGCAGAATTAATTTAATCAGAACCCTGAAGACACGTCAACCACGTACCATCGCATCTCATGTGCCACAGCCCACAGCCCGCAGCGCCTGTCTTTCTCGCTGTTGCGCGACGGGGGCAGAATGGAAACTCCAAGCTTGATATGATGCAGTTTCATCCCATGCCAGCCATTTTTGCCCTCTCTTGATTCTTGGTTTGACATTATGGTAAAGCTAAAAGTAAAAGGCTCCGCTTGTTGAATCAGAAGTTTTGAGAACCGATTCAGACAACAAAGCACAAGGTGGGACATGGGAGTGGCAGGAGATGGCACATGCTGACCCGCGGAAGCAAGGCACATGGAGGCGTCAAGCGTAGTACGCGATCAGAAGTGGCCTGTGATGCGCCCTCGATTATTGAAGAATATACAGAGCACAGCAGGAAGGTCAACAAAATCAGTCTCGTACAGTCGTACTGACCCTCGCTCCAAATAGATCCCAGCAGCCTGTTTGGTTTGTGCCCGCCACTATCCGCGATAACTAATCACCAACCAATCAACCGGGCAAGCAGCCAAATGGTTCAAGGACTTTGGTGGCCTGTCCATGTGGAAAGGGGGTGGAGGGGATAGTGCCGTGGATGGTAGGATTCTATTTGGACCAATTGTATTCAAAGCTTATTTGGACTAAAATTTTACATGTTCATCTACTCATACTTCTCCCAGGAATAGAAGCTTAGGAAACACATATGTTTAATACTTATAACTAATAAGATTACAGATGTTTGCACTTTCTCTTTGTTCAGTTTCTAACACAACCCACACGTATTCTGTAATCTCTATCCAGATGTGGTAGATCTATCAATTAATTTTTTTTTTATTTTTTCATCTATATTCATAGTTTTTCAACTTTTGCACAACGCCTTCTTCATGGGATGATATGTGTTAGTTGAATCCTTTGACACCTCCGTGTGGGATGCATATATGTTTAGTTGAAACCTTGTCTTAAGTTATATTGGTGATTGTTGTAGCCCATGTCTCGTAACATCATGAATCTAGATTTTGACTTTCAAACTTTTCTTTTTAAGTTTAAGTTCTTAGGGTGTCCTCAATGGCAATTTGCAAATAGCCAGCTAGATGAGGTTTAGAAATAATAAAAAATAAACACTGCAGTGCTAAGTTATGAGAGCTGCGAGAGAGTTGTTTCTAAAAGATTGTGCTAGACTAGCTATTTGGGAGTTGTTAACTATTTGATCTCTCTCCTTGATAGACAATAGAATTCTTCTTAAACTAGCTATTTGAAAAATATTGGGGACGGCCTTATGCTTATTGTACCTTTTATTCCAAACTGTCTTTTTTATTTGTTTAAAACTAGGCATGTGGACAGTTCCTGCTTGGCCAGATGCAGAAATGAGAGAGCAACCGGCCTAACTCATACGTGGTAGAGTAGTAGTGGTATATTGTTGTTGTTGGGCTGGGACATACCGATAACCACGCTGTAGACTCGCCGTATGTGTCAGGCTTTTTGTTACGGTCTAGAGCGTGGATCTGTTAACTGAGACGACCTCCAACGTAACGTTCAGGTTCAGGCCTCGGCCACTCTTTCTCTCTAGTGGCCGTGTTGAAGGACTGGATGCACACATGTGACTTGCTTCCCTCCTAATGAAATACACGCATTGTGCGCTTTCGCGAAAAAAGATGGATATTTGGTCAGTGTAGTATTGGAATTTCAGCTGTGTGGTCGTGTGGATAAGAAATGACGACATAGCCAAAGGGAGAATAGCAGAACAAAAGGAGGTGGTTGAATAAACGGAAGGGAAGCACTTCAAGCAAAACTGCCGATTGGCCACTCCATGTCACATTTCCACGATCCGTCGGGCCCATGGATGGTTTGCTTTGGAACGGAGCGGCAGGATACAATCTGAATATCTGATCATATCACAACAACCCCAAGTGAAAAGCAGCGCCTTCGTGGGGAAGGAACGCGTAATGAACGAGGGCTCTTGTGTTATCCTTATATCCTAGCGTGCTTGGACGAATTGTTCTCCTTGTGCTACAGAAAAAAGGGGACGCCGGGACGCTAGCCGTGCGGAAACAGGGGAGGACGGGTGGCTGACCATGCAGGCCATAAAATACAACGAAACTAGCAAGGCGGACAGCTGGTCTTTTTTCAGTTACTAGTATATTGCCCGTGGTAATGCCACGGTCTTTTTTCAGTTATAGAATTTCTAATATTTAGATTTATTTACTTTTCTAACCAAGGTTGGTCATGTGCTTAGAATTAACTTTGGAGAGCCCGACGCCTCTGGACCCCTCCCCGCCGGTCGCCGCGCCGGTGCCCGCCTGCCTCTCTCCCCTCCCTAGATCCGCCCCACCCTCGGCCACTCCCTCCCCTCCCTGGTTGGGTGCGGACGCTAGCGCCCCGCCGCCACCGCTGCCGTCCTCCATGGCGGATGCGCCACCGGCAGCGCCGGGCGGCTCCATCGCCTCCCCTCGCCTTCCTCCTCCAGATCCGCCACCTCCTCTACCTCCTCTCTCCCGGCGAGCGCTGCCCCGGCTTGCGCGTCACCCACGGGCCCCCCTCCGCCTGCAGCACCGGTGCACGCCGCCAGCGGCCCTGTGGAGGTGGCGGCCTTGGTTCCGGCGGCTGGGACCTCCCCCCCACCGCCAGGATCTCCCTCCCGGGCCACATTGGGTGGCTGCGCCGGCGCGCTCCGTGAGCTTCCGGCCGCGGGCACTTCGGGGTGCGCGGGGGCCGGGGCTGGCCTCTTCACGCCGCCGCCGGTGCTTCGTGCCGCCCCGGCCGCGCCGACGGTGACGCCGGGCGCCACTGCTTCGGGGCCGCCGCGCTGTACTGCAGTCTCGCCAGTGACGCCGCCGCCGCTGAGCGCTGTGCCTTCCTCAGCTGCCTCGGTGGGTGCATTGGAGGACGGCTCGCCGGTCATCGTCGAAGACGTCGTCGATGGCGAGGATGCGGATGACGATGAGGACGCGGGGGCGGCTGCGACAGCGACGCTGTGCCCCCCTCCTTGTCAACGCAGCCGACATCACTGGGCTCCACGCTCTCTCCGTCTGCGGGCCCATTCTACCCATCCTTGGGAGGCCGCTCGAAGCATCGCCGATGGGCAGACGACGACAGCGATGAGTCCGACGGCGACCATCCCTTCTATCTGGAGGTCACTCTTCGCCAGGCGAGGTCGATCTCCATGTCCCCTGTGCGCGCCCAGACTGTACCTGTTCTAGGGCGCGGCGGTGCGGACGCTGGGCAGAGGCCTACACGACGGCGGAGGAGGCGCGGCCGGCCGCGCCCTCAACTTGTGCACGGCTTGCCAGCCCGGGCGGTCGATGGTCGAGCTCCTGCCCGCCAATGTCTAGGTGCGCGAAGGCGGGTCTCTACCCCCGACGTCGACGGATGGCATGAGATTCTACCCCAACAGGAGGGGGCCTACATCTGCTTCGGTTGAGTCTCGCCATGGCTCTGGCCCGCGCGCGCAAGTTCAGAAGATTCCCGCACAGTCCATGGTAGATGTTTCAACTGCTTCTCCTTCTCGCACCGCGTGGCGACTTGCCGGTTACCTCAGCATTGTCTGCGCTGCCGCGGTCTCGGCCACCTTGCTAGGGACTGTTGTCGGTCCAAGAAGACGATGAACAGCGGGGGTCGACCTCGCCACACTCGTGCCGGCCACCGACCGCCCTCCCAGCTCGCTCCCCTCGGCGGTACACCAAAGGCCGATGGGATCGCGAGGGGGTCATGGGGGGTGCCCTCGGCACCCGCCGTCGTCGGAGGCGACGCCGGCACCGCGGTGGTATGCCTGCGGCGGACACCGCCGTGGACGCGCCTGCCGACCCCACCGACGACGCCACTGCTTCGACTACCGAGCGCTGCTTCCTCGAGTCGGACCCTTTGGCGGAAGCGCTCTGTGAGCGCACAGCTCCCTCCGCCCCGCTCACCTCGGTCGACCCGATGCTGGATGAGCTTGCTGCCCAGCTTGTCTCCCGACCAGCGGTCGCACAGGCCCCAGACAGCCTGTCTCCGGAGGGTCCAGCCTCGTTGTGGGACCCGTCGTCAAAGGCCCCTCAATGCACGGCGGACCTCGGGTCGCCTCAGTCGTCTCCCGTGCGCGGCACACCGGCGGCCGCTGTGGCACCGGCTGAGGAGGACTCACCTTCCCCGGGGGAGGCCGCACGGCGGCTGGCCAAGTTTATCGACGAGGTCCGAGTGGTGAGGCAGCCACCCCTCATCAGCTCTCCTCCCAAGCATAAGACGCCTCCCAAGCGGACCTTACCTCTTCGGAGCAGGCGGATTGCCGCTCAGCATATGGACCACATCCCAGTGTCCAAGCGCGGTGAGGTACTGCTTATGAAGAGGATGGGGTTCTTGGAACCTTCGGCGCCGCCTTTCTCTGCGGCCCAGCGTTCCTACGAATCCTACTTCGAGGCCGACCTTTCGACTGCAGAAGTTGAGGCCCTCGACGAGCTGTTCTCAGCTTGTAAAGGGTTGCGCGGGTAGTTTGGTTGATCCCAGTGGATCCCAAGGTTGTCATATTCAAAATGTAGCCCCGTCGTGGTGTCGGTCGGGCCGGGAACGACCGCTCTTGTATTTGTTTGAACTTCTGTCTTCTTAATACAAAAATACGCACACTCGTGCGTATTCGCTAAAAAAACCCAAGGTTGACTCTATTTTCATTAATCACAACGGGAATACACATGTCCAAAACATATTAGGTTTAATTTACTTGAAAACAATTTTACAACAGTTCTGTTTATTTATTTTTATTTTAGTGTTCTCTGTCCATGCATCTATTGCATCAATTGGCATAAACTTCATATAAGTATTGTCGACCAATTTCTCAACGTAAACTATTGTCATCTCCGTCTCCTGTTTCTATTTTTTCTCACTCTAATTCTGAGGTAGCCTTCAACTTTCTCTTATGAGCTCCATTCCTCTATAAAACCAGTGTTCGAGCATCTCACAAATTGTTTAATTACTTAGCTCTCTTATAAATTTAAATTTTGAATCATTTTGTGCCTTCTCCTGCGGATCCATAGTTGACATTTTATGATAATGATGCTCGTGTCTATTAGAGCCACTGCGGTCAAACAGCTGTTGGTCGGTCTCATCTTTGCACCAACATCCATTCGCGCTTCTAGCTTTACAAAACAAACAATGGAACCATCATTGGTGCTAGTGAGCTATTGGTCTAAGATCCGCTACCTGTCACTCTACCGCACTGTTATCGGCCATGCTATTACACATTTGTTTGCGGTTGTGACCACACTGTTTTTGGCAAATGTATACTTTATGAAACCAACTTTCAAGACAAATCTATCCATACCCACTCCCAAACATTCAAACTCAAGAAATAAAACATGTTTTAATAGTCCTATAATCTAGAATACAATTGACTTAAGACAACGTTAAAACCCTATTTTATTTGTAATCGAAGGGAATATTCAAAATTTTCTTTGTTTTCTGAAAAGATGACGTGAAATATTTCGTGATTAATTGACTTTCCCTATTTGAAGACATGAAATATTTCACGCTTAGGACTTGTTTGGTGCACACGTATCTATCTCAATCCACGAATAATGAAGTGGATTTTTTTCAAAAAGGCAGTAAGAGCTTTGCCAATATTATATTAGACAAGGAAAAAGAAAATGCAGGAAAATACAGGTTAACCCAGCTCTGAATGACCACCGAAATACTGACCACTTATTGGTCAAACAGAGTCAGCGTGTCCTCACTAAACACAATTCTCCCCTGTTGGAGTGGATTGTGGTGAACATTAAACTCAGTTCTACCCTAATCCATTCCAACGCACATGAATCGAAGACTTAAGATCGATATATACGAGTACATCCAAGCAAGGTCTTAAATCTGTTTGAGTCGTTCCTCCGATCGAATAATGTAAACTAAGAAAACATGGTTATATATAAAACGAACGAAGGAGCAGTTTCATTACCTAGGCATGTGCCAAACGTGCATCCTGTCATGTGCAAGCGACTTTGTTCCATGATCACCACTGCTGACTGCAGGCTAGACCATGAGTTCCAATGACCATGAAGTGAGCAGACGTGCCGATCGACGCGATCACCAATCCGGCCAAACTCCCTCCAGGGGCTTTGCACCTGATGGTTGTGAACTTCATCCTATGATCCTATCTCGTAGTCGTAGACTCGTAATAAGCTCGTCATCGTGCACCCATCGTAACTGAAGGCGATGGCATGCTTTGGAGCGAGAGGAGGCCATGGAGACGCGCATCGCTTTGGTTGTATATGCGTCATCCGATCGAGAAGCCATTCCACGTTGGGTGCGGTGTTATATATAGCACGGCACGGCAAAACCCAGCTTCCGTTGAACAAGACATCCATGAGCGACACGGTGCATGCATCGATGAAGCGGGACGAGCGCGGTCCGACGTGTCTCGAGATCTGATCCATCGAGTTTCAACGACGGGAAGTTTCGAGGAAGCACTGTTGAGGACGTCGAGTGTTTTTTTTTTTACTACAACAGAGGCCGTCGAGTGTTAGTTTCGGGCTTTCCGCATACTTTGGTTCCTTGCGAAAATTCGCCCAACTAGCGCGGAATAACTGTTCAATTCAGTGGCAGCTTCGCTCGAGAGATTCCGTGTCCGCGCCTGCGTGTTGGGGTCGTATAACTGTCGACCGGGATCAGGAGGAGATAATCCGAGTGTAATCTGAGCTGGTGATCGATCATGACATGAGCACTGACGACCGCGCCACACACCACACTTGCCTTTTGCTTTCAAGTTTGAACACACCGCAGTGTACCATCAGCTGTAGCCTGTAGAACAGCATCATACGACAGAGAAGGTGCTATAACTCGGGCTAACTGCCAAGTGGCTAGCTCTGAGTCTGACCAGAGGCAAACAAGAAAACAGCAGTCTCGATCAATGGCTTCCAACTCCCAACGTCGCATCGTGTGCTACCGTACGACCGACGTTTTATGGAGTATGATGGGCAGCTCGCGATCGTGATCCATTTCAAAGAGCCCACCAACATGCATCATGCAATTCCATCGGTAGACGCCTGACAAGAAAATTTCAATTGCGGAAACGGGTCGTCAAGTAAACCCTGGGGAGTGATATCAGATTTGTTCAAGAGCCGATTAGCAATTTAGGCATGATGGGCAACAAATCATTGCACATTTGACATGTTCTGGTTTGTTAGGAAGAAAAAAAAGGATGACGTGGGGCTAAGGACGGTGATACTCTTCATAGTTCCTAAGGGCCTGTTCGGATTCTACTGGATTACAGAAGCTGGCTTCTAGAATCTACCAGGGTTTCCAAACAGCCCTAGCTTTTACTCAGTTCTATAATCTGGAGCACCCTAGATTCCAGAAAATCTAGGAAGCTGATCCAACCTATAGCTTTTTTCAGCTTCTAGGCATCAAAAGACAATTCTGCCCCTCACTATTTCTCTTTCTACTATGTTAAAAACAAGGAATAAGGGCATTATGGTAATTTTGCACTACGAAGCAGCTTACCTCAACCTTTTACAAGCTATGGATCCAAACAACCAACCAATTCATATTCTATAATCCAGCTTTTAACAATCTAGCTTTGAAAAGCCAGCTTTTACAATTCATGGGGTATCGAAACAAGGCCTAAGTACGAAACGATTTTTTTAGGGTTTAACCTAGACACATGAATCCAAAGCCAGCTATGGTTTAAACAACTGCATTCATGATAAGTAAACACCCGGCCGTTGCTTGACCAGGCCCTTTTTTGTTTGGCATTGAGACTTAAGAGCATGTGTCGATGCTTGCATGTGTGCTTCTTTAATTGTTTTGGAATTCTTTCTATTACAAAAAAAAAAGTGATAGGTTCATGGCGGCTGCAGCCTTCCTGCGTGACCAGCTGTCTGTGACGATACTGATCCGATTTCTCGGATTGGATAACTGGAATGGGGAATTTAGACAGGGAAGAGCATGGAGGGTGAAGAAGAAGCAAGCACAGAGCAAGATTGGGGAAAAGCAATTTGGGGAACGAATTAGGTTTATGTTATTTCTTAACCGTTCTCAGCGGTTCGGCTGGCTCTTATACACCGAGCACAGCGCAACAAGTTGGGCCTTGACGTTTACACGGCCATACGGCCCAAGCCTGGGACTCTCAGGTCCAAATGAAGAAGGAAACGTGCGCGCTACTCTAACGGCCATCAGCCACTTGACTTAGCAGAGCCATCATCACGTGATCTCGTGACATTGCCACCCCCTTTGGACGCAGCTTGACCCCAAGCTGGTGCTTTTGGAAATCGCCGCCTGAGATCTTGTTCATCTTCCCAGGTGGCGAGCTTGGAACTGAGATTGGTCCACTGAACTTGAGCGCGATGAGTAGTCGACCCCGCCCTTCCAACAAACTTCTTGTCTAGGATGCCGACTGAAAGCAGTTGTTCTTCTGGGTCAGTGGGGATCGCCTCAATGTCTTCATGTACCGCAGCCTGAGATGGAACCTGTTTCTTTAGCTGAGACACATGAATCACCGGATGGATCTTGGCTTGTGGAGGTAGTTCCAGCTTATATGCGACCGCTCCCACCCTTTGTAAGACTTTGTAAGGACCATAATAGCAAAATAGTAGCTTATTGTTACCCCCGAGGTGCTATGGATGATTGCACATAGGGTTGAAGTTTTAAGAAAACCATGTCTCCCTCAGCAAATTGCCTCTCAGAACAATTTCAATCAGCCTGATGCTTCATTCTCTGCTGAGCTCGAGCAAGTTGTTGCTGGATCAAAGTGGTTAGCATCTTGCGTTCTGTTAGCCAATGCTCAAGATCAGGCACAGTAGTTTCTTGAGGGTTCACAATACCCAAATGCCTCGTCTGCTGGCCATATAGCACCTCAAATGGTGTTCTCCCAATAGCAGACTAAAATGCTATGTTATACCAATACTCAGCCAATGCAATCCACTTACTCCAGAGTTTTGGACAAGAGTGAACTGTGCACCTCAAAAATGTTTCCACACATTGATTAAGGCGCTCCGTTTGGCCATCCGATTGGGGTGATAAGCTGAAGACATCTGTAGCTGAGTATCTGATAACTTGAATAATTCTTGTGTTGTGAACACCCTGTCTCTGTCCGATATGATAGATTGAGGAAGGCCATGGAGCCTGTATACATGGTTCATACATGCTTGTGCAACTTGCAATGCTGAATAGGGATGTGATAATGGTATGAAATGTGCATATTTTGTGAACCTGTCAATCACCACTAATAGCACATCATATGAATTGGACTTTGGTAAGCCCTCAATGAAGTCCATACTCACTGATTGCCATGCTTGAGTTGGAACTGGTAATGGTTGCAGAAGACTAGGCAGTTTGATGTGCTCTGGTTTTGCTTGCTGACAGACTTGGCACGCCTACACATATGCGTGCACAAAAGCTTTCATTTGTGGCCAAGAAAATATGGATTTCACTCTCTGATAAGTTGCAGTGACACCTGAGTGCCCTCCAATAGCACTGTCATGTAAAGCCTGAAGAATGTGTCTTTGAGCCAGTTGATTGGCACCGATCTAGATTCTATCCTTGTATCTAATGACTCCATTGACTAAGGAATAGTCATTTAGTGGTGAAGATTGAATGTTGAGTTGAGCTAAACTTCTCTTGAGCTGCTGGATCTTGTAAGTATCCATCCTGTAAAATCTGTAACCAGTTAGGCTGACTCAAAAATTGCTGCAACTTGTTGATCAGGATCACTGATTCTAGACAGGGCATCAATAGTTTTGTTGGTGTGGCCTTGTTTATACTGAATCTTGAAATTTAAATCCATCAGCTTTAGCATTGCCTTCTGTTGCAACTTAGTGGTAGCTCTTTGCTCAGTTAGAAACAACAAGCTCCTGTGATCAGTTTTCAAAATGAATTCCTGATGCTATAAATAGCATCTCCACTTATCAATAGCAAGGAGCACAGCCATGCGTTCTTTTTCATATGTAGATAGCCCTTTGTTCCTATCACTGAAAGATTTGCTCAAGAAGGAAATAGGATGACCCTCCAGCATCAAGACTGCCCCCATGCCCAAATCACTGGCATCAGTCTCCACAGTGAAAACTTTGCTGAAATCAGGAAGGGCTAATACTGGTGCTTGAATCAAAGCTTGTTTCAGAGTCGCAAAAGCCTACTATTCCACTGTAGTCCAAATGAACTGAGTGTTCTTCAACAACTAAGTCAAAGGTCTGCTTATCATACCATATTGCCTGATGAAACGCCTATAGTAGCCAGTCAACCCAAGAAAGGCCCTTAACTGCTTAACTGTTTTAGGGGTAGGCCATGATGACACAACTACTTTGGATGGCTCAGTAGCCACTCCAGCTCCAGAGATCAGATGCCCAAGATACTCCAATTGTGGTTTTGCAATTTCACACTTAGAAGCCTTGATGAAGAACTTATTTTCAGACAAGGTTTGGAATACCAACTTCAAGTGCTGAATATGCTCTTCTAAAGAGTTGCTATAAATCAATATGTCATCCATAAAAACAAGGATAAACTTCCTCAAATATTTCTCCAACATCCTGTTCATGATGCTTTGAAAAGTGGCTGGGGCATTGGTTAAGCTGAATGGCATTACCTTGAACTCATACAGGCCCTGATGTGTCTTGAATGCAGTTTTGAACTCATCTTCACAAGCCAATCTTATCTGATGATAGCCAGACTTCAAATCCAGTTTGATGAACCACTTAGCACCAGCAAGTTCATCCATCAATTCATCCACCACAGGTAAGGGGTGCTTATCCTTGACTGTTATAGCATTAAGATGTCTATAGTCTACACAAAATCGCCATGATCCATCTTTTTTCTTCACTAGTAAAACTGGTGAACTAAATGGACTAGAACTATGAGTGATGACCCCAATCTTGAGCATCTCCTTAATCTGCTACTCAATTTCAATTTTGTGTCGAGGGGAGTACCTGTAAGGTCTCACATTGACTGGGCTGGCTCCAGGGGTCAATGGAATATGGTGATCCTGAGTTCTAGCAGGAGGCAGCTATGTGGGTTCTTGAAATAAGTGACTGTATAGTTCAACCACTTGCTTAACATCCTGTGGTAAACTCTCATCAGGGAACATAGTGGAAGATCCAGTTGTAGCTTTGGGCTCTTCAGGTGCAGTCAGCACTTGAACACATTGGATCAGACCCTTCCTTCTCAGGAGTCCTTTGAGTTTCTTAGGGGCAATGGGTTTGCATGTTTTAACAGCTGACTGTACGCCTTGTAACTGAATGTTCTTGCCCTTATCAGGAAACTTCATCAGCTTTTGTTTCCAGTGGATCCAGGTAGGGCTATGGTCTTCTAACCAGTCAGTTCCAAGAATAACATCATAACATTTAGTGGCAACACCCTTGCATCATAACTGAATGTGTGGCCTTGCAGAAACTAGGTAAGTTGAGGGACCATGGTAGATGATTGCATTGGAGAGCCATCAGCTGTAGAAAAGGTCATAGGCTGACACTGCTTCACTTGTAACCCACATGTTTGAACAAGTTGCTCACTGACAAAGGTCCCAATACTGCCTGAATCCAGTAATATGAGAATCTCCTGCTTTCCTATAAATCCCCTGAATTTGACAGTTTGACTTTTAGGAGATGACATAGTTACATTCTTTGAAGGCTGGACATCAGATAGAGCCATCACTGCTTCCTCCACATTCTCAGGTTCAGAATCCTCCACCTCCACCTCATCTAGAGGTGATAGCTGAAATACATCTAGTAACTCCTGAATAACATGCAGAGAAACTTGATTGGGGCATTTATGGTTTCTTCCTATCCACTTTTCACCGCATGTGAAGCAAAGGCCATTTGGTTTCCTCTGAGCCTTGAGACTTGCCCATGATGAATCCATTGAGGTCTTCTCCCTTCGCTGTTCCTCAGTTTTCAAGACTGGTTTGCCTGGGCCAGTCAGATTGTTGTTCTTAGGACCAAATTTCCTAAACTCTCTGTTATCTGTTCTAGCTTGGCCCTTATTCCTGGTTGCTTCTAACTTAGCTTCCTATAATAAGGCCAGTGACACTGCTGTCTCAAAATTTGGAGGACGGTGCAGAGTAAGTGGGGAGCAAATCTCATCCTTGAGGCCACTCAAGAATCAAGTCACAAAGTAGACATCATCATACGATGGATTGTACAGGAGAATACTGTGAGCAAGTTGACCCTGTCTGCTTCAGATTTTCCAATTGCTTCAAATACAAGGGATATTGATCCTTATCAAAATGAGCATAGACAGCTTCTTGAAGGGCTTCCCATGTCTGAATACGACTGCGCAATTGAACTGTCTGTAACCAAGTTGCAGCCATCCCAACGAAGTTCAAGGCAGCAAATCGAGGCTTCATGGCAGCAGACACGCCATAGATGTCAAAGTAAAGCTCGCACCGCTCCTTCCACCGCCGCGGGTTCTCGCCATCAAATTTGGGGAAGTCCATTTTAGGAACAGAACCAGAATGCGATGTATGAGAATCGGCACCATGAGAAGAAGCATCAAACGACGGAAACAGGGGCTGAGGCAGGGGAGAAAGAACCATACCCGGTTGGTTGACCGGCGGAGGGTGCCTAAGCACCCCCTCCGCCCGCGTTGTGCCCACTGGGCCGCTCCGCAAAGGGGGTAGAAGATGCCCCCTGTTGAGGTCAGCCCCTCCAGGAATCCAGCCCGCTGGCGAGGGTGGTGGAGGTGGCGGTGTGGTTGCCTTCTCTAGGTGGTTCATCCTTGACGCCGTCTCAGTCGTCTTGGTGTGGAGGGAGCCGAGGGAGGCGTCGGTGGTGGTCCGCCATGCCTCGAATCCATTCATCTTGTCAAGCATCTGCTGCATCATCAACTAGAAACCCTTGAACTCCGTCGCGAGATCCTCCATGTTCTGCGCCATGCGTGCCTGAATCGAAGGTGCTTTCTTCTTCGGCGCCAGACCGTCGAACACTAAATTTGGGAGAATAAATTTTCCTCCAAGAATCGAAGGCTCCGGATACCAAATGTGATGATACTGATCCGATTTCTCAGATTGGATAACTGGAATGGGGAATTTAGACAGGGAAGAGCATGGAGGGTGAAGAATATGCAAGCACAGAGCAAGATTAAGGAAAAGCAATTTGGGGAACGAATTGGGTTTCTGTTATTTCTTAACCGTTATCAGCGGTTCGGCTGGCTCTTATACACCGAGCACGGCGCAACAGGTTAGGCCTTGACGTTTACACGGCCATACGGCCCAAGCCTGGGACTCGCAGGTCCAAATGAAGAAGGAAACGTGCGCGCTACTCTAACGGCCATCAGCCACTTGATTTAGCAGAGCCATCGTCACGTGATCTCGCGACACTGTCCTGCACTCTCAATCGACACACGGCAAGCGTGCGTGGTCGTGGTGCATCTGTGGCTGGTAGGAAACCAGCACGAGGACACAAACGACCCACCTGTCTCACTGACTGTGAGGTTCGCCCGGCCGCGCTCCTTTTTCTTTTGATGATGGTGAAATCCCCGACCAATGGGGTCGAGCACACGAATCGCGAGGCCCGCTTCTATCCAAGCCGTCCATTTTTCTATAAGTTCGAATTTCCAACTTCCACCCCGTCTCGTCTGCTCAGCTGTGCTGTGCCCTCCTCCCTTCGCGCTGTGAATCCAAGTCAGACAAGAAACGCCACCAGCCCACCACAACCTGCTCTGCGACTGCGATAATGGCTTCCCTTGCCATCCTCTTTGGCTTCTACGCCGTCTTCTGCTGCCTCCAGCTCCTTGGACCGGCCACCAAGACCCAGGCTTGGCAGCGCGGCCTCGCCGCGACCGCCTTCCTCCCGTCGCTTCTGGCCACCCTCGTGCTCACTCCGCTGCTCTTATACGCGCACGTGTGGGCTCTCGGCGGTGGCGGCGGCGGGGGCCGCCGTCTCGTGGCCGGACTTGCCAAGGCGACCGTCCTCGCGGCGACCGTGGCTCTCGCATGCGCCGTGCTGCTGCTGGGTGCCGACGGCGCCGTGGTCCAGCTCGGCGCCGACGGGCATCTCGATCGCGGCCGCGGCGACGTCGCGCGGCTCAACATCAAGTGAGTAAGAACCGATCCCCCCTTCTCCCGACCAGTAAAAACAACCTGTACCAAGTGGGTTGCAGGCCTGCAGCGGCACGCCCGTGTGGCCGTGTTGCTGCCGGACTCGCAGCCAGGCATCTGGATCTCGCAGGTCCGATGCTCTGTTTGCAGCTCAGCGCGCGCCTGAGTTCTGTGACTGGGCCGTGTCTGAAGAACGGGGGGGGGGGGGGGGGGATGTTTGATGCCCCCGTGCCAGTAAAAAGAGGATACTACGTACAGTACTTCATTTGATCCTCGATACTTGTTGTCTTACTGCTTTTCGTTTGTGATGAACACTAGTAGTTTACTGTCTTAAGCAATTGCGCTGTGTATTTGTATTTGTATTTGTATTTGTATTTGTATGCTCCCCGGATCTCTTATTGTAAAATACAGTATTTCAGTTATGTTCTTGTATGCTACAGATGCTACTTGTGATTTCGATTTGCTCTCTCTCTTTCATCAAACTCGATCGAACTGAAGCAATCATGTCCAAAATCCTGATTTTTTCTACTTTAGTATTGGCCAGTAGTTATTAGCTTTTGTGTGCTGGATACTTGTGGCCCACACCAGACGGGTTCAATTGCTCTTTTCTTTTCTTTTCTTTGACTCGAAAGCCATTTCTCCTCTTTCTTGTCATATTATCGCTTCTTTTATTTTCATTATGCACTCTGCAGTAATAATTTGTTACGGTAGGGTTCATCAAGTACGGTAAAAGGATAATATATCTAGTATTTTTATTAGAAAGACAAATATCTTCGAGTAAACTAGCATATTGTGGCACTTATAAATCAATATAAATCACTGGAAACAATTGCTCTGAGAGTAAAACCCGGATCTCTGTAAGGATAACCTTTACCAAATCATCAGTACCAGTCAAATCGTGATGTGGATCCACGTGTGGGGTCGTGGGCTCTGGTTGACCTGAGCGCCTCCATGTTTTAACTAACAGGACATCTTTTTTTTATATAACTCAGGACATGTTGTTTATTGAAAAAAAAAAGGTAAGAGAAGTAACCAGGCCTTGACCAAAAAAAAATACAGCAAGAAACATTAGAACTCAACAGTGACCGCACATTGCATTATAAGGAGGAGAAGAAAAAAGAACAAACATCTCATGCCCATATGACTAGCAAAATCTTAATAATAAGGTATTTCACTCCCGTAGCATCAAGTGCGAGCTTCCTCTTTGATTTTGGATACCGGTGAGAGAATTATTGAAAGGCGGTGTCTCTAAAAGTTTTTAGAACGTTATTATTCTCATTGCAAAATTATTCTTTAGCGACAAGCCTTGTTCACTGCCTTCACCCATCTATGCTTTACTTCCGGGCTCCGGCTTTCTCTGACTGCCCCATCTAAGGGCGTCCACAATGGTCCTAGACTATTGCTAGCTAGGAGCAAGTCCACACCAGCTTGAGAAACAACGGCCCTGTTTAGTTGCCATGCAAACCCAAAATATTTCCTCTTCCACCCATCACATCGAATCTTTAAACGCATGCATGGAGCATTAAATGTAGGTAAAAAAATAACTAATTGCATAGTTTGTCTGTAAAGTTCGAGACGAATCTTTTGAGTCTAATTAATCCATAGTTGAACAAATTTTACCAAATAACAACGAAAAGTGCTACAGTAACTTTTCACCCAAACTTTCCCAACTAAACACAGCCAACATACAAATTTCTCATCTAACCATTCACATTCCCCAAGAAGCATAGGTCTCACTTGTAGAATTTTTTTTACTATAAATTAGCACCGTAGCAGCAGAGACTTCTCTTCAAGCCATGCGCTGGATGGTTGAAATGTGCACATCTTAGGCCACTTCTTTGGGACAAGAGTAAATAGACTGACTAGCTGCTCGTCCCTAGCGACTTGGTTTTCTACGTTCTCTTACCTCCAGCTCAACACTAATCTGACGTGTGCTAGCTATGTTGTCCATCGTTGGGGACGCCCTAACCAAACGCCATCCATCACAGATTTGGATGTTGCGACCAACGGGCCAAGCAAACAATGGAATAAGAACAAGAGCCTCCACGCTAGTATAAAAAATCACCAGGCCTCTAAACAATGGAATAAGAAGTCACCCAAAAGATAAAAACAAGTACCGTACTTTTGCACGTTCTCTGAATCCGTTGAGAATATAACTCATGGCCTCCTGCTGTCCTGCATAACATATTAATGTGAAGTCACTCAGTCTGAAAGAAACCATTGTTTTAGAATGAATCTGGACAAATCAATGGGTTATGCTTTGATCAATGAATCGAACCATTGTTTTACCAAACCATCAGTACCAGTCAAATCGTGATTTTACCAAACCATCAGTACCAGTCAAATCGTGATTTACCAAACATATTAATGAATCGAACCATTGTTTTACCAAACCATCAGTACCAGTCAAATCGTGATGTGGATCCACGTGTGGGGTCGTGGGCTCTGGTTGACCTGAGCGCCTCCATGTTTTAACTAACAGGACATCTTTTTTTTATAACTCAGGACATGTTGTTTATTGAAAAAAGGTAAGAGAAGTAACCAGGCCTTGACAACAACAACAACAAAAAATAAAGCAAGAAACATTAGAACTCAACAGTGACCGCACATTGCATTATAAGGAGGAGAAGAAAAAAGAACAAACATCTCATGCCAATATGACTAGCAAAATCTTAATAATAAGGTGTTTCGCTCCCGTAGCATCAAGTGAGAGCTTCCTCTTTGATTTTGGATACCGGTGAGAGAATTATTGAAAGGCGGTGTCTCTAAAAGTTTTTAGAACATTATTATTCTCATTACAAAATTATTCTTTAACGACAAGCCTTGTTCACTGCCTTCACCCATCTATGCTTTACCTCCGGGCTCCGGCTTTCTCTAACTGCTCCATCTAAGGGCGTCCACAATGATCCTAGACTATTGCTAGCTAGGAGCAGGTCCACATCAGCTTGAGAGACAACATACAAATTTCTCATCCAACCATTCACATTCCCCAAGAAGCATAGGTCTCACTTGTAGAAT
Source organism: Saccharum hybrid cultivar R570 (assembly GCA_038087645.1). Taxonomy (NCBI): domain Eukaryota; kingdom Viridiplantae; phylum Streptophyta; class Magnoliopsida; order Poales; family Poaceae; genus Saccharum; species Saccharum hybrid cultivar. Next base: position 15,078,667 of record JAQSUU010000259.1, read on the forward strand.
TTTTTTTACTATAAATTAGCACCGTAGCAGCAGGGACTTCTCCTCAAGCCATGCACTGGATGGTTGAAATGTGCACATCGTAGGCCACTTCTTTGGGACAAGAGTAAATAGACTGACTAGTTGCTCGTCGCTAGCGACTTGGTTTCCTACGTTCTCTTACCTCCGGCTCAACACTAATCTGACGTGTGCTAGCTATGTTGCCCATCGTTGGGGACGCCCTAACCAAACGCCATCCATCACAGATTTGGATGTTGCGACCAACGGGCCAAGCAAACAATGGAATAAGAACAAGAGCCTCCACGCTAGTATAAAAAATCACCACCAGGCCTCTAAACAATGGAATAAGAAGTCACCCAAAAGATAAAAACAAGTACCGTACTTTTGCACGTTCTCTGAATCCGTTGAGAATATAACTCATGGCCTCCTGCTGTCCTGCATAACATATTAATGTGAAGTCACTCAGTCTGAAAGAAACCATTGTTTTAGAATGAATCCGGACAAGCACTTGTTTACATTCATTCCTAAAACAATAGTCTTTTTTTAAGAGTACTAGGAGTACTGCTTGGCGATGAATCACCACCGGGTTCCGAAAATTGAAAAGGGCCCAAATGACATATGCCATTTCGCCGCTCGTACGTGGTGCCTTAGGCGAGAAGACGAAGCAGACAAGTCATACGGGGGGAGCTGCAGTGAGGCGAAATGCCTAGCTCCAGCCTCTTGCATCACTATTCTTCGAAAAAAGAACGAAATTTCCGTCACTTTACATGTTTTATTTCAAAGGGGAAAAAAGTGCACGAATTCTGATTGGTTCGATCGGGCGGACATACAGTACGCTCTCGTACCTCAATCATGCTGGCTGGTTCGCAGACTCGTCTAGAAAGAAGACGGCAAAGAAGTGCGTTCAGTACAGTACTTGCTGATCCTCTTCTCATCCCCCTCGTCTAGAAAGCAGACGGCAAGAAGCCAACAAGTGTGAAACGAACAAGCGCGTTTGCGTGGACGGTTTATCCTTCCTACTCAGTGGCGGACCTCCCCATCACGCCGGATCAGACTGTGACGGCCACAGCTTAAGCGGGAGGCGAGACTCGCTCTGCGTCTTGGATGAAGCAAAGCGGAACAAGAGAAGAGATCCACTTAGGTGTGTTTAGTTCGTGAAAATTTTTGGCTTGGACTAGTGTAGCACTTTCGTTTGTATTTGTTAATTAGTGTCTAATTATGGACTAATTAGGATCAAAAGATTCGTCTCGTGGTTTACCAAACTGTGTAATTAATTTTTTTTATCTATATTTAATACTCTATACATATGTCAAACATTCGATGTGACGAAGAATTTTGAAAATTTTTTAGAACTATGGCCTTACCGGTCCGCACCTCTCTTGACACCGGACACGATACAGAGACGCAGAGCGGGCGGAGCCTCTGATAGATATCATACAGCCCACAGCCGTGGTACCAGCCCTGCCAAGATAGGCGGCTGCGGTTGTACGAGCCGGTCAGCCGGATATATCAGACGCAGCACTGAAAAAGTCAGCCAGCCCAAGGCAACTGGATGGGTTATTCCGTTTTACCTCTTCCGTCACCAATGACCTCTCCTTTCTTCTCACCTTTCACTTCACAGAAATGATTGTTTAATGAGTACTAGGAACCAATTCTAGTTTTGGCATTATCAAAAAGAAAAAAAATTCTAGTTTTGGATTTTGTGGCCACCGGTGATGCGGCATCGATTCCTTCGGCTGACATGTCATCGCTGAGTTCAGCCGCTAGAGAAAAAGGCCCGGGGTGTTTGCATCCTGTCACAGCGATCGGACGTTAATCAGAAGGATTAAACATGATCGAATTATAAATTAATTATACAGATGGAGACTAATTTACGAGACAAACTTATTAATATGGAGACTAATTTGAGTTTAGGACAAAATTTGAATGCTATATAGTCACGCATTTCAGGACGAAGGGAGTATATCGATCCAGAGCATTGTCTATGTACTCCCTGTGTTCTACAATACTTCACTTTATAGGTCCGAGCACAGGAAGTTTTAAGGAGTGAAAAATGTGTGATGCATAGAATACAAGTAGAGATACACAGAGATGGAAATAAAGATGTGTTAGGAAAAGAGAAAGGTATATTGAAAAAAATAGAAAGGAGTATTAGGATGCTATAAGAGTAAATATTTTGGGAGAAAATTTAAAAGCTACCAAATTTTTTGGGACAAAGGGACAAAATTTGACTAATATTCTAGCCACAGCCAATTTATAACTAAGGGATGAGAGTCATGGGCCACCATGTGCTAGGTGGGACCTTGGTCTGGGGGCCGATAGATACTAACAAATTATTTAAGGGCGTGGCTAGCGCCCGGACGTCCAAACGCTAGCCTCCTGTTCGGACGCCTATGCCGCTGCCCCCATCTCATGTCCCGCGCCTACCCGTCCACATCTTGCCTGCCCCCCCCCCCCCCGGCAAGCACGTGGGGCCCGCCTCCGCCTTCCCGCGCCTGACACCGAAGCGAGACAGTAGAAAGGCGAGGAGGAAGATGCAGCACTCGATCTAGTTTTGAAACATGCAGATGCCATAATTGTAACATAAGTCTGAAAATAAATGAAACATGTGTCCGAAACACTTGAAACCGTTGTAAACATACGCAACATCCAGATAAAACACACTTGCACCATGCGTAGGAAAAAAACAGATGAAACATTGAGAACAGGAGCTTGCAATATACGTGTACAACCATTGCAACATCCTGATCTACTTTTGCAACATTCGTATAAAACACTTGCAACATACCTCTGAAATATTTGAAACACTTGAAACAGACGTTTGCAACATGCAGTTTCAGCGCAAACGCCTCCTTGCTACTTAGAGAATGGAGGCTCGTCGGCATGTAGAGGTCGCCGGAAGCAGCGGCCCGGCGGTGCTTGTAGGCAGCGGCTCAGCGGTGGCTGCGCGACAGAGCAGGGAGGCAGCAGTTGCGCGCTGGGGCAGGGAGGCAGTGGCCTCGCGGCGTGCCTGGCAGGGCCGATAGCCGAGCGTCGTGACTCGCAGGCAGCCGCACACCAAAACCAGGACAGGGCAACCGCGCGCCACATCTGTCAGGGCTGGCAGTCGAGCGCCACATGTGGGAGCAAAGCGGAGTGGAAGAGGCGTGCGGGAGTTGATTTTGTTTTTTTATTAGACGTACGGCGCATGCGGCACTGAGTGGAGCGAGGCGTCCGGCCCTTCTGGACGTCTTAATGGTAGCATTACCGATTATTTAAAATTCTATTACATCCATAATATATAATTTGTGCGTTTTGTATCTTTAGATAAATTGCACTCCCGCTGTTTTAAATTATAAGACGATTTGGCTTTTCTAGAAACATTACTTCTAGATATAGAGTATAATGTACCTAGAAAAGCCAAAAATACCTTATAATTTAGAACGGAGAGAGTATGTTTTTAACTAGAACATTTGTCATATCTATATTGATAGCATAATCAAAAGAACTCTGTTTTTCTATAAAATAATATTACTACACAAATAAGATAAGAAAATGCAAGTATCTTAAGAAGTGGGAGAGGTTAATGCTGACCAAAGGTGGCTATGTCTTTCTAAACCTTAAGACTCTTTCGGAATAACCAATAATTATAAGGTTTAAATATTAATATTCTCTTGAGATCTGCTTCACACCCCATCCAAGATCTAACCTCAAGCAATACCACTAAACTTGATCGATGTAGTGCAGGCTTAAATTACTGTTTATGTCATCGTAATACTTAAGAGCTAAGGAAGTCTACAACACCAAATCTTTATTTTTTAAGAAAATATAAAAAGGAGGGTCAATAACAATATAAAATATGCACAAAGTGTGAAATTAAATTGAGTATTAAAAGTAAGTTGAGGAATCATCTAGATTCTCTTATAATTTAAGATGAATTTTGAATGTTTGGATATATATCTTATATCTGAGAACGGAAAAAGCATTTATTTTAGGAATAGATACAAAACTATTGCACATACCTGTATCGAAGCATCGTATCCCTTGTCTATGTCTACAAAACCTCTCAGAAATAATTTTCCTTGGAAATTAAATATATAGTGCGTTGCACATGCATCCTCTATATTCCCTTGATCGAGCCCGGACCAGCTCGGCTCCATATCTTCGTCGATAACGAGCTCAGTGCACCCCCGGCCCGGCCCGTTCGCTGTTCCGTGTGTACCGTGCGCCACCGGGGCCCAGAGCTCCAGCTGAACACGATGATAACGCTGATTGTCTGATACTCTGATTCCATCCTAGAGCACCGTTCCATCGACGACGCTCCACAAGCTGACCCCTGTTCCATGAGACCATCGCTTCAGAGTCCTTCCTCCATGTTGCACGCTGAGTACGTACCGATCGTTGCTCATGCCTTGCACTTCACGGGTCGGATACGATATGATGCAGAACGACGAGTCTCCAATAACACTCCCATCCCATGAACTGAAACGGCCGCGATCCTCGATGATGCAGACTCGATGTCCATGGTGCACCTGCCGTAGCTGGAGTTGATGCCATGCATGCTCTAGCGCCATGGACAATTGCTTTGCGGTTGGTGGTTGTGTGCGTCGACCGGGAGGCCATGCCTGTGGTTTATATAGAGCGCCAACCGAGCGAACAGACACCTAACACGCACCTAACACCCAAAAAAAAAAGGAACGGCTGATAGAATCAGCACGGTCCATTATGCGTCTCCGTGACTCCCACCAGTCACCCACCAAGATCCAACGACGGAAATTTGGAGAAGCATGCATTGGTGAGCCTGGCCGACAAGTGTTGCTTTCGAAATGCCTAAATTTTCTGACGAAATTTCCCGAGTGGTTCCGTGCTTGAATGGATTTGAGCTCCGACAAGTCTTTGCTTGGAATTTCTCTCTTTCGACACGCGCACTCTCCCGCCGCTCGTCTCCGGCCGGCGATTGTTGGCGTGGCCAGCTTTTGACCGCAGTGTCTGAAAACGGTGGCAGATCGCGTATCTAGAGCAGTTGATGGATCAATCAGGTGCTTCCAAGATTGCCTTGGCTAGCACGGAAGATCAATACGGTTGTACTACGTTGTTCGTTGTGCGGCTAAAAATAGTACTCCTACAGTACAGGAGATAGGATCGTTTGACGGCAAACTGTACATGAATTGTGATTCAGAACTAAAGTAATCGCATTTATATTCTCATTTATGGTTGATGCTTACCACTTTTACCAATATCATATAGGAGTACATGTTTGGTGATGAGATGAAAGGTGATTTGGCTAGTGGGATTGGCTAACAAGTCTGTGGTGGGGGAAGAATTGCGTGCCATTTCGTGAAAAAAATGAATTGCGTGCCACAGGTTGGGCTTGGGCATCCTCTTTTCCATCAACCCCGGCCGGGGACATGTGGGTTTAGGGATGCTGGAGAAAATGTAAATAACTTATAACAGCACAAGTGGCTTGGCTTAAACAATTGGGAAAAAAAACCCGCTACACAGGCACTCCAGGGCCTCGTTTAGTTCGGCGAATAGGGGAGAAAAACACTGTATCAGAATTCCTGTAGCATTTCGTTTGTATTTGATAAAAATTATCCAAATTTTGACTAACTAGGCTTAAAATGTTCGTCTCGCAAAGTACAACAAAACTGTGCAATTAGTTTTTGATTTCATCAACATTTAGTACTCCATGCATTTGCCGATATTTTGATGTGACGGGGAATCTTCTTTTTGCATAGTAAAATTTATGGGAGAATTGGGGCAACTAAACAAGGGGCAGTGTTGATTTCAGAGGCTGCACGATGCATCCAAAGATTTGTAGGACTCGGATTTTTGTTGGCGAGCACAAGCATCTCACGTGGGCATGCACGTGGCTGCTTCGCTCTCTGTCCTCTCCCAGTTGTCATCCACGGCCCAATTAACCAAAATCGCGCAGAAAAGCACACGTCGGTGAAGATAACTTAAATTTTGATTGTGCAAAGGCCTTGACGTAGCCTTCATTGATTGAAAAAAAAAATGATTAGACTAGTGACATCAAATCATTATCTGAAGTCAGCACATATGAACTGTTTTGTATATTTATATGCTATTTATATACAGTATCTTACAAAGCAGTTTCTCCTCCGAAAGAAGAACTGATTTGTATATTTGTATATCTAACCTTAACCCCGGGGAATGTGGGTTTGTGGGGGCCAAGGCGTGGACTCAGACAAGGAAGGAACTGGCACGAATTTTCTCAGCCACACGCCACGATGGATCAGTGGTTCCATTTCACAAGCGCGTTCTGGTAAATAAAGTTCACGAGCGTGAAGTTTCGCTTTACGTGACTGTGGCTGGCTCTCTATTTATCCCTTGGTTTGGGTTTTACTGCTATGTACGTATATGTTGATTGATGCACTCATCCGAGTTTTGGCTCTGCCTTGCCACAAGATTTTTTGTGGCGGAAACATGCCAGGTGTCACCGCTCATGCTCGCGCTTCGCTTTCCCATCCTCTCATCATCTCTTTTGTTGCGCTGTTTCTCCTTGTCTGACCACTCCCGGCCTCCGACCCACCGGCCCCACCAAAATCGCGCATAGCACACGTCGACGACGAACACGACTTAAATTTTGATCGTGAAAATGCCTAGCCTTGATGATTGAAAATTTGAAACGAGACTGCTAGGCGATCGAGGGAATTAGACTAGTGGCATCAAATCATTTTCTGAAGGGCAGCACACAGGTCGCTTGCAAGCAGTTTCTCCTGAAAAGAAAAGGAACCTTTTTTTTTTAGAATCCTTATCCCGGGGAAATGTGGGTCGTGGGCGTGACGATGTGGACTCAGACAAGAACTGGCGTCAATTTTCTTAGCCTTTCTTTCTTGAAAACGTCGACGCGTTTTTCATTAAGGTGGCCAATTTTCTCAGCCACACACCACAATGGATAAATAATAAAGTTCCTTTTTCCCATTTCACAAGCGCGTTCGTGATTCACATATGGATAAAGTTCCCGAGCTCGCCTACTATTGGGCTCTTGGTTTTTTTTTCTCGAATACGCAAAAGATTTGCGTATCATTGCATTAAGAAGAAGAGTACAAAAATATAAACGACACGCTTATGACAAGCGCCACCGGAGGTCTTACAGCCGTAGGCCGGACCGTCCTAGCAAATAGAAGTGAGATTCGATATTACATAAAGGACAACAACTATGGAAAGAGCGGCGCTACGCACTACGAAGCGGCGCCGTGAGAGTCCACTCCGACGTCCGAGAGGAGTGTTCCGCCGGTCCAATGTATGGCTGCTGGGAAATACCCGTCCAGAGCATTAATCTAGCTTGACGTCAAGTTTCCAGTGAGAATAGCTTCGCGTAAACTCTTGGGAGCTAGAGAAACTGGCGCCGCCGGCGGTTCGATGCCCATCCTCATGTTGAGTAGTACCTCGCCTTGCCTGGATGTCGGTATGTGCGACAACGGCCGAGCGGCAATCCGAGTACTCCTTTTCACCACGGGATGCCGCCTGATCGGCACCGCCTGCTTTGGAGGGCTGGCAATCAAAGGCGGCGGTCACTCAATCTGCACCTCGTAGATGAACCGGGCGAGCCGGCGAGCAGCTTCACGTGGCGTCGCGTCATCGGCGTTTGGTGGCACCGGCAGCTCCTCCCGCGCCAGCGACAACGGAGTCGGATCCGTCGTTCGCCGAGCAGAAGTGTCCACATCCTGAGAGACTGCCATCAAGATGGACGGGTGCCCAGGCAACGATGCTCCAGCTGAGGGCCTCGGTGTGGTGGCCGCTACGGCTGGGTCCTCCTCACCCACCGTGGGTGCACCAACGCCCGAGGGGTCTTGGTTTGGGATTTAGAATTGAGGGAGAACGCATGCAATGCATCGTGCCAAGCTCTGGCTTGGCTGCCTTCCCACAAGATATTTGTGGTGGAAACATATCACCTTTCATGTGTCACACTGTGTCCAGTTGTCCTCCACTCATTTCGTACGAGCGCGATCTCTCTCTCAGCAGGTTATGTTTAGCTCCTGGGTGAAAAGTTTCTGTGTCATATTAGATGTTTTATAAGATGTTGGAAGAGATATTCGTATACTAATAAAAAAACTAATTACATAACTCGCCTGGAAACAATGAGACGAATTTATTAAGTCTAATTAATCCGTCATTAGCACATGTGTGTACTGTAGCAATTTATGGCCAATCATGGACTAATTAGGCTTAAAAGATTCGTCTCGTAAAATCCATACAAACTGTGCAATTAGTTATTTTTTATCTATATTTAATGCTCTATGCATATGTTCAAACATTTGTTGAGATGGGGTAAAAAGTTTTTAGGTGAGAACTAAAAAGGGCCTAAGGGCAACAGCAACGCAGAGGCTGTCACCGTTGTTAGCCTCAGCCCAGAAAGCATTCTACACGTAGGGTGTGTTTAGATTGTAAAATTGGTGTAAAAAAAGTACTGTAGCATGTTTTGGCTTTATTTGGTAAATAGTGTCCAACCGTTGACTAATTAGGTTCAAAACGTTCGTCTCGCAAAGTACAACCAAACTGTACAATTAGTTTTTGATTTCATCTACATTTAGTACTCCATGCATGTATCGCAAGTTTGATGTGACGGGGAATCTTTTTTTCGCATAGTGTTTTTTTCGTGGAACTAAACAGGGCCGTAGATGAGGAGTTTGAGGCGGACTCGCAACACTGGCATCTAGTTGAGTGCAGTAATTTTTCAGAGTCTTTTCCATCACAGTTTTCTTTATTCCCAACTTGATGTGGTCCCAAGCTAGTGTTAGTGCCTCTCTTCTCCACAACGCCAACTTCAACTGTTGCCTTAAACTTCTGTCAGATGAGCCTATAATTCTTCTGCAGGCTGTTCTGAGGACCTGCGGGGCAACCAGTTGCTGTGATTTGAACATCCGGCGGTGACGTGGCTATTGAGGCCGCACGCCAACTTGGAGTGTTGGGGGAAGCCCTAAGAATTTCACGGAGTGACTGTGCTCCAAAGAGCAGCTCCAACGGTGTTAAACCATTGTATATTATTCAGTAAAAAGTCCACATATTTTTCTAAGATCCATGTGTATCTATTGCAGAGCTGTTATCCACTACTACTAGCAGTGCGCAGTTGGATCGTTCAACGAGCTCCGCCATCATGCATGGAGAAAGAAATTCTCATTATATCCTCTCCAGCCGTGAGGATGTATGGTTGATAATTACCGCTTTTACCAATAGCATACTATATATTGTTGTAATGTTAGGTGAAAGGTGATTAGGCTAGTCACTATCTAAAAAAAGGTGATTAGGCTAGTGGGATTGCCTAAGATGTGTGTGTGGTGGGGGGGGGGGGGGGGGGGGGGGGGGGGGGGACTGCCTGCCATTGGTTGAGCTTGGGCATGCTCTTGTCAGTCAAACGGTTTTCCATCAACCCCGGGGACAAGTGAGTTTACGGATGCCGGAGAAGCTGTCACGAACTTAGAGCAACTCCAACAGATTTTGTAAAATTAGATGCTAAATTATGAGATATAGCTATTATGTAAAATAGAAAGCTCATCTAAAAATATAGAGTTTTACAACAGTCTAGCTAAATTGAAAAACACAGATAGCAAACATGACTCGCTAGGGAAATATGGCCAGCGAGAATGGTGGGATAGCCGGCTGGGGAAAAATAGAAAACAATATAGAAAAGCTGTTGGAATGCTTTTTTAGAGCACAATAGCTATAAATAGCTTCTCGAATACATTTACCTAATCTGTTGGAGCTGCTCCACCATGGATAAGTGGCTTGCCTTAAACACTTGAAAAATAAACCGATACATAAATAAACAAGCACTCCATCCAGAGCCTGCACGATGCATCCAAAGATTTGTTCGGTCCCTGCTTGACGACTCGATTCTTGTTGGCCAGCAGCGGTATCTATCTCATGTGGACATGTGGCTGCTTCGCTATATGTCCTCGTCCACCTGTCATCCACAGCCTCCAGCGCCACCAAAATCGTGCAAAAAAAGCACACGTTGACGAAGAGAACTTAAATTTTGATTGTGCAAATTAAAGGCCTTAGTATCCTTGATGATTGAAAAAGTTTAAGGGCCCGTTCAGTTTCTTAAATTACATCAAGAACCATTCTAGCTCCTCAAGATTAGTACAAATTATTAAATTATTCCACCTAGGAATTAGATTAGGGCCCTATTCCCAATCAACCGAACAAGCCCCCTAAATGAGACTGTTAGATGAGGGAATTAGACTAGTGGAATCAAAACATTGGGCTGGTTCGGCTGGTATAAAAGCCGGCTGATTTCGGCTGAATCAATAGTATTCTGTGAGAGAGAATAAGCTGAAACAAGCTGAAATAAGCCGAAACATGACCAGCAGAACAGGGCCATTATCTGAAGGCAGCACACAAATTGCGTGCAAGCAGTTCCGTCCGTTTTTTTTAAAAAAAAGAACTATTTTGTATATTTATATCTTATATATACTTACCCGGGGAAATGTGGGTTGCGGGGCCAAGGCGTGGACTCAGACAAGGAAGAAACTGGCACGACTTTTCTCAGCCACACGCCACATTGGAGGATCAATGGTTCCATTCACAAGCGCGTTCTGAACTTCTGATATGGCTCGGAGCTTTGGCTCGGCATTGGCACAAGATTTTTTGTGGCGGAAACATCTCACCGGCCCCATGCTTCCGCTTCGCGTTCCCACCTCGTCGTTGCGCCTCTTTCTCTCTCTGTGCCTGACCGGTAAGAAAAGAATTTATGGAGTGTGCTCCAAATGAGGTGAGTTTAAGGCCACGAGCTAACAAGCATTGGCTGCCCCCACACCTTCTCCTTTGAAAGCCCCGATCGTGAAATCCTGGCCGTCCGTTCTCCTATAAAGAGCCCCCCATCTGGCCATCTGCGAGTGGACATGCAAACAAAAAGATCCCCACTCTGCAACTACTCCTAATCTCCCTATTCTTCTTCAGTTCTTCGTCCTCTTCTCCCGTCATCGATCCAAAACGAGAAGCGACCGCCACTCCCCTGCCATGGTTTCGCACGTGACGCTCACCATCCTCTTCGGCTACGCAGCCGTGTTCTGGTGCCTCGATGCCCTTTCAGAGGCCGCCAAGATCCAGACTCCATGGAGTTCCTTCGTCCCGCGGCTCGCCGCGGGCGCTTTGCTGCCGTCCGTGCTGACCACCTTCGGCCTCACGTCGCTGCTCCTGTTCGCCCACGTTCGCGTGCTCGGCGGTGCGAACGCGGGCGGTGCTGCTGCGGCGGCCTGGCGTCTTCGTTTGCTCGACCGCCTCGCGAACGGGACACTGGCAGCGACGGCGGCGGCTCTGCTCGCGGGCGCCGTGCTGCGGCTGGGTGCCGACGGCTACCTCGGCGGCGCCGACGACATCGGGTGGCTCTGGCTCAGCGCCGAGTAAGAACCATCCTCCCTCTTCCCATTGTGGCATCGGGTGCCTCCTCGGCGGTGTGTCGTAGCCAGGACTGGTAGTCTGGTGCGCTCAAAGAAAGGAATTAGGTATTCCTTTTTCTTTTTCTTTTTCTATCTCTCCATGATGACCTTTGTACCTTTTGAACAACGTTGTGGTTCCAGAAACTAAGATGATGATATAGGGTGTGTTTAGTTCCCAAAATATTTTGAAAACGAGTACCGTATCTTTTTTTGTTTTGTTTAGTAATTACTGTTTAATCATGGACTAATTAGACTCAAAAGATTCGTCTCGTGATTTCACGGTGAATTGTAAAATTAGTTTTTTGTTTCGTCTACATTTAATGCTCCATGCATATGCCGCAAGATTCGATGTGATGTTTTAGGTGAAATATTTTAGAAACTAAACACACCCATAGATGAAGAAAATTCTTTGAATCTGCCACTGATTGCAAAACCTTAGAGTAGAGTAGAGAGGAGATTGTCTCTTTGTTATTTTATTTACATAGTATATGTTTTATTGGTCAACATGCTGTGTTGGTCAACAACTCAACATGGAATTCCTGGGCTACAGTTCGTTTCGTTGGTTTATCGTGGCTAAAGGTACTGTTCGCTGGTTTGTTGTGAGAGAAAAACACTGCTGGATGGCTGCTGATTCTGCTCATCCAGCGAAACAAACAGGGTGTAGATCATTCACAGAGGAGAATCTTTGTCCAGCGTGTGAAAATGTTGTTGACTTGACTATCACCTTGTTTGGATGCGCATGTACCGTATTCATCTCAATCCACATGTGTTGGAATGGATTAAAGTGGAATTTTCTAAAAAATAAAAAAACTGATTGCAAAGCCTGCTTTAGCCGAAGTGTGCATGTGCTGGTTACATAACTGTGCATTCTCACTGGAGAAAAAGAATTGTTTCTAGCAATCAAATGGATGGAAAAAATACAAGGGAAAATTGTATGCTCTTTCCTTATTTCATTAAGCATGTTTGAGTGGCCCACTGGAGTTGAGCGAAGTTGCTCCTTCCTATGACTTTAAAATCACGGTAACTGGTTACTGGCATATGGGGTCCTTGCTCTGTCAGGCCCACGTGTAGCCTATTCGTTTCGCTGGTTTATTGTGGCTGAAAGTACTATTCACTGGTTTGTTGTGAGAGAAAAACACTACTGGATGACTGTTGATTCCGCTGAATAGCTCAAACGAACAGGGTGGTGTTAGCAACAAAGTCATGGTGCCCTTCAACGGCACATGGACAACAAAGTGCCCAGGATTTCAGTATTTCACAGGAAAGGGACATCCTAATTATTTTATTTATTCAAAGAAGCTTCTGCAGTCCGCAGTTCCTGAGCCATGCTCGGGACTAAGGCCGTTCTCCGGACTAAAATTTAGTTACTATCACATCGAATGTTGACACATGTATAAAGTATTAAATATAGATTATTTATGAAACTAAAAATATAGATTGAGACTAATTTGCGAGATGATTTTTTTAAGCCTAATTAGTCCATAATTAGACACTAATTGCTACAGTAAAATATGCTAATGATAGATTAATTAGGCTTAATAAATTCTCCTCGCGGATTACTCACAGAATCTGTAATTTGTTTTTTTATTAGTATCCGAACACCCCATAGTCCACCTCACGTAACATCCGATGTGACACCAATTAAATTTTAGTTTCCTAAACCAAACACGTCCTAAAAGTTCGGCCAAACAGGATTAAATGTGGCTTGAAAAAAAGGAAGAAAAAGAGGTATTTGTCAATAAGAATACATTTCATATTATATAAGATATAACTATATAAGTTGCCCGTGTTCATATACTTGAGAAGAAGGTGCTAATTAACCCATTACTAACAACACAGAAGTCAGAACTACAGAAGAGTCAAATAGGCAACAGCTAGCAGCAGCCGCTACGCGGCCTGACAGCGAAATTGAAGTCCGGAAGAACGCTTCTAGAAGCTGATCCAGCCTAGCCAGAAGGGTATGGTCGTATGGAAGAACGCTTCTAGAAATTGATCAAGCCGGCCCAGATAGTGAAATTCAGGTCCGGCCAAGGAATAACGCTTACTCCCTCCGTCCCATTGAAAGTGTCGCCCGGGAAATGTGTTTGTGAGGGGGACACGCTTTTCCAACGACACTTTCAATGGGACGGAGGGAGTAGTCTTCTAGAGGCTGAACTAATATCACTCATCTTGTGTAAATTACTCCCTCTGTTTCAGAATAGGTGCATATTTAACACTTCGAGGAATCAACTAATATAGTAAAGTTTAACTAGATTTATGTAGCATTTGTATCTCTAAAATATTATAAGAATATATGACATGATTAATTTAATGGTGTTTGTTTCAAAAAAATTAATTTAATGGTGCAAATATTAATATTGTAAATATGAAAATTTTTATATATTGGTGAATTTAAGATTGTTTGATTATTCGAAGTGCAAGATATATACTTATTTTTGAGACTTCAAGAGTAAGGCCATGTTTAGTTCCCAAAAATTTTCAAGATTCCCCGTCACATCGAATGTTTAGACACATGCATGGAGCATTAAATGTAGATGAAAAAAAAACTAATTACACAGTTTGGTAGAAAACCACGAGACGAATCTTTTGAGCCTAATTAGTCCATGATTAGATACTAATTGATAAATACAAACGAAAGTGCTACAGTAGCCAAAGCCAAAAATTTTCATGAACTAAACGCACCCTAAATAGAGCATATGCAGTACCTGAGATCTCTGCAACATCAGTGAACAGTCATCTTCCATGTCCAGACAGTCCAGTACGTCTACATCACAAGTCCAACCGCCGAGGCACGATCGGATCCTAAATCTTGTTGTGCCTATCCAGTCCTCCAGGCTCCAGCCTTCCAGAATCCCCATGGAACCTTGGCTGCTCCTTCCCTATGCTCTGCGGTTGCATGCTCTGACGATTTGATTGAGGCCATTGTAAAGCAGGTAGAAGTGGAAGAAGCAAACACTGCAAGCTGCTCCTTACAAAATGCATGCACGCTCTAGCTTTGCTGTCCATTGCTCATGCTCTCCCGATGCCAGCAGCCATGAAACCCGTTACCTCGCTAACCCATTTGTGGCTATGAGATCCTGGCTTACTTTGTAGCCAGTAACTTGTGCCTCACTTGGGAGCAAGGAAGCCAAGAAACTCATCCGTAAGCTAAAATGCGACGGACCTCTCGAAGTTCGCCGAAATGTAGCAGACGGGGCGCCCCATATATATGGGGATCAGAGATGCCCAAAGTCTGCTTCGTGTAGGACATGTCACTTCCACGAATGGGGACGGAGACGGGAACGATAGGCTGGAATCGGCGAAAAAACAAGCAGATGGAGAGACTTTTTGGTGCCTCGACGAAGTTTCTTTCTTGGAGACTAAGGCTCGACGGTCAACGCCGGAAATTTCCAGGAAGCTTCCGCGGGGCATTTTCTAGTCTCAAGGAAACTCCCTGAAGCTGCCTGCGGGCGGAGCGGAGGCCGGCGGAGGATGGGGATGGATGACGGTGACCCGATTTTTTTTTTACCTTTTTTTCGAAAGATGTTTATAAATACGCCTCTGGCAGTAAGATTTTAAAAAATAGACTCTCAGCTCGGCGCCGTTGTTATTAGCGCCGAGGTCACACGTCTCGGTGCCAGCAAAATTGGCGCCAAGCGCCATGCCCACGTTGGCGTCAACGCAGAGGTGGCAATGACGTGGCAGCCAGCTCAGCGCCAATTGTATTGGCACAGTGCCAAGATCGACGGCGCCGAGCTCCTGTTTTAAACCCGTAGCCACTCTTCCTGCCCGAGTATTTTTCCTTTTCTTCCTCCTCTCTATTAGGTTTTTTCTCTCCCCCACTTCGCCCTACCTCATGAATCGGCATATTGGACCGTGAAAACTTAGATTTAATCCGTACATCTTCGAGAGTAAGGTATCCTCTCACCCCTCCTAGTTTTTTCGCATCGGTTCGGTATATATTAATCGTATTTTTTACCGTAAGAATCATCATTATTTAGGGTTTCATGCACTATTTAATATTTGTATGATTATACAACCGTAGGATGCCAAGGCGTGAAAAAGCTAGCAAGCCAAGGTAACCTCAGTGGCTCTTGCGATATTATCCGTTCATTGTTGTGCATCAAATGGGAAACACTAGGTTTAGGGTTTAATGTTCTTGCTTTCGGTTCTTAGGACAAAATTGGTTGAATTGTAGTTATGGCCGGATGACCGGAAATGCCTTCGACCCATTGCCTTTGCCTAGTGGTGTTCTAGTGCCCATGTGCTGGTGCGGTGATCCTTGCAAGGTAGCAAAGTCCGATGAAGAGGACACGTATAGGCAAAGGTACTGGATGTGTGCCAATTTTGTATTTGAGCCTACACTTCGTCAGCGCCACATTAACAAGATGGTGAGAAATTGATGTTGTGTAATAATTATTTTGTGTCGTATGAAGTCTTGCATGATTTATTTGTTTTGTAACTATTGCATTTGTTGCAGACCCCTCCACCGACCTGTGATTTTGAGCAGTGGATCGACACTGAAATCAAGCCGGAAGATAAGGAGTGGATGCAGAAACTATTGCGGTGGGAAGCAGAGGACAACGAGATGATGGAGAAGAGACATAGAGAGAGGAGGCTGTAGAAAAGGAGCACAAGGAAGAGGAGGAAAGGAGGTGTGTTGCTGCGTACAGGGAGGAGAGGGAGAAGAAGCTTGAGCGTGTGCGCCGAGCGAAGACAACAATGGAGGAGAATCCCGATGCCCAGAGGAAGGGTGAAAGTCCTATGTTTGGTGTTGGTAATTAGTGACAATGCCTAAGTACTAATCCTATGCCTAAGTTGTATGTAGCATATGAGGATTAGTACATTTCAAGGTTCGTGGCAAGATGGACATGGTGATCATGTTGGCCACACTTGGATTTGGACGCAACCCTACGTGATCAAGGCAAAGGTATATGCTTAAGGGTTGTGTTTTAGTAACCAAGACACCTAGTGGATGTGGTTACATTATAGAATAGATAGCCGTACTATAAAGAGGAGAATGACGCGGCTATTGAACTCCTAAGTGCCTCTAGGTGTGCATTTCATAATCATATGCATTTGGATAGAACTATTAATGCCTCGAAAAATGATTGTGAAAATGCTAACACACTCACACATGACGTGATCACTTGGTGGTGTTAGCACATTTGCGATGGCGTTGGAGTTTGAGCGGTAGAGAGGGTTTAGGGTCCTCTCTCCCTCCCGCCGAGCTTGCGAGGCAGGATTCAGACGTTTTCGAGAAATGAAAACGCCTATTTTCCTTTACGTCAATGTCGAGATTTGGAGGCGTTGTCACATGTTGTTTCACGAGCTAAAACATGTGCTAAAGTGACACACTTACTTAGTCTAGCTCATATGTGAAAGGGTGAATCAAACGGAGGCGAACGGAGGTTACAGTGGTGACCGAACGCTGGACCGGACGCGGTCTCTGTGTGACCGGACGCGTCCGGTCAGTGCTCAACGTGTGTCCATGTCTCGGTTCTCTGATCGGACGCGGTGGCGCGTCCGGTCACGGTCGACGGGACGCGTCCAGTCGTTGTGGGAGCTTACTGGACTCCAACCGGACGCTGACATTGTGGCATCCGGTGCGACTAGCAGCGCGTCCGGTCGCTGATTCGTTGGAGCGTTGCTCAGCTTGACCAGCGCGTCCGGTCAGTTATGGGACCAACGCGTCCGGTCAAGCTTCGCGCGTCCGGTCCACGCGACCAGTGCGTCCGGTCAGCGCGACTGCAGCTGTTTCGAGTGCCTAACGGCTATATTCGAAGGGGTACGTCTATAAATACTCGTTGGCTGGCTCAAAGCTCTATCTCTTGCATTCTTTGACATACTTGTGAGCACTTTGAGCTAAGCAACTCCCCTCCCACACATCTCTCTTGCTTCTTTGCATATTCGAAGTGAGATTGAGTGATCCAAGTGCATTTGCATTGTGAGATTGCATCTAGTTGGCATGTGGTGGTTGATTTGCTACGGGATTCTTGTTTCTCTTGGTGGTTGCCGCCACCTAGACGGCTTAGATGTAACACCCCTGGTGTTATAGTAACTAAAAAACCTGCCATGTCATTATTTGCACTGCAAATCATCCATGATTAGGTTAACAATATTATGCACCAACTAAAATGAGTTTAACTTCTTAGAGGGTATGAGTGACTTAGAATCGATAGTCGTACTATAAAGAGGGGAATTTTTGGCTAAACGGTTTACCGAGTGCCACTAGGTGACATAATTCATGTATTACATTTAGAAATCTAGTGTGCTAACATGTGACCCTTATAAAATACTTTGAAAAATATTAACATATGTGCACATAAGTTCTACACTTTGTGGTTAGCAAGTTGGAAGCAAGGGTGAAGCGGTCGCGGACTTAGAATGTAAAGGAGGCGAAAGTACATGACCAGACGTTGGCGCCGGGGCGATTGGACTCACGTCCGGTGCGTCCGGTCAGTGTTGAGCGCAGCTAAAGAGGTCAAATTTCGACTGGACGCTGGCGTCAACTTGTGACCGGACGCGCAGGTGGTGCGTCCGGTTGAGGCTGACGAACGCTGATGTCACTGTAGCTCACACGCGTGCATGAACAGTAAGTAGACTAGACGCTGGGACGCTTCAGGTCGGAGTTGACTTGATATGTCCGGTCGCATTTTTGCCGCTCTGGCTGCTCTCTGTAATCGATCGAACTCCGCGCGGTGGCGAGTTCGGTCACGCTCTACAGCGCATCCGGTCGATCTTTAACACGCTGACTCGTGTTTTGACTGTTGGAATCGAACGAATGTAATTCAAACAGGGACATATGGACGGCTTGGAGCGACCGGACGTTAGCCGACCGGATGCTAGGATGTGTCCGGTCACCCGCGAGCTCCCAACGGCTCTCTGAGTCTTGGGGCTCTATAAATAGAAAGGTACCGGCTTGGGGCTCACCCCATAGGCACTTTGACATTCTTAACATCCTTGTGAGCCTTAGCAAACATCTTTCACTCATCTCCATTCTTGATTCATCATCAAAGTGAGATTGGAAGTGATTCCTAGTGCGTTTGTTTGTGTGATTGCATCTAGTGGCACTTGGAAATCGTTTGAGCTGCGGGATTCTTGTTACTCTTGGTGGTTGCCGCCCAGTGGCGGAGCCACAGGGTATGCCGGGTATGCACCGGCATACCCTGCAGAACCGGCAGCAAGTAGTATATATATACTATATAATATAGTGTATACGCTGTATTTGTATGTAAAAAAGAAAAATGAAAAAACATACCTAGACACCATCACGTGATGACGGGAGGCCCATGTAACGCGGCCCACTCGGCAAGTGAACCCATACGGTATGTGTGTGAGTCTCCGACTGTGTACACGACATTTCAATTTCCTAATCTGAGTACGAAGCCACGGAGGAACACGCCGCCTGCGCCTGACGCCCTAACCACTGAGTCGAGTTGGTGACGCCCTGCTGAAAGTCCCTAGTTTGGTTTTGGGTAATTGATGAAACCTAGGACTAACCTTTGTATCTAAGTGGATGATTTAGATAAAGGTGGTCATTGAATATGAGACATGACATTGACTCATATGACCAAGATGGTGAAGACCAAGATGAGGCTTGGCTCGATGGACCGGTTGTGAAGGTGAAGGGCAAGTCGAGGCTTCGAAGCGAAGGACCATGCGATGGTGAAGCTTGAGCAAGACTTGGCGCCGACGGACCGTTGCAACGGTGAAGAGCAAGTGAAGTCAAGGTCGATGGATCGAGACGGTCATGTGATGATATGAAGTGGATCATATCATTTGTGATATGGTTGGTGCATGTGTTGCATCAACGTCGGAGGAGATGGAGTGGAATGCGCAAGGCAAAGGTATAACCTAGGGCATTTCCATTTCACCGGTCATAGGTGTGTAGAGAAGTTTATGACCGGGTTTTAGGATAGATGGCCGTACTATCAAGAGGGGCAAACTTATTTGCATATCGGTCATCTAGTGCCACTTGAGCGATCTAACTTTGCATACGGGTTAGGATCGAGTGGCGAGGCAAGTTGAGTGCCTAATTCCTTCGAAAATGTTTATGAAAATGCTAACACACGTGCACAAGGTGGTGATCACTTGTTGGTGTTGGCACATTTGCGAAGGCAGTGGAGTTTGAGCGGTAGAGAGGGTTTGGGGTCCTCTCTCCCTCCCGCCGAGCTTGCGGGCACGGGATTCAGGCGATTTCGGGGATACGAAATGCCTATTTTCCATTACGCCGGAAGTCGAAAAAGAAACGGAGGCGAACGGAGGCCACAGAGGTGACCGGACGCTGCACCGGACGCGGTCACTGTGCGACCGGCGCGTCCGGTCAGTACAGCGCAGCAGTCAGGCGCGCGAGTTAGGGTTTGCAACCGGCGCGTTCGGTCACTCGCGGGACCGGCGCGTCCCGTCATGCGCCCTGAGGGAACTGCAGATTCGCAAGGACGATCGGACGCGGTGCGCGTCCGGTCACACACGATCGGACGCGTCCGGTCGTTGTTGGAGCTTACTGGACTCCGACCGGACGCTGGCACTGTCGCGTCCGGTCGATGCGAAGAGCGCGTCCGGTCGTTGCTTCGCGGGCGCGGGTGCTGTGCGCATCGGCGCGTCCGGTCGTTGCGAGGAGCGCGTCCGGTCGGTTTCGCGGGCGCGGCACAGTGCGACCGGCGCGTCCGGTCGTTTGAAGCAGCGCGTCCGGTCATTGTTTGACCGTTGGCGCGCAGTGACCGTTGGAGGATCTAACGGTCGAGTTTGAATTTTCGGGGGACACGTGGACGTCGCAGGACGACCGGACGCGGTTGAGCGCGTCCGGTCAGTTTCGACCGGCACGTCCGGTCGTCCCGAAAAAACGCCCAGTGAAGGGGTAACGGCTCTATTTGACCGTGGGGTTATAAATAGACGTGGTGGCCGGCTGTGGCCGGTAGCTGAGCACACTTTGGCCTTGGTGGCTTGTGTGGTAGTGCTTGGGAGCCCTCTAACTCACTCATGCTTGATAGTGTTCATCGGATCGAGTGAGAGAGCGATTCTAGTGCGATTGCATCGTGAGGTTGCATCGAGTGGCACTAGGTGATCGTGTTGCAAGCCGGTGGTGCTTGTTACTCTTGGAGGTTGCCACCTCCTAGACGGCTTGGTGGCTTGTGGCTTCGTGGAAGCTCGCAAGAAGATTGTGCGAGGCTCCGGAGAAGCTTTGTGAGGGGGATTGTGCTCACCCCGCGGGGATCGCGAAGAGCAACTCTAGTTGTGCGTGTCATTGAGCTACCTCACTTGAGAGTGGTGTCTTGCGGTGCCTTGCGGGGCGTGCCTTGAGGGGTAAGTGACTTGAGGGTCACACCGAGGAACCATCTAAGTGTTGGTCGACACAACGGGGACGTAGCTTGGTGGCGACCAAGTGAACCTCGGGAGAAAAATCACCGTGTCAACTTTGTCTACTCTTCTCGGTGGTTTGCCTTCGTGCAACACAAGCTTGTATTTACTTTCATATATACTTATGCTTGTGTAGTTGCTTTCGTAACTAGTTTGCTTGTGTAGCTTGCTAGTTGTCTTCTTACTTGTGTAGCTAGAAGCTTCCCCTTTGCGTGACTAATTCGGTTTGTGTAACCTTGTTAGTCACATTGCTTAGTTTGTGTAGCTAAGTAGTTTGCGCTCTCTAATTTAGCTTGTGTAGCCTTGTTATTGAGCATTGCTAGTGAGCTTAGACTTTGTGCGCTTTGCTTACTAGAATTGTGTAGGAGCTCTCTCTTGCTTGCAAAGTACTAGTGCATAGGTTTGTGTGACCTTGCTCTAGAATTAAATAGGAGAGCTCTTGCTAAGAAAAGCATCTTAGTTGCTTAATTAGGATTTTTGTAAGGTGCTTGTGAACTTAGATAGAGGGGTGTAGTCTTGGCTAGACCGATAAGTTTAATTCCGCATTTGTTTCGGTTAGCCAACGTGTTTAAGTTTTAGAAAGGACTATTCACCCCCCTCTAGTCCGCCATCTCGACCCTACACCTGCCGCCGTGGCCCCTGGTGCCTACCGGCTGTCGACTGCCGCCCTCCGCCCTGCTCTGAATTGGAGGATCATCATCTATTTCTCACAGTCTCGTCTGCAGTATTTACGGTCGCGCTAATTAGGGCTTACCATCTTGATTCCCTATTTTACTTTGGTAAAAAAATTAATCTTTGGCCTTCGTCTTTTTATAGAAAATTTTTGTTTAGTTTTTTGAATGATTGTCTAGTCACTTTCATTGAGCGAGTATTTTCTTTAAAGTTGATGAAGATGATATAGTCAAGGCATTCATGTCCCTTCGAAAGCGTCGAATAAAGTAGTGAGAAAAATAGCATTGGAAGTCTCTGATATTCTTTTTATGCCTATATTTGAACTATTTATATTGTATTTAGTGGATGGTCTCAACCTAATCCTTGAATTTACCGAATCACATTGCAAAATTTACAATTATTACCGAATTGTTAAATTGGATTTACCGAATTGGATATAAAATTTTTTGGACGGCATACCCTAATCTAAAATCCTAGATTCGCCACTGTTGCCACCACCTAGACGGCTTGGTGCAGCGGAGGGGTTGTGGCAAGAGTTGGTGATTATTCTTGGCCACCTCCCAGTGATTGTGAGGGATTCTTGTGCCTTCCCCGGCGGAGCGCCAAAGACAACTCTAGTGGATTGCGCGTGTCATTAAGCTACCTTACTTGTGGGTCAGTTCTTGCGGTGTCCAACGTGTGGACGAGATTCGTGCTACACCTCTTAGCTGTCGAACCATCAAGTATTGGTCGACACAACGGGGACTAACGTGCCGGCGAGCACGTGAACCTCGGAAGAAAAATCGTGTGTCTCCATTGTGATTAATTCATTGGATTTCTTTCGGTGGTTGGTATTCATCTTATTGGGATTGGTTCATTCCTCGACGTGGTGATATAAAGATCACATTCCTCTTATTTACATTCCCGCAAACTAGTTGTAACACGCTCTTTAGTGTAATTAGTTTTGAGAGCTTGTCTTATCTTTGCTAGTATAGCTTCTCACCTAGTTGAGCTATTTAGTGTAGGTAGCTTTTGAGAGCTCGTAGTGACTTAGCCATTGATTGAGTTAGAGATTATATCAACTAGAATTGGCGGGATAGGTGGCTTGCAACCCTTGTATAGCTAGAGCAAAATTGTGTTACGCCGTTTGTTATACTAATCAAATTGCTTTAGTGATCTTGTAGATTTTTAATAGGCTATTCACCCCCTCTAGCCATATTAGGACCTTTCAATACACGATTGAGTTCCAAAAACATGGCCTTCCACATGTTCATATTATAGTATGGTTAAATAAGAACGGACCGCTTACAGCTTCTGATGTTGACAAACTCATATCTGCACAGCTACCGGATCAAAATGTTGATCCAGTTGGGTATGAAGCTGTCAAGATATTTATGATCCATGGTCCTTGTGGATCTGCTAACCCTAGGTGTTCATGCATGGTCGATGGTCAATGTTCCAAGCACTATCCTAAAGAATATTGTGAGAGGACAGTAATCTTGCAGAATGGCCATGTTCGATACGCCCGACCAAATAATGGAAACAGTGCAAAAAAGAATGGCATTGATCTTGACAATCGCTTTGTTGTTCCTCACAACGTTGACTTATTGGTCAACTATCAGGCCCACATAAATGTAGAGAGGGTTAATCGTGATGGAATGGAAAAATACCTATTCAAGTACCTTGCTAAAGGATTCAATTGTGCAAGGGTGGGCCTCCAGTGTAGGCGGCCATCCACAGAAACTTTAATTTGATGTTCACTATACTAACCCCGCGGTTGAACGCCTTCAGGTCCACATGCCATTTGAAAACTGTATTGTATTCACAGAAGATAACTATCTAGAGCAGATCCTAGAAAATCCAAGAAAAAAGGTCACAAAGCTTACAACTTGGTTTGCTGCGAACAGAATGTTTCCCTAGGCTTCTCAGTATACATATGTTGAATTCCCTCAACATTTTACTTGGCATGGAGATGGACAGTATTGGGATACACGAAAAAATAATAGGAAGAAGATTGGTAGACTACCAAGTATTGGCCCTAACCAAGGAGATGCCTATTACCTCCGCATGTTGCTCCACATTGTTAAAGGAGCCAAGTCTTATTCTGACCTTCGAACCATTGAAGGACACACATATCCAACATTCCAGGCTGCATGCCAGGCCTTGGGTCTTCTCGGTGATGACCGTGAGTGGTCCTATGCAATTACTGATGCAGCTCATTGGGTTCTTCCTCATCAACTTCGTGAGTTGTTTGTCACACTCCTTATGTTCTGTCTGGTTACAAACCCTCTCAGTTTGTTTGAAGAACATGTGTGCATGATGGGTCGGGATGCTTTTCGCCACATGAATCTTAGTTCAACAGAGATAGATTTCTCTACAAACTCTTCAATGGAACACATTAGATCCTATGCCCTTGCTCAGATAGAAAGCTTACTAAAAAATTATGGTCACAGTTTGAGCCACTTTCATCTACCTCAGCCAAACATAGCAGCCATGTCAATGCTACGCAACAGGCTTCTAATGGATGAGCAGTCATATGATGTGGACACGCTATCAGTACAGGCATCTGAGCAGCTTTGTAAATTAAACCTGAATCAGAGGCATATATATAATGTTGTTCTTCATTCTGTACACAACGACATTGAGCACACATTCTTTGTCCATGGTTTCGGTGGCACCGGAAAAACAATCCTTTGGAATACATTGCTGAATACAGTAAGATCCACAGGAAAAATTGCTTTGGCTGTTGCCTTTTCTAGAATAGCATCTCTTTTACTTCCAGGTGGCCGCACGCCTCATTCACAGTTCAGAATGTCATTAGACATACATGAACAGTCTGTTTGTTCTATTAAAAAAACACTCATCTAGCTCAGTTAGTGCAAGAAATATCTTTGATAATATGGGATGAGGTGCCGGTCAATCATAGGCATTTGTTTGAAGCACTGGATCGAACATTGAAAGACATCATGACATCTAAGGATCCGTCACTCTCCAGCGAACAGTTTGGGGCCATCACAGTTGTGCTTGGGGGGATTTTCGGCAGACACTCCCAGTGTTACCAAACGAAAAAAACAGCAAATCTTATCTGCATCCATCACGCGGTCCCATCTATGGCAGGGCTGCAAAGTTATGCACCTTACAGAAAATATGAGACTTCAATGTCCATCCCTTTGTGATGCTCAACGACAGAGGCTCCGACAGTATGCAGAATGGTTACTCCAAGTGGGTGAAGGAACGGTACCTGATTCGTCTCATACTGATAACACCGATGTTTCTTGGGTTAAAATCCCGACTACTTACTGTTGCCACCAGAGTCAAGAAACCTTAAAAGTTTAATTTCATTTGTCTATGATGGCTCAAATAATTTGGACCCAGCTGCCTACTTTTGTGAGCGAGCGATTCTAGCACCAACCAATGAAATAGCTGCTGGAATAAATTCTCAGATGATTGCAAACCTCACGACAGAAGATATGTCATACTATAGCTCAGATACAATTGATGACGATACAAGCAATCGTGCCACGCTTGAAGCCCTTTATCCCGCTGAATTTCTTAACACGTTGTAGCTCGGTGGCTTGCCAGACCATCGCCTTCAGCTAAAAATAGGAGTGTCAGTGATGCTGCTACGCAGCCTGAACCCATCAAAAGGCCTTTGCAATGGAACGAGGCTCATAGTAACTCAGCTGACTCATCGTGTGATTGAAGGGGTCATAATTATAGGGAAAGCTAAAGGCTCCAAGGCTTATATACCAAGGATAATAACTACCTCCGTGGACAAAAAGTGGCCTTTCAAGATAAAGCGGCGCCAATTCCCTATTCGAGTTTCATATGCCATGACCATCAATAAGAGTCAAGGACAAACTCTCAATAAGGTTGGTGTCTATTTACCCACTCCAGTGTTTTCAAACAGCCAGCTTTATGTAGCTTTATCAAGAGTGACATCACCTGATGGTCTGCGCGTCCTCATCGAGAATAGCCCTCCTGAGCAACCAGACATGACTCACAACGTTGTTTATAAAGAAATCTTCGCTGATTTGGCACATCAGTAGTGTCTTCCGAAATACATCTTCGAGGTAATCCTGACACATCCCCAGTAATCTTATGATTCCTTCCATCCTTTTACAATGTCTGTTATCATCCTGCTAAACGATAATGACTTAGCTATTTCAACCCACGCCTCAAATCACATAGGCAATCTGTATTCTTTCCTCACTTTCTCCCCTACATGTTTGCAGATGGACACCATAATCGATCCGCTTACAAACAATCCAATGCAAGATTATACAGATTAGGTTTATCCCATGCTATAGATGCTCAAGGCATAAAGGACACAGGCAAAAATACTATGTTGACTTTCTTTTATGCGTCAGCACACGTGTTTGTCCTAAGTATCTCTCTCAGGTTTGCCACTGCTACTTCTTTTCACAGTCCTGATGAGTTTGTTTACCCAGTTGCATGTTGTTGTTCGTTTAGTTCAGTTATCAGTGTGTTTGCTGATTGTTGAACTTGTGTTGCAGCATGCAGGTTATTCAGAAATTATTTCACACATCTATCACAGCTAATGAACCAGGTAATTACTTTTGGACAACTACCACGGCTAATGAAGCAGTACATTACCAGCATGGCAGGGTCAGACTAATATTTTTCAGAAGACTATAGTTCATACACAACAGTAGGTACGACTGTGCTGGTGTTTGTGTAGTTAAATTTTGTTCTTGCAAAATTTCTCTTAACTACAGATCTTGCTTCCTACACTGAGATGATGTACCCAGAGGATTAAAAAAAATACCTCCATATTGTGCCTTAGTTAGGCCTTGTTTAGATCCTAATTTTTTTTTGGAAAAAACTCCTGTAGCACTTTTCGTTGTTATTTGGCAAAATTTGTCTAACCATGGACTAACTAGGCTCAAAAGATTCGTCTCGACATTTACAGATAAACTGTGCAATTAGTTTTTTTTACCTATATTTAATGCTCCATGCATACGTCTAAAGATTCGATGTGATGGATACTACGCAAAAAATTTTTAAGTCTTTTTGACCAACTAAACAAGGCCTTATTATCATCGGCAGTTTGTTTTTAGCATCCTCGCTGCAGAATGCAGATAGGTGTTGCAGACCTGCATCTGCCGTCTGCATACTAACCATGGTAGGACATACCTATTGTAATGCTCTACTCAGCTTATTTGACGTTACTACGTGCCTCTGATATTTGCGTCTTTATTTCGTCATCCATATACTAAGCGGGTGTTTGGTTTCTCTTGTTTTTTTAACACCTATTCCATCGAATGTTTGGACAAATGCATGGAGTGCTAAACATAAACTAATTATAAAACTAATTACACAGATTGAGATTAATTTACGAAACGAATCTATTAAGCCTAATTAGTCTATTATTAGTATCTGAAGACCCTATGGTTAACTCCATGATTAACACCTGTTAAAATTTAACAGGGCGAACCAAACAGACCCTAATATGTCAACACGACCTGTTCTGCACTATCTATATTATGCTTTCAAATTTCTTTTTCCCGCACCACCGTTTGCCTTCACCGCCAGGTTAACTCTCTTCACAGCCTTCGTTCAATGCAACGGCAAAATTATACACGCTCTATTCAGTAGAACACAAAATCATAATTCACCTGCCCGCAGCCAAACGCGGGGCTCCTCCTAGGCCCAGTTTAGTTTCCGAACATTTTGCAAAATTTTTAAGCTCTGTCACATCGAATCTTTGACACATGCATGAAGCATTAAATATAGATAAAAAATAAAACTAATTACACAGTTTAGCCGTAATTCACGAGACGAATCTTTTAAGTCTAATTAGTCTATGATTAAACACTAATTACTAAATAACAACGAAAAACGCTACAGTAGCATTTTGCAGAATTTTTCGCCCTCTAAACACAGCCCTACTGGGCTGGTTCGGCAGGTAGAAAAGCCGGCTGGTTTCGGCTGATTCAATAGTATTCTGTAAGAGAGAATAAGCTGAAACAAGCTGAAACAAACCGAAACCTGACCAGCAGAACAGGGCCACCATCTCATGGTACTGTATACCAGCCACCCTCTCACAGATGGCTGTAGATCACTGTTTCTAAAACAGTCGTACAGCAAGCACCGTCAGATCAGGACCAGACGATCGTCTGCCATCGACGTCACTGTCTC
The DNA here is from genome assembly GCA_038087645.1 of Saccharum hybrid cultivar R570. Classification (NCBI taxonomy): domain Eukaryota; kingdom Viridiplantae; phylum Streptophyta; class Magnoliopsida; order Poales; family Poaceae; genus Saccharum; species Saccharum hybrid cultivar. The sequence continues at coordinate 15,106,200 of JAQSUU010000259.1, forward strand.
TCCCGAAGGTTCTCGCTTCCACCGGCAACAAGCAAACCCGTCCTCTGCAACCTCCCCTCCCCTCCCCTCGCTACCTCACCGCTCCTGCCAGCGCCGCCCCCCGCCCTGCCCGTCCTCCTCGCGCCGCCGCGCTTCTTTCCCCTCCCCGTCCTTCCTCTCCTCCTGACGCTTCTCCTCCCCCACCGGAAGCCGCACCTACCTCCGCATCACCGACCTTGCCCCTGCGCTGCTTCCGCAGCGGCCGCTCTCCTCCCACCGACGCGGCGCCTCGGCCTGCGCCGCCGGCCCCCGATGGCGCGCGTCAACCCCATGGCACCGTGGTTTTCTGCCTACGCCCCTGCTTTGTCGCCTCTTCCTGTCGTCCCCGGTCCTGGTGTGCTCCATGGCCGGCCCTGGTGGTCAACCTGCTCGGGGCGCCGCCTCTCCCTCTCCAGCACTCGCGGATCACCACCTCTTGCTCTCCCCGACGGTGCCTGTACTCGGCGACCGGACCTGGTGTCAACCGGCAACGCCGCTAACGGTGCGATTCCCCTCGCCTTTGCCGCCTCTGCTCGGCTCCCTCCCAGAGCTTTTTTCCATTTTTGTTCTACCTGTAATGAATCGATTCCTGACAAGGAGCTTTGGAACCTGTGTCTCGATTTCAAGGAGTGCCAGCCTTCTCCAGTCCCAATTCTTGGGGTTTCAGAGGCTATTACAGCAGACAAAAATGACCCGAAACTCTATCTTGGTGTTGGTGCCTATACGACAGAAGAGTTGCAGCCCTATGTGCTCAGTGTACTAAACAAGGTGATCCTAATCGGATGCACAATTTGCTTAGTAGTCGAACTTCCTGTTTTCATGTTCTCTTTTGCATGTAAATGTAGCCATTCTTAGTGTTCCGAAAACTGAGGCAGCTCACCTTTGCAGGAATGCCTCTATGGATTTATGGCACTGTGAAGCTCACCTTTACAGCAGCTCACCGGCAAGGTCTTCAGGATGGGATATGGATTGTTGTCAATTATCCTTGTGGCAACAAATATGATGATGTCAAATTGCCTGATAAGAAACCTGCTAGGTTCACTCTTTCCATTCAGAAAGGTCAGGATTTGTTCACCAAATCAACTCCTTTTTTCTTTTCAGTTTTCAGTGATAAACTAAGAGCGTCAATTACTATTGTGTCTAAATCATTTGTTGTTGTTTTATATACCTATGCAGAGCTTCAAAACTAGCGTTGGGCTTGTGTTACTACTGCATTTGCATTGCTAATCCTGTGACTAATTGTTACCAAATGGGCTCCCTGTTGCTATAGCAGTTCTATGGCTTCATTCTATGTCCTTATTGGCTGACAGATCAGAAGGTATTTCATTCTACAATTTAAATAGTGCACCTCTGTTGCTTGCCTTCAATGTTCAAATTTCATGGTCTATGTGGGTAAGAGGTCAACACAAGGCAATGGGTATATTGACGGTTAGTTTACATGATTTAGTAGGTGCACTAAATAGCTTTTTTCTACCAACAATAGAGAAGAATATTCGCTTTAAGGTAATAATTTTAGCTGAAATGTGTGGCGTCAGTAATTGCCATAAGCATTGGAAAAATAGATAAATAGCATAATTTCAGGAAAGTAGTAGCTATATTAAACAACTAAAATGATACTACGGCTGTAAATTTAATGATTCAATGTTCGTAAGAAACCATAACTAACAAAATACCTGTACCTCATAAATATTTGGAATGAGTCAAATTACCAGCTAGGCGGTACGGAGCAGAGCAAGATACCCAACTGGCCAACTTGCAAATTTGCCATCCTTTCAATAAACCTGTCACCAAAAATCATTGTTTGAATTTAGGCCTGTGAAGTAAAATGGGGAATAAATAGCGCAAATACTAAAAAAAATACCTCATTGGCCTGCAATCCAAGCATTTGACTAACAACTATTGCAGCCGTAGTCTTACCAATACCCGGAGGTCCACTCAACAACACAGGTTTTTTGTTTGCACTATCAGCCTGTTTCTTTCCCTTAGCCTTTTGGCCAGAACGATGGAATAGCGCATCCCAACTTTTTTGCCAATCATGAAGTTGTTTCACCTATATATGAAGTTCATAATAAAGTATCACTACATATATAAATTAACTAAGATTACCAGGAGCAGTACTCACCATTGATTGGTTGCCGACTATGTCATTTGGAACTTTTGGCCGATATTTCTCTATCAATAGCATGGACCTACTGTCAACATTGTTGGGCTCATTACAAATTGAAGCAATACCTCTGGCCACATCAGTTGCTCCGGCTGAAGAGAATCAAGCATTGATAATATAAATAAAACAGTCATGTCTCAGATAATGAGATACAAGCAACTATGAGCACGGCTAAACGGTGTATTAGGTTATGTTAAGCAGGACTTCATGACATGCTATCCAAATATAGAATCATTAGAAGTTAGGAGTTCCAGTGCACCTTTGTTTTTCAACTTTAGCTGGAGATTTCTTTGTCTGTGATTTCTGAAGCTCTTCAGAACTGTTATTGCTTTGATGTTTGTCTACAGGAGCCTTTGCAGGTTCTGATTTTCGGATCAAATCAAATAAACCATCTTGAGTCAAGAATGGGGCGTAAGCACGTATGAAAAAATGACAAACTAAAAGGAGTATGCCACATATTGTTTACATGAAAAATAGTATGCCATACCCCAGATCTTTTGCTCTGTTAGATTTGACTCCACCAATGTCTTCATCGGCCAATAAGTAGCTCTGTGAACAAGCACTGAGGGGCAGCTGCTGCTCTTCCTCTTCCTCCCCTTCACCTTTCTCTTCCAGGTCCTGTAGGCTTTTTGGAAGGTGGTGGCTTCAATGGAGTTTTCTTCTTCCCAGGTGCCACAAAGTCACCATCATCATCTTGTTGATGCTTAGACATGTTCTTTGCTGGAGAAGGCTTGCTGTCCGCCTTGAGTTCATTGCTGCATTTATGAAATTCATCGGCATCGACATATGTTCAACAACAACGTATAGTAGCAACGGCATGTGTTATAGACTAAAATAAATAAAGCAGCACCATAGGCACATGCTTATATATACCAAAAGGATTACAACAGTAACACAATGAATAGAAACATTTTTCTTTCAGAACACGAACCATATGTGTAAGCAAAATAAATCCATACGTACACAGAATTAAATCAAGGGATCAGAGACATACTTTAGGTTACCGTACCAAAACCAAGCAAGGTCAAGGAGGAAGAAATAGAACAGAGGATGCAGGCGGACTGACGTCGGCCGCGCTGGCCGTGGTCGCGTCGGCGAGGGGCGCTTGAGCCGTCGATGCGGCCGGCACGTGGCGCTACCACGGGTTTCCTCAAGCACAGAAGCGCACGTGGAACAGCGGGACGAGGACATGTGGGGGGCATCTGTGTCGGCGACCAACGGCGGGACCCGCCCGCGCCGCTGCGGCGCATCCCGGTGCGCGTGTGCAGGGGCTCGACGCAGGGTGGCCTGCACTTGCCAAGGCCGGCCTGGGATGCAACGGCCGTTGGAGCTACCAGCAGCGACGCGAAAGGAACGCGGAGGAGAGCAGAGTAGAACCGCACGTGCGACCGGTGAGGACGCGATAGCTAGGGTTTCCTCGAGCCGCCACGGAAGGGCGGGAGAAGGTAGCTCCGAGGGGAAGCCGCGCCGGCCGCCACCAGCGGGGACCGGTGGCGTCGCTCACAGTGGCTGTGGCCACCGTGAAAAAATTACATATTCGGGACTGCAATTGTCGCGCTTCGAAGTTTTGGACTCCAAACATCGACTTCGTAAAAATAGGTCTCCAAACGTTGGACTCTTATTTTCTTGACAGTATGGGTATTTTCTTCCTTTTGTAGTATTCGTCCATGTATTTAACACCTAAACAGACGTTTTTGCCTTTCTGTGATTTTGCATCTACATGATACGAAGAGCCCGACGCTTCGTCTCTACCTTAGCCCCCGATACGAAGAGCGCCGCCCTTCCCGACGAAACTCAATGCGGTGGCCATGGAAGGCCCTGACGACCTGGATGGCTGCCCACTCGCCCTGGCCACGGCCGATGGCGCCCTGGCTGCGCCGCGCCGGCCGCCCCAGGCTTAGCCGCACCCGCTCCAGGCCTGATCGTGGCCGTGTCTGGCCTGGGCGCGCCAGCCGTGTCTGGCCTGGCCGAGCCCGACGCCACTGCGATTGCCCTAGCGAGCCTGCTTGCCTGGCCAGGCGACGGCCACAGTGCCTGCTGCCTGCTGCCTCCAAAAGCAGACGTACAGGAGAAGCGGCCACGGTGCCCAGGCAATACGTATACGTACGTAAAGTCCAAAAGGCCAGAAAGGCAAAAATGTCAGTTGATGTGTCAAATACACGAAGGAATCTATACCTATACCTAATAATAATAAATTATGAAAATTTCTGCACACTTTTCAGTTTTCACCGTACATTTCTGTTTGCCAGGTGGGGGCTTTCTCGCGGCGCAATTTAGCCGGCCCACCGTCTGGCTCAAATTTTTCGTCTGGCTCTAATCCAGTCCTTTTCCCCTCCGACAGACTCCCTCCGAGATGAACTCAGCATGCGAAATCAATTAGGACACGACCCACGATCTTTGCTGTCCTCCGCCTCCTCCAACCACAAATTCCACTTCATAAGGGAAGCGTGGCCGCAAGAGACTTTGATCCAGCTAACCGGCCGTCGATCCACGCGCCTAGCTTGACGAAGGGCCAGACCTAGCGCGGTGGACTTCGATTCATCCACTTACAATTGCTGGTTGCGCAGAGTGCCGCAGGGCGCTGGCTGGGCTCGCAACGCTGGCCACCAGTATAGTTGGCCATCGGGCCGTGCCGGCCCGACAAGGTACCGTGCCGCACCGGGCCGCCGTGCCTCACGGGCCGTGCATGTGGCGTGCTCGTGCCTGGCCTCTGGCCCAAGGCACGGCCCGTGGGCTGTTTGGCCGTGCCGTGCCGCCCGTTGGCACGGGCCTTTTTCACCGGGCCGTGCCGGCCCATAGCCCGGCCGGAACTAACTTCATTGTCATCAGATTTTCTAAGTGTCCAACATTTTCATTTTCACAGTTTCATTTTCCATCACATTTTCACCAGGTCCAGAATCACAGATCAGAGACGACATGATCACATCACATGAATCACACTTCACAATTTCATTTTCATAACAGTATCACACATCACAGTTCACATATATCATATATGAAAATGGATCACAAAAGGCAGAACACAAGACACAGATAAGAGATAATAAGATAATAATCAAAATGAGTTGTTTTGTGCAATGCTGCCTCATTAAAAACCTTTCTAGGTAAAACTCACCCTTGTGAGAAACCCTAGAAAAGAAAAAAAGAGTGCAGCCAGCTCTAAAAAGGTTCAAGTTTAAGTTCTATCCTATTACAATAGCCATCATCAGTGGCAAGGCAAACTGGCAAGTCCTAGTGACTTAGACACTTAGTGTTTGTGAGTTTACTTTCACTCCACACACCTCACAGAATCTCACTACACTCTCACTCTCACTCAGTCACAATCTCCAGCTCTAGGACTCCAGACTTGCACCAAAAGACCAAAATTTCCTGCATTAGATTAAGCATGTTAGTTCTTTTGCCATCAATCAAAACAAGATGAAGGCACCAGCACCAGTACCAGCTATTCACCTTGCTATGCAAGCTTCGTCACTAACCAGCACCAGCGGTACCGCCACCGTCGCTGCCTTCGCCTTCTTCATCCAAGAAGAGGTTCTTGAATGACTCCTCTAGGTCCACATCCTCCGGCGCATGCTGTTCTCTTCTTACTCCTTGCTCCCAGTCCTTCATGCAGGTGAGCATCTCCACATGCTCAGGCAACAAGCGCCGACGCCGGTCTTCGAGTATCCTGGATATACAACTGAAACAAGACTCTGAAGAAACGGTAGAGGCAGGAACAGCCATGATATCTCGAGCCATAATAGATAGGATGGGATAGGTTAGCTTGTGGTCACGCCACCAGAGCAATATGTCAAAGCCCTCATCCCAATCTGTTACAGTGTCACTGTCCCAGTAAGCTGAGAGCTCACTAATACCAGATGGAGATGGATTAGATGAGCCAGGGGATGCACCAGGACCTCCAAAGATCCTTCCCCATGCCTGCTTTCTCTTACCAGAACCAGATGAAGGCATTGAAACTCTTGGACCCCTACCTGCACCCCCAAATTTTTCCTCATACTTGCTAAACATTCTGCTCATTTCATCTTTAACATCATTATAGTATAAACTATAAGAGCATCCAGTTTGTTCAGCAAGTAAGTCAAGATAGCTCAAGAACCCTTTCAGCTTACCTCTAGGATCAAGAATGAAAGCATATGAATAAAGGAGAGGAATGTTCCCCCAATGCTTAAGGAATTTAAGCTTCATAGGAACTGCAATATTTCTGAAATTCACATCAGATTCAGCATTTTTCAAATGCTCAGCAAAGTAAAGAACGTGATGCAACACAAGTGGAGCTGTGGGATAATAAACACCAGACAGAACAATAGTAGCCTTATAAAACAGTTCCAGGAAAACCATTATCTGCTCAGCAACATACCAATGTTGTGGAGTCAACAATGTTTTACCATAATTAGAGTTAAGCCACACAGAAAATACATGCTTGTATGGCAGCAAATGTTTAAGCATCAAATAAGTGGAATTCCATCTAACATCCATATCCAAGCCAAACTTCCTAGGTCTAAGACCTTGAGCAATTCAGTAATTTTTAAACAAAGCAATTCTTTGATTAGAGGAATTCAAAAAATTAATTGCAGTTCTGAAATCTTCAAGATAAGGTTTCAACCTTTTCAAGCCAGACTTAACAATCAGATTAATGATATGACAGACACAACGCTGATGCATAAGAAAATACTTAACCTTATTAAGATCATCACGGGTAGGTGCAGGATAAGAACCCATATAACCAAAGAACATAGGTTGCAAGATCTCATAAGCCCTAGAATTAGAAGAAGCATTGTCTAGAGTGATAGCAAAGATCTTATCAATCAAACTAAACTCCACCACACCAGCAATCTTTTCAGCTATGTTTTCACCAGAATGTGAAACCTCAATAAGCTTAAAACCAATTACCTTTTTCTGCAACTCTCAAACAGCACTAACATAATGAGCAACAACAGAAATGTAATCTTCCTTAGCATTACCAAACCAGATGTCAGAAGTCAAAGAAACAGATGAACATGCAGGAAACAAAGAATTCAGAAGCAAAGCACGCTGCTCATCAAACAATTTACCCAAGTCTCTAGTGGTGGTTTGCCTAGAGACCTTCACAAAAGCAGGGTAATGAGCACGCTTAATGTAATCTTCCCAGGCCTGTGTCTCACCAATGCCTAAGGGAAGGTCAAGCCTAGCAATCAACCGGCATAACTCAGTACGAGCAACAACAGGGTCATACTGCCAATTTTTTCAAACCATCAGGATTAAGAGAAAGCCTAGACTGGACCATACTAGCATGATTTTGTTATATAGGATTTCATGTGGCGTTTCAAATGGCCAGTACCAGCAGAAGATCTAGCAGTGTACCTTGAATGGCAATGATTACAGATAGCAGCAATTCGAATATCGTTCTCCTTAATCTCAGTGAAGTACGTCCACACAATAGACTTTTTCTACCAGAGGTGGAGGTGGTTGAGGTACAATGAGTGTCAGTGGATGGTTCCACTCCATCATCGTCGCCATCGAGATCGATGGGCTGGGGCTGGTTGCCGTCATCGAGGTCGATGCCGAACAACCTGGTGGCGTCATCACGCACGTCGTCGTCGTCCTCGATCTCCAGCTCCTCGTCTGGGTGCGGCGCTAGGTCCTCGCCGTCGTCGAGGGGGGATGCTCATCTGCCCCCCGCGTTGCGGGCCTAGCACCAGCATAGGACGGGGACGGCCGGCCCCGGCCACGACCTCCAGCTACAGCTGCAGCTGCAGCTCCAGCACCGCCCCTCAACGGACGCTTTGGCGGCCTGGCCATGTCTACTCCAGAGGAGCAAGACTCAGCGTCAGGCACCAACCTACAACGCAAAGACAGAGGCAGAGCAGAGAGTGAGGTGAGACAGTGAGTGAAAAACAGAGCATAGAGCAGAGCACAACAACAGATCTAGGGTTAGGGTTAGGGACAACGAACACGAACCTGCGCTCCGGAGCCCGGTACGGGAGATGAAGAGGCCAGCCAGAGGAGGAGACGGACAAGGATTAGAATCGACGGCGAGGTGGGGGTGGGGGAGGAAGGACTGCCATGAACAAGAACTCACATGCTTCACCGAGAACGAGAGGAGAGAGGAGAACAGAGGAGAGGAAAGGAGGGAGGAGACGGGGATGGGGTTAGCGAGGTGGAGTGGAGAAGCACCGGCGAGGTCACCGGATCCGAGGACGATGGTCGATGGCGGCGGTGGATCGAGATCGAGAGCGAGAGCAGGGGAGCCGCAGCCGCGTCGCCGCGGCGGATCAGATCGGGATCGGGGGGAATGGGATTAGGGTTAGGGCAGGGGAGCACCGGCGACTCGGCGCTTATATTGGGGGCGGGGACGCGGGGTCACGGGGTGGCCGGGTGGGCCGGGGGCAGGCTGAATGGCTGATTTAGCCCCTGGGTCATCGGGCCACCGCCGGGCCGGCCTACTTCACCGTGCCGTGCCACGGGCCAAGGTGGCGGCCCAAGCACGGCCTGGTGGATCGGGCCGGGCCGGCACGGGCACGGTGCCACCGGGCCGGGCCGTGCCTCGGGCCGGGCCAAAACGTCGGGCCACGGGCCGGGCCGGCGGGCCGCGGGCTGCATGGACAACTATAGCCACCAGGGACGCGGGTCACGAGGCTGTCGGGGCGCCTGGGCTCGATGCTCGCGACCGCCGGGACGCCCGAGCGCCACTGCAGGACGGCTCGACGGAGCTGCGCGTGCGACCACCAGGGACGCGGGCCACGTGGCTGCCGAGGCTCCTGAGCTCACCGCTCGTGACCGCCGGGACGCCTGAGCGTCACTGTAGGGCGGCTCGACGGAGCCGCGCGCAGCCACCGATGCACACGAGCTCCGGCGAGCGACCTAGCAGTGGCGCGGGTCAGCCTGCTATGCGCCAGCGGCCGCCCCTCAGCTTGGCTCCGCCCGACCCCAACACCGGCGCCGCCTGCTCGTCCGCTCTCCTCTCTCAGCTGTGCGGCGCAAGAAAGACTGAGGAAGAAGAGAAAGTGAAGCTAGGGATTGTTTGAGACATCGGCAGCTGATTGGTTTTGTTTGCGGCAGGAGCATCCTCAGACGTTCGATTGGCATCAACAGTTCAGATCGAGCCGACAACTAAGTGGGCGTGCGGGGCAGCGGACCAGCGCACTTGTGCGGCCCAGGCCCAGGTTGCCGAAGTTAAAGCCCACGCGTGCGTTCAGCGGGCAAAAAGGCCGAATAAACGGTCTTCTGTCAGCGTTATTTTTCTTGTTTCCATATCATTTTTATCTTCCTTTCTTTTTATCCCGTTCATTCGGAGATGTTCCGTAGTCTGTATGTCTTGCTGCCCCTGCTGTGGGATTGTGACATGCCCCTCTTTTCGTGAGAGACCAATTAATGACAGGGTGATGATTAACCTTGCTGACTTTAATAGCATATTAAAATAAGGTATCTTTGTGATCCTCAAAAAAGTCACGGAACTTGATATCTAACTCTATCAACACATGAATAGTATGAAACTAAAGTTATCATATATTTACAAGTAAATATTTTTGTTCTGTTAGGTCCAGACGCGTGCGGCTCGGGCCAAACCTCACCAAGGCCCTCACTACTCGAGCCGGAGCAGCCCGGGGGACCCCCTCCCCCAGTCCAGGCCGACCTCCCCAGCAGCCAGGAGGGTGCGGTCAGTGGCGGCCCAGCCACGCTGGCGGTTGATGGAAGAGTGCCTGACGCGACGGCCGCAACGTCGACCAAGGACTTCATCGCTGCATTCAAGAAGCCGCTGACGATGCCTGTCTTGTCGTCGCCCCCACGACTGCGGCTTACCCGGGCGGCTAGAGCGCGGGCGGGGGAGCTGGACGACTCGGAGCTCGTCCCCAAGAGGAGCGCCAGGCTTGCCGCCAAGAGTGGGCACAGGGAACCGAAGCCGGAGGCTCAGGCGCGGAAGGTGATGATGAAACATCTGGGACTCGAGGTGGAGACTGAGCTACCTGATGAAGCCTCCTTTGAGGAATTCCAGACCGCCTTCACCCTCCCCCTGTCGACGTCGATGCGGGAAGCCATGCAGGTTCTCTTCCCGATCGGGAAGCAGCGGGCTTAATTCCTCGCTTCTGTCTTGCCGATTTGGTCGCGAAACACCTTCCTATGTAATTTCTTCTATGTGAATTCAGTAGCTAGGTGGTATGATGTGCGTGGTGTCACGAAGGCTCCTCGCTTGCGTGATCACGTATGGTTGTACTGTTAACTATTTTCCTCTTAATGAAAAACGGGTGAATGGCCCGATTGCGAAAAAAAAATATTTTTGTTCCTTACGATGAAAGAAAAAATATTGTCAAGGTTATATTCTAATTCAATACAGAACTAATAAGACATTATCATATTATTGCTAATATTTACTTATATTATGGACACCATGGTCATCGTAAAATAAATTTAACTTTTAAATTTTGTAGAAAGGATAAAAAGCAAATAGATATGTAACATTGCCGTCTTTATTTTCATTAACGAGTCCATTCGTTTGTGATTGGTGTAGCAACCACTCACAACATCAAAAGTAGCACCTATACGAATTTAAGTGGTTGCAGCCGTTGTAGCTGTGCAGTAAGCTGAAAGCGAACAAGTCGAACGTATGATAGCTTTTTTTTTTGTCTCCCATTGCAACGCACGGGCATATTTGTTAGTAGTACAGAAGGGAGAAAATACACGTAATGTCAAGAAAATCAAGAGTCAAGGCTTATTTTTACGAAGTCGATGTTTGGAGCCATAAAACTACGAAGCGCGATGATTGGAGTTTCAAATATGCGATTTTCTCGGCCACCATGGGGGTGCACGTGCAGCGCCGTGCTGTGGCCATCGCCCGTGTCGGGGGAGAGAGCGTCGGGGGAGGAAGAGAGAGCGAAGAGGAGAAGGATCGGGAAGCAAAAGAATATGGAAGGAGAATCTGAAGCTCGCGTATATATTTGGTAGGCTAGCTCCGGAGCATAAGCTGGACGACACCGATAGAAGCAGAGGGAAAGCGGATGAAAACCAACAAGGAGCAGCCGAAGCCGCTTCCGGATGAATCCACTCCAAGCATTCATGGCCACAGGATGGGAGATCTGACGGCCACGGGAATTTCAAGCGACGTGGACCCTGCTCCACCACCTGGAATCAACCGGTTATCTAGGGGAGAACTCGATGGGAGATCCGACGGCCACGGGAATTTCAAGCGACGTGGACCATGCTCCACCACCTGGAATCAACCGGGTTGTCTAGGGGAGAATCATGCTCATATCTATCAGAGCCACTGCAGTCAAACAACTGTTGGTCCTTCTGGTCTTCGCACCAACTGCCATTGGCGCTTCTAGCCTTTCCATACAAACAATGGAACCGTCATTGGCGTTAGTGAGCTATTGGTCTTAGCCTCTTAGGCCTGCTATCCATGTCACTCTTACCACACTGTTATTTGGCCATGCTATTACCGCATCTGTTTATGGTTGTGACCACACTGCCATTGGTAAATGTATACTTCATGAAACTAACTTTAAAGACAAATCTATCATACTCCCAAGCATCCAAACTCGAGAAATAAAAAGTATTTTAATAGTCCTAATCTAGAATAGAATTGACTTAAGACAACTTTAAAACCCTACTTATTTGTAACTGAAGGAAATATTCAGAATTTTCTTTGTTTTCTAAAAAGATGACTTGAAATATTTCACATGCTTTGTTGAGACCTTGCCATATTCAAAGACATGAAATATTTCATTCTTAGGGCTCGTTTGAATGCACATGTATTTATCTTAATCCACGTATCTTGCAGTAGATTGGGATGAAAGTGAAACTCGGTTCTATCCTAATCCACTCGCATTCCGCATATTTTTGAAGTAGATTGGGACGAAAATGAAACTCGGCTCTATGCAATAAACATCGATTGAAGTGGATACAAGTGTATCTAAATAAGGTATTAATTAATCTCTTTGAGATGTTCCTCCGATAGAATGAATAATGTAAACTAAGAAAACATGGTTAATATATATAAAAAACAATCGAAGGAGCAGTTTCATTACCTAGGCATGTGCCAAACGTGCATCCTGTCGATCATGTGTAAGGGACTTTGTTCGTCCATGATCACCAGTGCTGACTGCAGGCTTTAATTTAGGCCCTGAGTCCATGACCAGCAGACGCGCCGACGCGATCACCAATCCGGCCAAACACTCTCTCCAGGGGCTTTGCACCTGATGGTTGTGAACTTGATCCTATCTCGTAGTCGTAGACTCGTAATAAGCTGCTCGTCGTGCACCCGTCGTGACTGAAGGCGATGGCATGCTTGGAGCGAGAGGAGGCCATGGACACTCATCGCTTTGTTTGTGTGTGCCATCCGATCGAGAAGCCATGCCACACGTTCGGTGTTGTGTATATATAGCCTGGCAAAATCCAGCTCCCGTTGAACAAGACATCCATGAGCGACACGGTGCACCGATGAAGCGGGACGAGCGCGGTCCGACGTGTCTCGAGATCTCATCCATCGAGTTTCAACGACCGGAAGTTTCCGGGAAGCATTGTTGAGGCAGGCCGTCGAGTGTTGTTAGTTTCGGCATACTTTGGTTCCTTGCGAAAATTCGCCCAACTTGCGCGGAGCAATTGTTTCAATTCAGTGGGAGCTTCGCTTGAGAGGTTCCGTGTCCGCGCCTGCGTGTTAGGGTCGTGTGACTGTCGACCGGGATCAGGCAGGATTCAGGAGGAGATAATCCGAGTGTACTCTGTTCTAGGATAAGGTATCCTGACGAGGTCCTTCTCGCCTTTGTCTCAGGTGACTAGGTGAGCAGTGCTCTGATTCGCCGGGCGGCTTTCGTGGTTTGACACGCTCCCGTCATCCGACTCGGCGTTGGTTAAAATTTTGGATGCGCTGTGCGTGTCCAGATCGGGGCAGAGCGAAACAGATCAGAGGTGTGCTTGTGAGGCTGCGTTTAGTTGCACCTGTAAAGTTTTTGGAAGCACAGTAACATTTTCATTTGTATTTGGCAATTAGTGTTTAATCATGGGCTAATTAGGTTCGAAAGATTCGTCTCGTGATTTATAACTAAACTGTGTAATTAGTTATTTTTTTATCTATATTTAATACTCCATGCATGAGTTAAAGATTCGATGTGACGAGAAAGCTTGTAAAATTTTTAGAAGTTCGAAGGAACTGAACAGAGCCTGACATTGCTTTGGCTAGCACGGAGATTTCGGAGCCTGCATATGCTAGCTCATGGTGACTGAGCTGGTGATCGATCATGACATGAGCACTGACGACCGCGCCACACCACACTTGCCTTTTGCTTTCAAGTTTGGACACACCGCAGTGTACCATCAGCTGTAGCCTGTAGAACAGCATCGTACGACAGAGAAGGGCTGAAGGGGCTATTAGGCCACCCCCAACGCGCCACCCTGTCGTGCTGCCCCGTGCTCTAAATCAGCCTGCAAGTCCCACGTTAAATGGATCAGCTGCCTCGCAGAGGGTTGTAGTGGCCTGCAGAGGAAGCACGGCCTCATCTGACACTTTTACAGAAGCTAACAATGGAGCACGCATTGTAGGAACGGAGCAGCCGTTTGTGAAGAGAGAGAAAGTTGGAGTGAGGAAAAGGTAGCTGCATGATGTCCTTTTTACACTGTAAAAGCTGTAAAAGACTGCACTAGACTTTAGTTGATGGTTGATGGGTGAACAACCTCAAGTTATTTGCTGAGCATGTGGCACGTATTTTTTGCTAAGGCTAACGTGCCTATGCGCCTGCGTTGGGGCTGCCCTTACTCGGCCAAGTGGCTAGCTCTGAGTCTGACCAGAGGCAAACAAGAAGCAGCAGTCTCGGCTTCCAACTCCCAACGTCGCATTGTGTGCTACCGTACGACTACGACTGATGCATTATGGAGTACTCCCCCGTCCCATTAAAAGTGTCGTTTGAAAAACATGTCCCCCTCACAAAGACGTTTACCGGGCGACACTTTTAATCGGACGGAGGGAGTATTGAAGTATCATGGACAGCTCGATCGTCGTGATCCATTTCAAAGAGCCCACCAACAAGCATTATGCAACAATTCCATGGGTAGACGCGCGTCTGAAAAGAAAATTTCAATTGCGAAAACGGGTCGTAAGTAACCACCCTGAGGACTGAGATCAGATTTGTACAAGAGCCGATTAGCAATTTAGGCATGATCTGATGGGCAACAAATCGTTGCGCATGCATTTGACATGTTCTGGTTAGGAAATAGGAAGAAAAAAGGATGACGTGGGGCTAAGGATGGTAGTCTTCATAGTTCCTATAAGTACGAAACGATTTTTTTAGGGTTTAATCTAGACGCATGAATCCAAAGCCAGATATGGTTTAACACAACTGCATCCACCCTTGTTTTTTTTTACAACATCCAGGCGCCCTTGTTGTTTGGCATTGTGATTTCAGAGGCATGTGTACTTGTTTATCTGTTTAGGAATTTTTTTCTATTGTATGGAGTATATAAGTGATAAAAGGTTCATGGCGGCTGCAGTCTTCCTCCGTGACAAGCCACCAGCTGTCGTCCAATCGACACACACACGACAGCAAGGGTACGTGGTGCATTCGTGGCTGGTAGGAAACCAACACGAGCACCCAAGTGACCTGGCACCTGCCGTGAGTGCTGACTGTGAGGCTGGCCCGCACACGGCACACCTTTTTCTTTTGAAATCTCCGATCAATAGGGCCAAGAGAACGGATCGCGGGGCCCATTTCCACACATGCCGCCCATTTTTTGTTTTATAAAGTACCGCCTCGTACTCTCGTCCTCAGTCGTCTCCTTCCTTTGGCTTCGCCCTTCAAGCCAAGTCCAACAAGAAACGCCACCACGCACGGTCGCACCTGCTCTGCCATGGCTTCCTTCATCCTACTCACCGTTCTCTTTGGCTTCTACGCCGTCTTCTGCTGCCTCCAGCTCCTCGGACTGGCCACCACGACCCCGGCTTCGCAGCGCGGCCTCGCCGCGACCGCCTTCCTCCCGTCGGTTCTGGCCACCCTCGTGCTCACTCCGCTGCTCTTATACGCGCACGTGTGGGCTCTCGGCCGTGGCGGCGGCGGGGGCCGCCGTCTCGTGGCGGGACTTGCCAAGGCGACCGTCCTCGCGGCGACCGTGGCTCTCGCATGCGCCGTGCTGCTGCTGGGTGCCGACGGCGCCGTGGTCCAGCTCGGCGCCGACGGGCATCTCGATCGCGGCCGCGGCGACGTCGCGCGCCTCAACATCAAGTGAGTAGGAACCGATCCCCCCTTCTCCCGACCAGTAAAAACAACCTGTACCAAGTGGGTTGCAGGCCTGCAGCAGCACGGCGGCGTCGTCCGGTCGTCGCCGTGTTGCTGCCGGACTCGCAGGCATCTGGACGATCGGACCTCTAGGTCCTCTGCTCCGTTTGCAGATCAGCGCAGCGCGCGCCCGAGTTCTGTGACTGGGTAGTCTGAAGAAGGGGGGGGACGGGTTCTGGATATCCATATATGATAAAATGCTTGGTGCCCCCGTGCCAGCAAAAAATTGGATACTGTACTTCATTTGATCCTCGATACCGTACTACTGCTTTTCGTTTGTGGTGAACACTAGTAGTTTACTGTCTTAAGTAATCCCGCTGTGTATTTGTATTTGTACTATTTGTATTTGTATTTGTATTTGTATTTGTATTTGTATTTGTATTTGTATTTGTATGCTCCCCGGATCTCTTGGACGCTCTTGTAAAATACAGTATTTCAGTTACATATATGTTCTTGTATATGCTACAAATGCTACTTGTGATTTGGATTTGCTCCTTCACCAAACCATTCAGTCACAGTACAACCGGGACATATTGATTGATATGACTCGAACCGAAACAATCATGGCCAAAATTTCAGATTTTTTTTTCTCCTCAAGTAGCTCGGATTCTTCTCTTTTTTTTTATGAAAGTATCTTTTCACTTTTCAACGCTTATTTTTCAACTTCAAGTTTTCTTTTTTTTCTACTGCCAGCAACACCATAATCTGTTCTACTAGCTTTGGTGTGGTGGATACTTGTGACCCCACGCCTGACGGGTTCAATTGCTCTTTTCTTTTCTTTGACTCGAAAGCCTTTTCCTCTTTCTTGTCTTATTATCGCTTCTTTTATTTTCATTATATGCACTCTGCAGTAATAATTTCTTGAGGTAGGGTTTATCAAGTACGGCATCTTTTATTTTTAGAAATAAAAATATCCGCTACTAATAAAACTAGCATATTGTGGCATTTCATCTATAAATAAATCAGTGGGAACAATTGCAGAACGAGTAAAACTATGAGAGTAAAAACCCAGATAGGCTGTATAGAAGGGATAACGGATAACCTTTAGCTAATCATCAGTAGTACCAGTCAACCCGTTATGTGGATCCACGTGTGGGAACAATTGTAGAACCCGTTATTGTTAGCCACATGAAAATTCACTTGATGCAAGCCAATAATTTTGGAACAAGAGAATCGTTCCTCTTTGATTTTCTAACAGGGCGTTATTATTCTCGTTCCAAAATTTTCATGTGGCTAACAATAGAAAATCTTTATAGCGACAAGCCTTGTTGACTGCCTTCACCCACCAAGCAGTAGTATGCTTCACCTCCGGGCTCCGGCCACCTCTGAGCCCCCTTCCCCCCTTTTGACGAAACGCCATCACGATTACACATTTGGATGTTGCGACCAACATGGCAAGGAAACAATGGGTTAAGAACAAACGCCCTCCACGCTAGTATAAACAAGTCTGGGCGCCCAAACAAAAGATAAAAAACAAGAGTACTTTTGCATGTTCCTTGAATCCGTCGAGAATATACTCCTTCATAACAGAGTGATGAATCACCACCGGGGGGCTCGAAAGGGACCCGTTGGACACATGCCATTTTTGCCGCTCATACATAGGTGCCTTAGGCAAGAAGGCGAAGCAGATAAGTCATAGTACTCATATGGGGGAGGCAAATACAACAGCTCCAGGCTTGTTGGGTACCAATATTAGGGTACTTGGAGAAGAGGAGCTAATGGTCATCAACACTGATTCGCCCAAGCAATTAAGTGTGTGACTATGGCTTCAACCGGCCCCCAGGGGGCGGGCCCCGTCTCGCCCGACCCCTTGGGGGGAGTTTCCGCCTTGCCCGACAGCTAGGGCACGGGCCCCGCCTCGCCCGACGGCTAAGGTACGAGCCCCGCCTCGACCAACCCCTGGGGCGTGGGCTCCGCCTCGCCCGATGGCTCAAGCGTGGGTCGAACCTCGCCCGACGGCTGAAGTACGGGCTCCGCCTCGCCCGATGGCTAGGACCCGAGCTCCACCTCGCCCGACCCCTTGGAAGGGATTTTGCCTCGCCTGACCCCTGAGGGCAAACCAGGCCCCGGACGTGAGCGCGCACCCCCGTGGGGGCTCGCGTCATCCCCAACTGCTACGGGTGTGGGATGTGGACCCAAGGCCATACCTGTGACGCCAGGAAGGGGGCGGACACGCCTCGACGCGACCCGCGGTCGCGACAGGCCATACTTGGGCACGCACGTCACCAATAGTGCCGGACAGACCTGCACTGTGCTACCAAATCCCTGTACGGCCCCAGTCAAGGGAAACTGTTGACTACACCGCGCGCAGCGACGGGACGGAACACCACGACCGGATGACGACGCCTACCTGTAGCAGGGACGTGATGAGGAGTCGCTACAGGCCTAATGGGGCCCGCCTGCAGGGGGAGAAGAGAATCACAGCCCCGAAGCCTTCTTCTCCCGTGTTTTTCTCTTTCATCTTTTCCTTCCTTTCTTTTTCTCTCCCTTGATCTATAAAAGGGAAGGCTGGGCTCTCTATCACGACATCTCATCCGAACTCAAGACTTTCTAGTGCACCCAGCCACTGGAAAGCACTTCAACGCCACTTCATATTCACCAGAGACCTGGGACCTCATCCCTCTCTCGCCTATTTGTAACCCCTAATGCAAACTTCAAGTGCTAGTAACACGAGCAATAACGACTGGACGTAGGGACATTCCGCCCGAACCAGTATACATCATTGTGTCCTCTTAGCACACCATCCGGGTCAAACGCGCAATACAAATTTACTAGTCGGCGGTTCGAAACACCATCCGGGCCAAACGCGCAATACAAATTTACTGGTCGGCGGTTCAAAACACCGACAAGGCTATTGATAATTTTCCATCACTCACCCTGTTCGCTTATGCTGAAATTTGGTTTATGCTGATGCTTATGCTAAAATATTGTGAGAGAAAAATACTATTCCGTGACTGAAACGTAGCTAAGGGAACGGGGCGACTGTTGTTTGAAAAAGGAAAGAAATTTCCATAAAGCGCATTGGTGATGGGTTCAGGTCACCGCTCGATGGAGTGGTTGGTTGGATAATTGGATTGGATTGTTGGATCGGTGGCGGACATATGCCTGCGTCACCCCCTGTGGCTGTCGCACCTTCCGTACGGCCGTGCCTCAATCATGGCCCTGTTCTGCTGGTCAGGTTTCGGCTTGTTTCAGCTTATTTCAGCTTATTCTCTCTCACAGAACACTATTGAATCAGCCGAAACCAGCCGGCTTTTCTACCTGCCGAACCAGCCCCATGCTGGTTCGCAGACTGGCACATCAATCACTCCGAGACGCGAACCGTCCGGTACAGTGTACTTGCCGATCCTCTTCTCATCACACTCATCTAGAAACTAGAAAGAAGACGGCAAAGAAGTCAAGAAGTGTGAAACGGGCAGGAGCGTTTGCCTGGACGGTTTATCCTTATCCTTCCTATGGATTTGTCACGAACGAAAATAGCCCAAGAAAAATCAACGCAGACTCGTCACCCGGCGGCCCATGCGACGTTGCCATCATAAGAGGAAATCGCAGCTTTGGACCGCATGCAGGCAGTTCCCTCGGAAGATCAGAATTCTCTCCAGACTCCAGTCTCCAGATTCTGAGCTGACCGCGAATCACCGGCCTGCCTCGCTCTTCGATGAAGGCCCTGTTTAGTTCCAATTCCTCCCCAAATTTCACTATGCAAAACGGAGCCAGAGACCGGTCCGCACCTCTGGTCTCTGCACACGGTACGGAGACGCAGGGTGGGCGCTGGGCGGAGCCGAACGCGTGGCGGGCAGGCCCGGATCGTAGCTTTGACTCCAGCGCAACGTGATAGTATGTACTACAGCCGTGGTACTCGCAGCTACAGTAGATGGTGCTGCAGCTGCGGTAGTACGAGCCGGACAGATCAGACGCAGCACTGAAAAAGTCAAGGATCGGGTTCCGTTTAATTCCATCACCAGTGACCTCTCCTTTCTTCTCACCTTTCACTTCACAGAAATGCTTATTTAGGCCTGGTTAAGTTTCTTCCCAAAAGTTTACGCTCTGTCTCATTAAATGTTAGGACACATACATAGAATATTAAATATAGACTAAAAAAATAACTAATTACACAGATTGCGACTACTTTGCGAGACGAATGTGCTACAGTAACACATGTGCTAATGATGGATTAATTAGGCTTAATAAATTCATCTTGTGGTTTATTGACAGATTCTGTAATTTATTTTTTTATTAGTATTCGAACACCCCGTGTGATACTCTATATAACACCTCAAAACTTTACGTCCTGAAACTAAACGAGACCCAGTGAGTACAAAGTAGGAACCAATTCTAGTTTTGGAATTTGTTGCTGGCCTCCGCTGATGCGGCATCGATTGCTTCAACTGACATGTCATCGTTGGGTTCAGCCGCTAGAGAAGAAGGCCTAATTAAGTTGTCCTTCATATGATGCATAGACAGTGATATGACACGGCGCTACAAAAAAAGGTAGCATTAGATTTCTGATGAGCGCTATGTTTATAGCTTTTGTCCGTATGTAAACTTGTACCACATATTAGGATAAGTACTTTTTCTTAATAAAAAATGGGCTACCGGTGTTTACCATCCCGCATTTCGTATTAACATACTTCCTCCGTCCCATTGAAAGTGTCGTTGAAAAAGCATGCCCCCCTCACAAACACGTTTCCCGGGCGACACTTTCAATGGGACAGAGGGAGTAGAGGACTCCTCACTCCGTTCGAGAAAACCCTCGAACCTCGTACCTACGAGTGGGCCGGTGCCACAAACATGTGCTTTACGTAACGCGGGGTAGACGAGGGAGTTTTTTTTTTATCTCCGGCACTGCAATTTGGGGGATCGAACCCAGGCCGCGAGGGTGCCACCCGGAGTGCTTGACCAGTCGTTCTAGCATCTGTTGGCATAAGTACTTATTTTAATAATTTATCATGCATAAAAAAATGCTCACTTCAAAACCACATATAAGATGATGATTAACTTCAATTGTATTAATATTTCATGACAACATATTTCATAAAAACGAACAATTTAAATAAAACAATAAGCATTAGAGAGTTTTAACTTAACACATGAATAAAAAAATTATAACAACTAATAAAATAAAAAATTGAAAGCTACAATATAGATTCATGATGTCCAAGAAAACTATTCAACAAGAGTTTATATAATTTTAAGTTTAGATTTTAACTAAATAAATATCACACTAAAATAATAAATCCTAAAAATTCTAACAAGAGGTCCCTAGCGAGGACACGTACAGAGGGATTACTGGGTTCATGTCCCTATTAGGCTAAAAGTCCTACTATCAACATCCCATATTAAATAACGTTTTAGAATCTGTCAACAAAACCAACGCTGTAGTAAAAAAAGATAAAAATTTCTCTAAATAAGTAGAGATAGCGATGTATTTGAAAAAGAGAGAGGTACTGTGTAAATCAAAAAGAAAAGTTTACATTGAGAAGTGAGAAGGTCAAATATTTTAGGACAAAATTTAAATGCTATAAAGTCATCTATTTTGAGACGGAAGGAGTATGTCCTGTGCTGAGCCAGAACACTGTTTATGGCTGTGTTTAGTTCCTCAAAAAAAAGTACTATACAAAAAAAAGATTCCCCGTCATATCAAACTTGCGATACATGCATGGAGTACTAAATGTAGATGAAATCAAAAACTAATTGTACAGCTTGGTTGTACTTTGCGAGACGAACATTTTGAACCTAATTAGTCAACGGTTGGACACTATTTATCAAATAAAGCCAAAACATGCTACAGTACTTTTTTTTAACCCCTTTTCAGGGAACTGAACACAGCCTATGTACTCCCTGTGTTCCAAAATACTTGACTTGAGCACAGAAAGTTTTAAGGAGTGAAAAAGGTGTGATGCACTTAATACAGGGAGAGATAGAGAGAGATGGAAATAGAGATGCAACTGAAATAGAAACATGTATATTAGAAAAATAGAAAGGTGCATTGGGATGCTATATGGTTAAATATTTTGAGACAAAATTTAAAAGCTGTCACCCTTGTTTAGTTCCCAAAATATTTTACAAAATATTTCAAATTCCCATCACATCAAATCTTTGGACACATGCATAAAGCATTAAATATAGATAAAAAATAAAACTAATTATACAGTTTAGTTGTAAATCACGAGACGAATCTTTTAAGTCTAATTAGTCCATGATCGGACAATAATTGACAAATAACAACGAAAGTGCTACAGTAACGCTACAGTTATATTTTGCAAAATATTTTGGGAACTAAAAAGGGCGGAGACAAAATTTGAGTAATATTCTAGCCGCAGCCAATTTGTAGCTAATGGATGGTGAGTTATCGCCCACCGTGTGCTAGGTGGGATCCTGGTCTGGGGCCGATAGGTACTAATAAATTATTTAAAATTCTTTTGCGTCCATAATATATAATTTATATGTCTTGTATCTTTAGATAAATTGCACTTCCTCCGTTTCAAATTATAAGATGTTTTGGCTTTTCTAGAAACATTGCTTCTAGATATAGTGTATAAGCAATGTGTCTATAAAAGTCAAATATCTTATTATAATTTTGAACGGATGGAGTATGTTTTTAGCTAGAATATTTGTCATATCTATATTGGTAGCATAATCAAAAGAACTCTGTTTTTTTTCCTATAAAATAATATCACTACACATATAAGTATTCGATAAGAAAATGCAAGTATCTTAAGAAGCGGAAGAGGTTAATGCTGACCAAAAGTGGCTATATCTTCCTAGTCTTTGACTCTTCTAGAATAATTTAAGCTAAGATTTGAAAATTAAAAGCAACTAATAGCATCAAAATTTGCAAATTAAAGCTAGATCTATGATATCGTGAGACATGAGTTGCAACAAAAGAGCCAATGCAACATAATTTAAGCTAAGATTTCAGCTGAAAGATACGCGGAGCTTCTATACACAAAGGAAAAACTATAGATATGTATTAAATCAACATATAGATAAATAATTAGTTGTTTTATCACAAGACGATAGAGATTACATGGTATTTATAGGCCTATTGTGTTAAAAAATAATAAAACAGAAAAATATGCAAATTAGTATAAATAATTTTTAGTTATATCTATTTACCACCTAAAAAATCTGAGGAGGTCTCGTCCACACCAACTTCGTATGCACGCCTGCTATCTCGGCCCCGACCCGTGAATGTCCAAGGAGTTAGTTTTTTCTTTTGGAAAGTAATAGAACGTGGCGACGTCGATGCCAAATCAAATTGGAAATCAAACTGGAGCCGGACACCTCTACGAGACCGACCTTTTTAGATTAAACCTGAACCTACTTACTCCATGAAAAAGATCGTGCAATGCAACGCCCTGTTCACGGAGCATGTTTGCCTTGTTCACGGAGCATGTTTGCCGTCGACGATCAGTTTCCTTATCTCGCGCCAGAGTAAATCAAGGCGCAAATTCCTTGCTGGAACTCGTCGGGATCTTGCAGCGAAGCTACATCTGCATAGGGCGTCGGCATGGCGCGTCCAGTTCTTCTGATCACAATGACAACCCCGTGTGAAAGTGCAGCGCCATCGTCTTCCCCTGTGGATCAGTGGATGAAGCGGCTACAGGTTGCCGAGAGGGAGTCCGTGCCACCGTCGCTGCCACGCCAACTGCAGCGCCGGAACACCGAAATCCGGCACGTACCGTACACATGGCTTCCCTACCACCGGTGGCCCCAAGGCCCACGATGAAGAGGATCGTGGCCATCTACAATTCTACACCAGCATTCACCTCGAGCATGGACGCCACCACGCTGAAGGCACGTGCGTCGGCGAGGACGCGGGTGACGTTGACGGCCGCCGGCAGGTGGAACTCGGACCATCGGATCGATGCCGTGAGGACGAACCTAGAGTGGACGATGAGGCCGTTCACCGCTAGCACGCTAAGGTTGTACGGCACCGCGGTAATGGCGCTGAGGACAGTTGCATTCGAACCCGGGGACGGTGCCAGCAAGCGGACAACGGCAAGGGAGGCGTCTGCTGTGGTGATATTGACGGCGCCGAGGTCCACGGGGGCGCGGCTGGTATATAGAACAGCGTGGTCACGAGCTTCACGGAGGCAGGCAAGCGGCGGATGTCGGCGGGGGCAAGGAACTCGAGTAGGACGTGGAAAAGGAGAACGTTGGCGAGGTCGGCGACCGACGCGGCCACGAATGCGAACGACGACAGCCACTGCGACAGGTTGCCCGTTCGGCACGACAAGTAGCGTTAGGGGCGACTAGCCCCCTCCCCTCGGCTCCTCCACCCGGTAATTCTGTCGCTATATATTTTCCTTTTCCATGTGAAATTTCTGGTCCAGTCATAGACCATAGTGGCCAGTCCATGCCTGACGTCGACAAAATTCTAGTCCCCGGTGCAACGCACGGACATTTATCCAGTAGGTGTATTAAATATTAACGTCTAATGCTTATGTATTCTAAGATCTTAGCTCATACGGAAACATGAGTTAACAGACTTAGAATCAAAAAGACCAAAATGCATACTCCCTCCATCTTGATGCACGGAATATCCTAAGAATTCTAAGTACGGTGTAAAGCAAGTGATACATGTGGCCCTCCCTTAACCGTGAAACGATGTTGTGATTATCATATTTGAATTGGTTGGGACATTAATGGTAGGTATATATGCACATCCAGAATTGTAGACTTCTCCCTAGCGTTGTGGGTCTCTCCTAATGTTTTAGCATTCAAAATTTAGTATAAATTTTTCCTACCAAATGCCTCCTAGTGAGGATTCCCATGTGATGTAACTAGTGGTAGTGTTTTACTGCTACTTAAAAACACCAGGGAACCGTTTGGATCCCTTCATTTTGGAGGAATTGAAATCTATTTAATAGATTATGTTATTTAGCTTGGAATTTAACATTCTATAACTTTTCCAAGCTCATAGATAAGCTTATCTCAAATTCATAAGGTGGGAGATGGACATGGATTCTATACATCACTATGTTATAATTCTACTATCCAACTTATAGCACACTCTTCAACTCACTTCCCTAAAATAAAAATGCAACATATAAATACGTCCCTTGTACGCCTAACAATAAATATACAAATACATTCAATATACGACTATATTAGCTTAATTAATCTATGTCTAAATTATAATTATTAGGATAAATTCAATTCCAAGGATCCAAACGGACCCTGGGAGAGTTCCACTATTTTGGTGTGAAAAACTAAGTTGAGGAATCATCTAGATTCTCTTATAATTTAAGATGAATCTTGAATGTTTGGAAACCTTATATTAAGTATTTAAGAATAGAGACAAAACTATGCACATACCTGGATCGAAGCATCGTATCCCTTGTCTACCAAACTACTCAGAAATAATTTTCCATTGAAATTAAATACTCCGTGCGTTGCATGCATCCTCTATATTCCCTTGATCGAGCCGGCCCGGACCAGCTCGGCTCCATATCTTCGTCGATAACGAGCTCAGTGCACCCCCGGCCCGGCGGCCCGTTCGCTGTTCCGTGTGTACCGTGCGCCACCGGGGCCCAGAGCTCCAGCTGAACACGATGACACTGATTGTCTGATACTCTGATTCCATCCTAAAGCACCGTTCCATCGACGACGCTCCACAAGCTGACCCCTGTTCCATGAGACCATCGCTTCAGAGTCCTCCATATGTTGCGCGCTGAGTATGTACTGATCGTTGCTCATGCCTTGCACGGACCGGATATGATGCGAACGTACGACGAGACGTTGCTGGTCTTGCTGTCCAATAGCGCTCCCATGAACTGAGAAACGGCCGTGATCCTCGATAGATGCAGACTCGATGTCCGTGGTGCACCTGCCGTGGCTAGAGCTGATGGCATGCGTGGTCTAGCGCCATGGACTACTGTTTTGTGGTTGGTGGTTGTGTGCGTCAACCGAGAGGCCATCCTTGGTTTATATAGAGCTAGCGCCAACCAAGCGAACAGACACCTAACACCGGCCCGCAGAAAAGAGCGCGGTCGATGTGTCTCCGTGACTGTAACCAACCAAGATCCAACGACGGAAACTTGTGGAAGCATTCGCGAGGCTGGCCGACAAGTGTTGTTTTTGAAATGCCTTAAATTTTCTGACGAAATTTCGTGGCACCTTCCCGGCGCAGTGGCGTAAGCATAATTACTTCCCGAGTGGTTCCGTGCTCGAATGGATTTGAGCTCCGAGAAGTCTCTGCTTGTATTTTCTTTCGACACGCCACAGCGCACTCTCCCGCCGCTCGTCTGGTCCTGTTCATCCGGCTTATAATCCGTATTTTTCAACTTGTTTTTTCAACCAAAACAGTATTTTTCTCTCACAACAAATCAGTCAACAGCGTTTTTCAACCGGCTTATAAGCACAGCCGAACGGGGCCAGCTTTTGACCGCAGTGTCTGAAAACGGTGGCAGATCGCGTATCCAGAGCAGTTGACGGATCAGGTGCTTCCAAGATTGCCTTGGTTAGCACGGAAGATCAATGCGGTTGTACTGTACTAACTGCTACGTTGTGCTGCTAAAAGTAGTATACAGCAACAGATAAGAACGTTTTTTTTTTCTGAACTAAACAGATAGAAACGTTTGACGAAAGATTATCGTCGAGGGCAAGGGAATCGCCAGGTCTAGTGTTTACTACTAGTAGTTAGCAGCGACAAGGCATATCAAACATCCATGGCCAAAGACGCTGCAACGAGCAAATTAATATCAAGTGTGGAGTTTCTTTTTCGGCAATAGTAGTTTATGCAGCACGTTTTTGCTATGCTGGCAAATTGTACAGGAGTGGTGATTCTCAATTCTCCAAATTATAAGTTGTTTTGACTTTTTTTTTAATATTCATTTTGCTATATACGTAGATATAATAATATGTCTAGATACATAGCAAATTAGATAAACAAAAAAGTCAAAGTGACTTATAATTTAAAACGGACGGAGTACTACTTATCATAGTGTTGTACTCCATCCGTCCCTAAATAAATAAATTCCTAGAGTTGTCTTAAGTCAAACTTTTCAAACTTCGATTGAATTTCTAAAAAAAAGTTAAGATTTATGGGATCAAATTAGTATCATTAGATTTACTATAGAATATATTTTCATAAGGTGCTCATTTTATGACATAGATGTTCTTACTCTTTTATATGAAGTTAGTTAAATTTAAAAAAGTGTGACCGGCACAAATTTTAGGAATTCATTTATTTGATAACGGAGGGAGTACTGTTCTGGTAGCCGCAGAGTTGAGTAACCGCTGCATGAAGAACTGATGCATCTAGTAGAACTAGTGGCAAACGCGCGCCCCTGCGCGTGAGTGGCCCCGTTCGGCTGGAATTATAAGCCGGCTGAAAAACACTGGCCCCGTTCATCCGGCTTATAATCCGTACTTTTCAGCTTGTTTTTTTAGCCAGAACAGTGTTTTTCCTCTCACAACAAATCAGTCAACAATGTTTTTAAGCCGGCTTATCAGCACAGCCGAACGGGGCCACTGTTGGCTGATTTTTTGTGAGAGAAAAATACTGTTCCGGCTAAAAAAACAAGCTGAATAAGACGGATTATAAGCCAGATGAACATGGCCTGAATGCATGATAGTTAAGGCGAGAAACATGAAATTTTTGACAGATGAAGTACAATGTAGCAAGCGTAGGCGTATATACAACGTTCATAGTGATATATGGCTTTTGGAGGCGCAATAGACTGGCCATTATACGTAATATAGGTAAAAATAATATAGGTTTCCATACGTAGAAATCAGATAGGAAAAACTAAGAATGATTGACAAATGTACATAGATTAAACATAATACAGGTGCAATATGCAGAGGCCATACAAATACGTGAGAAACTCATACAAAACTGGGGCACATATACATATTAGAAGCTGTTCCATAATTGGTACTTGACCATGCTCTACACGAAATTAGCTAGCTTATAAAAAATAGTAATCTCTAACTGCTTGGAATGCACTAAAAAGACGAGGGGGAAAATCGACAGTTACTTATACAATGGCTGACTGAAATCTAAATTGCGTGGCTTCTTTGCATAGTTTCTGTACATAGTCGAAAGGACAATGCTTATGTTAGCATTGGTGTAAGGCGTGGACAAAATTTGCAGCATAATCTGACTATGTTAGACAAACGATACTGATTGAACTTTAAGGGGCCTTGCACTGAAAATATCCCCACTGCCAATATGATCAGGTACACCAATCCAGCAGGGCACCTTTATGGAACACCATCCACTATCAACCTCTTTCTGATAAAGGGAACCTACAGGTTGAAAAGGTTGCAATGTAGTTTCAAAATTTATACTGTCAACATCATAATAGCCATCTGCAATTGAGTTAAAAATAGATGAAATATCATTTACCTCGATAGATAGTTTTGTCATGGCAGAAAATCATGGAGGCATTTTTCTTAGCACAACTTCTTGTCCTGGCTTTTAGCTTTCTCATATAGGGCCTTACTAACAGCTAGGAAACATATGCAACGTGAAGTGTAAGATAAGAGTATAGGCTATGGAGTGAGCACCGGAGATAACAACTTGAAAGTGGAAAGCCACATATCTCTTCCAGACGTCTATCTATCTCTTGTGTCATTTTCAGTCTCCAAAGTGCTCAGAAATGTGATTTATCCTTGTACCCAATCACACTGAAAGAACATTGCATTGGACGTTGAACAAATAAGTACATTCTAAGCACAATGGTCAGCTAAAATTGGCAATGGTCCATTAAATAAATTTTGAAAAGAAATAAACATATTTCTCTTTCAACAAAATATTATTTTGACAAGGCCACAATTGAAAGACAAGGAACCAACAGGGCCTGCTTTTGAAACACATCTTCATACATGCTCTGGAGCTATAAGGGAAGATAAAACTAAAAGCAGCAGTAAAACCATAAAATTCACAAATATGGCAAAATTCACTGGAGAAGATGAGAATGCATACTACTTTCACCTGGAGCATGAACCAATACTAAACAGACCCTATTGTTTTTTTTGACGGGACACAGACCATATTGTTTTTGGACATCATTTTACAAAGTGAACTGAATCCAAATTTGGAGGTATGAGATACTGAAACGATTAGAGAGGCATCTAACCTTTGCCTAGGCAATATCATAAACACATAGTGTGCATGTTCACAAAAGGCAGATCTAGTCAAGGAAGCACAAGCCTAGACTCGCAAAATAAGTAAGCAACCAATAAACTGGTTATTGTGATGTACATGTACTTTAATGTGAAAGATGAACTGACTCAAAAAGCTGCTTACTCTAAACTGACGTGTGAAAATGCCAGGAACACAACAAATAAGTTTGTTCCCAAAAAAAAAAAAATTGGCAGACAAATTGAATTTACCAAGATAACCTTTAGGCATGTCAATGTCACAGGCGTAGATTTAGTAAAGGAAGAAGATGCTTAGAACTGCAAAATAATTAACTAAAAATAGACTGGTCACTGTAAAGTACATGTACTTCAATGTGAAATTGTCAAGGGCTGCGAGCCCTAGGGTAGGAGGACCTCGGCTACGTAGATCGTAGCCCTTGTCCGTGGTGGCCGGCTGGGTTATGCCCCCTCGCCGCCGTTCTCGTCGGAGGGTTATGCCCCCAGCCGCCGATTTAGATAGAAGAGAGGGAGAGATTAGATGGTAATTCTTTCTTGATTCCCAAGTGTTCAGTTACAAGATATATATAGCCTCCGGCTCAACCAAAAATAGAAACAAACTCCACTAATTAAGGACTAACCAAAATAGGTAATATATTTTCTAGTTTCCCTCCTAGCTACTGCTGGAGGACGCCCCCTGGGCGCTGGCCGCACGCCCAGCCGCGCGTTCCTGGGCCCTGCGCACATCGCGGGCCCTATGGCGCCTAGTGTATACTTGTTTGAACATGACATCTCCCTCCCCGTCGAGAGCCAGCTCGTCCTCGAGCTGGAATTGAGGAAACTTGGAGCGGAGTGTGACGACGTCTTCCCATGTGGCCAACGCGGCTGAAGCTCCCTTCCACTGAACCAGGACTTGATGCACACCCCGGGCCAGCCTGTACCGCACCGCGCGCTCCGGCTCAGGATCAATGGCACCATGGTGAAGTAGCGGCAGCTGTGGAGGTTCAGTCGGCGGTGTCCCTTGGTACTTCTTGAGCAGCCCCACATGGAAAACGTTGTGGATGCGAGCGTGAGGTGGTAGCTCCAGCCGGACAGCAACCTCATTGATGATTTCGACGACGCGGTATGGGCCGAAGAAGCGCGGCTTCAGCTTGCCGCCCACAGCTTGAGGTAGAGACGACGCCGCGCGCTGACGGAGTCGAAGCAGCGCCCAATCACCCACCTGATAGGTGACCTCGCGGTGCGCGCGGTCGTAGAAGCGCTTCTGGTACACCTGTGCCTGCTCCAGGCGATAGCGGATATCCGCTAGGAACACCGCACGCTCCTCCATTGCCTTGGCGACGGCCGGCACCCTGGTGTCCCCAGGTTCATAGGAGCGGATGGATGGAGGATCACGCCCGTAGACAATGCGGAAGGGAGTGTCCCGCAAAGACGTCTGGTACGCCGTGTTGAAGAGGTACTCGGCCCATGGCAGCCACCGAAGCCATTCGCGCGGCCTGTCCCCCACTAAGCACCGGAGGTACATGATGATGACACGGTTGGCCGACTCGGACTGCCCGTCGGACTGGGGGTGAAACGCCGAGGTCATCTGTAGCTTGGTGCCCATCAACCGCATCAGCTCCTGCCAAAATAACAACGTGAACACCGTGTCCCGGTCGGAGACCATGGACTGAGGCACCCCATGGAGCCTGACGATGTCGTTGAAGAAAGCCTGGGCAACGGATTCAGCAGAGTACGGGTGTGCCAATGGGATGAAATGGCAGTACTTGCCGAACCGATCCACCACGGTGAGGATCACCGACTTGCCGCGGACTTGTGGCAGCGCCTCCACAAAGTCAAGCGCGACATCAGTCCACACGCCCTGAGGAACCGGCAGCGGAAGGAGGAGGCCCGCAGGGTGCTGGTGCTCGGACTTGTAGCGTTGACAGACTTCACATGTACGCACCCTGTCCTGCACAACTTGTTTCATGTTAGCAAAATGGAAATCGCGGCGCAGCCTGTGGAGTGTCCGCTGTACGCCTTCATGGCCATCCTCATGTATGGCCCCCACAATCTCCTGGAGCAGCGGGGAGTCAGCCGGAATGTACAGCCTTCCAGCAAATTGCACCATGCCGTCCACCAATGCCCAGGGGGCTGGTCTAGTGCCCGCCGCGAGCTCCTCCTGTAAAGCAACAAGGGCCGGGTGTTCCAGCTGAGCTTGCCGAAGCTTGGCGATGAAATCGAAGCGCGGAGAGGAGAGGGCCAGCAGCTCGCCCTCCACTGTGTCGCGCCTGGACAGCGCGTCGGCGACCGCGTTCGTCGCACCCGGCTTGTATTCGACGGAGAAGTCGAAGCCCAGCAGCTTGCCAACCCAATGATGTTGCGGAATTGTGGCCAAGCGCTGGTCCAGGAGATATTTCAAGCTGTAGTGATCTGTCCGAACAGTGAAGCGGCGCCCCTAGAGATATGGACGCCAGTGACGCACCGCCTGGACCAAGCCAATGAGCTCACGCTCATATGCTGCCAGGGTGTGATGTCGAGGTGCGACCTGCCGGCTGAAGAAGGCGATGGGGTGTCCTTCCTGGATGAGGACAGCACCAAACCCGTGGGACGAGGCGTCGCACTCGACGACGAAGAGCTTGTTGAAGTCTGGCATAGCGAGCACCGGTGCCGAGGTGACTGCCTCCTTCAAGGCGAGGAAAGCCGAAGTAGCCACAGGACCCAGGTGAAACCCTCCTTTTTGAGGAGCGCGGTGAGCGGTGCGGCGATGGAGCCGTAGTTGTGGATGAATTTGCGGTAGTAGCCCGCCAGCCCCAGGAAGCCGCGCACCGCCCGTGCTGAGCGAGGTACCGGCCAGTCGTGAATGGCCTGTACCTTGGAGGAGTCCATGGCCACCCCTGCCGTCGAGATCGTGTGACCGAGGTAAGCGACAGAGGCGACCCCGAAAGCACACTTGGAGCGTTTGACGAAGAGGGTGTGCTGACGGAGCTCGCTGAGGACAGCGCGGAGGTGTCGCAGGTGGTCGGCCCAGGACTTGCTGTAAATCAAAATGTCATCAAAGAAAACAAGGACAAACCGGCGGAGGAACGGCCTCAAGACGTCGTTCATGAGGGCCTGAAATGTTGCCGGGGCATTGCAGAGGCCGAACGGCATCACCAGGAACTCATATAGGCCGTCGTGTGTGCGAAACGCCATCTTGTGGACGTCCTCCGGCTGCATCCGCACTTGATGGTACCCCGAGCGCAAGTCTAGCTTGGTGAAGTACTTGGCGCCATGGAGCTCATCCAACAGCTCGTCGACGACGGGAATAGGGAAGGCATCCTTCACCGTGACCGCGTTGAGGGCGCGGTAGTCGACGCAGAATCTCCAGGACTCGTCCGGCTTCTTGACGAGGAGGACCGGCGAGGAGAAAGCGGAGTCGCTGCGCCGGACGATGCCGTTCGCGATCATGGTCGCGCACTGCTGCTCCAGCTCCGTCTTGTGGGCGGCCGGATATCTGTAGGGCCGCACTGCCACCGGCTCGGTGCCGGGCTTGAGGAGGATGCGGTGTGCGCGGCCACGCACTGGAGGAAGGCCCCGCGGTTCCGCGAACACGTCGGCGAACGCTGTGAGCAGCTCCTCCAGGAGGGGCTCGGCCACCGAAGTAGAGTGGAGGCGCGGTGGTGTTGGCGGAGCGACGCTGTGCCAGCAGACCTGCTGGTCGGCCAGCTTGAACGCCATGGTCCCTGCAGCCACATTCCAAACAATATCGCCCAAAGTTGACAGCCACTGGTTGCCCAACACCAAGTCATATCCGGCCAAGGGCATGATGTACAAGTCGACCGCGAACGGCCGGTTGTCGATGACGACGGACGCCTGGCGTAGAACGCCCGGACAGGAGATGCGTTCGCCATTGGCCACGGTCGCCGTGAGTCGAGGCCGAGGCTCGACGGGAAGACCAGCCCGCTGCGCGGCTGCTTCGCCGATGAAGCAGTGGGTGGAGCCCGTGTCGATAAGGGCGAGCAGCGTAGCCGCGCCCACCTGCACCTCAAGCTGGAGGGTGCCGCACACAGGGATGCCGGCGACGGCGTGTAGAGAGTAGACCGGCGCCTCCTCCTCGGGTCCCTCCTCATCCAGCACGTCCCCGTCGATGTAGAAGATGCGGCGGCATACTCTGTTGTGGCCGCGGGAGTAGGGCTCATTGCAGTTGTAGCAGAGCCCGAGTTTACGCCGTTCGGCCTGCTCCTCCGTGGAGAGACGCTTGCCCCCAGGCCTTGGTGGTGGCGCCGGTAGGGCCAGGGTTTGCGCCTGGGGAGCGGGCAGCGCCTGGAGCGCCGGGGTCGGTGTGACGGGCGCTGGCAGGGCCGCCAGGACGCCGGTGCGCGGTGCAGGCGGTGGACCGGGCGCGCGCGGCACAGCCTTGGCGGGGGTGGAGTTGAGGCGGTCCAGTTCGACGAGTTCCAGGGCCCTTGCCAAACTCATGGCCGCCGCCAGTGTTTCGGGCGCATGGATGCGCACTTGGTGACTGAGCGGTGGCAGCAACCCGCCGGTGTAGAGCTGCACCCGCTGGCCCTCCTCGAGGCGGCCTGCGCGAGGGAGGAGCGCCTGGAAGTGGTTGGAGTACTCCTCGACCGACCCCGTGCGGCGGCACTCGGAGAGCTCGAATAGCGGGGCGGACCGCAACACCGGCCCAAAGCGAAGGTTCAGGAGCTCCTTGAAGCGCCCCCATGGAGGCGTGCCCTCATCCTCCTGGAGTTGGATGAACCACAGTTGGGCCACGTCCTCCAGATTGTACGACGCCATCCACACCTTCTCCTCCGGCATGGTGCGTTGCTGGCGAAAATACGACTCACACCGATTAATGAAAATCAGTGGGTCGGATTTACCATCGAAGCGCGGAAAATCCATCTTCTGGAACCGCGGAGGGCGATCCGTGTGATGCTGGCCGTCATGGTGGTTGCTAGACTCGGACGTCGAGCTGAGCTTTGCCTGCATGCCCGCCATGTCGGATTGCATCTGGGACATGTTGGCGGTCAGGGTCTAGAGAATCTGCATCACGTCAGCCATGGTGGGCTGATCGGCGTCACCCATGGTTCGCAGCGCGGACGTGGCTGTGGACGGAGAGGAAGGGGATGGTGTTGGTGCGGCTGTGGAAGGCTGGGGATGGTGGGAAGAGGAGGATCGTCGGCTCTGATACCAGGTTGTCAAGGGCTGCGAGCCCTAGGGTAGGAGGACCTCGGCTACGTAGATCGTAGCCCTTGTCCGTGGTGGCCGGCTGGGTTATGCCCCCTCGCCGCCGTTCTCGTCGGAGGGTTATGCCCCCAGCCGCCGATTTAGATAGAAGAGAGGGAGAGATTAGATGGTAGTTCTTTCTTGATTCCCAAGTGTTCGGTTACAAGATATATATAGCCTCCGGCTCAACCAAAAATAGAAACAAACTCCACTAATTAAGGACTAACCAAAATAGGTAATATGTTTTCTAGTTTCCCTCCTAGCTACTGCTGGAGGACGCCCCCTGGGCGCTGGCCGCGCGCCCAGCCGCGCGTTCCTGGGCCCTGCGCACATCGCGGGCCCTGTGGCGCCTAGTGTATACTTGTTTGAACATGATAGAAATGCGAAAGACGATCCATCTCAAGAAGCTGGATACTCTAAACTGACCTGCGAAAATGCCACAAACAATTGCAGAGGAATTGAAACTACCAAGGTAACATTTTAGGCCAACTAGAATGTATATTACAGGAAAATGGAGCGCATATGATTAGCAGCAGCAGCGTTGTTTGAACTTGGACCGCAACGTGAAGGTTCAAGTTAGGTCAAATCAAAATATAACTGAGATTAGGAAAGAACATGATCAGCAGACAATAAACTGAAGCATTCCCATGAACAAAGGAAGAGGCTTACATCATATTGTTTAGACTCTGACGTAAACCACAATTTTTTGAGACTAAGATTAAAGAACAATATTTCTGACTGGTAGGTGATGTTGGACGCCAAGGTACCTCACTCACCTGCACCACATTTGGTAAAGAAGCAACCGTTAGTACCATCCAAGAAGGATTTGAACCGAATAAGCAGCTCACACATATAACCTTTTTTAGAAAACAATCATATACCAATAGAACATTTAAAATAACTTGGAATTGTATGGTTTGCCTGACTCAACCCAGTAATCTATAGGGCAAAAGTATTTTAAATTGGTTCTTGGTTCATTCTCAAGGACCAAAAAAATGGAGGTGTTCTAAGTTAAGAATGTAGAGTAAATCACCTGCTGGCGACCTATGGGAGCCCAGGACTGCTTAATGGCCACTCGGTGCAGCATGTAAGGTGAGGTCAACTTTAATATTGGGTCTTGATCGACTGTACGATGGGACTTTTCATGATCCAAAATACTCGTATAGAACATACAACTCTGTAATATCGAGAGGAACCATTAAAAGAGGACACCGTGAATCGCCTCAAAAAATTACGTAGCACCATTCACTAGGTACAAATTACATGGTATTATGTTAGAGCTTTACCCCTCCTGGTGCAACCTCTAACTGTGCATAGAACGCATGGCGCAGAATTTCTGTCAAGAAACCGCAGTGATTCAGGATAGTGAAAAATCCCCCCAAAAACCTACATGGTAAAAATCATCAACATAAAACATGAGGTGCAAAGAACCGTCAAGTTACGTTTTCAGCAAAAAAAAACAGTTTCAAGTTAGTGTATTTTCATGAACTAAGGCAACTAAGTTTATTATTCTAATAACTCAATGCAAAGAAATCGAGGTCTGAACAAAGGCAATAGTGGCATCTTGAGCAATTTGAGTAGAAATAGCTAATTAGCTTGGCCTTTTTTTTCAACACAATACCTGCTCAGTGCCTTCATTGTTAAATATCGATGTTTATGCTCTTGATTATTTCTTTTCCTTCATTCGCCCATTATGATCTGAAGATATCAGCGCCTGCAATTTTAGGCTGTCAGTAAATATTATAGTGGCTCAGATTTTGGGGGTATTAGAAATGGTCTATAAATATTAAGAAATTTTGTACATGCCATCAATCTAAAAGCACCATATTACAGTAATTCATGAATCGGAACCACATAAAGAACAAAAAAAAATGGCACTTACATGCAAATGTAGTGCACCCAGACCTAGGCCTACCTGTTTACACCAAGTGGGATGCTTCCCTAGCATGTGTTGACTCCAGTGGCTCTGCAAAATCCCAGTGGATATGCAGAATCCCCTTTATGTTGTGGGCTGAGCAATAGGCTTCTCCAAATGACATTCTTTGGGGAAAAAAATTAAGTAGCAGGCAAGGTTCATCAATGTTGGCCAAAATGCCTACACATAAGTTAATTTAATCAATGTAAAGAAGGTAGAGCACAAGAGAACAGCTCAAAGTCCACCTCTAAGGCTGTTTCATCGATAAACATATAGGGTCTTGGTTTACATACTTTGCAAGCATAAAAATCTACCTCTAAGGCTGTTTCATCGATAAACATATAGGGTCTTGGTTTAGTTATTTTCCTAAACATGTCCAATCTGAAATTAAATGGTGTAAGAGGCACATGAAAAAACACTACCGAAGCAAGAGAACTAAGTAAGAAACAAATCATTTGAAGTTAAATAGCAAACGTGATTATCTTGGAAGATGGCACTTTTCAGTTTCAAGCCAAATAGCAAATCTGTGCAGCTGTTTAAAAATCTGTTAGTGTTCAGTTTTTATGCACACACCTTACTACATTCATGCCAATTTTTGTGGTAAACGGAAATCAACAATAGTGCACTGTCTGTCAAACTGAAGCACCAAAAGGTGAACCTAAAATGCAAACTTGGCAAACAAATTTGGAGGCCTAACTCCGTAGCTTGACATAGGCATACGCTTGTGAAATTAGGTATCCATAGCAGAAGACTATGTAATGAATTATCAGCTTATATTTAGCTCCAAACAATTTGAGCCCTGCAGCACCCCCCACCTTCCCACGCATACACTGAATATTTCCAGTGTGAAATTAGGCATCCGTAGCACAATGTTATCTAAAATTTGAGCCCTGCAGGATCCCCCACCCTCCCATGCATCAATCCTGGATGTATAATCATAAGTACTGAAGAACTACCTCAGAATTAATTTGACAAAGAAAAGGACCGTCAACAATGCTGTACAGAACATTTTCAGTTAAAGATTGAACTGCCAACTATGAAAATCTGCTAATCGAAGGTCAGAACATCATAGTAATAACGAAATCGTCCAAACTCACATGAATTTTCATACAGCATACATGAGTCTGAAATCATACCTACGAATTTGAAAGAGGAACCAACGGCCACGGGATCATACAGGTAGTCTTGCAGCTGCAACCCTGAAGACTCGCTCTCCGTTCCGACGTGACGCCAATGTAGATGCAATAAGCAGCGGGGGGGAAAAAACAAGAAGACCAGTAAATAAACAACCAAGGAAAAGAAGACGAGAATGTGTTGGGGGTAGAGCTAGAGGAGAGAACGGCCAACCTGTGGCATGCCGCCGCGGACGCGTCCAACTCGGCAAGCAATAGGACGCCGGACATCCATCTAGGACATCACCATGAAAGCCGCGATAGGGAAGAAGCAGGGCGGAGGTGAGTGCTACGGCGACACGGCTGCTCCTCGGGGGGTTGCCACTGGCGCTCGGCTGGTGATGGAAGCGCCGAGGCGGGTCCGCGCCGGGGCGGCGCCCGAGCGGACGGCGCCGGTGCCCGTGGTGGCCTGTCGAGCCGCCACGGCCCCACCCCTCGGCGAGCCGCCCTGTGCGTCCCGGCCTCCCCAGCTGGCAGCGTCGGAGGCAACGCCACCGGTTCCGAGGTTCGTCGCGCCGCCGCGGCAGGAGAGAGGGAGACGGAGCCGCCGGTTCCAAGGCTCGTGTGCCGTCGCGCCGCCGTGTCGGGAGAGAGGGAGAGGGATAGGAAGGGGAGGATGGGGCGGCGCGGGCGCGGGCGCGCGGCGCATCTCTGGAAGGGGGCGGCGAGCGGCGTGGAGAGATCGAGGGGGCCGGGATATTTTCGATGACGCCGTGGAGAAGGGAACGCTGGGAGGCTTCAAGAAGGCAGGCACGCAGCACGATACGTAAGGACACTGCTAACAGGGAGTAGGACCAAATCGGAACGTTAAAGGGCAGGTTCGGCAGGTAGAAAAGCCGGCTGGTTTCGGCTGATTCAATAGTATTCTGTGAGAGAGAATAAGCTGAAACAAGCTGAAACAAGCCGAAACCTGACCAGCAGAACAGGGCCAAAACCCAGATCAAACGGACCAAGCTAATTTTGCTACCGTGGACAGTCTGGGCTTTCGGCGACAGGTTCATCTTTAAGCAAATTTTGCTACCGTGGACAGCCTGGGCTTTCGGCGACAGGTTCATCTTTGTAGGGTTTAATTAAATTAAATGTCACGCACAAGAAGACGACGCGCGGAGTTAGTGGCTGAAAGGAGTTAACAGCTGTAACTGTAATGGTTGTGCGCGTCGGTTAAGGCCAGTCTCAATGGGCTTTCATGGGGTGTTTCATGCACATTAAATAAGGTGCCACGTCAGCGAATTGCATGAAACGAGCAGGAGAGAGAGGGGAATCGTTTCATCCCCACGACACGAGCGAGCGCAGTTTCCAACTTCTTGGTAACTGGACGACACCAGCGTTGAGAGGCAAAATTTCATCCTCACCGATCCCGTGCTCCAGGAGCGACGCTCCAATTCTTCCCGCCCCGTTCCCCCGCCTCGCGCGCCATTCATCCCGCCCCGCGCGCCATTCATCCCGCCCCGCGCGCGCCATCATCTTCATCCCGCGCCCTGTGCGCCATCTTATTCCCTTCCCGTATAGTAGAGAGCTGGGTTGGGAGGTCCTGGCGACGCCTAGATCCAGATCCAGCGCCATGAACGCCGTTCAGAGCTCCGGGCGGCGCGGCAAAGGAGGGAAAGGGCGCGGGGGCAGCCGCCTCGGAATGAAGACGGCGTTGTCTCCTGCGCCGTCGGCCCATCCAGCTTCGTCATTGTCGCCGCCGCCGCCGACTTCCCTCTCTACGCCACCACCGGTTGTGCCGCCGGCTATGCCAACTTCTTCCCCTGCGCCCGCCCCTGCTGTGCCGACTCCATCCCCTACTGCTCCTACTTCATCTGTGCCGCCACCGCAAGGAGCAGGATTGGGGGCCATGCCCCCAATCTTTCCATGTGAACAAGGAAACCAGCAAGCCCCAAATCTATGGTATGTGTTGATTTCAATCTATGCAAGTAGTTGATTTTATGCCTGCAACTAGCTGATGCCTGCAACTAGCTGATGTGTTGATGCCTGCAATTAGTTGATTTGATGCCTGCAACTAGCTGATGCCTGCAACTAGCTGATGTTCAAATCCCTGGAATTAGTTGATTTGATGCCTGCAACTAGCTGATGTGTTGATGCCTGCAAGTGAAAATAGTTTAGTAGAAAATTTCTAGTTCATGTTAGCACAGAAATAGTTGAGCACATATGACATTATGTCTGTTCATATTGAGAAGCCTTGTAGATGAAATGAAATAGCCATATCTTTGGTACCTAGTTGCAATGATTGCGTGAAAATTTCAGGGTGTCTGACAGTTTAATCACTATTTTGGGCATCAATTCCTTACTAGACAGGAACTACATGCTATATATAGTGTTATATAATAGTAATAGCCTATGGTCAACAACAGACATACACGGCAATCATCCAAGAAAACTCACAATATTTTGTGCATGCATGTGCCTGATGGCCTTTAGAAAACGAATATGGGACTGACTAGAGCTGATCCACAACTTGTTGACATGCTTGAGGTTTTTGAAATTTTCGTTCTCTGTGAAAGAGTGAAATTTTATATACTCTTTCCTGACCCGACCCCCCCCCGCCCCTCAAACAAAATCATCTCACAAATGGTGAAATTGTACCATATGGTCTGTAAAAACACTAACCAAATCATGTATCTAGGTGCAAATAACAAGAATTTTGTTTTCCATAGCTATAGTTAAGTTTGTGTAGTCACAGTATGTGTGTTTCTATTTTAAAAAAAGGTTACAAAATGTCCTTTCAGTGTATCTTATACAACACTTATGCACTGTAAACCTACTTGCCCATCTTATCTTGTACATTTGTGACAGACTGACAGGTACTGAACTTCGTTTATACTTAACTTGTTTTTGGAAATGTCAGGTCGGTTTATCCACCAGGTGGTTTTACGAATTTACTTCAACGACCACAGTATCCGCCGCACCCACACATGCAAGGAGAAAATTTTCATTTTGTTGGCCACACCATGAGCTTCAACCCAATATCCCCACCAGCACCACCAAGTGCCCATGGAACAGTAACATCCCAAACTGTGAAACGAGGCACTTCGGTAAAGGAAACGGTGAATATTGACATTGAGGAAGGGGAGAATAGTGAGGCAAACAGGGCAGTAAAGAAAAGATATTGGACTCATGATGAGGAAACGAGACTGGTAATCACTGATCAGTTTTTTATTTATCTTTTTGTAGGCCAGTGTTTTTTATTTTTCTGTCTGCAACTAGTGTGGTCAAGTCATCTACTGAATCAATCTACTGACATAGGAAACCAGAAAACCAAATGAGGGTAGCATTTAGCAAACCAGAAAATCTTAGTTTACTATCTTAGTTCTAGTGGTAAATCATGTTGGTTATCTATGTGTTTCAGTGACCTGAACTGCTCTATGCGAATGCCTATGTTATCTAGCTTAGTTCATGGTGAAATAATCTATATCGTCCAAGTTATCATCTTGTTCCAGTTCTTTGAACTTTGCTATGTCATATGCAGTGCTACAGGTATCTATCTTGTGAACAATCGTATGAAGTGCACAGTATGAACTGAACAATCGTATGAGCTGAACAATTGTATCGATTCTTTGCACTATGTATTTTAGTTTCTGTGCAAATGGCTACACGAGTATATGGCACATTTGATCCTAGCATTTTGCCGCAATTAAATGCTATACTTAACTTTGGAATTGCTGAAATGAAACGCTGCATTGTGAGAGCTAGTTTCATTCATGGTTTCATCCCACCCTAGCTGATGTGGCGTTTTGGAAACTGTGTAGTGAAACTGAGCATTGAGATTGGCCTAAGGAGTAGGTGTAGCTTTGGTCGGTCGGGTGTTAGCCTGACTAGTGGGGTCGAGTAAATCGCCTGGAGTATAAAGGCAACCATGTAACCTCTGAAACGGGGTGAGTGGAAGAAACAGAACTATGGTTTCTGCGGCGGATAAGCTGGTTGATGCTGTTTTGTTATGAGTAAAAAACACTGTACCATGCCTGATAAGGCGAGCTGTTAAGTTTAAGTAAACAAGGTCGGCTGATGTTTGCGTATCTGGATTAGGTGAATTGGGGCCCTTTCTGGTTACGGTTCTCTTCTCTGTGAATTCGTCTACCACAGTTCCATTCCACGATCCAGTCAAGTCCTTAACCTGGGACTTGACACAGAAGGCGGCGACGCTCTTGCACGCTGCAGCGTGCAGCCCTACGTGCCTACGTGGCATCATGTACATTCGCAAAACTAGTCGCTCCTCAGTTGCAACCGTGGCTTCTGATCGTTTGCAGAGCTGTTATCCACTGCGAACAAGGCTAATAATATAGCCGGCTACTGGCTGTATGAAATCTTACAGCCAATCTATCAGCCCACTCGTATAATAGTTAGTCGGCTTACAACCCACTTGTCTGTCTCATAGAACTTCTTGGTTTCTATACATAAATTGACGGTAAACTTACAAAACCCGCTTCTCTTCTCTCTCCTCTCTCTCCTCCACGTCGGCGTTCAGCCCATTTACAGCTCCTTATTATACTTGCTCTACTAGGTCTGCAGGAGTATGCACGCAGTTTGATCAGTCGACGAGTTCCACCCGCATGGCCGCATGGAGAAAGAAACTCATTATATTCCCTCTTGCCGTGACCATTTATGGTTCATGCTTACCGCTTTTACTAATACGTATCATATAGTATTTTGTTTAGGTGATGAGGTGAAAGGTGATTAGGCTAGTGGGATTGGCTAAGAAGTCTGTGGTGGGGAACGGATTGCGTGCCATTGGTTGGGCTTGGGCGTCCTGTTGAGTATCGATAGTAGGCATACCCAACCAAGCGCGTTAATAGCGCGTCAGCTGTTAGATCGCCAAGGCTTAGGGACGGTTTTCGTCTCGCCCAAGCCCCCATGACGTCATCAAAGCGCCCGACTCCTGTGCCCCGTCAGGAACAATCTCCGCCTCGCCCGACCCCTGCAACGCAAGCACGGGAACGTCCGACCCTCTTGGCATACTTTTGCCTCGCCCGAGGAACACGTAGAGCCCTCTGGCGGGGCGGGGAGCCACGGGGGCCCCCACCACGGCACCCATTCCCACTGATGGGACGAACATGACCGTGCACAGTGGACGAAAACATGTGAACCGCGCTCTAATCCAACATGACTCCGGTCATTGCACCACGATGACGACCATACCTCTACAGCGACGGAGGTAACGACAACTATACCACCTAACTCCCTCTCTACGCAAATCCAAGCGCACGCACCGCCCATCCTCGACGGTACGGAAACACACAGGACGAAGCGTGGCTACAACGCGTTGTACCAGCGAATGGAGAGGCCAAAAGCTCGATGCCAACGACATCTCTGCGCTATAGGGTAACTGCTCACGCCGGATAAGGAGGAAGACGGCCACACCCAAGGTTACCTTTTTGTTTTTCTCTTTCGTCTTTTCCCCATTTTCACCTTTTTACCACAAATGTAACTCGAGCCCTCCCCTTGGGAACTATAAAAGGGGAGGCAGGGGCCACGTTTAGGGAGAGGCGGATCGAAATAGACCCCGATTGAGTCAAATCTCACTGACCAAGCACTCAATAACACACCCAGTCTCACACACATGCTCCACTCAAGAGACCTGGGATCTGCTCCCTCTCTCGAAAGCTTGTAACTCCTACCACAAGTACCCCGGTGTAAAGCAACACGAGCAGCAGCAGAATCCACTGGACGTAGGAACATCTTTGCCCGAACCAGTATAAACCCTCGTGTCCGCATCGCACACCATCCGGGCCTATACGCGCAGTCATAAATTTACTCATCTTAGTGTCTAGAACACGGTTCTAGACACCGACAGTTGGCACGCTAGGTAGGGCCTTCTGCGCGTCATGATCCGTTTTATCAGGCTTCGGATGGCCGATCACCGCATTCGCTTCACTCTGGGCTCCCACATCGGGTTTAGGAGCCTGGATTTCCTCTGCATGGGGGTGGATCACGACTTGGTCCTGCTCCCTCCTTCCACGACGGTCCACCTTGCATCTTCTCTAGGTTTTGACGAGCGCATCGGAGGCTTGGATCCCACCGACGTGGAGGGGGAGTGTGTCCTGTCATCCCCTGCTGAGTCACTTGACTCACCTGCCAACGTCAACCCCCTCACCGAGTCGATGGTTGGCCTTTGTCTGCATGCCAACGAGGCGCATGCTTCTGGGTGTGCTCAGCCCCATGGTTTCGATTGCTCGAGGCTGGAGCGTCAGCTTGACGCCATCCTAGGGCCTCACCCGTTCCGGGAGGATCTCCATCGCCCCTACTCTGTCTTCACCAATGCCTTGTCGCAGCTCTCGGGGGGACCATTGCTCTCCCCAAGAGTAAGTGTCGTGCCAGCGCAACTAGCGTGGCCTTACGGGCTGCATAATACTACGAGAACCTATGGACACTTCACGCGGCCTGTGGAGGATGCATCCGCCGGGTTGCCACCCCACCACCTGGAGTCCCTCTCGGAGCTCCTCGTGAGCACCGTGACATCCTCAAGCGTCGATTCTGAGGAGGATGATGGTGGCTGGGCTGGTGCTGACTTCTCCGGGCTCAATGACCCGGACGCTCTGCGCTGGTTCCTTGACAGCAACAACTTTCTTCTCGAGGGTTTTGACTCCAATGACGAGAGCCATGACCCATCTCGGGAGTGCTTTATGTGCGATGGGGAGCTCCGCGAAGGAGCCCCCAACGAGAATGAGGGCGAACACACCCTAGCCAACGCCGCGCGCCGGGGATGCAGCCATACCACCACCTGTGGGGCAATCACGGCCCCAGCTGGAGCAACTCTGCAAGCTAGAGAGAAAGCTCGAGGAAGAGCGATAGTAGTTGGCACAACTGCGCGAGGCGCTCGAGCAGGAGCTTTGGAGTCGCAACGATGGCGGCGCGGCTCGACGCAGAGCTCACGACGTTCATCGTCGCATCTGATGGTGGTGATCATCCACCACTCTTCGCTTGGGCGAGCCAGAACATTGCCACCACGGCAATACTTCTCCGGACGATGGCTGAACAATCGACTCCAGAGGGGCGGCAAGCCCACGATGAGCTGCGTGCCCTTCTTGAGTGTGCTGCGGTGCAGCAGGCCCGAAGCTCCGCATCTCGGCGATGCGGGCCCGAGCTCGACCAGCCCGCACCATCGGTGCCACGTGAGGAGGCTTTGGTCCACCCAAAACAACAAAAAGCGAGGGACAAGCCCCCATCCGTCCACGCCCGCGTTGGCCACAACTACGACGCGCACAACGTCCTCAACGCACGCAAA
This sequence comes from Saccharum hybrid cultivar R570, assembly GCA_038087645.1. Classification (NCBI taxonomy): domain Eukaryota; kingdom Viridiplantae; phylum Streptophyta; class Magnoliopsida; order Poales; family Poaceae; genus Saccharum; species Saccharum hybrid cultivar. The sequence goes on from JAQSUU010000259.1 coordinate 15,150,214, forward strand.
AGGCACAAGGAGGATGGTGCTAGCCGTGGTTACCACCATCGCCGGAGCGGTTGCCACGACAGTGGGGAGGACTAGAGCCCGTCTCCCGAACCCCTAGGACCTCGGGTCTTTAGCCAGGACATTCGCAACGCGCCGTTCCTGGCGCGGTTTCGGCAACCCACCAACATCACCAAGTACTCCAGGGAAACGAACCCCGAGCTCTGGCTTGATGACTACCGCCTCGCCTGCCAGCTAGGCGACACGGATGATGATCGCTTCATCATCCGCAATCTCCCTCTGTTCCTGGCTGACTCAGCGAGAGCTTGGCTAGACCACCTCCCGGCCCATCTCATCCACAACTGGGCCAAACTTATGAAAGTTTTCGTGAAGAACTTCCAGGGTACCTATGTACGTCTTGGTAACTCCTGGGACCTCAGGAGCTGCCGCCAAAAGCCAGATGAAACTCTCCGTGAGTACATTTGGCGCTTCTGTGTGGCAGAACCTCCTAAATTATATGGCCCACATGTACTTGTCATTGTCTTAAAGACCTCTAACAACCATACATGTGTACCACAGAGCTTAAGAAGTCAGTCGGGTGTCCTCGGAAAACCTGAATCATCCACGATCTTCCGAGCAGGATCACATTTCAGAGGCATCACAGTATTACAACATTTTATATAATAAATTACATCAGAGTAGAAGTGCGAAAGTCTTACATAACATAAGTTTACAAACCCTTTGTTCCAAACTTACAAACCTTAAGTTTAGCTATTACAACCATAGTAGTGGAGTAGCATTAGTAACTTTATTACAAATCACCAAAACATGGCGCTCTGCCTAAGAGCCAAACATACTACTCGTCGTCGCTTACCGCAAAGACGGTCATGCAGCAGAGTCCAAAACAAACCTGCTCATGAGATGCACCTGCAACAAGGGTTCAACAAACCCTGAGTACAAAAATACTCCATAAGACTTAACCGACAAAAAAGGTGGAGAAGGCTCAGGGATGCAGGCTCAGGGGAATCAAGGTGAGGTTCCAGCAAGAATCAAAGTTCTTTTGCATAAAAGCTAGTAATAGTGAATCCTTAAGATCAATCTTTTATTTCAGCATTAATCATTAACAGAATGTAAGTGATCCTAATCTAGATCAGATAATTCATACAACTTCTTTCTTATTCTTCGACCCAAGTTCCACTTATTAACTACGATGTTGAATAGAGAATCGAGTCTCCTTAACCGAGGAGCAACGACGATTCGAATCGATTATACCCAGCTAGGGATTCCTAACCACACGACATAGGTAGGACTCTAACCTACATATATCAACCTTCACTTAGATCCTCCAAAACGTGACCAGGTCTAGCGCCATCCGAGAGTACAGTACACCTCCAATCTAGCCCTTGGCTATGAGGGTACACACTACTCCCGCCATCTCTCCACTCCCAGTGCGCGGTTGGCCATTCACATGATGGAATTACCGAGGTCTTAGGCTTACCGGAGCATGTGGTCAGTTGCAAAGTCTCGACGCACAATTCAATCAACGGTACGGTCATTAACTAACACAGTCGGAGACACTACATAGGGTCTCCTTTCTTGATGCAAGTCCACTGACCGGTCTCAAATTATCATCATCATTATTCATTAAGTGGTTGCCCAACAACCCTTCAAACTTTGCTTAACATTTTTAAAGTTTTCTCATTAAGCATGGCTAAGCATACTAAGCATTTTCAAATCAAAACAGTAACAAGGATAATATTGAAGTATCAAGGATGGTAGTGCAGTAATTAGGTTATCACTCAACTCCTATTACCTAATGCAATAAAGTATTAACACAAGTAAAATAAAACTTTTCAAAACACAAGGAGGGTTTAAATGCACCCGGGGCTTGCCTTGGTCGATGGGAAGTTCAGGTTCTGGGTCAGTACCACAAATGTCAAATCCCACCTCCACGGACGTCGGCTCTTCTTCTAGGACGGGTTCAACTTCGGTAATCTCCTCGTTCACGGGGACTACACGCGATGATAATGTAGGCTCAAAATGATGAAGTAATAAACATGTTGCTTGATGGATGCATAAGACTAAGAACTTGAGTACAACTTTCCTTTATGGTACAATTGTAAAACAACAGAACCAACCCTAACCCTAGCCCAGGGTTTCCTTAGGTTAACTACTTCATTAATTACTTTCATTAAACACATGAAATAATACCAATTAAGCCCTAACAATATGATTAAGAGAGCTTAAACAACCAATTAAAGGTGTTAAATGTCATTAAATGTTAATGACCCAAAGTCAACACTTAATCACAAAGTCAAACAACCCTAAGTCATTAAGCCCTAATTACATGATTAACTAATTAATTAATAAAGCATAAATTAAGTATAAAATCAACTTTGTCCAATTAAGCTCAAATTTTTATTTTAGGAACCTTACATCATAACTAAGTGGCAAAACAATTTTGATTACTTTTTGCATGTTAATTAATTAGCTCCATTAATTAATAAATGACTTTTCCATAATTTTCCTAGGCTTAATTAATTAATAGCGACATGTTCACGTGGAGTCGTCGAGCACTCCTTGGACATCTGGGCCGGCTCCAAACCGATAAGGCAACGACTACGCCGATTCGATGAGGAGAAGCGTAGAGCTATCGAGGAGGAGATTCACAAGCTACTAGTGGCCGAATTCATCAAGGAGGTATTCTATCCCGAGTGGTTAGCTAACCCTGTACTTGTAAAAAGGAAAAATGGTAAATAGATAATATGTGTAGATTACACTGGTCTCAACAAGGCTTGTCCTAAACATTTGTTCCCTTTACCACGTATTGATCAAATACTTGACTCCACTTCAGGTTATGAAGCCCTCTCTTTCCATGATGCTTACTCCGGTTACCATCAAATTGCGATGAAAGAGTCTGACCAGCTCGTGACTTTTTTGTCACCCCGTTTGGGACCTACTGCTACGTAACCATGCCTTTTGGCCTTAAGAACACGGGGGCTATGTATCAACGCTGTATGCTCACCGTTTTTGGGGACCTCATTAGGCAGACCATTGAGGCTTACGTGGATGACATCATAGTCAAATAAAAACAAACTAACAGCCTGGTTGCCGACTTCGATTAGGCCTTCAAATGCTTATGAGCCAAGAATATCAAGCTCAACCCCGAAAAGTGCATCTTTGGGATCCCGAGGGGAATGCTATTTGGCTTTATCGTATCTGAGCACGACATCGAAGCCAACCTAGAGAAGATCTCTGCCCTCACAAACATGGGCCCGATCTGGGATTTGAAAGGGGTACAACTAGTCACGGGATGTCTAGCGGCGCTGAGCCACTTCATCTCATGCCTCGATGAACGAGGCCTGCCCCTTTATCGGCTTCTGAAAAATACTGACTGCTTAACCTAGACTCCCGAGGCCCAAGAGGCGCTTGATGGGCTCAAGGCACTTTTAACAAAGGCTTCGATCCTTGTGCCGCCGACAGAGGGGGAACCGCTCCTGCTGTACGTCGCAGGCACCACTCAGGTGGTGAGTGCCGCTGTCGTAGTGGAATGGCAGGATGAGGGTCACGCCCTCAAGGTCCACTGTCCAGTCTACTTCATCAGTGAAGTCTTGTCCAATACCAAGACATGCTACCTACAGATCCAGAAGCTCTTGTATGTTGTTCTCATTGCTCGGAGAAAGCTGCGCCACTACTTCGAGTCGCACCTGATCATGATTGTGTCCTTCCCTCTCGGGGTGGTGATCTAGAGCCGTGAAGCGACGGGGAGAATTGCTAAGTGGCCGATCGAGCTCATGGGAGAGGGCATCACCTATGCTCCTTGAAAAGCCATCAAGTCCTAGGTGCTGGCAGATTTTGTGGCAGAATAGACCGAGACCCAAACACCACCAGCCCCAGTGGAGCAGGAGTACTGGACAATGTATTTCGACGGGTCCCTGATGAAAAGCGGAGCTGGAGCAGGGCTCATCTTCATCTCCCCCTCGGTGTATGTATGAGGTACATGATCCGAATTCATTTCCCGGCCTCTAACAATGTGGCTGAATATGAGGCACTTATCAACGGTTTGCACATCACCACCGAGCTAGGGATCCGACGGCTCGATGTCCGAGGTGACTCCCAGTTGATCGTAGACCAAGTCATGAAGGAGTCAAGCTGTCATGACCCTAAGATGGTGGCATACTGTTGGGTGGTCTGCCTCCTTGATGAGGACATCGCCACGCTAGACACACCGACGCTATGGTCTTCCCCAAGTTGCAATTCGTCCCCAACTCAGCTGGCACGTCACCCTCGGATTCAGCAGACACGTCGTCATTGTTTCGGTCATAACTCTCTCATATGACATTGAAACGGGACGTTCTTGGATGTGTTGGAAAGAGGATGACGACACCATCGTTTTGCATCTAGTCCCAGCTCCAGAAGGTCCGTGGATCATTCTATGTGACCACGGCAAGGTGCTGCATCACCTATTTGGGCCAACTTGGCCATGTATCGTGTCAGGTCTTAAGCCCAAGTTGTGGACGTCCAACCCCTGGCCGTCCTCAACCCTAGGTCGAGTCTTAGACTATAAACACAGCCGCCGCCGCTGCTAGACAATTGGATTTTGTTTAGAGTTTAGTTTTCCATCAAGAAACTGAATCATTCATTGTAATTGTGGTGACAAATCCTTTTACAGTGATCCAGGGCCCCTGTTCTTGATCTCCTCCACTGTGTCGATTAGTCCTTTGGAACCGAGTTCTTGAACCCTCAATTGATATTCGCATCATTCATATTTACAATTTCAGATTGCGTGTTTTACCTTCTTGCTTGTGTTCTTCGATTCGCTTGCAGGAAAAGCCTTTTTGGCGAGGTCAATCAAGTTGTGCTTGGTTGATAACCAATGGAGCAGTGGTGTAACGGTTGTAGGGTTCGAATCGTGTCTGATTTGAAGCCGGATCGCCAACGTCGAGATCTCCACAAGTCGAACTTACCAGTTACCTCTCGGAAGATCGGGCCTGTATCTCATCAATTGGTATCAGAGATTTTAGGTTTACCGCGAGGTATATTCTCGTTTGCCTTAGATTCATATTTGTTCATTACCTAGAGTCCACAAAAAGCCCAAAAATATTTCAATTTCCGCTGTCCTATCACCTTTTGTGCCTTTGCAATTTCGTTTCAGATTCGCGTTGTTGAGTTTGTGTCCGTGGTCGAGTCTTGTTGCTGGTTTAGGATTGTGTTCGTGGTCGTAGTTCAATCGCCCGTTGCTGTGATTTTTGTTTTCCGCCGCTATCCCATCCACCATTCCCAAACAACAAGTCGAAGCCACCACATTACTCGACTTGCCCCGCTAGCCGCCTTGTGTAACTTTTTGCCGCCGCGCAAACCCTAGATAGGTTGCCAGCCGCTCTTATTTTGCCTGCATCGCAGCCCTCCTTTCATCATCAGGCGAATACCTACTGTCGCTGTTGGAGTCATAGGGACACTCTTGTGATCGGTGTTGGAGTTCGGGATGCTTTGCCCTAACTGCCGCTGTCGTGTTGTGCCTCCAGTCAAAACATAACTTGAGATACCTTCGGTAAAACAGGCATAACTTTTCGCTCGTTTATCAGAACAATCTAAAATTTTTATAGCAGCTTCTTGACACCATTTGGAGCCAACCACATCCCACCTGTTTGGTTATGCCCTGTTTCGCTATGCCCTGTTTGGTTTCATCAAATTTGCCAAAAAAATCAGGAAAATAAAGAAAAAAATTGTCAAAGCTTTTGCACGCTTTTCAGAGAACGTGTTGTTTTTCTGTAGACCACATCCCACCTCAGTTGTAGGTGCCAATTTTTGTGGTTGCATCTTTTGTGATCCTTTTTCAGAGAAAAATAAAAAAAATAGTGAAAAAATAAAAAAAAGTTTGATTCCTACTAGTGTCTTTTGGAAAAAATCAGGGAAAAATTCAGGAAAAAGGAAAAATCCAGTTATTTGCTTGTTCTGTGCGTTCTTTCCATCGTCCTTTGTTTTCACCTTGTTGTGTTACGTCTCGACACGTCTTAGCCAGCAGCTGTGATTTATACTTTGGATCCGGATTGAACAATCGCTAATCTGTATTTGTTAATTGCTAATCCTTGCTGTCATATTGTGTGCCTACCCATAGCTCCACATATTCTTCTGTTAGCAAAGGTTCATCTTGCAACTGTTACCCACGCTCAACAACAGATTACTTCGTCACTTTGGTTTTGCTCTTGTTTGGCGTTGGTAAGAATACAGGCAAGACGGTGGTAAGCCGCTTGTGATTTTGCATTCCACTTTCACCACCACCACCACCACTTGTTTCCTTTTAGTTGATAGGGATAATACTTTGGTGTTGTCTTTTTCTATCTTCTAACCATGGCAGGATCTCTGACGGATTTCAATGAGTGCGTGTCTAAGGGCGAGCTTACAACGTTCATGACTGAACAACGCAATCTTATGACCGAGCTGACGCGCAATGTGAACAATATGGTTACCCGCATTGAACAACTAGAGCAATGTCCTCCACCTCATCGTGCTGCTGATGAAGATGCAGATGATTTTGGTGATGAAGACGCGGATGCGAATGCTGACGGTTATGCCCGTCGCCGCCTCAACTTCAACCGTCACGGTATGGGAGGTAATAATCATGGTAATAATGATTCTTTTGCTAAAATTAAATTTAGTCTTCCTCCTTTTGCTGGTAATGTTGATCCAGAGGCTTATTTAGATTGGGAGCTTGCTGTTCAACAAAAATTTGATTCTCTTAATGTTCCCGCTGAGCATAGATTTAGACTTGCTACTAGTGAGTTTACTAATTTTGCTTTGTTCTGGTGGAGTGATCTTTGCAATGCTAATAATGCTGCTGCTGTGCCTCAAACTTGGAATGCTTTAAAGCAACGTATGAAATCTCGTTTTGTTCCTCCTTATTACCAACGTGATTTACGTTTGAAACTACAAACTTTAAAACAAGGTGATAAAGGAGTAGAAGCTTACTATCAAGAATTGCTTATTGGTTTAGCCCGTTGTGGTGTAAATGAAGATGATAACGATGCTAGTGCTAGATTTTTTGGTGGTTTAAACTATAATATACAGAACATACTTGATTACAAAGATTAGCGCAATTTTTTCCAATTGTACCATCTTGCTATTAAGGCAGAACGTGAAGTACAGGGACGCAAACAACACCAGCCTTTCAGGTCTAACAATGGAAGGAATTTTCAGCAGCGTTCAGAGCTGGATACGCCCAAGATTCCTATTGCCTCACAGCCATCGACACCTACATTATCTTCCGGGGTAAGTCAATTGTCTAATGTGCAGAAGAAAGGTGTCACTCCGGGTGCTTCTACTAGCTCCTCCTTGTCCAGTGCTAAAATCATTTGCCACCGATGCAAAGGCATGTGACATGTCATGAAGGATTGCCCCAGTCGTCGTGCTTTCATTGCTACCGAGGATGGATATGTAAGTACTAGTGATGTTGAAGATGATTTAGCCCTTGCTGCTAACGTTGATGCAGATTCCACCGAGGGCGATCAAGACAAGGAGGCCATCATCATTGACTCTGTGGCTGCTGCCGCGGACTACCCTAGCCTTCTTGTGCAGCGTGTGTTGAGTACACGAGTGGGACATGAAGAAGATATGAAGATCCAACGAAACAATTTGTTCCACATGTATTTCATTGTGCAGGGTTGTCGTGTTCTCAATATCATTGATAGCGGAAGTTGCAATAACTTGGTGAGTTCAGATTTGGTTGAGAAGCTTGGCTTGACCACACGACAACATTCGCATCTATATAAACTTCAGTGGTTCAATAATAGTGGTAAGACTAAGGTAACTAAATCAGCACGCATTAGCTTTTTCACAGGTTCTTATCATGATACTACTGATTTTGATGTTGTCCCTATGTAAGCTTGTTCCATTTTAGGTCGTCCATGGGAATTTGATAATGATGCTTTACACCATGGTAGAACTAATACATACACTATCATACATAAGGACAAGACAATTACATTGCTGCCTTTGTCTCCTATGGATATTATTAAACATGCTAAAGAGATTAAAAATAAACCTCCAACTGACATTGCTAAAAATAATGGGAATAATGGGATTAGGTTAAAAGGAGGTACTTTTCTTGCTACAACTTCTGCTACTGCTGAGTTATGAGATAATCCTGATGCCCCATGTTATACTATGTTTTGTCAACCTATTATGTCTGGTGCATTGCCTGCTGTCACTAACCTTTTGCAGGAGTTCGTTGATGATGGGATGGAGTCAAGGACGACTCCAATTCAAGAAGGGGAGGATGAAGAGGACATCGCCACGCTAGACACACCGATGCTATGGTCTTCCCCAAGTTGCAATTCATCCCCAACTCAGCTGCCACGCCACCCTCAGATTCAGCAGACACGTCGTCATTGTTTCGGTCATAACTCTCTCATACGACATCGAAACGGGACGTTCTTGGATGTGTTGGAAAGAGGATGACAACGCCATCATTTTGGATCTGGTCCTAGCTCCAGAAGGTCCGTGGATCATTCTGTGTGACCACGGCAAGGTGCTGCGTCACCTATTTGGGCCAACTTGGCCATGTATCGTGTTAGGTCTTAAGCCCAAGTTGTGGACGCCCAACCCCTGGACGTCATCAACCCTAGGTCGAGTCTTAGACTATAAACACAGCTGCCGCTGCTGCTAGACAATTGGGTTTTGTTTAGAGTTTAGTTTTCCATCGAGAAACTGAATCGTTCATTGTAACTGTGGTGACAAATCCTTTTACAGTGATCCAGGGCCCCTGTTCTTGATCTCCTCCACTGTGTCGATTAGTCCTTTGAAACCGAGTTCTTGAACCCTCAATTGATATTCGCATCATTCATATTTGCAATTTCAGATTGCGTGTTTTACCTTCTTGCTTGTGTTCTTCGATTCGCTTGCAGGAAAAGCCATCTTGGCGAGGTCAATCAAGTTGTGCTTGGTTGATAACCAACGGAGCAGTGGTGTAACGGTTGCAGGGTTCGAATCGTGTCTGATTTAAAGCCGGATCGCCAATGTCGAGATCTCCACAAGTCGAACTTACCGGTTACCTCTCGAAAGATCGGGCCTGTATCTCATCACTCCTAGAAGACAAGTTCGACGGCCTCGAGCTCAACCACGTCACAAGACGTCTAACGAGGCAGCAAACGAGCTTGCAAAGCTGGCATCCGGTCGGGCACAAGTTCCCACCGATGTCTTCACCAGTGATCTATATAAGCCCTCGATCACTTACCAAGAATCAGCACAGGACGATAGTGAGCCGCCAGCCTCGGGGGCTGACCCGACCCCGGCCCCCGCCAACCCTGAGGTTATGCAAATCGAGGAGGACCTAGACATAGTGCCTGACCCCCTGTCGGACTAGAGAATCCCATACCTTAACTGCTTAGTCCGCGGCATACTCCCAACTAACAAGACCGAGGCCCGACTCCTTGCCCGCCACGCCAAGTCATTTGTCTTGCTGGAACGAGAGCTTTACAAGCGGAGCCCCACTAGAATCTTGCGACGCTGCATCCCCACTGAATAGGGGAGGAAGCTACTGTAGGACATCCATGGGGGCACCTGCGGCCACCACGCGGGGCCACGCACCCACGTCGGGAACATGTTTCGGCAAGGTTTCTACTGGCCCACTGCCGTGGCTGACGCTACCAAGGTAGTACGCTCCCACGAAGGGTGTCAGTACTATGCTCGACAAACTCATTTACCAGCCCAAGCGCTCTAGACGATCCTCATCACTTGGCCTTTGGTAGTCTGGGGTCTGGACCTTGTCAGGCTGCTCTAGAAAGCACTCAGGGGCTTCACCCACTTGCTTGTCGCCATCGACAAGTTCTCAAAGTAGATTGAGGCTCGACCAATCGCGCGAATCAAATCTGAGCAAGCGGTGCTCTTCTTTACCGACATTATTCATCGCTTCGGGGTCCCAAACTCCATCATCACCGACAACAACACGTAGTTCACCAGTAAAAAGTTCCTCAATTTCTACGATTATCACCATATCCACGTGGATTGGGCAGCCGTGGCAAACCCCCAAACAAACGGGTAGGTCAAGCGCGCCAACGGCATGATCTTGCAGGGCCTCAAGCCAAGGATCTTCAACTAGTTGAACAAGTTTGGCCGTCGATGGGTCGCGAAACTACCCACGGTCCTGTGGAGTTTGAGAACAATCCTGAGCTAAGCGACAGGCTTCACACCCTTCTTCATGGTCCATGGATCTGAGGCCATCCTTCCCACCGACTTGGAGTGTGGAGCGCCAAGGGTTAGAGCGTACGATGACCAAGGGAACCAGGCCTCCCTTGAGGATGCCGTGGACCAGCTGGAGGAAGTACGTGACATCGTCCTACACCACTCCACTAAGTACCATCAAGCCTTACGCCGGTATCACCATCGCCATGTGCGGGTCAGGCGTTCAACGTCGGGGACCTGGTGCTTCGCCTCAAATAGGACAACATGGGCCGCCACAAGCTAACGCCACCATGGGAAGGCCCGTTCGTCATCATAGAAGTACTCTGACCCAGCACCTATAAGCTAGCCACTGCAGACGACAAAGTGTTCATCAATGCTTGGAACATCGAACAGCTACGTCGCTTCTACCCATAGATGTCCAAGTTGTCCTCATGTTTAATCTCGAACGAATAAGAAAAGTACTCACTATTTTTTGCTCTGTCTAACTCTGAGAGAGACCCAACCCTACCTCTGGTTAGGGTCGGGCCTCCCTCAGGGGCTAAAAGGGGGGAAACCCCCCCAACACTACGAAATTTTTTGCAATACTTTTCGAAAAGATTTTCGTACCCGACCCCTTACATCATTGTTTAAGAAAGCGAACGTTTTAGAAAGCGAAGAGCCCCTTAGGACGGATCGGTCATATTGCGAGAAACCTACACCTCGATGGTTACGGTGCCTTTGCTCACCAGTCTAGGCCTTAGAGGTCGACTCGTACTTCTAAAAAATCCGTGAACTTAAACACAATGCGGGGATCGGGCAACCACTCGAAAAACTTTACGAAAAGTTACCCACCCGAGCCCTCCAACGACAACTAGGAAATGCAGGTGCGTTAGAGCACAAGGATCTCTCGGGTCGAGTTAATCGGACTACAAAAATCCTATATCCCCTACGGCTATAGTATTCTCGCCCATTAACCCCGACCCAGGGTATCGGACTCAATTCTAAACACTGCAGGCCTAGGCGCACTACGAAGATTGGGGTGAACATGTAAAAACTTAAAACGAACGATAAGCACAAGTTTTAAAAGAGCCCCGAGGGCTACGGACTTGTTCAATATCCTAAGCTTTTACACGGGCACCTTGCCTGGTGTTGTTTACAGATCCAAAGGTGGGGGATGACCTTTTCTTTGAACTTCGCCGCCAGGGTCTTTGCTGGCTCTAGCACTTCCTCATCAATGGCATCGAGCTCCTCCTCGGGGACATCGACGTAGCCCTCACTAAGCGCCTCTAGATCGATCTTTTGGTAGTGGGACCTGAAGACGGCGAGTGCACGCCGCATCCCAAGGTGAAGCGCCTCCTTCATTGGGTCCGAGCCCACTTGAAGGTGACCCCGAGATGACTCCGCAACGAGCTCGCTTCGGGACGCTCCTGGACCACCCCGAGGGCGTCGCACACTAGCTTGGCGGTCACACGTAGCTTGGAGTGCTCATGCTATTCCATCTTTAGGGCTTCCCACGCCGACAGAAGCTCCACCTTCACCGTGGCAAGCTTGCCCTTCAGACCTGATCATTGCAAGGGATAAGAAGCAGATTTTGAAAAACCCAATGATGGATGGGTAAAGGCACCTACCTTCTAGCTCTAGGACCCTGGCCAAGTCCTGCTGACACCCTTGGGCCACCGTGGCTCGAAGGGACTACACCTCAAACTTCAGCTGGCAGTTCTCGTCGACAAACCGAGAGGCCGCACGCGCGGCATCCTTCATCTGGTCCTCTGCGGTGGCCTTCTCCCTCTGAGCTATGATGCATTCTTGGCGAACCTCGTCACGCTCACCAAGAGCATGCTCATGCCCACGGTGGATGGATTCAAGCTTGGACTGGAACTGCTCTGAGATCCGCAACAGCTCATCACACTCATTCTTCACCTTTTGGGCCTCCTCCTGGTCCTTACGGACACGCTCAAGGAGGGCCAGCATCTTCTCCCCCATCTCGTTAGCATCGGTGATCGCCTCCTCATTACGGATGCGGAGATCCGCCATTTTGCCGTTGAGGTCGGCCATCCTCTGCTGGGCCTCCGCAAGCCATGCCTCAGCCGCGGCGGTCATCCATGCTTCCTCTGACCGGCGCCCCCATGAGCCTTGCTCGTGATGGAGAAACTCTAACTTTGTCTGGCTCTGTTCGAGCAGCGCCTACACAAGGGGCCTCGTCAAGGTCACAAAAAGAGAAAAAGACCGAATGATGAGCATTCACCTAGCTCGACGTACCATGTCAGCCAGATGGATGTCGTCGTGTAGGGTGGACAACACCAAGGACAGGGTCTAGTTGAAGCTCTGGCACCCTACCTGAAGCCAGTCCTAGTACCCCTGCTCCTCAACGTCGTCTAGTACGAAATCCGGTGGCGCCTCCGGTTGGTTCCGATCTGACCAAGTGAGGCGCAGACCGCCCCACTGGTAAGGATCTTGCCCCACCCACATGAGGGCCGCGGGCCCGCGATGCGGGAGGGCTAAGCCACCTTGACCAAGTCAGAGGGCTCACCGGACGAGACCGACACCACCTCCACCTCGACGACATCGGGCCCGCCCATCGCCGTCTTCTCTGCCTAGGACCTGCCTCCCACAGCGGACCCCACCTGAGCCTAAGGGTCCTCAGGCATGGCATCCTTCACCGCCTCCTGTGCCCTAGTGTTCGCACCCACCCTTATGGACAATCTCAACACCTCCACCATCGGAGGAGGAGGTGCCGCACCATCCTAAGGGAGCGCCGCCTCAAGAGCAAGATCCGGCTCAAACTGCGACAACTGCTCCAGCACCGCCATCCCCATCTGGACAGACTTCTCCACCTTAGCTTCTGAAAGTGCTGCCCCAACTGACAGGGTGGGGTTAGGCGGAGGCGAGGCAGGGGAGTCCGGCACCTCACGTCCCCCTACGACCACGGACGCCGAAGGTACGCTGCCGGTTGTCCCCGAGGCGGAGACGTCCGAACCCGGCATACCATCCACCAAACATGAATTAATGCATAAATAAAAAATATATAAGTAGAATAGGGGTTTAACTGATAGAATTCCATGAGTTTTGGTATATCTATGTTTTTTAGGGATGTCGGTGTAAAAAGCATATTCCTACGCGAAACCAAATGTAGAAGATTCTAGAAGACTCAAGAAATTAGACCCTCTAAGGTGGGACCCACCTGGCATAGAGCCAGTTCAACCGACCTAGGAGCCAGGTCAGCTGACCTAGGGTGGCCCCACCTGTTAGCTGGCTTATGTCGTCGATCCTCCACTGCCTTAAAGATTGCATCTCAACCGTTGTTCAAATCAGTTTAATCCAAGGGCTCACGTTCATCCCACCGGCCTATATAAACAGAGCCCTGCCCCCCTGTTCAGATCATCCTCATCTGGGTTGAAACCCTAATTTCTCCTCTATATCTAGAATTCCTAGATAGGATCAAGAGAGAAGCTTCAAGAGAAGATTAGTTTTGTAGTCCACCAAAGATTATGACTAGTCTTATTTAGAAATAGAGAGATAGAGTGTTGGAGAAGAGTTTGAAGGGAAGCTCTGGCCTGTCAGTGTCTCCTCTTTGGCTTGAACCTGCAGGATCAAGTTCCATTAACATTGGGGCTTGCTTCTGAGAGTCTTTTGGTATTCAACTTCTAATTCAAGTAAGTCTTTGTTATTATTATTCATCTGGTTTATGACTCTATTTTGAGTGCTCTAGTCTTGGTCGCTACTAGATTAGACTAGTATTCATGGTGTAAGTGTGGTGCGTAGACTTCGGTTACTCATAGATGCACCCTGCAATCCGGAGCCGTGGTAGTTCGCGAGGGTGACTCTTATAGCCTCATTGATTCTTATATATATATATATATTCCACATCCCATTTGTAGGACCTAAGTAGGACCCGGTTGCCATGTTAAAGTCATCTTATATGGTGCTTTCTCCAATGCAATGTCTCCAGCCTGAATAGTAATCACATACTTCCTCTGTCCCTAAATGTCTGTCTCTAGAAAACCGTGTTTCCCTCACAGACACGCTTTCCGGACGACATACAAATAGGGACGGAGGGAGTAGCTTATAAGGGTTAGAACTAGACGACCATAGTGACCTCCTTTTAATCCCTATAGTCTTCGTCCTTGTTGCTTTCTCAGGGGTTAAGTTTAGTCTTAGTATCACACATTTTTCTTCTGGTAAAATATAAATAACGATACTCCGAAGTACTCCTGGGTGAAGTGCTACATCGGTATACTATCTGTACGCTTGCGGATACTTATATTTCTTGTGTGTATTTAATTTATACCAATAAGCATTTCTGGCACCATTGCTGGGAAAACAGTAGTTGAGATAACTTTGAGCTTAGCTTAACCTTGTATTATACTTTTATCTTTTTCCTTTTTGTCCCATTCTTTTCAACCTTTTTGTGTTTATCCTTATGGATATTAAAAATTCTACACCTATTTACCAATGTTCCGCACCCATGAACACTAGCCATTGGCCCAAAGAATCATCCAAACCCATTTTAGCATCCGCCTATGAGCTACGACCACGTTTAATTGAGATGGTCCAGAACCATCCCTTTTCAGGAAAGGAAGACAAATACCCTTACCTACACCTATGAGATTTCGAACAGACCTGTGACCGCCTACACATAGCAGGCATGTCAAATGAGGCCTTAAGATGGAAGCTTTTTCCTTTCTCTTTGAGAGGGAGAGCTAGAATTTGGTATGACCTAACCGTAGAGAGTAAACAAGGAGATTGAGGAAGTTTGCGCTCTAGCTTCTATTTAGATTTCTTTCCTATCCATAAAGTCATCAACCTTAGAGCCAAGGTCATAACTTTTAAACAAAAAATAATGAATCTTTGGCCATAACCTGGGACCATTTTAACCTTTTTTAGAATCTGGACCAAACTAAGAATTGCAAGACCATATTTTACTTCAACATTTTTACATGGGTCATAACACAAAAACCACAGAATTTCTCACTTTAGCATCTGGAGGATCATTCTTGCATCTTTCTATTCAGGAAGCAAAAAAACTCCTAGACAAAATTTTAATAGATAAACTACCCTTAGAGCCGGAAGAGAATTCTATAGGAGAAGAATCACCAGTAGTTGAACCTAAAATTTTGCCAGAACCATCACAACCTTCAGTTGATCTAAATTTCGATCCATTAGACACCCCATTTTTAGATTTTATGCTCGATTTCGGGATGAACTTTATGCCGATTATGGAAATACCTTGAAATACCATAGGAAGCCTAGGAAGACCAAAAAATTATCAAACCAAGAACTTTTAGACTCTTTCGACAAAGCTTTCCTTAAACAGACAACACGAGAATTAGTGTCTATAATTAGCAATGAGTGGTTAGAAGAATCAGAGCTTTCCTCTGATGTGATCCGCTTGGATACACCTTCTATCATCTTTCAATGCCAAATTGATAGAGACCATTTCGAAGCCTTTTACAATCCAGTTGTGGGTGTTAACATTATGTCTGCATCATTTGCACAAAATTTATTAAAACATATACCATTAACCCCAACAACCAAATTGTTGAAAAGCCCTTCGGGACACATTGTCCAAAGTTTAGGAATTTTATATGTGTTACCCATCTGGGTAAGAAAAACCATGGTTCATTTGAGCTATTATATCTTTGATATCATGGAATTTGACCTGTTGATGGGACAACCAATTGATAGGCTTATTTAAGAAGGACAAACAAGAAACTTTAATTTACGCTTAGGGAAAAACTTTAAACTCCCTCTATCCATCACTCATTCTTTAAATATCGAGACCGAGCCATGTCTGGAGTATGATCCGATAGAAGAGGTTAAGGTAGCATCTCTAGAACACTTAATAGAACACAACTTAGAGGATGATGCTAAATTCTTCATAGAGGAAGAAGACGAACCTTTGTGGAACTAGAACCTTTAAATGAATTTATAGAGCCACCTAAACCTCCAATTGAGCTTAAACCTTTGCCTGCCGGTCTTAGATATGCTTTTCTTAATAATGATCAGGAATCTTCTATGATTATAAGTGATAAACTCACTCAGAAAGAATCTTTGTGCCTAATAATTATCTTAGAAAAGCATCACTCAGCTCTTGGCTACTCACTAGATGATCTTAAAGGAATTAGTCCTGCTCTTTGTGCCCATCGCAACCCTACAATTCTAGAAATTACACCATTTAGAGAGCCCCAGCGTAGACTTAATAATGCAATACGAGAGGTAGTAAAGAAGGAAGTTTTGAAACTATTGCACGCCGGTATCATTTATCCTGTGCCACATAGTGAGTGGGTAAGCTCTGTTCAAGGTTGTGCCTAAAAAGGAGGCATGACTGTTGTTAAAAATGAAAAGAATGAATTAATCCCTCAGAGAACCGTCACTGGATGACGAATGTGTATAGATTATACAAAACTTAGCAAGGCAACAAAGAAAAACCACTTTTCGCTACCCTTCATTGATGAAATATTAGAGCGATTAGCGAACCACTCTTTCTTTTACTTTCTTGATGGGTACCCAGGTTACCACCAAATCCCAACACATCCAGATGACCAAAACAAAACCACTTTTATATATCCATATGGAACTTATGCTTACCGTAGAATGTCTTTTGGTTTGTGTAATGCTCTAGCTTCCTTTCAAAGATGCATGATGTCTATATTTTCTAATATGACTGAAGAAATTATGGAAGTTTTTATGGATGACTTTTCTGTTTATGGAAAAACTTTTAATGATTGTCTTGAAAACTTAGATAAGGTTTTGCAAAGATGTGAAGAAAAACACTTAGTCCTTAATTGGGAAAAATGTCATTTTATGGTTAGAGAAGGAATAGTGCTAGGACACTTAGAGTCTGAAAGAGGAATTGAAGTAGACAAAGCTAAATTTGAAGTAATTGAACAACTACCTCCACCTGTGAATGTTAAAGGAATAAGAAGTTTTCTTAGCCATGTTGGTTTTTATTGTAGATTTATAAAGAAGTTTTCATATATTGCTAGACCACTTACTAATCTTTTGGCCAAGAATGTTCCTTTTGAATTTGATGATGCATGTATGAAATCTTTTGAAACTTTAATGAAAACACTCATTTCTGCACCAATCATTCAACCCTCTGATGGGTCTTTACCTTTTGAAATTATGTGTGATCGTAGCGATTATGCTGTGAGGGCAGTTTTGGGACAAACAAAAGATAAGAAGCATCGTGCAATTGCTTATGTTAGCAAAACTTTGATAGGACCACAACTTAATTATGCAACAACAGAAAAAGAACTACTAGCTGTCGTTTTTGCTATTAATAAATTTAGGTCTTACTTAGTAGGTGCAAAAGTAATTGTTTATTCTGATCATGTTGCTTTGAAATATTTGCTCTCTAAGAAAGATGCTAAGCCTCGATTAATAAGATGGATTTTGCTACTCTAACAATTTGACTTAGAAATAAAAGATAAAAAAGATTAGAAAATTCTGTTGCCGATCACTTGTCTTGAATGCAATTTGAAAATCCACAGGAGCTGCCAATCAACGATTCTCTTTGGGATGACATGCTATACCAGGTCTCCCTATCTGACCCCTGGTATGCAGATATTGTTAATTTTATGGTTTCAGGGTATATACCACCAGGAGCAGATAAAAGAAAGCTTATTTATGAAAGTCATCACCACATGTGGGATGATCCGTACCTCTTCAGAGTTTGTTCTGATGGACTTCTCAGGAGATGTGTACCAACTGAGGAAGGAATTAAGATCATTGAAAGATGCCACTTGTCACCATATGGAGGACACTATGGCGCATTCCGCACTCACGCAAAAATCTGGCAGAGTGGATTTTTCAGGCCAACTATGTATGAAGACACGAAGGATTTTGTCTGGAGGTGTGGGGCATGTTAGAGACACAGAAATATTAATGCAAGAGATGTTATGCCACTCACTACCAACCTCCAGATAGAGCTCTTCGATGTCTGGGGAATTGATTATATGGGACCATTTCCAAAGTCAAAGAATTGTAAGCATATCTTGGTGGCAGTAGATTATGTTTCCAAATGGGTTGAAGCCATGCCATGCAGATCTGCTGACGCTAAGAACTCCAAGAAGATGTTCCATGAAATAATATTTGCAAGATTCGGTATACTGAAGATGGTGATCAGTGATGGAGGATCTCACTTTATTGATAGAAGTTTTCAAAAATACCTATCAAACCTCAGGATCCGTCACAATATCGCTACTCCATATTACCCTCAAACACGTGGCCAGGCAGATACATCAAATAAACAAATCAAGAATATTCTTCAGAAAATAGTCGACGAGATGGGGGCTGCTTGGAAGGATAGGTTACCCGAGGCATTGTGGGCATATCGTACTGCCTACAAAACGCCAATTGGAATGTCACCTTATCAACTGGTATATGGAAAGACCTGTCACTTGCCTGTTGAGCTAGAATTCAAGGCTCACTGGGCTATCAAGAGATGGAATATAGATCTAGATGAAGCCGGTGTGAAAAGAAGGATGCAACTCTCAGAACTCGACGAATGGATTAGAAAGCATATCACAATGCCAAGATTTACAAAGAAAGAACCAAAATATGGCATGACCGGAGAATCAAGAAGAAAAGCTTCGCCCCAAGAGACGAGGTATTACTTTTTAATTCCAGGATGAAATTATTCGGGCACAGAAAATTACGGAGTAAATGGGAAGGACCATACACGGTGATTAATGCGTCATCACATGGAGCGGTAATACTTCAGAATGACAAAGGTACGTTATTCAAGGTAAATGGACACTGCCTCAAAATCTTTTTAGAGCCCAATAAAGATCCAGAAGAATTAGATATCATAGAATTTATTAATTTCTCATGATTTTTAGGCCTGTCCGCTTTCTTTTTGATTTTTCGGTTGAAAGTATATTTTTAGGATATAAAATATTATTAGAAAACATCGCGAAAAAGGAGCCCACGAGATGAACTTGGGCCAGGTCGCCTGACCTGGAGCCTAGGTCGGCCGACCTGGGTTTGTCCCATTTCGCCGCCGCCTTTTTTCGTTTCGCGTATTTCGATAGATTCTTCTAGAAAATTAATATGTCGCGAATATTCGGTCATTCTCCGATGCGATTAACCATTTGGGACGAGATTTGACCCCTGGATCAAGTTGAACACCCCCTATATAAACAGCCCCCTGTTAGCCTTCAACCTCATTCCATCAAAGCTCTCCTCTCTTTTAGATTAGAAGCTCTCCTTCTCCCAAAAGCTCCCCGTGGAAGACAAGCAAATCATCCCCCACGGGATGGACCTCAATCAAATTCCAGTAGACAACTCTCTAGTCATAGTTCTAGTTGAAGATCCTCTCCCTCTGTCTGTCAATCCTCCCAAGCCACTAGCTCCTGCCAAACCTTGTAACTATGAGCGAGCCTACTTTGCCCAAGTTTATGCTCCAACTCTTCCATCTCCACCGGAGCGTCTCCTACTGAAGAATGCTCCACCGAAGGGACCGATCATCAAGGTGCCGGCCGACACCAAGCTGCTCCTGCCGAAGGACAATAAGGTGCTAACCAAAGTGAAGATGGACAAGCTGGGAAAGATCATCTATGCCAAGTACTCCTTACGCCCAACCATCGAAGGCATACGTGCCCATCCATCCAAAGTCAAGTTTCTACCACCCAAGGAGGCACCACAGAAGGCACCGCCACAAGAGAGGAGGAAGCGTCAGAGGACTACAGTAGCGTTGCTAGAGGAGCAAGTTAAATTCCTTGCATAACTTGTAAAGTCCTTAGATAAAGATCATAAGCTTGTTAGTAGGTCGATGACAACCACCAACGAGAGGATAGACCTAGAACGCATAGAACGTAAGAAATTAGAAGCTAAGGTTGAGAGCCTCGCTAGTGATGTTCGTGGCGAGGGTAAGGAGAAGAAGTAAAAATTAGGTTATAAATTAGGGCACCCCAGTTATCAGTCTTAAATTTAGGTTTATTAAATTAGGTTTGTTTTTGTCAAATGTAATAAAGTGCCCCAATTTTTAGGTTTGCATTATTAGCTCAGTTAATAGAGTGATTTATTATTACAAAGTTTGCCTTATTTATTGAATAAAATTGATTACCATAAATGTTCTCTATTTTTGGATATGTGTTTTTGTCTCCACCTTGCTGTGCATGAGGAATAACAGGAAACAAGTGTGGGAGAGACACATCATGACGACCAAATAGGAAACGATCGCAAAAGTTACAAAAATTGGAATTAAAACGTCACAAGGACCACGCACAACCCAGGGCGGCCACCCTGTTTGCTAGGGCGGGCAACCCATCCTAGCTCCGCCTCGATGCGCGCTTCGTCCACGGTCAGGTATGAACCCAATACACTCTATTTTTATATATGTTGCTCCCTATTTTGAATTAAATTAAAAATTCATTAATAAAATCATTTAAAATATAAAATAAATATTGCTGTAGTCATGACTTAAGCACGGCTTCACATAACACTTTTTCTGAAAGTCTTGTTACTGTTAGGAACTTAATTTTTAGGGACCCCGTGTCACTTAAGTTGTCGTGGAATATGAGATAGTAGAATAATGAGAACCTGATTCTTGATGTCTAGTCATTAGAGAATTTAATTTTAAAAATAAAAAATAAATAGCTACACTTCTCCTCCGTTGTAAAAGTAATATCCCATTAGAGCCATACATGATTTACGTATTGAAAACTAGCTCATAAGCTACTTGTTTTGTATTGAGTATTGTCAAACCTTATGACCCGTGTTGAGAGGTTTATCAAGCTCCCAAGATCAAGATCACGTACACTTCACATATATACGCTGCTCTTACACTGGGAGTACACAAAAACATGCCTTTCTATCCATCTAAAAATGTTTTACTCCTACACTGGGAGAAAATACAAAAAGAAGTTTGTTAGGAATAAATGCTCCAAGTTCTTGTAAATATCTTTCTTAAAATTTTCTAATTGCAGAAAGGAGGCATGCGGCTATATAAAAAAAGAGAAGTATTGAAAAATAATGGACAAGTGTCCAAGCAAAAGTATTGAAAAAAAGAGAAGAGAAAGAAAGAAAGAGATAGCCCATGTTCTCTAGTAAAAGTCTTCAATATTTCAAATTAGAGAGACGTGTTTTTAAGGAGCAACGTAGAAATAGGATAGCCACCTCATATATTCCACATACATGCACATCTTGATCTAGGAGTATGACATTCCCCTCCATGGATCTGAGTTTTGATATAGCAACATATGCAAAGTAAGTATGCTACATCCTTGAATTACCTACAACTCCACATAAGCTTTATAGAGATAGATGTAAAGAAGGCATTAATCATCTATGCCTTGGTGAGGATCCAAAAGTACCACATATATGAGTGATTTGACAGTACTACATGAAGCAGAGGGTAAGCTATGTCTTATTTTCAAAACTTATGCAAAAACTCCAATTGACATGATTGAAGGAAAAAGATAATCTGTCTTAAGCTGTTCCATTCTCTAACCGCCTAAAGTTTCATGGTAGACAAATTAAATCCTGCAGTACAGGTATGACTAGGAATGGTTTTATGTTGATAAATTGTCCTAAAGTTATGTTTGCAGTGATCCAACCTTTTCTCGAGGACGAGTAAAAGACTAAGTGTGGGGGAGCTTGTTGACGGTTGTTAAGTGTCATTTTAAACTGTCAACCAAACATGAATTAATGCATAAATAAGAAATATATAAGTAGAATAGGGGTTTAACTGACAAAATTCCACAAGTTTTGTTATATCTGTGTTTTCGGGGATTAAATGAGAAAAAGAGGCAAGAAATGGTGGATGTCGGTGTAAAAAGCATATTCTAACGCGAAACCAAACGGAGAATATTCTAGAAGACTCAAGAAATCAGACCCTCTAATTTGGGACCCACCTGGCATAGAGCCAGGTCGGCCGACCTAGGATGGCCCCACCTGTCAGTTAGCTTGTGTCATCGATCCTCCACCGCCTTGAAGATTGCATCTCAACCGTTGTTCAAGTCGGTTTAATCCAAGGGCTCATGTTCATTCCACCGGCCTATATAAACAGAGCCCTGCCCCCCTGTTCAGATCATCCTCATCTGGGTCGAAACCCTAATTTTTCCTCTACATCCAGAATTCCTAGATAGGATCAAGAGAGAAGCTCCAAGAGAAGATTAGTTTTATAGTCCACCAAAGATTAGGACTAGTCTTATTTAGAAATAGAGAGATAGAGTGTTGGGGAAGAGTTTGAGGGGAAGCTCCGGCCTATCGGTGTCTCCTCTTTGGCTTGAACCTGCGGGATCAAGTTCCATTAACATTGGGGCTTGCTTCTAAGAGTCTTTTGGTATTCAACTTCTAATTCAAGTAAGTCTTTATTATTATTATTCATCTGGTTTACGACTCTATTTTGAGTGCTCTAGTCTTGGTCGCTACTAGATTAGAGTAGTATTCATGGTGTAAGCGTGGTGCTTAGACTTCGGTTACTCGTAGATGCACCCTGCATTTCGGAGCCGTGGTAGTTCTTCTGCATCTTTCAAAGCTGTTGGCCAGTAGAAACCGGAGCGGATTTTATCCACCAGAGTCCTTGAGGCTGCGTGGTTGCCGCAACAACCTGAGTGGATTTCTTCTATGATTTCTTTTCCTTCTTCTCTTGAGATACATTTAAGAAGTACCCCTGACGACGTGGTTCTTCTATACAGGTTGTCGCCTACAAGGATGTAGTTCTTGCTTCTTCTGATTATCCTGGTGGCCTCTTCCCTATTAGATGGTAGTTTGTTTTCTTTGATGTAGTCGATGAAGTCTTGAGTCCATGATCTGGTGATTACCATGATCTGGGTTGTTGGTGCTTATGGCTTAGAGGTTATCCCACCGGGTTGTTTTATAGAGGGTGATGGCAACTCCTCTATAAACACACCTGGCGAGACCTTTGCTCTGTCCGATCCCAGCTTGGCGAGAACATCTGCTGCAATGTTTGAATCTCGTAGAACATGCAGGATTTCTAGTCCTTGGAAATTTTTCTCTAATTTTTGTACTTCAGCACAATAGGCGTCCATGTTATTTCTGGTGCAGTCCCAATCTTTGTTGACTTGATTGATGACCATATCTGAATCGCCATAGACAAGTAACCGTTTGATTTCAAGAGAAGTCGCAATCCGTAGCCCATGGATGAGTGCTTCATATTCTGCTTCGTTATTTGTGGCTTGCCATAGTATCTGGAGTACGTATTTAAGTTGTTTTCCTTCTGGGGTTATGAAAAGAACACCTGTGCCCGCCCCGCCTAACTTGAGTGATCCATCGAAGTACATCTTCCAATGGTCGAGGAGGGCATCTGGCGCGGGTTGTTGGATTTCTGTCCATTCGACCACGAAGTCTGCGAGTGCTTGTGATTTTATTGTTTTCCGAGGAGAGAAATCGATATTTATTGCTCCGAGTTCCACTGCCCACTTTGATATGCGTCCTGTCGCATCTCTATTGCGCAGGATGTCTCCGTGAGGGAAGTCTGTTACTATGGTAATCTTGTGGCCTTCGAAGCAGTGTCGTAGCTTGCGGGAAGTGATTAGGAGGACATAGAGTAGTTTTTGCACATGCGGGTACTGTATTTTTACGTCTATCAGAACCTCGCTGTTGAAGTATATCGGCCGTTGTACTTTATATACATGCCCTTCTTCTCTTTCCACCACAATTGTTGCACTGACCACAGTAGGTATTGCCGATATGTATAACATCATGTCTTCATTCTTCTTAGGTGACATAGTATGGGTGATGAGGTGAGGTACACCTTAAGGCTTTCAAAAGCCTCCTTGGCTTCCTCTGTCCACTCAAACTTGCCTGTCTTTTTTAGTAGCTTGAAGAAAGGGAGTCCTTTTTCGCCGAGTCATGAGATGAAGCGATTGAGGGTTGTCATGCTTCCTGTGAGTTTTTGCACATCTTTTACATAGCGTGGGGGTGCCATTTCTATTATGGCTCGAATTTGCTTAGTGCTTGCTTCTATCCCTCGATTACTAACCAGGAATCCGAGTAGTTGTCCTGATGGTACCCCGAAAACATACTTGTTTGGGTTCAATTTCCACTTCCACTTATTTAGATTTTCAAAAGTCTACTTCAAGTCTTCAATTAGCATGTCTGAGTTTTTTGTCTTTACTACTACATCATCGACATAAGCTTCCGCGTTGTCACCAATCTGTTCACTGAGACATGTTTTAATAGCTCTTTGATAGGTGGCGCCGGCGTTCTTGAGTCCAAAGGACATGGTTTTATAGCAATAGGCACCGAACGGAGTGATGAAAGATGTCTTGCTCTGATCTTCTTCTCTTAATACAATCTGATGATAGCCTGAATAGCAATCAAGGAAAGATAGCAGGGCGGATCCTGCCGTTGAATCAACAATTTGATCTATTCGTGGTAACCTGAACGGGTCCTTTGGGCAATGTTTGTTGAGATCCGTGTAATCGACGCACATGCGCCATTCTGCGGTGTTCTTTTTCTATACTAGAACGGGATTTGCTAGCCAATCTAGATGAAAAATTTCTCTTATAAATCCAGCTGCCATTAATTTCGTAATCTCCTTCTTGATTGCTTCCTTTTTGTCTGGTGAGAATCTTCTCAGTCGTTGCTTGATTAGTTTAGAGCCTTCATTGACATCGATTCTGTGCTCAGCCAACTCTCTTGGGACACTTGGCATGTCGGTCGGCTTCCAAGCGAAGATATCTTTGTTGTCCCAAAGAAAGTTGGTGAGCGCGAGTTCCTATTTAGCCAAGAGGTGAGCACTGATGGTCGCTGTCTTCTCAGGATCACCAGTACCTAGGTCAATTTTCTTTACATCGGCTTTTTTTTGTGGTGTAAGGATGCAAGGTTTCTTTGCTGGGATCTCTAGCTCTTCCGGGTTCATTTATGCAGCGACTGTGGCAATTTCTTCTCTGCCATCGGTTGCTTGTGCTTTGGCCATGATTTGGATTGCTTGAATGTCACAATCGAAACCATGCTTCAGGTTGCCCCGGAGGGAGAGTTTTTTGTGAGGTCCTGGCATCTTGAGCAGGAGGTATGGGTAGTGAGGTATAGCCATAAACTTTGCAAGTGCTGGTCTTCCAAGGATGGCATGATATGATGTCTCGAAGTCCGTAACTTCAAACTGAATGAATTTGGTTCGGTAGTTTGCTTGTGTTCCAAACATGACTGGTAAAGTGATTTGTCCGAGCGGCATGACGGCTTTGCCGGGTACTATTCCATAGAAGGGTATTCCTGTTGGGGTAATCAACCCGGCAAAGTCTGGCCCCATCTTCCTTAGCGTTTCTGAAAATATGATATTGAGTCCAGCTCCTCCAATGATCAAAACTTTGGTGACTGTCATCCCTGCTATAGTTGGATCAAGGACTAGTAGATATAGGCCAGCATTTCCAATGCTAGTCCATTGATCTTCTCATGAAAACTGGATTGGGTACTGTGACCAATTTAGGTACCTTGGGATGGCTGGCTCGGCTGCCATGATGCTGCGGAGAGCCAGCTTGTCTTGGTGCTTGCTTCTGGAACCTAGGACTCCAGAGAAGATTACTGCAACTGTTCCCTTTGGCTGTTGGAATCCTTTATCTTTCGTGTTGTCTTCGTCTTTCTTCTTGTTATCCTCTTGTTTATCTTTGTTTTTCCTTTTCTTGTGTACCGATCAATGAAGATTCGGTTGTCTCCTGTTGTGTGATTTCCTTGTGGGTGCCATATACAGTGCATATTCTCGATGTCTTCGAACCTCCTGAATTTTAAGAATTTTTTTGTCTTGTTGGCCATGGCGATGGTGTTGTCTGGTCCGCGCTTCCTGTCTAGATGTCCCATTTTTGGAAAATTTCTCCGGTCCAAGTTGTCTCTGTTGTTTTCTCGGTTGTTTCTATCCGGAAATCTTTCCATAATCTTTTCTTCAGCCATGATCATTTTTTCTACCGCGCGTTTGAATTCTTCATTATTCCTTGGGTTTTCTTTGCAAAAATCTTAAAATTGCCATTTGACCATGATTCCGTGGGAAAAGGCTTCAATCACTTCTCGTTTGGTGATGTCATATACCTAGGCATGTAATTCATCTAAACATCGATAATAATCTCTGAGGCTCTCACCTCCCTTTTGCTTGAGTCCTTTTAGCTCTACATGTGTGATGAGGTGCGTAATGATGCCCGTGAAGTTTTCACAGAAGGCTCTTTACAAGTCCTCCCAGCCTCCGATTGACTCCAGGTTCAATTTATCGAACTATTGGAGGCGCATGTTCTCTAGGGCCATGGGAAACAATAATGCCTTGATATCATCATCTCCGCCGGCTAGCTCGATTGATTGCGAGTAGATTTTGAGCCATGGCTTTGGTTCGGTCTTCCCATCATATTTGGAGTGGTTTGACGGCTTGAACTTGTGTGACAGCCGTACCAAAGCAAGTTACCTTGAAAAACAGGGAAACCTATCGTGCGTTCCGACTTCTCTGTGTTCTGACTCGGCTCTCTCTTTCTGCCAGCTGTTATTTAGCCTAGGAATAAATCGTGGGGATGAGCGGTGAGATGCTCTACTCCTTTCTTCTCTCGGACGCTCGACTTGATTACTCCGGGTGTTGTCTCTCCTTTTCTCTTGATTCTGGCTCTCGTTTGGTCCTAGTCTCTCGAAGGCGGACCTCCTTTGACTTTGCGCATCTTGTTCATGTGATGCTGTTCTAGCAGGAAGCCTGGAATGAGTTCTTATGCCATGCGCCCTTAGAACTGTTGTTCGGAGAACTTCTCGGAGTTGTTCTTGTTCCTCGTTGGGATGCGAGATTGCTTTGAGTTCTTCTAGTGCTTCCCGTATCTTGTCGTAAGGAGCTTCGTGTACTCTAGTTGCACGCCTTTCTTCGGCTTCTTTTTCTGATTTCCTCTTATGGTATTCGGCCAGCTCTATCTTGTACGCATCCTGTGCTTCTTTTCGTTGCCTAGCACGGCGTCTGCGGCCTTCTTTTAGTTTGTTCCTTCTTTCCCTAGCTCGTCTTTGGCCCTCAGATTCACCATCGTATTCAGGAGCGTTGGGCGATATGTTTGATTCTGATTCATCTGAAGATCTGACATCGGGTGCAGTAGGCGGCATCGGTAGTGGCCGCCGAATCATGAAGGCTTCTCGGCCTGACACCAGGCTTTTCTTGCTGTAGTTGCTGACGACTTCAGTTGGAGTGTCGGCTTCGGGGAGCGCACTACCTTCTTGGTAGGGTAGAGTGGTATCTTCTTCAACTAGTCGGGCATTGTTGTTCTAGGGACATGTACCCGGCCAGTGGACTAGGCAGTCTTTAGACGTTACGGTCAATACGAGACCTTCTTGTGCCCCGGTAAGATGTAGCCTCCGTGCTCGACCAGCCATATTTTGGAGTAAATCTTGACACGTCTTCGCCATGTTGTTAAGTCCGGTTGGAAGGCGACTCAACTTCTTAGAAGAAACCTAAAGTAGATTCGAATTGATCTCTTATAGAGTTGATGCCGTGTTCTGGAGTCCAATCGGAAAAGAACTTGGCTTGCCTTTAAAAGAACCCAAATAGGACTCCGAGGGGGAATCCAATCCAGATGTCAAGTCAAGACTGGTTGTCGTCGGGGTCCGAGTTGATTCGGACATCGTAAGCCTTTCGGCGAGATCTTTGGTAAGCTTCGTCGGAAGAGTGAGTTCCTCACAGGCTTCTAGAGCTTCGCGAGACATCCTTGGAGGTTGCCCTTGTCGTCCGCCTCGCAAACCCATGATCCAAAGATGAAGATTGATCCCATTGGGAAAATCATGTTGTCGAAATCCGTAGAGCTCATGATCGTGATTGCGCCGAAAGCCCCTACCTGGCGCACCAGCAGTCGGTGTTTGACCACCGATAGCCTGCCATGAGGGTACCTAGGACAGTTGTTCGGGCTTTGACATGTGCTAGAACTCGACGGTGAACGCAGAGACAGTCAATTTATCCTGGTTCAGGCCCTCGATCATGATCGAGTAATAACCTTATGTCCAGTCGGTGTTAGCCTTGCGTTGGATTATTTGTGTTATCTTGTCTCTCGTTACAGGGGTGCCCATAGCCCCTCTTTATATAGGTAGAGAAGGCTGTGGTGCGGTTATAATCCTAGTCAGATCTAAAGAAGGTGTCCTAAACTAGATACAGAAGTTACTTTCTATAGAAATCCGACTAGTCTGTCCTATTCTACTTGGATTCGGTGTAGTGGATGCTACACCTCTCCTATCTCCAGTTAGTGGGACAGGCCAGGGCCCACGACTCATAGTCACATTGTTGGGGAACCCTGTGGGTCTCGCGTCGACAACGCCCCGCCAGCACCTTGCATTTATAGTGCCGTACGAGGCAACTGAATGGTCGCCAAGTACCCAGCCCCCACGCATGCGAAGACCAAGGCACCTCTCCACCTTCCCACGCACTGGGATACGAGGCGTTGTAGTAACCGTATCCTAGCATGACATCTCATCTTCCCTAGACGGGCTCACTCGATTTAAAGCCCTTGAAGGGATAACTCATCCCTCCAAGGCCTCGGGGGCTACACCCGGCGAGTACGCTCACGCGCACCCACCGGACGACTTCCTTCAAACCAAACAAACAACAACTACCCATGAGCACTCGACCTCAAGCCTCTGAAGGAGTGCTCCACTCCACCACAGGCTTGGAGGCTGTTGTCGGGTATCGATAGTAGGCATACCAAACCAAGACGTTAATAGCACGTCAATTGTTAGATCACCCGAG
Organism: Saccharum hybrid cultivar R570; assembly: GCA_038087645.1. NCBI lineage: Eukaryota > Viridiplantae > Streptophyta > Magnoliopsida > Poales > Poaceae > Saccharum > Saccharum hybrid cultivar. The sequence continues at coordinate 15,178,997 of JAQSUU010000259.1, forward strand.
GCTTAGGGATGGTTTCTGCCTCGTTTGAGCCCCCATGACGTCATCAAAGCGCCCAACCCCTGCGCCCCATCGGGAACAATATCCGCCTCGCCCGACCCCTATAACGCAAGCACGGGAATGCCTGACCCTCTTGGCATACTTCCGCCTTGCCCGAGGGACACGTAGAGCCCTCTGGCAGGGCGGGGAGCCACGAGGGCCCCACCATGACACCCATTGCCACTGATAGGATGGATATGACCATGCACAGTGGACGGGAACATGGGAACCATACTCTGATCCAACATGGCTCCGGTCATTCCACCACCACGACGACCATACCTCTACAGTGACAGGGTAACGACAACTATACCATCTAACTCCCTCTCTACGCAAATCCAGGCACACGCACTGTCCATCCTCGACGGTACGGAAGCACACAGGACGAAGCGTGGCCACAGCACGTTGTACCAGTGGATGGAGAGGCCAAAAGCTCGACGCCCATGACGTCTCTACGCTACAGGGTAACTGCTCACGCCGGATAAGGAAGAAGACGGCCACACCTAAGGCTATATTTTTTGTTTTTCTCTTTCGTCTTTTCCCTATTTTTACCTTTTTACCACAAATATAACCTGAGCCCTCTCCTTGGAAACTATAAAAGGGGAGATAGGGGCCACATTTAGGGAGAGGCCGATCGAAACATACCCCCATTGAATCAGATCTCACTGACCAAGCACTCAAGAACACACCCACTCTCACACACATACTCCAACCAAGAGACCTGGGATCCACTCCTTCTCTCGAAAGCTTGTAACCCCTACCATAATTAAGCACCCCGGTGCAAAGCAACACGAGCAACAGCAGAATCCACTGGACGTAGGGACATCTTTGTCCGAACCAGTATAAACCCTCGTGTCCACATTGCACACCATCCGGGTCTAGACGCGCAGTCACAAATTTACCCGTCTTAGTGTCTAGAATGTGTTCTAGACACGGACACGTCCCCTCTCTTCCATCGACCCCGGGGATATGTGTTTGGATCCGGAGACTAAAGTTTAGGAGGTGTCATAATAGGTGTCACATCGGATATTCGATACTAATTATAAAATAATTATAGAAGTCGTGACTAATTTACGAGACGAATCTATTAAGTAAGACTAATTAATCCATCATTAGCACATGTTTGTTGTAGCACCACATTGTCAAATCATGGACTAATTAGGCATAATAGATTCGTCTCACAAATTAGTCTCAAACTGTGCAATTAGTTTTGTAATTGGTCTATGTTTAATACTCCAAATTAGTATTAAACATCCAATGTGATAGGAATTAAACTTTAGGAGGAGAAACCAACACCCCCGCATCACATCCATCCTACAAACAACGCTGACATTGATAGCGAGGCTGGGCGCCTGGACTGGATGGGATGACGGTCCACGGCGATGATTGACGACTGACGCGCCCCGCCACGCAACTACTCCCTCAGTCCCATTGAGGGGGTGTTTAGTTCCCATCCAAAAACTTTATACCCCATTCCATCGAATATTTAGAGACATGCATGGAGCATTAAATATAGATAAAAAAATAACTAATTGTACAGTTTGTATGTATTTTGCAAGACGAATCTTTTAAGCCTAATTAGTTCATGATTGGACACTAATTGTTATAGTTACAAATGTGCTACAGTACCCCCGAAAACTTTACAGCCCCTGAACTAAACATGCCCTGAAAGAGTCGTTTTTGACTTTTGAACTTCTCGTTTGACTGTTCATCTTATTCAAAATTTTTATGCAAATAATTGTTGGCACGCGAAATTAATCCGCCCAACAACACGATAACTATCGTGCTTTCGCGACGACGAGCGATTGCTTTCCGAGAAAAGCAACAAAGGATCCTCACTTTCGTGGAGGGAAGCCGACCGTTTTTCAGCGCAAAACGGCAAAGATGAACCAATCCCTAGGGCTGCTAGGGCTCGGCAAGAACTACGAACTACTATGCTGGAAGAAAACGTAGATGAAAAAGTAATGTATATTGTGTATATGTCGATTGATCAGAAGGGACAATCGGCCGCACCCGTAATATTTATACAGGTCTGCCTAGTCTTCGGCAGGAGTACATGAGTCGGAATCCTAACCGGATACGAATACTCATATGTTTTGTTCCCTACATAACAAAATAAAATATTCCTTCTATAATCCTCGGTTTGTTTGGCTTTGTACGTAAGACATACCAAATATTAACTAAGCCAACTAGGATTTGCCTCCTCCGACTAAGAATTCATCTGAAGAGTCCTTCTCTGACTGATCCTTCCCAATCTTACGTATGATCTTCATGAGGCATATATTGACGGGATTTTGCACCAGTGCCATAATTAATCCACGCGTGATCTTCCCTTCCACAGTTGCTCCTACAGCTGGATATCCAATACCAAACTCACTAGCCAGCACTTGCCAATCCAGAAAAATGCCTCATTGCTCCTGCATACTTCTGCTCGAATAGCTGTTAGTGTCTGATTTATTTCTCCCAAATTAAACCGGCCAATAAAAATATTACAGTAGCGTATGAATAAGACAGCGCTAATTCAAACCGAAAGTAGAAACCAATCCGGCCAACCAAATTATGCCATCAACACATGCCCCCCTGTTTTCGGTACAGTTGCATTTACCGAAAATACTAAGGCTGTGTTCACTTGGCATACGAACCCAAAATATTTTCTCTTCCACCCATCACATCGAATCTTTGAATGCATGCATGGAGCATTAAATATAGGTAAAAAAAATAACTAATTGCATAGTTTATCTGTAAAGTTCGAGACGAATCTTTTGAGTCTAATTAATCCATGGTTGGACAAATTTCACCAAATAACAACGAAAAGTGCTACAGTAACTTTTCACCCAATTTTTCTCAACTAAACACACCTTAAGAGTCAATCTTTTACCTTAGGACAATGCCTGTAGCTCCACCGGCCATAATATTGCTCAGGGCGATGTCTAGATAGCACATTGGCCAAATATATATTTGCTCAGGGCGATGCTTGAAGAACACATCGGCCATAGCACTATCAAGCAGCTTGCCACACACTAGGATAGTACGTATTCAAATATTTACCATTTAGAGCTTTAGGCAATTTCTCCCCCTGCAAAGATTGCACAAAATATGAATTTTCAGTAACAATCTCTACAACTCTATAGGGTCCTTCCCAACTCGGCGACCATTTGCCGAATTTATTATCTTTAGTTCCTAGAAGGCAAAATCGTTTTCCATACTAAATCTCCTATCTGAAACGATTTTTCCCTAACTCTTTTATTATATGCCTTAGCTACCCTCAATTTCTCTTTTTCAATTTCACGTAAGGCCTTTAATCTCTCTTCTGGAACCTCATCTATACTGAGAGTCAATCTTTTACCTTAGGTTTGGATAATGCCATCAACACATGCCCTTCGGTTTGGATAATGTTACTGACTAGCGGAGCGGGGGAGCGATTGTGCTGCGGAGCGGCGTACAGACAGAAGCACGGAGGCCTGGTTTAGTTTCAAAATTCAGAATTTAAAAAGTGCTACAGTAAAACTTGCGGCACATACATGAAGTACTAAATGTAGACGAAATAAAAAAAACGAATTGCACAGTTTGCGTGAAAATTGCGAGACGAACGTTTTGAGCCTAATTAGTCCGTGATTTGACACTAAAGTGCTACAGTACACTTTTGCTAATGACGGATTAATTAGTCCTAATAAATTCATCTCGCTGTTTCTAAGCTAGTTGTGCAATTAGTTTTTTTGTTAGTATCCGAAAACCCCTTCCAATATCGCACGAAATATCCGATGTGACATTTCCGCTAAAAACTTTTCGGAAATAAACGAGTCTGGAGTAGGGGCAGCCGGCTGGCAACCGTCCGGCGCGGCGTAGCAGCAGGGCACCGGCCACCAAAAGATGCGGCGGCGTGTCACACATTTTAATTCTTGTGTTCCCCGTTTGTGTCACACGGACGCACGGAGCAGCGGCAGCCAGCTGGTCTCTGTCCGTACGCCTTCTTGTGTTTAGCTCTTTTTTTAATTCACATTTTAATTCTTCAGTATTAACCTCCATTTTTGTGCACATTTTATTATTTTAATTCTCTTGTGAAGGACTCAAAAATTCAAAAATCCAGCCTTATTTGACTAAACTATTGATATCTTCAGTTGCGGATTTGAGACGAGATGTACGGCACCTGCGGCATACTGGGCAGACACCAGACAAAGATCACTCTGGGTCGGCGAGTTGAACTGTTTGTGCTGCACCTACGTGCTTCTCTTGGATTGCCCTTCAGTTTGGATAATGTTATCTTAGACTCTTAGTCCATGTATGTTCATGCCTGATAGTGTTTTCATGCAATTTTTTATCATGCGAAATTTAGTCCATTTTAGCTTGGAGTCATAGAAATTTCCAATTGAGATTCGTCATTTGTGATGAACTCAAAATTGCAAAAATAAAAAAATAACATTGTCCTCTCAAATCGTTGTATGTTTTCATATAACACCCCTTTAAATTACTATACATTGATCTTGTATGGGATATAATGAACTTGTTACATTGATCTAGGTGTTTTGCGCTCTTTTATCGGTTCCTCCTATATATTTTTCATGGATCCGCCGTTGTGGCGGACGAGAGAATAGGTGTCCTTGGAGAAGGAGCGCGCGGTCCACTCACGGTGACTGTGGGTGGGCTTCACGAAGATGGAATTGGATGGAACCACTAGGGATTGAGAGCTGAATGGCAACCCTAACGTCCTTGAGGTCTGAGGTGTTGCCTCACCGTTTTGAGCCCAAACAATCACTTTGTGAAATGTTTAAAAAAAAACATTATGTGCCAGCGGTTCTTGGCTAACCATTGTTTTTTGTTGGTAGGGAAATATAAGTTTGTTTCAAATCTACATATTGTATTTGATTTTTATTTTTCCTTTGATGAAGATTGTATTTACTACTGCTATTGGAGTTACCGTGATTTGCATCAAACAACACACCTTTTTGTATAAAAAACATAATTTGCAAGTTGCACAAACATCTATCACCCCTAATTATTTATTAATTCATATGCACTTATATTCTATTTTATTGTAATTTTTCATATATAAATATATATGAGGTAGAGTGGGGGAATTCTCTCTCATATCTCTGTCTCTCTTTTTTTTCAAAGAGAGGAACATTGAAAATTTAAATAGGTAGTATTGGATTTATTAAGGATTGGTGATTAAAACACTATGTTAATAATTTCTCCTTTGCAAACTATAAGTCATTCTGTCTTTCTTACGTAAGAGATTAAAATTCAAACAACTTAATTGTCTTGAACTCATGAGCCGTACACATGCACTTAGATAGCATATGTCTAACCAACAAACGGAGTCTGATTCTAAAGCGTATTAGAACAAGTGACACAAGATATAAATCACGTTGCAACGTACGGGTATGTTTGCTAGTTAAATATATACTAAATAAAGAGGCAAAATTTCTGGCACTAATAATTTTTCGTCCAACTTTTAATACTAAACTGACTCGGTCTCGGTCATCAGCTCTACAAAACCGTGTCGGTTTTTCTGTGCGAACCAGCATGCGGATGGGAATCGGAAGAGGCAACGCCCATGTGGTTTTTTATTGGCGCGGGTCTAATGCATGGAGCGTGCTCTCGATTCTAAATATTTTTTATAATAAAATAGCTCACGTGGGACCTATCTAAATGGAGCTGTGCGATCCAATGACCCAGAGAGCTTCAGGTGTGTGTGCAGGGGATCGCCAACGTGAATCTAGTGCTCGATTGGATTGTAGTGTGTGTGTGTCTGGATCCGGTCATCTTCGTTGCTTCTTGTGCTCATGACGAACTTGTTAGTGGGCCGGGGTTTAGTAGTATCGCTGAGAGGATGAGTGTTCTTTATTTCCGAGCACGTCTCGTTATGATTTTCTCTTCTTTTTATATACACCAAAAGATACAATATTTTGTCTATAAATTCTTAACTCTCTCCTAATAAATAAAGATTCTCACTACTAAATTGTTATGTAATTTGATTGGAAATAAAACTTATTTTTATTAGAATCTGCATGAGCCAATAGTCCCATGAGCGGTCTAAGTAATTAAATTGTAAACTAAAATCTTGAGCCGTTTGTCGTCTATTCTAGTCTAAATAAATATCTCCAAACAATACTCATATCTAAAAAAGCTAAAACAACTTATAATGTAAACTATAATTTAGACTAGAGATATTAGTTTTTTCCCCTTCCGTTACAACGCATGGGCATGTATAAACAGGGGGAAAAAATCTCAATAACCTCACTAGCCATTTTGCATTTAACTGTGTGATGTTTTTGTCAAATACTAATGGTGTGTCATTCCAGAGAAAAGTATATCACAATATTTTATTTCAACCATTTTTCTATCCCGTTGTAACGCACTGGCATTTTGCTTGTGAAGATTTAAAAATTGAATCAACACTCATCATCTCATGTCCTAATAAAGAGACAAAAATCCAGTGCCACCCGTGGCAGCAACACTACGGCCACCCATCAGGCCATGACCCATTCCAGGCGAGAATCCACTCGATGGTCAATCACCCGGGCCAGAGCCCAGGGGACAGGGGCAACGTAGGAAAATAAAGGAGGCCGCCAGTGTTGAATATGCCGATACCATTCATACGATTAGCTCTGAGCTCTCGGCACCATTCACATCTGGTATTGTCCCTGCCTGCCTTCGTCCAGAAGTAAGGGGAAGACGTCACACGATAGCTATTGAGTTTGCGGTGTGCGAACGTCACAACCGGCGCCCAGCGGGTGATTGCTGGTGATTGTCAGCCCTGGTTTAGATCCTAAATTCTTCCCTAAATTTTACTATGTAAAAAGGAGATTCCCTATCACATCAAAATACCGGCAAATGCATGGAGTACTAAATGTAGATGAAATCAAAAACTAATTGCACAGTTTTGTTGTACTTTACGAGACGAACATTTTGAGTCTAATTAATCAATTTTTGGACAATTTTTTACACTAAAAAAACAAAAGCTGCTAAATGTAGATGAAATGTCGGAAGAGGTATTCGGATACTAATAAAAAAAACTAATTACATAACTCGCCTGGAAATTGCGAAACGAAATTATTAAGCTTAATTAATTCGTCATTAGCACATGTTTACTATAACACAACATTGTCAAATCATGGGTTAATTAGGTTTAAAAAATTCGTCTCGCATATTTATCGCAATTTGTGTAATTAGTTATTTTTTCGTCTACATTTAATACTCCATGCATGTGTCTAAACATTCGATGTGACGGGGTGAAAATTTTTGGGAGGAACTAAACACTCACTCTGGGCGTTCGGGTTACCTGCAAAGTTCGGGTCGGGTAGTTCGGATTTTGAAAAGTTCGGGTAATGAGAATTGTTACCCGATAATAGCCTAAAAAACACTACCCACAAGTTCGGGTTCGGATTCGGGTATACCCAATGTACCCGAAGTATATAAAATCACAGCAAGTGCTCAAATATCACAGAATTTTGCATAGAACTGGACAGACTAAATGATAACTCATTAACTCATATTAACTCATAACTGATAAAGTGATAACTTTAAGTTCTCAATAGTAAATACAAACCAGTGAAACCACGACGCATTCAAGTTTTTAACCGCAAGTGCAAGCCAGAACGACGACACAAGTACTGACTACTTAGTACTGACAAGATACAAGAGTAAATTGAAACATTCAAGCATCAAGCCTGCTGCCTGCCATCACATCAGTGCTTGTGCTTCAGCTTCACATGAGAACAAAAGAACATCTGAGTCCAAGCCTCCGTACTCCTACCGTTGTTGGGCTTGGGCCACGGAAAATCGGGATGCTCCAGTTCGCGACTTCGCGCTTCGCTGAGATGTATTCCTATTTCGGGTTGTTCGGGTACCGGGTGTACTTACTCGAATTACCCAATATAAATTTGGGTAATAGGATTCACTATCCGAACTAGACATCGGGTAGTGTGGGTTCGGGTACTTCAGATCCGGGTCTAGGTATTTCGGGTTCAGGGTACGGGTATCGGGTTTTGTGCCCAGAGTGACTAAACACCCCCCTTAGAAGCCATTAGCCATGCAACTAGTACTCAGCTACGACACGTCACCCCAAATTCTCAGGTTGAGCCACGTCGCCCGAAATTGCCTCCATGTGGACAGGAATGGGCCACGTCACCTGAAATTCCCCTCCACAAAAAGCAGCTCTCTCCACTCCTTAGACTACCCGCTGTGGGTACTCTAAAACGATACTCTAAAGCTTTAGAGTATGAATATAGAGTAAAAACTGTTGCACTGGGTACTCTAAAACGATACTCTATCCTTTCTCTCACTCTATATTTAGAGCAGTACAGTGCTTACTCTATACTCTATAGCGGCGGGCCCCACTAGCTAAACAAAGGAAAAAATGCTATAACTCACAAACCAAAAATCTAAATTAAATTTCGATTGCACCATTAAATTCGTCTCAATAAATTCTTTAAAACTAGATCACACATGGATATATTTAGATAAAGTGACAAGTGGGTCCCACAGTGGATAGAGTGGAAAGAGGATGAATGGGTGCGGGAGAATTGAGTATAGAGGAGAGAATCTTGCTGACTAGGACATATAGAGGATGAATATAGAGGTTCATGTGAGTGCGGGTAGTCTTACCGTAAGAAAAAAGAAGAAACCGATCTCCTCCAGCCTCGACTCCGTCGCCTCTCCGAATCCTCGCCTTTGCTGCCACCGCTCCACGCCCCCGCCCCCGCCCCCGCCCCTTCCAGTGCCAGCGCCGCCCCTCCCCATCGCCACCGCTGTGCCCGTCATCGACGCCATCGCTCCATCCCTCCTGAACGCCCCTCCTCGGCGGTACCCTAATCGACGATTTCATGGCCACATAACCAACTCGGTTCTCTCCGTTGTTTGATTCTTCTTACACTTTCCTCGATTCCATTCATGTCGCACGGTGTCCCTGACCTGAGCTGCGTACCCTCCTCCGCCTGTTCTACCTGGCTAGGGCTAAAGGTTGTTTTCTTGTCCGATTTTTACCTGGCTAGGGTTAAAGGTTGTTTTCTTGCTTGATTTTGTATTTTTTCCCATCGGTTTGTTACACCTATAGTTTAATTTCATAAATAATGTTCTGCTCTCCCTTTCCTTTCTTGTTCCAGGAGTGGAATTGATAAATGTGGTGGAGTTCATGAAGCTTAATGGTGTCACATCCACCACTATACTATCATCGCCATAGCAGTAAGTTGGATGTTATGTGGATTTAGCCCTATAGAATCTATTATTGAATTTGTATCTAAGTTTACCGTTCTTATATTTGCGACACATTTTTGAATTTGTGGGACAAAGAGGTAACATATAGAGAGAGGTAGAGATAGATCGATGTATACGAAATTTATAACAGTGATGTGTAATTTTTTGGGGTGCCTCATCTTTTTTTATTTGGTTTAATTACTATCCATGCACCATTAAGATAAATATGCAGTTTATGTGTTATGTCTACGGTGTCTTTCCTATCTTTTATTTGAAAGAGTGATTGCTTAGAGCATTTGGGGCCTTATTATTCTATTAGCAGAATGATTAGTGTTTTACAAAAAATACTTTTCTATTGAGGCTACGTGTTTTGTCCCATTGAATTGTGTTCACTGCTCAACTATGTCTCAACAATGTTTCCCTTCTCTTACAGGAATAGTTAATTTGTGTGGATGAGTGCTACTATTCTTTGCACTGAGCTCGATTTGTTTGATCGGCTATTTATAGCTCTTGAGCTTTATCTTTATGCTGTGCTAGCTGCCTTTCATTCAACTACATGTTCCCAGATAAGGTAGTTGCAAATACATACAACGGATATCTTTTGTAGCTACGCTGCACAATTTGTATCACTGTCTTTGATTAATTGATTGATCTATCCTTTCCTTTGGTTCTTTGGGGGCTACAGCAAATTCAGGTTCTACCTTCTCAAAACCAGGATGATAGTGAAGGCTTTCCCCGTGGTGCAGTAAAAAATCCTCAAAAAAGGTGTCAGTTTCTTTCCGTTTATTGCGTTCCCCGTGATTTGCATAATTTTTTTTGGTGTTATTTGATCTGAATGGCTCCTCATTTTGTGCTTGCTGCCATTGGAACACTGTTTTCCGGCTGATTATTCTAAATGTGGCCATCTAATGGTGCTTTCTTCCTCCTGCCTGTTCCTCCATTTGCTAAGTGTTAAGTGTTTTTTTTAGAGGTGCTAAGTGTTAGGCATATGCAGGTGTTGGCCTTCAAAAAATAAGATCTTTCTCATTTTTAGATGGCTGAAAATATAGAGGCATTTATGTCGCAAGATGTTTCTTTGTGTATTCCTGTTTTTTCCCTTCTATTATCTCTGATTGAATTATTTCCCACAACACATTTACTGTGTATGTCTATGTATGCTTCTCTATGCCTTTAACACCTACCAACAACCTACAATTTCCTTAGTTTTGGTCAATAACTCAGTACATTTATATCCATTCTCGAGCAAGGACAGTATATATAGTTGCCTATGATTTTACATGTATCGTCGCCCACCTCTCAGTTTGTGTGCTAAAGTAAAGAGTTTGTGTTGCTCCCAAAGTTTGATTGCAGGAGAGGGACAGAGTTTATATGCTCCTCACAATATTGAAGTCCTTTTATGACTATCTTATCTGGTGCTAATTCAGGGATTTCTGTGCGTAGGTGATTGAAAAGGTCTTTTCTCCTTAGTTTAGCTCCATAAATATTATCCGGAGGCTACCATATTTATTCTTTTATTACAATCGAGGGATTTCATAGCATATTCACTCTTTTCTTAGTCCAGGATTAGAAGTAATGAACCATATCAATTCACAAAAAGAGATAAGGCAGTGTGCATTCATAAATTAATATTTGTAAGCATCCTGAAGCGCCCCTGGTTATCCAGGAACTCAAATGTGATACAAATACTAGTCTCAGGAGGCTAGTAACACATTTATTACATCAGATAAACCTCAGTGCAGTAGTCTCGACAAATGTGGACAATGAAGACATGCCACGATTAGAAGTAACCAGAACATAACTGTACACCCTCGGTGTTACGCCCTAAATAACCTGCTAAATCATGTCATGAGCATCATATTTATGTGTTATTGCATGTGCTAAAGTATTAAGATAAAATTTTTGTCAACTAAAATGGCTAATAAAAATGTTAAATAAAAATTGATTCAATAGCTCATGTTATATCAAGTAAGGTTCAAAACCAATTTTTATTGAGCAAAAGTACTATAGAACATATATGTGGCACTAAAATAAAGTTTGAAGTATGAACTTTGTAGTTGACGATGCAACTCTTGTCTTAGAAAAATGGTATGCTAGCTAGTACTTCTAATAGCGTAAAAAGGGAATTTTAAATTGAATTCAGCTCGAAGTTGAGAAGTTACTAAATACAAGTTTGACGGCACCAAGTTCACGAATTTATTCTGAGAAATTTAGCTAAGGAATGATGTCGTGTTTTAGCCTTGGTTGAGAGCCTAATGTGCCCTCTTTAACATAGTGAAGGTGGTTTGGTCCCGACCTTGATGGTTTAGTTTCTAGGGACGCTTTAAAAATCATGCACGTAAACATGTCTCGGTCGGTCTGGCTTGTTTGCGTGGTCACCAGCTCCTCGTGGCTTAACGTCATGCTCTCGGCTGCACGCCCGCGTGCTCGCACGGCCAGAGCCGGTCAGTCGAGCCTGCCCTTGGCCGTGGCCTGGTGTGGCCAGTCACAGTGGGCCGTTGGCCGCCTGCCGGCCAGCCCGCTGGCCCTGCGCCCGCTGTGCGCGGCTGCTGCTCTGCTCCACCTTCTGCGGCTGCGCTGTGCGTCGGCCGCTGTTGCCGCTCCACGGCCGCACTGAGCTGCTGCCACATCGCCGTCGTGTCCGCGCCCAGCGACTCTACACTGCTGTCAACCGGGCCCGACGCCACTACCACTGCTGCACGCACCGCTGCGCAGGCACATGGCCGTGCTCGCCGTCGTTTTGCCATTTATGGCACTGTGGCCGTGCGGGCCGTGCCCGGTCGGGGTGCGCACGTCTTGTCCGTAGCGCCTGCGCGGGTGTCTCCCCGATCGCGTCGGCCGCTTCCCACCATGGCAAGGTCAAATCGAACTCCAACCTAAGGCTATCCGCACTCATCATCCTCTAAAAAAAATATTATGTCCTAGTTAGGGATGAAAACGGAACAAAAATATTCCGAATTGACCGTTTTCGTTTTCTATATTATGAACCGTTTTTTAACATGAAAAATTGTCAGTTTCAATTGGTTTCACAACCATTTTCAATCATTTTTTTACTCTTTAATTGCTAAATGTAGAAATATCCCGAACCGACCGTTTTCGTTTTTCTATATCGTAAGTCCGTTTTCGACCGTTTCCGACCGTTTTCATCCTTAGTCCTAGTCACCATAAAATATACATTTTTTCTGCATCTATCTATCATCTATATCATCATCTATCCACTGTAGGGCCCACTTATCACTTTATCTAAATATATACATGTGACATCTTATTTTGAAGTATTTATTGAAACGAATTTAATGGTGCAATCGGAATTTAATTTGGTTTTTTGGTTTAGGAGTTATAGCATTTTTTTATAGTTGAAAATGTGGGGTCCACCGATTATTCTCCGCCCATGCAAGCGCAGACACGCGCTGTCGCTGCAGTCGGACCGGCAGCCGGTAGCGTGCGTCCGCCATCCGCTGGAAATAGCGCACGAGAGCGCATGGCGTACCAGATACCGGATGCCGCTGCAGCTAAAATTCGCGCTCTATCCTCCTCGCTGTCACTTTACCGGAACTTTTACCGTTGCCGGTGCGGTCCGTCTAAGGCTGTCGGCACCGGGCAACGCCAAAACGCCCGCTACGCTATGTTTGGCATTTGCACGCCCGCACCGCCGAACGCCAAATGAGCCGCCAACCTTGCGTTCGCTACAGTAACACGCCACAGGCAGCGTCGTGCGTGAGCGCCTGTAAAAGAGAAGGAGGAGAGAGAAAGAGAGAGAGAGGAGAAAGAGAAAGAGAGAGGGAGGGGAATAAAATATGGAATAGTGGGTATAGAGTATGGGATAGAGATAACACGGGTGCAGGAGAAATAGATATAGAGTAGAGAATCTCAATGAGTAGGATAGAATATTCCTTTTTAGAGATGAAAATAGAGGTCGATGGGTGCGGATAGCCTAACCCCCTCTTCTCTCTACCGCCATGGCCGATTGAGCTCCTTCATTAAATCGTCAGGGAGAGATCACCTCGAGCCGATTCTTCACGTCCGCGTCGTCGCCAGTAGGTGCTCTAGCTCCCCGACCCCACCCCGCCTTGAACCACGATCGGCCAATCGCCAATTTTGGCGTTTCTTCGCCGCCGGGCCGATAAGGCCGTGATCGGCATATGCCGAAGGAAACGGCCCCGACGAAGCCGCTAGAGCCAATCCACCTGCACCACCAGTTTCGCCTCAACTCCCTCGTCACCCTGCGCACTTCGCCTGAACCCCTACTGTCTCACCAACGCTGCTAACGCGGCCGTGTCCGCCGGGGCGCGCTGCTGCACCCTTCGGTCGCACGCGGCCAGCACTTCTCCGCCACCCTTTGCCTCAACCGTCACTTCAGCTGAGCCTACGATAAGCTCAGGATGCTCGTGCGCTAGCTGGATAGGTCCGTGGATGCCCCAGCTCATCGGAACGGCTGCGCCGCTGCTGCGGATGGCCGTGCATCGCTGCTGCTTCCTCCCGCAAAGCCCGCTGCTCCGCATCGCCGCGTAGCGTAGGTGCAAAGGCTATAGGCGCTGGTCGGCCCGCTAGATGGGCCAGCGCGAGCCCCTGGTGGCCGGCGTACTCGCCCAGCGCCACCGCTCACCGCGCCGACGAGCGCGGGGATGTCAGGGGCCAGTGCGTTGCGAAGATGAGATAGGGCGAGGGTGTTCATGCAAAAACGCTGACTGATGGTAATTGGGAAGGCAAGACTTCAGGCAATAATATTGAACGGGTACCTTCTGAGACAATCTAGGGTGTATACTTCATTCTTGAACTGTAGAGATCTCTACTGAACAATATTGGTGCCTATTGTACGGTGTATACTTCATTCATGTTTTTTAACTGGTATATTTATTGCAGGATAATAGTTATGTATTGTCTGACTCTTCTTATTGTATACTGTCATATTTTCACTTTGTCAATTTGTGTAGAAAAGCAAATTTGTTTTGCAACTCAATTCGAATGAATTTTTTTCCCTAGCCTTTCAGTCTAGTGGCTAATTCTAACAATCATACAGATATGATGAAGATGGAAGACTACTATGGTACAAGATGGAACCACAACTGTGGTAGCTGCAGATAAACTTCCGCAGTCGAAAACACAGAAGAAATAGGGGGTGATGAAAACTCGGATGTTAAGTCAGCTTTTATATAGGTGTCATCCAGTTCGTCACTGAGGCGAGTTCGTCTACCCATTCTGTTGTGGATGTTTGAGAGGTTGGAATATTTGTGATGCTCTACGGCATGCAGCTGTCATCCCTAACTCTTCCGCCGCTAACTGGGCAAAGAAAGTGAAGCTTCTTGTCTTTGCTGATCTGCGCTAGGCTGTGTATTGTACCATTTCCGCTATATGACAGTGCAGAGTTATTAAATAGTACTATAGGTGTGTTTAGTTCTCTATTTCACCTAAAAAATTTTGGGTTTTGGTTCATCATTTTGCAGAATGGAACTAAACACCATGCAAAATTTTTGGCAAAAAGGTATCCATTCTCCATTTTGGATTTTGGCCTCAAGAGGTAAAAAAAAAAGCCAATAAGCGAAAAAGCTCTCACCCGCCTCATGAAAAATTTGACATTTTGGATGAAACTAAACACATCCATGAAAATTTTGGCATTTTTCATTTCATCATTCCAAAGTAGTTGGCAATTTGTATTCCATAAGGAACTAAACACAGCCTATATATAGTCAATGTATAGTTTGTTTGAGATTCATGTCGATGGGAACTCTGCTGAACTAAAATGTATGTTGATCTGTTGTCCACGACCTGAACAAATTAACACGCACTCCTTAAATATTAAATTTCCAATGGATACAGATAATATCCCCAATTTACAGGGAAGTTGGTAGGCTGAGACAAATTTCATGCATATGTGCTTATATATTGTGGTGGTGCTACGCGTGCGAATCTATACTATAAAAGAGCGAAGGAATTGAAAAATACCTGTTACTCGGCAATTCCTACCCACCCTATGTTTTAGCCCTTAGATCATAGATCCAACGCATCTACCGGCGGTTCAAAACCAGAGAAGGACATCACTGGCGGTTCAAAACCCCCCTTCACTGGCGGATTTTGAACTGCCATAACCAACTCGGCAGTGATGAGCTGATCACATCACTGCCGGTTATGCCAAACCGGCAGTGATAGCTCATGTATCACTGCCGGTTCGTGTTACAAACCGGTAGTGATACTTGAGCCATCACTGCCGGTTGTTTTAACCAACCGGTTGTGTAGATTATATTATCACTGCCGGTTTTCTTTGAACCGGTAGTGATATACTTTTCACAATTTGCATTTTAATAATTGTTTTATTTTCATTTCGAGGGGAGGTGGTGGGGTGGGACCGTGGGAGGTCGAGGAGGTGGAGGTGGTTGCTATCGATCAATTTGATATCGATGTGAAGGTGGTTGTTGATCAGCGACAATACAAACCCATCAACATTTATATTACAAAAGTTTCAAAAAAAAAACTTTAAGTATCGAATTAAGAGTCGCATTACAATAGCCTATCAATGTGGTCTCTTCCGTACTGCGCCTTGTACTTCTTAGTCCTCGCAATGGAGAATGATCCTGTCTTGGTCAATATCTCGTCCATCACAAACCTTGCTACCTCCTCTTGAATTCCTCTCATCTCAAAATCTAGCAACTGGTTGTGATTGTTTGCTTTGCGCTGTAATTGAAGCAAGATGATATTGAGATGCACAAACGTAAGACAAAACAATAGAAATGGGATGCCTACGTACCATGTCATCTCCCTTATTTGTTTTTGCGCCAAAGTATTTTAGCATTGCCCACATCACATAGAACCCGCATTCGTTGTTCCCCATCGGTTGATCTAGGGTCTTGAGATCCTCCATATACTTTACACTGAATGGGGCACTCCATTGCTTTTGCATCTTGCTATCGAGATTTTTCCAATTCGGTAATGCCTTCGTTCTATGTTACATTGTAAATGAAGTGTGAAGACCGAGGACATTACAATATCCTATGTGATTAGAAAGTGTTGTGATATTGGGTTCACTTACTTATTCAGCACTTTGACTAGGGGGTCGATAAGAGAAAGTGGCTTTTTCTTTGAGTCCCACACCTCGATATGTGAATCTTGAAGATAGATATCTACGAGGATGAAATGGTTGCTGCAATCACAAAGTCCATGTTATTGAATGACATATCAAGAAAAGAAACACTAAAATAAGGGTCGAGAACACATACTCGCAGTTGTAGGGTAGGAGTACGTTTGTTTTGTTGTTTCTGAACATCCTTTCAAACTCAATCTTCAAACTTGTTGGTACATAGTCATCTTCACCAGAGGCGGTGCATGTTGTCTCATTTACAAATATGGGATCCAAGAAGTCTATATTGCTCAATTGCTTCTTTAGGCACCATTTTGCCATACACCTGCATAATAAACATATGATATATTCAAATGCAAATCACGTAGTTTATTATAATGTTGTGAGGGTAGGGTACTTACATAGACCATATCATCAAAATCTACGTATCGAGCGAGCGCCGTTGGAAGAGCTGAAAGAGGTGTTCATAATAAATAGTATGCACCGTTTCTTCAGGATGATTAAAAACCATTCCGGGAGGGATGCAAACTTCAAAACCGACACAGTCTCCGTTGGCAGTATCCAGGGAGTAATAATCATGCAACTATCGCATGTATGTTGGCAAATCTTTATACTCTTGTTCGGTGGCGACCAAAGGTTTGCCTCTTGAATACTTGTATGCGACCGTGGCTTTTTCAAAATCTCTCGTTCCGTAATACAACTCCGTGGCCCTCTCCATGGATATGCCCATGTTGTTGGCCAAGTTCTGTATCTCTAGCAATTCTTTGGTGTGTATTTCTCTAGCTCTGATTTGATTACTCTCTTTGTTGTGTTGCCTTTCAAATTCGGTCTGTTGTCTCCACTTAGGTAGACTGGCTATTCGATTAAAGAAGGCAATGGCAGCTTTCTTGCTTGGAGGCTCCACAGTCGGGTCCTTCATCTTACTCGTAATGCTAGCATCCACCTTCTTTTTACTTGTCTGGGGAGCATTACCAACCGAAACTGATGACCTCTTGTGTTGCGAGGTCGAACCTGATCGCACTTTGGATTTTCGCGGAGGAGGAGGTGCCTTCTCCTTTGGCTGTGGAGGAGGTGGAGGAGGTAGAGGAGGTGTTTTCTCCTTTGGCGGTGGAGGAGGTAGAGGAGGTGTTTTCTCCTTTAGCGGTGGAGGAGGTAGAGGAGGTGTTTTCTCCTTTGGCGGTGGAGGAGGTGTCTTCTCTTTCGAGGCAGGAGAGGGAGAATGAGGATCTTGCAGAGGAGAGAAACTTCTTGGCGGCGGCGATGCCGATGATTCACTGCCATCCTCATCATCCGAAGATGGCTGCTCATCCAGCTTGATGAAGCGTTTGCGCCAAGCCACATGAGTGCCCAAGTTGTGAACAAGACGCGGCCTATCTTCCTCCACTGGGAAATCAATGTGTATCTTATTGTACTTCTTATCCAAGATCTTATCAATGCTGACCCTGGCATACCCGGGTGGCATTGGCTTGCCATGAATGATGCCGTCTCCTCTTGGAAATGCTTGTCCGACCGCCACCTTGTCTTTTGTCCACTGCTGACGGATGTACAACCTGACATTAATAGGTCCAGTGATGTTGTCCACCGGATGAGGAGCATTGACCTCTTCTTCGTCAAGCATAGGGGTTGAGCCGCAGCTACTGCGACCCTTGGGCACTGGGCTATTCAAAGTCAGGATAGGCTGCGGTTGTGTCGAACACATGGATTGCATAGCTGACATAACTCGTGCATCAACTTGAGCAGCTATCCGTGCTTCCATGCTATCTTCGATTTCCTTTCGAAACCTTTGGAGCTCTTCTTCTCTTTGCGTTCTAGCCCTCGCCCGGCTCCTATAGGATGAAGATTCACCTTCGAATGCTTTCACCCAAGGAACATTCCCGGCTCCTCTAGTGAAAGGTCCTTGTTTGGTTTTGGTAATTGAGTGACAACTTAGGTGGACTAATATGTGGTTATGTGAGATACACAGGAGATTAGTCCACATGTGATGATGTCATGAAGGAGCTCATTGCATATGAGACATGACATGGAGTCATGTGGCCAAGGTAACAAAGATCAAGATGAGGCTTGGCTCGACGGACCGGTTGCAAGTGTGAAGGGCAAGTCAGAGGCTTTGGAGTGAGGGACCGCGTGTGACGGTGAAGCTTGAGCATGACTTGGCGCCGATGGACCGACGCAACGGTGAAGAGTAAGTGAGGTCAAGATCGATGGACCAAGGTCACATGATGATATGGAGTGGATCATATCATTTGTGATATGGTTGGTGCATGTGTTGCATCAACATCGGAGGAGATGGAGTGGAATGCGCAAGGCAAAGGTATAACCTAGGGCATTTCCATTTCACCGGTCATAGGTGTGTAGAGAAGTTGATGACCGGGTTTAGGATAGATGGCCGTACTATTAAGAGGGGCAAACTTGTTTGCATATCGGTCATCTAGTGCCACTCGAGTGATCTAACTATGCATCGTTGCTAGGATCGAGTGGCGAGGCAAGTTGAGTGGTTAACTGCTTCGGTAAAATGATTGTGAAAATGCTAACACACGTGCACAAGGTGGTGATCACTTGTTGGTGTTGGCACTTTTGCGAAGGCGATTTCGGGAAAATGAAATGCCTATTTTTTCCATTGCGCCGGAAGTCGGAAAAGAAACGGAGGCGAACGCGGTCACGGAAGTGACAGGACGCAGCACCGGACGCAGCACCGGACGCTGCACCGGACGCTGCACCGGACGCGGTCACTGTGCGTCCGGCGCGTCCGGTCAGTGCTGCGCGGGCGTCAGGCGCGCGAGCTAGGGTTTGACACCGGCGCGTCCGGTGACCCACGGGACCGGCGCGTCCGGTCTGGCGAACAGCGTGTCACGAAGTCATCGGACGCGGTGCGCGTCCGGTGTTACACCATCGGACGCGTCCGGTGGTCTCGGGAGCTTACTGGACTCGCACCGGACGCAGGTACTGTGGCGTCCGGTGGTTGCGAGGAGCGCGTCCGGTGATGTCTTCGCGCGCGCGGTGACTGTGCGCACCGGCGCGTCCGGTGGTTTGCAGCAGCGCGTCCGGTGGGTCGTTTGACCGTTGGCGCGCAGTGACCGTTGGAGGATCTAACGGACGAATTTGAATTTGGAGAACACGTGGACGTCGCTGGGGCACCGGACGCGGTTGAGCGCGTCCGGTGAGTTACCACCGGCGCGTCCGGTGCTCCCGCAGAAAACGGACAAGTGGGGTAACGGCTCTATTTGACCGTGGGGTTATAAATAGACCTTGTGGCCGGTCTTGGCCGGCAGCTGAGCACACTTTGGCCTTGGTGGCTTATGTGGTAGTGCTTGGAAGCCCTCTGACTCACTCATGCTTGATAGTGTTCATCGGATCGAGTGAGAGAGCGATTCTAGTGCGTTGCTTTGAGAGATTGCATCGTGTGGCACTAGGTGATCGTGTTGCAAGCCGGTGGTGCTTGTTACTCTTGGAGGTTGCCACCTCCTAGACGGCTTGGTGGCTTGTGGCTCCGTCGAAGCTCGCAAGAAGATTGTGCGAGGCTCCGGAGAAGCTTTGTGAGGGGGATTGTGCTCACCCCGCGGGGATCGCGAAGAGCAACTCTAGTTGAGCGTGTCATTGAGCTACCACACTTTATGGTGGGTTCTTGCGGTGCCTTTTGAGAGGCTCGGTGTGTGACCGATTAGCCGCCGAACCACGAAGTGTTGGTCGACACAACGGGGACGTAGCTTGGTGGCGACCAAGTGAACCTCGGGAGAAAATCACCGTGTCAACATCGTCTACTCTTCTCGGTGGTTTGCCTTCGCGACCAAGTGAACCTCGGGAGAAAATCACCGTGTCAACATTGTCTACTCTTCTCGGTGGTTTGCGTTCGTGCAACTCAAGCTTGTATTTACTTTCTTATATACTTGTGCTTGTGTAGTTGCTCTCGTAACTAGTTTGCTTGTGTAGCTTGCTAGTTGTCTTCTTGCTTGTGTAGCTAGAAGCTTCCCCTTGCGTGACTAATTTGGTTTGTGTAACCTTGTTAGTCACATTGCTTAGTTTGTGTAGCTAAGTAGTTTGCGCTCTCTAATTTGGCTTGTGTAGCCTTGTTATTGAGCTTTGCTAGTGAGCTTAGGCTTTGTGCGCTTTGCTTACTAGTTGTGTAGGAGCTCCCTCGGTTGGCAAAGTACTAGTGCATAGGTTTGTGTGACCTTGCTCTAAAATTGTTTAGGTGAGCTCTTGGTAAGCTTAGCACCTTAGTTGCTTAATTAGGATCTTTGCAAGGTGCTAGAGAACTTAGATAGAGGGGTGTAGTCTTGGCTATACCGATAAGTTTAATTCCGCATTTGTTTCGGTTAGCCAACGCGTTTAAGTTTTAGAAAGGACTATTCACCCCCCCTCTAGTCCGCCATCTCGACCCTTCAATTGGTATCGGAGCCGGGTCTCTCATTTGTGGTCTTCACCGACCCGAGAGGATGGCGGCTTATGGGCTAGATGATTGTGTGGAACACATTTTTGATGGCACTCACTATGCACGGTGGAAAAATCACATGCTTGATCATTTTCGTGCTCTTGGCCCTAAGTTTTGGTGGATCATAGTTGTTGGCTTTTCTCATGACTTGGATGGGTGTGGTAACCTTACCCAAGCTCAAAAGGATTGCCGAACGCTTGATGCACAAGCTAAGTTTTATCTAATCAAAGCTTTGAATGATGAGATCTTTGACAAGGTGAGGGGTCTCTCAAGTGCACATAGCATGTGGACGGCGCTCAAGCATCACTATTGTGACTCCGCATTTTGGGATGATGGAAAATTCAAGAAGGATGATCACATAGTGATGAAGGTACATGAGGATGTTGAGCATGACCACAACAAGGTGGTTGTGGAGGATTGCTCCACCTCAATGTCAAGTGATGATGATGATGATCATGCCAAAAGATCACTTGACAAGAATGATGATGATGCCACAAGTGATACAAGCAATGATTCTACTCCATGCACACTTGATGGTGAAGATGATGGCTATGAGAGTGATGCCTCAACAAGCTCATCAATATCATCACATGATAACACTAAGGTATCTATTGGTGGTTTTGTTGTTGATTGTGATGGTCCAAATTTTGAGCTTCTATATAAACTCTCAAAGGCCCTAAGAAATGAGATGGCAAAAACAAGTAAATTGAAAAATGAAAACTCATTTCTAAAAACCACATGTGAACAACAAAAGCATCTACTTTATGTTACTACTTGTTCACATGAGGAGCTAAAATTGGCTCATGAGGAACTTAGTGTTGCTCATGATAACTTGGTACAAGAACATGCTTTACTCACTAAGAAACTTTCTAATGAAGAAACCAAAACTAGTGAGAGCTCATCATTTGGGTCAAATGATCAATCACATATTACTAACCCTTGTGATGTAGGCAAGAAGCATGTATCCACCTCTTGTGATGATTTATTAGATATGCCATGTTCTTCACAATTAAATGCTTGTTCTACTTCTATGTCTTGTGAGACTAACCTTTTGAAGGAGAACAATGAGCTCAAAAGTGAAGTGAAGAATTTGAGCAACAAGTTAGAGAGGTGCTACAACTCAAAAGTCACCTTTGAGCACATAATGAAGACTCAAAGAAACTTTGGTGACAAAAGTGGCCTTGGCTTCAAGAAGAAAATGACAAAGGGCGAAAGAAAGCAAGAAAAGAGAATGAAGAGACTACTCCAAAGGAAGCTCTCGCATTCCATGTGCTATCGATGCCATGAAGCGGGACATCTTGCTAATGGTTGCCCAAACATTGAGAAGCTCAAGAAGATGAAAGAAGAAGAGAGGCTAAAGCATGTCAAGTGCTTCAAGTGCCGCACTTGGGGTCACCTCACCTCAATGTGCCCAACCAAGCAATTGGTGAAGCAACAAGTAAAGTCTCAACCAAAGCCACTAGTTGAGCAAGAGAAGATACCCCAAGAACAAATCAAGATCAACCATAGAGATGATGGTGACTTGATAAAGAAGAAAAAGAAAACAAGAAGGGGTGGTAAAGCAAGGCATCCAATGCAAATTCAAGATGCCAAGATGATGAGCAAGAATCAAAATGAGAAAAGAAATTTGACTCACATCAAGTGCTTCAAATGTGAAGATATGGGACACTTTGTCTCGGAGTGTCCTACCAAGCTTGAGAAGAAGGCTCAAGCAATTCATAAGAGGCAAGGCATTGAGAAGCAACACATGAGCAAGGAAGAAAAGGCTCACTCTAAAAGAAGTTGCTACTTATGCCGGGAAAGGGGACACATGGCTCATTCATGTCCCCTAGGTAACAATTCTAAGCCTATTTCAATTGATAATACTAATATGCTTAGAAAGGATGGTAATGGTACCTCCATGGTTGCTATTGCAAAACATCCCGCTACTCATACTAAGGCTATGCCTAAGTATGTTGCACCTAATTTGAGAGGACCCAAACTAGTTTGGGTACCATCAAAGAGTGGATGATTGTTTGTAGGTACCATTGGCATTGGAGACTTGATTCAATTGGTTTCATTTTGTTCATCATATATTGAGTCAAGTTATGAAGCTCAATGCATATCCAATCCCAATGCCAAATCAAAATAAGTGAAGTCCAAGTGCTACAACATACAAGTACAATGTCAAAGATTGTGGTGATTTATTGGATATATTTGATGGCTTGCAAATATTTGAGTTGGAGCTTGCTAAGAGGATAATAATGTGATAACCAAGGTATATCTCTAGTTGATCATTTTATTTGGGTGCATATGAGTTGATTGAATTAGATAAATGTGCAATGTTGCTTGCTATGAGATGATTGAACGGATTAAGTGCTTAGTAATCAAGTTTGGATTGATTTGTGTTGGATAGATTCATAAGATGACATTTAGTAAGTGGATTGAATGGATATATGTCTTGTGAGAGTGTTCAAACAAGTTAATCTCAAGATTGATTCACATTTGATGAAGTTTAGCTCAATGTATTGAAATCTGTCCATTATTGAAAATCTGAGCTAGCTGAGATCAAGTCTGAGTTTGAGTGACCAAGTAATATTGGATTGACTTGAAATTTGGTATACATGCTCCAGACTTATGGTATAAGAAGCTGTACAATTTCATTAGAATTGGATAAGAGATGTTTCGACTTTGGAGTACATCCTGTCAGCTATAGTACAGTAGTTTTCAGCATGTAGCAGTGGTGGAAGATTTGAAATCTGGTAGCAATCTAAAAGTCAAATGAAGCTCAAATTTTTACAGTTGCTAGATGACTTCGTGAATCACATCTCCACCAAATTTCATGGCATTTGGATCTGTACATTTGGAAATATGAATTATTCTTTGAAGGATACAGAATCTGCCAGAAAAGTGATATTTATTGGATTGATTTAGAGTCACTTTGATTGAAAGGTCCTCAAGTTGGAAACATGTTTATAAGTGGTTGAGGTACCTAAGTTTGGTTTTGAATTGATCTAGAAGCATGACAAGAAATGAGTACAAAGGCATTGATTGTGGAATGTACTTAGTGTACAAATTTGGTACTCAATTTTAAGATGAAGATCAAACTCAAAATGAAGATGAGGTTTAAGTTCTAAGTAATGTTTGGAGATCATTTGGTAGAAAGAATAGGACTTAAAGAATAATTCAAGGTTACTCATCAAGTTAAGTCCATAGATCAATCAATCAAAGGCAATTCAAGTAAGTGTCAAGGATGGTTCTTTGGAGAGAGGTCACTTCTCCCTGCTGAGGGGGCTTGCCGCCCATGGGTGGGTAAACCGAGCACTGGCTTGGAAGGCTAACATGGAAGTGATGAATTCAAGGGACATTTGAGATGCTTAATTAAAGCAATCAATAGGATTGATCAAGAAAAGCAAGCAACACCTAAAAGAGAGCTAGTCATGTATTTCAAGTGGTATTCTAAGTAGTTCTCTCATGCAAGCATTGATCAAAAAGATGGAGCAAGCCAACCACAACTCAAGAGATAGTGCACTTGATCATAAGTGGTTTTCATTTCATATGGGTGAAGAATGGATTTATCTACGATGATTGGTCTTCACCAAGCTTATAAATTGGACTTCACATTGCTATTGGAGTAATGAATTGGAATCTATGTGTCTATCCTCTACTCCAAAATAGCAAAGGTATCATTGTAATGTGCATGATCATTTCATCCCTTACTAGTATGCGATTAGTGCATATAGTACATGCTTACTAGGATCATGCATAACAAATGAATTGTTTAAGTTCATAGCCTACCACTATTGCTTGAATTGTTTAAATGATCTAGTGGTATGTGTATGAATTTGTTCATGAGCTAGTGAACCCAAGTACTTGATCTAGTTTGGATTGCTAACAAGTGACAAGTACAACATTGGCAAGATAACCCTTAGCATGAGGTGTGAAGAAGCTTGTCATTGGATCAAACTGGACTTAGAATCTTAGGCAAATCAACTTAGTTCAAGTCATACTAGAAGCTCATGACAATGATATGGGTACAAGCACAAGACAACAATGCAAATGGATATCTAGGGTGTTTCAAATGGTATCTAGACTCAAAGTATTTCTTCAACTGGTATTTACAAGTGGTGTCTAGATCATGATCTACAAGTGATATCCTACAAGTGGTACTCATAAAGATAGCAAATGTTCAAGAAAAGATCATATTAACAAATCCTACAAGTGGTTCCACGATAGAGGATTCTTCAAATTGGTATCACACACTTATTCGTGGTATTTCTACACATGATATCATTTATACAAGACGGTGGTTCCACAAGTGATCCTCAACTTTAAGTGATCATCAAATGAAGAAAGTTCCCTCACACACAAGAGCTCAAGATTATCAAGTGAATGACCCATGCTATGACATAGGGGGAGGAGCCCCACCAATGGTATCAAGGTCAAAGATCCTAAGTGGTATCTCAAGAGCAACATACAAGTAATGTCATTCTAACACGTGTGGTGATGTCCATCAAAAATGCAATATTCAAGTCTCAACCATCTACCCCAAATGCTAGCCTTTGCATCAATGAGAAGAACACCTTTTATGGAAATTGATGACAAAGGGGGAGAAGTTGGAACAAAGATATGTCAATGCACCAAGAGAAAGAGGTTTGGGGAAAGATTGAACAAAGATATCATGAGAGGATGGGTTTGGACATGGAAATGGACAAAGAGGGAGCAACAATGAAGAAAAAGAAGGATCAAAATTCTTGGACAAGAGAAGCACACAAGTAGGGGGAGCAAGCTCATGAACATTGTTTGGTTGCATTTGATATGTGCATATTCATGTGCTTGCTTGCATTGCATAAGTTTTATATTTAATATGCATGCTTGTGTGTTGTATGCTAGTTATAGAACTTGAATGATGATATGATAACTAGTATGCATAGGATGATAGCTAGACTTCTATTTCTACACGTGGTACTAGAACCTTGCTTATAATGTTGATCTCACGGGGTTTCTAGTATTTTTGATGTCTAGCTACTCATGATGCTAAGGATGATGGCAAACTTGTGATTTTCAAATGGTATCAAGCTACTAATTGGTATCAAGCTACAAAGGTTTATTCTATACACCTTAGCATCACTTAGTAGTGCTAACCCTCCCACAAATTTCACATTCATGCATATGTGTGAGCTTGAAACCAAACCATTTGAGCACATATGTAGGGGGAGTTATCACTACCAAGTTGGATTTTATGGTGCTTATCCAAATCCTAACATAGAGCTTAAATGTTGGATAAGTGGCATAAAGTCCAAAAGAACTTAATTTCCATATCTTTGTAGAGTTGTCATCAATTACCAAAAAGGGAGAGATTGAAAGGTCCTTGTTTGGTTTTGGTAATTGAGTGACAACTTAGGTGGACTAATATGTGGTTATGTGAGATACACAGGAGATTAGTCCACATGTGATGATGTCATGAAGGAGCTCATTGCATATGAGACATGACATGGAGTCATGTGGCCAAGGTAACAAAGATCAAGATGAGGCTTGGCTCGACGGACCGGTTGCAAGTGTGAAGGGCAAGTCAGAGGCTTTGGAGTGAGGGACCGCGTGTGACGGTGAAGCTTGAGCATGACTTGGCGCCGATGGACCGACGCAACGGTGAAGAGTAAGTGAGGTCAAGATCGATGGACCAAGGTCACATGATGATATGGAGTGGATCATATCATTTGTGATATGGTTGGTGCATGTGTTGCATCAACATCGGAGGAGATGGAGTGGAATGCGCAAGGCAAAGGTATAACCTAGGGCATTTCCATTTCACCGGTCATAGGTGTGTAGAGAAGTTGATGACCGGGTTTAGGATAGATGGCCGTACTATTAAGAGGGGCAAACTTGTTTGCATATCGGTCATCTAGTGCCACTCGAGTGATCTAACTATGCATCGTTGCTAGGATCGAGTGGCGAGGCAAGTTGAGTGGTTAACTACTTCGGTAAAATGATTGTGAAAATGCTAACACACGTGCACAAGGTGGTGATCACTTGTTGGTGTTGGCACTTTTGCGAAGGCGATTTCGGGAAAATGAAATGCCTATTTTTTCCATTGCGCCGGAAGTCGGAAAAGAAACGGAGGCGAACGCGGTCACGGAAGTGACAGGACGCAGCACCGGACGCAGCACCGGACGCTGCACCGGACGCTGCACCGGACGCGGTCACTGTGCGTCCGGCGCGTCCGGTCAGTGCTGCGCGGGCGTCAGGCGCGCGAGCTAGGGTTTGACACCGGCGCGTCCGGTGACCCACGGGACCGGCGCGTCCGGTCTGGCGAACAGCGTGTCACGAAGTCATCGGACGCGGTGCGCGTCCGGTGTTACACCATCGGACGCGTCCGGTGGTCTCGGGAGCTTACTGGACTCGCACCGGACGCAGGTACTGTGGCGTCCGGTGGTTGCGAGGAGCGCGTCCGGTGATGTCTTCGCGCGCGCGGTGACTGTGCGCACCGGCGCGTCCGGTGGTTTGCAGCAGCGCGTCCGGTGGGTCGTTTGACCGTTGGCGCGCAGTGACCGTTGGAGGATCTAACGGACGAATTTGAATTTGGAGAACACGTGGACGTCGCTGGGGCACCGGACGCGGTTGAGCGCGTCCGGTGAGTTACCACCGGCGCGTCCGGTGCTCCCGCAGAAAACGGACAAGTGGGGTAACGGCTCTATTTGACCGTGGGGTTATAAATAGACCTTGTGGCCGGTCTTGGCCGGCAGCTGAGCACACTTTGGCCTTGGTGGCTTATGTGGTAGTGCTTGGAAGCCCTCTAACTCACTCATGCTTGATAGTGTTCATCGGATCGAGTGAGAGAGCGATTCTAGTGCGTTGCTTTGAGAGATTGCATCGTGTGGCACTAGGTGATCGTGTTGCAAGCCGGTGGTGCTTGTTACTCTTGGAGGTTGCCACCTCCTAGACGGCTTGGTGGCTTGTGGCTCCGTCGAAGCTCGCAAGAAGATTGTGCGAGGCTCCGGAGAAGCTTTGTGAGGGGGATTGTGCTCACCCCGCGGGGATCGCGAAGAGCAACTCTAGTTGAGCGTGTCATTGAGCTACCACACTTTATGGTGGGTTCTTGCGGTGCCTTTTGAGAGGCTCGGTGTGTGACCGATTAGCCGCCGAACCACGAAGTGTTGGTCGACACAACGGGGACGTAGCTTGGTGGCGACCAAGTGAACCTCGGGAGAAAATCACCGTGTCAACATCGTCTACTCTTCTCGGTGGTTTGCCTTCGCGACCAAGTGAACCTCGGGAGAAAATCACCGTGTCAACATTGTCTACTCTTCTCGGTGGTTTGCGTTCGTGCAACTCAAGCTTGTATTTACTTTCTTATATACTTGTGCTTGTGTAGTTGCTCTCGTAACTAGTTTGCTTGTGTAGCTTGCTAGTTGTCTTCTTGCTTGTGTAGCTAGAAGCTTCCCCTTGCGTGACTAATTTGGTTTGTGTAACCTTGTTAGTCACATTGCTTAGTTTGTGTAGCTAAGTAGTTTGCGCTCTCTAATTTGGCTTGTGTAGCCTTGTTATTGAGCTTTGCTAGTGAGCTTAGGCTTTGTGCGCTTTGCTTACTAGTTGTGTAGGAGCTCCCTCGGTTGGCAAAGTACTAGTGCATAGGTTTGTGTGACCTTGCTCTAAAATTGTTTAGGTGAGCTCTTGGTAAGCTTAGCACCTTAGTTGCTTAATTAGGATCTTTGCAAGGTGCTAGAGAACTTAGATAGAGGGGTGTAGTCTTGGCTATACCGATAAGTTTAATTCCGCATTTGTTTCGGTTAGCCAACGCGTTTAAGTTTTAGAAAGGACTATTCACCCCCCTCTAGTCCGCCATCTCGACCCTTCATCTAGTGCGACCGGGGTGCTCCTTGTTTCCAAGTGCTTGTGTGAGCACGTCATTTTCTCTATCGGACTTGCGGTTACCTCTATTCACTTCCTCAGTTAAGGTTGAAATCCTCTGGAGGAGATCGCTGACGGGTTCACTACTGGCATTAAGGCTCCCGTCACTATTGTATTGTGCCCCCCTTGCGAGTAGGTAGTTTACTGATCTGGGCTGCCAATCGCTTGTCTGAGGCCTAACGCCGCGCTGCTCTAGTTTCTGGACTTCCATTTCCCATTCCGGAATCTTCCGTACATAGCCACGCGATCCTAGGCGATGAGGATCCTTTGCCTTAAGCGACTTTGCTCTATTTCTTTCGCTTGATGCCTTGGCCTCTTCGGATAGCTTGTAAGCCTTGAACTCCTCCCAGAAGTCTCTCTGCTTGGTGTATTGACCTCCCTCAAAATTCGGTTCTCTATCCTCCTTGATTAACTTGTACAAGGTTCCCTTGAAAGTCTTGAACGAGCGACCTATGATTTCCTTGGCCTTCTTCTTGACTGTCGCCTCGTCATAGTCATTAGGAAAAGTGAAATACCCTTTCAACTTGTTCCAAACTAGCTCCTTCTCACTTTCTGGAACCCTCCATGGGTCATCCTCACGACCAGTTCATTTCCTGTATTTGATCGGGATAAAGTCTCTTACAAGTGCCCCGATGACACTCTTGTATGGGCCTAATGCTGTAAGAGGCTCCACCGGCTCCCCTACTTGGTCGAACTCAGAGATGTGCCAATGTTTACTTGTTTGAGGAAGCTTTGTTGCACCACGCTTAGTCCTGCTGGTACCCTCACCACTTGGCTCTTGCGGCGGAACCTGCTTCAAAATTCATAAATAAGTCCCCATCAAACTTATCTAGCGTGATTTCTTACTATCGCGTTATTAGGTATGACCTAAGTTATTACCTCGTCTCCTTGGTCTAGCTGCAGATAATGGCTAGGGCTCCAATCGTCCTGATTACCACCACCATTAGTTGGATCCTGCGGCGCTCCTGTCGCAGTGCTCTCTGCTTGTGGGGTATCAGTAGTTCGGCGACGGGTGGTGAATTGGTGATGACGAGTCATGTTTCTGGACATGCAATCAAAGGCATCCCTTTTTTATGTTTCTTTCTTTTTTACTGCTACCCATTTTAAACCACTACTCCAGAGGTCTCCCATTTCGTCCACAATGAAAGTATATATAGTTTAGAGCATATATACATAAGTGCAAGAAATAACACTAAACTAGATGAAGATTGAAACTTTAGATTTACCCAATGGCTCTGAGCCATGTGAGCTCAGTTATTATATGATAGAACAGAGAAAAATATCATTTAGGCTTTCAAAGGACCGTTGTCTTCAAAGGCCGTTGTTTTAATTTGTACAGTGTCAGACATAGCATCCAAGTTGTGAGACGTGAAGTGCTTTCGAAGGTAGGCAATATCATTTAGGCTTTCAATTGCTGAGATAACCAAATATCGATGTGTTATGAGTGCTTTCAAGGAGAAATGGTTTATTACGGAAGGATTTACACATGATCTCGCTCTGAAGCAGGCAATCAAACACGGCTTTAATCATTTACAAAAGTAGCGCGCTCCACATATAAAGTCATCAAAATCAGTGAAAAGAAAAGGATAACTTCAACTTCACTAGTACCCCGCTACATTTAGATTAGGTCACACTGTCATTTATTTGTTTCTTTTGACTCTCATGAAATCTAGGAAAATAATGTCCAGGTATGGTTTGTGTTATCACTGGCTCTTCTTGTTCTTGGCATAATAGCTCTCTATGGTAGAGAACCAATTCCATTGGAAACAAAGTGCCACAAACCGCATGAGTCCAGCATCATCGACTAGTATAAACAACCGCAAAGCATCACTGAATCAATACCCAACAATGAACAGTAAAGCCTATAGATTTCCATGCCAGAACACTGGTTGAGGCATTGTATCGAACACCTTATGGGCACTCACCGACAATGCAGGGGTGGCGCGACAGCGACGTGGAGGAGCTCCTGGCGGCGTCGAGAACGGCAGTGTCGGGCTGCGGTGTCGTGAACGGCGTCGTGAATGGCGTCGTGAACGGCGGCGTCGGGCTGCGGCGTCGTGCAGTGCGCGTCGGGCGGCGGCGGCGTGCACTGGCGTTGGTTATGTGTCGAGCGTCGTGACTGGCCTTGGAGCGCCAGCCCCTTTTATAACCCCAGCATCACTGCCGGTTGGTTATTAGAACCGGCAGTGATGTCCCATATCACTGCCGGTTCTAATAACCAACCGGCAGTGATGTCCCATATCACTGCCGGTTTGTTATTAGAACCGGCAGTGATATGTGACATCACTGCTGGTTCTAATAACCAACCGGCAGTGATATGGGACATCACTGCCGGTTGGTTATTAGAACCGGCAGTGATATTGATTATTTTTAAACATTTTGGGTCCCCAATTGATCTCAAATGGAAAAGTTGTAAACAACAAAGTTGTGGAACTCATGAATGTCTACAACTTTTATTTTAGTCATTTCTCAATTTGAGAAAGTTTTATTAGGCATGTCTCATAAAGTGCTCTGTCTCACACAAAGTTATGTCACTTTGTTGGAAACATGGCATCCGTTATATCAACAAATTCCAAAATAATAGTGGTAGAACTCATCAATCTCTACAACTCCATATGATCTCATTAAGGATTACATAGTTTATGATATTCTAACTATGATGGCCTCATCGTGATCACTCCGGAGGTAAGCAGGTTCGTCACCCTCTTCAAGGATAGGTAGGGTAATGTCTGCCCCAAAAGGAGCCATTTCTTGATAACCTTTGTACTCTTCTTCGTCCGTCACTCCTTCAACACCGACAATCTTCCTTTTGCCTTGCATGACTACTTGTAGTCTTCCCTTTGTATTGTTATCCCTTGCATAGAAGATTTGCAAAACATCCTTTGCAAGGACGAAGGGGTCATCTCTGTATGTGGTCTTGGATAGATCAACGGTAGTGAACCCATCATTGTCGGTGTTGATTTCATCTAGCCGGACCCACTGGCAACGGAAAAGAGCGACCTTCAACTGTCGTCCATAGTCTAGCTCCCATATCTCATCTATGAAACCATAGTATGTTGCCTCCACCGTGCCGTATTCATCGTGGGCGTCGAAACGAACAGCACTATTTTGGTTGGTGCTCTTTCCATCCTGTTTTTTTTGTGTAAAATGTAAAACCATTTATATCATAACCTTGGTACATCATCACCGTAGTCGAAGGTCCGGGAGCTAAGAGATCTAGCTGACATCCCGTCACCATTCCTAGCCTGCGGCGTCGAAACCAGTCACCGAATTCCTCCTTATGTTTTTTCTCAAGCCAAGCCTGTGACCTACCGATGTGCTTACTTTGCAGTAACTGCTTGTGCTCATTAATGTATGCCATCACACCGTCAGCCTGCTGGAGAACAGTGAAGTGTGCCTGTCTGAAGGAAACCACTTCGACTATTTTGACAACTTTCTCACCTATCGTTCCTTTGCCCCCTAGTCTTCCATCGTGACGAGATACTGGAACTCCGACCCGATTGATGTCCATATAATATGTGCAGAACTCAATGGCCTCCTCCGTTGTCCATCCTTCTACCATGCTCCCTTCTGGTCTGAATCTATTCCTAACATACCGCCTAAAAACTTTCATCAACCTCTCGAAAGGAAACATCTGGTGTAGGTACATTGGGCCAAGGGCTTTAATTTGGTCCACAAGATGAACAAGTAGATGCACTGATATGTCGAAGTAAGTCGGTGGGAAATGCATCTCAAGCCTGCATAGAATCTCGGTTATCTCCTGCTTCAGCTGGTCTAGCTTGGCCCCTTCAATGACCTTTTCAGAGATCGCGTTGAAGAACGAACACAACTTTATGATTGGGGCACGGACCTTGTCAGGGAGGATACCTCGTAGGGCAACTGGGAGCAGCTGAGTCATAATGACATGACAGTCATGGGCCTTCATACAACCATAGTTAAACTTAAGTTCTCTCATGTTAACTAGCCTCTTCGGGTTCGCACAGTAGCCAGTTGGCACTTTGAGATCATTGAAGAAAGAAATAAGCATGGCCTTTTCTTCCTTTTTCAGTGTCCATGATGCCACCGGAAGTTTCAAGTGGCCATCCTCAAGAGTTATTGGGTGCAACTCCTTCCTGAGGCCCAGGTGTTGCATATCCAAGCGTGTCGCGAGAGAATCCTTTGTTGTTCCCCTGGTGTTCATCAACATGCTAAGTGTGTTACCGCACACGTTTTTAGTTATGTGCATTGGATCAAGACAGTGACGTACACTCAAAAGTGGCCAATAAGGTAGTTCCCAAAAGATTGATTTTTTCTTCCAGATACTACCGGCTGGCGCTGGTACTGCACCTTCCCCCTTCCCAAGGACAACATCTGTGAGTTTGCTTACTTGTTTAAGTATCTGTTTCCCATCTCGATACTTTGGAGGTCCACGTTTCTCAGTAGTCCCATTAAAATCTTTTCTATTCCTGCGGTAAGGGTGATCCCTTCGTAGGAACCTACGGTGTCCCATATAGACCATCTTCTTGTTTTCTGGTAGATGTATAGCATCAGTCTCGTCCAAGCACTCGACACACCCAGTGTATCCTTTTGTCTTCTCTCCAGACAAGCAACCTCGCCCTGGCAGGTCAGTGATTGTAGCGATAAGTATAACCTTTATCGTGACATGTTCTTTTTTGTACTCATCCCAAACATCCTTCACACCCGTCTCCCACATCTGTAGTAGTTCATCGATCACTGGTTGTAGAAGCACATCGATATCATTACCAGGTTGTTTTGGCCCTTGGATTAGTAGTGGCATCTGGATGTATGACCGTTTCATACAAAGCCAGGGTGGAAGGTTGTATATACATAGCGTCACTAGCCAAGTGCTATGATTGCTTCTAACCTGGTCAAATGGATTCATCCCATCTGTGCTCAAACCTATCCAAAGATGCCTTACCTCTCCACCGATGTTCTTATAGAACATAGTGTTGATAGTCCTCCAGTCCGACCCGTCGGCGGGGTGCCTCAACATTGTATCTTTCTTACGCTCTTCGCCGTGCCAACGCAACAGTTTGGCTGACTTTGCATTTGCAAACAACCTATGCACTCGTGGAGCTATAGGAAAATACCATACGACCTTTATGGGCCCTCCTCTGGTCTTGCTTCCCTGATTTGACGGCCCTTGCTTGTATCGGGGAGCTTTACACTTGGGACACGCATCCAAGTCTTTGTATTTTTCTCCATGGTACAATATGCAATCGTTGGAACACGCGTGTATTTTCTCAACCTCGAGGCCGATTGGGCAAATCATTTGCTTGGCCAGGTAAGTCTTTTTTGGTAACTCGCTACCCTTCGGGAGCAGTTTATGTAGTATACCTAACAAGCTATCGAAGCCTTTATCACTCAATCCATTCGTTGATTTGAACTCTAATAGCATGATGTTGGCTTCTAGTTTGCTTATTGGGCAGGTCGGATACAATGGTGTTTTTGAATCCTTTCTCATGATCTCTAGTTTTTTCAACTGTGTAGCACTAAGGAATCCGCCATGCACATCATGTAGAAACTGTGAAATGCCATCATTTTCCTCTGTGTCATCAACTAATGTATTCCTAAACACATTATCGTTGGTAGGCACAGGTACTGTGTAGCATTGGTCATCATCAATAGGCAGAAATGCATTTAGGGATACGCTAGGCATGGGCACATCATCATTGTTTTCTTGTGCAACATTTTGACCAACCTCCCCATGCAAAGTCCAAATCGTGTAGTCTCTCATGAACCCCCTGGTAATCAAGTGCAATCGTATATGCTCCACGTCGCCCCATTTTCTCGTATTCTTGCAATCTTTGCATGGACAGAATACAGGTTGTGAGTCCCCAGCATTGGCTCTAGCGAGCTTGATGAAATCGTCGATGCCCGTCAAGTACCGTTGGTCTGTACATGACAGATCGTACATCCACCCTCGATCCATGTCTGCACAGGTAAAATGGGCCGGGCAGAGGAAACATAGGAAAGTTTTAATAAGAAACAATTATTGCACAATATTGAAGAACAATTATTCTACTCCATGCAACATAAAAATAGAGACACTAATTTAAAAAAAGACTAAATTTGGAGATATGATCATGAATAACAATGTAGCTCCAAACAATGCCCATATAAATTAAAAATCGCTGCCCCATAAAAAATAATTATTGCACAATATTGTAGAACAATTATTCTACTCCATGCCACATAAAAATAGAGACATTAATTTAAAAAAATACTAAAATTGGAGACATGATCATGAACAACAATGTAGCTCCAAACCAGTGGCCGATGCAGGATGATAATCAAGGGGGGGCTAAAAACAATGGAGATGTTGATTTGCATGAAGATTTAATGGTGATTTGAGATTTTTGCTACAGTGTTTCTAGTAGTAAATCAAGTCATTAGGGGGGCTGGAGCCCACCCAGCCCCCCTGTAGATCCGCCACTACTGCTCAAACAATGCATTGTTTGGTGACACATGGGTTAATTTGCTCATCAACATTGTAAAAGAATCTACTCTACTCCTAAGAACCAATTATAACATCACATACTAACAATGCATTATAGCCATAAATTAGAAAAGTGCTCTGTAGAAGAATGGAGAAATAAGAATGAGAATCAAGCATTATAGCCATCAAAACAAAGCTAATTAAGCAACAAAATCGAAGGAATGGAGGCTGGTTACTAACCTTAAAGCAAAAAGATCAAGCCATTCTTTCAAATCCAAGTGGTAGCCTCACGGATTTGGGTGACCGCAACATTGGAGGGAGTGGCCCAAACGCGCGCCTCTGTTCTCGGGATAAAAGAGTGGAGGAAGAAGATGACGGCTACAACCTTTTTGTGCTGTCAGGCTCATCACTGTCGGTTCTATCCTAGAACCGACAGTGATAGAATCAAATCACTGTCGGTTCTAGGCTTGAACCGGCAGTGATAAGTGGAGTTGTCATCACTGCCGGCGGGAGGCACAAACCGGCAGTGATAGTTGTCATCACTGTCGGTTCTCGCACCCCCCAATTATTTTCTGGTTGTCAGAGCCTAGAACCGGTAGTGAAGGGTCATCACTGCCGGTTGTCCTAATTTCGGCAGTGATGTGGCCGGCACTGTTGACTGAATCTGTAGTAGTGTGAAAAGGTCTTTTCTCCTTAGTTTAGCTCCATAAATATTATCCGGAGGCTACCATATTTATTCTTTTATTACAATCGAGGGATTTCATAGCATATTCACTCTTTTCTTAGTCCAGGATTAGAAGTAATGAACCATATCAATTCACAAAAAGAGATAAGGCAGTGTGCATTCATAAATTAATATTTGTAAGCATCCTGAAGCGCCCCTGGTTATCCAGGAACTCAAATGTGATATAAATACTAGTCTCAGGAGGCTAGTAACACATTTATTACATCAGATAAACCTCAGTGCAGTAGTCTCGATAAATGTGGACAATGAAGACATGCCACGATTAGAAGTAACCAGAACATAACTGTACACCCTCGGTGTTACGCCCTAAATAACCTGCTAAATCATGTCATGAGCATCATATTTATGTGTTATTGCATGTGCTAAAGTATTAAGATAAAATTTTTGTCAACTAAAATGGCTAATAAAAATGTTAAATAAAAATTGATTCAATAGCTCATGTTATATCAAGTAAGGTTCAAAACCAATTTTTATTGAGCAAAAGTACTATAGA
Source organism: Saccharum hybrid cultivar R570 (assembly GCA_038087645.1). Lineage (NCBI taxonomy): Eukaryota > Viridiplantae > Streptophyta > Magnoliopsida > Poales > Poaceae > Saccharum > Saccharum hybrid cultivar. The sequence goes on from JAQSUU010000259.1 coordinate 15,215,290, forward strand.
ACATATATGTGGCACTAAAATAAAGTTTGAAGTATGAACTTTGTAGTTGACGATGCAACTCTTGTCTTAGAAAAATGGTATGCTAGCTAGTACTTCTAATAGCGTAAAAAGGGAATTTTAAATTGAATTCAGCTCGAAGTTGAGAAGTTACTAAATACAAGTTTGACGGCACCAAGTTCACGAATTTATTCTGAGAAATTTAGCTAAGGAATGATGTCGTGTTTTAGCCTTGGTTGAGAGCCTAATGTGCCCTCTTTAACATAGTGAAGGTGGTTTGGTCCCGACCTTGATGGTTTAGTTTCTAGGGACGCTTTAAAAATCGTGCATGTAAACATGTCTCGGTCGGTCTGGCTTGTTTGCGTGGTCACCAGCTCCTCGTGGCTTAACGTCATGCTCTCGGCTGCACGCCCGCGTGCTCGCACGGCCAGAGCCGGTCAGTCGAGCCTGCCCTTGGCCGTGGCCTGGTGTGGCCAGTCATAGTGGGCCGTTGGCCGCCTGTCGGCCAGCCCGCTGGCCCTGCGCCCGCTGTGCGCGGCTGCTGCTCTGCTCCACCTTCTGCGGCTGCGCTGTGCGTCGGCCGCTGTTGCCGCTGTGCGTCGGCCGCTGTTGCCGCTCCACGGCCGCACTGAGCTGCTACCACATCGCCGTCGTGTCCGCGCCCAGCGACTCTACACTGCTGTCAACCGGGCCCGACGCCACTACCACTGCTGCACGCACCGCTGCGCAGGCACATGGCCGTGCTCGCCATCGTTTTGCCATTTATGGCACTGTGGCCATGCGGGCCGTGCCCGGTCGGGGTGCGCACGTCTTGTCCGTAGCGCCTGCGCGGGTGTCTCCCCGATCGCGTCGGCCGCTTCCCACCACGGCAAGGTCAAATCGAACTCCAACCTAAGGCTATCCGCACTCATCATCCTCTAAAAGAAATATTCTGTCCTAGTCACCATAAAATATACATTTTTCCTGCATCTATCTATCATCTATATCATCATCTATCCACTGTAGGGCCCACTTGTCACTTTATCTAAATATATCCATATGACATCTTATTTTAAAGTATTTATTGAAACGAATTTAATGGTGTAATCGGAATTTAATTTGGTTTTTTGGTTTAGGAGTTATAGCATTTTTTTATAGTTGAAAATGTGGGGTCCACCAATTATTCTCCCTGCCCATGCAAGCGCAGACACGCGCTGTCGCTGCAGTCGGACCGGCAGCCGGTAGCGTGCGTCCGCCATCCGCTGGAAATAGCGCACGAGAGCGTATGGCGTACCAGATACCGGATGTCGCTGCAGCTAAAATTCGCGCTCAATCCTCCTCGCTGTCACTTTACCGGAACTTTTACCGTTGCCGGTGCGGTCCGTCTAACCCCCTCTTCTCTCTACCGCCATGGCCGATTGAGCTCCTTCATTAAATCGTCAGGGAGAGATCACCTCGAGCCGATTCTTCACGTCCGCGTCGTCGCCAGTAGGTGCTCTAGCTCCCCGACCCCACCCCGCCTTGAACCACGATCGGCCAATCGCCAATTTTGGCGTTTCTTCGCCGCCGGGCCGATAAGGCCGTGATCGGCATATGCCGAAGGAAACGGCCCCGAGGAAGCCGCTAGAGCCAATCCACCTGCACCACCAGTTTCGCCTCAACTCCCTCGTCACCCTGCGCACTTCGCCTGAACCCCTACTGTCTCACCAACGCTGCTAACGCGGCCGTGTCCGCCGGGGCGCGCTGCTGCACCCTTCGGTCGCACGCGGCCAGCACTTCTCCGCCACCCTTTGCCTCAACCGTCACTTCAGCTGAGCCTACGATAAGCTCAGGATGCTCGTGCGCTAGCTGGATAGGTCCGTGGATGCCCCAGCTCATCGGAACGGCTGCGCCGCTGCTGCGGATGGCCGTGCATCGCTGCTGCTTCCTCCCGCAAAGCCCGCTGCTCCGCATCGCCGCGTAGCGTAGGTGCAAAGGCTATAGGCGCTGGTCGGCCCGCTAGATGGGCCAGCGCGAGCCCCTGGTGGCCGGCGTACTCGCCCAGCGCCACCGCTCACCGCGCCGACGAGCGCGGGGATGTCAGGGGCCAGTGCGTTGCGAAGATGAGATAGGGCGAGGGTGTTCATGCAAAAACGCTGACTGATGGTAATTGGGAAGGCAAGACTTCAGGCAATAATATTGAACGGGTACCTTCTGAGACAATCTAGGGTGTATACTTCATTCTTGAACTGTAGAGATCTCTACTGAACAATATTGGTGCCTATTGTACGGTGTATACTTCATTCTTGTTTTTTAACTGGTATATTTATTGCAGGATAATAGTTATGTATTGTCTGACTCTTCTTATTGTATACTGTCATATTTTCACTTTGTCAATTTGTGTAGAAAAGCAAATTTGTTTTGCAACTCAATTCGAATGAATTTTTTTCCCTAGCCTTTCAGTCTAGTGGCTAATTCTAACAATCATACAGATATGATGAAGATGGAAGACTACTATGGTACAAGATGGAACCACAACTGTGGTAGCTGCAGATAAACTTCCGCAGTCGAAAACACAGAAGAAATAGGGGGTGATGAAAACTCGGATGTTAAGTCAGCTTTTATATAGGTGTCATCCAGTTCGTCACTGAGGCGAGTTCGTCTACCCATTCTGTTGTGGATGTTTGAGAGGTTGGAATATTTGTGATGCTCTACGGCATGCAGCTGTCATCCCTAACTCTTCCGCCGCTAACTGGGCAAAGAAAGTGAAGCTTCTTGTCTTTGCTGATCTGCGCTAGGCTGTGTATTGTACCATTTCCGCTATATGACAGTGCAGAGTTATTAAATAGTACTATAGGTGTGTTTAGTTCTCTATTTCACCTAAAAAATTTTGGGTTTTGGTTCATCATTTTGCAGAATGGAACCAAACACCATGCAAAATTTTTGGCAAAAAGGTATCCATTCTCCATTTTGGATTTTGGCCTCAAGAGGTAAAAAAAAAAGCCAATAAGCGAAAAAGCTCTCACCCGCCTCATGAAAAATTTGACATTTTGGATGAAACTAAACACATCCATGAAAATTTTGACATTTTTCATTTCATCATTCCAAAGTAGTTGGCAATTTGCATTCCATGAGGAACTAAACACAGCCTATATATAGTCAATGTATAGTTTGTTTGAGATTCATGTCGATGGGAACTCTGCTGAACTAAAATGTATGTTGATCTGTTGTCCACGACCTGAACAAATTAACACGCACTCCTTAAATATTAAATTTCCAATGGATACAGATAATATCCCCAATTTACAGGGAAGTTGATAGGCTGAGACAAATTTCATGCATATGTGCTTATATATTGTGGTGGTGCTACGCGTGCGAATCTATACTATAAAAGAGCGAAGGAATTGAAAAATACCTGTTACTCGGCAATTTCTACCCACCCAATGTTTTAGCCCTTAGATCATAGATCCAACGTATCTAATCTCTCGTCCTAACCTGACAAACGGACCCGGCCGGAAAACTTTTAATTCTTTACGCGTGTTTATGCTATGTTTTCTTATATCGCTATTTTTTCACACACAAAAATACCCAGCTCACCTATACGTTACGAACAATATCGATTCATTAGTGTCATATGCACACACGTTACGAACAATATCGATTCATTAGTGTCATATGCACACACGTATAAACTCGTGGTGCGAGACGGGAGCAGCGGCGGCATCCTGTGGCAGTCGTTCGACCACCCGACGAACACGCCGGTACCGGGCATGAAGATCGGGCGCAACCTGTGGACGGATACGAAGTGGTACCTCCAGTCCTGGAAGGCGGCCAACGACCCGTCGCCGGGGACCTTACGGTACGTGGTTGTCACGAGGGGCGAGCCGCCGGAGATCGCGACGGTGGACTCAAACGGCGCCACCAGGTTCCGCACGGTAGTGTGGAACGGGCTATGGTTCAGCGGCATCCCGGAGATGGCGTCCTATGCCGACGAGTTCGCGCACCTCACCCAAAATCTACTTGCAACACATCACATTTTCATATCCCTTACCGACTAACTGTCCAAATACCATCTGAATTATAAAAAAAATATTAGATTAAAAAAATATAAAAATAAAATAATAATAATTTAAGCTAAAAAATAAAAAATTAATACGATATCTTCTACGCACGTGCGTGCCGCACGTGCATGTTGACTAGTTATATATAACAGCGGTGTATATAACGTATAAATCCTACCTGTACAAACCTAAAGGTCCTCACGTGCACTCGTGCGCAGGGCGCGCGGTTTGTACTAGTACTACTACACTTGCACAGCACGACAGCGAGAGGAGCTGAGCTGAGTCCAGGAAGGAGACGACAGACAGGAACAAGCGCGCCATTGCTCGGCGCATGCGGATGGTGTTGTGGGGCCCCCGTCCATGTCCACGCGACCACGCGGTCCCGCCCGCCACCAACTAGCTAGCTGCCAGAGGAACACGTGGACACACGCCTGCGCGCTGGGCCCGGGGCGGCGCGTCCGAGCCGGCGCCGCTGCGTGGACGCGTGGAGGGCGACAGCGCAACGGTGACCAGATCCGGACCGTCCACGGCCGCGTGGGCCCCACGCGAGCCGCATGCGCAACCCTTCTTCTTCCCTCCTGTTTGGTCTCGCGAGAAGTTCGCGTTAGTTCAAGCGGTTGTTGCGTTGGTTAACGCAAGGTTTAGCCTCGTTTAGTTCTTACTCTAAAACTTTACACACTGTCATATCGGATGTTTAACATATGTATAGAGTATTAAATATAGACTAAAGAAATAACTAATTATATAAATTACATATAATTTGTGAGACGAATCTTTTAAACCTAATTAGCCCATGATTTGACAATAAAGTGCTATAGTAACATATGTGCTAATGTCAGATTAATTAAGTTTAATAAATTCGTCTCATAGTTTACTGACAGATTCTGTAATTTGTTTTTTTAGTATCTGAACACCTCCATGTAATATCTAATATGACACCTAAAACTTTATACCTGGGAACTGAACAAGACCCAGCTGCCTGCCTGCCTCTTTAGGTTTGGATCCGCCCTCTCCTCTGCCAGTCTGCCTGCCTGCCTACCAGCCTCCCTCAGTTGCAAACGTTGACCATTCCTATTTTTCTCATGAGGAAGCTGCTTCATCGTAAAGTTAATTAGGTGCATCAAAACCAAAAGACATGGATGATCCTAATATATACCCTTCCGGTTTCAGATTACAAGTTATTTTAGTTTTGCCTTTTTTTAGAAAATAGAAGAGATTTCTCACCTCTGTGTTTCCGCAAGCAGCATTTTAAAGAGGGCAGAGGATTATCCTCCGGCTTCATTAAAGAAAGCTTAATTAGGGGACCAGATTAATCTGGCCGGTGTGCAAGCAGCGTTTTACATTATTATATAGTTTCAACGACATTGCTGATAAGTAAAAAAACACTATTCGTCCGCTGAAAAGTACTGTTGAAGTAGTGTTACAGAACAGGGCGAAGATTTTGTCTGAAATCAAATGTATCAAAATTTCATAAAATTATCTACTTTGTGTTAAGTTTATAATTAAAAGATATATCAACATCTACAATATTAAATATCTAAACATTAAATAAATGTACTATGAACATATATTCCAAACTAATTTCAAGCTTCTCTGAAACATAGGATTTCCAAAATAAAACTGTATAGAAAATTTATACGAATCAGTTTAATTTTACATAAAATCATAATATTTAGAAAATTTCCTTGCACTCTAAACGTAGCCCCCCTCTAGTTTGTGCAAATAAAATATGCACACACATATCTTGATAGAGAAACAATGAAGCAACCCATGTGCTCCAACAGAAAAAAGAAGGAAAGGCAAAGGCCCCCACACAAATACCACTTGTGCTTCCCTGAGGACTGAGGTGCATGTTTCTCAACAACCCAAGGTGCAAGAAAATTCCCACAGTTTTTTCAGTGTATTAAAAAAGAGAGAAAATAAACAAATAGAGAAGGGCAAAAGCAGCAGGCACCAAAAAAGGTTGGTCACCCCTGCCCTCTTCCGGTCTTCCCCTACCTATAAATACCCTCCACCAGGCACCCAGACTCCCCGCACAGCCAAAGCTCCGAGCAAAACAGCTCGACTCTTTCAGCACCCATCTCTTCTCTCCCTCTGTGCATCTTATTCACATCCGTCTGTCCAGTCAGCGGCGACCACTGCCGTTCAGTTCTTCACACAGATCGTCGGTTGCCGGTCGCGGTCACTAGTACATATACATATCAGAAACCTCTTCTTACGCCGTTTCTTCCTTTTGATTGGTCTCCGGCGGAGGTTCTGAAGTTTTAACTTCAGAATTTTGCCGAAAATCACGGGCTTCCTCCTTGATCTACCGTTCTGAGAAAAGAGAGGTCTCCCTGCTCAGATTTTTTGGATCCTAATCCTGCCAACAAATTCGAGTTGCTTGCTCCCATCTTGTGTTGTTTTACACCATAATTACTCTGGTGTTTAGCTTGCTCCGTTCGGATTCTTTGGCCCGAGTGTCCAGCTCATATCTTTGCTCTGCGCAAACTCTGAAACAAACACAATGGTTTCCCTCTTGGATGCGACCGTGTTTCTGCTCTGCTTCGCCGTCGCCGGCCTCCACGTCCTTGATTACCTTCTCGCCATCTGCCCGCACAGCGTGGGCGGCGCCGCCGCGCTCCTTGCCCTCCCTACAGCTTACTTTACGGGTGTGATCCTTGTTTACCTCCAAACCGCGGCGGCGCCACCCACGCCGGTGTCGCAAGTTGTTGCTTTGAGGCTGCTCGCCGCCATGGCATGTGCCCTGGTTCTCCTTGCTGCCATCATCATGTTCATGCCGCTCGCGCCTTGGCTGTTCAGTATGTGAGCACTTTGCCAAGCTGCGGCAAGAAGAAATAGTTTAGTCTGGAGAGGAAAATTTAAGTACTAAATCCGTTTTAAATTACAGTTCATTTGACTTCTGTGACCTCAAGTTTGACCACTCGTTTTATACAAAAATTTATGTAAAATATCACATCTTTTGTTATAGCTTGCTTTATTAACAAAAGTTCTTCTAGAATGACTTAAATTTGACTATTTTTGCATAAAATTTTTGAATAAGACGAGTGGTCAAACTTGGGTAAAAAAAAGTCAAACGAACTATAATTTGGAACGGAGAGAGTATGTTTAAGTTACGAGTGAATCGTCCAGTATTGTGAAGCTGTAGTCTCCCGTGAGCAAACTCTGAGTCCATGCGACTATGTTCTTGCTTTGACTGAGATTGCTGCTTGTGGTGAGCCACCGTCGCCCTGGTTCCCTCGTGGTTACTGTATATGGTAAGGAACGTTTCCCCATTTCCTGCTGGGTGTGAAAGAAGATGGAAATATCACCCTGTTCGTTTCGCTGGATCAGCAGAATCAGCAGCCATCCAGCAGTGTTTTTCTTTCACAACAAACCAGCGAACAATACTTTCAGCCACAATAAACCAGCGAAACGAACATGGTGTGTGAGGGTATTCTCGATCGAGTTCGCGGACTCGATGGATTTGTTCAATCTCAGATGCATGTATGTGTGTGTCATGCTATTTATGTATTCATGTGTGTAAACTTCACTTGTACTTACAGTTGTACTGTACTACGATGAAATGTTGAATTTCTCTTTCGGTCTCTTGGTTCTTGCTAAAAAAGAAACCCCAGAGAATCATCCCTGCACTGCACAGCACAATTAAGAGCGTGTTTAGTTCTAGGGTGTAAAGTTTTGGGTGTCACGTCGGGTGTCACGTAGGGGTGTCGTATGGGGTGTTCGGATACTAATAAAAAAATAAATTACAGAATTCGTCAGTAAACCGCGAGACGAATTTATTAAGCCTAATTAATCCGTCATTAGCACATGTGTTACTGTAGCACTTTATTGTCAAATCATGGACTAATTAGACTTAAAAGATTCGTTTCGCAAAGTAGTCGCAATCTGTGTAATTAGTTATTTTTTAGTCTATATTTAATACTCCATGCATGTGTCAAACATTCGATGAGATAGGACGTAAACTTCGGAGGGAGGAACTAAACGAGGCCTGATATTTCCATTTATTACAGAGAGAACATAACTGTGCATTGTCACTGCTAAAAAAAGATTTGTTTCTAGTCTCAAATGGCTGGGAAAAAAATACAAGGGAAAAGGGTATGCTCTTTCCTGATTTCATTCCTTATCGACCAAGCTAAAGCATCTTTGCGTGGCCGGTGGCCCACTAGAGTTGAGCGATGGTTCTCTATTCCTACTCTACGACGTTAAAATCACGGCAATTGTTACTGACATGTGGGCCCTTGGTCCACGGGCCCACGTGTAAGTGGCAAGGTCACGGTGCCCTCAACGCGACATGGACAAGCAAAGTGCCAAGTATTTCAATTTTCACATTAAAAGGACCTCCTAACTATTTTTAGATTTTAATAACGAAGCTTCTGCAGTATGCAGTTCCTGAGCAATGATTTGGGCTAAAGTTCGGCCAAACAGGACTAAACGTGGCTTGAGAAAAAGAAGATAAAGAGGTAGCAATTTGTACTTTGTCAGTAAGAATACATTTCATATATAAGTTGCCCAACTTCATATACTTCAGAATAAATAAGGCGCTAATTTAACGACTATTGATTAATAACAACAGCAGAACAGTAAAATACTAGGCAACACAGCAGCCGCCGCTACACGGCCAGACAGTGAAATTGAAGTCCGGTTATGGAAGAACGCTTCTAGATGCTGATCCAGCCAGGCCAGACAGTGAAATTCAAGTCCGGCTGGAAGAATGCTTCTAGAGGCTGAATCAAGCAAACTCACCTTCTGTAAATTAAATAGAGCATGTATGTACCTGAGAATGATCTCTACAACTTGCTCTGGCACAGTACTTGGCGCTTTCTTCGTTCCTTTTGGCGTAGCCCTGAACATCAGTGAAACCACAGCCATCTTCCATGTCCAGTATGTTGTTTGTCGCAATACATCACAAGCCCAATAATGGTCCACTGCCAGTGCCGTCGTGCCGAGAGCCTTGCTGGCTTGCTGCATAGAGTACCTAGCCGCCGAGACGCGATCCTTTCTTTGCTGTGTCTGCCAGTCGATCACTGCGTAGTCCAGAATCCCCGGTTCTTCATCATTGTTGTACTCTGCAGTTGCTCTGACGACTGATTGATGCCATTGTAAACCTCCTGGAACTGAAAGAGGCAAGCCCTGCAAGCTGCTCATAACAAACTGCATCTGCATCTGCATCTGCATGCATGCTCTACCTTGCTGTCCAATGCTCCCGATGAGCTCTTCCAACAGCCATCAGCCATGAAGGCAGGCAGCCGCCTAGCTATATATCCCATTCACGAATGAGAGATCCTCAATTCCTCGTTAGCCTCTTCTTGCCTGTAACTTGATCCTTAACTTGGAACGAAGGAAGCCAGGAACTACTCATCCCTCGGCTAAAACGTGACGGAGCTCTCGAATCTGGCCGAACTGCGTATGTGCACATCTTTTTTTTTTTGAGAACTCTGGAGGTATGTGCACATCTTATGTGCTATATATATAGAAGAAAGAGATGCCCTGGTGAGTGAGTCTCACGAATGGCAGGACAGTCTGGAATTAATTAATCGTCTGACAAACCAAGCAGGCGGAGCTTTCTTGGGCCTTGTTTAGATCCCAAATTCTCCCCCCAAATTTCACTATGCAAAAAGGAGATTCCTCATCACATCAAAATGCCGGCAAATGCATAGAGTACTAAATGTAGATGAAATCAAAAACTAATTGCACAGTTTTGTTGTACTTTACGAGACGAACATTTTGAGTCTAATTAATCAATTTTTGGACAATTTTTTACCCAAAAAACAAAAGCTGCTACACTGTTCCGACACGGGCACTGTAGCTACAGTGCCCGAATCGGTGCCCCGAATCGGGTAAGTAAACAAGGCCTTGGCGACTAAGGTTCCACGTCAACGCTGGAAATTTCACGGAAGCTTCGCCAGGGTAATTTTCTACTGCCGAGGAAACTTCGCGGAAGCTGCCTGCGGAGAGCCGGAGACCAGTGGATGGATAGCAGCGACGTCGAACGGGAGAGCAATCAGAGGGGAAGTTTCGCGGAAGCTCTCTGGCTGGAGAGTTCGTTCTGCGAGGAGCGCTGGGCGGCGAGAGCGATGCTGGCCTTTTGGGCGTCGGCGGATGCAGCGCATCCACATCTACCTAATTTTCATTCCGGCAATGATCTTCCTCCTTCTGATCGATGATGGTGAATGCGAGGGTCAATCGGCTTGGAATGGTTGGTTCAAAGTTCAAACATAAACACGCGCCCGGTTCGGATCAGCTACCGCTATTTCTTTATCTTGGTTCCGGGAACGGGAGAAGCAATCTTTTCCTCGCATCATGATGGCCTCCACTTGCAAGTTGCAACCGGCCACGGCTGCAAAGCCAAGGTAGCAAAGGTTCGTCTCCTTCCGCTGGACTGGACGTCGTCCAGGAGAATTGGTCGTCGCCTCGTCGGATCTCGACTCTCGAGCAATCCATGCGCCGGGCCCGGGCAGAGGTTTGGGTCCAATCTGTCAACGGGATTCCCGTTCCAAAACATCTGGTGGGCGGACTGGTTGCCTGATTCTCTGCGCTCAACCCTGTGGGTCGCCCTGAATCCTGACAATGTGCCGAGCTGTCGTGGTGAGGCCCCTGTGACCTGAAGTGTTACCAGTACATTGATCTAGGCCTGAATTCAGAGGTGTTACAAATTACACAGGAATACAGGATTGAATTTAGACAATTTTATAAACAAACTAGCTAGATCGAGCTTAATTCGCCATGGTGAACATATTACACCAGGAATCGGCTATGGACCTCTCTCTCTTCTAGGCAGCCGATGATTCCATAGGTGTGTCTCTGCTGTGCACCTGATGATTGGCGGAGGTCTGCGAGTTCATCCCTGAAGCTGACTCCCAAAGTGTTGGCTCGGGAATATGTTGTGGGCATTCCAGACAGTGTAGGTTTGAAACAGCAGATCGAGCATCTCGCGGCAGCGAATTCCAATCTTTTCCCAGAAGTAATCTACTCCTACTGTATCTCTACTACTTTGCGACGGGTTTCTTTGAAAAAGACACGCTAGTGGACACCGCAGGCATCGATGCCAAGAGGTACTTACGAAAGTGCACGACGACGCGACTGGACATTGGGCCACTTGTACGAATTACAGGTTTATATTAGGATCATGCCCATGTGCTAAAACGGGAAAAAATAAATCCATGATAATTCGAGTTTAAATGTGTTAATACTCCATAAAATTATTCTTTAGTATGATGTTTGCAATTCTGTTTATATAGCCATTCGTCAATTCCGTACGACAATGAGAAATGAAAGTACTCCAAAGATCATCCACTGTCATCAAGGAACAAAATATTGCTCCAAAACTTTGCAAACAGTAGAAGTAAAATTTGAATGAGAAATAGTAGAACACCATAAATTTCAGTGGATACAATTTCAGGGAGGAACTGCAGTCCTCTGAACAGTGGGCCACCCACAGAGAACAACAATGGTGGGTGTCTCAAGCATATTGAATTTTTTTTGTTCAGATTGGAAGTACTATAATGCAAACCTCACTCAGCCTCTTCTCAACGCTGGATCTGAAACAAACTGTTTCGTGGGTACTTCCATCTTTGAAGAAGTCTCCCAACTTTTGCTTTGATGGGACAGTGGGACAGAGACGCCGACTCACTCTACAGTTAAATCAAAGGTACATAACTAAGCTAAAATGAGCATCTTAAAAAATTGTAAGACATTACTGAAGGGATCAAGCCCCAGCCAATCTCAATAGTGTTGCCAGTAGCAATAAAATGCTTCAGGGGACATAAAGCCCTCAATGTTCTCATGCTCAAAATTAAAATAGAGAACATATTCAGAATGAATAAAATGTTTCCGGGGAGATAAATCCCCAAAGATTCTCATGCTCGGAAAAAATATACTGCAGTAAAGAAAAGATTTCAAATCTGAGGCAATTACTAATCCTTTTGAAATCAAGTGGTAATATATGCTTTACAATCTAATTTGAAATGCATAAACTACAAGGACTGCAGTAACTTTCCTTTTTACCTACCAATCTGTTGTCCCAGTAAGAAACTATGATGACAATGTTAAGTGTTTTTTAGATTTATTAAATGTTTATTAGTAGTAACAAAAGTGGTTAGCATGTAGGTATATATAAAGAGTAAATCTCCTTACAAGATGCTGGTTCTTGGCCGTCGGTCTTCACTTAGATCGAGAACCTACTGAACATGACCCAGCCTCATTGCAAGGAAGGTGCATTGAGACATATTTTCAGCCCATAGTGTTTGAAAAAAAATGGCTTTAATTACACGGTCAGGATATGGTTATCGGTTACCTCTCTCTAAATAAAAAAGAGATGCTTCCTCAGTTCCATGGAAAAATCTTCAATGGATTAGGCAGATAGACAAATAAGATGTCAATGGTGGTTGTACAGTTCATCAATAATAGTGATAAACCTTCTTGCCTAAATGAGTCATGGTATTAGCAATGGAGGAAAAACAAATCTGTGTCAGTAAGATAGAGAGTAACAACTAACTTATGCTGCCCATCAGTTCGGATGGCTATGTGAAAATTCAGTTCGGATGGCTTTGTGAAAATTGAACTAAAAATATGAATCACACCTCTTTTATGAATTTGACTTGAATAGCAGCTATATAGCTTTGGGACTGTAAAACTGGTGAAAAATCCTGCAGTTTGCAGCAAACACAACATTATGTTACAACAGTAACAAGGCCCTTGTGCATTCGATAATACCTGCAGCTACAAGCCTCCACACTGTAACAAGGCCCCCATATTTAGCACTGAACAAAAGTACAGGCAGTACCTGAAATTCCAGCAAACACAGGCTCCTAAAATTATTAAGGCCTTGTTTAGATTCCAAATTTGGGATCCAAACTTTGCATAGTAAATGTCCCGTCACACTATAGCAATTTTGTTTTTTATTTGATAATAATTGTCTAAATATTGATTAATTAGGCTTAAAATATTCGTCTCGCAAAGTACAACAAAACTGTGCAATTAGTTTTTGATTTCATCTACATTTAGTACTCCATATATATGCTGACATTTTGATGTGATGGGGAATCTTCTTTTTGCATAGTAGAATTTGGGGGTGAATTTAGGTATCTAAACGAGGCCTAAGAAAAACAATGTCTCTTGCGGTAATGCCAGATCCTGAACCAAATTTGGGGCTTACTTTGAGAGTCATTGAAGGTTCACCAGAGAAATCACTTGTGCGGTTGTGCCGTCGATATCATGGAGTTTGCAATCGGAAGATTAGCTTGAGAAGCACAAAGGACGCCTTCTTCAGTCAACTGGAAGCTTCTCTCATTCTCCACCAGTGCGGCCAGCCCAATTGCAAACTCATATTACGTCTGGTTCAATCATCCATACCTCTAAGGGACAGAATCTTTGAAGAAAGCTAAGCCTAAGATCATAACGCCGAGGTGATAGAGAACTGAGATTGGGCTGCAAATCATCACCCAAAGCCATGTACCAGATTACAACGAAGAAACATAGGTAAATCAGTAACTTTCAGGTAAATGAATATCGAAATTCGCATGCCTGAAGGTGACATCTCTTGAAAATGAGCATGAGAAGAAGAACATAGATCCAGCTCCGAATCAGAGTGCCGATTTAGCCACGTTCCTCCACATCACCAACTCAACGATCCTTTCCCAGAGACCTTTCAACTCAAGAGCAGTCACAGTGGAATGCTTAGCAAAACTGAAGCAGACATCCTATATAACCATCTGTCAGCCACCAAGAGGATACACCGGGTGAGCTAAACGACTTGGCCCCGGCAGGAGGTGATGCAGACTCTACGGGCCGGCCCAAAAGAAAGAAGAAGCCCAACTCCAAGTTGTCTGGTGCTGAATGGACAAAGTAGCTCACGGTATTTAGGCACACGGAGTGGGAGAGGGAGGACATGAACATTATTCTATAAACTCGATTAAACTGAATACAAAGAACTCGCCCTCGCTACCTGCTTTTCCCCTTTCCCAAGCCTTCCTTCTCTCCCTCCCCAATCCTCCTGCTAACAAATTGGTATCAGATTCGGTCTTCTTAATAGAAGGGACATTTGGCGATAAGCTTGTGCCTGTTTGGAGAGATCATCATAAATTATTAAAGTATGCCGTTCGCGGTACATAAAATACTCAGCCAGAGCTGCTCCCGTATAAGGAGCGAGATATTGTAATGTAGCGGGTGAATCCGCCATTTCAGCTACTACAATAGTGTATTCCATGGCCCCCTCTTCGTGGAAAGTAGTTACTACTTGAGCCACGGAGGATGCTCTTTGACCGATAGCTACATAAACACATATTACATCTTGCCCTTTTTGATTGAGAATTGTATCTGTGGCTACTGCTGTTTTGCCAGTCTGTCTGTCCCCAATAATTAACTCTCGCTGACCGCGCCCTATGGGGATCATCGAATCGATAGCAATAAGCCCTGTTTGAAGGGGTTCATATACGGAACGCCTAGAAATTATACCTGGAGCAGGAGATTCAATTAAGCGAGATTCTGAAGCGACAATTTCGCCTCTCCCATCAATAGGTTTAGCGAGAGCATTTATAACACGACCCAAGTAAGCCTCGCTCACGGGTATCTGAGCAATTCTTCCTGTTGCTTTTACAAAACTTCCCTCTTGTATCATCAACCCATCGCCCATTAATACAATCCCAACATTTTTGGATTCCAAATTCAGAGCAATACCTCTCGTCCCTTCTGCAAATTCGACTAATTCACCTGACATTATTTCACCAAGACCTATAATACGAGCAATCCCATCCCCCACTTGCACTACGCGACCGATATTCTCAATCCCTAGTTTCCTATTATATTGTTCAATACGTTCGCGGAGAATTTTATTAATTTCGTCGACTCGAAGGGTTGCCCTTTGCAGGTATGTCAAGAGGTGTCTTTGGGTCAGGTGGTAGAAGAGCAAGAAAGAGTCAGGTATGTATTTCAGGAGTGATCCGATTGTTCTCCGTAGGAAAGAGAAAGCTGGTTAGAAACCCTGAACTACGGATGCAAGGGGAAAGAAGGCAGATGGGGAGGATAGGAAAACCGTACCCACCTTTTCTTTTAACGGAAGGCGATGCTTGTCGAAGAGAACAAACAGTAAGTCAAACCTACTGTGATAAATGAAATCCCTAGCCCCGCAGGGCAGGACCATATTTTGTAGTAGTAGCTTTTCTCACTGGTAAAGCTGGATAGGTTAGAGGATGTGAGCTAGCAGCAGCAAGTTAATTAAGGGATAAGATTGGTCCCTCTGTGTCCGGAAAGATACCTTTCTGATCGCGACTTCGGTTACGCACAAGAAGTGGAAGGAAAGAAAGGTGTGTGGTGCGAAGGTGACCAGGCTGACCAAAGGCAGAGAAAAAGAGAGCGCCTCTAGCGCCTAATTCTCAGTCTCATAGCCGTGTGATTCTTGATTTGAGATTGTGTCGGCGTGCCGCCCATGAAAATAGAATCCGCTGATCAGAAATACTTGCTACGCTACGCAATTTTTCTTCGCTGCGCGCCTTCCTTTCGCTTCGCCTAGAACACTGAACTTTGAGCTCAGCCTGACAGATCAGTCAGATCTTAAGGAGGACTCTCTTTACTTTACTCATTGGAAAGCGAGTTGCCTTGATTCAGTAGTCTGATACCTTTTTGGGGGGTAGAACTGGACCCTGGATTGGATGGATGGATCGGCTATAGGTTTTGGATTATGGTAAAATTGCCTTATTAAAGAAAAGAGCTACTCCCTACCCGCCATCTATATCATTGAAAAGCTTCTTGATCTGTTTTCGCTTTGACCATTCGCTCACTCTTTGCTTTCATGTGTGACCTTTGCCTTTAGTAGGGATAGAAGCAAAGAAAGGGTACATTCCTTGCAGAAAATAGCGATCAGGGAATATAATAAACCACTATTCCTTGCAGAAATAGAGTCACCGAAGCTTATTTATTACGCTACTGTTTTCTTTCGCTGGACAGGAACGAAATTATCTCCCAGCGTAGTAAACTAAACGCCCGAATGGGAGACCCGCCCCGTAAAAAAGAAAACCAGCTGACCCTAAGCTAGCTACACCGTATAGTCTGAAGTGGCTAAGGCAGTTGAGAAAGCAAGCATACTTATACTAGACTAAGCAAAGGTAGTACATACCGCTGCATGAAAGTGAGTGAACACCAACCAGCTTCTTCTCGTCGAGCAATTCCCCGTTGGAGCGAGCAAGATTCCTTTGGACTTACTTTGGTTTTGCATAAATTATCATATAGAAAGAAACGTAGCGTTACGATTCCATGGATAGTTTGTGTTTAGGTTTCTTATTCAACTATGGAGATGAGGAGGATTATTATTCAACTTGGGGATGAGGAATCAAATCAACGAGAAATACTATACTCGAAATTTCGAGTAGCGAAGGAAAAGCGTGAAACAATGTCATGTCACGACTCGACATGTTCCAAATTCTCACAACACTTTGGACTCATTTTATCAACTGTTTTAAAAGAACGAGTCCGGGCCCAAGAAATCAGAGATGAAGAAATGGGACATGGCTATTCCCTTTCTAAAAGCCAAATAGCAAAGGGATTAAAACAGTTTCTAGAGGAAGAAGATAGATCAATTTTGAGTTACAGATACTATCTTTCCCTTTCCGCATGAAAAAGACCAATCAAAAACTTCTTCATTTCGTTGGTAGAACCCACGCCAACTCTTTTCTCTAAAAAATAGAGAGATCTTTTGATCACTTCTATCAATGCAATGAAAGAACTATCCCTTCCTATTTGTTTGTCCTAATGAGACAAAGAAGAGCCTCCTTCTTTACCACTTTAGGGGATGGGGGTGAAGGGGGGTTTACATACAACCGGGGCAAAGTGGTTTATGATTGAATCTCAGAGGCATTCTTATCATTTGGTAGATCCAAGTCCATGGCCTATTTCGGGTTCACTCGGAGCTTTGGCAACCACCGTAGGAGGTGTGATGTACATGCACTCATTTCAAGGGGGTGCAACACTTCTCAGTTTGGGCCTAATATTTCTCCTTTATACCATGTTCGTATGGTGGCGGGATGTTCTACGTGAATCCACGTTGGAAGGGCATCATACAAAAGCTATACAATTAGGACCTCGATATGGTTCTATTCTCTTCATAGTCTCGGAGGTTATGTTCCTTTTTGCTTTTTTTTGGGCTTCTTCTCATTCTTCTTTGGCACCTACGGTAGAGATCGGAGGTATTTGGCCCCCAAAAGGGATTGGGGTTTTAGATCCTTGGGAAATCCCTCTTCTTAATACCCCTATTCTCCCTTCATCCGGAGCTGTCGTAACTTGGGCTCATCATGCTATACTCGTGGGGAAGGAAAAACGAGCAGTTTACGCTTTAGTAGCAACCGTTTTACTGGCTCTAGTATCCACTGGCTTTCAAGGAATGGAATATTACCAACCACCCTCCACTATTTCGGATAGTATTTATGGTTCTACCTTTTTCTTAGCAACTGGCTTTCATGGTTTTCATGTGATTATAGGTACTCTTTTCTTGATCGTATGTGGTATTCGCCAATATCTTGGTCATCTGACCAAGAAGCATCACGTTGGCTTTGAAGCAGCTGCATGGTACTGGCATTTTGTAGACGTGGTTCGGTTATTCCCATTTGTCTCTATTTATTGGTGGGGAGGTATATGAAAGAAAGGAACGAATAAGTGGATTGAGGAATAAAAGCTCGAAGACAAAGAGAACTTTTCATAAAAGAGAATGGAATCCTATTTAATATTAGCAATTCACATATAATCTTAAATAACGATCATCCCGCTTCCTTCCTCTGTGTGCAAAACGAAGCTGCCGTAGGTAGTTGTATTATTATGGAATTGTGTTTTGATTCCTAGTTTATAAACGTTGTAAGGTAACGTTTCTCGCCGGTTTTGGTAGTAGTTGTTGTTGGTTATAAACATTAGTTGTTGTGAAGCATATGAGAATATGCCTGGTTTTGGGTAATATCTTAAGAGGTGCAACGTTCTCCGTGGGTGTTGGTACGAGTGTGGTTTTTCATAGGTCCGGAGACAAGAAAAGAGCCGAATTAGTGTAGGAATGGAGATTTCTACTTTCCGTAGTTGGGTTCGAACCTGAAGATGGTTTTGTGGTGTCTGCTTCGTCTCTAGATTATGCTTCGTCTCCAGAATGCCTACCCTAAAGAGTGAAATTGCGTAGCTTAAGGTAGGTGTTTCCCCAATCCGTGCAAAATAAACGTAAGGGCTGTCTATTGGTAATAGAATTGAAAGGGTAGAAGGTATCCTCGGCATTGTTGGAGAAGTTTAAGTGGGAGTAAGCATTGCCCCTTACTTGTTCGTTGTCTATCTGTTCTACTAACCTGATGTCTACCTGTATAAATCTATACTCGTTTGAACTACTCGATTGCTATTTTTTTGTCTTTTCCTTTACTAACGTGGAATAACGAGTTTTTTTTGGTCTGCCAAAACTTTGATTGAAAGAGGAGTGTTAAAGCAATCTGCTTATGAAATCACAGTCCAAAGCAAAGCAACTACTTACTGGTTTAGCTCGTGTTTTCCTTTTTGAAGTAGTTTGGCAGACACATCGATTGTTCGTGGCTGGTCACACGGCTCCGGTGCATCGGGCCACTCTCAATTGTGTGGTTCTGAAAAAACTAGGGCTCTTCTCGTATGAGCGGGCTTATCAACCACTCAGAATAGGGAGCTTCCAGCGGGAAGTCCAGCTTTGGGACGTTGCCCCTCCCTCGGATGAAAATAGATCTCGTGGAGACGGGCTTGACAAAAGTCAGTTAGCAAGCGGGTGTTCCATAAAAAAAAGAAACTAGGATTCTTCCGAACTCAACTCCGTGGCCAAAACCATCTTCTCACTCTGACCCCCACATATCAGATCCTAGATGCCACCCAACGATGATGGGACTTTCACGCAGGGAATTTTCATTCGATAAATACTCCCCCTCTTGCAGCGAGAGCCCACTCCTACCTAAGGAAGGGGCTTGTAGATCTATATTTAGATTAAGGGGCGGTTGAAAGGTCTTGATGGCTAGAGGGGGGTGAATAGCCTTTTAAAAAATTTCTACAAAGACAAGCTAAACAAGTTTATCAAAACAACAAATAGCGAGATGCGAGTTTTGCTTAGCCTACGGGGTGTTTGCAAGCCACCTATCCAATTCACAATTCTATTATATTTGCACTCAACCGCACAAGTCAAACCGAGAAGGTAACTACAACTACAACTAGCAAGCTACACAAAAGAGCTACTCTAGCAAAGCTAACTAGCTAGCAAAGATAACTAAGAAAGTAATGCGTAGTTGAGTTAGGAGAGTTTCACCGAGGGGCGAAGTATTGAGCCAACCAATATGATCAACAATGAATACCAAGATAACCGAACACCGGGATCAATCAATCACAATATGAAAGTGATGACACGAAGATTTATCCCGAGGTTCACGTGCTTGCCGGCACGCTAGTCCCCGTTGTGTCCCTTTTCACCACGTGGTTCGGTGGCTAATCGGTCTCACACCGAGCCTCTCAAAAGGCGCCACAAGAACCTACCAAATGGCAAAAGGTTGCAATGACACGAGCAATTTACTCACGTTGCCTTTGGCGCTTCGCCGAGGTAGGCACAAACCCCTCACAAACACCGGAGGTGGCCAAGAACAAACACCAACTCTTGCCAAAGCCTCCAAGCTGCTCCAAGCCGTCTAGGTGGTGGCAACCACCAAGAGAAACAAGAATCCCGCAGCAAATCAACCACCAAGTGCCAACTAGATGCAATCTCACAATGCAAATACACTTGGATCACTCAATCTCACTTCGAATATGCAAAGAAGCAAGAGAGATGAGTGGGAGGGGAGTTGCTTAGCTCAAAGTGCTCACAAGTATGTCAAATGTCCAAGAGATAGAGCCTTGAGCCGGCCAACGAGTATTTATAAACGTACCCCTTCGAATATAGCCGTTACGAACTTGAAACAGCCAAAGTCGCACTGACCGGACGCGCTGGTCCAACTGACCGGACGCGCCGATCACGCCACGTAACTCGACCGGACGCGCCGATCCCAACCGACCAGACGCGCCGATCGCACAACGGCTACTTTCGCGAAGCATTGACCGGACACGCTGGTCGCAACGACCGGACGCGCCGATCGCACAACGGCTACTTTCGTGAAGCACCGACCGGACGCGCTGGTCGCAACGACCGGACGCGACAGTGCCAGCGTCCGGTTGGAGTCCAGTAAGCTCCCTCGATGACTGGACGCGTCCGATCATGTGTGACCGGACGCGCACCGCGTTCGATCGACCTTGCGAACAGTAGTTCCCTCAGGGCGCCTGACCGGACGCGCCGGTCCCGCGAGTGACCGGACGCGCCGGTTGCAAACCCTAGCCCGCGCGCCTGACTGCTGCGCTGTACTGACCGGACACGTCCGGTCACACCGTGACCACGTCCGGTGCAGCGTCCGGTCACCTCTGTGACCTCCGTTTGCCTCCGTTTCTTTTCTGACTTCCGGCGTAGTGGAAAATAGTCTTTTCAACTACTCAAAAACGCCTGAATCCCGCCTCGCAAGCTCGGCGGGAGGGAGAGAGGACCCCAAACCCTCTCTACCGCTCAAACTCCAACGCCATCACAAATGTGCTAACACGACCAAGTGATCACGTCATGTGCGAGTGTGTTAGCATTTTCATAATCATTTTTCGAGGCGTTATTAGTTCTATCCAAATGCATATGATTATGAAATGCACACCTAGAGGCACTTAGGAGTTCAATAGCCGCGTCATTCCCCTCTTTATAGTACGGCTATCTATCCTATAATGTAACCACACCCACTAGGTGTCTTGGTTACTAAAACACAACCCTTAAGCATATACCTTTGCCTTGATCACGTTGGGTTGCGTCCAAATCCAAGTGTGGCCATCATGATCACCATGTCCATCTTGCCACCAACCTTGGAATGTACTAATCCTCATATGCTACATACAACTTAGGCATAGGATTAGTACTTAGGCATTGTCACTAATTGCCAACACCAAACATAGGACTTTCAATCTCCCCCTTGTTGGTAATTGGTGACAATCCTTTCACAAAGATATTATGATAAAATTTTGATTGAACCCATGTCACATTGTCCAAGTATATTACCATGTGTAAGAAGTATGGACAAGTAATCATGAATTCAAATTGATAGCAATGGCTCCTCCTACATGTATGCTATATGTTTGGATTTTGGAAGCATACATGTTAGATAGGAAAGTATGGGAGCATTGACTACCAATAGGTGCTAAGTGTTTTAGATTATAGACCTTTGAAGCGTGATACCATTGGAGTAGCGATACACACCATCTTAGCACCTTGTGTAGTTAGATACCACTTGGAAAAGCATAAACAAAAACTAGAAACCTCGTGAGATCAACATTATAAGCAAGGCTCTAGTACCACTTTGGAAAACATGAAGTAAGAGAAATCTAACTACTTCCTATTCATGCTAGTACTTCAATACACCATTCAATTGTATACTAGCAAAACACCACACAAGCAATGTATTGGAGAAAAAGAAATACATAACTATGCATCATACATATGAAGTGCACATGGAAATGCAACATTCATGTTTAAGAGCTTGCTCCCCCTACTTGTGTGCTCGAAATTTTAGTTGATCCCCTTCTTTTATCAATTCTCTCCCCTTTGGGTTTTCTCCCCCTTTAGAATCTATCTTTGTGAACAACATTTTCTCCCTCTTTGGCACCAATGACCACAAGGGACCAATTTTAGATAGATTATCATGTTGAAATATGGGGTGAGGATCAAGTTTGTGATTCAACCTAGATTGCTTGCATAAATAAAATGCTTCGGTTTGATCCAAGGGCAAGCTTCTTCACACCTCACTAGAAGGGTTATCATGCACCATGTTGAAGCAAATATTTAGACAAGTGATCTAGATTAAACACTTAGGATCACAAGCTACTTAAACAGGTTATATGCTACCACTAGATCATACAAGACATAGAAACAATAGTGGCACCATATAAACTTCAAATTCATTTGATTTTCATGAATGAGCCAGAACATGTAAATTATGACTAGATGCACTAAACAAGTCCTTAGCATAGAATGTATGACATGTCAACCAATTGTACCTTGGGGCTCGAAGGAGAGGCATGTCATAACATTGGGGCGCATCAACTCATGTTGGAGAAGTCAAGTATGTTCAACTCATTCTTTAGCTTGTGAAATCTCTTCTCATCAAGTGGCTTGGTGAATAGATCGGCTAGTTGATCTTCGGTGCCCACACTCTCAATAGCAATGTCACCCTTTTGTTGATGATCTCTAATAAAATGATGACGAACATCAATATGCTTTGTTCTTTGATGTTGAACCGGATTGTTGGTTAGCTTCATGGCACTTTCATTATCACATAGCAATGGCACATTCTTGAAATTGATTCCAAAATCCTTCAATGTTGCCTTCATCCACAAGATTTGTGCACAACAACTACCCGCGGTAATGTATTCGGCTTCGGCGGTAGATAGTGCAATACTATTTTGCTTCTTGGATGACCATGAGACAAGTGATCTTCCCAACAATTGACAAGTCCCGGAGGTGCTCTTTCTCTCCACTTTGTCACCGGCATAGTCAGAATCCGAATATCCAACTAGCTCAAAGCTTGCACCTTTGGGATACCATAATCCAACATCTTGTGTATGCTTCAAATACCTCAATATTCTCTTTATTGCCTTCAAATGACTTTCTCTTGGTGAGGCTTGAAATCTTGCACACATGCATACACTAAACATCACATCGGGCCTTGATGCCGTCACATAGAGTAGGCTACCAATCATTGATCTATATAGCTTTTGATCCACCATGTTGCCACTCTTGTCACTATCCAAACTTCCACTGGTGCCCATTGGGGTTGTAATGCCCTTTGCATCTTCCATGCCAAACTTCTTGAGCATATCTTTGATGTACTTGGTTTGGCTCACAAATGTTCTTTCCTTCATTTGTTTGATTTGAAGTCCAAGAAAGAAACTAAGTTCACCGATCATTGACATTTCAAATTCCTTTGCCATCATTTTCCCAAACTCATCACAATAATCTTGATTGGTTGAACCAAAGATGATATCATCAACATATATTTGTAATACAAACAAGTCTTTCCCAATCTTCTTGGTGAAGAGAGTAGTATCCACTTTGCCCATGACAAATCCTTTGGATAGCAAGAAGTCCCTCAATCTTTCATACCATACTCTAGGTGCTTGCTTCAATCCATACAAAGCTTTTCTCAATTTATAGACATGATTGGGTTTCTTATCATCTTCAAAACCGGGAGGTTGCTCCACATACACCTCCTCTTGAATGTACCCATTGAGAAATGCACTCTTCACATCCATTTGATATAGCTTGATATTATGAGCACAAGCATAGGCAAGTAAGATCCTAATTGCTTCCAATCTTGCAACCGGGGCATAAGTTTCACCAAAGTCAAGACCCTCTATTTGTGTGTAACCTTGAGCCACTAGTCTTGCTTTGTTCCTTACTACTATCCCATCTTGATCTTGCTTGTTGCGAAAGACCCATCTTGTTCCAATGACATTGTGATCCTTAGGCCTTTCAACTAGTTCCCATAATTCATTTCTCTTGAAGTTGTTGAGCTCTTCATGCATTGCATTTACCCAATCCGGATCTCTCAATGCTTTATCAATGTCCTTGGGTTCTTCCATTGACACAAAAGAAGAGTGAGCACAAAATGATGCCAATCTTGATCTAGTTTGAACTCCCCTTTGTATGTCACCAATGATGGAATCCAATGGATGGTCTCTTGCAATGTTGGTTGGTTGAAGCACTTGGACTTGATTGCTTGGATGTTGATGTTGATCATGAGTTGGAGATGATGAACTAGCCACTTGTTGATCTTGTTGCACTTGAGATGATGTACTAGCTTGATTTTGTATTAGAGACCCACTAGCTTGTGTAATTGGACTTTGGAGCACTTGATCTTTGTTGTCATCCATATCAATCACTTGCTTTGGCCTAATGTTACCAATATCCATTTCTTTCATAGCATTGGTCAATTGAGTTCCTCTCACATCATCCAAGTTATTTTCCTCATCTTGAGAGCCATTTGTTTCATCAAACTCAACATCATGAACTTCCTCAAGTAAACCACTAGCCAAATTCCAAACTCTATAAGCTTTGCTAGTAGTGTAGTAACCAAGTAAGAATCCTTCATCACATTTCTTCTCAAACTTGCTCAATCTAGTGCCCTTCTTCAAGATGTAGCATTTGCAACCAAATACCCAAAAGTATGCAATGTTGGGCTTTCTTCCATTTAAGATCTCATATGGTGTCTTCTCTAAAAACTTGTGGCAATAGAGACGGTTGCTATAGAAGCAAGCCGTGTTGATTGCTTCGGCCCAAAATGAATGACTCACATTATACTCATTTAACATTGATCTTACCATATCAATCAAAGTTCTATTCTTCCTCTCAACTAGGACATTGGATTGAGGTGTATACTTGGCCGAGAATTGATGCTTGATTCCAAGCTCCTCACATAGCTCATCAACTCTTGTATTTCTAAACTCACTTCCATTGTCACTTCTCACTTTCTTGATTGTGGTTTCAAACTCATTTTGTACCCTCTTGATGAACTTCTTGAATATGTCAAATACATCACTCTTGTCCACAAGAAAGAATACCTATGTGTGTCTAGTGAAATCATCCACAATCACAAAACCATACTTGTTGCCACCAATGCTTGTGTATGTAGTTGGCCCAAATAGATCCATGTGCAACAACTCAAATGCCTTGGAAGTACTCATAATGCTTTTCAATGGATGAGTGTTGCCCACTTGCTTTCTGGCTTGACATGCACTACATAGCTTATCTTTCTCAAATGTGACATCCTTCAAGCCTCTAACTAAGTCATGCTTCACTAACTTGTTCAATTGCTTCATGCCAACATGACCAAGTCTTCTATGCCATAACCAACCCATACTTGATTTGGTGAGCAAGCATGTTGAGAGTTGAGTGTCACTAGCATTGAAATCAACCAAGTATAGATTCTCATATCTAAAGCCTTTGAAGATCAAGTTGGAGCCATCAACACTAACTATCTCCACATCATCAACACCAAATATGCACTTGAAACCAAGATCACATAATTGAGCAACCAAGAGAAGATTGAAGTTCAACTTTTCAACTAAGAGCACATTGAAAATGCTATGATCATTTGAGATTGCAATCCTTCCAAGAGCCTTTACATCACCCTTGCTATTGTCACCAAATGTGATGCTATCAATGCCACTATCATTTGATTTGAGAGAGTTGAACATTCTTGAATCACCGGTCATATGTTGAGAGCACCCAATGCCTTCCTCCGGCCTTGTAATTTACCTACAAAATAAATTAATGTTTCTTAGGTACCCATACTTGCTTGGGTCCTTGGAGGTTAGTGACTAAGCTCTTTGGTACCCAAATGGCCTTCTTCTTTGGACCCACAATTGGTGTACCAACAAACTTAGCATGCACACCTTTCTCACCCTTGGTAAGCACATAACAAGAATCAAAAGGAATGTAATCCATTTTAGCATGAAACTTGTTGTTGTTCTTGTTCATTTTATTACAATTAATCTCTAAATGCCCAACTTGCTTGCATCTATTGCAATAACGACCATTGCCCTTCACAAAGCGAGGCTTTGGAGTAGCAAAGGCCGCCTTGCCCTTCTTGGGAGTATAGCCCAAACCCTCTTTGTTAAGAGAGAACTTTTGGCTACCCAAGCATTTTAGCAAGCGGGCATCCCCACCATAGGCATTGCCTAATGCGCAGGCGAGATCATCCACCTCTCTCTTGAGAGTCTCATTCTCAACCACAAGTGATGAATCACTAGTAGTAGAGGTATAGTTGGTTGTGGTGGATGATGATGAGCTACATGAAGCATTAGTAGGACCAACAAATAAAGAATCATCAATAATATCACATGTTAGTCCAATATCACAAGTGACAATCACTTGCTCCTCTTTAGCTTCCTTCATGAGCTTCTCCAACTTGAGGTCCTTTTCCTTGATGAGCTCAAGTAGAGTGTAGTGGGCTTCCTTAAGCCTAGTGTGAGCAACTTCAAGGTCCTCGTGGTCTTCCTTTAGACACTCACGAGAAGCCTCTAGCTCATCAAAGGATTTCCTAAGAGCTTTGAGCTCTTGTTCAATTTCTTTGCACTCCTTACTCTTTTTGAGAGCAACAAGCTCCTCCATCAAGGCATCATTTTCATTGCTCTTGGCAATGAGCTCTTGTTCCAAGATTTTGTATTTCTTGGTTGTCCTCTTGTAGCCCTTGCTCATTTGATCTATTATGCCCAATAGATCATCCTTGGAGTAGTCCTCATCCTCCTCATCATCACTCCTACAATCATCACTAGCACAAGAATCATCATCACTATCATCATATTTTACCTTGGTAGGCTTGGCCATAAGGCATGTCGATGTAGTGTCGAAGATGGATGACTTGTTGGAGAGGGCGATGCTTGCAATGGCTCGCCGAGTGGTCCTCTCATCATCACTAGAGCTTTCATCATCATCACTATCGGAGTTGTCACTATCCCAAGTGACCACATAACCACCACCCTTCTTCTTCTTGTTGATAGTGAAGCTCTTCTTCTCCTTCTTCTCCTTCTTATCCTTCTTGTTCTTCTTCAACTTCAACTCCCCATCATGATATCTTTTGTCTTCATAGGGGCACTTTGCCACTACATGATCGAGGCTATTGCAATTGTAGCAAAGCACCTCCTTTGCCTTCATGAAGTCCCTTCTCTTCCTTGCCCCATATCCTTTCTTCTTCATGAACCTCCCCATCTTGTGCACTAGGAGGGCCATGGTCTCATCATCGAATGGATCATCATCATCACTCTCCACCTTGCTCTTGCCCTTAGAAGATGAAGCCTTGAATGCAATGGGCTTCTCTTGCTTGACCTTGGTCTCCTTCTTCTCTTCTACCTCATCTTCATCATCATTGTATTGGGCATCGGTCATTATATCTCCAAGCACATCGGTTGGTTTGACCTTGTCCAATCCCTCTCTAAAAATCATTCTTCTCAAGGTGGCAAACTTCTTGGGTAAACACATCAAGAACTTGTGTGAGAAGTCCTTGTCCTCAACCTTCTCTCCAAGCCCCTTGAGATCATTGACAATGACTTGGAGCCTATAGAACATCTCCGGGATGGATTCATCATCCTTCATCTTGAAAGTGGAGAACTTGTCCTTGAGCATATATAGCTTGGCACTTTTTACCATTGAAGTGCCTTCATATGTTTCTTCAAGCCTTATCCAAAGCTCATTTGCCTTTTCAAGATCTTTAATTTGCTCAAATACTTTGTCATCAATGGCACGGTAAATTATGTCAAGTGCCGCCGTGTTGCATTGTTTGTTGATGCGGTCATTTGGAGTGAGATTTTCTTCATCAAGAATGATGTATCCTTCTTTGGTCACATCCCAAACCTTCTCATGTATATTGCCTAGATATTGCTTCATCTTCCTTTTCCAATGATCAAAGGAAGAGACACCATCAAAGAATGGAGGCTTGCCATTAACATGATTGAACATAACTTGAGCCATCTTGCACCGAGGTTGTTAAGCCTTGCAAACGGTGACCACGGCTCCGATACCACTTGAAAGGTCTTGATGGCTAGAGGGGGGTGAATAGCCTTTTAAAAAATTTCTACAAAGACAAGCTAAACAAGTTTATCAAAACAACAAATAGCGAGATGCGAGTTTTGCTTAGCCTACGGGGTGTTTGCAAGCCACCTATCCAATTCACAATTCTATTATATTTGCACTCAACCGCATAAGTCAAACCGAGAAGGTAACTACAACTACAACTAGCAAGCTACACAAAAGAGCTACTCTAGCAAAGCTAACTAGCTAGCAAAGATAACTAAGAAAGTAATGCGTAGTTGAGTTAGGAGAGTTTCACCGAGGGGCAAAGTATTGAGCCAACCAATATGATCAACAATGAATACCAAGATAACCGAACACCGGGATCAATCAATCACAATATGAAAGTGATGACACGAAGATTTATCCCGAGGTTCACGTGCTTGCCGGCACGCTAGTCCCCGTTGTGTCCCTTTTCACCACGTGGTTCGGTGGCTAATCGGTCTCACACCGAGCCTCTCAAAAGGCGCCACAAGAACCTACCAAATGGCAAAAGGTTGCAATGACACGAGCAATTTACTCACGTTGCCTTTGGCGCTTCGCCGAGGTAGGCACAAACCCCTCACAAACACCGAAGGTGGCCAAGAACAAACACCAACTCTTGCCAAAGCCTCCAAGCTGCTCCAAGCCGTCTAGGTGGTGGCAACCACCAAGAGAAACAAGAATCCCGCAGCAAATCAACCACCAAGTGCCAACTAGATGCAATCTCACAATGCAAATGCACTTGGATCACTCAATCTCACTTCGAATATGCAAAGAAGCAAGAGAGATGAGTGGGAGGGGAGTTGCTTAGCTGAAAGTGCTCACAAGTATGTCAAATGTCCAAGAGATAGAGCCTTGAGCCGGCCAACGAGTATTTATAAACGTACCCCTTCGAATATAGCCGTTACGAACTTGAAACAGCCGAAGTCGCGCTGACCGGACGCGCTGGTCCAACTGACCGGACGTGCCGATCACGCCACGTAACTCGACCGGACGCGCCGATCCCAACCGACCGGACGCGCCGATCGCACAACGGCTACTTTCGCGAAGCATTGACCGGACGCGCTGGTCGCAACGACCGGACGCGCCGATCGCACAACGGCTACTTTTGTGAAGCACCGACCGGACGCGCTGGTCGCAACGACCGGACGCGACAGTGCCAGCGTCCGGTTGGAGTCCAGTAAGCTCCCTCGATGACCGGACGCGTCCGATCATGTGTGACCGGACGCGCACCGCGTCCGATCGACCTTGCGAACAGTAGTTCCCTCAGGGCGCCTGACCGGACGCGCCGGTCCCGCGAGTGACCGGACGCGCCGGTTGCAAACCCTAGCCCGCGCGCCTGACTGCTGCGCTGTACTGACCGGACGCGTCCGGTCACACCGTGACCACGTCCGGTGCAGCGTCCGGTCACCTCTGTGACCTCCGTTTGCCTCCGTTTCTTTTCTGACTTCCGGCGTAGTGGAAAATAGTCTTTTCAACTACTCAAAAACGCCTGAATCCCGCCTCGCAAGCTCGGCGGGAGGGAGAGAGGACCCCAAACCCTCTCTATCGCTCAAACTCCAACGCCATCACAAATGTGCTAACACCACCAAGTGATCACGTCATGTGCGAGTGTGTTAGCATTTTCATAATCATTTTTCGAGGCGTTATTAGTTCTATCCAAATGCATATGATTATGAAATGCACACCTAGAGGCACTTAGGAGTTCAATAGCCGCGTCATTCCCCTCTTTATAGTACGGCTATCTATCCTATAATGTAACAACACCCACTAGGTGTCTTGGTTACTAAAACACAACCCTTAAGCATATACCTTTGCCTTGATCACGTTGGGTTGCGTCCAAATCCAAGTGTGGCCATCATGATCACCATGTCCATCTTGCCACCAACCTTGGAATGTACTAATCCTCATATGCTACATACAACTTAGGCATATGATTAGTACTTAGGCATTGTCACTAATTACCAACACCAAACATAGGACTTTCAGCGGTATGGATGGAAGAGCGCTTCTATTGGTAGGCAGTCGCTGGCCGAGGAGGCTGCTCTCTCTATCTAGAATGAAAAGAGGAGAGAAGTAGCACGCACTGGAGTGGGAGTGGTTCCGGTGCCGAAATCGCCCTTTCTCTTATTCGTACTAAGGGGGAGGAGGGCTTATCTTAATATTCCATCTTGTTTGTTAGCTGACAACTCCATCCATCTTGCTTGTGCTCATTCTATCACAAAAGAGATTTTTTACTTTTGCCATATGGTGATCATACTTTTTTCATACAATTGGAAAGTCTACCGAGGGGAAGGTAGGACTTTTGACTACGGCTGGCATAAAAAGTTCACTTTGATCGTACACTCTACTAGGCAAAACTGGTGTGAGTGGTTTTGACTACGGAGGGCATAAACAGTTTAATATGGAGAGTCGGCTGAGTTTAGGACAAAAAGACAAGGCGTAGTCTTTTGAGTCTGATCAGTCTAGTGTTGCCTATGTTGGGTAGGAAATAAAAGAATCAAAGCCCTTGATGTTCCTAACAGCTGTTGAGCTCTCGAAGTATGAGATCCTGAATGCATCCTCTTTCTTTCCACTTCATCTTGGGAATCTGGAATGGTTGTTTATGGCTAGGTGTGACAGATCAGACTGAGTTTAGAATCAGACCTTCTATCTATCTAGCTGTATTGCCACTCCAACGGTTCTTTTTCTTTGATTATGCCCTGTATCTCTCTGAGCCTATTTGATCTATTTGCTATATCCAAGTTCGAGTGTGAAGTTCGCTCCGGTTGAAGTGTAGGGCTTCCTAATTTCTGCTTCGTCCTCCTGCACACTAGTATAGAAGGTTGGCCCGTCATCGTATACCATCGTAAGATGAACTGGAAATTAGTAGTTTCAACCAGTTACACAAAATAGGCAAGTTGAGTTCAGCGTGTGTTGCCTCCAACTATAACGAGGCCCTTTGACTTGAGGTACGATTTACCTCTTAACGCGCTTTCCTGCTAGAAGAAGTGAGGGTGATGTCCAATGACCTGTTTGAAGAAGCTTGCTGTGTAGATAGGTATCTGTTTCGTAAACCTAATGTAGAACCTGTAAACTAAAGACTCGACTCCCGGAACCGTAGCCATTCAAAAAGCTATCAATCTGATTCGAAATACCAAGGTTCGAAGACCTCTGGGGCATATCAAAGTACTTTCACTTGCCCCACAACAAGAATTTCTAGGGTATGTGAGTGGTGTCGGACGCTATAGGGGTTTGTGTATTCACATCAGGAGAAGAAATAGGCTCTCATTGCTGCTGGGATAAGACAAAACCTTCTTCCTTGATCCATGGCGTCACCGCTGCTATATTCATAGAGTAATTCTATTGGCTGGCTATGATTCCAGCAAATAAGTCTTGGGGTCATTCCGGGCTGATGCTTCCTAATTCTGCCTAGCTTTTGCTCCATTCATCACTATGGGGCACCACATATATAAGCATTGGGAGATCGATCTAATTCTACCAAAGGCAAAAGAAATGGGAAGCAAAGTGTTGGTTATCTAGCTAGTATAGAGATGATGCAGTATCTTCATTGGCGAGACAAGCAAAGAAGTAGATTCAAAAAAGCAAAGTCAAGCAAGCAGCAACATTGGTGACTTTATTGAGTCTTGTCCTAGTTGATCTGGAAATTCCCGAAGAAGCCTTTGACTCATCCAATGCTTAATTGGTTGTCCTAATTTCTTTCTTGAAAACATGTACGAAATGAAAGACTTATGTGAATAAGATCCAATTCTATGATTCACAATTGATCAATAGCTCACAAGCTACCTGCTTATAGGCGGGGCATCAGTTGTAACAAACAGGGGAGTCAGGTAAGAAGAATCAGCCTCGGAAAAGAAGAATTCAGCGCTCATATCCTCGTTTCCAACATGCATTCGTAGGCAAGTTTATAAGGTGGAGGAAGCAACTGTTTTGAATCCTGCAAACAGAACGTTTGAATCAGTCTATTGATAAGTAAGCACTTGAGCCAGAGAGACAAGCAACTATAGGTATAAATCATTCAGCAGAAACTCTTGGTTTCAGTTCAGCAGTGTTTACGACGCATTGAGCAGAAACGTTGAAATAGAAGCAGAGTTCTGTTGGACTTTGTGCTTGCCTTTGAAGGAGGAAGAGTGCTGTTGCTATAGCTGTTCCTATTTCAACTAGGTAGGCCTTCGGTATTCATGCTTCCTTCTATCAAGAGCATTATGGCAGTACGAAATCCTTCCTCAGCCTTGTTTATAATTTTCACCGGGCATATCTTATTTTTGGACACTTGCTGCATTCTAACCCTATCGCTTAACCGTTCGCTTCTTTCCATTGCTTCAACGCTTGTTTCAAGCAATAGTCAAGAGTTACTAAAGTAGTTTGTCCTATTCAAAGCTATAATCAGTGACTAATATGCACACAACAATAAAGACAGTTGTTTTTTCTAGTGAGAAGTCGAGTACTATTTTTACACAGCTATAGCGTCTGTGAATTTGATAGAAAAGCAAGGTTCAAAGCCCACGGAGCGGTAGGTCGACATTCCTTCTTCTTTCCAAGCTTCTGGTGGTATCTATACCTTTCGAGACCAAGCCCTGCTACAATTCATTGCTGGAAGAGACTGCTAGATTGATTTTGAATAGTTCGCTTCAGGGTTGTAGATAATGCTCTATCAAAGAGCACCAGCGTACGTGCTCGAAAGCGTTAGTCAACTAGCTACTTGTCCTTGGTTTTCTCTAGTGTGCCCCTTCATTCAATCTCTAACTCAATGTCTACCCACATACCTTTCCTTTTTGAATTAGAGCTTTGCTTACACATCTAATTCTACATTTGACCCATTTGACAGATATTTTCTAAGGCTGAAATCACACAGTTCTTATCCCGGCATCTTACTTACTATTTTGAAAACGACTACTCTTTCCTTTTCCTTTAGGGTTATGGGGTGATAATCTCCCGTTGCTATGGGGGAAGTCACTGAGAGCTCTGAGTCGGATGAGGTGGAAACTTTGCTCTTTCTCCTTGGCTGGAAGGAAAGAAACTTGCTACCTTCAGGAAGGCTGTTTCCCTCGGCTAGATAGAATGGATATCCATTTGTTGAGAATAGAAATAAGCCTCCCTCCTAGAGATGCCCCACTATCAATGAGAACCTTTAGGAAACCTAACACACATCTGCGCCGTAAAGAACTCTTGATCAGCTTGCTCAGTAGTCATAGCTTAACGGAAGGAAATCCTCGTTCACTACCTACATGCTCCACCAGGGGTACGCCCCAACCCGATCTTCCATAATGCATCAAGCTAGCCTTAGGCACCAATTCTCACACACCAATGCAAGGGAATTATGCCGATGAGTGAAACCCCCCTTTTATCAACTGAAGATAGTATGTAACTAGAGGGCGAGAGTTGTAAGCCAATAGGGGGAAGTAGAATGCTCAGGTGGGAGGAATCCAAGCCTAAGCACCGGATAACTTGTACAGAAGGATAGAGGAAGAGAACCGGGTGGCTTGACACCTGGTGATGTTAGAAAGAAGACAAGTGCTTATGCTTATAAGGAACCCCAAGGTTAGCTTATAGCTCTTGAGTCTTATCTTATGTGGAAGCTCCAGAGAAAGGCAAAATAGAGTTCCAACAAGGCTGGCCCAGTCCACACTTCTCATCACTCTACCTCCTTCGGTAGGTAACTTTGACACCTAGGAAAGAGTTGATGGCATCTCAACGCAAGAAGGTAGAGAAGAATCCCTAGCGCAGATGTGCCGAGAGCAAGAAAAAATGGCTCCTATTTACCAAAGAAACTCTTTTGTTAGTTCTTTCTAGCAAACTGATGTAGGTAGGCTTCCGGAAGCAAGCTAGTTGGGAATGGGTTTGATAGCTGAAGAATGGAACATCACATGGTTCATAGTTGAGGAAAAGGCGAGACTTAACTGACCCTTGTTCTATATCTTGACAGGGCAGATCGCAACAGAAATGGCAGATACTACGTTCTCCTGCCTTAATAGATAGTTATGCTAGAAAGCTCATTAGAAGTCGAATCAAACATTCAAACCTAAGGCCTTTGTTGTCCTGCTGAAAAAGCTTAGTAAGCCGGTCTTCGAGAAAATCCAGCTCTCGAATCGGACTAAAAGGAAAAGATATCCCTAGGTGGCAGAGCAGCCTTTAGAGTAGAGCTCACTTCCCCACTCTGTTCCTAATCTATGTCTTAATAAAAGACTCCCGATACCGAACATTACCCGTTAGACTGATTGGACCACTTAAGAAGACCCCTTTGGCTTGGCTATTCTAGGCCTTCTTCTATTCGTACCTCCTTCCTTTTCTTCCCCCGCCATTCAAGCCAGGCCATCTCTCAGCCTTACAGTTTGAACTCTGAGTTCGCGGATTAATTTCTTGAGCATACCCTAAACCCACAGCCGAAGAATATGAATTGTTGAAGGTGGGTACAAGTAGTGTTTCACTATAGTGAGTTGTGGTTGGTTGTTGACCAACAGAAAATGGGAGAAAGAAAGATTCACAAACGAGGCGAATTCTCGAAAAACCAATTGTTGCACTAAGATACTTACGATTATGCGAGCTCACCTAAAGTTAGATCGAGGGGCGACACTCGATTTACTGTCGAGAAAAACAATCTAGACTAGACTAAGAACTCCCTGGAAGGATGAGAGCTCAAAATCTCGATCAACACTATTTTATATCTTACTAAATATATCTATTTGTCAAGCTTTTAGACTTTGAAGGACTAACTTTCTTCTTAAGAAAGAAAGAGGAAGACTATTGATCTTATAATACGTCATTGGTGTACTTACTTCAACACAAGAAGCATGGGCCTCTT
Source organism: Saccharum hybrid cultivar R570 (assembly GCA_038087645.1). NCBI lineage: Eukaryota > Viridiplantae > Streptophyta > Magnoliopsida > Poales > Poaceae > Saccharum > Saccharum hybrid cultivar. The sequence goes on from JAQSUU010000259.1 coordinate 15,249,737, forward strand.
CGATAGAAGCACTCTCTTTTCTTAGCCCCGTCCCCACCTTTGTTTTCCGTAACACTAACTTGACCCTCAAGCCAAGTTAAGATAGTGAGAGAGTGAAAGGCACAACTTCATCACCAAAGGAAGGAAGAGCGCTATCCTAGTCAAGAAGAGAAGTTCTCGAGATATCTATGGTGAACCGATGTTGCTTAGGGCGGGTGACCATCTTATGATTGAAGATAATCACCGAAAGCTTTCCTGGTGAATGGAAGTGAGGCGTTCGGAACCTATTCTAGTAGAGGAACCAACCCTAAGAAAACCTAACCAAAAGATAGCTACGTTCCCGTCACTAACGTTACTTCGGAGTATGTGGCTGATCCACTGAGAAAAGACAGGAAGGCAAACAGAAAGTACCACTTTTCTTAAGTTAAGATGAATCTATTGAAGAGTCAAGGTTTCCAATGAGCACGGATGAGGCGAAGCATCGATCCCTAACAAGCGAGGTAAGCGCACGGATACAAAGGAATCTTAGTCTATGTCTTGGTCACCCAGAAAAGTATTCAGAGATAGTTGAATTGAGGGACCTCTACTTTACGTACCTCTGTAGTCTTAAGAGAAAGTAATACACTCAGTCTCACCGTTGGAGGATTTAGTGGAAGATCTAGGGCGTTAGCCAGAAGCCCATAGAGAGAGAGAGAGAGTCAAAAGCCTATAGCACTGCAGGAAGACCAAGGTCTCGATCGACAGATCTAGTGGTCACTCACCGTCAATATTTGATTCTACGGCCTATGCTGATAAATTCAAATAGCAATAAAACAATGTTCCTGGGGAAGCCCTAGCCTTGAAACAAGGGGCTTTACTAATATAATATAATACAATATAATATAATATATATAGAAATGGAAATCTGATAAAGATGCCTAGTCTGCGCTATTAGAATCCATTGGAGAAAGGCTTGCTCACTTCTTCATCTATGAGATACTCGTATTATAATAATTTAGAATAATGGGATTGGACCTTAGCCGCTCGGGAATAGAATCCTTCACCACCAGGAAAGGCAATCGCCACGACGCTGACATCTTTTCATACGTACTAGACCCAGAGTACAGGCAAATTCAGAAGAAGCCGCTTACACGACTTCCAATACAGACAACTCAAGCAAGAGGTTTGACATCACTCCTGCAACTGCAAGACAAAGACTCAATCAAGAACCAGAGAAACTGAAATCAACCTTAGTAAAAGACTAGCTAGCCACATCCCCTAACTCTCAGTCTCAGTCAACTCAAGGTGAGAAGCGAAAGGCCAGCAACTACACTAACTGAGGGACACATTGAAAGCAAAAAAGAAATAGAACTTAGACAAAGAACAATAATATGATACTGAAATCTGAGTCGGCAATGGGCCAGAGAAACATTCACTCGTTAGCGACTCCTACTAAACAGCCAGACAGAGAAGGAAAGCAATGGAGATTTTTCTATTATCTATTATACATTCCCTGAGAAAGGAAAGCCTTCGCATACTCACCCTAGCTCTGAGGCCTTGTCAATGACTTTATTGCTTGGGTTAGTTGCCCTGGGTCAAAAGGGGACTACTCCTGAATCACATTAAGTATATAGGAAACGTAAAGGGAGATGGGAACATCTCTCCATCCGACTTCTTCCTCTCACTTGGCCATCTCTCCCACATCATCCTATTATTTACCAAAAACTGACTGAGTGAATAGCGAGTTTTCATAAACCTAATAAAGTCAGGGTCGCTCATTGCTTCCATCCTCCTTTCCAATTTCATTGAAGCAACTCAAAGCGAGGTTAGGAAGAGAGCAAGCAGTGTCTCCTCAACATTGGTGGGCCCGGAAGGGAAACCTCGGATTAAGCCAATTGCTATCATATCTCGTCGCATGGTGAAAGGCAAAATGTAGCGGTACCACAAGTGCTCATTCATTGGTCCAACCTAGAAGGTACTTGGGAAGACTATGAATTGATTGCAAGTAAGTATCATGGACAAGGAGGATTTTTAGGAGAAAGGAGATCCTCTCTCAACCCAATAGATGCAATGTAGGAAGACTAGTATCTTGAGTCCATGGGTGTAACACCATAAGATGGGATTGATGGTAATCTATCATAAATAGTTTCCCTTTTTGTCTAGATGACGTCCCCACGATGTCTATAATTTATGTCAACCAATAAGAAATACCTGAAAGAAGATGCGTAGGCCTTCAATCATGGTGCAATGAATATCGTAGATAGAGTGATGGAAGAAGTTCGATCTCATATAGCTAGCTGGAGTCTTTCTTTTCAAAGTGAAACGATTTTCCTTTTACGTTGAGATATTTGAATTGGATTTTCTTTCACCACTACTATCGTAACGCACAGAAAACACTGACGTTTCCGCTCGCTTTCAACCACTGCCACTTTACCTGAGCACTGTGACACAGTTGGTCAAGTATTGAGGCTAGTATATCAAGGACTTATGAGAACTGAAAAGAAAAAAACTAGGCAAAGGAATTCTCAAAGTTCATTGAGTTAAGGGAGGACCATTCGTGGGGGGTTCGTGGAAGAGTTGGGTTCGATTCCCTTTATACGCGATGTGGCGAAAAAGACTGATTCAACGAAATATGCCTGCATTAAGATTTAAAATGTGCCGTCTACTTCCAGGAAATGTTCGGAACAGAGAACTTTCTCTAATCCAACGCCGCATTCTCCGAAGATTGAGGAACAAGAGGAGATCCATTAAAAGAAATCTTTCTCAGAGAGAAAATCTAAATAGTAACATCAAATCACAAACTACACGAAAGTTGTCCCTTTATTATGGGGATTTACCCATAAGGAAGATGCACAGAGGAAGAGAACGAACTTTATATATCCCTTTTTTACTCAATCAAGAAACAAGATCGGACGTGATTCCGGTTCGTCTCCGTTTTAGTGACACTCTTCCTCAAGCAAGGCAGCCGATAAGTCATCGAAGGGTTTGTTTGAATAATGGACTGGTAACCATTACTCATTTTAAAGTTTCCCATGGTGATCTAATATCTTTTAAAGAAAATGACGCGAGAACCCACGGTGAAGAAATAAGGAGATCTTTCTATATCGACATATCAGTTGGAAAAATCATAGGCAAATTCCTACCGGTCAGAATCTGGAGAAGAACAAAAATAGAATGGTTCCGCTTACTCACAACTCAGAGGGGATGCCGCTTACTACTCAAATCCGAGTTTTTGCAAGAGTTGCGTTCTTATATGCAAGAAGAAGACTTAGAAAGAACAAAGAAGTTTGGATCCACAAAAGTATGCTTAGGCAGTTCCTTCGCTGAGCACAATAGAATGAAGAGGAATTTGTTTCATTTCAAATACTTCTTCTTATGGAAAAGAAGGAAGGAGGAAGAGGAATTGATAAGAACAATAGGGGAAGCGGAATGGAAAAGAAGGAAGGAGGAAGAGGAATTGATAAGAAGGAAGGAGGAAGAGGAAGGGGTAGAGGAGATCCTCAAAGTTATCGAGGAAAACGAAAACCAAAAAAGAGCAATAAGCCCTTTTGTTTACACAACAAAATTATATAGAAATTCGACCTATTGCTCTGGATCCCCATTTACTAGGAAGATAAGAATCAAAAGGATCGAACTACCTACTCATTATTCAGAGGTGAATCATAGAACACTAAAAGCTGTGGTATCTTATGGACCTAACATAGGTCACATCCCTCACGACATAAGATTGAAAGATCCAAACCTTCCTCTTCGAAGCGGAAACGGACGTGGCCAAAACATATAAAAAAAGATCGGCCTAGTCGCTCATAGGGACATATCTATCCGGATAGAGGATAGTCTAGATCAATTTTTAGAAAAATATCTCTCTATATAGAATAGATAGGTATCTCTGTGGATAGAGATAAAGATAGGGATCCCTATAAATCGAAATATATGGAAAAAGTGCACTTTTTTTACTACTACTACTACTATTTCTTAGACTTTTTCAAGGAAACATCATTTTTTGATTTTTACTGAATTGGTCGGAGCGTAGATGAGCGAGCAAAGCCCAGGAAAGAGGTTAGATCATCATAGAGCAGTCGACTATAAGTATAAGACTGCTGGCCTGAGAGAAGGCAGTCTCTTTCGGGAAACATGGCCCAATTTCTCTTCTTTCTTTTCACACGGGCAACAATTGGGAATAAAACAGACCATGAACATGAGTTTAAAATGTAAAAAAAAGGTCTGAAAGACTTATTCTTTTTTAAAAGGAGGATAAGATAATTTTTAGATTCTTTGTTGATGTTATTATGTGTTATTTACTACCTTTGGGAAAAGTTTTCTACTTTTTAAGTTCTTGACAAGTCCCAAGTGGAGGAGATTAAGAGGTCATTAAAGAATTCTTCCTTTTAGTTCTCTTCGATGTATCGATCATGCATTCCTAAACCACATAAGCCGGGGGAGATGCGCCCCATTAGACAGCCTCATAAGGCAGACATCGTTGTCATGGATACGGCTTTTGAACATCGTTTTTGAAGACATCTTTCTAACGTACTCCCATGGGTTTGTGTTTACTGAGGCAGCCCCATCCTTTGAAATCCCTGCACCACATCACTCTGGAACCCAATTCATAAGTAAGGAACTGGAGAAGGAGAAGTGAACCACTGAATCTGGTAGGTCTTTCAGCTTAACTATATCCAGGCCCAAAATGGATTTTCCTACTTTTTTTGAGGGTGATAATCCAGTAGGATGGACAAGACAATGTGAGAAATACTTTGATCTTGCTTGAGTTCCTCTGGGGATGTGGGTATCAATGGCCCCTCTTCATTGTTGTGGTAGAGCTTTTAGCTCGAAACATGTCGTAGTTCCTCGCTGGGACAGGAATAAGTCGTCAAGTAGGCATATGAATGGGAAAGGCTTTTTGCATGGTATACGTCACTAATAGCCGCTAATAAGATAGCTCATCACGAGAAGTAGTTTCCAGGTTTTTTACAAATAGGCTTGTAAAGTAGCTTGGGTCACGGAAAGGCATTTGTGGTGAGGCACCTCCGGAATCACATAAAGTATGCTTTCCAGTCCTACTCTTCAGTCCTGCTCAAAGGTTGACCTGTCCGGCGGTCCAGAAGAATCGAAGGTAAGTCAAGGCGATCAAAAGCCTACATATGGTTGAGGAGACGAAGGGAGGATTGTCTTTATCATACTTCCGCTTTCTACCTTCTTGTTTGCAAACTCGTAGCTTCTTCAACACTCAGCCTAAAACAACCATCTTGAACAAGAATCTCTTCTTCAAAGCAGAATCTTAAATCAATGAGTCCTGATCTACACCCTTAGACGTCGATGCACTTACTCCTTACTCTATTTGGACTTTATGGCTAATGACTTACTTGAAAGATTCATGCAGGTACATATACAACTGACTATACTACTAATAATAATAGTGACTCTGGTTCAACTTCTTACTTTTCTTGATCGTACTAGTACTAAATTAGAGTTGATTGAATAAGGAAGGCTGACACGCTTCTCGGTTGTGGAGTCAGTTCTCGGTGGTGGTTGCCTTCTTCTTTTTCTTAGATTGTTGATACATATTGACTTGTTGACTTGATTTGAGAATATACTTCATTTACTTTCTTTCATCGTTGACAGAAACTGAACTCAAGACAGACCTTCCAGCTTGATCTTATTGATGGATTCCTATCTCAAAGGATAAGAAAATGCTAGTAAATGCACTCAGTCAACCGAAAAAATGTATAAGAAAGAGTGCTTCTGGAGGGAATGTAGGTTTTAAGCGAAATGAAGCACTTAATCTCTTAAGATGGGCAATGGCTACTTGGCCTTGTTGATCCGAAATTGTCCCGCTCGCTCGTGAGAAGCCCCCGTTTTTCAATAAGCTCAGCATCAACCCTTTTCTTTGTAATATAATATGTGATCAACTTCCATTATCGTGCCTGTGTTCCCTGTTCCCTAACTGTTCCTGTCGACCAAAGCACTCTCATACCACGACAAATTAGAAAAATAGACTTAGAATATTCTAAGCGAAAGAAGCTTGTTAAAGCTAATGATAAAGAAACAGATAAGTAGTTGTTGCAAGCTAGGGATGAAACCAATTAGACTAGCTACGCTGGCTAAAGAATAAAAGTATGAATCAACTAAAAACTTCCTTATAGTGGCAGCTGGCGAAGAGCTAGAGCAAGGAAAGGTTGTGTGCGCAATAGCTATAGCAATTGATCAAATCGAGTAGTTCTTTTGCTTGGAAGCTGAACAATGGATATAAAGATTCCTGTGTTATTAGAGCCTTTACCAATTACTAATTGTGCATTGGAAAAACAGTTACAATGGATTTCATTACAGGATTGCCCAAGATCAGATATATTGACCAGAGGGTTGGACAAATGCCTAGAAGGGAAAGCCACATGGTAGGAAGTAGGTTCTAGCTTTCATCAACCCGGAACGATAGTGGAGGCGAGCCCGGATCCAGAGATAGATGGTGCACTAGAGTCAAAACAAGAATCCCTTATCAAGCAAACCCGGCACTCCTTAACTAACTACTGTTCAGTTGAAAGTAGGTGGATCAATAGAAAGCCTCTTCAACATCGGCCCTCGTCATCAAGAGCAATCTGATCTCGCTTTGATTCATCAACAATAGGATGACCGATAAGATATGGTTACTGGTCTAGTCTGCTCATTTTACTTTCGGAGGAGAATGGCTTTTCTTTTTTCTTAGACTTAAGGGAGCAAGCTAGAATCCTGCTTTTCCCAAAGAGAGTGGGATGCATCTACCAACTTGTCCTCTCAATTGAATGTTACCAACTTGTCCATTAATAGTAAGGAACCTAGGGATATCGGGACGGGAACTTATCGATATCGATACGCTCAAATCTTGATTTGTCTAATACGGATATTGAACGGTATTCAGCGAGGGCTGCTGTCATTTCATTTCTATCACGTAATGCAAGAGAGGCAGTTTGTGTAGCTGTCTCCAATCAACATATCAACATATGGTACAGAGGGACGTTATCTACCCATTCTCTCTTCCTCAAGCCACATACAAGAAGCATAACATTTCATCTATATTACACTAAGCAAGAGACATGGAACGTATCCGTTAATAGGCGAAGGAAGAGGGAATCCTACTCATCACCGGGAATCCTACCTGACTGACCCCAACTCTAGGAAAGCTGGTGGATAGCTGAACGGAACAGGGAAAAGCTGTATTCATTTTCTGAAAAAGAATAAGTCCTTCCAATTGCGTGAGCCTATTTCTCACTTTTCCTACCAGCCCTACCTACATAAGTTTGCTATAAAGAACTGAAGAACGACGCATCTTTAAGGGGTTAGATGAACTTCTTGCTTCCCTAGATGAGGGAAAAGGTGGATACCTGCTACTGTACTTACGTGAAGTAAGCTATTCCCGTCCGCTCAGCAAAGAAAAGTTAGCTATTAGATTAGTTAGGGTCCAGCTTTTCCCAATAGATTAGTTAGGGTATCTACCAAAACCATAGCTCGCTCCTCCTTTCTTGGGTTTCCTATGTTCCCTAACTGTCTGCTATTGCTAAAGCTCAACCTATGCCTCCGGCAAAGGCAAGACGGAAAGCAAGCTAGTTAAGGTTTCGGAAACAGAAATGCAACCAAGCTAACAACAAGAAGCCCTCAGGTCATGAGGAAAAGGAAATAATGGATCATCTGCATGGAAGGTCTTCCATATTCCTATCTTTTTATCCGACTAGAAGCTTGTAGCAGTGGAAGAACAACAATTCTTGATACTTTTTCTTTATTCACTCAATCCAACCGCTTCGTCTAACATAAACCCTTGTCTAGGTCAATTGATACATACAAGCCGCATATATCATCTATACAATCCTTCTCTCTCTTATTGAGTCAATCTAGCATAGTTCAATCTTTCTTCTTCTTATAACTTTAAACAAGCTGCAAGGCGTTGCTATCCATCGCAATTTCCCACCCACAAGAAGTAGTGGCAATTCTCTTCCCTTTGCTGACTACCTTCACCTTGTGCTATATCTCGAGTGGACATAGCCACCCTAACAACTAACCTATATCTACTTGCTTCGGCCTTTATATATCTGCATTCTCTGCTATATCCACCTTTACTTGGTATTCAGTGCTCTGTTCTAGAAGTTTGTAACACCTGACCTCGAACTCCATTGGCTCCTTACCTCGAGCCGGGATAAGAAGATAGATTATTTGATTGTTTAAACATGAGACTCATTTTAAGCATGTTTCAGTGAAGGAGAAGTAGTGATGAAGGTTTCGTAAAAGGAAATAGGAAAGCAAAGCGGGTTACCGGACTTGGGAAACGGAAGAGATCAAAAGCGAGAAGTGACTAGTTGGAAGTTCCTGAAAGCAGGGAAAGCGATAGTTGACTTTTCTTGAGAAGTAGGGACCCAAGAATTATGTATTACAAGTGGACTAGTATTCATAGGTTCCTTTTCTTTCGAGAAGGCTTAGCGGATACTATGCTGGCCCCAATGCGAGGTAGTTTCCCTGAAGATCCTGATTTTGAGTCAACCATATCACAAGACTTGCTTTAGCAGATCGTTTATGTTAGAATAAAGGAAGAACCTATATCACGTTTGTCCTACCAGTCAATAGTAATAAGGAAGAACCTATATCGCATTTCACCCGGATTTCACTAACTGACAGAGATAGGGGACCTCTCTTCTCAATCAGCTCCTCCCGCTCCGCCTAACCTAGGTATAGATAGAACGTTGGTCCGTGAGGACAAGTATAGTATGCCCCTAGTTCTAGTTAAGTATGCCTTATTGACCTAAAGTAAGGATAAGCAGAAGAAGCAGTGAGATAAAGCAAACAGGATGCAGGTTTTGGAAAGAAGGAACAATCCTAGTCCGAAGGCAAGGACAGAAACAATAATATTCGTTGTTGGCCAATGCCAATATCAACAACTAGATCTTTGAGAATCGATGGAGCTTAGATGTGAATTCATAGGAGTAGATTTCTGATTTTGTATAGCGAATCTCATTTCTCAAGTGCATATTCTCGTCAATGAAAACACTACTTATATTCCGAATATATAGAATTGAAATTGGTTAATATCTGTGTTGTGTGACTGATTGGTGTCTGGGGCATTAGTAAGGCCAGCATCCACTAAACCAGTTCTATTTTATTCGTGGAAAACCTAACACATCTTTGTTGATCATCAATCCTATACTCTTTTTCAGTTGTCAGGGAATTACACAACCTCTCGGAGGAATTTCTACTTGTAAACACAGCGTAGTAGTGCTTGCTACGAATCCTTAGTTGTTAAGAATCTCAAAGAAAATATTACATGACCCTGGATTCATATATCCACCCACTAATTAACCTAAATCAAGGTACACCCCGCTTTTGACCTACAATAGCTTCACCTTCTTGTCTACCCCAACCCACAGGAACACATACCATAGGTAATTGACTCGCGTGTGTCATGGAGTCAATATCAAATTTTCCCTCAAGAAAGATTGACCCTTGAGCACAAACACCTTACCAGCTTTATTTATAGTTTTTCTGATCTACCAATAACACCTATCATAACCATAAACTCCACTAAATAAGAAGCTTAGTTAATCCCTCTCTTACCACTAAGCAACACGTGTGGAATCTCATCCTCAACATTCACCCAATCCTGATTATCCAGTGTGTTAGCAATTTCATTCTCTACCAAAAGCTCTTCACTAGGTAGTTTATTATCGAAACGAAGAGCATCCCTACGTGGAAGAACTACTTCGCTCATGAAAACGAGATTCTTCTTAAGAAGACTTCACTTCAGTAAGAAGACTGCTGTCCGAACAAGCGAAGAATCACTCATATCTGGGAATAGTATAGATATAGCACGCAGAATTGTTTGATTGAAGCTTAATGTCGTTCGAGAACAAAAAAGAGCAACAAATAATTTCGAATATAAGTACCAAACAAGCTTCGTACTGCGCATGTTTGGTTCGGTACTGGTATTTATAAATAAGTACCAAGCAGCAGTTCAAGTCAAGAATGATTTAGCCCCTTCCTTGTAGCAAATAAGAATCACTTGTCCGGGAAGATGGAAAAATAATGCAAATGGAACAATTTCCTATGAAATTGACTCACCTTTTGCCAAGCAATGCTCCTAGAAAGACACATTTTGAAGGGTAGAAAGACACCTTAAGGCAATTCGGGTCACTCTTTTGGCTTAGCTGATGTTGATCAATTGAAACGAGTGAACATTGATCCCCTTTACTTGATTGATAGGAAAGTGAACCTAGGCTATATTACGAAGAGCCTTACTCTATCATATCAAAAGATTGACACGTTGCGAAGAATGCAGACTGCACTAAACCAAGGAAGTTAGAATATGGTAATGCATAAAAAGGACTCTTTCTATCTCTTTCCTCTGTCTCTTGCCCGCCCATCCCTACTACCTGCTTTCGAAAGTGCTTGCTTTCCTAGATCCGGGTATCTCCATTATCGTAACTAGCTTGCCTTCCATCTCCACCCACGAATCGAATTAACCTGATAATCCGTAGTTGGCAACCCAGATGGCTGGGGTATCCAAACCAGATCTGTATCCGCTCATTGCAATCAGCCACATTCTCTTTCTCAAGTCAGTCGATCCAACCTTGTAAACAACTATACCGTGACTTGTTGACCCAGTGATGAACTACTATCGTAGCGAACCTAAAGCATTCACGCTTACCTTTGTCAACTTTGACTTGACTCAATCAAGTAGTGTTTTGTGTATTTAACTCACTGCTATATTAATATTGTAATACTTCGTTCAAATCTGGTAGCACACCAATCGATAAACTGAAACCAATCATTATTGCTAAACCCACTGCAACCCGAAATTGACTGAGTGGAATATTGTTGTCAATCAACACCTTGACACCCATTTTATCAAAAGGCTCCTCTTTAAAGGCAGTCACCACTGTTTGTGAAATATCCTTTGTTTCCTGGAATATTATCTTACTATAACCAGGTACGTTTGATCCTTCATTGAGAAAGACATCACAGGATGTTGGATAATCTTCCACGGGAGGTATGCCGGGTGTAAACTTGAACCATACAACGGTATAAAAACCCAATTTGACAAGAAGAAAGATATATCCATAAATAAATGTTATATCATCTCTAGAGTGAAATGTACGAATATTAACTAAACATTCCATCCATTTCCGGGACATTATACTTAATGTATTATCAGCAAGCATTTTGTAATTCCTAAATAATCTCCTTTCCATGGAGATTTCACCAAATCGGTACCACTTATATCACTCAGTATTAATAAAAGAGTAGGGTACGACCTCTTAAATCAAGTTTGGAATCAATCAGTCATTGCTATGGGTGTTATGTTCAATAGGCTTTGGGTATTTCTGAAAGGAAAGGGAAAATAAGTAACTAAACAAAGAAAGTAGCTATTACCGAGACGAGCTATTTGACGGACTAAATAATAGGCAGAGTGGGGTTACAGGTAAACATCGCCTCTGTACAAGAATTCTCCTCAGGTAGCTTATCCAAGGCAATAAGACCCAACAGAGAGCAAAAACACATATCATATATCGCCCGCCGTAGAGTTGTTTTTAGGTCAAATAACAAACAAAAAGGTTATTGCAATGAAGTAGGGCATTGCATTGAAAGTAGGGCTTGTCACTAGTTCTTGCTAAGGAGAGTAGTCAAGAATCAATTGATTGCGATAATAGGTCAACTAAACATAAAGCTTTTTACTAAGTAAAAGTTAGTAGTTCTTAGTAAAGCTAAGTAGGCAAAGGAGTTTCCGTATGTAGGAAAGAGAACAAACTATACGCCTGTGTTTTCGGATGGAGTTGATTCAGTTAAAAATAACCTTAGGTAGGAGTAGACTAGGGCGATAAGCATGAATTTGAGAAAAGTCGCAGGGAATTACCTGGGTCTTCTTCTTATGAGGAAGCAGGTAAGCATGTTGGATTGGGTCTGGCTCAAGTGGGTAGGTCAGAATATATATAAGTAGGAGTTTCTGGATTTGCTTATGCATGAGTTGTAGTTTCAGCTTGGGATGGGACGTCGTAAAAGAAATACGCCGGTGGGTCGGCAAGCAGGTCACCTAGATTATGAGGAGTTCATTTCTGCATTGGAATAGGCCTTCCTTGATTACTTGACTGGTGCTGTCTAAGTTCCCGCCGCTCTTACTGCTCTCGTAGTCGTTGCCGCTCTGACTCTAGCTGCATATAAAGCCCTGATAGAGATAGTTGTGAGGAAGGGACTTATTGCACATGGCATGGGTAAGTCATTTCTTGCACTAGTATTGTATAAGGGACATGGCAAGAATCAGATGTTAGAGAATGCTAGCCTTTAGCGATGTTGAAAGTGGAGTAACTCCGCAATCTGCTTTAAGTTTCTATCTACGATCATCAAAAGTGGATTCCGGTTTGTCAAAAGAGAGATGAAAGGGTTAGACAGAAAAAAAAGAGATAGGGCTTGGCTTAGGAAGAAGTCTAAATAGTAGGTTATGGTGGGGTGAACTAAGTGAGTCCGAGCTTCCTATAAGTAATGTTTGCTGATCGGCTGATTCTTTCTCTCGGCTTACGCAAGCAAGGTCTGGTCTGTCTGTTTGGGCAGTTTGATATGGCTCTTTACCAGATCTAGTCCTTTGGGAGCATTATCTATTCCATTCCAAATAAGTATTTTGAATAAATCGATGAACGGAGCCTACTTCTAATTATAGGCTAGGCAGTGACCTGGCTCTGCTATTTGAAAACATCATGGTTAGTGGGAAAGGTGGCAAGAAGCTGGGATACTTCGATTGGAAAAAGTGGATTTCATCTTTGTCAATTAAGTACATCTCAATATGTACGTAGTATATCAAAGCAGCATTTCCTTGTTCAGGGTTAAATGCTATTAAGATAAATGGAGGGAGGCATACACATAAAAAGTACCAAAAAAGAGATTCCATTATGTTACTAAGAACTTCAAAAAATGAGCCAACCTCACTAACTAGCCACTAGGATCACAGTTGTCTACTGAATTTGGCTCGCATTAGAGAAGTCACAAGGAAGGCGGCAGCTATCCTCTTCTTTTTCAATCATGGGCTCCCTCTCACTTTTGAAAGGAGGAAAACGAACCAATTCCATAGTCATAATCCATAACTACTAGCGGTGCAGATCTACCAAGCTCAATTAAGCAGTCAACCAAGTCACCAGAGCCGAGGGATCTTGCCATAATGGATACCAATAGTGAAACCCCACATCTTATGGAATGTCAACCGCCTAGCCCAGCGTTCTTCATTCTTATGATGATGTAATTGCTTACACCGGCTACTGCAGCTATGAAAGCAGTTACCTTTCTTACAGCAGGGCAGAGGATTTCACAGTTAGCAAATCTTTCTTCTTTCCTTGCAACCTTGGATCGATATGGTTCATTCCTGGGCTATGCTCTTTCAATGGTTGACAGAAGAGGGGGACGGGGTATGGATTGGCTCGAGGCTCATAGCCCGATGCAAGTGCATTGGTACCAGAAGTGGTTGGCTATTCCTTACCAAGGGCAGTTTGTGTTACTCCAAGGGCTTAATTCAGTCAGTCCATCTCATCTCTATCTCCAGATTTGTGCGGTTCAGGAAGCCAGCTCTGATGTACAGCAGCCTGTTGTGCTCCCTCCAGAAATACAATGCTTGCTGGATCAATATTAGCATTTGTTTGAGCGTCCTACTGAGTTGCCGCCTTCTTGTGCCTGTAATCACCGCATTCCTTTGATCTCGGGTGCTCAGCCGGTATTCACCAGACCCTATCGGTACCCTCCTGGCTTGAAAGATGAAATTGAACATCAAGTCTCTGATATGTTGGCACAGGGATTGATTCAACCAAGCTCCAGTTCATTTTCTTCTCTAGTGCTCTTGGTCAAGAAGAAAGATGACTCCTATCGGTTCTGTGTGGATTTCCGTCAGCTTAATGCCATCACTGCCAAGTCTAAGTTTCCTGTGCCTGTCTTTGACCAACTTATGGATGAACTTTCTCATGCAAGTTGGTTTTCTAATTTGGATTTGCGCGCTGGCTTTCACCAGATCCTACTACATCCAGGTGAAGAACATAAGACGGCTTTCCAGACACATCTCGGCCAGTATGAGTTCCGGGTGATGGCGTTTGGTCTCACCGGGGCACCGGGCACGTTCCAAGGGGCCATGAATGTCACACTCGCTCCAGGGTTGCGGAAGTTCGTTCTCGTATTCTTTGATGATATCTTAGTCTACAGCCGCACCTTTGAGGATCATATTGCACACCTGGCCGCCGTTTTCCAGTGGCTCTCGGCGGATAATTGGAAAATCAAGCTGTCCAAGTGTAAGTTTGCACAGCGTTCTGTTGCTTACTTGGGACATGTTATTAGCGCGCAGGGGCTCGCAACTGATCCAGCTAAGATCAAAGCTATTGAGCAGTGGCCAACTCCTCGGACCGTTAAGGAACTTCGGGGCTTCTTGGGTTTGGCGGGGTATTACCGGAAGTTCATCCGACATTTTGGCATCATAGCAAAGCCACTTACTGAGCTGCTTAAGAAAGAGTCGCTATTTATCTGGATGCCCCTACATCAGTCTGCCTTTCTGGCTCTCAAAAGTGCTCTGAGTGCAGCGCCCATTCTGGCCCTTCCTGATTTTTTGCAGCCGTTTCATATTGAGACAGATGCCTCCGGTACTGGGATTGGAGCTGTTTTGTTGCAGAATGGTCATCCTCTCGCCTTCCTCAGTAAACCTCTGTGTCCGCGTAATCAGGGATTATCCGCATACGAGAAGGAGTACCTGGCGATCGTGATGGCGGTTGATCAGTGGCGGCATTACCTTTTGCAGAATGAATTCTTCATTCACACCGACCACCGCAGCCTGGTTCACTTGAATGAACAGCGGCTTCATACGCCGTGGCAACAGAAGGCTTTCACCAAGTTGCTTGGGCTGCGTTACAAAATTCAGTATCGTCGGGGGTCAGACAATGGTGTCGCGGATGCTCTTTCCCGCTGTCCACACAATGTTGAGGTGCTTGCCATCTCTTCTCCAGTTCACGACTGGTTGCTTGAACTCCAGCAGTGGTATTCCTCGGACACCGATGCTCAGTCTTTGTTAGCTAAGCTAGCCCTACAATCTGAAGACTCTGCCCCGTTCTCCCTCGATAATGGTGTCATCTTCTACAAGAAACGCATCTGGCTAGGGAACAACAAGGTACTTCAGGCTAGAGTCTTGTCAGCTTTGCATAACAGCCCGGTGGGTGGGCATTCTGGGGCTCCAGTAACCCTACAGAAAGTGTGTCAGCTCTTCTATTGGCCCAAAATGAAAGCTGATGTCCTTCAGTATGTCCAAGCATGTGTTGTCTGCCTTCAAGCTAAGCCTGATCGGTCCCGCTATCCCGGTTTGTTACAACCACTGCCGGTGCCGTCCACTACTTGGGAGGTGATTTCAATGGATTTCGTGGAGGGCCTTCCATTATCTGGTTCGGCCAATGCTGTGCTCGTGGTGGTCGACAAATTCTCGAAATATGCCCATTTTCTGCCCTTGCGCCACCCGTTTTCAGCAGACTCTGTTGCTAAGCTCTTTATGGACACCATCTACCGCCTCCATGGTCTGCCCTTGGCAATCATCTCTGATAGAGACCGCGTCTTCACAAGTAAATTTTGGCAGTCCCTGTTCCGCCTTGCCGGTGTTCAGCTGCAAATGAGTTTAGCATATTACCCGCAAACCGATGGGCAGACCGAATGGGTCAACCAGTGCTTGGAGACGTTTCTGCGTTGTTTCATCCATGCCTGCCCTCGCCGTTGGTCTCAGTGGTTGACAACTGTGGAATTCTGGTACAACTCTAGCACTCATTCTGCTCATGGCCGCTCGCCGTTTGAGGTGTTGTATGGGTATCCTCCGCGCCATTTGGGTCTGGACCTGTCGTCTGTTTCGGCACCACCTACTGTTTCAGCCTGGATCGAGGAACGCGCACTAATGCATTCGCTGCTCCGGCAGCACTTGCTTCATGCCTAGCAGCGCATGAAGCGCCAGGCTGACAAGGGGCATCTGGACCGCAGCTTCGCCGTCGGTGACTCGGTATTCCTCAAACTCCAACCTTATGTACAGAGTTCCTTGGCTGCCCGTTCGAGTCAGAAATTGGCATTTCGCTTCTTTGGCCCGTTTCGTGTGCTTGAAAAGATTGGCAATGTCGCTTATCGCCTGGAGTTACCGGCATCCTCTTCAGTTCATCCGGTTTTCCACGTCTCTCAGTTGAAGAAGTCCCCAGGTGCCCATTCCTCTGTTGCAGCATTACCTTCTGACTTGACAGAGTTTCAGGTTCCGGTGGCAATCCTTCAGAAGCGCTTGTCTGCTGGCGACACTCCCGTGGAGCAGGGTTTGGTTCAGTGGTCGCACATGCCGCCAGCCCTGTCCACTTGGGAGCCACTGGAAGCTCTTCGCCAGCAGTTTCCGAGAGCTCCGGCGTGGGGACACGCCGTGTCACAAGAGGAGGGGAATGTCAGTCACTAAGAGGATACACCGGGTGAGCTAAACAACTTGGCCCCGGCAGGAGGTGATGCAGACTCTACGGGCCGGCCCAAAAGAAAGAAGAAGCCCAACTCCAAGTTGTCTGGTGCTGAATGGACAAAGTAGCTCATGGTATTTAGGCACACGGAGTGGGAGAGGGAGGACATGAACATTATTCTGTAAACTCGATTAAACTGAATACAAAGAACTCGTCCTCGCTACCTGCTTTTCCCCTTTCCCAAGCCTTCCTTCTCTCCCTCCCCAATCCTCCTGCTAACACCATCAAGACTCAAGAACAGGAGAACATTTAGAACAATAGACACGACAGCAAGACAGCGATAGCCATCATGTATGAGAATGGAAGGGGCTGAGAGACCATTGCTCACCGCAGGTAGCAACAGGACAAGCCGCGACCAAAGCCATGGTTGTATCCTCCTCGTTCAGCGTCGCCGCTGCCTTGTCCGCGGCCGCTGCAGCTTTCGGGCCACGCGGAGGCCGAGGTGACGAGGAGAGGAGGTCGTAGGACTTGGCATGGATCGGATACCGAAAGGCGCGGTCTTGAATCATCCCTCCCCAAGAGGACGGCTGGGCCAGCGGCGCCGCACCATTCGTCCGCGAAATCGACAGTCGACATCGGCAACAGGCGCACAAAGCGACGGGGCGGGGCAGGGCGGCACCGGCACATCGACGCGGGGTGGGGCAAGGGTGGGTCAACGGCGTACCGGGCTGGGCGGCAGCATGACATGGTGGGGCTGCGGCGTCGGCGGGGGCGAGACGGGGCTGCAGCGTCACCAGTGGATAGGCGCAGGCGGCAGCGGAGTCCGGCGGGAGCCGGGCGGGATAGGGGCTGCTTCTTTTTTTGAGGCTTTTCCCCATATGCCATTAAGAAAGATGGTCTATTCCTCTGTGCCACTAAAAAGTTGGAGTGGACCTCTATGCCATGACACTTTTCTTTTTTGCCTCCCAAACCATTCCGTCGACATCTGCTGCTAACGGTGTCAAATAGAGTTGCGAAAAGTTAGAACTGCCCTCCGGCTAGAGTGCCTTGCTGAAAGTTGTGTTTTCCTCATGTGCCACTCCCTGGTCCTATGACATTCATCTGACAGTGGCAACGTCCTAACCGCCACGCCCCCGTTGCTCCTCCACTTATCGGCGCGGCTGTTGGTGATGGTGAGCAGGATGGCCGCCACGTGGTCCTAGTCCCGGCCGCAGGAGTGGGACACCGAGGCTTGAAGGCAGGCGACCAGCGCTCGAAAAGGGGCGGCATGCGTGATGACAGCACGCATGGGCTGCTGACCGGGGACGACAGCCTGACCCATGCAATCTCCGCCCACGCGTTGATGAAGTTCCAGAAGGCCGTGCCGTCGGAGAGCGCGTGGAAGTACACGAACCCGACGAAGACGCCGTCGGCGAACTCGGTGACCTGGGCAACGAAGGGTGGGCGCTCGTGGCCGTTGTAGTTGACGGCCTCATTGAGCGGGAAGGACCGGACGACGCTCGAAACATCGGCGTCAGGAGGGACGACGTCGGCGACCGCGACGCCCTGGCCGGCGCAGTCCACGGACACGGAGCAGCCGACGACGTGGCCCTCGTCGTCATGGTGCTGGTCGATGGCAAGGCGTCGGCGAGGGCGGCCTGGAGGTGGTCGACGAGGTGGTGAGCGGGATGCGCTCGCGTGGTCGAGGCGGCGGCTTCACGGTGCGCCTCGAGACCACTTGCACCGGTGACGGTGACTGCTGCATTCTCGATTTCGGAGGTTGCACGAGTAGTGGGATGGCAGTTGCAGGTGGAGTCGAGCACTCGAGCTACTTCTCGCTGATTCGTTTTCTTCGGTGGTGCAACAGATAACATCCATGGAGTCATATATATAGCAACAGCATATGTTAAGATGCAGGTTCATGCACGCATCGTCAGCCCGGTATATATAGGATGGACCCATGTGTGTCGCTACTTGCAATTGCAACTCGATCAGCAGTAGACTCAGAGCTCACTGCAAGCACTCACCAAGCAGAAGAGCAAGCACAGAGAGCCACAGAGGCAAGCTAAGCAGCGGTCGCCGGCCGGCCATCGGCGTACGTTGTGAGGGAATCGGAATCGGATTCAGATTGGATGGCGTTCATGTGGTACCGCGCACTGCCACAGGGGGAGCTGACGGTGGAGGAGTCCCGGGCGTGGCTGGCGCAATTCAACGCGGACCGCGATGGGCAGATCAGCAGGGAGGAGCTGCAGCACACGCTGCGGAGCCTCAACGTGTGGTTCGCATGGTGGAAGGCGCGGGACGGCGTGCGCGCCGCCGACACCAACCACGACGGCGGCGTGCATGGGGACGACAAGGTGGCCCAGCTCTTCGCCTTCGCGCCGAGGCACTTCCACATCAAAGATCACCCAGCTCGGGTACTACTGATAGTCTGATCTCATCATCGGCCAATAAGCATCGTGCAGCGGGAGGATGCTATGGGCGGCCGGGTGGATTGGGTGAAGAACAGGAAGGAGAGGATAAGCCAGGGGAGGGAGAGGGGCAATCTGGACATCTTCATTAGTCGGACCCACGTGTCAGGGCAGTTAAACGGTGAAAACTGGACGGTAGGTCGACGGAATGGCTTGGGAGGCAAAAAAAGAAAAGTGTCATGGCATAGAGGTCCGCTCCAACTTTTTAGTGGTATGGAGGAATAGACCATCTTTCTTAATGGCACACAGGGAAAAGCCTCTTCTTTTTTTTCCTTGTGGCGAGCGGCGAGCAGGGAGGAAGGTGGGGGAGAGGGCGCGGGGCCACATGTCGGCGCCAAAAGATCGCACGGTGAAAGGCTACGGTGGTCCGGCTTCACCATGGCCGGTAGACGGGTCCTCTCCGTATTTTTTAGTTGCAGAAGAGAAGAAAAGAGAAGAGACTCCTATATGTACACACGTACATATATACTACAGTATATACTAGAAAATCTAAGCTGGTCGATGTCAATCTTGCTGTCCAGACCCTGCGTCGTGATCTTGCTGGGATTTGTTCAAGGTAACTGCAGTTTGATAGCACATGCTGCGCGCAATTGCCTAGGGCCAGCAACTCGCCATTCCGTGGAAACGAGTCGGCCCCGACGATTTAGAAAAGGGCGGCCATTGTTTTCTTGAGGAATTTCAAAGGGCCATTGTTTTGATAACAAACTCACATCACGCGTCAAACGGTCAGACTCAAAACACGTAATTCTGTAGGAGTATTTGTTGTGCATAGTATATGTTCTCTCGTGTCAAAAACGCGTTCTGATGAGATATTGAGATGAAACCCGCCAAATTTAGTACTACTACTAGTTCTGTCAATACGGAACAGAACAGAATAAACAAAAGATGACAGCCGTTAGATGTTTTTCCCCCTTTTCTTGATTCGCTTCGTCATCTAATCTAAGCAAGTCCACACACCACGCATGTACTACTAGTACTAGTTGTTCACCCGAGCTCTTCAAAGTAATGCTAATATATAAACAATAACGATACAATTAAGGCGTCTAGACGAATGGACACCTCCTATCGCTCACTCTCGCACGCGCCGCTCGCCTAGCGACCCTATCCACTTGTCTCGTCTGCGCGGCTCGATGCTCGCTGTGCCGTTTCCTCCCTGCGTCATCGTGCTCATCTGCTCACCCACTCCGCCTCGCCGCCATTGGTCCCTAGCCGTGCCGTGCCTTATCCCCTGCGGCCTCCTCCGTGCTGCCTCATCCACGCCGCATTCCCCGCCGAGCCTAATTTGCCTCGCCCGCCTCCACCGCACTACCTCCTCGCCGCGGCCGGCCCGCTCGCCGCGACTGCCTCCATCAAGCTGGTGAGCCACGACCGCCTCTATTGAGCTGACGAGTCTTCACGACGGATGCTCTAGCAAGCAGGCGAGGGAGACGAGATTCGTGTGACGCCACGTCCACCGACAAGTTGCTCGTGCCGCTGCCACACAGCAAGGTTCATGCACCGCCGACCGTCGACCTCCGCGCCGACGTGCCTCCATTGGTCCGAGCAAAGCCCATGTTGCAAGAGTATGTTTTAAGTGTTTTAAATGTTTCATCTGAATGTTGCAAGTGTTTCATCTTAATATTGCAAAAGTAGGTTGGTGTTGCACATGTTGCAGTGGCTATACATATATGTTTCTAGTGTATGTTCAAAATATTTCATCTTGTTTTCTAACGTATGTTTGTAAGTGTTTCATCTAGATGTTGCATATGTTTTCACACATATGAAGTGTTTTCAGGTATTTTATGCAAGTGTTCCATTCTCATGTTGCGAGTATTTCAGTTGTTTCGTACATGCAAGTGTTTTATCTGGATGTTTTAAAAGTGGATCTAGAGTTGCAGCTAGTGTTTTAGACGCATGTTTTATGTGTTTCATCTGTCTTCAAACGTATGTTGCATGTGTTGTATCCGGATGTTTTAAAAGTAGATCGGGTGTTACATCTCTGTCTCGCTTTTCTATTGCGTCATCTTCGCCTCTGTGTCACCTCCTCCTCCTTCCGGCACCGGCTGGACATCCGTACCCATGCCCCTCTTCTGGATGCTGGCGTAGCCACATGCTGTAGTCATCAGCTATAGCTGCTGGTCGCGTACATGCGCGTGAGAAGCGGAGGAGGGCGTGAGCAAGGACTCCCCACATGCAGTTGGACGGCGCAGGCCCCGTGTAGATGGGCGCGGAACGTAGGTGTATAAGGAGAGACGGAGTGCGGACGCGGCATCCTTACGTCCGACGTCCGGATGCTAAAAATTGTTTAGGCCAAGTCACCCACCGTGCCATGGTCGGGCGGTGTTGCGATGTTCTCTCTGGCAGTCTGCGCCTATAAAAGCAGGTCAGGTCAGAGGATGATGGTATGACCACAGCGGCAGAGCAGAGGACAAGAGAGCGAGGGTTGCTACTCTACTCGATCGTGTGTTCTCCATCTCCCATGGCGGGTGCGGGTCATGTTCCGCAGGCCATTGTCCTCGCCCTCGGCGTCGGGGCGCTGGGCGGGCCTAACGCGCTGCGCCTCCTGCTCTAGGTCGCGGTCTGGATCAGCCCCGCCGTCGACCTCGCCATCTGCGTCGTGGTCATTAGCCTCCTCACTGCCCCGTTTCTTGGCACCATGCTGCTAGAGTGCTTCATCCGCAAGGCGTGCGCAGGCACGGGTGGCGGTGCCGCGCCAGCGGCGACGGACCTCTTTGCCCAGGTGACCACGACGGTCTCCGTTGGCGCCGCCCTCCTCATCACCGCATGCCTCCTCGTCGTGCCCGACAGCGGCCTCGGTGCCGCCATCCGCCTCCCGATCGACTGCGCCGTCAGGAACCTGACCGTGGTCACTGTCCTCGCCATCTGCACCGTCATCGCCATGCCTATGTGGGCTCGCTTCTTCCGCGGGGTGGGTAGCGCAGGTGGGCCCATGCCCGCCACGACGATCAAGGTTGCGGTGTTCCTAGTCGTCGTGCTGTCCCTCATCGCCTCATCCGTCACGTCCGACGGATTCGACGCGCACGCGCTGCTCCTCTTTCCTGAATTCCACCGATGGAGGCGCATGGTCACCATGCCCGTCGGGGTTGCAATTTGTAAGTGCAATCAAGCCCTATTATGGGTTTTGGTGTTGATGATCACCTAATTAGAGAACTAATAAGCTTTACTAAGATGACAAGCAGGGAATTCATTTAAGAGGATGTTATATGGAAAGGAGGAGCCCCTAATTACTTTCATAGACGGCAACATGCTCAAAGAAGGTTTAAATTCCTTTTATGTTTTGAATTTGAGTATAGGAAAACCGTACTATCAAGGAGGACACAACATTTGGTTAAAATTGTATTACCAAGTGCTCAAATCTTACTCAAAACATCCTTACACCTCTGCTAAGACAGTTAGCTCAACCTTTCTCATCTTCTGTTGTCTTGGTGGGTGTGGTAGTGCCGCACCGGGAGAGAGGCAGAGCCACACCCCAGCACTACCGCACTTAAGTGACTGTTGGAAGGCAGGGGGTATTTATACCTTTTCCTATCCTCCACAACGGCTCTCTCTTCGTCCCCAACGATTTAGACCGACAAAAATAGACCAGAGATCTCCTCTCTCTTCCTCCATTGGCACATCTTGAGCTCCTAAGCAACTCCATTGATTTCCCCATCAATCCTTGAGAGAAAATGTGCCAAAACTTGATTAGAGAGCAGCTGCACTGATTCCCAATCTCAAAAGAGCATTTGGTTCGTGTTTTGGCTGGCGGTTGTGTTTGTTACTCTTGGAGCGTTGCTCCTAGCCAGCTAGAGCGTCGCCCGGTGAGCTTGCCAACCTTGTGCCAGCCTTGGGAGGTTTGTAACCACCTCTTACAGCAAATAAAATCACCGCTCACCTCAAGAGCTCACCCTCTTGACTTGAGAACAAGGTAGGGTTAGAAAGCCCAAGCCTTAGTGGCAAACCTCAATAACATGGACTTAGATAAGCCTTGGTGATGAGCTGAACCATGGGATAAATCATTGTGTCACTTGTGCTTCACTTGTCTTTGTGGTGATTTCTAGGGTTTGAGCCCGATCTACTTGTGTGTGGTGTTCGAGCCACTTCTAGTTGTTGATCTGTGAACCTCTACCCTGCAGGAAGCTAAGAAATTTACTCGATCAAAATTTTGTTGGATAGATTTTGAATTGTGAGCTAATCTTTCCTGCAGGTGCGGTAGTGCCGCAGGGTCAGAGCGGAAGTGCCATGGTCAAATCTAACATTTGTTTGAGCTAAATTTTTATAGGCCTATTTACCCTCCTCTAGGCACTCCAGGGATCCTACAGGTGGTATCGGAGCTAGGTTACCTCATACACGCTTCACCGCGTGAGGTATGGAGCCCGGAGGAGGAACTAGCGGTGTGAAGCTGGTGGATGTTGATCCGGAGCGAGTCGAGCTGCACAACACCGACAATAGTGAACTAAGTGTGTTGACAGCGAGTGTCTCCATGCTCCCACATCTTGAGGCTACCGATGTCGAAAGAGTTCTAAATGAAGAAAAGAAGAAAATGAGAAGAGAAGCAAGAAAGCTCAAAAGAGAAGCAAGAGAAAAGAAGAGGAAGGAGCAGCAGTGGTTAGAAGAGAAGAAGGCAAGAAAGGAAGAAAGAAAACTCAAAAGAGAAGCTAGAAGAAAATGAAGAGAGGCTAGAAAGAAGAAAGAACAAGAAGCAAAAGCCTCCAATGCATCTTTAAGTGAGCTATCTAGTAGCTCCGAAGATGGTGATGATGATGAGTCCTACCTAGTGCATAGAAAGTAGGACAAGAAAGAAAAGGGCAAGAAGAATGATGACAACAAATATGCCGCCGTATCCTTTAACTATTCTTCTATGTCTATGACTAACCATGATCGCAAGTCTTTCATCAACGTGCCCGTGGGCAAGTTACCTCATTTTGATGGGACAAACTTTGCCAAGTGGAAGCACTTGATGAGAGCCTATATTATAGGTCTTCATCCTGGTATTTGGGAGGTTGTGTGCAATGGATTTGATCCACCCATCGATCCCAAGAATCCAACCATGGAAGAAATGAGGATCAACCATCTCAATGGTCAAGCAACTAGTGTGCTACTTAGTGCCTTGGATGGTGATGAGTATAATAGAGTGATTGGTGTGGATGTTGCCAAGCAAATTTGGGACACTTTGCATCTTGCACATGAAGGGGTTGACAAGGTTAGAAAGGCAAGAATTGATTTGTTGATGTCCAAGCTCAACCGGTTTGTTATCTTGGATGGAGAAGGGCCACAAGAGATATTTGATAGGTTGATGACCATGGTGGGCAAGATTAGAGGCTATGGTTGTGATGAGCTAGATGATCACAAAGTTGTCAAGATTATGTTGGAGGCTTATTCACCAAGAAATGAGACCGTGGTCACTCAAATTAGAGACAAGAACAAGTTTGAGTACTTCACTTCAAAAGATGTACTTGGGAGAATCTTGACCTTTGACATGCAAAGAGAAGAAGCAAGTGAGAGAAAGAAGCTTGGAGAGTTGCAAGCAAAGCTAGAATGCATCAAGATCAACAAAGATGTAGCTCTCAAGGCCAACAAATCAAGCAAGCAAGGCTCTACTAGTAAGTCCAAGACCAACAAGCAAGCTTCAACTAGCAAGCCCAAAGCACCCAAGCAAGTTCAAGAAGTGGTAGAGACCACATCAACCTCAAGTGAGAGTGAAAATTGTGATGAACAATATAAGAAAGTGGATGATGTTGCTCTCTTTATGAAGAGGCATCACAAAGGGTTGAAGAAGCAAGGGTACAAGGTAGTGAAGAGAAAGTTTCCTAACAAGAAGAAGAGGACATGCTACAATTGTGGAAGCACCAACCACTTCATTGTTAAGTGCCCATATGAGATCAAGGATCACAAACACAAGAAAGAGAGAAAGGAGGACAAGGCCGACCATAAGAGGGGCAAGAAAAAATTGGGAGAGGCACACATTGGGCATGAATAGGACTCAACCGTTGAAAGCTCAAGTGAAGAAGATGAGAAAGTTGCAACAATTGCTATCAACAAGCCATCTTCTCCACCAAAGCTATTCAGCAACTTGCCCAATAATGACTACTACTCCCCTCACATTTGTCTTATGGCAAAGGGTGAGAAGGTAAATTCCAAATCCAAAGCCAAAACTCCTCCACCTCCAAGTCCTAGTGACATATCTAGTAGTGATATTAGTGATAGCTCTAGTGATGATGAATCCAGTGATGAAGAAATTGACTAAAAATTTGGATCCAAAGACCAAATTATTCATCACTAAACTAATAGAGGACTTAGAGAGTATCTAAGCCGAGCTAGAATCTAGAGGGGAAACTCTTATCCAACAAGAGGATCTCTATATTGCTAGCAAGGAAGCTCTTGCATTAGAGAGAAGTGAGGTGGAATCCTTGCACAAGGCCTTGGCCAAAGAGCAAGGGGACCATGCTATCACAAAGAAAGAAAATATTGCTCTCAAGAAAAAGTATTGTGACTTTGATGAAAAGCACAAAGAGCTTGAGCTGTAATATAATGTTCTTTGGGATAGCAACTCACATCCTTCTAAAGCAAAGGATGCCTCTACTTCCTCCACTTGTCAAGGTTGTGGAAAATGTTATAATCTTGATTTGAATGCTTACTCCACTAACCTTGCAAACATGGAGGCAATGAGAAAGGAGATTGCTAGGCTCAATGAGATTATTGGCAAGGGCTACTTGAGTGGTAAGGCTCAAGTAAGTGACAAGAATGCAAGTGATTCAAGAGTGCCTCAATTCAAGCAAGGGAGACACCCTTGAATCAAGCATGGGCTTAGGCACACTGCATGAGCCAAAACAAATGGAAGAAAGATCATAAATGGCTATGAGTGTGTTAAGTTTGAAAAGAAGGGCAAAATTGGTACAGATTGGCTTGCACAGACAGCGGCAGTGCCACAGTGAAGGGCGGTAGTGCTGCTCCCTGCAAAAATGGGAAGGCCACCAATTTTGTTCCTGATCAGACTAAGCCCAAGAAGAAGGTGTTCTAGCAAAAACAGGTTCAGCAGAAGCCAAAAGAATCAGTATGGGGGCACTATGAACAAGTATGCCTACCAACCAAAGGCTCAACCACTTCGGCAAAGTTTGACTTCATGCTTTGTGTTGAGAAGCAAAAATAGTGGAAAAGTGATTGCCAAATATATTGGACAGGAAACCAATGTTTATAAGAATACTTCTATTTGGGTTTCTAAGTTTCTTGTGACTAACATGCGAGGCCCCAAGTCTAGTTGGGGACCTAAATCTAGCAACTAAACTTGTTTTGCAGGCATACTGCTTTGGTGGATTAAGTTGGGTGCTTGATAGTGGATGTACAAATCATATGACTGGAGAAAGGAGTATGTTCCAATCATATTCCCCAAAGTTGGACTCAAATGAAAATATTGTCTTTGGAGACAATTCTAGGGGGATGTGCTTGGGCTCGGTAAAGTTGCTATAACTCTTGAGCATTCAATTACAAATGTCTTGCATGTTGATTCGTTGAGTTACAATTTGTTATCCGTTTCTCAACTTTGTGAGATGGGCTACAATTGTCTCTTTACGGATAAGGGTGTGAAAGTCTTTAGAAGAGAGGATTCCTCTATTGTCTTTACGGGTCGATTAAAGAATAAGCTCTACCTAGTTGATTTCAACAAAGGAAAAGCTAATCTTGAGACTTGTTTAGTGGTAAAATCTAGCATGGGTTGGCTATGGCATCGCTGGCTAGCTCATGTTGGGATGAGAAACTTGGCCAAACTTCAAAAAGATGAACACATCCTTGGACTAACAAATGTTCACTTTGAGAAAGATAGGATATGTAGCGCTTGTCAAGCCGGAAAGCAAGTTGGCGTACCTCACCCACCAAAGAGCATCATGACCACTACACACCCATTGGAGCTCATCCATATGGACCTCTTTGGACCGGTCATCTACCTAAGTATCGAGGGTAACAAATATGGTCTTGTTATTGTTGATGACTATTCTCACTTTACTTGGGTATTTTTCTTGTTTAATAAGTGCCAAGTTAGGGAAAAGGTAAAGACATTTGTTATAAGAGCTCAAAAGGAGTTCGGTCTTCCCATCAAGAAAATGAGAAGCGACAATGGGACCAAATTCAAGAAGACTCAAGTTGAGGAGTTTCTTGATGAAGAGGGCATCAAGCATGAGTTTTCAACTCCATACACCCCTCAACAAAATGGTGTAGTAGAGAGAAAGAATATGACACTCATTGATATGGCAAGGACAATGCTAGATGAGTACAAGACTTCAGATTTGTTTTGGTGTGAAGCCATCAACACCGCTTGTCATGCCATCAACCGCCTCTACTTACACAAGAAGTTGAAAAAAACTTCATATGAGCTTCTAACCGGTAACAAACCAAAGTTGTCTTACTTTAGAGTATTTGGGTGCAAGTGTTTCATACTTAACAAAAGATCTAAAACCTCTAAGTTTGCACCTAAGGTTGATGAAGGTTTTCTTCTTAGTTATGGATCAAATGAGTTTGCCTACCGTGTTTTCAACAAAACCTTCGGAAGAGTTGAGATAGCGGTAGACGAGACTTTTGATGAATCTAATGACTCTCAAGTAGAGCAAGTTGATTCAAGTGTTATAGGAAAGGAGGATCCACGATGTGAGGCAATCAAGCAATTGGCTATCAGTGATATAAGGCCACAAGAAGATGAAGCCACTGATCTAGTGGGTTCCCTATCTGCTGACGAAGAAGTTTCCGCTGACATACTTGACGCTGAGGGGGAGTAGATCTCTGCTGCAATCTAGTAGGGCAACAGTGCCACACCTAGGAGTGGCAGTGCTGCACCCCCTCCAGAAGCAGCAGCAAGTCTGACTCTGATTCAAGGACAGAACCTGCAACCAATCTTTGAAGAAGAAGTTGAAGATCCAACAGATGATCAAGAAGGCATCGAGCACCTAAGACTCAAGCAAACCATTCAAAGAGATCATCTCGCCGACAACATTCTAGGAAGTCTTTGAAAGGGGGTATTGACGTATTCATATCTGGCAAATTTTTGTCAATATTACTCTTTCATTTCTCCTGTAGAACCAGCTAAGGTTGAGAAAGAACTTGAGGATGAAGATTGGGTGATGGCTATGTAAGAAGAGTTGAACAACTTTGAGAGAAACCAAGTGTGGACATTGGTGGAAAGACCCGAGACGAACGTGATTGGCACCAAATGGGTCTTCCGCAACAAGCAAGATGAGAATGGCATGGTGACAAGGAACAAGGCAAGATTGGTCGCTCAAGGGTTCACTCAAGTAGAGGGCTTGGACTTTGAAGAAACATATGTACCGGTGGCAAGACTTGAAGCAATTCGAATGCTTCTAGCCTTTGCTGCCCATCATGACTTCAAGCTATATCAAATGGATGTTAAGATTGTATTCCTCAATGGTCCTATACAAGAACTTGTCTATGTTGAGCAACCACCGGGTTTTGAAGATCTCAAGTTCCCCAACCACGTCTATAAACTTCAAAAGGCACTCTATGGGCTTAACAAACACCAAGAGCATAGTATGAATGCCTTAAAGAATTCTTGCTCAAGTAAGGCTTTGAAATAGGCAAAGCCGATCCTACCCGTTTTACTCGCAAAGTCAATAAAGATATATTTGTGTGCTAATATATGTCGATGACATAATATTTGGTAGTACTAACCATGATTTTTGTGAGGAGTTTAGTAGGATCATGACCAAGAGATTTGAGATGTCTATGATGGGTGAATTGAAGTTCTTCCTCGGTTTTAAAATCAAGCAATTGAAGGAAGGAACTTTTATTAGCCAAACAAAGTACACCCATGATATGCTAAAGCAGTTTGACATGGCGAATGCAAAGCCTATCAACACTCCCATACCAACCAATGGATATCTTGATCTCAATGAGAAAGGAAAAGCCACCGATACCAAGGTATATCGTTCCATGATCGGCTCTCTACTTTATTTGTACGCATCTAGACCCGAGATTATGCTTAGTGTGTGCATGTGTGCTAGATTTTAAGTTAACCCAAAAGAGTGTCACTTGGTGGCCGTTAAGAGAATCTTGAGATATTTAGTACACACTCATAACCTTGGCTTGTGGTATCCTAAGGGCTCTAAGTTCGATCTACTTGGGTATTCAAATTCCAATTACGCCGGTTGCAAAGTAGATAAAAAAAGCACTTCAGGGACATGTCAATTCCTTGGACGGTCCCTAGTGTCTTGGAGTTCTAAATAGCAAAATTATGTAGCCCTTTCCACCGTCGAGGCCGAGTATGTTGCAGCCGGTGCATGTTGTGCTCAACTACTTTGGATGAGGCAAACCCTTCGTGATTTCGGATGTCGCTTTACCAAAATCCCATTATTGTGTGACAATGAAAGTGCCATAAAGCTTGCAAACAATCTTGTAAGCCACTCAAGAACTAAGCACATAGACGTCCGACATCATTTCTTGAGAGACCACGAAGCTAAAGGAGATATCAAAATTCGCCATGTGAGCATCGAAAAACAACTAGTCGATATCTTCACAAAGCCCCTCGATGAGTCATGGTTTTATGCTTTGCGTAGTGAGCTAAATATACTTGATTCTCGTAACATGGTTTGAATTTTAGCATGCCTCTGTTTGATCCACTAGTATCTAGGCAAAAGAATTTGTAAATTTCATATTGTGCTTCAAAATGATTTCATAAAAGCGACTTATGAGTCATGATCATAGTCTGTATTGATTAATTGTTTCTGTTCATAATTTATAGGTGATATGTGTCCATATCCTATATAGAGAGAGTTGTGTAAGTTGTTGCTAAATCTTTGCTGTTTGGGGGTGCGGCAGTGCTGCACTTTGAATCCACAACAGATTCGGCCCAACAGTAAGTCCACTGTGGGGGCCCATTTACCTCTCCTTCTTATCCCCTAGCCCATGGTAACTTCCTCTCTCTCCCCGATGTCGCCCAATGCCCGTACGCTATCTCCTCTCCTGCCTGCGCCGACACCGTCGCTCCCTACCGCGCGCTGCCACCTCTGGCAGTGCTACACCTGCTGGTGCCTCTCTCCTACGACGCCAGCAGCCGCTATAGTCCTTGGCCGAGCTGCATTCTCCTCTTCCCTCTTCAATCCATGATTTAGAGCAAGGTGAAACCCTAACCATGTCAATCTATGCAATGGAGTTCGATCTCTGTGGAAAATAGGTTTCTAGCGATTGTATGATGAGATTAGAAGCAAGCTTGATGGTTAAATCAAATCAATATAGGGATTCATGGGTGGAGCTCCACTTATGCCTGTGGCAGTGCCACATGCTGAGTGTGGCAGTGCCGCACCCAGTAGCCTAAATTGGCAATTCTAAGTGTTGTTCCATGGATAAATCCCTATGTTGTTGGATTTACTCACCAGATTTGTTTCTCTCTTATGCGTGCAGTTACTTTACCTATATTCTTTGTCAACTCCAAGTTCTATTAGGTCTGTTTCATTTGAAACTATAGTATGGCTTAGAAGAATACACGTGGAATTGTCTGAGTAATTGAAAAGAAACAAACCATGGGAGAGGTGAAGCCCTAGGTGCGGCAGTGCCGCACCCCCTGACCAGCAATGGTTCAGGTGGTTCTCTGGCTCAAGATTTGAATCATCTATTTTATCCATATTACTTTCCATATGTTTTCCTATGCCCCATCGATACATTCTCTCATTTGGACCTATGTTTGTGCATAGATGGAGCCCGGAGACCGAGGAAAAAGGAAGATGGCGAAAAAGGATCAACCTCACTGTGGTCGTGGCAGGTCAACAGCAGCTGACAACAGTGGTATTGCACCTCATGGCCGAGGAGACAGGGGAAGGCGTGATCAGTACATTGAGGATGAAGAAAGGCTGGGGATGCTTGGACGCGCTGTTGACGGTAATTAACCATCAACTTTATAAGCCAACAAGAATCAAAAGAAGGATTAAAATGAGCTTCACCTTAGACCTAGGGGTTTTAAACTAATAATTTCCATGAGTTTTAGTGAATGTCTATTTCTGCAGGGGGTTATCAGGAAAAGACCAAAGGAGACCCACATGTCAGATTTACATAGAGAGAAATCAACCCTACTATGAAAAAGAATAATCTAGAGGACTCGGGAAGGCACCTCCTCGAAGGGGAGGGCCAAATGGGCTGACAAGTGGGGTGGCCGCCCCTGGCCCTAGGCGCCCGCCCCACCTAGGTGACCAATCAGGCGCGAACTCGCAGATCCTGCCTCTACCGTCTTTGAGGATGAATAAAAACCATAGATCAAGGTCGGTTTGATCCGAGGGCTGTGGTGCTTCCTAGAGGGCTATATAAGCAAGGCCCCTAACCCCATGAGAAATCCTAATTCATTAGCAGAGGGAGCCATCAGCAGAGCTAGGGTTTAGAGAGTTTCTCTCCACCAGAGAATTAGAATAGCTACTCCAATTCTTCAAGTTCAACATAGTTTTTGACTAGATAGAGGAAGAGTCGGGCGACTTGTGCTCAAGATTCGGATCTTTGTCATCAAAGTATTGGTACCATTTTGTATCTTTGCTCTATGACTTTATTATAATATCATTATGTTTCTATTTATTATGTTCCTAGTTTGCTCTAGTAGTACATTTGATATGGTTATGATTGATAATGAGTTTATGTATATGTTTGCAAAGCGCTTAGCTCTCTTCGCGAGGGGGTTAAGTGGTAGATCACATGTAAGCGTGGTGCTTAAATGCTATTTACCTACAAATACACCCTATTGGTCGGGTCGTCTGGTAGTTCGTGGAAGTGACAGTTCTATTGAGTCTTATATAGTCCCCCCCGTTGATAGGACAGGCAGAAACAACGTTACGTAGGAAGTCATGCTATGTTCTGGCTTTTTTCAGTAATATTCCTTATACATAGATGAAGAGTCTTTTATGCTATATATGATAGTGTGTTTGCTAGAGTAGATGAATGACTTAGTAGATTAGAACCTACCTAGAATTCAATCTCTTGAACTAATCAGATGTCAACCTACCTTTATGATGAGTAGTCTATCTCTAATCTCTGCATGATTTATTCCCTACGCTTTACAATTCAATTATACTTATCATGGTTTATCCCCCCTGCCAAAGTAAGTGACTGTGTGATTGATTTCTCATAAGTAGTCATATTTTGCAAATCCATCCCTTTAGGTTTAAGTCCTTAGTTCTTCCCCTTGAGCTAAATATAAATTAACGATACCTGGAATATTTCCCGGTGAAGTGCTACGATGGTATTTTATCTGTACGCTTGTGGATCCTATTTTTATTCTAAGAGGAGCAGTTCTATACCAACACTTCTGGCACCATGCTAGGGATGACAACTTAGCTTAAGTGGTGTTTATAAGTGTCAACACGCGCCATTGATGCCATTCATGACACCCCTCTTCACCTAACTAAGTTTGACAACCGCTACATCAGAGACTTTGATGGTGGGATGATGAGACCTCCAGTTGATACCCGCCAGCATACAGTTACTAATTATTTGAAGAACAGGAAGTTGGTAGAAGAGGCAAGAGGGATCAATCCCTATGCAATGCACAAGGATTTGGGCATCGACTACAAGTTTTAGAATGAGTTTCATTCCAATTTCTATGCCATTGCCATTCTTGGTGCTAGAAAGAGAAAGATTGTCAAGATGTAGTATGTTGACTAGGATGAGCTATAGGACATGGAAGAGGCAGAGTTTGACAAAGTCATCAAGATATGTGATAGATTTCAGTTGTCAGACATCATGGGATTCTAGTATCACTAGAATGAGGAGGTACTTGCTTAGTTTTATGCTACATTCTTCTATGATTAGTCCACAGATGATATCCACTGGATGACAGATGGTCGACACTACTGTATTGACTATACTACCTTCAGTCAGATTTTGGGCTTTGGAGAGGAGCATCGG
This sequence comes from Saccharum hybrid cultivar R570, assembly GCA_038087645.1. Lineage (NCBI taxonomy): Eukaryota > Viridiplantae > Streptophyta > Magnoliopsida > Poales > Poaceae > Saccharum > Saccharum hybrid cultivar. The sequence continues at coordinate 15,282,435 of JAQSUU010000259.1, forward strand.
ACCTGTTCTCATATCCATGATGAGCCCAGAGCTAAGATCAGAGACATTAGATACATGTGGAGAGACAGTAGAGCTGCAGATGGCAAGAGAAGTGGTTTGCATAGCTATTTTTACATCCTCAACAACCTCATCAGAAACACCATCAATCCCAAGGATGGAGCAGCCTCGGACATTAATGGATATGTGAGGAACGTGCTAGCTCACTTTGCTCCAGGTGGGGACAAGTTTAATGCCCCTCAGTTTATTTGGCACGAGCTGAGGCTTGCTATGGAGGATGGGAGGAGGGGGCTGCCATAAGCCCCTTACCTCATGTTTATGATTGAGAGGGTCATAGGACTTCAATTTCCAAAGGACGGGATGCATACCATCTACAAGATAGAGAAGACCCATCCAACCACAGCTACTCAGGGGGTGGGGAGCACCTATGCTCATGAGGACATTCTAGAGTCTTCCCGCTCTAGGTCTCAGAGGAGTAGCAAGTGGAAGAAGAAGATTGGATCATGGATGAAAGCAATCTTCAGGAAGTGCACTTGTGCTGCAGAGCGTGCCTGAGACTCAGCTTGAGCAGAGACAGTAGCGTGGAGATCACCTTCCACCACTTCCTCCTATTCCACCTCCTCCACAGTTCGACCTTCCGAGCTTCTCAGACATAGAGTCCAATGACGATGTTGATGATGATAGTGAGTCTGAGGAGCGACCCCGTGCACCTTCAGCTGACTGGCAGGAGACTCTTAGTGGGTACCAGCGGAGGACTGAGCCAAGGTGTTCCACCCGTTCTACTCGCTTCACCGCCACTACTCACCGCCAGGGACGTGCTCGCATCGACTCTGATGACGACGACGGTGGCGCAGGGGCTGCTGCGGGTACTAGCACGATTGCTGGTACTAGTAGAGCTGGTGGAGGCAATGACATTGACTGGGACGATATCCAAGAGGAGTGAGTTCATTGACTTCTTTCTTCTTTTCTCGCCTTTTTGGTGCTTGTTGCCAAAGGGGGAGAAAATTAGAGGGGTCAACAATTTTTCATCGCCTTGTGTTGTTGCAGGAACTACATGTCTTATCTGTTGAGAGTTAGTCTTTGCTAGGTGGAGAGTTTGAGAGTCGCTCAAAACTCTAATTTATGTAATAATGCTACTATGTGACTCTATTTGTATTGGATATGGACATGTATCATTTGTGTGAATTAGATATCATCTTATTGTGCTAGGTTGCATATCTTTTTACTTATGTTCTATCTGTGTGGTCGCTGTTCTCTATCTTGCTGGTATAGCAGGTGTGGCAGTATTGCACTCAGCTGCAGCAGCAAGCACTTATGTGCAAAATCTGTCATAATGCATCATGTTTATATTTTTTACACCATGTGCAGCACCCCACAGGAAGCATGGATGTAGGGGGAGCCCTTTCACACCATGTGAATCTTGGTCTTTCATGCCAATTTAAAAATTCAATTCTCCATTCACATATTTAGGGGGAGCCTCCACATCCATGACTCAAAAAGTTTAGTACTTCAATTTATATCTTGTGTAAGCTCTAATTGGGTTGTCATCAATCACCAAAAATGGGAAGATTGTAAGTGCAATCAAGCCCTATTGTGGGTTTTGGTGTTGATGATCACCTAATTAGAGAACTAAGAGCTTTACTAAGATGACAAACAGGGAATTCATTTAAGAGGATGTTATATGGAAAGGAGGAGCCCCCAATTACTTTCATGGATGGCAATGCGCTCATAGAAGGTTTAAATTCCTTTTATGTTTTGAATTTGAGTATAGGGAAGCCGTACTATCAAGGAGGACACAACATCTGATTAAAATTGTGTTACCAAGTGCTCAAATCTTACTCAAAACATCCTTACACCTCTGCCAAGACAGTTAGCTCAACCTTTCCCGTCTTTTGTTGTCTTGGTGGGTGCCGCAGTGCCGTACCTAGAGAGAGGCAGTGCCAGGGTGTGTGGCACTGCCGCACTTAAGTGACCGTTGGAAGGCAAGGGGCATTTATACCTTTTCCTGTCCTCCATAACAGCTCTCTCTTCTTTCCCAACGGTTTAGACTGACGAAAATAGACCAGAGCTCTCCTCTCTCTTTCTCCATTGGCACATCTTGGGCTCCCAAGCAACTTCAATGATTTACCCATCAATCCTTGAGAGAAAAGGTACCAAAACTTGATAAGAGAGCAGCTCCACTGATTCCCAATCTTAAAAGAGCATTTGGTTCATGTTTTGGTCGGCGGTTGTGTTTGTTACTCTTGGAGCTTTGCTCCTAGCCAGCTAGAGTGTTGCCCAATGAGCTTGCCAATCTTGTGGCAGCCTCGGGATGTTTGTAACCACCTCTTGCAGCGAGTAAAATCACCCCTCACCTCAAGAGCTGACCCTCTTGACTTGAGAACGAGGTAGGGTTGGAAAGCCCAAGTCTTAGTGGCAAACCTCAACAACGTGGACTTAGACAAGCCTTGGTGGTGAGCTGAACCACGGGATAAATCATAATGTCACTTGTGCTTGAGGAGCTTCACTTGTCTTTGTGGTGATTTCTAGGGTTTGAGCCCGATCTATTTGTGTGTGGTGTTCAAGCCACTTCTAACTGTTGATCTGTGAACCTCTACCCTACAGGAAGCTAAGAAATTTACTTGATCTAAATTTCATTGGATAGATTTTGAACTGTGAGCTAATCTTTCCTGCAGGTGCGGTAGTGCCGCAGGGTCAGAGCGGCAGTGCCGCGGTCAAATCTAACATTTGTTTGAGCTAAATTTTTACAGGCCTATTCACCCCCTCTAGCCACTCCAAGGATCCTATACAATTGCAATCGTAATGGCCGCAGGCACCACGCTTCTTGTCCGGTGCTGACGTAGGGCGCGTAATACCGCCCGTGCTGGTGGCGCCGCTGCTCGGACAAGCTGACACCTACGCGTGCCACCGCCGTGTCGCCATTGTTACCCTCTCCTGTCTCCTAGTCCCAAACTCGAATTGAGCATGCATGCCCGCCCTGCTTTTAGTATGATATATACCCGTGTCATATTATAACAGTAGCTTTCTATTCCGGTAAGCTAGTACTATGCTAAATACTACCTCTGCAGCTTCTCGATGACCTGGATTTGACCAGAATTAGGCTGAGATTGTTATAGCGGTGAATTTTTGAACGGGACGAATTGGGGCTAGATTGTTACCGGCGAGTCGGTGAGTCTGAGACTCTGAATGCTTACTGGGTGATGTCTACTCCCTCCGTCCACAGAAGAATGCAATTCTCGCATTTTGAGAAGTCAAATAATTTGAACTTTGACCAAAATTGTATAAAAAAAGTACTAACATTCATGATGAAAAATTAGTATCATTAGATTAGTCATAGAATATATTTTCATAATAAATTTATTTGGAGACATAAATATTAATAGTATTTACTATAAACTTGGTCAAACTTAAACTACCTTGACCAGCACCTATCCTATAATTGCATTCTTTCGTAGATGGAGGGAGTACATCAAGTCAGGGTTGATTAAAACCCACTTGATACTCCTCGCGCTAGAGAAATTGGAGCATCCGTGGCTCTTCTATTGGCCGATGCGTGGCATAGGATATTTTGTAAAAAAGGCCCCCAAGGTTTTGGAATCAACTCGTAGTCCAACTGGTGTGACGTGAACAGTAAATGTGTTCTAACGTTTTCCGTATAGATCCCTATATTTTATTTTGACGTGAAGAAGAGAAAATTCTGAAATCAAGTTGGTGTTTGGAAAACCCCCATGCAATTTTTCAGAAACCCCCTCCCATCCCGTAGCCCTGGCTTGACCCGACGACCCTGCACCATCTCTCTCCTTTCTCTCCTCTCCCCCCACCGCCACCATCGCAGCTCCGCCCCTATCGGTGTCTAGAGGACCGGGTGTCTAAACAGAGCGACTAGTGAATTTGTATCTGCGCATCTAGACCTTGATGGTGTGCAAAGCGGACACAAGGATATATACTGGTTCGGGCATGAACGGTCCTACGTCCTGTGGGTTTTTACTACGGTTCGTGTTGCCTTCCACCAGGGTGCTCGTAGTAGGGGTTACAAGCTTTTGAGAGAGGGAGCAGGTCCTAGGTCTCTTGAGTGGTGGTGGTGGTTTCCACTGAGATGAGTTCTAGCTGTTGTCGCCTGATCGTTCTGTCTCCTTAGACGTGGCCCCTGCCTCTCCTTTTATAACTTCTAAGGGGAGGGCTCGGGTTACATTTGCGGTAAAGTGGTGAAAACAGGGAAAATGAAAGAGAAAGCCAAAAAAGGTGGCCTCGGGCATAGCCATCCTCCTTCTTATCCGGTGGGAACAGTTCCCCTGTAGCGTGGAGTCGTGCGGGGCATTGATCTTTTGGCCCCTCCGTCCACTGGTGCGACGTGTCGTGGCCATGTCTTGACCTGTACGCCTCTGTGCTGTGAAGGTGGGCGGCGCGTGCGCCGGGATTTTCGTAGCGAGGGGGTTAGGTGGCACAGTTGTCGTCACCCCCGTTGCTGTGCAGGTTTGGATGTCGTCGTGGTAGAATGACCGGGGTCATGTCGAGTCAAGGTGTCATTCCTATGCCCCTGTTGACTATGCACCGTCATGTCCATCACGTCGATAGGAGCGAGTATTGTAGTTGGGGCCCCCCATGGCTCCCCATCTTGCCTGAGGGTTCCACGTGCCCCTCGGGTGAGGCGAAAGTGCACCACAGGGGGTCGGGCGCCTTTGATGACGCTGTCGGGGCTCGGGCAAAGCAGAGAGATGTCGCCTGAGACACCTATCGTGCCTGAGGCCTCTCCGCAATGCTCAGGCGAGATATAGTTTGTCATTTGCACCTTGAGCGGCTGACATGTTGCCAGTGCTTTTTGGGTCCCCTACGATGGGCTTCTTTAACAAACGTGTAGGGTGCCGTATTTTACCCCCTGTTGGGTACCCTGGGTATTTTGATACCCGACAGTAGCCCCCGAGCCTATGGAGGAGTGGAGCACTCCTTTAGAGGCTTAAGAACGAGAGACTGCGGGTAGTTTTTGACTCGTTTTTGTTTTTAGAAGAACTGTCCGGTAGGTGCGCGCGAGCACACCCGGCGGGTGTAGCCCCCGAGGCCTTGGAGGGATGGGTTATCCCTTCAAGGTCTTATAATCGAGCAAGCATGGTGTTTCTAATGTGACTGTGGGTCAGGCGGGGAGCCCCTACGGCCTAGGCCTGGACCATTCGCTAGGTTGGAATGTAGGAGAAGCCCCCCGAGCCCCTGCGCGCTGCAAGGGACTGATCGGATGGCCTCACGGCTGTCGTATTGTTTCCTTAACGCTCTTTAGCAAAATGGAGGGGTATGCATGGGCCCTCGTCATCCCACTTGGGCCTTTATTGCGGCTTGTTTGATTTTGAGGAGACTATCCGGTGGGTGCGCACGAGCGTACCCGCTGGGTGTGGCCCCCGAGGCCTTGGAGGGATGAATTATCCCTTCAAGGGCTTTGAATCGAGCAAGTGGGCCTGCCTAGGGAAGACAAGTGGTCATGCCTGGCAGTTACTGTAGTGATGCTTCGTGTTGCGGTGCGTGGGAAGGTGGGTGATCCGCGTTCAGTCGGTTATCTTTTGACAAGGCTCCGTTGTCACGCTGGGGTGTAAACCGCCTGTGAGAACAGTTCACCTTCTCGAGGCGTGGTGTGAGACTGAGTGGCTCCCTTGGGAGATGAGCAGGGCGGTTGGGCGTATTGAATGCCTGGGAGTTGAGAGGCCTCCCCGGGGTCCTTTATAACCTGAGTCGTGGTGCCCAACCTTGGCATCTCTCTTTTTCTATCCTTGCCCTTTGCTTTTCTTCTCGCCACCTTAGCCATGGAGCATGGCAACTCGTCCAGGGGTTCCCGTGTGAGTACGCCGGGAGAAGGGGACGGGGCACCTTCTCGCCGCCGTCGCCTTAATCCCGGCATCGCTTCTTCGTCAGGGTATGGGCAGGCCCAGAATGCGGTGGCCTAGGGCGTTCCTACCCCACTTCAGGAAGCCCGGGAGGAGTTGGCCACCGTGAAGGCGGTGGTGACCTCTTTGGTGGAGGAGGAGGCGCTCGCCCGTTCGCAACGAACAGAGTCCGACCGCCAGTGCGCGGGTCAGTGATTTACCATTTCCTCATTTAGCACTTTTAGTTGATCTTAAAGTCTGCTGCCCGTCGTTTGTTTTGGGCAGAACTGCTCATGGAGGTAGAGTCCCTCCGTGACGCCGTCGACGTCCTGGTGGATTTTGTCCGCGCTCCGGCAGGGCGTCGGGAGGAGCGCCTTCTTAGCGCGTGAGCACTGATCCGGGCGGCGATCAAGTGCAGCGTCCGTCGAGGTGCGGTCGTCGCGCTGACGATGGCCCAGGCGGCAACGGACGTGGAGCTCTAGGACGTCGAGGGCTTCCTATTGGGAGAGGGGCTAGGAGACTACGAGGACCGCCTCGAGGGCTTTGAACCAGCGTTGAACGTCGTCGCTGCCCTGGTCCCTGTGGACCAGGTCCTCAACGAGGACCCATAGGCCTAGTCTTAGGACCCCCTTTCCCCCATAAAATGTAAAATGATTTATCTAAGAAATCAGTTTGTTTTATCGTTGTTATGTTTTATTTCCCCAATCCTATCATTTCGTCTTGTATTGGTTGTCAATAGTAGTTTTGGTGAGGTCACCGAGACCCTGCCTATTGATGGTTTTTCTTTAGGGAGGAACTAACTTGTGTGCATGTAGATCGATCGGATGTTTGAGTGTAGCAGTTTCCCGCGTCCCGAGGTGGGGTCAGACGCGTTCTTATTGAGGCTCTTGCCATTACCTAGGACCTAGGTGCGTCGGGACGCCCGGGAGAGTTTGCTTGTGGGTCAGACATTTTTGCCCCGGGTCCCGTGCCCGAGGAGGGGTCGGGTTCTCTTGCCTAAGTCTTAGGATCGCTGGCCCGTTAGGACACTCGGGAAAGTTCGTTCGTGGGTCAGGCATTTCTGCCCCGGGTCCCGTGCCCCGAGGAGGGGTCAGGCTCTCTTGCCTAAGTCTTAGGATCACTGGCCTGTTGGGACACTCGAGAAAGTTCGTTCGTGGGTCGAGCATTTCTGCCGCCGGGTCCTTTGAAGTCCTTACTGGCATGCGGGGTCATTTAAGTGACTTTGTTGGCATATCCCTCACGTATCTTTTTCGCAAAGAGGAGGGTTTGGGCAACACCACGGCTTCCCTCACTGGGTCGAGCCGTGGTGCCCATTGAGTTGCAATTGGGTCGGTTTAAGTGAAGCCCCGGTTTCCGTTCGCGGGGATCCGACGGAGATAAGCTACTAACCGGCTTCAAAATTTCTCAGTGGTTGGTTCATGGAGTTCTCAGGGTCGTTCGACTGTCCCCGAGGGCTTGTTGCCTTTTTTCAGAAAAAAAAACCCCGAACTGTAAACCGGTCTGGACTTGAACATGGTTCGAGAAGGCCCATGACGCTCCGTGCGTCCGGGTACTGGCCGCTCGTTGCCCCTTCTCATACCATCCCTCACTCGGGTGGCTCGGAGCGGCTGTCGAACCCTTCGCGGGCTAGCCTTCGAACTCCATGCCGTGATTGGACTGTAAAGGGCGGAAACATATTGCGTAATTAGCACCGATAATATAACCCATGATTTAACACGTAAATGATGAAATAAATTGTAGCAGATAACATGTAACGGTTTCACCAGTACGAAAAGATTATGTTCGAACAGAATAACAGATCGTGGGTAGGGGATGATGCGGTGATCTACCGTTCATGGTGTGTCGGCGCCGTGCGCGACCTCCACCCTCTGGCGTTATGGCCACGTGAGCTCGTAGCCGTCGTCGTCGGAGTCACCGTTGTCGAGGTAGTCGCAGACGCCAATGAAACGACATAGAGCCCCCGGGTCGTTGAGCCCGGAGAAGTCGGCGCCGGCCCAGCTACTGTCGTCCTCGTCGGAGCCGGTGCTAGAAGCTGTCTCGGTAGTCACAAGTACCTCTGTGATAGCCTGCGCATGGTGAGTCGGTAGATCTATGGGAATCTCCCCCCCGCCAAGACGGATCAAAACGAATTACGATCGAAGACTGGCCACGGGCCCTCCCGTGGTCATGTGGCTTACTGGGCGGTCGTTCTCGGGGGCCTGCCCCACGTCCGTGCCTAGGCGAAGATTAGACAGGGCCTCAGAGATGGCGTCGATGTCAACATTAGGGGGCGAAGAACTAGATCATAGTCCACTCCCGTGCAGATAAAATCTAGGTTCCCGAACCGGACATGGGAGCCTAGGGCGAAGCGGATGCGGGGATTGACCAGTAAGATCTAGTAAATGGATTGTGACACGCAAAAGGCCCCTACCTAGCGCACCAACTGTTGGTGTCTAGAGGACCGGGTGTCTAAACAGAGTGACTTGTGAAATTGTATCTGCGCGTCTAGACCTTGATGGTGTGCAAAGTGGATACAAGGATATATACTGGTTCGGGCATGAACGGCCCAACGTCTAGTGGGTTTTGCTGCGGTTCGTGTTGTCTTGCACCAGGGTGCTCGTAGTAGGGGTTACAAGCTTTCGAGAGAGGAAGCAGGTCCCAGGTCTCTTGAGTGGTGATGGTGGTGGTTTCCACTTAGATGGGTTCTAGCTGTTGTTGCCTGATCGTTCCGTCTCCTTAGACGTGGCCCCTGCCTCCCCTTTTATAACTTCTAAGGGAGGGCTCGGGTTATATTTGCGGTAAAGTGGTAAAAACAGGGAAAATGAAAGAGAAAGGCAAAAAAGGTGGCCCCAGGCATAGCCATCCTCCTCCTTATCCGGTGGGAATAGTTCCCCTGTAGCGTGGAGTCGTGCGGGGCGTTGATCTTTTGGCCCCTCCGTCCGCTGGTGTGACGTGCCGTGGCCATGTCTTGACCTGTATGCCTCTGTGCCGTGAAGGTGGGCGGCGCATGCGCCAGAATTTTCGTAGCGAGGAGGTTAGGTGGCATAGCTGCCGTCACCCCCGTTGCTGTGAAGATATGGATGTCATCGTGGTAGATTGATCGAGGTCATGTCGAGTCAGGGCGTCATTCCTGTGCCCCTGTTGACTGTGCACGGTCACGTCCATCACGTCGATGGGAGCGAGTACCGTACTTGGGGGCCCCCGTGGCTCCCCGTCTTGCCTGAGGGTTCCACGTGCCCCTCGGGTAAGGCGGAAGCGCGCCACGAGGGGTCGAGCGCCTTTGATGACGCCGCCGGGGCTTGGGGGAAGCGGAGAGACGTCGTCCGAGACACCTATCGTGCCCAAGGCCTCTCCGCAAGGCTCGGGCGAGATATAGTTTGCTGTTTGCGCCTTGAGCAGCTGACACGTTGTTAGTGTTTTTTTGGGTCCCCTAGGCTTCTTTAACAAACGTGCAGGGTGCCATATTTTATCCCCTGTTAGGTACCTGGGCATTTTGATACTCGACGGCCCCTTCCTTCTCTCTCCTCCCCACGCAACCTCTACATAGCGTCGCTGCCATCACTCGAGCATGGAAGCTGCTTGACCTCTGTGGCACGGCGGAGCACGTGGATGTCGGGTGAAAAGTTCAGGTCGGACGACACAATTCACACAATCATCAGAAAAAATTTCATCCAAGACAAAATGGCGTGCAAAGTTGCATTTATTTCATGATTGTACCATACATGTCAGAGGAGGTATATATAGGGCCCTAGTCTTCGTATCTTACATAAAATGACTTTTTTACCCCTGACCTAAATATTTACAACCCTCCATTTATGTAAGGGCGAAGTGGTCATTTCCTCTTAATTCAGTCTTCTCTTCGCGTTCAATCTTCTTTTTCTTCAATGAATTTGTTTTCTTCAGACTATCTCTTGCTTCTTATCTACTTCTCTGTCCAGCGAAGTTGATTTCCTGACGACGAAGTCGACAGTCGAAGTTGAATTTCTGACGACGAAGTCAACAGGCGAAGTTGATTTCCTGACGACGAAGTCGACAGTCGAAGTTGAATTTCTGACGACGAAGTCAACAGGCGAAGTTGATTTCCTGACTACGAAGTCGACAGGCGAAGTCGAATTCTTGACGACGAAGTCGAAATACATTCTTCACTGTATTTTTTCCTGCAAGTGAATTTCATTAGAATATTTTTATATTTTTCATACTCCAAAGTTTGGGCTTGAGTTTTTTGGACGAAGTTAATTCCCCAACAGTAGCCCCTCGCGAATGAAGGCCTACTCCAAAGGTCTGAAATTCGTGAATTTTGAATTTTATAAAGCGAAGTCACAAAAAACACCGTCCCGAACTTTGGAGTTGACCGTTTATGACCGTTATGCTATGAACAGTGTTTTTTAACGGTTATTTTCCGAAGCCGCCTATATATACTGCGTTGTGTTCCCTTCTTCAGCGTATGCGATCGAAGACGGGGAGGTGCTGCTGACATTTTATGTTTCTGCGAAGTCAATTTTCGTCGAAGTCACTTTATTCTTTCATTTCTTCTTTTGTTGCGAAGGTAATTTTTCTAAGGTTAATTAATTTTTTTTATTTTATGTTTTGTATTTTCATATGCTTATTTGTGTTTATATATTGTTTTGTATATATTTTTTTGTATTCAGATGTCAGACATGGAAAAGAATGCTTCTAAAAATTTGCCAGCTGAATCTGAACAATCTGTTTCTGGTGAAGATTTGTCTAATGTTTCTGCATCGGAGTCGGAGCTTGTTGCTGATGATACGAAGTCTCTGAACTTTGGAAAATCTTTCTTTGATGAGTCAGAATTGCAGTGGATGGTAAAACATAGAATGCTTGAAAAAGCTGATGTTAGATTACCTCCGCAGAATGAGACAATTCCTAGGCCAGAACCTGATGAATGTGTTGTGTTTCGCTACTATTTTGCGGCTGGTCTTCGTACGCCATGTCAAGATTTTGTTGAAGAAATTCTGAAAGCTTATAACATTGAGATGCATCATTTGACTCCAAATGGCATAGCAAAAATCGCTCTTTTTATTTGGGCAGTCTGTGCGCTTCAGCGCCGGTGGCTGGCACCTGCTTCGACTAAGGGTGAGTGGCGCGGTGTGAAAGAGCGAGCAGCGGAGTGGTGCGGGGGAAAGAGCAACTGAGTGAGCGAACGACCGAGCCGAGCGTGACAGCGTGAGGTCTGAGGGTGTGTTTTAGAGTTATATACCTAGGTTACCTAGATGGGCTGTTAGTGGGCTCTATTGTTTCAGGGCCCAAATGGTGCTCCGCGGGCGAAATTGGTGATCCGCCCCAAACCTACAACCTTTCTGGTATCCGAACCCAAAAATCCGTGGGTTCAAAATTGGCCCGAAACCAAAACTGCTGGACCCGAAACCCACGGATATCCAAACCGAACCCGACTCGTTGCCATCCTTAGCCTCGTCGCATTCTCTCACTCGCAGCAATGGCAAGTATGAGACCTTCTCATCTAGGGCCGCTGTAACAGAACCGCCCAATTATACAAGATTAAGTAGGAAAATCATCCAACGAGAGGACAATTTAACAAACTTAAGCCCGAATAACCCGGTAGTCCATGAAATCCCGACGGATTTCAAACCATCTCACATAACAGCCAAGATCGTACTAAGTTTAGCGGTCACCGTCATAAGTTACATAAAAGTTCGCGGCACAAAATACATCGGAGTTTAAACATAGTTATTACAAACCAGGTTCGAATAAAAGTAGCGGAAGCAGTAGTTCAAATCACGCACACACACAGCGTTTTAAGATAAAGTGCCAGCTTGTGATCATCTCTAGCAAAAGCATCAGACGAGGAATAGCGAATGACCATTGCCCATGGTCCTAAGCTTCGCCCATCGCAGGATAGAGGCAGTTGATACAGTAGCCGTAATACATCTGCCCATCTGCAACAAGTGGGAACAAAGCCCTGAGTACGAGAAGGTACTCAGCTAGACTTACCCGACAGAACCAAAATAAAATGACACCAAGGATCATGATAGGCTTTCTGGTGGGGTAGCTGACTCATTTGCAAGAAAAGCATTTTTAACTTAACAGTTCTTTTACAAAGGCATGCAGTATTTTAATCTTTATTACCCTGTCAACTATGATTACACTTGTGCTAGAGTAACATGTAATTAAGCAAGTAAGGATTACCATTGATCATTAACAATAGTTATCATGCCATCTGCCACATAACTATCCAAGTGTTTCATCAATATTACTACGATGAAGTAGCTCAAGTCAAGTGTTCACTATCCAGTGAACGATGGCGATTCAAATCGATTATTAACCAGCTGGTAATTTATTCCTCACACAAACCTCACTCACCCGCTAAAGTGAGGTATTGGTCACCGAATCAACCATTCAGGTAAAGTCGCGAGCTTACCAGGAACCACATGTACCCGGGGGCCGCCCGACTGCTCTTTGGCCTTATCATCGCGCCCCCGTATCCTGCCACTACTGCTCCGGTACAGTGCGTTGCGGGTAATCCACTCGGCCCGAATAATCTCCCAGCTTCGCGGTCGAAAGGTACATTATTCGGCCAGCTAAATGTGAGGCATGCGTTCAACATGACTCGAGGCCCAACAACGGTCGGTCCTTAATTGACTCAGACGGAAAGCACTACAGTCCGAAACCCTGCAAGTTTCCGTCCGGTCTCAGATTCATTTTGACACTTAGTTATTCTCATATGACATACTTTCCCATAAAATCCAGGTAATCCCCTATAGCTCGCGGATGACAGGCAATCACCCGACTTCTACCGATCTAAGCAAACTAAGCAATTATTGACCGCGGACGCTAGGGTGACAAGGATCGGGTAAAGCAAGGTGAAACATGGTATAATGCAGCAACGTTTGCAAACAACTCCTAAACGTAATGCATCAAATTAAGTAAAGTTAATAATAAATTATTTGCAAACCGGGAGAGAAATGCTCCGGGGCTTGCCTCTCTCAAAAGAGCTTGGACGGTGGTCGGGGCACTCCGGAAGATCTTCACCGACCTCCTCTTCGGCTTCGGTCGACTCCTGCTCTGGCACCTCGGACTGCTCTTCCGGGTCCTCGGGAACTGCTACCGGGGTCACTTCCTGTGATCCTGTATGATGCAGAAGTATAAGTGCTCTTGCCTAGGTGCATTGCAGGGATGACATGAGATGATGATGATGAATGAATGAGATGTAAATGAGCATGTTACTTTGTTTGTATTACGTGGAACTTACGACTCTTCTACAAGGTAGTCTACGTCATCCAAGAACATGTACTCAAAAACTATCACCACTGTTCTCTATCATGCAAAGGCACCTTGATACTCAAGATGTTTCAAAGATACACTAAAGCATAGCTTACTAACTAATCTTGCATTAAAGATTGAATGTAAACCCTAGTTAGCCCTATGCTTGAACAGCAACACAAAGTTTGGTAGCACAGAAAAATCCCAGAAAATTACAGTGGGTTACTAACATCAATTTTAGCATGCCACAAAATTTTCACTGCATTTGGATGACTAGAACTGTCTATACAAAAATAACAAGCTAAGGCCTAAAAATGAGTATGAAAATACTTTGCATTATGAAAAGTATCAAACAACAGATTTAGAAATTTTCCTACTTTCTACACAGTAAACAATCACTATAGAAAAATTATTACTTGCATGTTTTACTCAAATTTATTTAATTATCAAAATTAACAAATACAAGTGATAGAAAGCATTTGAACTACACCTATACATTTTTCTAAAGAACAGACATGATATATAATTTTCCTAGCAAGTACATGGCAGAAAAAGATTAACAAACTTGGAATCACATTTTTCTGATTTTTCTATGATTTATTAAGCATTTATCAAGAAAACAGCCATTTCAATAATTAAATAAAAACTCTACAGAAAAGTATTTCAAATTTGACATGCAATATTTTTCTATCATAGATCTGGTTCCAATGAATCCATAGAAATTTATTTCACAAATTCTGGAGCACAATTAATCACCCAAATAATTGTTAAGCACTTTATTTCCAATTGAGAAAATAAAAACTGAAATCTTTATTTTGAAACGGGCCGACATCAAAAGAGGCAGACGGCCCGGCCTGCTCAGCCCAGAGGCACGCGCGCGGGGGGGGGGTAATGAAAACGGGCCGTGTCCCGTTTAGACCGGCCGGCCCAATCACTCGCTGCACTCGCAGGCGAGCGAGGCAGCGCGCGCGGCCGCGCGGTGCTCGCCACCGCGGCGGTGCGACGGCCGCCGACGCCTAGCGGCTGTCTCCGGGCTCGAGCGAACAAGGCGAGGCGCGCAACACCATCGCGGGGACATGGTGAACACCAACGTGTAGTTCGAGAGAGATGGGGAGGAGCGGAGGCGACGGTGGCCGGAGCGCGAGCGCGGCGGCCCCGTTCGCAGTGGCGCAGCGGGGGCGGAGAAATGGTGCCCTACCAGAGCGAGCAAGGGGATGGTGGCACCTGTTCGGAGGAGGGAAGAGGGTGGCGGAGCTCCGTGCACGAGCAATCGAGCTGCGGTGGACTGGCGTCGCCGGAACACGGCGGTGGAGGCGGAGCTCGCTGCGGCGAGAGGTTTGCCCGCTCGGGTTTTCCGGAGGGAGGAGAAAGGGAGCGAGTGAGGCAGCGAGTGGAATGGAGGCCGGACGTGCGCTGTGATTTGAAGCGGAGTGCGCGGGGTCCACGGGCGGCCACGCGGTGGCGTCGCCGGCATGCGGCCGCCACGCGGCGGGCGTGTTCTGCCACGACGCCAGCGAGACGCGCGTGCGGAGGCGGGCCGTATCCGGTTGCGGGCCAAAACCGGGGCGGCGGCCTGCTTAGGGTAAGTTTTGATTTTTTCAAATTTCTAATTTCAAACAAAATTCAAATACAGTTTTCAAACCCCATTTTGAACAAGAAAAAGACCTTTTCTGGAATTGACCCAAAAATAAAAGTTGCTTAGAATTAAATTCTCTACAACTTTGATTAAGGGGCCAACTAAAAATTCTCAACAGGTTTTGAATTGGAGAATAAAAGCTAAATAGTAAGTATTTTTGAATAATTTTAAATAATATTTTTGAAACAAGTTTTTGACAAAACTTTGAGTAATTTAGTTGCTCCAAAAATTTGACCTATAGTTCTAAGTGATATAAAATTTGTAATTGCACAATTTTGATGAAAAGTAATTAGCACATTAACATATTACTTCACGAGTACCAGTTTCCAAGCTTTTATTTCACTCAAGTTATAATATTAACATATATGATTATGGATGATATGAAATGTCATGCTTATGATTGCCATGCAAATGCTTGCGTAACACCGGAGTGTTACAGCCCTCCCCCTTATAAAAATCTCGTCCCGAGATTTGGGTTACGAACCATTTATTATAAAAATCTTCGTATGCTTTTTGTAGGTATTCACCCGTTTCCCAAGATGCATCCCCTTCATCATGATGACTCCATTGTATCTTATACGTTTTCACCACACTGTTTCGAGTAGCCCTCTCTTTGGAATCCAAAACTCGAATTGGCTACTCACGATACACCAGATCTGACTTAAGTTTTATGCCTCGAGGTTTAATTCTTTCCTCTGGAACGCGCAAACACTTTTTGAGATGTGATACGTGAAAAACTGGAAATATAGCACCCATTGCTTCCGGTAATTCCAATTTGTAAGCCACTGGACCCTTCCTTTCCAAGATTTTGCAAGGTCCTACAAATCTGGCGGCAAGCTTTCTGCGTATTCCAAACCGCTTCTTCTTCATTGGCGTGACTTTTAGATAAACATAGTCACCAACTTCGAATACAAGCGGTCTCCTTCTCCTATCCGCATAACTTTTCTGACGTGACTGAGCTGCTCTCATATTTTGCTGGATGATATGAACTTTCTTTTCGGCTTCTTCCACGAAGTCAATACCGTAATACCTTCTTTCCCCTGGCTCAATCCAGTTTAAAGGTGTTCTACACTTTCGGCCATACAGAGCCTCAAAAGGTGCCATCTTGATACTTTCTTGATAACTATTATTATATGCGAACTCTGCTAAAGGTAACCATGACTCCCATGAACCTCTGGAAGACAACACACAAGCTCTTAACATATCCTCTAAAATAGCATTAACTCTTTCAGTCTGACCATCTGTTTGAGGATGATAGGCAGTGCTACGAATCAGACTAGTCCCCAAACCTTTGTGCAAATGCTCCCAAAAGTGAGCAGTGAACTATGACCCTCTATCAGACACTATAGTCTTCGATATGCCATGCAATCTCATAATCTCTGCAATATACTTCTCAGCATATTGAGGTGGTCTATAATCTGTCTTGATAGGCAAAAAGTGGGTTGTCTTGGTTAGACGATCCACGATTATCCAAATCGAATCATGGCCTTTCTGAGTAGTGGGCAAACCCGTGATGAAATCCACACTTATATCATCCCACTTCCAACTAGGTACTGACAAAGGTTGTAACAGTCCGGCAGGTTTCATGTGAATAGCTTTCACCCTACAACATGTGTCACATCTGGCTACATAAGCTGCAATTTCTTTCTTCATCTTTGTCCACCAATAACGAGGTCTTAGTTCTTGATACATTTTACTACTGCCAGGGTGAATGGACAACTTAGAGAGATGAGCTTCATCCATAATTTTATTCTTAAGCTCTCTATCCTTTGGAACAACAAGACGGTTGTCGAACCACAACACGTCCTGCTCATCCACTCTGAAGTGTTTTGAGGGTTCTTCTCTAATTTTCTTTTTGATGTGGAATATCCCTTTGTCTGCTTTCTGACCTTCTATTATCTTACTATCTAAGGAACAACTGATCTGAATACTATGTAACACGGCAGGGTGCATTAGATTAAAACCATCCTCGAATAAGGGTTGCATATTCAAACAATGTGACTTTCTACTCAAAGCATCGGCTACCACATTGGCTTTCCCAGGGTGATACTGTACATTCAAGTTGTAATCTTTGATTAGTTCTAACCATCTTCGCTGTCTCATGTTCAATTCTGGTTGGGTGAAAATGTACTTGAGACTCTTATGATCGGTGAAAATATTACATACATTACCAAGTAAATAATGTCTCCAAATCTTTAAGGCATGCACTACGGCGGCAAGCTCAAGATCATGTGTCGGATAATTGATTTCATGTTTTCTCAACTGGCGGGAGGCATAAGCAATGACTCTTCCTTCTTGCATCAGAACACAGCCTAATCCTGTTTTTGATGCGTCACAGAACACATCAAAAGGCTTCTCGACGTCGGGCTGCGCAAGAACTGGAGCAGTGGTTAACAGTTTCCGCAAGGTGTGGAAAGCTGTCTCGCACTCCTCTGTCCACACAAACTTGTGATCTTTCTGTAACAGACTTGTCATCGGCTTAGCAATCTTCGAGAAGTCTGGGATAAAGCGGCGATAGTAACCAGCTAACCCTAGAAAACTCCTGACTTCTGACACTGTGGTTGGAGTTTTCCAATCCATAACCTCTTGCACTTTGCTCGGATCTACCGAAACTCCATTCTCAGATAGAATATGACCAAGGAAAGGAACTTTCTTCAACCAAAATTTACATTTGCTGAACTTAGCATACAACTTATGATCTCTCAGTCTGGTCAAGACAATTCTCAGATGCTCTTCATGATCTTTCTCATTCTCAGAGTATACTAGAATGTCATCAATGAAGACAACTACAAACTTGTCCAGCTCTGGCATGAAAACCGTATTCATCAGATACATAAAATATGCAGGAGCATTTGTTAAGCCAAAAGACATAACAAGATACTCGTACAACCCGTATCTGGTAGAAAAGGCGGTTTTCGGGACATCTTGCGGCCTAATCTTTATCTGATGATATCCTGATCTTAGGTCTATCTTGGAGAACACTCTAGCTTTAGCCAACTGATCAAACAAAACGTCAATATGAGGCAAAGGATATTTATCCTTGATAGTTACGGCATTAAGAGGTCGATAATCCACACACATTCTCAGAGTACCCTCCTTCTTTTTCTTCACGAACAAGGCAGGACATCCCCATTCAGACTTACTCGGTCGGATAAACCCCTTCTTTAATAACTCTTCCAGTTGCTTCTTCAGCTCAGCTAACTCATCCGGAGGCATCCGATAGGGTCTCCTCAAAATAGGAGCTGTCCCGGGGATCAACTTAATTCCAAACTCAACATCTCTATCTGGAGGAAGGCCAGGTAACTCATCTGGAAACACATCCGGGAACTCACACACTACCGGGATCTGGTGGATAGGAACAACTTCCATGGCACAGGTCACACTCACAAGGTCTGTTCTTCTAGGCAATGGTACCAGGAAAGTACCCTCTGCCTGGGGATCCTTAAGGGTAAGCATCTGACTGCTTGTATCTATGACTGCCCCCCAGTTCTTCATCCAGTTCATTCCTATTATTACATCCAAAATTAGTCCAGGCATAACTACCAGGTTTACTCGAAACTTTCGACTACCTAACTCAAGGGTTGCCCCTCTAACCATCTTATTGGTTAACACATCAGCTCCTGCTGAACTTATGCGATAACCATAACTCAATTCTGTACATAGTTGTTCATGCTTCCGTGCGAATGCTTGACTCATAAAAGAATGCGAGGATCCAGAATCAAATAGAACAACTGTAGGGTGATGGTTAACAAGAAACTTACTGGCAGTTACAGGCTCTCCCTCAGGAATCTCATCAACGGTGGTATGGTGTACACGAGCAGTGTAAGTCTGTTGCTTCTTTTTAGGCGGATAAGGGCAGAACTTTGAAAAGTGGCCTGGCTGACCACAATTGTAGCAGGGCCCCTTCACTGTACCAGCAGATCCTATAGCTCCCTTGGAGTTGCTCTGTTCTGCAGCTGTGGTGATCTTTGCTGGTGGCACGGCCATCTTGTATGGCTTCTGTGGTCCCTTGTAGTTCTGGGTTTTATGCTGTGGCGGCCTGAACCTTGCACCAGGTGCGGACGGACGATAAGAAGGACGATTTACAGTGACAACTCTGGACTGTGATGGTCCTGACTCAAACACCCTCTTGTGATTCTTGGATGCAGTGTAGGCGTTGTTGTTCTTTTCTTGTTTCAAATAATCACTGACAAAGTCATTGAATCTAGCGCGGGTATTGGTACCCACATGCTTCATCATCTTCGGACTTAACCCTCTCTTGAAACTAGCAATTCTCTTTGCATCTGTGTCGACCATGTCTGGAGCATAACGGCACAAGTTGTTAAAGGCATGCAGATACTGTGTCACAGTCTTGGTACCCTGATTTAAGGCCAAGAACTCTCCGAGCTTCATCTCAACCAACCCTGGGGGAATATAAACTCCCCTAAACGCTTCAGTGAATTCTCTCCAAGTAACCTGGGCATTGGGAGGAAAGGTGGTGCGGTGATGCTTCCACCACATCCCTGCCGGTCCCTATAGCTGATGTGCAGCATATTCTGTTTTCAAAACTTCTGTCAGCCTCAACACACGGAACTTATCTTCCATAGTGTTGATCCATTCTTCAGCGTCGAGTAGCTCTGCTGCTTCCTTAAAAATAGGTGGCCTAGTATCCATGAAATCCTTGAAGTTGCTGTACTTGTTCACCCCATGGCCACCACCTTGATTATTACCTCTCTGAACATTTTCAGCGATGGTACGCAGAAAATCTTCCATATTCCTCTGTGATTGCTCGGCATTGCGTTGGCTTCCAAGGAACTGTGCGAAGAATACCTCTGCAGTGAGCGATGGAGGAGGGGGCAAATGTGGCTCTGGCTGCGGCTCATGGTGGTTGACGTTGTTTGCACCACTCCCACCAGCCCCTGCACCGTTACCATCAGTTTCAGCGGCCTCATACGTGGCACGGCGAGTGTTTGCCATCTGCATATTCCAGCAACAAGTAATAATTGAGCGAAGTTGTAGTAATTGTATTCGAATGAACAATCATGCCATACTGAATTTATTGGATAGAACAAGTCATACAATAACACAGAGGCACAATAATCGCATTCCAATTAAAACAACATCACTAATTAAGTTACTTCGAATACAACATCGCGTTCCATATAACCACGTTGCCAGCATACATACACTGGACTTTTATGCGTTTGGGCATCGCATACACAACCAAGATCCAAAAGATCGCCAGTCTCAAGATCGAACAGGATACAACATGATACATGGGAACCAAAAGAAGGCCATCGCGACAGAGCCTAGCTACTAACGCAGGACACTATCCTACTCTTTGGGGCTGTCGTCGAGGTCGGAGGCATCACCACCGCTACCTTCAGCAGCAGCGTCGTCGTCGACGTCCATCTGGGCGGCGTCCGGAGGAGCATACGGGTCCATCCCGTTGTAGAGGGCATGATACTCTTCATGCAAGTTGGCATTGTACTCTTCTAGCTCCTCGACCCTCTGCCTCAGAAGGTCCCTCTCGTTCCAGGCTTCATTCCTTTCCTGCACTAGCTGTCCCATCATGCGGTCTGCATTTCTGTTGGCCTGAGTTAACGTCTGCACCCGCTGCATGGCACTCTCACCTCTCTCGAGAGCCCGGTCTCGCTGCAAGCTCATGTCGGCCAACTGCTCCTGCAAGCTAGCTATAGCACGTGCTTGCTTCTTCTTCTGCTTCCTTGCTTCGAGTCGGTCATCACCACGCAGACCAGTCAAGGTCCAATAGGTACTCTCAAGACCCTAGTATGCTCTGATGGCTGCATACATGGCACTCATGGCGTGGTTATCGCTAGCCCGTCCTTCACTTGGGCCTCTAACCATGGCACTTCCTTGCGGTTGCACCCAAATGGCATCACGAGGATCATCTCTCGGGAAAGTACCGGCCAAAGTTGCTGCCAACTCATTGGGAAACCTGCTCATTATGTCTCGGATGACGCGAAAGGCTGCGCCCTCTGCACCCTCAACTGGAGTGCGTCCTTCAAACTCCAAATGCCAACCATCCCATTCTGGCGCATCACCAAGAGCAGGGACGGTGATTTCCACTACTGCAAGTCCATCCTCAGCTAGCTGGCTCTCACTCCAAGAGTACACCGGCTCTTGACCCTCCGGGTACCCCATATCATGGAGCACTCTCCAAAGTAAGGTGGGCATGCCAAACTCGCTTAGAAAAGTGTCCGTGCTGCGGCGCTCCCGTGGGGCCATCTGACGACGGGGTGCTCTTCCGCCAGTGGACTTACGGGCAGTCTGCTTCGTACGGGCCATCTGTAGCAGAAGTTTTAAATTACCCGGTGAGAACATATTTTAAGTTGATGTCACTTTTATCAAAATGGGATAATCCTTTTATAAGGGGAGGGAATGCATGTTATGAATGAAATGCACAGGCAATATGATGCATGCACGAGTCTTACGTTCTCACAAACTTAGAAAATAAAGACATCTAACGATGAATTCGGGGGCATACAAATGATCTCTCATATACGTAACTAATTCGATCTACACGATAAACGCTGTTATGTACCTACAGAAAATTCATTTCAGCCCATCCCCATGAATGCATGAAAGCAGTAAATCTACCTACACGTTCTACACGAATCCCCAGATACGTGTACAACGGTAGTATCTACCCAAACACATCGTCCTATTGACGGCATCGCCTCAACGGACGGAACACCCACACATGCGATACTTTCATAAAAACATGTGTAAAACATGTAATTATTCTAGTATCATATAAGCACTCTCCCTAGATCGGCGGTGTATCCGATCATGCTCTCACATCTCACACTTACCGAAGCGTAGAGGTAACTGATCCATACATTACCACTCAATTAAGTGGCACTCATACAATAGCACGCCGTATGAGCAACGAAAAGAGAAATATCGTGCAAGAACCCCAAGTTAGTACTTAAATAGCCACCTAGAGTCCTTAACTGGGCATACAGGATATGACCACTGGCACACTCTTAGTTTGAAAATCACACTTTTTAAACAAAATTTTGTTTTAAATACACTTATGAACAGTAATCACGCTAAACCATGCTCCGATGCCAGCTGTAACAGAACCGCCCAATTATACGAGATTAAGTAGGAAAATCATCCAACGAGAGGACAATTTAACAAACTTAAGCCCGTATAACCCGGTAGTCCGTGAAATCCCGACGGATTTCAAACCATCTCACATAACAGCCAAGATCGTACTAAGTTTAGCGGTCACCGTCATAAGTTACATAAAAGTTCGCGGCACAAAATATATTGGAGTTTAAACATAGTTATTACAAACCAGGTTCAAATAAAAGTAGCGGAAGCAGTAGTTCAAATCACGCACACACACAGCGTTTTAAGATAAAGTGCCAGCTTGTGATCATCTCCAGCAAAAGCATCAGACGAGGAATAGCGAATGACCATTGCCCATGGTCCTAAGCTTCGCCCATCGTAGGATAGAGGCAGTTGATACAGTAGCCGTAATACATCTGCCCATCTGCAACAAGTGGGAACAAAGCCCTAAGTACGAGAAGGTACTCAGCTAGACTTACCCGACAGAACCAAAATAAAATGACACCAAGGATCATGATAGGCTTTCTGGTGGGGTAGCTGACTCATTTGCAAGAAAAGCATTTTTAACTTAACAGTTCTTTTACAAAGGCATGCAGTATTTTAATCTTTATTACCCTGTCAACTATGATTGCACTTGTGCTAGAGTAACATGTAATTAAGCAAGTAAGGATTACCATTGATCATTAACAATAGTTATCATGCCATCTGCCACATAACTATCCAAGTGTTTCATCAATATTACTACGATGAAGTAGCTCAAGTCAAGTGTTCACTATCCAGTGAACGATGGCGATTCAAATCGATTATTAACCAGCTGGTAATTTATTCCTCACACAAACCTCACTCACCCGCTAAAGTGAGGTATTGGTCACCGAATCAACCATTCAGGTAAAGTCGCGAGCTTACCAGGAACCACATGTACCCGGGGGCCGCCCGACTGCTCTTTGGCCTTATCATCGCGCCCCCGTATCCTGCCACTACTGCTCCGGTACAGTGCGTTGCGGGTAATCCACTCGGCCCGAATAATCTCCCAGCTTCGCGGTCGAAAGGTACATTATTCGGCCAGCTAAATGTGAGGCATGCGTTCAACATGACTCGAGGCCCAACAACGGTCGGTCCTTAATTGACTCAGACGGAAAGCACTACAGTCTGAAACCCTGCAAGTTTCCGTCCGGTCTCAGATTCATTTCGACACTTAGTTATTCTCATATGACATACTTTCCCATAAAATCCAGGTAATCCCCTATAGCTCGCGGATGACAGGCAATCACCCGACTTCTACCGATCTAAGCAAACTAAGCAATTATTGACCGCGGACGCTAGGGTGACAAGGATCGGGTAAAGCAAGGTGAAACAAGGTATAATGCAGCAACGTTTGCAAACAACTCCTAAACGTAATGCATCAAATTAAGTAAAGTTAATAATAAATTATTTGCAAACCGGGAGAGAAATGCTCCGGGGCTTGCCTCTCTCAAAAGAGCTTGGACGGTGGTCGGGGCACTCCGGAAGATCTTCACCGACCTCCTCTTCGGCTTCGGTCGACTCCTGCTCTGGCACCTCGGACTGCTCTTCCGGGTCCTCGGGAACTGCTACCGGGGTCACTTCCTGCGATCCTGTATAATGCAGAAGTATAAGTGCTCTTGCCTAGGTGCATTGCAGGGATGACATGAGATGATGATGATGAATGAATGAGATGTAAATGAGCATGTTACTTTGTTTGTATTACGTGGAACTTACGACTCTTCTACAAGGTAGTCTACGTCATCCAAGAACATGTACTCAAAAACTACCACCACTGTTCTCTATCATGCAAAGGCACCTTGATACTCAAGATGCTTCAAAGATACACCAAAGCATAGCTTACTAACTAATCTTGCATTAAAGATTGAATGTAAACCCTAGTTAGCCCTATGCTTGAACAGCAACACAAAGTTTGGTAGCACAGAAAAATCCCAGAAAATTACAGTGGGTTACTAACATCAATTTTAGCATGCCACAAAATTTTCACTATATTTGGATTACTAGAACTATCTATACAAAAATAACAAGCTAAGGCCTAAAAATGAGTATGAAAATACTTTGCATTATGAAAAGTATCAAACAACAGATTTAGAAATTTTCCTACTTTCTACACAGTAAACAATCACTATAGAAAAATTATTACTTGCATGTTTTATTCAAATTTATTTAATTATCAAAATTAACAAATACTAGTGATAGAAAGCATTTGAACTACACCTATACATTTTTCTACAGAACAGCCATGATATATAATTTTCCTAGCAAGTACATGGCACAAAAAGATTAACAAACTTGGAATCACATTTTTCTGATTTTTCTATGATTTATTAAGCATTTATCAAGAAAACAGCCATTTCAATAATTAAATAAAAACTCTACAGAAAAGTATTTCAAATTTGACATGCAATATTTTTCTATCATAGATCTGGTTCCAATGAATCCATAGAAATTTATTTCACAAATTTTGGAGCACAATTAATCACCCAAATAATTGTTAAGCACTTTATTTCCAATTGAGAAAATAAAAACTGAAATCTTTATTTTGAAACGGGCCGACAACAAAAGAGGCAGACGGCCCGGCCTGCTCAGCCCAGAGGCACGCGCGGGGGGTAATGAAAATGGGCCGTGTCCCGTTTAGACCGGCCGGCCCAGTCACTCGCCGCACTCGCAGGCGAGCGAGGCAGCGCGCGCGGCCGCGCGGTGCTCGCCACCGCGGCGGTGCGACGGCCGCCGACGCCCAGCGGCTGTCTCCGGGCTCGAGCGAACAAGGCGAGGCGCGCAACACCATCGCGGGGACACGGTGAACACCAACGTGTAGTTCGAGAGAGATGGGGAGGAGCGGAGGCGACGGTGGCCGGAGCGCGAGCGCGGCGGCCCCGTTCGCAGTGGCGCAGCGGGGGCGGAGAAATGGTGCCCTACCGGAGCGAGCAAGGGGATGGTGGCGCCCGTTCGGAGGAGGGAAGAGGGTGGCGGAGCTCCGTGCACGAGCAATCGAGCTGCGGTGGACTGGCGTCGCCGGAACACGGCGGTGGAGGCGGAGCTCGCTGCGGCGAGAGGTTTGCCTGCTCGGGTTTTCCGGAGGGAGGAGAAAGGGAGCGAGCGAGGCAGCGAGTGGAATGGAGGCCGGACGCGCGCTGTGATTTGAAGCGGAGTGCGCGGGGTCCACGGGCGGCCACGCGGTGGCGTCGCCGGCATGCGGCCGCCACGCGGCGGGCGTGTTCTGCCGCGACGCCAGCGAGACGCGCGCGCGGCGGGAAGAGGAGGGGGAGGCTGGCTTGGGCCGGGCCGAGGCGGGGAGCGGACGTGGGCGCGTGCGTGCGGAGGCGGGCCGTATCCGGTCGCGGGCCGAAACCGGGGCGGCGGCCTGCTTAGGGTAAGTTTTGATTTTTTTTTTTCAAATTTCTAATTTCAAACAAAATTCAAATACAGTTTTCAAACCCCATTTTGAACAAGAAAAAGACCTTTTCTGGAATTGACCCAAAAATAAAAGTGGCTTAGAATTAAATTCTCTACAACTTTGATTAAGGGGCCAACTAAAAATTCTCAACAGGTTTTGAATTGGAGAATAAAAGCTAAATAGTAAGTATTTTTGAATATTTTTAAATAATATTTTTGAAACAAGTTTTTGACAAAACTTTGAGTAATTTAGTTGCTGCAAAAATTTGACCTATAGTTCTAAGTGATATAAAATTTGTAATTGCACAATTTTGATGAAAAGTAATTAGCACATTAACATATTACTTCACGAGTACCAGTTTCCAAGCTTTTATTTCACTCAAGTTATAATATTAACATATATGATTATGGATGATATGAAATGTCATGCTTATGATTGCCATGCAAATGCTTGCGTAACACCGGAGTGTTACAGCCACCCTGCTCTGCTGGCTGTAGGGTTGAGGTGGATGCGCTCGATGACGTGACAGGCTATCCGGCTCACTCCATCCAGCCGGTGAGAGAGGGGCTTTTAGGATCGGGATCATTGTTGCCTCGTAGTATCAGATCGTATAATTGAATCATAAGAGTTATTCGGCTGATTGTTTTTGCTGCTGACAAGCCAATTGATGTTGTTTTATTGTAAAAGAAAAATATTATACCATGATTGATAAGTTAGCCTAATAAGTTCAAATGAGCAGGGCGATAGTATCATGATCAATTGGATTCTATAAAGGGAATTGTTAAGACAACAATCTTACGCAACCAATTAGTACAATTAAAAAAACAACTTATTACAAGAGACAATTTACAACTTCTTTCTAAGCAAACAATGACAAAATTACATGTACCTGAAATATAGGAGAAGCATTCTACAAATTTTATAAAATTTATATAAGATTTGTAATATGCTGTAAAGGTTTGAGACTGAAGAATTATACTGTCCATTATCACTTGAAAAAATTGAAATTTAAGCTTAATTTGTACGTATAGAAAATAAAGACAAATCTTGCTGAGGGTAAACTAGACCAACTGACGTGGTTGGATGGAGTAAAACGAACCAAATGTTAGCTTAGGGAATTATTTGGACATTGACCAAAATCTTATGGAGTAATTTAGACTTTTCTAATTGATTTTGATTAATTTAATTGACGTTTTGTACATTTAAGTGGAATTCTTGACAGTCTTTTTAATGCCCTTAATTCAAATAGTATATTATTACAACAAAAACATTTAAAAATCGTTTATTATATCATTTATTATATAGTGTCAAAGTATCAGGATATATTATTATAAAAAAAATTATGAATCCTTCGTATAGGTAGGATCAAGATACTATAACTCAATAGGTACAATGTTCTTCTCTCACAACCCTGTTCACTTGAACTTATCAGTCATTGTATCGTGTTTTTCTCTCACAACAAAACAGTCATAGCCAGCTTATCAGCCACAAAAACCATCAGCCGAATAGCTCGCTATCGTAAGATTCTAAACACTATACAACACCTTGCCGCTAAGGTGATCCCCACCCCTCTCAAAGACGATGGTGACCTGCAGGCAAAGAAATCGCTGGCCGTGTGTGGAGTGAACCTGTGGGAGCATGCACATTAGCAATATAGCACAACACCTTGCCGCTAAGGTGATCCCCACCCCTCTCAAAGACGATGGTGACCTGCAGGCAAAGAAATCGCTGGCCGTGTGTGGAGTGAACCTGTGGGAGCATGCACATTAGCAATATAGCACAACACCTTGCCGCTAAGGTGATGCCCACCCCTCTCAAAGACGATGGTGACCTGCAGGCAAAGAAATCGCTGGCCATGTGTGGAGTGAACCTGTGGGAGCATGCACATTAGCAATATAGCACAACACCTTGCTGCTAAGGTGATCCCCACCCCTCTCAAAGACGATGGTGACCTGCAGGCAAAGAAATAGCTGGCCGTGTGTGAAGTGAACTTGTGGGAGCATGCACATTAGCAATATAGCATGATTCCAACGGAAATTTCTTGATGCGACGCGCCGCCGCGACCCACACACGCGTAGAGGTTGGCAACTGAATGGCCGCTTGGGCGTGTGATCGGCCTCCCACCACAGAAGCTTGTACTCGAAGAGTTGAGGCATCACCGCGTGATACTGGTCGCACCAAACACTAGCCAGCTTTCATTTCCTTCCATGCAACCCCGTGGTCGCCGCGGGTCGGCGGGTGTGCAACAGCGCAAGCATCCTTCCCTGCTCGCGGCAGTCGGAGTCAGTGGCGTGCAACAGTACAAGCACGAAGCACTGTTGCACACCACACCCGTGTGCCCCGCCGTGCGCCCCTGCCTCACACTTTTGGACCGCGCCCGGTGCCAGAGGCCCACCACACCCAGCGCTAAGAACTGTCATGATTACACGTACTCCGTACGCCGCGTGGCACGTACTCACGCAAGTGGATCTCCTCGCCTGCTTGCCCTGCTGCTCTGGGGCATCCTCCTCTTCGAAATTCCACAACCAGTGCCCAGGGGCATCCTCCTCGTCTCCTAGGCTCCTAGCTTCCTCCTGGTTGCACCCCGCCGTTCCGCCGTCTTCTTGTTCTTCATTCATCCCCATGGCGGACCTTCCTCCGGTGGCCATTGTTCTCGCCGTGGGCGGCGCGGTGGTCGGCGGGCCCGAGGCGCTCCACCTCCTGCTCGCCCTCGAAGGGCGGACCGCCGCCGCCGCCGCCGACATCGCCATCTGCGTGTTCCTCTTCTGCGCCTTCACGGCGCTTCTCCTTGGGACCTTGCTCCTGGCGCGCTTCTTCCGCGACGCGCACCCTGGTGCAGGAGCACCACCGCCGGGCACGGAGCGCTTTGCAAGGCTGACTCTTACGGTCGCTCTCGCTGTCATGTTCGTGGTCACCTCCTGTCTCCTCGTCGTCCCGAGCAACCTCACCGGCACTGGGCGCGGCGGTGTGCGCTCCTGCTCTGCTTGACCCGCAGCCGTCGGGCGGATCGGATGCGGGAGCGGCCGCTGCACCGCCAAATTGAAGTCACCAACGCCAGCAAGTACCGTATCTTTTACTATCATAGTACTTCAGCAGGTCTCATATTTTTCTGGTTTACTTGAACTCAAACTATGGTTAGGTGTGATTCTTTGCCATGTACTACTAGTATCTTTCTACCCTCTCTGGCCTCTTGCAAGTATATTCGGTGTGATATGTTTGATTGATTTGAAGCGTGAACTGAACGGCTAAGTTCATTTTGCCAAGATGACTTCTTCACTTGCCAAATTTTATGTTCGTCTTGTGATCTATTCTTTTTTTCTGCTTATAAATTTGTGTGAAGTCTGAACTGGGATTAGAGGATCTAATTCTTCTTTTTGTTGGAAAAAGTTCCTCCCTTTGATTCAGTACCTGGATTTGGTTGCTTAGGTTAGTTTGTGATCAGGGGAAGGCCAAACCCCTTAATTTCCATTAGTTAGAAAAAACAATCAAATTTTGATAAAGTTTATACTGCTGTCCCCCTTAACAAAGGAAAATTTTATATTTCTAGCTCCGCCTCTGCTTGTGAATTGTGATGCACCAAATCTGTCGGTTTAGTCTTTCAGATATGCTAACAAGAGTAGAGTGTGTTTGTCAGCGTTCATAGTGGTGAACATGTGTTTGTAAATGTCTACATCTGTGTTATGATTTTAATAAGAAAAAAAAGCACGGAGCAAAACAACCTATACTTGTTCGTTCGGAACGAGGCTTTGGCTATAGTTTTCTTGGCTTCTTTTTGGGGAACCCTCCAACTTGAAAAAAGAAAATCTATAGGGGAGAAGCCGTTTTTACTACCCCTAAAAGGTAATGAAATTTTGCCAAATAGACTTTTTATAGGTGAGACCGGTTTAATGAAATTTTGCTAAATAGACCTATATTATAACGCTATAGCATGTTCAGTTGGCTCCAACCCGGTCAAGACTCGTGCATGTGCTGTTCCGATCCGGCAGAGAAACAACAGCTGCAGATATTAGTGAAGGCATGTTTGTTTCGCTGATAAGCCGGGTTGAAAATTATTGTTCGCTGATTTGTTCTGAGAGAAAAATATTGTACCATAGCTGAAAAGCCAGGCTAATAAGTTCAAGTTAACGGACACCGTTATCCTACCATGGCTGAAAAGTCAGGCTAATAAGTTCAAAGTTAACGGACGCCGCTATCCCGAAACGCATTAGAATGCAGGGCTGGAGGCAGCTGCTAGGAGCTTCCTAATCCAACCATAGCTGCGTCCAGCGTGCGACTGTGACCACGACAGCAGCAGCCTTCGGGGGAAGGGGACAGATTTTGCCATGGCAGGAAAAGAAGCGCGGTCCCATTTGGCAACCATCCGGAGCCTGGCAAACCTGCCCCCACGGCCTGACGTCCGGCCCGCGTATCTCGTGCGCGTCACTCTCACAGCGCGAGCGAGCGAGGCCCTCGCCGCCCCATCAACACGAATATGTTCGGCTGGCGGTATTTTTGGCTGATGCTGATTTGTTATGAGAGAAAAATATTATTCTATAACTGGTTGATTTTAGCTGATAAGCTCAAGCGAACAGAGCAATCAAGGTCGCTGTCTCTTCCGGAGAAGATAAGAGGAAGCAGCAGGGGAACAGAGAGCAGAGCTAAGCGAACCTATAAGCTAGCGGTTTTATCCGGCTTGGCTTAAGTTAGGTGGGCGTTTGCCTCGTGCGCCATACGCACACATGCATCCATCCATCGTGCCTTTGTCTTAGGGGAGTGGGGAGATCCATATTCTCTATCTCTATCTCTTCTCTACCCCTATAAAACACCAGTTAAAATTACACTACGTCCACTCAACAATTACCTCTCCACAGTCATGACCTTAGCTAAATCCACACCAAAATATACACCCAAAAACACACCACTGTAAAAACGTACGTACCAGATTAACTCTCTCCTGTTCTCTCTCCTTACTCAACCACATCCGACGGTCATCCTTCGATGTGTTTGCACCTCCTTCGGTCGCACGCCCTCCCTCCGCCCCCCAAGACCCCACGCCCGCGCGGTGCGGCCACGGTTCGATCCCTGGATTCCCCAAAATTTTTCCCCTCTCCCAGACGCTCTCTTCCCATTCATGTCGACGGAGTGGACGAGGCGGCCATCAAGGCAGACGCGGCGGTGGGGAACCTGGACCGCGTGGGAGTGGCCGAGGCCATCACAGGTCTGAATCTTCTCCGTGGGTGCCGCAGCGGCGCGAGCAGGGCCCCGGCGGTCGGCGCCCCCAACGGCAGATGCGGAGGGTCGGGCTCGGCGTGGCAGCGGTCGCCGCCGCGCTGGTGGCGCGCAGGGCATCGGGGCGGGTGCACTGGCGCTGGGCTGTAGCGCTGCTCGGGGAGTTCGAGGATAGGGCGCCGCCGCTTGGCGAGGCGCGAAGCGAGGCGGGGCCACCAGCGCTGGGGGAGGCAGCCTGCACGGCGGCCGGCCAGGGCATGCGGGTCAAACGACCGCCGCGCCGCGCGTGACGCCTCCGGCCGGCCCCTTCTGCTCCATCGACTACTGCCCAGTACGTGGTAATCCGCCTACTTCGAGCCATCGAATGCGTTGTCGATGCATCCCGTGCTCCTAGCAACCTCCATGCCGTCGTGCTTGGCTGCTGGAAATCGAGGTTTGCAGCTCTGGCAATTTAGTTTTTTTTTCCTTCTCTCCAATAGATGGAATAGGAGACAAAATAAAAACTTTCTGTATATTATAAGAGTAAAAATGTCTTTTCGACTTAATAATGGCATGACAGTAAAATAACAGCATTGACACGTAGGAAAAGAACGCTGCCAGCAGGAGCGCCCCATACATCCCTAGAGGTCCACTAGGTAAAGGCGGCAGCGAGACGGGCCACCCAGGGTGCGGCCGCACCCAGCGGCGCCAACCGCCTTTCGCTGCCATGTGTCTCCTGGTGCACATTACACATACATTTATTCAGTTTCCTCTTCCTCGTCGTGGTCCATTTTGGTCCCCTCGAATTGGACTTTGGATCGCTGCCAGCAGCATGCCATTCAAGTTGAAGTTGTTTTGCGAGGACAATTAAAGGTCAAAATAGTCAATCCACCATATTGAGGGAGCGCCAGAGCAAGAGCCGAGAGTGGGAACTTTTTTTATTTTTTTACCCTTTCTAAAACAAATTCTA
Source organism: Saccharum hybrid cultivar R570 (assembly GCA_038087645.1). NCBI lineage: Eukaryota > Viridiplantae > Streptophyta > Magnoliopsida > Poales > Poaceae > Saccharum > Saccharum hybrid cultivar. The sequence continues at coordinate 15,313,787 of JAQSUU010000259.1, forward strand.
AATCTAACACCGTTGCTTTTTTATTTTTAAATCTAATCCTTTTGGCCGCGCCTAAGTCCCTCAGGCCGCAGATGAAGCGGAGGCTGCTTACTACAGGCGATAGGCAGATCAGGACAATGCAGGTCAGCCTAGCCACAGCAACAAGGTTGTGGTAGAGGATTGGTACTCGGACAACGAGTTACTTACTCAGTATGTTTCTGACTGAGGATTTCTGATTGCGTCGTGTGTTAGTTCCATGCTGATTTGGTAGTTCCATGCTTTATTAATGAACAATGTAGTTATGTACTACAACTTTCATTGTGGTGTCTTGTGTTTCGTTTGAACTATTGATGTATTGTACCTATGTATCGAACACTGTTTCCAGGTACTCGGATTACCCAAGTTCGATCTTTACTCATCCCATCCATTTGTCACCCTTCGACCCATCTGTTTGTCACCCTCCGATCCATCCAAGTTTTTTTAATAATAACATATATGAGTAACTTAGATGTGGGTTATAGAGGTTATTAAATTATTTTGTAGCACCAAAAATATTTACCTTCAATCTCCAACGCAAACCCCTTCCTAGATTTTGTAGGAATTACAAAAGGCGTAAAAAAAATACAAAATCCATTTTGGGCTAATTTTTCCTCCCTCCTCTCGCTATGCTTGGCCCAAGAGCCCACTTAGCTCGATTGCTACTCGGCATGGCAGGCTCGCTGGCAGCAGCAAATGCTCACCAGGCACCTAGTCCTGCGCTCAGTCTGGCCTAGGTTTTGCCGCGCCATCAGCAGAGGCGCGGCAAGCTTGACATGCCATCGGTAACGGCGCGGCAATCGGACGTGCCATTGCTCACGGCGCGGCAGCCTAACGCGCCATGGTTCACGGCACAGCAAGGCCTGGACGCTGTTCCCAGCGGACCGAAGCGGAGCAGCAGCCACCAAGACGCATCCAAACAACCACAAGTGCACGCTCGACGCATTTCAACGAATTTGAAGCAAATAAGTGGAGCACGTGCACAAATTTACAAGTTGCCACATAACACTAAATTAAGTTCATGACCACATAAGTTCGACACGACAACATTCGTTCAACATAAGTTCGACACGAAGCAAATAAGTCGACCAAGTGCACAAGTTGGTACGAAGGTCTACATGAAATAAAAAATAAGGCAAAGGCATCAAGGATGGACGTCTTGTTGACATGATCCTTCAAGATCTTGAGCATCTGAAGGCCTCGGTCCCTACGTCCTAGGAGTGTACGGCTGCCTCGCACACCTCGGTCTCTTCGGATTTGTAGGCAAGACATTAGGAGTGTACCCAACGTCCGTGCGGTCACGTTGGCGGGGCTGTCGGTGGAACTGTTGCGCGTCACTGGACCCTGCAAGTATAAGACATGCAAGATTAGTTACAATCTTTAGCATTGTTAGTTCATACACGCTAGGTATTCAAAAAAATGTAGCTTTGTTAGTACCTGCTCGTCTCCTTGGGTACCAAGTGGGGCACCACCTAGCTGAGATATGCCAATCTCATCCACGTGCCAAGGGTCCCGCTGGTGGTGGTGTACGTGGAAGCCCGGGGCGTAGTCGTCGTCCTCTTCTGCAGGGCCCTTCCCAGTGCTATGGTGGGGTGGTGTACGCACAGTGGAAGTCACACCTGTCATCGGCTCAGAAGAACCGGCTAGTGTCCTAAAGAAGCCAAAGTCGTGCCACCCGATCGCGCCGAGTAGTGGGGCTCCTCCCATGGAGTATCCATGCAGCTCAACTTTTGAGCTAGCTTCCTATAGCTCTTCTTCACTTTCTACATCAACAGTGGTTAGTGAAAAATTATTCACCAATTGCGTTGAGAGTAAACGAACATTTTCATAATGGACAAGTTTATGTGTACCTCCACAAAGGCCTGTAGAATGCCTGGCCCCTGCCCTATAGACTCGTGAAGTCAAAACACTGCTTCGTTGGACAACCTTGACAATTGTGTGGCCTGGGTACAGAAATGCGGTTGGACCATTTTAGTACACTTACTAAATGCCAAATGGATAACAAATTGTAGCATTCGAGTATCTTACCACGTATCTCTGAAGCTAGGCTCTCTGTAGTTGTGTGTCCTCCCTAGTGGCAATGTCGTACACATATTCAATGACATCTTCCTCGTCGTCCTCGTCAATCGCATCCTCAGTGTAGGCGGGCTTGATATGTGTCCTCGTAGACCTATGAAGCCACTGCAGGTACTCGTTGAAGGTGTGCTGGTGGTGTGTTGGACCTGCATCGACCGGTTGCCACTCCCTAGTCTGCCACAACTGGATGTACGCATTGTGCATCACGCGCCAATCCTTGACTTTGCACCTCTTCCTGTCGTCAAACCTGCAACAAAATGATAGTTCGTTCTACCACACACACCTCACAATTGTAGCTTTGTTATGAATCGATAACGCACCCGTGCAATTCTTGGTTGGTGGAGTAAAGCGGTAGTGGGTAGCCTGCAATTCTTTTGAACTACTTGCAAACCCTGATGGGCAAGTGGATCTCGACCACGTGGAAGAAAATAAGAGGGATGTTGCAACGATACTCATCGGACTCTTCCCGGGTGACAGGACTCAGGTAGTGCTAGAGCTCCGGAGCATCCCAAGGACACCAAGTGACCTGAACATTTTGTAATTGAGTTAGCTTGTGATATAGTGCACATCCATAAAGACACATGTGTTACCAAAGAGAGCGTAACCTGGTGCTGTGTCAGGAAGTCGAGGCAGTCCGTGTACTCCTTGTACTTGCACCTCGCATTCCCTCGAACTAACTCTGCTTCCTTCTAGATATACAAAGCAGTAGCCAGTGTATCCTGCCAGCTCCAATGCTGTATTGAACACGACAATGAATTAGCCAATCATAATTTCATCATATGTAACAGCTTCAAAGTAACTAGTGAACCGAAGTACTCATAGGCAAACCATTAAGAAGGGGCCTCCCAACAGGCCATCTTTCCCAACACCAAACCTGGAGTAGGTAGGAGCAACCACCAAGGCTCGCAAACCCTGAGGTGCGACAGCAGGCAACACATAGTTGTCGATAAGTCCATGCCAGGACCGCGCTGCCCTAGCTGTACGTCACTATGTTCTCCCATGGCTGACATAGTATGTCAAGGAAAATTCAACTAATGGTGTTGCCCGATGCGTCAAGGAATAGGAAAGCGCCAAGGAAATGCCAGAGCCACACTCTAGCGAACCTCTCGATCTCAGCTTCATCAGCTTGTGGGTCCAAGTTATCGAAGCGCTCTGTGATCCACGATGATGAAACACCAGAAGTTTTCCTAAAATTCACCAAAGACAATGAGACGCAATGGAGTCAGGAAAGCAATGCATGTATTAAATAGGGTTCAATTGCTTACTTATTTTTTTTGCATCCTCGTCATCCGGTGGAAGAAAGCCACAGAACTGAACCACCAGCTCTCTCCAGCGATCGTTGTCAACTATACCTATCACTGGAAGTCCCCCCAACAGAAGGGCAAAGATAGCCTTCACGTCCTGCATGGTGATGGTCATCTCACCGTAAGGTAGGTGGAACGTGTGGGTCTCAGGCCTCCACCTGTGAGGTTGCATTACAAAAATAGAACGACTGTCAGTTACCTCAATTTCAGTATAAGAATGTTTGCGGAGAATGAAGGGACTCGCACCTGTCTACAGCTGCAGTGAGAAGTGCGGGGTCAAGGGGCGGAAGACCAGTGTTCACAACCCAAACAAGCTCGAGGAAGCCGGCATGCCATATGTACGACGTGTAATGCTCGTCCCACTGGTGTGAGTACTTGTGATCGTGTGGCCGCAAAGGAGGCAAGGCCACCTCTGCATCGGCGTCGATCAACACGTGAGCTCGGTGATTGTCGTCATTGAAAGCCCTAGTTTGGTTTTGGCTAATTGATGAAACCTTAATACCAACCTCTATGCTAAGTGTGTGAATTAGATGAGGTTGGTACAATCCAAGTGTGGAGCAAGATTCAAGTCCATGGTGAGGAAGGTGGACATGAAATGATGATCAAGTGCTCAACTTAGAAAAGAAGAAAGAGAAAAACAAAACCCGATGGAGATCAAGGCAAAGGTATTGCATAGGGTTTTGGTTTTGGTGATCAAGACACCATAAAGGGTGTGATCACATTTACGATCGATAGCCATACTATAAAGAGGGGAAATCTTTGACTAAACGGTTTATCGAGTGCCACTAGGTGACATCGTTCATGCATTGCATTTAGGAACCTAGTGTGCTAACTTGTGACCCTTGTAAAATGCTTGGAAAAATGCTAACACACTTGCACATTGTAGTGTACACTTGGTGGTGTTGGCACTTTTGCAAAGGAGAAGAAGTTGGAGAAGTTTTGGAGGAACTTGAGTTGAAAAAGAGAAGGGATGACTCTTGGATTGGAATTATATTTTGATACATTATGCTTTGGATCAAATAAGCATGTGGGATGTGTAGCCCTCTGCAAAAGCTTTCCAAAATGTCTAAGATCATCGAAATCAAACTTCGGAGCTAAGAGTTATGGTCATTCGAGCGAACGAACGTCTGTGACCGGATGTTACTGTAGCGAGTCTGGTCGTACTGTAGTGAGTCCGGTCACAGAATCTGGTCAGTGTCACTATGTGGGCTGTTTCGGGGCTGCGATCAGACTCTAGCTCTGGGGCACGACCAGACGAGCCAGTGCCACTGTTTTGGGCCTAGAAAAGCTGAGGAAGAGCGACCGGACGCTGTGGGGAGTCCGGTCAGTGTTGACCGGATGCGTCCGGTAGATAAAAAACCCTCTCTGGAACTTCTCTATTCATGACTGAACTCTGGGTGAGTGCGGTCCGGTCAAGGGATCGGCGAGTCCGGTCCGAGGGCACTGACACGCGCGCAGTTAGCCATTGGGCGGCAACAAAAATATTCAAACGGTCAAAACTCGTGGCGCTCGGAGAGCGACCGGACTCTACGATCGGACACTACTGTAGCAAGTCCAGTCATACTATAGTGAGTCCGGTCAGAGAGTCCGATTAGTACAAAATCAGCACAATGAGGGGGCCAATGGCTCTATTTTCTTAGGACGTATAAGCTCGTTAGCCGGCCTTTGCTCACTCTCTTAGTCATTCTTACTTGTGATAGCATCCTTTGAGCTGAGCAAACTCCCTCCCACTCACCTCTCTTGCTTCATTGTGAATTCAAAGTGAGATTGAGTGATTCTAAGTGCATTTGCTTGAGTGATTACATCTAGTGGCACTTGGGGATCATTGTGGCTGCGGATTTCTTTTTTATCTTGGTGGCTGCCACCATCTAGACGGCTTGGAGCAGCGGAGGAGTTGTGGCAAGAGTTGGTGATTGTTCTTAGCCACCTCTCGATGATCGTGAGGGGTTCTTGTGCCTTCACCAACAGAGCACCAAAGGCAACTCTAGTGGATTGCGCGTGTCATTGAGCTACCTCACTTGTGGATCGGTTCTTGCGGTGTCCAACATGTGGACAAGGTTCGTGCTACACCTCTTAACCGCCGAACCACCAAGTGTTGGTTGACACAACGAGCACTAGCGTGCCGGCGAGCACGTGAACCTCGGGAGAAAAATCTGGTGTCTCCATTGTGATCGATTCATTGGATTTCTCCCGGTGATTGGTATTCATCTTATTGTGATTGGTTCATTCCTCGACGCGGCGGTATCAAGATCACATTCCTCTTATTTACATTCCCACAAACTAGTTGTAACAAGCTCTTTAGTGTAATTAGTTTTGAGAGCTTGTCTTATCTTTGCTAGTGTAGCTTCTCACCTAGTTGAGCTCTTTAGTGTAGCTAGCTTTTGAGAGCTCCTAGTGACTTAGCCATTGATTGACTTAGAGATTATAGCAACTAGAATTGGTAGGATAGGTGGCTTGCAACACTTGTTAGAGCTAGTGCAAAAAGCTTCATGGGCGATTAGTTGTCCAACAAGTTTGCCAAGTGTTTTGCAGATTTTAAATTAGGCTATTCACCCCCTCTAGCCAATTAGGACCTTTCAATCGTACTCCACTTCAAGAATGGGGTACAGCGGGTGCTGCGTGGGACGGGCCATCCTGGTTGAAATTGACAAACAAAGGGTTAGAACAAACATTATGAATAATACAATATTCAAATTAACAATAAGTACCATTGCAAAATTTCAACTACAAGCTATGCAACAAGGAAAAAATATGAAAGAACATGTACATATTGAAAGTAACATTAACAAACATATGAATCAACTTTACTAGGGAAAAAACAAGTTCTATGTACGGACCTACTGCCCTCGTCTTCTATGCCTGCTAGCCTTGTGACCAGGTTCTTTGCAAACAGAGCAAAGATTCCTGCCATGGGCCTCGTTGAAGTCTCCCCCTCCGTACATGTCCTCGACGTATCCTCTCATAGTGTCCATGTCCTCCTTAAGTCGTTTCTTCTTCCGTCTACCCTTTCCTACCTTCATTAGGTCCGGATTCGACACGTAGTCATAACCATGATAAGGTGACCACTATGTCGGGTCAAGGTACGGCTCAAAGCTCCTCTCCCGAATACTAAGGGTGTTCGAATAGAGATACAAGGGTGACATATATGGCAGACCCTCAAAGTCATATCTGCAGACCCTACAGGCCATGATCATGTGAGAGCAAGGGGCATGCATGATCTGAGGGACATTGCAACTGCACTCTTTGTCAAGATCAACTCGAAAGTTTCGTCCATCATAACGTTCACCGCCCATGCTTGTGCCACCCTTCCCCCGTACACTAAAGACATGCCGACAAGGTCCATACAGCTCGGCGATATGCTGCTTGGCCAATTCCTCGGCCTCCTTCAAATGTTCTGTTCCGGCCTTTCCAAATCACCCATGCTCAGCTATATTCCTCTGCGCAAGTTTCCTTCTCTTGACAAAATATTCGTTGCACTTGTGAAAGGAGAACTCAACAATTCCAGACACAGGCAATGATCGAACACTTTTGAATACACGGTTGAAAGACTCCGATGAGTTGGTGGTCATGATGTCGTACGTGAAACCGCCCTCGTCATATGCTAACGCCCACTTAGCCTTCTGTTCCATCTGCGCCTCTAACCAGGCCTTGCCCGCTTCATTTACCATCTTGTCTAGTTCTCTCTTTGTCTTCTTGAACTGGTGCTCTGTACGTACACAACATAGAGTCTTTACCTTATCACAAACCTCCTTCTTCCTCTGACACCGCCAGAAATTAGCGGCAAAATGTCACATGCATCATCTGTGCACTATAGGCGGGAACCCATCTATATGTTCACTTGCAGTATTAAGAATCCCTGGGTGACGGTCTGAGATCAAACATATAGTGCGAGATGGGCCAAGCACTTGTACACGTAGAAGCCGCATGAACCATGACCATGATTCATTGTTCTCTCCCTCTGCCAAGGCAAAAGCCATAGATACTATCTAGTCCTCTAGATCAACAGCAGCAGCCATCATCGAGGTGCCCCTATACTTTCCGGTCAGGAAAGTGCCATCGACAAGTACGATTGGCCGATAATACTTGAATGCATGCTCCGTCTGCACGAACGACCAGAACACATGATGCAGGACATGCCTTAACGGGTTCTCGAAATACATCCCTCCGGTGTCAACAAACCATTTCAAGCCAGGGTTGTAGTAATGCATTGCACATAATATTCAGGGAACCCTGTTGTACGCTTCCTCCCAGCTACCCCAACGAATCGTTAGGGCAATTTGCTTGGCACGCCAAGCCTTTTCGTACTTCACATCATACTTAACGAATCCGGATATGGACTCTTGCAAGGAAGACACCGAAATGTCATTATTGTAATCAACGAGCTCCAATATATGATGGGCAAGGTAATGTGCAGTGAGTTGCTGATGATTTTCCATTCCCTTATTTCATAGGCAAGTGTGGGGTTGGACCGCTTACTTATCCTCCACTTGCCATCACTCTGTCTCTTTCGTGCATTTAACCTCCACGTACAACCATTTTTGCATAAGATGTGGTACCTCAACTCCTGATCCGAATGAGTGACGGTGTACAACCTATGGTGATAGACAGCATAGTCCTGAAGGAACAGTTTTATCTCTGACATTGTATCGAATATCATCCCCTTGTTAAGGATTTCATTCTCATGGTCATACAATGATTTTCTACACATCTGCAGACCGGTGTCACAAACTGTCATATCTGTCATGTTGACATCCCTATAGATCAGAACGCCACTTAAAGGTATGTTCATCGAACTCAGCTACATAAGCTCTACGCTGTGTAAGGTGGTGGTGGAACGTACTACTATGCTTCGCTAATTCTACCCCATGAACCATAGAGGGTATCATCCTCTAGCAAATCTGTGACTAGTCTACCCTCAGTTGGCATAGCATGAAGTACCTCAGTTGGTACTGGTAATGTCATAGAATGAACCGGTACTGGCATGGCATCAACCGGTGTTGGCATATCATCTTTACCTCCTTGGTCATCATCTGAATCGTCTGAATCACTCCTAACTACATCACCGATCATGTCCTCCTTCTCCTGCTCCTCCTCTTCCCGTTCGAACTCGTTCACATCAAAGTCATTGCTTATACAGCCTACTGGAGTTGAATGAAATTGCTCCTGCGTCAACTGACCGTCTCCAAATCCATGTTACCCTGAGTTGCTTCCCCATTGAGCCCCAATTCTTGTTCATTGCCTCCAACACCGTCAATAGATGGCTCGTCCTGGACATCTTGCATCCTGTACCCATTCTCCACCACCACCTCAGCCATGGGCACATTGGAACTTTGGATCACCCTATTGTAGCAGAACCAGTGAGTAGGGTCACGCAAGGGCATCAGGACATAGTGTGCCCTACTCTTCCCACTATCAAACCTCCCCTTCAGTGTGAAATCACCGTCAAACTTTGCATTCAAACGGACACAAAGGTTGTTGAAGCTAGGAGGTTTATCAAACCATTCTAATTCTTCTTCCATATCCTCGAACATACCTTCTTTCCTAACACTTCCTCCATAAAAGACTCAAACACAACAATCCATCTACAAAAACATTTGAGGAAGCTTCATCAAGTCATCCAAATCGTCGTACATACTATCTACACCTATACTAACTATACAAACTAATCTAATGTTAACACCTATGCTAACTATTCTAAGTAACTATAATAACTAACTAAACTAGACTAACTATAATAACTACGTACACTAACTATATTAATATTAGTACCTATACTAACCAATCTATTATTAATAACTATTCTAGCTGTAATAATAAAAAACAACTAACTAAATATACAACTACAAACTATAGTACAACCACAATAATCTCATCACATTCCTAACCCTAACTAATCAGTCAAAAAGAAATTTAAATCCTAACCCTAAGGAACAAACATTCGAATCAAGCTACACAACAGAGAAGGGGATTACCTTGACAATGGCTATGGGGAAGATTGGGGCTCACCCCAAGGTTGGCATAGTGCCAACAACTAGCCAACGACGAGGAGAGGGAGGGAGATGGGTGCTGGCCAGGAGAGAGGAGAGGAAGGGAGATTGGGCCGGCTCAGGAGGGTGGGAGAGTGGGGAAGGACGAGAGGGAGGCAGGGAGGGAGAGATGGGGCCGCCGCCGGCGCTGACCAACGCGGCAGGGGTGACTGGCGATGGCGGCTGGCTCTGGGGAGTGAGGGGAGAAAAGGGAGGGCAGTGCAGAGGGGGAGAAGTGGGCAGGGAGGAGCCGGCGGCGGCGGCGGCGGCGTGGCCGGGGGCGGTGAGAGAGTGGGGCTGGCGGCCATGGCGACGCGTCCTTGACCGGATTTGAGTGACGGAGAGAGTGAAGGAAAGATGAGGACGCCCCTTCTGTATTCGGCCCTGCCGCGCCGTGCGCGATGGCGCGGCGCTGCCGCTCCAAGATCTACAGCGCGGCAGCATTGCCACGTCAGCCGATCAGGGCCCGGGCCGGTGCCACGTCACCCTCTCTGCCGTAGCGCCATGCATGCTAGTTTTGAAAAAAAATAAACAGTGTCAGATTTGAAAATAGTTTAAAAAAAGTGTTAGAAATAAAAAAATCACCATGGCAGATCATGCCGCGCCGATGCATGTGGCGCAGCAGCGTGTTTTGGCCGTGCCAGGGACTTAGACGCGGCCAAAAGGGTTAGATTTAAAAATGAAAAAGCAACGGTGTTAGATTTAGAATTTGTTTTTAAAAAGGGCTAGAAATAAAAAAATCATGAGGGGTGGCTATCAGTCTAGCTTGATGGTACTTTGTTGGCCATGACCCGTGATGATAGCTTTAATTTATCTATAGATGCCAATTCAATCGTTTCTTTGTTTTTTATTCAATCATCAGCCCTCCATACTGAGGGTGTCTATGACTGTACTCGGTATGAGTTGTGACGCTTAATGCTGACGGTTTAAATTACAGTGGCAGGAGGCCTCATCATCTCATCGACAGCCATCTCTAGGAATTTGGGGCCCTGATGTGAATTACAAATGGAGCCCTAAAGTTTGAAATTCATATGATCGAAACACTTTCCTGACGCCCGGCATTACAAGGAACTAGTACAAGACGTGCGCCCTTAGCGCGCGTTGGTAGGCACATTGAAGTTCGTTTGAAATATATATTGAATCCTTGAATTTTATTGTTGATAGGAACATGGCATTGCTCCCTTCGGTGTGGAGCTGCAGCAAAGCATACATGATTTGACGTTGATTACTATAGAAAACATAGATAAAGATCAGTCAAGGGACAATACCTAAAAAGGGGAAAAACAAAATACTTGGAACACCCTTTAACATTATGGCCTTCCGTGATTATTCTTTAGGAACATGGCATTGCTCCCTTTGGTGTGAAGCTGCAGCAAGGCATACATGGTTTGATGTCGATTACTTATAGCAAAACATAGATGAATATCGGTCAAGGGACAATGTCTAACAAAAGGGGAGACAAAATACTTGAAACATCCTTTAACATAACGGCCTTCCATGACGATTATTTCTGGGAAAAAAAAGATGGAGTAAAGTGCACCAGCGGTCCCTAAACTTGCGTTGCTGTGTCATCCCGGTCCCTAAACTCGCAAATCGACCATTTAGGTCCTCAAACTTGTTCATCTGTGTCATCTCGGTCCCTAAACTTATTCGGCTGTGTCATCCCGGTCCCTAAACTTGCAAATCGACCGTTTAGGTCCTCAAACTTGTTCAGTTGTGTCATCCCGATCCCTAAACTTGGTTTTGGGTCTCATCTGGTCCAAACTGGGCGATCTAAAAACTTGATATCAAATAATAATTCATAACTTTTTTATATGAACTCAAATGAGGACAAACTTTATATCAAAATTGTAGCCCTCGACGCGATCTACAACTTTGTAGTTGAAAAGTTTTTGAATTAAAACTGTTTAGAGTCCCAAAATATTGTTGTATGTTTATAGATTTTGAAATTTCAAATTTCAAATTATCAAACAATCTTGGATATTAATATGGTCTATATGAAAGTTGTAGTTCTCAATATTATCTACAACTTTGTAGTTGAAAAGTTTTTTATTTGAAGTCATTTATTATTCTAAAATATTATTGTAAGTTTTTTATTTGAATTTTAAATTTCAAAATCTGTAAACTTACAATAATATTTTAGAATACTAAACGACTTCAAATAAAAAACTTTTCAACTACAAAGTTGTAGATAATATTGAGAACTATAACTTTCATATAGACCATATCAATATCCAAGATTGTTTGATAATTTGAAATTTGAAATTTCAAAATCTATAAACATACAACATTATTTTGGGACTCTAAACAGTTTTAATTCAAAAACTTTTCAACTACAAAGTTGTAGATCGCGTCGAGGGCTACAATTTTGATATAAAGTTTGTCCTCATTTGAGTTCATATGAAAAAGTTATGAATTATTGTTTGATATCAAGTTTTTAAATCGTTCAGTTTGGACCCAGATGAGATCCAAAACCAAGTTTAGGGACCGGGATGACACAACTGAACAAGTTGGAGGACCTAAATGGTCGATTTGCAAGTTTAGGGACCGGGATGACACAGCCGAATAAGTTTAGGGACCGAGATGACACAGATGAACAAGTTTGAGGACCTGAATGGTCGATTTGCGAGTTTAGGGACCGGGATGACACAGCCGTGCAAGTTTAGGGACCGCTGGTGCACTTTACTCAAAAAGATGTGAGATTAATGTCATTAGGAATTAATTCTGCACATAACTCATATCAGTCAAAGTACATGCAAAAAAAAGGAGGGCATTACTATTTTGCTATTTCTAATTTGCACAGTATGTATAACCCAAAATATGAGGTACATCCGCATATCAGAATTTGAAATGAATCATGCAGAAACAATGGCAGCATATAGGGAAGATGAAAAATAAATCCGGTTTTTAATCGGAAAAAAATAAATCCAAATGCTTAGAACAACAGATCATAAGCAAAGAGGCTTCCAGCATAGTTTCAGTGATCCACACCACACCATGAACATATGATGGGTATGTGGTTTAGGTAACAAACAGTGTCATGTGTTTAGAGAAAAAAGATGATAAAAAAAACATGACACTCACAAGCAGACATAGGAAAAAGAAATGAGGGCAGCCATGTAAAATTGAGCCATGTCTGCATAGCAAGACCGCACATATAGCTTAGAATAGCAAGCGGCTTTGTAAAGTGAATCTAAATCTACAAACAACATGTCAAAGTTAGGAACTAATGATGGTGAATCAATGTAGTCCATCACACTGCACACAGTGATGATTGTGCTAACAAATGCAGGTAACAAAAAAAGAGTGGACCATATTATTTTGTGCATGGAGGAATCAGATACATGTTCTCCAATTTGCTCTTGCGAATCACAGCAAATTAACGGCGAAAATCAAAACTAAACATGTCCAAAAGGAAAAATTATGTCGAATGAAAGTATTACGGTGCAGCAAGATTACACCATCTATTCTGTTGAGCATAGTTTGCTACCCTTCCTCCCGTCATTCCTCCATTACTGCAGGTATTGTCGCGATCTGAGCATTGTAAGGTATGCATGAACAAAAGGTTTATATGAGATTAAACCGGTACACATAATAATTAGCTTTTAATATTAAAATCCAAGCAAGTATTGCATTGTAGACAAAAGAACAGGTTTAAAAAAAAAACACTACCTATGATGTTGTGCGACGGGGTGGAGTAACAGGTGAAGCCCCTAAGCTGTACTATTTTAGATGGAACACAGGGAAGGAGGCTCTTTTCAAGTTTGGTTTCGCAGTTCAGTCATTCTTCATATATAGAGCTTTTCAAACCAAGCTAAAACTTGATAACATGGCAAATAAAATCTTTGTTAGATGGCCTACGGTATTAGGAAATTGGTGTGTTTTTCATATCACTAATAGGTTTTCTGGCAGAGGGCTAAAGGAATCAAATATAAGAAAGCAAACATTGTATTGTGGCATATCTAAATTGGTAAGACCACTCCTTTTTCAGTATTAGGAAACTGGTGTGTTTTTTATATCACTAATAGGTTTTCTACATTATGATAACTGCAATGGTAAATATAAGGAAAACTATTGTTGCTAAGTCCAGTAGTAAAAGTGATGCATGATAAAATCGGGCACCAATAAGAAGGCCACCATTTTCCAAAACTGGATATTGGACACGTTGATGTCACACAAGGATGACATCGAGCCAAGAAATTTTGGAGTTAGGGATCATAGAAAATCAAACCTTGATCTCTAAATGCTGGATGGTAAATGAAAAGAATTAATTGGAACCAAGCTGAGAGGATGAGTAAGCAACAAGAAAGAGGGAGGAGTGGTACCTGAGTTTGTGGCTGATAGAGGAAGGCTTAAAAGACACAAAGTCTAGAGCAGGCGTTCACCAATGTTTTCCATTTCTGTTGGAGGATGCTTTCTTTTTAGATGATGGAATTTTTTCAGCCCCATTTATTTTCTGTCGTAACCTAAGGAAAACCAAATTAATTTTAAAATGGTTGCTTTAATCTTCATGGGCCAATTTCACTATACATAGATGATGCAAGCAGTATAACTTGGGAATTTGAACCACTATAGCAAAATATTTTGTACGGGATTGTTTTATTCAGATCCTACCTATCTCTAGACACTGCCAACCAATATCATTGTATACATGAAAACGATGGGAGATGCCCAGGCCATGAAACTACACAATTCCAACTGAATTGAAGACATCATCCTTTATACGAAAAAAATTGACATTGAACACACCAAAGGCAGGCCTTATATACAAGCGGCAAAGCTTCTTCTGTGTCTAAATGGACCGCATTAATGATGCACAACCCAATTTCATTTTTTTTGTCATTCCAGTGTAACTTTGGTCAGGATAAAAATTAAAATCATCATGATGAACCTAAACCATGTATTCAATCCTTGGTGCTGCTCAACTATGTAATAAGTCAAAGTCACAGGTCTATACAAGGACCTGTAGGTACTAGGTAGATATCACAAATAAAACAACACCTTAAATGAAGAACACGAACCTGTAACAAAGCCTGAACATGCAACAAGACACCATGTCTAACATATGAAGCTCCTGCACTTATATTTCTGAACAATAAAAAGAGCAATATATACACATATTGGTCACAGACTAATATACATGTTGGTGCTTTTTTTTTTGTCATTGGTTATAGGCTCACAGTTATATTAGGCATCATGCCTTACCTGATATATTATCCCACAGTCGTTAATGATTTGTTGTTGCCATCGCCAAAATAATCAAGCCTTAAAGAAAGGGGAAAATAAGGAAGAAATGGCAAGGCTCGCTGAATCTTTTTTTCCTATGCTGCCCAGGCACTTGATGAACATGAAAATATGCACAACATGACATTGACCTTCATTAGCATTCTGAACTGAAGTATAGGAAAAAAACTCTACAAATAATGTTTTTGGTCCACCTATAAAAAGCGGTATTATGGAGACAATTGTAGATATTAATCCAAACTTTTTTAAGCAATTGCAATGGACTAAATAGCTAATCCCTAACTCAATCGTCCAATATATGCACTTTAGCTTCTCATCACGGACTTGCATGACCACAAGCAATCATGGATTGATCATAAGACAAAGAGGGAAGAATACATGAGTACCTAGATAAATTAAAAAGCATAGTGTGAAATGTACTTAGATTCAGATATTTTAGAATTCTAAGTGGTACCATAGATTGAAGGAACCACTATATATACACGTAGTTTGTTGGCACCAACAATACAAATCTGATTTATAGGAAGTCTACACCCAAAAAAAAACAAGAGGGAAAAGTACACATGTTTGAGCAGCGCAGCTCAAATGTAAAGGAAAAATGATAGTATGTAATAGATGAATACATAGCTTGTTCGTACCAACAATATAATTCTGACTTAAACAAAGCATACACCCAAAAACAAAGAAGAAAAATACACCTCTTTAAGGAGCCTAGTTAAAATTCGAAGGAGATATGAAGAAACAGTATATACAAGATGAGGAACTACAGACACGAAGTACATAGGAAATACTTCCTAATAATGGTTTGTGATAGTCGTTTCCTAGCGCATGGCTCAGTTATCGAACGCTAAACTAAACTAATCGAAAGGAAACTGTCATATTGAGCACAGATAACTAAGATATTGTAACTGAGAATTTTACATGAAACATGGGTGTAATACCTAACCAAAAAGAACATAGAGAAAAAAAAATTAACAAAAGATAAGAAGGAGGGATTTATGAAAAATACCTACACATGAAGGATTCATTGAGCGTACGCAACACATCACAATTTATCTTCCTGTGAGCTGCATAAACAATAAGAAATAAGCACAATAGGTTAAATTGCGAAGTAAGTAGAGATTTATAATCCTTATAAAGCATGGCAAAATCGTAGGACAAACCCTCTTCAAATAGTAGACGAATCATGAATCCAACCTAAATAAAGCAGCGGCTAAGGTTTCATGGAACACCACAGCACACTGCATCTCCCTCTAGGACGCAGCCGGGCAGGATGAGGACAGAGATGCTGCCAAGAGCTTGAAGGGGTGGAGCCCTTCCCCAGTGACGAAGACCGGGAAGCGCCGATGGACACCCATCCCAGATGGCAGTAAGGGAAGGGGAAGGGAACGGTGAAGGGGTAGAGTGTAACACCTGTTTTAAGGATAAAACCAAATACACACTATATGTGAGCCCAGAAAATCAAATCTCACATATAGCTACAAATAAGGGCAATATCAAAAGACAAATGCTTAAATATATAACGTATTATTACAAAAGAATATATAACCTTAGATAGTAGACAGCGGAAAAACACTCCGAACTTCAAGCGAAAGCTCTAAATCTACAGGGACAACTGGCTGGTTGATCATAAGCCTAACTTCTCTATAATCTAGCAATCTGATAACCATCCTGGGGTGTGAGGGAAATAGCAAGGGTGAGCACATGTCGTACTCAGCAAATATAACATGGGTTCATGAGGCTCAAAAGGCTGACACTGGTTTAACTGCGATTAGCTTTTAGTGAGTCATTATTTTAGCAGTTGAGTAGCAATGGGTTTAACATAAGCCCCAAGTAACCACATGATCATGTAAACAAGATTAATGTATAGCAAAAACAATAATCATTAGTGGGCATCTGTATCATCAGTATCATTATTACTGTTCATCGGCTATTCAGTAAGGAGCCCAGGCCGCTCGTGACTGTGAGCACGGCTGATATACCAGTTTTACACTCTGCAGAGGTTGTACACTTTCACCATGAGCCGTGATTTACCCTTTCGCCCGAGGCAGCCATCCTCTTGACCCACTTCCAAGAAAGGTCGGCAGGGTTCACTATAAAGTCTTTCAAAGGTTCGTCTAACAAGTTAGGGCCGCTAAGGATTCCCCATCAACCAGTAAGATCCCTCCCCCAAGGTGTGACTAACAAATAGACAAAGAAATCAAAGTGCACTCCCTTGGTAAGCCACAGGATCAAATCAATCGGAGCCCCTCTTGCGCCTTTCGGTAACCACTGACAAGCTAGAAAAGGTCCTTATACTTAACTAAAGCCAGAGTCACGTAGCACTTATGGTTGTACTGTGAGTCCTGGAGGAATCCACTTACAGATAAGTCCTTAGGGAGAGAAACTAGAGCATCATATAAACAGCCTAATGCTCTAGCCCTCTTATTCCATGTTGCTAAAAAGCATCTTTTAAATGTTTATTGCATATACCATTAGTCAAGTTATAGATCATGGTTATTTAATTTGAGCACTAGCAATATACTGCCCAATGCAAATATCCCATAGGTATCAAGGTACAAGTTATCAACAAATAGGATATCCTTAAGCTTGACAAGGTAGACACATGCACATGAATTTAATGATATTAGTTATTAGGAATCAAGGATGGTCCCATGCTATACTTGCCTTAAAAATTCAGATTGTCAACTAGTCCTAGCCTTCAAAGAACTTCTTTCTTCTTGATCACCAACTTTCTTTAGATCATCAACGTAAAGCTCACCGACTGGACTTCATCATAGAACACCACACAAGCATTCATTCAATCATACACGAAGCAAATAATAGAGCTAAATTAGAATAGTACACCAAACATATGAAACAATGAGTGAAAAGATTTTAAAGATGCCATACACATTGCTACGAACACACAGACGCGATAATCACGCTAATCGAAGCTACGGTTCGAAAGAAGACTTTTATATTATATTAAAGAAAAAAGCATATATGCTTGATTTATTTTAATTGAGCAAAACCACGTGAAAAGTTATTTAGACCAGATTACTCAAAACATAATTTAACTAAAAAGTCAGGTAAAACTACACGTAGATTATTTATAAAAAAAAATGTCATATAGTTGAATCAAGTTAAACTTTATCTTTGCAGAAGAAAAAGGTGCATGTGAAAGCAACTGCTCGAATTTATCTCATATACAACGTGTTTACTAAGCAACTTAGAATTTAGAAACACATGTGAACAAGCAATTAATCACGTTAATATTTGATGTATAAATTACCTAGGTATAAAACATATATGGTTTTTAATTATAAATCTGATTATATAAAAGTTAATCAATTTAGCAATTAAATTAATAAAAATCATAAACTATGACATGAAAACCATTAGCACTAGTGCATAGGGCGTGTCAATATAAATCTAACACAACTTGAATGGGTCAAAACGAAATTAAAACGAAGAAACAGTGAAGATTGATGGCTAATTATGAGTGATGTATTCCAATTGTATTTCTTGATTTGTTTTTCTAAAAGAAAGCGGCTATAATGCATGTATGATGTGATGATAACGTCATCAAGCTAGCAGATCAAAACTGGGCGCGCGCATGGCCGGGCTGCTCTGCTGTTGGACGAACTGGGTGGCCACGACTTGCATCTACTAAACATGAAACATCACGGTGTCCAAATGAACTTGCATGGTGAGCGCTAGGTACACGTACGCTCTGGAGAAGAAGATGGTGCTTCACGTAGGAGTCCTCCGCCCTCCTGGCCGTACGTGGATCGGTAGCCGGTGTCCCCTCTGTGCACCTGCTTGCGGAAGCCGCTGCAACTATCTCGATGGCAGACAAGGAAGACGTCACGGCAGCGGGCTAGAGGACAGGTTAAGAACTCGGCGGTGGCGGCGACAGATTGCGTAGGCAGACTTTTCAAGGGTTTGCAAGGAGATGCGGTTGAATAACCTTGTATTTATAGGCTGAGTATATGGATTGTTGTGAAGTCCTTGCCATGCACGACTTACATAACACATAGGGAGAGAACGATGATACAAGGAAGAAAACTACTATATATGGTACATAGAAGAAAAGCCACCGTCCAACGAAGGAGAAAACTTGCTTTATTCCAAAGATTATTATTTTATATTATATTTTTTTGACATATCATCACGTTAAGAAAGAAAATACAAGAGGAAAATAAAAAAAACAAAAGAACAGAACTGATAGGAGATGGATTAGTGAGCAAGAGCTCGCCGGCGAACACAAAAAAAGGCCAACAGACCTCGGCGAGAAAACCACGGGGAGAAAGAGGAGGGATCAACGAGCTCACCCGGGGTGTTCTCGCTGCCAGGAAACAAACAGTGATGGCGTGGGGATCACACAAAATCCTGGAAGAATCGGAGCCAGGCGGTGATGTTTTCTCGGACGTGAGTCCGTCTCAGCTATGGGAGGAAGAAGGAGGAGGGAGGTTTTCCATTTTGTTTTGTTTTTCTTTTATTCAGAGCATTTTCAAAAACAATTTAAATCATTTTGAATTGTAGTCAAACCACTCATCACAATAAATCAAATGCACCGGCATGAATGCACAGCAATGTTACTACCCGTATAATGAATTTTAATTTAATGAAAAATATTTTTTTTCTATGTTTTTATGAGCACATAAATTTAAAATTAAATCAATTTCTCTCTATTTTAAAAGAAGCAATTTTTAGGGTGTTACGTAGAGGGAAGGGGAAGGGGTAGAAGAAGGGGATGAAGGGAGACAACGCATGCACCTTCACCTGGTTCGCGTCGGAGGCCTCCCGAGCCGGGGGATGGCTGTGCCCGTGCCGCCGAGCTGGGGCCTGCCGGTCTCGGGAGGGGCGGAGAGGCAGCGACAGCGGTGGGGAGGGGCGGCACACCGGTGCTGGGAGGGGCAGCAGTGGAGCTGGGAGGGGCGGGTAAAAGCTCGCGGGAGTGGAGGCATCGAGGGAAGCGGTGCCTGCGCCGACACTTCTGGAGGAAGGGAGAGAGAGACAGGAACAGATAGATATTTCCAGACTACACAGTAGAAATTGGTGGGACCAACAAGAACCGTAGATCTCAAAATCTAAAGGTGGAAAAAATTTTGGGTGACGTGGCCATGGTCTCCTACCGCGGTTAAGCTAGGATTGTAGTAATACTAGTAAAGGGCGTGCGCCCTCGCGTACGAGGGCGAAGTTTATTCATGGATGGCTCACAACGATTTTCTGGGAGCCAGAGTACTCCTCTCCTAAATTCTGTGAGTTTACCTAAGACAATTAGACTGCATGAGGCAAATAGAGAGGCATCACACACCGATTTTATGAATAGAAGTGTCATACAGAAAATATGGAAGTTTACATTTTTGAGCAACAAAAGACAATGTAAATGTGAGCGCACTAAAAATTGGAAACAATATAACTTCACAGAGTGTACCTTGATAATGACTCAACCAGCGGCAACGCAGAATCACTGCAAATCACATGAGCCTATAGCAATGACTCTCACCATGGATCTATATTGAGTCAAGCATCTATTTTTGGTCGGAAAAAAGAGATTTTTTTTACGATAGTTGGAAAGACGATGAGAGGCGATAGGTGTGTCTATGGTCAGTGGGCCCAGAACATGAGAAAGCGATGAGAGGCGATGGGATTAAGGCGATAGGTGTGTCTATGGTCGGTGGGCCCATATGCGTCACGTCGCCTCTCATCACCTCCGAAATTAAGGGGGTTAGGACCCAAAATAGAGGAGTGGTAATTCATTTTCCGTAGTTTTTTTTAATGAAGGGTAAAAGGGTAAATGCATAATTGTAAAAAATTGTTTTGAGTAGTATAACTAGTGTGTATGATTCAATCAAGTACTATAGTCAGATAAATATTTTCTTGAGTAGTGCAGTTGGGACGAATAATTGAAGTAACATAGGGCCGGTTTAGTTGCCAAATTTTTAGTAAAATGGCACTGTAGCACTTTTCGTTGTTATTTAGCAATTAGTGTCCAATTATAGTCTAATTAGTCTTAAAAGATTCGTCTCGTTCATTTCGTCTGAACTGTGTAATTAGTTTTATTTTTTATCTATATTTAATGCTTCATACATGTGTCTAAAGATTCGATGTGATGGGGAATCTGAAAAATTTTGTAAAAATTTCTGGGAACTAAACGGGGCTATAGTTAGATTAACATTTTATTTGTAGGGTTCATATAGGCCACCGCATCCTCCGCCGCCGCCTACCACCCGCCGGCGCTCCCAACCTCGCGCGGGGACATCCAGGCCGTCGAGCTGCGCACGAGGAGGGGGAGGTGGATCCGGCGACGTGATCTACGTGAAGAAGCCGGCGGCGGCCGCGGCCGTGACGACGAGGGACGAGACGTCGATGGCGATGCTGACGTCGTTCATGACGGGGTCGGTGGTCTTCCCGCTTCTACGGCGAAGCCACCGTGCGGCGCGCCGACGATGGCAACGGGTGAACCGTGATGCTGGACTCCCGCACCCTCAAGTCGCCGGCCAAGCCGCCGTCCGCCGCCAATCACCAGTCGCCCCAACCGCGCGCCGCCGTCCGCCCGTCGCCGCATCCGCCCGCCGCCGTCCGCCGCCATCCTCCAGATAGGGCTTGGTGCGTGCATAGGTCTGTCCGTTCATGCCCAATTCCATCCCTCCCCTGCTGTCCGTGCTCGCAAATTGAATTTGTTTGCTTTAGATCAAATTTGAATGCTCATGTTCATCGGTTACTTTGTGTTAGTGTTACTCAGGCAGCTGCTTTGCTATGTAGTTCAGTACCCAAATTTCTATGCCCTGTACTAGAGGTCACAGATTTTCATCTTCTGTCTGTGTAGTCCATTTAGTGTTAGTCAGGCAGCTGCTTTCCTACTATCAAGGAGAAAAATGACCTCTCTGAATACATCGTATCCATAACCTGACCACAGTAATCTCATTCTCATACAAATATTATTTGGGTTCCTGGTTGTTTACCTGTGGTGCTAGGTTCAAATTACTGAAATTCAGCTTTTATTGTTTCTCTGTTCATGACTTATTTGGATGAAGCCATTTCTCTTGAGTACTATCATCTTGAGTAACTAACTGTAACGGTTGTCTTCCCACAGTATGTGATGGTTGTGTGTTTCTTTTTAAACTGTAGCTCAAGAATATAGTTAGTGACTATTAATGGTACCCCATCCCAGTAAAGTATAGAATATCTGCCGTTAAAATTATGTCATTTGTGTTTTGTCCACACTGCATGTGACTGTTACTTAGTAGTCAGAGCAACAGTGTGGGCTGTCTGAAGCCTGCAAACTTACTTGTTAGTTCTATCAAGCAGCCCATTTACTAGCTTTACTGTCATTTTTCAGTTTTCGGTTGGCATTATCTTCTCTCTTTATCAGCAGCTTCATCCTGAGTGCAAAAGGTTCAGTAGGTAGCATACTTGCTGATCACATTTCGATTACTCCCAGTTATTTGCTTGCCTGACTAGTACTGCCGTAGTGACATCATCAGAGAAGAGAGGTGGTCCTAGTAGCACTAGTTTTTCTGCAACCTAAAGTCCACACATAGAGAGGCCATGTTTATATGTGTGCTTGCTTAACCTATTCTAGGAACAAGTTGAGATTTTTTGTCCATGTTTATATTAGGATTTTCTTTTGGAGAATTATTTTCCGATTCAATTTCACATTTATTAAATATCAGCTGCAGTGAATTGTCTAATTTTTTAATACTATATATAAAGGTAAATGTTCATCATTTTCCCCTTTGTCATGCTAGTTGAACTATCTAACAAGAAAAGTTAATTACCTTTGTTATCTTAACAAAATTAGGCTCCTAAAAATTCTGTGGAAATAATCTCTAGTGGTTCGATGTGATATTTCTGCTAAACTAATAACTTCTCAGTAGAAGTGTAGTGTAAGTTGTTAACTTGGTATGTGTTGACTGTAAGTTGTTAACTTGGTCATTGCTCATGAAAACTCATTTAAATAAGCTTTGGTGTCTGGAGAAAAGTTGTATTCATGCCATTTCCTTACATGTTCCGTGGTATTTGATACAGGTTGATGTGGGTGAAAGACCTGTTATTGGGATTCGGTTGTATCTTGAGGGGAAGAAGAGCAACATGCTGGCCATCCACCGTCAGCATCTACCTCAAATCCTGCAGCTCCAGGATGATCCATACAACCACCAAATTCCAGAACCATATGACCGCAAGTACCTGGAACCATTTGGATCGTGGAAGCGTTTCTCTCATGTTTACACGGCGCCAGTGGAGTCAAACGACGACTCCTCAATCGTGACCGGGGCACAGCTACGTGTGAGCGGCCATGGGTTGACGAAGGTCCTCTTCCTCTGCCTCCAATTCTCCAAAGTCAGCAATGCTGCGCTTGTCAAGAACCCCGATTGGGAAGTGTCGCCGATTCTGGGCAGAAATCTGGCCTCATCTCGACGCTCATCAGCACGCATTTCTCTATGGCAGCTCAGAAGCCTGCCCCTCGCCCTGCTGATGTGAACATCAACTCGGCTGTGTACCCAGGCGGTCCACCAACACCTGTGCAGGCACCAAAGCTTCTCAAGTATGTGGACACTGCAGAGATGGTGCGCGGGCAACAGGGCATGCAGGGATACTGGGTGGTCTCTGGTGCCAAGCTGCAGCTGGAGAGGGGCAAGATATCACTACGGGTGAAGTATTCGCTGTTCACACAAGAAGGGGTTCAAGTGTACATCTGAACGTGTGATTCTCCATCTCTATTTCAATTTCAAGGGTTACTGTTACAGGCGTTGAGATACATCGAGAGGCAGGGGAAACCTGGATCGATTGGACTGCTGGATCGTGATTCTGGTGTACCCTGGCTGCCTGGCATGGATATCAGTCAAGTACTCAAGTATGCACCCGCAAGATCCTATTGCCAAATGAGAGCACACTTTTCGGCTGTACTGACTGATTCCCCCGTTTGGGAGGTTGTACGATAATACAACATAGCAAACTGATAGTTTTCTATCAAAAATTTTATGCTTGCTAGTTTCTCCTTTAGTAGAATGGATATGAGGATATATGTACTAGAGATTGTGTAAACTTAGCTCTGTACATGTGTGCTACTGGTTTACACCCGGATGCCATTCTAATTCGATGAAATTTTCTTTAGCAACGAAAGAATAGTACTAGTGTTGTTCCAAGTTACAGCATGGTCTGCGGTTGCTCTTGTATCTAAAGCAGCTTGTAGGTGGCAGAATGACCGTGACGAGCTGTCCCTGTACCAAATTACCGCCGAGCAATGACGTAACCAACTCAGTAGCACAAATCATAGGCTGACCGATTGTAGACTGTATACAGCTAAAACTCCTAAGCGGTAATAGCCTTGGCCCAAGATTACAGGGTGGTCTGGCCCACCCAGACCACCTCTAGCTCCGCCCCTGTACAGAGTTGCCTGTGCTTGTTTTATAACTGATGGGATCTAACCAAATGAGAAGCATGTTGTATAACTGATGGGATCTAACCAAATGAGAAGCATTACTTGCTTTTGCAACCAAAGGGTGATATTAGCAAGTGATCACACACCCAACCGAACATACAGCACTGACACTCTGTTATGCATCCCATTTAGCCCTCCCCCCTACACACATGCTATCCGCTAGAGACACTAGGAAGCTGGGCTCTGGAGCTAGCTAAATCCCATCACTTGCAACCATGAGTCCCGCCAACGTACCGACGAACCGCTTCGCCTATGTTTCGATGGAAACAGACCACAAGCCATGTCTGGCCAGTACTTAGCAATAAGAAAGCTTGACTGCCGAACTTGGAGCAGCTCAAAAGTAGAACATAATGTCCTTCACGTTGTCCTTGATCTTCGGAAGTTGACGCACCTCCAAGCTAGCTAGGTAACTGAGTTCAGCTCAAAGCTGAAGACAAAGGCAATCAAAGCTGAAGACAAAGGCAATCAATCAATCAATCATATGTCAGGCTATGGTGTGCAGTACAACTGAGTATAGTTGAACGGTATAAATCACATTTCAGGCCACCAATCTTTTGTTGCGCGCACACACACACACACACACACACACACACACATTCTAATTAGCCTGATGAAATTTGTAAGATCAAATCTTTCAGTTCAATAGACTGAGCAAATTTATCACCAAGCATAAATAATACATGATAAGTCAACACATCTGTCACGTGCACAAAAGCATTGTGGCATACAGAGAGCTGAAAAAGCAACAGTAAGTGATAAAAAAGGATCTATATAACATGCATGCTAGAATTTCAAGAACATGGAGCTGCTGCTCTCTTGCAGAAAAGAACGGATATAATAAGGACCATGATGAACACCTGATCAGCTATCGTCTTATCAAAGCATAGCTTAGTCGTCATTGACCTTCAAAATCCAGAATAGGAACACTTCAAAGTTTTTTCAACATAAGTAGGACATGAGATTAAACAAAAGATGAATTCAGTAATTACTTCTGCGGGAAGGGGAGCCTGACTCCTTTTTGCAGCCTGCATCTGAACATAGTAGGATTACTCCTCACAAATTCAGTCATCTCCTCTCTATCTCGCTGGGACTAAACACAATAGGAAAAGACATTAGCAAGAGTTCATCAATACAACTGCAGCATCAAAGAAAGATATTACGCAGAAATATGGAAAGGAATATTATTTTGGACAGCAAGTAAGGCTTAAATATAAAAAGAAAAAATTTGCACTTCGACAGCATGCACCTAGTGCACAAATCGTTGGCTAACATCTACAGCCATGATCTAGTACCCAAATTCTATGACTATGACTTCATAACAAAAATAAGTTAGTGACCCAACACAAGCAAACTTACTTGCAGGCTAGAGACATATACGACAGCTCAGCTATTGAATCCCTCGGTACTTCCGCATTGGCTCCTCTGCAAAATCAACACACCACAATAACTCAAATCTGAATCTTTTGGTCCTTTTCCACCTTTGTCTTGTCCTTTCTTCAACAAGGACACACGTATCTGTGTAACCTACTCCCTTCTCCAAGGATCGAATCAAAGAGCAAACAGAGATCTCAACAAAAATCACCAAAGGAGTAGTGGCAAGAGTACCGAATTTGATGCTGGGCGCTAAAGGCTAACTCCATATGTTCTGGTTTGAGTCCAGAATGCAGATTCACAAAAGGAAACCATCCATGAAAAAAAGCATCAGAAGCTAATAGTGCTACCGCTACCCACACTTGCTAAATTCTTCATTTGCACTGAATTGGGTAGAGGGGACTAGTAACTTTCGCATAGGCAAGTCAGGTAATCTATGCTACAAAACTAACTAGTTTACCACGGCACCATCTACAAGTAATGCTACCAAAGAAACCAGTCCAGTATCATCATGTATAGACACAAGAAAACAAACTGCCATCAAGACAAGACACCTAAGTTTCTTAATCTCACAAGTTACACCACACCACATTATAGACATACCTCTATCTATTTCAGCTTCAGCTGCTTTGTTCTTCTCCGCACATAATCTTTCTTGTCACTCAAGCTTCACAAATCATAGAAGAGAATGAACATGATGCAGCTCTAAATACCATACTAACCTACCGTTTGTAGATTTCAGAAAAATAATTCAACAAATTTATCTAAAATTCATGGTAAGTATTTCTAGGAAGTAATCATTACATTTAGCTGGGTGCATCACATGCCCCTGGAACGAACAAATGAAGCATGCTGTATGAAATCATGGCAATTCTTCACAACTCTGCACAAAGCAAGGCTCAATGGCGTAATGGAATAACTGCAAATCACAGAAATTGCGCACTACAAAAGAAATCATGCGAATAAAATTAACCAAAGAAAATATTTTGTGTAGGCACCAAGAGGCCTCTGATTTGTACTTTCATATATCCCAGAACAGGTTACTAATCAATTTCATGCAATTGAACAAACTGCAGTTACTGCAAGTTAATACCCAAATCCCAATTATCTTTCTGAATGGGAGGCAGTGTAGTAAGTCTAGTTTACTGCAGTGGCCCAGTGTTGTAATATAAATCTCTTAAGATCTGTTCTTTTTTACTTCTTGGATACAAATTATGAAAACAGGTAACTCATCCAGTGTTGCCAAGTACCAACTAAAATTAAAAGAAAACAGAATATTATGTCTCTAGTTTTATTTACCAAGTAGATTCATTTAAGAAAGCAAAGCCACAAGGACGAAATACTCATTTCCCTGACTACTGTAGTTACTTCAGGTTAATAACCTATTCAATACATACTAGCCGAAATAGCAAGTTCAGTGCCAAATTTCATCTTGCAATCAATTCAATGGTGACAGCCTCATGTATTACATAACCTAGAGATAGCTACAACCAGTGATTATTCATTTATTATTGTAGCAAAATTAGAAGTCCATGCTCAAAATCAGACTTTGCTGCTTACTCCACAAATATATATATTGACCTTTTCTGGGTGGGAAATGTGGGTGCGCTGGTGATTGAAGAGAATAGGCGGATTACCGCTGCTCATTTTTAACAAAGATCATCAAACATATCAGAATGTCAGATATAATAGGTGGAGCATCGCAAGTGCATGTACCTGCCTCATGCCACTCAAACAGTAAGGCAATTTCAGACGAAACAAGTTGGGAACCATGGTGCCTACCCAATCAAATAGCACATGTGCAAATCAGTGGCCGTGTCACATGGAGGTGATGCAACTACAGAGTATTACTGTTTTCAGGTTTCAACATGTGCGTGTGCATGAGAGAAAAGCTGTACCGTCGTCATGAAGAAGCGGAGCCAGGGGAGGCCGCAGGGGAAGGAGATCTCTCCGGGGAGCGAGCTCACCCTGGCAGCGGGGCCGAGGGAATAATTTTCAGGTCTTTAGTAATCAATATTTATTGTATATGTCCCGCATCCTCGAGAAAACATCCATGCATGAGCTATAATATATTGGAATAATTTTCGTCTCTGAAAATTAAGTGCGCACTCGGGCTGCCTTCTTCTTCATTTTCCTTTGGGTTTAGCAGAAGCAGCATCACTATTCAAGAACACTACGAATAATGGGGAAAAATGTTGTCATGTGTGTACCTGTAATAGAGAGATATATGAGGGACCAAAATGTAATTGTGTAAGAGATAAGGAAAGGAACCGGGAGAGAAGAAGACTCCCGAATCGATTGTTCCTCAAAATTCCACATGGTACCGGAGCTAGGTTTGGCGATGGTGGAGGCGACAGCGACGGCGGTGCGTCCAGGCGCGAGGGCGCACCGGTGAGGGCGGCGCATCCGGGCGAGCAACCGGCCGGAGGAGCAGGGGCGGCTCGCGAGCTCGCGGGCGCGGTCGCGCGGGAGCAGACGCGCCGGCCGGAGCGGCGGCGCGCAGCAGGCGCCGCGGCGTGGCCGCAGCGGCGTGCAGCAGGCACGGTGGCGCGCGTTGCTTGCAGGAGCAAGGCGCAGGCGGAGGAGCAGCGACACGAGCTCGTGCGGTCGTGCGAGCAGGGGAAGCAGAGTGTGGGTGGAGAAGGAAGTGGTGTTGGTCTGGTGTTGGTCTGACTCTGCTGCTGTCCCGATAGTGGAGAGATGCTCGTGTAGTTGAGAAGGAGGAGGTGCTGGTGTTGTGCGTGCGCGTGTGCTGTAAGTAGAGAGAAGCAAGCCAGAAGGAGGAGGTGCTGGTGTTGTGTGTGGCCAGAAGGAGGAGGAAGGGAAGCTCAGCTTGCATCAGGAAGGTACTTGGTTGAGTATTGTCTGGGAGAGAAATGGGAGATAGTCAGGGGATTGAGCAGGTTCTTGGCAAATTGGTGGAGCTGCTCACTGTGAAGAAGGATGATGCTTCATCCTCGAGTAAAGAAGCTGACAAGCTTCAAAAATTAGAGTTGATGCCTATTGAGATCAAGTTGGAAGGTGTGAGGAATTATTTGGCATGGTCTAGAAGAGCATCGCTGCAATTGCAATCAAAGAGGCTTGAGGGATTTATTAATGGGGAGGTGAAAGAACCCCAAGACAAGTCGAGCAGTGAGTGGAAAAATTGGAATGCCACTAATGCTTTAGTGGTCACTTGGTTATTCAATTCTATGACCCCTACAATTGCTAGTTCTGTTGATACAATTAATTCTGCCAAGGAGATATGGAAGACTCTTGAAAGTATGTATGCAGGTGTTGGAAATGTGATGATGTTGGTTGATATAGATGATAAAATCCATTATTTGAAACAGGGGGAGCACTCTTTGATGGATTATGTGGCAGAATTGAAGCGTTTGTGGGCTGACTTGGATCACTATGATCCTATTGAATTACCTCACCCCGATTGTGTCACCTGGGTGAAGAAATGGGTGGAGAAGAAGAGAGTCCTTCAATTTCTGAGAGGCTTAAATCCAGAATTTGAAGGAAGACGTGCTTCCCTATTTCATCTATCTCAGCTCCCTAGTCTTGAAGAAGCCATTGCTGCTATGGCACAGGAGGAGACAAGACTCAAAGTGATAAAGGGTAACATCTCAAATTCACCAAGTCAAGCTTATGTGGTAGCAGGGTCCCAAGAGACCAGACTTTGTTATAATTGTGGTGACAAGGGACATTTGATCCGTGATTGTCCTCAGCCACCAAAATCAAATCGTGGTAGGGGTCGTGGTAGAGGTGTGCCAAGAGGTGGATTTAGCCGAGGAGGTGCTAGTCGTGGTGGAAGAACAAGTTTTAGGGCTAACCATGCAGTGGTAGATGAGTGTGTCACACAATCAGTTACAATCCTACCAAATGAACTAGATGAGTTCAGAAAATGGAAGGAAGCTGGAAAGGGCTCTCAATTGAACACTCAAGAAGCAACATCCTCAAGTGACACGGTGGCTAATGCAGTTCACTCCGACTCAGGTATTTATGATCAAACTCATACGTCCAATTGGATATTAGATTCAGGGGCATCAAGGCATGTCACAGGCAGAGTAAATGAATTTACGTCTTATATACCATATTCGCATTCTTATAAGGGGATGATAAAAACTGCGGATGGAACCTCCCGTCCTATTAGAGGTGTTGGGACAGTACAATGCACACCATCTATTACCTTATCATCAGTATTACATGTTCCATCCTTTCCTGTAAATCTTATTTCGATAAGCTCTTTAATTGATCAAATGGACTGTCGGGTGCTTCTTGATCGTGAAAAATGTTTAATTCAGGAAAGGAAGACGGGAAGAAATCTTGGAATTGGAATATGGCATGATGGGCTTTGGTATCTTGATAAAAGCAGGACACGAGAAGAAATCTATTTTGCTCTATCAGCTGGTGAAGATGAAGCTAAGGTGATGTTGTTGCATTGTCGTTTGGGACATATATCTTTTGATATCATGAGAAAAATGTTTCCTCATGAGATGTCTAAGGTGAACAAGAGTATTTTAATATGTGATGCTTGTGAGTATGGGAAGCATACTAGAAGCTCATATGTGAGCAAGGGTTTGAGAAGTTTATCACCTTTTGTATTAATTCATTCAGATGTGTGGACTTCCCCTGTTATTTCTATAAGTGGTGCCAAATACTTTGTTACCTTTATTGATTGTTATTCTCGTATGACATGGGTATATTTAATGAAGCATAAAAATGATGTACTTGAATGCTTTAAGGCTTTCTATGCTTATGTGAAGAATCAGTTTGGCACTACTATCCAAATTATCCGAAGTGATAATGGAACTGAATATGTGAATAAGGAATTCCAAAGTTTTCTTTCAGGAGAAGGTATTCTACACCAGACTTCATGCCCCGATACCCCACCACAGAATGGAGTGGCTGAGAGGAAGAACAGACATCTTCTGGAGGTAACTCGTTCACTTATGTATACAATGAATGTGCCTAAATTTATTTGGAGTGAGGCAGTTTCTACTGCCATTCACTTGATCAATCGTATGCCTTCAAGAATACTTGATATGAAATCTCCTTATGAGATGCTATTTGGAAAAAATGAATTTCTAGTCCCACCTAAAGTCTTTGGATGCACGTGCTTTGTTAGAGATCATAGGCCAGGGGTTGGAAAGTTAGATTCTCAGGCCATCAAATGTATCTTTGTGGGATATCCATCTGGACAGAAAGGATACAAATGTTGGAGCCCATCTGAACGTCGTATGTTTGTAAGCATGGATGTGACATTTAGAGAATCAGTTCCCTTCTATGGAGAAAAGACAGACTTGAGCTCTCTATTTAGAGATCTAGATTCTCAAGACACAATAGGAGGTGATGAGGAAGTGGAGTCTGGGGGTGAACCTCAAGTAAGTGAGAAAAGGGTTGTGGATGGTTTAATCTCAAATCCAGTAGTGGTGAATGATGTTGTACAGGAGAGGAGAGAACAAGAACCCCCTCTAGAGAGAAATCTGCGAGTATATACAAGAAGGAGAGAAGGTCCCATGCAGCCCATCACTATTGTTGATGAAGTTGAAAGCGGTCAAGATGATCAAGTTCACTTAGGTGATAATGAGAGTGAACAATTACCTGAGTCAGGGGGAGATATGATAGATCATTCTATTGACTTACCTATTGCTCTGCGAAGAGAATCAAGAAGTACTGCAGGCAAGCCTCCAGTGAGATATGGCTTTGAAGGCGATTGTGAGGGAGAACATGGCAATGAGGTGAGTAATTATGCATCATATGAAGCCTTACCATTTGAGTATTAGGCTTTTGTGACAACTTTGCAGTCAGTTCAAATTCCAAAAAACTGGAGAGAAGCAAAACAAGATCTAAAATGGAAAAAGGCAATGCTTGAAGAGTTGGCAGCACTTGAGAAGAATGATACATGGGAGCTTGTACTTGCTCCTCATGGAAAGAAGGTGGTTGATTGTAAATGGGTATATACTGTGAAACAGAGTCCTGAAGGGAAGGTTGAGAGATATAAGGCAAGACTGGTAGCAAAGGGATATAACCAGACATATGGAATTGACTATGATGAAACATTTGCACCAGTTGCAAAGATGAGTACAGTGAGAACCTTAATTTCCTGTGCTGCTAACTTTGATTGGCCATTATATCAATTAGATGTTAAAAATGCATTCCTTCATGGTGATCTTAAGGAAGAGGTTTATATGAACATCCCACCTGGATTCTCTACTGTTGAAACAGAAGGCAAGGTACTAAGATTGAAAAAGTCTTTATATGGACTAAAACAGTCGCCAAGAGCGTGGTTTGACAAGTTTAAACGTGCAATGCTTACTATGAGATATAAGCAATGTAATGGAGATCATACTTTGTTCTATCTACATTCCAAAGGGCACATAACTATCCTAGCTGTCTATGTTGATGATATTATTATTACCGGAGATGATGCTTTCGAAGTTGAAAGATTAAAGGAGAATTTGAGAAGGGAATTTGAAATTAAAGATTTGGGACAGCTTCGATATTTTTTGGGGATTGAAGTGGTGAGATCCTCCAAAGGGATCATGCTCTCACAACGGAAGTATGTCCTGGATCTACTGGATGAGACAGGTATGCTTAAGTGTCGTCCAACTACTACACCAATAGAGCAAAACCATAAATTATGTGTTGAATCTGGACATCCTGTAAATAAAGAGAGATATCAAAGACTTGTGGGGCGTCTCATTTATCTATGCCATACAAGACCTGATATTACATATGCTGTGAGAGTAGTGAGTAGATACATGCATGATCCAAGGAGCGATCATATGGATGCAGTTTATAGAATCTTGAGATATTTAAAAAGGAATCCAGGTAAAGGGCTGCTATTCAAGAAAAATGGTCATCTGAATGTGGAAGGTTATTGTGATGCAGACTGGGGAAGCTGTGTTGATGATAGAAGATCAACCTCGGGCTGTTGTGTGTTCGTTGGTGATAATTTGGTGACTTGGAGAAGCAAGAAACAACCTGTGGTATCACGTTCTACTGCAGAAGCGGAGTATAGGGCTATGTCACAAAGTCTATGTGAGCTATTGTGGGTGAAAAATCTTCTATCAGAGTTGAAACTTTTGAAGGGCAGCCCTATGAGGCTTTGGTGCGATAACAAATCAGCTATTAACATTGCCAACAACCCAGTTCAACATGATCGAACCAAGCATGTGGAGATCGACCGCTTCTTCATTAGAGAAAAGATTGATGATGGAACTTTAAGTCTAGAATTTGTAACTTCTGGAAAACAAATTGCTGATTGCCTAACAAAAGGATTAAGTGCTAGAGAGTGTGAGTCTTCATGTAACAAGATGGGCATGATAGATATGCACTGCCCATCTTGAGGGGGAGTGTTGTCATGTGTGTGTACCTGTAATAGAGAGATATATGAGGGACCAAAATGTAATTGTGTAAGAGATAAGGAAAGGAACCGGGAGAGAAGAAGACTCCCGAATCGATTGTTCCTCAAAATTCCACAAAAAATATACTACCCACGAGTATCGCTACAGTGGATAGTCAAGTCAACAACATTTCCGTACGCTGGACAAAGATTCTCCTTTGTGGATGATCTATACTAGCCAGTTCCCCCGCGCGTTGCGCGGGCATGAGCAAGCATGGTTGTTGATTGGGACACAAAAAATTATAGAAGCTTCAAGTTATGTCTGTTGTAATCATACACGGGAAAAGGTTCGAAATTGGACAATTTACAGAACCTGCTGTTTTGTACTTTGCAAAAAATTCTAAGCGAAGCAATTAGTCTTAGACTCCGTGTGCTTTGCCATGTACCTGAGTTTGGAGCAAAAGGTAAAGATCAGCACACATTGGCAGAAGATGAGCACATAAGGGACTTACATCATCAGGTAGCACGCTTAGATGTATTTGGAAACTTTTTAATTTGGACCTGTTTCAGGTTTGCAAGAAAAAAGAGGAAAAAAATCTATCTGTAGTGAAATGGCTCATAAATCCAACAACATATGATGATTCCAGCAACCGAATACGGAAATAAGTTCATGAAGACTGCACTAAAGTGGGAAGCGGCATAAAGGGCAAACAAAGAGTCCAGTGTCCACTGGCTGTTTTGGGATGGAACACATGAATCTTTTAGCATGGAACATATTAGCTTGTTTGAATTTCTCTGAATGCTGATATAATAGTATTTCAAAAAAGGGCAAACAAAGAGTCCAGTGTGCATTGATTGTTTTGGCATGGAACACATGCATATTTTAACATGGAACACATGAGCTTGTTTGAATTTCTCTGAATGTTGATACCACATCGTTTCAAAAAATAAATGCTTCAGGGGTGTTTGAAAAAATGACAAAGCAAAGTGCTAGCATTTACCGTTATGTCTTGTGTGGGCGATGGACGTTGACATGTTTACCTCTCGGGTTGCTGTAGCATATTAGAGTGGAGCACCGACCTCTGTAACCAACGGAAATGATAGCGTTTTGTTTTTTTTCAAATAATTTCTGCACCAAATAACATAGCAGTTAGCCTTGAAATAGGACTTTATTGATATCACCGTAGATATATCATAGATGCCAAGTGTCTGTGCTTTGTGGGGAAAAATCTGTCTGTACTTACCCTTTTTTGGTGAAAAAAAAACTGTCCGTACTTTATTTTAAGCATCAGGGAACTTGCTGTTTATTTCTATATGTTTAATGTACGGTGATATCAATAAAGTCCTATTTCAAGGGTATGAGTAGTAGATAAAAGATATGTAAAGACAGAGTAAGCACGGTACCCCTAATCAAATAAGCACTACAGTTCTATTTGCATGATGTAACCCAATTCAGTGAAGCGACATAAATTAAATCATATATATCAGATACGTGAAGTAGGAGTGGCAGGTATTTGACATGACAGCACTTACCTGGAAGCTATGGACTCTGAATTGGTCGCAGCCTCTCAGCGATCGACGGCGAAGGCCGATAGTGCGCAGCAGGCATGAAAGCCCAAAGCCTAGAATAATAGCAATAGTAAACCAAGAAAACTTTCGGGGGAAATCAGGGCAGAGTGCTTTGTAAAATTATTTTGTACTGTCCAAATATAGGTTCAATTGACAGTAGAGCTCTGTGGGTCTGAATGAAAAATCAGGGATACATTTGTGGAGCTCATGTGTAACAAAAAGGGAAACACATGTTAGGTGACAAATCTTTTGACTATAAACAATTAGAAGCGTATGAAATTTAATTCACATTTTGGCAGTGTGTTTAATCTATTGGCAGTTATTTTGTGAGAGCCAACCTCTGGAGAACTAACAGCGCAGTTGAAGTGTATAAAACAAAAGTAAATGCAGGACATTGTAGATAATTTACGTTGGAGTGTTGCGACGTGTTTGGATGATCACACTTTGCCGTAACTGGAGACCGGACCTTCAATAAGCATACTTCTGAAAATAAAAGCAAAAGCCTAAGCTTAAGAATGGATAAAACTGAACCTTTGAAATTGTGTGCATCTTTAAACCCTAAAAGTAACATACTGATGGAACAATGCTCTGCTTGCATCAGAGTGGAAACAAATTTTATGAAGTAGATGAAGGGAACCAAAGTGGGATGCCTCACCTAGCACTGATGTTTCTTTTGGTGACTGGCAGCACCCAATACACATGCATCATCTCCATTTGTTGTTGGCACATGAGGATCGATCAATTGGAGCAGAGGCTATTCAAAAATTAATTGAGAAGTATGGTTATTTATTTGGCAAAGGAAGGAAGACATGGCATGGCATGAAAGGAATATGTAGACGTACCGGATTGCAGTGACCGATCGAAATCTGAATTATATTTGAATAGAGTTAGCCGAAGAAATCCCTGGAAACCATTTTTTTGTTGAGGGCAGGCAGAGGCTCGATGTGGATCGAGGTTGAAGAACCCCTGAAATCCCAATCCTGGGTGAATCATGGATAAACACTTAATCTCAGTGACGCTATACAGTAGTTAAAAGGGGAGAAAACAGCAATGGAAGAACACATAACCTTAAACAGTCCTCCAGCCAGGCCACACTGCTATGGTCTGGCCACGCCGGGGCTCCCGTGCTGGATCGACGCAACCCTGGAATCAAATCGATGTCGCCAATAACAGATTCTGCACATATACATGAGCACATATAAGTGAATGTGATTTTATTTTTTCAAGCAAGGATGCACTGATTGCATCATGGCGCCTATGCCATACCTCTGCTCCTATGGGCAATGGCCTATGATTTATGCAAACATTAGGTGCTGTAGAGAATAAGAACACAGATTAAAAAATGGTTTCCATGGTCTGCATGTGTCTAAGTTTCGATGCCAATTTATAATCTTAGAACCTAAACGAA
Source organism: Saccharum hybrid cultivar R570 (assembly GCA_038087645.1). NCBI lineage: Eukaryota > Viridiplantae > Streptophyta > Magnoliopsida > Poales > Poaceae > Saccharum > Saccharum hybrid cultivar. The sequence goes on from JAQSUU010000259.1 coordinate 15,349,566, forward strand.
CAGGAATCTGCAAAAGTATTTTTAGGAATCTATAAACAGGTAAAAATACATTAACCGTAAATGATATGAAGCATCACCTCGTTCTCCGGCAGGGAAACAAAGGCAGAACCTCCTCCTCCAGCAGGGAAATAGAGGCAGAAGTGGTCAGGAACAGCGTGGAGAATAGGACCTGGCGACATCCCCTGAATCGGTTAACAGATCGGTAAACAGATAATAGCGCAACAGCATATAGATGTCGAATGGGTAGATGGTTGTGTGCTTTGAAGAAAAATGGAAGCACACTGCAAAAAGAGATTGTGTAGACCAAAAAATGGATCTGTACCTTCATCCTAGCATCATCGTTGGGGATTCTCGGTTGAGCAGACCTGGTTAATGGATCTGTAGAAGAATCATGAGCACGCAAACAGAGAACACGGCATGGAGGGAAAGAGGACCTCTGAGAGGGGGACTGTGATGAGACGCCAGCGGTGCACCAAGCGCTGGGGCCTGGGGAGCAGATGGCGCGGACGGCAGACCGGTGTGGCCGCGAGGCGATGGCCCGGAGCGCAGGCCGATGGAGAGGACCGTGCCGGTGGCAGGCACCTGCATCGGCCGGCCGGGGAGGTCCTGTATGTGAGGCCGCGGCGACCCTGGGCGGGAGCGCGGACGGCGGCGGGTAGAGCGTCCCTGCAGGGGGCGGCACCGGAGGGGATTGCCGGGGGCAGCGCTGGAGGGGAGGGGCGATGGCCGAGGTAGGGGCGGCGCTCGGTCGGGGACGGAGCATGCGAGGGTGCGAGAAGGGAGGAGAAGGTTCGGGAGCGATCGAGTGAGCGGATGAGGAGAGAGAAGCTGGGAGGGAGGTTCCTTTTTACCTATGGCTGGGTGTGCTGGATGGCGACGGTGCGGCATCGTGCGGTAAGGGGAGAACCGGTGACATGGCTCGCTGAGGAGCGTTTTTGGTATACAGCCATAAAGATAATAGTTATATATCTGAATGATACTGTAGCCCAGGAATTCCATGTTGAGTTGTTGACCAATAAAACATATACTATGTAAATAAATTAACAAGAGAGGAGATTGCCGCACACCTCTGCGCTGCCGGCCCGGATCCGCTGCCCTACGCACGCCTCCGCCGGCCTGCGTAAGCCGCAGCCTCCTTTTTTTTCCGAGAAGCCAGACAGATATGCTGTTCCTGTGGGTCCCACTAGTCAGTGTAAGAAACTTAACAGATGTCAACGGAAGTGGCAACGAGGGAAGTGTGAATTTAATTCGATGGCAGTGAGGAAAATCTGGAAATTTTGATGGCAACGAGAGAAGTGCTATATTTTTTTTAGTCGCAATGAGGAAATTTTCTCCTCAAAGAAAGGAGTTAGGTACCTTTTTCTTTTTCTCTCTCTCCATGATGACCTTTGTACCTTTTGAACAACGTTGTGGACTTGTGGTTCCAGAAACTGAGATGATGATATAGATGAAGAAAATTCTCTGAATCTGCCACTGATTGCAAAGCCTGCTTTGGCCGAAGTGTGGTGTGCTGGTTACACAACTGTGCATTCTCACTGGTAAAAAAGAATTTGTTTCTAGCAATCAAATGGCTGGAAAAAAATACAAGGGAAAATGGTATGCTCTTTTCCTTATATTTCATTTTTTTTTTGACAACATTCCTTATATTTCATTAAGCATGTTTGAGTGGCCCACTGGAGTTGAGCGATGTGGTTCCTATGACTTTAAAATCACGGTAACTGGTTACTGGCATATGGGGTCCTTGCTCTGTCAGAGTGTCAGGCCCACATGTTAAAGACAAAGTCATGGTGCCCTTCAACGCCACATGGACAACAAGTGCCCAGGATTTCAGTATTTCACAGGAAAGGGACATCCTAATTATTTTATTTATTCAAATAAGTTTCTGCAGTCCGCAGTTCCTGAGCAATGCTTGGGACTAAAAGTTCGGCCAAACAGGATTAATGTGGCTTGAAAAAAAGGAAGAAAAAGAGCTACTTTGTCAATAAGAATACATTTCATATTATATAAGAGATATAAGTTGCCCATGTTCATATACTTGAGAAGAAGGTGCTAATTAACCGATTACTAACAACATATAGAACTACAGAAGAGTCAAATAGGCAATAGCTAGCAGCAGCCGCTACGCGGCCAGACAGCGAAAGTAAAGTCCGGAGATGGAAGAACGCTTCTAGAAGCTGATCCAGCCTAGCCAGACATGAATAAGTTAGGGTATGGAAGAACGCTTGATCATGCCGGCCCAGACAGTGAAATTCAGGCCCAGTCAAAATAGGTGCATATTTCACACTTCGAGGAATAGGTGCATATTGTGTAAATAGGTGCATATTGTCTATATCACACTTCAAAAAAAGTGCATATTTCACACTTCGAGGAATAGGTGCATATTGTCTATATCACTCATCTTGTGTAAATTACTCCCTCTATTTCAAAATAGGTGCATATTTCACACTTCGAGGAATCAACTAATATAATAAAGTTTAACTAGATTTATATAGCATTTGTATCTCTAAATAGGTTTATATTATAAAGATATGTGACATGATTAATTTAATGGTGCAAATATTAATATTATAAATATGGATATTTTTATATATGGGTAAAATTTAAGATTGTCTGATTGTTCGAAGTGCAAGATATGTACTTATTTTGAGACGTCGAGAGTAAATAGAGCATATACGGTACCTGAGAACTCACAACTTTGCTCTGTTACTTGGCGCCTAGCTTCCTCCTTCCTTTTGGTGCAGCCCTAAACATCAGTGAACAGCCATCTTCCATGTCCAGACAGTCCAGTACGTCTACATCACGAGTCCAACCGCCGAGACACGATCGGATCCTTTTCATTTTTTTTTTCTCCTTGTTGTGCCTGTCCAGTCCTCCAGGCTCCAGCCTTCCAGAATCCCCATGGAACCTTGGCTGCTCCTTCCCTATGCTCTGCGGTTGCATGCTCTGACGATTGATTGATTGAGGCCATTGTAAAGCAGGTAGAAGTGGAAGAAGCAAACACTGCAAGCTGCTCCTTACAAACTGCATGCACGCTCTAGCCTGCTGTCCATTGCTGCTCATGCTCTCCCGATGAGCTCCACCGATCATAAACATAGATAGACATCAGCAGCCATGAAACCAGTTAGTACCTCGCTAACCCATTTGCGGATATGAGATCCTGGCTTACTTTGTAGCCAGTAACTTGTGCCTCACTTGGGAGCAAGGAAGCCAAGAAGCTCATCCGTAGGCTAAAATGTGACGGAGCTCTCGAAATTCGGCGAAATGTAGCAGCGGCAGCCGCTGCCCGCCCGCGAACGGAGCACCCCATATATATGGGGATCAGAGATGCCCAAAGTGACTGCTTCGTGTAGGACATGTCACTTTCACGAATGGGGACGGAGACGGGAACGATAGGCTGGAATCACCGAAAAAACAATAAGACGGCGAGACTTTGGTGCCTCGACGAAGTTTCTTTCTTAGAAACTAAGGCTCGACTGTCAACGCCGGAAATTTCCAGGAAGCTTCCGCCGTTCCGCGGGGTATTTTCTAGTCCCAAAGGAAACTACCTGGAAGCTGCCTGCAGGCGGAGGCCGGAGGATGGATGACAGTGACGCTGAACGGCTGAAGTGCTGAACCATGCAGAGGGAACTCTTTGGCCGCGTGGACGAGGACGACGACGGAGGGTTTTCATCGAGGGCTGCGAGCCTGCGAGAACGAGGGCTGGCCCGTCTGGGCGTTGTTGCATTGGCAGCACCGGCACACAACGCACTGATGACATGTTAATTGGATGGTGCTGCATCGATCGCTCAAGTGGGCTGCTCTTTTTCTTCCGGCAATGATTCCTAGCTACTTTCCTTTTGGAACGGTGGTGAGACTGGTTGAAACTCAAAACACGCGGCGCCGAATCGGATCAGGTACCTGGACGTATTACTGCTTGTCCTGGGACGGAAGAAGCGATCGTATTTACCAACAGCAACGTCTCGGAACTCCGGAGTCCCAGCACAGTGCTCCTACCCTCCTATGAAAGGACAGGAAAAAAAAAATTTGTGGGCCGTGGGCCAATTCGATTGATGGGTCGTGCTGTTCGCTGGAACTTGTTGAGCATGACGAATGACCACCACCATATGTGGCACGTGTGCAACCGGTCCGGTCACGGCAGCAAGCAAAGGTTTCTTCTCTCCAGAGTCCAGACTCGACGTCCAGGGGAGAATTGATCGTCATCCCATGCGGCGGCGCGGTGGGCGGAGCAACTAGCGCGGTCGATGTCAATCTCCGTACAACACTACAACTAGTGCGGTCTCGTAATAGACAGCGCAAGCAGTGATGGCGATTCATCAATTAGATTAGAAAAATCTATCTATATATATAAAAGATGCATGGTCGGTGTCAATCTTGCTGTCGTGTTCTTCCTGAGCTTTTTGTTCCATTCATGGTCCTCGGTTCCCACTAGAGTAGGAGACAGCGACGAGTTGCGCGCGGTTGGGCCAGGGCTGCAATTGACGAATCCGGGGAAGCGAGTCGGCCCCGATGAGATGCTGCACCGGCGGCAAAAAGAGTGGGTTATTTCTCCACGTCATAAGTCGACAAGATGAAGATGCGCCCCCAACTTTTAGCATCCTGATCACTCTCGTCGACGAAACCCGCGCTCCGTATTTGTTTTGATGTTCATTGGTGAAAATGTGCCTTTCCTAATTTGATTAGAGAATTGCACAGCCGTGACAAGAAAAGCTGCTAAATTTAGGGCCCCTTGCTGATCATCTGTCATGGAATGGGTTAATAATAATTTCACCGTGGAAAGAATCCTATAATCCACCTCCAGCTTACTAAGATTATAGTTGAACCAACAATAATTCTTTGTTTATCAACCTACTAAGTACTATATTAGTATAAAAAAAAGATGAGTACATAACCGCCATTAGATGGTACAGTATCCAAAACTTCTTTGCTTGATTCACCTCACCTACGTGGTCAACAGACCACTATCCCTACTTTTTTCAAGAGATGATGAATTATGAAACCCCCTGTCCGTTTGTCATCTACTCCTAATAATCTAGAAAAGTCCGTAGACCTCACCCCGCGTGTGTTGCGAATTGTTGAACAGTGCTCTTCACAATAAAATTGTCTATCTAGGCGAGCCACGTTAGCACGCTGCCACCAATTTTCACACGCGAAGTATTCGCATCGCATCGCCGCCGGCAACCAATCGATCCCCTGTGGTGTACGGCCCACTACCGGGTGGGCCCGGGTCGTTGGCCTATAAAATGATGATTCTGCGGCCAGCCGGCCACACACCACAATCACTACAGCAGTAACTACCAGCACAGCGGAGGAGAGTCGCAGAGCAGAGGCCAGAGGGATCAAGCGGCAGCGAGCTCGATCGACTGACCTTTTGGGTTTCCCTCTCCCATGGCGGGCGCGGGTCTTGTTCCGAAGGCCATTGTGCTCGCCCTCGGCGCCGGGGCGTTGGGCGGTCCCGACGCGCTGCGCCTCCTGCTCCAGCTCGCGGGCCGGATCAGCCCCGCCGTCGACCTCGCCATCTGCCTCGTCGCCATCAGCCTCCTCACCGCCCCGCTTCTCGGCACCATGCTGCTGGCGCGCTTCGTCCGCAAGGCGCGCCCGGCGCCGCCGCCGCCGACGGACCTCTTCGCCCAGGTGACCGCGACGGTGTCCGTCGGCGCCGCTCTCCTCGTCACCGCGTGCCTCCTCGCCGTGCCCGGCGGCGCCGTCCGCCTCCCGATCGACTTCGCCGTCGAGAACCCGATCGTGGTCACCGTCCTCGCCATCTGCGCCGCCTTCCCCTTCGTCGCCGCCGTGCATTTGCGGGCCCGCAGCTTCTTCCGCGGGGCGGGTAGCGTAGGCGGGCCCGCGTCTGCTACGCCCGCCACGACGATCAAGGTCGTCGCGGTTTTCCTGGTCGCCGTGTCGTCCCTCGTCGCATCCTTCGTCGCGCCCGGTGGATTCGACGCGCACGCGCGGCTCCTCTTTCCCGAATTCCACTGGCGGAGGAGCGTGGTCACCATGCCCGTCGGGGTTGCAATTGCAATCGTAACGGCCGCCGGCACCACGCTTCTCGTCCGGTGCTCACGCAGGGCGCGTAATGCAACCGGCGCCGGTGGTGGCGCCGCTGCTGCTACAAGCTGACGCCCCCCCCCCCCCCCCCCCCCCCCCCCGTGGCGTCGCCATCGTTACCCTCTCCTGTCTCCTTGTCGGTATCGCGCATGTGTGGCCCGGACTCGAATTGAGCACGCATGCCTTGCTTAGTACAGTAGTATATGATATACCCGTGTCGTAGTATAAATAACAGTAGCTTTCTATTCCGGTATGCTAGTATACTGCCTCTGCAGCTTCTTGATTTGACAAGAATTGGGCTGAGATTGTTATAGCGGTGAAATTTTGAACGGGTCGAATTGGGGCGAGATTATTACTGGCGGCGGCGGGTCGGTGACGGTGAGGGTGAGTCTGAATGGATGGAATTAATGGGTGATATTACGACTTCCGAGTACTTGTCAATTGTCACGGTCTCGCGAGCTGCACCCTATTGTGCGTTTCGGTACTGCCAGTGAGGCAGCGAGCATCATCAGCTTGGCTCGTTTTTTTCAGAGAAAAAATAGCCCTATCCAGGGTCCAGGCATACACCATCTGGGACGGGGGAGGTCCTAAAGATCACATGCGCTTCTGGTACTGTACCTCGTACGTGAGCGATTTTTGGATCTCTCGTGCATGGCGTTTCTCTTCTCTAACAGTTCAATCTTGGATCTCTCTGTACATAAGCATAGTATTTGGCCTAACCAGTCCTTATAAGGTTCAGGAACAATAGACGCCACAATCAAAGAGCAGATACTAGGATCCCACCCAATAAGATTATAACAATCTGTCTACCAAACATTCGGTTGTTCTAGGTTGCTGGGAGAGCCAGAAACAACCGAATCCTCAGACTACCCAAAACTGAATGTTACAGCAGCATATAACACACGAAATACAGATCATCTGATCAAAATCTGATGTTGAAAGTATTAAAGACAAACAGATACATAACAAGCCAACCTACATGGATGAACTCTAAATACAGTTGAAGCAAAATTTACACCATCAAAGACACAAATTTACACTAAAACAATCTATGTAAGTTTAACAAGAAACCACTGTAATTTCAAGTACATGTTACACTAATCAAGCATAACTAACTAAGACACTACAACAGGCAAAAAAATTCCAGTACTGCGAATCTGTGATGTGATACAGTACTTGTGTTGTGTGTTGTGAGATCTCTGTGAACGCGGTGCGGGGGGGTAACGTCGTGGGTTACCGAAGCTGTAGTCTCCCGTGACCAACTCTGAGTCCATACGACCACGAGGTTGGTTGTCGTATGTTCTTGCTCTGACTGAGATGTGGAGCCTTCCGATTGCTGCTTGTGGTGAGGCACCGTCGTCCTGGTTCAGTCATCTCCTCGTGGTCATATGGTACGGAACATTTCCCCATCTCCTGCTCGGTGTGAAAGAAGATGGAAATAAGCATCTGTGAGGACCTGATGGATTTGTTCAATCTCAGGTTCATGCTATGTAATCTTGTGTGTAAACTTCACTTGTACTTACAGTTGTACTCTGCTGAAAGGTTGAATTTCTCTTTCGTGGTCTTGATTCTTGCCACAAAAAGAAACCCCAGAGAACCATTCCCTGGCTGCACAGCATAACTTAATATGAACCGACATGTATTTCCAGTTATTTCAGAGAAAACATAACTGTGCATTCTCTTTTTTTTCTCGAACACGACTTCACGTGTCATTGCATTAAGAAAGAAGAAAGCCGAAAAAACGGCGAGCACAATGCAGCTGAGGGGAGACCCCCAGCGCCGGTTACAAACCACAGAGAAGGTGGTTGGGAACCCAACAACAACAAACACAACGAAATAGCAAGAAAATAAGAGATAGGACCCTCCACCAAATAACGCAATGGAGCCAACTCAGGAGATGTAGCCGTGGTGGCGAAGAGGCCACCGAGAAGGCGACCGAGGCGGCCGCCGAGGCCCACGCGGCAAAGCATCTGCGAGGGGGCATCACACGCTCGGCAGCGACTGCCCGAGGTGGAGCCAAACGCGACGTTGGTGACCGAGGACGGTCAAGCAACAATGACGCCAACAACTACGGCGACACCGACATCCGAGTTGGACGGACCAAAGCAGCAGTTCACGCACAACACAAACACCTACAACTCCAGGCACAACTACTCCAGCCACAGAGGTGGGGCACGACCGCAGATGGCACAGCGAGGAGGGTGCATCAACGGAGCCTTCAGGAAGGAGATGACGCCCGCGGACGCCAACTTCGTTGAGACGGTCACCCAAAGGAACTTTCATTCCCAAAACAAGCCCCAGCAGTCGCCGCCGACGAATTGAGCAAGCGACAACGCCTCTAGGAAGGTGATGACGCAGGCACGCCACTGTTGTCGGCCCAAGGCATGAAGCCTGGCGGGGTTTTCACCCCTGCTCGCTGTCGGCCGTCGCTGCCGCTAGGGGGAAGACGGCCATCGTCGCTCCGGTGGATCCAGCCGCCCGCCGCCACACCCGGGCTGGAGAGGATGACCACCACCGCCCCACCGGACCGCCTCGCGGAGGCGCCACGGCCGTCGGAGATCGGCGCGGGCCGCGCAGGCCACCGTCGCAGGCCCAGGGCAGGCGCCGCCACTGCGTGGGCCACCGGCAAGCCACCGTCGTGGCCCCGGGCAGGCGGTGCCCAGGGCAAGCGCCGCCGTCGCGCGGGCCCTCGGCGCGGGCCAGGCGAGCCCAGGCCAGCCGCCGAAGATGAGCCCGTCGGGCCCCCGAGCGCTAGGCCGCCGCACCATAACCGGGATCCGGTGAGGTGCGACCCGGGGGCGCCAGATTCGGCGTCGGGCCTCCAGAGCCGCCGGTAGGAGAGCCGGATCTGTCGCTCGGCCGGTCACACGGCGCTGGAGGAGGTGGGGTGTGGAGGTTGAACCCAGGGGCGCCCAAACGGCGCTGGGACACCGGATCCGCCGGTAGGAGAGCCGGATCTGTCGCTCGGCCGGTCACACGGCGTTGGAGGAGGTGGGGTGTGGAGGTTGAACCCAGGGGCGCCCAAACGGCGCTGGGACACCGGATCCGCCGGTAGGGGGGCCTGATCCGGCGGCCGGCCGGTCGACCGGCGTCGGAGGAGGTGGGGTGGAGGGGGCTGAGGAGGGGGGTGGAGAAGGGGAGGAGAGAACACAGGGGGACGCCGCTTGAGCACCCCTACTGGCCGCCGCCACCGACGCGGAGGAGAGGCGCGGCGGCGGCCGAGCCGGCGGGGAAGGGAGGCCGCGCTCCGGTGACGGCAGGGGCCCTCGAGTCGCCCCGCAAGGAGATACGCGAGGGGTGGTTGTTTTCTCCTAACTGTGCATTCTCACTGGTAAAGAAGAATTGTTTCTAGCAATCAAATGGCTGGGAAAAAATACAAGGGAAAATGGTATGCTCTTTCCTGATTTCATTACCTATCGATAAAGCTAAGCATCTTTGGGTGGCCCAGTGGAGTTGAGCGATGTTTCCCATTGACGTTAAATTAAAATCACGGTAACTTCTTACTGGCATGTGGGTCCTTGCTCTGTCAGGCCCACGTGTAAGTGGAAAGTCACGGTGCCCTCAGCGGGACATGGACAACCAAGAACCAAGTGCCCAGGATTTGACAGGAAAATAACCTTCTAATTATTTTTTATTTATTATTCAACGAAGCTTCTGCAATCTTTATAATACGAAAGCAGGGCCAAGCTCTGGCACCTGAGAGTGCCAGTCGCTGGCCGTTCCCGGCCGTCCGATCGGCCGGGTGGATGGCCGGATCGGGCGAATCCTGGACATTTTGCAAAAAAAACCCTCGAACTTTGTTGAAATCAATCCATAGACCGACTTTCTCTCACAAAAAAATTTTACGAAAAAAACCTTGGACTTTACAATAATCAACCCGCAGTTCATGCTTCTCAATGGGCCGGCCTGCCTCAATAGGCCAAAAACGGCCCGCGAACCTCTTTGTCCTGTTTAATGGTTTTATCTTTTCTTCAAAAACCATATATCTCTCAAAAAAACATATAAAACCAAACAAAAAAAACATAAAAATGCAATATCAGTCGTGTTGACTTTATTATGAATAGATGTATGCATTAAACTTAAAATATCATATGCTTTACTGTATTCTATTCGATACAGTAGCAATTCTATACTTTTTCGTAAATGATTAATTTGTAGTTTCCACCACATGTGAACTAAAAATATCTCCACTACCTTAAATCCAATATCATATACCCTTTCTCATGATCTTTGGTGGCCAATTAATTTAACGCCAACCCGAAATATAAATACTCAAATATAAATTCTACCGTACATACTTATACACAAAAAAAATACATATGGTATATAATATTTCGTACATTCTCATACGCAAGCACATCATGTCTCATACATAAAAACTTGAAATGAATACACACAAAAAACAACATACTTCAACTATACGTGGTACACATATCCTATAGATAATCACCGAGACCTACAGTACCCAAACCCCCACATTATACATCAATCCTTCATAAAAAAAAGAAGCAATGAACAAGTCGTGACAACATAAATGAATTACCAAACTGGCTCAAAATGGTAAGCACTCCATATGGGCGCGCGGCAACGCCGCGCGTTGCTTTCTAGTGCTTAGGACGAAAGTACGGCCAAACAGGATTTAATATGGCTTGAAAAAAAAAGAGTTAGCAATTTACTTTGTCAATAAGAATACATTTTCACATATAAGTTGCCCAACTTCATGAAGATTAGGAGTGCTTGAGAATAAGGCGCTAATTTAACAACAATTATTAACAACAGCAGAAGAGTCAAATAGGCAACACACAACAGCCGCCGCTACGCGGCCTGATAGTATTTTTTTTATAAGGGTCAGACAGCGAAATTGAAGTCCGGCTATAGAAGAACGCTTGTAGAAGCTGATCCAGCCGGCCTAGACACTGAAACTAAGGTCATGGAACAACAACGCTTCTAGAAATTGACCCACACGGCCCAGCAGACATTTTTTTTCTTTTTTGATGAAGACTCAACTTATGTTGATAGGACGTTAAAACCAATCATCCAATCCAATTGTACGGAGGTGGTATAAATTATGAAGGAAGGAGGCTTTTCAGCGAATTCGACAGCTGCAATATATGATGATTGTAATACTATATGGAGTGGATTTCAAGATTTTTCTATTGAGCATTGCAGTAGGGAGGCAAACCAGGTGGCCCATAATTTAGCAGGAAGAGCTAGACAACACAGATAGACCATGTTCGCTTGTCTTATAATTCGAACTTGTCATCTTGTTTTTTCAACCGGAACAGTATTTTTCTCCCACAGCAAATCAACGAACAGTACTTTCAGCCATGACTTTTCAGCGAAACGAACATGACCTAGAATTGTATTTGGGTCGATGAGCCCCCTAACTTTATTTTAGACCTTGTAATCAACGATGTAACAATCTTGGATGAATAAAGTTTGCCCATTGCTTAAAGAGAGAGAGAGAGACGGTAAACATGTAGCCTGCAAGCTACGGAACAGACATCGCAAAGCATCACATATAGACAGTGAAATTCAAGTCCGGCTGGAACAATGCTTCTAGAGGCTGAACCAAGCATAACTCACCTTGTGTAAATTAAATAGAGCATGTATGTACCTGAGAATAGATCTCTACAACTTTGCTCTGGTACAGTACTCGGCGCTTTCTTCGTTCCTTTTGGCGCAGCCCTGAACATCAGTGAAACCACAGCCATCTTCCATGTCCAGTATGTTGTTTGTTGCAGTACATCACAAGCACTGCCGGTGCCGTCGTGCCGAGAGCCTTGTTGGCATACCTAGCCTCCGAGACGCGATCCTTTCTTTGCTGTGCCTGCCCCAGTCACCCCGTAGCCCAGAATCCCCAGTTCTGCATCATTGTTGTACTCTGTAGTTGCTCTGACGATTGATTGAGGCCATTGGAAACCTCCTGCAACTGAAAACTGCTCATAACAAACTGCATCTGCTTGCATGCTCTACTTTGCTATCCAATGCTCCCGATGAGCTCTACCAACAGCCATCAATGTGTTGCGAATTGTTGAACAGTGCTCTTCACAATCCCCTGTGGTGTACGGCAACCAATTACCAATCAATCCCCTGTGGTGTACGGGTGTGGGTGGCCGGGTGGGCCCGGGTCGCTGGCCTATAAAACGATGATGCTGCTGGCCAGCCAGCCAGCTACACACCACATCACTACAGCAGTGACTACCTGCACAGCGGAGAAGAGTCGCAGAGCAGAGGCCAGAGGGATCAAGCGGCAGCGAGCTCGATCGACTGACCTTTTGGGTTTCCATCTCCCATGGCGGGCGCGGGTCTTGTTCCGCAGGCCATTGTGCTCGCCCTCGGCGCCGGGGCGTTGGGCGGGTCCGACGCACTGCGCCTCCTGCTCCAGTTCGCGGGCCGGATCAGCCCCGCCGTCGACCTCGCCATCTGCGTCGTGGTCATCAGCCTGCTCACCGCCCCGCTGCTCGGCACCATACTGCTGGCGCGCTTCGTCCGCAAGGCTGGCCCGGGCGGCGGCGCCGCGCCGGCGACGGACCTCTTCGCCCACATGACCGCGATGGTGTCCGTTGGCGCCGCCTTCCTCGTCACCGCATGCCTCCTCCTCGTGCCCGGCGGCGCCGTCCGCCTCCCGATCGACTTCGCCGTCAACAACCCGGTCGTCGGCACCGTCCTCGCCATCTGCGCCGCCTTCGCCGCGCCTCTGCGGGCCCGCTTCTTCCGCGGGGCGGGTAGCGCAGGCGGGCCCGCGCCTGCTGCTGCGCCCGCCACGACGATCAAGTTCCTGGCTGTGGCCGCCATTTCCCTCGTTGCCTCTTTCGTCGCGTCCGGTGGGTTCGACGCGCTGCTCCTCTTTCCAGAATTCCACTGGTGCAGGTGCACGGTCACCCTGCCCGTCGCCGTCGGGGTCGCAATTGCAATCGTAACGGTCGCCGGCACCACGCTTCTTGTCTGGTGCTCACGCAGGGCGCGTATTGCAGCCGGCGCCGGTGGTGGCGCCGCTGCTCGGACAAGCTGACGCCCGTGCCGTCGCCATCCTCACCCTCTCCTGTCTCCATGTCGGTCTCGCGCATGCGCTGCCCGAACTCGAATCGAGCACGCATGCCTAGTATTAGCAGTAGCTTTCTACTTTAGCCTCGTTTAGATGCTAAAAAAATTTCAACCCGATGAATAATATCACTTTCATGACAAATATTGTCCAATCGTAGACCAACTAGGCTCAAAAGATTCATCTCGTGATTTCCAACTAAACTGTGTAATTAGTTATTTTTTTACCTACATTTATTACTTCATGCATGGGTCCAAAAATTAATGTGATAGAGAGAGTGAAAAAATTTCAAACTTTTTGAATGCATCTAAACAAGGCCTTATTCCGTTATGCTAGTATACTACCCTCTACAGCTTCTCGATGACTTTGATTTGACAAGAATTGGGCTGAGATTGTTATAGCGGTGAAATCTTTAACGGGTCCAATTGGGGCGAGAAAGATTGTTACCGGCGGGTCGGTGACGGTGAGTCTGAATGGATGGAATTAACGATTTCCGAGTACCTGTCATTTTGTCAATTGTCACGGTCTCGCGAGCCGCGAGATGTTGTTTCCTCAATCGAAACAGTACACCTGCAGCACCCTATTGTGCGTTTCGCGGTTTCGGTATTGCTATTATTGGTGAGGCATCGAGCATCTCATCAGCTTGGCTCGTTTTCCAGAGAACAAAAATAGCCCTATCCAGGGTCCAGTCGGTCACTGAATCTGCATCCATCTGGGGGAACAGGGGAGGTCCTCCAGATCACATTCGCTTCTAGTACTGTACCTCGTAGGTGAGCGATTTTTGGATGGCGTTTCTCTTCTCTAACAGTTCAATCTTGGATCTCTCTGTACACAAGCATAGTATTTGGCTTAACCAGTCCTTGTAAGGTTCACAAACAATAGACGCCACAATCAAGAGCAGATACTAGATCCCACCCAAAAATTAAAAAGAAAAGTCCATCTCCAACTGCCCCCTTCCATATTCCTCGTTCAGGCTTGGACTATCCGTCCTTTACGCTCATAGCAAAATCATATATTCCCGATCATCTCCCCAAATCCATAGATGTTTCTCCTTGCCTGAACTCCTCCGTCCACCTCTGCTCTAGCATATCTTAGACGAGCTGCACTGGGTACGCCACCGCCGCGCGCTATCGTCCACGGCAGCACATACCGTTCGAAAAACGCTGCAGCGGGCACGCCAAACGCTACGCTACGCGCGCGCGCGACGCCATTTCTGGCGCGGTAGCGGGCGCCCTGCATGCGCGCGCGCGGGGCCCGCGCGTCCTCGCGCCTCCCGCCGGACCTCGCGAGGCCGCCCGCCCCTGCTCCGCGCCGCTCCACGCCGCTGCTCCGTCGCGAGGAGGCCGCCGGGACCGCGCCGCCGCAAGGCCGCCAGCCGCCTGGAGAGGGAGAAGGGGAGGAGCAGAGGAGGAGGGAGGCCGCCGGAGAGGGACGAGCGGCGCCGTCGCCCAAATCCTCGACCCGGAAGCCGAGCTCGCGGCCATGGCCGCCCGCCGCACCGCGCCGCCGAGCTCACGGCCATGGAGGCGATAGCGCGCGGCGCCGTGGATGTAGGCGCGCGCCGTGGATGGAGGCGACCCGTCCCCGCAACCGGAGAGCAGGGGACGAGGAGGTGGCGACCCGTCCATGGCGGCCGTCCCCGCGCCCGCATCGTGCTCGCCCGTCCATGGCGCCCTGCTCGCCCGCGCCCTGCTCGCCGGCGAGGAGCGGGAGTAGCCGGGGGCAGGGCGGGCCGCCAGCGAGGAGAGGGCAGGGGGCGCGGGCAGCGCTGGCCGCCGGCGAGGAGCGGGGGCATGGGGTCGGGCCGGCCGGCTCGGGTCGCGGCGAGGAGCGGGCACGGTGAGCCGCGAGGGTGCCCGCAGGAGGGAGGCGCGGGGCCACAGCGGCGGACGGCCGGGAGGCGCGCGGACGCGGCGGCGGTCCGCCGGCTGAGCCGCGGTGGCGGGGAGGCGCGCGGACGGCGGGGAGGGGCGGGGAGGCGTGCGGACGCGACAGGGGAGGAGGAACGGGCGGTGGGGAAAGGATAAGGAGAGAGAAGAGAGAGGAGAGAGAGGGAAAAGTGGATGACAAGTGGGTCCCGCGGTATAGAGTGTGGGATATAGAGGATGGATGAGTGCGGAGAAACTGTATATTTTGTGGTGACTAGGATAGAATATTCCGTTTAGAGGATGAAAATAGAGTAACACGAGTGCGGGTAGTCTTAGCTATGGAGTTTCTCAGGTCTTGCACCCCGTTCGTCTGAGCTATTCAGCCAAATCAGTGGCCATCCAACAGTGTTTTTCTCTCACAATAAACCAGCAAACAGTACTTTCAGTCACAATAAACCAGCGAAACGAACAAGCTGTTGGACTATCCATAGATTCTCATGTCGAGGCCGATGAAGTCGTGTGAAGCAGCCATCGTCCTCGATCCCTTCTCGATGGCGACTTGGTGCGACACCAACGCTCTACCCAGGCCGACTGTCCCAACTTCCACTTCTACACTTGTGGCAACTGGCAACCATATATTGGCCCCATTCGGCTGTGCTGATAAGCCGGCTGAAAAACACTGTTGGCTGATTTGTTGTGAGAGAAAAATACTGTTCCGGCTGAAAAAATAAGCTGAAAAAGACGGATTATAAGCCGGATGAACAGAGCCATTATCATATTATATCATTTGGTAGTCTCGCAGAATAAGGCTGTCCGCACTTATGATCCTCTATTTTCATCCTATATACATCCTGGTAATCAAGATTCTCTCCTCTATACTCATTTCTTCCGCACCCATCCATCCTCTATATTATCTCTATCCACTGTGGGGCCCACTCGTTACTTTATCTAAATATATCCATGTGAGATTTTGTTTTGAAGAATTTATTGAAACGAATTTAATGGTGCAATCGAAATTTAATTTGGTGTTTTAGTTTGTGAGTTATAATATTTTTTTATACGAGAAAAAAGTTGGACACGTTCTTCCCGACTCTCTCTTTTTGCTTGTGCTCGCGGGCGCGGGTGCTCTCCCGTGCACCCAACAGCAGCAGTATGGGGACAGGTGTGCAGTACCGGACGCCCGCTATCTCCTCTGTGCATAGCGGACCAGAGGGTTTCAATACGTCGTACTCGACTCGGCTGCAGCTCGTTTTTACGGTACCGGACCCGGTGCACACCGTCTAATAACAGGCGTGCTTGCGCAGGAAGCGACCGACTGACAAAAGGACCACGCTCGGAGCCAACCAATAGTGCCCACGTAGCAGCAAGCCAGCACTTGGTGGAAGCGACAGCTAAAGCCGTCAAGCGAGAGTACAAGTACGTATCATTTTAGAGTTCAAGGGCTGACACCTCCGTTTTTTTTAAATGTCATTAAGAGACAGCAATAGTCAATACAGCTCTGAGAGTAACAACCACCATAGCCTCACAAACCACATAGACCCGACGCATCCCAAACTACTGATGACCTTAAGAAGAGAAAACAGCAAAAACTTCTACAGTTCTGGACATATTCACCCGCCGGCTGCACAAAATGCTAACCAACAGAACTACCCACTGCACCACGGCCATACATGACTGACAAACCAGAACTCAAACCAGCCTGCAGGAGACCCAGTCTTGGAAAACACCAGGTGAAGTAACCAGCTCCGGCTTCATCTTGAGATAACTCTGTATCCTGTCCACCACTTGCATCTTCTCCAGAGACACGTTCAGACCCACCATGTTGTTCAGGGAGGAAGCCACATCGCCATAGAGGCTTTCCTCTTGATCTCCAGAACAATTCTTGACAAAGCATCCGTTTTGTTCTCCGGCACAAAATTAGCCAATTCTGTACCGTAAAAGCAATCTTGTTCAACAGGATATCCATTCCTTTCCAGCCAACATTATGAAAATAAAGGTCATTTCTTAGCTTCCATAAGCTCCAAAAAGCAGCAGCAGTGACTATGTTCAACACCACATGCTTTCTATTGCTAAGCCAAAACTGGCCAACAGACTCAAAAGAACCCCCAAGTTTACTTGAAGACTTTCAGAAAGCACACACCAGAATTGTGCAGCTACAGCACACTCAAAAAAGTATACAGGAAATGTATAGTTTTAGATGGCATGTACGTAAGTGATACATATTAGTTTTTGATGATATACCAGAATTTTCTCCGTTGGTATTTGTGAGGACAATTGAACGTCAAAATGGTCAATCCACCACATGGAGCGAGCACGAGAGCGAGAGAGGTAAGCTCTCAGTTTGACTTTGACTTATACCAGGAGAGGCAGTTATCAGTCTGGCTTGATGTTACTACCTTTGTTCGTCATGGGCTGATGATTCATGATTGTAGCTCTCCCTACAGATGCCAATTCAATCTTTTCTTTGATTTTTTGCCCGATCATCACCACCCCTAAGGTAGCTAACTGCAGTACCACTCAACCATGGATCACAGTACCTTCATACTGACGGTGTCTATGACTATGAGTTTTGACCCTTAATGCTGACGGTTTAAATTACAGCAGCAGCAGGCCTCGTCAACAGACCGTCTCTTGGAATTCAGGGCCCTGGTTTGAATTACAAATGGAGACCTAACATTTGAAATTCGTATGATCAAA
The DNA here is from genome assembly GCA_038087645.1 of Saccharum hybrid cultivar R570. Taxonomy (NCBI): domain Eukaryota; kingdom Viridiplantae; phylum Streptophyta; class Magnoliopsida; order Poales; family Poaceae; genus Saccharum; species Saccharum hybrid cultivar. Next base: position 15,367,224 of record JAQSUU010000259.1, read on the forward strand.
ACTCACTTTCTCAAGTCTCAGCTGCCGACAAGACAAGGAATGCATCCATACACGACACAGTGCAGGATATGGCGACCACCAGTAGGGATGACCGGAAAAGTTCAAATACTGTAAACACATCCGTCTTTTTTGTTTTTTTTTTGCCCTTTTTTTTGAAAGATTCTCTCAAATAGGCCCCTGACGGAAAGATTTCAAAAAATGGACCCTCAGCTTGGCGCCATGGTCCATGGCGCCAAGATATAACGTCATGGCGCCATGTTTCCTGGCGCCAAGAGCCATCCGACGTGGCGACACGTAAATCTACGTGGCGTAGCTTGGCGCCATGCATCATGGCGCCAAGGCTTGACGCCATGGATCTTGGCGCCAAGCCTTGGAGCCATGGTGCATGGCGCTAAGCACCCATATTTTAGCCTACCCCCTCTTCCTCCCCGAGTCATTCCCGTTTTCTTACTCATTCTCTTCGGGTTTTTCATTTAGACACTTCTGCCGTTGCTCTTTAATCGAGCAATTGGACCGTGAGAAGTTGGATTTTATCTGTGGATCTTCGAGAGGTAGGTATCCTGTCACCCTTTCTTAATTTATTCGAATCGATTTGGTAAAATGAAGGCATATTTTTTACCTATGAACTTCACATTTTAAAATACGTATGTATTGTTCAACCGTAGGATGCCTAGGCGTGGAAAAGCTAGAAAACAAAGGTATGTGTACATTCGTTTCATCGTATAATAAACCTTTATTTTTAAGATTTATTGTTATTTGTTTTGTTATATTAGAACCGTATTTATTGAATTGTAGCTATGGACGGATGACCGAAAGTCCATACGTCCTAAAGCCGCTCCCTAGCGGTGTGCCAATACCCATGTGCTTTTGTGGTGATCCTTGTAAGGTAGAAATTTTCGAAGATGATGCAACATATAAGCAGAGATATTGGATGTGTTCTAATTTTGCATGGGAACCAACAGAGCGTCAGCGCCGCAGTACATTTATTGTGAGAAATTGCTTTTGTTTATTAATTAATTTGTGTCATATGAAGTTTTGCTTAATAATTGGATTTGAAACAATTGAATTTGCTGCAGACCCCTCCACCGCTATGTGATTTTGAGCAGTGGATTGACACTGAGATCAAGGAGGCTGACATGCGGCTTCTACAAGGCTTGAAGGAGTGGGATGCGGAGCGCCTGGAGATCTTAGAGAAGAGACGTAGAGAGGAGGCAGCAGCGAAGGAGCACAAGGAAGAGGAGGAAATGAGGCGTGTTGCTGCGTGTAGGGAGGAGAGGGAGAGGAAGCTTGAGCGCGTACGCCGAGCGAAGGCAGCGATGGAGGAGAATCCCGATGCTCAGAACAAGGGAAAGTGGCCTCGTTGTACTCAGTAGTATGCTACTTGTATGCCCAGAACATGGTCGATGTACTTTAGGTAAATCATGTACCTAGGGCATGTTCTTTGTTATTTAATTCGTCGTCATGTACTTTATATGCACTTTAAGTTTTTGGACCGTGCTTGGTGTTGTGATATATCATGTTTAATGTGACTGAGTTACTAAAACTAGTTATCGAGTTGCACATATAACATAAGGAAGTACTTGATTTCACAATTCACCACGCATAACATAGGACATGGCATGTCAGAACTTGTACCAAACAAGGGCACATATGTCCTGGACTAAATCTAACATGCCTTAGGTAATTAGAGCGAACATGTGCATATGCTAGATTCGTTCTATCTAGTAGTGCGGCCACATAGCGAACTGTGTAGCCCCTTCTCCATAGTACCCTCCCATTGTTGATGGTGGAGGTGGCGGGGGTGGTGGCGGAGGCCCGTTGTTCTTGTGGTTAGGGCAGCTGCAATATGGATCATGGCATGGTCCGTCCTGTGAAACAGCACCACTACTGGCATCGTCTGCTTCCTCGTCCTTGTAACCGCCTGTAGTCTATGTTCGTGTGCGCCTCGTTGTTGGTGTCCATGTTCCCATCGAACAACTCCCACATGTCGATGTAGTCTCGGTGGTGATGGGCCCAATCAAAGATTTTCCTGTTTTTCTTACGATCGAGCCTGCAAAACATGTATATATACAAGTTAGTGAACATCGTGTCGCTATAGCATACATGTATGACAAAGCTAAAAATTTCGGCAGAGTTTCCTTTATATGTTGAAGCATACCACACATATATGCATTCCATAGACATACAAACATACCAACAAAGATTTCATCCATCTTACTCGACATATATAATGTGGTATGGGTAAGTGCAACTTCTGGAAAAGGTCGAATTACGAAGAAGAGAACACTTACTTGTGCAAGTCAACACTTGTCGAAATTGGAGATGGTGGACAACGCTGTCTTGCTCCAAACTGACGTGCAACTCGATGTGGAAGGTGGTACTCAACAGCATAGAAGCAGATAAGAGGGCACCTCACCCTGTAGAGATCGCTGTCGCTGTCACATAGGTTGCTCACCACAAAAGGAAGTGCGGCCTCGTCCGCGTACGGGTCCCAAGTCACCTGCAACGTGTCCAAACAATTAGTTAGATAGCATAGTAGATAATTTCTTTTCGAACCAACATATATAATAATTTGTACTTACACTAGAGGCCATGAGCCTGTCTAGCTCGTCCGTGTACTCTTTGTACGCCCGCTCCATCCTCGCGTGAGGGACTGTCACCTGGTCCCATAGGTACGCCCACGTCGGCTGTAGACGTGCGTTATGCACTGGGAACCAGTCACGCGGAGCCAACATCACCGGACGAGCAACTGGCAGCCGCGACCACATCCACAGCTGCAGTAGGTACGCACACCCACCAAGTGAGGCTGACGGTGAAGAACACCGGCACGCCTCGCAGAGCTGACGGTAAAGGAAAGCCAACACCGCAGAGCCCCAGCTGTAGTACCCCGCCTGGTCCCAGTCTGTGAGGCAAGGGATCCACATCCACGAAGCAGTGTCGCCGGTTCCATCGGGGAAGAGAACAGAGCCAAATAAGTGTAGAATCCACGCCCTACAGTAGTACTGAACCGTCTGGTCGTCTGTGTCAGGAGGACACTGTCCGAACTCCGCCCTAAGCCAGGAGAGATGGACACCAGAAGTGCGGTCTCCTTGGTCACCCACCTCACGTCCAAGGAAGGCCTCCACCCTAGCTCTCCAGCCCTCTGACCTACACAGCCCAGTCACCGCCCTCCCACGAATCCTCAGACCGAGCATCTTCTGACAGTCCTGTAGCGTGACTGTCATCTCTCCAAACGCCAGGTGAAGGCTGTGAGTCTCAGGTCGCCACCTATAATTTTAGCAAAAAAAAATGTTTATTAGAAACATTGCCGCGTCATCAAATGATTATTAATACAACCTATTTGATTAAAAAATACCTGTCCACCAACGCAGTCAAGCCCGCCGAGTTGAACAAAGGCAGGCCACGGCGAACCTGAAAAGATACGACGTCCAGGCCAGCTCTCGATAGGTACGGGGTGTACCTGTCGTCGTACTGCATCTCCAAGAACCCTCCATGTACTCTAGAACGAAGGAGGGGAAGGTTCTGTATTTAAACAAAATACAAATGTTACTTGACACACATATATGCACTTATAATTCGAAGTATGTGATATGAGAGTGTCAAATCTTACCTGCCCCGACGCTACGAGACGTCCTCGGTGGGTCTCGTCGTACACCGGATCCAGAAGGTGGAATTGCGCCATCCTAAAGAAATTATTGTCAGTAACTTATTAAATAAATAGCAATTAAACGTAAAGTAAGAATTGAACAATCAATATGATAAGTATTAAATAATAAAAACACCTACAAGTCGCACCTCACTAATTTGCCAATGGCAGGTGCGGGAATTGTGCCCAAGTCTACCGCACTTGCCACACTCGTACTGCTCTGGGTCATTAAGAAATGGTGTCGCTCTACCACGTCGCGTTCTACCAGGTATCTGATCCATAACCATCCTGTGCCTCGTCCTCTTTCTAGAGCCCCTCTTGTCCCAACGGTAGGCTGGATCTGCAACGTACCTTGGACCGTCGTATGGAGGCCACTCTCCAGGGTCTCGGAAAGGCACAAAGCGGGGCCTCCATGTCTCGACTAGCGTGTGGACACTGAACTGATGAGGTATCCTAGCCTCAATATCATAGTTGCGATGCCTAGCAGCTGCTACAAGGTGAGAGCATACAAAGTGATACTGCCTTGGTTTCCCACAAGTACATGAGAAATCTTGGAGGACTACAACATGAATCCTCGACTCTCGGACCTCGCCATCAGATGTAGTACCACCGGTATGCTTCACCTCATACCTTCCAGTCGCATGGTCAAAACATGTGACCTCATGTGTCCCAGCCCTTTCCTTCGCCTTCTCTAAATGTGCCTGAGGTGTTGGGGCCCAAATCTTACCTTCACTCTGCAACTGCAATGCATGGGCGTGCCGATCGTTGAACCATGCAACAAGCTTATAGAATGTGAATTGAACGATAGCGTTCACGGGCATACCACGAATCCCCAGCAACAGCTTATTAAATGACTCGGCCATGTTGCTGCACTGAAACTCGTACCTCCAACCACCTGCGTCATGAGCTCTTGTCCATTTCTCGACATCTCTCATCAAACCTGTCAGCCATTGTCTACCTTCTGCATTAGATGCGGTTCTAACTTCCTCTAACTTCCTCCGAAAATACCTATCCTCAAGCTGTCTAGCAGCTTCCTGGAAAAGATCAAAATTATCCTTGACACCATCCTTTCGGAGTAGATTCTCAGCAAGGTGCCGAGTACACCAACGATGGTGCAAAGGCGCGTACACCTCTATCTCCTCTCGCACAGCATTAAGTATGCCCTGGTGCCTATCCGATATGACGCCCACCTCCCTGCCAGGCCCAACCACATGTATCCGGACTAGCCTCAAGAACCATCCCCAGCTATCATTATTCTCCCTCTCAACCAAAGCAAATGCCAAAGGAACAAGCTTGTTGTTTGCGTCACACGATATGGCTATGAGTAGTGTGCCACGGTACTTGCCAATCAAGAATGTACCATCAATGGAGAAGACCGGACGGCAGTGCCTAAAGGCCTCGACACACTGAGGGAAGCACCAGAAAGCACGGAAGAATATCTGCCTCCCATCTTTCCATGCGTCTGGCCTAGGGATGTACTCGTAATGCATGCCGGGATTCACTGCTTGGATTGCATTGAGAAGTACTGGAAGCTGCTCGTAGCCATCCTCACAGTCCCCATATATCATCTTCCACGCACGCTGCTTAGCCCTCCAGGCTTTGCCATAACTTATGTCATATCCTCCATATACCTCATTAACTATTCGGCTCTCCCTGTAATACTTTCATCAACCGCTTGGCAATGAGGGTTGATGTCAACTGCCGATGCTTTGTGCTGAGGTCATGTGAAGAACAGGTATGCGGCCCAACAACTCTTGTGATCTTCCACTTTCCTGAAACCTTTTGCTTCCTTGCACAAACTCTCCATGGACAGCGTTCCTTGTCACACACAACCGTGTAACGCCGCTCCACATAGGAATGCAGGACCTTATACGGTCTCTTGCGTAGCACTGCAAACGCTTGCAACCACCTCTTCAATGCAGGGAGGTCATTGAAAACCCTCCCCTTCTCTATCTCCATACTAGGACCAGCCTCTGGAGCTTCCTGCAGCTCATCATCACGTCCTTCTGCAAACGCCTGATCTGAATGAGTAAGATCACTGAACTCATGAACCATAGGATCACGACGGCCGGGAAAAATACGCCTAAGCATCTCAACGTCACTCTCCGTGAGCTCTCCAACGGGACGATCATCGTCAGAATCAACAGCCCTTGCGATCTCATATGGCTCTGAATCATTCATAATTTCAACACTATTGGAGGCGCGGATTCCATCTCCAATCTGGACTTGAGCATCAACAGCAGGAGCGCCCTCATTATCGGGAACATCTCCTGCAACATTGCAACAACGAAGAAGAGATAATAATAAGAGTGGATGAAAAGAAAAGACTTAAGTTTCAAAGAAAAAAAAGGACACCTAATTAACACTTACTAGGATGATTCTGTGTCAAAGGGATCTCCTGAGGAGGATGTGCCACATCATTGGGGGCAGATTGTGCATCGGGAACCGTAGGCGGGACCTCCGCATCCACATCACGTTCCAGGACGGGAGGTTCAAAATATGCCTGCTCACCCATTGGCGGGGACAACCCAAGAGGGATTGGATCAACGAGCACCCGCTGCACAACCACATCCAAACTTTGGAACTGGCTTTTCATAGCCGATCTCACATAGTTGTCCCACTGATCTGCACAACCTATTGGGATCATCTTCCTTAGCATGTTGGGAGGGTAACCTAAGTGAAGTACACCCTCAACTATGATGCCATCATCCGTACGGCAATGTATCTCCTCACGAGCTCTTGCAGTCAACTCACTGAATGATGGCCTCTCATTGAATAGCACAGGCACACTTTGCATGTCAACAAACTCAACATATCCATAGCGATCTCGTTCTACAGTTCCTCCATAATAAATGCTCACTAGGTTGTCCATCTAGTTCGAAAACATAACTAAGCATAATTGTTTTACTCCAGTATATTTAAAACATAATAAGTAATAGGTCTCTAATAAATATGAAGTACATACTAAGTACTACTAACTACTAATTATTCACTACTAACTAACTAATTAATTAACTAAAAAATAGATATTAACTACTACTAACTACTAAAAATTACATACTCTAACTAAAAAATACTAATTAAGCATACTACTACTAACTAACTAAATAACTAAATCGAAATAAAATAATAACTAAAAAATAACTAACTAATACTAAAAAAAATTAGCTAACTAAATAACTAACAAATTAATAATAATTAGTTAATACATACTAAAACAATATAATCAAACTAAACTATAACTAACTAAACAATAAATAAACAATATATATAAAACTAAACAATAAATATTCAAACTAAACTATATAATCAAACTATACTATAACTAACTAAATAATCAAACTAAACAATAAATATTCATAGTAAACTATATAAAAAATTAAAAAAAATAAATACTAACTAAAAAAATTAATACTATCTAAATATTCTAAATATTCATACTAAATATTCATACTAAACAATCTAAATATTCATACTAAACTAAACAATAAATACTAACTAAAAAAATATATATTAAAATTAACTAATCCTAACTTAAAAAAAAAACACATACCGACGGGCGGTGGCGGCCGGCGGCGGGGGGGGGGGCGGCGGCGGCCGGCGGGGGCTGCGCCGGCGCGGGCGGCGGTGGGCGGCGGAGGCGGCGCCGGCCCGGGCGAAAACGGCCGGCGCGGGCGGCGGCAGCCGGCGCAGGGGCGGCGGCCGGCGCGGTACCGGCGGCGGCGGGCGGCGCGGTGACCGGCGGCGGCGGCGGCGTCGGCGGGTGGCGGCGGCGTCGGGGTGGCCGGCCGGACGAAGAAGATAGAATGAGGAAAAAGAAAGAGAAGGAAGAAGAAAAGGAAGGGCCGACCTTTTTTTCAGGGGCTTGGCGCCAAGATCCGTGGCTCCAAGGCTTGGCGCCAAGATCCGTGGCGCCAAGGCTTGGCGCCAAGATCCGTGGCGCCAAGCCCTTGCGCCACGTAGATTTACGTGTGCCACGTCGGATGGCTCTTGGCGCCAGGAAACATGGCGCCATGACGTTATATCTTGGCGCCAAGGTCCATGGCGCCAAGCTGAAGGTCCATTTTTCGAAATCTTTCCGTCCGGGGCCTATTTGAGAGAATCTTTCAAAAAAAGGGCTAAAAAACAAAAAAACGGTAAACACATCGTCAATAATCCCTCTGTCTCAAAATAGAAGTCATTCTCGCTTTTAAAGAAGTCAGTTTTTTCTAACTTTGAACAATTATATATAAAAGAATATTAATATTTATAATACATAATTAGTATCATTAGATAGATCGTTGAATATCTTATCATAATAAATTTATTTGGAGACATAAATGTTACACGTATTTTCTACAAAGCTAGTCAAAGTTAAGAAAATTTAACTTGCACGTATCCCATAACGTCATCTATTCTGGGACGGAGGGAGTACATTCTAAAGTTCTTTGCAAACATGTAAAAGCAGGCTGCTTCATCGTTCGAAAAAAAGAATGGCCACTCCATTTCTGTTGGTCGTTATCATGACTGGAAAGTGGGAAGTTTTCTGCGAAACTTATTGGCTGTGGCCGCTGGGGCCGGAGTGGCCACCGGCGCCGGGCTCTGCGAGGGCTCAGCAGCGAGAGCGGGGCACGCGCGACACAACAGAAGCACTTTCTCCTTTCGCTTTGCGTCCTGAAGGCTGTAGCTGCAGAGGTCAACGGCCTCGCCGTCCGCGACGAGACGACCACTTCCGACCCTCCTGCCCTTGGAACGGTAGTTGGTTGCTCCAGACTAGCTCGCCGAGTTGGTTCGTCAGGATAAGCAATAGGCCAATAGCCAAAAGCTGCATCTGTGGCGTGTAGCTTGGAATCATCAACCAAGAATAAGAGATCCCCATGATACACAGCTTCGCGAAGCTCATCTCCAAGGTGATGGCGCTCAGGCTGGCGCCGAAGCTCGACGTTCTAGTTGACAAGAACAAGAACGCTTTCATCCAGGAAAACTTCAAGTATATACAGTGGGCATCTGTTCTCATCCGGAAGAAGAAGGTCCCCATGATTCTCCTGAAGCTGGACATTTCCAAGGCCTTCGACACCCTTTCCTCGCCGTTTCTGTTGGAACTCCTGCGGGCGAGGGGGTTCGGGGAGCCATGGTGCAGATGGGTCGCTGCGCTGCTGTCCACAGCATCCTCCAGGATCCTACTCAATGGGCATCAGGGGCCTCCGATTAAGCACTTCAGAGGGGTGCGCCAGGGCGACTCTTTATCGCCAATGCTGTTTATCATCGCGATGGATGTGTTGCACAAGATGCTTGCCAAGGCCAGCTGTGACGGGGTGCTGCGACCAATGCAGCTGCAGGAGATCAAGTTCCAGTGCAGTCTGTACGCAGATGACGTCATCTTGTTCATACGGCCGTCGGTACATGAGGCGAGGGCTGTGAAAGAGATCCTGATGGTGTTCGGGGAGGCATCTGGCTTGAAGACCAACTTGGCCAAGTGCTCCGTCACTCCGATCTTCGGCGGGGAAGACGTTCTATCGGAGAGTGTCACTATCTTGGGCTGCCAAATCCAAGAGTTTCCGATCCGGTATTTGGGACTACAGTTGAGCACCAAGAACCTGCCCAAGGCACACGTGCACTCCATCGTCGAGGCAGTCGCGCGCAAGCTGCCGCCATGCCACGGATCCCTCATGGCAAGGAGCGGCAGGCTAGTGTGGATCAAGTCGGTCCTCAGGGCGGTACCTAACTATCCCATGATGGTGGACTGCCTTCTGCCATGGGCAGTCAGGGAGATCGACGCAATCTGTAGAAGTTCCTGTGGGTCGGTGGTGACGCCTCGGTTCGCGGGAGATGTCTGGTGGCTTGGAACACCACCTGCAGACCGACGGAACTGGGAGGGCTCGGGATCTCCGACCTAAAGCTCGCGGGTTACGCGCCGCAAACCCGCTGGATGTGGCTGTAGAAAATGGACTCCTCGCGGGCCTAGAGCCAGCTGCCCATCGACGCCGAGTCGCAGGTCCGAGCTTTCTTCCAGGCGTCTACATACACAGAGTTGGGGGATGGGACGACCATGCTGTTTTGGGATGATCGGTGGCTGCTCCAAACTGCACCAGCAGACTTGGCTCCAAACCTTGTGCAGCTGGTACCGAGGAGGATTAGATCAAGCCTTACCGTCCACCAGGGGATCACCAACAGGCAGTGGACGCGAGGTATCTCGGGAAGCATGACCTCGGCAGCCATCGCGCAGTACCTGGACCTCTGGGAAGCCATGGCGGAGGTTTCCTTCAGGGACCAGGAAGACAAGACGCTCTGGCGTTGGTCGCCAGATGGCACATACACCTCAAAGTCTGCCTACAAGATGCTTCATATAGGCTCAATTCCGTTTCGGGGTCACTCCATGATCTGGAAGACTTGGGCACCGTTGAAGGTGAAGATCTTCCTATGGCTGGCGTTCCGGAGGCGTCATTAGACCAACGACCGCCGCGCACATCACGGTCTTGGAGCAAGGGAGGAATGCTACCTCTGTGATCAAGCACCCGAGACGATCGGTCACGTCCTTTGCTCCTGCCCATTCACAAGGGAGGTATGGTTCCACATTTGCCAAGCCCTCGGACGACCTCTGCCTCCCATGGCTCGATCGGTCTACACATTGTGGAAGCGACTACGAGGGACATGTCAGGCAAGCCAGAGGAAGGGGATGGACTCGCTATTCGCACTAGCCTCCTGAGAAATCTGGAAGGAAGGAATGCCCGATGCATCAGGGAGGCACCGAACACGGTGACGGAGCTCCTGCAAGTCATCAAGGCACACGCAATCAATGGGCTTCGGCGGGCGCCAAAGATTTAAGGAGTTTAGCGTCGGGGTGGGGGTAGTCCTCTACCCACCGAGTCGTTCAATGTATTCCTTCGAGCCGTAGTCCTCTACCCACCGAGTCGTTCAATGTATTCCTTCGAGCTGTCGCGGCCTAGAGCCGGACTTTTGTACTTCGACTCTATTTTCTCCTTAATGCAATGATACGCAACACTCTTGCGTATTCGAGAAAAAAAAAGAATAAGAGATCCAAGATCGCGTTCCACATAAATAAATGTTGCTTTTAAGCCTGTCGCATTTGGGCCTTTACCTTTTATCCCTGATCATGTACTTAAAAGATGCTAACTTCGTAATTTGGGGCCCCGGATTTTTATGGCTCCTGTGCAATCTCCAATCGCCCACCCGCGGCCGCTGCTGATCGACGGGCCTGCTCAGTGCTTACCGTCACCGATCACAGTGCCCATTTCCGCTCGCGCGGTAGGTCAAGTTCAGATAATGTTAACATCGCCAATACATTCCAAAGTTCTTTGCAACCATGTAAAAGCTGGCCGATCCATCATTCAAGAAAAAGAATGGCCACTCCATCTGTGTTGGTCGTTATCATGACCGCAAAGTTTTCTGCGAAACTTATTGGCAATTATCTTTTGTATATAAAAGTTTATGTGCGTATGTGACTATGTGAGAGAGGTTGCTTGCAGGCTGCAAACCCCACGCACCGCCACGGTTACGAACGCCTTCGTTCACACCACACCGGTACCAGTACCAGTACCAGTTTGTGCCTATATAATAAGTGTCACAGCCTGCAAGCTCTTCCTTGCCATGACCGTCGCAGCCGACACAGAACACTCGTCGGAGATCTCGCTAGGCCCTTCCCTCGCTCCGGCCTCCCGCCTCCGGTAGGGTAGGACGGTAGGTCATCAAGCATCCTCACCAGCCATGGCAGCTCCTCTTCCGACGATCATTATCCTAGCCCTTGGTGCGGCCGCTCTGGGCGGCCCCGACGCGCTCCGCGTCCTTCTCGAGTTCACGGGGCAGAATCCCTGCCTCGACATCGCCATCTGCATATTCCTCATGTTCATGGTCACGCGTACCTTCTCGGCGCCATGCTCCTGGTGCGCTTCTTCGTCCGCGACGCGCGGCCCGGAGACGCCGCCGGCGCGGGCGGTGGAGCTCATCAGGGGCATGGAGCGGCGGCCACGGCCACGGATTGCCTCGCGCAGGTGAGCCTGCTGGTGTCGGTGTGCGTGGGGTTCCTCGTCGCCGCGTGCCTCATCGCCCTGCCGCCGTCCGTCCCCTCCGGCGGCCTTGGTACACTCAGCTTCTTAACGTACTTCGACGGCAAGAACTCCTGCGTCGCCGTCGCCGTCGCGGTCATCGCCGCCGCCGCAGTCACCGCGGTCCGCTGCACTAGGCCTGTGCTCTGCTTCGTCCGACGAGTGGGAAATGCAGGCGACGGCGCCACTGGTGCGCGCTTCTCCATGACGATCCATACGCTGTGCTTCATCTTCATCGCTCTGCTCCTCGCCGCCGTCTCTTCCGCCGCGTCCGGTGGCCTCAACCTCGACGCACAGCGCCTCTTTCCCGGCTTTCCCTTCCGGACCCCGATCACCTACGTACCTGTCGGCGTCGCAGTCGCTGGCACAGCGCTTGCCGTCCGCTTCTCCCGCAGGGTGCGTAATGCGGCCGGCGCCGCTGCCCCTACGTCTGGCCTGCCGTCTGCACGTGGCGGCGGTGCTTCGGCAACCTGACGTCTCTGGCCGCCGTGGCCGGCCTCCTCGCCATGGCGTATGCGCACTCCCAGTCCGGGAGCGAGTCCGACGGCGGGGAGCACGCAAACTCTGCTTGAAGGTTGAAACAATGATGCCCGAGTCAGGCGGATGTGCAGTGTGCAGTGCAGCAACAGGTTTCTACTAGCAGTAACGGTATTCGAGGCATGTCGGAACGGTAGAACTAAATTCGAGGCATGTATTCTCAGCAAGTCAGCATCATGAGTACTTGAGTAGTGTAAATTCAGGAGGTTGTGTTGAATGTATGTATAGATGGGGTGAGATTGTACAGTTTATGGACGGTGAATTGCTAATGTCTTTCGTGGATGAAATTTCACCCGACCGAGATTAACTACGAACTGCATAGTGATTCAGAACAGAAACGAACTCAATCAAAAGCAGCAGTTGATGGCTCCATTTTCTCCGATTTTTTTTTAAAAGCGTATCACGCACATAGGATTTCACGCTCCAAATGAAACTGCAAATCACTACTAAGCACTGTTTCGTACTACTAGTGCATATCAGAAAGTCAACAAGAAGAGGCACCTATACCTTTTTCTATGGCCTATGGGGTTGCTTTGCTAAGGCTGTGTTTAGTTGAGAAAATTTGGGTGAAAAGTTACTGTAGCACTTTTTTGTTGTTATTTGGTAAAATTTGTCCAACCATAGATTAATTAGACTCAAAAGATTCGTCTCGAACTTTACAGATAAACTATGACATTAGTTATTTTTTTACCTACATTTAATGCTTCATGCATGCGTCTAAAGATTCGATGTGATGGGTGGAAGAGGAAATATTTTGGGTATGCATGGCAAGTGAACGCGGCCTAACCACGAAAGGTCAAGCAACATGTGTATGGACGGATGCTACAGTACTATCTGTCTGTCTCTCTGCATCCTGGTCCAGTGGTCCTACTCCTACAGTATTAGGGATATTCGCCCCTGATACCTTCTATTACATGGATTTTAGGGGTGATGTTTGGTCCTGAATGGAGGGCGGTACGTTGGCGGCTCTCAATTCCCTGTGCCTTTAGCACTTCATCTGATGTGATGCTCATACCTATACGCATGGCAATTACCACTACTCGACCTACCAGAAATCTCCTAGCATTCTACTCCTACGTACAGTTATCACCTCCCTAAGGCCCTGTTTCATGAATGTTAAAGTTTAACTCCTATCACATCAATATTGCGGTAAATGCATGGAGTACTAAATGTAAACTAATTGCATGCATGTCAGTACAGATTAGGAGTAATTTACGAGACGAATCTATTAAGCCTAATTAATCCAAAATTAAAAACTTTTTTGTTAAATAAGACGAAAGTGCTACAGTATTTGTTAAACTTTAACACTTCTAACAAGCAGACCCTAAAATGGAAGATGTGATTTATATTCTTAAAAGAACAGTTCAAAATGCGGTGTACTACCGCACCTCCTATCCATAAGCAAACACACTAAACGTACGAAGTAGATCCTTTTTAGAGGGGTTCTGTTCGCTGGACCTTATCAGCCAGTATTTTTCTTTCACAACAAATCAACAAATCAGTATCACCATAAGTAGCAACCTCAGAAACCATTAGGCGAACATAACCACCGTCCTCTCTGAACTCTTGACGCTTTTCGGATCTCGCAGTGGATTCTGATTTCTGAGGACCTACCTAGCCCTACTGTAGGGTCGAGATGGCGGACTAGAGGGGGGTAAATAGTTCTTTCTAAAACTTAAACACGTTGGCTAACCGAAACAAATGCGGAATTAAACTTATCGGTCTAGCCAAGACTACACCCCTCTATCTAAGTTCACAAGCACCTTACAAAAATCCTAATTAAGCAACTAAGGTGCTTTCCTTAGCAAGAGCTCTCCTATTTAATTCTAGAGCAAGGTCACACAAACCTATGCACTAGTACTTTGCAAGCAAGAGAGAGCTCCTACACAATTCTAGTAAGCAAAGCGCACAAAGCCTAAGCTCACTAGCAATGCTCAATAACAAGGCTACACAAGCCAAATTAGAGAGCGCAAACTACTTAGCTACACAAACTAAGCAATGTGATTAACAAGGTTACACAAACCGAATTAGTCACGCAAAGGGGAAGCTTCTAGCTACACAAGTAAGAAGACAACTAGCAAGCTACACAAGCAAACTAGTTACGAAAGCAACTACACAAGCATAAGTATATATGAAAGTAAATACAAGCTTGTGTTGCACGAAGGCAAACCACCGAGAAGAGTAGACAATGTTGACACGGTGATTTTTCTCCCGAGGTTCACTTGGATGCCACCAAGCTACGTCCCTGTTGTGTCGACCAACACTTAGATGGTTCCTCGGTGTGACCCTCAAGTCACTTACCCCTCAAGGCACGCCCCGCAAGGCACCGCAAGACACCACTCTCAAGTGAGGTAGCTCAATGACACGTACAACTAGAGTTGCTCTTCGCGATCCCCGCGGGGTGAGCACAATCCCCCTCACAAAGCTTCTCCGGAGCCTCGCACAATCTTCTTGCGAGCTTCCACGGAGCCACAAGCCACCAAGCCGTCTAGGAGGTGGCAACCTCCAAGAGTAACAAGCACCACCGGCTTGCAACACGATCACCTAGTGCCACTCGATGCAACCTCACGATGCAATCGCACTAGAATCGCTCTCTCACTCGATCCGATGAACACTATCAAGCATGAGTGAGTTAGAGGGCTCCCAAGCACTACCACACAAGCCACCAAGGCCAAAGTGTGCTCAGCACTTGGCCACAGCCGGCCACAACGTCTATTTATAACCCCACGGTCAAATAGAGCCGTTACCCCTTCACTGGTCAAAAATCGGGACGACCGGACGCGCCGGTCGAAACTGACCGGACGCGCTCCACCGCGTCCGGTCGTCCTGTGACGTCCACGTGTCCCTCAAATTCAAACACGACCGTTAGATCCTCCAACGGTCACTGCGCGCCAACGGTCAAACGCTATGACCGGACGCGCTGCTTCAAACGACCGGACGCGCCGGTCGCACTGTGCCGCGCCCGCGAAACAACGACCGGACGCGCACCTCGCAACGACCGGACGCGCCGATGCGCACAGCACCCGCGCCCGCGAATCAACGACCGGACGCGCTCCTCGCAACGACCGGACGCGACAGTGCCCGCGTCCGGTCGGAGTCCAGTAAGCTCCAACAACGACCGGACGCGTCCGATCGTGTGTGACCGGACGCGCACCGCGTCCGATCGTCCTGCGAATCAGCAGTTCCCTCAGGGCGCATGACCGGACGCGCCGGTCCCGCGAGTGACCGGACGCGCCGGTAGCAAACCCTAACTCACGCGCCTGACTGCTGCGCTGCACTGACCGGACGCGCCGGTCGCACAGTGACCGCGTCCGGTGCAGCGTCCGGTGCAGCGTCCGGTCACCTCTGTGACCTCCGTTCGCCTCCGTTTCTTTTCCCACCTTTGCAAATGTGCTAACACCACCAAGTGTACATCTCCGTGTGCTTGTGTGTTAGCTTTTTCTCAAACATTTCCAAAGGAATTAGGCACTCAACTTGCCTCGCCACTCGATCCTAACCCGTATGCAAAGTTAGATCGCTCAAGTGGCACTAGATGACCGATATGCAAACAAGTTTGCCCCTCTTGATAGTACGGCCATCTATCCTAAAACCCGGTCATAAACTTCTCTACACACCTATGACCGGTGAAATGGAAATGCCCTAGGTTATACCTTTGCCTTGCGCATTCCACTCCATCTCCTCCGACGTTGATGCAACACATGCACCAACCATATCACAAATGATATGATCCACTTCATATCATCACATGACCGTCTCGATCCATCGACCTTGACTTCACTTGCTCTTCACCGTTGCATCGGTCCGTCGGCGCCAAGTCTTGCTCAAGCTTCACCATCGCATGGTCCTTCGCTTCGAAGCCTCGACTTGCCCTTCACCCTCACAACCGGTCCATCGAGCCAAGCATCATCTTGGTCTTCATCACCTTGGTCACATGACTCTATGTCATGTCTCATGTGCATTAAGCTCCTTCATGACATCATCACATGACCGTCTCGATCCATCGACCTTGACTTCACTTGCTCTTCACCGTTGCATCGGTCCATCGGCGCCAAGTCTTGCTCAAGCTTCACCATCGCATGGTCCTTCGCTTCGGAGCCTCGACTTGCCCTTCACCTTCACAACCGGTCCATCGAGCCAAGCCTCATCTTGGTCTTCACCATCTTGGTCACATGAGTCAATGTCATGTTTCATATTCAATGACCACCTTTATCTAAATCATCCACTTAGATACAAAGGTTAGTCCTAGGTTTCATCAATTAGCCAAAACCAAACTAGGGACTTTCAATCTCCCCCTTTTTGGTAATTGATGACAACCCTCACAAAGATGATTTTGATAATAAAAGTTTTGAACTTGTCATACTTGTCCAATCATTTTTGCTCATAAGTAAAGTTTGGACAATTATCACAAGCTCGGTTTTGGTAGCATTAGCTCCCCCTACATATGTGCATAGAGTTTGGATTGAAAGCTTAGCACATATGCATGGATAGAAGTGTTGGGAGAGTAATTCTACCAAAATGATGCTAAGGTGTAAGAAATGGACCTTTGAAGCGTGATACCAATCGGAGTTGCCTTTTACACCATCCTTAGCACCATGAAGTAACTAGACATCCATCAAAAACTCAAGAACCTCGTGAGATCAACATTATATGTAAAGGTTCTTGGACCACTTGTAAAAACTTTAGGCATGTCTAGATACCACAAGTAAACTATTCCTATACATGCTAGTAGATCATTTCATCATCCAAGTTCTATACTAGCATTGCACCACACAAGCATGTATATTGAATTTAAGAACTTATGTAATGCAAGCAAGCACATGAATTATGCACATATCAAATGCAATCAATCAATGTTCATGAGCTTGCTCCCCCTACTTGTGTGCTTTCTTTGTCCAAGAATGTTTGATCCCCTTACATTCTTCAATGTTGCTCCCTCTTCATCCATGTCCATGTCCAATATCATCTATCTCTCCAAAGCAATCTCTCCCCCAAAGGAAATCTTGCATATCTTTGTCCTATCTCTCCCCCTTTGTCATCAATTTCCATAAACGGTGTGCTTCTCATTGATGTAAAGGCTAGCATTGGGGTAGATGGTTGAGACTTGAATCTTGCATTTTTGATGGACATTACCACATATGTTGGAATGACAAACTTTATGGTTGCTCTTGAGATTCCACATAGGATCTTTGACCTTGATACCAATCGGTGGGGCTCCTCCTCCTATGTCATAGCATGTGTCATTCACTTGAGATACCACTTGAAGATGAGGGTAGCATTTCTTGAGTTGATCACTTAAAGTTGAGGATCACTTGTGAAACCATCGTCTTGCATGAATGATACCACGTGAAGATACCATGAGTAGGAATGTGATACCATTTGAAAGAATTTTCTAGTATGGATCCACTTTGATGGATTTGACAATAATATTCACTTTTTGAACATTTGTTATCTTCATGAGTATCACTTGTAAGATATCACTTATAAATCATGATCTAGACACCACTAGTGAATACCACTTGGAAGATCAATTTGAGTCTAGATACCACTTGAAACAAACTAGATATCCATTTTTATTGTTGTCTTATGCTTGTACTCTTATCATTGTCATGAGCTTCTTGTATGACTTGAACTATGTTGATTTGCCTAAGATTCCAAGTCCGGTTTGATCCAATGACAAGCTTCTTCACACCTCATGCTAAGGGTTATCTTGTCAATGTTGTACTTGTCACTTGTTAGCAATCCAAACTAGATCAAGTACTTGGGTTCACTAGCTCATGAACAAACTCATATCCATACCACTAGATCAATTAATCAATCAAGCAATAATGGTAGGCTATGAATTTAAAATTTTCATTTGTTATGCATGATCCTAATAAACATGTACTATATGCACTAACCGCATACTAGTAAGGGATGAAATGATCATGCACATTACAATGATACCTTTGCTATGTTGGAGTAGAGGATAGTCACATAGATTTCAATTCATTACTCCAATAGCAATGTGAAGTCCAATTTATAAGCTTGGTGAAGACCAATCATCATAGATAAATCCATTCTTCACCCATATGAAATGAAAACCACTTATGATCAAGTGCACTATCTCTTGAGTTGTGGTTGGCTTGCTTCATCTTTTTGATCAATGCTTGCATGAGAGAACTACTTAGAATACCACTTAAAATACATGACTAGCTCTCTTTTGGGTGTTGCTTGCTTTTCTTGATCAACCATTTTGATTGCTTCAACTAAGCATCACAAGTTCCTCGGTTCACCACTTCCATGTTAGCCTTCCAAGTCTCAAACTTGGTTTCACCTACACACGGCGGCAAGCCCCTCACTAGGGAGAAGTGACCTTTCTCCAAAGAACCACTCTTGATACTCACTTGAATTGATATAGTTTGATTGATCCAAATGATGAACTCAATCTTGATGAATAATCCTTGAATCTACATTTGAGTCCAACTCTTTCTACTTGTTTAAGTTCTTTTCTTTCTACCAAATGATCTTCAATTATCACTAGAACTTAAACTTCACCTTCATCTTAAGTTTGATCTTGATCTTCAAATTTGAGTACTAAACATGTACACCAAGTACATTCCACAATCAAATGTCCTTGTACTCATTGCTCTTCATGCTTCTAGATCAATCTAAAATCAAACTTAGGTACCTCAACCACTTATAAACATATTTCCAACTTGAGGACCTTTCAATCAAAGTGACTCTAGATTAATCCAATGATTGTCACTTTTCTGGCAGATTCTGTACCCTTCAAAGAATAATTCATATCTCCCAATGTACGAATCCAAATGCCATGAAATTTGGTGGATATGTGCATTACAAAGTCATCTATCAGCTGTAAAAATTTGAGCTTCATTTGACTTTTAGATTGCTACCAGATTTTAATTCTTCCACCACTGCTACATGCTGAAACCTGCTGCACTAAAGCTGACAAGATGCACTCCAAAACCGAAGCATCTCTTATCCAATTCTCATGAAATTTCTACAGCATCTTCTTTCATAAGTGTAGAGCATGTATACCAAATTTCAAGCCAATCCAAATAGATTTGATTACTCAAACATGGCTAAGATCACAGCTAGCTCAGATTTTCAACTTTTGGACAGATTTCAATACTTGAGCTATTCTTCATCAAATATGAATCAAACTTGAAACTAACTTGTTTGAATACTTTCATAAGACATATATCCATTCAATCCACTTACTAAAAAGTCATCTCATGAATTTATCCAACACAAATCAATTCAAACTTGATTGCTAAGCATTTAATCCATTCAATCATCTCATAGCAAGCAACATTGCACATTTATCCAATTCAATCAACTCATATGCACCCAAATGAAATGATCAACAAGAGATATACCTTGGTTAGCTCATGATCATTCAATAGCAAGCTTTAACTCAAATAATTTGCAAGCCATCAAATGATTCCAATAAATCATCCACAACTTGATCATGACACTTGTATGTTGTAGCACTTTGGACTTCACTTATTTTGACTTGGCATTGGGATTGGATATGCATTGAGCTTCATAACTTGACTCAATATATGATGAACAAGATGAAACCAATTGAATCAAGCCTCCAATGCCATGGTACCTACACACATTCATCCACTTTTTGATGGTACCCAAACAAGTTTGGGTCCTCTCAAGTTAGGTGCAACATACTTAGGCATAGCCTTAGTATGAGTAGCGGGATGTTTTGCAATTCCAACCAATGAGGTACCATTGCCATCCTTTCTAAGCATATTAGTATTATCAATTGAAATAGGCTTAGAATTGTTACCTAGGGGACATGAATGTGCCATGTGTCCCCTTTCCCGGCATGAGTAGCAACTTCTCTTAGATTGAGCCTTTTCTTCCTTGCTCATATGTTGCTTCTCATTGCCTTGCCTCTCACGAGTTGCTTGAATCTTCTTTTCAAGCTTAGTAGGACACCCCGAGGCAAAGTGTCCCATATCTCCACACTTGAAGCACTTGATGTGAGCATGTACTTTCTTCTCATCTTGATTCTTGCTCATCATCTTGGCATCTTGGATTTGCATTGGATGCCTTGCTCTACCACCCCTTCTTGTTTTCTTCTTCTTCTTTATCAAGTCATCATTATCTTCATGGTTGATCTTGACTTGAGCTTGGGGCTTTGCTTTTGGCTCAACTTGAGACTTCTTGGTAGGGCAACACTTGGCAATATGTCCCACTTCATGGCATCGGTAGCACATGAGTTGGGATAGCTTCTTTGCATCTTGCTTCTTCATAATCTTGCCATTGCTCTAGTTGTAGCCAATACCACTCTTATCACCATATCTTCTTTGATTGGTCATGATATGCTCAATGGCGATTTTAGAGTTGTAGCACCTCTCCAACTTGTTGCTCAAATTCTTCACTTCACTTTTGAGCTCATTGTTCTCCTTCAAAAGGTTAGTCTCACAAGACATAGAAGTAGAACAAGCAACTAATTGTAAAGAACATGGCATATATGATAAATCATCACAAGAGGTGGATACATGCTTCTTGCCTACATCACAAGGGTTAGTAATATGTGATTGATCATTTGACCCAAATGATGAGCTCTCACTAATTTTGTTTTCATCATTAGAAAGCCTTTTAGTGAGTAAAGCATGTTCTTGTACCAAATTATCATGAGCAACACTAAGTTCCTCATGAGCCAATTTTAGCTCCTCATGTGAACAAGTAGTAACATAAAGTAGATGCTTTTGTTGTTCACATGTGGTTTTTAGAAATGAGTTTTCATTTTTCAATTTACTTGTTTTTGCCATCTCATTTCTTAGGGCCTTTGAGAGTTTATATAGAAGCTCAAAATTTGGACCATCACAATCAACAACAAAACCACCAATAGATACCTTAGTGTCACCATGTGACATGGAACAATGTGGTGATGTTGAAGAGCTTGTTGAAGCATCACTCTCATAGCCATCATCTTCACCATCAAGTATGCATGGAGTAGAATCATTGCTTGCATCACTTGTGGCATTATCATCATTCTTGTCAAGTGATCTTGTGCTATGATCATCTTTGTCATCACTTGACCGTGAGGTGGAGCAATCCTCCACAACCACCTTGTTGTGGTCATGCTCAACATCCTCATGCGCCTCCTCCTTGGGCTCATCATCATTGGAGATCGCCCCATATTTCTCATTTAGAAACACCCAAATCTCATGGGCGGAATTGAAGTCTATGATCTCATGAAGTATGCTACTAACCATAGATCGATAGAAAATATTAGTAGCTTGGCTATCGAGATGTAGGCATTTACTTTGCGCTTGAGTTGCATTCTTTTCATCAATTGCAAAGGAAAAGCCCACATCTACGATCCACCACATTTGAGGAGAAATAAACTTAAAATGACATGTCATCCAATTTCTCCACCGTGCAAAGTGTGTGCCATCAAAAATGTGTGGACACTCAACATCTAGCCCATAAGCCTCCATCCTCTCGGGTCGGTGAGAACCACAAATGAGAGACCCGGCTCCGATACCACTTGTAGGGTCGAGATGGCGGACTAGAGGGGGGGTGAATAGTCCTTTCTAAAACTTAAACACGTTGGCTAACCGAAACAAATGCGGAATTAAACTTATCGGTCTAGCCAAGACTACACCCCTCTATCTAAGTTCACAAGCACCTTACAAAAATCCTAATTAAGCAACTAAGGTGCTTTCCTTAGCAAGAGCTCTCCTATTTAATTCTAGAGCAAGGTCACACAAACCTATGCACTAGTACTTTGCAAGCAAGAGAGAGCTCCTACACAATTCTAGTAAGCAAAGCGCACAAAGCCTAAGCTCACTAGCAATGCTCAATAACAAGGCTACACAAGCCAAATTAGAGAGCGCAAACTACTTAGCTACACAAACTAAGCAATGTGACTAACAAGGTTACACAAACCGAATTAGTCACGCAAAGGGGAAGCTTCTAGCTACACAAGCAAGAAGACAACTAGCAAGCTACACAAGCAAACTAGTTACGAAAGCAACTACACAAGCATAAGTATATATGAAAGTAAATACAAGCTTGTGTTGCACGAAGGCAAACCACCGAGAAGAGTAGACAATGTTGACACGGTGATTTTTCTCCCGAGGTTCACTTGGATGCCACCAAGCTACGTCCCCGTTGTGTCGACCAACACTTAGATGGTTCCTCGGTGTGACCCTCAAGTCACTTACCCCTCAAGGCACGCCCCGCAAGGCACCGCAAGACACCACTCTCAAGTGAGGTAGCTCAATGACACGCACAACTAGAGTTGCTCTTCGCGATCCCCGCGGGGTGAGCACAATCCCCCTCACAAAGCTTCTCCGGAGCCTCGCACAATCTTCTTGCGAGCTTCCACGGAGCCACAAGCCACCAAGCCGTCTAGGAGGTGGCAACCTCCAAGAGTAACAAGCACCACCGGCTTGCAACACGATCACCTAGTGCTACTCGATGCAACCTCATGATGCAATCGCACTAGAATCGCTCTCTCACTCGATCCGATGAACACTATCAAGCATGAGTGAGTTAGAGGGCTCCCAAGCACTACCACACAAGCCACCAAGGCCAAAGTGTGCTCAGCACTTGGCCACAGCCGGCCACAACGTCTATTTATAACCCCACGGTCAAATAGAGCCGTTACCCCTTCACTGGGCAAAAATCGGGACGACCGGACGCGCCGGTCGAAACTGACCGGACGCGCTCCACCGCGTCCGGTCGTCCTGTGACGTCCACGTGTCCCTCAAATTCAAACACGACCGTTAGATCCTCCAACGGTCACTGCGCGCCAACGGTCAAACGCTATGACCGGACGCGCTGCTTCAAACGACCGGACGCGCCGGTCGCACTGTGCCGCGCCCGCGAAACAACGACCGGACGCGCACCTCGCAACGACCGGACGCGCTGATGCGCACAGCACCCGCGCCCGCGAATCAACGACCGGACGCGCTCCTCGCAACGACCAGACGCGACAGTGCCCGCGTCCGGTCAGAGTCCAGTAAGCTCCAACAATGACCGGACGCGTCCGATCGTGTGTGACCGGACGCGCACCGCGTCCGATCGTCCTGCGAATCAGCAGTTCCCTCAGGGCGCATGACCGGACGCGCCGGTCCCGCGAGTGACCGGACGCGCCGGTAGCAAACCCTAACTCGCGCGCCTGACTGCTGCGCTGCACTGACCGGACGCGCCGGTCGCACAGTGACCGCGTCCGGTGCAGCGTCCGGTGCAGCGTCCGGTCACCTCTGTGACCTCCGTTCGCCTCCGTTTCTTTTCCCACCTTTGCAAATGTGCTAACACCACCAAGTGTACATCTCCGTGTGCTTGTGTGTTAGCTTTTTCTCAAACATTTCCAAAGGAATTAGGCACTCAACTTGCCTCGCCACTCGATCCTAACCCGTATGCAAAGTTAGATCGCTCAAGTGGCACTAGATGACCGATATGCAAACAAGTTTGCCCCTCTTGATAGTACAGCCATCTATCCTAAAACCCGGTCATAAACTTCTCTACACACCTATGACCGGTGAAATGGAAATGCCCTAGGTTATACCTTTGCCTTGCGCATTCCACTCCATCTCCTCCGACGTTGATGCAACACATGCACCAACCATATCACAAATGATATGATCCACTTCATATCATCACATGACCGTCTCGATCCATCGACCTTGACTTCACTTGCTCTTCACCGTTGCATCGGTCCGTCGGCGCCAAGTCTTGCTCAAGCTTCACCATCGCATGGTCCTTCGCTTCGAAGCCTCGACTTGCCCTTCACCCTCACAACCGGTCCATCGAGCCAAGCATCATCTTGGTCTTCATCACCTTGGTCACATGACTCCATGTCATGTCTCATGTGCATTAAGCTCCTTCATGACATCATCACATGACCGTCTCGATCCATCGACCTTGACTTCACTTGCTCTTCACCGTTGCATCGGTCCATCGGCGCCAAGTCTTGCTCAAGCTTCACCATCGCATGGTCCTTCGCTTCGGAGCCTCGACTTGCCCTTCACCTTCACAACCGGTCCATCGAGCCAAGCCTCATCTTGGTCTTCACCATCTTGGTCACATGAGTCAATGTCATGTTTCATATTCAATGACCACCTTTATCTAAATCATCCACTTAGATACAAAGGTTAGTCCTAGGTTTCATCAATTAGCCAAAACCAAACTAGGGACTTTCACCTACTGGTACTACTCCCTTCGTTCTAAAATATCCATCGCTTTTGCTTCTCGAGAAACAACTTTGATAAAATATATATTAAAAAATATTAATATTTATGATACATAATTGGTATCATTGGAAAGATCTTTGAATCTAGTTTTTTAATAAATTTATTTGGAGATACAAATGTTACACGTATTTTTTATAAATCGAGTCAAACTTGTGGCACGAAAACCGAAAATGACGCTTAAACCGGGACAGAGGGAGTACTAATCACCGGACAGGACAGCACGCATATATATGGCCACCGTGCCGGCACGGCACGCGGCACGGCCGTGCCGTGTCGCGCCGTGCTGCGTGCCGAGGCACCAACACAGACACGGCACATGGGCCGGTTGACCGTGCCGTGCCGCCCGCGGCACGCAAAAACTTTGCACACAAATCACACATGTATCATCTCAGTTTTCACAGAAATTTTCAAGTTTTCATATCAAAAGGAGCTGATGTGCAATGATGATGCTGCCTCGTTAAAAACCTTTGTAAGTAAGACTCACCCTTGTGAGAAACCTTACAAAGGAAAAGAGTACAGCACCAGCCAACTCAATCATAGATTCATAGTTCAATATCACAAGTGTCTCATGTTCTTCTACCCTATTACATCAGCCAACATCAGTGGCAATTGGCAAATTGAGTTCACAAAGACAAAAGGAAGCAGCAGATTCTATCCTATTACAAAAGGCCAACACTCCAACTCTAACAGATCATGCTTCATTGCTTCATGTTCATTGTGACTCAATCAACAGCTAATCCAAAAGTACCTGCAAAATTCAACTTGTCAGCTTCATGTTCAAATTGCAATGGATAGTAACTTAGAGAGAATAGAAGATGATGAGTACCTCGACAGCTTTGCTTCTTCTTCTAACCTCCACCAGCTCCAGCTACAGTAGCACCTCCGCCGCTGCCTTCCTCTTCATCCAAGAAAAGGTTGCTGAAATGCTCCTCCAGTTCCTTGTCAACAGGAGCATGCTGCTGTTTCCTTGCTCCTAAGTCCCAGTCCTTCAAGCAGGTGAGCATTTCAACATGCTCAGGCAACAAGCGTCGACGCCGGTCTTCGAGGATCCTGGCAGTGCAACTGAAACAGGACACCGAGGACACAGTAGAAACAGGGACAGACAAGACATCACGAGCCAAAATGGATAGAACAGGATAGGTCATCTTGTGGTCACGCCACCATAGCAACAAGTCAAATGACTCATTCCAATCATTGACAGGATCACTGTCCAGATAAGCTGACAGTTCATTAACCACACCAGCAGATGCGGCAGATGAAGATGATGAGGGGCAAGAGGATGCATCAGGACCTCCATAAATCTTACCCCATTTCTGATGAGGGGCAGTAGGCATTGCAGCCCTCTCTGGTCTAGGAGCCTCACCAAACTTCTGCTGATACTCGCTAAACAATCTGGTTAGCTCATCTTTGACATCACCATAGTATTTAGTATAGGAGGTACCATTGAATTTAGCAAGCAATTCAAGCACATTGAAGAAACCTTTCATCTTGGCTCTAGGATCAAGGATAAAACCATAAGAATACACCAGTGGTATATCCTTCCAATATTTAAGGAACTTTTTCTTCATAGGGGCAGCAATGGCTTTGAAATTATCATCATGCTCAGCTTTATACAAATGCTCAGCAAAGTCAAGTATATGATGCATCATCAGTGGAGAAGTGGGATAGTAAACACCAGACAGAAGAACTGTAGCATCATAAAACAGTTTCAAGAACTTCATAATCTCCTCAGCCACATACCAATGAGCAGGAGTCAACAAGGTTTCACCATAATTAGAGTTCAGCCAGACAGAAAAGACTTCTCTATAAGGCATCAAATGCTTAAGCATCAAGTAGGTAGAATTCCATCTAACATCCATATTCAAGCCAAACTTCCTAGGTCTAATACCCTGAGCAATACAGTAATTCTTGAACAAAGCAATCCTAACATTGGATGAATTCAGGAAATTGATGGCAGTTCTAAAAGCATCCAGATATGGATCAAACCTCTTCAAGCCAGACTTAACAATCAGATTGATAATATGGCATGCACAACGCTGATGCACAAGAAAATACTTGACTCTGTTCCTATCCTCCTTAGTAGGAGCAGGATAAGAACCCATGTAGCCAAAAAACAGAGGTGCCAAGATGTCAAAAGCAGCAGTATTAGCAGATGCATTGTCAAGGGACACAGCAAAGACTTTATCAATCAAACCAAACTCCTCAACCACACCAGCAATTTTCTCAGCTATGTTCTCAGCAGTATGAGCAGCATCAATGAGCCTAAAACCAATAACCTTCTTATGCAACTCCCAGTCAGGACCAACATAATGAGCAATCACAGAAATGTAATCTTCCTTAGCATTACCAGACCAAATATCAGATGTCAATGAAACAGAAGAACAAGCAGGCATCACAGAGTTCTTTATGAAATCACGCTCTTGCTCAAACAAATGCCACATGTCCCTAGTAGTGGACTGCCTAGACACTTTCTGGAATCTAGGGTTATGAGCACGCTTAATGAAATCCTCAAAGGCCTGGGTATCACCAAAACCTAATGGAAGGTCAAGCCTAGCAATCAAACGGACAAGTTCATCACGAGCACGAGATTGATCATATACCCAGTTATGCAAGCCATCAGCAGCATTCATAGCAAGCCTCGACTGAACCCTACGATCATTTTCAAACCTCTTCCTACAAACAACCATGTGCCTATTCAAGGAACCAGTGCCAATCGAAGACCTAGCAGCAAACTTCTTACCACAACGCTTGCATACAGCATGAGTACGAATCTTCTCCTCATCACAGATAGGAACGAAATCCTCCCAGCACTTAGCATTGAGCTTACCAGACGAGGTACCAGTAGCAGTGGTGTCCTCGGAGCCGTCCACACCGTCGCCGTCCTCGACCTCGATCGGGTTCTGGTCCCCACAATCGATGCCGAATAGCCCCGCTGCGTCGTCATGAACGTCGTCGTCGTTCTCGAGCTCGAGCTCCTCCTCCATGTCCAAGTCCACGGGGTGGTCGCCGTCGCCGCGGTGGTTGTACACATCTTGTGGAGGACGGGGAGGCAGGCACCGGCCCCGGCCCCGGCCCCTTGCTGCCCCTGCCCCTCCAGCTCCAGCACCGTCCCTCGACGGTGGACAGGGCCGCTTCGCCGTCGGCGTCCTTGTCATGGCGCCTCCAGAAGAGGACGACGCCGCGTCAGGCACCAACGGCAAAGGAGACCTACGAAGTGCGAACAAGAACAAGGGAAGGGATCAGATCATCAGAAGCAGATCAAAGATCATCAGTTCTAGCCTTCTAGGGGAACAAGAACAAGAACAGGGGAAGGGGAAGACAAATCTAGGGTTAGGGTTTCACTTACCTAATCCACCGGAGCCAGCACCGGAGAAGAAGAGGGAGAGGCGTGAGGTGAGGAAGAGCGAGCCCAAGAACGAGACAGCACCGTTAGACCTCCGGCGAGCGGCGGCGGAAGATTAGAGGAGAACGACTCACATGGTACACCAGAGAGGAGGAGGGAGGAGGGAAAGGACGGGAGAGGGAAAGGACGAGCTGGTCCGGCGAGCTCAAGGCGAGCAGGCGAACGGCGGCGGCGGATCCACGAATCGCCGGATCGGTGGCTCCAGATCCAGCCGAGAGCGAGAGCGGGAGCGGCGAGAGCGAGCGAGGCTGCGGCTGCGGGCGCGGGGAGCAAATGAATTAGGGTTCGGGGGGGGGCGCTGCGCCGCGGCCGTGCGATTATATACGACGACGGGGCGGGGCCGCTGGGCCGTTGGGGCCGCCGTGCCGATGGCCGTGCCGGCCTGTTGGCCGTGCCGTGCCCGTGCCGTGTCTCGTGCCAGGCCGGCGGCCCAGACACGGCACTGGCTACGGGCCGTGCCGGCACGGGCATGGCGGAGGCCGGGCCGTGCCGAAAGGCCGTGCCATGGGCCGTGCCGCCGTGTCGTGGGCCGGATGGCCATATATAAGCACGCAAGGCACTGATCGAACCGTCACCGGACGTGCAGCACCCGATCGTCAGTCGTGTCTGTTTGTGGTTCTTGTGGATACGCGTGATGGGAAAAATATTGCGAGCCGGCACGATCGCAAGAAGAGGCGGGGGCAGGCGCCCAGGCCAATGGAAATGTGAAGAGGTAGCACATGGAAAAAGGAACAAATATCATGTTCGTACCATGATGCTTTCATGCAGCGACCGATTCTGTCATTCAGCGGCTGTGTCATCCCGACCACATGCTAGCTGATTTCTGCCGCTGATAAGTCGACTAATACTATTTTGTTGTGAGAGAAAAATTTTGTATCATAACTGATAAGCGGGGCTGATAAGTTCAAATAAACAGAGCAGGATCATCATCTGATCTGATCCACAACCACAACCTCGAGAACATTTCATCTCCTTTGATCACCATTCGTTTATATCAAAAGAACCACACAAAAAACATAAGCAAAAGGGAAAATATGGTACCGAACATTGGCACGAATATATTGAATCCTAATCCACACATTTGTCAAAGTGATGGGTACTTTCCGAGGGGACCGTAACCAAGGATTTTAATTTCGTTATCGCAAAAATTTCGGTCACCACCGAAATTACCGAATTTCGCAAAATTCGACCGAAATTTTCCCGATTTTTTTTGAGATGGGGACATGAAGTATGTTGTTTCTAAAAAAAGTTTAGATCTAAATAAATATTAGTATGATTTATGACTACACATCTATTGAATAGAAGAATATACAATACAATGAATAGAAAAATACAAGTCTAGAGTTATACATCACATGTATTAGAGTATTACAAAATTTCGGAGTTTTCTTTCGGCCACCACCGAAATTACTGAATTTCGCGAAATTCGGCCGAAATTTCGCCGAAATTTTGAACCCTGACCGTAACATCATTGACTCATTGTCCTTTCGGCAGGCCCATCTCCGAGACCAAAATCTTTGCAATCCTAGAGTTTGAAAAATGTCCCACAAAAAATACAATCCTAGCAACTGCAGCTGCAGAACAGATGTCAGGCTGTCACACAGGCAGGTACTCCCTCCGTCCTTTTATATCTGTCGCCGTTGCTGTACGTGCCACAAGTTTAACTCAATTTATAGAAAATACGTGCAACATTTGTATCTCCAAATAAATTTATTAAAAAACTAGATTCATAGATCTTTCCAATAATACTAATTATGTACTATAAATATTAATATTTTTTAATACGTATTTAGTCAAAGTTGTTTTTCGAAAAGCGCAAATAACCGAAATTTAGAGACGGAGGGAGTACTCAGTATGCAGAAGCCGTCTTAAAAAATCAACAGCACCAAAGCCCAAAGGCCACAAGCTTCGGGCGTGTGAGGGCCTGAGGGGCTCCAAGAGCCTAGAAGAATCTGGGCCCTAGCCGTGGCTTGTTCGTGCTCCTGCTAGAAGTATTAGTACTAAAAATGTTGCCAAAAAAGGCCTGGTTTAGATACCCGATTCGGGGCATCTCGAATTCACTGTGCTGCACTGTGTAGAACTGTAGTAATTTTATTTTTATTTGGTAATAATTATCCAAACATTGATTAATTAGGCTCAAAATGTTCGTCTCGTAAAGTACAACAAAACTGTACAATTAGTTTTTTATTTCATCTATATTTAGTACTCCATGCATGTGCCGGTATTTTAATGTGATGAGGAATCTTCTTTTTGCATAGTAGAATTTAGGGGTGAATTTGGACATCTAAACCAGGCCTGAGCTAAACTAGACTGCAACATGTCAGTTATAGAGGCAATTTGGTCATTTTCTATTCACCTTGGTTTTCGCACCTAGTCCTCCAAATGCATTTTTTCGGCACCGAGGGAGAAATCTTTTGAAGACGGCTTTTGCTTCCCTGCTTATCCAATGATGATGCGTGAAGTCTGCGAAATGCAGCAACCGTCAGTCTGTGATGCTTTCTCTTAGACAACCCGCAGTAGGTACTCTAAAACGACACTCTAAAGTTTTAGAGTATGAATATAGAGTAAAAACTGCTGCACTGGATACTCTAAAACGATACTCTATCCTTTCTCTCACTCTATATTTAGAGTGGTACAGTGCTTACTCTATAGTGGGCAGTGACGGGCCCCACTAGCTAAATAAAGGAAAAAAATGCTATAACTCACAAACCAAAAATCCAAATTAAATTTCGATTGCACCATTAAATTCGCCTTAATAAATCCTTTAAAACTAGATCACACATGGATATATTTAGATAAAGTGATAAGTGGGTCCCACAGTAATAGAGTGGATAGAGGATGATATAGAGGATGGATAGGTGCGGGAGAATTGAGTATAAAGGAGAGAATCTTGCTGACTAGGACGTATAGAGGATGAATATAGAGGTCCATGAGTGCGGATAGCCTTACGCTCGTGTAGGGGAGGGCGGCTCGGATCGCAAGAGCCCTAGCTTTTCACCCAAACGCTTGCTAGCAAGTATCCATCATATACTCTCTGTATTTGTATTTGTCGGATTGTTTTGCTCTGGCAATATCCAGTAACGTGATCGCGTAGACGAAATCATATGGTAGCACACAAGACACAGACATTTATACTGGTTCGGGGCGTGGTGCGCGCTAATGCCTACTCCAGTGGTGCGGTTGTTCTTTGTATTCGTATGCTCAATTATAGGGGTTGTTGCTCCTAGCTACGAAGTGGATGGAATAGGTGGAAGGTGGATCCTCTTGATCCCGAGCCCGAGGTCCCTACTCTCCTTTATATACGCAGGAGAGGTAGGGTTATGGAGAGAGCGATCGGGGCAATAGATTGTTTTCTAATTTATTACACGATATGTGCAACAGAAAGATTCTAGCTATCATCCAGATACGCCCGTCCGCCTTGGTTTGCCTTAGGTTGACATCTCTGGCCGCCGTGGCCGGCCTCCTCGCTGTGGCGTATTCGCAGTCCCAGTCCAGGAGTGAGTCTGACGGCAGGGAGCACGCAAACTCTGCTTGGGGCGTGTTTAGATGCCCGAATTATGGCCTGAATTCGGGGCATGAACAGTGTCCCGGCTGTCACAGAACCTTCTAATTATGATGGCCCACAAGTACACGTCATTGCCATAATGACCTCTGACAGTCGTACTTATGTTCACCATAACTTAAAAGGCCTGCTTTCCTCCGAACAGGATCCAATCACAGGAGTATTGCAATATTACAACAGTTTATTCAAAATATTCAACAGAGTAAAGTAGCGGAAGTCTTACAATAACTTAGGTTACAAACCAGTTTTTCAAATCTCAAACCTTATGTAACATTATTACAAACCCGTAGTAGAGAAGTATCGTAGTAACTTTATTACATCACACAAGCGAGATGCCTTGCCCAAAGGCCATACAGTCTACTCGTCGTCGCTTTCTTCAACCACGACGGTCATGCAACAAGGCTCGAAGCAGACTTGTTCATGAACCGCACCTGCAACAAGGGGTTCAACAAACCCTGAGTACAAAAGTACTCAACAAGACTTACCCGACTAAGACAAAGACTCCAAGGGCATGCTAGCTTTAGGGAATCAAGGTACGGGTAATCAAGAATCAAAATTTTCTTTTGCAGAAAAGCTTACTAAGGTAAGTCCTTATCTTCAATATTTTACTTTTACCATTGATGGTTCATTAACCAAATCTAGGTGATCCTAATCTAGATCAAAGTAATTATCATCAAAACCTTTCTCATTCTTTCTTTCAATTCCAGTTCTTAACTACGATGTTGGTGCAAGGCCAAGACTCCTTTCTCGTGGAGCAACGACGATTCGAACCGCTTCATTTACCCAGCTGGGGCTTCCTAACCACACGACATATGTAGAACCGAATCTAGCATATATCAACTCTTACCCGATTAACCCAAAACCAGAACGTGTCCATCGCCACCCGAGAGCACAGTACTCCTCGAACCCGGCCCGATTCTAGCCCCGAGGGTACATGTTACTCTCGCCATCTCTCCACTCCCAGTGCGAGGTTAGACGTTCTTGTAATGGACTAACCAAAGTAAGGCTTACCCATCATGGGCACATGGCTAGTACTAATAAAAACTCCATGACACGAGGGCCAACAACGTACGGTCCTTAACTGATAAGGCGGAAACAATACATTGGGACTCCTCTCCCAATGCACGTTAGCAGTGGTCAAACCACCCGCCCGATCTTACAAGTTCATTCGCATATTTCAATATTCATTAAGGATGCCGTCATGGCCGAGTAAACATTCATTTAAAAGCTTAATTTCTAAGCATAGCGAAGCATACTACGCATTTTCCGTAAAACAGGTATCAAGGTTGATATTGCAATAATCAAGGATGATAATGCAGCAATTAGGTTATCACTCAACTCCTAATTACTTAATGCAATAAACCATAATATAAATAATAAAACATTTGTAAAATTCAAGGTAGGGTTTAAATGCACCGGGGCTTGCCTTGCTCAGACACGACGACTGACTCAGGCTCGGAGACTCCAACTTCTGGTCCGGAACCCACCGATGATCGCTCTTCTCCGGAGACCTGCTCGGTGACTTTGGCTTCCTCGAAAGCGGTGACTACACGAATACATAACATGCTTTAACATGATGCTCGATGATAAACATGATGCTTGATGATAACATGTGAAAGCTCTATGTTTGGTGTTGGTAATTAGTGACAATGCCTAAGTACTAATCCTATGCCTAAGTTGTATGTAGCATATGAGGATTAGTACATTCCAAGGTTGGTGGCAAGATGGACATGGTGATCATGATGGCCACACTTGGATTTGGATGCAACCCTATGTGATCAAGGCAAAGGTATATGCTTAAGGGTTGTGTTTTAGTAACCAAGACACCTAGTGGGTGTGGTTACATTATAGGATAGATAGCCGTACTATAAAGAGGGGAATGACGCGGCTATTGAACTCCTAAGTGCCTCTAGGTGTGCATTTCATGTCATATGCATTTGGATAGAACTAATAACGCCTCGAAAAATGATTGTGAAAATGCTAACACACTCACACATAACGTGATCACTTAGTGGTGTTGGCACATTTGCAAAGGTGGCGTTGGTCGCGCTGTGGTTTACGGGTAGAGAGGTGTTTGGGTTCCTCTCTCCCTCCCGCCGAGCGTGCGAGCGCGGGATTCAGGCGATTTCGGGGAAATGAAATGCCTATTTTCCACTACGCCGGAAGTCGGAAATCAAACGGAAGCGAACGGAGGTCACAGTGGTGACCGGACGCTGCACCGGACGCGGTCACGGTGTGACCGGACGCGTCCGGTCAGTGTCCAGTATCTGCGCGTTTTTCGGTTGATTGATCGGACGCGAGGCGCGTCCGGTCACAGGCGACCGGACGCGTCCGGTCGTCCAGGGAGCTTACTGGACTCCGACCGGACGCGGGCACTGTGGCGTTCGGTCAGTTCTTCGGCGCGTCCGGTCGTTGTTTTGTTGTGCGCGGTTCAGGGTTGACCAGCGCGTCCGGTCAGTCACGGGACCGGCGCGTCCGGTCAAGACCAGCGCGTCCGGTCGTTGCGACCGGCGCGTCCGGTCAGTGCTTCGCGAAACTAGCCGTTACGCGACCGGAGCGTCCGGTCAGTTGGACCAGCGCGTCCGGTCAACGCGAGTTCGGCTGTTTCAAGTTTCTAACGGCTATATTCGAAGGGGTACGTCTATAAATACTCGTTGGCCGGCTCAAGGCTCTCTCTCTTGGACTTTTGACATACTTGTGAACACTTTGAGCTAAGCAACTCCCCTCCCACTCATCTCTCTTGCTTATTTGCATATTCGAAGTGAGATTGAGTGATCCAAGTGCATTTGCATTGTGAGATAGCATCTAGTTGGCACTTGGTGGTTGATTTGCTACGGGATTCTTGTTTCTCTTGGTGGTTGCCGCCACCTAGACGGCTTGGAGCAGCTTGGAGGCGTTGGTAAGAGTTGGTGATTGTTCTTGGCCACCTCCGGTGATTGTGAGGGGTTTGTGCCTACCTCGGCGAAGCGCCAAAGGCAACATTAGTGAATTGCTCGTGTCATTGCAACCTTTTGCCATTTGGTAGATTCTTGTGGCGCCTTTTGAGAGGCTCGGTGTGAGACCGATTAGCCACCGAACCATGTGGTGAAAAGGGACACAACGGGGACTAGCGTGCCGGCAAGTACGTGAACCTCGGGATAAATCTTCGTGTCATCACTTTCATATTGTGATTGATTGATCCCGGTGTTCGGTTGTCTTGGTATTCTTTCTTGATCATATTGTTTGGTTGGCTCAATACTTCGCCCCTCGGTGATACCCTTCTAACTCTCTCTTGTATTAATTTCTTAGTTACTTTGCTAGAGTAGCTCTTTTGTGTAGCTTGCTAGTTGTAGTTACCTTCTCAGTTTGACTTGTGCGGTTGAGTGCCTTTTTACTAGGATTGTGAATTGGATAGGTGGCTTGCAAACACCCCGTAGGCTAAGCAAAACTCGCATCTCGCTATTTGTTATATTGATAAACTTGTTTAGCTTATCTTTGTAGAAAGTTTTAAAAGGCTATTCACCCCCCCTCTAGCCATCTAGACCTTTCAAGTGGTATCAGAGCCGTGGTCACCGTTTGTAAGGCTTAACAACCTCGGTGTAAGATGGCTCAAGTTGTGTTCAACCATGTCGGGGGCAAGCCTCCATTCTTTGATGGTGTCTCATCTTTTGATCATTGGAAAAGAAAGATGAAGCAATATCTTGGCTCTATCAATGAGAAGGTTTGGGAGGTGACACATCATGATTATGCAATCATTGATCCCGACAACCTCACCAAAAATGACCGCATCAACAACCAATGCAACACTATGGCTCTCAACACTCTCTACAATGGGATTGATGCAAAGGTCTTTGAGCAAATCAAGGATCTTGAGATGGCAAGTGAAGTGTGGACAAGATTAGAGGAAACATATGAGGGCACTTCAACGGTAAAGAGTGCCAAGCTCTATATGCTCAAGGATAAGTTTGCAAGCTTCAAGATGAAGGATGATGAGTCCATACCGGAGATGTTCTATAGGCTACAAGTTATTGTCAATGATCTCAAGAGCCTAGGAGAAGATGTCAAGGATAAGGACTTCTCACATAAGTTCTTGATGAACTTACCTAAGAAGTTTGCTATCTTGAGGAAGATGATCCAAAGAGAGGGTTTGGACAAAGTGACTCCAAACCAAGTGCTTGGAGATGTCATGACCGATGCTCAATATGATGATGATGAAGATGAAGATGAGAAGAAGGAGACCAAGGTCAAGCAAGAGAAGCCCATTGCATTCAAGGCTTCATCTTCTAAGGGCAAGAGCAAGGTGGAGAGTGATGATGATGATCCATTCGATGATGAGACCATGGCCCTCCTAGTGCACAAGATGGGGAGGTTCATGAAGAAGAAAGGATATGGTGCAAGGAAGAGAAGGAACTTTATGAAGGCAAAGGAGATGATTTGCTACAATTGCAATAGCCCCGATCATATAGTGGCAAAGTGCCCCTATGAAGATAAAAGATATCATGATGGGGAGTTGAAGTTGAAGAAGAACAAGAAGGACAAGAAGGAGAAGAAAGAGAAGAAGAGCTTTACTATCAACAAGAAGAAGAAGGGTGGTGGTTATGTGGTCACTTGGGATAGTGACAATTCCGATAGTGATGATGATGAAAGCTCTAGTGATGATGAGAGGACCACTCGGCGAGCCATTGCAAGCATCGCCCTCTCCAACAAGTCATCCATCTTCGACACTACATCGACATGCCTTATGGCCAAGCCTACCAAGGTAAAATATGATGATAGTGATGATGATTCTTGTGCTAGTGATGGTTGTAGGAGTGATGATGAGGAGGATGAGGACTACTCCAAGGATGATCTATTGGGCATAATAGATCAAATGAGCAAGGGCTACAAGAGGACAACCAAGAAATACAAAATCTTGGAACAAGAGCTCATTGCCAAGAGCAATGAAAATGATGCCTTGATGGAGGAGCTTGTTGCTCTCAAAAAGAGTAAGGAGTGCAAAGGAATTGAACAAGAGCTCAAAGTGAGATTAGCCACCGAACCATTTGGTAGGTTCTTGTGGCGCCTTTTGAGAGGCTCGGTGTGAGACCGATTAGCCACCGAACCATGTGGTGAAAAGGGACACAACGGGGACTAGCGTGCCGGCAAGCACGTGAACCTCGGGATAAATCTTCGTGTCATCACTTTCATATTGTGATTGATTGATCCCGGTGTTCGGTTGTCTTGGTATTCTTTCTTGATCATATTGTTTGGTTGGCTCAATACTTCGCCCCTCGGTGATACCCTTCTAACTCTCTCTTGTATTAATTTCTTAGTTACTTTGCTAGAGTAGCTCTTTTGTGTAGCTTGCTAGTTGTAGTTACCTTCTCGGTTTGACTTGTGCGGTTGAGTGCCTTTTTACTAGGATTGTGAATTGGATAGGTGGCTTGCAAACACCCCGTAGGCTAAGCAAAACTTGCATCTCGCTATTTGTTATATTGATAAACTTGTTTAGCTTATCTTTGTAGAAAGTTTTAAAAGGCTATTCACCCCCCTCTAGCCATATAGACCTTTCAACATGCCACGGTTACGATTTGAGTACAACTTCCCTTCACGGTACAGTCGCAAACCGAAAACCTACTAACTAGAAGCGGCGATTTCCAGCGATACCAGCTTTTAACCTAACAAGTTACTAACGAGCTTAATCATGGAATTAAGGTGCCAAAGATCACCAAAGGGCAGTGACCTAAGGACATCACTCAATCAAAAGGGCACACAACACTTAAAGTTCTCAAATTAACATTTATTTACTATTTAAATAATTAGGGCATAATTAGAAGTTGATCAAACTTTGTCTAAACAAGCTTAAACTTTTTCTATGGGTTAAGAATGACTTATAACAGTGTCATAATAAATTTCATAATTTTTGGATAAATAAATAAATTATTAAAATTCCTGGAAGTTGCATTTAATTTTTAATGGAACCAATTAATTCTACTGCACAAAGTATTCAAATTCATGATTTAATATTTTTCCTACATAGTTTATACATTGAGAAGCTTACACAAAAAATTTCATGAATTTTGGAACTCTACACAATTTTTAATGAAATAAACAAATAACAGCACTATTCATTTATTTGGAAAAGAAAAACAAAAACGAAATCCGAACCGGGCTGCTTCCCTCGGTCCGGCCCAGCGAACGGCCCGCGTACGCGCGCCCGCACCCGCACGCGCGCTCGGCCCAGCAAGCGGCCCAGCCCAGCACCGGCCTGCCTCGCCCGCGCGCGTCTGCCTCCCTCTCTCTCGCTGACAGCACGGTCCCACTCGTCATCTCCTTCCTCCCGCTCGTCCGTTCTCTCCCGCGTGCCCGCGCTCTCTCCCGCGGTGGCCGACCGACGACCGGTGCCCCGGTCGACAAACCGAGCTGACCAACACCTTCTACATCACCTCACGACTCCGTTTTACCCTTAAACGTCCTGGCTCGAGCTCTAGCAACTAGCGAGCGACGGCGATGGCGGCACTGTGGGCACGGGAATAGCACACCGGCGACTACAAAGCGGTAGAGGTTAAATTGAAAGGTCGGGAAGCATCAGCGGCTCACCGCGGTTGCAGTGAAGCTCTCGGTGGCGACGGGGAGCGGCTGGAGTGGCCTGGCCACGGGAAGGCGAGGTTGGCGGGCAATCGCCGGAGGTGAGCACGGGAACAAGCGGTGCGGGAGCTCTGATGCGAAAACGGTGAACGCAAGCGGTCCACAAGATGCGCGAGGCCAAGGCGGAGCTAGTGGTGCGGTTGGCGTGGCCGGAGACGGCTTGGTGGCGGCAGCGGCGAGCGGCGGAGCTGCGGTGCCGGCGGTGGCGAAAATGGTGAACGTCACTGTGAACTTCGGTATTTATAGAAGGAGGTCGCGACTACAGAGCTGGACTGCTGCGTCGTCGCGCTGGCGATCCTGGCGCGCCTGGAAGCTGGCCGAAGTCATCCGGCGTCTCGCCGGCGCCCATACCGCGCGGTGGTCGGCGGTGATACGTCGGTGCACTGTAGCTGTCCCCCCCAACTTTTGAAATTCAAACTGATTTTTCAAATTACTCCCAAATTTGTATAGCAACTTGAAAATATTCCAATGTATGAAATCTTCAGAATTTCAAGCTCTACAAGTTTGATATTGAACACTTTTTCAAATTCTCACTGGATTTTGAAATTTGAGTTTAAATTCAAAAAGGGTCATATTTTTCAGATTTGGTAATTTAGAAATTACTTTTGATTTTATATTAAAACTTCAAAATCTCCAAACATCAAAGTTGTATATCTTGACCAGACCTACAACTTTGCTGTTCAAAACTTTTTCAAATTCAGCCTCCATTTTGAAATCTTAGTTTGGGGACAAAAATGAATTAAATCTGAAATTTGTTTCTTTTCAAAATTGCTCCACATTTTACACTAAAACTTTAAAAACTCAAAACACCAAAGTTGTAGCCCTTGAAAAGTTCTACAAACTTTCTTTTTAACTTTTTCCCAAATTTTGCTTAGATTTTGAATTATTTCAAAAGGGGTAAAACAGGGTTTTGAAATTTAGGGTTTTCGGAGGGATTTTAAATTGGAATTTGTTGCTACTTTGATTTGTGATTACTTAGTGATCAAAACCTCACCCAAGGGCATCATTTGGACCAACATGACATGGTTGACCAAATGTCACTCTTGGTTGACCAATTAGCTTTTGAAATTCTTTTACATTTCTCCCCAGATTTGAATTCGAATTCGAATCGAAAAACTCGCCAAGTTTTGGGACTCCAATTCAAACTCAAATTTGGAGTTTCATTTTAGATATTGTACTTGAGCTCATACCCTACACTTGACACTAGTATGCAACACAGTCGTGCACCTCAAATTACGCAGGGCATGGACTAAGTATTTGCGGTGGTATTCGAAATTAGGGTTTTCGGTTTCGGAGCACACCACTGAGAAACACATTCAACCTAAATAAGTAAACTTGTTTTAGTTGATGCATAACAAGGTTAACCTAACAGAGATGCTTTGCAATGCATTATGATGACATGACAGATTAATTAGCACTATAACACCCGGGGTGTTACACCGGCACTGTAGCAATTTTGTTTTTATTTGGTAATAATTGTCCATTAATTAGGTTCGAAATGTTCGTCTCGCAAAGTACAACAAAACTGTGTAATTAGTTTTTGATTTCATCTACATTTAGTATTTCATATATGTGTCGGCATTTTGATGTGACGGGAAATCTTCTTTTTACATAGTGAAATTTGGGAGAAAATTTGGGAAGTAAACAAGGCCTTCAATGTTGAAACAATGATGATGCCCGTGTCGCAGGCGGGCAGGCGGCGGTGCCGTGTGCAGTGCAACAACAGGTTTCTAGTGTAGTGGTATTCGAAGCAAGTCGAAAGTCAGAACGGTAGAAGTGTACTCCCTCCATTCCAAAATATCTATTGTTTTCGCTTCTCGAGAAACAACTTTAACAAAAAATATTTTAAAAAATATTAATAATTATGGTATATAATTAGGAATGATGTTTGAATCTAGTTTTTTAATAAATTTATTTGGAGATACAAATGTTGCACGTATTTTCTACAAATCGAGTCAAATCTGTGACACGAAAATAAAAAAACGATAGATATTATGGGATGGAGGAAGTAGAACTGAATTCGAGGCATGTATTCTCAGCAAGTCAGCATCATGACTCATGAGTAGTAGTGTAAATTCAGGAGGTGTTTGAATAGATGGGGCTGAGATTGTACAGTTTATGGACGGTGAATTTGCTTTGCTAATGTCTTTTTTTTAAGGTCATAAATATTTTTTTTGAGGTCATTGCTAATGTCTTTGGTGGATGATATTTCATCAGACTGACATTAGCTACGAACTGTCAAGCTGTTCGGTTGATA
Organism: Saccharum hybrid cultivar R570; assembly: GCA_038087645.1. Taxonomy (NCBI): domain Eukaryota; kingdom Viridiplantae; phylum Streptophyta; class Magnoliopsida; order Poales; family Poaceae; genus Saccharum; species Saccharum hybrid cultivar. Next base: position 15,407,507 of record JAQSUU010000259.1, read on the forward strand.
GTTTTTGTGGCTGATAAGTCGGTTGCTGCAGTTTTATTGTGAGACAAAAGTACTGTACCATAACTGATAAGTCGGGCTAATAAGGGGGTGTTTGGTTTGGGGTGTTAAAGTTTAACAAACACTGTAGCACTTTCGTCTTATTTGACAAAAAGTTTCGAATCTTGGACTAATTAGGCTTAATAGATTCGTCTCGTAAATTACTCCTAATCTGTGCCGACATACATGCAATTAGTCTACATTTAGTACTCCATGCATTTAAGGGAACATTGATGTGATGGGTGTTAAACTTTAACAAAACAAAACCAAACAGGGCCTAAGTTTAAGCAAACAGTGACAGCGACTCAATCAAAGTAAGCAGCAGTTTGGTGCCTCCATGGGCGAATGTAGAAAGGACTGGTTGTTGGGCAAGGATTTCTTTTTTTTTTAAGTGTATCATGCACAGCGACTCTCCCGCTCCGAACGAAATCGCAAATCACTAGTAGGCTGCTGCTTCGTACTACCAGTGCCTATTAGGTGTGTTTGGGAGCGCTCCATGGAGCGGATTCTCGAACAGAATCACTCCTCGGCTGTCAAACAATTTTTTTAGAGTGAAGTGATTCTCTGCTGATTCTGTGAAGTGATTCTTTGAAATGAATTAAGAGGCTGAGAGCTGAAAAAATAGCTTCTCCTGATTCTGTGAAGTGATTCTCCATAACGATTTTAAAAGTTTATGCTAAAGAATTAAAGAGAATTATTTTCAGCCTCAGAATCATTTCACTAGAGAATCATGGAGCACAGCTGGAGAATCAGTACAGCTCTACCAAACGGACCACGAAAGTTAACAGCACCTATATATACCTTTTTTATGGGTTTGCTTTGCTAACCATGAAAGGCCAAGCATGAAGCATCCCATGTGCATGTATGGATGTTGTTCTCTCTCCCTGGTCCAGTGGTCCTGCTCCTACGCGTAAATCACCAGGGATTCAATGCTGAGATGTTGTCCCGTTCACAACACATCACAGCAGTCACCAGTGCCTATATAGTCCACTGACACAAGTGCTTAACCACAACAACCTCCCCAGCCATGGCAGCTCCTGTTCCGACGATCATTATCCTAACCCTTGGTGCGGCCGCTCTCGGCGGCCCCGACGCGCTCCGCGCCCTTCTCGAGTTCACGGGGCAGAGCCCCAGCCTCGACATCGCGATCTGCGTATTCCTCATGTTCATGGTCACTGCCTATTTTCTCGGCGCCGCGCTCCTCGTGTGCTTCGTCCGCGACGCGCGGTCGGGAGACGCCGCCGGCGCGGGCGGTGGAGGTCAGAGGCACGGCGCGGCGACCACGGCCACGGACTGCATGGCAAAGGTGAGCCTGCTGGTGTCGGTGTGCGTGGGGTCCCTCGTCGCCGCGTGCCTCGTCGCCCTGCCGCCGTCCGTCGCGTCCGGCAGCTTCTTAACGTACTTCTCCGAGAAGAACTCCGTCGCCGTCGCCGTCATCGCCGCCGCCGCCGCCGCCACCATGGTCCGCTGCACCAGCCGCCGTCTGCTCCGCTTCGTCCGCGGGGCGGGTAATGCAGGCGACGGCGGCCCCGCCACGCGCGCCGCCTCGGAGCGCTTCTCCAGGACGAGGCAGACGGTGTGCTTCCTCTTCAGCGCTCTGCTTCTCGCCGCCGTCTCTTCCGCCGCGTCCGGTGGCCTCGACGCACAGCGCCTCTTTCCCGGCTTCCCCTGCCAGAGCCCGACCACCAACGTGCCTGTCGGCGTCGCAGTCGCCACGGTCGCTGGCACAGCGCTTGTCGTCCGCTTCTCCCGCAGGGTGCGTAATGCCGGCGGCGCCGCTGCCCCTACGCCTGCCAGTGCCACGAGCACGTGGCGGCGGCGCTTCGGCAAGCTGACGTCTCTGGCCGCCGTGGCCGGCCTCCTCGCCATGGCGTATGCGCGCTTCCAGTCCGGGAGCGAGTCCGACGGCGGGGAGCACGCAAACTCTGCTTGAAGGTGCAGTGCAGCAACAGGTTTCTAGTAACGGTATTCGAGGCATGTCGGAACGGTAGAACTGAATTCGAGGCATGTATTCTCAGCAAGTCAGCATCAGGACTCATGAGTAGTGTAAAATCAGGTGTTTGAATGTATTATGGGGGTGTTTAGTTCCCAAAAATTTTCACCCCAAAACATCACATCGAATCTTGCGGCACATGCATGGAGCATTAAATGTAGACGAAACAAAAAACTAATTGCACAGTTCACCGTGAAATCGCGAGACGAATCTTTTAAGCCTAATTAGTCCATAATTGAACAGTAATTACCAAATAAAACAAAAGGCTATAGTAGCCAGATCCAAATTTTTTTGCAAACTAAACACCCCCTATGTATATATGGGGTGAGATTGTACAGTTTATGGACGGTGAATTTGCTTTGCTAATGTCTTTTTTTTGTGGTCATTTTTTTTTTGACGTCATTGCTAATGTCTTTCGTGGATGATATTTCATCGGACCGAGATTAACTAGGAACTGCATAGTGATTCAAAACAGAAACGAACTCAATCAAATTAAGCAGCAGTTTGATCTGCGGCCACCGTTTTGGCTTCATGGCTGTACATGTCAGCATGCTACCGTGGATCAACCAGGGGAAAAGACTTCCCTGCCCCTCTCTCTGTTTTGCTACCTGCCTGGATGGATATGATTTTTTTTTATTTTTAACACTTTTTTTAAAACTATTTTTAAATTTGACACCGTTTGAAAACTTTTTTTAAAACTAACACCTTTGGCCGCGCCTCCATGCATGGCGCGACCAATGAATACTGCCGCGCCATGCATGTTGGCGCGGCAAGACCGATGACGTGACAGCGACCGAGCCGCTGACTGCTGACGTGGCAGAAGCCGCTGCGCCGCAGATCATGGCACGACAGTGCCACGCCATCGCGCACGGCGCGTCAAGCCAGAGGCGCATTCACGCCGCAGAAATAACCTAGCACACTAAAAAGTCTGCCACACTGGCCATCCTGCCGCCTCCAGACTCCAGCCATACATGTGCAGGAACGACCAAAGATGTTAGTTTTAAAAAAGTTTTCAAACGGTGTCAAATTTAAAAAATAGTTTTAAAAAAAGTGTTAAAAATAAAAAAATCCTATCCGTCCAGGCAGGTAACAAAACAGAGAGAGGGGCAGGGAGGTTTTTTCCCCTGGTTGATCCACGGTAGCATGCTGACATGTACAGCCATGAAGCCAAAACAGGCAAATCTGTAACACTGAAGAAATTGTTGGGACAAATCTTTAATTGCCATTATAAGAGGGGCAACTAAAGAGGTCGCAACCGCAAAGAGGGCAAATATTTAAATATCCCATCAGCTGGTGGCCCCTCTCGTGCACGTTCGAGTTAGCCGGCAAGCACAAACTTGTGTTTGCGTACGATGAGTTGCTGGTGTACCTGCTGCACACGTTGGTCATCAGCCAATCTGCCATGAGTCGCCCATGACTACATATGGGCATGCAGCTTGAGCCCGTCAGCCTGCCACGAGGCCTGTTTTTCTGGCCCGGCCCGATGGCTAGCGGGCCCAGGCTAGCACGGCCCGAGGGAATAGCATGCGGGCTGGCTCAGCATGGCCCGCAATTTGGTGAGAGGCCCGGTGGCGGTCCGGTGACTACCCTGGCCTGCTAAGAGTAAGAGCCCACCAGCTAGCAAACCAACTGCTAAAAAAAAGAGCCCACAAGCCTACTTCCCCCCTAACCCTAACTTCCTTTCCCCAATCCCCCGATTCAACCCCTCCCCACGCCGCACCTCTCACTTGCAAGCCGCACCTGTGCGAGACACGGAGAGAGCGATGCGCTCACGCCCCCGGCCCCTCTCTCTCCCGACGCCGCCAACCCGCCACCTCTGCACCTAGCTGCGCCGCTGCGGACGCCGGACGCGGGCGCGCCGCTGTCTCAAGCAGCTCCAGTGCCTCCTCCACGATGCCAGTGCCTCCTCCGCGATGCGGCGCCTCCTCCGAGCCGGCCCCGAGCGCCACCGCCCCCAGCTCGAGCTCCCGCGGTCGAAGCCGGCGTGGGCATCGTGCATAGCTGCGGCCGCGCAGAGGCACCGCGACAGAGCCAGCCTCGAGTGTCGGAGGCACGGCGACGGAGCAGCGAGAGCAGCGCACTCGGTGGCATGGACGTGGACCTCAAGCCAGCCTGACCTGATAAAAAGGCCGTGCTTTCTGGGCCGGCCCGGCACGAAAAAGGGCCCAACAGGCCGTGCTTGGGCCATCGGCCAGGCACGAAGCCCAGGGCGGCACGGCCCCGGTGGCATGTTGGGTCTTGCCGGGCCGGGCCGGCCCGTTGCCTATCTATACCCATGACCACCATCACCAGGGGATTCAATGCTGAGATGTTGTCCCATCCAATCAAATGGAGTGGCACATGCGAGAAATTTCAATATTTAACTCCGAGTTCACACGCCCCTCAATATTTAACATCCAATTCGCAAACCTTTCGATATTTGACCTTATGAAGGGACATATACTTTTTCAAAACAAACAATGGGTCTCATATATTTCTGTAAAGCAATTACCATGCCACATGGATTTTTTAAGTTTATCCATTCCACGGAATTGCTAGCTCAGAAATTTCAAAACGGCTCAAAATGCCATATGTATTTCAGATCAATGTGCATATTACATCTTGAAGTATTTGTACCGCTAACTCTTACAAAGCAAGCTCAAAGAAAAAAGAAAAGAAAAGTTGCACAAATTGTTTTTTCCAAAGCAGCTTCGCATCCATACATTGTACACTAATCAGACTAGTCATGCTTTAGGTTTCTTTCTTGCAATCTAGGATTGGATGATGCAAGACAATGCTCGTAGACTTCCTTGCAATCTCATGGTAGACAGTCCTCTCTCTTCCTTCACTCCCTTCAAAATCAGAGATACAGTTTACTCACACAGCACCATACACATATCATGATTTCCAAAGAACCAGACATAACTCAGTTTATTTAAGATTGCACGGATCCAAGGCATGAAACCATATGCACCAGCAAAGGATAATTTAATCCTAGGCAAGAATAGAAGTGTTCTGATTGTAAATCATAATAAACACTAAAAACCAATGAAGCTTCAGTTCTCCAAGCAAGCAAGCAAACGTATGTGGCCTCAAAAAACTAAATGATTGCAGTAAAATTGGTCTGCCGTAGAAATTAACTTAACAGAAACTATACCAAGACTACAATCAATATGGGAGGTACTGTAGGACATAAAAATTGCTCCCTTTTTAGAATTTAGCAGGCGGCACAAAGACCTGACCTTGCAATTACAGTACAGATGGGATAGAAGGACATGCCATGCTCATCATGACTGATATCCATGCATACACCCTAGCACAGACACACAAAGAGCAAGCTCTAGCGGAGAGAAGACGTGAGTTACGATTTCTGATGGCCGAATTTGCTAGGGCTGGGCGCGGAGGAGGTTGTCGATGGTGGTGCCGCATCTGGAGACAAGGCGGAGGAGCTAGGTGCAGAGGAGTTCGCTGCGACGCCGGCAGTAGTGGCGCATCTGAAGTCAAGGCGGAGAAGCTGGGCGCGGAGGCGGTCGCTGGCGGTGGCGACGCATCTGGACTCTGGAGTTGAGGTTGAGGAAAAACTGGACCGAGGGAGATGGAGTCGACGACGGAGGTGGCGGCGCAGGTTGCAGCGGAATTCTTCGGGTCCGAACGTTCGGACCCGAGCACTCCGCCGATGTTTCCCGCGCTCCGTCGTACGATACTTCTCGCGCTCCCCCAAACGATGTTTCCCGCGCTCCATGCCACGCACTCCTGCAGCGTCAGCCAGCAAATACAGACCCATCGTACCAAGCGACGGCCCATGGAACACCAGGCACGTTAGTTTCTCCCTTTTTTCTTTTTTTTTTCTTATTCTTCCCTTTTCTTTTCTTTTTCTTTTCTTTTTTATTTTTTGCTTCATTTATTTTTCCTTTTTTTATTTTTGTGCTTCATTATTTTTCATTCTATTTTTCTTTTTTCTTTTTCCTTTTTTATTATTCTTTTTATTTTTTAAATCCTTTATCTTTCTTTTATTCCTTCTTTTCTTCGATTTTTGTCCGATGACCAACCCTAAGCTAGCTAACTGCAGTACCACTCAACCATGGATCATGGTGAGGAGCAGCACACCTCGTCGATAGGTTAGGTTCTCTTGGAGTTCAGGGCCTGGTGTGAATTACAATTGGAGCCCTAAAAATTTGAAATTCATATGATCAAAAGTCACTTTCTCAAGTCTCAACTGCCGGCAAGACAAGGAATGCATCCACACAGTATGTACTGTCTGTATAGATGGGGTGAGATGAGATTGTGCAGTATATGGACGGTGAATTTGCTTTGCTAATGTCTGTTTTTTGAGGTCATTTTTTTAGGTCATTGCTAATGTCTTTCGTGGATGATATTTCATCGGACCTACGAACTGCATAGTGATTCAAAACAGAAACGAACTCAATCAAATTAGTTTGATGCCTCCATGGGCGAATATAAAGAGGAATGGTTGTTGGGCAATGATCTTCTTTCTTTTTTAAAAAAAACAAGAAGCGTATCAGGCACAACGACTCTCACGCTCCGAACCAAATTGCAAATAATATACACGTTCTTCAACTCGTTCCCCTACGGTAGAAATACAACACATAAGTATCTCTCTTGTATTGCGAACAATAATATACAGATATAATTCATATACAACTATATTAGGTTAATTAATATGTGTCTAAATTATGATTGTTAAAATAAATTCAATTTCAATGATTCAAACGGGGCCCTAGTTTTTTTTTCTATTTTACCCTTTTGTACTCATGCCAGCTGAACAATGGCAGCACTTTTGTTACACCAAATGAATAGTATGGATGACTAGGTCTATCAAATTTATTTACTCCTACAAAGGAAACTGTTGCTTCCTTATTGCCTTGTATAAATGCACAAAAGGATCAGGCATGGAGGCATTTTTTTTCTTTACCGTATTGCCCTTTCATGCAAATGGCATTCGAAACTTTAGGATGCAGCCATATACTCCATCCGTTTCCAATTATAAGTCGTTTTGACTTTTTTATATACATTTTTACTGTATATCTAAATATAATAATGTATGTCTATGTACCTAACAAAATAGATGTATCAAAAATAAGTTAAAGCAACTCATGATTCGGAACAGAGGAAGTACTAGGCAACTGCATCGTGTCTACCAAACCGTCACAAGGTATTACTAATATGTAATGCGTGCTGGCGATCGAACAAACGGCGGATCCTGCGACGGCCGTGTCGGACCGGGCCCAATCGTCCACCCGAACAGTTCCCAGCAAAAAGGGTCAACCGGGCATGTTCGTTTTGACCCGGAGGGGCACGCCGCCCGCTGGCCCCTCTAGTGGTACTATTACATCCACGAAGCGGAACTTGTTGATGCGATGCGATGCGACGCGACGCGACGCGACGCTCCAATGCCTGCACCATATTCCTTCACGACAAAGCCACCACCCTTACCTACCGCTGCTAGTCGACTGAAAGCGACTGTGGCCGTGCTCCCTGCGAGTCACCCTGCAGCCCTGCCCTCCCCCGCTCTTCCCTGCTAGCAGGTACTACAGTAGTAGTACACTCTGCGTCACTGCGTCTCATATCGATGCCAGTGACCCTTTATTTTGTGAAGCAGCAAAACAGTAAGGATTTGATATTAAGCTGATCTGTCAACCACCAAATTCACCGGACTTTAATGTACTTGATTTGGGTTTCTTTGCATCAATTCAGTCCATTCAATATAAGGTTGTGTTTAGATACTTCAAAGTTTCAAAAATTTTACAAGATTTTCCGTCACATCGAATTTTTGACACATACGTGGAGTATTAAATATAGTTAAAAAAATAACTAATTACACAATTTGGTTGTAAATCACGAGACGAATCTTTCGAACCTAATTAGTCTATGATTGGACACTAATTGCTAAATAAAAACGAAAAAGTTACTGTGTTTCCAAAAATTTTACAGCCCCATTTAAACGCAGCCTAAGAAGGGTTCTAGGACATTAGCTGAACTGGTCTCGGAGGATCAGAAGGAGTTTGAAGAATATGACCCAACTTTGTCAAATCGGATATTCGCATCACTGCAGCTCGCCATGATAGAGGCAATGAAAGTAGGAGGAGGGAACAACTACAAGATGCCCCATGTTAGCAAACCTGTGTTGGAAAAAGAAAAAAAGCTTCCAATGCAAATGAAGTGTGATCTCAATTTGGTACAGGACGTATGCAGGCAGCTCAATGAATGAGACGGGGTTGCTTCTCTACATACTTCTAGTAGGAAATTACTGTATTTTGGTGGTTTTTGGCCTAACGAGTGTAAATATGTACAGGGTCTCTAGTCACTTACTTCAGCTAGTAAAAATCTGTAATGTATTCTGTTTGGTCCATGTAAATATGTATTGCGTCTATATCCGCTTACTTTTACTAGTACAAACTCTGTAGAAAAGTCTGTTTTGTGCATGTAAATGTGTACGAAGTCTGTTATCAGCAGTTTGACTTGAATGGTTAAGTCAATGCAAAGAAGAACCTTCAGTAGTCATATTGCAAATTGTTTTCTTATGCTCCAGAAATATCAATAAGCCATACAATAGTTGGAGTGCAGATCCCTGGTTAATTTGCAATCTTCTTGGCACGACAAATCATAAACAAGCCGTTTAGAAGTTTGCAGTCACTAATATTGATAAGCAAGAATGCCCTTTCCTTTAATCATGATTCATGAATGCATTTCATTGACATTGAGTAGGTCGTGCAACATGTGGCATCTTTGAACCTTTTATTGTCAGCAGCTAAGAATTTTTGGGCAGTTCGGAATAGACATTTTGGCAAACACACCATCAGCATTGAGTAGCTCACGGCTGGCATGTCACAAGGCAATACACAACATCAGAGATTTAGCCTATGCGACTTGCAGCGATTCAACCTTGTAAACGCACGAGCGCGGCAACGGGGTCTGGGACTGGAAGCCAGAGAAAGCAGCTCCAGCAGAAGCTCGGACAGGAGGCGGCGGTTCATGACAGAGCAGATCGCTCCAATGCTCGTCTTAGCGTTGTGCACCCGCAGAGTGGGATGGGACGTAGCTCTCCAACCCGTGCCGTATAATCCTCTGCGAACCTCATGCCTTCGCCATCCACCTACGGCATGCGGGCTTGCAGCCGGCGGCATCGTGCAATCGCAGAGACGAGAAAGAAACAGAGGTGGAGGGCAACGAACCTCTAGAAATTTCCGATTATATATATAACAAATACTAACTTTTTCGCATGGGCCCACAAAGGGTAAACTTGGAATAATAAAATTCGGTGACAAGTATTACCAAATCAAAAAAGTGGTTAAGGGTGTCAATTAAACAAAAATGGAGGGAAGTAATATTTAATGCGTGCTGGCGATCGAACAAACGGCCGATTCTTCGACGGCCGTGTCGGGCCGGGCCCAATCGTCCACCCGAACAGTTCCCAACAAAAAGGGTCAACCGGGCATGTTCGTTTTGACCCGGAGGGGGCGAGGGGCACGCCGCCCGCTGGCCCCTCTAGTGGTACTATTACATCCACGAAGCGGAACTTGTTGATGCGATGCGATGCGACGCGACGCGACGCTCCAATGCGTGCACCATATTCCTTCACGACAAAGCCACCACCCTTACCTACCGCTGCTAGTAGACTGAAAGCGTCTGTGGCCGTGCTCCCTGCGAGTCACCCTGCAGCCCTGCCCTCCCCCGCTCTTCCCTGCTAGCAGGTACTACAGTAGTAGTACACTCTGCGTCACTGCGTGGCGTGGCTCAGCAAGCGGATCTCCTTCGTCCTTCCCGCCTAGCGGGCCCTTGCCTGGGCCCCAGCGGCCCTATAAAGAGCACACCTCCCGGCCCGATCGAGATTCCACAGCCAGTGCCCAGGGCCATCCTCCTCACCTCATTCCTCCTAGTTGCACCCGACGACGACGAAGCCCGCCGTTCCGCCTGCCGTGTTCTTGTGTTCTTCATTCATCCCCATGGCTGGCCTTCCCCCGGTGGCCATTGTTCTCGCCGTGGGTGGCGCGGTGGTCGGCGGGCCAGAGGCGCTCCGCCTCCTGCTCGCCCTCGAAGGGCGGACCGCCGCCGCCGCCGACGTCGCCATCTGCGTGTTCCTCTTCTGCGCCTTTACGGCGCTTCTCCTTGGGATCTTGCTCCTGGCGTGCTTCTTCCGCGACGCGTGCACTGGTGCAGGAGCACCAGCGCGGGCGCCGGGCACGGAGCGCTTTGCAAGGCTGACTCTTACCGTCGCTCTCGCTGCCATGTTCGTGGTCACCTCCTGTCTCATCGTCGTCCCGAGCAACCTCGCCGGAACTGGGGGCGGCGGCGTGTGCTCCTGCGCTGCTGCTTGACCCGCAAACGTCGGGCAGCGGATGCGACAGCGGCTGCACCACCAAATTGGCTATCGTCGACCTGGTCCAACGTGCACGAATGACGAATTGAAGTCACCAACGCCAGCAAGTACCGTATCTTTTACTATCATAGTATTTCAGCAGGTCTCATACTTTTCTGGTTTACTTGAACTCGACTATGGTGAAGTGTGATTCTTTGCCATGTAGCATGTACTAGCATCTTTCTACCCTCTGGCCTCTTGCAAGTATTTCGGTGTGATACGTTTGATTGATTTGAAGTGTGAACTGTACGGCTAAGTTCATTTTTGCCAAGTTGACTTCTTCACTTACAAATCTTTTGTTCGTCTGGTGATCTATTCTTTTTTTTTCCTGCATATAAATTTCTCAAGTCTAAACTGGGAAACGCTTCCTCTGTTTCATTCAGTACCTGGATTTGGTTGCTTACGATATAGCTTGTGATCAGGGGGAGAGGGAAGGCGGAGGGTAAACAAAGAAAATACTTTTTGCTTTTTAAGAGGATTCGGCTATTCCTTGGCTTCTTGAGGGAAACCTCCAACTCGGAAAAAAAAAATCTAGAGGGAAGACCTGGGTTTTTAGGTGAGACCGGTTTAAAGAAATTATGCTAAATACTATACCTTTTTATAACGTTAAGAATGTTCAGTTGGCTTTAAGGCGTACCAGTTGTTTTATGCGTATTCTTATACGTTTTCTCACGTAGGAAAGTTGAGCACCAAAACCCAGGTCATCATGCATGTGATGTTCCGATCCAAACAGCAGTTGCAGAAATTTCTCAAACCCCAGTGTACGAAGTTAACAGGACGCCGCTATCTCGGAACGCATTAGCATGCAGGGGCTAGAGCTTCCTCGTCCAAACCATAGCTGGGTCCTGACGTCCGGCCGCGTATCTCGCGCGCGTCGCCCATCACCTGTCCGCGCAGGCTAATGACAGTTCTCAACCCAGCAAAGAGAGGTCATTAGAAAGGCTGACAGCGACGGCGGCCTCCACCGGGGAAGATAAGACCAAGCAGCACGGGTACTCCCCGTGCTCTGCCTCGTGCCGTCGTGCTCCATACACACACATGCATCCCACGCGTCGAATTACGCGTCTTTCGCCTCAGGTCCACACCATCGTGCCTCTGTGATTAGCGGGGAATCCTTGAGTACTGTGTAGCGTGTGTGGTATTTTTTTTCTAGAAAAGGATGGTAACCAGATAAAAAAAAACTTTTGCATATTGTAACGCTAAAAATATCTTTTCATATAACAGTAAATTAATATTTTGGCTTTTCTCGATATATAGCTTTTGCTATGTACTACTAAGATACATACTATGTTTAGATATATAGTAAAAATAATGTATCTATAAAAGATAAAATATTTTATAATTTGGAATAGAGGGAGCAGCATTGACATGTAGGGAAAGAAAAAAATTAAACTAATAACAATAAAGGAAATGTATAATTTTATTAGATGACGTGTACCCCCTCCGTCCCAAAATAAATGTCGTTATGGTATATGCCAGTCAAACTTTTATAAGTTTGACTAGTTTTATAGAAAATATTAGCAACATTTGTATCTCCAAATAAGTTTATTATGAAAATAGATTTAATTATCTATCTAATAATGCTAATTATGTGCTATAAATATACATATTTTCTTTTATATATTTTAGTCCATTTTAAAAGCATTTGACTTCTCGGAAAGTGAGACGACATTTACTTTTGGAATGGATGGAGGAAGTGATTTATAGCTTTTGATGGTGTATTAGATTTTTTTTGGATAGAAGGCTGATACCTATTAAAATAACTATAACTACTCTTTAACGCGCAATAAATTGGAGGCCTCTCAGGCCATCAGGCACTGTTCAATAATGTAGCTGGCATCATCCGTGCACCGTTCATCACTTTAGCTGACGTCATCCGTACACAGTTTGTCACTGTAGCTAACCTTCTTTTTTTCACACACACAAAAGGCCGGCGCAGCGTAGCACGCCTATTGGGCTAGTATATTAAAAGCATAAACAACCAGAGTACAGGGCAGACGCTCCTAGAATTCTCTAGGAGGCCCCTCGGAATATGGGGAATTTTTATGTTTTCTACATTTATGAAAAAAACTAATTTATATGAAATTTTTGTATAATTTCTATGAAACTTTGTGCTCTAAATGGTGAAAAGGCCCTAAAATGAGAGGTGTTCTGAGTTCCGACAAAAAGTTGGTGCACATTAGACGTACTTTTATTACGTTTCTTCCTCAAATAGTCGAGTTGGATGGATCACTGCCTGCAGCTGCCATACATGTTGTTTTGCCACGACAATTAAAGGTCAAAATGGTCAATCCACATATGGAGGGGGCGCGAGCGACAGCCGAGAGGGGCGGCTATCAGTCTGGCTTGATGGTACCTTTGTTGGTCATGAGTCATGATGGTAGGCGGTAGCTTTCTCTAGTGACGCCAATTTAATCGTTTCTTTGATTTTTGTCTGATCGTCGGCCCTTCATAGAACTGAGGGTGTCTATGACTATATGAGTTATGACGATTAATTCTGACAGTTTAAATTACAGCAGTAGTAGGTCTCATCGACAGTCACACGTCACAATCTATCTATCCCTGATAATAAAGAGCTAAAATTAGCTATATGGATCTGCCCGCATTATTTTTATTTGCTTCGGTTCCCTCTGCGTAGCTTTCTTTCTGGTACGATTTGGGTTCCCTCCGTAGCTTTGTTTTTTGTCCGATTTGGTTGACATTTTTCCGTACACATGTCTAATTTGGTTTTTTTTCCCATCTGCGTGGCTTTGTTTCCTCTTTCGTTATTACTTGCTCGGTCCTATTTGGTTCCGATATTTTTTCCTCTTCCGTTGTTTTCTGATTTGGTTTTGATTTTTGTCTTTGTTTTTTCTTCTTATGTTGTTATGCTCGGTTTTGATTCAAATTTTTTTGCGCTCAGTTTATGGTCTGATTTTTTTCTATCTCAGTGCTCGGTTGATTTTTTTTTCTATATATAAGCGTAAAAAAATAATAATACAACATTATGGACCTTCGAACCACTAACCCTTTATGAAGAAATAAAGATGTTCACCACTAAAATGTTGATGTAGTTTTGATTAGAAAGAAAACTTATTCTTATAGAATCTAGATCAGTTGATGGTCCAACTAATCAAACCATGAAATGAAATCTTGAGCAGCCTAAATAAATATATATTCTACAATCCACAACTAGAGCTGTAATGTAGAAAATCGAGAGAGAACTCCTGTCATGGGCCAAGGACGAAGACTCAGACAAGGAAGTAACGTGCACCAATTTTCTCAGCCACACGCTGCAATGGATAAATAAAGTTCTTTGATTCCATTTCTACTCCATTCCACAAAGCGCGTCGCCTACCGTTTGTCCGTTGGTTTTTGGGAGGGGCAGACGGAGAGCGCATGCAATGCATTGCATGATGCCAAGCTCTGCTGGGCCTCTGGCTTCGCTGCCTTCGCACATAGCCTGTTCGTTTGATTTTATCAATCAGAATCAGCTAGTTATTCAGCAGTGTTTTTCTCTCACAATAAATAATGTCAGCTAAAATCAGTCCGCCAGAAACTCATTCACACCGTGTCCAGTTGTCCTCCAGTATTTCGTGCGAGCGCGCCTTTTTCTCAGACTGACCAGCAAGAATATGTGAGTGACTGAGTGTGCTCCAAACGAGCCAACGAACTTGGGCCCACGCCTCTTTTCCTTTGTACTCCCTCCGTCCCATTGAAAGTGTCGTTGGAAAAGCGTACCCCCCTCACAAACACGTTTCCCGGGCGACACTTTCAATGGGACGGAGGGAGTAGCTCCGATCACGTAATCCTGGCCGCCCGTTCTCCTATAAAGAGCCCCCATGTGGCAGTGGAATGTGGATAGGCTCAGTGCTTCGTCCTCCTCTCCCATCAATCCAAAAGAGAGAAGCGACAGGCACTCCCCTAACATGGTTTCCCAAACCACGCTCACCATCCTCTTCGGCTACGGAGCCGCCTTCTGGTGCCTCGACGCCCTTTCAGAGGCCAGCAAGATCCAGCTACGTTGCACCGATACGGGATATGGATACGCTGATACCGATACAACTATACCGTGATATTTTATTTTTCAAAATCAAGGATACGCCGATACCGCAATACTTCAGTTTTCAAAATCAAGGATACACTGATACCGCGATACTTCCAATGGTCCTTGCTGTTGAAGAAATACGCTAGCACAGAAAAAGCGTGGCAATGCGGCCAATGCCTTCATATGCTTATTCTTCTCTTCTCAATTTATTGAGACACCTTGAGTAAATGCTTAGTTTTTCCTTAATATCAAATTATCTATACCTTTTATTTACATAAATAAATATCAAACAAATTAAGCAGTTGCATTCTTAACTTTTAGTACCATGTAGTTAGAGTTATCAATATTTTTTCATCTAAAAATACAACCATCCCATGTGCATTATTTACATCACCGCCTCGTGGGCTGGCTCAACACAAGCCAGAGCGTGTGGTAACGCCGCGCGTGGTTTCTAGTATCTCCTAATCCTGTATACCAGCTACCCTCTCACAAAACACTGTAGATCACTGTTTCCAGAACAGTGGTCCAGCAAGCACCATCAAATCAGGACCAGACGATCATCTGCCGTCGACGTCGCTATCCCTGCCGAAGGTTCTCGCTGCCACCGGCAATCTGCCATCATCATACAAATACAACAACGTCTACAGCCCCACAGTCCGCTCGTAGCCTCCTGCCCATCGGATCCGTGTGCCAACCATGGTTATCAATTCCATTCCGGTACCGGCCGGAATGGCCGAAGCATCTCGCGTCGGTCACCAAAGCGGCACAGAAGACACAGCATCCCGTACCGGCCTGTATTCCGGGCAATTCCGGCCATTCCGGGCAATCCCGGCCGTTTCGGGCGGAACTGTGCTTTCCGTTAATTCGGGTACCGGCCACGTGCGGTGAAAATTGTTGCAGAGAAAACAATTGAATATTGGGCAGGAAGCATGAAATCGACAAACAATTCCTCTTCCAAATACATCTCAGATGCAAAAATCAAAGAAATACTCGAGATCTGAGAAAGCAAACAAAATGACAAGCATAGGAGACAAGGGCCGACCGGCCTGCAGCATCTCCCTGCTTTCACCGACAGCAGCAAATCACGAGGTCTCGCCATCTCGCGGTGGGAAGGAGGCGCGTCGAGCACAACGGTGGGGGCGTTGAGCGCAGCGGCGGTGGATGGCCACGAGCTCTCACGGTGCGGAGGAGGAGGAGCGTCGAGTCGCTCGACACAGATGGGCGCGTCGGCTCTAGAGCAGAGTTCAAATCCAGCATGGTGTGTGCCAGATGAACTGGTTGGGGAAGCGTCGCCGCTAGCTGCGGCGGTAGCGATGACGGTGGCGGTGGCGGTCGTGCCTCCAATCGCTCCAGCCACGCCGCCGCCAATCCCAGGTCGATGGAGGTGGCCGAAGCCCATTGGAGCAGAGCGCCGAACGACTTGTCGGCATCCCCGCGCCATGTCTCGATCCCGCTAAGCTTGTCCAGCATCTCTCCCATCATCGACTGAAAACTCTCAAGCTGCTTCGTCAGCTTCTCAACCTTGGAATCCACACCTTCAATGGTAGTCGCCATTTGCTGCTGAAACCTTGAGACCTTCGGCGCCAGATCGTCAAGAACACAGCGAAACAAAAATCTGCTCCGCTGCAGCCTTGCTCCGAGTACCAATTGTAACGTACTTCCTCCGTCCGTAAAAACATGCAACTATGGATTGCGTGTCAGAAAAAGTAGTTAACGTTTGACCAAGTTTACAGTGAATAGGATTCATATTTATGGCTCTAAATCAATTTATTATGAAAATATATTTCATAATTAATCTAATGATATTTATTTGATATCATAAACATTGATATTTTTTATCCATAATTGGTCAAAGTTAAGATAATAAAACGTGACACTGTGCTAGAATTGCATATTTTTCTGGATGGAGGGATTTACTGATAACTAGAGCACGAGGGCTCAAAGGAATTGGAATCAGGGGTACAGGAATAGAAGGATTGGGAGCAGCAAGAACAGCAATCGGAAAGGGAGCCGTTCGGCTGTGCTGATAAGCCGGCTGAAAAACACTGTTGGCTGATTTGCTGTGAGAGAAAAATACTGTTCTGGCTGAAAAAACAAGCTGAAAAAGACAGATTATAAGCCGAATGAACAGGGCCTCAGACGAAGTTGTTGGGATTCAGTTACAGGTTGTTGTTCGATGCCTTCCACCAGCACCGGTTACAGGGTTTTATACCCTTTCAGGCACGCAGGCCCATCTACAGCTAAGCAGCCCAAATACGAAATGAACAATGATAGCCCAGTAACTCGGCCCAAGCGTTCACCCTACCTTCTTCTGTTTATTGTTCCTCTTCCGGCTCATGACAGCGGACGACCACGAGCTCTCTCATGGTGGGGAGGCGGAGCGTCAACCATAGCAGCGAGCCAGCGAGACTGCGTGAGCATCGAGCCGAGCATCGCGGCGGCGGCGGCAGTAGCAGCCGAGAGGCCGAGAGGGCCGAGGGACTCAGTGCGTTCGTTGCCTTTTTGTGCAGACTATGTTTCATGGGCCATGAGAGCTACGTTGGGTCACTTGGGCCAAAAATAATTGTGTTTCATGCTGAAATCATTTGACATATATACGTATATACACAATATTCAGATGTATTATGTATAAATATATATTTATTACTATATAATCTGTAACTGGAATGGTACGCCAGAATGAACCGGTATTGATACGTTCCATTCCAATAAACAAACCGGAATGACCACCTGAATGGAATTGACGAGTATGGTGTCAACGGTTCTGCATTCCTACAGTACTACAGCGCCACGGCCTCGCCAGGCCCTCCGATTCGCAGCGCCAGCCTCATCCAGCCTTCCAGTTCCAGTGCCACGGCCTCGCTAGGCCCTCCGATTCGCAGCGCCAGCCCTAGGGATGAAAACGAAAATGATAATCTTCGATTTTCGGAAATTGTTTTTGATTTTTTCCCCCGATTTTTAGGCCTAAACGGAAACGGTAGCGGTAATCGAAAAAACAAAAATGATAACGGTAAAAATAATCGAAAACGAAAGCGAAAATGATTTTGCCCTCTTTCGATCGTTTTCGAAGATTCCCGTATTTAACTGATAATTTACCGTCGGTAATTACTGATTCAAAGACCTTTAATTAATGAATCCTAATTTATTTATAGACTAATAAGGCAAATATTTTTTTTGGTAATGAACACATCTGCACACACAAGCACATAAGGCAAATATTTTTTTTGAAAGAAACTATCTATACCGAAATATTTCATTCATATAGAAGAAGGCAATTAGCCAATCACCCAATCACTTGCTGCACCCGTAGCTCTAGCCACGAATGCGAATGGACTCGGGCAACGAGCGCCTGCACCTAAGATGGTGTGAACTGTGTGGTTTCAGCTTGTGATCTTGTCAATTGTGGTTTTATTTATCATTATCATATGAGATAGGTCGAGCTATATAAATTTTCTCATGTTCTACGATTTGACGCGTTTATTGTTTTTGAGGATATTGTTTTCATGGATTTCGATCGTTATTGATGTATTTTTCGATCGAGTACTATCGTTTTTGAAATTATGGGAATATCGGTGCTGTAGTCGTTTCCAACAATATTGAATTGATTTCGTTTTCGAGAAAAAAACTATGAAAATAAAAGTGATTTGGCCGCATCGATCCTTTCGATCGTTTTCATCCGTAGCCAGCCCCATCTAGCCTTCCAGCTCCGTCGTCTCCTGTCCGAGTCGACTCCGACCCCCGCACCCGCTGCCCCCATCTCGTTGCGCGCCGCTTCCGTATCCTCCCTCTCCTCGACAGCTCCGCTCGCGGCGTCCGTCCTCCCTGCTGTCGCGCTTCAGCGCTCCGGCGATCCTCCCTCTCCTCGACAGCTTCGCCGGCGGCGTCGGTCCTCCGTGCCATCGCGCTTCATCGCTTCGCAGCGCGGGCCGTCATTCAGGTCGATGATTTACTCCTCCCCAAGTGCGCGGGTCCTGCTTTCACGCTCCGGCGGCAGCAGCCACGGCTCGGCAGTACTGCGGCTACCCACGTCTCGGTGGAGCGGATGCTTTAATCAGTCACACGCTCTGGCTGGCACGGCCCGGCAGTCCTCCGGCTGCCCCCGTCTCAGGGGAGCGGATGCTTTAATCAGCCAGGTACTTCCCTATTCACAAATTTAGTTTCCTAGTATGAGATGCATATGAGATACAGACTTCCGTATGACTCCGCTCCCCAGTGTGTAAGCCTATCTCCATTCTATGCGCATCTGTTTCCTGTCCGCAGTTCCCACCATCACTCGTGCGTCAAGGCCCACGTCCCGCCATCTGGGTGCACACGTGCTCACTGCCACCCTCAACCGGAGCCGCTCCTCTTAACTTTGCCTGGCTGGTTCGTGTGCCCCCTCTCCACGGCCGCGCGCCAGCACACCGTTTCTCTGCCCTTCCAATTCGTCCAGCTTAAGGCTTTCCAATTCGGTTCCTCGCACAGGCAAGTAGCTTAGAGAGATGGCTAGGCATCCGGTTCCCCTCAAGGTCATTCATGCACTAGGTGACCGGTGATTTGGCAAGATACTCGCCATCGGCAGGGTGCGCCGCCGAGCCAGTAGTGAGGGGAGTAAGGCTCGAGGACTCAATTGCTCATGTGTCCAAGCTCATCTTGACTCCCTCTATCCGGTGCTCACGATGTTTTAGACAGGATAACCGTCGGAAGCGGGGTGACGCGCTGGTGTCTGTTTCGGAGCGCCGCCGTACCACCCACCCGCGCATGGCCAGCACTGCTCCGCCTCCCTCACCTCAGAACATCACCTCGGCCTGCGCCAGGGTAAGCCCTAGATGCTCACACGCCATCTCCATCGCTCTCTCGCCGTCTAGGCTCATCGGAACGGTTGCGCCGCCACCGTGATTAGCCGCTTGCCGCTGCAGCTCGCACCAACGCGTCCCCGATGCTCTAACCGCCACCTATCCTCGTGCGTTAGGCCTGAGATGGTGGTCGGTCTCTTGGTTACGTCGTTGCGGGCCTAGTTTGCCTGGCGTAACCACCTCATGCCATTGGCCGCCGCGCCGGCGGGCACGGGGAGTCCTACGGACCTCCCCGTTGCGAAGACGAAAACATCTAAGGGCTGATTTGCAAATTTGTTGGCCATAGGAATAGTAAGCATAGTGGACATGCGTTTGCGTAGAAGTACAAGGTTTCTTCTGCAAAATTGCCAACACGCGCGGCCCCCTGCCCTGGGCCACCTACTGGGCCGGCTGGCCGCGCACGATCGCGCCTCGCGTGGGCCGCAATGGGCCGTTGGGTCGCTTAGCTGCTGCTGGTCTTTTTTCTTTTCTAAAAAAGGCACTTTCTAATATAGTTCTAGCTTAAATTTTAAATTCCATAACAAATTATGTAAAAGTTCAAAAATTATGAAACTAATTTTGTTAAGTTTCTAAAATCATGATCTATCTGCTATTGTATCTTATTCACACAATTTAATAACATTTTTCGGGGTTCTCTAATTAGTTTAAGATGTTTAATACTATAAAAATATAAACTTGTGGGAATTTTTGGGAGAAAATGGTGATAGTGTTGACTCTAAAAATTTTACAGTAAATCTCAAATATTATTAGCTGTTCACTGTAATTTTTATGGCCCCATAATAATTAATTTGTTAGGATAGCTAACGAACCCTAATCTGAATACATGCATTTAATCGATAAAATGATAAAGCAACACCTCGGTTTGTATATCAAAACATTTGTTGGAAAATAATGTCTCATCCGACATCGTGGGTACGTAGCCTAGTACATTAACCATTAGTGCTCGCTCGTTAGTTAAGAGGCGTAACCATATCTTAATAGTGCGATTGCCGTTGATTATGTATGTTCCGCGTTGCATCCACGCAAATTATAATAGGAACAACGATGGATCATGGATCCACCTGGAGTAGCGGACAAGATGGTGTCCTGATGATCGTGTTGCCGTCATGGAATGCTGACTTTTGGTTATATCTTACCCAGGCAAGCTCCGGTGTATAACCCCCTATTATTCTGCACTTTATTTTATGCTTGTGAATTAAGTTTTAAGGAGTTGAATGAAATCCACTTATATATATATATATATATATATATATATATATATATATATATATATATATATATATATATATATATATATATATATATATATATATATATCCTAAGAGTCTCACTAGCATGTCAGGATCGTGTAGGTTGCTATGCTATAGGATTCCGGTAGAAGTCGAGTGAGATCCGAAGGCCACGGGAATTTCAAGCGACGTGGACCCTGCTCTACCACCTGGAATCAACCAGGTTATCTAGGGGAGAACACGATGGGAGATCCGATGGCCACAGGGATTTCAAGCGACGTGGACCATGCTCCACCACCTGGAATCAACCGGGTTATCTAGGGGAGAATGATGCTCATATCTATCAGAGCCACTGCAGTCAAACAACTGTTGGTCCGTCTGGTCGTCGCACCAACATCTATTGGCGCTTCTAGCCTTTCCATACATACAATGGAACCGTCATTGGCGTTAGTGAGCTATTGGTCTTAGCCTCTTAGGCCTGCTACCCATGTCACTCTACCACACTGTTATTTGGCCATGCTATTACCGCATTTGTTTGTGGTTGTGACCACACTGCCATTGGCAAATGTATACTTTATGAAACTAACTTTAAAGACAAATCTATCATACTCCCAAACATCCAAACTCCAGAAATAAAAAGTATTTTAATAGTCCTAATCTAGAATAGAATTGACTTAAGACAACTTTAAAACCCTACTTATTTGTAACTGAAGGAAATATTCAAATTTTTCTTTGTTTTCTAAAAAGATGACTTGAAATATTTCACATGCTTAGTTGAGACCTTGCCATATTCAAAGACATGAAATATTTCATTCTTAGGACTCGTTTGAATACACATGTATTTATCTCAATCCACGTATCTTGAAGTAGATTGGGATGAAAGTGAAACTCAATTCTATCCTAATCCACTCGCATTCCGCATATTTTTGAAGTAGATTGGGATGAAAATGAAACTAGCTTTGGTGTGGTGGATACTTGTGACCCCACGCCTGACGGGTTCAATTGCTCTTTTCTTTTCTTTGACTCGAAAGCCTTTTCCTCTTTCTTGTCTTATTATCGCTTCTTTTATTTTCATTATATGCACTCTGCAGTAATAGTTTCTTGAGGGGTAGGGTTTATCAAGTACGGTATCTTTTATTTTTAGAAATAAAAATATCCGCTACTAATAAAACTAGCATATTGTGGCATTTCATCTATAAATAAATCAGTGGGAACAATTGCAGAACGAGTAAAACTATGAGAGTAAAAACCCAGATAGGCTGTATAGAAGGGATAACGGATAACCTTTAGCTAATCATCAGTAGTACCAGTCAACCCGTTATGTGGATCCACGTGTGGGAACAATTGTAGAACCCGTTATTGTTAGCCACATGAAGATTCACTTGATGCAAGCCAATAATTTTGGAACAAGAGAATCGATCCTCTTTGATTTTCTAACAAGGCGTTATTATTCTCGTTCCAAAATTTTCATGTGGCTAACAAATAGAAAATCTTTATAGCGACAAGCCTTGTTGACTGCCTTCACCCACCAAGCAGTAGTATGCTTCACCTCCGGGCTCCGGGCTCCGGCCACCTCTGAGCCCCCTTCCCCCCTTTTGACGAAACGCCATCACGATTACACATTTGGATGTTGCGATCAACATGGCAAGGAAACAATGGGATAAGAACAAACGCCCTCCACGCTAGTATAAACAAGTCTGGGCGCCCAAACAAAAGATAAAAAACAAGAGTACTTTTGCATGTTCCTTGAATCCGTCGAGAATATACTCCTTCATAATAGAGTGATGAATCACCACCGGGGGGCTCGAAAGGGACCCGTTTGACACATGCCATTTTGCCGCTCATACATAGGTGCCTTAGGCAAGAAGGCGAAGCGATAAGTCATAGTACTCATACGGGGGAGGCAAATACAACAGCTCTAGGCTTGTCAGGTACCAATATTTGGGTACCCGGAGATGAGGAGCTAATGGTCATCAACACTGATTCACCCGGACAATTAAGTGTGTGACTACAGCTTCAACCGGCCCCCAGGGGGCGGGCCCGTCTCGCCCGACCCCTTGGGGGGGAGTTTCCGCCTTGCCCGACAGCTAGGGCGCGGGCCCCGCCTCGCCCGACGGCTAAGGTACGGGCCCCGCCTCGACCAACCCCTGGGGCGCGGGCTCCGCCTCGCCCGATGGCTCAAGCGCGGGTCGAACCTCGCCCGACGGCTGAAGTACGGGCTCCGCCTCGCCCGATGGCTAGGACCCGAGCTCCTCCTCGCCCGACGCCTTAGAAGGCATTTTGCCTCGCCTGACCCCTAAGGGCAAACCAGGCGCCGGACGTGAGCGCGCACCCCCGTGGGGGCCGCGTCATCCCAACTGCTACGGGTGTGGGATGTGGACCCAGGGCCATGCTGAAAGCCCAAGTTTGGTTTTGGTAATTAATGACACCAAGTTGCTAATGCCATGTGTTAAGTGTTTTGAGTTAGGCATAAGCAACACATGTGATGAAGGTGTACGTGGCAAGGAGTGGTGGCCACAAGATCACAAAGAGATGGTGCATGAAATGATGATCATGGTGGAGATGCACATGAAATGAAGGACATGATGATCAAGTGAAGAAGAAGGATCTAAGAGCGTAAGGACATGATGATCAAGTGAAGAAGAAGGATCTAAGAGCGCAAGGCAAAGGTATAACCATAGGGTTTTCCTTTTGCCGGTCTAAGATGAGTAGAGAAGTGATTGACCGGGTTTAGGATACATAGCCGACTATCAAGAGGGGCAATCACGGTTAGCTCGGAAATCAAGTGCCACTAGATCAATGTCTTGAGCATATGCATTTAGGATCTTGTAAAGAGCTAACATAACGCCTTGGAAAATGTTTGTGAAATGCTAACACACATGCACATGGTGGTGTACACTTGGTGGTGTTAGCACATTTGCGAAGGCGGTGGTGTTTGAGCGGTAGAGAGGGGTTTGGGTTCCTCTCTCCCTCCCGCCGAGCTTGCGAGGCGGGATTCGGCGCTTTTTGGAGAAGTGAAATGCCTATTTTCTATTGCGCCGAAAGTCGGAAAAGAAACGGAGGCGAACGTGGTCACTGCGTTGACCGGACGCAGCACCGGACGCAGCACCGGACGCTGCACCGGACGCGGGTCTGGTCTGACCAGCGTGTTCGGTTAGTTCAACGCAGCGCGGGTGCTAGGGTTTGCACCGGACGCTGCACCGGACGCGGGTCTGGTCTGACCAGCGCGTCCGGTCAGTTCTACTGGGCGTAAAAGTTAAACGCGCGACCGGCGCGTCCGGTGCCTCACGGGACCGGCGCGTCCGGTCAAGTATCCAGAGAAGCCGAGCGCAGCGAAGCGCGATCGGACGCGGCTGGCGCGTCCGGTCACGTGCGATCGGACGCGTCCGGTCGCGTCGGGTGCTTACTGGAACGCGACCGGACGCTGGCACTGTCGCGTCCGGTCGATCGAAGGAGCGCGTCTGGTCAGCACAACGGCTAGTTCTGACTCGCGCGATTTTCGTCTGTCGTGTAGTGACCGGACGCGTCCGGTCACCCTGACCGGAGCGTCCGGTCAGTGCGATTTGAGCTGAGTCGTCCGGTAACGGCTAGCTGCGTACCCCTTCGTTATAAATAGAGGATGTCCGGGGTTTGAGGGTAACTCTTGCACATTTTGAGATATAGAGACATCTTTTGAGCTAGAGAACAACCCCTCCACTCATCTCTTTGCATAGTTGCACATCTTGAGTGAGATTGAGTGAAATTCAAGTGCATTGCTTGAGAGTTGCATTCTAGAGGCACTTGATCTTCGAGTTGCTGCGGATTTCTTGTTACTCTTCCGTGTTTCCCGACACGGTAGACGGCTTGGAGCAGCGGAGGTGATTGAGCTCGCAATTGGAGATTGTTGGAGCCTTCACCAAGTGTTGTAAGGGGTTCTTGATCCTTCCCCGCGGGAGTTCGCAAATTGGATACTCTAGTGGAGCTCGTGGCTTGGAGGATCCCCATCTTGTGTGCGGTTGTGCGGCGCCCGCCGAGGGCTCAACTCTTGATAGTTGATTAGCTCGCGAACCGACAAGTGGGTGCATCGCCACAACGAGGAGTAGCTTGCCGGGAAGCAAGTGAACCTCGGTAAAAAATCTTGTGTCATCTCTCTACCGAGGATTTCTCTTGTGGTTGTTTATTGTGATTGATTATACGAGTGTATTACTTCTCATCTCTACACGGCGGTATAATCACTCGAAGCTCTTCTCTAGTTTTACTTCTTGTATCTAGCTTCTTGTTGTTGTTGTGTTTAGTGGATAGCCTTGTACTAGACTTGTGTAGGTGGCTTGCTTAATTAGTTAGAGCTAGTGCTTTTTGCTCCGCCACCTTTTGTACTAACTTGTGGTTTAGTATTTCTCGTAGAAGTTTTTATTAGGCTATTCACCCCCCCCCTCTAGCCTATTTGGACCTTACAAGTGGTATCGGAGCCGAGACACCGTTTATTTGAGGCTTAACAACCTACGGTGAAAAAGAAATGGCTCAATTAAGTTTGCACATCAACAACACCAAGAAGGCACCTCACTTTGATGGCACAAATTATGCATATTGGAAGGTTAAGATGACCGCACACCTCAAGTCAATCAATAGAGAAGTGTGGAAGGTCACCGAAACAAAATTTGAGATTGCTAATCCGGAAGCACCTACACCGGTGGAAGAGAAGAAGCTCCAATGCAATGACATTGCAATTATTGCTCTTCATGAGGCACTAGATGACAAGACCTTTGAGCAAGTGAAGAACATTGAGATTGCTCATGATGCTTGGGCCAAGCTAGAAGAAACATTTGAGGGCACCGAAGGCACAAAGACCGCTAAAGCATATATCTTGCAAGAAAAATTTTCAAGCTTCAAGATGCAAGATGATGAGAGTGTACCGGAGATGTTTCATAGATTGCAAGTCATTGTCAATGAGCTCAAGGCACTTGGTGAGGAAGTCAAGGACAACCAATTCTCTATGAAGTTCTTGAGAAGCTTGCCCAAGAGGTTTGATACATTGATCACCGTACTAGTAAGGACTACATTGAAGGATTCAACTCCTCAACAAATATTTCAAGAGGTGATGACCGATGATTCATATAGAGAAGACGATGAGAAGGATGAGTTGGTCAAGAAGAAGAAGAAGGAGAATGAGAATAAAAATGATGAGAAGAAGAAGAGTGTGGCATTCAAAGCCACCACATCCAAGGGCAAGTTCAAGATTGAA
This sequence comes from Saccharum hybrid cultivar R570, assembly GCA_038087645.1. NCBI lineage: Eukaryota > Viridiplantae > Streptophyta > Magnoliopsida > Poales > Poaceae > Saccharum > Saccharum hybrid cultivar. The sequence goes on from JAQSUU010000259.1 coordinate 15,433,204, forward strand.
TCATCAAGTGATGAAGACTCAAGCTCTTGTGATAGTGATGACATTGATGAGAAGATGGCTCTTTTTGTCAAGCAATTTGGCAAATTCATGAAGAAGAAGGGCTATCGTGCAAGAAGGAGGAAGAACTCATCTAAGAAGAATAAGCACACCATGAGATGCTTTAGATGCCATAGCAAAGATCATCTCATTGCAAAGTGTCCTTATGATAGTGATGATGAAGATGCTATCAAGAAGGAGAGGAAGAAGCAAAAGAAGAAGCAAGAAAAGAAGGAGAGCTCTCATAAAAAGAAGAATGATTCTCATGTTGCTACATGGGATAGTGATGATTCCTTAAGCGATGATGAGGATGACTACAAGAGCAAGAAGAAGGGACATGCTAGCATTGCCATCCAAGAGAAGGTCTCCCTCTTCGACACTCCATCGTGCTTCATGGCTAAGGCCTCTAAGGTATCATCCGATGATGAGAGTGATCATGATAATGCTAGTGATAGTGATAGTGATGAAGAAGAATTCACTAAAGATGAACTAATCACTATGCTAGAAGATTGCACTCAACATTATAAAGAATCTAGAAAGGAGTGCAAGGGCTTGCTTAAGGAAAAGAAAAACCTTATGCAAGAACTTGATGAGCTTAGGGCATCTTATGAGAGTCTAAAGGTAGACCATAAGAAGCTTCAAAAGTCTCACACTAAGCTTGAAGAAGCTCATTCCTCTCTAGTTGAAAAATGTGAAAACATGCCAACTATTGTTGAGAAAGCTAAAACTTGCAACATAGGCATATCTTGTGATATAATTGATGAACCTTTTCATAAGCCTATTGTTGTTGCTCCTACTAACCCCTCATGTAGCGCATCTACATCATCCTCATCTAGTAGTGATGGTTTCACTTGTGACTCCACACTTATAGTTGAGAATGAAAATCTCAAGAAGGAGGTAAAAGAGCTCAATCACACCTTAGCTAAGGCTTATGGTGGTGAGGACCGCTTGCTTATGTGCTTGGGTAGCCAAAGAGCTTCTCTCTACAAAGAGGGATTGGGCTATAACCCCAAGAAAGGCAAGGCCGCTTTTGCTCCTCACAAGACTAGTTTTGTGAAGAACAAAGGTAGTTATTGCAAAGTGTGCAAGCAAGTTGGTCACATAGAGCAACATTGCATGAACAAGAAATCCAATGCTAATGTATCCTCAATTAAGTTTGATTCTTTCTATATACTTACCAAGGGTACAAATGGTGTTCATGCTAAGTTCATTGGTGCACCATGGATGGGCTCAAAGAAGAAAGTCATTTGGGTACCAAAGAGCTTGGTCACTAACCTTGGAGGACCCAAAAAAGTTTGGGTACCTAAAAGGAATTGATCTTGTCTTGTAGGTCAATTACAAAGCCGGAGGAAGGCATTGGGTGCTTGATAGTGGGTGCACTCAACATATGACCGGGAATTCTTGTATGTTCAAATCAATTGATACAAGTCAAAATGGTGGTTTTGATGCTATCACTTTCGGCAACAACAAGAAAGGCAAGGTCAAGGGGCTTGGTAAAATTGCTATCTCAAATGACATGAGCATATCTAATGTGGTGCTAGTTGAGAGCTTGGATTTCAATCTTTTGTCGGTGGCACAACTTTGTGATCTTGGCTTCAAGTGCATATTTGGTAGTGATGATGTTGAAGTCATTAGTGTGGATGGATCAAACTTGATATTCAAAGGTTTTAGACATGGTAGCTTGTACTTGGTTGACTTCAATGATAGTGAGACACAATTGACATCATGCTTGCTTAGCAAATCTAGTATGGGATGGTTATGGCATAGAAGGCTTGGTCATGTTGGAATGAAGCAATTGAACAAACTTTTGAGGCATGACTTAGTTAGAGGCTTGAAGGATGTCACTTTTGAAAAGGATAAACCATGTAGTGCTTGTCAAGCCGGCAAACAAGTTGGAAATAAACATCCTAGTAAGAGTGAAATGAGCACATCAAAGGCATTTGAGCTATTGCACATGGACTTGTTTGGGCCAACAACATACACTAGTATTAGTGGCAACAAGTATGGTTTTGTGATTGTTGATGACTACACTAGATACACTTGGGTGTTCTTTCTCTATGACAAGAGTGATGTTTATGATCTATTCAAGTCTTTTGTCAAGAGAGTGCAAAATAAGTTTGAGACTACCATCAAGAAGATTAGAAGTGACAACGGTAGTGAGTTCAAGAACACAAGAATTGAGGAATTGTGTGATGATCTTGGTATTGGACATCAATTCTCTCCAACATACACTCCTCAATCCAATGGTGTAGTTGAAAGGAAAAATAGAACTTTGATTGACATGGCTAGATCAATGCTTAGTGAATACAATGTAAGTCATTCATTTTGGAGTGAAGCTATCAACACGGCTTGCTATTGTAGCAACCGTCTCTATTGCCATGGAAAGCTTGGGAAGACACCATATGAGCTATTGAATGGAAGAAAGCCCAACATTGCATACTTTAGAGTGTTTGGTTGCAAATGCTATATTCTCAAGAAAGGCACTAGATTGAGCAAGTTTGAAAAGAAATGTGATGAAGGGTTCTTACTTGGTTATTCTACCACAAGCAAAGCATATAGAGTTTGGAATCTCACAAATGGCACCTTGGAAGAAGTTCATGATGTTGAGTTTGATGAAACCCAAGGGTCTCAAAATGAAGCTCAAAACCTTGATGATGTGAGAGGAGATCAATTGTCAAATGCAATGAAGAACATGGACATTGGTGACATAAGGCCGAGGCAAGTTGATGATTATGATGATATTCATGTGATCAACCAAAGTGTGCAAATCGATACAAATCAAGCAAGCTCAAGTGGTACTCATGATGAAGCTCAAGATCAAGGTCAAGCAAGTGGAAGTAATCAACTCCCAATACTCCAACCTACTAGTATTGCAAGAGATCATCCATTGGACCAAATCATTGGTGGAATTCAAAGTGGTGTTCAAACAAGATCTAGGCTAGCATCCTTTTGTGAGCACTACTCATTTGTGTCTCTTGAAGAACCAAAGAAGATAGAAGATGCATTGAAGGATTCCGAATGGGTAAATGCCATGCACGAAGAGCTAAACAACTTCACTAGAAATCAAGTTTGGGAACTTGTTGAAAGGCCGAAGAACTACAATGTGATTGGTACTAAGTGGGTCTTTAGAAACAAGCAAGATCAAGATGGTGTAGTTGTGAGAAACAAAGCAAGATTAGTAGCACAAGGTTACACACAAGTTGAGGGTCTTGACTTTGGAGAAACATATGCACCGGTTGCAAGATTGGAGGCTATTAGAATCTTATTAGCATATGCTTGTGCACACAACATCAAGCTCTATCAAATGGATGTCAAAAGTGCATTTCTCAATGGTTACATCAGTGAAGAAGTTTATGTTGAGCAACCTCCCGGTTTTGAAGATGACAAGAAGCCCGACCATGTTTTCAAGCTAAAGAAGGCATTGTATGGTTTGAAGCAAGCACCTAGAGCATGGTATGAGAGATTGAGGGATTTTCTTCTCTCTAAAGGGTTCAAGATGGGAAAGGTTGACACCACTCTCTTCACCAAGAAAATTGGCAATGACTTATTTGTGTTGCAAATCTATGTGGATGACATTATCTTTGGATCAACTAACCAAGACTTTTGTGAAGAGTTTGGAAATATGATGGCTAATGAGTTTGAGATGTCTATGATTGGAGAGCTTAGTTACTTCCTTGGACTTCAAATCAAGCAAATGAAGAATGGCACTTTTGTAAGTCAAGGGAAGTACATCAAGGACATGATCAAGAAGTTTGGATTGCAAGATGCTAAGCCAATGAGTACACCTATGGGCACAAATGATCAATTGGGTGTTGATGCTAGTGGCAACATGGTAGATCAAAAGCAATATCGGTCTATGATTGAAAGTTTGCTCTATGTCACCGCTTCTAGGCCGGATGTAATGTTTAGTGTGTGCAAGTGTGCAAGATATCAAGCTTTACCTAGAGAAAGTCACTTGAAAGCAACCAAGAGGATATTGAGATATCTTAAGGGCACTCATGATGTTGGTTTATGGTTTCCAAAGGGGTCAAACTTTAAGTTGATTGGATATTCGGACTCCGACTATAGTGGATGCAAGATTGATAGAATGAGCACAAGTGGCACTTGTCAATTGCTTGGAAGGTCTCTTGTTTCATGGTCATCAAAGAAACAAAATAGTGTTGCACTATCTACCGCCGAGGCCGAATACATTAGTGCCGGTAGTTGTTGTGCACAATTGCTGTGGATGAAGGCCACTTTGAATGATTTTGGAATCAAGTTCAAGAATGTACCTTTGTTTTGTGATAATGAGAGTGCTATCAAGATGACACAAAATCCGGTTCAACATTCTAGAACCAAGCACATTGATATTAGGCATCACTTCATAAGAGACCATCAACAAAAGGGTGATATTAGCATTGAAAGCATTGGCACCGAAGATCAATTAGCCGACATATTCACAAAGCCACTTGATGAGAAAAGATTTTACAAGTTGAAGAATGAATTGAACATACTTGACTTCTCCAACTTGAAATGAGTGCAACCCCACATTCTTATATGACATGCCTCTCCTCCGACATAGCAAGGTAAAGTTGTTTGACATATCATCCATACTTTGCTAAGGACATGTTTAGAACATATAGACATATTTGCATGACAAATAGGCTCATTCATGAAAATCAAATGAGTTTAATGTATATATGGTACCACTATTGCTTCTATATTTTAATTGATCTAGTGGTAGCATATGACATATTTGTGGGCTTGCAAACCTAGTGTTGAATCTAGAAAATGAGCTCATGATGTGTAATTCAACATGGTCAAGATAACCCTTATACTTTATGAGGTGTGAAGAAGCTTGTCCTTGGTTCAAACCGAATTACATATTCTAGGCAAGTGATCTAGATTGAACCATAATTTGGACTCCCTCATATTGATTGACTTATCTCTCACTAAAATTGGCACCTTTTTGGTGATTGTTGACAAAGGGGGAGAGAATAGTCACAAAGATATAGTAAGGGGAGAGAAAAGTCACAAAGAGATAAAAAGTTAAGTTGCAAAGGGGGAGAAAAATATAGTAAGGGGAGAGAAATTAAATTTGAGCACACAAGTAGGGGGAGCAAGCTCATGAATTGTTTGTTGCATTTGTATGTGCATTAACATGATGAATTGTTGCATTGTAAAGCTTAAATTCATATTCATGTGTGTATGGTGTATGCAAGAAATTAGAACTTGAATGATGTTTTGTTAAGAGTAGCTTTACAAGTAGTATCTAGACACCTTTGCTTATATTGTTGATCTCACGGGGTACTTTAGTGTTTGTGATCTTTATAAGTGATGTATTACAAGTGGTGTCTAGCTACATCGATGCTAAGGATGGTATATAAAGGCAACTCCGATTGGTATCACGCTTCAAAGGTCCATTCTATATACCTTAGCATCAATTTGATAGTGGTAACTCTCCCAAAATTCAAATCCATACATATGTGCACAATTGAACTAAACTCATGAAAGCACATATGTAGGAGGAGCTAATACTATCGAAATTGAAAATTGATTTCATTTCATATCTTTGTGATGGTTGTCATCAATTACCAAAAAGGGGGAGATTGAAAGCCCAAGTTTGGTTTTGGTAATTAATGACACCAAGTTGCTAATGCCATATGTTAAGTGTTTTGAGTTAGGCATAAGCAACACATGTGATGAAGGTGTACGTGGCAAGGAGTGGTGGCCACAAGATCACAAAGAGATGGTGCATGAAATGATGATCATGGTGGAGATGCACATGAAATGAAGGACATGATGATCAAGTGAAGAAGAAGGATCTAAGAGCGTAAGGACATGATGATCAAGTGAAGAAGAAGGATCTAAGAGCGCAAGGCAAAGGTATAACCATAGGGTTTTCCTTTTGCCGGTCTAAGATGAGTAGAGAAGTGATTGACCGGGTTTAGGATACATAGCCGACTATCAAGAGGGGCAATCACGGTTAGCTCGGAAATCAAGTGCCACTAGATCAATGTCTTGAGCATATGCATTTAGGATCTTGTAAAGAGCTAACATAACGCCTTGGAAAATGTTTGTGAAATGCTAACACACATGCACATGGTGGTGTACACTTGGTGGTGTTAGCACATTTGCGAAGGCGGTGGTGTTTGAGCGGTAGAGAGGGGTTTGGGTTCCTCTCTCCCTCCCGCCGAGCTTGCGAGGCGGGATTCGGCGCTTTTTGGAGAAGTGAAATGCCTATTTTCTATTGCGCCGAAAGTCGGAAAAGAAACGGAGGCGAACGTGGTCACTGCGTTGACCGGACGCAGCACCGGACGCAGCACCGGACGCTGCACCGGACGCGGGTCTGGTCTGACCAGCGCGTCCGGTTAGTTCAACGCAGCGCGGGTGCTAGGGTTTGCACCGGACGCTGCACCGGACGCGGGTCTGGTCTGACCAGCGCGTCCGGTCAGTTCTACTGGGCGTAAAAGTTAAACGCGCGACCGGCGCGTCCGGTGCCTCACGGGACCGGCGCGTCCGGTCAAGTATCCAGAGAAGCCGAGCGCAGCGAAGCGCGATCGGACGCGGCTGGCGCGTCCGGTCACGTGCGATCGGACGCGTCCGGTCGCGTCGGGTGCTTACTGGAACGCGACCGGACGCTGGCACTGTCGCGTCCGGTCGATCGAAGGAGCGCGTCCGGTCAGCACAACGGCTAGTTCTGACTCGCGCGATTTTCGTCTGTCGTGTAGTGACCGGACGCGTCCGGTCACCCTGACCGGAGCGTCCGGTCAGTGCGATTTGAGCTGAGTCGTCCGGTAACGGCTAGCTGCGTACCCCTTCGTTATAAATAGAGGATGTCCGGGGTTTGAGGGTAACTCTTGCACATTTTGAGATATAGAGACATCCTTTGAGCTAGAGAACAACCCCTCCACTCATCTCTTTGCATAGTTGCACATCTTGAGTGAGATTGAGTGAAATTCAAGTGCATTGCTTGAGAGTTGCATTCTAGAGGCACTTGATCTTCGAGTTGCTGCGGATTTCTTGTTACTCTTCCGTGTTTCCCGACAAGGTAGACGGCTTGGAGCAGCGGAGGTGATTGAGCTCGCAATTGGAGATTGTTGGAGCCTTCACCAAGTGTTGTAAGGGGTTCTTGATCCTTCCCCGCGGGAGTTCGCAAATTGGATACTCTAGTGGAGCTCGTGGCTTGGAGGATCCCCATCTTGTGTGCGGTTGTGCGGCGTCCGCCGAGGGCTCAACTCTTGATAGTTGATTAGCTCGCGAACCGACAAGTGGGTGCATCGCCACAACGAGGAGTAGCTTGCCGGGAAGCAAGTGAACCTCGGTAAAAAATCTTGTGTCATCTCTCTACCGAGGATTTCTCTTGTGGTTGTTTATTGTGATTGATTCTACGAGTGCATTACTTCTCATCTCTACACGGCGGTATAATCACTCGAAGCTCTTCTCTAGTTTTACTTCTTGTATCTAGCTTCTTGTTGTTGTTGTGTTTAGTGGATAGCCTTGTACTAGACTTGTGTAGGTGGCTTGCTTAATTAGTTAGAGCTAGTGCTTTTTGCTCCGCCACCTTTTGTACTAACTTGTGGTTTAGTATTTCTCGTAGAAGTTTTTATTAGGCTATTCACCCCCCCTCTAGCCTATTTGGACCTTACACATGCCTGTGACGCCAGGAAGGGGGCGGACATGCCTCGACGCGACCCGCGGCCGCAACAGGCCATACTTGGGCACACACGTCACCAATAGTGCCGGACATACCGGCACTGTGCTACCAAATCCCTGTACGGCCCCAGTCAAGGGAACTGTTGACTACACCACACGTAGCGACGGGACGGAACACCACGACCGGATGACGACGCCTACCTGTAGCAGGGACGTGACGAGGAGTCGCTACAGGCCTAATGGGGCCCGCCTGCAAGGGAGAAGAGAATCACAGCCCCGGAGCCTTCTTCTCCCGTGTTTTTCTCTTTCTTCTTTTCCTTCCTTTCTTTTTCTCTCCCTTGGTCTATAAAAGGGAAGACTGAGCTCCCCATCACGACATCTCATTTGAACTCAAGACTTTCTAGTGCACCCAGCCATAGGAAAGCACTTCAACTCCACTTCATATTCACCAGAGATCTGAGACCTCATCCCTCTCTCGTCCGTTTGTAACCCCTACTGCAAACTTCAAGTGCTAGTAACACGAGCAATAGCGACGGGACGTAGGGACATTCCGTCCGAACTAGTATACATCATTGTGTCCTCTTAGCACACCATCTGGGCTAAACACGCAATACAAATTTACTAGTCGGCGGTTCAAAACACCGACAAGGCTATTGACAATTTTCCATCACTCACCTTGTTCGCTTATGCTGAAATTTGATTTATGCTGATGCTTATGCTAAAATGTTGTGAGAGAAAAATATTATTTCATGACTGTAAATAGCTCAAGCAAACAGGGTGACTGTTGTTTAAAAAAGGAAAGAAATTTCCATAAAGCGCATTGGTGATGGGTTCAGGTCACCGCTCGCATGAGTGGTTGGTTGGATAATTGTATTGGATGGTTGGATCGGTCATCGGGCGGACATATGCCCGCGTCACCCCCTGTGGCTGTCGCACCTCCCGTACGGCCGTGCCTCAATCATGCTTGTTCGCAGACTGGCACATCAATCACTCCGAGACGCGAACCGTCCGGTACAGTGTACTTGCCTATCCTCTTCTCATCACACTCAGAGCCCGTTTAGTTCCCAAAAAATTTTACAAAATTTTTAATTTCTCGTCACATCGAATCTTTGGACACATGCATGAAGCATTAAATATAGATAAAAAAATAAAATTAATTACACAGTTCAGACGAAATAAACGAGACGAATCTTTTAAGTCTAATTGGATTATGATTGGACACTAATTACTAAATAAGAACAAAAAGTGCTACAGTATTATTTTACCAAATTTTTGGCAACTAAACCGGCCCTCATCTAGAAACCAGAAAGAAGACGGCAAAGAAGTCAAGAAGTGTGAAACGGGCAGGAGCGTTTGCCTGGACGGTTTATCCTTATCCTTCCTATGGATTTGTCACGAACGAAAATAGCCCAAGAAAAATCAACGCAGACTCATCACTCTTGGGCTGGTTCGGCTGGTATAAAAGCCGACTGATTTCGGCTGAATGAATAGTATTCTGTGAGAGAGAATAAACTGAAACAAGCTGAAATAAGTTGAAACATGACCCGCCGAATAGGCCGTTGCCATCATAAGAGGAAATCGCAGCTTTGGACCGCATGCAGGCAGTTCCCTCGGAAGATCAGAATTCTCTCCAGACTCCAGTCTCCAGATTCTGAGCTGACCGTGAATCACCGGCCTGCCTCGCTCTTCGATGAAGCAAAGCGGAACCAGAGACCGGTCCGCACCTCTGGTCTCTCCACACGGTACGGAGACGCAGGGTGGGCGCTGGGCGGAGCCGAACGCGTGGCGGGCAGGCCCGGATCGTAGCTTTGACTCCAGCGCAACGTGATAGTACGTACTACTACTACAGCCGTGGTACTAGCATCTACAGTAGATGGTGCTGCAGCTGCGGTAGTACGAGCCGGACAGATCAGAGGCAGCACTGAAAAAGTCAGCATAGGATCGTGGTTCCGTTTTACTACCTCGAATTCCATCACCAATGACCTCTCCTTTCTTCTCACCTTTCACTTCACAGAAATGCTTATTTAGGGCTTGTTTAGGCCATGTTTAGTTCCCAAAAATTTTCAAGATTTTCCAGTCACATCGAATGTTTGGACATATGCATGGAGCATTAAATGTAGACGAAAAAAACTAATTACACAGTTCGGTAGAAAACCACGAGACGAATCTTTTGAGCCTAATTAGTCTATAATTGGATACTAATTGACAAATACAAACGAAAGTGCTACAGTAGTCAAAGCCAAAAAAAATTCGCGAACTAAACACACCCTTAGTTTCTCCCCCAAAAGTTTACACTCTATCTCATCGAATGTTTGGACACATGCATGAAGTATTAAATATAGATTAAAAAATAACTAATTGCACAGATTGCGACTACTTTACGAGACGAATCTTTTAAGCCTAAATAGTCCATGATTTGACAATAAAAGTGCTACAGAAATACATGTGCTAATGACGAATTAATTAGGCTTAATAAATTCGTTTCGTGGTTTACTAACGGATTCTGTAATTTATTTTTTATTAGTATCCGAACACCCCATGTAATACCCCATATAACACCCTAAAACTTTACATCCTGGAACTAAATGAGGTCTAGTGAGTAAACCAATTCTAGTTTTGGAATTCGTTGCTGGCCTCCGCTGATGCGGCATCGAATGTTTGGACACATCGAATGTTTGGACACATGCATGAAGTATTAAATATAGATTAAAAAATAACTAATTGCACAGATTGCGACTACTTTACGAGACGAATCTTTTAAGCCTAAATAGTCCATGATTTGATAATAAAAGTGCTACAGAAATACATGTGCTAATGACGAATTAATTAGGCTTAATAAATTCGTTTCGTGGTTTACTAACGGATTCTGTAATTTATTTTTTATTAGTATCCGAACACCCCATGTAATACCTCATATAATACCCTAAAACTTTACGTCCTGAAACTAAATGAGGTCTAGTGAGTAAACCAATTCTAGTTTTGGAATTCGTTGCTGGCCTCCGCTGATGCGGCATCGATTGCTTCACCTGACATGTCTTCGTTGGGTTCAGCCGCTAGAGAAGAAGGCCTAATTAAGTTGTCCTTCATATGATGCATAGACAGTGATATGACACGGCACTAGAAAAAAGGTAGCATTAGATTTCTGATGAGCGCTATGTTTATAGCTTTTATCCGTATCACTACAAAACTGGTTAATCCGTGACGATTTCTCGGTGATAGATCTACAAACCGTTACTAACAACCACTGACAGACTTAATCCGTGACGATATTCATTTTTTCGTCAAGGATGAGTCCACTGGATATTCCCAGCCCGCTAATTAGTGACGATTTTATCAGGATCGTCACAATGTGTGGATCTTGAATTCGTCACTCTAGTTAGCCCAAAACAATAGGCCTGCTACCAATATTTAGTGCAAAGAAAAATAGAAAATGTGATTGTAAAAGTATCAAACCCGAAAGACAATCTATTAAATTATTTTTTCTTTATCTAAAGAAAATATGTATATTTTTTACGACAACTTTGTTACAAGCATATATGGCAAAACAAAAAAATATTCTCCATATAGTGCGGATGGAAAAAAAATGCACCGATGATTTGAACACAACAGTTCCAGGAAAGTAGAAAGGTCTTACCATTTGAGCTACTTGCACTACATGTCTAAGGATGTGTTTAGTTCTCCATTTCCTCCAAAAAAATTTTGGGTTTTGGCCTACTATTTTGCAAAATGGAACTAAACACTATGCAAAATTTTTGGCAAAAAAGTATCTATTCTTCATTTTTAGATTTTGGCCTCAAGAGGCAAAAAAAAAGCCAAAAAGCTCTCACCCATTCCATGAAAAATTTGGCATTTTGGATAGAACTAAACACACCCAAGAAAATTTTGGCATTTTATATTTCATCATTCTAAAGTAGTTGGCATTTTATATTTTGCATTCCAGGAGAAACTAAACACAGCCTAAATGTGTAGTATTTTTATCTGTTTACCGACCCAGCATCACAGTAGGCCGCCAGGGTCATTCACTCGGGCTGGTCTTTTTTTTTTCTATGCCCACCCACGGCGTGGCCTTGGCCTTGTTTAGATTCCAAATTTTAGAACTGACTTTGTATAGTAAATGTTCTGTTACACTGTAGCAATTTTGTTTTTATTTGATAATAATTGTCCAAACATTGATTAATTAGACTTAAAATATTCGTCTCATAAAGTACAACAAAACTGTGCAATTATTTTTTGATTTCATCTACATTTAGTACTCTATACATGTGTCGACATTTTGATGTGATGGAGAATTTTTTTTTGCATAGTAAAATTTAATGGTAAATTTAGGTATCTAAAGAAGGCCTTGGCCAGCTTTTGTTTTGTTTGTTTTTTTTAGGGAACTGGTCCAGCTTTCGGTAAATAGAAAAAAAGGAAAATTGTGCAGTCCATGGGAATTGAACCAAGAACCTTCGACTTCAAAACAGCCCGTCTTACCATTGTGCTAGCTACTCTACGGCGACTTAATGTGATTCTATTCTTGTTTTGTCAGTTTGTTCAGCATCTGGTAAATAGGAAAAAGATGTGTCATCGGTGGGTATCGAACACGAAACCTACGGGTTGAAACCAACACGCCTTACCACTGCGCTATCTTCTTTGTTGTGTTAGAGGGCGATTCTATTATTCTTTTGTTGGTGAATATAGCGGTAGGTTTTCCTTTTCCTCACATTCACAGACTCAGTTCAACACCGACCGCAACCATTCACGGACTCAGACACCGCCGCCGACGGCGAGATTAGGCAGGAGCCGCGTTGCCGCTTCCCACTTCCCACCACCGCCACGCCATTCAACAACACCGTCTCCTTGCTTGCCGCGTCCTCCCGCATCACCGCTGCACAGCAGTGACATCTCGCATCACCGCCGCCCTCCAAGGCTCCAACCCCATCTTGCAGCTCTGCTGCGCCGCCGCCCTCCATTGCCGCACCAACGAGAGATGCCGAGAGCGGCCATGCGTCCACCTGGTGACAAATCCAACTATTGAGCTAACTTCTACCGCCTCGAGCACGTCTGAAATCGTCAATCGCTGTGCACCTGCCTCCTCTCCGAGGAGATCCCCATCTACCTCACCTGAACACCTGCTGACAGCCAATGTACATCTCTTCTCTTTTTTTGATTTTGTTGGATGTAGCATTTGAATTAGTGTAGTTTGCTCATTGTGGTTTATTTGCAATGTTTGATTAGATGGATAGAAGTTGGGTGCACAGCAGACTATTTACCCCTGAATACATTAATGGTGTCAAAGAATTTATGAGTTTCATTCAGGGGAAATTCAATGAGGATGTTGAAATTCTATGCCCTGTAGCAGATGCCTTAATCAGAAGTACCAAAGACAGGCTGTTGTGAAAAAGCACATACTGATGAATGATATGGAAACTACTTATACTCGGTGGATTCATCATGGAGAGAGCTTAGATGTCAATGTTATTGAGCATCCTATTGATATGAATGACAATGATGATGATTCCACACATGGGTTAGGTGTGACAGAGGATGACAACTATGGTGATCGTTTGGAAGGAATTTTAGGTGAGCTACAGACTGCAGCGGTACAAGCAAGACCGGATGTGGAAAATCAAGTTGGTGCTGAAGAACCTTGTGATAAAGAGTCTTTTTTGAACATTGTCATGAGAGAGGCAAAGCGTCAACTTTATCCTGGTTGTACCAAATTTTCAAGGTTCTCACTTGTGGTAAGGCTTCTTCATATGAAGTCATTATATAGGATCAGCAATTCTGCTTTTTCTGCACACATGAAGCTATTGGGTGATGCTTTCCCAGAGTTCAATACACTCCCAAAATCATATGATGAAGCAAAGGGTATTCTAAAGGAAATGGGTCTTGGGTATGAATCAATACATGTGTGCTATAATAATTGTGTGCTGTTTAGAAAGGAATATAAAAAGCATGACAATTGCCCGGTTTGTGGTCTCTCGAGATGGAAAGATGCAGAAAGGAAGAAGATTCTACAAAAAGTGTTGCGGTATTTTCCATTGGTACCTAGGCTAAAGAGGATGTTTTCGACCAAAGAAGCATCAGAAGCGGCTCAATGGCACAAGTTAAAGCGACAACCCATTGACAAGAATATGAGCCACCCAGCTGATGGTGAGGCATGGCAAGATTTTGACCGTGAATATCCAGATTTTGCAAAGGATGCAAGAAACCTTAGGCTTGGCCTAGCCACTGATGGGTTCAATCCTTTTTCAGAAAAGAACACAAAATATAGCATATGGCCTGTGCTTGTTGTGCCATACAACCTAGCACCGTGGCAGTGCATGGAGGAATCAAACTTTATGATGGCTTTGCTTATTCCAGGTCCGAAATCACCCGGGAAGGACTTCGATGTATTTTTGCAGCCACTTGTAGAGGATTTATCAAAACTTATGATGCTATTACTGGCAAAACATTTAAACTTTGTGCTGCAGTTTTGTGGTGCATCCATGATTACCCAGCTCTGAGCACTCTCTCAGGGCGTACAACAAAGGGCTATTTTGCTTTTATCCATTGTGACAAGCATCCTCTTTCACATGCCCTAAGGAGCAAAATTGGTTATTTTGGGCACTTTCGTTTCCTTCCAAAGGATCATCCTTTGAGGAAAAACAATGAGTTTACTGGACTTCACGACACTAATGATCCACCGTGTAAATTCTGTACGGAAGAGTTGCTGGCTGAATTGGAGAGAGTTAAGGACGTCAGACCTGGGAAGCCACAAGGAACTGGGAAAAGGAAGCGTTCCAACTCTGAAGGGGGTCATGTGGAAATTTGGAGCCAGATGGTTAGTTTTTGGAAGTTACCATATTGGAAAAAGCTAAAGGTGAGACATAATCTTGATGTGATGCACATTGAAAAAAAACATATGTGAGATCCTAATTGGGACAATTCTCAATATAAAGGGCAAGACAAAAGACATAGCTAAAGCTAGGCTTGATTTGAAAGATTTGGATATTAAAAAGGAGCTGCAATTTAGAGAGGATGGAGAGATGCCTCAAGCTAGATATACCTTGTCCACTGAACAGAAGAAGGCTTTTGTGCTTTTTTACAAGAGGTCAAGTTTCTAGATGGATTTGCTTCCAACATCTCAAGATGTTTAAATGCTGAGGGAATAGCGGTACAAGGGCTAAAAACACATGATTGTCACATTCTTTTGCAAAGAATTTTGCCAGCTGCCATGAGAGGATTTCTAGACAGGGATATTTATGAAGCAATAGCTAAGTTGGGGAGGTTTTTTAGGGAATTGTGCAGCAGAACTCTTAACAAGGATGTGCTGGTTCGAATGAAGAAAGAAATCCCTATAATTTTGGTGAAGCTTGAGAAAATTTTCCCTCCAACTTTCTTTGATGTGATGATACACCTTGCTGTACATTTACCTGATGAGGCATTGCTCAGGGGTCCTGTGCAATATGGGTGGATGTACCCAATTGAAAGGCGGTTATATACTTTGAAGCGATATGTGAGGAATAGGCATCGACCAGAAGGTTCAATTGTCGAGGCATATATTGCTGATGAGTGTCTGACATTTTGCTCTAAATACATGGATGATGTTGAAACAAGATTTTATCGGGAGCCAAGTGTCGGGTACCTAAAACTAGGGGTACCCACAATCAACGATTAAGAAAAACAAAATGCTACCCGTAAACGAGACGAGCCAAAATAGCGGACGAGACACCTCGCCTGCGTTCTGACTCGTACGAGGCTTGCTCGATGGGACGCCTCGACTACGTTCCGACTCGTACGAGGCACCCTCGATGGGACGCCTCGATCGCGTTCTGACTCGCACGAGGCACGCTCGACAAGGCATCTCGACTATCAGGAAATCTCCGACTCGCACGACCCTAGGTCGGGCCGCTCGACCCACCTTGTTCACCAACTTTGAGACAAAAGTCAGAGCATTTAATGCGACTATCTACTACTTCCTACCATCATGGCTACAGTAGTAACCGACGTGGAAGTAGTACCGGTGTCAAATCTTACTTTTTACTGCCCATCCCGGGATGGGAGGTGAAAACCTGTCACTGTACACACCATACCGTGCACTATTTTGCCACCGATCACCCTTGAGGGAGGATACGACAAGGACCGTACCCCCACAATCTCAGGGATTCGGCCTTATCCACCCGTCCTTGACCCGTCCTCGACCCAGCCTCGACCTATCATTGGTCAGCAAGGAGGAAAGGCCGACGTGGCACAGGGATCGGGGTCTTTTCACCGTCTCGTCCTCTACGTCACCATGGTGTCTAGGGATGGCCGGCCATTCCCGGGGCACGTCACTGTAGCCACCTCCACAGGGATCAACAAAACTTTACCTCAAGGCACCCCCGGCGTCCCAGCCTCCTCTTACCCTATAAAAGGGCAGGCCGGGGCTCTACAAGGAGGCAAGCAGAAGCAAGCGAAGGCAGAAGAACAACGAACCACAGACAATGAAAAACCAATCCCCTTTGTACTCTCATTTTTCCTTTGAGACCTGGGCTCAGTTCCCTCTCTCACAGCTTGTAACCCCTACGCAAGCACTTAGGTGCAAGGAAATACAATACTCCCCCTCCCCGTTGGACATAGGGCCTTCTTTTGCCCGAACCAGGATAAATCCCCGTGTATCCTCCTTGCATCACCATCCAGATTAGGGACACGCAGCATTTGATTCACTCGTTGGCTTAGGACCCCCGCGGGACCGAACGCCGACAGTTGGCGTGCCAGGTAGGGGACGCTGCGTGCCAACATCGTTTTCCCGCCATTTTTCTGGATGGCTGACCCCGAACGTCCGCTCCCGTTGGCCACGGTGATCTGGTTTGGGAGTTTGGAGTTCATGTCGCTTGACCACGGCTACGACATGGTCCTCCTCTCGCCCAGGCACCCAACCGATGAGGACCATGAACTCTCCCAACCTGGGGGAGCCCTACGCCGGCTTCGTCGCTCTCGTCAGGCACGCGTCGCCAGGCGACAGCGAGCCCGGCGCAACCACCGTCATCACCTTGCGGAGGGTGATGGTATTCCCCGATCCGGCGCCTCTCAGCCAGACGTCGACATGGATTTCCTCACTGAGGATCTGTGTAGGATGAGCTTGGCTAAGGGTAAGATGCTGACAAGGAGTCCCATCGCTCTACTGCCCAGTGCGGTGCCGCCACCAGCCAGTTCGACTACACTGGCACGAGAAACGACG
Source organism: Saccharum hybrid cultivar R570 (assembly GCA_038087645.1). Lineage (NCBI taxonomy): Eukaryota > Viridiplantae > Streptophyta > Magnoliopsida > Poales > Poaceae > Saccharum > Saccharum hybrid cultivar. Next base: position 15,450,059 of record JAQSUU010000259.1, read on the forward strand.
CCCTCGTCAACATTCCCGTTTGGACTAGACTCGGTTGTCCGGGCGTATGCTTCTTCTATAAGCACCAGCATGAGTGCTTACGAGGAACTCCTCGGAGACCATCTACGCTCCACCCTCGACCTTGTTGCATCCACACCAGCTTTTGAGTACCTGGACTCCATAGAGACCCCAGATACGGAGCCCCGTGCAACTGCTTCTCGACATTACGACCCCAGAGATAGACGACCTCACATGCACCCATCGTACTACTATTTCGGCGCTCCAGACTCCGACTCTGCCGATGACACCTATGACTCAACCCACGAGTGCTTCAACATCGATGGAGCTAGCGTGTCGGATTCAGAGGATGAGGCAGCCGTTGAAGGAAGGAACACACCACCTCAGGTCGAGCTCCCTGCTGAGCGGGACGAGGCTCAATTCCTTGCGGATCAAGGAATGCAGCTCGAGCAAATCCGCGAGTTGCAGGATAGGCTCGATGAGGAATGAGAAAATCTACGTCTACTTCAGTGAACCCTCGAGCAAGAGCGCGTGGCACGCGCACATGGCGGAGGAGCTCGAGAGAGAGCTCGCGACGTTAATCATCGCATCGTCGAGGATCGGGTGGTCGACCCCCCGGTTTTCGGTCGAGCCAGCCAGAACGTGGTCGCAGCCACCATGCTCCTTCGTAACATGCCTGGGCCATCAAACCTCGAGGCCCGTCAGGCCCACGATGAAATCTGAGGACTCCTCGAGACCGCTACCATGCAGCAGGCCAAAAGTTCTACCTCCAAGCGACGCGGGTTTGCCTCGGAGCAACCTGCGGAGCCCTCCCGTCAGGAGAGAGAGGCCTCGGTTCAGCCCGAGCACGCCCAACAGAACAAGGCGGCCTCTGTCCGTGAACGCATCGTCGACAACCGTGAACCTCGAGATGCCCGTGACAACATCGTCGAGCGCCAGAGGCGCAAACATGGTGACGGTGCAGCTGGAGGCTACCACGAGCACAGAGGCGGGCGCTATGACAGCTCGTAAGATCGAAGCCCTTCACCTGAGCCACCGGGTCCTCGGGTCTTTAGCAAGGTCATTCGCGAAACGATACTCCCGGCTCGGTTCCGCCCTCCCACGACTCTTACCAAGTATAACGGCGAGACCAAACCCGAACTTTGGCTCGCTGATTTCCGCTTGGCCTGTCAGTTGGGTGGGGCCACCGTCGACCGGGTTATCATTCGACAACTCCCCTTATTCCTGTCGGACACCGCTCGAGCCTGGCTCGACGACCTCCCACCTCGACAAATCCACGACTGGAACGACCTCATGAGAGTGTTCGAGGGGAACTTCAAGGGAACCTACATACGCCCCGACAACTCGTGGGATCTTCGAAGCTGCAAACAGAAGCCGGGTGAATCCCTCCGGGATTACATCCGGTGTTTCTCCAAGCAATGCACCGAGCTCCCCAACATCACCGACTCCTTCGTCATCATGGCTTTCCTCTCTGGTACCACCTACAAAGAGTTGGTCCAAGAGTTGGGCCGCAGCACTCCCATCACTGCCAACGGTTTGATGGACATTATCACCAACTACGCCGCCGGTGAGAAGGTAGTTGGTGCCATCTTTGGTAGCGATCAGGACAAGGGGAAGCACAAGGAAGAGGATCCCACGGGCCCTAGCCGGGGCTCGAAGAAGAACAACCGGAAGAAGAAGAACCAGCAGGGCAAGCTCGAGGCCCCGGCCAACGACCTTGTTGCTGCTGCTGATCGCAAGAAACCTCGAGGGCCCCCTGACAGGGGCATTTTGACAAAATGCTCAAAGAGCCGTGTCTCTACCACAAAAGGCCCATGAACCACAACCTCGAGGATTGCCACATGCTCCAGAGATATTTTAAAAGCATAAGCATCAAGAAAGACGACAAGAAGGAAGATCCCAAGGGAGACGACAAGGACGAGGGGTTCCCTGAGATCCGCGACTGCTTCATGATATACGAAGGACCCTCGACACGCCTCTCGACATGGCAGTGCAAGCGGGAACGTCGAGAGGTCTTCTCCGTGCAACTCGCAACCCCCCTCTTCCTTGACTGGTCCGAGGTGGCCATCACTTTCGACCGTGATGACCACCCAGACTACGTCCCCAATCCTGGGGTCTACCCACTTGTTGTCGATCCTATTATCGCCAACACACACCTCACCAAGGTGCTCATGGATGGCGGCAGCAGTCTTAACATCATCTATGCCCAAACCCTCGACCTTTTGGGGATCACGAGGGCGCACCTCCAACCCAGCGTCGGGGGCTTCCATGGAGTCGTGCTAGGAAAGCGAGCAGAACCCGTCGAGCGGGTCGACCTGCCTATCTGTTTTGGCACTCCCACCAACTTTAGAAAGGAAACTCTCACTTTCGAAGTGGTCGGATTCCGTGGAACATACCATGCCATCCTTGGGCGCCCATGCTACACCCGGTTCATGGCGGTCCCCAATTACACCTACCTCAAGCTCAAAATACCAGGGCCCAACGGTGTCATAACTGTCGGGCCCTCCTACGAGCACGCCTACGAGTGCGACGTAGAGTGCATCGAGCACGGAGAGGCCATCTTGGAGTCGGCGACCTTGGCGGTGGACCTCGACGGTTTGACCAACGAGATCCCTGACCCCAAGCGCCACGTCGGCAGCTTCGAGCCCGCGAAAGACGTCAAGCTCGTGCCCCTCGACCCCACCGACCCAAAGGGAAAGGCGTTGAGCATTAGCGCCACCCTTGATCCCAAATAGAAAATAGTGCTCATCGACTTTCTCCGCGCAAACATCGACATCTTTGCGTGGAGTCCCTCGGATATGCCGGGCATACCCAGGGAAGTCGCTGAGCACGCCTTGGAGATCCGAGCTGGCTCCAAATCGGTGAAGCAACGCTTGCACCGCTTCGACGAGGAAAAGCGCATGGCCATCGGCGAGGAGATCCACAAGCTGTGGAGGCCAGATTCATCAAGGAGGTTCATCATCCCGAGTGGCTAGCTAATCCTATATTAGTTAAGAAAAAGAATGGGAAGTGGAGGATGTGTGTAGACTATACTAGTTTAAATAAAGCATGTCCAAAAGTTCCTTTTCCTTTGCCACGCATTAATCAAATCATTGATTCAACTACGGGATGTGAAACTCTGTCGTTCTTAGATGCATATTCCGGTTACCACCAGATCAAAATGAAGGAGTCCGACTAGCTCGCGACTTCGTTCATCACCCCATTCGGCATGTATTGCTATGTTACTATGCCCTTCAGTCTCTGGAATGCAGGGGCTACGTACCAGTGGTGCATGCAACATGTTTTTGGGGAACACATCGGACCAACCGTCGAGGCTTACGTCGATGATATCATTGTCAAAACCAAAAAGGCCAGTGATCTGATAAATGACCTCGACGTTGCGTTCAAGTGCTTCCGGGCAAAGAACATTAAGCTCAACCCCGAGAAATGCGTTTTCGGCGTTCCTCAAAGGCATGCTCCTAGGGTTCATCGTTTCTGAATGTGGCATCGAGGCCAACTCGGAAAAAATCGCCGCAATAACCAAAATGGGCCCCATCCGAGATCTGAAGGGCGTGCAGAGGGTCATGGGCTGCCTTGCGGCCCTCAGTCGCTTCATTTCGTGCCTCGGCGAAAAAGCGCTCCCACTGTATCGTCTCCTAAAGAAATCAGAACACTTCTCGTGGACCCTCGAGGCTGAGGAAGCCCTTGCAAAGCTCAAAGCTATGCTCTCCAACTTACTGATCCTCGTCCCTCCGACCCCAGGGGAACCCCTCCTACTTTGTGTTGCCGCAACGACACAAGTAGTCAGTACGGTCTTGGTTGTCGAAAGGGAAGAGGAAGGACATACCCTGCTCGTCCAGAGACTGGTCTACTTCATCAGCGAGGTGTTCTCAGAAACCAAGGTTCGCTACCCTCAGATCCAGAAGCTGCTGTACGCCATCGTCTTAACGCGGCGCAAACTCCGTCACTATTTCGAGGGCCATCCGGTGACTGTGGTCTCTTCTTTCCCTCTGGGAGAGATAGCCTAGAACCGGAAAGCCTCAAGTAGGATAGCCAAGTGGGCGGTTGAGCTCATGGGTGAGACCCTCTCTTATGCGCCGCGCAAAGCCATCAAATCCCAGGTACTAGCAGATTTCCTGGCGGAGTGGACCGACACTCAACTTCCTCCGGTTCAGCTCCAGCCGAGCTTTTGACCATGTATTTCAACGGGTCGCTGATGAAAACGGGAGCAAGCGCGGGTTTGCTCTTCATTTCACCCCTCGGAGTCCACATGTGTTATATCATCTGGCTTCATTTTCCTGCCTCCAACAACGTCACCGAATACAAGGCGCTCGTCACGGGCTTGCGAATCGCCGTCGAACGAGGGGTCCGACACCTCGATGTTCGAGGTGACTCTCAGCTCGTAATCGACCAGGTCATGAAGAGCTCGAGCTGTCGTGATCCCAAGATGGAGGCCTACTGTGAGGAGGTACGATGCCTTAAAGACAAGTTTCATGGCCTCGAGCTCAACCACATCGCACGCAGGTATAATGAGGTCGCCGATGAACTCGCAAAAATCACTTCCAGTCGAACTACAGTTCCATCGGATGTTTTCACGAAAGATCTCCATCAACCGTCCGTCAACATCAGGGCAGACGGAGGGGTCGACGGGCCGTCACTCGACCCTCCACCTGAGGCGGAAGCCCCCTTGACCAGGGCTTAGGCCGTGCAGGTGGAAGGCTTGACCCCACCAGCCAACCCCGAGCCTGACTGGCGTATTCCGTACCTCAACCATCTCACTCAAGGGGACCTCCCCTCGGATAAGATCGAGGCTCGACGGATCGCTCGCCGGGCCAAATCCTTTGTGATATTTGGAGACAGTAGGGAGCTATATCGTCGTAGCCCTATTGGCGTCCTCCAACGCTGTATCACAAATGAGGAAGGCAGAAACCTGCTTAATGATCTACACTCGGGGGCTTGTGGTCATCACGCAGCGCCTCGAACCCTCGTTGGAAACGCTTTCCGACAAGGTTTCTATTGGCCGACCACAGTCTCCGACGCTGTCAAGCTAGTACGCTCCTGCAAAGGCTGCCAGTACTATGCAAGACAAACCCATCTCCTAGCTCATGCCCTGCAAACTATTCCCATCACATGGTCGTTCGCTGTTTGGGGGCTCGACTTGGTCGGACCCCTGAAAAGGACAACTGGGGGCTTCACCCACTTGCTCGTCGCCATTGACAAATTTTCCAAGTGGATCGAGGCCCATCCTATCACCAGCATCAGGTCTGAGCAAGCTGTGCTATTTTTTACCGACATCGTCCACCGCTTTGGGGTTCCTAACTGCATCATCACGGACAACGGCACCCAATTCACTGGTAAAAAGTTTCTAGATTTCTACGACAACCACCACATCTGTGTGCTCTGGTCGGCCGTAGCTCATCCTAAAACAAATGGCCAAGTAGAACGTGCCAACGGCATGGTCCTACAAGGCCTGAAACCAAGAATTTTTGACAAGCTAAGCAAACACGGCAAAAAATGAGCCGCCGAACTTCCCTTAGTCCTGTGGAGCCTAAGAACAACGCTGAGTCGAGCCACGGGGTTCACTCCATTCTTCTTAGTCTACGGGTCCGAGGCTATGCTCCCAACCGATGTAGAATATGGATCCCCGAGGCTGAAAGCCTACAACGAGAAAAACAATGAGCCACAAGAGAGGACGCCCTCAACCAGCTCGAGGAAGCCCGCGATGTGGCTCTGTTACACTCTGCCAGGTATCAGCAGAGTCTCCGATGCTACCACGACAGACACGTCCGCAGGCGGGACCTCAATGTTGGTGACCTAGTGCTACGGCGAAGCCAGAACACCAAGGGACGACACAAGCTTACGCCACCGTGGAAAGGGCCATACATCATCGCAGAAGTATTAAAGCCCAGCACCTACAAACTATCGAATGAGAAAGGCAAAATCTTCACCAACGCTTGGAACATTGAACAGCTACATAGCTTTTTTCCTTAAAGCCTCGAGGCTCTGTAAATTGTTTCACTATCTCATAAATAAAGAATACAGCGGTGTTCAAAGCTTTATTTTCATAACAACCAGGAAGGATCGACCCTGCTCCCTCAGAGTCGACCCTCCCTCGGGGGCTGCAAGGGGGGGAACCCCCTGTCCCCAAAAAACTCGCATTTTTTTTAGCTTCTTCAAAAACGAGAACTATCACATAAGTCAACAAGGCCGCAAGAGCACCCTAAGGCTCAAGGGCCGTCGAGCCGTAAGATCACTTACGCCTCCGAGGCTACGGTACCTCCACTCACCCCCCACACCAAGGGGTGTGACCGCGTGCTAAGTAGACCTAGTAACAGTTCACGACTTTGAAAAAGCTCACATTCCCGTTCGTTTTGAATCAAGTTCTTACACGATCTGCAAGGCCGCAAATGCACCCTAAGGCTCGAGGGCAGTCGAGCCGCGAGATCACTTACGCCCCCGAGGCTACGGTACCTCCACTCGCTCCCTTATGCCAAGGGGCGTAACCGCGCACTAAGTAAATCATGAGAGAACGTGGTTCAAGCGATAAGGGGAAGGAAAAACTCGAACAAAACTTAACGATCAGTACAAGTTTACATCTAAAATGTTTCAGGGCCCCTGAGGCCATCATGACCAAAGTTACGAATACTAACTTATTACACGGGCCTTCATGCCCAAGTTTGGCTGACAGGCCCTCGTCATCAGCAGGCGGAACCACCTTGACCTCGAAGAGCTTGGCAAGGCGACTCTGATGAGGACATGGCCTCCACACATATGACCATGCTTGGAGAATTACATGGAGGCCAAGGAGATCAGCAAGGACATCCAAATCGAGAAGAAGGCCCAAAGCTTATCCGGTTCGAGTCACCAAGGTGGAGGCCCAAATCAAGTTTGTGTCCTGATCAAGAGCTTGTTGCTGGTTAGGTTGTGTTAGAGTCCAGTTTGTGTGTTTTCTCCATCGTTTCCATCAAACCTAGCCGCCGTGACCACTTTTGTGCGCATTGTTCCTATTTTGTCCTCTAATTCGGAGTCCAAACTTGAAACTGGTCCAGTTTTCGCGTACGAACTCGGATTTCGACGTTCCAGATATCAAAATCGATCAGAAATTTTTTTTGGATCCGTCCAACCCTAGCTTTGCCAAGCCGGCTTTGTCGGGGTTCGAAAATTTTATTTTGGCCGAAAACTGGTCACAAGATCCTCTTTTCTTGGTCACAAGTTTTTCCTCAATTTTGGACCCATCTTCTGAAATTTCCATAGGCCACGCCTTTTACTGGTTTAAGCTCAATTTTTTTGTGGTTACTTCTTGTGTGCTCGTAAGTCAAGGAAAAATATCAAAAAAATTGAAAGAAAAAAATCGGAAGTTCCCAAAAAAACAACGACACCCCAAAAAATAGAAAAATTGAGAGGGGCAAAAGAGAAACAATATTTAGAGGAGCACATAGAGGAGACAGTTTCTTATAATTGTGGGCGTGTGCTGTCTTGTGTTTGTTTCCTATCACTCTTGCTATCCATCATACTTGTTTCTCAATTTTGTTATCACACATCTGGTACTTGGAACACGTTAGACCAGCAACGAGAGCAAGTATTTGGGATTATAATTCAGTGTTACTTTCTGTTTTTGAATTGTGTTCCACTCACATATTTGGTCTGCCTGCCTTAACTCCACATACTTCTTCTGGACAGTATAAGTTTTTGATCCCTGTAATCGCAGTGCTACGTCTTCCAGGTATCCTTGACCTTGCTGGTAAGAACCTTGTAAGAGCTTGAGAAGGGGTCTCCTTTTGCTGTGATCTTGAGAGGCACTACTCCACCTACTTAGTAGATTATTAGGGATAACTTTCACTGTTTGTTCCTGTTTTGTGTCTACAATGACAGGTTACAACACTCACCGATACGAGACATCAATGATGCATGAGCCACGCACTATTGCTGCTACACCTCCTTCCGCAGGTCGTTCTATTCTTTCTTTTCCACCTACTTATGATGGTATTGGTGCTGATGAGTACATTGAGTGGGAAAGTAAAATAGATAATATTTTTGCACACTGTCATATGTGTGAACGGAGGAAGATTAAGAATGCATCTAGTGTTTTGAGACATTTAGCATCAATTTGGTGGGAGTCTTTAAGTTCTTCAGATAAACCTCATACATGGAACGATATGAAAATTCTTATGAGAGAAACTTTTGTTAATCCATCTCTTGTAATTAATTCATATGATGAGGAACATCAACTAGACCAATCTCCTATTATTCCTCCTGCTGTGCCTAACCTTTTGCAAGACAATGCACAAAAGAGCGGGGATGACATGATAGAAAATGAGGTGCTCCCAGTCTCATGTAAAAATTCAACACGTGATACTTTCGCTGACAGTGAGAGCAAAGGTAATGCCAATGATGCTCAGAAGATGAGAGTTCTCTTGATGTGCTGAATTTTTCCACCAATCATGTTATGATAGAGCAAATATTAGTGGAACCTTCGCTTGATTTACCTTTGTCACAAGATGATTTGCTTGATGTTCCTTGTGATAAAGATGACTTGAATAATGATATTTATATTATTCCAATGCAACCATTAATGAATGATCATGCTATATGTATGTTGGAATCGAACACTACTGCTGAAAATAGGCATGTTATTTATAATGTTAGTAATGTTGATGAGTTGAAATTGATGTCTTCTTTAAATACTTTGGGATACATTGAATTTGATGTTCTTTGCAATCTTAATTATATAGAGGAGAAACTTTATGCATATGCTGATTTGCCATGGTTATCTAGACATACATATCATATTTTTGGCGAATATAGCAACCAAGGACAATATATGGTACAACAAGTTTACATTTGTACAAATCTGAATTCTTCTTTTGTTGTGCAAAATAATGATCAATTAGAGGACTATAAAATCAACAATGTTGTCATGCCATATTCCTCTAGTTTTGCTTTACAATCCCAAGTGGAATCCAAAGAAGGGGAGCATATGTTTCTTGTTAGTACTAATTTTTTGCAGGATAGTATTGACAAAGATCGTGTGTATTTTAATCGAGGAGACTACATGTTTGTAGGAGAAGACGTGCTGCAAACCGAAACATGTGGTCATATTCTTTCTCCCAACATTGTCAATTTCCAATATTTTGGCAACCTCGTTTGTCTTCATGCTGTGCAGAATGGACTTCAAGCAACATCGACGCCGAGGACGGCTTTTCATCAAGAAGGGGAGGATGATGAGGACATGACCTCCACACATATGACCATGCTTGGAGAATTACATGGAGGCCAAGGAGATCAGCAAGGGCATCCAAATCGAGAAGAAGGCCCAAGCTTATCCGGTTCGAGTCACCAAGGTGGAGGCCCAAATCAAGTTCGAGTCCACCTCGGAATCCAGGACCAGTCTGCCTTGAACTGGTCACCCAGGACACGTTCGGACTCCATTTTCGATGATCCATATATGGATGGAAAGCTTATTTGATAAGGAAGCCAACCCAAGTGGTCGCACGTCAAAAGCTATTCGAAATCAACAGGAATCATCAAAACAAGTCACCATCCAGAATCTATCAGGGCGCTGTGTCGCCGTCTTTTGGGTCGTTTGGGCCTTGTAACGTGTCGGCGCTCCCCAGGGACGCGAATAGGCATCCTTGGACGCCCCTTAGGCTATATAATCAGTAGTTGCCGTATACATTAGGGTTGGGTTTTGCTTAGATTATTCTGTTGACAACAGTTTCGCCGCCGTCGTCGGTTTGTGAGACCCCAACTTTGTGAGATTAATCATTCATCTGCAATTTTGTTGCATTCCTTTGTGTTCTTACGTGTGTTCTCGATTCACAGGCAAGGACTTAGCCTTCTTAGCGAGTTCGACCGTGCAATGCCGGTCGATAACCAGAGGGGTCGTGGTGCTATGATTGCGGGGTTCAGAGCCAAGTTGTTCGGAAGCCGGATTGAATTGTGTCATGACTCCACCAAATCGAGAGTTATCAGAACCTTTCGGAAGATCGGGAACCCTAGTTCACATCAGACTCCCAGGCTCCTCGGCGGCTTCGATCAGGCCCAGGCAGGCGACTTCATTCTCCTCATCCGTCTGATCTGGATCCGTGATAAAGCCATCGGCGATGAGGTCCATGTCGTACACGAACCCAGACCGAACGACCGCAAAGCCCTCTTCACGCTGTGATGCAGCCCACCTCGTATCCTCTCGCAGACAAGGTGGCCCAGCGCCACCATCCGACCAACGAAGGAGTTCCCCGGGGCGTCCTCCTCGGTATCGACGTCGGGCTCGACCCGCAGGCCGTCACATACCGAGGTGATAGCGCCCTGGAGCAACTGAGTCCGCCCGGCCTCGACCTCGAAGAGGTTCTAGAATGAGGTGGCCATCTCCTGAGCCGCTTGCTGCTGCTTCTCCAACTCTGAAACGTAAGCACTGAGTTAGCATAAGCCTGGGACCTCGACGCAAAGGCCAGAACATAACAAGAGGCTTACCCTCAGAGTGGGTCTGCCAACCCACGACCTCGTCACACAGCTCCCCGCACGTCTTCTCAGACGCTCGAAGAGCCTCGTCCCTGTCGTGGAGCGCCGCCCTCAGCACCTCAACCTCCCGGCCGGCGCCCGAGAGAGCCTCGTCCCTCTCTCAGACCGTCCCCGTCAACATCACAACCTCGTCCTCCAAGATTCTGACGCGGGCGGACGCCATCCTGACCTGGATGTTGAGGGCATCGCGCTGACCACCGACTAAGGCGATGTCCTCCTCGAGCTCCTTTACATGCGCCAGCAACGGCGCGAGGTCCTCGCGGGCTTTAGCCGCCTCTTCCCGAGCCCTTGCCGCGTCTTCACGCGCCTTGGCCTCGGCCTCCCGGGCCTGCGCCGCCTCCTCCCTAACCGCTGCGTGGGCGACGTGGAGCTCGTCCGTCTCGGTGCTCTTCTGGGATAGTCGGTCGTTGGCTTCCTCGACCAGGGCCCCTTGACGGGCAAGCGCCGCCCACACGCCACTCTCATAACGAATGAAGAGCGACTTGCGATGGTAATGCTCCTTGAGCTCCTGACCATAGTTAAAACTTAAAAATCAGAACCAAGGAAAAGGGAAGGATAAAACACAGGGAAAGACAAACGAACCCAGCTTACCTCGAAGGCCTCCGACATATCCCGCACCAGAGTATCCGAGACCATGCGCAGGGACTGCAACGAGTGCTTTCGGAGTCCCTCGAGGTACTCCCAGTGTTGCACCTCGTCCTTGTCGTCGAGCGCAAAGAAGGGCTCGGTGCTAGGGTTGGACGCGTCCCTGAACTCGTGGCTCGGCCGGCCCCAGCGCGGAAGCTCCTCCTCCGCCCGCACCAACCCCAACCCGGCAAAGTCAGGCCACCTGGCCGACGCCTTGGCCTGGTCATCCCCTAACGCCGCAGGAGTACCAGTGTAACGGATCAACACGATTATACGGGATTAAGTAAGAAAATCTTCCACCGAAGTAGATAATTTATCAAACTTAAGCCCGTATAACCCGAGATTCCGTGAAATCGCGAGGGATTTCAAACCAACCAACATACAACCAAGATCGTACTGATTTAGCAGCCACAGTCACATGCTACATAAGGTTCGCAACGAAAGTTGAATACATCGGAGTCCAGAATAAAAGTTATTAAAACACAGTTCAAATTAACATAGCGGAAGCTAGTAGTTTTAAACCACACACACTTAGTTCAAATACAGTGCCAGAAGATAGTCATGGTCCACAAAAGCATTAGATAAGACGAACAGAGTGACCATTGCCCATGGTCCTAGTTGTCGCCCATCGCCGGATACAGACAGTTGACGCAGTAACCATAGTATATCTGACCATCTGCAACAACAATGGGAACAACACCCTGAGTACGAGAATGTACTCAGCTAGACTTACCCGTCATAAACCATAAATAAAGGACACCAAGAGCATAGAAGGCTTTTGTACAGTGGACTGGCTTGACTCATTTGCGAAAAGCATAAGTTATCATGAATAACTAAACTAAATACTTTTGCACCATTTTCATTATTACCTATTCAATCTAAGTAAGCACCTACACTAAAACAATCACTTGATTACTCATTAACATCAAGAGTTACCATATCAGGTTTAGCCTTTCCAACACCATTCACTTAACCATCCATGTTCTATTATTTTTACTACGATGCCGTAGCTCGAGTCAAGTGCTCACTATCCAGGAGTGATGGCGATTTGAATCGATTCCTAACTAGCTGGTGATTTATTCCTCACACAAACCACGCTTCCCCCGTCAGGGTCGCTTAGATCACCAATGACACTTTCTAAGAAGTCACGGGATAACAATCATGGACCGCACTACCCAGGGACCGCCCGACTGCCAGGACGCACCTTGGGCTCACTCTTCGCGTCCCCGTCATACCCCCTTCAGCACCAGTCTGCCAATCCGAGTTTATCCCGGCTCGAAATAGTGTCACTAGCTTCGCGGTCGAAAGGTACTTTATTCGGCCAGCTAAATGTGAGGCATGCGTTCAACATGACAAGGGGGACGAGCAAAGATCGGTCCTTAATCGACACAGACAGAATCACTATAGTCCAAAACCCTATAAGACTCCGCTCGATCTTCCTTTATCTACCAACACTTGGTTACTTTCCATGATCACAAATATAGCTAACCATAATCAGGTATCTATCTATAACTCGCAGGTGACAGGAAATCACCCGACTTCTATCGGTCTAAGTATGGCTAAGCAGTTATTCGATCCTGACCTAACAGGATAAAAGGTAATCAGGTGGACAAGGATAATAATGCAACAACGGTTTCACTCAACTCCTAAACTTAATGCATCAATATATATATATATATATATATATATATATATATATATATATATATATATATATATATATAACTCATATAGTAAAGTATTGCTTTTATAAAGTAGGAGACTTAAAATGCTCCGAGGCTTGCCTCTTTCGAACGAGCTAGGCTGGTGGTCTATGCACTCAGGTAGTTCCTCGCCTTGCTCTTCTTCCTCGGACACCTCCTGTGCCTGGGGCTCCTGCTGATCGGTCCAAACTTGCTCTTCCGATACTGCTACCTGCGACTCCTCCTACGATCCTGTATGATGTAAGTGCATAAGTAAACATGTAAACGATGCATCGATTGCGGTGGAATGCTATGATGACATGATATGCAGAAGAGCACATTGAACGGATAGTATGGATTACAACATCTTCTACAAGGTAGTCCACATCATCCGAGAACATGTACCACAAAACATGCTATCTATTCTTCTACTAATTAGCACATAATATACACACAAGTGTGGTCACAAATTATCAAACCTTACTAACTTAACCCATCAAGTAACATCAGCAAGGCTGGATAATGCTTCAAAGATACACTAAACACTTTTTATTACTTTTAATTTCTCATAAAGAATAACCTTTTATTTCCTATTTAAGTAGGGTTACACATCAACACCTATTTCTGTTGCAGGTAAAAATCTATAAAAATTACAGTAGCACACTCTTACTCTAATTAACCTACTACAAAATTTTCATAGAATTTGGATAAGTAAAACTATATATACAAAATAAACAAGCTATAGCATAATAATGAGCATGAAAATACTGTGTACTAGAAAAAGTATCAAACAACAGATTTCACATTTTTCCTATGTTACTCACAGTAAACAAGCCTCTTACAAAAATTATCACATGCATGTGTTATACAACTTTAGCTCTCTACCAAAAATAACAAAAATCATCAATTAAAGGCATTTGAACTACACTTCAATAATTTTTCGCAGGACATGCTTCACAAACATTTTTCCTAGAAAGTACATCACTAAGAAAGACTAATACAACAAGAATCACATTTTTCTCATTATTATTTTATTTACTACACATTTTCTAAGATATCAGCATTTATAGTAATTAAATAAATCTACATAGAAAAGTATTATAAAACTAACATGAAATATTTTTAAACTGTAGATCTACTCCTGAGAAACATTATAAATTTTGTTTCATAATTTTTGGAGCTATAAATCTTAAGATAGGATTTTTGGAAGCCTTTTCAACATTTCTGGAAAAATCATTTTCTTTAAACCAAAAATCTAACCGGCCTCTAGCGCTACGCGCACACCGCGGTTTCACCCCCAACTCCCACCGAGAGACAGACAGATGGGTCCCACGGGTCAACTGACCCCACCGGTCAGCCGGAGCCGAGGCGGGCTCGCCGTTGACCGCGCGGAACTCGCCGCCGGTGAGCCAAACGACGAGGTGGTCAGTGCGAGCAGGCTCGGGGCACCAAACCGCACCGACCGGTGCTCGGACTTGGCTGGGTGGCTTACCGGAGCGAGCTCGCCGATGCGCATGGCGCACGGCGGCGCTACCTCGCCGCGGCCACACCTCGTCGGTGCATGGTAGGGCGGTCCGAGGAGCGCTAAAGCTCTAGCATCACCAGGCGAAGCTGACGCGCGTGAAAGAAAGGAAGGGAGGTGACCGAAACGGCCCACCCGCGCGGAGCCAGGCTCCGATGAGCGGTGGTGAAGAGCGGCCGACCAAAATTGGCCTCCGCACCTTGACGATGGCGACTGGAGGGAGCACGGGGTAGAGCGGAGGGAGGCAGAGCAATGGCCGCGAAGAATCGGACGCGGGTGCAGCAACGGCGGTGATAGGCGGTGGCGGAGCTCGGAGGACGGCGGCAATGGCGCGGTGGCCGCGGGCTCCGCTGCGGCTGTTGCTGGCGCGCGGAGAAGCGAAATGGGAGGGACGAGGAGCGACCGCGCGGTTCGGTCGACTTGGAGGCGTGGCGAGGCGGTGGGGGCCACGGCGTGCCACCCGTACGCCGGCGACGGCGAGCGGCCTCCACGCGGCGACCGCGGTCTGAGCGCGGTCGTGCGCTGGCGTGGGGCGCGCGCGGGAGAGCGCGCGGGCGGACGCGCGAGACGGGCCAGGCCGGCTTCGGCCGTGGGCCGAGAAGCGGGGCGGCGGCCCAGTAAAGCTGGAAAGGTTTTCTTTTAAAAAAATGAAATTCCAGATTTTTACAATTTGATTCAAATTCAAATTTGAAGATGACAAAGACGTTTTCACAAATTTTGCCCAAAATAAAAGTTGTTCAAAATTTAATTCTCTACAACTTTCATGTAGGGCACTTTTCAAAATTATGAATAGATTTTGAATTAAGGATTTAAAGTCAAATTTTTAAGTAAAAAATTACTTTTCTAGAATATTTTTAAAAGCAAATTTAGAGGAAATTTTGATACAAGAGTGGCTCCAAAAATCATGTTAATTTATTCTAGATTATCTAAAATTGTCATTCCATAAAATTTTTACCACTCTTTAGCACCCAATTGCACAATTAGGGTTTCAAGTAATTATTTTTCAACTTTAATTTTTAAAGGAGCTTATATTGCATGCAATGATAAACACGTATGTGATGTTAATGCTCAATGCTTTGGATGCTAATACATGCTTAACACCCAGAGGTGTTACAACCAGGCCGATCCGAGGCCTCGCTCGTCTCGACATCCGCCTTCTGCTTTCCTCTATCAGTAGGAGAGTCGTCGACGGTGAGGTCGATCAGGGCCGGGGTCGACCCTTGCGGCGGGGCTGGCGCCTCGACTACCGGCACCACCGCCTGTACGATTGGCGGTGGCATGACCACCCCCCGTTCCGCCTCGACCGCCGGCTCCGTCGGCCGGTCCTGCTGCGGCTACGGCTCCTCCGGCCGTGCCGCCTCTTGCCCCGCCTCTGGCGGGGCCTCCACCACCTCCTTCAACTTTTCAGCATCCAACCGCCCCGCGTCGCGGACGGATGTTTCGGCCTCAGCGGCCTCGACGGTCGCCTGGGTCGTCGCGGTCGACCCAGGCTTTGACCCACCAGTGCCGGGCACCTCGAGCCCGGCATCGCCCGGGACCGCCTCGGCCGGCCCTGACCCTCGCGTGGTGGGATCAGAGCCGGTGACCTTCTGGGCGCTCGCCCCCGCCTGGGCAACCGCCTCCCGCAGCCTGAGCCGCTGAAAGGTCTTGATGGCTAGAGGGGGGTGAATAGCCTTTTAAAATTTTCTACAAAGACAAGCTAAACAAGTTTATCAATACAATAAATGGTGAGATGCGAGTTTTGCTTAGCCTACGGGGTGTTTGCAAGCCACCTATCCAATTCACAATTCTAGTATATTTGCACTCAACCGCACAAGTCAACCCGAGAAGGAAACTACAACTAGCAAGCTACACAAAAGAGCTACTCTAGCAAAGCTAACTAGCTAGCAAAAATAACTAAGAAGTTAATACAAGAGAGAGTTAGAAGGGTATCACCGAGGGGCGAAGTATTGAGCCAACCAAACAATATGATCAAGAGATGAATTCCACAATACACAACCGTCGGGATCGATCAATCACAATAAGAATGATGACACAAAGATTTATCCCGAGGTTCACGTGCTTGCCGGCACGCTAGTCCCCGTTGTGTCTCTCTTCACCACGTGGTTCGGTGGCTAATCGGTCACACATCGAGCCTCTCAAAATGCGCCACAAGAACCTACCAAATGGCAAAAGATTGCAATGACACGAGCAATTTACGAACGTTGCCTTTGGCGCTTCGCCGAGGTCGGCACAAACCCCTTACAATCACCGGAGGTGGCCAAGAATAATCACCAACTTTTGCCAACGCCTCCAAGCTGCTCCAAGCCGTCTAGGTGGCGGCAACCACCAAGAGAAACAAGAATCCCACAGCAAATCAACCACCAAGTGCCAACTAGATGCTATCTCACAATGCAAATGCACTTGGATCACTCAATCTCACTTCGAATATGCAAAGAAGCAAGAGAAATGAGTGGAAGGGGAGTTGCTTAGCTCAAAGTGCTCACAAGTATGTCAAATATCCAAGAGGGAGAGCCTTGAGCCGGCCAACGAGTATTTATAGACGTACCCCTTCGAATATAGCCGTTAGGAACTTGAAACAGCCGAAGTCGCGCTGACCGGACGCGCTGGTCAAACTGACCGGACGCGCCGATCACACAACAGCTACTTTCACGAACTACCAACCGGACGCGCTGGTCGCGCGGACCGGACACGCTGGGCTTGACCGGACGCGCTGGTCCCGTAACTGACCGGACGCGCTGGTCAAGCTAGAGCAGCGCTCAACGAAACAGCGACCGGACACGCTGCAGAACTGACCGGACGCCACAGTGCCAGCATCCGGTTGGAGTCCAGTAAGCTCCCTCAACGACCGGACGTGTCCGGTCGACTGTGACCGGACGCGCTGCGCGTCCGATCAAAAAGCTGAAACACGCGCAGACGCTGAACACTGACCGGACGCGTCCGGTCAAACAGAGACCGCGTCCGATCCAGCGTCCGGTCACCTTTGTGACCTTCGTTTACCTCCGTTTGATTTCTGACTTCCGGCGTAGTGGAAAATAGTCGTTTCAACTCCTCGAAAATGCCTGAATCCCGCCTCGCAAGCTCGGCAGGAGGGAGAGAGGACCCCAAACCCTCTCTACCGCTCAAACTCCACCGCCTTCGTAAATGTGCTAACACCACCAAGTGATCACATCATGTGCAAGTGTGTTAGCATTTTTCACAATCATTTTTCGAGGCGTTATTAGTTCTATCCAAATGCATATGATTATGAAATGCACACCTAGAGGCACTTAGGAGTTAAATAGCCGCGTCATTCCCCTCTTTATAGTACAACTATCTATCCTATAATGTAACCACACCCACTAGGTGTCTTGGTTACTAAAAACACAACCCTTAAACATATACCTTTGCCTTGATCATGTAGGGTTGCGTCCAAATCCAAGTGTGGCCATCATGATCACCATGTCCATCTTGCCACCAACCTTGGAACGTACTAATCCTCATATGCTACATGCAACTTAGGCATAGGATTAGTACTTAGGCATTATCACTAATTACCAACACCAAACATAGGACTTTCAGCCGCTCCGCCACAGCCTGGTACTTGGCAACCTAGGCGGCGGCGTCAGCCGCTGTCCGCATCATTACGGCGGCGCCCGACTTGAGCGCCTTCACGGGAGTCGGACCCGCGAGCTCCGTCTTACGCTTATGGCTGAGCGACAAACAAACGCGTTAGAACAAGGAACGGGATCACCGATCATGAAAAACGGGGCGAAAAACTTACCCGGATAGGGGAACCAGGGGCCTAGACCCCGGCAGGCCTGAGCCACCCGGCGGCGCCTGCGACGGCCCTACCGTCGAGCCTCCTGTTGGCCGGGTGCTCCTCGGAGCCCTAGCTAACGGGACGGCGGAGGACCTTTGCGCTGCCGAGGCTAGTTGGCCTCGGGTCCTCACGCCCGTCGACGGTGCCCCGGCTTCTGACGCCGGCGCCGCTGCTCCGACCGCCGACTGAGCCCGAGGCGCTTGGGCTCGCGAGAGCGGCGCCACCGACCCCTCTTGCGGGGCCCCAGACGAGGTAGCTCCTCTCGCCGAAGGACCCGCTCCAGCCCTTCTCTCTCCTGGCTCTCCCTCCCCGTCAACGGGCACCGAGGCTTCCCTCGACGCCTGGGAGGTCGACCCCCCAATGGGCTCCAGCAGGGGCTGCACGTTGGGGAGGTGCGCCAGAGAAGTCGCGGTGTCGTACCGCGACCAGGCGTCGTCGTCGCCGTTGTCATCGTCCTCCCCCGAGACCGTCTCGGAGGGAGACTCCTCGAGCGGGAGCCCATCGAGGCTCTGTTGGTGACGGCGCTTCTTCAACGCCTCCTGCTCGAGGGCCTTACGGACTTGACGCTTCTTGGCGGCGTCTTTCTCATGTAATCTTAATCCACACTATTT
Organism: Saccharum hybrid cultivar R570; assembly: GCA_038087645.1. Classification (NCBI taxonomy): domain Eukaryota; kingdom Viridiplantae; phylum Streptophyta; class Magnoliopsida; order Poales; family Poaceae; genus Saccharum; species Saccharum hybrid cultivar. Next base: position 15,468,797 of record JAQSUU010000259.1, read on the forward strand.
GTCCGAGTGATAGGTACCACTTTTCGGGGGGACAGTGACATCGCCAAGATCAAAATCTCATGTAATCTTTTGAAGGCGCCTTTTCCTTGCGTGCTTATCCGATGGTGATGCATCAAGCCTGCGAAATGCAGCAGCCGTCAGTCTGTGATGCTCTGTGGCCCCGTTCATCTGGCTTATAATCCGTCTTATTCAGCTTGTTTTTTCAGCCGGAACAGTATTTTTCTCTCACAAAAAATCAGCCAACAGTGTTTTTCAACCGGCTTATAATTCCAGCCGAACGGGGCCGTCTTACGCTCGTGTACTGTAGCGGAGGGCGGCTTGGATCGTAACAGCACTGCCTTTTCGCCTAAACGCTTGCTAGCAAGTATCCTCTAATTGCTGAAATGTGTAAATTCAGATGCATATCGAGTGGGTTACTTCATGTTATTTCTCAAAATGTTACATATGGATTTACTTTTTCAAAAAAAAAAGCTCCTATAATATCCAATGTCAATTACTATTGTCTATGATGATTAGTCTCTACCAGATCGATCTCCGTAAGGATTAAATGTAGAGGCTTCGATTAGTAATCAGCACTCAACCTACGACAAGTCTATAACTAGTATTGCTCACACAGACATTCTAAAGCGAAAAGATATTGGGAATCTGCTACTTTATTTCATTGGTTTATCGCCAACAATGAAAGATGCGCCACATCCTTAACGAAAAACAGTTGAAAAATGTCGGTTGAGTGCTGATTAGTAATCGAGGCAGCAAAGTGAAAGCTGTGGTCGTTCCTCAATCAAGAAAACTGAAGTTGAGGTCAGCGCTGACGTCTCTGAAAATAAGCGGCTAAAAGTACTGCTGGCTGATTTGTTGTGAGAGAAAAATACTGTTGGCCGGATGAAAATAAGGGCCTGCTCAGATCGCGCGCAGATTCTGTGTCCCTTGACGGCTTGATCCACCCGACAAAAGGTAGCCCCACCCCGTTGACGAAATCTGAACCATGTCTGCTTCAGCTGTCCACACGAGGCACCAAGGGGCAGGTTGGTTTCAGAATTCAGACCAGATGCGCTGCAACTGCAGCCGGTCGCCGGCCGATCTGATTGCAGATTTGCGTGACGGAGAGAAGCTCAACACCAATGGAGTGAGCCAGTGAGGTACCGTAGCACGCACGAGGAACAAATGGCGTGTGACAATAATAACGGGACGACTCATTCACGGCATTGGCACCCTGGCGTCTCCCTTATCGGTTTCCAACAGACCAGGGCCAAATGCCCACTTGAGAATTGGGATCACGCACGTGGAGGAGTCCAACGTTTAGATGTTATTCAAAGCAAAGGCCTTCTAGAGCGAAAGCTTCCGGGCACCTTTAAATTCGACTGCGTGCGTGATTCAGCACTTGCCGCGTCCTAGTGCGTCTGAGCGAGCTCACCACTCTGCTTGTCTGCTTGTAGGTTGCAGCCTTGTGCCCTGCCAACTCCCGCGACCTTTGGAGTTTCATCAACGTTGTGTTCGGTTCAGATTAGCCAATCGACACCATGGCGCGCTCAACCTGTCAATCCTTTCGCCGTTTCCTATAAAGCTCTCGCTGCTCACAGAGTCACGGCAGCGCGGGAAGCCGGGAAGGAAGTCGAGACTCGAGACGACAGAGAGACGAGTGAGGAGAGGGTGATCCACATCCACATGGCGTCGAGCCTTGATTCGAGGATCATCGTCCTGGCTCTTGGTGCCGGGGCGTTGGGGTTCCCCGACGCGCTCCGCCTCCTCCTCGACATCGCAGGGCGGAGCCCCCTAACTGACATGGCCATCTGCGTCTTCGCCATGGCCGTGGTCACCGCCCAGGCCCTCGGCGCCATGCTGCTGGCGCGCTTCGTCCGCAAGGCGGCGCGCGCCGGAGGCGACGCGCACGCAGCCGGCGCGCCGCCGCGCACGGACCGCTTCGCGCAGGTGACCCTGGTCGTGTCCCTCGGCGTCGTCTTCCTCGTCTCCGCGTGCCTCGTTGTCGCGCCCGGCGCCGGAGGCCTCGGCCTGCTCCACCTTGTTGCCGACGTCGCCAGGAAGAGGCCTGTTATCGCGGCCCTTGCCACCGGCGCCGCCGTCCTCCCCTGCGCCAGGCCTCTGCTTCGCGTCTACCGCGAGGAGGATCACTCGCAGTCGCACGGCGCCGCCGCTGCCCCTGCTTCGGGCTCCGCGGGGACGGGGCGCTTCGCCAACATGACCCAGGTGCAGGTGGCGATCTTCACCGGCGTGGCCGCGGTCGTTGGCACCATGCTTCTTCTTGCCCGCTTCACCTTCACCCGAAAGGCGTGTAATGCCGCCGGCGCAGGTGGCCGCGCTGCCCCTGCTCCTGCCGCGGACACGCGGCGCTTTGGCAAGCTGACGAGGCTGGCGCCGTACCTGGCCGTCGTCGTCGCCTTCGCCCTCCTCTGCTGCCTCGTCCTCACCACGTATGCGCCGCTCGAGAGCGGGCCCAACGGCGCCAAGGACCCATGACCATGCTCTGCTCGATTGATGTCTGTCGTGCGCGGTGCGCGTGCGTGCCGTCGCCGACCCGGAACTAGAAGGTGGCTGTCGATGTTCCTGCGCCGGCGCCGTTCACGTGGTGTCCAGTAGTTTTTTTTGATGAAAAGCAAACTTTATTAGCAGCATACTGCTGCAATGTCGGTGAATTTGTCAGCAATTACAGTTTGTAAAGCTATCCTAGTAGGACAGCTTATAGCATGACAAGCATTGTTACAGGTGACTTGTGTGTATGTGGGCATGTTGGGAACCATGGGCTTGTTTAGATACCCAAATTCACCCCTAAATTTCACTATGCAAAAAGAAGATTCCCCATCACATCAAAATATCAGCATATATATGGAGTACTAAATGTAGATGAAATCAAAAACTAATTGCACAATTTTGTTGTACTTTGCGAGACGAATCTTTTGAGCCTAATTAATCAAGATTTGAACAATTTTTACCACTAAAAAACAAAAGTACTACAGTGCTCGGGGTGGCACTGTGCAAACTTGGCCACCCCCGATTCCGGCATCTAAACAAGGCCTATGAAAACGACAAGATGCATGTTCTCAGTGGTGAATTTCGAGGACCAAAATCCCTTGAATTTTTCTTTGTTTCGTGTTACCCAGAAGCTCCAGCACGCAAAAGACGAGGAGGATCTCCCTGCCTCCATTTATTCACCCCCAAATTTTATTATATAAAAAGAAGATTTCCCATCACATCAAAATATCGGTATATATATGGAGTACTAAATGTAGATGAAATCAAAAACTAATTGCACAGTTTTATTGTACTTTGCGAGACGAATATTTTAAGCCTAATTAATCAATATTTGGACAATTATTACTAAATAAAAACAAAATTACTACAGTGTGATAGAACATTTACTATGCAAAGTTTGCTTCCCAAATTTAGGATCTAAACAAGGCCTACGATGGAGTACGTCAAATCTTCGTTTCATTTGAATGCATCAAAAGAGACGAGACATGTAGCCGGGCAAACTTAACAGTCAAGTCACTAGAAGCTCTTCCCCGTCGTGTCGATTCGCAGTCTGTGATGGTTGTGTGCGGTGCGGGGACTATTCTATGCCGGGCGACATACTCTATCCAGGTACCGTTTAGATGCCAAAAATTTTACCAAATTTTTCAGATTCTCCGTCACATCGAATCTTTAGACACATGCATGAAGCATTAAATATAGATAAAAAATAAAACTAATTACACAGTTTAGACGAAATGGACGAGACAAATCTTTTAAGCCTAATTAGACTATGATTGGACACTAATTGCCAAATAACAACGAAACTGCTACAATTATATTTCGCCAAAAATTTTGCCAACTAAACAGGCCCCTAATCTAATCATCTATCAGCCTATCGGGATTCGGGGAAATACACCTTTTTTAAGGCAAAAGGCCACTGCAGTGCATTGCATTGGTTCATTTAAAAAAAACGAGCCACCAGTTCACCAGTCACCACTACTCCCCTAGTCAAATTCCATCGACACCTGACAGCAGCTAGTGAGTACAGTGAGTATATGCGTCATTCCGGCTGGCCCCGTTCCGAAATCAGGATGATAGAGAATCTCATGTCATGTGTAAAATTTCGTTGCCTGCTTATCCGATGGTGCCCAAGTTGGGAGAAAAACATTGCTGCAGCCACTGGCGGAGCTACGTGGCGGCGAACCTGGGCAGTTGCCCCCCCCCCCCCCCCCCCCGCTCTCTGTCATCACCGGTGCATCGCCTTACTTTTTGTAGTCTCTGTGCATAGTAGAGTGCATGCCGTCATCACCAGTGCACGAGCTGAGGTCACATGCTTGTTGGCTTGTGGCCGCACTCACTCATCCCACGGAAAGCTGGTCGCTGCCCTCCTGATTGTGGCACTAGTCCACCTTTATTACCTGGAGATAAGCACTTAAGTATAGTACTCTACAGTGATGTTTGCTTATTCTGTTCATATATGTTCACAATTCGCCCCCCCCCCCCCCCCTCATTTTATTCCTAGCTCCGCCACTGGCTGCAGAACTGTAGCACACTGTAGCATTTCGTTTGTATTTGGTAAAAATTGTCCAAACTTTGACTAATTAGGTTCAAAATGTTCGTCTCGCAAAGTACAACAAAACTGTGTAATTAGTTTTTAATTTCATCTACATTTAGTACTCTATGCATGTGCCGACATTTCGATGTGACGGGAAATCTTTTTTTTGCACAGTAAAATTTGGGGGAGAAGTCGAAAACTAAACAAGGCCGTCGTTAAAAGGCCAGTCACAGTCAGTCAGTGGCGACTGGCGTCTGGACTCTCGACTGTGCCACAGCCCATAAAGCCTCGGGCCTTGTTTAGATTCCAGAATTCATCCCCAAATTTTACTATACAAAAAGAAAATTCCCTATCACATCAAAATGTCGGCACATATATGAAGTATTAAATGTAGATGAAATCAAAAACTAATTACACAGTTTTGTTGTACTTTACGAAACGAACATTTTGAGTCTAATTAATCAAGATTTGGACAATTATTATTATAAAAAACAAAAGTGCTACAGTGCTCGGGGTGGCACTGTGCAGAATCGGCCACCCCGAGTTGACGATCTAAACAAGGCCTCACTCTGACCATTGTAAATTCCATCCACACCTGACAGCGGCCAGTGAGTACTCCTACCCGTTCCGAAATCAGGATAATATATATCGAATCTCATGTGTAAAATTGATTACCATAGAGTTTCCAAAGCCTCGTTTTAATTTGCTTGCCTGCTTATCCAATGAATGAAGCGTCGTCAAAAGGCCGGAAACACACAATCGCCGGTCACAGTCACTGGCGTCGTCTGGACCTACGCAAAAACGTGTCGGGGGCGGCCGCCGGACACGGAGGCAAATTCTGAAGTACTACATCTCAACAATCTCAAAGCACATACATCCTCTTTACTGCTTTTCATCTATTTCTATTCGATTCTAACGGCACACGTTAAGGCTTTGTCCTTCTATTGGAAGCCACCAGCAGCTGTGTCGCTCCTCCAGACTTTGAGAGTCTCTGCAGCGCTCCTTGCGTACGAAGCCATCCATACATGGCGATGGAGCCCTTGTTTAGATACTCAAATTCACCCCCAAATTTCACTATACAAAAAGAAGATTCCCCATCATATCAAAATGTCGGCATATGTATGGAGTATTAAATGTAGATGAAATCAAAAACTAATTACACAGTTTTGTTGTACTTTGCGAGACGAACATTTTGAGTCTAATTAATCAATATTTGGACAATTATTAGCAAATAAAAACAAAAGTACTACAGTGCTACAGGGCACTACTGTGCCGATTCGGGGGCTCCCGATTTTGGTAAGTGAACAAGGCCGGAGCCAAGCGTCGGCCACATGTCACACGTAGCTGCGACGGATCGGAGCCAAGTAGATGCTGCCGCGACACCAAGAACATGTTTGGGATCAAGTTCTTGCTTCACTACGTCTTCCATGCTCAAGGAGTCAAGGCCAATGGAAGAATCTATCGCTAATAGATTTGTCCTAATGTATCGCAGTGTTGAGGTTGGCAATGCAGAGTCCAACTGTCCAACTCTGATGCCGAGAAAACTGAAGAAATTGCAGGGTTTGAGGTGAGAGAGGAACACATTTCTATTTAATGAAATAGCATATACATGTACAATTCTTGAGGCCCAACGAAAAAAATGTGGGTCAAGTTTCATGCGGATGACCAACTAATGTACAAGCCTTTGCACATATCATAGTCAGCTCTACTGTGACGGATCCAACCCGATGTTGTGAGTTGCTCTTCAGCTTTTTTCGAAGTTTGAAGTCAACAATAATGACAGTGATATTGTCCTCAGCAGCGGTTTGTGCAGAAGGGTCAGTGGATTCATCACCCTCATCACACAAATTATGATGTGACACCATTGTTCTTGTGACAGTTGGATTTGTCGACGCTTCATTCGACACTACATCCCACAGTCCATCACTTGCAACAATGAGACAGTTCTTCATTCGACACTACATCCCACAGTCCATCACTTGCAAGACTGAAGCAGTCGTCATCTTTCACCCTGGGAACGACTGTAACGTCTAGTTTTGGATTGATGAATGGTTTGAAACACTGGTCCCCTGCAACAAGTGTTTCCAAGTTCAGGTTAGCAAAAGGTGATGAAAATTGGACAAATGCTAACTAACACAGTTGAACTGTTGGTTCAACTAAATCTTCTATTGAAATTGGAGGAATAATGTTGTCCGAGAGTTTAACACAATGGTGTATCTGATTTGGACAAGGAAATGAATGTGATCTCGGATAGAAACAAGCTGTTTAAACCAAATGACTGATGGAGTAAGCACTTTTTGTAGTATAAAAACAACTATACAGGCTACTTTGGCAGCCATAGGGAGATTAACCTTGGGAACTACACAGAGGGGAGGGATTTTTGTGGACAATGCAATTCCCCTCCATCACGTGGGAAGTTCTCACGTGTGGGGAAGTTTCCCTACTGCTATTTGGAAGGCATGTCCCAGGGAAGTTATTAAGTTAAGCACAGACTGGTCAAAGTCTAATTTAGATATCCACCAGGGAAGATATGATACATATATAAAATTCAAAATGCTAAGCCTAATCAGAACAAGCTAATACATCCATCACCACATCATTGTGATGGAAACTGAAATCAAATTAAATTAAACTAACAAAGAAAAGAAAGGTTCAGAGAAGTGGAAACCGAAATCTTTCTGACTGCATGTTCTTGATCTGAAAATGACACTGACTACCTGCAAGCAGAACTGATACAAGGCAAAAACAACTCAAGGATTAAATCAATCCTGATCTTTAGTAGTGAAATTTGATGCACCCAGATAGATTACCAAGTACACGAAAATTCAGTCTGAGGCAGGAACTGAAAACGGAAGTTTCAGAGAAAGCACAGGAACTCTAATAAGCAGCATCTTGTATACTAGACCTTCACAGTGTGAAAATTCCGAGCTAACTGACTGACTGAAACATGGGAACATCAGAGTTGAGAGCAGTTGAACTAACTTGGAACAAGCAGCAACGTCTATTGATCGAGTAATTAAAGCAGGAAATTGCTCCTGACAGACGCTAAATAAACCTCATGCGTGCACAGCATCGCTGATTAAGGCCTGCAGGTTAAATAAATTCAGCATAGCAAATAAAGGAGGGGTTCTTTAACCATCAGACAAAACATGATATTCTCAGTATGCTACTACAGGCACATCCAATGAGTAAAAGTCAGGAGCTCGCTTTGGGGAGGAAGGAGGAGAGAGGATGGGCTCACCGGATCTCGGGACGAGGCGAGGCGGCCACACGGCGGTGCTGGAGATCGAGCCGGCGCGGTCTGGTCGGAGGGGGCGATGATGGTGGCGGCGGCGCTACAGAACAAGCGATGTCAGGGAGCGCGGCGTGTTTTTTCTCGAGCGAGAGTTTTTTTTTAAACGTACCTGTATTAATATGATAGCAAAGTGTACAAATACAAGCACAGATACAGGCACCTTCTAGACAGGTGCAGAGAGGACAGTTGTCCATCCAAACTTACACAAAAGACCCTAGCAACAGAAAAAATTACAACGAAATTCTTGGGATCTTACAGCTTGTTCAGCTGGTGCTGATTTGTTGTGAGAGAAAAATACTGCTGGATAGCAGGTGATAGGTGGCTGATGCTGATCTGATGTGAGAGAAAAGCACTGCTGGCTGGCAGCCAGCCAGCCGAACAAGACGTTTTTGTGCTTGTCGTCACCACCGCTCGTCTTCCACCTCCGTCGCCAACGAAGCCACCGTCGGAGTTGGGAGAGAACGACAACACCGAGGCCAGAGGAAGCATCATCGCACCAAGGCTTTGATTCAAGCCACAGTAAAACACATCCATGAAGGAACATCGGCGCGGGGACACACCCCAGGCTCCCCTGACCCAGGACCAACGCATGTCGCCGGCAATCAACGACATCAAAGCGCAGATCCATCCACCAAAAGACCGCAAACCCACCAGCCATCTCTCTGCATCGAGCTGCCAGCACCTCCACCATTCCTGACCGAGGCACCAAGCAGCGGACTCCAACACCGAAACCCACGAGATCCAGAGAAAGCAGAACACCGGCTAAACTTCCAGATCCAGAAGATTCCGTCCTCACACACTCGTCACCAGCAACGAAGCGGTCACCGATGAAGTGGAACTCGAGCCGGAGGGTATTATTCCCCAACAGCAACGACACCTCCACCGAGCAATCGTTGCCAGGAAAGACATACCTCAGCTCCTCCACATCGTAGACGCACTCCTCCACGACAGAGAAGCCAGGCAACACCACACCCATCGCCGGCGACGACTCTACCGGTGGGCAAGCAAAAGCTATATACATCGACCTCCTTAACCCCTGTTCCCCATCCTCTCTGACGCCAAAACGGCCGTCGGAGGGGAGGGGAACGGAGAGGAACGGCGCCGAAAGCGGCTCGCCTTCTTTTCGCCCTTTCTCAACTATAGGAGAGGAAGGGTCGAGAGGAAGGGAGAGAAGAGCGCAGTAGCCGGCTTCTCGAGCGAGAGTTGGGAGACGGGGATCGACGCCCGGTGTCCTTTAGGCCTCCAGCACGGCAATCCCACCGCCGCTCGAGCTCTGCCACGGCCGAGCCTGCGACGGCCTGCGGCACGGTGACCCCTAGGTGGCCTGGCCCATCTCGGTGGCTTCCGATGGAAGACATGTATAGACTAACGGCGTGTGCGTGTTGACGTTGGTATCCAGGATGGAAGCGGTGGAAGGTTTGCTTTAAGATCGCTGCGCTTCCACATGTCACGTAAGGGAACCGGGTCTCTCAGAATTCGCCTCCGCCGGACACAGATGAAGCCTTTGGCCGCGCTCGTGGTCAGGGCCGGCGTGTGGGAGACGGCCGAACATCCGCGCCTGTGATCTCCAAAGCGCCGAGACTCGGAGAGGTGATGGACAGGCGTGGTCCAGGTCCAGCATTCCCTCTTTCCATCCTCAGCTGAAGATCGGAACACCAAACCAATGCCGAAAAGAAAGCCCGAAACCGAAACAGTTCGTGCGACTGTGCCACAAGCGAAGCTAACGGCGGATTCGTCGTCTCCATGGACCTGCGATTGCGGGGAAAAAAAAGGACCTGCGGCTGGCCATTGGTCGCCGACGTTGCCACACCGAATTGGTGATTGCTTTAGGAAATGAGGCCGACGGAATGTACCAGCAGGGAGGGCGGGAGGCAGCGGTGGTTGGTTCAGCATGAATGATGGCATCTCATCGCGGCCGTACGTCACGGGCCGTGCAAGTGGCAACAAGTCACGAGCCGTGAAATCTCGCACGTGACGGTCTCTCTGATTATTCACAGGTCGACATCAAAAGGCCTTGAAATAAAGGGTTCTTGTAGGAATGAAATGGCAAAAAGGAAACCGACACCTTTCGGATATTCTAGCTTTGTCCTTTGCCTTTTTCCTTTCTTTCTTTTTGACGAAAAGGAGGGAGACCGTCTGGAACACTTGTTACACTCAGTCCACCACTCGGCAGCCCTTGTCCTTGTACTCTTGTGCTAAGTGCTAACTGCCAGTGTCGTCCAATTCAACTGGCTAATCCCACAAGAACGAAAAAATTGCTGTGCCTACAATTTTTAGCTCAACATGAATATATGCTTTAGCTTTACCATGTGATGATCCAGTCCAGCAAACACCTCTAGGAGCTTGCAGCACTACTAACATCGCTTTCTAGTCGATGCTGCCTTTACCATACATAACATCATCTAGTCTATTTCAAAAAAAAAACATCATCTAGTCCTCCATGCCACCATGTCCCTATCAGTTCATCAGCACAAGATTATGCTGCAGAATAATATTTGTCCGAGTTTAATCACGATGCTCCTAGTTTATTTGGCTTATTCAGAGCTTTGTTTCCAGTTTCACAAAAGATTTGGGAGAGTTTGATGCTGGGACTAAAGTTTAGTTGGTGTCACATCGGATATTACATGAGGTGTCGCATGGAGTGTTTGGATACTAATAAAAAATAAATTACAGATTCCGTCAGTAAACAGCGAGACGAATTTATTAAGCCTAATTAATCCGTCATTAGCACATATTTACTGTAGCACCACAGTGTCAAATCATAGACTAATTAGGCTTAAAAAATTCGTCTCGCAAATTAGTCACAATCTGTGCAATTAGTTATTTTTTTAATCTATATTTAATATTCTATGCATATGTGAAACATCCGATGTGATAGGGACTAAACTTTAGTTGTGGAATCAAACACCCCCTTATATGTTCAAGTTTCTACACCATTTGCAAAAGAGAACTCACTTTAGCTTGGACTCTCTCCGAGTCCAAGCAAGCCGAGTCAAGCAACTTTATTTCGTCCTGCAAAGATGCACTACCCCCGTCAGATTCGGTGACGGCCTTCTGCAGCCTCGCTCGTCACCCACGGTAGACGGGAAAACCTGTCCTTTCTTCTTTTCATAATTTCATCCACCTCTTTGTCCCTGTGGTCCTGAATTCCTGATGTTTCCAGACGTCCTAACGTCCAAGCCAGTTGCCCTCACGGCTGACACTGACCGGCAGCCCGGCACCCATACTTTCTACGTAGCAACGAAGGCTGCTAAAGGCAATCTGAAGTTCTCTGAACATAGACCGATGGGCACAGTGTTGCTTCGGTCAATATTCAGTAATTTATCTATACGTTGCCCGCGTTCCGAAATTAGGCTCAGATCAGGCGATATCACCATGGGATCTCTCGTAGTCTCTCAATCTCATGTGTCACTGTTTTGGTGCCCGGCGCACTTGGATGGCAATATTCAATATTCCTTTGGATATTTTCCTCAAAAGAAACGTTGCCTTGATGTCCAGCTTTCCGCATCCCTGGTAATATCACACATGACCTCTTTCAAGGAGTCATTGCGGGACTCAAAGATCAGGCTATTGCAGGCAATCCATTCTGATCAAATGAGGCAAGTGCAGAGCAGAACCAATCATCCACGGGCGACGTTGCTCTCCTCTGGCGAGATTAATTCCTAAGCAGTCTTTCTTAAAAAAAAAATCATAAGCAGTCCCAAATGTGTGAGGCTATAGGACAGGAAACGAAGATGTGATCCCCGGTCTCTAGAGTACCAAGGCAATTCTGGTAGTATGATTCCTCCAGCTTCCACATGTTCAGCAGAAGAGATGAGCTTCTAGTAGGGAGCCTGCAGCTCCAGAGATGTTGCATATCCGGGAGAATGGCTTCATGCATGAGCAGGCAGCTAGTAGTAGATGCCAAGGTAATAAATAGCGGTGGTAGCGGCCGCAATAGCGGTAGCGGTCCATTGCCGCTACCGCTACGAGATAGCGCTCTAAACTTTGCATCCTAGAACTTTGCGACCGCAATTCTGTGTAGCGGGGTGATATTGCGGCCGCAATTGCACGTAGCGGGCCGCAATAGCATGGAAGCAAATAACCCTAATCAGCCCACCCTACTATGACTCGCACCCCAAGTCAAACACTCACGCATCGGATGTAGTCTCCAAGGTCCAGGTTCATGCGTTCTTTAAGTATAATTAAATGTCTATTTATACTCATTTTTCATGATATATGTACTTAAAATTATGTGGGATTATCGGGTGCCGCTGTTGGAACTTATCGTCCGCAATATCGCCCGCTATCCGCAATCCGCTACCTCGACGTCAATCCGCTACCAACCCGCTGTACGCTATTTATTACCTTGGTAGATGCTCACATCACCCTCGAGTGCATTTGTAGCACGCCTTAAGCTTGAAGAAAGTTCACTTTGGTATCTGGTGTGATGTGAACAAACGGACATGATCACTCATGCAGATCTACTTTGCTCCGGTTCATCTCGTCCAAAGCAATATGTTCAGCATGTCCTCTCAGGTACTGAATTTCAAGGATGCTAGTTGATCACGGCAAGTAGCTCTACAGCTGAGGAGGGCCGCTTCTGAAAGTGTAGCCGCAGAGCAGTTGTCAGAAGCAGAAAAAGGTATATTCTGCTGACTGCTGAGCATTTGCGCGTCAGGTGTTTAGTCCCACCTAAAAACTTTACACCCTATCCCATCGAATGTTTGGAGATATGTATGGAATATTAAATATAGATAAAAAAATAACTAATTGCACAGTTTGTATGTATTTTATGAGACGAATCTTTTAAGCCTAATTAATTCATGATTGGATACTAATTGCTATAGCTACACATGTGTTACAGTACCCCGAAAACTTTACAGGACGTGAAGCGTTTAGGAAAGGCGTGATTTTACCGTTACTACTGTTGTGCTTCCAGACGAACAATAATTCGTCCTGCTGTAAAAACGCACTGCACTCTGAGGCTGTGTTTAGATCCATCGAAAAGTGCACTATGCAAAATAAGATTCCCCGTCACATCAAACTTGCGATACATATATGGAGTACTAAATGTGGATAAAATCAAAAACTAATTGCACAGTTTGGTTGTACTTTGCGAAACGAACGTTTTGAGCCTAATTAGTCAATATTTGGACAATTTTTACCAAATACAAACAAAATGCTACAGTGTATTTTGGCACTCCAAAATTCGGATCTAAACACAGCCTGAATTGTAAACTGTTGAAAAGGAGGAAGCAATGCAACCGTTGGGGTTGGGCACGGATTAGGTCGATGGTTGTTTAACACCTACGGTTGTTTTAACGTTCTTGTTTGGCACCTAGTAGCCCCCTCCTAGTACTGCTCGTGATGAGCCGCATATTCCGCCGTACAAGGAGCTGGATTATGTGTGTGCTCTCTGATAGGTGGAGCCACAGTGCAGAACCACAGTGATGTGTGTGGCGGGGAGTGATGGCGATTTGTCCACTTCTTGTTATTTAGATGGTGTTGGCTGAGGATTGGTGAGGGGACTTAGTCTCACAGCCTTGCCGGTCAACGTGCTCCGGGCTCAAATGAGCTACCGCATCTAACTAGTCTGCCGCTCCGCTCTCCATCTCCGTGCTCGCCGATCTGTTGGCTACTGCTAATCCCCCACCGGAGATGGGCCTCAAGACTGACCGCCGGAGATGAGCTGCGCTTCTCTGCTGCCGCTCGTGCCACGGCAACGGCAGGTTTGCCTGCTCTCCCACATCTTTACTGCTCCTGGCGGTGCTGATGTGCCACTTTTACTTTTCTTTTCTGGAACCAAATCTAGGCGACTTTCTACTGTTGCTGCGGATCTGACTGCTCGTAGGAAGAAGGTGAGCATTACACTTGTAGATACACTGATTAAGCATGCAGTTTTCTTGTACCTGTCATCGGGTTACATAGCACATAGGGGGTTTTCTCAAAAAAAAAACCATAGCACATAGGATACCTGCATTTAAGTTGATCACGGGATAATAGGACTTTATGGGTTTTTTTTCTCTCTTTGAACTCTGGGCACAGGGAGTAGTTTCGTTTAGTTTAAGCAAAATAAATCAAGATAGCTTTTCAGCTTTGAGTTTCGGTAAGTCTACTATGTTTTATTTTACTAGTGGACATGCACGTGCCACAGGCACGTGTTTATTAGAAAGATTTGGGCCTTGTTTAGATCACAAAGTCGGGGGTGGCCAAATCTGCACAGTGCCACCTCCGAACACTGTAGCATTTTTGTTTGTTTGTGGTAATAATTGTCTAAATTTTGATTAATTAGGCTCAAAATGTTCGTCTCGCAAAGTACAATAAAACTGTGCAATTAGTTTTTGATTTCATCTACATTTAGTACTCCATATATATGCCGGCATTTTGATGTGATGGGGAATCTTCTTTTTGCATAGTGGAATTTGGGGGTGAATTCTGGAATCTAAACAAGGCCTTGTTTGCAATCAAGCAAACCCCATGCAAACTATTATGTGCGTGTAATATTCTACATGTCGACCTTATGTCAAAATTAAAGGTACTGAAGACGGAGGAATCAGTCATAAAGAAACATGTTAACAATCAAAGGGTCGAAGAATTGATGTAAGACCTCATTAAATATAGAGAACTTCTCTAAGAGAAATTAGTGTGAAAGGAAACAATTAATTTTTTTGCTAATCTCTCAAGCAACAGTAATGCAGTGAATATGAAAAGAAACCGGGAATGATAATGGATGCATTGCTAGTTCGTTACCTCCCTACAGCGTGTTCCGATGTCTACAAGGATTGTTTCCCCCAGAGTTAGTTTGTGTCCTTAAGAAAAAAAATGCAAGAGATAGCATCTGCATATATGATCCACCTACACAAACAGGAAAAATTAACTTGTGCCATGAATAGTTGGAAATTATAAATGGTGCCTCTTGTAGCATTTCCTTTGCATCTCACATTATTATGTGTGTTCAGTTGCACATGTATTATGTATAAGAATATAAAAATTGTAGTACCTTTGGGAAGCATTGAAAGCCACCACCTGAAATTTCATCATAACAATGAAATGGAAGAAAATAGAAATTCTATATTCCAATTTTACCAACAGTACATACCTGATTTCTACGAGAAACAAGCTTGTCCAAGTACTTTTCAGTGACCTACAATATTCACCACCACAAGAAAGCAAGCCCAAATGTCATTGCTAGGTTTTGGCACTATTGATGACATCAGCAGACATCTACAGAAACCTATACTGCATTGCATCCCCCCTCCCAAAAAAAAAACAGATTTGGATTGTTAACAAGGAGATAATTAAATCGCCGTGGAGTAAACTCTAAAAGTGAAAATAGAACCCATATGCTTTAAAAGCATAATGTGAGAGCCAAATATTTATACTTTTTATATCTCTCCACCCACTCAGCTGGTGACCTCGTCCCCGTAATTGCGTACACTCTAAAGTTACATACATGTATGCAAAATAGAAATCACTAATAAAATTATCAATTCCCTTTTTTTTTCATTATATGTTCCCTTCTTTGCTATTTTTATTTGTTTCTTGATTAGTTGTGATTTGGCACAAAGAGGTGGACATTTGCTAGTGAGAAATCATTCACGAGTGTTATAAAAAAGAGAAAATAGGATAAAAAAAGTATCACAACTGAAAAAATCATTAGCCTCGGTCTCTAACCACTTATGGCTGAAAGAACCTCTTTAGTGCAGATTCTTTCAAATGCCCTAAGGCTGAAAGAACTTCTTTAATGCTGATTCTGTCAATTGCCCGAGTGATAAAATATCAGTTCTCGCAGTGACAGTGGAACCAAAGATTGTAACCATGGCGATCAAGAACATAAATTGAAAGAAGCTGTTATAAATTTACCAGCAAGAACTGGCATTTCATCTAACACTTAAAGTGCAAACAATAGCGGTACAGAATAGCAAGTCTGGAAAAATCACCTAACCGGGCCTATCAGTAGCAAGCACATGCGTCCTCGGCGTGGTCATCGATGGAGGAGCGCTGGATGTCTTCGAGTGTGGCGAGCGTCGCAAGTTAATGAAGCAGGTGGCCGCCAGTGTCTAGGAGGGACTGCCGCTGCTACTGCACGGATGTGTGCGGGGGCGGAGCGGTTCCCCACTGGCTTCTCCACAATCCGTCGCCTGGGCAATGCAGAGATTGCATCTTTAGAATACTGCGGCGGTGGCGTACCATGTCGGTGCCGTACTCGATAGCCTGCTCTGTGTGGAAGGTGCTATTCTTACCCATGATGCCCTGGCAGATCATACGGGTGCTCTTGTCGACGAAGACCGCCGGCGATGGCACGGCAGCGGCCACCGCGGCGAAGTCCCGCGCGTGGAAGACCTCGTCCGCGTCGATGTCCGTATGGTGGCGGTTTGGCGGTGGCATGGCGAGGAGGTGGTGTGGATGGAAAGGGTAGGGGGTCGCTGCGTGGATGGAGGAATAGATGCACGAGGGGAAGGCGGCAGTTGCTAGGTGCGATTGTCGGGCACGGGTACCGCGCATGTGGGTAAGTTTTCATCAGTGAAAAAATATCGAGTGGAGGCGACGCGGGAAGAGAGAAGCACGCATGTTTCATATGTTCCTGCCATCCTTTTCTATGAGTCCACTTGTCAATGTAAGGTGGATAGGAAGTTTTTCTGGTACCAATGGATTTCTAATTCGTGGGCTCCTTTATAGTATAGATTATTATCCTTCTCTC
This sequence comes from Saccharum hybrid cultivar R570, assembly GCA_038087645.1. Classification (NCBI taxonomy): domain Eukaryota; kingdom Viridiplantae; phylum Streptophyta; class Magnoliopsida; order Poales; family Poaceae; genus Saccharum; species Saccharum hybrid cultivar. Next base: position 15,485,297 of record JAQSUU010000259.1, read on the forward strand.
ATTTGGTTGCTTCTACGGTTTTACCTCAATGGAAAGGGAGGCCCGGTTGGTTTACCATACGTCTTTTTTTTGAGAGAGGATTTAGGGGGTGTTCAGATCCAGAGACTAAAGTTTAGTAGATGTCTCATCGGGTATTTGGATACTAATTAGAAAGACTAAACATGAGCTAATTAGGCTTAATAGATTCGTCTCGTAAATTAGTCTCAATCTGTGCAATTAGTTTTGTAATTAGTCTACGTTTAATACTCCATACATGTGTTTAAACATTCAATATGACATGTACTAAATTTTAGTAGGAGGGAACCAAACACCCCCTTACCTTACGTCTGACCGTTTGGGTTGTGCAGCCGGCTAGCGGCCTTTTTTTTTGACTCAGAGCGTTTTTTTGTGATTAAACGTACCTGTATTACTGGATAAAGAAAGCATACAAATACGCGTATAAATACAGATACGCTCGAGGAGGATACATAGACACCTGTCCTAGCCATCTTACACAAAGGCCCCTAAAAAAATACAAAATACATTGAGGTTCCAGGACCCTGTGCTTCCCGAGAATGTCAGAAGTCTCCACCGACCGCCACCGTCGATCCATCGCTGGCCGCCATCGTCGAAGGAGACGCCATGGCCACCCCAGATCAGGAGGAGCCCCATCGCATCAAAGCTTTGAAGTGAGCTGCAATAGACACCCGACGCCGAGGCCGGGATGAAATCGCCGTTGAAAGAACATCGGCTGGGGATACACCCTGAGCCCCCGCAGGAAGCTCGAGCTTGATCCGCACTCCAGCTTGCCACACCGCCCACCACCTCCGTTGTACCCTTGACAAAACGCGCCACTATTACCAACGCCTCAACGAGACGACGGAGCAGCCGATCACGCGGACTCCTGCACAGGGGACTCGCCATATCCCCTCTTTTCCGGTCCTGTCGTTGACGTCGGAGGAGAACGCCAAAGGGGCGAGGAAGAGACCGGCGAATCTTATTCCCCTGCGACGCCGCCACCACTGCCAGGAAGAGGAAGCCGCAGAGAAGCCATGCCTCCGACCTTGATATAAAACTACCTAGTCTATATATAACCGCACGGTGATTCACCAGTCCTCCTCGCTCTCCGACACCTTTCCGGCCGCCGGAGAGGAAGGGGACCGGCGAAATCGCCGCCAGAAACTTGCTCCGCCTCCTTTTTGCCCCTGTACTGTAGCAGTGTTGAAGAGACGAGAGGAGAGGAAGTCCACCTGTTGTCGTTTTGAGCATGGGTTAAGCTCGGTCCAGGAAAGAAAAAACCCCGCTTTACCTGAGCTTGAAAAACATGAACAGGTGGGCTACGGCCCCCTCATGGTGCACTGCCCCATCTCACCACTAGCAAGGCCCAATAACAGATAAAATGCACACATTTGAGACAAAAGAAAAAAAAAAGAATTTCCCCTCAAAAAATATTTTGAGACAAAATAATTATTTGGTCGTATATTTCTGCGCTTCGTACATGTACTCGTAATAATATAGACCGTTTTGCTATCAAAAAGCAATAGACAATTTCAGCCTTGTTAAGGAAGAAATAAGTTTTGTTCTTGTGTTCCAATCCTATCAAGAAAGAAGTTTACTACAAATCCACGGAGCATTCTTTTTGGGAGAAGTAAAGGATTTAACAAAAGGTTTCGGTTAGATAAAATTAGATAATGTGGAAGCCAGAGACAGCCAAAAATACCATTTTCCCCCTTAATGTGGAAGCCAGAGACAGCCAAAAATACCATTCCCCCCCCCCCCCCCCCCCCCCCCCCCCCTTTGTTCGGTGTGGAAACCAAACCATGGCGTCTTGACCCTCCTTGGGGGGCGTATGCTCAAATCAATTATATTATTGTAGTACAAGGGTCTGATCACAAAAATGTATGGGAGAGAAGTGCAGTATGAACACAGAAAATTTCGCACGCACATTCCCACACGTCGACACTTGGCTGGTTAGCTAAAGATGACACCTGGAAATTTCTCCCATATCTTCACTACTTCTACTATCTCTGTCTATATATTCTCTGCTCCTTCAGTTCTAGAAGGAATACAATTCTCACCTCCTAAGAAATCAAACAACTTTAACTTTAATCAAATCTATACAAAAATTACTAATATTTATGATACTGAATAAGTATCATTAGATTAATTATAACATATATTTTTTGTAGTCAACCTAATTGAAGACATAAGAGTTGATATTATTATTTATGTAAACTTGATCAAATTTAAAATTTTAACTTATCTGAACGAGTAGTTCTGTATATATATATATAATAAAACGGTACTGTACATTGCACTGCATCGTCGCTACGCAAGAGGTAAAGCCGCTGGTGGGAAGCTTCCGTCAACCTGCTGACGCAAACCTACATGCATCGATTTGTCCGTGTCCGCCCGGCCGAGCGCGCACGACTCACGAACACTGCGTACATCCGGCACCAATGAACCACCACCACGTACACCACCCCAAAAAACAATAGAGTACTGTCACCCACCACGCGCACGGCACCACCGCACCACGACGGTTGCGGAACAGCCTCCTCCAGGATCAGGAGGCTATAAACCCACGTTAGCGCCTCCCCGCCAACGGCAAGCCGTCGCCCGGCCACTCCAAACCCCCAGATCTCCTCCCCCACCGACCACCATGGTGACAGCAGTTTTCGCCGCCGCCGTCGTCGACCTGTGCGCGGCGTTCATCGCCCTCGACATCTTCCCCTTCCTCGACGCGCAGCTGGGTGCGGATCCATCGGCTCAAGCCGCACTGCTCGACAGCGTGGTCGAGCTGCTGCTGCCGCTGGCGGCGCTGGGGGCCCTCGCCACTGCCGCCGCGGCCATCTACCGCTATCTGCAGCACTCCGCGGCTGCGGCCGCGGGAGCCGCCGCCTCTGTCGACTCTTCGCTATTCTGTGCGCCTCGGTTGGCACCCTCGAGTTTTTCTTCTTCGTGCACGTGCAGCCTGCAGGGGTGGGCGGCGATGTTGGTGCGCGTGCGCAAGCTCGCGCGCTCGGGCTGGCTGCTGCCCGTGTGCTCCCAGCGGCAGCGGTCGCGACCTTCTTTCTCGGGATGGCGCTGATCATCGTCGGGCACATCCGCGCCGGCGGCGAAGGTGGTGGCGGAGCCTTCGCCGCGGACGGGCATATCCAGGGGCAGGGGGCCGTGTCGTTCCTCACCAAGACGGCCTTTGCAGCGGCGGCGGCCCTCATCTGGCTCACGGCCTTGGCGCTCTGCGGCGACAGCGGCATGTAAGTTTCCTCAAACTTCCCACCGGCCACCGCCCTCAGCCCCTCACCGTGCCCCGGCACCGCCGCACCACCCGCGTTGGTCCGACGCCGCGCCACCACCTCCGAGGCTCTTAGTCTCCGAGTCCGATCCCTTTTCCACCACCAGCGAGCAGCGCGGCGCCCTCCTTGTCGCCACACTGCGCCGTGCTTCCTTCCATCTCGCCTTTAACCCCTTTTGCTGGGATGCATCATGCTTCATGCACACCTCCACCCAGACCGCGCCATATCACCAAAGCCGGAGCCCTCCCCCACGAAGGCACGGACCCGCCGCCCCGCCCGCCTGCGGACGCCGACCAGTCTACCACAGTCCACAGGTCGACCGTGCTCCCTGATCTCCGTGGCCTGTGGCCTGTGGGAGGCTGGGAGCCCCACCTCAAACACCTAACCTCCGACGGAGATTCGCGCTTCCTGCCCTCCCCACCGCATGCTGCTGTGCCGGAGCTGTACCTGCTGGCGCGCTCGTCCGATCCGAGTGCGAGACAGCAAGCGCATTAGCAATATCCTTCGCCCAGAGACAGGCGACGGCAAGGGACTAGTCACTGTTAATTACCCGTTGGAGGCTTGAACACGTTTTCGAATTCAACTTCAATATTTTCATTTCCCCATACAATAGAATTGTCATTGGCTCGGATGATTAATGTTTGGTGATCAACCAATAATCACTAGCCTTTTATTATATTGTACGTTGTTATGTTATACAGTATATACAATCTTATTTACACTTTGCAGTAGATTGCTTATTTCCCTTTTTGCAAATTTTGGTTAATTTGGTGGATAAGATTAAGATGTTGGTAATTTTGGGTTTTGCAGGTACTGAAAGAAAGCTCTGGACGAAGAGGTGCTGGCTATAGTTAATGTTCATCTTTGGGATATCCCTGACACTGCCATCTGCAGAAGAGACTTTAGCTACATCTCCACAATGAACTTCGTCATATGTATTTATATTCAGATGAATGTTATACTGAATATGGCCGTGGTGGTTATTTATTGTTACTATGGGAATCGTCGAGTTAAGGTTGAAACTTTGAGCTGGTGTGTCTATTATTTAGGGTATATAAACGTGTCTATGAATCTGTTACCATTTGGTACTACTAAATATGGAAATCTGTGGTCGTTTAATATGATGCAATCTTATGTCTGGTGCATGTGCCTTGTCTTGCTGATTTTACTAATCTGAGGTATTCGTATTGGTGACCTGTTATATGCAAATGTGAAAATGGTTTGGCCTTTTCCTATGCTGGAAGAGATCCATTTCTTTCCACTTACAGGTTGAGATTTGGATCTCGTTTGACACCCAGTATTGAAGAGCAACATGGGGAAGGGAGGACCTATGCAGGTTACGTTTACGGTTTCCCTCTCTCTGCAACTTGGAGATCTGACTTCATCTCTCGATTTGGAGTTTCAGTTGGCTCTGAAGTTTGCGGGGTTGGGGTTATCTAAGTTTAGTTAGTTATATGTTCCATTTTCTTTGGTTAGATATTTATCTGGCTTCTGTCCAGGTTGTGTGTTAGGACACATCCTCTTTGCTCTTAAAAAATTGAAGTAAATGCTCATAATTACTGTGATTGTCTTTCTTTGTTTTTCTGTTGTGTGCAGGTAACGATTGAGGCCTAAGCATTCCTTTCAGCTTAACCTTGATCATATCACAGCCCAGAAACAAAGATATGATGAGATGATACCATTGAATGAAAACTTAGGCGTCTTTCCAAACTTCTTAATGACTTGAGTGTGGCAAAGTGGTAGCTCCTAATTGCATCTTAATGAAAACAAAGCATGCTCTAATTGCATCTTTTTTGTCATGCTTTCTATATATAGACCTTGTGTAGCTCTATTGCAATCTGTTTGTGGCTACTGGATAGTTTTATTGGTCATGCAATTTTCTGAGATTAGTGATCAGATCACTATGGAATTGCATATTTCTATACTTTGTTGATGACCCTATTGATCTACTCATAATAGGATTATCAAGATAAAGTCTGATTGTATTCTATATTAGTTTTGAGATTTCTGTGGTCCAAGAAGTAACTACAAAATTACAAATATGGAGATACCAAATTACTATAATTTTGTGATACTTCTTGTGACCTTGCAACCATATAGTTTTTTTTTCCTTTTCATTCGTTTACAAGACTTTGGCTAATGTTAAAATCCAGAGGTAATATATAAAAATCCCCTTATTCTCTAAATGTTTCAGTTGCATGCTGAAATTTCATTGATTATTTTGTTTTCATTTTTGTCTTGTGCAGGTAGCATCAAGGTGTGAGTACATTCGTTCAACCCCATTTTGATTATTTGTAAGTTTGCCTCTGCACCTAATCATAGTAAGACCATATATAGACCACTTGGGCTTCTTTGGAATGTGTTAGGAGTGCATAACATTATTTGTGTTTATCTTTTCTTGGTATCAAACCTTATGTGTCTCTATTATATTGCAATCTGACTGTGGCTAGTATTTTTTTTGGTCATTGACTATGGTATTTTGTCCATCTAGAATAAAATCATGCTATCTGGTTATGTTACAGTCATCAGATTATGAGGTTGAGCCAATGTACATTGAACTGCTTAGATCGCTACCGATTGGATCCCAGGGCAGTAAATAAGTTTATAAATCCTGTTTGTCATTTTTTTTATGTTTGCCATAAATTGCATGATTTGACAATATAACTCTTGAAAGTATCTGATGCACATGCATTGCACAACAGCTCCTGGTCCTATATGGTTTTCAGATAGCTACTAAGTTGTGATTTTCCACTCATGAAGAAGACGTTTCAGACAAAAACATCAAAGAAGACAAATATGATACTTAGGACAATATGCACTGTAGTTTGATGCTCCTACCTACGTGAACTGTTAAATTAAAATTATGTGAAATGAGCAAAAAGGAATCATGCTATTTTGTCCTAGATGGGTTGATGCCGACAAAGATGGCTTTTGTTTTCTCTGAAAACAGAATGACATGCTGAGGAAAACAGAACATGCTTACTAGTTATATCAGCTGCAATTGCCTAAATGGCTAATTCTTAAGGCATTCCTCGAACCAATCATATTACCTAGTCTTGTTGGAACAGCTAAAAGTTCTGAGATCATCCTACTATATTTAAACAAAAACTTTATGTTTCTACTAGCAACTTTAGACTCGGACTTGGAAACCTGAGAGTGACTGTACTAACAAAACATCTGCAAGATTTGGACCATAACGGTTTGAAGGATACGAAGTCATCATCTTCCAAGTTTCACTATACAGTATGTATTCTATACCACGATTGCTTTATTTTCTCCTGATCTGCTTCCAGAATTCCAGTTGCTTGGCGTTGATTTAGTACTTGGAAAGTTGCTCTGAGTTTGAGCATAACGGTTGCTTGATGTAATGTGAGGTGCTTGTATTGGTTTTATGGTATACGTAGGTGTCAAAATGGGTCACCTTCTCTCTGATGGAATTGATCCATTTCTTTCCATTTGTAGGTTCAGACTTGGGGCTCACAGGGTCCCAGCAGAACTGGAAGAGCTTCATGTGGAAGGGAAGACCTGATGCAGGTTATGACTCAGCTTTATCATTTTTATGTTTCAGTTGGCTCTGGATTTTGGGGTCTTTTTAGGGTTATTCAGTTTTAACCTGTAGTGATGAAGTCCTAAGCATGTTTCTTCAACTCCCATTTTTTTCATATCACAGTCCAGAAATAATATATGAGTCAGTAGGCAGAGCCTATATATTTATCTCTCTCGAGACTTATGCCAAGTTCATTGCATCTGGTAACCATTGACCTTGTGCATCTTCTAACTATATTACAGTTTGATTGTGGCTAGTTCTTGTTGATTATGCTATTTTTTGAGATTCTATACTCTTCTAGATCTCTGTATTTGGTTAATGGCCATATCTATCTAATCACGCATGATTAACTAGAAAATCTGTTGGGGTTACTTTTCTTTATTTTTACTTTGCTTTTGTAATACCTTATTCCACCCTTCTACTCAACCTGGGGATTAATACAAATGGCCTTTTACCTCAAAATATCTGTTACGTCCTGAAAAATCCTCCCTTGCCATGTGCAGGTAGCGATTAAATTAACATTAAAGTGTAAGCATATTCTTTTAACTCCGTCTTGATCATATCACTACTTGGAGATAAAGACATGATTCTGTAGGTTTTGACTTAGAACCTAAGTACACTAAGACCAAGGATTGACCCTGTCGGTGTTCGGTCCCGGGGTCCTAAGCCGACGAGTAAATGCTGCGTGTCCCTTTCCTGAATGGTGATGCAAGGAGAACACATGGGGGGTTTATCCTGGTTCGGGCACTGAAGGCCCTACGTCCAGCGGGGGGAGAGAGTTTTTGTATTTCCTTGCACCGAGGTGCTTGTGTATGGGTTACAAGCTTGCGAGAGAGGGCGTCGAGCCCAAGTCTCAAAGAGAAAAAAAAGAGTACACTGGCGATTGCTTGAGATGTTGATCTCTGAGTTGTCTCTGGCTTGTTGTCCGTTGTCTTCCGTCCCCGTTGTAGAGCCCTGGCCTGCCTTTTTATAGGGCGAGAGGAGGCCAAGACGACGGAGAGCCTTGAGATGATGTTTTGTCGATCCCTGTTAAGGTGACTGTTACGACGTGCCCTAGGAATGGAAGACCATCCCTGGACACCATGGTGACGTAGAGGACGAGACACTGAAATGACCTGGAGCGCCGTGCCATACCGTCCTTCCTTCCCTGTTGAGCCGTGCTGGGCGTCGAGGCCGGGTCGAGACCGAATGGATAAGTCCGAATCCCCGGGATTGCGGTGTACGGGCTTTGTCGTGTCCTCCCTCGAGGGTAACTAGTGACGTATAGTGCACGGTAAGGTGGGCACAGTGACGGTTTTCACCTCCCATCACGGGATGGGCGGTAAAGCAGTGAGGACTGACACTGGCACTGTTCCCACGTCGACCCTGATCGCAGCCATGCGGGTAGGTGGTAGTAGGTAATCGTATTAAATGTTATGGCTTTTGTCCTGGGGTAGGTAAAGTGAGGGGGTCGAGACGCTCGACCCGGGCTCACGCGAGTCGGAGTTTTTCTCAGGGGGCGGATGAGCCTCGCGCGGGTCGGAGCGCGGTCGAGGTACCTTGCTGCACGGGACGGGGCGCGGTTGAGGCGCCCCCGTCGAGGGTGCCTCGTACGAGTCGGAGCCGGAGCGCAGTCGAGGTACTCCGTCGAGCTACCCTCGTACGAGGCGGACCCGGCGTCCGGCCGAGCTTGGGCGCGGTTTAGTCGTTTTGATTTTTATTATCGTTAAATGTGGGTACCCCTATGCTATTGGTACCGACAGTAGCCCCCGAGCCTTTTGGTGAGTGTGCGATCACTCTCCTAGAGTCTTTTTTGCTGACGAACTGGAGTCGTAGCGTCGTTGATTTTTCCGGTGGGGGCGCGCGAGCGCACCCGCCGGGTGTAGCCCCCGAGGCCTCGGTGGAGTGTTGAGACTCCTCCGAGGTCTTTTATTCGTTTTATTGGGGAATGATTCATTGCGGTCGAGCCCCCGAGCCTCGCGCGCATGAGGTCGATCAGAGTCCCGGCCGTCTTTTGTCGTGCGACCCTCACGCTCTTCCTTCAGGAAGGAGGAGGAGGGGTGGGGAACGCCGTACTACCCCGTTTGGGCGAGTTCCGATGATCTCCGGTGAGCTGCTAGCAGGGGAATTCGAGTGAGAGTCCATGCTCCAGTCGTTAGGAGTCGGCTTGTGGCCCGGAGGCGCTCTCAAAAATGCCAAGGAGTGGTCGTGTGGATGTCGGTTCCCTGCGACAGGATCCGAGGGCTCGGTGCCTCCCCCGAGGGGATTCCTACATCGACCTCCTCCTACAGCCTCGAATACGTCCTGGGGTGCCTCGAGAGCGCGGCTCGAGCCCTGGCCATGTACGGGCGCACCCTTGGTCGTCCCTCGCTCTGTTACTCGAGGGCAGCTGTCGAACCCTGGTCGAGGGCCAGCTTTCGATCCCTCGAGGTTTAGCTTTCTGCGGTCGAGCCCCCAAGCCTCGCACGCACGAGGTCGATCAGGGTCTTGGCCATCTTTTATCGTTCGACCCTCATGCTCCCTTTAGAGAAAAGGAGGAGGGGTGGGGAACGTCGTACTACCCTCGTTTGGGCGAGTACCGACGATCTCCGGTGAGCTACTAGCGGGGGAATTCGAGTGAGAGCCCATGCTCCAGTCGTTAGGAGTCGGCTTGTGGCCCGGAGGCGCTCTCAAAAATGCCAAGGAGTGGTCGTGTGGATGTCGGTTCCCTGCGACAGGATCCGAGGGCTCGGTGCCTCCCCCGAGGGGATTCCTACATCGACCTCCTCCTTTAGCCTCGAATACGTCTTGGGGTGCCTCGAGAGCGTGGCTCGAGCCCTGGCCATGTACGGGCGCACCCTTGGTCGTCCCTTGCTCTGTCGCTCGAGGGCAGCTGTCGAACCCAGGTCGAGGGCCAGCTTCCGTTCCCTCGAGACTTATAGTGGGCTCGGAGCCTGTTACCAGGTATCTGGGAATATCCGTCCGCGGATCTCGCCCCGCCTGTTAGCCAGGCGCGCCTTTTTAGGGCGAGGCGTGGTAGTGGGCGACGTGGCGTTCGGTTACGGCGTGGGGGATGGCCACGTGCCCGGCTCCTGCGAGATGTGGGGGAAACGGTTAGGTGGGCGCATTTAATGCGGGAAACTGTTCCTACCTTTTCGCGCGGCCGTTGGGCTTCCGCCTAGGCATATAAAATCAAGGCCCAGGGGTCTGCGTTCCCCACCGGTCCCTTGCGCTCTTGCAATCTTCTGCCTCAGACAACCCTTGCCTTATTGCGCTCACCGCCCACATCACCGCTGCCACCGCATCCTCTTCGCCCACCCCCCTTCCGATAGCACCGATGGCAGGAAAGAGCCAGATCCTCCCCGCCGACGACTGGGCCGCCTCCTCGGTGACGGAGAGGAGGTTGGAAGAGTTGGTTGAGGACGGGCTGCTGCGGCCAAGGACGAGTCGGTCGCAACCGGAGTGGATCGCGCCGCCTCCTGCCCACCGGGAGCCGGCGCCCCCTGAAGGGTACGTGGTGAGCTTCGTCTGCTTCCACGAGCGGGGGTTTGGCGTGCCGGCGTCCGTCTTCATGCGCGCGCTCCTCCACTACTACCGGGTGGAGCTTCACCACCTCGCCCCCAACGCCATCGCGCAGGCCGCCATCTTTGCGGCGGTCTGCGAGGGCTACCTTGGGGTGGAGCCGCAGTGGAACCTGTGGCTTCACCTCTTCAAGGCCGAGCTCTTCGCCAAGAAGGCGGGGGAGAAGGGGGTCATGTGCGCGGCTCGAGTAGGGAGCTGCGTCCTGCAGGTGAGGTCGAGCCGGGTGGATCTGTATATCCCGGCCCGCCTCATCTCCTCGAACAGCGGGTGGCACGAGGGTTGGTTCTACCTCCGCAACGATGAAAATCAGTTGCCGAGGTACACCGGCCGCGTGCTGACCGCTCGAGAGGACCGCTGGACGTACGGAGTGCCGGAAGCCAAGAAGCCGCGCCTGGACCCGCTGCTAGCGGCGCTGCAGCAGCTTTGCCTTCGGGGCTTGACGGCAGCGGCGGTGGCCACGGCCTTCCATCGCCGCAGAGTGATGCCGCTGTGCCGGCGTCGTCTCCGCCTCGACCAGATGACTCCGGAGGCATCTCTGGAGGGGACCCGGATGTCCCACGAATCCCTTGCCCTCGAGGAGGTCCTCCGGCGAGCGCGCCGGATGGTTGGGAACTTCAAGGTGGAGGAGGTCAACCGGGTCCCCATGAGGCCTACCGAAGGGTTCGAGCCCGTGGTACGTATCTTTGGGCTGGTATGTTTGCTAGTTTCGTTTATTTTTGGATTCCGCTGATTTGGTCAAGGCCGGCGCGTAGGATTTGTCGGCGCTGCGGGAAAGGCATCCGCCAGTCCTAGAGGACCGGCCCGCCCGGGAGGCTCGACGCCAGCATGCCTCCAAGAAGAAGCAAACCAAGGAGACGGCCAAGAAGCGGGCAATCCGCAAGGCCAAAGAGGCAGAGGCGTTGAAGAAGCTCCGGCGCCAGCAGACCATCGACGGGGTCCCCCTGGCGCCGTCGCCCTCCGAGACGATCTCGGGGGAGGACGACGACAGCAGCAGCGAAGACGACGACGCCCTGTCGTGGTATGAGGCCGCGACCGGACTGGGGGACCTCCCCGACATTCGCCCCCTGCTGGAGCCCATCAGGGGGTCGTCCTCCTCGGTCGTGGTGGTCGAGGAGACCGAGGAGGAGGAGGAGGAAAAGGAGAAGGAGAAAGAGGCGGGCCCCTCGACGGGAGGGGCCGCTTTACCCCGGACCCAGCAAGAGGGGTCAACGGGGATGCCTGCACCAGCCCAGGCCTCGCAAGCTCGGGCGGGGGCTGGGACGGTGGTAGCGGCGTCGTCATCGGTGGCACCACCGTCAGGCGTGAGAACCCGAGGCCAGCTGGCCTCGGAGGCACAGAAGGCGCAGGGCGGCGCGCCGGCCAGGGCCCCAAGGAGTGCCCGGCCTGCTGGTGGGGCCGCTGCGAGGCCATCGTCGGCCGCCCCGGGAGGCTCGGATCGCGCGGGGTCGAGGCCCTTGGTGCCGATTTCCGAGTAAGTGTTCGTGCTTGGTTGTTTTGCCTTTCTCTGGATCCGTCGGCTGACGTTCTTTCTCACTTTGCAGGTTAAAGCGGAAGGCGGAGCCGATGGGGCCTACCCCCGTGAAGTCGCTGTGGGCCAGCGCCATTGTCCTTAACCGGACGTCAGAGCAGGATGCGGCCTGGGTTCGCCAGGTCGAGGCCACGAAGGGGCGTCTGCGACAACAGCATGGGGCGGCAGGTGCCACGGTGGTCGCTGGCCCCGATCCCGTCATGGAGGGGTCCGGACCGGCGAAGGCGGTGGCGCCCAGTGCGGTCGAGGCGGAGCCCAGGCCGTCGCCGACGGCCGAGGCTGCCGTCGAGGCCGTGACGGGCGACGCATCCGTCCGCGGCGCGGAGCGGGCGGGTGCTGACGTGACCATGGAGGAGGTCACGTCGGCACCGGGACAGGAGGCGGCACTGGCGAGGGGGCCGCGGCCGCAGCAAGACCCGCCGGTGGAGCCGGCGAGTACGGTGGAGGGCGGGGCCGTCGAGCCCCCGACCGGAGTTCCAGAAGAAGAGGCGCCGGAGGTCGAGGCGCCGGCTCCGGAGGCGCCGGTGGTCGAGGGGCCGGCTCCCTCAGAAGGGCGGGCACCCGTAACCGTGGACCTTACCCTTGACGACACCCCCCTGGACAAAGGGAAACAAGTGATGGGGGTCGAGGAAGGTGAGGCCGCGGATCAGGCCGGTGCCTCGATGACCGTTGGAGAGGCCGGTCCTTCCGCGGGACCGGGAGACGCCCCGGCCGGGTCATCGTCGTCATGGCCCGACATCACCGCGCTGGCCATAGCGCGGGCGGAGGCGGAGATACCGAGGTGGGGGGGCCGTCCCTCCAGTTTAGGGACGCCGCGAACCCCGACGCCGAGCCCATCTTCACCCTGAACGACAGGGATGAGGTGCACCGATGGGAGTACCTCGAGGGCGTCCGCCGGCACCTTGATCGGTTGCTCCATGTGGCGTCCGAGGCCGTGTCGCGGAGTATACGGGATGCCACCGAGGTATGATTGACCCGTCGGCTTTCTTCGTGGTTTTCTTGATGTCTTTTTCCCTCGGCTTTTTAACCTTTTCGGGTTTTTTTTGAATTGTGCTCAGGAGCTGAAGGAGTACTCTCGCCGCAAGTCACTCTTCATCCGGGATGAGAGTGGCGTGTGGGCCGCGCTGTCTCAGCAACGGGTCCTGGTCGAGGAGGCCCAGAAACGGCTTTCCGATCGGAATGCCGAAATGGCTGAGCTGCGCGTCGCATACGCGGCGGTGAAGGAGGAGGCGATGCAGGCTTGGGCGGCCGAAGCCGTGATGTGCACTGATATGGACAAGGCTCGGGAGGAGGCTGCCCAGGCCCGCAGGGACCTCGAGCCCCTGTCGGCACGGGTGAAGGAGCTCGAGGAGGATGTCTTCCAGGTCAGCCGTCAGCGCGATGCCCTCAACGTTGAGGTCGAGCAGGTCACTGCTCGTCTTGGTGCTCTGAAGGACGAAGTGATGACACTGAACAGAGCCGTCCAGGAGAAGGACGCGGCTCTCGAGTCCGCTCGCCAGGAGATCGAGGCGCTGAAGGCAACCATCAGCGACAAGGACAGCGCCCTCCTAGGGCTCGAGCGGTCGTGCGGGGGGCTTCGCAATGAGGTCGTGGGTTTGCAGACCCATATCGAGGGTAAGTATGACTGTTACGGCCACGGCGTTGAGGCCTCGTGTTAGGTATTAATTTGTTTATCGTGTTTCAGAGCTGGAGAGGGAGAATCGAGAGGCCCAATCATCCGCCAACTCCTTCCAGAGCCTCCTCGAAGCTGAGACCCGGAGGACCCAGCTGCTCCAGGGCGCGATCACCACCGTGTGTGACGGCCTAGGGGTCGAGCCCGATGCCGACACCGGGGAAGATGTTCCGGGGAACTCCTTCATCCGTCGGATGGCGGCGCTGGGCCGCCTTGCCCGAGAGAAGATACGGAACGGCCTCCATCACGGCGTAAAGAGGGCGCTGGCCATCGTCCGTTCAGGGTTTGTGTTCGACATGAAGCTCGTTGCTGATGGCTTCATCACAGACCCGGATCAGACGGACGAGGAGAACGAGGATGCCTGCCTGGAGCTGATTGAAGCCGCGGAAGAGCCTGGAAGCCGTCTGGCCTCACTTTTTGAAGCCGAGGTGGTTCCGCCTGCTGACGATGAGGGCCTGTGAGCCAAATCTGGGCGCGAAGGCCCATGTAATAAGTTAGTACTTTGGATTTTGGTCGTGGTGGCCTCGGAGGCCCTAAGAACTCGAAACATAAACCGGTTCGTGGTTAATTTAGTTTTATTCGAGCTTTTCTTCCCTTTATCGCTTGGATTGTGTTCTCGCGTGATTTACTTAGTACGCAGTTGCGTCCTTTGGCGTAAGGGAGCGAGTGGAGGTACCGTAGCCTTGGAGGCGTAAGTAATCTCACGGCTCAACTGCCCTCGAGCTTTAGGGTGATGTTGCGGCCTTGTAAATCATGTGAGAGCCTGATCTAAGCGATAGGGGATATGTTCTTTTTCAAAGTTAGGAACCGTTATTTAGATCTCCCTAGCGTGAAGTCGCACCTCTAAAAGGTGTGAGGGTGAGTGGAGGTACCGTAGCCTCGGAGGCGTAGGTGATACTCCTGGCTCGAGAGCCCTTTCGAACCTTAGGGTGCTCTTGCAGCGAAGTCGATCTAAGAAGCGGTTCTTAACTTTAAAAAAGAGTACAAGTTTTTTTGGGAACTGGGGGGTTCCCCCCTTGTAGCCCCCGAGGGAGGGTCGATTCTGGGAGTGCAGAGTCGATCCTTCCTCATTATGAAACGAAAGTTTGAACATCGCTGTATTCTTTATTGACGAAAAAGAAATTACAGAGCCTCGAGGCTTTTTAAGGAAAGAAGCGACGTAGCTGTTCAATGTTCCAAGCATTGGTGAGGATTTCGCCCTTCTCGTTGGATAGCTTGTAGGTGCCCGGCTTTAGTACTTCTGCGATGATGTACGGCCCTTCCCATGGTGGCGTGAGCTTGTGCCGTCCCTTGGTGTTCTGGTTCCGCCGTAGTACCAAGTCGCCGACGTTGAGGTCACGCTTGCGGACGTGTCTGTCGTGGTAGCGTCGGAGACCCTACTGGTACCTGGCAGAATGTAATAGGGCCACGTCTCAGGCTTCCTCGAGCTGGTCGAGGGCGTCCTCTCTTGCGGCGTCGTTATTTCTTTCGCTGTAGGCCTTCAACCTTGGGGATCCGTATTCTATATCTGTTGGGAGCATTGCCTCAGACCCGTAGACTAAGAAGAACAGAGTGAACCCCGTGGCTCGACTCGGCGTTGTTCTTAGGCTCCACAGGACCGAGGGCAGCTCGGCAGCCCATTTCTTGCCATGTTTGTTTAGTTTGTCAAAGATTCTGGGTTTCAGGCCTTGTAGGACCATGCCATTGGCACATTCCACATGACCGTTTGTTTTTGGATGGGCCACGGTTGACCAAAGCACACGGATGTGGTGGTTGTCGCAGAAATCCAAAAACTTTTTGCCAGTGAACTGGGTGCCATTGTCCGTGATGATACAGTTGGAGACCCCAAAGCGATGAATAATGTCGGTGAAGAAGAGCACAACTTGCTCGGACCTGATGCTGGTGATAGGGCGGGCCTCGATCCACTTGGAGAATTTTTCGACTGCGATGAGCAAGTGGGTGAAGCTGCCAGTTGTCCTTCTCAAGGGTCCGACAAGGTCGAGCCCCCAAACGGCAAACGGCCATGTGATGGGGATAGTTTGCAGGGCATGTGCCGGAAGATGGGTTTGTCTCGCATAGTACTGACAACCCTTGCAGGAGCGTACTAGCTTGACAGCATCGGAGACCGCGGTCGGCCAATAGAATCCTTGTCGAAAGGCATTTCTGACGAGGGTTCGAGGTGCTGCGTGGTGACCGCAAGCCCCCGAGTGCAGATCGCTGAGCAGGTCCCTGCCTTGCTCATTTGTGATGCAGCGTTGGAGGATGCCAGTAGGGCTACGGCGGTACAGCTCCCTACTGTCACCAATGATCACAAGGGTTTTAGCCCGGCGGGCGATCCGTCGAGCCTCGGTCTTATCCGAGGGGAGGTCCCCTCGGATAAGGTAGTCGAGGTACGGGATGCGCCAGTCGGGCTCGAGGTCAGGCGGTGGGGTCAAGTCTTCCACCTGCATGGCTTCAGCCCCGGTCGAGGGGGCTTCTGCCTCAGGTGGGGGGTCGAGTGACGTCCCGTCGACCCCTCCGTCCGGCCCAAGGTCGATGGATGGCTGCCGGATGTCTTTTGTGAAAACGTCTGGTGGAACCGTAGTTCGACTGGACGCGATTTTTGCCAGTTCATCGGCGGCCTCATTATACCTGCGTGCGATGTGGTTGAGCTCGAGGCCGTGAAACTTGTCCTCAAGGTGCCGTACTTCTTGGCAGTAGGCCTCCATCTTTGGATCACGGCAGCTCAAGCTCTTCATGACCTGATCGATCACGAGCTGGGAGTCGCCTCGAACGTCAAGGTGTCGGACCCCGAGCTCGATGGCAATTCTCAATCCTGTGACGAGCGCCTCATATTCGGCGACGTTGTTAGACGCAGGAAAATGAAGCCGGATGACGTAGCGCATGTGAACCCTGAGGGGCGAGATGAAGAGCAAACCCGCGCCTGCTCCTGTTTTCATCAATGACCCATTGAAGTACATGGTCCACAGCTCCGCCTGGAGCTGTGCAGGGGGGAGTTGGGTGTCGGTCCACTCAGCCAAAAAGTCTGCTAACACCTGTGACTTGATAGCTTTGCGCGGCGCATAGGACAAGGTCTCGCCCATGAGTTCGACTGCCCATTTGGCAATCCTACCCGAGGCTTCCCGGTTCTGGGCTATCTCTCCCAAGGGG
This sequence comes from Saccharum hybrid cultivar R570, assembly GCA_038087645.1. Lineage (NCBI taxonomy): Eukaryota > Viridiplantae > Streptophyta > Magnoliopsida > Poales > Poaceae > Saccharum > Saccharum hybrid cultivar. The sequence goes on from JAQSUU010000259.1 coordinate 15,501,991, forward strand.
AAAGAAGAAACCACAGTAATCGGGTGACCTTCGAAGTAGTGTCGGAGCTTGCGCCGTGTCAGGACGACGGCGTATAGCAGTTTCTGGATTTGTGGGTATCGGATCTTGGTTTCTGAGAGCACTTCGCTAATGAAATAAACCGGCCTCTGGACGAGCAAGGTATGTGCCTCCTCGGCCCGCTCGACAACCAAGACCGCGCTGACTACTTGTGATGTTGCAGCGACATAAAGTAGGAGCGGTTCCCCTGGGGTTGGAGGGACGAGGATTGGTGAGTTAGAGAGTGTGGCCTTGAGTTTTGTGAGAGCTTCCTCAGCCTCGAGGGTCCAGGAAAAATGCTCCGATTTCTTCAGGAGACGATACAGGGGGAGCGCTTTTTCGCCGAGGCGCGAAATGAAGCGGCTGAGGGCTGCCAGGCAGCCCGTGACCCTCTGCACGCCCTTCAGATCTCGGATGGGGCCCATCTTGGTTATCGCAGAGATTTTTTCGGGATTGGCCTCGATTTCACGTTTAGACACGATGAACCCTAGAAGCATACCTCGTGGGACGCCAAAGACGCATTTCTCTGGATTGAGTTTGATGTTTTTTGCCCGGAGGCATTTGAACGCAACATCGAGGTCGTTGACCAGATCGTCAGCTTGTTTTGTTTTGACAACGATGTCGTCGACATAAGCCTCGACGGTCGACCCGATGTGTTTCCCGAAAACGTGCTGCATGCATCGCTGGTACGTAGCCCCTGCGTTCCGGAGACCGAAGGGCATCGTAACGTAGCAATACATGCCGAATGGGGTAATGAATGAAGTCGCGAGCTGGTCGGACTCCTTCATTTTGATCTGGTGGTAGCCGGAATACGCATCTAAGAACGAGAGAGTTTCACATCCCGCAGTGGAATCAACGATTTGATCAATGCGTGGCAAAGGAAAGGGAACTTTTGGACATGCTTTATTTAAACTAGTATAGTCTACACACATCCTCCACTTCCCACTCTTTTTCTTAACTAATACAGGATTAGCTAGCCAGTCAGGATGATGAACTTCCTTGATGAATCCGACCTCCAGCAGCTTGTGTATCTCCTCGCCGATGACCCTGCGCTTCTCCTCGTCGAAGCGGCGCAGGCGTTGTTTCACCGGCTTGGACCCGGCCCGGATCTCCAAGGCGTGCTCGGCGACTTCCCTGGGTATGCCCGGCATATCCGGGGGACTCCACGCAAAGATGTCGGTGTTTGCGCGGAGAAAGTTGACGAGCACTGCTTCCTATTTAGGATCGAGGGTGGCGCTGACGTTCAGCGCCTTTCCCTTGGGATCAGCGGGGTCGAGGGGTACGAGTTTGACGTCTTCCGCGGGCTCGAAGCTGCCGGCATGGCGCTTTGGGTCGGGGATCTCATTGGCGAGACCATCGAGGTCCGCAGCCAAGGCCACTGACTCCAAAACAGCCTCGCCGTGCTCGACACACTCGACATCGCACTCGTAGGCATGTTCGTACGAGGGCCCCACAGTGATGACGCCATTTGGGCCTGGCATCTTGAGCTTGAGGTAGGTGTAGTTCAGGACTGCCATGAACCTGGCGTAGCATGGGCGCCCGAGGATAGCGTGGTATGTTCTACGGAATCCGACCACTTCGAAAGTGAGAGTCTCCTTTCTGAAGTTGGCCGGTTGAAAGCCCAAGTTTGGTTTTGGTAATTAATGACACCAAGTTGCTAATGCCATGTGTTAAGTGTTTTGAGTTAGGCATAAGCAACACATGTGATGAAGGTGTACGTGGCAAGGAGTGGTGGCCACAAGATCACAAAGAAATGGTGCATGGACATGAAATGTCGATCATGGTGGAGATGCACATAATATGATGGACATGATGATCAAGTGGAGGAGAAGGATCTAAGAGCGCAAGGCAAAGGTATAACCATAGGGTTTTTCCTTTTGCCGGTCTAAGTTGAGTAGAGAAGTGATTGACCGGGTTTAGGATACATAGCCGACTATCAAGAGGGGAAATCATAGTTAGCTCGGAAATCAAGTGCCACTAGATCAATGTCTTGAGCATATGCATTAGGATCTAGTAGAGAGCTAACATAACGCCTTGGAAAATGTTTGTGAAATGCTAACACACTTGCACATGATGGTGTACACTTGGTGGTGTTAGCACATTTGCAAAGGCGGTGGAGTTTAAGCGGTAGAGAGGGGTTTGGGTTTCTCTCTCCCTCCCGCCGAGCTTGCGAGGCGGGATTCGGCGCATTTTGGGGAAGTGAAATGCCTATTTTCTACTGCGCCGAAAGTTGGAAAAGAAACGGAGGCGAACGACGGTCACTGTGTTGACCGGACGCTGCACCAGACGCGGTCACGGTTTGACCGGACGCGTCCGGTCAGTTCATCGCGGCGCGGCACTAGGGTTTGTGACCGGACGCTGGTCTGGCCTGACCAGCCCGTCCGGTCAGTTCAACTGGGCGTAAAAGAAAAGCGCGCGACCGGCGCGTCCGGTCCCTCACGGAACCGGAGCGTCCGGTCAAGCGTCCAGAGTGGCCGAGCGCAGCGTAGCGCCGATCGGACGCGGGGCGCGTCCGGTCACGTGCGATCGGACGCGTCCGGTCGCAGCTGGAGCTTACTGGAACGCGACCGGACGCTGGCACTGTCGCGTCCGATCACTCGGTTGAGCGCGTCCGGTCAGGGCAACGGCTAGTTCTGACGCGCACTGTTCACGTTTGTCGTGTAGTGACCGGACGCGTCCGGTCACCCTGACCGGAGCGTCCGGTCAGCGCGATTTTCGCTGCGTCGTCTGTAACGGCTAGCTGCGTACCCCTTCGTTATAAATAGAGGGTGTCCGGGGTTTGAGGGAAACTCTTGCACATTTTGAGACCTAGAGACATCCTTTGAGCTAGAGAACAACCCCTCCACTCATCTCTTTGCTTAGTTGCACATCTTGAGTGAGATTGAGTGAGATTCAAGTGCATTGCTTGAGAGTTGCATTCTAGAGGCACTTGATCTTCGAGTTGCTGCGGAATTCTTGTTACTCTTCCGTGTTTCCCGACACGGTAGACGGCTTGGAGCAGCGGAGGTGATTGAGCTCGCAATTGGAGATTGTTGGAGCCTTCACCAAGTGTTGTAAGGGGTTCTTGATCCTTTCCCGCGGGAGTTCGCGAATTGGATACTCTAGTGGAGCTCGTGGCTTGGAGGATCCCCATCTTGTGTGCGGTTGTGCGGTGCCCGCCGAGGGCTCGACTCTTGATAGTCGATTAGCTCGCGAACCGACAAGTGGGTGTATCGCCACAACGGGGAGTAGCTTGCTGGGAAGCAAGTGAACCTCGGGATAAATTCTTGTGTCATTCTCTTCCCGAGGATTTCTCTTGTGTGATTGATTAATTGGTACTTCTCATCTCTACACGGCGGTATAATCACTCAAAGCTCTTCTCTCGTATTACATCTTGTATCTAGCTTGTTGTTGTTGTTGTGTTTAGTGGATAGCCTTGTACTAGACTTGTGTAGGTGGCTTGCTTAATTAGTTAGAGCTAGTGCATTTTGCTCCGCCACCTTTTGTTCTAACTTGTGGTTAAGTAATTCTTGTAGAAGTTTTAATTAGGCTATTCACCCCCCTCTAGCCTATTTGGACCTTACAAGTGGTATCAGAGCCGAGGCACCGTTTATTTGAGGCTTAACAACCTACGGTGAAAAAGAAATGGCTCAGTTAAGCTTGCACATCAACAACACCAAGAAGGCACCTCACTTTGATGGCACAAACTATGCTTATTGGAAGGTTAAGATGACCGCACACCTCAAGTCAATCAATAGAGAAGTGTGGAAGGTCACCGAAACAAAATTTGAGGTTGCTAATCCGGAAGCACCTACACCGGTGGAAGAGAAGAAGCTCCAATGCAATGATATTGCCATTAGTGCTCTTCATGAGGCATTAGATGACAAGACATTTGAACAAGTGAAGAATATAGAAGTTGCACATGATGCTTGGGCCAAGCTAGAAGAAACATTTGAGGGCACCGAAGGCACAAAGACCGCTAAAGCATATATCTTGCAAGAAAAATTTTCAAGCTTCAAGATGCAAGATGATGAGAGTGTACCGGAGATGTTTCATAGATTGCAAGTCATTGTCAATGAGCTCAAGGCACTTGGCGAGGAAGTCAAGGACAACCAATTCTCTATGAAGTTCTTGAGAAGCTTGCCCAAGAGATTTGATACATTGATCACCGTGCTAGTGAGAACTACATTGAAGGATTCAACTCCTCAACAAATATTTCAAGAAGTGATGACCGATGATTCATATAGAGAAGATGATGAGAAAGATGAGTTGGTCAAAAAAAAGAAGAAGGAAAATGAGAAGAAGGATGATGAGAAGAAGAAGAGTGTGGCATTCAAAGCCACCACATCCAAGGGCAAGTCCAAGATTGAATCATCAAGTGATGAAGACTCAAGCTCTTGTGATAGTGATGATTCCTCAAGTGATGATGAGGATGACTACAAGAGCAAGAAGAAGGGACATGCTAGCATTGCCGTCCAAGAGAAGGTCTCCCTCTTCGACACTCCATCGTGCTTCATGGCTAAGGCCTCTAAGGTATCATCCGATGATGAGAGTGATCATGATAATGCTAGTGATAGTGATAGTGATGAAGAAGAATTCACTAAAGATGAACTAATCACTATGCTAGAAGATTACACTCAACATTATAAAGAATCTAGAAAGGAGTGCAAGGGCTTGCTTAAGGAAAAGAAAAACCTTATGCAAGAACTTGATGAGCTTAGGGCATCTTATGAGAGTCTAAAGGTAGACCATAAGAAGCTTCAAAAGTCTCACACTAAGCTTGAAGAAGCTCATTCCTCTCTAGTTGAAAAATGTGAAAACATGCCAACAAATGTTGAGAAAGCTAAAACTTGCAACATAGGCATATCATGTGATATAATTGATGAATCTTTTCATAAGCCTATTGTTGTTGCTTCCACTAACCCTTCATGTAGCGCATCTACATCATCCTCATCTAGTAGTGATGGTTTCACTTGTGACTCCACACTTATAGTTGAGAATGAAAATCTCAAGAAGGATGTAAAAGAGCTCAATCACACCTTAGCTAAGGCTTATGGTGGTGAGGACCGCTTGCTTATGTGCTTGGGTAGCCAAAGAGCTTCTCTCTACAAAGAGGGATTGGGCTATAACCCCAAGAAAGGCAAGGCCGCTTTTGCTCCTCACAAGACTCGTTTTGTGAAGAACAATGGTAGCTATTGCAAAAGTTGCAAGCAAGTTGGTCACAAAGAGCGACATTGCATGAACAAGAAATCCAATGCTAATGTATCCTCAATTAAGTTTGATTCTTTCTATATACTTACCAAGGGTACAAATGGTGTTCATGCTAAGTTCATTGGTGCACCATGGATGGGCTCAAAGAAGAAAGCCATTTGGGTACCAAAGAGCTTGGTCACTAACCTTGGAAGACCCAAACAAGTTTGGGTACCTAAAAAGAACTGATCTTGTCTTGTAGGTCAATTACAAAGCTGGAGGAAGGCATTGGGTGCTTGATAGTGGGTGCACTCAACATATGATCGGGGATTCTTGTATGTTCAAATCAATTGATACAAGTTAAAATAGTGGTTTTGATGCTATCACTTTTGGCAACAACAACAAGAAAGGCAAAGTCAAGGGGCTTGGTAAAATTGCTATTTCAAATGACATGAGCATATCTAATGTGTTGCTAGTTGAGAGCTTGGATTTCAATCTTTTATCGGTGGCACAACTTTGTGATCTTGGCTTCAAGTGCATATTTGGTTGTGATGATGTTGAAGTCATTAGTGTTGATGGATCAAATTTGATATTCAAAGGTTTTAGACATGGTAGCTTATACTTGGTTGACTTCAATGATAGTGAGACACAATTAACATCATGCTTGCTTAGTAAATCTAGTATGGGATGGTTGTGGCATAGAAGGCTTGGTCATGTTGGAATGAAACAATTGAACAAACTTTTAAGGCATGACTTAGTTAGAGGCTTGAAAGATGTGACTTTTGAAAAGGATAAACCATGTAGTGCTTGTCAAGCCGGCAAACAAGTTGGAAATACACATCCTAGTAAGAGTGAAATGAGCACATCAAAGGCATTTGAGCTATTGCACATGGACTTGTTTGGGCCAACAACATATACTAGCATTGGTGGCAACAAGTATGGTTTTATGATTGTTGATGACTACACTAGATACACTTGGGTGTTCTTTCTCTATGACAAGAGTGATGTTTATAATCTATTCAAGTCTTTTGTCAAGAGAGTGCAAAATGAGTTTGAGACTACCATCAAGAAGATTAGAAGTGACAATGGTAGTGAGTTCAAGAACACAAGAATTGAAGATTTATGTGATGATCTTGGTATTGAACATCAATTCTCACCAACATACACTCCTCAATCCAATGGTGTAGTTGAAAGAAAGAATAGAACCTTGATTGACATGGCTAGATCAATGCTTAGTGAATACAATGTGAGTCATTTATTTTGGAGTGAAGCCATCAACACGGCTTGCTATTGTAGCAACCATCTCTATTGCCATGGAAAGCTTGGGAAGACACCATATGAGCTTTTGAATGGAAGAAAGCCCAACATTGCATACTTTAGAGTGTTTGGTTGCAAATGCTATATTCTCAAGAAAGGCACTAGATTGAGCAAGTTTGAAAAGAAATGTGATGAAGGGTTCTTACTTGGTTATTCTACCACAAGCAAAGCATATAGAGTTTGGAATCTCACAAATGGCACCTTGGAAGAAGTTCATGATGTTGAGTTTGATGAAACCCAAGGATCTCAAAATAAAACTCAAAACCTTGATGATGTGAGAGGAGATCAATTGTCAAATGCAATGAAGAACATGGACATTGGTGATGATAGGCCAAGGCAAGTTGATGATGATGATATTCATGTGATCAACCAAAGTGTGCAAATTGATACAAATCAAGCAAGCTCAAGTGGTACTCATAATGAAGCTCAAGATCAAGGTCAAGCTAGTGGAAGTAATCAACTCCCAATACTCCAACCTACTAGCATTGCAAGAGATCATCCATTGGATCAAATCATTGGTGGAATTCAAAGTGGTGTTCAAACTAGATCAAGGCTAGCATCTTTTTGTGAGCACTACTCATTTGTGTCACTTGAAGAACCTAAGAAAATAGAAGATGCATTGAAAGATTCCGATTGGGTAAATGCCATGCATGAAGAGCTAAACAACTTTACTAGAAATCAAGTTTGGGAACTTGTTGAAAGGCCGAAGAATTATAATGTGATTGGTACTAAGTGGGTCTTTAGAAACAAACAAGATCAAGATGGCATGGTTGTGAGGAACAAAGCAAGATTGGTAGCACAAGGCTACACACAAGTTGAGGGTCTTGACTTTGGAGAAACATATGCACCGGTTGCAAGATTGGAGGCAATTAGAATCTTATTAGCATATGCTTGTGCACACAACATTAAGCTCTATCAAATGGATGTCAAGAGTGCATTTCTCAACGGCTACATCAATGAAGAAGTTTATGTTGAGCAACCTCCCGGTTTTGAAGATGACAAGAAGCCCGACCATGTTTTCAAGTTAAAGAAGGCATTGTATGGTTTGAAGCAAGCACCTAGAGCATGGTATGAGAGATTGAGGGACTTTCCTCTCTCTAAAGGGTTCAAGATGGGAAAGGTTGACACCACTCTCTTCACCAAGAAGCTTGGAAATGACTTGTTTGTGTTGCAAATCTATGTGGATGACATTATCTTTGGATCAACTAACCAAGACTTTTGTGAAGAGTTTGGAAATATGATGGCTAATGAGTTTGAGATGTCTATGATTGGAGAGCTTAGTTACTTCCTTGGACTTCAAATCAAGCAAATGAAGAATGACACTTTTGTAAGTCAAGGCAAGTACATCAAGGACATGATCAAGAAGTTTGGATTGCAAGATGCTAAGCCAATGAGTACACCAATGTGCACAAATGATCAATTGGGTGTTGATGCTAGTGGCAACATGGTAGATCAAAAGCAATATCGGTCTATGATTGGAAGTTTGCTCTATGTCACCGCTTCTAGGCCGGATGTGATGTTTAGTGTGTGTAAGTGTGCAAGATATCAAGCTTCACCTAGAGAAAGTCACTTGAAAGCAACCAAGAGGATATTAAGATATCTTAAGGGCACTCATGATGTTGGATTATGGTTTCCAAAGGGGTCAAACTTTGAGTTGATTGGATATTCGGACTCCGACTATGGTGGGTGCAAGATTGATAGAATGAGCACAAGTGGCACTTGTCAATTGCTTGGAAGGTCTCTTGTTTCATGGTCATCAAAGAAACAAAATAGTGTTGCACTATCTACCGCCGAGGCCGAATACATTAGTGCCGGTAGTTGTTGTGCACAATTACTTTGGATGAAGGCCACTTTGAATGACTTTGGAATCAAATTCAAGAATGTGCCATTATTTTGTGACAATGAAAGTGCAATCAAGATGACACAAAATCCGGTTCAACATTCAAGAACTAAGCACATTGATATTAGGCATCATTTCATAAGAAACCATCAACAAAAGGGTGATATTAGCATTGAGAGCATTGGCACCGAAGATCAACTAGCCGATATCTTTACAAAGCCACTTGATGAGAAGAGATTTTACAAGTTGAAGAATGAATTGAACATACTTGACTTCTCCAACTTGAAATGAGTGCACACCCACTTTCTTATATGACATGCCTCTCCTCCGACATAGCAAGGTAAAGTTGTTTGACATATCATCCATACTTTGCTAAGGACATGTTTAGAACATATAGACATATTTGCATGACAAATAGGCTCATTCATGAAAATTAAATGAGTTTAATGTATATATGGTACCACTATTGCTTCTATGTTTGATTGATCTAGTGGTAGCATATGTCATGTTTGTGGGCTTACAAACCTAGTGTTGAATCTAGAAAATGAGCTCATGATGTGTAATTCAACATGGTTAAGATAACCCTTATACTTTATGAGGTGTGAAGAAGCCTGTCCTTGGATCAAACTGAATTACATATTCTAGGCAAGTAATCTAGATTGAACCATAATTTGGTCTCCCTCATATTGATTGACTTAACTCTCACTAAAATTGGCACCTTTTTGGTGATTGTTGACAAAGGGGGAGAGAAAAGTCACAAAGATAGAAAAGTCACAAAAGATAAAAAAGTTAAGTTGCAAAGGGGGAGAAAAGTATATTAAGGGGGAGAGAAATTAAAATTGAGCACACAAGTAGGGGGAGCAAGCTCATGAATTATTTGTTGCATTTGTATGTGCATTAACATGATGAATTGTTGCATTGCAAAGCTTAAATTCATATTCATGATTGAATGGTGATTGCTAGAAATAGAACTTGAATGATGATTTGTTAAGAGTAGCTTTACAAGTGGTATCTAGACACCTTTGCTTATAATGTTGATCTCACGGGGTACTTTAGTATTTGTGATCTTTACAAGTGATGTATTACAAATGGTGTCTAGCTACATCGATGCTAAGGATGGTATATAAAGGCAACTCCGATTGGTATCACGCTTCAAAGGTCCATTCTATATACCTTAGCATCAATTTGATAGTAGTAACTCTCCCAAAATTCAAATCTATACATATGTGCACAATTGAACCAAACTCATGGAAGCACATATGTAGGGGGAGCTAATACTATCGAAATTGAAAATTGATTTCATTTCATATCTTTGTGATGGTTGTCATCAATTACCAAAAAGGGGGAGATTGAAAGCCCAAGTTTGGTTTTGGTAATTAATGACACCAAGTTGCTAATGCCATGTGTTAAGTGTTTTGAGTTAGGCATAAGCAACACATGTGATGAAGGTGTACGTGGCAAGGAGTGGTGGCCACAAGATCACAAAGAAATGGTGCATGGACATGAAATGTCGATCATGGTGGAGATGCACATAATATGATGGACATGATGATCAAGTGGAGGAGAAGGATCTAAGAGCGCAAGGCAAAGGTATAACCATAGGGTTTTTCCTTTTGCCGGTCTAAGTTGAGTAGAGAAGTGATTGACCGGGTTTAGGATACATAGCCGACTATCAAGAGGGGAAATCATAGTTAGCTCGGAAATCAAGTGCCACTAGATCAATGTCTTGAGCATATGCATTAGGATCTAGTAGAGAGCTAACATAACGCCTTGGAAAATGTTTGTGAAATGCTAACACACTTGCACATGATGGTGTACACTTGGTGGTGTTAGCACATTTGCAAAGGCGGTGGAGTTTAAGCGGTAGAGAGGGGTTTGGGTTTCTCTCTCCCTCCCGCCGAGCTTGCGAGGCGGGATTCGGCGCATTTTGGGGAAGTGAAATGCCTATTTTCTACTGCGCCGAAAGTTGGAAAAGAAACGGAGGCGAACGACGGTCACTGTGTTGACCGGACGCTGCACCGGACGCGGTCACGGTTTGACCGGACGCGTCCGGTCAGTTCATCGCGGCGCGACACTAGGGTTTGTGACCGGACGCTGGTCTGGCCTGACCAGCGCGTCCGGTCAGTTCAACTGGGCGTAAAAGAAAAGCGCGCGACCGGCGCGTCCGGTCCCTCACGGAACCGGAGCGTCCGGTCAAGCGTCCAGAGTGGCCGAGCGCAGCGTAGCGCCGATCGGACGCGGGGCGCGTCCGGTCACGTGCGATCGGACGCGTCCGGTCGCAGCTGGAGCTTACTGGAACGCGACCGGACGCTGGCACTGTCGCGTCCGGTCACTCGGTTGAGCGCGTCCGGTCAGGGCAACGGCTAGTTCTGACGCGCACTGTTCACGTTTGTCGTGTAGTGACCGGACGCGTCCGGTCACCCTGACCGGAGCGTCCGGTCAGCGCGATTTTCGCTGCGTCGTCTGTAACGGCTAGCTGCGTACCCCTTCGTTATAAATAGAGGGTGTCCGGGGTTTGAGGGAAACTCTTGCACATTTTGAGACCTAGAGACATCCTTTGAGCTAGAGAACAACCCCTCCACTCATCTCTTTGCTTAGTTGCACATCTTGAGTGAGATTGAGTGAGATTCAAGTGCATTGCTTGAGAGTTGCATTCTAGAGGCACTTGATCTTCGAGTTGCTGCGGAATTCTTGTTACTCTTCCGTGTTTCCCGACACGGTAGACGGCTTGGAGCAGCGGAGGTGATTGAGCTCGCAATTGGAGATTGTTGGAGCCTTCACCAAGTGTTGTAAGGGGTTCTTGATCCTTCCCCACGGGAGTTCACGAATTGGATACTCTAGTGGAGCTCGTGGCTTGGAGGATCCCCATCTTGTGTGCGGTTGTGCGGTGCCCGCCGAGGGCTCGACTCTTGATAGTCGATTAGCTCGCGAACCGACAAGTGGGTGTATCGCCACAACGGGGAGTAGCTTGCTGGGAAGCAAGTGAACCTCGGGATAAATTCTTGTGTCATTCTCTTCCCGAGGATTTCTCTTGTGTGATTGATTAATTGGTACTTCTCATCTCTACACGGCGGTATAATCACTCAAAGCTCTTCTCTCGTATTACATCTTGTATCTAGCTTGTTGTTGTTGTGTTTAGTGGATAGCCTTGTACTAGACTTGTGTAGGTGGCTTGCTTAATTAGTTAGAGCTAGTGCATTTTGCTCCGCCACCTTTTGTTCTAACTTGTGGTTAAGTAATTCTTGTAGAAGTTTTAATTAGGCTATTCACCCCCCCCCTCTAGCCTATTTGGACCTTACACCGGTGTGCCAAAACAAACAGGCAGATCGACCCGTCCGAGGGGTTCCGCCCGTTTCCCTGGCACGACTCCGTAGAAGCCCCCGACGCTAGGTTGGAGGCGCGCTCTCTCGACCCCCAGAAGGTCGAGGGTCTGGGAGTAGATGATGTTGAGGCTGCTTCCGCCGTCCATGAGCACCTTGGTGAGGCGTGTGTTGGCGATGACGGGGTCAACAACGAGCGGGTAGACTCCCGGGTTGGGGACGTAGTCAGGATGGTCATCGCGGTCGAAAGTGATGGCCACCGCAGACCAGTCAAGGAAGCGGGGGACCGCCGTTTGTATGGAGAAAACCTCACGCCGCTCTCGTTTGCGCTGGCACGCCGAGAGGCGGGTCGAGGGTCCTCCGTAGATCATGAAGCAGTCGTGGATCTCGGGGAATCCCTCATCCTTGTCGTCACCCTTGGGGTCTTCCTTCTTGTCGTCCTTCCTACCGCCTGCGCCCTCAAAGTACCTGTGGAGCATGTGACAATCTTCGAGGTTATGGTTAGTGGGTCCCGTGTGGTAGGGACATGGCTCTTTGAGCATTTTGTCGAAGATGCCCCCGCCGGGGGGGCCTCGAGGCTTCTTGCGCTCGGTAGCAGCGACAAGCTCGTCGACCGGGGCCTCGAGCTTGCCTTGCTGGTTCTTCTTCTTCCGGTTGTTCCTCTTGGAGCCCCGGCTGGAGCCCGCGGGGTCGTCGACCTTCTGCTTCCCTTTGTCCTGCTCACCGCCAAAGATGGCACCAACTGCCTCTTCGCCGGCGGCAAAGTTGGTGACGATGTCCATCAATCCGTTGGCAGTGAGTGGGGTGTGACGGTCCAACTCTCGGACCAACTCCTTGCAGGTGGTGCCGGAGAGGAAGGCCATAATTACGTCGGAGTCGGTGACGTTGGGGAGCTCGGTACGTTGTCTGGAGAAGCGCCGGATGTAATCCCGGAGGAATTCACCCGGTTTCTGCTTGCAACTCCGGAGATCCCACGAGTTGCCGGGGCGCATATAGGTCCCCTTGAAGTTTCCCTCGAACACCCTTACGAGATCATCCCAGTCGTGGATCTGCTGAGGTGGGAGATCCTCGAGCCAGGCTCGAGCGGTGTCAGAGAGGAACAGGGGGAGCTGTCAGATGATAACCCGGTCGTCGGTGGCCCCGCCCAGCTGACACGCCAAGCGGAAATCGGCGAGCCAAAGTTCAGGTTTTGTCTCGCCGTTATACTTGGTGAGAGTCGTGGGAGGTCGAAACCGAGCCGGGAGTATCGTTTCGCGGATAGCCTTACTGAAGACCCGAGGGCCCGGAGGCTCGGGTGAGGGGCTACGATCTTCCGAGCTGTCGTAGCGCCCGCCCCTGTGCACGTGGTAGCCTCGAGCCACACCGTCACCGTGCTTGCGCGTGCGGCGCTTGACGATGTTGCCACGGGTGTCTCGAGGTTCACGGTCGTCAGCGATGGGCTCAAGGGCAGGAGCCATCCGAATCCGTCGGGCAGGTTCGGGATGAACCGAGGCCTCTCTCTCCTGTCGGGAGGGCTCGGCGATCCGCTCCGAGACGGGCTCGCGTCGCCTCGAAGCAGAGCTCTCGGCCTACTGCATGGCAGCGGTCTCGAGGAGTTCTCGGATCTCATCTCGAGCCCGGCGGGCGTCGGGGTTTGACGGCTCGGGCATGTTGCGGAGGAGCATGGCGGCGGCGACGACGTTCTGGCTGGCTCGAGCGAAAACCAGGGGGTCGACCACCCGGTCCTCGTCGATGCGACGGTTGACGTCGCGAGCTCTCTCGCGAGCTCTCCCGCCAAGTGCACGTTCCGCGCGCTCACGCTCGAGGGTTTGTTGGAGTAGATGCAGGTTTTCTCGTTCCTCGTCAAGCCTGTCCTGCAACTCACGAATCTGTTCGAGCTGCATTCCTTGATCCGCAAGGAACTGAGGGTCGTCCTGCTCAGCAGGAAGCTCGACATGAGGTGGCGTGTGCCTTCCTTCGACTGGCTCTTCGTCCTCTGATTCCGACGTGCTTTCAACATCGATGTTGAAGCATTCGCGGGTCGGATCATAGGTGTCATCAGCCGAGTCGGAGTCAGGAGCGCCAAAGTAATAGTATGACGGGGGAATGTGAGGCCGTCGCAAGTCGCTCCCGTGATCGCGACGCCGGGAGGCGGTCTCACGGGGCCTTGTTTCCGGAGTCTCCGTAGAGTCCAGATAATCAGAGGCCGGCGTGAATGCAACAAGGTCCAGAGTGGAGCGTAGATGGTGCCCGGAGAGCTCCTCGTAGGCACTCATGCTAGTGCTTACGGAGGAAGCATAGGTCCGGGCGGCCGAGTCTAGCCCAAACGGGAATGGCGATGGAGATGTCGCTGTCCACGCCGGAACGGATGCTCCGGGCAGTGGTGTCTCACCGGGCGGGGGAGCGGCGGGATTCTCCGTCGGCATGTTACCCTCAGTCAAGCTCATCCTACCCAGACCTTCCACGAGGAAATCTGGGCCAGTGCCTGGCTGGGGGGTGCCGGACCGGGGGATCCCATCACCCTCCGTGAGGTGAAGACGATGGTTGCGCCGGGCTCGTCGCTGTCGGGCGGCTCGCGCCTGCCTGGAGCGACGGTACCGGCAGATTGCTCCCCCAGGCTGGGAGAGCTCATAATCCTCGTCGGTTGGGTGCCTGGGCGGGAGTAGGACCATATCGTAGCCATAGCCAAGCGACATGAACTCCAAACTCCCGAACCAGATCACCGTGGCCAACGGAATAGGGCGTTCGGGGTCAGCCATCCAGGAAAAAATGGCGGGAAAGCGACGTTGGCACGCAGCGATGCCCTACCTGGCGCACCAACTGTCGGTGTTCGATCCCTGGGGGGCCCCTAAGCCGACGAGTAAATGCTGCGTGTCCCTTTCCTGGATGGTGATGCAAGGAGAACACACGGGGGTTTATCCTGGTTCGGGCACTGAAGGCCCTACGTCCAGCGGGGGGAGAGAGTTTTTGTATTTCCTTGCACCGAGGTGCTTGTGTAGGGGTTACAAGCTTGCGAGAGAGGGCGTCGAGCCCAAGTCTCAAAGAGAGAAAAAAGAGTACACGGGCGATTGCTTGAGATGTTGATCTCTGAGTTGTCTCTGACTTGTTGTCCGTTGTCTTCCGTCCCCGTTGTAGAGCCCTGGCCTGCCTTTTTATAGGGCGAGAGGAGGCCAAGACGACGGAGAGCCTTGAGATGATGTTTTGTCGATCCCTGTTAAGGTGACTGTTACGACGTGCCCTAGGAATGGAAGACCATCCCTGGACACCATGGTGACGTAGAGGACGAGACACTGAAATGACCCGGAGCGCCGTGCCATACCGTCCTTCCTTCCCTGTTGAGCTGTGCTAGGCATCGAGGCCGGGTCGAGGCCGGGTCGAGACCGAATGGATAAGTCCGAATCCCCGGGATTGCGGTGTACGGGCTTTGTCGTGTCCTCCCTCGAGGGTAACTAGTGACGTACAGTGCACGGTAAGGTGGGCACAGTGATGGTTTTCACCTCCCATCACGGGATGGGCGGTAAAGCAGTGAGGACTGACACTGGCACTGTTCCCACGTCGACCCTGATCGCAGTCATGCCGGTAGGTGGTAGTAGGTAATCGTATTAAATGTTATGGCTTTTGTCCTGGGGTAGGTAAAGTGAGGGGGTCGAGACGCTCGACCCGGGCTCACGCGAGTCGGAGTTTTTCTCAGGGGGCGGATGAGCCTCGCGCGGGTCGGAGCGCGGTCGAGGTACCTTGCTGCACGGGACGGGGCGCGGTCGAGGCGCCCCCGTCGAGGGTGCCTCGTACGAGTCGGAGCCGGAGCGCAGTCGAGGTACTCTGTCGAGCTACCCTCGTACGAGGCGGACCCGGCGTCCGGCCGAGCTTGGGCGCGGTTTAGTCGTTTTGATTTTTATTATCGTTAAATGTGGGTACCCCTATGCTATTGGTACCGACAGACCCCATAGGCTTCTTTTGAGAGAAAAGCTTCTAAAGAGTTAGTCACATCCTGGTGTCATCTTTGCTTGCTATCAAACCTTTTTCTAGCTGTATTGCAATCTAACTTGTGGTGAGTTCTTTGCTGATTATGCTATTTTATTAATGCATATTTATCTTCATTTCTCATCCTGTTGATGTCTTGATGATCTATCCACCATGGGATTGTGTGTTTTGTGTGATTGACCCAAGCACATTGAACTCCCTACATTGCTACCATTTCATTATCCTGGGTTGTGACTATCAGTATATATCATGCAAGTTTCTCAGGGATTGTATGATTTGCCAACATACAGGACTCTTGAAAGTACCTGATATGCACATGCACATATATATATGCTACACGTTGTTAACCATGTTCTCAAGTCAAGGCCATAGTATTCAGAGTGGAACATTATGCACTTTTACCTTCGTATTTCTACGGTCCTAACTGTGCCAGAATGTGTTGAACTCTAAACAGCAAACCAAACCAGTAGGATATATACTGTCAGTTTATGATAAGAAAGATAACTCCATGTTGTGGTGTGCTAGTATTTTGCCATGCGTGCAAACTGGGCTTGTGTGCAGATTGGTCAGTGGAGCACGAGGTATTCCAGAGACCAGAGTGAACTTCTGTTTTTCCTTTTTCCGTTTTGGTTCCTTTTCTGATGGATTGAAAAGAATTTCCTTTCTGAACAGCAAGCGCCTGTCCAAGGCGCTGGCTGGATATTATTGGTTCATACAGTACACATATATATGCAAGTACTGAACAACGTGGACTCTAATAGCGCTCAACTATCCACTCCATGGTTTGACACATTTGAATTCTGACGATCCTAGTTCGCAAAACGAATCCATGTTTACCCATTAGACGGTGGAGCAACAAATCCTGTTACCAGAAGATGAAGTTACGTTTGTTCTGGGCATGGACGTTCTGGATTTGCCCCTTTCCGGGTCAAAACCCGACCTTGATCACGGACTGACCCGATCGACCGAGTCCAACGTTGTTTGGCACCTAGTACTGATCAATCATGAAACCACAGATTCCCTCGCAGAAGCCAAAAGGAGCTGGATTATTGTTTTCTATGGTGTTGGGACACAGGCCCTGTTGTTTTCTTACCCCTGAATCCCTGATTGGTGGGCCTGTAGTGCAGCACCCACAGTGATGTCTGTTGTCAGGAGTGGTGGTCCTTTGTTCACTTGTTATTTAGGAGGCGAGGACGCGAGGTGGAGGGGGAGACTTGAAATTTGCAAAGTTGCAAGTCAACGTGCATGCTCCGACTCAAATGAGCGGAGCTTCCCCATCTAGGTAGCTCCTCTTCGTCGCCAATTCGCCATGCCCGCCGAGCTGCTGCAGCTGGGGAAGGCGACCTTACACCATGATGGCCTCAGCTGAGCTCTGCTGCTTCCAGCCTTCCACTCGTGCCGGCCGTGGCACTGGCAGGTTTGTCTGGTCTCCCTATCTTCAGCGTTCGTTTCCCTGTGAGAAAGCTAGCCGTGCCTTTTCGCTTTTCTTATTTTTGATGGCAAATCTAGTTGCGTCTGGTTTCTTCCGAGCATTCCGGCAAGACAACAATTCCTTTCAGAGAGCCATCAAGCACAAGCAGGTCCTCTGAAATGGAAAACATGATACTGCTGCAGATCTGACACTCTGGCTGCTCGCTAGAAAAGATGTCACATTACAAGAAAAGCGGACGAATAATCTTCTGAACGCGTCAGTCGTCATCATCCTTCTTCTGGCGATAAATAGGCCTTTTGTCTCGCTTAACATGGCTGCTACTGTCCCAAACCCAAGGGAGGCCATGGGATTACTCGAGTGGCAATAGTTTTGTGACTCGGTAGACCACAATCTAGCTAGCTCGCTATGATAGTGATAGTGGCGCCCTCAATGCAGCATGCTACAGCTATTGGTGCTGCTGCTGGAGCTCTCGCTGCTACAATAACTTGCTGAGGGGAATAGCAGATGCAGATACGGCTGCCGCTTCAATCAGTGCCGAACACACTTAGGATTTAGGTCTGGTTTGGCAAAGGGGGGCTTCAGTTCCATTAGGATTTAGGTCCATCTCACGTCGTTGCTTGTGTTATACGTATACATAATTGTTTTGGCCAGTATGATGCGTAAAAGTGAGACTTGGCTGGGCCAGTTCAGCACGGCAGGCTTTAGACTAGAGATGGCAACGGGTACATACCCGACGGGTAGTGGCCACCCGTACCCGCACCCGCACCCGCCACTTTGTACCCGTCGGGTTATCCGCACCTGCACACGGGTAGAAAAGTGCTCCCGTACCCGCACCCGCGCGGGTAAATTCTACCCGACGGGTAACCCGTACCCGACATCGTACCCGAGAATTACATGTAAATATCAAATATTCACGTACAAAAATAAATCATTCCAAGCTTCCAACAAGTTACAAACTAATATTCATATAATTACATCATTGCAATATATATAATAGAAGGGTTTAGTTGGATTTGGACCAAATTCATGGGTTGTATGGACTAAAATGATGAGGGTGGTTGATTCTTTTTGCGGGTATTTTTTACCCGTGGGTAGACGGGTATGGGTAGTATACACCCGCACCCGTACCCGCCATACCCGATGGGTATAAAATTTTACCCAATAACGTACCCACGGGTAGAAAATTCATCTCATACCCGCCTCTTTATCGGGTAATACCCGTCGGGTACTCGGGTTTCGGGTACCCATTGCCATCTCTACTTTAGACACATCAGTACATGTGCCGTGAGCCCCAGGCTCAGCCTAGAGGCTGAAATGCATGTTTTTTTTCTTTTTTTTAAGTGGCTGAGATGCATGTAAGTCGCCTCCTGCGAATTGCGATATACTCCCAGGAATAGAATTATCTGGTCAGTGTGTTTTGGCAGAAGGATATTCGGTCAATATTTTTATGTGTAAAAATGGGACCTGAATGGGCCGGTGGATTTAGGCCTATCGGGACTATGGAGGGAGGCCCAGGCTCAGCTTAGATGCATGTCAGGTATTGATGTGTAAAAAGGAAAAAGTCTATATTACCTCCCTCAATTTATAAAACCGTTCATCTTACCTCTGGCCCTGTTATAAGCGGTGTTGAAGTCGGTTTTGTCTTTTTCTTTTTTTATTTATTTTGACTGAATCTTTAAAAAATCATAGTAAATCATAGAAAAATCATAAAATGGAAAATCCAATTTTGTTGGACTCCACATGAGTAGATCTATACAGTGAACATATAATATGGTATGCTTTAGTACAACGTTTTCGCTGTGGCTTTAGATCTATGTTTTTCTGTAATTAATTGGAATAATTCATAGCTGCAGTTTCTATGGTTCAATTGTGATGAAATTTTTATGGTGGGCTAATTATTGTATGAGTGAACTGCAATAAAAATTTTATACTCATTGGATCATGTATAGCTTAGTTATAGATTTATTTATATTTAACAAGCATAAACCTATACATGATCCAATGAGTATGAAATTTTTACTACAGTTTAAGCATACAATAATTAATCTACCATAAAAATTTCACCATAATTGGACTAGATATATATGTGGACTTCACGTTAAAAGTCACTCGTCGACTACGGGGGTGTTTAGATGCAAAAAATTTGGAATTTTGATACTGTAGCACTTTCGTTTGTATTTGGTAATTAATGTCCAATTATAGACTAACTAGGCTCAAAAGATTCATCTCGTGATTTACAACCAAACTATGTAATTAGTTATTTCTTTTACCTACATTAAGTGCTCCATGCATACGTCTAAAAATTGATGTGATGGAGAGAGAGCGTAAAAATTTGGAATTTTGAAAGGATCTAAACACCCCCTACGTCGGCGTGCGGACACCAACACCCACACCGCCAACACAACCTAGGCCCAGCCCAACCCATGTCTGGCGTTGCCTCTAGCCCATGGCAGAGCGGGTTGGAGCGTCACTGCCATCAGTGCGCCCCATCTTTATAATTGACTTCTACTTTTATACATACTAGTGTGACTAGATATATATGTGGACTTCACGTTGAAAGTCAGATTATAAATTTAAAACATCACGTCACCTTAAAATTTTAGCAAAATTAACTGGAATTATTGGAGATCAGTCAATAGAATTACTTGCTACTTTGTGCAGATCGGTATGCTTAGATACAAACGTGGGTCCCATGCATTATCATAAAACTTAAAACTAGACATTAAAGAATGATTTACCTCTAAAATAGTCAGTCCACATAAATCCGATAGACACTAGATTTTTCTGAGTTAATGTCCAATGAATTTTGAATTTTGTTGGATTAAATAATTATGAACATCATAAATAGATCATATCTAAGCGCATCCAAAGCAACTAGAGTTGTGCCAAAGTGTAGTAGACGCTTCGTTCCATAATCAGGTAGTAATCACTTCTGTAAAAAAGTACATTGTCGCTAAAGTGGATAAGATATTGATAAGCTCACGAAAGTCATTTTATTCCTCAATATAAAAGTGAATAATAAAGTAAAGGAGAAGAAGAAGAGAAGCCACATATTGCCTCTGACTTGACTGACCGCTATATACTATGAGTAGGTTGTCCACCAACTATATTGCTCACGAGCCCAGGTCGCAGCATCACCGGCCCCCGCCCCTCCCTTTCGCTTGCATCCGCCTCCCCACTCCCCACTCCACAAGCAACCTCGCGCTCACCACTCTCCTGACCCCTCTCCCAGCCATGCCATTAAATTTGCATCTCCCAGCTCCCACTGCCGGCGTTCTTAAACCCTAAAACACCGTCGCTGTTCCCGATCCTCGAAGCTCCAGGGCGCCTTATTTCCCTCCTCCCCTCCAGATCCTCGTCCTCCTCGGCCGAAAACCGTACTATGGGGAACGCAATTTCCGCCGCGGCGGCGCTGTGCGCCGCGATCAGCGCCGTCGACGTCGTCAACTTCCTGGACCCGCGGCAGGGAGCCAGCACCAGGGTCGCCGCTCAAGCCCCGCCGCTCCACAGCGGGATCCGCGACCTGCTGCTCTTGGCTTCGGCGGCGGGCGTTTCCATCTCTGTGGCCTTCATTTACCGCCACCTTCACCGAGGCGCCGCCGCAGGCACCGCCAACCGACGCCTGCCGGAGATCGTACCATTCATGTTGTGCATCTGCGCTGGTGTGCTCCATTTCTTCCTGTTCGTGCTGACTCCAGGTGGCGCGGACGTGGATCACGGCGCGCAAGCCCAAGAGCTTGGTCTGGCTGCTCTCCGTGTCGTGCCCGCTGCGGCCACGGCGACCTTTTTTCTGGGCACCATTCTGATTGTCGCTGCTCACATCCGCGCCGGAGGCGAAGGTGGCGGCGGCGCCGTCGCAGTCGCTGGAGAGGAGCCGATCCAGGCTCCCCTGGGGCTCCGGCTCCTCAGCAGGATGGCTTTGGCCGCTGCGGCAGGACTGGTCTGCCTGATGGCCATAGCCTTCTACGGCGCCTACTAGTAAGTTTTCCTTCCCCAACCATGCCCCCGTCGGACTCCTCCTTCACCACCGTGCGCTGTGCGCGCGCCCGCTCGGACAGGTGTTCTCCTGATCTCCTTGTCCATGGAGAGCTGAGCGTCGCCGTGTACGTGTAAGCCGACGGATGCAACGCCATGTTGACATCTCCGATCAATTCGTACTCCTTCAGCAGCGGCAGACACACACACCGTTCTCGCGTTCTCGCCTCACTATCAGAGGCCGCCCGGCCTGGCATGCGGCATCTCGGAGACTTGAACTAGGAATTCCTTGTCCTGGAGGCCGGGAGCTCAGGGCCCCAGGCCATTGATCTTGTTTTAAGCGCGGTGCTGTGTCTGGGAGGAGTCAATTATCCGTTGGGTGCGTCCGGAACCGGAAATGAACACGTGCCGCTTGCTGGCATTGATCATTCACTGCCGTTATGCTATTCCACTGCTCCAATCATATCTTTTCGTTTCCCCTAGAATTTTCCCCTAGATAGTTAGTGATATTAACCCAAACGTAAGTCTTCTTTAATATTAAATCTTACTTATAATATCATCTTTACAGTTAATTATTTCCCCTTTGCAATTCTCAGTTAATTTGGTGTCGTTGATGATAAAATCTGGAAGAAGTGTTGGGTGGCTACCGTCAAGATCCGTGGGAATATCCTAGCGTTGCCATCTGGAAGGAGATTTTTACTACACTTCAAAATAATGGATATTTGTAATAATAATAATATTCAGATGAATGTTGTACTGAATACGGTTGTGCTGGTTATCTGTGATTGTCGAGTCAGGGCTGATACCTGCTGGAACTTGTGATTGGCTATTAATGATTGAAACTTGCCTGTGCTTCTGCCACCAATTATTACTATCAAATATGGAAATGTGTGTGGTGGGACGTGGGTAATATGTTGCAATAATCTTCTGACCGGTGCAAGTACCTGATCATTGCTTATTTTACTAATCTTAGGTGCTTGTATTTGTGTTCTGGTATATGCAAGCATCAAAATGTGTTGGCTTTTACCTTCTAGAATGGACTTTCTTATTTACAGATCTAAACTAGGAGCTTCCAGCAGAATTTTGAGTGTCATGAGAAACCTAGAAGGCTATGCTGGTTATGGCTCTCAATATTCATTATTCAAAGGCTTCAGTTCCTTTCCCTGTTGTTGTTTCAGTTGGCTCTAGTTTGTTGGGTTCCTGTTATAACTGTTTATTTCCTTTTTGTTATATACTTGTAAGACAATTTTCATGGCTTCTGTTCAGGTTGGTGTGTACTATCTCTTGTTTGATCTCAAAATATTTGAATTATTGCTGATAATATGTTTACTTTTCCTGCTGTGTGCAGATAGCGATTGAGGCCTAAGCATATTCCTTCCGCTTCCGCTTGATCATATCACAGCCCAGAAATACAACATGTTCCTGTAAGTTTTGCCTTTTAAACTTGGGCGTCTTTTCCGGCTTCTTAAGGTGTCTTTTCAGACTCAAGCATTATTTCATACTTCTCAAGGCATCTTGATCCTCGCCATGATTTAGGCGTGCCAAAGTATGCTGGCAACCTGCAGCTCTGAAGCAAACAAGTTCTGATCCCATCTGTGGTCGATGCTTGCTATAAACCTTGCAAACATATGTTCTGCTGCTTACCGTCGCACAATTGTTTCTTTAGCCAGTACAACAGACTGAGTTCCACCGTTGAACGGTGATTTGTGTTAGTGTTTACCCTCATGCTAGGTGGCATCTCGCCATCTAGTGCTGTTGGGCGTGTAACCGTATTATCTAAACTCCTCTTAATGAAACACGTGCTAAGCACGTTCCCGGAAAAAAAAAAACTCTATCACAATGCTTGTGGCTAATTCTAGTTGATCATATGTTTATTTGATTAATGGCCCTAGTGACATAATGACACTATCTATAAATAAAGTCATTGCCTTGTTGGGTTCCTATTAGTTTTTGTTTCCTTTTTCATACTTTTGTAAGGCTTTGGTTGATGTTCAAACTGGGGGTAACACATCCTCTCTCTAAAATGTTTTTGTTGCTGCTGAAAATTTCTCTGATGATTTATTTTTTGTTTTTATCCTGTGCAGGTATCAAGGCATAACCATACTTCTTCAACAGTTCAACTGCATTTTGATCATATATACATGTTCCGGAAACAATACATAATGCTATATAAGTTTTGCCTCTAAACCTAACATACAGAGTATGGACATGGATGACCAGTGGACCACTAGGCATCTTTTGGGACCTGTAGTCCCACCGCATAGTACATCTTTGCGTGCTATAAAACATTGTGGATGTATTTCAATAATATAGTTATGGCTATTTCCTGTCAAAACAACTAGATATGGTTAGTTCTTGCTGATCATGCTTTATATGAGATTAGTGATAGCCTGGAATTCTTCTTTATTAAAAAAATAGTCATAGCCTGAAATTGCAGATTGCTATACAATCCTCTCTTAATTTTGTTGATGACCCTGTGAAAGCCCAAGTTTGGTTTTGGTAATTAATGACACCAAGTTGCTAATGTCATGTGTTATGTGTTTTGAGTTAGGCATAATCAACACATGTGATGAAGGTGTATGTGGCAAGGAGTGGTGGCCACAAGATCACAAAGAGATGATGCATGAACATGAGATGACGATCATGGTGGAGATGCACATAATATGATGGACATGATGATCAAGTGGAAGAGAATGATCTAAGAGCGCAAGGCAAAGGTATAACCATAGGGTTTTTCTTTTGCCGGTCTAAGATGAGTAGAGAAGTGATTGACCGGATTTAGGATACATAGCCGACTATCAAGAGGGGCAATCACGGTTAGCTCGGAAATCAAGTGCCACTAGATCAATGTCTTGAGCATATGCATTAGGATCTAGTTGAGAGCTAACATAACGTCTTAAAAAATGTTTGTGAAATGCTAACACACTTGCACATGATGGTGTACACTTGGTGGTGTTAGCACATTTGCGAAGGCGGTGGAGTTTAAGCGGTAGAGAGGGGTTTGGGTTCCTCTCTCCCTCCCGCCGAGCTTGCAAGGCAGGATTCGGCGCTTTTTGGGAAAGTGAAACGTCTATTTTCTACTGCGCCGGAAGTTGGAAAAGAAACGGAGGCGAACGGCGGTCACTGTGGTGACCGGACATTGCACCGGACGCGGTCCCGGTTTGACCAGACGCGTCCGGTCAGTTCAACGCAGCGCGCCTATGGTTTGTGACCGGACGATGGTCTGGCCTGACCAGCGCGTCCGGTCAGTTCACCTGGGCGCAGAAGAAGAGCGCTCAACCGGCGCGTCCGGTCCCTCACGGAACCGGAGCGTCCGGTCAGGCAGCCAGAGGGGCAGAGCCGGTCGTAGAGTCGACCGGACGCGCGGCGCGTCCGGTCACGTGCGATCGGACGCGTCCGGTCACGTGCGATCGGACGCGTCCGGTCGCGGTGGGAGCTTACTGGATTCCGACCGGACGCCAGGTGCAGCGCGTCCGGTCAAACGCTAGAGCGCGTCCGGTCACGGCAACGGTTACTTCTGACACGCACTGTTCACACTTGTCCTGTAGTGACCGGACGCGTCCGGTCAGCTCGTTTTTAACTGCGTCGTCCGGTAACGGCTAGCTGCGTATCCCTTCGCTATAAATAGAAGTTGGCCGGGGTTTGAGGGCAACTCTTGTATATTTTAAGACTTAGAGACATCCTTTGAGCTAGAGAACAACCCCTCCACTCATCTCTTTGCTTAGTTGCACATCTTGAGTGAGATTGAGTGAGATTCAAGTGCATTGCTTGAGAGTTGCATTCTAGAGGCACTTGATCTTCGAGTTACTGCGGATTTCTTGTTACTCTTCCGTGTTTCCCAACACGGTAGACGGCTTGGAGCAGCGGAGGTGATTGAGCTCGCAATTGGAGATTGTTGGAGCCCTCACCAAGTATTGTAAGGGGTTCTTGATCCTTCCCCGCGGGAGTTCGCAAATTGGATACTCTAGTGGAGCTCGTGGCTTGGAGGATCCCCATCTTGTGTGCGGTTGTGCGGCGCCCGCCGAGGGCTCGACTCTTGATAGTCGATTAGCTCGCGAATCGACAAGTGGGTGCATCGCCACAACGAGGAGTAGCTTGCCGGGAAGCAAGTGAACCTCAGTAAAAAATCTTGTGTCATCCCTTTGCCGAGGATTTCTCTTGTGGTTGATCATTGTGATTGATTCTTCGAGTGCATTACTTCTCTACATCGTTGGTGTAAGAATCAAGTCACTTGCTCTTTACTTTCTTGTACTAGTTCTAGTGTAGTTTGCTTAGTGTAGCTTTTATCACATAGGAGTAAGTAGCTTAGTGACTTAGCCTTGTTGGTGTGTATTAGAGATCATAGCCTTGCTTCACTAGAATTGTATAGGTGGTTTGCATAGTGTAGATGAGCTAGTGCTAGAATTAGCATAGCCATCTTTTATACTAACGTGGTTGTCTAGTGAAGCTTGTAGATTTTTAAATAGGCTATTCATCCCCCTCTAGCCATTTGGACCTTACAAGTGGTATCAGAGCCGAGACACCGTTTATTTGAGGCTTAACAACCTACGGTGAAGAAGAAATAGCTCAATTAAGTTTGCACATCAACAACACCAAGAAGGCACCTCACTTTGATGGCACAAATTATGCATATTGGAAGGTTAAGATGACCGCACACCTCAAGTCAATCAATAGAGAAGTGTGGAAGGTCACCGAAACAAAATTTGAGGTTGCTAATCCGGAAGCACCTACACCGGTGGAAGAGAAGAAGCTCCAATGCAATGACATTGCAATTAGTGCTCTTCATGAGGCATTAGATGATAAGACATTTGAGCAAGTGAAGAACATAGAAGTTGCACATGATGCTTGGGTCAAGCTTGAAGAAACATTTGAAGGCACCGAAGGCACAAAGACCTAAAGCATATATCTTGCAAGAAAAGTTTTCTAGCTTCAAGATGCAAGAAGATGAGAGTGTACCGGAAATGTTTCATCGGTTGCAAGTCATTGTCAATGAGCTCAAGACACTTGGTGAGGAGGTCAAGGACAACCAATTCTCTATGAAGTTCTTAAGAAGCTTGCCCAAGAGATTTGATACATTGATCACCATGCTAGTGAGGACTACATTGAAGGATTCAACTCCTCAACAAGTATTTCAAGAAGTGATGACCGATGATTCATATAGAGAAGATGATGAGAAAGAGGAGTTGGTCAAAAAGAAGAAGGAAAGTGAGAAGAAGGATGATGAGAAGAAGAAGAGTGTGGCATTCAAAGCCACCACATCCAAGGGCAAATCCAAGATTGAATCATCAAATGATGAAGACTCAAGCTCTTGTGATAGTGATGACATTGATGAGAAGATGGCTCTCTTTGTCAAGTAATTTGACAAGTTTATGAAGAAGAAAGGCTTTCGTGCAAGAAGGAGGAAGAACTCATCCAAGAAGAATGAGCATACCATGAGATGCTTTAGATGCCATAGCAAGGACCATCTCATTGCAAAGTGTCCTTATGATAGTGATGATGAAGATGCTATCCAGAAGGAGAGGAAGAAGCAAAAGAAGAAGCAAGAAAAGAAGGAGAGCTCTCATAAGAAGAAGAATGATTCTCATGTTGCTATATGGGATAGTGATGATTCCTCAAGTGATGATGAGGATGACAACAAAAGCAAGAAGAAGGGACATGCTAGCATTGCCATCCAAGAGAAAATATCCCTCTTCGACACTCCATCGTGCTTCATGGCTAAGGCCGCTAAGGTATCATCCGACGATGAGAGTGATCATAATAATGCTAGTGATAGTGATAGTGATGAAGAAGAATTCACTAAAGATGAACTAATCACTATGCTAGAAGATTGCACTCAACATTTTAAAGAATCTAGAAAGGAGTGCAAGGGCTTGCTTAAGAAAAAGAAAAACCTTATGCAAGAACTTGATGAGCTTAGAGCATCTTATGAGAATCTAAAGGTAGACCATAAGAAGCTTCAAAAGTCTCACACTAAGCTTGAAGAAGCTCATTCCTCTCTAGTTGAAAAATGTGAAAACATGCCAACTAATATTTAAAAAACTAAAACTTGCAACATAGGCATATCATGTGATATAATTGATGAAACTTTTTATAAGCCTATTGTTGTTGCTCCCACTAATACTTCATGTAGCGCATCTACCTCATCCTCATCTAGTGGTGACAGTTTCACTTGTGACTCCACACTTATAGTTAAGAATGAAAATCTCAAGAAGGAGGTAAAAGAGCTCAATCACACATTAGCTAAGGCTTATGGTGGTGAGGACCGCTTGCTTATGTGCTTGGGTAGCCAAAGGGCGTCTCTCTATAAAGAGGGATTGGGCTATGATCCCAAGAAAGGCAAGGCCGCTTTTGCTCCTCACAAGACTCGTTTTGTGATGAACAATGGTAGCTATTGCAAAAGTTGCAAGCAAGTTGGTCACATAGAGCAACATTGCATGAACAAGAAATCCAATGCTAATGTATCCTCAATTAAGTTTGATTCTTTCTATATACTTACCAAGGGTACAAATGGTGTTCATGCTAAGTTCATTGGTGCACCATGGATGGGCTCAAAGAAGAAAGCCATTTGGGTACCAAAGAGCTTGGTCACTAACCTTGGAGGACCCAAACAAGTTTGGGTACCTAAAATGAATTGATCT
The DNA here is from genome assembly GCA_038087645.1 of Saccharum hybrid cultivar R570. Classification (NCBI taxonomy): domain Eukaryota; kingdom Viridiplantae; phylum Streptophyta; class Magnoliopsida; order Poales; family Poaceae; genus Saccharum; species Saccharum hybrid cultivar. The sequence continues at coordinate 15,529,678 of JAQSUU010000259.1, forward strand.
TATCTTGTAGGTCAATTACAAAGCCGGAGGAAGGCATTGGGTGCTTGATAGTGGGTGCACTCAACATATGACCGTGGATTCATGTATGTTTAAATCAATTGATACAAATCAAAATGGTAGTTCTGATGCTATCACTTTTGGCAACAATAAGAAATGCAAGGTCAAGGGGCTTGGTAAAATTGTTATTTCAAATGACATGAGCATATCTAATGTGTTGCTAGTTGACAGCTTGGATTTCAATCTTTTGTCGGTGGTACAACTTTGTGATCTTGGCTTCAAGTGCATATTTGGTAGTGATGATGTTGAAGTCATTAGTGTTGATGGATCAAATTTGATATTCAAAGGATTTAGACATGGTAGCTTATACTTGGTTGACTTCAATGATAGTGAGACACAATTGACATCATGCTTGCTTAGTAAATCTAGTATGGGATGGTTGTGGCATAGAAGGCTTGGTCATGTTAGAATGAAACAATTGAACAAACTTTTGAGGCATGACTTAGTTAGAGGATTGAAGGATGTCACCTTTGAGAAGGATAAACCTTGTAGTGCTTGTCAAGCCGGTAAACAAGTTGGAAATACACATCCTAGTAAGAGCAAAATGAGCACATCAAAGGCATTTGAGCTATTGCACATGGACTTATTTGGGCCAACAACATACACTAGCATTGGTGGCAACAAGTATGGTTTTGTGATTGTTGATGACTACACTAGATACACTTGGGTGTTCTTTCTTTATGACAAGAGTGATGTACATGATCTATTCAAATCTTTTGTCAAGAGAGTGCAAAATGAGTTTGAGACTACCATCAAGAAGATTAGAAGTGACAATGGTAGTGAGTTCAAGAACACAAGAATTGAGGAATTGTGTGATGATCTTGGTATTGGACACCAATTCTCTCCAACATACACTCCTCAATCCAATGGTGTAGTTGAAAGGAAAAATAGAACCTTGATTGACATGGCTAGATCAATGCTTAGTGAATACAATATGAGTCATTCATTTTGGAGTGAAGCCATCAACACGGCTTGCTATTGTAGCAACCGTCTCTATTGCTATGGAAAGCTTGGGAAGACACCATATGAGCTATTGAATGGAAGAAAGTCCAACATTGCATACTTTAGAGTGTTTGGTTGCAAATGCTATATTCTCAAGAAAGGCACTAGATTGAGCAAGTTTGAAAAGAAATGTGATGAAGGGTTCTTACTTGGTTATTCTACCACAAGCAAAGCATATAGAGTTTGGAATCTCACAAATGGCACCTTGGAAGAAGTTCATGATGTTGAGTTTGATGAAACCCAAGGGTCTCAAAATGAAGCTCAAAACCTTGATGATGTGAGAGGAGATCAATTGTCAAATGCAATGAAGAACATGGACATTGGTGACATAAGGTCGAGGCAAGTTGATGATGATGATGATACTCATGTGATCAACCAAAATGTGCAAATTGATACAAATCAAGCAAGCTTAAGTGGTACTCATGATGAAGCTCAAGATCAAGGTCAAGCAAGTGGAAGTAATCAACTCCCAATACTCCAACCTACTAGCATAGCAAGAGATCATCCATTGGACCAAATCATAAGTGGAATTCAAAGTGGTGTTCAAACTAGATCAAGGCTAGCATCCTTTTGTGAGCACTACTCATTTATGTCACTTGAAGAACCTAAGAAAATAGAAGATGCATTGAAGGATTCCGATTGGGTAAATGCCATGCATGAAGAGCTAAACAACTTCACTAGAAATCAAGTTTGGGAACTTGTTGAAAGGCCGAAGAACTATAATGTGATTGGTACTAAGTGGGTCTTTAGAAACAAGCAAGATCAAGATGGTGTAGTTGTGAGAAACAAAGCAAGATTGGTAGCACAAGGCTACACACAAGTTGAAGGTCTTGACTTTGGAGAGACATATGCACCGGTTGCAAGATTGGAGGCAATTAGAATCTTATTAGCATATGCTTGTGCACACAACATCAAGCTCTATCAAATGGATGTCAAAAGTGCATTTCTCAATGGCTACATCAATGAAGAAGTTTATGTTGAGCAACCTTCCGGTTTTGAAGATGACAAGAAGCCCAACCATGTTTACAAGCTCAAGAAGGCATTGTATGGTTTGAAGCAAGCACCTAGAGCATGGTATGAGAGGTTGAGGGACTTTCTTCTCTCTAAAGGGTTCAAGATGGGAAAGGTTGACACCACTCTCTTCACCAAGAAAATTGGAAATGGCTTGTTTGTGTTATAAATCTATGTGGATGACATTATCTTTGGATCAACTAACCAAGACTTTTGTGAAGAGTTTAGAAATATAATGGCAAAAGAGTTTGAGATGTCTATGATTGGAGAGCTTAGTTACTTTCTTGGACTTCAAATCAAGCAAATGAAGAATGACACTTTTGTAAGTCAAGGGAAGTACATCAAGGACATAATCAAGAAGTTTGGATTGCAAGATGCTAAGCCAATGAGTACACCAATGGGCACAAATGATCAATTGGGTGTTGATGCTAGTGGCAACATGGTAGATCAAAAGTAATACCGGTCTATGATTGAAAGTTTGCTCTATGTCACTGCTTCTAGGCCGGATGTGATGTTTAGTGTGTGCAAATATGCAAGATATCAAGCTTCACCTAGAGAAAGTCACTTGAAAGCAACCAAGAGGATATTGAGATATCTTAAGAGCACTCATGATGTTGGATTATGGTTTCCAAAGGGGTCTAATTTTGAGTTGATTGGATATTCGGACTCCGACTATGGTGGATGCAAGATTGATAGAATGAGCACAAGTGGCACTTGTCAATTTCTTGGAAGGTCTCTTGTTTCATGGTAATCAAAGAAATAAAATAGTGTTGCACTATCTACCGCCGAGGCCGAATACATTAGTGCCGGTAGTTTGGATGAAAGCAACTTTGAATGACTTTGGAATTAAATTCAAGAATGTGCCATTGTTTTGTGATAATGAGAGTGCTATCAAGATGACACAAAATCTGGTTCAACATTCAAGAACCAAGCATATTGATATTAGGTATCACTTCATAAGGGACCATCAACAAAAGGGTGATATTAGCATTAAGAGCATTGGCACCGAAGATCAACTAGCCGACATATTCACAAAGCCACTTGATGAGAAAAGATTTTACAAGTTGAAGAATGAATTGAACATACTTGACTTTTCCAGCTTGAAATGAGTGCACCCTCACATTCTTAAAATGACATGCCTCTCCTCCGACATAGCAAGGTAAAGTTGTTTAGCATATTATCCATACTTTGCTAAGGACATGTTTAGAACATATAGACATATTTGCATGTCAAATAGGCTCATTCATGAAAATCAAATGAGTTTAATGTATATATGGTACCACTATTGCTTCTATGTTTTGATTGATCTAGTGGTAGCATATGACATGTTTGTGGGCTTGCAAACCTAGTGTTGAATCTAGAAAATGAGCTCATGATGTGTAATTCAACATGGTCAAGATAACCCTTATACTTTATGAGGTGTGAAGAAGCTTGTCCTTAGATCAAACCGAATTACATATTCTAGGCAAGTGATCTAGATTGAACCATAATTTGGACTCCCTCATATTGATTGACTTAATTCTCACTAAAATTGGCACCTTTTTGTGATGGTTGACAAAGGGGGAGAGAAAAGTCACAAAGATCAAAAGTTTAATTGCAAAGAGGGAGAAAGATATAGTAAGGGGAAGAGAATTCAAAGTTATGACTTTAGAAAGGGATCAATTAAAATTGAGCACACAAGTAGGGGGAGCAAGCTCATGAATTATTTGTTGCATTTGTATGTGCATTAACATGATGAATTATTGCATTGCAAAGCTTAAATTCATATTCATGTTTGTTTGGTGATTGCTAGAATTAGAACTTGAATGATGTTTTGTTAAGAGTAGCTTTACAAGTAGTATCTAGACACCTTTGCTTTTAAATGTTGATCTCACGGGGTACTTTAGTGTTTGTGATCTTTACAAGTGATGAATTACAAGTGGTGTCTAGCTACATTGATGCTAAGGATGGTATATAAAGGCAACTTCGATTGGTATCACGCTTCAAAGGTCCATTCTATATACCTTAGCATCAATTTGATAGTAGTAACTCTCCCAGAATTCAAATCCATATATATGTGCACAATTGAACCAAACTCATGAAAGCACATATGTAGGGGGAGCTAATACTATCGAAATTGAAAATTGATTTCATTTCATATCTTTGTGATGGTTGTCATCAATTACCAAAAAGGGGGAGATTGAAAGCCCAAGTTTGGTTTTGATAATTAATGACACCAAATTGCTAATGCCATGTGTTAAGTGTTTTGAGTTAGGCATAAGCAACACATGTGATGAAGGTGTATGTGGCGAGCAGTGGTGGCCACAAGATCACAAAGAGATGGTGCATGGACATGAGATGACGATCATGGTGGAGATGCACATAAGATGATGGACATGATGATCAAGTGGAAGAGAAGGATCTAAGAACGCAAGGCAAAGGTATAACCATAGGGTTTTTCTTTTGCCGGTCTAAGATGAGTAGAGAAGTGATTGACCGGATTTAGGATACATAGCCGACTATCAAGAGGGGCAATCATGGTTAGCTCGGAAATCAAGTGCCACTAAATCAATGTCTTGAGCATATGCATTAGGATCTAGTTGAGAGCTAACATAACGCCTCGAAAAATGTTTGTAAAATGCTAACACACTTGCACATGATGGTGTACACTTGGTGGTGTTAGCACATTTGCGAAGGCGGTGGAGTTTAAGCGGTAGAGAGGGGTTTGGGTTCCTCTCTCCCTCCCGCCGAGCTTGCAAGGCGGGATTCGGCGCTTTTTGGGGAAGTGAAACGTCTATTTTCTACTGCGCCGGAAGTTGGAAAAGAAACGGAGGCGAACGGCGGTCACTGTGGTGATCGGACGCTGCACCGGACGCGGTCCCGGTTTGACCGGACGCGTCCGGTTAGTTCAACGCAGCGCGCCTAGGGTTTGTGACCGGACGATGGTCTGGCCTGACCAGCGCGTCCGGTCAGTTCACCTGGGCGCAGAAGAAGAGCGCACAACCGACGCATCCGGTCCCTCACGGAACCGGAGCGTCCGGTCAGGCAGCCAGAGGGGCAGAGCCGGTCGTAGAGCCGACCGGACGCGTGGCGCGTCCGGTCACGTGCGATCGGACGCGTCCAGTCGCGGTGGGAGCTTACTGGACTCCGACCGGACGCCAGGTGCAGCGCGTCCGGTCAAACGCTAGAGCGCGTCCGGTCACGGCAACGGTTACTTCTGACGCGCACTGTTCACACTTGTCATGTAGTGACCGGACGCGTCCGGTCAGCTCGTTTTTAACTGCGTCGTCCGGTAACGGCTAGCTGCGTACACCTTCGCTATAAATAGAAGTTGGCCGGGGTTTGAGGGCAACTCTTGCATATTTTGAGACCTAGAGACATCCTTTGAGCTAGAGAACAACCCCTCCACTCATCTCTTTGCTTAGTTGCACATCTTGAGTGAGATTGAGTGAGATTCAAGTGCATTGCTTGAGAGTTGCATTCTAGAGGCACTTGATCTTCGAGTTGCTGCGGATTTCTTGTTACTCTTCCGTGTTTCCTGACACGGTAGACGGCTTGGAGCAGCGGAGGTGATTGAGCTCGCAATTGGAGATTGTTGGAGCCCTCACCAAGTGTTGTAAGGGGTTCTTGATCCTTCCCCGCGGGAGTTCGCAAATTGGATATTCTAGTGGAGCTCGTGGCTTGGAGGATCCCCATCTTGTGTGCGGTTGTGCGGCGCCCGCCGAGGGCTCGACTCTTGATAGTCGATTAGCTCGCGAACCGACAAGTGGGTGCATCGCCACAATGAGGAGTAGCTTGCCGGGAAGCAAGTGAACCTCGGTAAAAAATCTTGTGTCATCCCTTTGCCGAGGATTTCTCTTGTGGTTGATCATTGTGATTGATTCTTCGAGTGCATTACTTCTCTACATCGTTGGTGTAAGAATCAAGTCACTTGCTCTTTACTTTCTTGTACTAGTTCTAGTGTAGTTTGCTTAGTGTAGATTTTATCACATAGGAGTAAGTAGCTTAGTGACTTAGCCTTGTTGGTGTGTATTAGAGATCATAACCTTGCTTCACTAGAATTGTATAGGTGGCTTGTATAGTGTAGTTGAGCTAGTGCTAGAATTAGCATAGCCATCTTTTATACTAACGTGGTTGTCTAGTGAAGCTTGTAGATTTTTAAATAGGCTATTCACCCCCCTCTAGCCATTTGGACCTTACACCCTGATATACTCATAATTGGATTAATACTAAACAAAGTTTGTTGGGTTCCCATTAGCTTTTTTTTCCCCTTTCTTACACTTTTGCAAGACTTTATTTGGCCTCTGTTCAACCGGTGGGTAATATGAATTACCTTTCCTCTTAAAATGTTGGTTGCTTGCTGAAAGTTTCTCTGATTATTTATTTCTCATTTTCTTCATGTGCAGGTAGCAGTCAAGGCATCAGCGTATTCCTTCAACTCCATTTTGAGTTTTGATCCTATCACAGCCTGGAAACAAGACAGGTTGCTGTAAGTTTTGCCTCTAAACTCATCTACGGTAAGACCATGATTTGCCTGTTAGGCGTGTATGGTACCATCTGCTTGTTAGCTCCATTGCAATCTGATTATGGCTTTGTAGGTTTTCTTATAGCCACTAGATTGTGGCTAGTTGATGTTAAGATGTTCTACCGACCTTGGGATTGTGAGCTGTCCCAAGTACATTGTAACTGCTTACGTTGCTATGAACTGATCCTGGAGCAGTTCTATGTTGCCAATCATGCATGTTTTTTTGAATTGCATGATTTGGCAGCTGATGCACCCGCACAATAGTGGATGGTCATATACTCTTATGAGAATTTGGGGTAGCCCTTTAGGTGGCGATCTAGTGTCGTCACGAAAAAAAAACTATTTGCGACAGTAGCCAAGCATCTTGACATATCAGTGCGTCATGTGTACCCAAGGCCATAATGGTTCAAACTGGATCATACTCCCTCCGTCCGGTTGATTGTGCAATTATGGGAAACGTGCCGTTCAAACTGTGTCAACTTTGACCAAATTTATAGTAAAAAGTATTAACATTTATGTCTCGAAATAAATTTATTATGAAAATATATCTCATAACCAATCTAATGGTACTTATTTTGTCTCATAAGAGTTAGTATTTTTTTATATAATTTTAATCAAAATTTGTGATGGCTGATTTCTCGGGATGCGAGAATTGCACGTTCATTGGGACGGAGGGAGTAATTCATACTGTCTTCATATGAACTTCTGTTTGCAAGATGCAGCAAACTTACGGTGGCGTGGCCTTGATGGATTGATGATGACAAAGATGCCTTTTGTTTCCTTTTGATTTGAAATCAGAGCATATTCAACAGAGATAAATATGCACCATCACCCTGTCTCCCTGGCACCAGAAGTTCTGGTGTTGTTAAAAGTTCTGAGATCATCCTACTTTAGACTTTTTTTCCCGCAATGGCAACTTTAGACTCGGACTTGGAAAGTTGAGAGTGACTTAAGAAAAAAAAATCAGAGGGAACGTTTGAAGGAAATCATGAGCATGAGCCATTTTTTTTCTTCGGTCCTTCTCCTAGTCCTAGAACACCGGTTACTTGTGTTGATCTTGTACTCTCTATCTGGTCGTAAGTAGTACTTGGCAGTACTCGGGAAGGTACTCCAAGTCGCATTAGTTTGATCAGCGGTTGCAGCAGGGAGCTGGGCGTCGATTCGATTTATTGACCATAACTGTCAGTGGAATTGTAATATGCCCGGATTAGAAGATACCGTTGTTGAGTCACTGTCAGTCGCGTGGAGGGCGAATCGTCCTTGCCGAACGAGCAAAGGCAACGCGGCAACGCGCGCGGCCGCCGGCTGTCCTGACTTGAGTGGCAAACATGTGCACATGCGAGGCCGACCGAGCGCGAGCAGGGAAAGCAAATGCAAGGCGACCGCTCGCCTGGATTCCTTCGACTCATTTGCCATTCTTTCATGTGACAGCTAAATTACTGGATGCTGCGTGATGTGAAATGGAGATGGCGAAGTAGGAGGGAGAGGAACGAGTCGAGGCTGTCCGTTCTCTTGTCTTCGTTTCTCTCTGTTGTCTGTTATGCTGGCGACTTGATTTGTTAGGGGAAACAAATTGGGAGAGGCAATCATGCCCAAATAAATGATTTCCCTTTTTTTTAGCCCCTGCACCCCAAATGGCCCAACGACTCAGGTGTTTGATGCAGTGACTAAAGTTCAGAATATGTCACCTCGAGTGTTACATGAGTGTCATATTAGGTGTTTGATACTAATAATAAAACTAATTACAGAAGCCGTGACTAATTTACGAGACGAATCTATTAAACTTAATTAATCCATTAGTAGCACATATTTACCGTAGCACCACATTATCAAATTATAGACTAATTAGGCTTAATAGATTCGTCTCGCAAATTAGTCTTAATATATACAATTAGTTTTGTAATTAGTCTATGTTTAGTATTCCACATTAGTGTTTAAATATCCGATATGACAGGGACTAAACTTTAGCCCTTGCGAGTTGCTTCCCTCCTGCTCTCAACTAGAGTACTAGGGCATGTGCAGAGAGAACCACAGACAAAGGTCGTGAGCATTACATGGTTCGCCACTTTACCAGCATTCACACCACGAACAGTTTTTTTGTTCCGCGGTGCCCAAAAGTAGTGATGGCATGATGAAGAGCCGAAGCCACGATTTCAGAATTGGGAATGCCTAAGCAAAGACCAAAAATAATTTCAGATTTTACCTATGATTTTGATTAAGATAGAAAACAAATTGAACATTCAAAATCTTTCCGGGCTTCACTTCGAGCTGTTTTGTGGGTGTGTGGCCTCCTGGCTAGGCTAGCCATCGACAGGCAGCGGCCGGGCTGCAGGCAATGCCTTTGAGGCCGAGCAGCGAGCGTTGTTACGTTGGGTGGACAGCCGAGGGCCCCTGTCAGCTGGAGGATCCACCCCTAGGGCAATAGGGTGCTGCCGCGCGGGGGTGCCATCGTGCCGAGTTGGCAGTGGCCAGGATCGGCAGAGTCGCTAGGGTTCCCTCTTCAACGGTTCGACCTCTCGCAATCTTCCAGACTCGCAACGGCACGTAGAGACAGCTAAGTATCAGACGGAACAGAGCAGAACGTGGGATTGAGGAAGGGTAAGGATAGCTAGGCTAGCATCTAGACGCAGCTCTCGCGCCTCGTGCATGCATTGTATCCCACACACTCCGTCCCATTTCTAACCATCGCCACCGTCTGAAACTGTGGCCTGCACCCATCCCGCGCCTCGCATGATGGAACCACGCCCATCCCGCGTCTGTACAGCGGAACCGCGACCCACATCCACACGGCGGAACCACGACCCGCGCCCACTTGCCCCGCCTACGGATGCACACCGCGAAGGCGTCTGCAGGCCTCATGCGCCGACACATGAACCACAGCAGCGCCTCAGCAGCAGCAGTAGGTGGACGGTCGCCTACAACACCCGATCTACTTTTTAAACATCCAGATGAAACACTTGCAACATAAGTCCGAAACAGATGAAACACTTAAAATATGCGCTTGAAACAAGCGTCTGTAGCCACTGCAACACGGCAACACCAAGATCTACTTTTGAAACATCCAGATAAAACATTTGAAACAGACGTCTTAAACACATGAAACAATTAGAACAAGGCTTGCAACATGCATATATTGCCATTGCAACATATGCAATATCCCATATCGATTTTTGCAATATTCAGATGAAACCCTTGAAATGCTTGAAACACGGCGTCAACTGCGGCCATGGCCTACTTGAGACTGCGGTAGCCAACAAGCTAGGGTCCAGGGGGAATGTCGAGGGCAAACGGCCCAGATGCGCAGGCCTCCTCTTCCTGCCGCGGTGTCCTCGGACAGCCACGGGAGAGGAAGTCCGGCAAGGCGCTGACCTCCTCCTAGTGGCATGGGGGTGGTAGTGGCATGGTGCCCGCCATGGTCACGATGGGCAAGTTGGATGGGGGCGCGCGGGTGGATAGGGATGAGCCACAGGATGGTGGCGCGGCGTGGCAGGGGAAAGGATGCGGCATGTGCGGGGGACGGGCGCGCGGTGGGGGAAGGGGCGCGCGTAGGGCATAGTGCAGCAGGGATGCGCGGTGACGCCCGACAGCCAGATGTGAGTGCAAGTGGGGAAAAAGCACGTCTGTTGGGCCTATGCGCTGCGCAGGCCCAAAAAATACAACGTCGATGGGGTTGGACGCCCGTGACCAAACATTAGCGATTGAGGAAAGGCTAGATGGCACTGAAGCCTGGGCCGTCAAGTGTGGTCAGTGGGGAATACGTGGGTGTGATAGGTAAATGGGCCAGGTGGGTGCTGAGTGGGTTGTGTAGTAATTTTGAAGCTTAACTATATATATTATACATGTGTATATACCTACTAATATTTCTCAAAAAAATACCTACTAATAACTACTTCCTTAAAAGGGGGTTGGGTGTGCTCGGGAATACCCAGCATAATGGTAAGTCCGCCCCATGGAGAGCAATATGTTTGTAGATGTTATGAGTGCGAAAATTGCCATATTATGCTCCGCTTGAACTTATTAGTCCGGCTTATCAGTCATGGTATTTTATTTTCTCTCACAACAAAACATCATCAGTCGGCTTATCACCCACAAAAACCATCAGCCGAACAGCTCCTTAGTTGTGGAACCTGCAAGTTTTATCTTTGAAAGTGCAATTACGCTTTATGCCTCCATTTCATTTTTTAGTGCTATGCGATGAATAATTCAAAATATGCTGGTAATTTATGTAGAATTGATTTTTTCCTAGAATACATTTAAACAATTGAAGTGAACATGTGGACCCCACCACCATGTTTAGCTTTGAGGACTCGATGGAAAGAAATTAACTCCTGACCCCCACGTCATCTCGGAGAGGCGATATGGGGGCGATTGCACCTCCCCCCATCTTTCACCACCTTCGCAAGCTCAGATGGTCACCGCCGCTGCCTCGGTCGACGACGACGCAGGTGGCGGCGGCAGCATGTTACGGTCGGGAAGCGGCGACTGCTGCACGAAGCCCCTCCCCTACTTCTCCCTCTGGTCCTCTCATTTCTTCTCCCCTACCCCATACCCTTCCCTTGGTCCATCGTCTACTTTGCTCTGTGGATGGCTGGATCCATGCCGAATTTGGCCGGATCTGCGCATTGTCTACCGGATTTGCCTGAATTTGGTGGTGGTCGGCCTAGGCTCCAGCGGGCTCCCAGCGATGGTGGTCCTCCATGGTCAAAAGGTCCTATGGGGCATATTTGCCGGTGTCATTCTAGCTCGGCCTAGTGAAGCCCTATGTGAAAGGTCACAAGTTTGGTTTTGGTAATTGAGTGACAACCTAGGTGGACTAATGTGTTTAAATGTGCGATACATAGGAGATTAGTCTACAGGTGAATATGTAATGAAGGAGCTCATTGCATATGAGACATGACATGGAGTCATGTGACTTAGGTGGACAAGATCAAGATGAGACTTGGCTTGATGGACTCGTTGCAAGAGTGAAGGGCAAGTCGGAGGCTTTGAAGCGCTAGACCGCGTGGCGGGATGCTTGAGCAAAGACTTGGTGTCGATGGACCAACGCAATGGTGAAGAGCAAGTGAAGTCAAGATCAATGAACCAATATGGTCACGTAATGATATGAAGTGGATCATATCATTTATGATTGGTTGGTGCATGTGTTGCATCAACATCGAATGAGATGGAATGAGATGCGCAAGACAAAGGTATAACCTAGGGCATTTCATTTCACCGGTCATAAGTGTGTAGAGAAGTTGATGACTGGGTTTAGGATAGACGGTCGTACTATTAAGAGGGACAAACTTGTTTGCATATCGGTCATCTAGTGCCACTCGAGTGATCTAACTTTGCATTGTTGCTAGGATCGAGTGGTATAGCAAGTTGAGTGGCTAACTCCTTTAAAAAAATATTTGTGAAATGCTAACACACATACACAAGGTGGTGTTCACTTGGTGGTGTTGACATATTTGCAAAGGAGAAGAAGCTGGCGAAGAAAAGGTGTTGAAGGCGCTAGTCACGGGGTGACCGAACGCGTCCGATATCTGACTTAGGCAGCAGTGTTCCCTACGTGACCGGACGCGTCCGATATCAGTACCAAACACGTCCGGTATTCTAGCCTGACGTGATCAGCTGAGGCGCGTGACCGGACTCATGTTCGAGGACGTAACTGGACGCAGGCAGAACACTATTCAGCGTCCGGTCAATGGAGGTGTAACGCGTGGTGGTGTGTGACCTGACGCTGGCTGCGTCCGGTTAGGAGGACCGGACGCGTCCGGTCGGTCCAGGACGGCTCTGGGAGCTCTCTGGACTTGACCTGACACTGCCTCACCTGCGTCCGGTGGTTTTCAAGCTACACGTCCGATTGTTTTTGACAACGTGCGCAGCAGAGAGCCGTTGGGCGCCAACGGCTACTTTCGTTTGAAGGAGACATGTGGCAACGTGGAGGTGACCGGATGCGCCCGGTCAGTTCGCAGAATGCCCAGTGAAGGGGTAACGGCTCTATTTGTTCGTGAGATTATAAATAGGAGCCTTAGTCAGCCTTGGGCTGGTTGCGGAGCACCCTCACGCCTATGTGACTGTGTAGGAGTGCTTGGATGCCCTCTAACTCACTTGTGCTTGCAAGAGTACGAAATGATTGTGAGTGAGTGTGATTCTAGTGCGTTGCATTGTGACACTACAAGGATTCACCTCTAATGCCACGCCACATGATTGCAACACCACTAATTTGGTTGCCATTGGGGGTCATATTGCAACCTTTCCATAAAATGGTTGCATTATGTGCCTATAATGCAATGGACTAAATGTGTTGCGATATGTGTAGTTTGTCGTTGCAGCAAGCATGTGCTACTGCAACCATTTAAGAATTGTGTTACAATAAGATGGCATTATTGCCATGGCGCTTTGGAGTTGCATTAGTATTGATTTTCATTGCAATTACTTGGTGTTATTGCAACTATATTTTATTTGGTTGCTTTTGCTTGTAACTATTGCCATGGTTGTTCTGGGTTGTAATAATTTTCAATGGTGTTGCAATTGCTAGATGGTTATTGCAACAAGAATTTTGATTCGATGCAATAGCATGTTTCTATTGCCACAGTTTTTTGGGGTTGTAATAAAGTTTTGTGGCGTTGCAATTGTTAGATACTTATTGCAACTAGAATCCTTAATGGATGTAATAACATGTTACTATTGCCATGGTTTTTTTGTGTTGCTATACACTAATGTGTTCGTTGCAATAAGTTGTTCTGGCCAAAAGATCTGATACTCTGCTACGCTATGTGCATCATACAATCTTACTAAAATGTTTATGAATGAGAAATTGAAAATACTAGTAGTAATACAATATGTGTATCACACAATCATACTAAAACGTTTATCAAAGAGCGATTGAAAATACTAGTAGTAATACAACACCGAAGGCCAACTTCAGCGAAACAAAAGACAAAAGCGCCAATAGAGGAACATATATAGTGGTTTCCATCATCATATCACTATGATAAATTTACATTACTTCATGCATACCAAGTTACCGATTTCCAAGTTCCATACCAACTACCAGTTCTCATAGATAGATATATGGGAAAAGGTACCATAGTTGGCTGTAAAAAAATTTACTGATGAGTCCAATATACGGAAAAAAGTTTTCATTATTTACTATTATTACTCCCTCCGTTCTAAATTATAAGTTGCTTTGACTTTTTTGGTACATCCATTTTACTACGCATCTAGATATAATAATATGTCTAGATACATATCAAAATGGATGAACAAAAAAATCAAAGCGACTTATTTGGAACGGAGGGAGTATCATTTAATTCTGTAAATACTTTTTGGACAGGTACGTCTGCAGTAAAGTTAGTTGTATTAATTACTGAGACGGTTGATCTCTGAATGAGGCTATTTTTTTTTATTATTAACATTTGATTATGTAAATAATTCCATCCATACCCATGTAAAAGTCAGATGTGCTAATTATTCAGGCATCCGTTCTCTAGATGAGGTTTTTTATTACTATTAAAATCATTGGATTTTATAAATAATTCCAACTGGCTCCTTGCGCGTTAAAGTTGATTGTCCTACTTACATGGGCAAATTATTGTAATGAACAATTGTAAGGGCACTGAAATTTATGAGGCATGGGTGAGAATTAATAGTAAGAGTTTCAGTGCGGCTATATATACTATATATACAAAAAGACATTGGTCCGATGCAGAGAACTATAAAGCAAATATATAGTCAGAAAGTAGCAGATGACTGGTAAACTAGGTACTCCCTCTGTCCTAAATTATATGTCGTTTCCGGTTTTTGTGCCAGCAAGTTTGACTCGATTTATATAAAATGCGTGCAACATTTATATCTCCAAATAAATTTATTAAAAAACTAGATTCAAAGACCTTTCCAATGATACTAATTATATACCATAAATATTAATATTTTTTTAATATATATTTAATTAAAGTTGTTTCTCGGGAAGCGTAAAACGACAAATATTTAGGGACGGAGGGAGTAATTTTGAACCCTTATTATAGTGGGCCAAACAAGAGATAGCTAGTGGCAGCAAAAGTGAGCCATGCTATCACACTTTCTGATTCAAAATGGGACGCCAGATTCGCGATACAGTTTGATTGACCAGTTAAAGTTCTGATGGCATTGGTGGGGTAGAACAACATGTAGTAGAGCAAGTCAGCCCACAATTCAGATGAACTTCCTGTGTGTTAACAGCAGTACGACTGAGTATGTATGGAGTCTAATATATGGTCTCAAATTAGTAGGCTGGGACTGTTACAGGGTCAATTGGGGAGGATAATGTCATCTGTTCACCGTTGCAGCCGGAGCTCATCCTCAAGAAGCCTGTTTAGGAGATTCCCCATGTATATTAGCAACCTATTTGACAGAATTTTGACACGTTCTGCATAACACAGTGATGCCATGTCTATTAGCAAGCAAAGTATGATAATAGCAATAATGAAAGTGAGCTCTGTAGTTGTGTACATCAGACTAAACTACCTACAAAGGCAGCTAGAGCTATAAGTATGTAAGTTATCTATACATGTAATTTCAGTTTATAAGACAAGATTGTCCTAACGATAGAAAATTGCATATAGTCTCCTGATGTATAAACTAAAAGGTGAATGGTAAATAGATCCTATTGAAAATATCAAGGACAGTATATATAAAATCAGTCTTCTTATCAAGGACAGTATATATAAACCAAATATGCAAGAAATAATATGTTATTTCTTTCTTTGAATTATTTGATATACTTTTGAGAAAATAGCATAATAAAGGAAACAGACAAAAAATATGTACAAGTAGAAGTTCAAGCTAAAATGCAGTACACATAAAACTGAATGTACACTAAATACCAACATATATGCAGTAGCAGACTAGAACTGAACATCCAAACGCCGATTCTGCACGCCGAGGACATTGCCTCCGCTGCTGTTGCTGGGGAGATCCACTACCACTGAGGACTAGGAGGATGTCACCTGTAATGCGCGATCTGGTAGAAAAATATGCTCAGAATGTAGATTGACTAGTCTGTACTGCCAACTAAAAATACTATACAAATAATTCCTGCCCAAATTGCAAATTGTCAAATGAAAAGAAACTCTCAGTGTGTAATTATGTATCATAACCTGTTTGATTTGCTTGTTGGATGGATTGGATGAAACCTTGCCTTGGCACGGAGATTACTTAATGAAGGCACTCCTGGACTCCCTGCAGATCAGCAAAGCCAATCTCACTGGAGAAATAAATATCCAGAAAATATGTGCAGAACAGAAAAATATACTGTACTTTTGTTATAGATAAAATGCTACCAGGATTGATCAAAGTATCTTACTATTTGATTACTACTGCACGTGCATACTGAAACCATGATGGAAACAGATGCATTGGGATCACGTTACAGCCTTACAAAATGAAGAAAAATTTGCATGTCACCCTTGAACCCTTCCTTGCATAGCGGCACAGACACAGTTCTTTCTGCAGTTTTCCTCTATTTTACCCCTGTCGAGGTTCCATCTGCAGCGACATGTATGCGGATGTCCAGATGCCAACGTTCAGTGGCATGCATACTAAGATCTGAGGCAGTCGAAGAACGGGATTGACGAAACCATTAAGCAGGTTGAAAGAACGACAAGTTAGGAGGAGGAAGAGGGATACCGGTGATCTCACTGGAGGGATACCGGGATCAATGGTGGTGAATCGGTGTTCTGGAGCTCCGCGGCAAAGGGCAAGCCGTGCTCCTGACAATGGCGGCAGACGTGGCGCTCGTGTTTGACGCTGTCAGGGATGGACGCACAGTAAGGAGGAACAATCTGCATAACACAGCTGATTGTTTATCAGAAATAATCGGAACTAAGATGCAAACACAGACGTTAGTCATCAAGTATCAGATCGAACACCTAAATCAGTTAGATTCGTTTTTTTATTATCTCAATCAGATCGAGGGCACCGGGGAGGGCCTAGTTGGTGCTGCAGCGGCATAAGTCGGAGCAGCGGAGCGGATTTGGGGGCACCGGCCCTCCCGCACCGCTACGAGGTGGTTTGCTTGACTCCGCTCCTAGCTCCTTGGAGCCGGTCGCCTGAACTCCTTCCGATCCGCGGTGCCCGCCCTGAGCGCGCACGGCGCCATGCATAAGATTGCCGCTGTGGAGGGGTGGATGATGAGGTGCTGGAGGCGTGGGAGATGGATGTTGGCGAAGATGTGGTCCAAGGAAACGAACGGGTTTTGGAGGTTCGTGAGAGGCTGTGGAAGGGAAAAAAAAGGCGCGGCAGCAATGTTTTGGCGGCGGAGGAGATTTAGAAGCGCGAGGGAGAGGTAACGCGCGGGGCGCTGTTTTAAAATTGTTTAAGTAAAAAAACACACAAAAAAATATAAATTCTAGAAAATGCATTATTGAATGCAAAGATAATTAATCATTTTACATAAACAACCATATAAAATCAAGGTTAAATTATGTTTTATCAAGTAAGTTGTATTGGTAATTTGTTGTATTTCATATTAATTCACTAAATTATGTTCGAGTAGCTAGAAGTTGACCGACTTGATCTCCAGTTCGATCCTTATAACTATGATTATAAGAATAATAATTGGAGTAGTATAGTCCCGTTGTCTCTGTTCTTCCTTCCGACCACACCCATTTCGACCACTCCTCTGTCTTCTTCCTTCCACCCCCACCCCCTGCTACTTCGCTCGATGCATGTTGCTCAACACCCGTGTAACACCTCTGGTGTTACTAGCGTACTTAGCATGCGATTAAGGTCTAAAAGAAATTAACAAAACAAATTCCGTGGGTTTTAAAATTTCAAACGCACATAAAATGATAAGCGAATTTCTATAAATAAAAATAAAACATCAATTGAATGTAGTACTTAATAAAATTTGAAGCGCAAGTCTAGTAGATGAAAACGCAACTTTTGTTCCGATAAATAAGTGATCAATAGCATAACTGGTAGCTCAAGAATTGATTTGGAAATGGGTTCCAGCTCCTAGAACTATAATGACCAAGTCTGAAAACCTAATGGTAATGTCGCTTTGGCATTTAAATTTTGATTAAAATTCGTAAACACTAGATCTATGTTTTTGCACCGATAATTGCACCTTTGCGAGTACTTTAGCACGGTGTAGTTCGTAGGGTGGAGTGATGTTGAGTGGTTACTCCAAAAATGGCCGGAAGTTCCTTAGAACGAGCTGTAACCTTGTGGTCGATGCTCTGTTCGTGAGCCAGCGTCAGCACGACGAACCCGTTTTGGCATCACTCCATCTCCCTCTCTGGTTGTCCTTTTGACGTGCTATTTGTTTCTTTGGGAAGCTGTTAGGGCCATCTTGAGGGCAGAGGAGTTGGTTTAACCTCAACCAAGACGGGTAAGTGTTGGTACACGCTTTAAAATCCGTGCATAGCACGTTGTCGGTCGTTCGGCCGAGGTGTGCGCGGTCACCACGTCATTTTACTCGGCGTTGCCTGGCCGAGCCGCACCCCGTGCACGCGCACCACCGTGCGTTGGCCGGCCGAGGCCGTCTTGGTCTGACCGTGGCGTGGTCGCGCCTTGGCCACTCTGGCCGCGGCACCTGCTGCCAGCCACGCGGAGCCGCTGCTGCTCGCGCGCGCGTTGAGTGGCCACCGCTGGCCCCGCTGCCCTCCCCTGTGCTCACATGGCTGCCTCGTCTTGACGTGGCTCTACCCAGCGGTCACGCCACGCTATCCCTTTACCACGTTCCGCCAGGGCGAAGACTGACCGAGCCGTCCTCACCTTTCCGTCTTGGTTTTTCTTCCCTGTCACCGTGGCCGACGGGCCGCACCATCGCTTACGGCAAGGAGACCAATTCAAGGCAAGTTTTCACCTCCACGCCTTCGCCATTAAGTGTGTTAGACAACCAACCCCACTCCGCCTAGAACCGTGCCCGGACAAGCCGCAATTTTGGAGCTCTTCACTCTCAGTGTCGATAAAGCCGAGCCATGCCATTACCAAGGGCAGCGCTTCCTTCGACCATCTCGAGTCGAATTGGATGCACCAGTAGACTCGCCTTGAACCCCTCTTCCTCCCGCGCACCTTAGTCGAGCTCCTGCCGCTACCCTGCCGCCGGTGACACGACCGTGTCATCACAGAGCGCCGCCGCATGGTGCGGGCGCGCGTGGTCAGGTCACCTCGGCAGTTCTCCACCTCGACCATCGGCACTGCTGGCATCCGGGTAAGTCATGGATACTCGTGCGCCATCCCTACCGCTCTCGGGCCGCCTAGACTCGCCGGAACGGCCTCGCCACCATGGTGAATGGCCGCTCGCCGCTACAGCTCGCGTGCGTGCGTAGCTCAGTCCCCTGTGGTCACCTAGCGTCACCGTTTGGGTTGTAGGTGGTGGTCGACCGTTTAGCAGGGGCATAGTGGGCCCCAGATGGCCGGCGGGACCGTCCGATGCCGGCCGGAGCCGCGCCGGCGGGCACGGGGGCGTCGGGGACCGGCTCAGGGAGAAGAAAAGATTGTTGGGGGCGCTTCGTGCATAAAGTGTCTCTGGTGCAATAGGGACCTGAGGCTCCGCGTAATAGCCCTTTTGTTCAGGGGCTCTTCTGCAAAAAGAGCGACCTCGCGCGCGCTGTGGGCCAGTTGGGCCGGCCTGCTGTCGCCTGACCCGTCCCGCGTGGGCCGCATCCGGGTGCTAGGCCAAATAGTGGGCGCCGGCCCGTTGCTTTAAAAGTATATCTTTCAATTGTTTTTCCTTTTTCTTTGTTGCTAGGAACTTGTAAATTTAATATCTAAATGTATAGGAGTCCAAAAATGGTGAAACCAATTTTGTTAGTTTCCTAAAATCATGATCTAGATAAAGGTGTAATTGGTTCATGTAGATTTCTACTATTTTTAGGCTTGCTCTAATTAATTCGAGGCGTTTAATATTATCAAACATGAACTTGTAAGAATTGTTATGAATAATCAGTGATAGTATTAACGCTGAAAATTTTATAGTAAGCTAACCATAATGTTAGTTGTCCACTGTAATTTTTGTAGCTCCAAAATAATTAGTTTTGTTAGGTAGCTAATAAACCCTAGTTTGTATATATATTAAATCGACGAAACGAAAAGAGCAACACCCTGGGTTGTTGGGAAATAACGCTTAAGTCGATAACATAGATACGAAACCTAGTTCGTTAGCCATAAGGTTAGCTCGTTAGCTTGAGAGACGAAATCGTATGATACGAGGTTGCGATTGCCGTCGATTATTTACATTTCTATGTCGCATCTCCGAATATTATAATAGGAACAATGACGGAGCGTGAAGTCTTTTGGAGCAGCGGAAAAGATGGTGTCCTGATGACCGTGTCGCCGTGATGGAATGCTAACTTTTGGTTATATCTTAATTCCCATCCAGGCAAGCCCCGGTGCATAACCCTTATTTTACAAATTATTATATATATATATATAGGTTGTGCATTTACGTTGCAGGAGTTTTATGATATCCACATGCATATATATATATCTACCCATGAGTCTTACTAGTACAGGATCGTGTAGCTGTTTTGCTTAGGTTTATCGGTAGCGTGAGTAACCTGTCGTTACTCACAATAGGTGGTTATTATTATTATTATTACCCTAATGATGAAATGATGGAAAAGGAAATGGTGACCGGGCAGGGATATGGTATGGGTATTGGTGGGTGTAACAGGTTATGTCCCGCGGCCACGGGGCATAGCTTGGTTGCACTTTTTCCCTGTCCGTGTCGATTAAGGACCGTTCGTTGCACTGGATCCCCGGTCAAGTCACAGATTTATTATCCCGAGCATATACTAGCGGATGGGGGCTAGGAAGACTTGTTACTCTCTTGTCATGGGCTCCGGCTCTTTCCGGACCGACTGATTGGAGGCGGGGATAGGTGGAGGTCTTAGCACCGTATTGAGGCCGGGCCTCAAGTACGGGAGCTAGGAGTCCAAGTTTGGACGGGGACCTGGAAACCTGTGACAGGAGGGGAACGGGTTGGTCTTGCTTGTGCCTGGGGTACAAGCGAGGCGTGTGTTTTTCGGGGTACCCAGCTGGGCACATTGATTCGCGAATCGCCGTTTCTACGTGACGGTACGACTTGACTGCACTCTAGCACCGTAGTAAGAAATGAAAGATGAAAGACGAAAGATGGAAAAATTGGTTCTGATGGCTCAACCTTTGCTTGAAAGTAGAACAGGTGCTTACCTAGAATGGTTGGTTAATACACTACTGATAACTGCTAATAAAAAGTAAATATAAGGATGCACCTTTAGTAATGCTTCCTGCAGTTGCAATAACCCACAAGCCAGATAGCCTTGCATACCCTTGGAGTCTTTTCTTCTGACGGGTAAGTCTTGCGGAGTACAATTGAGTACTCAGGGTTTGTTCTACCCTGTTGCAGGTAACAGGTGTTTGAAGCTGACAGTTGTGTGTGGAAACCTCCTGGTGGGCTCAGTGGGGATTTCCTTTACGTTGCGGATGTAGGGTTGATTTATAACTCTCACCAAAAATGTTTCACAAGGGAAAGATTTACCACCTGTTATCATTTGCTGTATATAAATGTTCATCATGATAATTTTAACTCATCATCAAATGGTTTCATTTCCGCTGAACTTTGATAATATTTTATATTCCGCTATTATAATCAAATAATGAATTACTCTGATGTTGTACTAAAAGTGATATATGAAATGGTAAAGTTGTTATAAGCTTTATCTCTCATTTATGATCCTGAGGTAAAATGTGGACTTTCGAGTTCTCCCGTTGGGTGTGCTCGACGGAATCGCAGAGTTTAGTGCTCTCTCTTGGGTACTTAGTGTCTAATGGAAGATAAGTACTCTTGGGATGACATTAAATTAGGCGGTTCTGCCACAGGTGGTATCAAAGCATAAATGGGGAAATAAAGCTTCAAAACCCTTTTCTAAATTAAAATTTGACAACACCTTTTTGCAAAAAGTTAGGACGTTTGCATACGAAGTTATATAAGTAGCCCTATTACTATAGTTAAGTCTCCGGAATAAGTTTAAGTAGGCTTTCGTCCGGTAAGCTAACTGGTGTGTAGCATGCGGTCCTAAAGTCAGACGTGCTGTTTTGCTATAGTCATCGTGCGAGTCCTACTTGCAGGTGCCCTGTTTCTAGGTACCACGCGTCCCTGTCCCGGAGTTACTGTTGTACAGTGGCTTCATGTTTCGCGTTCACTCGTGCTTCACGGCTGTCGGGGCTTACGTTTTCGGCACTCCTTCTGCGCCCTTGTCGGACCTCTGCCCTGCAACCATGCTAGTCTTTATGGCCTCGAACACCGCTCGCCTCGTGTGCGTAAAAATCCTGCTATTTTACTTTACTGATCCTCGTGCAGGGCTCGAGGGTGGCCTGCGCCAGGACCACTGGCTGCTCTGCCTTTTTAAGGGGGCAAGCCCAGCCACTTGGTGTCACCACCCAGTGCATTCCAGCTCGCTTAGCCCTTTTCTCTTGAGCAAGCTTCTCCTCAAGCCTTCCTTGCAACCACCACCCACCTAGGATGGCAGGAGTCTGGGTTAGCAGCTACTGCTTGAACACCGAGGGTTTTCCCAAAATCCTGTATGCCACCCTGCAAAAACTCGGCGTTCGGGAGCGTCCCGAGTATGAGGGCCGTGAGTACATGAAGCGTGGCACTGAGCGGTGTAAGGTCACCGTCTACATTGGCAAGAGTGAGGAGTTCCCCGACCTCACGGAAGCCTGGAATGTGACTGCAACCGGGTTTCGCTTCGGCGACACCTACCAGGTTGTGGCCCGCAAAGCCTTGCAACATCTCTGTCAGATCTTTGAAGGGCCCATTGCTCGTACCCCCATGCGGTTCTTTCCCCCTTGGGATAAGAATCGGCGGGTATGGAGGGCTTGCATGGAGGCTTTGCATGGTCTAGACGTGCAAGAGGACAACCCGACCTTGGTGCACCTGACCTCGTACTTGCTTGCCCTGGATGAGCAGTATGACCGGCAGGCCTCGGAGCTAAGGGAGTGCCTCCACCGAGCTGAGGAAGCCGAGATCTTCTCTAGGATGCTCGAAGTGCAGCTTGCTGAAGCTCATGCCAATCTAGCAGCCGCTGAGAGTCGAGAGGCTGCCATGGCGGAGGCCGTCAAGGTGGACCAAGACCGTCATGCCCAGGAGCTGGAGGACGCCTATCTTGCCACAAGGGCCAAGCGTAGGACGCTCGCCACGGAAAGGCAGGAACCCTTAATCCTGGAGGGGATCCCTGTCCATCCGCTGGAGCGAAGGAGAACTGGTTTTGCAGCACCTCCACCCACGGAAGCCTCGGAAGTAGAGTCATTGTTTCCCCTCACCCAGCCACCACCACAAGAAGGAGCAGATCCACAACCTAGTGCAGCAGAAGAACCCCAGGAGCCCAGGAAGGAAGCCGTTTGGGCCGACGAAGTAGATTAGTTGTCCTAGGGGAGATGTAATCGTTGCTAGTAGTGCTTTTCATCGTTGTTCCCTAGTGTTGTAATCTTTCCGTTGTACCGCATCCGTAGTTGTTAAGGCCGCCTGGTTGTACGTTCGAGCGCTGTGTCGAGTGTGGGAGAGTGAATGTCTGTATGTTGCACCCGTGTAAGGCCGTTGGTAATGAGTGTTTGCTTTATCGGTTGTGTTTGTTACGTCGTTTTTCCTTAGACCTCGTTCGATTTGCTTAGGGTTCTTGAGACGACAATAAGCAGGTTACAAGGGGAACAACTGTTCTGATGCAACAGATCGGCCGTGATTGGAAAACAGAGGACACTGTATCACTAATTGTGGATGTCCCAGTAGAACACTTGAATTCCCTTGATTTAAATCCGCCTTGGGATTTACTTACTTGTTCCTTATTTTGAAAGGAACCCGTGTTGCCTGAATTTTTCCCTTACTCCTCTGATTCTGTGGTCTATGACCCCGTTGTTTTTACTGCGAGTAAGTTGGTAATAGTTACTTAGTTAATAGCTTATGGTGCCGCGACGGAACCGAGGGCCACCTGTGGAACAGCTGCCACCTGGTGACGCTGCTCGGCGCGCGCTGGTATCGAGGTTGTTGACCAAGTGCTTTTACCGAGTTACACCGCGGTATCGCTCTTGCTATAAAAATTCTCTTGGTAAAAATATTCTTGTGTTCAAACGGGAAATCCACAACGGGTTGATGGAATTGTGCTCTGTCAAAGTAACAAGGTTTTTGAAGAAAGGAAAAGAAGAAAGAGAAAAACAACAGGAAGGTTAGCCGCACGTAGGTCAGAGAAGTTGAATTGCCCGACTCGACGTCGTTCCTGTGACCGGTTTGACAATGCTACGCATGCCGGGTCGCTGTCACTGTGTGCCCTGCGGACGCCGTCGGTGGTGGGACCGCGTGTGTCGCTCCCGTGCGACCGCGGCGTTGTGCCGCACTCGCCTCGTCTTGTCGCACAGTACGCCCCTCTGATCCCGGCACCCGTGTCGGCTCTCGGTTTTCGCTCTTGTTCCCGTACCGGACCCCCCTCTCTTTCTTTTCCTTTGGGGCCCCGTTGCTCGCACGCCGCCTGGTCGAGCGAACCCCATCCCCTCCTTTCTCCTTTGCCCCACTCAAGCTCGCACAGGGAGCGCACTATGGCCGACGCTCTCCCCACCTTGTGACCCCCCCAGTGATTCCCATCTCCTCCGCTTCCGGTGCACTGCATCACCACCTCCGTCCACCAAGCTTTTATAATGCCACCTTGCTTGCTCCTCCTCCATTCAACCCCCAGATCTAGAGTAGAGCTCATAGTATCAACTTCCTCCGTCAGCGCTCAGGTAGAAGAAGCTCAGGAAGCCGTCGGGAAGAAGTGGTTGGAGGCTGAGCTACGAGATCCAGCCGTTGCTCGCAGATCTAGGGTTCCTAGTCAGAGGCAATGGTGTAACTGGAGAAGAAAGGATCTAGTTTCTGTTGGAGAAGTTCAAGTTCATCCCTGGTTAGTTTAGGTTTAGAGTTAACGATGATCTTTGTACCAATCTCCAATTTCTGGCTTTGTTGGGCATACGCCATGTTCTGGATAATCGTTTTCCTATTGCTCTTCCACTGTCCCCGTCTTCGTCGGTTTCTAGAGAGGTTGTGAGTTGTATTAGAGTTGTTCTTAGCCGTGCTATCTCTAGATTCCAGAGTGGTTTAGCGTTTGAAGTCGTGTAACCTCTCATGTAAGCTCAGATCTGTGAAATGTAATCGTGCTTCCCTCTTTTGTTTCTTGTTCCGGATCTCGGGACGAGATCCTTTTTAAGGGGGGAAGGATGTAACACCTCTGGTGTTACTAGCGTACTTAGCATGCGATTAAGGTCTAAAAGAAATTAACAAAACAAATTCCGTGGGTTTTAAAATTTCAAACGCACATAAAATGA
This sequence comes from Saccharum hybrid cultivar R570, assembly GCA_038087645.1. Taxonomy (NCBI): domain Eukaryota; kingdom Viridiplantae; phylum Streptophyta; class Magnoliopsida; order Poales; family Poaceae; genus Saccharum; species Saccharum hybrid cultivar. Next base: position 15,554,552 of record JAQSUU010000259.1, read on the forward strand.
TAAGCGAATTTCTATAAATAAAAATAAAACATCAATTGAATGTAGTACTTAATAAAATTTGAAGCGCAAGTCTAGTAGATGAAAACGCAACTTTTGTTCCGATAAATAAGTGATCAATAGCATAACTGGTAGCTCAAGAATTGATTTGGAAATGGGTTCCAGCTCCTAGAACTATAATGACCAAGTCTGAAAACCTAATGGTAATGTCGCTTTGGCATTTAAATTTTGATTAAAATTCGTAAACACTAGATCTATGTTTTTGCACCGATAATTGCACCTTTGCGAGTACTTTAGCACGGTGTAGTTCGTAGGGTGGAGTGATGTTGAGTGGTTACTCCAAAAATGGCCGGAAGTTCCTTAGAACGAGCTGTAACCTTGTGGTCGATGCTCTGTTCGTGAGCCAGCGTCAGCACGACGAACCCGTTTTGGCATCACTCCATCTCCCTCTCTGGTTGTCCTTTTGACGTGCTATTTGTTTCTTTGGGAAGCTGTTAGGGCCATCTTGAGGGCAGAGGAGTTGGTTTAACCTCAACCAAGACGGGTAAGTGTTGGTACACGCTTTAAAATCCGTGCATAGCACGTTGTCGGTCGTTCGGCCGAGGTGTGCGCGGTCACCACGTCATTTTACTCGGCGTTGCCTGGCCGAGCCGCACCCCGTGCACGCGCACCACCGTGCGTTGGCCGGCCGAGGCCGTCTTGGTCTGACCGTGGCGTGGTCGCGCCTTGGCCACTCTGGCCGCGGCACCTGCTGCCAGCCACGCGGAGCCGCTGCTGCTCGCGCGCGCGTTGAGTGGCCACCGCTGGCCCCGCTGCCCTCCCCTGTGCTCACATGGCTGCCTCGTCTTGACGTGGCTCTACCCAGCGGTCACGCCACGCTATCCCTTTACCACGTTCCGCCAGGGCGAAGACTGACCGAGCCGTCCTCACCTTTCCGTCTTGGTTTTTCTTCCCTGTCACCGTGGCCGACGGGCCGCACCATCGCTTACGGCAAGGAGACCAATTCAAGGCAAGTTTTCACCTCCACGCCTTCGCCATTAAGTGTGTTAGACAACCAACCCCACTCCGCCTAGAACCGTGCCCGGACAAGCCGCAATTTTGGAGCTCTTCACTCTCAGTGTCGATAAAGCCGAGCCATGCCATTACCAAGGGCAGCGCTTCCTTCGACCATCTCGAGTCGAATTGGATGCACCAGTAGACTCGCCTTGAACCCCTCTTCCTCCCGCGCACCTTAGTCGAGCTCCTGCCGCTACCCTGCCGCCGGTGACACGACCGTGTCATCACAGAGCGCCGCCGCATGGTGCGGGCGCGCGTGGTCAGGTCACCTCGGCAGTTCTCCACCTCGACCATCGGCACTGCTGGCATCCGGGTAAGTCATGGATACTCGTGCGCCATCCCTACCGCTCTCGGGCCGCCTAGACTCGCCGGAACGGCCTCGCCACCATGGTGAATGGCCGCTCGCCGCTACAGCTCGCGTGCGTGCGTAGCTCAGTCCCCTGTGGTCACCTAGCGTCACCGTTTGGGTTGTAGGTGGTGGTCGACCGTTTAGCAGGGGCATAGTGGGCCCCAGATGGCCGGCGGGACCGTCCGATGCCGGCCGGAGCCGCGCCGGCGGGCACGGGGGCGTCGGGGACCGGCTCAGGGAGAAGAAAAGATTGTTGGGGGCGCTTCGTGCATAAAGTGTCTCTGGTGCAATAGGGACCTGAGGCTCCGCGTAATAGCCCTTTTGTTCAGGGGCTCTTCTGCAAAAAGAGCGACCTCGCGCGCGCTGTGGGCCAGTTGGGCCGGCCTGCTGTCGCCTGACCCGTCCCGCGTGGGCCGCATCCGGGTGCTAGGCCAAATAGTGGGCGCCGGCCCGTTGCTTTAAAAGTATATCTTTCAATTGTTTTTCCTTTTTCTTTGTTGCTAGGAACTTGTAAATTTAATATCTAAATGTATAGGAGTCCAAAAATGGTGAAACCAATTTTGTTAGTTTCCTAAAATCATGATCTAGATAAAGGTGTAATTGGTTCATGTAGATTTCTACTATTTTTAGGCTTGCTCTAATTAATTCGAGGCGTTTAATATTATCAAACATGAACTTGTAAGAATTGTTATGAATAATCAGTGATAGTATTAACGCTGAAAATTTTATAGTAAGCTAACCATAATGTTAGTTGTCCACTGTAATTTTTGTAGCTCCAAAATAATTAGTTTTGTTAGGTAGCTAATAAACCCTAGTTTGTATATATATTAAATCGACGAAACGAAAAGAGCAACACCCTGGGTTGTTGGGAAATAACGCTTAAGTCGATAACATAGATACGAAACCTAGTTCGTTAGCCATAAGGTTAGCTCGTTAGCTTGAGAGACGAAATCGTATGATACGAGGTTGCGATTGCCGTCGATTATTTACATTTCTATGTCGCATCTCCGAATATTATAATAGGAACAATGACGGAGCGTGAAGTCTTTTGGAGCAGCGGAAAAGATGGTGTCCTGATGACCGTGTCGCCGTGATGGAATGCTAACTTTTGGTTATATCTTAATTCCCATCCAGGCAAGCCCCGGTGCATAACCCTTATTTTACAAATTATTATATATATATATATAGGTTGTGCATTTACGTTGCAGGAGTTTTATGATATCCACATGCATATATATATATCTACCCATGAGTCTTACTAGTACAGGATCGTGTAGCTGTTTTGCTTAGGTTTATCGGTAGCGTGAGTAACCTGTCGTTACTCACAATAGGTGGTTATTATTATTATTATTACCCTAATGATGAAATGATGGAAAAGGAAATGGTGACCGGGCAGGGATATGGTATGGGTATTGGTGGGTGTAACAGGTTATGTCCCGCGGCCACGGGGCATAGCTTGGTTGCACTTTTTCCCTGTCCGTGTCGATTAAGGACCGTTCGTTGCACTGGATCCCCGGTCAAGTCACAGATTTATTATCCCGAGCATATACTAGCGGATGGGGGCTAGGAAGACTTGTTACTCTCTTGTCATGGGCTCCGGCTCTTTCCGGACCGACTGATTGGAGGCGGGGATAGGTGGAGGTCTTAGCACCGTATTGAGGCCGGGCCTCAAGTACGGGAGCTAGGAGTCCAAGTTTGGACGGGGACCTGGAAACCTGTGACAGGAGGGGAACGGGTTGGTCTTGCTTGTGCCTGGGGTACAAGCGAGGCGTGTGTTTTTCGGGGTACCCAGCTGGGCACATTGATTCGCGAATCGCCGTTTCTACGTGACGGTACGACTTGACTGCACTCTAGCACCGTAGTAAGAAATGAAAGATGAAAGACGAAAGATGGAAAAATTGGTTCTGATGGCTCAACCTTTGCTTGAAAGTAGAACAGGTGCTTACCTAGAATGGTTGGTTAATACACTACTGATAACTGCTAATAAAAAGTAAATATAAGGATGCACCTTTAGTAATGCTTCCTGCAGTTGCAATAACCCACAAGCCAGATAGCCTTGCATACCCTTGGAGTCTTTTCTTCTGACGGGTAAGTCTTGCGGAGTACAATTGAGTACTCAGGGTTTGTTCTACCCTGTTGCAGGTAACAGGTGTTTGAAGCTGACAGTTGTGTGTGGAAACCTCCTGGTGGGCTCAGTGGGGATTTCCTTTACGTTGCGGATGTAGGGTTGATTTATAACTCTCACCAAAAATGTTTCACAAGGGAAAGATTTACCACCTGTTATCATTTGCTGTATATAAATGTTCATCATGATAATTTTAACTCATCATCAAATGGTTTCATTTCCGCTGAACTTTGATAATATTTTATATTCCGCTATTATAATCAAATAATGAATTACTCTGATGTTGTACTAAAAGTGATATATGAAATGGTAAAGTTGTTATAAGCTTTATCTCTCATTTATGATCCTGAGGTAAAATGTGGACTTTCGAGTTCTCCCGTTGGGTGTGCTCGACGGAATCGCAGAGTTTAGTGCTCTCTCTTGGGTACTTAGTGTCTAATGGAAGATAAGTACTCTTGGGATGACATTAAATTAGGCGGTTCTGCCACAACCCGCTCATGGCGACACCACCCAAATCTGACGACACCTGGGTCCCGAGGCTCGAGTACTTTCACCTAGCACTCTAACGTCTCGTCTGAGTGGATTAATAGCCTCCACAGTATACCAAGTCAATCGAAACTCTCACATCTCGTCTAAGTGGACTAATACCCCATTTATTAGGCGGTTTAGATCCGGAGTCTTATTTCTAGCACTGAAATCTGAGTGGACTAGTGATAATTCTAGTCGAAGAACTGCTGTTGGGATGACCTTTCACGGGTGGCTTCTTCTGGTGTATCCATGCGTGCTTGTGGGCTGCTGAGAGCAACCGAGGACTTCCCTAGGGTGCCCGCAATCTATAAATATCTTTTAAACTTCCCCTTAATCAATTGTATTTGTACTGCCTAGTGGTAATTCTTCCAACTACAACCCTTGAGCGCGTAGGTTCAAGTCCTACCCTTGTGCAATATTTTTTGTTTTTTCTATGAACTTTTTGTACTGCAACACCGTGTGTAACTCTTTGTGTCCATTTTGTGTTTGAATCTCCTTACCAACTTGGTGAATATTTTAAAAACATTTGTACATTTATGTTATTTATGTCTGGTGTACTATCGGAATCAGCTTGTGTTTTCTTTGAGTGCTATGTAAGACTGTGTGGGGTAATCAAGGGCAATTCGTTGTTCCATGTTACATATTGGGCTTATGTATATGGGTAGTTCTGTGGGTAAGAAGCATCCTCCTCCCTCTCCACAAACTCTGTTTTTTTTAAAAAAAGACGGAGTTGAAGGCCAACTCGATCCAGGTGTTTTGTGGAGCCTCTAAGGGATACCCTAGAAACTCTAATTTTTTTTGTGAAACTACTTTATAGTGGAGTTGGTTTACCGCTAAGAAATCCAAAAGTTACCTCTTGGAAAACAAAATCCGTTAACCTAGCCTCTTCCCTCTACAAACACCCCTCATATTTTCTTCCTCCCACAGCCATTGGCCCATTCTCACAACTCGTCGCCCACAACTCTCAATCAAAATGAGTAGTTGAGCACTCGAGGCTGAGACCGAGTGCTGAAGCTAAGGAAACCGGTGTGTCATGAGACAGTTGGGATTCCCACGCTTAAGTCCTCACTCGGTTCCTGATCACACATACTTCTACTTCTTCTGCACATAGTTATAGGACTAAGTGATAGATGTTTCTATATGTCAAAGATGTATAGTCCTACTTTATTGAAATTGCATGAAATTTTTTATGGGATGCTTATGAGCAACCGTAAAGACTCTGATTTGAAATATTTGAATGGTTTACCATCTAGATTTCTTAGTCACTCTATAGTTGGCTACTTACTGATTCCATATGTATGCTCAAACAAAAACCTAAAATACATTCTTATGGTCAAGAATTGATTTTACTGTATTTTTGTTTATTCTTGTAAATATATAATAGATAAATTCTCTCTCTATTTTGAATTATAAGACACATTAATTTTTTTACATAGATTTTGGTATGTATTTAAACATAAGCTATATCTAGATACATAACAAAATTGATGTAAAGAAAAATCGAAGTAGTTATAGTCTGGAATAAAGAGAGTATTAGAGAGCATATATATGAAAAAAATTCAGAAAACTTTTAATTTGCCGCTCGTGAAACCCAAACTAGTGCCAAAAAGAATTGGATCTACTAAAACCCTGGCGCTTCATTTTTTTTCATTTCCCCGCCAGTTTCCCTATGCCCTCAGATTTAACAGGGAGCGGTTCTTCAAAGCCCAGACCAAAAACGCCAGGAACCCTAGGTTCAGCCTCCTCCGGCTGCCTGCGCGTCCCGTCCCCAGCCGCCAGGTGCACGACTGGAGCGGCGCAGCGCTCGCGACTCGCGAGTCGGCCCGTGTGGCCGTGCCCCCGTCCTCGCGTCGCGAGCCCCTAGTCGCGACTGGCCCGGTGGCCCTGGCCTCGCCCTCCGCGCCTCCGCGGCCGCCGGCCGGCTCCGCAGCTCCGCCTGGCGCCCTCGGGCCCGGCCAGCTGCCCGCCTGAGCCGTCCGGCCGGAGTCCGGCCTCCGCGGCTCCTCACTCTCCTCGCCGATGCAAAGGCCAGAGGCAGCGGCGGATGTGGGGCGGATCTTGATGGTGCGGCTGTGCGGGAGATGCAGCAGCTCGATGGCTTGGGATATGGTGGCGGCAGGGGACGCGGCTGTGACACCGGCGGCGGTGGCGTGGTGTGCGACATTAGCGCGGTAGTGGCGGACACCTGAAGCTCCGGTGTATGTGCCCCATCATCCACGGGTATGTGCCTTGGGCGGAAGGCCATCACCAAGGGCTCGGCTACCTCGCCGTCAGGCACCTCGACCTGAGGGAGCTCTTGCTCTACTGGTGCCTTCACGGATCTGGGGCTTCAACTCTTTGTCGTCAAGTGCTAGAAGCTCACCGTCATGTATCTCTCCTACACCATGGTGAGCATTGCAGGTTTCATGTATCCCTCCTACAGCATGTTAATCTTTTGGCCTTCCGTTTGCGTTTTGCAGAGTTTATAGACTTGGATTACATGTATCCATTCCGTAATATCTGCCTCCATTGTAAAGAAATGATTGATTAGTACTGATAGCACATCCAAAGGACGACTGAGATGCAAGAATGTGTACACTGTACCTACATAAAAAAGCGTATAGCACAACGTATGACACAGTGATGGTTTAATTGAATAAAGTGTAATCAACACCAAAGTAGTAACACATCTAGCACCTGCAATTGTAGTGTGTAGGGAATTAGAAAAGACAGAAGTTACCTCTACAGTTTCTGTGTCTGCTCCTTAGTTTCTGAACTCCAGCTTCCATCTCCTTTGTATATGCATATGCAATTAATTAAAAAACATTTACATGTGGCAGCAGCAGTGACCTTGGTGGAATGGCTCAGTGGCAGGCTGGCGGCAATGAGCAGCTCTTGCTGCTCAGTCCCCAGTCCCGGTGGGGACGGCCTGAGTGCTCCTCTTCCCACAGAAGCAACTGCACCGAGTTCCTGCTCGGCCTGGATGGACCAGGAGTTGAAGGGGGGAAGAGACTAGACAAGCATTCTGTGGTGTAGAAAAGGTATGTTGTTTTTCTCTAGGAAAACAACCTGAAAGGTGAAAGCGCATATACATAAAATTGTGAAAAGCATTTCTTTCTAATTGGTCAGGTTTCTTGATTTGGGATTATTTGTATGTGAAATGAATTTATATTTGTGATAAAAATATTCTGCTGTTCATACATTCAGATGGGACCTGGGAGGAAGCTGATGCCATCAGCCGCTGTAATTTATGTAGGACCAGGGGTACCTAAAGGAACTCATCATCTTCACGCCGGTCATCCAAGGAGGTTTGTTCCGGACACCCCTCTGCTTCTGCCCTGATGCTGATGATATCTTAGGCTTTGATGTTGCACACCAAGGTGATTGGTTCCATTCATCAACTGGCAATAGCCATTTCTTATAATTTCGGTGAAATATTTAAAGTTCAGGATATATATGCACTCTTAGCCTATTAGTCAATAGCCTGAATTTTGTTTTTCTCTTGACACATGATATAATCTTGATGTCATCATCAGAGAATTGTACTCTGACTGCAGAATCTAACTGTAAGAAACAATCTTTGTCATTTTAATCACTCAGATTGAACCTTACAGTATCTTAAAAAATGATTGAAAACTCATAATGAGTAAAAACATGATTTTGGCTGCATCAGTGTTTTTGTGAAATGAATTCATATTTGAGTTGGAGTGCTTTTTGAAAATGTAGAGTGCCTTGCTCTAATTCGGCAACAAAGAGTGGAAGTTTCATGAAATTATTTTCTTCATCACCTTATTGTATGAATTGTCAACTAAGATGTACCCGAAAATTGCAGCAATGGTTTTCAGTCAGAGGTGTTACTTAGATGTTAATAGATACTTTCTTGATTAATTTGTCTTAAGCTTTGTCTGAATTTAAAATGAACAAAAGTTCAGTATGCTGAGAGTGGATTTCGGCCTGCTGCTTTTACAATGTATTTTTACTGTTTTTAGGCAGCAGTGCAGCACCAAACCTCCCTCTGCTCTTTCACTTTGTGCCAACAGCAGCAGCCATCTCATGTCCCTGATTTGCAGGTCAAGTAGCAGCAGCAGCTAGCCCAGGAACAGCAGTTCTCGCTGCAGCGATTGTTCGTTCAGTAAGAGGAGTTGTGCTCTCTCTGCTCTGCAGGCTGGAGTTTACAGCATTAACCACAGCCCAACTCTGCTTTGTTCTTTGATTTCTTGTGACAAACACATTTTCTTTCCTTGCAGTAGCACCAGCAATATCTGTTCTGTAGATCATTAGCAGGTTGGCACAGCAGGTTGACAACACAGCAGAGCTCTCAGGTTTGCTCTGCTCCAGCTCATGTGCACTTGCATTTAGAGTTGCAGGTGTGGGTTCAGATTATTATGGGCAATGTCTTTTTCACACTACAGTAATTCAACCATTGCATTGCTTTGAATATTGCTCTTTTGTCTTGGGTGATATGCAGTGGCAAGCATATGCTTTGGTTTAACCAGTGTTCCTTTTGTCAAATATTTGAGTTGTAGTTACCTGTGTTAGAACAAGCTTAATTAGTCAACAATATTTTTATGTGTTCGCTACCTGCAGGGTGCATATGGTAGTTGTCAGTGCAGCAAGTTCTTTGTATTTATTCTCGGCAACTTCTAGGCACCTCTCTGTTGCTTTTATTTGAATCCATGCTTGGTAATTAGTGGTTTGGTTAGGCTTCTAGCTAGAGCTATTTTCAGTGAGTTATCTTGCTTCTGTTTATTACTTCTCAATTAGCTCTTGGTTTAATATTTCTCATATTAATTAGAGATTTGTGAGGCTTTGTAGTGATTCGTTTAATTTGTGCTTTGTCGTTTAGCTTTCACACTACTTTGAAAAATTCCTAATTGTTCCTAGGGTTGATATATCACTAGTTGACTTGTGTAACCTTGGTAATTAGAAGAGAGGTGTATTGATCAGGATATAGGCCAAGTTCTTCTCAGCGAAGACTTTTAGTTGGCTCCCATTTACCCCCGTTGGTGATTGTTTTTGTATATACCTGATTGTCTTGTAGGCTTGATCATATAGCCTTTTGATGGGGAATTTTACTTTTGAATGATTCTGTAAATTTGCAATTCTATTAGTCTTTATATTTAAGATTCCAAATTGCTTACTTCGTTGAGTCCATGTTGTTGTCTATACCAATGTTATCTTTTGCCTCTTTCTAATGTTAATGATTCTTTTCAGGAGCAAGATAGAGTTTGAGTGGAGCGCACGAGTGATGGGATGATCAACGTCAAGGCAACCATACCTTTGTTGTAGTGCTAGACATAGCTGATTACATTTCGATGTGATCAAACTAGCATAGTGTGTGTCAGATACTTTATGTGTTTCAGTTACGCGTGTGTTATCGACTAAGTTTGACATTGGATGATTTCTTTAATGATTTGTATGAACAAAGCATATTTTGGTTTAATGGATGTCTAAATGCTTCATCATATATTGTTCTGTGCACAATTAAGCTGCCAAGCTAAACGTTGTAATATGGACTATCAGCATAATCATTTGGCGTTGCAATATATGTTATAGCAATAAACAAACGTTGAGGCAAAGAACCTCATACTATGAAACAGTGGGTGTGGCACTAGAGTCTCCAAACTATAGCAACACAATAGTAAGCGTGGCAATAGAGGGTTCAAATATAGCAACCACAATATTTAGTGTGGCAATAGAGGGTTCCACCTATAGCAACCAAAATATTTATCGTGGCAATAGAGGGTTCTACCTATAGCAACCACAATATTTAGTGTGGCAATAGAGAGGCCACCTATAACAACCAAAACATTTGTCGTGGCAATAGAGAGTTCCACCTATAGCAACCAAATAGACATGTGTGGCAATAGAGGGTCTATTTATAGCAACCATAGAGATAGTGTAGCAATAGAGGGTCCATCTATTGCTACACTATTGATGTGTAGCAATATGGTCTATTGCAACACTCATTGTCGTTGCTAGTGTACCTATTGCTACTCTTTGGGTATGTGGCAACAGATATCTCTGGCAATGCCAGATGTGTTGCAGTAGTTACTATTGCAACACCTACGATGGTTGCTTGTACTATGGCTTGCAACACTTTATGGTGTTGCAAGAACACTCCATTGTGTTGCAATAGAGGAAAATCTATTGCAATACCAAAATAAAGTGTTGCGCCAACCTATTGCTACCGCATCAGTGGCAACGCCTCCCAACCAAATTTTTGTGTTGCAATTTTGTCTATTGCAACACTTTTTGGCCTATTGCAACACTTTTAGGCCGTTGCATCAGGTGCAAAACCTTGTAGTGTGAGATTGCATCGAGTGGCACTAGGTGTCCGAGTTACAAGCTGGTGGTGCTTGTTACTCTTGGAGGTTGCCACCTCCTAGATGGCTTAGTGGTGGTCTCCGTCGAAGCACGCAAAGAAGATTGTGCGGTGCTCCGAAAAAGTAATTGTGAGGGGTGTTGTGCTCGTCCCGCGGAAGCCGCGAAGAGCAACTCTAGTTGAGCGTGTCATTAAGCTACCCTCACTTGTAGGTAGGTTCTTACGGTGCCCTACATGTAGGCTTGGAGGGTGATGCCAATTAGCCACTGAACCACCAAGTGAGCGGTCGACACAATGAGAACTAGCTTGGTGGCAACCTAGTGAACCTCGGGATAAAAATCACCGTGTCATCCTTGTCTTCCCGTTGGTTTGCATCCCCTTTACACAAGCTTGTATTTACATTCATATATATTATGCTTGTGTAGTTGCTCTTGTAATTAGTTAGCTTGTGTAGCTTGCTAGTTACTTTCTTGCTTGTGTAGCGTATAAGTAGCTCTTGCATGACTAATTCAGTTTGAGTAACCTTGTTAGTCACATTGTTTAGTTTGTGTAGCTAAGTAATTTGTGCTCGCTAATTTGGCTTGTGTAGCCTGGTTATTGAGCATCGCTAGTGAGCTTAGGTGGCTTTGTGCTTTTGCTTACTAGATTGTGTAGGTGCTCCTCGGTTTGTTTAAAGTATTAATTGCATAGATTTGTGTGACCTTGCAAACTAGAATTGAATAGGCAAGCACTAGCTAGCCCGGCACCTTTGCTGTCTCTTTAGAATCTTTATAAGGTGCTTGTGAACTTAGATAGAGGAGTATAGTTTTGGCTAGACAGATAGTTTTAATTCCGTATTTGTTTTGATTAGCCAGCACGATTAAGTTTTAGAAAGGACTATTCACCCTCTCTAGTCCGCTATCTCGACCCTACACTATGTTTGGTTTTGATAATTAAGACAACTAGTGGGCTAACCTTTTGCTAAATGTGTGATTAAGCTAGGTTAGGTCTATACCAAATTGACGAGCAAGGCTTGGAGATGGATGAAGGGTGATCAATCCAGTTGGAGCAAGCTCTCAAGTGGAAAAGAAGAAAGAGAAAAACAAAACCCTACGGAGTGAAGGCAAATGTATAATTAGGGATTTTGTTTTGCAGGTGAAGACGCAATACAGTGTGTGATCGGATTTAGGATAGATAGTCGTACTATTAAGAGAGGAGCTTTGATTAGCAAACATGGTTATCTAGGGTCACAAGGTGTTGATTTACATGCATGTGCATTAGACATAGTGACGTGGTGACTAGCATGTGTACTAACTATTTTGTTCTAGTGATTGTGCTTTTTTAAAGAATATTTTAATAGGTTATTCACTCCTCTAGCCATCTAGATCTTTTCCCCCTAGGGGCTATGACTATTCAGCTTGGCCGCCATGACGTCCCCGAGATCGACCCCATGGGAGAAGTTGAGGTCAGCGAGGCCTAGACGTGCGGCATCTAGCGCGGCGACGCTCCTGGTGTCGAACCCCCAAGAGCAGGAGATGTTGATGGCATGGAAGGCAGAGGAGGAGGATCCGGAGATGATGGAAAAGAGGGTGGCATCGAGGATGCACGCACATAGGAAAAGGTTGAGCCAGGAGGCAGATTGGTACCACGCTGAGCGTGTAAAGGACATGGCGGGACTTGGCTGTGTGACAGGCGGGGAAGGCCTGCATAAGAGCAAGTATAATAGCAGGTTGCAAGCTGGCTAAATGTTGAGGTGGAGGAGGGATGAGAGGCGGGTTGAAAGCTTACAGCCAGCTTAGGCACAAAAACCAAGAAACTCTATGAGAGGAACAAGTGAACCATGTAGCAATAGTGAAGAACTAACTACTATGTGAGTAGGCTGAGAGAAAGCTGTAAAGAAATCTTATAGCCAGCAACCAGCTGTATTATTAGCCTTGCTCTGAGCAAGTTGAGGGGCACGACGGAGGCGTGGTGTTTGCCTCGTGCGTGACGAGGGTGCGGGATGGGCCTAGCACAGCGTGGTGGGAGTTTGGTCGAGCGGCGGCGAGGGGTTGGGCGCGGTTGTTTAGGAAGAATGTCGCGTGGTTTGTGTTTGGCGAGCGTATTCCGTGGCAAAATCGCCTTTTAGCCAAAGAAATGAAAATTTATTTTAGCTTATTTTTTTTGGTTCAATGGTCTAATATGTTTTTCTGTTCGGCTAATGATTCTGTGGCTGATAAACCGGCTAAAGCTGATTTGTTGTGAGAGAAAAACACTGTACCATGGCTGATAAGTTCAAGCAACAAGACAATCTTAGGCCACTTTTTTAGAGACTTTAGATCTAAAATTTAATGGCTCAACTTTAGATGAAAGGATCTAAATAGGGCCTTAATCTTTCTTTGTCTTCGTATGGCCACCCGTGAATATCTCGCATTAGTTTCTTTGTTACATGTCTGATGATGTTTTTTCTTAATTAGTTTTTTTACATGGCTGAAGATAGGCTTCAATAGCTGCTAGCATTAGCAAATAGCAACGCGCGAACGACCAATAACAGCGCCCAGCAATCCAAGCAGAGCACGGGAGAAAAATAAAAGCTAGTTACCTAGTGTTTCACAGTATTTCCTCTGTCTATAAAAGAATGTCATTCTCGTTTTTCGAGAAGTTAAACAGTTTAAACTTTAACTAAATTTATATAAAAAAATTAATAGAATAAATACAAAAGCTGCATGGCACATGGTTACTAAATCCAAGGATCAGGGTGGACTAGGGGTACTTGATCTCAAGACACAAAATGAAGCTCTTCTAATTAAGAATCTTCATAAGTTTTTCAACAAAGCTAATATTCCTTGGGTCCAGGCGTCCAGCTTGTCTGGGAGAAACATTATAAAAATGGAAAGCTCCCTGATCACATCAAGAGAGGATCCTTTTGGTGGAAGGACATACTAAAACTTCTTGATAAGTTCAAAGGTCTGGCTTCTGTCACAGTATCTGATGGTTCATCCTGTCTTCTATGGGAAAATTGCTGGTCTGGCCAACCCCTGAGGCTAGCATTCCCTGAACTGCATTCTTTTGCTAAAAAGCCAAATATTTCTCTTGCTTCAGCAGCCAATACAGTCTCAGCTTTCAACCTCTTCAACCTCCCTCTGTCTGTTGAAGCCTTTCAGCAGTTCCAGCAGCTTCAAATTACGCTGCAATCAGTACAACAGAATGGTAACAACAATAGTAAGGACACCTGGTATTATATTTGGGGTAGCCCAAGATTCTCATCTAAGAAAGCTTACAACCATTTGAAAGGAAGTAGTGGGGCTCATCCAATTTTCAAATGGCTCTGGAACTCTTCTTGCCAACATAAACATAAAACCTTTTTCTGATTGCTTATACAAGATAGACTCAGTACCCGCAATATTTTGAGAAGGAAGAACTTCCACTTGCCTTCCTTCAATTGTGTCCTTTGCATTGGTAATGAAGAAACAGGGAGCATCTCTTCCTTTGGTGTGATTTTGCAAAGTCCTGCTGGAGCAGACTCGGAGCTACTATTGATGAATCCATTGATCCCATTGAGGTGTTTGAGAGTCTCAAAGCTTAGCTTAATGTGCCTTTCTTCATGGAAATCATTGTCATTATGAGCTGGTGTATCTGGTCAATCAGGAATGATGCCATCTTCAGAAGCATTGGAGAAAGCAGCCATAGATGCCTGGAAATGTTCAGATCAGTCTTCGGCCTACTCCTATGGCGTGCCGAGAAGAAATACTTCCCTCAAATTGAGATATGGCTAGAGCAGCTTGTATAATTTTGTTTGTTTTCTTTGTCTCCTGAGGAGACTTCTTTGTTCTGCTTTCTTCAGCTTCATAGCCTTGCTTTCCTGTAACTGTCTCGGTTACCCTTTGACTGTTTTCTTGTTTTTAATAAAATCTCAGTAGGGGTCTTGGCCCCTCCTGTGCCCTCAAAAAAAACATTCGTGATATAAAATAAATATCATTGAATTCGTTATAGGATATATTTTTATAATATATTTGTTTGGAGACGTAAACATTAATACTATTTACTATAAATTTGAACGGCACGAATTCCATAATTGCATCCACGGAGGGAGAGAGTGCAACGTTGTTTAGCACCTAGTAGTGCTCAATGATAAGATTCCCTCACAAAAGGAGGTGGATTACTGTATACGGTGGGCCGTTCTTTCCTTCGCTCTGATAGGCGGAGCGATATATCGCACAGGCAGACCTACAGTGATGCTTGTACTGGTGCGGAGTGATAGGTGATGCTGGATGCCGAGGAGAGGACTTGCAAATGCAAGTCAACATGCTCTGGCTCATATGAGCAGAGCTTCCACATCTAGCTCGCCCCTCTCTGTCGCCTTGCTCGACGATCTGCTGCAGTACCCACCGGAGCCGGAGGCAATGGACATCATCAAGGCGGCGTCGGATTCCATGTCCATGGCCTGAGCTGAGCTTCTCTGCTGCCACTCGCCATGGCAACGACAGGTCTGTCTGCGCTCCCTATCTTCACTGCTGCAAAGCGTTGTTATGTTGCAATTTGCAAAGCTGCTCTTGGTTGAGTAGTGTTTGTTCTGTCCAGTTTGTTAGCTGGCCTCCGGAGCTCGGTCATGTATCCCAAATGTTATAGGATTATAGCTTTATTAAAAGCTGAGATTTATCTCCTTTAAAAAAAATCGCCAAGCTGCTAGTTCACTTCTGTCCCTTTTGCTTACCTTGTTTTGTGAGTCCTTACTCCTTAGGTAGAGGCACTTCTGCCTCAGATCTGAATTCTCGTTGGAAAAGTTGTGTGTAGACCTTTTAGATATATAGATACACTAATTGAGGACTGGAGCTTTCTTGCCTGCTACCTGCATACATTTGTCTTCGTTTATTTGGTGATAAATTGGTCGTCTACGGTTCTACCTCGTCTCGCTTAATTTGGTTGCATCTGTCAAGCTAATAATTAGCGGTGGTAGCGGCCGCAATTGCACCCGCAATAGCGGTAGCGGTCCATTGCCGCTACCGCTATGATGTAGCGCTCTGAACTTTGCATCCTGGAACTTTGCGGCCGCAATTCTGAATAGCGGGCCGATATTGCGGCCACAATTGCGCGTAGCAGGCCGCAATAGCATGAAAGCAAATATCCCTAATTAGTCCAACCCACTATGACTCACACCCCAAATTCAAATACTCACGCATCGGTTGTGAAACTTAAAATTATTCATGATATATACACTTAAAATTATTTATACTCATTATTCATGATATATGTACTTAAAATTATATGGGACTATCGGATGCCGCTATTGGAACTTATCGTCCGCAATATCGCCCGCTATCCACAATCCACTACTTCGACGTTAATCCGCTACCAACCCGCTATACGCTATTTAGTACTTTGGCATCTGCTGATGAAACCACTGGGATCTAGAGAGGGTTTGACCATTTGATGCGTAAAGCTTGAGGTTGGGCCAGATATGGCCTAGGGAAAGCCCCGTTTGTCGGCCCAAAAGGGGGTCACCTAGGCCTACGCCTACGCCATGAAGCTTTTTGTCCCTAAATGTGACACCAGGCTGGGCTGGAATAGGTTGGGCTACCCGTCCAACATAAATCGTTACATTGATTGGGCTTCAGTTTTTCTTGGATAAACTTATGTTGCTACATCACTGAGCACACACAGCCTGTATCTAAAGTCGAAACTAGGCCCGGTATAGAAAACAGTTTTTTTTAGCAAAGGTATAGAGAACAGGTGGGCTTGGCAGCAGCAACTAGCGAGGACCAAGCACAGCCCAAATCTACTTGTTCACGCCTCCACCATATACCTTGTCAATCACTCAATTGCCATAAACTCTTCGTTTGCCTGTGACCGTTTCATCCTCCCTATAAGTTTATATGAAAGAGTTCTGTTCCAATGTTCCAACCCTACGTTCTTTGGAGGACAGAATATAGAACATAGTAGAACTGTAGAAGCAAGATCAACCGATTCGAAAAAAGAAAAGGAAAAAAAGAAGAAGCAAGATCAACTGAAGATCCCAGTTTAAAGATGGCAATTTCTACCCGAAACCTGATGGGTAATTACCTTATTAGGGTAAGGGTATGGCTAATTTTTTTACCCATGGGTAAATTAATGGGAAAAAAGTCTTACCAGCGGGCAAAGCGGGTAAAGGTATGGGACTGCATTGCCCATACCCGTTAACACACGGGTAAATTAAACTCGATTCAATATGTCTGAAATCATGGGCCAACATGTAATATATGATGAACTCGCTAATTTAGTACTATGTGTGGGTGTGGTCGTGTGGCTGTCATGTGATGGAGATTTGATAGTAATTCCTAGCTGGTATGTTGTACTGTATGTGAACTTGTGAAATTAGTCACTTGGTATTTAGTAATGATGGATTTATCTATTAGACTGTTTGATCAGGTGTTCATGTAGCTGGTTTGTTTGATGAATTTATTATTGATTTGTGATGTTTTGGCTGAAACTGAGAGACTGATATATTGATACATGTAATTTTGATTTGCAAACATGGGTAAGGATAACCCATGGGTACCCGTTACCCGCATGGATAAGGGTATGAGAAAGAACTCTTACCCGTGTATGGGTATAGGTAAATTAACGGGTAAAATATTTTCATGTTGATAAAGGTATGGGCAGCACGTACCCAGCGGGTAATTACCCATTGCCATCTTTATCCCAGTTATAGACCAATTGTATGGCAGCTCAAATCAATTATTTTGGTACAGTACTATTTCAGATGACGGAATAGTTTGGAAGTGCCACCACCGTACAACACAATCCGAAAAGAAATTCGGCGCGCACAGCAATACGCAGAGGACTCGACAAAGGGGAAACTAAGACCTTCACACGTGTCGACAGTTCACTTGGTAGTTAATGATGACCTCGGAAAGTCTCGTACCTATATTCAACTACTAGTATACTGCGTTCGGCATCGCTTACCCATTACGGCCACACTAGACGGCAGATTTGGCTTAGATGCTTACCTTTTAAGCGTCACTGCCTTTTCGTAGTACTCCGTGTATGTACTATATAAAGCTGCTGATGAGGGAAAAGAGAAGCTTCCTCGGAGGTTCCTAATCCTCCCGTTCAGACGCAGATGTTGGTATATGGTATCCAACCTCCGTTCAGACGCAGATGTTGTGTTATCACATGACGAGTAAAGACCAGACAGCCCTCTAATGGTGAAAGCTACTCCTAAGTACTTTGGTAGGGGTATCGGAATGACAAGGATAGAGCGCGCTGTCTCCCTCTGTCTCTAGCAAAGACCAAGAGCACACACTGACACACTCCCTCTCTCTCCTATCACTACCTCGTCTCGCTTAACTTGGTTGCGTCTACAGATGGAACCACTGGGGGATCTGGAGTAGGTTTGGGTTACGGCCTATTCGAAAGACAGCTCTAGATTTTAAAAACAGTTTCAGTTCATAAAATCCAAGCCAAACGTTTTTCCTCCACGTAATCCAGATCCAAAAAACTGAATCTAGAGGTCAAATCCATGAATTCAATGGATCTCCTCACGGGTGTTCAAAAACTAGAGTTTTCATATCTTTTAGTAAGTTAGGAAAAAATATCCAATCACTGCTACTTATTACACAAGTTATTAGTTAGGATACTGATTTGTTTTATTTTTTCCTTCTTCGATTTCCCGTTGCTGAACCATCAGATTTGTTTTATTCTTTCCTTCTTCGATTTGCCGTCGGCATCATGCTTGCCCCGCCATCCCCCGCGCCTGCTTGGCCACACCCCCACCTCGCTTCCTCGAGTGCTGCACCCCACCGGCCCCCCTATATCCCCCGCCAAGGGAGAGGGAGATGCCATGACAATTGCACCATGCCTCGGTATACCCCGTGAACTGGCAACCCTTAGGCCCGGGTCGCCTGGGTTCACTGGAGCCGACAACATAGCAAGACTTTAGGACTAACTCGATCCAAAATACTAGCCTAATATGTAAGGGCTGTCTTGTCTTATATGTTGTGTTGTCTCACCATCAATTTCTAATGTGAGACTAACCTAACACTCAAAAAGTAAAATTGTTCTATCGTAGATATAGTGTTCTAGAGCTGGCTTTACAGAACTAGAGCTCCCTCAAAAGACCCTTATTCCAAATTTGGTACTGATCAGTAAAGCTTGAGCTTGGGCTAGACATGGCCCGGGAAAGGAAAAAGTCTACTTTGCCTCCATCAACTATCGCAAAAGTTAGCTTTTCCTCCATGAACTAGAAAACCGGACATAACTTCTCCCTATCTTTTCAAATCGGACATATGACCTCCCTGGTTGTTTCTCTAGGTGGTTTTATTTTTTTATTTTATATTTATTTCGACTGAATCTTTGGAAAATACATTTATATTTTTACACACTTTTAACTATTTAACAAGCATAAATCTGAATAAGTCTATAACTCAGTCATATATGATCCAATGAGTATAAAAATTTTAATACATCTCATGCATACAATGATTAGTCCACCATAAAAATCTCACCATAATAGGACCAAAGAAACTGCAGCTATGAATTAATCACATAAAAACATAAATCTAAAGCTAGAGCAAAAATTTTGTAGTAAAGCATACCATATCATATGTTTACTGTGTAGATCTACTCATGTGGAGTCTAACAAAATTAGATTTTCTATTTTATGATTTTTCTATAATTTACTATGATTTTTCAAAGATTTTTTAGTCAAAATAAATAAAAAAGAAAAAAAGAAAAACCACCTGGAGAAACAGCCGAAGGTCATATGTCCGACGATAGTTTTTTTTTTATCAGGTATAACTTATTTTAGACGCACACAACCCATATACTTTACACTCACATCACACATGAGAGAGGCAAAGTAGACTTTTTTTCCCCTAGGAAAAGCCCTTTTGCCGGCTCGAGAGGGGTCGCCTAGGCTTACCCATGACGGTTTTTGGCCCACCAAATGTGACACCAGGCTGGGCTGCACCAAGTCGGGCTACCCATCCATCATAAACCGTTAGACTGGGCTTGAGTTTTTCATTGGATTAGGTTGCTACAACACCCACACACAAAGCCTGTAGGCCCGGTATGGAATATAGATGGGCTTAGCAGTAGCACTGGTAAGGACCAAGCTCAGCCCAAATCCACTTGTTCGATCACGCCTCCATACAGCATCAAGGAGTATATACCTTGTCAGTTGTCACACACACTTCATATATTTGATTGTGCCCTGTGGGCTGTGGACGTTTCAGCCTTCCTAATCCTACAAGTTTTGTTCTTCATGGTCCTCTAGGAAAAGAGTTACTTCTATCTCCTATGTTGCAATGTTACAAACCTACGCACTTTGGGACATATAGAACATAGAAGCAAAGATCAACTGATTCGCAAAAAAAAAAAATCAGTTGAAGGTTAAACAAAAATTGAACAGAATGGCAGCTCAAATCAATTAGTCTATTGAGATGACGGAATAGTTTGATAGGTTTAATTTATGTGTGTCACCACACAATCACTAAAGAAATTTGGCGCGCGCAGCACATAGGCAGTCACGTAGAGGAGTCGTCAAAGGGGGAACATACCCTGACCCTGACAGGAAAGTAGTGTAGGAAACTATTAAGACCTCTCACACGTGTCCAGAGTTGATCACTAGCTTGATGGACAATGCTGACCGCGGGAACATCTCGTCCCTATCTTTAACTAGCACTGCATTCGGCATCCGTTACCTTTTTCGGCTTCAAATTTAGACGGCAGATTTGGCTTGATGCTGCCTTTTGTCATCACTCCAAAACAATACTCCTTGTAAAGCCGTTGAGGGAAATAAAAGGGAAGCTTCCTGGGAGGTTCATTCCGTCAGCCCAGGCAACAGGCAATGGAACATGCTGCATTGTGTTTCTGCGTTCGGTTCTCACCAGCCCTCGACGCGGACGTTGCTATCCAGCCTCTTCTGTGTTCTCACTTGACGAGTAAAAATAATAAGGAGATCAATGTCTGGCCAAGTGGCCATCATGCTTAAGGACAGGACAGAGCGCTCTCTCTTCTTCTCCATCTACCAGAGCACACACACACTCTCTCTCTCTCGCTGTGTGTCAGTGTGCGTGTCTGTCTGTCTAGAGCACAAATCCCCCTCTCTCTAGCGGCTAGCGCACGCACTCTCCTCTAGTCCTCTCTCTCTCGTCGTTATCAAACGGAAACCACCATATACCAAGCAGCTTTTGCATTGCGTTGCACTGCACCCTACGAGCTCCTCTCTCCGCCAACGAGCAAGCCGCCCTTCTCCCCCCCCCCCCCCCCCCCCCCCCCCTCCCTCCACGCTTCGGGATCCTCCCCGACCGAACGCGGCACCATGGTCGGCGCTTTCGCCCCCTTCGGCTTCCTCAACCTGTGGCTGCCATTCGTCGCCCTCGAGCTATTCTCCTTCCTGAACTCGCAGTGCGGTGCGGGCAGCACGACATCCGATCAGGCCACAGCCACACTGCTCGACAGCGCGGCCGAGGTTTTGCCGCCGTTGGCTGCGGTGGGGGCCCTCTTCGCCGCCGTCGCGCTCACCTACCGTCACCTGATGAGTCGCCACGTCGCCGCCGTCACCGCGGGCAACGGGCGGCGCTCGATCTCGGGGCTCGTCACGGTCATGTTCGCGCTATGCGTCTCCGCTGGCACGCTCGAGTTCATCGTGTTCGGGGGGCAGGCCGCCGGTGGTGGTGCGGGTCGCGGCGCCCAGGCTCGCGCGCTTGGCCTGGCTGCTTTCCGCGCGCTGCCAGCCGCGGCGACGGTCACATTCTTTTGCGGGATGATGCTCATCGTCGCCAGCGCCGCGCTCGTCCGCGCCGCCGGCGAGGCTAGCGGTACCGGTGGGGTCGCTGGAGACGGGCCGATGCAGGGGCTCCTGCGCCTCCTCACCAAGATCGCGGCCGGAGCGGCGGCGGCGCTCGTCGGCCTCATGGCCATGGCCCTCACCGCCAAGTAAGCGCCACGCCCATCCCCTTGCCGCCTCGGTGTTCCGTGCGCCCGTGTCTCGCCTCTTCACTGGCGTCCACGGCTCCCCGTTCGCCCTTAACACCAAACCCCGCTTTCCGTCCAGCTCCTCCAACTTTCATCAGGTCGCGCACCGACCAGCCAGCGGCCGCCACTAAGACCTAGGCCCCTAGCCAACCATGGTACCTGCTTCTATAGCCGTGGGAAGGGAGACGAATTCCCCCGTCTCGGACCCCTAGTGGGAAGAGTCAATTGTCCATTAGAGCTTCTATAGCCATGGTGCGGTGATGCCTGATGGGAAGAGTCAATTCTCCATTGGAGCGCACCGCAGGGCGCAGGATATATTGCCGTCCGCTACCACCATTTGCTTTGCTTCCGCGTGCTGCTTCCTCGAGTTCAACCTTTTTCATTTCCCCTAGAGAACGGATGGATGGTTAATGATCAGCCAATCTCAAGCCTTCCATTATACATTTATAAAATCGTCTTTACAATTGATCGTTTCCCTTTTGCGGTGTTCTAGATTGGTGGTTGCATACTACAGATGATTAAACATAAAATGTGGGCAATCTTGTGTCTTGCAGATCCTAAAAGCATGGAAGTGGAGGTGCTGGCCAGTTACTTTACAATTAAGGTTCATCATGGGGATATACGTATATGCTGAGATTGACGTCGGCCTACACACAGCAGATTTCAACTACATCTCTGTAATAAATTTTCGTATTTGTAATTCAGATGGATCATGTACTACAATATGGTTGTGGTGGACTTTATGGTTACTTGTGACTCAGCTGAGATATTATGTTGAGCTTGTGTGTCTATTATGGTCGAAACTTGCCTGTGCATTTGTCATCATTTCGTACTATCAGACATGGGAATGTGTGGTTGACTAATATGGTGGTACAATCTTCTGTGTTGCTGAATGTACCTGGAGAATGCTAATTTTACCAATTTGAATCAAGATTCTTGTATTGGTGCACTGCCATATACAAATGTGCAATAAATGCATGTGTTGCCTTTTGCCTAGGAATGGACCTATTTCTTTCCATGTACAGGTTGAGACTTCAGACTTGGCAGCTGAGCTTGAAGAGTATCCTGAGGGAGGAGTTGATGCAGGTTATGCTTCTCTAATTTGCAGATTACAACTATTTGGTACTCATTTGGCCCACTATTTTGGGGGCTTGTTGGGGTAATTGTTCAGTTTTATTTTGATGGTTCCTATTATATTAGGGCCTTCTGTTATGTGCTTCTGTAAAACTTCTGTCTTCTGTTCAAACTATGGGGGTTATTACTACACATGCACTTTGCTCTAAAAAGATTTGAATGAGTGTTAACAATTTGTCTGAATTGCTTCTATTGTGTGTGCAGGTAGCAATCATGGCCTAAGTATATTCTGTCAGCTACGGAGTACATCTTAATAATGAAGCATATCATCACTGCCCAGAGATAAGATATAATGCTGTAAGTTTTGCCTCTAAACCTGTCAAATAGTAAGACTCTGATTCATCACTTAAGGTGTCTTTTCAGACTTGTTAATGATGAGTTAACTTGAGTCTTGAGATGTGGCAATATATAGCCACAAACCAAATATATGCCCTTGTCACGTCTAGTGTTCATGCATATATGCTTGCTATAAAACTTGTTTAGCTCCATTGCAATCTGGTTGTGGTCTTGTGGCAAGATATTGTTGATCATGCTATTTTGTGAGAGTAATGATATATAGCCATGGTCTTGCAGATTTCTGTAGGATCCTCTCTTTGTTTTGCTCATATTGGTAAATTTATTAGGTTCCTTTGAGTTTTATTTTCCTATTATGTACTTGTAGTAATAGCAAAGATGGTTTTTTTTTTTTTACCATTGTTATGTCCAGGACTCCAGGTAGTGGCCAACACATAAGCATATTCGTTCTCAACTCCATCTTCATCATTTCACAGCCAGGAAAACAAGACATGATTATGTATTTGCCTCCAAACCTGACTACAGTAAGAAAGACCATGATTGACTACTTATACTTGTTTTTCAGAGTTTTGAGAAGTTAGTCGCATACTCGCATCTGGTCCATCTTTGCTTGGTATCTAAACCTTATCTAATCATAATCGAAATATGATTGTGTGGCTAGCTGCTTCTTGTTAATTATGATATTTTGTTCATCTAATAATAAGAAATGTTCTTTTGTAAGATTGGTAGTATGAATTGAATTGTGTGAGGTTATGCATACTCTACTGATTCTGTTGATGTTTTATCCGTCCACCATGGAATTGTTGGTCGTTCCCATGTACATTGGACATTTGGACTGCTTCCTTTGCTAGTATTGATCCTTGGGTATGAATATATAATAGGTCATGTTTGTCATGAATTGTATGATTTGGCAACAAAACCTTGAATATGGACTGATGGACTCAACCCCTCCAGGCAATGTACTTGCCTACTTGGGTTCTCCTTTTTCCATATGAACTGCTGACTTTCTGTCAGATTCTGAATAAGTAACCTCATCTCACAAAGGTTGATGCACTGTGGACAGTGATGGCTCATGGCCGACAGCCAAAGTCTGCAAATTTATCATGGGAGTAGTAGGGGGCTTGATCAGTTGAGTATTAGTGCGGCTGGGTTACAATCAAGGCCATCACTGTCACTAGTAGCGCACGTACGGACTCATCCTCGCCGCGCCGCGACCAAGGCAACGCGGCTTCGCCTTCAACCTCAAACTGTCAAGAGATGTTTCCATCGAAGCGGCAAGCGAGTTGCATCTTGTTCTTGTGCGTGCGAAAGTAGCCACTCTAATAGTATTTTGTGCTGCTCCGTCTTTTTTTTTCAGTTGGTTTGCACACTGACAACGAGAAGAAGATCTTGGAATTTTCTCAGCTTCTTTGATAGATTGTGGGGGACTTTCAAATTGTCAACAGCAGCAGTAGTTCCTTTAACAATCGCAGACGGGGTTGCTGCAACTCTGGTCTGGTGTGCCAATGCCAAGAGGAAATCGCGCTGCGTTTTAGGTGCTGCGTAGCCGCACATGGCATCGATCAATGCATCATTCCCAGCCTGGAAGCCGGACGCGGCAAGCGGCAAGGCTGCTGGGGTCCCTGTCTCCGTTGGGGACTTGGGGGTTTTGCCGTTTTGGCCGCTCGCGCAGGCGAATCCCTGTCTGCCTGTGTTAGGTCCCTGTCTGCCGTCACTGTCGCTGCTTCTGCGAGAGTGGGAGCGAGCGGCCGAGCCGAGTGGGACACGCACATGGGGTTCCCACGATCCACGGGTCGTGGCCAGAGGCGCGGTCTGCCACGGCGAAGTGCCTGCTGCCGCTCTTCTCCCAATCTGCCTTGACGCGGGTGAGGGGTGACCGATGTTGCTGTGCCACCGTCGGGGCCGCCGGTGCCCGCAGGCACGCGAATGGCAATCGGTCGGTCGGTCGTTTGCCGTAGAGCATGGGGTCTGATTTTTCAAAGTACTGGGATGTTGCAACTTGCATCGGCTCTGTCACGCTTACACGCCGTTTGAATTGGAGTTGAGGATTTCAGTGAAGGACGCCACTTCACAGCATTGGCTAGACAGCCAGAGTCAGTGAGTACTTCCGCTGGTGCCGAAGCGCCTCGACCAGGTGTACTGAACAGTTTAAAGGCCTAAGCAAAACCCACAGTGAGACCAGCCGACCAGGACCAGTCCAGCGCCAAGCCGCCAACATAACGCAACCTGAAAACGAAGTCACACCCACACCAACTGGCGGCAAGAATTCGTGCGCCGGCTGTAGTACGCGCCGCGTGCTACACTCAGTTCATGTTGTGCCAATACAGGATGCATATACACCCAGAAGGCTGGCGGCTGGCGCCCAACGCGCCCTGTCATCCAGCTGCCGCTGCTGTGCGGTGTGCCGCTACGGTCCTTCTCCTTCGCACTAAAATCGCTTCGGTCCGACTGTGCAGCGGGTTGCCAGGTGCGACATGCCCAAGCTATTGCCAGCGTCGCTCGATGTACTATCAAAACGCGGGAGCACGTGTTCCGGTGCACGCTGACATCCGTGTGATTGTTCGTGCATTCATTTTTATTCTACAATCTACACAGTGGACTACTTGGAGTAATGTCGCCTTTTAATATATATGGAGGTTTATTTAAGTTTTTTTTTTGTCACACGGAGGTTTAAGTAATTGGACTAGAAACAACGCGCGGCATTGCCGTGCGGCCTCATGGGATAGAACCAGTTGTGTAGGAGCATAGATCAATTATTGATTAATTTTTTAGCAGGCAGGGTGTCTAGCATTTTGAGGTAGTTTGTTATGCATTTATGTTGCTACGGACCCCGTCTTTTTTTTGAAACAATGTTTTATAATTTGGAGATTTGGGTACCGTAGATTTTAGTGATCATTTATAGAGTACGCAGTATGTGTCATGGAGTATTTATTTTTTTTATGATAAAGAAGAGACGGAAAATATTTAGATACGTTCTAGATTTGTTTAAGTCTATTTGTAATTTTTCTGGAATTTATTTGTAAAGGAAAAGGGTCTACTTTGTGTGTTTGTGAATAAGGTATAGGCTTTCTAAATTTATCGGCCAAATGTGAACGAGAGGAATCTAGATTTTTTTTTGATGACACTGAAGAGTCAAAACAAATTTAGGTACATTCTAGGTTGCTTCTAGTTTATTTACGTTTTTTTTTTGAAATTTTCTATAAAGGAGAAGGGCTTATTTTGATCTTTTGGGTACGTTTGTCGTGTGCGCGTAGCAAAGATGTGTAAACAGTAACAAACAGTAGTAAACAGTAGGTAAACCGTAAACACGAAAGCGATTTTTTCACGTGATTCGAGCCGTCCGATCGAGATCCGACGGCCCAATATTTACCGGCGACGTGGCTAGCTCCATTGACGCAAGCTTGTATTAACAATAGGTAAACAGTAAATACGAAAGCGATTTTTCACATGATTCGAGCCGTCCGATCGAGATCCGACGGCCCGATATTTACGGGCGACGTGGCCAGCTCCGTTGGCGCGAGCTTGGCTTGCGTTTAGATATGTAGAGATTTGTAACATGGAGGATTGGAGGTTTATGTCAGAGAGGCTCAGACCAATCTTGGCGCACCCCTCTGTATCTAAAGCCATCTTGGACTCTAGTTGGGCTATCATCTTGGGCCAGGCTCATGCGATGTCTACCCTTTTAATCCCTTTAATCCCTGATTACACTATTAGGCCCATTCAGAATTAAGCCTAGACAGGCCTTGTTTTGGGCTTTTTTTCCATTCCTTTTCTCAACTTCCACTTTTTCGCAATAATAAATTTCTTCATCCCGTTCTATCCACGAAGGCTACTTGTTACTTTTGGGTATCGTTTAGCTTTTATTAAGGCCTATTTGGTTTGGGGTGACTAAACTTTGGTCACTTTTTAGTCCCACACGAACTGGCGGCGAGAAGTCGTGCGCCGGCCGTAGTTACGCGCCGCGTGCTACACTTAGTTCATGTTGTGCCAATATAGAATATATATGCACATACACCCAGAAGGCTGGCGCACAGCGCGCCGCATGCATCATCCAGCCGCGGCTGCTGTGCGGTGTACCGCTAGCCCGCTACGGTCCTTCGCAGTAAGATCGCTTCAGTTCAACTGTGCAGCGGGTTGCCATGTGCGACATGCCCAAGCTATTGCCAGCGTAGCTTGATGTACTATCAAAACGAGGGAGCATGTGTTCCGGTGCATGCTGAGATCTATTGATTGTTCGTGTTTTTATTTTACAATCTACACAGTGCACTACTTGGAGTAATGTCGCATTTTTTATATATACTTGCTTGTGTTTAGTTGTTGTGTAGCTCGCTGGTTGTAGTTGTGATTTAGTTGGTATATGTAGCTAGTTTAGTTGCTTGACTAGTTTAGCTCTACTAGAGTAGTGCTAGCCTCTTGTGTGTTTGTGTGAATTAGTAGTAATGCTAGTCTTGCTACTAGACTTGTGCCGAAGGCCTGCATTAGGTGAATTAGGCTAGAAAACTAGTGGCTACTAGGATTGCTTATTATACTAACTACTTTGTTCTAGTGATTGTACTTTTATAGATAATATTTTAATAAGCTATTCACCCCCTTCTTCTAGCCATCTAGGTTCTTTCACCCTGGAGTGCTAGGATAGTAGTAGGACTATTCAGCTTGGCCGAGTGCTAGGACAGTAGTAGGACTATTCAGCTTGGCCGCCATGGCGTCCCTGAGTTTCACCCCATTGGAGAAGTCGAGGTCAACGAGGCTTGGACGTGCGGCATCTAGCACGGCGACGCTCGTGGAAGGCATAGAAGAAAGATCCGGAGATGATGGAAACGAGGGCGGTGTCGGGGACGCGCGCAGAGGGAAAGGTCGAGGTGGAGGCAGATGGGTACCACGCCAGTGCGGTGGGGAGGAGGTTTGCACGGAGCAGGTAGAGGACATGGTGGAGTCGGGACTCGACGGTGTGCAGGTAGGCGTGGAAGGCCAGCACGAGCAAGCCGAGGGGCACGACGGAGGCGCGTTGTTCGCCTCGTGCACAACAAGGGTGTGGGAAGGGCCGAGCGGCGTAGTAGTGGGAGTTTGGCCGATTGGCGGCGATGGGGGTTCGGGCGTAGTTGTCTGGGAAAGAATGTCATGTGGTTTGTGTTTTGCGAGCGTGTATCGTGCTGGGCAAAATCGCCTATTAGACGAAGGAATGAAAATTTACATCACTTTAGCTTATTTTTGTGGTCTAATGGTCTAATACTACTTTTGGTCCATTTTATCTGGCGCACATGCATATCAAGATTCAAACTTTAAAAACTTTGACCAATAATTAGACTTATAATTTTTAACTATTATAATACAAACTTTATATGATTAGATCTATAAGGAATTATACTATCAAATGATTATAAGTTTATAAGCATAAATAATATAATATAAAACAAATGAATGGTCAAAGTAGAATCTAGGAGACCGTGTCGTTCTAACTGGCGCCAGATAAAATGTACCGGAGGGAGTATGTTTTTTGGGGTTATCTGCAGTTTAGACCTAATCTTAGGCCACCTATTTGGAGACTTTAGATCTAAACTTTAGTGACTCACCTTAGATGAGAGGATCTAAATAGGGCCTTAATCTTTCTTTTTCTTGGTATGGCCACCCATGAATATCTCTGATTAGTTTCTTTACATGTCTGATGATGTTTTTTATTAATGAGTTTTCTTACATGGCTGAAGATAGGCTTCAATAGCTGCTAGCATTAGCAAATAGCAACGCGCGAACGACCAATAACAGCGCCCAGCAATCCAAGCAGAGCAGGGGAGAAAAATAAAAGCTAGTTACCTGTTGTTTCATAGTACAACGCCATGGCTTGAACGCACGGGCGAGGCAGGGCAACGTGCGTACGCTGGTCAATGATCTCAGGCCAAGCATCGTATGTCTCCAGGAAACTAAGCTGGATGTAATACCAAACTCTCTTGTATGGTCCATGTTAGGAATAAAGTTCAGGGAGTTCGCTTACCTGCCTGCGACGCATACTCGCGGAGCCATCCTAGTTGCCGGACGAGCTACAGATTTGCGCTTCTCTGATGTCCTGGTGGGCTGCTGCTCTGTCACAGTACGCGTTCAAGCACCAGACACGGGGGATGACGACAGCGGCAACTGGTGGCTAACTATCGTCTACAGGCCACAGGACGACGGTGCGAAGGCTCTATTCCTGGAGGAACTCGAGGCAATCAGGGATGCCTGTGCGGGACCCTGGGCCGTCATGGGAGACTTCAATTTGATCCTCCACGAGGAAGACAAAAGCAACGAGCATATCGATCGAACTAATTTACGACGATTCCGTCGAGCGGTGGCCTCGCTGGAGCTTCAGGATCTCCACCTGCACGGGCGAAGCTTCGCCTGGTCCAACGAGCGGGAGTCACTGACGTTGGTTCGCCTAGACCGGGTGCTGGTCTGTTGACTAGGATGAAAAGTTCCCTAACTCACATCTTAGAGGGCTGGGCTCTGATGCCTCCGACCACTGCCCATTGCTCCTACACACCAATATATGGGCCAGATGGCTAAGAAACGGTTCCACTTTGAGATTTACTGGCACAAGTTCTGCAACTTCGACGAGGTCATCGCACGTGCCTGGCGCAAGGCTGAGAACGAGTGCGACCCTCTGGTGTGCCTTGATGAGATGCTGTGGGCTCTTGTGCGGGTGCTGCAAAGCTGGGCAGCAACAAGAATTGGAGAGATCAAGGCGCAGCTCCTGATGGCACGCGAGCCGATCCTCCAGTTGGACATAGCCCAGCAGTCTAGAGGGCTCACGGAAGATGAGGCCGGGCTACGGAAACGTATGAAGATGCGTTGCCTTGGTCTTTTGTCCCTGGAACAAATGATGGCAAGGCAGCGGTCACGAGTGCAGAAGCTAAGCGAAGGCGACGCCAGCACGGCATACTTCCACTTGATCGCCCGGGGATGCAAATGCCGCAACTACATCCCAGCGCTCACGGTGGGTGGCTCTACCATACAGACCATGCAGCCATGGAAGCTGCTTGTGACACCCCAGGTGTCAATTTCAAGTTAAGCAATGGATTAAGTCTAATCTAATCAAGTCAGAGGATGATTGTGAGCTTTAGTTTAACACCTAACAAGTGGTGGCAAGGTGTGGAGTTTTACCCTTCTAACATGAGCATCCTCAAGCATAATCATCAAGCATTGAGTCATAAATACATTCTATGTTTCAATTATACCATGCCTATGTTGCATATGATATGTTTCATATATTGCATGAGTGATGTTTCATATGTTGCATAAGTGATGTTTCATTTAAAGCTTTGCTATGTTGCAAATGTGGTGTTTCATATATTGCATATGTTATGATCTAATTGTTGCATGAAATATTATCAATAATGCTAATTAAGGAACTTGGTGAATTTATATATGTGAATTTACTTAAACAAATAAAATTTTGCTAAAATAAAGTTTGTAGTACAAAGTGTGCTTCATAATGTAGAATAAAAAAGTAATGATGTTTCTAAGTCAAACATGCTAAATTTAAGCTCCAAAGATTTGATTTGATGCTGAATCTCACACTTAGCCATTTTTGCCTAAGTCTTGAAATTCAGTTATGGAGTTCAATTTTGGGGATATTATCAAATCAATTTTTACACATAAAAGTATACCAAAATTTGTTCCATTGCTTGGTGTTATGCTTAATCCTTGTTAATGTGTTATTAGTTGAAATGTTTGATCAATGTTTAGTCCTTAATTAATTCACCAAAGTTAGCTAATCTAACTGTTGTCAAAACCTTAACTGATTGTCCTGAGCTTCAGTTTTAATCTTCCCCTATTCTTGATCCTTGATCTCTCTATCCAGTTAGAATTAGAGGATGGTGCTTGAAGCAAAGTTGGAGAGCAGATCAAGATGAACAACTTTGCTTTTTGGAGATTTTCAAGTTTCTACATGGAATCGAGAGATATTGGAAGCTGAAGATGGACTGTCAGGCTGCTACAGTAACGCCGGGGAGAGCTGCCTGCTTGCTTTGCCGTGCGCTGTCCGCCGCGCCTTCTTGGCGTTTCCCGCGTGGGGGCACCCACGCGGCTTGCGTAGCCGACCTCGAGAAGGAGCCGACGAAGTTGGAGTTCGCCTCCTTGCCTTTAAAAGCCCAACGCCGGTGCTCGCTCTCCCTTTTCCCTCCTCTGTCCAGCCACCGCATAGCTCACGCTCGCTGGCGAAATTTCGTCGCCGTCGATGCACCTCCGCCCTCTCTATCTCGCAACAAGCTTCACCTTGTTCTTGCGCAGCACCTTGAACCACTTGCCTCTCCTCTGGCCGCCGCAATCGGCCGCGCGCTGCCATCTTCCTCGCAGCCGGCCAGGAACGCCGCCGTGACCACTTCACCGTGGCCAGCCCTCTATGCTACGCCTCCCTCTCTTTTCTTTTGTGTTGTATTCGCCTTGGTCCCGTATAGCTCATTAGCTCGTTGGTTTTCCGAATTGTGCTCAGCCGGAGCACAGCTCGCCGCAGTGTCCGCCGCTGCTGGCCGCCAGCGTACGTGGCCAGGGAGCCACGGACCCTCTCCGGTCACGATTATTCCTTCCATGGGTGCGTTAAGGCATAGAGATGCTCTAGTACCTCTTTCTCGCCGCCAACGAGCCTCAACCGGCCAGAAATCGCCGTCCACGACAACCTCCTCTGCTCCAACTCGCGACCAGGGACTTCACACGGAAATAGAAGCTTTTCTAGGGGCTAACTGCACAGACCGTGACTCAGATGAATAGTATGCTACAAGGTTTTTCTTTTTCCTTTTTCTGTTTTTGACTGAAACTTGTGAATTTCATAACTAATTTTAGGAGTGTGATAAAATCATGAAACATTTTGTGTAGCCTCTTCACGATGTGCTCTATGTAAGAAAAATATGAAACCATGAAAATAAATAGTTTTTAGATGTTTAAAAATTAGTTCTTTTAATTAATAAATGCTTGTTCTATGGTTTTTGTAGGCTAAAATAAAAATCCTTTAGTTGTGAAACTTTTTGTGCAACTGTTTTATGCTAAGATGAACCTACACAAAAAGTTTGGGATTAATTTGATGATGTTTAATTATATCCTTAATTATATGCTTAGTTAATTAGTTAATAAATATTAAAATAATTAACATAAATCATAATAAGACTTGGGTGTAATTTTGGAGTTGATTGTAGCCCATGAAACACATTCACCCCTGTTGTTTCATGGCAAAGTAATTACCATCTTGTTATGATCATAATCAACTTAAGTTAATAAACAGTAAAAATACTTTTTAGTTAATTAAGCCTTTCTTTGGTGAATGTATGCATGTGATCTTGATTGCTTCTTAGATACAACCTCTTGGGTAAAATGTTTCTCTATGTCCAGGTCTTAATCATCTAAGTAAATATGCCTTTTGTAATAACTATAAGGCATGTGTTGATGTAGCTTATAAAGTCTTGCTTAGCTTTGCTTTGGAAGCATCATGTGTGCCATGTATGTTTCATGAATCTCATGATCAGCTTTGATTTATGATAAGTAGCCCTGTGATAGTAATTTATGTTCCATGTAACTAGTTTCTCTTGTGTGATCTTGTAGTGGGTCAAATCATGCACTTGATTTTACTTGAGTGCTGTCTTGGCTGCATGAGCAGTTCTTGTTAAGTAGCTGTTTTCATAATGAAAATGATGTTTTCTATGGTTGTGGTCTATATAAAAGTTGTAGGTAACTTTCTGATCTTTGCTGTCCTAAAATTTCATGATTTTAGGCCAACAGATTTGGGAGTTATGAATTTTATAAATTCCCTGTCAGGTTTTACTTGTATGCTGGACAGATTTGAAAGGTTGTGCTTTTTAGCATAGTTAACTGTTTAATCATCTTAAGATGATAATAAGAAAGTTGTAGGCAATTTCATAAGCTTTCCAGAAAGTCTAGGAACACTTTTGTTAGATGCCTACAACTCTAGTTATGATCAAAACAAGTGACTGTTGTGTTGCAGTCCAGAACTTGCCTTGCTCAAGTTGATTGCTTTAACTTGATGGTTGATATGGTTGCTAGTGTGATTCATGCCTTGATAATACGAGTTAATCTACCTAAACCAGATGGTCACCTTGTTATTTAATGATGATCAACTAATTAAGCCAATAGATGGTCTTGTATGCATGTCATTAGAAATAATGTTTGTGCCTGACTTGCTAGAACCTTTATCATGGTTTTTTTTGCGATCAAACCTTTATCATGGTTGGTATGGTTAGCTTGCATGAGAGTGTCTTGGTGTTGCTTTGCTATCGTAACTTCGCTGGTCGTGTGATGTTTAGTTAATCATCATCCACCTAAGTGCCTATGTTTAATCTAGTGTAACCTCACGCTTGTTTTGTCGCCAAAGTGTAATGCATCATGTATCACTCTTTCTCCATATTCATGTATTGCATCTTGCATATATCATTTAGGTACGCTAGATGAATGATGAGAAGGTGAAGAATGTGGTGTTGAAACCAACCAAAAGACGATGTTGGTGACCAAGTCTAGAAGATAAAGATAATGGTGATCATGTCCTGAAGATAAAGTTAACTAACTAACATTGTGCTTCAAACCCAGGCAAGCCCCGGAACATTACAAGCCTCCTACCTCTCTTTTTAAAATTACATTCGAGTTTATCTTTTGTATTGTGCATTAGGTTATAAGAGTTGATTGAAACCCGTTGTTGCATTACTTACCTTGTCCACAATATATATACCTGCAACCTTACTAGTATGTATTGTTCGCTCTATGCTTATCTATGCTTATACCGGTAGAAGTCGGGTGATTCCTGTCATCCACGAGATTTAGGTGGCTACTCGGACACGGTTGGCTATATTTGCTATCGTGGAAAAGAACTAGGTGATAATGGATAACTAAAGACCGAACGGGATCCGATGCTATTATGGTTGTTGTTAATGCCGGCTAGGCATGTATTCTTTGATCCCCCTCTGTCATTTAAGGACTGCTTCGTTGTTGGACCTTGGTTAAGATTGAAGGTACCAAACATATAACAGGGACCTGAGTTATAGTTGACCGTGAAGCCGATTAGCTCATTCAGGCTGAGGTATTGGGCTATTAGCATTGCTGGGAGGAGAGCCTGAAGGAAGGGGACTGATCCAAGGCCATGTTTGCTATGGGCTTCGGGCTTCGAGCAATGCATGTGAGGATGCAGTGATGAGATACAGGCCCGATCTTCCGAGAGGTAACCGGTAAGTTCGACTTGTGGAGATCTCGACGTTGGTGATCCGGCTTCAAATCAGACATGATTCGAACCCTGCAACCGTTACACCACTGCTCCGTTGGTTATCAACCAAGCACAACTTGATTGACCTCGCCAAGAAGGCTTTTCCTGCAAGCGAATCGAAGAACACAAGCAAGAAAGGTAAAACACGCAATCTGAAATTGCAAATATGAATGATGCGAATATCAATAGAGGGTTCAAGAACTCGGTTCCAAAGGACTAATCGACACAGTGGAGGAGATCAAGAACAGGGGCCCTGGATCACTGTAAAAGGATTTGTCACCACAGTTACAATGAACGATTCAGTTTCTCGATAGAAAACTAAACTCTAAACAAAACCCAATTGTCTAGCAGCGGCGGTGGCTGTTTTTATAGTCTAAGACTCGACCTAGGGTTGAGGACGGCCAGGGGTTGGGCGCCCACAACTTGGGCTTAAGGCCCGACACGATACATGGCCAAGTTGGCCCAAATAGGTGACGCAACACCTTGCCGTGGTCACACAGAATGATCCACAGACCTTCTGGAGCTGGGACCAGATCCAAAACGACTGCGTCGTCGTCCCGTTTCCAACGCATCCAAGAACGCCTCGTTTCCATGTCGTATGAGAGAGTTATGACCAAAACAGTGATGACGTGTCTGCTGAATCCGAGGGTGACGTGGTAGCTGAGTTGGGGACGAATTACAACTTGGAGAAGACCATAGCATCGGTGTGTCCAGCGTGACGATGTCCTCATCATGCAGGACCATGAGTTTTGTGAAACGGTCTAGACTCACCGCCTAATGGAGTGAACGGTGACCCATGCGAACTAATGAGGGCTTGTACAGGTGTGTATTTGGGATTGTCCAGCTGGATGTAATCGAATCGAATAGCCGTCTCTCCTGGTTAGTGGGAAACTTGGTCATTATTCGACAGTCGTAGTAACTGATGAAACATGATGGTTCTATTGATCCTGATAATTGAATATGGTTACTACTGTGATACTTATTAATCAAATGATTGTTATAGGATAGATGCAAACTTAGCTATAATTGGCTTCACTGAACTTGATGCTAAAATATTGAAAGTAAGGACTTACATAGTAAGCTCTTCTACAAAAGATTATGCTATCCAACTAGCTCCACCAAATAAACCATGCATATCCTTGGAGTCTTCATTTTTCTCCTATCGGGTAAGTCTTGCGGAGTATAATTGAGTACTCAGGGTTTTACCCACCCTATTGCAGGTGAAGTGCTCTGTCTGCTGAAGGTGGTAACTAAGTGTCAGTGGGCTCGGCTACTCTGTATATGCTTCTCATCTATGCTTTTGTTGGAGGGTGTCATCTGAACTAGCAATATAATTTCAAACTTATGTTATTGTAAGCATTTCAAAGCTTTCTTGTTTACCTAATCAAGTTTTGAACTTGATATTGTAATATTATTTCCACTGCAAACTTTGTGTATGTGATATGTATTTACTTAATCAAGTACGATCTTGGTTGTGAAGTTGAATTATCGAGGCCTTCATGATACTTGAAGGACTACAAGATTTATATAAGTGACGGTATGCGCGTATCAACATGTTTAACGGAGACAGTCATACTTAATCTTGTATAAATTGGGCCGTTCTGTCACACTGCTCTACATGAACACTTCGCCGGTGTCTTCGGCATGGCGGCTGACGCACGAACCTCTTTAAATTTCTAGGCGCTGGGTATTGTAGCCATGAACCTCTCGGACTTGAAGCTAACATTTCGGAGGAGGAGGTCTAGGATGCAATCAAGGTGTTGTCAAGTGATAAAGTGTTAGGCCCTGACGGGTTTATTGGTGCGTTCTACAAATCAAGTTGGCCCACCATCAAGCTAGAAATCATGGTGGCTATCCAGGCCTATGCGCACGCCGACAACTGTTCAATGTCAAGACTGAACAATGCACTCATCGTCTTGTTGCCCAAGAAGGTCAGGGCAGCTGCTCCAGGTGACTTCTGACCTATCACCATGATACATAGCTTTGCCAAGCTTATATCCAAGATCCTGGCAATGCGCTTGGTGCCAAGAATGGATGACATCATTGCCAAGAATCAAAATGCTTTCATTAGAAACCGGAGCATTCAGGACAACTTCAAATATATTCAGCGAGTGGTGTTCTGATAAGTAAAAAGAAGGTGCCTATGCTGCTCCTCAAGCTCGATACCTCAAAGGCCTTTGACACCTTGTCTTGGCCGTTCCTCCTCAACATCCTGCAAGCTCGCGGATTCAGAGCTACTTGGCATAGATGGATTGCTACCCTGCTGAGCAGCGTGTCGTCCAGGATCATTCTAAATGGTCACCAGGGGCCTCTGATCGCACATTTGAGGGGAGTGCGCCAAGGGGATTCGCTGTCGCATCTGCTATTCATCATTGCTATGGATGTCTTGCATAGGATGTTCCACAAAGCAGGCACGGATGGGGTGATCAGGAGGATGCAACCACACCAGATCAAGTACCAATGAGTATCTATGCAGACGACGTCATGCTCTTCATCAAGCTGACAGTGCAGGAGGCAAGTGTTGTGAAGGAGATCTAGACCATCTTTGGGGAAGCCTCCAGGCTCAAGACAAACATGGCCAAGTGCTCCATCACTCCAATCTATGGAGGGATGAAAGGTCCTACTATGGCTAGAGGGGTGAATAGCCTATTAAAATTCTACAACACACTAGAGCAACTTGATTAGTAAGACAAATGGCGAAATGCAAGTTTTGCTCTAGCTCTACAAGGGTTGCAAACCACCTACCCAATCAATTCTAGTCACTATGATCTCTAGGCACACAATAGCTATGTCACTACTTGCTACTTCTAGGTGAACAAGGCTAGTAAGAAAAGCTGCACTAACAATCTACACAAGAGAGCTAAATACTCTACTTTGCAAAAGGTAAATGAGAGGTCAAGATTGTTATGCCACCGCATAGGGGATGAACCAATCACCAAAATGATAATAAATCAATACAATGGGAGAATACCAAATGGGAAGAGACACAAGTATTTTTCTCCTGAGGTTCACGTGCTTGCCGACACGCTATGTCCCCGTTGTGTCGGCCAACACTTGGTGGTTCAGTGGCTAAGAGGTGTAGCACAAACCTTGTCTAACTTGTGGACACTGCAAGAACTGACCCACAAGTGAGGTAGCTCAATGACACGCGCAATCCACTAGAGTTGTCTTTGGCGCTCCACCGGGGAAGGCACAAGAACCCCTAACAAATCACCAGGAGGTGGCCAAGAACAAACTCCACTCTTGCCACAACTCCTCCGCTGCCTCCAAGCCATCTAGGTGGTGGCAACCACAAGAGTAACAAGAATTCCATAGCTCAAACGATCCCCAAGTGCCACTAAATGCAAACTCACAAGCAAATACACTTGGAATCACTCAATCTCACTTTGGATTCACAACCAAGCAAGGGAGATGAGTGGAAGGGAGTATGCTCAGCTCAAGAGGATGTCAAGATGATAAAAATGCCAAGAGAACTCCCTAGGAGTCGGCCACCAACTATTTATAAGCGTCCCCAAAGAATAGAGCCGTTAGGCTCTTACTATTGCCTGCCTCGGGGTGACCGAACGCGCCGGTCAGGTTGACCGGACGCAGCCCCAGCGTCCGGTCACTACGAGCCAAGCCTATGGATGGGAGCCACGTGTCCACGTTTAAATTTCGTTCATCGATCTCCAACGGTTGAAAAACGTTCAACGTCCAAGTCAAAGGATGACCGAACGCGCTCCTCGGATCGACTTGACTCTGAAGCCCTCAGCATCCGTTCGTTTCCAAAGAGGTTCCATGCACGAAAAAATGTGACTGGACGCGTTCGATCGCAAGCGACCTGACGCGCGCCCATGTCCGGTCAACGCACCAATCAGCCCCACGCGCGAACTCTGCCGATGTCATCACTGCACCTGACGATGAACTGTGATTCACCTGTGTCCGATCTACAGCGTCAGCTGGCCCTCAGAAAGTGATCGGACACGCAAGTGCACCGCAGCCCTGCGTCCGGTCGAGCTCCTCGCTCTCTACCTCTCTACGCCGCGCCAACCGGCACTGATCGGACGCTGACATCAGCGTCCGATCAGTGTTTCTCAGCGAGAAACACTTTCGTGACTTTGCCACCTCCTCAACCCTTGCTCAAATATGCTAACCACCAAGTATATCACCTTATGCATGTGTGTTAGCATATTTTCACAAATATTTTGAAGGGTTATGTTAGCTCACACTAGGTCCTAATGTATATGCTCATATGAATTCACCTAGTGGCACTCGATAAACCGTTTAGTCAAAGAATTCTCCTCTTTATAGTACGGCTATCGATCCTAAGTCACTCACACCATCTATGGTGTCTTGAGTACAAAATAAAAACCTATTGATACATTTGACTTGATCAACTATTTTTGTTTTCTCTTTCTTCTTTTCCATGTTGAGCCCTTGATCATCTTGTGGTCAACACCGTCATCACCATGATCCTTCTCTAGGCTCCACCACTTGGCATGGGACTTATCATTTCATGTCTACACACTTAGCATAACGATTAGTCCCTAGGTTTCATCAATTATCCAAAACCAAACTAGGGCTTTCAGGGGATGAAAAACTAGATGAGATCATTAGCATCCTAGGATGTCAGGTGCAGTCGTTCCCAATCAAGTACCTCGGGCTGCCTTTGAGCATCAAAAAATCCCAAAAACACAGGTGTAGTTCATTGTTGAGGCAGTAGCAAGGAAGCTTCCCCCTTACCATGGCTCACTCATGGCGCGGAGTGGACGACTTGTATGGATCAAGTCAGTACTGTGAGCTATCCCTATCTACGCGATGATGGCTGACAATCTTCCACAGTGGGCTAGGAAGGAAATTGATGCAATATGCAGGAAATTCCTATGGGTGGGCAGCGATGCCTCTGTTCGTAGGAAGTGCATGGTGGCGTGGACGGTGGTCTGCAGACCGACTTAGTTCGGCGGCCTGGGGGTCAGCGACCTTAAGTTACACGGCTACGCCCTGCAAGCTCGGTGGCTTTGGTTGCAAAAGACAGACAATGATAGAGCATGGAGTGAGTTGCCGCTCAAAACATCTCCGGAGGTACAGGCATTCTTCAATGCTTCCACATTCTACCAGATTAGAGATGGATGCACTGCGTTGTTCTAGGAACACAAGTGAATCAATGGGGAATCCATCGGTGACATCGCACTGTGCCTCCTACAGCTAATCCCAACACATACTCGCCATCGACAAACTGTCAGGGAGGGGCTGCTGAACAAGCAGTGGGTGCGCTCCATCAATGGTGGCATGTCATAGACTGCGGTGATTAAATACCTTGAGTTGTGGAACACCCTCCATCACTTCAGCCTCAATACTCAACAAGACAAGCTAATTTGGCACTGGACACCAGATGGCGCATACTCAGCAAAGTTGGCTTACAGAGTGCTGCATTCAGGGGCAATTATATTCAGAGGACACAACCTCATCTAGATGGCCTAGGCTCCTCTTTGTGTCAAGATCTTCTTGTGGTTGGCGATGAAACGTAGACATTGGACTACCGATCAACGGGCTAGGCATGGCCTGGATGCACGTGATCACTGCTACCTTTGCGACCAAGCTCCAGAAATAATTGACCATATAATCACGTGCTATCCATTCACAAGGGAGGTTTGGCACTTCATCCTGCAGGCCATCGGCTTGCATCTGCCCCAAGGAGCTCAGATAACCATTACCGGGTGGAGGAAGCTGCGTAAGCTTGCCATTGGCATCCGGCGTAAGGGGATCGATTCTCTTTTTTTCTTTAGTGTCTTGGCAGGTTTGGAAGGAACGAAATGCAAGGTGTTTCTGGGAAGCCACAGCGACGATCGCTGAGCTACTGCAAATCATCAAAATGGAAGCGGATCGCTGTATCAAAGCCGATGTGATAGGTTTGAGAGCTTTAGCTAAACAGTGTTAGTGTTAATATCATCCAGCTCAGCCCAACGGCCGAGTTGGGCCTTGAACTCATGCCCTGATCGGGGGTGCCTAACCCTACATGGTTGGTGGGCCCCTGTCGCACTGCGCTATAAATAAAGGTGGGGGCCGGTGGCTCGAGCCACGAGGTTCACCGCAGCCAAAGCTCCCCACCGACAAACCCTAACCCAATCTAGTGAGGGGCGTAGCTAGCGATGGGAAGCCGCCACCGTCTTCACCACTGCGTCTGCACCACCCTGACGCCGACGTCGCCCTGGGACGCCACTGCTTCTCCTTCACCGACGTCTGGCGTCCTCGACACCGCCCCATCAGCTCCACTAGACACCAATGCCATGGCGAACTCTTCCTCCTCCAAGGCCGATGGTCGATACCTCTGCTCCCCTCCCCCTCTTAGATCTTGTAGTCCATGTTCTAGAGCATGTTTATCTCAAAATGCAAGTTGTACCCGCTAGATCTACTGCTAGTTGATCCTACACTTCTAATAATGGTATCATTGTCCTAACCCTAGCGTGTAGATCTGGTTGGGGTAGAATATAGAAGGAGAGGATTCGAGTCAACTCGGATTGAAACCCTCACTGAACAGAGAAAATAAATAAACAAATTTTGATTAAGAAGTTTTTCCCAATCCCTAACCCTAGAAAAGAAAGATCTGGCGGGCCTACCTTGCTTTCTCGTCAGACTTACCACTGCCACCATGCGGGTAGTAAGCCCTAGCCGTTGTTTGGCCGGCGCTCGGGAAGACGCAAACTCAGGGCACCGACACGGGGCCCCTTGACGGCAGTGTGCCCTCCCTGCAGGGAGCGCGCGCTGGCGAGAGGACCCACGGTCGCGCTGCTTCCCTCCTTCGGCCGCTGAAAGGATCAAGATGCCCAAGAGGGGGGTGAATTGGGCTTTTCTAAAAATTAATTGCAAGAATTAAATCCTATAAGCCAAAATTCACCCCTAGTGCCTACTAGTGTTCCTTGTGATTCTACCGGAAAAAGTTTTGCACCCTAAGTTCCAATCCTAGTCTAGCATGGCAATTCTAGGAAAGTAAACCAAGCAATGAATGTAATACAAGAAAGTAAATGCTTGAAAGTAAGGGTTAGGAACACGGCGATGTTTTCCCGAGGTATCGGAGAGTCGCCACTCTCCACTAGTCCTCGTTGGAGAACCCGCATAAGGGTGTAGCTCCCCCTTGATCCGCGCAAGGATCAAGTGCTCTCTACGGGCTGATTCTTTGACACACCGTCGTGGTGAATCACCCAAAACCGCTCACAAGATGAGTTGGGTCATCCACAAGCTCCGCCGGATGATCACCAAACTCCCAATCACCACCAAGCCATCTAGGTGATGGCGATCACCAAGAGTAACAAGCTAGAACTCTCACTTGACCACAACAAGCCTAATGAGAAGGTGGATGCACACTTGCTACTCCCTAGTCACTAATGAGGGATTTCAAACTTTGATTCTCAAATCACTACCCTCACTAGAGCTCTTGCACTTCCTTGCACTTGAAAGGTGTTTCTCAGCTGAACAAATGAGCAAGAGACCTCTAAAAGAGGTGGAGGGGATGTATTTATACACCCCACAGTGAAATCCAACTGTTACCTGCCAACTCAGCAAAATACGCACTGACCGGACGCGCCGGTCGATGGCAACGGTCGAAATTGCAACTGACAGCGCTAAGTGACCGGACGCACCGATCAGGGGTGACCGGACGCGTCCGGTCGTGCAAGGACCTTACTGTACTTTGATCGGACGCTCGGTCGAGTCCGATCAGTGATGACCAGACGCGTCCGATCAGCGAAGTACCTTACTGGAACGCAACCGGACACGTCCGATCGTTCTCCAGTCGCGTTCGATTAGTTAACTTACCCTCTGTGACACGTGTCAACACGATCAACGCATCCGGTCCTTGTTGACGGTCCTTAAGTACCAAATATAGATATCAAATAAATAAAGAAAAGGATCCAAATGCAACCAACACCTAGACTTAGGGTTTTATCTGACAGAATTCCACGAGTTTTGGTGTTTGTCTGTTTCTGCAGGGGGTTATCAGAAAATACGGAGGAAAGGCCCACACGTCGGGTTTACATAGAGATAATAACGTGTTCACCAATTTTCTATCATCTAGAAGACTTCAGAAGCCACGAGATCGAACAGGAGGCCGAACGGGCCCGGACGTAGGGCGCCTGCCCTGTCCCCTAGGGTGCCCACCCTGGACTGAGAGCCAATCAGGCTCCGTCTCACGGATTATGCTCCACCGACCTAAGGGATCAAGGAAAACCGTGTGATTAATGTCGGTTTGATCCGACGGCCCACGTTCACTTGAGGGGGCTATATAAGCAGGACCCCTGGCCCCTGGAGGAGGCACTCCCTCATTCTCAATTCTTCAAACCCTAATCTCAGGAGGAGAGTCTCTGATCAAGCCCTAGAGCCACCACATCAACTAGATCTCTAGTATAGCATAGCTACATAGGATTAGAACTAGAAGGAGTCAATCTTCGATTGGTTTCCGGATCTGTCAAGAGGATTCTTGGTAATTCCTTTACTGTTCTTCATTGTTCATCTTTGTTCTTCAATATTATGAATACAACTTTGTTCTATTTCAATATATTGATTATGACTTTGCTCTACTTGTTTATGTTTGCAATTATATTGTTCTTAGTTTATCGTAGTTATACGCTTGGCTTAGTTAGATTGGAATTATATACATGTTTAGGATCGTATAGCGTTTATCCATCGGATCCATGGGTAAATGATAAATATTGTGTAGGCGTGGTGCTTAGACCATATTTATCTGCGATTGCACCTTATATGCCGGATCGTGGGGTGGTCCGCGATGGTGACAGCTTCGTTGGTTCTTATATAGTCCCCCTCCCGTGTGTAAGGCAGGCAGAGCAACATTATTACGGGGGAGTGATTGCTATGTTTCTCATCTTCCTTGATAATATCACTATGCATGGGCGTAGTCCTTTCTCGCAATGATTGCCAAGTGTACTTGCACTAACTATGATATGCTAGACTTTATAGTTAAGAATAACTTAGGAAATATCCTTATAGTTCGTCCTAATACCATGCTAATGACTTGCTAGAATATCTGTTGAGGTGCTTATCATTATTATATGTGGCTAGCTGATCAGATTAATTATCTTTGTCACCATTCATACTTTATCTATATTTTATGTGACACTTACCCCTGTATGCAAGAGATAGATGAATGCTCTCACTTATACATGCAATGATTGATACTCATTCCTATATTCCATTCCATAATCAACATTGATGTTAGTAATCCCTTCCCAGTGGTAAAAATATAAATAACGATACCTGGAATACTTCCCGGTTAAAATGCTACATCGGTATTAATCTGTGCGCTTACAGATCTTATTTATTATTTATTTAGAAGAGCAGTTGCATATTTCAATACCGCATCTCTCATGTCATGCTGGGGATGACAACTTGGCTTAAGTGGCATGAGGGATAGGTTCGGTATTTTTGGCGCCGTTATCAGAATTAGAAAACTAAGTCTACTTTTGGTAATGACGTTAAGAATGCCCAACAAGCATTTTTGGCGCCGTTGCCGGGGAAGGTTGATTTACTAACAAGGAATGAATACGGAATTTGAGTCATCATTCGCATCATTAAGTGATTGAGATCATCAATTCTCCCATACAGATTTACCCCTGTATTTTTTTCCATTCTTATTGTTTTGCAGGGTGATGTATGAATAGAGGACATCTTCCAGAAAATTTTGTTGACAACCCCGAAGCATTAATCAGAGGGGCAAGAGCCAAGCTCAAGAAGTCAACACTTCGACGCAACACTTCATCCAATCCAGAAGACCGCCGAAGTTTCATCCGGAATTTGTCAACAGAGTTCGCAGCCATGGCGAACAAGACGATCCACGAGTTCTCAGCTCCCACTACGGACAACATCCGCACTGGACCTGCCGCGGCCATCGACAAGAACTTTGAGCTCAAGCCAGGGCTCATCAACATGGTACAAGCCAACCAGTTTTGTGGGAAGCCGCACGAAGATGCAAGTGCTCATCTCCAACACTTCCTGGAGATTTGCAGCACATTCACTTTATTAGATGTTCCCAGAGACGCCATACTACTTCGCCTTTTCCCATTCTCACTATTGGGGAGAGCGAAGCAGTGGTTCTACGCGATGAAGGATAAGAACA
Organism: Saccharum hybrid cultivar R570; assembly: GCA_038087645.1. Lineage (NCBI taxonomy): Eukaryota > Viridiplantae > Streptophyta > Magnoliopsida > Poales > Poaceae > Saccharum > Saccharum hybrid cultivar. Next base: position 15,598,585 of record JAQSUU010000259.1, read on the forward strand.
CTACGTGGGCACTCTGCTCTACGAACTTTCTGGCTAAGTTCTTTCCCATGGGCAAGACCAATGCTCTCCGTGGGAAGATTACAAGTTTTCAGCAACAACATGATGAATCCGTTCCAGAAGCATGGGAGCGCTTTCAAGATTACATCCTAGAATGTCCCCATCATGGAATGGAGAGCTGGCTACTTATGCAGACTTTCTATCATGGGCTCATCACTAGTGCTCGTGAGACCATGGATGCTGCAGCTGGAGGCGCATTTCTATCACTCACCATACCACAAGCTACAGCCCTTGTGGAGAAGATGGCGTCCAACCAAGGTTGGAACGAAGAGAGGACTCAAACACGCAAGAAGGGTGGAGGTATGCACCAGCTCAAGGAGGTAGACATGCTGTCTGCAAAGTTAGACCTACTCATGAAAAAGCTCGATGACAAAGCTGGAGACAAAAGAGAAGTCATGAACGTCTACGACTCTCACATGACTTGTGAGGAATGTGGAGACACTGGACACTCAGGCAATCACTGCCCTGAGATGCTTGAGGATGCAAGGTACATCAACAACAACAACAACTACAACCGTCCTCAACAAAATCAAGGTTGGAATCAATAGAGGCCTAACTACTCAGGTAACTACTCAGGTAATTATCAAGGTAATAACTCTTACAACAACAATAATAATTTTCCACCCCTGAGAGAGTTAGTGTCTAATCAAGGAAAGCTAATGGATAACTTGTCTAAGAAATTGGCATCCAATGATAAAATACTAGAAAACATAAATAATAGAATGGATAATTTCTCTACTGCCATCAAAAACCAAATTAGCTTTAATAAAATGATTGAATCTCAGTTAAATCAAATAGCTGCTGCTGTTCCTGCTACTAACCCCGGTATACCACCACAACCGGAAGGATTAGAATCTGCAAATCTTGTAGACATGTTTGATGCAGGTAACTATTGGAGTAATCCCGCTGTCGGAGTACATAATGACCTTCTGCCAGTCAAGAGAGGCGATCCAGGACGCCCCGTCATCCCGATCTCCATCGGCATGGTGGACTTCCCAGAAGCACTCTGTGACTTTGGCTCCAGCGTCAACATTATGCCCAGGGTACTCTATGAAAAATTCTTTACATATCCTTTATCAGAAACAACTATGTGTTTGCAGCTTGCAGATCGGACACTAAGCTTTCCTAAAGGAATATTAAAGAACATGTGTGTCCGAGTTGGTACCTCGTATGCTCCAGCTGACTTCGTGGTGATAGAGACCGGGTCCGATGAGAGGTCACCAGTTATTCTGGGAAGGCCATTCCTGAACACCTCGGGAGCTGTCATCTACGCCAGCGCTGCGAAGATCAACTTCAACATCAAGGGGAGGAAGGAGACGTTTTCCTTCAAGAACAAGATTACACAAATCCCAGAGCAACCCCAACATGAACCAAGGAAGAGGACCAATAGGAGGAACAAGCAGAACAAGAACAACCAAGGATGGACCGAATCAGCTAAGATGGTCACTGCAGTTCAAGGAGGTCAAGATGGTCGACTCAAGTCGCCCTTCCTGAACAAGAAGGACGACCCAGGTATGCCAAGCATTGAGTGCTCAATCAATGGATACTCCTTTCAGAAGGCGCTCTGCGACACTGGATCAGGCGTCAACATAATGGCCACAGTCACCTATCAGCTCTTGTATGGAACCATGCCCTTAAAACCAACATACACTCAGCTCCAGATGGCAGATCAGACATCCCGAAAGGTCAAAGGTATAGTAACCGATGTCCCTGTTAAAATTAACGATCATTTTGTCCATACAGACTTTCAGGTCATTAACATGGGAGACGACGAGTACGATCCACCCATCATCCTAGGAAGACCGTTCCTAGGCACCGTCAAAGCAATCATCTACATTGGAACCGGAGAAGTCCATATGCATTTCCCCTCTGAGAAGGTACGCCGCTACTTTAATGACCCTAACTATATAGTTGAAGATTCTAAGCAGGTCAGGACAAGAAGAAGGCGACGTAACCGTAACCAAAGGAGGCAAACCATCAAGGACGTATGGGCAGACTATGAAGGAGAGGTCATAAGGCCCGAGGATACACAACAGGAGACCGAAGCACCAAGTCGGGTATGGAAAGTGAAGACAGTTACACAAGAAGAGGAGGCGTTGCCGGAACCACCGTCTACGCCACCCAAATCCCAGGACAACTAAGAAGAAAAGAAGTCCTGTTCGGAGGACTTAAAAACACCGAACGCCGTGCCAAGAGGTAAACTTGGTAGTTATCATTTTCCCTTTAATTATTGTTCAGTTAATCATGTTCATTCTGTCTAAAAAAATGTTGAAAACAGTAAGCCCCATGTAAGTATGCGAGTGGCATAAAACCCATAAGTACATTCACTGTGGTGGCATAAAAAAAATAAATAAATAATAATATATTTTTTCTGTTCTATAAAAATGAAAATAAAAATAGAGAGTGACATTTATCAAGGAAGCTCAAACATGATAAAGGCTAGATATTTATGCTAACGCTTAATCAAGTTCCACGAAGCTTTGTTGTCTATTTGAGCTCCACAGAATTCAGGAAGACTAGCAGATGGAGGACATCCTAATCGTTGTCAGGGTACTGCCGACATTCAAATACACCTCTGCACCTGCTAGCTACATCAGAAGAAATTACGTCAAGATACAGCTTGGGGGAGAGCACCCCCATTTATCCTGATAAGTATTTTTATCTACAGTTACACCTATGCTTTATTAAAATAAAAAGATGCATAATCATGAAAACCCAAATAAATATTTTGTGTTTATATATATTTGCTTAGTTTAATAAATAAATAAAGTAGCTATGCTAAACTGAATCTTGAAAATAAAACTCTAGCATGGATATGATGAATAGTTGCTCTGCCTAATTTTTAAATTTGTTCTCTCTCTAGTTTAGACATAACTGTTATAATTTAAAGCTGGCTCTAAACCTGAACTAGTGGGAAGAGAACTTGATCTGAAGTCTAAGTTGTTAACGGATATGATATGGGAAGGTTGAGCTGCTGTTTATCTGTTCCTAGAGATGCTAGAATTCTGGAGAATTTTATCTTTGAAAATCTTTAAAATGTTGCATGATGAGTTCCTGTATGATGAGAGTTTAAATTCCTACCACAGCCATATATACATGCTTGTTAGAATAAGAGCCGCACTTTTACTACTTACTGCTTATGGGCATTGAGTGTGGTCAAGCTGTGTAGACCCTTAGGAACTTGTCATGTGGTTAAAATCAAGATTCACTTGCATGTTCACTCATACATGCTGCTTCTACTCAGGAAGTACGCATCCACATATATCCACTCATTTCCATCTCCAGATTTACCCAAAATTATTCTACTCCTGACCCGGGAGAGAATAGCCAAAAACATTATCCCATTCCTGTTATTCCCTGTGAAGTTAATGCTCAAGTCATTTCTACTACCACTTGCTATATTTTCAAAAGAGGGAGATTGCTCTAAAAAAAATAATATAAAAAAACGAGGAAATAAAAAGGAGCAAGTGCTCGGAACCTCGAAGAAAGAAAAAGTGAGACGAGAGGTAAAAATGGACAAGTGTCCGACAGTAGAATTAGGGGTACAAGATACCCACCTGAGAGAAAAAAAAAGAGAGAAGAGAAAATACAGAGCATCTCATTTCCCTTAAAAGTTTTAAAAAGCAAGAAAGGTATGTATTCCCTCAAAAAGAGCATTAGACTTTTGTTATCACCATCATTACCATACACCACTCATTCACCACACATGCACATCTTGATTTGACTTATTGACTTGTTTCTCTGGATCCATGGTTTGACTATGCAATAAATGTTCTATGAGTATGTATACTTTATCTCCCACCTATGAGCTCCAGATATCAAAGCCTTATTAGAGTAGGGTGAGAGAGAAGGCAATGTCACTACGCCTTATACCATAAATACCACATACTTTGAGAGAGAAGGCATATACCATTACTGCCTTGGTAAGGATCCAGAAATACCACAAAAGAGAGATCTGAGAGAGTCATACAAGGAATCTCTGAGTTTTATTTGAAAAATTTGCAACAAACTCCAGAGCTATAGCTGATCAAGAATAAGAGACATGGCGTTTGACTAGACCGTTCTATCTTTTAACCACTCAAGATGCAGGTGACGGTTGCAAGCCCCATGGTGAAAGGTAAAATGAGTAAGTTTTAAGTCTTGATAGTTTACTCTAACTCAGGGATGAGACCTTATTTGAAAGCATATGTACCGTCAACGTTCAAAGGCGTTGCAGCAATTTCTGATCCATAATGAGTCTATCCTTGCTCAGGGACGAGCAAGAGGTAAGCTTGGGGGAGTTTGTTGATGGTCCTTAAGTACCAAATATAGATATCAAATAAATAAAGAAAAGGATCCAAATGCAACCAACACCTAGACTTAGGGTTTTATCTGACAGAATTCCACGAGTTTTGGTGTTTGTCTGTTTCTGCAGGGGGTTATCAGAAAATACGGAGGAAAGGCCCACACGTCGGGTTTACATAGAGATAATAACGTGTTCACCAATTTTCTATCATCTAGAAGACTTCAGAAGCCACGAGATCGAACGGGAGGCCGAACGGGCCCGGACGTAGGGCGCCCGCCCTGTCCCCTAGGGTGCCCGCCCTGGACTGAGAGCCAATCAGGCTCCGTCTCACGGATTATGCTCCACCGACCTAAGGGATCAAGGAAAACCGTGTGATTAATGTCGGTTTGATCCGACGGCCCACGTTCACTTGAGGGGGCTATATAAGCAGGACCCCTGGCCCCTGGAGGAGGCACTCCCTCATTCTCAATTCTTCAAACCCTAATCTCAGGAGGAGAGTCTCTGATCAAGCCCTAGAGCCACCACATCAACTAGATCTCTAGTATAGCATAGCTACATAGGATTAGAACTAGAAGGAGTCAATCTTCGATTGGTTTCCGGATCTGTCAAGAGGATTCTTGGTAATTCCTTTACTGTTCTTCATTGTTCATCTTTGTTCTTCAATATTATGAATACAACTTTGTTCTATTTCAATATATTGATTATGACTTTGCTCTACTTGTTTATGTTTGCAATTATATTGTTCTTAGTTTATCGTAGTTATACGCTTGGCTTAGTTAGATTGGAATTATATACATGTTTAGGATCGTATAGCGTTTATCCATCGGATCCATGGGTAAATGATAAATATTGTGTAGGCGTGGTGCTTAGACCATATTTATCTGCGATTGCACCTTATATGCCGGATTGTGGGGTGGTCCGCGATGGTGACAGCTTCGTTGGTTCTTATATAGTCCCCCTCCCGTGTGTAAGGCAGGCAGAGCAACATTATTACGGGGGAGTGATTGCTATGTTTCTCATCTTCCTTGATAATATCACTATGCATGGGCGTAGTCCTTTCTCGCAATGATTGCCAAGTGTACTTGCACTAACTATGATATGCTAGACTTTATAGTTAAGAATAACTTAGGAAATATCCTTATAGTTCGTCCTAATACCATGCTAATGACTTGCTAGAATATCTGTTGAGGTGCTTATCATTATTATATGTGGCTAGCTGATCAGATTAATTATCTTTGTCACCATTCATACTTTATCTATATTTTATGTGACACTTACCCCTGTATGCAAGAGATAGATGAATGCTCTCACTTATACATGCAATGATTGATACTCATTCCTATATTCCATTCCATAATCAACATTGATGTTAGTAATCCCTTCCCAGTGGTAAAAATATAAATAACGATACCTGGAATACTTCCCGGTTAAAATGCTACATCGGTATTAATCTGTGCGCTTGCAGATCTTATTTATTATTTATTTAGAAGAGCAGTTGCATATTTCAATACCGCATCTCTCATGTCATGCTGGGGATGACAACTTGGCTTAAGTGGCATGAGGGATAGGTTCGGTATTTTTGGCGCCGTTATCAGAATTAGAAAACTAAGTCTACTTTTGGTAATGACGTTAAGAATGCCCAACAGTCCTCGCAAGGACCACGTCCGATCAACCAAGTTGAAGTGCAGTAACTGTCAGCACTGACCGGACGCGTCCGGTCAAGACAGAGACCGCGTCCGGTCAAGGGTAAACGACTCAAACGACTTCGAAACGCGACGCAACTTAAACCGAGTTGCTTCCAACTGAACTTTGGGCTTCACCTGAGCTACCTAGTGCTAAGTTTGACAAGTGTGCACCACACCTAAACAAAAGACTCACCTAGGTCAAGCTACTCGCTCATGCCCCCCTTTATAGTACGGCCAAAGGAAAAAAGCGAAGATCATAACGACTATTCCGAATGTAACTCAACACCTTGACATCCGAAACTAACCATCCTTAATCTTGATGTTAATCCTTTGAAAACCGAAATGATTTCCATCAAGGGGCATGAATACCATAGTGCCCAAAAACAGTTGTTGATCCCATGACCTAACTTATCGAAGTTTCTGCAAAACGCACGTTAGTCATGGTAATAATGCGTTGTCATCAATTGCCGAAACCAACTCTCGGGGCCTAGATGCTTTTAATCTCCCCCTTTTTGGTGATTGATGACAACACTTTGATTCAGTAGATATAAGAGTCGAGGTTTTTGAACATGCTTGGTTCACATAAGCAAAAAACAATAAGCACAAGGGGTTAGGGATTGCTTATGTGATCCAAGCCAACAGGGTGTACTCATAAGATAAAACATGAAGAGTTAGTACACAAAAACATAGCTCATATGAAATCAGAGTAAGGCATAGAAGCACAACCTTATGAGCTAGAACCAATCAAGTGACATGATATATAATAGTAACAAGATAATCCACATAAGACTCAAGTATCTCACAAGCACACATGTCACAAGATGCATGGGCGAGAAAATAAACATGATGCATGAATGTAGCACACATGAAAAATGAAACCCTCTCTCAAAACTCCCCCTGAATCTACTCTCTCTCCCCCTTTGGCATCAAACGCCAAAAAACTAATGGTCCGACGGGGAACAGAAGCAGTCGTGTCGGGTGCCGAGGAGCGTGGAGTGAGCACGAACTATGAAGTATCCTCCTCTGACTCTGAGCTGTCAGGCTGACCCTCTATAGATACACGAGGTAGTGAAGCAGTCTAGGTCTGTAAAGTAGGGGTAGGGACTGACGAAGTAGTAGCAACAAGAGCTGCAGTCTCTGTCACCTGAGCCTAAAGAGCATCAACTATGGGAGGATCTGTCGAGGCAACTGACAAGGGTACTGTCTCTGTAGTCCCAGTCCCTATTAATGGAGGAGCCACTGTCTCTGAAGCTGACATCCCTGAAGTAGTCACGACTGTGGTATGCGAGGGTGTCGGCTGACCAGTCAACTCACTGTAAGATGCACTCAAGTCAGTGGAGAAGGGAGTGCCTGTCAGAAGATGAGGTCTGGGCTGAACTGGTGGAGTGAACCCCATCTGAATGGGAGTGTAGCTCGGGGACTAAAAAGTATGAGGGACCTGCTGCTGGGGGGAGGTAAACTGAAAGCTCGGCTATCCCTGAATCTGAGGTCCACTGGACTGTAATGCTGGAGTAAGGACAGACGATGGTGGAGGAACCCCAACAGTGACAAGGTGTCGTAGGAGCTCAAGATACTGCTGCTGAGTGGCTGCCTGCTGCCTCTGCATCTCAAACTACTGCCTCTGAAACTCAAGCTGCTGCCTCTGGAACTCGTCCTGACGAGCCTGAATCTGAGTGAATGAAGCTACTGTATCCTGAGCCTGTCGCTGCATCTGAACCTTCTGCCTCTCCTGGGGATGGGTCAGCTTCTCAAGGATAGCCACCATGGCTGGTCTGAGTGGGAGGCTGATCCTGAACCACCGGCCTCATGGTCGTGAGACCGAGGAGAGCGGTACCGGAGAATAGGCTGATAATCCTCATCTGTGCTGTCAGTGGCGTCATCCTCGACTGGATCAGCTGGCTGAGCATCTAGATCTGTAAGCTCAACCTCTGTAAGACCCTCAACTGTCTCGTCCTACTCAGCTGCAGTCTCTGGAACCTCTGCCCTCTGACGCTGTCCCGGCCTAGGTGCCTGCTCTCTAGTAACAGAAGCCCACAACTGTCGAATGTCATACTCAGGGAATGAAGTAGTGGTATCTGAGATCTCAGCCCTAATCTTAGCAGGCAGGTCACACGCAGATCGAATGATGAAGCAAATCTAGTGTGCATACGGTAACTAATGGTGACCCTTGAAACCCTCTGCCAAAGTGTCCTCCATCTCACAGGGCATCAAATCCCAAATGTCAAATGGTGTCCGAGAGATGAGGTGATGGACTACCCATAGCTGCATACGTGTCAAGCCCTCTCTGTATCCTAGCCTTGGAAGTAGAGTCCGTCTCACAATGGCATCCAACACTCTAGCAAGGGGAGTCAAGCTGGCAGGTGTACGTCTGGACCCCTCGCCAAACGGCTCACAAAAGCACAGCCTGATCAGGTCTGTAGGTGGCACTGTGCCTCTGTGTGGATGCCTCAGTGGTGAAGTCTGACCAAAGCACAACTAGTGAATCTTGGTCTCTGAAGCAGGGAGTCTGAGAATCTCCTGTACCCTGGTGCTATACAATCTGTGGTCACGGCCTTGGAATGCAAAGTGTATGAACTCGTGAGCAGGGTCAATCCAAAGTGAGGAGTAGAACTCTCAGACCCAAGTACCGCAGTAAGCTCCAGTCCGTCCCAGAAAGTCTGACAAACCAGGTAAAAAGGAAAGGTGTGGACGGAGCTGCTCACCAACAACAGCAACTAAAGCCTCAAGCCGACAAACTCTCTGAGGTCTGAAAGCAATCCCGCTGTCAACATAGGCTCTGTAGAAGTCCTCGTGAAGAGGTGTGTAGAAGCCCTCTGAGACTCGGGGGTCCCGCTGAGGTGGGAACCACCAACCAACCTTGACAAACCAAAGAGCCTGGACATGTCGTGTTGTAGCTCCCATCAAGTCAAAGTGCTCGACTGGGGGTGACCTCGAGCTCTGGGAGGTGGACGACCTCCACGTCGCTGACCCTCTGGCCTAGGAGTCACCTGAGCACGCGTACGTCCTGAGCGATGACGCGGTGGAGTCTGAATGGTCTACTCCTCTATCTCCTCTATAGGCTACTCTGCAGGTGGGTCCTCTGTCTCCTCAGTGGCCTCTGTGCCGAGTTGTCGACCTTCAAGATGAAAGCGACGCTCGCTAATATGAATCCCACTACCTCTGCCACCTCTCTCTGCTAGATCTGCTGCATCAGCTACTGCCTGTGCTATCTTCGCCTCACTGAGTGTCCTCTTTCTCTTCTTGGCGGCAATCTTCTTACGCTTGCCACGGGCAACCTCTGTCAACCTAGGAGGACTCTCGTCCCCGTCACTCGGTGCACCACCAGCATTCTTACAATGAACCATGCTGACGAATCTGTGACTGAGAAACCCTGATAGTGAAAGATGATGAACTAACTCTCGTGAGGCTTGGCCTCAATCCGTATCCGCAGGCTTGGCCTCGGATTCAAATCTGATCAACTGCCACACACAGAGCACCGACAAGACTCTATAAAGATAGAATAGATAGAGCTACTATTAAGCAATATATTTTAGCTAATAGATGAGCGAAGTCCTTATGAAAGCAAGCATACGAGATAAGAAAAGAATAGATCGTGATATCTACCTCAGATGAGCGAGACTCCGGTGAAAAGGTGAGGGACCTTGACACGCGAGGGTTCCGCGGAAACGACGGACGAGCGCTGGAGTGCCGAGACATGCAATGGATGAATTAGATTTCGACGAGATTTCATCAGCAAGCCAAAAGAAAAGATCAAGGCAACGCGAAACAACCTCGTGGAGATGAAGTCACGCGAAGGAACGTCGCCGGAGAATGACCAGAGTGAAGTCAAAGACGTCGCGACCATTAGGGTTAGGTCGGAGCCCTGGCAGTGGACGGCGTCAAGCACGGGCGATGCACGGCGAAGGCACGGCTACGGTGGCGCGCGCGGCGCGGAGGAGAGCGCAGCAGCGGGCAGCGGCGGCGTGGCTTGCCTGTGGCAGCTGACAGCGGAGGCACGGCGGCGCAGCGCGGCTCCGGAGGATGGCTGCGGCGCGACACGGCTACGGAGGGCGGCTGCGGCGGTTGAAAGAGAAAAGACAGACGAAAGAAGATGTACGGTTAAAAAGGCTTAGATCCGCTTTTCACGGGGTGACCGGACGCGCTGGTCGCCTGATCGGACGCGCTAGAGTGGCGTCCGGTTAGAGTCCAATAAGCTCCTAGCGTAACCGGACGCGTCCGGTTAGAGCTGACCGGACGCGGACAGAGTCCAGTCACAGTTCACTCGGGAACCCATCACGCATGACCGGACGCGGTGGTGGGGTCCGAGACCGGACGCAGTGGTCACAGCGTCGCGTCCGGTCCAGCATCCGGTCAGAGGTCCTTGAGATTTGTCTTCAGGATGACCGGACGCGCTGGTGGTCGCCGGGACCGGACGCAGTGGTGAAGTAGCATCGCGTCCGGTCCAACGTCTGGTCCAGCGTCCGGTCGCTGTTTTTCGCCTTTCTTCAATCTGATCTTCGACGTGACTTCTCCCAATCAAGTTCCAATTCAAAGAGACTCAAATAAACACCAATTGGAACCTGATATGAATGACCTCTCTCAAACACTCAAGTTTTTCAAAATATTTTGCCTTAGGCTAGTATTATTTTTAAGAAAATATGCGATAAACACCCGAGGAGCAACGTATGGCCATGCAATAGAGTTTATGAACCCTTGGGAGCGTCAAATGCTCTCTCTATTCATGGACGAACACAGAGGTTGCTCAAAGCCAAACCGAAAAGAAATGACAAAGCAACAACCATGCATATGCAATGCAAAGCGTGAAAGTAAAGCTAGGTTGCTTGTCAAGTTTGATCCACGGTTAGACTTCTTCACTCCTCCAAAGGAGGGTTATCGTAACCGTGTTAGACAAGTCCTAGATGCATTGCGGAAAATTAAACATGACATATAATACAATGCAATGCAAGGGACAACACAAGCTCATTTTTTAAAGTTACTAGAATCAAGCACATTTAGTTCACTTCTCAACCTACAAAAGGTAGCCTCATCCAAAGGTTTAGTGAAGATATCCACTAATTGATTTTCACTTCTTACACCTTCTAGTGATATATCATTTTTAGCAACGTGATCTCTTAGAAAGTGGTGGCGGATATCAATGTGCTTGGTGCATGAGTGTTGTACCGGATTATTGGCAATTTTAACGGCACTTTCATTATCACATAAAAGTGGCACCTTATCAAAAACAACTCCATAGTCTAGAAGGGTTTGCTTCATGTATAAGATTTGTGCACAACAAGCCCCTGCGGCAATGTATTCCGCCTCGGCGGTGGACAAAGCCACACTATTTTGCTTTTTAGATGACCAAGATACTAAAGACCTCCCAAGCAAATGGCACCCTCCGGATGTGCTTTTTCTATCAATTTTGCAACTGGTATAATCCGAGTCGGAATAGCCAACTAGTTGGAATCTAGCTCCTTTGGGATACCAAAGACCAATGCTTGGGGTGTGCTTAAGATATCTTAAAATTCTTTTTATGGCACTTAGGTGAGGTTCTTTAGGGCACGCTTGAAAGTGAGCACACATGCACACGCTAAACATGATATCGGGCCTAGATGCGGTAAGGTACAACAAGCTACCAATCATAGAACGGTAGAGAGTTTGGTCAACCGATTTACCTCCCACATCTAGGTCGAGATGTCCATTAGATGGCATTGGGGTCTTGATTGGCTTACAATCCTCCATCTTGAATCTTTTGAGAAGATCCTTGGTATACTTTTCTTGAGAGATGAAAATCCCTTCTCTCATTTGCTTGACTTGAAAACCAAGGAAGAATGTAAGTTCACCAATCATGGACATCTCAAACTCCTTCGACATCAATTCACCAAATTCCTTGCAATAATCTTCATTTGTTGATCCGAAGATGATATCATCAACATAGACTTGACAAATGAAGATCTCCCCATTGAGCTTCTTGGTGAATAGTGTGGTGTCAACCTTCCTAATAGTGAAGCCCTTCTCAATGAGGAAGTCCCGGAGGCGCTCATACCACGCTCTAGGGGCTTGCTTGAGCCCATATAGCGCCTTGGACAACCTATAAACATGATTAGGATATTTAGGGTCTTCAAACCCGGGAGGTTGATCAACATAGACTAGTTCATTTATGAAGTCATTTAAAAATGCACTTTTCACATCCATTTGATATAGTTTCATTTCATGATGTGATGCATATGCAAGAAGGATACGAATGGCTTCAAGTCTTGCAACGGGTGCAAAGGTCTCTCCAAAATCAAGACCTTCAACTTGAGAGAACCCCTTTGCAACTAGTCTTGCCTTGTTCCTCACAACTATGCCTTGGTCATCTTGCTTGTTGCGGAACACCCACTTGGTTCTAATGACTCTTGCACCTTTTGGATGCTCCTCAAGTGTCCAAACTTGATTGTGGGTGAAGTTGTTCAATTCTTCATGCATTGCATTTACCCAATCCGAATCTTGAAGAGCTTCTTCTACATTCTTAGGTTCAAGACAAGAGACAAAAGAGTGATGTTCAACAAAAGAAGCAAGCTTTTAAGATCGAGTCATTACACCCTTTGTAGGACTCCCTATGATGAAATCTTGTGGATGTGCTTGAAGTAGAAGTGAGTGTCTTCTTTCAACCACTTGAGGAGGGGGTTGGGGAGCATCAACATCTTGAGCTTGTGCCTCGGCTTGTTCATGAGAGACATGAGTATCTTCATTTTCAACTCTCTCATTCTTGTCATCATCTTGAGGCACATATGATGAAGATGGTGGATTGACAATTTGTACATCGTCTTCATCATCTTTAGGCTTGATGTATCCCACCAGCATGTTCTTCATTGCCTCCCTCAATGGTTCATCACCTACATCATCACAATTCTCAATTGCTCCTTGGGAGCCGTTAGATTCATCAAATTCCACATCATATGTTTCTTCAACCAAACCGGTGGCATGGTTAAATACTCTATATGCTTTGGGCTTTGATGAGTAACCAACAAGAAAACCAATATCACAACGTCTTTGAAACTTCCCTAGGTGTTGACACTTCTTGTAGATGTAGCATTTGCAACCAAACACCCGGAAGAATGAGATGTCCGGCTTCTTTCTATTTAGCAACTCATAGGGGGTCTTGCCAAGAAACTTTTGTAGGAAGAGGCGATTTGAAGCATAGCATGCGGTGTTGATTGCCTCGGCCCACAACTTTTCCGATGTGTTATACTCATCTAGCATTGTTCTTGCAAGGGTAATCAATGTCCGGTTCTTTCTTTCAACTACACCATTTTGTTGAGGAGTGTAGATTGATGAAACTTCATGCTTGATTCCAATCTCATCACAATAAGCTTCAATGTTTGTGTTGTCAAACTCTTTGCCATTGTCACTTCTTATCTTCTTTATCTTGACTTCAAATTCATTTTGAGCTCTCTTTGTAAACTTCTTGAAGCAATTGGCCACTTCAGATTTGTCATGAAGAAAGAAAGTCCAAGTGTATCTTGAGTAGTCATCCACAATCACAAGACAATAAAGATTTCCACCCAAGCTCTTGTAGTTGTAGGACCAAATAAATCCATGTGTAGAAGCTCTAACACTCTTGATGTTGACATATAAGCTTTTGTTGGATGAGTATTTGCAACTTGTTTGCCGGCTTGACATGCACTACAAGGTTTGTCCTTTTCAAACTTGACATCCTTCAAGCCTCTCACTAATTCTTTCTTCAATAGCTTGTTGAGAGTGTTCATTCCAACATGAGCAAGCCTCCTATGCCAAAGCCACCCAAGTGAAGTCTTGGTGAATAAGCATGTCATCAAGTTTGCATCTTCGGAGGTGAAATCAACAAGATAAAGGTTGTTGTATCTAAAGCCTCTGAAAATCATTTGCTTGTCATCTATCTTTGAGACTACCACTTCATTTGGTGTGAATAAGCATTGATAGCCAAGGTCACAAAGTTGCCCAACGGATAGTAAGTTGAAACTCAAGGAAGCAACATAGAGCACATTTGAAAGAGAGTGATCATTTGATATTGCAATCTTGCCTATACCCTTGACTTTGCTCTTTGAATTATCCCCAAATGTGATCTTCTCTTGACATTCTCCATTCTCTTTAAGTGAGGTGAACATACGAGGGTCACCGGTCATATGTTGAGTGCAACCACTATCAATAACCCAATGAGATTCACCGGTCTTGTAGTTCACCTACACACAAGAGATCAAGCTTTTTGTTTAGGGACCCAAACTTGAGAGGGACCCTTGACTTTCTCAACTAGTGACTTGGCAACCCAAATTTTCTTAGGCCTATTCTTGTTTGGGGGACCCAAGAACATGACTTTCATCTTTCCACTAGAATCTTTTCTTAGCATGTAGTGAGCATTGAAAGCAAAGGGTCTAGCATGCTTGGGCAAGGGTTGTGGTGGTGGAGTTTTACACTCATGAGCAAAATGACCCTCTTGTCCACACTCAACACATCTCTTTGGCTTGGGCTTTGACTTGTTTTGTTGATGTTGAGCTTTAGCCTTCTTCTCTTGATTTGCTAAGTAACCAATACCACTCCTATCCATCTTCATTATAGTGTTCATGAGTAGCTCACTTTGCAAATATTGGCCTCTTGTGAACTTGCTTAAACTGGTCTTGAGATGCTCTTTCTCTTGCTTGAGCTTTTTATTCTCCTCAATAAGTGACTCATTTGATGTTTGCTTTTCAAGAGCCATCAACCCTTTTAGCTTCTTGTTCTCATTTCTAAGCATCTCATTTTCACTCTTGAGCTTGACATAATCATCATGATTGTCGGACTCAACCATTTTCTTGCCTTTGCCACTAGAGCCTTGCTCAATGCTCTCAATAATCAAGTCATCACATGATGTAGCTATATCAATCTTAACAACTTGATTAGTAGCATCATGTGTCTCAAGAGAAAGCTCATTAGCAACAACAAGACTATCATAATTGATTTTTAATGTAGTGTATTTGTCTTTTAGCAAGTTGTGCCTAGTGTTGAGCTCATCATGCTTCTTCTCAAGTTTATTATGTTCATCTCTAAGCTCTTTGTTAAAAGTTTTGAGTTCCTTGAGAGTAGAAGACATAATTTCATTTTGATCTTTAAGCTCATCACTAGTCTTTTGAGCAATCTCAAGCTTAGATGAAAGTGATTCATTTTTATTTTGAAGCTCATTATTTTCATTTTTAGTTCTTCTTATGACTTTAGAGTATTTGTTTAGCAATTTTACAAGTTCATCATAAGAAGGTGCATCATATTCATCATCACTATCACTATCATCATCATCACTCTCATTGTTTTGTACCTTTCGTTCACCCTTGGCCATGAGGCATAGGTGAGTAGTGGATGATAACGGTGAAGATGGTGGAGAAGGTGGTGATGAAGATGTCGGTGAAGATGATGATGGCCCAATCACAAATGCGGCGACCTTCTCTTTCTCATCGTCACTTTCATCACCGGAGGACTCACATGATGATTCAATATCGGTGAGCCAATCACCAACAATGTAAGCTTTGCCTCCCTTCTTCTTCTTGTGAAACTCTTTCTTCTTGTCATCATTCTTCTTGTATGGCTTGTTCTTCTTCTTCTCATCTTCTTCATCACTAGAATCATCTTTCTTGCCCTTGTTCTTGTTCTTGTACTTGTCTTTTGGAGGCTTAGGGCATTGATGAGCTAAGTGGCCAAGTTCACCACAATTGTAGCAATCCATCTCGGATATAGGCTTTCTTTTGCTACTTGTGAAGAACTTCTTCTTCTTGCCATCGAACTTGATGCCACTCTTGTTGAGCTTCTTTAGCATCTTGGTGGTCTTTCTCACCATAAGTGCAAGTGATGCATCATCAATATCACTTTCACTTGAGCTTTCTTGCACGATCATGGCTTGGCCCTTCTTCTTTTTCTTGTCATGGCTAGCTTTGAAGGCCAAGTCCTTCTTCTTGGAAGATGATGAGCCCTCTTCCGGAGTGATGTGCATGTACATCTCATGTGTATTGATCTTTCCTAATACTTGTGTCGGTGTTGCGGTGGAGAGATCACTTTGGTGAAGCACGGTGACAATGTGACCATACTTCTCAATGGGAAGAACACTCAAGATCCTCCTTGCAACATCCGATTGACTCATTTGAGTGAGCCCGAGAGCATTGAGATCCTCTACAAGAACATTCAATCGAGTGTACATATCATTAGCACTTTCTTTGGGAAGCATCTCAAAAGAATTAATTTTCTTCAAAGCAATGTGATAGCGTTCCTCATGCTCACTCTTAGTTCCCTCATGGAGAGCACAAAGGTTTTCCCACAATTCATGAGCGTTTTTTGCATTACGCACACGATTGAACATATCTTTGCCTAGGCCCTGGTAGAGTGCATTTTTTGCCTTTGCATTCCACCGGTCGTACTTCTCCTCGTCACCACTTGGGTTAGCGGGATCCTTGATAGTGGGAAGCCCTTTGGTGGCAGTTCTAAGACACCCAACATCTATGGCTTCGAGGTACGCCTCCATGCGGATTTTCTAATATGGAAAATCATCTCCCTCAAAGATGGGAGGTGATCCTTCCCCATTAGACATCTTGCTCTAGGCGGTAAAGCCTAATTTAGGAGTAACTCGGCTCTGATACCAATTGAAACGATCAAGATGCCCAAGAGGGGGGTGAATTGGGCTTTTATGAAAATTAATTGCAAGAATTAAATCCTATAAGCCAAAATTCACCCCTAGTGCCTACTAGTGTTCCTTGTGATTCTACCGGAAAAAGTTTTACACCCTAAGTTTCAATCCTAGTCTAGCATGGCAATTCTAGGAAAGTAAACCAAGCAATGAATGTAATACAAGAAAGTAAATGCTTGAAAGTAAGGGTTAGGAACACGGCGATGTTTTCCCGAGGTATCGGAGAGTCGCCACTCCCCACTAGTCCTCGTTGGAACACCCGCGCAAGGGTGTAGCTCCCCCTTGATCCGCGCAAGGATCAAGTGCTCTCTACGGGCTGATTCTTTGACACACCATCGTGGTGAATCACCCAAAACCGCTCACAAGATGAGTTGGGTCATCCACAAGCTCCGCCGGATGATCACCAAACTCTCAATCACCACCAAGCCATCTAGGTGATGGCGATCACCAAGAGTAACAAGCTAGAACTCTCACTTGACCACAACAAGCCTAATGAGAAGGTGGATGCACACTTGCTACTCCCTAGTCACTAATGAGGGATTTCAAACTTTGATTCTCAAATCACTACCCTCACTAGAGCTCTTGCACTTCCTTGCACTTGAAAGGTGTTTCTCAGCTGAACAAATGAGCAAGAGACCTCTAAAAGAGGTGGAGGGGATGTATTTATACACCCCACAGTGAAATCCAACTGTTACCTGCCAACTCAGCAAAATACGCACTGACCGGACGCGCCGGTCGACGTGACCGGACGTGCCAGTCGATGGCAACGGTCGAAATTGCAACTGACAACGCTGAGTGACCGGACACGTCCGATCGTGCAAGGACCTTACTGTACTTTGACCGGACGCGTCCGATCAGCAAAGTACCTTACTAGAACGCAACCGGACGCGTCCAATCGTTCTCCAGTCGCGTCCAATTAGTTAACTTACCCTCTGTGACACGTGTCAACATGATCAACGCATCCGGTCCTCGCAAGGACCGCGTCCGGTCAACCAAGTTGAAGCGCAGTAACTGTCAGCAATGACCGGACGCGTCCGGTCAAGACAGAGACCGCGTCCGGTCAAGGGTAAATGGCTCAAACGACTTCGAAACGCGACGCAACTTGAACCGAGTTGCTTCCAACTGAACTTTGGGCTTCACCTGAGCTACCTAGTGCTAAGTTTGACAAGTGTGCACCACACCTAAACAAAAGACTCACCTAGGTCAAGCTACTCGCTCATGCCCCCCTTTATAGTACGGCCAAAGGAAAAAAGTGAAGATCCTAATGACTATTCTGAATGTAACTCAACACCTTGACATCCGAAACTAACCATCCTTAATCTTAACGTTAATCCTTTGAAAACCGAAATAATTTCCATCAAGGGGCATGAATACCATAGTGCCCAAAAACAGTTGTCGATCCCATGACCTAACTTATCGAAGTTTCTGCAAAACGCACGTTAGTCATGGTAATAATGCGTTGTCATCAATTGCCGAAACCAACTCTCGGGGCCTAGATGCTTTTAGCCGCCATGAACGGCCGCTGCTAGTGCTGGTTCCTCTAGGTGCGGCGCTGAGCAAGAAGAGAAGGGGAGAGAAGAAGGAATGATCTAGGGTTTAAGGGGAGAAGGCCGGCGTCCTACCTTTTGTTTGGCCGATCTGTGCGGTCATCCGTCGGATCGCCATCGCCGGCCGAGATCGCTCGGACCGAATACGGCCTAGACGGGAAGGAGAATTTTTGGCCCAAGCCCAGGTTGCGGCCTGGGACGTGGACGCGAACGGGTGCGCGCGCTACGCACAGGGGTGGGCCGCGCGGGAGTGGCCGTGGGCCGCTGCGCAAGCTGGGCCTCCGAGCCGTTTTGCACAGTAACATTTAAGAGTTAATTTTATTCTTTTTGAGCAGCCAATTTTGATGTATTTTGCTTAGTTTTCATCTTTATTCAATTTTGATCCAACGGAATAAATTGTCTAGAGAGTAGATAAATAAATAGAAATGTTTCTGATCAAGAATTATTATTTTAAGATTATTTACATGTTTCCGCTGCTATGATTATGTTTATCCTCTAATTAAATTGGAACCAACGGGAATTTTTAATTGGAGAAGTAGATGTATTTGTTCAAGTTAATTTATGGTATTGTTATTTTCTGACCAACGTTGATAATAACAATATTATAATTTTATTCATGAAGTTTTTTCTGTATTAATTCTATCTCTGCCCAACGGTGATGTAGAATTAGTGTAAAAGAATGTTGTATGTTTTAATTTTACCAACGCTGAATTAAGGCATGCAATTATTATGTAAAATTTTTCCTCACTTGCCCTGATGTTGTTTTCAGGGCTCAACCCTATGGTGTTCATCTCGCACATTCCGCCTCTTTGCGCTGTCCAAGAATGACCTAGCACTTACCTCTAAGTGTCCTACTGAGCCAGTGGACCTGGTGAGGGCAGAGAATGAAACTGATGTTGATTTCACTGCTCGGCAGCGAGATCATGCAGAAATCAGAATGAAATACGATCTTGATCATAAGAAATGGGACATTTTGAACCACAAGTGATTGATGGTGGCTAAGTCCAATATTTTAGATGCAATAAGGGGATCTATCCCAGATTGTGACACCGCCACTAAGTATCTCAAGAAAGTGGAGAGTCAGTTTACTGGCTCTTCAAAGGCTTATGCTAGTACTCTGATCAAGAAGTTATTTAATGAGAAATACTCTGGTGGAGGGATAAGAGAGCACATATTGAAAATGAGCAACACGGCATCCAAGCTCAAGCTAATGGATTTGGGGCTCAAGGATGAGTTCCTGATTCATTTGGTTTTTGCTTCCTTGCCAAAAGAATATGAAACTTTTGTTGTTAACTACAACGTGCAGCCCGATAAATGGGATATTGAGAAGCTCATTGCCATGTGTGTGCAAGAAGAGGAGAGGCTTAAAAGCTCATATGGTGACTCCATCAACCATGTGAAGGATAATAAAAAGAAGAACTTTAACAAGAATGCCAAACCACAAGGGAAACCTCAGTGGGATAATAGCTCCTCCTCTAAGCAACAAGGGAAGGCCCCTCAGATTGATCACCATCAGAAGTTCAATAATGTCCAAGTAGACAAGGATCAGTGCAAATGGTGCAAGAAGTATGGACACTACCAGAAGGACTATCCAGAGTTCCTGAAGAGCCTTTTGAAGAGAGGTGAGGACGTTATTACATTCATAGATGAGTCCTTATATTTAAGTTATGCAAAATCTACTTGGTGGATTGATTCAGATGTAACTATTCATATTGCAAATTCATTACAGGGATTCCATACGAGGAGGACCCTGCAAAGAGGAGAAAGAAAAATTAAAGTAGCAAATGGAGTTAAAGCTGAAGTTGAAACCATTGGAGATCTCTCTATAATTAGATGATGGTTTTGTACTTAAGCTTTCAGATGTCCTTTATGTACCCTCTTTACGAAGAAACTTAATAAGTGTTTCACATTTAGATGATGATGGATATGATTGCCATTTTGGTAATGGCAAATGTAAGATTACATTTAATCATAAGTGTGTTGGTCTTCCCTTCCGACAAGACAATCTTTATTATTATCACTTTATGAGAATATGAATGTTGTGAGCACTATGAATGAGAATGCCTCCTCATCTATGAATGCAAGTAAGAAGTGGAAGAGAGTTCATGATGTATCGTTGAAATTATAGCATTATCATTTAGGCCATATTTTGAGGGGAAGGATAGAACGATTGATTAAAGAGTCAATTCTTCCGCCATTAGAATTTTTAGATTTAGAATAGTGCATTGATTGCATTAAAGGAAAGTATGTTAAGAATATAAAGAAAGACGCCAAACGAAGCGCAGGAATCTTAGATATAATTCACACAGATATCTGTGGTTCATTTCCTATGAAAAGTGTGAATGGTTATGATTCATTTATAACATTCACATATGATTATTCTCGTTATGGCTACATTTATCCAATTAAGAAAAGATCAGAAGCATTGGATAAATTTAAGATATTTAAGGCTGAAGTAGAAAATCAGCATAATTTAAAGATTAAGATAGTAAGATCTGACCGTGACGAGGAGTACTACGGTCATCATACCCCATATGGCTAAATTCCTGGATCTTTTGCAAAGTTTTTACAGGAAAATGGCATAGTAGCCCAGTACTCTACACCGGGCGAGCTTCAATAGAATGGAGTAACTGAAAGATGCAACCATACCTTATGAATATGGTGAGAAGTATGATAAGTTACTCCACTCTATTGATAAGTTTGTGGATGGAGGCGTTAAAAACCGCCATTCATATTCTTAATCGAGTACCAAGCAAGTCGGTGCCCAAAACACCATATGAGTTGTGGACAGACAGAGAACCCTCACTTAACTATTTATGTGTGTGGGGTTGTTCAGCTGAGGCTAAAGTCTTTAACCCAAACATAGAGAAGCTAGACTCCAAGATAGTCAGCTGCCATTTCATTGGCTATCCAGAAAAGTCAAAAGGTTATAGCTTCTATTGTCCTAACAAACATACGAAGTTTATAGAAACAAGACACGTTGTGTTCTTGGAGGAAGAGTTAATTAGGGGGAGCATGGTAGCCTGAGAAATTAACCTTGAGGAGAAGTGGGTACATGTGCCCACTCCGATGGTTCAGGAGCCATTCTTCACGCTACCTATTGTTACTGCATCAACAGTGCAAGACACTGTAGTAACAGCACCCGTTGTTAGTTCTTCTGTGGCGACAATGAATGAACATGAGGAACCTGTCCTTCAAGGTCCCATAGAACCTGGTGTCGCACATGAGAAAGAACAACAACAACCTCATATGGAACAAGCGCCAGAGACCCCTAGAAGGTCTCAAAGAGTCAGAAAGTCAGCTATTCCTAATGACTACGAAGTCTATAATACTGAAGAATTTCAAATGGAGGGTGATCCCACCTCATTTGAAGAAGCCATGAGAAGTGCTCACTCGTCAAAGTGGCTTGAATCCATGCAAGATGAATTGAGATCAATGAGTACCAACAAAGTTTGGGATTTAGAAATAATTCTTAAAGAAGCCAAGATAGTAGGTTGTAAATGGGTCTATAAAACCAAATATGACTCTAAAGGGAATGTAGAAAGATTTAAAGCGCGAGTTGTAGCTAAAGGCTTCATGCGAGAAGGCATAGATTACAATGAGATATTTTCTCCTGTCTCATGTAAGGATTCCTTTAGAATTATAATGGCGTTAGTAGCACATTACGATTTAGAATTACATCAGATGGATGTAAAGACGACATTCCTCAACGGGGATTTGGAGGAAAATATTTACACGACACAACCAAAAGGTTTTGTTGTGGAAGAAAAAGAACGCATGGGATGTCGCCTGAAGAAATCCATTTATGGATTAAAATAAGCATCAAGACAGTGGTATTTAAAGTTTGATAGTACAATAAGAAAATTTAGGTTTAAAGAGAATGTCGAGGACAATTGCGTTTATACAAAGTTCAAGAATGGAAAATATATTTTTCTAATCCTGTATGTGGATGACATCTTACTTGCTAGTAGTGATGTAAATCTGCTGCTAGAGACGAAGTTCTTGTCCTCAAATTTTGATATGAAGGATCTCGGTGAAGCTTCGTTCGTTCTAGGAATAGAGATTCACCGAGATAGAAGAAAGGAGGTTTTACGATTATCACAAAAGGCATAATTAGAAAAGGTTTTGAAGAAATACAGTATGCAAAATGGTAAGCCTTCACCTGCTCCCATAGTCAAGGGCGATAGATTTGGGGAATTCCAATGTTCCAAGAACCAATATGAGATCGATCAAATAAAAGCAGTACCATATGCTTTAGCTGTCAGAAGTTTACAGTATGCTCAAGTATACATGCCCAGATTTAGCATTTATTACCGGGTTACATGGCAGATATCAAAGTAATCTAGGAATAAAACACCAAAGACTGGTAAAGAAAGTTTTGCGTTATTTGCAAGGCACAAAATGCCTTATGCTAACGTACAGAAGATCTAATTCTCTACTCATAGTGGGGTATTCAGATTCAGATTATGCGGGAGATGATAAAAACTCCACGTCAGAATATATACCTACTCTCGCAGGGGAGCTATATCGTGGAAAAGCTCTAAGCAAACCGTCACTATATCGTCTACGATATATACTGAGTTTGTAGCATATTATGAGGCCACGGGGCAGGTGAATTGGCTGAAAAAATTTATGCCCGGGTTAAAAGTGGTAGACGACATACATAAGCCACTCAAGTTGTACTGCAACAATAATCCAGCAGTATGTTATGCTCATAACAATAAGTGGTGCTGTCAAACATATTGACATAAAGTATTATGGTGTGAAAGACAAAGTCTGGGATCATATAATTAGTTTTGAGCACATAAGTACAAAAAAGATGCTCGCAGATCCGCTTACAAAAGGCTTACCGCCCAACATGTTCAGAGAACACTTAGCCGGCATAGGTTTACGGAAAAGTCTATGATTCCTGGATAATAAGGGCCTAGTTAAGAATCTGTTTCAAAACAGAGAGATGTATTGTAGTTGTTTAATCTAATGGCACTGACCGTGATGATGAGGCACGCTCTATGCACTAATCTATGATGGAATGGGAAAAGATGAAGTAGTTAAGTTTAAGTAATAAGATGAGATCAAGGGAGAGATTGTTAGTGTTAATCTCATCCAGCTCAGCCCAACGGCCGAGTTGGGCCTTGAACTCGCGCCCTGATCGAGGGTGCCCAACCCTACATGGTTGATGGGCCCCATCGCATTGTGCTATAAATAAAGGTGGGGGCCGGCGGCTCGAGTCACGAGGTTCACCGCAGCCAAAGCTCCCCACCGACAAACCCTAACCCGATCAAGTGAGGGGCGTAGCCAGTGACGGGAAGCCGCTACCGTCTTCACTGCCGCGTCTGTACCACCTCGACGCCGAGTCGCTCCGGGACGCCACTGCTTCTCCTTCACGGATGTCCGGCATCCTCGACACCGCCCCGTCGTCATTGCTCCACTGGACACCGACGCCATGGCGGACTCTTCCTCCTCCGAGGCCGATGGTCGGTACCTCTACTCCCCTCTCCCTCTTAGATCTCGTAGTCCATGTTCTAGGGCATATTTATCCTGAAATGCAAGTTGTACCGCTAGATCTACTGCTAGTTGATCCTACACTTCTAACAAACAGCACTAGGCTAGCGGCATCCCCTTGCTAATTGTTCTGTGTATCAATGTAGCCTTTCTTTACCACCGGCTACGCCGGATACTTTTGTGGCCCTGTTCACTTGGTTTATCAGCCATACTTTTTCAGCGAAGGAACAGTATTTTCTTCTCACATCAAATTAGCCGATAATATTTTTCAGGTTGACTCTTCATGAAAGCGAACAGGCCATAAACTCCTTTCTTCTTAACTATAACGATATGCAGCTCTCATGTTCGAGAAAAAAGTAATGACAAGATTCCCTCGCAAAAGGATAGATTACTGTAAAAGGTGCGAACAGGCCATAAACTCCTTTCTTCTTAACTATAACGATATGCAGCTCTCATGTTCGAGAAAAAAGTAATGACAAGATTCCCTCGCAAAAGGATAGATTACTGTAAAAGGTGGGCCGTTCTTTCCTTCGCTCTGATAGGCGGAGCGATGTATCGCACAGGCAGACCTACAGTGATGCTCGTACTGGTGCGGAGCGAATGAGTGATAGGAGCATTGTCCACTTGTTATTTACTAGTTGCTGCTGGATGCCGACGAGAGGACTTGCAAATGCAAGTCAACATGCGCTGGCTCACATGAGCAGAACTTCCACATCTAGCTCGCCCCTCTCCGTCACCTTGCTCGCCGATCTGCTGCAGTACCCACCGGAGCCGGAGGTAATGGGCATCATCAAGGCGGCGTCAGATTCCATGTCCATGGCTTGAGCCGAGCTTCTCTGCTGCCACTCGCCATGGCAACGACAGGTCTGTCTGCGCTCCCTATCTTCACTGCTGCAAAGCGTTGTTCTGTTGCAATTTGCAAAGCTGCTCTTGGTTGTTCTGTCCTGTTAGCTGGCATCCCCAACTCGGTCATGTATCCCAAATGTTATAGCTTTCTTAAAAGCTGAGATTTATCTCCTTCAAAAAAAAAATCGCAAAGCTGCTAGTTCAGTTCTGCCCCCCTTTTGCTTACCTTGTTTTGTGAGTCCTTAGCTAGAGCCACATCGAGTCTGCAAAGTCCTATCAGAGAGCAACCAAACAACACCTGGAAATACATGCTGCCTCAGATCTGAATTCTCGCTAGAAAAGTTGTGTATAAATTTTGTAGATATACAAATACACTAATTAAGGATTGTAGCTTTATCGCCAGGCACCAGCATACTTTTGCCTTCGTTTATTTTTTGGTGATAAATTGGTCTTTCTACCTCATCTCGCTCAATTTGGTTGCGTCTACTGATGAAACCACTGGGATCTGAATTCTGGAGTGGTGGGTTTGGACCGTTTGAGTGAGTCCGAAGTTCCGTACTGATGCGTAACGCTTGGGCTTGGGCTTGGGCCAGACATGGCCTAGGAAAAAGCCACGTTTGTCGGCCGAAAAGTGGGTCGCCTTGGCCTACGGCTATGTGATGAAGCTTTTCAGCCCACGTAAATGTTACGCCAGGCTGGGCTGGACTAGGTTGGGCTATCCGTCCAACATAAATCGTTAGATTCGTTGCGCTTCAGTTTTTCTTGGATAATAAAACCTTAATGCTGCTACAGAACGAACACACAAAGCCTGTAAGGCCCAGCACAGATTTAACCTTAATTTTGCTACAGAACGAACACACAAAGCCTGTAAGGCCCGGTACAGATTATAGAACAGATGGGATTAGTAGCAGCAACACTGGCGAGGACCAAACACAGTGGATTTTCCCGGCTCTCACTTTTCCACTTCTTCAGTCGGCTCACTCATTTTCTTTTCCTTCTGCTTGGCTTTGGAGGTCTAACGGTTTACCTTTTCGCCTTCTCTTGGTTCTTCCCATGGATCCTCTTATATCACCTCTTCTTTCTCAACTGCACCATTGAGTGATTGACCAAGCACTGTGCACAGCCCAAATCTACTTGTTCACGTCTCCACTCCATAAACCTTGTCAATTGTCATACACTCTTGGCTGTAAACTTACAGGAGCGCCCGTTTGACTCTTCATACCTTGCCTGTGGCCGTTTCAGCCTTCCTGTAAGTTTCTAGGAAAAGAGTTCTATTATAATTTTCCAACCCTACGCTCTTCAGACAACATAAAATAGAACATAGTACAACTATAGAAGCAAGATCAACTGAATATCCCAGTTATAGACTAGTACGGCAGCGCTCAAATCAAATATTTTGGTATTAGGTTATAGTCTATTCAGAATAGTTTGGAAGGTTTAATTTATGTGTGTCACCACCATACAATCAGAAAAGAAATTCGACGCACACAGCAAATAAGCAGAGGAGTCGTCAAAGGGGATCATGCCCAGGTCCTGAGAGGAAACTAACGCGTGTCGACGGTCCTTGTTTAGATATCCATGTATTCACCTCAATCTATGTGTTGGGTGGGTTGGTGTAGAATTTACACTGATTTGCCCTAGCAAACATGAATTGAGGTGGATATATGAACATCCCATCAATCCCTCGGGTTAATGAGTTAATGATGCCAGAAAATCTCGTCCCTATACTACTACATAAACGATTTTACAAAACACTGCCCAAACATTAATGAAGGCGGTCACAAATTTTGCCTGCCTCCTAAAATATCCGAGGATTTTTAGAGGTGGTCACAAAATGACCGTCTCTCAAAATGTATTTACGGAGGTCGTCGTTTTATTTGCGGATCCGGTCAGAAATTGTCCGCCTCCTAAAATCCATTAGCAGAGGCGGGCCTATTAAGAGGTCTGCCTTCGAGATCCATTTTCAGAGACGAACCCCTTAGAAGCCCGCCTTGGTTAAAAGGCCTGAGGCCCACTCAGCAGCTCACTCCAAACCCTAAGCATAAAATTGCAACCCCCTCTCTCCACCTCTCCACCTCTCTCAACACCCAGCTGTCGCACCAACAGAGAAAGCTCGCCACCTCTCCCTCTACCCTCATGACTCCGTCTCCCGCACCTCTTTCTCTCCCGCTGCTCCCTCTGCATGCGCGCGTGAGGAGTGCTCGCGCCTTCGCCTCCCGCTCATGACCTCGACTCCCTTCCCAGCGTTCTCTCTGCTTGTGCCTCCCTCTCTTGCGTGGAGGCGAGGAGGAGGACCACGTGTGTGCCTCCCACTCTGACGTGGAGGTGAGGAGACAGGCATGCCTCCCTCTCTGGCGTGGAGGCGAGGAGGAGGCCAGCCACGCACAGATCCAGTGGCGTGGGCCCGATTCAACGGAGGACTTGGCCAGATCCGGAAATGATAGGATATACAATTCCTAGAGGGGGGTGAATAGGTGTATCTTAAATTTTTAAACACAAACTTGAAGCAATGGATTAGTACCTGTCAGAAGTTCCGACAGTTTGGGTCGGAACTTCCGACGGCTATAAGAAGTTCTGACACAAACTCGTCGGAATTTTTGACACCTACGAAATATGTGAAATCAGAGGTTAAATGAACAAGTTTGAATCTGCTTTTTACCCCACTTCCTAGTAGATAGATGAAAATGTTGAACCACTTCCTTAGCCTGGGAACACCTCCAAATGGTAGATCGGGGTCAAACCCTAAGAATAAGATTTTTTTTCTCGAACAACGCAGGAGAACTACGCGTCATTTCATTAAGATAGAAAATGATGTTACACGGGTCAAAGAGACCCAACCCACACACACCACCCCCTGTAAACTAAGTTACAGACTCGCCACAGAAATTGTAAAAACGACCAAAGCCACCGAGTTCTAAACTCTAGTAGGCAACGATCTAAGAACAAGCTCCTGGAGTTTGGAGGCTCCAGCCATGCACCAGAGCCCCCCTTCCAAGCTAACAGCCGTAGTGACCTCCTGAGTGTTGGGCCTATTGTTGTCAAAGACACAAGAATTGTGATGCTTCCATATCTCCCATGCCACCAAAATTATCAAAGAAGTGAGCCCTTTACGTGCTTCTTTGGGGACAGCTGCAACTGATCTCTTCCACCACCCCGAGAAATGAGCGACAGTAGGCTGTGGTGCGAGCTGCATGAGCCCTAACTATTGTAAAATCAGGGTCCAAACTTGTCGAGCGAAAACATAGCCTACCAACAAATGATTTATTGTTTCTTCCGCTTGATCACATAAGGGGCAGGACTCAGGATGTGGCATATTCCTTTTTGCTAGACGATCAGCTGTCCACACCTGGTTATGAAACACCAACCAGATAAAAAATTTACAGCGCGGGGAGCCCAAGTTTTCCAAATTCTTCTCCATGAACCGAACTTGATGGAGCCCATAAAGAAGGCCGCATAGGCGGATTTGCTTCTGTAAGAACCATCATGCGTTAACTTCCATCTGTATCTGTCTGGAATCTGTGGATGCAAAATAAAACCATCCACCAAATCCCAAATGTGGAGATATTCGAGGAGGACCTCTATTGTACGAGCTCCCTTAATATCTTGAACTCATGTTCCATTATGCAGTGCTTGAGCCACAGTCCTTGTTTTAGCTGTTCGCTTTTGTACCTTGCTAAACACGTTAGGCGCTATTTCAGCCATGGTATGTCCATCCAACCATCTATCTGTCCAGAACAAGATCTCCTCCCCATTTCTGACTATGGCATCAACTGCAACGTTGAATAGAGCCTTGGCCTTAGCAGGTACAGCGATTGGGAGACCAGCCCAAGGCCTCTCAGCTTTTGTCTTTTCATCCCATAGCCATCGAATTCTAAGTGCCCAGCCAAGGAGTTCAAGATTATGGATTCCAAGGCCTCCATATTCAAGTGGTCGCTGCACTTTTTCCCATGCTACCAGGCAATTGCCACCATTGGCCTGTTGATGACCCTTCCAAAGAAATCCTCGTCGCTTTTTGTCAATAGTTTTGAGAACCCATTTTGGAAGGTCCATGGCTATTAATGTATATATAGGAACAGCAGTCAGCACCATCTTCACCAAAACTAACCGCCCTACCTTGTTCAAAAGAGAAGCCTTCCATCCAGGAAGATAGTCTGCCACCTTATCAACTAGAGGTAACAACACCTTTTTAGTTGGTTTACCAATTGAGAGCGGGAGGCCAAGATACGTACAAGGGAAAGGCTTTATGGAACAAGAGAGGATATTAGCAGTGAGTGCCACCTCCTCATCAGTACAATGGATAGGTGAAACTGAACTCTTGGTCAGATTGGTTCTAAGACCGGAGGCATGTCCAAACAAATCAAGGAGATGTCTTACAGTGACCAGGTCTAAATTATTTGGTCTCAAGAATATTACCGCATCATCAGCATAGAAGGATAATCGATGTCGAGCTTGCTGAATGGCTACAGGCTGCATCAATCCCTTCAATGTGGCATAGCTAACCAAGGAATTCAGCACATCCATGACTAGAATGAACAGCATGTGTGACAGGGGATCTCCCTGTCTGAGACCGCGATGGTGATAGATTGTCCCCCTGGCTCTCCATTAACCAGGACTTGTGTCAAAGAGGTGGACAGGATCAAACATATGATGTTCCTCCACCGCTGACCGAAACCCACTTTACTCATGACTTCTAGAAGAAATGACCAGGAGACATAGTCAAAAGCCTTGGAAATATCCAGCTTGAGCAAGACATGTGCCTCTTTCTTCTGATGCAAAGCTTTAACCATCTGCTGAACCAACATAAAATTATCGTGGATCTTCCTTCCTCGCACAAAAGCACTTTGGTTTGTAGAGATCAAGGAAGGTAAAAGCGGGGCTAGCCGATTAGCCAAGATTTTAGTCACCAATTTGGCAAAACTATGAATCAAGCTTATAGGCCGAAAATCCTTTACTTCCACCGTGTCCACTTTCTTAGGCAGCAGGGTGATAAAAGCCGTGTTGAGGAGTCGAAATTTGAAGACATGGCCTCGCTGGATGGCGTCCAAAGCCATCAGCACATCACCTTTGATAATACTCCAGCAAGATTTGTAAAATCTCCTCGTGAAGCCATCTGGCCCTGGGGCCTTGTCCAGATGCATGTCCTTTATAGTAGCCCACACTTCCTCTTCTGAAAATGGAGCATCCAGAGCAGATAAATCATGTTGTTGGATACCTAGCTCATCCAAATCAAGAGTAAAATTCCTATCTTCAGCCTTGCCAAGGATGTTCTCATAGAATTCAAACACTGCCTGTTGCTTCGCATCTTGTGAGACGACCACATGATCACCAACCTGCAATTTTGGGATGAAGTTCTTCTTTTTTCTGAATCTAGCTTGTTGATGAAAGAACGCAGTATTGACGTCACCTTCCTAAAGATAGAGAATCCTAGACCTCAACCGAGCAAATGGTTCGTTCTAACGAAGCCAAACCAAGACAGTGAAGTTTAAGTTTCTTTCTCAACCATTCCTCGCTATCAGAGAGTGCCCTCGAATCTCGCTCAATCTCCAGGCGGTGGAGAATTTCTCTTACCAATTGTAACTGGGCTTTGATATTCCCAACCTTCCGTTGTCCCCATTTTTGTAATCCCTTACTGAGACGTTGCAGCTTGATGAACAGGCGCTCTACAGCACAATTAGATTGTGCCGGAGCCTCCCAATTATGCTTGACAGCTTCTAGAAAACCTGGGATTTTGGTCCAGAAACTCTCAAAATGAAATCGACGCTTGCCGGTAGTGCTTATTTTCAAACCAAGAATGAGTGGGCAATGATCTGAGACCCCATCTTCTGTGCTTTGCAGGACAGCATCAGGGAAAATACCTTCCCAGTCACCACAACAGAAGGCCCGATCCAGCCTTACAAGAGTAGGCGATCTCCTCTCATTGGACCAAGTATATTTACGACCCAAGAGCATAATCTCCATGAGATCATTGTCATCCAAAAAATGCCTGAATCTCCCCATCATTGCTCTGTCCAGATTAGCATTGTTCTTGTCAGTAGCCTGGTAAATCAAATTAAAATCTCCAGCCAATAGCCAAGGCCCATTGCATAGCGCCCTGACGTTCCTTAGCTCTTGCAAAAACAACACCTTCTCCTTGTCCCCTTGTGGCCCATAAACTCCAGTGAACCACCAATTGCGACCATCTTGTTCCAAAAATAGAATAGAAGCAGAATAAGTGTCTACCCTTGAAACAACAGCCTGACAAGAACATCCCTTCCAAGCAATCAGCACCCCTCCTCTAGTCCCAATGGCAGGGAGTGCAATGAAGTTATCATATGCAGATCCAAATACCGAAAGGAACATATGTTGGGACATATTTGCGACCTTAGTTTCTTGCAAACAAACAATGTCAGCATTGCTGGAAAGCACAACATCCCTGATAGAATTCCGGCGATCCCTTTGATTTAGGCCCCGCACGTTCCAAATAAGGATAGTAGAAGGATTCATCATTACCCAAGGATTAAATTGACCTGAACCCAGAACCAACCTTACAAAATTGTAAGGGCATCCGAAGCTCGCACCTGCTCACCATCTCCGACTTGCCAGCCAAAAATAGCAGCCAAAGCACGAACATGCGAATCAACAAGCATAGGTTTGAATAGCATACTGTAGTGATCTTGAGCGTTCGGCTGGATGATTTCCTTTTCTTCGAAGCCAAGGCT
Organism: Saccharum hybrid cultivar R570; assembly: GCA_038087645.1. NCBI lineage: Eukaryota > Viridiplantae > Streptophyta > Magnoliopsida > Poales > Poaceae > Saccharum > Saccharum hybrid cultivar. The sequence continues at coordinate 15,629,847 of JAQSUU010000259.1, forward strand.
CCGCATCACTTTCTTCTGGGCCTCCGAGAGTACCGGGCTAGGAGAGCAGGGAGCAGCGCCAGCAACCCGTCAGCTGCGCCGTGGCAGGGACCCCGGAGGAGGGGCCTTTCTTCGACGCTTCTGAATCACGGGCAAGGGGATAAGTTTATCCACCGGAGAGAGGAAGAGACAACAAAGAACAAGTAATTTCAAGCAATCACAACAACAAGCACGAGGGACACAGGGATTTATCCCAAGGTTCGGCTAGCCCACTAGGGAGTACCTACGTCCTCGTTGTCGAGGTGACCACAAAGGTCGGAGTTTCTTTCCACCTCATTGCCTGTCCCAAGCAACCACAAAGTTTAGCTCGAGTTCTTCACTAGAGAATCAAGGTTAATACAAACTTCACGTGGTTCTTCCCACAGACTGGGAACTCCCGGGCGATGCCTAGCCAGCTAGGGGCAAATCCCCAAGAGTAACAAATGCAAATCCATCTAGCTTGACAAAAAAACCAAGTTCTCAAGCTTGCTTCGATGATTTTCTCACTAGATCATTTCTCTCAATTCAAACTCTTGCAAGATTATTTGAAGCTAGGAGCAAAGAGGAGAAGAGGAGAGGGCTTTGAATGCTAGGAGGTTGTTTTGTCTAAAGGTTGGTCATGAATGAATGAGTGGGTAACGCTCAAAAGAGAGGAGAAGATATGTATAGGCCCAGCTCAAAAGTGACTGTTCCGACAGCCAACTACCGATGGCCTCAACCCAGGGCTACTAAGGGAACATCAGGACTTCCGATAGCCGTCGGGACCTCCGACAACCGTCTAAACTTCCGACGGAGAAAACTCTAGAAAGGACCCAAAGTGTCAATGCAATGAAAGAGTGTCACCCATATGATTTTAATTAAGTACTTGAGCACTCTATCTTCTTTAGACCACTTAAAATTGCATCCCTCTTTATAGTGCGACAAATCCTAAACTCGAATTCAAAAACATAAAACAATTTTAAAACACTTGACTCCGGATGCCTTTCAAACTTTGAATTAAGGGGTGCCATTTGTCCAAGCCATCCTTTAAATCTTTCAAATGAATAAAAACTACAATATCACTCGTTAAACTCGTCAGTCCCTAGTTTGGATGTCATTAATACACGAAAACCCACAACAGGAGCAAATGCATTTTTAGGGGAGGGCGGTCGGATCCGATGGAGGGCTGGGGGATCCGATGGGACGGCATCGTCAGCGACGGTGCGGCAGGTATAGCTTGCTCTTCATCTCCCTCTCTCTTCCCCTATTCATCTCCCACACTCTTCCCTCACCCCCCTCTGCAGATCTACGGGTGTGGAGGAGGGCGCGACTATGTAGTCAGCAGACTTGGGCGACGGAAGCTTCTAGGGTGATGGGAGTTGGCACGGACAACGGTAAGCGATGCGTGCATGGAGAAGTCCTGACGACGACGGCTCTAGAAGCACCTAGAGCTTTCTTATTTTTATTTAATTTCCGCAGGCAGACATTGTAATTCGTCTGTCTCCGAAAATACTATTTTCAGAGACGGTCCTTTTAACCGTCTCCATTAAACATGCATGCGTTGTGACGTCTACGTTGTACTATGTAATTCTAAAAAAACCATTAACACAGGCTTTTGAGTTGAGGCGGCGGCCTGGCCGCCTGGGAAGATAGCTAGCTAGCGCTGCGTTCGGCGTGGGGGTGTTTATTTCCTTTGGGCAAAAGTTTAGCCTGTCACATCGAATCTTTGATACCAATTAGAAGTGTTAAATATATGCTAATTACAAACTAATTACATAGATTGAAGCTAATTTGCGAGACGAATCTATTAAGTCTAATTAGTCCATGATTTGATAATGTGGTGCTACATTAAACATTTGTTGATTATGGATTAATTAGGCTTAATAGATTCGTCTCGCTAATTAGTCTACTCCTGTACAATTAGTTTTATAATTAGCTCATGTTTAGCCTAGTTAGCATCCCGGACATGGACTAAACTTTACCCTTTCGGCTACGGCAGATTTGGCTAAGCGTCATTCAAAACAAATACTCGTTCTAAAAAGCTGGAGAGGGAAAAGGGAAGAAACTTCCTCTGGGGTTCGTCCCGTCAGCCTAGGCAACAGGCATGGCTAGTCCTTGTTGGTTTCTCCAGCGATCCTCGACGCGAACGTTGCTACGTGCTATCCAATCCTGCCTCTTTGTTTCTCTCACATGAAGCGCACACACTCTCTCTCTCTAGAGCTAACCGGCATTAAACGATGAAAGCGACTCCTACTGAGGGTTTGGGTCTTTGAGATCCAGGCCACTCCCGTCATTCCGTGTTTCGTCCAAGGAAGAGAAAATCGGGCAAGGACAGAGCGTTCTCTTCTCTGTCTCTCCTCTCGACTTTGTCTCTTTCTCTCTTTGCGTTCTCTCTCTCTGCATTTCTCCTCTCCTCTCAACTCTGTCTCTCTCTTTCTGCATTTCTCCTCTCAACTCTGTCTCTTTCTATCTCTCTTTGCGGTTTCTCCTCTCCACTCAACTCTGTCTCTCTTTCTCTCTTTGCGTTTCTCCTCTCTCTCCTCTCAACTCTGTCTCTTTCTATCTCTTTGCGTTCTCTCCTCTCCTCTCCTCTCTGTCTCTTTCTTTCTCTCTCTCCTCTCAACTCATGTTTGTATCTCTCTTTGCGTTCTCCCCTCTCTGCATTTCTCTCTCCTCTCCTCAACTCTGTCTCTCTCTTTTGTCATTATCAAATCAAACCACCATATATACGATCTCCGCTTTGCATTGCATTGCACCCTACTAGCTCCTCTCTCCGCCAACGAGCAAGCCGCCCTTCTCCCTCCCTCCCTCCCTACCTCCACGCCTCGGGATCCTCCCCAACTGAACACGGCACCATGGTGGAAGCTTTCGCCGCCCTGTGTTTGGCCTTCGCGGCCCTCGAGCTCTACTCCTTCCTGAACTCGCAGTGCGGTGCGCCCACCACGACATGCGGTGAAGCCCCACTGCTCGACAGCGCGGCCGAGGTTTTGCCGCCGTTGGCTGCGGCGGTGGTCCTCTTCGTCGCCGTCGCGCTCATCTACCACCACCTGAGTCGTCGCCACGCCGCCGCCACCGCCCCCGTGGCCGGCGCGGCGGGCAACGGGCGGCGCTCGATCCCGGGGCTTGTCATGTTCCCGCTATACGTCTCCGCCGGCACACTCGAGTTCATCCTGTTCGAGCAGGCCGCCGGTGGTGGTGGTGGTGCGGGTCACGGCGCGCCGGCTCGCGCGCTTGGCCTGGCTGCTTTCCACGCACTGCCTGGCGCGGCGACGGTCACTTTCTTTTGCGGGATGGTGCTCATCGTCGCTGGCGCCGCGCACGTCCGCGCTGGCGGCGAGGCTGGCGGTACCGGTGCGGTCGCTGGAGACGGGCCGGCCCAGGGGCTCCTGCGCGTCCTCCCCAAGGTCGCGGCGGGAATGGCGGCGGCGCTCGTCGGCCTCATGGCTATGGTCCTCGCCCTCTGCGGCGCCAAGTAAGTTCCCCCTAAACTCTACCAGCCGCCGACCGACCGAACTCACCCTTCCCGGCTGCCCCGCCAGCCTGCCGTGCGCCTGCGCATCCGCCCCCGCGCCGTAGGTCCCGGCACCGCAGGTCCGCAGCACCGCCCTGGCGCCCCGCCTCCCTTTCCCCTTGCCGCCTCGGTGTTCCGTGCGCCCGTGCCTCTTCCCTTTCCCCGGCGTCCCCGGCTCCCGTTCGCCCTTAACCCCCAAACCTCTCTTGCTTTGCTTTGGTGGTAGTGGTGGTGGTGCGGTGGTGCCTGCTGGGAGGAGTCAATTATCCATTGGAGCGTGCCGCAGGGCGCAGCATTGCCGGCTGCTTGCCACCATTTGCTTTGCTTCCGCGTGCTGCTTCGGTGCTTCCTCGAGCTGAACCTTTTAATTTCCCCTAGAACAGATGGATGGTTAATGATCATCCAATCACAACCCTTTCATTATACATTTATACAATCATCTTTACAATTTACTCGTATCGTTTACCGTTTGCGGTGTTCAAGACTGGTGGTTGCATATACAGATGATTAAACATAAAATTAATGTGGGCAATCTTGTGTCTTGCAGGCACTAAAAGCATGGAAGTAGAGGTGCTGTCTGGTTACATCCATTGGTATTGACAACGGCCTACCACAGCAGATTTCAACTATATCTCCATAAATAAATTTTTGTATGTGTAATTCAGATGGATCATGTACTACACTATGGTTGTTGTGGTTACTTGTGACTGCGGGTGGAGTTAGCTGCGATACTATTTCGAGCTTGTGTGTCTATTATGGTCGAAACTTGCGTATGCATTTGTCACAATTTCGTACTATCAGACATATGGGAATGTGTGGTTGAGTAATATGGTACAATCTTCTGTGTTGCCGAATGTACCTGATGATTGCGAATTTTACCGATTTGATTTGAGATTCTTGTATTGGTGCACTGGCATATGCAAATGTGCAATAAATGCATGTGTTGCCTTTTCCCAAGGAATGGACCATTTCTTTCCATATACAGGTTGAGAACTTGAGACTTGGCAGCTGAGCTTGAAGAGTTTGCTGAGAGAGGAGTTGGTGCAGGTTATGCCTCTATAAAATTGCAGATTACATCTATTTGGTATTTCAGTTGGCTCAGTTTTTTTTAGGAAAAAAGGGGGGGTTGACCCCTACTGATCTCTATTAAAAACAACAAACAGAGTTTCCCATGTACAGCCTTCAGGAGACCCAAAAAAAAAAGAAACATAAAAAATAAACAAGATTACACAAAGTTGTCTAGCCATAGTTGCAACTGTAGTTGAAGATCCTTCTTAGCTCTGAGTTTAACTCGAGCAAGTTCATGTTTGAAGACCACTTTGCAAGATTGCAGAGAATGCTGCAGGTTTCTGAAAATGGCATCATTCCTAGCAGACCAAATAGCCCAGAACAAGGCAACAATGATTTCCATGAAGAAAGGTTTCTGGATTTGAGCTTTGAACAAATTGATAGTATCAAAGATATCCCCTTGGATTAGATGTGCCAACTCCAGCAAGTTCCAACAGCACATAGCAAAAGGGCAGTCTAAAAATAGAGGATGTAGGGACTCCTCTATATTCAGATGACAGAGGACACAATTGTAAGATTGCAATTCCATATTTTTCCTTCTCAAAATCTCCCTTGTGCTTAGCCTATCTTTCAAGACTAACCAAAAGAACACTTTCCTCTTTGGTAAACAATTTGATTTCCACAACCAATTATATACTGATGGCACTGAAATAGAACCCAGCAGCTTATAGTAAGCTTTATTTGAGGTAAAGTTGGAAGAGCCCTAGATATAACCCCATGTATCATTTCCTTGGGTTTGCTGAACATTGCCAAGTTCAGAGATCATGACCTGATACTGTTCATAAGCTTCAATTGACAGAGGGACATGGAAGAAGGTAGATTTGTCTTCTTCAGTTAGGAATTGCTGTACCAGAATGTGTTCATCATGAGCATAAGAAAATAATGTGGCCACTGTTCATTCAGAGGAGCACCATGTCAGGCATCTGACCAAAAGAGAATAGTAGAGCCATTACCAACTGTGACGGAAGACAAGGTCTTGTAAGAGTCAAGTAATTTCAAAATGTCTCTCCACCAAAATGACCCCCTCCTATTATATAAGGCAAAGCTGCTAGAATTGTAATGAGAATGCCAGACAAGCTGAACCCATGGTATATCAGACTTGTTAAAAAACTTGTGAAGGTACTTGAGCAGCAAACTTTCATTCTGAATTTGAAGGTTATGAACACCAAGGCCACCATTTTCCTTTGAATTGCAAACAAGTTTCCAAGCTGCTTTTGGAGGTTTTTTAGAATTTACCTCAGAACCTCTCCACAAGCAATGCTTCCTATACTTATCGATTTGCTTGATGACAGTTTTTGGCAGCAGATAGGTGCACATAGTATAGGTAGGTAGGCCACTAAGCATTAGTCATTTGTAGCCTACCAGCTTCACTCAATAAAGATGAAATGGTGACTAACCTTCTTTCACATTTGGATACTAGAGGCCAGAAATCACCCACAGTTGGCTTTGTATGCTTAGAGGTAAACCAAGATATGTGAAAGGTAGTGATCCAATGGAGCAGCCAAAAGTATTTGCAAGGATATTCATCTTTTCCTCACTTACATTAACAGGCACCATCATTGATTTACTGTAATTGACCTTAAGGTAGTGGTTAGCACATAAGCATATTCGTTCTCAACTCCATCTTCATCATTTCACAGCCTGGAAAACAAGACATGATTATGTATTTGCCTCCAAACCTGACTACAGTAAGAAAGACCATGATTGACTACTTAGGGGCTGTTTGGTTTGGAGCCAGCTTTTACCAGGCCAACTGTGGCGGCGCCACAACCGTGGCGGCCAAATCGATCGCCACAGAGTGTGGCGAGAATTGTGAGGGCCAGTGCGGTGGCTGCCAGACTCAGTGCCTGAACCAAACACTGCCCAATTAAATGATGGCGGGCCACAACGTGGCGTGGCGGAGCGTGGCTCCCAACCAAACATCCTCTTATACTTCTTTTTCAGAGTATTGAGAAGTAAGTCGCATACTCGCATCTGGTCCATCTTTGCTTGGTATCTAAACCTTATCTAATCATAATCGAAATATGATTGTGTGGCTAGCTACTTCTTGTTAATTATGAGATTTTGTTCATCTAATAATAAGAAATGTTCTTTTGTAAGATTGGTAGTATGAATTGATTTGTGTGAGGTTATGCATACTCTACTGATTATGTTGATGTCTTATCCGTCCACCATGGAATTGTTGGTCGTTCCCATGTACATTGAACATTTGGACTGCTTCCTTTGCTAGTATTGATCCTTGGGTGTGAATATATAATAGGTCATGTTTGTCATGAATTGTATGATTTGGCAACAAAACCTTGAATATGGACTGATGGACTTAACCCCTCGAGGCAACCCCTCGAGGCAATGTACTTGCCTACTTGGGTTCTCCTTTTTCCATATGAACTGCTGACTTTCTGTCAGATTCTGAATAAGTAACCTCATCTCACAAAGGTTGATGCAGGTTGATAAGCCTTTTAATTTGTTTCCATAGATATCCATGGTGGCCATCGTGCGAACATGGCCCTGTGGACAGTGATGGCTCATGGCTGTCAGCGAAAGTCTGCAAATTTATCATTGGAGTAGTAGGGGGCTTGATCAGTGGAGTATTAGTGCGGCTGGGTTACAATCAAGGCCATCACTGTCACTGGTAGCGCACGTACGGACTCATCCTCGCCGCGCCGCGCGACCAAGGCAACGCGGCATCGCCTTCAACCTCAAACTGTCAAGAGACGTTTCCATCGAAGTGGCAAGCGAGTTGCATCTTGTTCTTGTGCGTGCGAAAGTAGCCACTCTAATATTTTGTGCTGCTCCGTCTTTTTTTTCAGTTGGTTTGCACACTGACAACGAGAAGGATCTTGGAAATTTCTCAGTTTCTTTGATAGATTGTGCCGTTGTGCGGGACCTCAAATTGTCAACAGCAGCAGCAGTTGCTCTTACAATCAGAGATGACAGATTTCTGCAACTCTGGTCTGGTGTGCCAATGCCAAGAGGAAATCGCGCTGCGCTGTTGCGTAGCCGCACATGGCATCGATCAATGCATCATTCCCAGCCCGGAAGTCAGAAGCGTGTGGTCCGACGCGCCAAGCGGCAAGGCTGCTGGGTTCCCCTGTCTCCGTTGGGTTTTGGCCGCTCTCGCACTCGCAGGCAAATCGCTCGACGCCGCCGACGCAGGCGGGGGGCCGTAAGTGCCACATCGGCCGCGTGGGGATTAGGAACTTAGGATGTGGCCATGTGGGAGTGGGAGTGGCCGAGCCGAGTGTCCACACACGGGCTACCCCCGATCCACGGGTCGTGGACAGAAGCGCGATCCGCCACGGCAAAGCGCCTGCTGCCTGCTGTTCTCCCCATCAGCCTTTACGCGGGCGACCCATGTTGTGCCGCCGGCCGTCGGGGCCGCTGGTGCCTACAGGCACGCGAATGGCAAACGATCGGTCAATTTGCCGTAGAGCATGGGGTCTGATTTTTCAAACGTACCAGAAGGAATACTGGGATGTTTGCATCGGTCCCGTTCACGCTTAGTACTCGAACATTTCCCTTTCCTGTTTCACACACGCCGTTTGAATTGGAGTTGAGCATTTCAGTCAAGGACGCCACTTCGTTGCATTGGCTAGACAGCCAGAGTCAGTGACTACTTCCGCTGGTGTCCAAGCGCTTCGACCAGGTGCACTGAACAGTTTAAAGGCCTGCTATCAGATCGCCTGGCAAAACCTACAGCGACCAGCCGACCAGGACCAGTCCAGCGCCAACATCACGCAGCCTGAAAACGAAGTCACACCCACACGAACTGGCGGCGAGAAGTCGTGCGCCGGCCGTAGTACGCGCCGCGTGCTACACTCAGTTCATGTTGTGGCAATACAGAATGCACATACACCCAGAAGGCTGGCGGCCTGGCGGCTGGCGCCCAACGGGCACCGTCATCCAGCCGCTGCTGCTGTGCGGTGTGCCGCCACGGTCCTTCGCAGTAAAATCGCTTCGGTCCGACTGTGCAGCGGCCAGCAGGTTGCCATGTGCGACATGCCCAAGCTATTGGCCTATTGCCAGCGTCGCTCGATGTACTGTGAAAACGAGGGAGCACGTGTTCCGGTGCATGCTGATTGCTGAGATCCGGGTGATTGTTCGTGTATTCATTAGTGGACTACGGAGTAATGTCGCCTTTTTTATAGGGAGGTCTCTATATATTTACGGTTTTTTTTGTCACATGGAGCCATGGAAGTTTAAGTAATTGGATTTATAAGAGCAATTTCAAGAGACACTTTACATCCTTGCTAATTTATGGGAACAAAGATTTTAGTGAGAAATATCCTCCAATAACTTATTTAATTGAATCTCCAATTATATGCATCCTCTATTTAGGATTTTTCGATAGCCAAAGTTGGAGAGCAATGACACATGATATAGAAAAAATCTTGGAGGGTATAAAGATATAGAAAGCGATGTTTGCTCAAATAACTCTCTAAATGATGATTTATTAGAGTAAACTTTAGAAAGACTTTTAGGGATGCTCTCACATGATGGTTTATGTTACAGGCTCTGTATCTAAAGCCATTTTTTTTACTCTAGTTGGGCTATCATGTTGGGCCAGGCTCATTTCTACCCTTTTAATTGCTGATTAAACCATTAGGCCCATTCAGAATGAAGCCTAGACATGCCATGTTTTGGCCTTTTTTTCATTCCTTTTCTCGATTTTTCACTTTCTTTGCAATAAATTTCTTCACTCTCTTCTGTCCACTTAAGGCTAATTGTTTATTCCATCAAGGTTTATTTCTTCATGCCCCTTTTTTTAAAATAAAGGAAGTTTATTTCATCAAGCAAATGAAAATGACCGGGTCTCTACATCAAACGATGTATGAGACCGATAATTATTACATAATTGTACTCTAGGGTAGACTCGGTCGCCCACAAAGTAAGTACACCCAAACAGCCAACAAAACTGTTGAGATAAAGCAAATAGTTTATCATAGACTTAATCTATTGCTAAACCCCCAACCATGCTTGAGGAAGATTTTTATTCTCAAGGTTTCCAAATGACGACATGCATTTCGCAGGGAGCTTCGCTGCTCCTCCTTTTGGAACAACGACACATCTTTGGTCCAGTGTGTACCCCTGTATATGACCTGCATTAATAAAGAATAAATTGGTGTTTTGTCAAATACAACATCGTTCCGACTTAACCATATGGCCCAACACATGGCACGTGCTCCCATAAAAACTAGATAAATATTGTGTGTCGTTAAATTCTATAACTAGGTACTAAACATATGAGCAACACTTAGGGGGTTTTAAACCAAAAGTTATCTCTATTAAATGCCAGACAAACTTACCAAGCACACAATCGAAGAAAAGTTATTGTATAGTCTCTAAATTATTAATGTACAAAAAAAACACTTCTCATTTCCATGCCAATTTCTTTTTAACTAAGTTGTCTTTGGACTACTATGTGCTTCTAATTCAAAAATTCTAAGTATATCATCGATGTTTGTTTACTGGAACTATAGTAGTTAGCTACGTTTGTGTACATTAGTGCGTGTTATACGTGATGAACATGATACTATATTCAGACAAATGTTAGACTTTGGACGGCTAGGATCTCCCACATTCTCCAAGAACTCGTGAGAATTCCTCCAATCATCGAGTTTGGATAGGTGTAGCCAGCTCTGCAAAGAGTAACAAGGTTCAAGCGTCGCTTGACCAAGTCACCAGGACCAAGCCTAACCTATATCTAGATGCAAAATTGTTACTCCTCACGCTAATGACGGCCGTAATAAAACTTTGCAAATTTCCTTCAAAAAATAAAACTTTGCAAATCACTTTACGTGCTACAGGTCCAAAACTACTTGTTTTTTTCTGTGACCCTAGCCAAAGTCTAACACGTGGAATTGTTGTGTTGTGTGTGCCAAGTAACTTTTCTAGGGCCCAAAACGAACAATAAAAAGGCCACTGGTGCCTGGTCAGATCCGGTACGAGTTGGACGCAATAATGGACTGATTTTACTGACGAACTTGTCTAGGATGAACAGATGGGCCAAAAAGAACTCCCAACACGAGCAGGCCAGGCAACAAAGCCCAATACTTGCGTTATCCATATCTGTCCGCTCATATCAAATCAACGGCTCAGATCCACACAAACAGCGAAACCCTAGCCCGAGCTCGCCCGCCTCTCCTATAAGTAACTCCCCTCTCTCTCCTCCCACAAAACCTTGCCCTACTCCTCGCGCCGCCGCCGCCACCACTGCCCCAGCGCCCAGCAGCCGCCGCCGCCGCCGCCGCCGCCGGAGAAGAGGAGGGAGCCAGCACCAGCCGCCATGGGTCGCGTCCGCACCAAGACCGTGAAGAAGACCTCCAGGCAGGTGATCGAGAAGTACTACTCCCGGATGACCCTCGACTTCCACACCAACAAAAAGGTGCTGGAGGAGGTCTCCATCCTGCCGTCGAAGCGCCTCCGCAACAAGGTGGCGGGCTTCACCACCCACCTCATGCGCCGCATCCAGCGGGGTCCCGTCCGCGGCATCTCGCTCAAGCTGCAGGAGGAGGAGCGCGAGCGCCGCATGGACTTCGTCCCGGAGAAGTCGGCGCTCGAGGTCGAGGAGATCCGCGTCGACAAGGAGACCATGGAGATGCTCGCGGCCCTCGGCATGGCCGACCTCCCCGGCGTCGAGCGCCAGCAAGAGGTCTCCAACGCCCCCGCCTTCGGCCGCCCGCAGTACGGTGGTCCCCGCCGTGACCGCGTCTAGGCTTCCCGCTGATCGCCGTGGTTGCCTCTTGATTGCACTGCAATTCGAACTATGTCAAACTTCTTTTAGATCTTTTGTTGCTTCTGTGGCGGTTAAGTTTTGAACTTGTCTGTTCTGCTATAAATTCTGAAGTGTCGGTCTGCGTGTGATGGACATGAGATTTATATTCTCGCGCCAATGAAGTCTTAAGATATTTTATAAGTTACTATGAGATGTTCCTACCTTTTTTGTTTGACATGCTTGTTTACCCTGTTCGGTTGAGCTTATCAGCACGGCTTATCAGCCGTGTAACAGTGTTTTTTCTCACCGCAAAACAGCCACAGCCAGCTTATAAGCCGCAAAAATAGTCTGCCGAACAGGGTGAACAATCTTGAATGTGTGCATGTGACAGGGATTTGTGATTTGTGTCTTGTATCTAAATTGCATGCATATAAATCTATATTTAATTAGGTGTTGCTGTTAGGTTCATTGTGTCCTATGCAGATTAAATTTGTTTGGATTTCATTCCTTTAATTTGCTATACAATTCAATGCTGCCTAGGTGTGTGGCTGTTAGCTAGGGCCACTGTGATCTGGGTCGATGAAGTCTTATCAATCCGATGAGATTTAGCTACACATTTTCAATTCAATTAGTGCATTTTTAGTGTACTGAATTGGCCCTATTTGTTTGCCTCTATTGAACACTAACTTTACTTGGATTTGGGTTTACTTTCTAGTATCACAATAACCTCAGATTAAATTATGTTTTTGTTATAGCATAGCATTTTCCTACTTTCATATTTGCCATACTTGTCCTCCATGTCATCAGCACTGTGGTATTTTCATTTCTTTGTTTGTATAGGAAACTTAGCTTGCTTTAATCTAGTCGTTTAATTTTGTTTCATTGAAGTAGTTGTTTAAAATGACTTGGTTTTAAACTCATTGTCAAAGGCTGAAATCTTTCTATGATAGAAGTAAATAGTGATCTGTTGTTTGAAGTATTGTCAGTGGAATTTTTATTACTGTATTGATATGAGAATTTGTTAATATAACAACACTAAGCCTCGTGACTATTGATGATGTTTTTGTAGAATGTTGCTTCTGTTTTATGAATATTGTTCAACTTGTTGCTTTAAATCCATAAATGTAATTTTGTCCACCTGTTTTCTTTGATCACTGAAATTTTAGTGTGCTGGTGCTGTATTTTGGACCTGCTTCTAGATTTTTGTGAATCTCAGCATGATTAGTTTCACAAGACATGCTTGCGAAATTACCTGCTCTGTATTTTGGACCTGCTTCTAGATTTTTGTGAATCTCAGCATGGTTAGTTTCACAAGACATGCTTGTGAAATTACCTGCTGCCTTTATTTCTTTTGGTCAGTAGATGTTGAATATGGCAACTAGGGCCTGCTTGTTTTGTACTGCTGGAACTCCAATTACACCTCCACCTTAGATTTAATGGAGCTAAGTAGGTGTTTATGTTTGGGGGTGCAGAGTAGGTGTTTGTTTTTGGGGGGCAGAAAAGATGATTGTTGAAGAGCCCTGTGAGGTTGTAGGAATTACGGAATTAATAATAACACGACTTGATTAGCATCAGAAAACATTTGCTTATCAAGTTTGTTTTGTGTATGGTTCATATTGTTTTCCTCCAACATGTACAGATCTGTGGTTTAACTCTTTTAGATGGTTGCTTCTGTTGTGATTGAGCATTTAACTTACCAGGTATGCTAAATTTTAAATGCTTTGGTCTGTGATGGACGTATGTCATTCTTGGGTCAATGACTTCTCACTTGGGCTGTGTTTTTTTACCTGAAAAAAGCGCTATGCAAAAAAAAGATTCTCCGTCACATCAAACTTGCGATACATATATGAAGTACTAAATGTAGATAAAATCAAAAACTAATTGTACAACTTGTTGTACCTTGCGAGACGAACGTTTTGAACCTAATCAACGGTTGGACACTATTTACCAAATAAAGCTAAAATATGCTACAGTACACTTTTCAACCTTTTCAGGGTAACTAAACACAGCCTTGCTTTTGATAACTTAGGCTATGTTTAGTTTTCAAAAATTTTCAAGATTCTCCGTCACATCAAATGATTAGACATGCATGGAGCATTAAATGAAGATGAAAAAAACTAATTATACAGTTCGGTAGAAAACCGAGTCTAGTAGAAAACCAAAGTCTAATTAGTCCTTGATTAGATACTAATTAATAAATACAAACGAAAGTGCTACAGTAGCCAGAGCCAAAAATTTTCGCGTGTATTCTTGGGCCAATGAATTCTCACTTGCTTTGATAACTTTGTATGAGATGTTGCCACTTGCTAATTCATTCATGTGTATTATTCGGACCGCTGAAATGTGAAAGGTTTTGTTATTGTCGGCTGCTGAAATGTGGTGTAACGTGCGTTCTGCACAATGGTTGGCCTTGGTGCCGGTGTTAAATAGTCCAGGCGTCTTTTCGACCTGCAAATGCGTATACAGCAGCTCAACACGTCATACACGATAGAAGTTTTGTTTTACACTTCTCTTACGCAAGCGTTCATGTTCTTAATTTTCGGCCTCGGGCAACATGGAAAGGCGAGTAGAAGACTTCTGTAGCTGAAGCAAAGCGACAGAGAGCCGGTATATCCTGGCGTGCTGATCTTGTCACAGAAAAAATGCACCAAATATTGTTTTCCATGCGTCATTTGGTCATTGCAGACCCATCTGTTCGTTTCGCTAGTTTATTGTAGCTGAAAGTACTGTTCGTTAGTTTGTTGTGAGAGAAAAACACTGCTGGATGGCTGCTGATTCCGCTGATAAACTCAAACGAAGCTGTTGAATTTCAAGGGATTGACTCGAAACTATCCACCGACTTGTATGCCGAAGACAACACCTCCTGTATTAGTGTATTTCCAGCAGAGCATAAATATCTATAGAGAAGTTATAATAAAAAATATAATCATCAACATTGATCAGGTGGAGAATCATTTTCAGGACTCCAACTCTACAAGGCTACAACACCCATGAGGCCATGACCGTGAATCCTGCCTTGCCAGAATGAATCCTCTTTCTTGCCAGAATGATTGCTATCGTGAATCCTATCTCTTGCCAGAATGATTGCTATGGTGCGGTGCTCTCCACTCCACTAGCCTTGCCGGCCTTATAAACTTTGGTTCCGAGGAGACGACGACTCCATGTTCCAGGTCAACTCGGGTCTCCGCCCCAGCTAGAGGAGCTCGAGAGCAGCTTGCCGCGCACCTCTCGCCGCAACGTCCTGCGCTCGCCGGCCGGCCGGGCGGCGGCGCTACCGCGCTAGCACCACGGCAGGCCGGCAGCCGTCAGGTTTGCCCAGTGGTGTCCTTAGTTCCTCTGACCTCTCCGTCTCAGGTTTCATTCCCCTCGCTCTGGTCTGCTGCATCTTCCGCTAATTTTGCTCGCTCGGCGTATTCTGGACTCGATAGGTACTTCCTTTCACAGCACATAGCAGTCCGATTCTTGTAGGACAAAGATTGGAATAGGTGACTTTTAGATCTGGCCATCTGCTTATAACAAAGTAAAGGTGATCACTGATCAGGTGATGTACATAGCCTGATTTAGGATGACTAATTTCTTGGTGTGGGCAACATGCTTGGTGAGAAAAAAAGAGAGAGAGGTATTGTTAGCTTATTTACAAGCGAGGTAAGGTAAGGGTCTGATGTTGCGTTCTACTGTAATTTAACGCTATGGTTGCACCGTAATATCATCTGGCTCTCGCTAGCTTGTGTACAAAAGCAGACATGTGCCAGTCGCTGCTGGCCGGGTCAATTGTGCATGCTTCAGAACTTGATGAAACTGAAAAGATCAAGTACTGGATTACGATTTATGACCGCCACGGGCCAAAAAGCTTGACTCGATTTTTTTTTTTAATTTTGAGAGGAAAGCTCGACTTGATTAGAAGGGCTCAATAATCTCAATCTAGGAAAGTAGTTAGTGGACCCTGGAACCCTGTAGTGCAACAAACATCCATTTCTACTTTTCTTCTCTTTTCTTCTCATCTACTAGTAGAATACAGTGGCATCTCACAAAATGAAAGATTTGATCGGTTTTCTTTGGACATGTGTAGATTCGAAAACATCAAACATGGGCAAAATCCTGCATACCACTACTGAATGTTGATTACTGCATCCACTATCCCAATGGAAATTTATCGATGATACCTTAAGCACCACGACATTTCTGAAACCTTGATTTCCCTAATCAATACATTCACGATTACCTTTTCATATCCGCAGAGAGAATGAGGATAACTAACCTGATCCATGCTTCTTTGTTTGGCTCTGAATGGCTGAATTTGTGTCATATACATATGTCTCATTTAGAGTCCGCTTAGGGTCATTATTAGCAGAACCATATGTGATTTTTTTCCTGTGTCGTTAATGATAACTGTGCCTTAAAGAGCTAGTAAAACTAATGGCAAACAATGACAATCATTTGAAAATGTGCTGATTAGGTATCTTACTAGTATTTAAGAATGAGTGAAATGCATAGATTTTTTCCAAGAAAGACAATGCGAACACTAGCTACTAATAAGGTTCCCAGTTTATTTTAAACCGCATATGAATCGATGTTTCAGCAAGCGTATGAACACCTCTAGATTACTGCAAGTAGTACATAAGAAGATAATATATAATTCTATTGAAATGATGACATGATGTGATATAATACTGAACCTATGACTTAGAGAGCGAAATTGATCCATGCTTCTTGGACAGTGACACACAACAAAATCTTGGCTTCTATTTATGCTTCTCTTTTGACCAAGTTCCGGACAAAATCTGTTTATGCGCTAATGCAAACTAGATGCTGTACTTTACCATTACAATGATAGCCTTTAGGTAGAGTAGTAGACTTAAGAGACCGGTGAAACTTGAAAGTGAGACTACCCGCAGTGGGTACTCTAAAACGATACTCTAAAACTTTAGAGTATGAATATAGAGTAAAAACTGCTGCACTGGGTACTCTAAAACGATACTCTATCCTTTCTCTCACTCTATATTTAGAGTGGTACAGTGCTTACTCTATACTCTATAGTGGCGGCCCCACTAGCTAAACAAAGGAAAAAATGTTATAACTCACAAACCAAAAATCCAAATTAAATTTTGATTGCACCATTAAATTCGTCTCAATAAATCCTTCAAAACTAGATCACACATGGATATATTTAGATAAAGTGACAAGCGGGTCCCACAGTGGATAGAGTGGATAGAGGATGATATAGAGGATGGATGGGTGCGGGAGAATTGAGTATAGAGGAGAGAATCTTGCTGACTAAGACGTATAGAGGATGAATATAGAGGTCCATGAGTGCGGGTAGTCTGACGAGCATATCCAACCACCGAAGCACTGCCATCTCCCAACTTTTTCCATGCCAATTAATTTCCTTCTCCAAAGCCCAATCCTCCGTACTTGCACCATAAATACGACCAGGGCCGGAAGCCCGGAGGCACCTCCCGTTCCACTCCCTCGCTCGCTCGTTCCCAACGCTGAGATCAGCACGAATCCACGAGAACAAGAAACCACACACCCCCATGGCGGCCTCAGCTGGGAACATCGCTTGCTTCGCCCTGCTCGTGTCGATCTTGGCTCTCCAAGTTCCATCCTGCATCGACCAGCAGGGTACTACTAGTGCGGGCACCACTACCACGGCATCTCCGTCCGCTCCGCCTCCCCTCTTCGACGACGGCGCTCTGAAGGCGGCCATGCTGGCGCTGGCCGGGATGGATGCCGTCCTCATCGCCGCGGCGGTCATCTACAGCCACCACACGCAACACGCCGCCGGCGCGGGCGGAGGCAACAGGCGCATCTCGGAGCTCGCCTTCTTCGTCTTATGCCTGCAGGTTGGCGTCCTCCAGTTCGTCCTGTTCGTGCAGGAGCCTGCAGCAGCAGCTCGTGCGCTTGGCAGCAGTGCTGCCCGTGCTTTGCCCTGCGTTGCCTCGGTCACCTTCTTCCTGGGCGTCACCCTCATCTATGCGCACGTGGGCCACGGCGGCGGAGCGGCCGGAGGTGCTGTCGCTGGCCACGGACCGGTCCCGGCGCCCGCCACCGTCAGGCTTCTTGCCGATATGACGCTCGGGGCTGCATTAGTCTGCCTGATGAGCATCATCCTCGCCTTGCTGTACATCAACACCAAGTGAGTTCATTTCCTTAGATTATGAACATACTCTACTGTCGTTCTCTTTATTCCTGGGATTTAGGCTCCTCAAATCAAGATATTTCAATTGGAATTCTGAAGCGGGATCGTATACCCATCCGCTTGAGGAAGGGGATACGTTATACGTACCCCGTTGGGCTCGACAGACGAAAGAGACGTGGCGCGGTTTCTTTGGGGAGCAGGAGCACAGCTACACGGCCGCTTGCTGGTCCTGGACTCCTGGCCCCTCCTGGGGCTTGGCCGGCCGCTTCTGGGAGGGTTTCTGATCTTGTTCTTGGCATTCGTTGGAGGAGCCACTTATCGAGGGCGCTTACATACATGTTGCAGGAGCTGAATTCAACTTGTCAATCAGCTCTTTCAGTGACCTTTTTTTCCCCTTAAATCTAACATCTTTACAGTAGCTGAATCTGTTTCCTCTTTGCAATGTTCAGTTATTTTGGTATTATTACATGCTGAGAAATTCCCTGAATGTTCGTTACCAATTTTTCTGCATGCAGGTGACAATTGAGGCGTAGCTAGCATTTCCTTTGAGCAACCAGAACCAGATTACTGCCATTTCCGATTCAACATTTACAGTTATAATTTCCTCAAAAAAAACATTTACAGTTGTAACATTGTTGCTACAGTAAAACCATGCATCCACGATTCCACACTTGGACTTCTTTTGCTAGTACTTGGTACTGGTAAGGAGGTGTGATCGATCATATATCTGGTGCTATAGCTTTAGCTCGATGTTCACCTTTTTTAGCCCAATTGCCTCTTATGATTATGTGTCCATCTAGTTTTTTGTTAATTTTACTCAGTGTTGGTGAGATCAGTGTTAGCAAATGCTATTGTGAACCAGTTGATGGAATATGGATTATTGATCTACCCATTCACGGGCCATCGTGGGATTGTTGGCTGTACCCAAATGCTTCATGATATATATTGGATTGTGTTTTTTCCCCTCACTATATATTATCAGTCATGCATTATACTATGACTTGGCGTTTGGCAACGAATAAATATCTTGGAAATGCCTTGTCTTTGTGTGATGCTGCCACTATATATTGTTTATATCGAATAGGTGACCTCATTCACTGTCAACATACAACAGTGGAATCAAAGTGATGTTGATCGAAGAGAGGGATCATGCTGCATCAATAATCTTTTTAATGATGTGGGCCATTGATGAATTTGGAAAAGGAAAGACAGTGAAAGAACCGAACTATGTAGGTCATGTTTGGATCCATGGGGCTAAAGTTTAGCCCATCCCTTTTAGCCTTCCATGGATCCAAATATGAGGGCTAAATGTGGGGGGGCTAAACTTTAGCCCATCCCTTTTTCATTAGCCCCTCCAAGGTGGGCTAAAGAGGGCTAAAAGTGGTCCTATTAGGCAAAAGACTCATATTACCCTTCATGCACCCCGACACATGGATGTGCATAGGTAATAAATTAGGAGCAAATGAGTCATTATAGGGTAAGAGGGCTAATCTTTAGCCCCTGAATTCAAACAGCTTCATTTTATTATAAGGGCTAATCTTTAGCCCAACAGCCCCATAGGTTAATGAGAAAATTATTTTCTCGGCCCTGAAAAAAGTTCGGCTCAGTTTCTTGGCCCTGTTTTCATCGAACTTTGTTATTTGGCCCTAAAACGAAATTTTCTTACTTTCTTGGCCCTTCCGCCCACTTCGAAAGATCATAACTCTTCGATACGACATCGCATGAAAATAATTTTTATATAAAAATTGTAGATCTCGACGAGATCTACAACTTTATAGTTTTGAGTTTTTTCATATGAGGAAGTTTACATGCTCAAAAATATTAATCTATTATATTAATGTTTTTGAGCACCTAAACTTTCTCAGATGAAAAAACTCAAAACTATAAAGTTGTAGATCTCGTCGAGATCTACAATTTTTATATAAAAATCATTTTCATGCAATGTCGTATCGAAGAGTTATGATCTTTCGAAGTGGGCGGAAGGGCCAAGAAAGTAAGAAAATTTCGTTTTAGGGCCAAATAACAAAGTTCGATGAAAACATGGCCAAGAAACTAAGCCGAACTTTTTTCAGGGCCAAGGAAATAATTTTCTCTAGGTTAATCTTTAGCCCTTTCATTTTATTATAAGGGCTAATCTTTAGCCCCTGAATTCAAACAGCCCCATAGGTTAATCCAAACAGGGCCTTAGTATCTTGACTTTTATGATGTGATCCAAAAATTGAAGCTCTGTCAAACAAGCCCTGTACCTTGACCCTTATGCACGGTGTTAGGTTCTACATGCTGACAGTTGCTTGTTCTCGTTGATTGTAGTTTGGTCAGCTAGATTAATGGTAGCAGTATGATGATGGATTGTGGGGTTGGTCTCCTCTTGATCTTGTTTGATCGTTTATGGCACCCATGGCCAATCATGGGATCGTTATATTATTGCTGGTTCTATACCCTGAGGCTATATATTGAAGTGAGAATTACCTAAATTACTTGCATAGTTTGGTGAACCATCTGATCTGATGGTTCGTGCATTGGCGTACTATGAGTCTATGACCTGGCGATAATAAAAATCTCCTGAAAAATTAAATGCCTTCTATTGGGGTACTATGGTTTGTGAATTGGCCATTATTTTGAAAAAAAGGCGAGAGTTTATTGATTCATTCACACATTGGTGACTGGTGAGCGTTCGAGACAAAAAGGTGGAAGCAAAGCAGTGCATCGAGGGTGATGCTACAGGGCCTACAGCAGTTCGGTTGGTACAATGAGGACAAAATCAACATGAACCGATGATATGGCTTGATGGACGTAAATGTTCCCAACTCCTGATCATAAGCATTATTAATAGTATCTTGACTAGATATTCTGATTTTTCCTGGGAGCCATCGGTCATTCACATAGGTTGAATGAATGAACCATGAACGTCACGACTCGTGCACTCGCTGGACGGATTCGGTTGCGGACGAATAAAGGTTCTTCTTCCGATTTGCTTTATGTGCTCTGACTCATGCGTCAAATAAATCCTACTAGTATACAGTAACAGGCAAGGCCACGGAGGAACTGTCCCTGGATTTGGGATGTGCGTGATCGATCCTCTTTGCGTGGACAACAGCAGCAGCAAAACGCCCGCCGAATTAGACCGAGCGAGTCACTTTTCCATGGCTGCTTATCGCGGGGGCACGTCAGCCCTCACTCGTCATGTCGGACTTTGGGCAACGTCGAATGCAACGCGCGGAAGGGCGGCGACGCACCTTCTCTTCTCCATTGTCACAGAGGCGACCGGCGTCCCTTTTGTGTGTGGGAGAGAGGGTCAGAGGGAGACGGGAGACCACACCACGAGACCAGGAGGCGATGCATCCTACTGCCTTTTTTTTTTTTTGATCGGGTACACATTCTACTGCCCTTTTTGGCGTATCTCAAAAGGGAGCGATGGGGACGGCTGCAGGCAAGACAGGATGACGGAATTAATCGGTTGTACCGTTCTACTCCCTCCATTCTAAAAAAAAATATTTACTGTGAAATCCCTCAATTTGATTAGGTTTGTAAAAAAAGATTAGCAAAATTTATATCCCCAAATACGTTTATCATGTGAATATATCTAACGATGTATCTAATGATACTAATTATGCACCATAAATATCAATATTTTTCTTATATATATGTTTCCATCAAAGTTGAAAATTTGTTTGAATGAAATTTTTTGTAGGGCCAAAGGGCATTTAAAGCCTGATTAGTTACAGGGCCAGACAGCGGTCCTAAATCGTCGATTTTCAATCGTTCGGCAGGTGATATCAATTCTTGACGGGGGAGCTGTTTGCCAGGTCCCTAATCGAACAAGCCCTACGTGAGATGTAAATTGTATCTTACCATGATCTCTCTGCAACACACACCACGATCTTTCCATCTCAGTTCCTACACATTCCCTATCAAAACATGTTTAATGTAGAGAAAACATTCAACTCCACTGCAAAATTTGACAGCTTGATTCTTCTCACCTCATCAAGGATCTTACCAAAATCTTATAGGCGCACAAAAACACAAAAAAGATGGAATGATGGAGTGAATTAATCAATCAATTAGATCTTGGCTAGCTGTTGATTAGTGAGAGGCTTATAACCCGTTAACAAGGGGCCAAGAAGAGTGCACGCACGACTGCGCGGTTTTGTTCTCCCCTCCCTCGTCAAGTCTAAAAAAAAGAGTGCACGGGGAGTGGGGGATGACGCCCGCGAAGTCAGCAGCCTGCATTAACTGCTGACACATTTCTTTGCAGTGCTGAAGATCCAAGGGAATGGACGGATTAATAATGGAAGAAGCATTAGTGTCAGGTTTAGCCAGCCAATCCCTGCATTAACTGCACTAAGAGCAAGGGCAATGAGGCCAGTCTCAGTGGGAGTTTCGCTAGAGTTTCATTTGCATTTAATAGTCTGCCACATATGCATTTTTGATGACATGTCAACGTTTTAATGAAGAGAGAGAAGAATTGAGTTTCATGGGGATGAAACTCTCTTGGCACAGTTACCAACTCTTTATGAGTCATAGAATTAAATGTCTATGAAACTATGGAATGAAACTTTCCATTGAGAATGGGTGTTTCATCCGAGTTTCATTTCATTCTATATGACATGGCAGTCTTGGAAACAACAAAATGAAACTCTCCACTGAGACTAGCCTGATACCACCCACTCGCCGGCGAAATAAACTCCAACGTGGCTTCCAATTAATACGGCAGCGGCAGCCATAGCTCTCTGCAGCAGCGCATGCAGCCAATACGGAGCGAGCGCAGCAGCAAAGCATCGAATGGGAGCACGGGCGCGCGTATACCGCCCACTTCAAGCCGGCGTTTCGCGAGACGCCCGCTCCGCACTCTTTCTCCTTTACTCTCTCCGCCAACGAGGATTCAGCCGGCTTGCAGCCAGTCGTAATACTTGCTCTAATCAAATCTGGTTGCAACATTAATGGCCCCTGGATCAGTTTAATTGCCCCTGCGCCGGGCTTCCCAGCAGGCATGGATGGAGATGACAGACGAGATTAATGTCGTGTCGTTCATACTATATTGGGTTGGAGCAATTGCAGCCATGTTTCTGATGAGTGTGGCTTTACAAGGCGCTGATGCGAAGGCTATGCTTAAAAGCATGTGAGTGCACTTAAAAGCATGTGAGTGCACGAGAAAGAGGACCCAAGAAATTGAAAAACAAAGCTTAATAGTGCTGGAACATCAACCAGTAGTTAGGACAAACAAAAATTGTAAGACAACATAGATCAACAGCAAGCAAAATGATAGCAATAACGTTGACCACATTTTTTCCCAAAATGAAAAGAGAGACCTAATAAAGTCTAAACGTACAATATCAGCAAAACAAAGGAGGAAGTTCGCACAATTTACTCATATTAGTCTGGGTAAAGGTATAATGCTGGGAATTTTTTATGGGTAAGTGAATGTCAAGCATACATCAATGTTCTCTGCATCTGATTTTAAGGTTTTATCTCAACTTGGAGTGATCCAATATCTTATAGAAGATGTAGAAAAAAGGCCCATTATGCTTCTCAGAGACAGCACATTACCCCTATGTTTGCGCATATAATCAGTAAAGCGTCTGCTTATATAAAGGTGAATCCACGGTATTTTGATATACTGCCGTTCCGCAAAAGTCATTGACGCAACAGAAAATGACATTGTTCACCAAATTTAACCACAGCATGCCACTGAAACATCAGACAAACACAAACAAAAAATGTTCAAAGTAATGCTTACCAGTGCATAGGCGATGGTGCCCATTAGGATAATTTGAGTTTATTCGACTAAGGAAGCTCAAAGGTTTGGAACATCATTCTGCCATCATGCATAATAGATCCAGATGCAGAAACAAGGCTGTGTCAATTTCCGTCAGAAATCTTCAGAGCTAGCTGTGTCCATAATGACAAGGCAGGTTTTACCACAACAAAGCATGCTGTGCATCATTTATCCATCTCCCGGATAATGCCACTGTCCTCTAGATGCAGCAATGAACAAGAGTGAGAGTATGAGTACATAAGCAAGTATGCAATCCTAATCCATGCTTTCTGCAGTACAACTCGTAATCCAATAATAGAAGAGAACAACTCATAATCTTAACTTTCCCAGATACAGTCCTGAGGTACGAAAATCAAGTGGGCATTTGATCTTGCTCCTGCTATGAAATGCAGGAACCCTTTGATCTTTTTGTTTATCCAAACCTCAAGAAGCATCCCTGCACCAACGCCAGCAGCACATACAGCACCGTAGATTGCCAGTGCAGAGGGCCAAGACCGCCGAGGGAGAAAATAGCAGTCAGGGACTTGTCTGATTTTCTTTGGGAGACGCTTCTTAACAATTGGTTTGCTAGATTCAGTCGTCACTGCACCGCCCAGAGTCTTCCAGTCCACATTCTTAAGGATATCTTTTGAGTCTTCAGCGGCCATTCCGAAACTGTATGTATAAATGTTAACCAGAATTCCAGGAACAGACATGTAGGACAGTCACACAATCCCCCTGTTCGGCTGAGCTTATCAGCACGACTTATCAGCCGTGGAACAGTATTTTTCTCTCACAGCAAATCAGCCACAGCCGGCTTATAAGCCAAATAACAGCCTGCCGAACAGGGCCAATAGCAATGCATATTTTTTTTTTCGGGAACACGTCTGTAGCACGTATTTCATTAAGAGGAAGTTGATAACACCGAATCCTCAACACTAGGTAACCAAAGGTTTCCTAGGCATGGAGAAGGAAGAAAAACAGAAACGAAAAAACTAAAGAAAAGTACGACGAAGCCCGGCTACTACCACAAGAGGGACTAAAAGCAACAACGGGCTGAGCGACAGCGAGCAAGTAAACTAGGCCATGGGCAACGATTGGGAGACGTAGAGCGGGTACCCAGAAGTTGGCTAAACCTCGAGGTCAACCCCCTCCACCAGCTGGATGCCCTCGATCGCGCAGCCTACCGGGAAGAGCGTCCTGATTGCCTCGCACTTGGACTCCGAGAGAGGCCCGCCGAATAGGGCCATGTACTCATCAAAATCGCCCTCCGCATCGGCCTGCGGCGCCTGATCCTGCTAGCGGACTCCCCATTTTGCCATCATCACATTCTAGGCTTGCATGGTCGGGTTGGAGGCTCTGCATCTGCTCTTGGCCGCCAGCCTCCCGCTACAACGTGGCGGTGAGAATGTGCATTCAATCGCACGACGCCTCCTAGGAACACGGAGACGTGGAGGTTCGACCAAGATCAGCTCTGTGATGGTAGAGCAAAGTTGCGACTGTAGACACCGCGAGATGGCACTTGGTGACACCAGAGCTGGTGCCATAGCCGCCGCCGCGCCCATGGGCGGCAAGGCCACAGGCGGGGAAGGAACTCTGGACGGCGTCCTCGCGTGGTCCGAGTGCTCCTCGTTCGAAGAAGGGGCCGAGCGAGATGGGCCAGCGAGCTCCACTTCGACGTAGTTGGCCCACTAATCGGAGGAAACAGCCTCCAGATGTGCCCGCCCAGATGCTTCCCCAAGTTTGGGTCCCCCTGGGCCTCCGCAATGAAGTTTAGGGTCAAACACGAGTATCCGGCCCACCAGCCCAAATGTGCTGCTCCTAGGCGAGACCGCCCTGAGCAGGTGGGGGGAGGGGCTCGGCAGAATCAACCGTGGTTTGGCGACCTTGATCCCCGAGCCGGCCAAAATCAGCGTCGTAGCCTCAACCCTCAAGTAGCATGGGGTCCTCTCCTACCTGCTGTACTACACCAGACGTGGCCTCCCTACAGCAAAGCCGGCAGACATCAGCAAGGCATGGAGCAACAATGTTTGTAGGTGACAGAGCTCCAGGCACACGCTCCCGAGGCCGCGGCAATGCGACATCCGGGATCTCGCGCGGCCCACCAATCACGACGCTCGCCCCCATGGGCCCAGCGTTTCCCACGAACAGCGGGCAACGAACCGCCCCAAGGAGAACGGATTGCCGACCGGAACTTGCCGGGCCCAGTGACGGTCCCTCGCCGCGGCCGATGCCGGCGGGCGCGGACCTGAATGTGCGCGGCGCGATGGAGTGCTTAGAGTCAGCAAAGGCGTGGGCACAACAACCACCCGAGGAGTGCCGGCGAGGTGCCCCGCGGCGAGGACCCTGAGGAGCTGGAGGCCGGCCGCGCTTGCCATCGCCCAGCGAACAGTTCCGAGCTCTTACTATGATGATAAAAAACTAAAAACTAAATTCTTTTTCATAGAGAGTACATAGAAGACCTTTCTTAAACAAGACTCTCAATGATCTATTTATTTCTTGATCAACATTCTAGAATTCTTTTCTTTTGAGGTCACAGTCCCTCATGCAATGGTCTTCTTTCTTTATCATCTTCTTGTCATAGAACCTCCTAATTATGATGGCCCATATATACCTGTCATTGTCATAATGACCTCTGACAGTTATACTTATATTTTTCATAACTTAAAAGGCCTGCTTTCCTCCGAACAGGATCTAATTACAGGAGTATTGCAATATTACAACAGTTTATTCAAAATATAATCAGAGTAAAATAGCGGAAGTCTTACATAACTTAAGTTTACAAACCACAGTTTCAAATCTCAAACCATACGTAGCATTATTACAAACTAGTAGTAGTGGAGTATCAGTAGTAACTTTATTACAATACCCAAACGAGATGCCTTGCCCAGAGGCCACATAGCCTACTTGTCGTCACTTTTTTCAACGACAACGATCATGCAGGAAGGCTCAAAGCAGACTTGCTCATGCACCGCACCTGCAACAAGGGTTTAACAAACCCTGAGTACGGAGAGTACTTAACAAGACTTACCCGACTAAGAAAAAGACTCTAAGGACATGCTAGCTTTAGGGAATCAAGGTACGGGTATTCAAGAATCAAAATTATTTTATAGAAAAGCTTACTAAAGTAAGTCCTTGCTTTTAACATTTTAATTTTATCATTGATGGTTCATTAACCAATTTTAAGTGATCCTAATCTATATCAAAGTAATTCTCATCAACACCTTTCTGATTCTTTCAATATTTTTCATTTCTTAACTACGATGTAGGTCAGGCGATCGAGTCTCCATAACCAAAGAGCAACGACGATTCGAACCGATTATACCCAGCTGGGGATCTCTAACCTCATGACATATGTAGAATCAAATCTTGAATATGTCAACCCTCATTTAGATCTCCCAAGATCAGAACGTGTCCATTGCCACCCGAGAGTACAGTACCCCTCGAACCCGGCCCAATTCTAGCCCCGAGGATACACGCTACTCTTGCCATCTCCCCACTCCCAATGCGAGGTTAGACGTTCTCGTAATGGAATCACTAACATCTTGGGCTTACCCAAGGCATGAGGCTAGTTGCAAAGTCTCGAAATACAAGCGGGCCTACAACGAACGGTCCTTAACTGACAAGGCGGAAACACTACATTGAGACTCCTTTCTCAATGCAAGTTAGCAGTGGTCAAACCACCCGCCCGATCTTCAAGTTAATTGTATTATTCCATTATTCCTCAAATATGCCATCATAGCCATGTAAACATTTCATTTAAAAGCTAATTCATTAAGCATAGCGAAGCATACTACGCAATTTTCAATAAAACAGGTACCAAGTGTGATATCGCAATAATTAAGGATGATAATGCAGCAATTGGGTTATCACTCAATTTCTAATTACTTAATGCAATAAACCATAGTATCAGTGATAATGATCTGTAAAACTCAAGGAAGGGTTTAAATGCACCGGGGCTTGCCTTGCTGTGAATCGCTGGAGCACTGTAGCACCCTAACACACATGAACCCTCGCTCTGTTTTTGCCAAATTACTCCCAAAATCATGTAGTGACTTGAAAAATTCCCAAAATATGAAATCTTCAGAATTTCAAGCTCTACAAGTTTCATGTTGAAAACTTTTTCAAATTCGAACAGGATTTTGAAATTTGAATTTAAAATCAAAAGGTGACACTTTTCTAAAATTTGGTAATTTAGAAATTACTTTAAATTTTATATTAAAACTTTAAAAACTCAAAATACCAAAGTTGTACATCTAGCCAAGACCTACAACTTTGCTATTCAAACCATTTTCAAATTCTTCCTCTATTTTGAAATTTGAGTTTAGGGATGAAAATGGCTCAAATTTAAAATTTGCTTCTTTTCAAAATTACTCCAAATTTTTCACTGAAACTTTGAAAACTCAAAACACTAAACTTGTAGCCCTTGAAAAGATCTTCAAACTTGGTTTTAAACTTTTTCTCAAATTTTGCTTAGATTTTGAATTATTCAAAAATGGGTAAAATCAGGGTTTTGGATTTAGGGTTTTCGGAAGAATTTCAAATTGAAACTTGTTGCTATTTTAATTGGTGATTATTTAGTGATCACACCATCATCCAAGGGCATCATTGAGTCAAGCATCACATGTTTTACCAAATGCCACTCTTGGTTGACCAAGTTGACTTTTGAAAATCTTTTAATATTTCTCCAAATTTGAATTCAAATTCGAATCGGAAAACTTGCGACAAGTTTTGGATTCCAAATTTAAACTCAAACTTGAAGCTTCATTTTATGTGTTGGACTTGAGTTCATACCCTACACTTGACACTAGTATATAACACAGTCATACACCTCAAATTACGTAGGGCATAAACTAAGTATTTGCGGTGACATTCGAAATTAGGGTTTTTGATTCAAGCCACACAACTCAGAAGCACATCCAACCTAAGAATGTAAACTCGTTTTAGTTGATGCATATCATAGTTAACCTAATCACGGATGCTTTGCGGTGCAATATGATGACATGGCAAGTTATTTAGTCACTATAACACTAGAGGTGTTACACTTCTGAGTCACAAGTACCCAACACTTTTTCTTACTGTCTTCAAGAATGAAAAGCATAAAGATCTCTGTTTGAAAAATATTCAACAATAATCATCAATAATGGTCATTAAACTTTGAAATCTTTATGTTCTATTCTATATCACCGTTGGGCAGAAATAGAATAAAAACATCATTCTTCTACATTAATTCCGCATCACCGTTGGGTAGAAATAGAATTAACGTATGGAAATTCAATAATCTTGAAAACATAGAACTGCTCCTCAAAATCAAATTCTTCCATTGGTTCGAATTTAATTAGAAGATCATCATCATCATTCGAATTTAATTAGAAGATCATCATCATCATTGCAGCGGAAACATGAAAATACATTATATTCTGCTCGCTCTGGAGCATCTCTTGTTTCTTACCCATTCTCTGAAAATTGATCACTTTGATGCAAAATTTATCAGAGATTTAAACTTTAAACATAAAACTCATAGATAAACTTATAATATTGTTATCATCAACGTTGGAAATAACAATATTATAATTTATCTTAACTATGAACCGACTATTCCTCCAATTAAAATTTTTCCGTTGGTTCCAACTTTAACTAGAGTATCAACTTTTCATCATTCATTGAATAACTATAACTGCTCTTCAAATTAAATTCGCTCGTTGGTTCGGATTTAATGAGAAGACAATAAACTTTAACTTTGCAACAGAAACAATTAAATATAATAAAACAATATTATTCGGAAGCATTTCTTTGTACTCATCTATTCTCTAGAATTATACACATTGGTGCAATAATTATAGAGATAAAATGATGTCTGATACATGTAATAAAAGGCTTCTGAAAAGGACAAAAACTAATTCAAAAGATCAACTATGCATTCGGCCTGAAGGCCATTTGCCGCGGCCGAGTGCGCTCTTGCTCTTGCTCGGCAAAGCAGGCCGGCCCAGCGGCGCACGTGGTGCTCCCTGCGGCCCAAAACGGCGCGCCGTGCGCGGCCCAGCGGCGTTCGCTGCAGCTCCCCTGCGCCCAGGCCGCAACCTGGGCCTGGGCTGGTAAAGTGCTCGCCCGCCTGGGCCGAAAGGTGGCCCGTTCACTCTAGACCGTTGATCTGAGGGCAGCGCCATCCAACGGCTCAGCGCATAGATCGGTTGCACAAAAACGCCCCTAGCCGCCGGCTCTCCTAACCCTAGGTCTCATTTTCATTTCTTCTGCTTTCTCGGTCTAGCCAGCCGCCGGTGACGGCACAGCAGCGGCGGCCGCTCGTGGCTATCGGAGCCGGTGAAGAAGAGTGCCGCCGGAAACAGATCCGGCCGGCTCTCCCTCCTCTATCTCTTTCCTTTCTCTTTCGCCCTCCTCTCCACAGAGCGCAGCATCGCCTGAAGACGAGCGGCGGCGGCGATCGCCCATGGCAGCTCGGAGGAAGACGGCACCGCCGTGGGCCCCCTCGCCGGAGCTCGCGCTCCCCCGGTGGGTAGAGCGCAGCTCCGTCGAGCGGCCACGCGTCGGTGCCCTATGCGCCCGCGTTTGAGGCCCTTGACCCGAGCCCGTACGATGACGGCTCGAGGTCCCCTTTCCGCGCGCCGGCGAGCCGGTACCGCGGTGACTCTTCCTGCGTGGTGGCAGGTACGGCGGTGGTGGTGGCGAGGTAAGCCACATGTAGGCCTTTGTCCTCGCCGTCCTCTTTGCTAGGGTTAGGGTTTCTGTTCTTAGGGTTAGGGTTTGACCGTATCAAAACCGAATCCCCTCCTTCTCATTTTCTACCCCAAAGATACAGATCTACCACTAATATGACCGTTAACCTTAGCTCCGATGCCATTGTTTAGACTTTAGGATCACTAGCAGTAGATCGTAGGGGTACATCTCTTGCATAATCATCACCTTGGGGCTTGGCGAAGGAGGAAGACAAGTCCGCCATGGCATCTGTGTTGGTGACGAGGAGGCAGTGAAGTCCAGCGGTGGTTTGGGCGTCGCCGGTCCAGTGCCGGTGATGGCGCAGTGGAGCTTCTCGTCGCTACGGCGCCCCCTCTCGATCGGACTAGGGATTGAGGTGGGGTTGGTACTGTGGGTGTGAATCTCATTCCCTGTGTCCTAGCCCCCACCTTCTATTTATGGCGCTGCGCGATAGAGGTCCACCAGCCGTGTCATATTGGGCTGGACGCCCCCGATCAGGGCGTGGATCAGGGGCCGAGTCGGCCATTGGGCCAACTCAGTGGAGATCAACCTAACAAGAACTTGCTGGGTTTTTCTCCCCTGGTAATCTCTGCGGCACTTGCTGATTCTCTTCTCATGAGAGTTGTTCAATTGATCATACTGATAAGAATACATATGCTTACTTGAATACTGATAAAGTGTGCAGTTTTGTAGTTTGGCCTTTGCTATGAGAGATCAGTGAACTTCTTGTTGCATGCCAGATGTTTAGAAACTGGAATTTGCCTACCGTATACTTTAGTTCAAGATGTTCAGATACTTCTCCGTAGTTTTAAATATACATAGTTGGCTAGTTGCTGCATCAAAATCCTCTTGGGTATTGCACTGGTTTCTTATTTAGTTATTCTACTAGTCATATAGTTTCAAACATATACAGATTCTGGTTTCTACCTGTGTTTCAGAAAATGTTATACTTTTTTTTTGGTTGTGTTTACTGATTCTCTTGAATATATGTCTTTTTGCAGACACTAAAATAGTCAGAATATACAAATATAATTCGATTCATTACTACCTTGTCAGTTCACAAAACTGTGTCACCACTTTGACTCACTGTCCAGAATTTTCAGTTTTTGTTGAATGACTTCTTTTGAACTGTCGCGACAATTGCATCACCAATACATGATGCCTAGCGCCCAGCTGTTTTACTCTTTTTACATGTTCCCTTGCACATTCAGCTGCTGAAGCGTTAGTGCACCCAAATGTTGGTGCCCCGTAGAGGAATATTAGACCAAGACTTCTGACAACAACATCACAGTTCATCTCTTCAGAAATGAGAAGTTCCCTGCTTCGGATTCAGTGAGATGACAACTGATATTTTGTTCTGATAACTTCAGAAAACTCAGCTGGTCCATTTGGGGTTGATGCGTTCTGCTAACTGGAAGCGTTTTGAATTGGCCTTTAAGTTTCAGAGCTTCATAAAAAGTTTCAGAGCTTCAAAATTACTGGAGGCATTCTGCGAAAACATTGCTTGAACAATTTTACACAGTAGCAGCAATTGTAAATACCGTCTTCACCAAATGGTTACAAAGTTTTCTTTCTATTCATGATGAAGCTCTGCGCACTACCCATTGAACTCAAGTTTCTTGATATATTACTAGTATGCATATTTTCAGTTTGTTAGGACAAGACTTTGACAGACAATTACTGTCATATGTGTGCAGGGTTTTCAATTCGGTACTAAAAATATTGAGATATCCAAAACCAATGAAAACTCTAAAATTATGCTGTAATATTTCTTCTCCACCAACACAATATTGTAGATGCAAACGCCATACCTGCAATGTTTAATAAACTTGGCTTTAAGCAATCGATTTATCTCTTCCATGATCCTGTCACACATATTAGAATTGAGACTCCTATTTTTACTGAATGTGGACGAAATAAGACTTCTTTCATCTGGTGGTAGTAGTTGGTCGACGATATACAGGTTAGTGCTCTCGTGCTCGGTCACATGTCCTTGGACCACCTCATTTCTAGGTCAAAGCGGAAGCCTTTGTGGTTTCTTACCTACCAGCTTCCAACCATGATCTTAATTCTTAACGCATGCGTACACAGAAATTTAGAGATAAACCATGTTAATGTTACTTTGGACATATTTCGCAATACATGTTGCCTCCAACTTTCGGTATACAAACACCTCACAACTTGAGGTGTGTTCTCGGCAGTATATTAACACAACAAAAAATGAAACAAAAAACTCTCCCCTTCAAATAGCTGAGAGAACGAATTGATAGCATCACCAATAAACAGAAAAACAAAAGAATTGATGAACAATCTGTCAGCTAGCTATGTACACTTGTAAATTTGCAATCCCACTCATCATGCCCTGCTCAGGGTCGGCGGGCTTTCTGGTCTCTTCACGGCGCTGGCGTACCGGCTCCGCAGCGGGCTCTCTGCGTGCACGGCCGACATGACGTGCCTCTTGCCCTGCCGGCTGCCCGCCTCCGCCTCCGCCTCCACCTCCACCTGCTCGTCGTTCGTGACAGTGACACCGTCCGCGCAAGCCTCGACGACCTGCGCCGGCGCGGCTGGCTTGGCCTCCGCCTCGGCGGCGGCGCCTCCGACCGTGAACACGAAGGGGCCCATGGGCACGTCGTCGTCGAGCGCCAGCAGCGGCTCGAGCGCGTCCACGACGTCGCGCATGCTAGGTCTGGCCTTGGGCACGCTCTGCAGGCACTGGTGCGCGACCTTGGCGGCCTTCTCCGCGGCGCGCGCCGAGTACTGCATCTCCAGGCTGGGGTCCATGAAGCGGTGCAGCCTGTCGGCGCGGCGGAGGTAAGGGCGCGCCCAGTCCACGAGGTTCTGCTCGCGCCGGCCCCGGCGCTTGTCCACGGAGCGCCGGCCCGTGAGCAGCTCCAGGAGCACCACGCCGAAGCTGTACACGTCGCTCTTCGCCGTCAGGTGGCCCGTCAGGATGTACTCCGGCGCCGCGTACCCGTGCGTGCCCATAACGCGCGTCGTCACGTGCGTCGCGTCCCCCTGCGGCCCCTCCTTCGCCAGCCCGAAATCGGACAGCTTCGCCGTGTAGTCCTGAAAATGAATTTTCAAACTTGAGGTCAGACACGATTCAAAATTCGGCAGCAGTTGTTTGAGGAAAAGTACTGTGCATTTGTAGTGGTTGGGATAAATACATCACTGTTTGTTGCGTTTTGCAACTGCTACAAAGCATCAGGATCCAAAATCCAAACTAACCACAATATTATAATGCTCCAGCTATGTTATCCCTAACGGCCGGCACCTAGAATAAAACCAGAGGCTTTCGCTACTAATTTGTCGGTAGTTGCAAAACAAATCAGATTTGAGCACGAGTGTACGTCGACTATTCCTGACTGAATTCTTAAGGAGGAAGGCTTTGATACGGAACGGTTGACAACGTGCGAGCAATTAGCATGGTTAGCGTGTAGGTAAGAAACATTTTATATAGCGGAAAAAAATACAGTTCCCTTGGTAAGAAAGAATCTGCAACGTGCATGACAACGACTAAGCACCCAATGGGGCAATTCTTTACCGTCCTAAAATTGCTTGCTCGTCGGTAAAGAGGTCGTCGGGTTGGCGTTCTTTTGTGGAAATGTGCTGTATGCTAGCTGTTGATGCTGAGGAGAAAAAGAAAAGGAGATTGGACTTGGTGAGGCTTACCGAGTCGAGGAGAATATTGGAGGCCTTGAAGTCGCGGTAGATGACGGGCGTCTCGGCCTCGTGCAGGAACGCCAGGCCCTTGGCCGCGCCGACGGCGATCTTGAGCCGCATCGACCATGGCAGCGACGCGAGGAGATCTGCAGCCACATGCAACAGGAGCTGTTAGTCAACTAATCGATCGGAGACACCCAACAAATTAAAAGTGGAGTGTTGTTAGTAGCATCAGTGCAGTGCTTACTCTTGAAGAGATGGTTCTCGAGGCTTTGCCTGGGCATGTACTCGTACACCAGCATCCGGTGGTCGTCCTGGTTGCAGAAGCCCACCAGCTTGACCAGATGCGGATGGCTCAGCATCCCGAGGTACACCACCTCCGCCTGCAGAGACAAGACAGCGCAACCAGATCAGGACTCGATTCACAGATTCATCAGCACTCAAGGCCTTGTTTAGTTGCCGGCCGATTCGGCACTGCGCGCTACAGTGTTCCTGTCGGAACACTGTAGCGCGTTTTGTTTTTTAGTGCAAAAAATTGTCCAAATATTAATTAATTAGACTCTAAATGTTCGTCTCGCAAAGTACAACAAAACTGTGCAATTAGTTTTTGATTTCATCTACATTTAGTACTCCATATATTTGCCGGCATTTTGATGTGATGGGGAATCTCTTTTTTGCATAGTGAAATTTGGAGAAGAATTTGGGATCTAGACAAGAACAAGGGGCAAGTAGCAGTGGTAACAAGATGGAACGTACCAGCCACTCGCGGTGGCCCTGGACGCCGTCGCTGTCGAGGTACTTGACGGCGACGTGCTGCGGCTGGAGCCCCGGGCGGAGCCGCCCGTCGACGAAGCCCTTGTAGACGGGGCCGAACCCGCCCTCGCCGAGGAAGTTGGAGGTGGAGAAGTTCTTGGTGGCGGCCTTGAGCTCGTCCAGCGTGAAGGCGTGCAGCTTGGTGGTCTCCAGCTTCCGCGACAGGTCCTGCAGCGACAGCGACCGCAGGTTCGCCGTGCTCAGCCGCCGCAGCGTCGGCTTCCCGCCGGGGCGCCTGCCCGCCGCCGCCGCGGGCTCCTGCTCCTGCTCGCCGCCGCCGGCCCCGAAGCACCCCAGCAGGTGCTTCCTCAGCCCCATGACGACCAAATCGAAACCACCGCCCGCGTCGATCTCGTCCTCGTTGCTTCGCTAAACGGACCACGGAGCACTACGCTCGCCGGCGCTCTAGCGGCGTCGGTGAGGAGCCAGACCCTGTGCCTCGGAGAGCTATAGAGGGGAGTCGGTCGCTGACTCGCTGGCGAAGTGGCGAGGCATGGCGCGGTTACAGAGTATATAAAGGCGAGTAGGCAGCGGCTTTTGTGGGCGTGGCTTCGTTCGAGGTGGGTGAAGGTTGGGGAAGCGTCGCCTTTTTGACTTTCGGGGTGGTAGCCGGGAGGTTAATTATCGCTACTCTAATGCGGCAGGAGAGCCCGCGCTTTGCACGGGCAGTAATCTGGATACTGTTTCATAATGGGTTTACTGTGTTGGTGCACGTTGTACTGTTTCTATCGGTTTTTACTGTTCATAGGCCCGATACTGTAGCGGGTTTACTTTGTCTTAGAGGGTTTACTGTTTCTTAACGGGTTTGTACTGTTTATAGGATTCGGTACTGTATTAGCGGGTCTACTGTTGCAAGGCACTGTTCTAGGAACAGTAACATGTGAGAATGACGGACGTGGCCGGGAGCCTCGACTTTAAGAGTTATGTATAGATTCAGCAGGTGATGGAATTAGCAGGAGTGGGTGCTTGAATCATTGGTGATCCCGGGGTCGGTTAGTTAGCGGGTGAAAGCTCCGTGAAACGTATCATATGGCGTTTGTTTTTTGGTTTTTGAACGATTATCATATGGCGTTGGTGATCGCTGATGTGCGCATCGACGTGTATCGATCGACGCAGCCTGCCTAGCCGTGGCCGATGGGGACGCGCCAACAACTGGTGGACGAAACCGGACCCGTTCTTATCGGTTGGGCAGCAGTTACTGTTTATGTTAGAGTGATGTGTGCTAGTATTTGTTTAATTTTCTCGGTTTTATATGGATGGTAGGGCGGACTATTATTATGGATCGATGGTGGACGGGATCGTACGTGCTATCTAGGCGATCTTTTTGTATGGTTGCGTTCCAACTCCCAGCAGGCCAACACGACCGTCTCTGTATCTGTCTGTACTCGTACTTGCAGACCTGGCGCAGCCCTTTGTTTTAAAACTCGATCTTTGTCGTTATTGCTCATGCATTTTGTTTCGTCATATACTAGCGGGTGGTTTCGTTGGTTGGTTCGGTTGTGCCTTCTTGACATTTTAATTTAATTTTGTACTGTTCGATTCCCTGGTTAGTTGCATGATTGATCCAGAAGAAAAGGTAGTAGCTGTACCTGTTTTAATATAGAGGCAATTCACGTGCTTAAAAAATACAGTCGAGAGCTAGTGAACCAAACCGTCCGCCCTTGTTATCTTTTCTCCAAAAAAAAACGCCATCGAGAAGCTCAAAGACGCACACAGGACCAAAGGTTCATCCGCTTCTTAGACCGTCCGCACTGGGGCCTGGATACGAACCGGTATCCAGCCACCTCGGATATGGCGGACACGATGACGGAGAAAAGACCTGCAGCGGGTAAGGGAAAGAAGACGCGAAGT
The DNA here is from genome assembly GCA_038087645.1 of Saccharum hybrid cultivar R570. Classification (NCBI taxonomy): domain Eukaryota; kingdom Viridiplantae; phylum Streptophyta; class Magnoliopsida; order Poales; family Poaceae; genus Saccharum; species Saccharum hybrid cultivar. The sequence goes on from JAQSUU010000259.1 coordinate 15,666,073, forward strand.
GCTCCTCGTCCGCCATTCCTGGCGACTTCGCGGACGGCCGCTACCGCGCTCGTGGGGCCCGCGCGTCCTCGCGCCGCTCGCCGCGTGGCACCAGGAGAAGAGGAGATGCATGGCGGCGGGGAAGGGAGGGGGCAGTGCGCCAGCGGAGGTGGGAGAGGGAGAAGGCGGCGCGCCGCCGAGATCTGGCCGCCGCGAGCTCCACCCGCCGCGAGCTCGTTGGCCGAGCTCCACCCGCCGCCGGAGGGAGCAAGGGCGACCTCGCCCCTCCATGGCTGGAGCAGGGGCCGCCGGACGGAGCAGCGCGCAGGAGCCCGCCGCTCGCGAGGCCGCCGGAGGAGAGGGGGACGCGGAGCCGAGCCCGCCCGCCGAAGAGCCGCCGCGCGCTCGCCCGTCCGCCGCGCGCTCTCTAACTCCGCCGGAGGGGAGTGGCTGGGCGGCCACCGGAGAGGAGGCGCCGCCCGCCGCGCGTCGAGGAAAGAGGGCCGGGTGGAGAGGAGGCGTCCCCGCGCGAGCTCCATGGCCGAGCGCCGCCGCTGCGCGCTTGGGCTGCTGCCGCGCCCCCCACGGTGGGTGGGGAAAAGATAGAGGAGAGAGAAAGCGGTGGGGAGGGGGAGAAGAAAAGGATTGAGAGGGGAAATAGTGAATGACATGTGGGACCCATGATATAGAGTGTGGGATATAAAGGATGGATGAGTGTAGAAAAATTGTATATTTTGTGGTGACTATGATGAAATATTCTTTTTAGAGGATAAATATAGAGGTTCATGAGTGCGGGTAGTCATAGAGCTGAGGACGCGCACATTACATTGGTGTGTTAAAATAAGCACTTCAAAACTAAAGGTCTGAGTGTCTGACCATTTCATTCCCACCGCGCGCCATCCAAAGCGAGTTCTGCTTCAACTCAGGCCTTGTTTAGATCTCAATTTTTTTTAAAAAAAAATCATGTAGCAGTTTCGTTGTTATTTGGCAAAATTTATCCAACCATGGACTAACTAAATTCAAAAGATTCGTCTCAACATTTACAGACAAACTTTGCAATTAGTTATTTTTTACTTACATTTAATGCTCTATGCATACGTCCAAATATTCGATATAACGAGTACTGTGCAATTTTTTTTTGGTGTTTTGGGGATCTAAACAGGGCCTCAAACACATAAACACATATTCAAATTCGCCCTTTCGTGAAGCACAGTAACTTACTTACAACTAAAAGATTAGCTTGACCTAACTGAGCTAAGCTCAATTTACGTATGTATTTATCATTATTAAGTGCCATTTTATTTTTGATAACAGGTTGTGTAAAAAAAAGGGGTATGCAAATACTTCCCTTTTGACTTATTTGACTGAATTTTTCCCCTACTAGCTATGCCCATACGATCCCTAGACACTTGACAGTATCTCATTCAACATTCTCTGAAAGGAATATCTCATTCAACCCAAAGCCAATGTATGAACTCCACGACCCAATTACACGGATCAACTGCACAAAACATAAGTTCGCGTGGAAGCTTCAAAAGATACATACGCGTCACCTGGACCAAGTATTTATATTAGGCCTCGTTTAGTTCCCCAATTCTCCCCCAAATTCCACTATGCAAAAAGAAGATTCCCCGTCACATCAAAATGTCGGCAAATGCATGGAGTACTAAATGTTGATGAAATCAAAAACTAATTACACAGTTTTGTTGTACTTTGCGAGACGAACATTTTAAGCCTAGTTAGTCAAAATTTGGATAATTTTTACCAAATACAAACGAAATGCTACAGGAATTCTGATATAGTGTTTTTCTCCCCAATTCTCTCATCTAAACGAGGCCTTAGGTAAACACGCCGTCTGACCGAATTGGAGTTGGTTTCACATGTCCTTCTGGAGCAGGTTTTATCTTTCACACAGATTTGCTTATATAGGAGTACTCCAAAAAAAGGTTAGCAGATGGTGGCGAGACCTTTCCCCAAAAAATTTAGTTGGTCGTCATTGTTATTTCCACAATCCCGTGGATGGGTACAAGTAGTAGTTGCAGTTGTTGAAGTGGTTCCACATGCCAGTTCCTCTGCTTCGTTGCTCTCTAAAAAAAAAGAAGAAAGAAGTTCCTCTCTGTCTCAAAAAAAAAGAAGAAGAAAAAAGGAAAGAAAGAAAACTGGGGGACAAGCATGCTAGTGTAACCTGTTGGATGCTGGAAAAATTGAGTCCGCTGCGTAGTGTAACCTGTTGGATGCTAGAAAACTGTTGGATGTTGGATGCATGGTAATCATAAGTTAAATGCCGCCAGCAGTAAAGTGGTAAAACAGTATACTCGACCATACTATGATAAAAAGAGAGAGAAGGTCGCCGTTTGAGCTTCTGATACTAAGAAAGGAAATGTGGAATGTCATGTTGCAAAGTTGTCTGAGTGGAAAATAAAGGCGATTGCTTATATGTCGCACATCCATTCAGTGCCACGTCGTAAATTGTTCCCAATGACAAAAGTGGGCAAAATATTCTCCCACCACATTGGAGTAGTGCTATGATTGAGATCACATATATTCGCCTTTCCCAAAGTATAGTTCGCTTTAGATCTTGTCTGGCTATTCAAAGTATCTGTACCACTCCGATACACGTGGATTAACTATTGAGGCAGTGGCGGGCTCAGGATTTTTCCCTTGGGTATTCAAAATATAAAGTGATGTAAAAAATTTTTTTGACAACATGAACTCCCAAATCCTAATATTTGGCATATATAACACTACGTAGTTCTAATTATACAATATACATCAAATCACATCTCTTGCAAGAAAGTCTTTAAATCTGTTGTACTGCTCTTTTTTCTCTTCGTATTTGAGACCTAAAATATTTAATCAGGAGACCAAGTAATTTGGAAAAAAAAATTCTAGCAAACCGATTCACGAATTGCTCGCTGCTGCCTGTCGCCGCCCTGCCTGATGCGGGATGCCGAGCCTGGGCATAGCTGCAGTGCCGCACAAGGACAGGGCACACCGCCGCGGCACTCGCCAGCCCAGTGCGCTCGTGCCGTCGCCGGCTCCTGCCGCTACTAGCAAATCGCAGCTAGTGTCTAGGGAAAAGAATTTGTACTCGTGCGGGACGAAAACAGGAGTCTGGAGATACTATTGGTCACTCACACTAGTGGGTGCGGTAGAGAATTTGGGCCATTGGGCGTTTGGGTTGGGGAGGAAAAAGAATAGGAGCTGTGATTTTTGGGCTAATTTGTTGTACATGTGTTCGTTTAGGTTTTTAATATACATATATGTATATATATGCTATACGTATGAATTTTTTTGTCAATAAATTTTGGGTATTCAACTGAATACCCTTGAATCATGCTAGGCCCGCCCCTGTATTGAGGTGAATATGAGTACAACTAATAAGTTCTTAGTTTTATGGATTCATCTACGTCATGTTTAATTTTAATCAAATTTTCTTCGAGAAAATATATATTAGCATCTATAAATTCAAATAAATACATAATTAATACATATTGCATAGAAAATTTAATAAAAACTAATTAGATGTGGATGTATTTTGTATAACCCTAGTTAAAGTTAGAAATGTCTGATTTATTAGAGAACAAAACTAAAATAGACTTTAATTTAGGACGAAATGAGTAGCTATTTTGTCCTATCTTCCCAAGATTTCTGGTTGCAGATATAAGATAGATATATAATCTTATAGTTGTTCCTTTTCATATAATCGAGCAATTTATTAGATCGGATTTTGAATGTTCTTAGAACCTGCTTTGAAAAGGTCAATTTATTAGATGCTCGACACTAGTGCTTCTGGCGCTTTGTTACTTTCAGCTTCCTCTTGTACTCGACTATTCCCCAATCACTCCTCGACAAATGCGTGCTCATCTTTGTCATAGTCCAAATTCTTTCTCTTGTGATTGTAGCACTTTCTTGAGTGGTGATTTGGGACTTGGGAGGGTCCCTATCCCCCTACACTTCATTGTATTAAGATAGGAGTATACAATGAGTTGCCTTTTCTTTTGGCCTCCCACAAACATTGGCCTAAATAAAAACATTACGCATTAAGTGTTACCGCTAAAAGGGGGACAGCAAACTAAAAAGACATTTAGTTCCATGACCCATCTATAGTTGGAAACTGAGACAAAAGTGTTACTAATATAGATAACATTTAATTCTATGACATCTTTTCTTAAAAACGTTGCCATGTAATAGAAATGCTTATGTGATAATTTATCATTAATATAGATGACATTTTGATGAAACTCCTACTAAATAGTAGCCTAGCTATTTTGTCCTATGTTTCCAAGATTTAGTTCCCGGCTGTAAACAGAATCTGATATTTATTCCTTCTCATACAATCGAGCCATTTAACTAGCGAGGAAGGCATGAATCCACATGGCTTGCGTGTACTTCCTTCGCATCGCAAGCTATTCAATGGAGGAGAGACTAGCGCTCGGACGTTCGGACGCCTATGTCTGCTACCCACCTGTTTTCAATAATGATACCCTCAAAGTGCCTATGAATGCAGCTTCGTGCTCCGCGCCTCTTGCCCGCCCATGGATGATAGCTTCGTGCTCTGCACCTACTACCACACCCATAGATACAGCTTTATGCTCTGCGCCTGCTGCCACACCCGCTTCGCTTCCCGCGCGCATGTGGGGACCACCTTCACCTACGCCCCTTGCCACGCCTGCTCATGGCACACTTGCAACATAATATATTTGCTGCAACATACGTCCGAATCAGATGAAACATTTACAACATACGCTTGCAACATATGTGTCTGGGCACTACAACATATGCAATATCCAGATAAAACATTTGCAACATATACGTTTGAAACAATTGAAACATACACTTGCAACATACGTGTATAGCCAGTGCAACATATGTAACATCCAGATAAAAACACTTGCAATATACGTTTGAAATAGCGGAAACATTTGAAACATACACTTGCAACATACGTTTATAGTCATTGCAACATATGCAACACCAGATCTACTTTTGCAACACTAGAGAAACATATGCAACATACATCTGGAACATATGAAACATACGGTTGCAACATGTGCTCATGTACTTGCTATCCCCCAGTGGACGCTCATTGACGCGAGCTTGACGCTGACACGGAGCTTGATGCCACGGCGCAAAGGTCACCCACGTCCACGGACCTCGGTTGTGCGCAGCGCGAGTTCGGGCGGAAGGCACGAGGAGCGGCAGAGCACAGCGCTAGGCGTAAGCGGTGTGCGGCGCGGGCGACACGAGAGCAGCGCAGGCGCGAGGCACGAGGCGCGGGGATAGACGGGTCCGTCCCGGTCGGCCGGACGCTTAGTAGAGAGCATTATTGATTCAACAGAAACTACATAAATTCTTCAGCCCAAACGATATTCATGAGTAAATGAAGTGACCGTTTCGAAATATCTTTACTTTTTTGTTAAGAAACAATATCTTTATTTTTCTGGGGATACTCTTTGAAGCATTAGACTAACCGCAGTGGGTACTCTAAAACTTTAGAGTATGAATATAGAGTAAAAACTGCTGCACTGGGTACTCTAAAACGGTACTCTATCCTTTCTCTCACTCTATATTTAGAGTAGTACAGTGCTTACTCTATACTCTATAGTGGCGGGCCCCACTAGCTAAACAAAGAGAAAAAATGTTATAACTCACAAACCAAAAATCTAAATTAAATTTTGATTGCACCATTAAATTCGTCTCAATAAATCCTTCAAAACTAGATCACACATGGATATATTTAGATAAAGTTACAAGTGGGTCCCATAGTGGATAGAGTGGATAGATGATGATATAGATGATTGATGGGTGCGGGAGAATTGAATATAGAGGAGAAAATTTTGCTGACTAGGCCGTATAGAGGATGAATATAGAGGTCCATGAGTGCGGGTTGTCTTATTAGCTTTATAACAAGTAGCCCCCGGCCCACATATCAAAGTTTGAGGTCTCACCACTAGCAAAAGATCGTGACGTACATGATGACCACCAGTGCGCGCAACAACGACATCATTGGCACATATGGGCGAGTGGTGACACTCTTTTTGTGCGTACCGATATTTCGGCCAAAAGATAGAGGAAATGATAGACTGACTCTCGCACGTGCTGTGAGACCTAACGCACGCGGTGGAGAGCGATCAAAGCCGACCACAGAAACGCAAAGGCAAACGCGCACGCACACGCACACGCAGCACGCACACGCAGCCCCCACCACCACCACGTGCTCCGTGCTCGTGATGTAATAGCGCTCAGGGCGGTTCAGGCGTCCGTCCCCGCCTCCCCGGAGCCTAGCGATGACACGGACGTGGCCACGTGGGACGGGATCGCGCGCGCGCGGCCCGGCCCCGCAGCCGCAGGTGCCCCGTGCCGCGTCTCTCTGCTGGCTGCTGCTGCGCACGCGGAAGGCGGGGCGGGGCGAGGCCGCGAGGAGCCGAGTCATGTCATGGGCAGGGCAGCGCGCTGGTCCGAGTCCGTCCGGCCTCACGTGCCACCGAAGCTTCCCAACGAGGCCGGCCGGGGCCCTGCCGTCATGCGCCGCGGCACCCATCCACCGTCCTGACCGGGCGCGTGTTGACTTCAATTCAAGGACGCACGGCTAGGCTACTCCCGGTCCCGGAATGGGCGTAGCCGCATGGGAACGGGGGGATCTGGCTCCGGCTGGGCTGGGTCCGTCGCGGGCTCGCGAGATCTGGCGGTTTCCCATCCGGCCCCGCGCGACGAACGAGATCGGACGCAACGTCAAAGGAGGCGCTCGGGGATCCGGGTCAAGGGGCCCCGCCCCCTCGTCCTCGTCCGCTTGCTGGTTCCGTGGGGAGCAGGTGCGCTGTCCTGTTGGGCTGGTGGTGCTGGGTCTGGGTCTTCTCTGCTCTGACCGGCTCGCCGTTGTGTCTGCCGGCCGATCGGTCTGGAGAAGGGGGCACTGTGAATGCACTAAACTAGGGGGCGTTGACTGTGCATTTGTGTCACGTTATTTTTATGCCCACTTGTTCACCTTTACTCCTACTACTCGTACAGTACTCCCTCCAGGGGCGGATCCAGGATGAAGCAACGGGGGGGCTAAATAATGAAGGATTAGACTTTAAGCTGTTGATTAATGGTGGATTAGAGGCTAAGCTACAGTGCTTTACATGTAAAATCCAGCTCCCGGGGGGGCTGCTGCCCGGGCAGCCCGGGCCGTGGATCCGCCACTGACTCCCTCCATTCATTTATCTCCTTCATCTAAGAAAAAACTTTTTATTCAAAGATCCCCTTCATATTAGCTTGAGATTTGTCTGCATTTATTATCCGTTTGCTGCTCATTGGTTACCACCCGCCTGCATTTATTGTCTATTTGCTGCTCATTGGTTGTTCCTACCATGTGACTCCTCGTATGCGCCAAGCACGTGATGATTAAATACAAACTAAGTGGTTTTGTTCTGCTCCTTGGTCACTACGCTGAAGGCTAAAATGATATAGATAAATGAACGGAGGGAGTATATACGAGTCGTTCGGTGCACGGTCAGCGACTCAGAACGTCGCATGAGATCAATATGGTTTACTCCCTCTACCCCAAATTATCTGTCACTTTTAGTTTCCGTGCCATAAGTTTTGACTCGATTTGTAGAAAATACGTACAACATTTGTATCTTCAAATAAATTTATTAAAAAACTAGATTCAAAGATCTTTCCAATAATACCAATCATATACCATAAATATTAATATTTTTTATGTATATTTTGTTAAAATTATTTCTCGAAAAACGAAAATGCCACATATTTTGGGACGGAGGGAGTACTCGTCCGCCCTTGCCGATGGCGCGTCTGGATACTCTATTTGTTGGGCCAGTTTAGTTCAGTGTATGTAGGGGGGTTCAGTGGCTTCAATCAGACGATCACTGTTGATTGGTTAGAGGTGTTCATATTCAAGTGCAAGTGTTTTCACAGATGACAAGTGTTTTCAAAAGACAAGTCAGTGAAAGAGGGGGTTCGTTGCCTCCATTAATTCTTTCCACATTAACATCCAATCCGTTCATTCCTGCTGCATTTTCAAAGTCATTGCGGTTCCACGACATGTTTGTCCAACAAATCCCCAATACAACCCCTCATCCCTATAAAACAGAATTATTGGGGGAGATAGATCAATTTTCATGCTCCAACAGTGCCCCAATACCTCCCCCAATTTTTGGTGACCACCAAAAAAACACCCATCTCCCCTCAAATAAAGGGGCACTTGCAACCTCCCCAAATCCTCCAATCCTCTGTTCTTTTGGCGCAAATACACCCATTGATGATTCTGCACTTGGAAACAATGTCATGCCATCTCTCTTTATATCTTGTTTATGATATATCCTTGTGTGAGTATGTTTAATTTCATTTTCTTATTGTTGAACAAACTGTTATTGTATTTTCGATCTTTGGTCTTAAGTATGCGACAAACAAGACATCAACAACTTATTTTGACGTGAAAAATATTCATGGGTCAATTTGCTCCAACATGGTCCAGAATTTGTAATATGGGCCAAAATCATATATTGGGGATGAGATATCGGAGAACTGCAAAAGCATCTCCCCCAATAACAAAAAAATAAATATTGGGCTACCCAGTACTAAGTTATTGGGGGAGTTTTATTGGGAACCGGTGGAGATGCTCTAAGCTGGTGTAAAAGCCAATTCTAAGACTGTAAATGAATTAAAAGTTTGTACTACATGATGAGGATCTTTCCGTCTTTCTGGTAGGAGTGCGCCGGAACTTGAAACCATCCCATCCATACCTGAACTGAATGACATGACACAGGCACTAGCACTACTAGTGGATACACGGTCGTCTCGTCCCGGAATGCTTGCCAGCCCGGGTGTGGGTGGACGAAGGAAAGGATCAACAACGATATGGATCCAACCAAGAAGACGTCCGTGTAAAAGTGTGGCATGGCCTTGTTTCCCCGGTTTCTGTGGTCGACCACGTGCCGATCTCAGATGAGATATGAGTACCGGACGGACCTCGACGACGGAGCTCCGCCCCTTGTGGACCTACTCTACTCTACATCTACAGTGTACACAGCGCACACGACGTCGATCGCCGAAAAAGTTTCGACGGCCCAACCGCATGTCACGCCCGCCCGTCGTCGGTCAATCATCGGGCGGAGGCTGCAATGCGTTCGTTGCCAGATGGATTCCGGCCGAACGAGATGGGCACAGGCCAGCCAATCGCTGCCAGCCAGCCTATCACGCACGCCCTTCGAGGCATGTTGGAGCTGCTCCGCGGCGCGCCGCGGCGCCGGGTGGCGAACTGGCGATGCCGCCGGCGGGAGGCGGGGAGAGGCAGGTGGGGCGATGACGGGCGAAACTGAGACGCGCCGCCGGTTCCTCATCCTCCGTGCCTCCTTCGTCACGTCTTCTTTCCGACATGCTGCGGGCCTGCTGCGGCCGTGGTGGGTCTGATTCGTTACCTGGGTTGGTGGACTCGGTTCCGCAAGCACCAGGCCTCGACTGCCTTGTCAGGTGGTTCACTGTTCTTATCAGGCCGCTAGAGGGCCGAGGCTCTAGGCCAGTAGCACACGAGGGCTCGAGTGGGGTTTGCAGGCTAGTTGAGCGGGCCGAAGTTGTTCAATGGGCTGAACTAGTGGGCTGGCAGGGCACGTTGATGATCTTGTTCCTCTGAAAAAAAAAAGAAAAAAAAGTCCACGTTACCCCTTGCCTTTTGCAAAATTCTGCTTTTCGTCCCTGAACTCTAAAACCGGTAAACCATCTCCCTGAACTTTTAAAACTCTTTATTTTACCTCCCTGACCGGTTATAAGCGGTTTTCAAAGGCGGTTTTGTCTTTTTCTTTTTTATTTATTTTGGCTAAATTTTGAAAAATCATAGTAAACCACAGAAAAATCATAAAATAGAAAATCCAATTTTGTTGAACTCCACATGAGTAGATCTACACAGTAAACATATAATATAGTATGTGTCGGTACCTACAGAATAGGGGTACCCACAATCAACGATAAAAAAGAACGAAACATTAACGCTATCCGCAAAACACAACAAAGCCAAAGACAGCAGACAATACACCTCGACCGTGTACCAACTCGCACGAGGCCGGCTCGACGGGACGCCTCAACCGCGTTCTGATTCCGACTCGTATGAGGCACCCTCAACGGGACGCCTCGACCGCATCCCGGCTCGTACGAGGCCCGTGCGATAAAGTACCTCGACTGCGCTCCGACTCCGACTCGTATGAGGCACCCTCAACGGGACGCCTCGACCGCGTCCCAGCTCGTACGAGGCCCGTTCGATAGAGCACCTCGGTCGCGTTCCGACTCGCACGAGGCTCGTTCGGCTATCAACAAATCTCCGACTCGCACGACCCCGGGTCAGATCGCTCGACCCACTCTATTCACCTACTCTAAGACAAAAGTCAGAGCATTTAATATAGATTACCTGCTACCTCCTACCGTCATGGCTACAACCGTGACTGACGTGGGAGCAATACCGGTGTCAGATCTCACTTTTTACCGCTCATCCCGGGATGGGAGGTGAAAACCTGTCACTATGCACACCATACCGCACACTGTTCTGCCACCAATCACCCTCGAGGGAGGATACGACAAGGTCCATACCCACGATCTGGGGGATTCGGCCTTATCCGCCCGTCGTCGACCCGGCCTCGACCCAGCCTCGACCCAGCGCCGGTCAGCAGGGAGGAAGGGCCGATATAGAACAGGACTCAGGGTCTTTCCACCGTCTCGTCCCCGACGTCAGCATGGTGTCCAGGGATGGCCGGCCATTCCTGGGACACGTCGCTACAGTCACCTCTACAGGAATCGACAAAACTTCACCTCAAGGCACCCCGGCGTCCCGGCCTCCTCTTACCCTATAAAAGGGCAGGCACGGGCTCTACAGGGGGCAACAGACGAAAAAACGCTACAGACCGACGCCAGTCAGAGGCCACGTGCTAGCAAGCAAAGACACAACTCAGAGATTAACATCTCAAGCAATCACCCTTGTACTCTTTTTTCCTTTTGAGACCTGGGCTCAGTTCCCTCTCTCACAGCTTGTAACCCCTACGCAAGCACTTCGGTGCAAGGAAATACAACACTCCCCCCCGCTGGACGTAGGGCTTTCCTTTGCCCGAACCAGGATAAATCCTCGTGTATTCTCCTTACATCACCATCCAGATTATGGACACACAGCACTCACTCGTCGGCTTAGGACCCCCCCGGGACCGAACACCGACAGTTGTCGCGCCAGGTAGGGGAAGCTGCGTGCCAACATCGTTTTTCCGCTATTTTTCTGGATGGCTGACCCCGAACACCCGCTCCCACTGGCCACGGTGATCTGGTTTGGGAGTTTGGAGTTCATGTCGCTTGGCCACGGCTACGACATGGTCCTCCTCCCGCCCAAGCACCCGACCGATGAGGACTACGGGCTCTCCCAACCCGGGGGAGCGCTGCGCCGGTACCGTCGCTCTCGTCAGGCATGAGCCGCCAGACGACGACGGGCCCGGCGCAATCACCGTCATCACCTTGCGGAGGACGATGGGATTCCCCGATCCGGTGCCTCTCAGCCAGACGCCAACACAGATTTCCAACCTAAGGATCTGTGTAGGATGAGCTTGGCTGAGGGTAAGATGCCGACAGGGAGTTCCACCGCTCTACCGCTCGGTGTGACGCCACCACCGTCCGATCCAACTGCACCGGCACGAGGAATGACGCCTCTTTCAGCATTTCTGTTTGGGCTAGACTCGGTTGTCCGGGCGTATGTTTCCTCTGTGAGCACCAGCATGAGCGCTTACGAGGAACTCCCCGGGCACCATCTACGCTCCACTCTGGACCTTGTTGCATCCACGCCGGCTTCTGAGTATCTGGACTCTACAGAGACCCTAGAAACAGAGCCCCGCGCGACTGCTCCTCGACGATACGACCCCAGAGACGATTGGCGATGACCTCACATACACCCATCGTACTACTACTTCGGCGCTCTTGACTCCGACTCTGCCGATGACACCTACGATCCGACTCGTGAGTGCTTCAACATCGATGGGGCAACCACGTCGGATTCAGAGGATGAGGCACCCGTCAAAGCAGGGAACACGCCACCTCATGTCGAACTCCCTACCGAACGGAACGAGGCTCAATTCCTTGTGGATCAAGGAATGCAGCTCGAGCAAATCCGCGAGTTGCAGGACAGGCTCGACGAGGAACGAGAAAACCTACGTCTACTTCAACAAACCCTCGAGCATGAACGAGCGGCACACGCACATGGCGGTGGAGCTCGAGAAAGAGCTCGCGACGTCAATCGACGCATCACTGAGGATCGGGCGGTCGACCCCCCGGTTTTCGGTCGAGCCAGCCAGAACGTGGTCGCCGCCGCCATGCTCCTTCGCAACATGCCCGGACCATCAAACCCCGACGCCCGATGAGCCCGAGATGAAATCCTAGGACTCCTCGAGACCGCTGCCATGCAACAGGCCGAGAGTTCCGCCTCGAGGTGATGTGGGCCTGCCTCGGAGCAGCCCGCCGAGCCCTCCCGACGGGAGAGAGAGGCCTCGGTTCATCCCGAGCACACCCAATGAAACAGGGCGGCCCCCGTCCCTAAACTCATCATCGACGACCATGAACCTCGGGATACCCGAGGCAACATCGTCAAGCACCGAACGCGCAAACACGGTGACAGTGCGGCTCGGGGCTACCACGTGCACAGGGGCGGACGCTACGATAGCTCAGAAGATCGAAGCCCTTCACCCGAACCTCCGGGTCCTCGGGTCTTTAGTAAGGCCATTCGTGAAACGATACTCCCGGCTCGGTTTTGCCCTCCCACGACTCTCACCAAGTACAACGGTGAAACCAAACCTGAACTTTGGCTCACTGATTTCCGCTTGGCATGTCAGTTGGGAGGGGCCACCGACGATCGGGTCATCATCCGGCAACTCCCCCTGTTCCTGTCGGACACCGCTTGAGCCTGGCTCGAGGATCTTCCACCTCGACAGATCCTCGACTGGGACGACCTCGTGAGGGTGTTCGAGGAAAACTTCAAGGGAACATACATGCGCCCCGACAACTCATGGGACCTCTGGAGCTGCAAACAGAAGCCAGGTGAATCCCTCCAGGATTACATCCGGTGTTTCTCCAGGCAACGTACCGAACTCCCAAACATCACCGACTTCGACGTGATTATGGCCTTCCTCTCTGGCACCACTTGCAAGGAGTTGGTCCGAGAGCTGGGCCGTAACACCCCGATCACCGCCAACGGTTTGATGAACATCGTCACCAACTTCGCCGCCGGCGAGGAGGCGGTTGGGGCCATCTTTGGCGGCGATCAGGACAAAGGGAAGCACAAGGTTGACGATCCCGTGAGCCCTAGCCGGGGCTCTAAGAGGAACAACAGAAAGAAGAAGAACCAGTGGGGCAAGCTCGAGGCCCCGGCCGATGAGCTTGTTGCTGCTGCTGAGCGCAAGAAACCTCGAGGGCCCCCCGGCGGGGGCGTCTTCGACAGAATGCTCAAAGAACCGTGCCCCTACCATAAGGGGCCCACGAACCATAATCTCGAGAACTGCCATATGCTCCGTAGGTACTTTGAAGGCATAGGCGTCAAGAAGGATGACAAGAAAGAAGATCCCAAGGGAAACGACAAGGACGAGGGGTTCCCCAAGATCCACGACTGCTTCATGATCTACGGAGGACCCTCAATCCGCCTCTGGACGCGTCAGCGCAAGCGAGAACGGCGAGAGGTCTTCTCCGTGCAGCCGGTGACCCCCCACTTCCTTGACTGGTCTAAGGTTGCTATCACTTTCGACCGTGATGACCACCCCGACTACGTCCCCAATCCAGGGGTCTACCCTCTTGTTGTCGATCCCGTCATCGCCAACACTCGCCTCACCAAGGTGCTTATGGATGGTGGCAGCAGCCTTAACATCATCTATGCTCAGACCCTCGACCTCCTGGGGATCGAGAGGATGCGTCTCCAACCCAGCGTCGGGGGCTTCCATGGAGTCGTGCCAGGAAAGCGAGCAGAACCTGTCGGCCGGGTCGACCTGCCTGTCTATTTTGGTACTCCCACCAACTTCAGAAAGGAAACTCTCACTTTCGAAGTGGTCAGATTCCGTGGAACGTACCACGCCATCTTGGGGCGTCCATGCTACGCCCGGTTCATGGCGGTCCCGAACTACACCTACCTCAAACTCAAGATGCCAGGCCCCAACGGTGTCATAACTGTCAGGCCTTCATATGAGCACGCCTACGAGTGCGACGTCGAGTGCGTCGAGCACGGAGAAGCCGTCTTGGAGTCGGTGACCTTAGCAGCGGACCTCGACGGTTTGGCCAACGAGATCCCTGACCCCAAACGCCACGCCGACAGCTTTGAGCCCACCGAGGACGTCAAGCTCGTGCCCCTCGACCCCGCCGATCCAAAGGGAAAGGCGTTGAGCATCAGCGCCACCCTCGATCTCAAATAGGAAACAGTGCTCGTTGACCTTCTCCGCGCAAACAACGACATCTTTGCGTGGAGTCCCTCGGATATGCCGGGCATACCCAGGGAAGTCGCCGAGCACGCCTTGGAGATCCGAGCCGGCTCCAAACCGGTGAAGCAACGCTTGCGCTGCTTCGACGAGGAGAAGCGCAAGGTCATCGGTGAGGAGATACACAAACTGCTGGAGGCCAGATTCATCAAGGAGGTTCATCATCCCGAGTGGCTAGCTAATCCTGTGTTAGTTAGGAAAAAGAGTAGGAAGTGGAGGATGTGTGTAGACTACACTAGTTTAAATAAAGCATGTCCCAAAGTTCCTTTTCCTTTGCCACGCATTGATCAAATCATTGATTCCACTGCGGGATGTGAAACTCTATCATTCTTAGATGCATATTCCGGCTACCACCAGATCAGAATGAAGGAGTCCGACCAGCTCGCGACTTCGTTCATCACCCCATTCGGCATGTATTGCTACGTTACTATGCCCTTCGGTCTCCGAAACACGGGGGCTACGTACCAGTGATGCATGCAACACATTTTTGGGGAACACATCGGACCAACCGTCGAGGCTTACATCGATGATATCGTTGTCAAAACCAAAAAGGCTGATAACTTGATAAACGACCTCGACGTTGCATTCAAGTGCCTCCGGGCAAAGAACATTAAGCTCAACCCCGAGAAATGCGTCTTCGGCGTTCCTCGGGGGCATGCTTCTAGGGTTCATCGTTTCCGAGCGTGGCATCGAGGCCAACCCGGAAAAGATCGCTGCAATAACCAAAATGGGCCCTATCCGAGATCTGAAGGGCGTACAAAGGGTCACGGGCTGCCTGGCAGCCCTCAGTTGCTTCATTTCATGCCTCGGCAAAAAAGCACTCCCACTGTATCGCCTCCTGAAGAAATCGGAGCACTTCTCATGGACCCTCGAGGTCGAGGAAGCTCTCACAAAACTCAAAGCTACACTCTCCAACTCACCAATCCTCGTCCCTCCGGCCCCAGGGGAACCGCTCCTACTTTATGTCGCCGCAACGACACAAGTAGTCAGCGCGGTCTTGGTTGTCGAAAGGGCAGAGGAAGGACACACCTTGCTCGTTCAGAGACCAGTCTATTTCATTAGCGAGGTACTCTCGGAGACCAAGGTTCACTATCCGCAGATCCAGAAGCTGCTGTACGCCATCATCTTAACGCGGCGCAAGCTCCGTCACTATTTCGAGGGCCACCCGGTGACTGTGGTTTCTTCTTTCCCTTTGGGAGAGATAGCCCAGAACCGGGAAGCCTCGGGTAGGATAGCCAAGTGGGCGGTCAAGCTCATGGGCGAGACCCTCTCTTATGCACCGCGCAAAGCCATCAAATCCCAAGTACTAGCAGACTTCCTTGTGGAGTGGACCGACACTCAACTTCCTCCGGTTCAGCTCCAGGCTGAGCTCTGGACCATGTACTTCGACGGGTCGTTGATGAAAACAGGGGCAGGCGCGGGTTTGCTCTTCATCTCGCCCCTTGGAGTCCACATGCGCTATATCATCCGGGTTCATTTTCCTGCCTCCAACAACGTCACTGAATACGAGGCGCTCGTCGTGGGCTTGCGAATCACCATCGAACTAGGGGTCCGACACCTCGATGTTCGAGGTGATTCTCAGCTCGTAATTGACCAGGTCATGAAGAACTCGAGCTGCCGTGATCCCAAGATGGAAGCCTACTGTGAAGAGGTACGGCGCCTTGAGGACAAGTTTCACGGCCTCGAGCTCAACCACATCGCACGCAGGTATAATGAGGCCGCCGATGAACTAGCAAAAATCGCGTCCAGTCGAACTACGGTTCCACCAGATGTTTTCACGAGAGATCTCCACCAACCATCTGTCAACATCGGGTCGGACGGAGGGGTCGACGGGCCGTCACTCGACCCCCTGCTTGAGGCAGATGCCCCCTCGACCGGGGCTGAGGCCATGCAGGTGGACGACTCGACCCCACCAACCGACTCCGAGCCTGACTGGCGTATTCGGTACCTCGACTATCTTACTCAAGGGGACCTCCCCTCGGATAAGATCGAGGCTCGACGGATCGCTCACCGGGCCAAATCCTTTGTGATAATTGGCGACAGTAGGGAGTTGTACCGCCGCAGCCCTACTGGCATCCTCCAACGCTGCATCACGAATGAGGAAGGCAGAAACCTGCTCAATGATCTACACTCGGGGGCTTGTGGTCACCACGCAGCGCCTCAAACCCTTGTCAGAAACGCTTTCCGACAAGGTTTCTATTGGCCAACCGCAGTCTCCGACGCTGTCAAGCTAGTACGCTCCTGCAGAGGTTGCCAGTACTATGCAAGACAGACCCACCTCCCGGCTCACGCCCTGCAAACTATCCCTATCACGTGGCCTTTCGCTGTTTGGGGGCTCGACCTAGTCGGACCCCTGAAAAGGACAACTGGAGGCTTCACCCACTTGCTCATCGCTATTGACAAATTTTCCAAGTGGATTGAGGCCTGACCTATCACCAGCATTAGGTCCGAGCAAGCTGTGCTCTTTTTTACCGACATCGTCCACTGCTTTGGGGTTCTCAACTGCATCATTACGGACAATGGCACCCAGTTCACTGGTAAAAAGTTTCTGGATTTCTATGACAACCACCACATCCGTGTGCTCTGGTCGGCCGTAGCTCATCCAAAAACAAATGGCCAAGTGGAACGTGCTAATGGCATGGTCCTACAAGGCCTGAAGCCTAGAATCTTTGACAAGCTAAACAAACACGCTAAGAGATGGGCTGCCGAGCTTCCCTCGGTCCTGTGGAGCCTAAGAACAATGCCGAGTCGAGCCACGGGGTTCACTCCGTTCTTCTTGGTCTATGGATCTGAGGCTATGCTCCTGACTGACGTAGAATACGGATCCCCGAGGTTGAGGGCCTACAACGAGAAAAATAACAGCGCCGCAAGAGAGGACGCCCTCGACCAGCTCGAGGAGGCCCGTGACGTGGCTCTGTTGCATTCTGCCAGGTATCAGCAGAGTCTCCGACGCTACCATGACAGACACGTTGAAAGCCCAAGTTTGGTTTTGGTAATTAATGACACCAAGTTGCTAATGCCATGTGTTAAGTGTTTTGAGTTAGGCATAAGCAACACATGTGATGAAGGTGTATGTGGCAAGGAGTGGTGGCCACAAGATCACAAAGAAATGGTGCATGGATATGAAATGTCGATCATGGTGGAAATGCACATAAAATGAAGGACATGATGATCAAGTGGAAGAGAAGGATCTAAGAGCACAAGGCAAAGGTATAACCATAGGGTTTTCCTTTTGCCGGTCTAAGATGAGTAGAGAAGTGATTGACCGGGTTTAGGATACATAGCCGACTATCAAGAGGGGCAATCACGGTTAGCTCGGGAATCAAGTGCCACTAGATCAATGTCTTGAGCATATGCATTAGGATCTAGTAGAGAGCTAACATAATGCCTTGAAAAATGACTGTGAAAATGCTAACACACATGCACATGGTGGTTTACACTTGGTGGTGTTAGCACACTTGCGAAGGCGGTGGAGTTTAAGCGGTAGAGAGGGGTTTGGGTTCCTCTCTCCCTCCCGCCGAGCTTGCGAGGCGGGATTCGGCACTTTTTGGGAAAGCAAAACGCCTATTTTCTATTGCGCCGAAAGTTGGAAAAGAAACGGAGGCGATCGGCGGTCACTGTGGTGACCGGACGCTGCACCGGACGCGGTCACGGTTTGACCGGACGCGTCCGGTCAGTTCAACGCGGCGTGGGTGCTAGGGTTTCTGACCGGACGCTGGTCTGGCCTGACCAGCGCGTCCGGTTAGTTCACCTGTGCGCAGAAGAAGAGCGCGCGACCGGCGCGTCCGGTCCCTCAGGGAATCGGAGCGTCCGGTCAGGCATCCAGAGGGACAGAGAGCAGCGGAGTGCCGATCGGACGCGCGGCGCGTCCGGTCACGTGTGATCGGACGCATCCGGTCTCGACGGGAGCTTACTGGAACGCGACCGGACGCTGACACTGTCGCGTCCGGTCAAATGGTTGAGCGCGTTCGGTCAGGGCAACGGCTAGTTCTGACGCGCACTGTTTCTTGCTGTCGTGTAGTGACCGGACGCGTCCGGTCACCCTGACCGGAGCGTCCGGTCAGCGCGATTTTCGCTGCGTCATCCGTAACGGCTAGCTGCGTACCCCTTCGTTATAAATAGAGGGTGTCCGGGGTTTGAGGGCATCTCTTGCACATTTTGAGACCTAGAGACATCCTTTGAGCTAGAGAACAACCCCTCCACTCATCTCTTTGCATAGTTGCACATCTTGAGTGAGATTGAGTGAGATTCAAGTGCATTGCTTGAGAGTTGCATTCTAGAGGCACTTGATCTTCGAGTTGCTGCGGATTTCTTGTTACTCTTCCGTGTTTCCCGACACGGTAGACGGCTTGGAGCAGCGAAGGTGATTGAGCTCGCAATTGGAGATTGTTGGAGCCCTCACCAAGTGTTGTAAGGGGTTCTTGATCCTTCCCCGTGGGAGTTCGCAAATTGGATACTCTAGTGGAGCTCGTGGCTTGGAGGATCCCCATCTTGTGTGCGGTTGTGCGGTTGAAAGGTCTAGATGGCTAGAGGGGGGGTGAATAGCCTTTTAAAACTTTCTACAAAGACAAGCTAAACAAGTTTATCAATATAACAAATGGCGAGATGCGAGTTTTGCTTAGCCTACGGGGTGTTTGCAAGCCACCTATCCAATTCACAATTCTAGTAAATTTGCACTCAACCGTACAAGTCAAACCGAGAGAGAAGCTACAACTACAAAAAGCAAGCTACACAAAAGAGCTACTCTAGCAAAGCAAACTAGCTAGCAAAGATAACTAAGAAAGTAATGCGGAGTTGAGTTAGGAGGGTTTCACCGAGGGGCGAAGAATTGAGCCAACCAATATGATCAACAATGAATACCAAGATAACCGAACACCGGAATCAATCAATCACAATTATGAAAGTGATGACACGAAGATTTATCCCGAGGTTCACGTGCTTGCCGGCACGCTAGTCCCCGTTGTGTCCCTTTTCACCACGTGGTTCGGTGGCTAATCGGTCTCACACCGAGCCTCTCAAAAGGCACCACAAGAACCTACCAAATGGCAAAAGGTTGCAATGACACGAGCAATTTACTAACGTTGCCTTTGGCGCTCCGCCGAGGTAGGCACAAACCCCTCACAATCACCGGAGGTGGCCAAGAACAATCACCAACTCTTGCCAACGCCTCCAAGCTGCTCCAAGCCGTCTAGGTGGCGGCAACCACCAAGAGAAACAAGAATCCCGCAGCAAATCAACCACCAAGTGCCAACTAGATGCTATCTCACAATGCAAATGCACTTGGATCACTCAATCTCACTTCGAATATGCAAAGAAGCAAGAGAGATGAGTGGGAGGGGAGTTGCTTGGCTCAAAGTGCTCACAAGTATGTCAAAAAGTCAAGAGAGGGAGCCTTGAGCCGGCCAACGAGTATTTATAGACGTACCCCTTCGAATATAGCCGTTAGAAACTGAAATCAGCAGCAGTCGCGCTCACCGGACGCGCTGGTGCAACAGACCGGACGCGCCGGTGCTGCAACGGCTAATTTTTGAAACACTGACCGGACGCGCTGGTGGTAACGACCGGACGCGCTGGTCACCACCGGACGCGCCGGTCCCGTGACTCACCGGACGCGCCGGTCAACACCGAGTCGCGCAAAACAAACCAACCACCGGACGCGCTGGTGAACCGACCGGACGCCACAGTGACCGCGTCCGGTGGGAGTCCAGTAAGCTCCCTGGACCACCGGACGCGTCCGGTGGCCTGTGACCGGACGTGCCTCGCGTCCGGTGCAGCAACTGAAAAACGCGCAGTTACTGGACACTGACCGGACGCGCCGGACGCACAGTGACCGCGTCCGGTGCAGCGTCCGGTGCAGCGTCCGGTGACTACTGTGACCTCCGTTCGCTTCCGTTTCTTTTCCGTTTGATTTCCGACTTTCGGCGTAGTAGAAAATAGGCATTTCATTTCCCCAAAATCGCCTGAATCCCGCGCTCGCACGCTCGGCGGGAGGGAGAGAGGACCCCAAACCCTCTCTACCGCTTAAACTCCAACGCCATCGCAAACGTGCTAACACCACCAAGTGATCATCACCATGTGCATGTGTGTTAGCATTTTCACAATCAATTTTCGAGGCGTTATTAGTTCTATCCAAATGCATATGACATGAAATGCACACCTAGAGGCACTTAGGAGTTCAATAGCCGCGTCATTCCCCTCTTTATAGTACGGCTATCTATCCTATAATGTAACCACACCCACTAGGTGTCTTGGTTACTAAAACACAACCCTTAAGCATATACCTTTGCCTTGATCACGTAGGGTTGCATCCAAATCCAAGTGTGGCCATCATGATCACCATGTCCATCTTGCCACCAACCTTGGAATGTACTAATCCTCATATGCTACATACAACTTAGGCATAGGATTAGTACTTAGGCATTGTCACTAATTACCAACACCAAACATAGGACTTTCAATCTCCCCCTTGTTGGTAATTGGTGACAACCCTTTCACAAAGATATTATGATAAAATTTTGATTGAACCCATGTCACATTGTCCAAGTATATTACCATGTGTAAGAAGTATGGACAAGTGATCATGAATTCAAATTGATAGCAATGGCTCCCCCTACATGTATGCTATATGTTTGGATTTTGGAAGCATACATGTTAGATAGGAAAGTATAGGAGCATTGACTACCAATAGGTGCTAAGTGTTTTAGATTATAGACCTTTGAAGCGTGATACCATCGGAGTAGCGATAAACACCATCTTAGCACCTTGTGTAGTTAGATACCACTTGGAAAAGCATAAACAAAACTAGAAACCTCGTGAGATCAACATTATAAGCAAGGCTCTAGTACCACTTTGGAAAACATGAAGTAAGAGAAATCTAACTACTTCCTATTCATGCTAGTACTTCAATACATCATTCAAATTATACTAGCAAGTCACTACACAAGCAATGTATCGGAGAAAAGGAAATGCATAACTATGCATCATACATATGAAGTGCACATGGAAATGCAACATTCATGTTTAGGAGCTTGCTCCCCCTACTTGTGTGCTCGAAATTTTAGTTGATCCCCTTCTTTTATCAATTTCTCCTCTTTTAGATTTTCTCTTTGTGAACAACATTTTTTCTCCCCCTTTGAGTTCTATCTTTGTGAACAACATTTTCTCCCCCTTTGGCACCAATGACCACAAGGGACCAATTTTAGATAGATTATCATGTTGAAATATGGGGTGAGGATCAAGTTTGTGATTCAACCTAGATTGCTTGCATAAATAAAATGCTTCGATTTGATCCAAGGGCAAGCTTCTTCACACCTCACTAGAAGGGTTATCATGCACCATGTTGAAGCAAATATTTAGACAAGTTTTCTAGATTAAACACTTAGGGTCACAAGCAACTTAAACAAGTTATATGCTACCACTAGATCATACGAGTCATGGAAACAATAGTGGCACCATATAAACTTCAAATTCATTTGATTTTCATGAATGAGCCTAGAACATTTAAATTATGACTAGATGCACTAAACAAGTCCTTAGCATAGAATGTATGACATGTCAACCAATTGTACCTTGGGGCTCGAAGGAGAGGCATGTCATAACATTGAGTGCATCAACTCATGTTGGAGAAGTCAAGTATGTTCAACTCATTCTTTAGCTTGTGAAATCTCTTCTCATCAAGTGGCTTGGTGAATAGATCGGCTAGTTGATCTTCGGTGCCCACACTCTCAATAGCAATGTCACCCTTTTGTTGATGATCTCTAATAAAATGATGACGAACATCAATATGCTTTGTTCTTTGATGTTGAACCGGATTGTTGGTTAGCTTCACGGCACTTTCATTGTCACATAGCAATGGCACATTCTTAAAATTGATTCCAAAATCCTTCAATGTTGCCTTCATCCACAAGATTTGTGCACAACAACTACCCGCGGCGATGTATTCGGCTTCGGCGGTAGATAGTGCAATACTGTTTTGCTTCTTGGATGACCATGAGACAAGTGACCTTCCCAATAGTTGACAAGTCCCGGAAGTGCTCTTTCTCTCCACTTTGTCACCGGCATAGTCGGAATCCGAATATCCAACTAGCTCAAAGCTTGCACCTTTGGGATACCATAATCCAACATCTTGTGTATGCTTTAAGTACCTCAATATTCTCTTTGTTGCCTTCAAATGACTTTCTCTTGGTGAGGCTTGAAATCTTGCACACATGCATACACTAAACATCACATCGGGCCTTGATGCCGTCACATAGAGTAGGCTACCAATCATTGATCTATATAGCTTTTGATCCACCATGTTGCCACTCTTGTCACTATCCAAACTTCCACTAGTGCCCATTGGGGTTGTAATGCCCTTTGCATCTTCCATGCCAAATTTCTTGAGCATATCTTTGATGTACTTGGTTTGGCTCACAAATGTTCCTTCCTTCATTTGTTTGATTTGAAGTCCAAGAAAGAAACTAAGTTCACCGATCATTGACATTTCAAATTCCTTTGCCATCATTTTCCCAAACTCATCACAATAATCTTGATTGGTTGAACCAAAGATGATATCATCAACATATATTTGCAATACAAACAAGTCTTTCCCAATCTTCTTGGTAAAGAGAGTAGTATCCACTTTGCCCATGACAAACCCTTTGGATAGCAAGAAGTCCCTCAATCTTTCATACCATGCTCTAGGTGCTTGCTTCAATCCATACAAAGCCTTCCTTAACTTGTATACATGGTTGGGTTTCTTGTCATCTTCAAAACCGGGAGGTTGCTCCACATACACCTCCTCTTGGATATACCCATTGAGAAATGCACTCTTCACATCCATTTGATATAGCTTGATATTGTGAGCACAAGCATAGGTAAGTAAGATCCTAATTGCTTCCAATCTTGCAACCGGGGCATAAGTTTCACCAAAGTCAAGACCCTCTATTTGTGTGTAACCTTGAGCCACTAGTCTTGCTTTGTTTCTTACTACTATTCCATCTTGATCTTGCTTGTTGCGAAAGACCCATCTTGTTCCAATGACATTGTGATCCTTAGGCCTCTCAACTAATTCCCATACTTCATTTCTCTTGAAGTTGTTGAGCTCTTCATGCATTGCATTTACCCAATCCGGATCTCTCAATGCTTTATCAATGTCCTTGGGTTCTTCCATTGACACAAAAGAAGAGTGAGCACAAAATGATGCCAATCTTGATCTAGTTTGAACTCCCCTTTGTATGTCACCAATGATGGAATCCAATGGATGGTCTCTTGCAATGTTAGTTGGTTGAAGCACTTGGACTTGATTGCTTGGATATTGATGTTGATCATGAGTTGGAGATGATGAACTAGCCACTTGTTGATCTTGTTGCACTTGAGATGATGTACTAGCTTGATTTTGTATTAGAGAACCACTAGCTTGTGTAATTGGACTTTGGAGCACTTGATCTTTGTTGTCATCCACATCAATCACTTGCTTTGGCCTAATATCACCAATATCCATTTCTTTCATAGCATTGGTCAATTGAGTTCCTCTCACATCATCCAAGTTATTCTCCTCATCTTGAGAGCCATTTGTTTCATCAAACTCAACATCATGAACTTCCTCAAGTAAACCACTAGCCAAATTCCAAACTCTATAAGCTTTGCTAGTAGTGGAGTAACCAAGTAAGAATCCTTCATCACATTTCTTCTCAAACTTGCTCAATCTAGTGCCCTTCTTCAAGATATAGCATTTGCAACCAAATACCCGAAAGTATGCAATGTTGGGCTTTCTTCCATTTAAGATTTCATATGGTGTCTTCTCTAGAAATTTGTGGCAATAGAGGCGGTTGCTATAGAAGCAAGCCGTGTTGATTGCTTCGGCCCA
The DNA here is from genome assembly GCA_038087645.1 of Saccharum hybrid cultivar R570. Classification (NCBI taxonomy): domain Eukaryota; kingdom Viridiplantae; phylum Streptophyta; class Magnoliopsida; order Poales; family Poaceae; genus Saccharum; species Saccharum hybrid cultivar. The sequence continues at coordinate 15,690,376 of JAQSUU010000259.1, forward strand.
AAATGAATGACTCACATTATACTCATTCAACATTGATCTTGCCATATCAATCAAAGTTCTATTCTTTCTCTCAACTAGTCCATTTGATTGAGGTGTATACTTGGCCGAGAATTGATGCTTGATTCCAAGCTCATCACATAGCTCATCAATTCTTGTGTTTCTAAACTCACTTCCATTGTCACTTCTCACTTTCTTGATTGTGGTCTCAAACTCATTTTGTACCCTCTTGATGAACTTCTTGAATATGTCAAATACATCACTCTTGTCCACAAGAAAGAATACCCATGTGTATCTAGTGAAATCATCCACAATCACAAAACCATACTTGTTGCCACCAATGCTTGTGTATGTAGTTGGCCCAAATAGATCCATGTGCAACAACTCAAATGCCTTGGAAGTACTCATAATGCTCTTCAATGGATGAGTGTTGCCCACTTGCTTTCCGGCTTGACATGCACTACATAGCTTATCCTTCTCAAATGTGACATCCTTCAAGCCTCTAACTAAGTCATGCTTCACTAACTTGTTCAATTGCTTCATGCCAACATGACCAAGTCTTCTATGCCATAACCAACCCATACTTGATTTGGTGAGCAAGCATGTTGAAAGTTGAGTGTCACTAGCATTGAAATCAACCAAGTATAGATTCTCATATCTAAAGCCTTTGAAGATCAAATTAGAGCCATCAACACTAACTATCTCCACATCATCAACACCAAATATGCACTTGAAACCTAGATCACACAATTGAGCAACCGAGAGAAGATTGAAGTTCAACTTTTCAACTAAGAGCACATTGGAAATGCTATGATCATTTGAGATTGCAATCCTTCCAAGAGCCTTCACATCACCCTTGCTATTGTCACCAAATGTGATACTATCAATGCCACTATCATTTGATTTGAGAGAGTTGAACATTCTTGAATCACCGGTCATATGTTGAGAGCACCCACTATCAAGCACCCAATGCCTTCCTCCGGCCTTGTAATTAACCTACAAAATAAATTAATGTTTCTTAGGTACCCATACTTGTTTGGGTCCTTGGAGGTTAGTGACTAAGCTCTTTGGTACCCAAATGGCCTTCTTCTTTGGACCCACAATTGGTGTACCAACAAACCTAGCATGCACACCTTTCTCACCCTTGGTAAGCACATAACAAGAATCAAAAGGAATGTAATCCATTTTAGCATGAAACTTGTTGTTGTTCTTGTTCATTTTATTACAATTAATCTCTAGATGCCCAACTTGCTTGCATCTATTGCAATAACGACCATTGCTCTTCACAAAGCGAGACTTTGGAGTAGCAAAGGCCGCCTTGCCCTTCTTGGGAGTATAGCCCAAACCCTCTTTGTTAAGAGAGAACCTTTGGCTACCCAAACATTTTAGCAAGCGGGCATCCCCACCATAGGCATTGCCTAATGCGCGGGTGAGATCATCCACCTCTCTCTTGAGAGTCTCATTCTCAACCGCAAGTGATGAATCACTAGTAGTAGAGATAGAGTTGGTTGTGGTGGATGATGATGAGCTACATGAAGCATTAGTAGGACCAACAAATAAAGAATCATCAATAATATCACATGTTAGTCCAATATCACAAGTGAGAATCACTTGCTCCTCCTTAGCTTCCTTCATGAGCTTCTCCAACTTGAGGTCCTTCTCCTTGATGAGCTCAAGTAGAGAGGAGTGGGCTTCCTTAAGCCTAGTGTGAGCAACTTCAAGGTCCTCGTGGTCTTCCTTTAGACACTCACGAGAGGCCTCTAGCTCATCAAAGGATTTCCTAAGAGCTTTGAGCTCTTGTTCAATTCCTTTGCACTCCTTACTCTTTTTGAGAGCAACAAGCTCCTCCATCAAGGCATCATTTTCATTGCTCTTGGCAATGAGCTCTTGTTCCAAGATTTTGTATTTCTTGGTTGTCCTCTTGTAGCCCTTGCTCATTTGATCTATTATGCCCAATAGATCATCCTTGGAGTAGTCCTCATCCTCCTCATCATCACTCCTACAACCATCACTAGCACAAGAATCATCATCACTATCATCATATTTTACCTTGGTAGGCTTGGCCATAAGGCATGTCGATGTAGTGTCGAAGATGGATGACTTGTTGGAGAGGGCGATGCTTGCAATGGCTCGCCGAGTGGTCCTCTCATCATCACTAGAGCTTTCATCATCATCACTATCGGAGTTGTCACTATCCCAAGTGACCACATAACCACCACCTTTCTTCTTCTTGTTGATAGTGAAGCTCCTCTTCTCTTTCTTCTCCTTCTTGTCCTTCTTGTTCTTCTTCAACTTCAACTCCCCATCATGATATCTTTTGTCTTCATAGGGGCACTTTGCCACTACATGATCGGGGCTATTGCAATTGTAGCAAAGCACCTCCTTTGCCTTCATGAAGTCCCTTCTCTTCCTTGCACCATATCCTTTCTTCTTCATGAACCTCCCCATCTTATGCACTAGGAGGGCCATGGTCTCATCATCGAATGGATCATCATCATCACTCTCCACCTTGCTCTTGCCCTTAGAAGATGAAGCCTTGAATGCAATGGGCTTCTCTTGCTTGACCTTGGTCTCCTTCTTCTCTTCTACCTCATCTTCATCATCATTGTATTGGGCATCGGTCATTATATCTCCAAGCACATTGGTTGGTTTGACCTTGTCCAATCCTTCTCTAAAGATCATTCTTCTCAAGGTGGCAAACTTCTTGGGTAAGCACATCAAGAACTTATGTGAGAAGTCCTTGTCCTCAACCTTCTCTCCAAGCCCCTTGAGATCATTGACAATAACTTGGAGCCTATAGAACATCTCCGGGATGGATTCATCATCCTTCATCTTGAAAGTGGAGAACTTGTCCTTGAGCATATATAGCTTGGCACTTTTTACCGTTGAAGTGCCTTCATATGTTTCTTCAAGCCTTATCCAAAGCTCATTTGCCTTTTCAAGATCTTTGATTTGCTCAAATACTTTGTCATCAATGGCACGGTAGATTGTGTCAAGTGCCGCCGTGTTGCATTGCTTGTTGATGCGGTCATTTGGAGTGAGATTTTCTTCATCAAGAATGATGTATCCTTCTTTTGTCACATCCCAAACCTTCTCATGTATATTGCCTAGATATTGCTTCATCTTCCTTTTCCAATGATCAAAGGAAGAGACGCCATCAAAGAATGGAGGCTTGCCATTAACATGGTTGAACATAACTTGAGCCATCTTGCACCGAGGTTGTTAGGCCTTGCAAACGGTGACCACGGCTCCGATACCACTTGAAAGGTCTAGATGGCTAGAGGGGGGGGGGTGAATAGCCTTTTAAAACTTTCTACAAAGACAAGCTAAACAAGTTTATCAATATAACAAATGGCGAGATGCGAGTTTTGCTTAGCCTACGGGGTGTTTGCAAGCCACCTATCCAATTCACAATTCTAGTAAATTTGCACTCAACCGTACAAGTCAAACCGAGAGAGAAGCTACAACTACAAAAAGCAAGCTACACAAAAGAGCTACTCTAGCAAAGCAAACTAGCTAGCAAAGATAACTAAGAAAGTAATGCGGAGTTGAGTTAGGAGGGTTTCACCGAGGGGCGAAGAATTGAGCCAACCAATATGATCAACAATGAATACCAAGATAACCGAACACCGGAATCAATCAATCACAATTATGAAAGTGATGACACGAAGATTTATCCCGAGGTTCACGTGCTTGCCGGCACGCTAGTCCCCGTTGTGTCCCTTTTCACCACGTGGTTCGGTGGCTAATCGGTCTCACACCGAGCCTCTCAAAAGGCACCACAAGAACCTACCAAATGGCAAAAGGTTGCAATGACACGAGCAATTTACTAACGTTGCCTTTGGCGCTCCGCCGAGGTAGGCACAAACCCCTCACAATCACCGGAGGTGGCCAAGAACAATCACCAACTCTTGCCAACGCCTCCAAGCTGCTCCAAGCCGTCTAGGTGGCGGCAACCACCAAGAGAAACAAGAATCCCGCAGCAAATCAACCACCAAGTGCCAACTAGATGCTATCTCACAATGCAAATGCACTTGGATCACTCAATCTCACTTCGAATATGCAAAGAAGCAAGAGAGATGAGTGGGAGGGGAGTTGCTTGGCTCAAAGTGCTCACAAGTATGTCAAAAAGTCAAGAGAGGGAGCCTTGAGCCGGCCAACGAGTATTTATAGACGTACCCCTTCGAATATAGCCGTTAGAAACTGAAATCAGCAGCAGTCGCGCTCACCGGACGCGCTGGTGCAACAGACCGGACGCGCCGGTGCTGCAACGGCTAATTTTTGAAACACTGACCGGACGCGCTGGTGGTAACGACCGGACGCGCTGGTCACCACCGGACGCGCCGGTCCCGTGACTCACCGGACGCGCCGGTCAACACCGAGTCGCGCAAAACAAACCAACCACCGGACGCGCTGGTGAACCGACCGGACGCCACAGTGACCGCGTCCGGTGGGAGTCCAGTAAGCTCCCTGGACCACCGGACGCGTCCGGTGGCCTGTGACCGGACGTGCCTCGCGTCCGGTGCAGCAACTGAAAAACGCGCAGTTACTGGACACTGACCGGACGCGCCGGACGCACAGTGACCGCGTCCGGTGCAGCGTCCGGTGCAGCGTCCGGTGACTACTGTGACCTCCGTTCGCTTCCGTTTCTTTTCCGTTTGATTTCCGACTTTCGGCGTAGTAGAAAATAGGCATTTCATTTCCCCAAAATCGCCTGAATCCCGCGCTCGCACGCTCGGCGGGAGGGAGAGAGGACCCCAAACCCTCTCTACCGCTTAAACTCCAACGCCATCGCAAACGTGCTAACACCACCAAGTGATCATCACCATGTGCATGTGTGTTAGCATTTTCACAATCAATTTTCGAGGCGTTATTAGTTCTATCCAAATGCATATGACATGAAATGCACACCTAGAGGCACTTAGGAGTTCAATAGCCGCGTCATTCCCCTCTTTATAGTACGGCTATCTATCCTATAATGTAACCACACCCACTAGGTGTCTTGGTTACTAAAACACAACCCTTAAGCATATACCTTTGCCTTGATCACGTAGGGTTGCATCCAAATCCAAGTGTGGCCATCATGATCACCATGTCCATCTTGCCACCAACCTTGGAATGTACTAATCCTCATATGCTACATACAACTTAGGCATAGGATTAGTACTTAGGCATTGTCACTAATTACCAACACCAAACATAGGACTTTCAATCTCCCCCTTGTTGGTAATTGGTGACAACCCTTTCACAAAGATATTATGATAAAATTTTGATTGAACCCATGTCACATTGTCCAAGTATATTACCATGTGTAAGAAGTATGGACAAGTGATCATGAATTCAAATTGATAGCAATGGCTCCCCCTACATGTATGCTATATGTTTGGATTTTGGAAGCATACATGTTAGATAGGAAAGTATAGGAGCATTGACTACCAATAGGTGCTAAGTGTTTTAGATTATAGACCTTTGAAGCGTGATACCATCGGAGTAGCGATAAACACCATCTTAGCACCTTGTGTAGTTAGATACCACTTGGAAAAGCATAAACAAAACTAGAAACCTCGTGAGATCAACATTATAAGCAAGGCTCTAGTACCACTTTGGAAAACATGAAGTAAGAGAAATCTTGTGTGCGGTTGTGCGGTGCCCGCCGAGGGCTCGACTCTTGATAGTCGATTAGCTCGTGAACCGACAAGTGGGTGCATCGCCACAACGAGGAGTAGCTTGCCGGGAAGCAAGTGAACCTCGGTAAAAATCTTGTGTCATCTCTTTGCCGAGGATTTCTCTTGTGGTTGATCATTGTGATTGATTCTTCAAGTACATTACTTCTCTACATCGTTGGTATAAGAATCAAGTCACTTGCCCTTTACTTTCTTGCACTAGTTCTTGTGTAGCTTGCTTAGTGTAGCCTTGTTCACATAGGAGTAAGTAGCTTAGTAACTTAGCCTTGTTGGTGTGTATTAGAGATCATAGCCTTGCTTCACTAGAATTGTATAGGTGGCTTGCATAGTATAGTTGAGCTAGTGCTAGAATTAGCTTAGCCATCTTTTATACTAACGTGGTTGTTTAGTGAAGCTTGTAGATTTTTAAATAGGCTATTCACCCCCCCCTCTAGCCATTTGGACCTTACAAGTGGTATTGGAGCCGAGGCACCGTTTATTTGAGGCTTAACAACCTACGGTGAAGAAGAAATGGCTCAATTAAGTTTGCACATCAACAACACCAAGAAGGCACCTCACTTTGATGGCACAAATTATGCATATTGGAAGGTTAATATGACCACACACCTCAAGTCAATCAATAGAGAAGTGTGGAAGGTCACCGAAACAAAATTTGAGGTTGCTAATCCGGAAGCACCTACACCGGTGGAAGAGAAGAAGCTCCAATGCAATGACATTGCCATTAGTGCTCTTCATGAGGCACTAGATGACAAGACCTTTGAGCAAGTGAAGAACATTGAGATTGCTCATGATGCTTGGGCCAAGCTAGAAGAAACTTTTGAGGGCACCGAAGGCACAAAGACCGCTAAAGCATATATCTTGCAAGAAAAATTTTCAAGCTTCAAGATGTAAGATGATGAGAGTGTACCGAAAATGTTTCATAGATTGTAAGTCATTGTCAATGAGCTCAAGGCACTTGGTGAGGAAGTCAAGGACAACCAATTCTCTATGAAGTTCTTGAGAAGCTTGCCCAAGAGATTTGATACATTGATCACCGTGCTAGTGAGAACTACATTGAAGGATTCAACTCCTCAACAAATATTTCAAGAAGTGATGACCGATGATTCATATAAAGAAGATGATGAGAAGGATGAGTTGGTCAAAAAGAAGAAGAAGGAGAATGAGAAGAAAGATGATGAAAAGAAGAAGAGTGTGGCATTCAAAGCCACCACATCTAAGGGCAAATCCAAGATTGAATCATCAAGTGATGAAGACTCAAGCTCTTGTGATAGTGATGACATTGATGAGAAGATGGCTCTTTTTGTCAAGCAATTTGGAAAATTCATGAAGAAGAAGGGCTTTTGTGCAAGAAGGAGGAAGAACTCATCCAAGAAGAATGAGCATACCATGAGATGGTTTAGATGCCATAGCAAGGACCATCTCATTGCAAAGTGTCCTTATGATAGTGATGATGAAGATGCTATCAAGAAGGAGAGGAAGAAATAAAAGAAGAAGCAAGAAAAGAAGGAGAGCTCTCATAAAAAGAAGAATAACTCTCATGTTGCTACATGGGATAGTGATGATTCCTCAAGTGATGATGAGGATGACAACAAGAGCAAGAAGAAGGGACATGCTAGCATTGCCATCCAAGAGAAGGTCTCCCTCTTCGACACTCCATCGTGCTTCATGGCTAAGGCCTCTAAGGTATCATCCGATGATGAGAGTGATCATGATAATGCTAGTGATAGTGATAGTGATGAAGAAGAATTCACTAAAGATGAACTAATCACTATGCTAGAAGATTGCACTCAACATTATAAAGAATCTAGAAAGGAGTGCAAGGGCTTGCTTAAAGAAAAGAAAAACCTTATGCAAGAACTTGATGAGCTTAGGGCATCTTATGAGAGTCTAAAGGTAGACCATAAGAAGCTTCAAAAGTCTCACACTAAGCTTGAAGAAGCCCATTCCTCTCTAGTTGAAAAATGTGAAAACATGTCAACTAATATTGAGAAAGCTAAAACTTGCAACATAGGCATATCTTGTGATATAATTGATGAATCTTGTCATAAGCCTATTGTTGTTGCTCCCACTAACCCTTCATATAGCTCATCTATATCATCCTCATCTAGTAGTGATGGTTTCACTTGTGACTCCACACTTATAGTTGAGAATGAAAATCTCAAGAAGGAGGTAAAAGAGCTCAATCACACCTTAGCTAAGGCTTATGGTGGTGAGGACCGCTTGCTTATGTGCTTGGGTAGCCAAAGAGCTTCTCTCTACAAAGAGGGATTGGGCTATAACCCCAAGAAAGGTAAGGCCGCTTTTGCTCCTCACAAGACTCGTTTTGTAAAGAACAATGGTAGCTATTGCAAAAGTTGCAAGCAAGTTGGTCACATAGAGCAACATTGCATGAACAAGAAATCCAATGCTAATGTATCCTCAATTAAGTTTGATTCTTTCTATATACTTACCAAGGGTACAAATGGTGTTCATGCTAAGTTCATTGGTACATCATGGATGGGCTCAAAGAAGAAAGCCATTTGGGTACCAAAGAGCTTGGTCACTAACCTTGGAGGACCCAAACAAGTTTGGGTACCTAAAAAGAATTGATCTTGTCTTGTAGGTCAATTACAAAGCCGGAGGAAGGCATTGGGTGCTTGATAGTGGGTGCACTCAACATATGACCGGGGATTCTTGTATGTTCAAATCAATTGATACAACTCAAAATGGTGGTTTTGATGCTATCACTTTCGGCAACAACAAGAAAGGCAAGGTCAAGGGGCTTGGTAAAATTGCTATCTCAAATGACATGAGCATATCTAATGTGTTGCTAGTTGAGAGCTTGGATTTCAATCTTTTGTCGGTGGCACAACTTTGTGATCTTGGCTTCAAGTGCATATTTGGTAGTGATGATGTTGAAGTCATAAGTGTTGATGGATCAAATTTGATATTCAAAGGATTTAGACATGGTAGCTTGTACTTGGTTGACTTCAATGATAGTGAGACACAATTGACATCATGCTTGCTTAGCAAATCTAGTATGGGATGGTTATGGCATAGAAGGCTTGGTCATGTTGGAATGAAACAATTGAACAAACTTTTGAGGCATGACTTAGTTAGAGGCTTGAAAGATGTGACTTTTGAAAAGGATAAACCATGTAGTGCTTGTCAAGCCGGCAAACAAGTTGGAAATACACATCCTAGTAAGAGTGAAATGAGCACATCAAAGGCATTTGAGCTATTGCACATGGACTTGTTTGGGCCAACAACATACACTAGTATTGGTGGCAACAAGTATGGTTTTGTGATTGTTGATGACTACACTAGATACACTTGGGTGTTCTTTCTTTATGACAAGAGTGATGTACATGATCTATTCAAATCTTTTGTCAAGAGAGTGCAAAATGAGTTTGAGACTACCATCAAGAAGATTAGAACTGACAATGGTAGTGAGTTCAAGAACACAAGATTTGAGGAATTGTGTGATGATCTTGGTATTGGACATCAATTCTCTCCGACATACACTCCTTAATCCAATGGTGTAGTTGAAAGAAAGAATAGAACTTTGATTGACATGGCTAGATCAATGCTTAGTGAGTACAATGTGAGTCATTCATTTTGGAGTGAAGCCATCAACACGGCTTGCTATTGTAGCAACCGTCTCTATTGCCATGGGAAGCTTGGGAAGACACCATACGAGCTTTTGAATGGAAGAAAGCCCAACATTGCATACTTTAGAGTGTTTGGTTGTAAATGCTATATTCTCAAGAAAGGCACTAGATTGAGCAAGTTTGAAAAGAAAATGTGATGAAGGGTTCTTACTTGGTTATTCTACCACAAGCAAGGCATATAGAGTTTGGAATCTCACAAATGGCACCTTGAAAGAAGTTCATGATGTTGAGTTTGATGAAACCCAAGGGTCTCAAAATGAAGCTCAAAACCTTGATGATGTGAGAGGAGATCAATTGTCAAATGCAATGAAGAACATGGACATTGGTGACATAAGGCCGAAGCAAGTTGATGATGATGATATTCATGTGATCAACCAAAGTGTGCAAATTGATACAAATCAAGCAAGCTCTAATGGTACTCATGATGAAGCTCAAGTTCAAGGTCAAATAAGTGGAAGCAATCAACTCCCAATACTCTAACCTACTAGCATAGCAAGAGATCATCCATTGGATCAAATCATTGGTGGAATTCAAAGTGGTGTTCAAACTAGATCAAGATTAGCATCTTTTTGTGAGTACTACTCATTTGTGTCACTTGAAGAACCTAAGAAAATAGAAGATGCTTTGAAGGATTCCGATTGGGTAAATGCCATGCACGAAGAGCTAAACAACTTCACTAGAAATCAAGTTTGGGAACTTGTTGAGAGGCCAAAGAACTACAATGTGATTGGTACTAAGTGGGTCTTTAGAAACAAGCAAGATCAAGATGGTGTGGTTGTGAGAAATAAAGCAAGATTAGTAGCACAAGGTTACACACAAGTTGAAGGTCTTAACTTTGGAGAGACATATGCACCCGTTGTAAGATTGGAAGCTATTAGAATCTTATTAGCATATGCTTGTGCACACAACATCAAGCTCTATCAAATGGATGTCAAGAGTGCATTTCTCAATGGCTACATCAATGAAGAAGTTTATGTTGAGCAACCTCCCGGCTTTGAAGATGACAAGAAGCCCGACCATGTTTTCAAGCTCAAGAAGGCATTGTATGGTTTGAAGCAAGCACCTAGAGCATGGTATGAGAGATTGAGGGACTTTCTTCTCTCTAAAGGGTTCAAGATGGGAAAGGTTGACACCACTCTCTTCACCAAGAAGCTTGGAAATGACTTGTTTGTGTTGCAAATCTATGTTGATGATATCATTTTTGGATCAACAAATCAAGACTTTTATGAAGAGTTTGGAAATATGATGGCTAATGAGTTTGAGATGTCTATGATTGGAGAGCTAAGTTACTTCCTTGGACTTCAAATCAAGCAAATGAAGAATGACACTTTTGTAAGTCAAGGCAAGTACATCAAGGACATGATCAAGAAGTTTGGATTGCAAGATGCTAAGCCAATGAGTACATCAATGGGCACAAATGATCAATTGGGTGTTGATGCTAGTGGCAACATGGTAGATCAAAAACAATACCGGTCTATGATTGGAAGTTTGCTCTATGTCACCGCTTCTAGGCCGGATGTGATGTTTAGTGTGTGCAAGTGTGCAAGATATCAAGCTTCACCTAGAGAAAGTCACTTGAAAGCAACCAAGAGGATATTGAGATATCTTAAGGGCACTCATGATGTTGGATTATGGTTTCCAAAGGGGTCAAACTTTGAGTTGATTGGATATTCAGACTCCGACTATGGTGGATACAAGATTGATAGAATGAGCACAAGTGGCACTTGTCAATTGCTTGGAAGGTCTCTTGTTTCATGGTCATCAAAGAAACAAAATAGTGTTGCACTATCTACCGCCGAGGCCGAATACATTAGTGCCGGTAGTTGTTGTGCACAATTGCTTTGGATGAAAGCCACCTTGAATGACTTTGGAATAAAATTCAAGAATGTGCCTTTGTTTTGTGACAATGAAAGTGCTATCAAGATGACACAAAATCCGGTTCAACATTCAAGAACCAAGCACATTGATATAAGGCATCACTTCATAAGAGACCATCAACAAAAGGGTGATATTAGCATTGAGAGCATTGGCACCGAAGATCAATTAGCCGACATATTCACAAAGCCACTTGATGAGAAAAGATTTTACAAGTTGAAGAATGAATTGAACATACTTGACTTCTCCAACTTGAAATGAGTGCACCCCCACTTTCTTATATGACATGCCTCTCCTAAAGCCACTTGATGAGAAAAGATTTTACAAGTTGAAGAATGAATTGAACATACTTGACTTCTCCAACTTGAAATGAGTGCACCCCCACTTTCTTATATGACATGCCTCTCCTCCGACATAGCAAGGTAAAGTTGTTTGACATATCATCCATACTTTGCTAAGGACATGTTTAGAACATATAGACATATTTGCATGACAAATAGGCTCATTCATGAAAATCAAATGAGTTTAGATGTATATATGGTACCACTATTGCTTCTATGTTTGATTGATCTAGTGGTAGCATATGACATGTTTGTGGGCTTGCAAACCTAGTGTTGAATCTAGAAAATGAGCTCATGATGTGTAATTCAACATGGTCAAGATAACCCTTATACTTTATGAGGTGTGAAGAAGCTTGTCCTTGGATCAAACCGAATTACATATTATAGGCAAGTGATCTAGATTGAACCATAATTTGGACTCCCTCATATTGATTGACTTGACTCTCACTAAAATTGGCACCTTTTTGGTGATTGTTGACAAAGGGGGAGAGAAAAGTCACAAAGAAAGTCACAAAGATAGAAAAGTCACAAAGATAAAAAGTTAAGTTGCAAAGGGGGAGAAAAATATAGTAAGGGGGAGAGAATGACATTGGAAAGGGATCAATTAAAATTGAGCACACAAGTAGGGGGAGCAAGCTCATGAATGATTTGTTGCATTTGTATGTGCATTAACAAGATGAATTGTTGCATTGCAAAAATTAAATTCATATTCATGATTGTATGGTGTATGCTAGAAATAGAACTTGAATGATGATTTGTTGATAGTAGATTTACAAGTGGTACCTAGACACCTTTGCTTATAATGTTGATCTCACGGGGTTCTTTAGTGTTTGTGATCTTTACAAGTGATGTATTACAAGTGGTGTCTAGCTACATCGATGCTAAGGATGGTATATAAAGGCAACTCCGATTGGTATCACGCTTCAAAGGTCCATTCTATATACCTTAGCATCAATTTGATAGTAGTAACTCTCCTAAAATTCAAATCCATACATATGTGCACAATTGAACCAAACTCAAGAAAGCACATATGTAGGGGGAGCTAATACTATCGAAATTGAAAATTGATTTCATTTCATATCTTTGTGATAGTTGTCATCAATTACCAAAAAGGGGGAGATTGAAAGCCCAAGTTTGGTTTTGGTAATTAATGACACCAAGTTGCTAATGCCATGTGTTAAGTGTTTTGAGTTAGGCATAAGCAACACATGTGATGAAGGTGTATGTGGCAAGGAGTGGTGGCCACAAGATCACAAAGAAATGGTGCATGGACATGAAATGTCGATCATGGTGGAAATGCACATAAAATGAAGGACATGATGATCAAGTGAAAGAGAAGGATCTAAGAGCACAAGGCAAAGGTATAACCATAGGGTTTTCCTTTTGCCGGTCTAAGATGAGTAGAGAAGTGATTGACCGGGTTTAGGATACATAGCCGACTATCAAGAGGGGCAATCACGGTTAGCTCGGGAATCAAGTGCCACTAGATCAATGTCTTGAGCATATGCATTAGGATCTAGTAGAGAGCTAACATAGTGCCTTGAAAAATGACTGTGAAAATGCTAACACACATGCACATGGTGGTTTACACTTGGTGGTGTTAGCACACTTGCGAAGGCGGTGGAGTTTAAGCGGTAGAGAGGGGTTTGGGTTCCTCTCTCCCTCCCGCCGAGCTTGCGAGGCGGGATTCGGCACTTTTTGGGAAAGCAAAACGCCTATTTTCTATTGCGCCGAAAGTTGGAAAAGAAACGGAGGCGATCGGCGGTCACTGTGGTGACCGGACGCTGCACCGGACGCGGTCACGGTTTGACCGGACGCGTCCGGTCAGTTCAACGCGGCGTGGGTGCTAGGGTTTCTGACCGGACGCTGGTCTGGCCTGACCAGCGCGTCCGGTTAGTTCACCTGTGCGCAGAAGAAGAGCGCGCGACCGGCGCGTCCGGTCCCTCAGGGAATCGGAGCGTCCGGTCAGGCATCCAGAGGGACAGAGAGCAGCGGAGTGCCGATCGGACGCGCGGCGCGTCCGGTCACGTGTGATCGGACGCGTCCGGTCTCGACGGGAGCTTACTGGAACGCGACCGGACGCTGACACTGTCGCGTCCGGTCAAATGGTTGAGCGCGTTCGGTCAGGGCAACGGCTAGTTCTGACGCGCACTGTTTCTTGCTGTCGTGTAGTGACCGGACGCGTCCGGTCACCCTGACCGGAGCGTCCGGTCAGCGCGATTTTCGCTGCGTCATCCGTAACGGCTAGCTGCGTACCCCTTCGTTATAAATAGAGGGTGTCCGGGGTTTGAGGGCATCTCTTGCACATTTTGAGACCTAGAGACATCCTTTGAGCTAGAGAACAACCCCTCCACTCATCTCTTTGCATAGTTGCACATCTTGAGTGAGATTGAGTGAGATTCAAGTGCATTGCTTGAGAGTTGCATTCTAGAGGCACTTGATCTTCGAGTTGCTGCGGATTTCTTGTTACTCTTCCGTGTTTCCCGACACGGTAGACGGCTTGGAGCAGCGAAGGTGATTGAGCTCGCAATTGGAGATTGTTGGAGCCCTCACCAAGTGTTGTAAGGGGTTCTTGATCCTTCCCCGTGGGAGTTCGCAAATTGGATACTCTAGTGGAGCTCGTGGCTTGGAGGATCCCCATCTTGTGTGCGGTTGTGCGGTGCCCGCCGAGGGCTCGACTCTTGATAGTCGATTAGCTCGTGAACCGACAAGTGGGTGCATCGCCACAACGAGGAGTAGCTTGCCGGGAAGCAAGTGAACCTCGGTAAAAATCTTGTGTCATCTCTTTGCCGAGGATTTCTCTTGTGGTTGATCATTGTGATTGATTCTTCAAGTACATTACTTCTCTACATCGTTGGTATAAGAATCAAGTCACTTGCCCTTTACTTTCTTGCACTAGTTCTTGTGTAGCTTGCTTAGTGTAGCCTTGTTCATATAGGAGTAAGTAGCTTAGTAACTTAGCCTTGTTGGTGTGTATTAGAGATCATAGCCTTGCTTCACTAGAATTGTATAGGTGGCTTGCATAGTATAGTTGAGCTAGTGCTAGAATTAGCTTAGCCATCTTTTATACTAACGTGGTTGTTTAGTGAAGCTTGTAGATTTTTAAATAGGCTATTCACCCCCCCCTCTAGCCATTTGGACCTTACAAGTGGTATTGGAGCCGAGGCACCGTTTATTTGAGGCTTAACAACCTACGGTGAAGAAGAAATGGCTCAATTAAGTTTGCACATCAACAACACCAAGAAGGCACCTCACTTTGATGGCACAAATTATGCATATTGGAAGGTTAATATGACCACACACCTCAAGTCAATCAATAGAGAAGTGTGGAAGGTCACCGAAACAAAATTTGAGGTTGCTAATCCGGAAGCACCTACACCGGTGGAAGAGAAGAAGCTCCAATGCAATGACATTGCCATTAGTGCTCTTCATGAGGCACTAGATGACAAGACCTTTGAGCAAGTGAAGAACATTGAGATTGCTCATGATGCTTGGGCCAAGCTAGAAGAAACTTTTGAGGGCACCGAAGGCACAAAGACCGCTAAAGCATATATCTTGCAAGAAAAATTTTCAAGCTTCAAGATGTAAGATGATGAGAGTGTACCGAAAATGTTTCATAGATTGTAAGTCATTGTCAATGAGCTCAAGGCACTTGGTGAGGAAGTCAAGGACAACCAATTCTCTATGAAGTTCTTGAGAAGCTTGCCCAAGAGATTTGATACATTGATCACCGTGCTAGTGAGAACTACATTGAAGGATTCAACTCCTCAACAAATATTTCAAGAAGTGATGACCGATGATTCATATAAAGAAGATGATGAGAAGGATGAGTTGGTCAAAAAGAAGAAGAAGGAGAATGAGAAGAAAGATGATGAAAAGAAGAAGAGTGTGGCATTCAAAGCCACCACATCTAAGGGCAAATCCAAGATTGAATCATCAAGTGATGAAGACTCAAGCTCTTGTGATAGTGATGACATTGATGAGAAGATGGCTCTTTTTGTCAAGCAATTTGGAAAATTCATGAAGAAGAAGGGCTTTTGTGCAAGAAGGAGGAAGAACTCATCCAAGAAGAATGAGCATACCATGAGATGGTTTAGATGCCATAGCAAGGACCATCTCATTGCAAAGTGTCCTTATGATAGTGATGATGAAGATGCTATCAAGAAGGAGAGGAAGAAATAAAAGAAGAAGCAAGAAAAGAAGGAGAGCTCTCATAAAAAGAAGAATAACTCTCATGTTGCTACATGGGATAGTGATGATTCCTCAAGTGATGATGAGGATGACAACAAGAGCAAGAAGAAGGGACATGCTAGCATTGCCATCCAAGAGAAGGTCTCCCTCTTCGACACTCCATCGTGCTTCATGGCTAAGGCCTCTAAGGTATCATCCGATGATGAGAGTGATCATGATAATGCTAGTGATAGTGATAGTGATGAAGAAGAATTCACTAAAGATGAACTAATCACTATGCTAGAAGATTGCACTCAACATTATAAAGAATCTAGAAAGGAGTGCAAGGGCTTGCTTAAAGAAAAGAAAAACCTTATGCAAGAACTTGATGAGCTTAGGGCATCTTATGAGAGTCTAAAGGTAGACCATAAGAAGCTTCAAAAGTCTCACACTAAGCTTGAAGAAGCCCATTCCTCTCTAGTTGAAAAATGTGAAAACATGTCAACTAATATTGAGAAAGCTAAAACTTGCAACATAGGCATATCTTGTGATATAATTGATGAATCTTGTCATAAGCCTATTGTTGTTGCTCCCACTAACCCTTCATATAGCTCATCTATATCATCCTCATCTAGTAGTGATGGTTTCACTTGTGACTCCACACTTATAGTTGAGAATGAAAATCTCAAGAAGGAGGTAAAAGAGCTCAATCACACCTTAGCTAAGGCTTATGGTGGTGAGGACCGCTTGCTTATGTGCTTGGGTAGCCAAAGAGCTTCTCTCTACAAAGAGGGATTGGGCTATAACCCCAAGAAAGGTAAGGCCGCTTTTGCTCCTCACAAGACTCGTTTTGTAAAGAACAATGGTAGCTATTGCAAAAGTTGCAAGCAAGTTGGTCACATAGAGCAACATTGCATGAACAAGAAATCCAATGCTAATGTATCCTCAATTAAGTTTGATTCTTTCTATATACTTACCAAGGGTACAAATGGTGTTCATACTAAGTTCATTGGTACATCATGGATGGGCTCAAAGAAGAAAGCCATTTGGGTACCAAAGAGCTTGGTCACTAACCTTGGAGGACCCAAACAAGTTTGGGTACCTAAAAAGAATTGATCTTGTCTTGTAGGTCAATTACAAAGCCGGAGGAAGGCATTGGGTGCTTGATAGTGGGTGCACTCAACATATGACCGGGGATTCTTGTATGTTCAAATCAATTGATACAACTCAAAATGGTGGTTTTGATGCTATCACTTTCGGCAACAACAAGAAAGGCAAGGTCAAGGGGCTTGGTAAAATTGCTATCTCAAATGACATGAGCATATCTAATGTGTTGCTAGTTGAGAGCTTGGATTTCAATCTTTTGTCGGTGGCACAACTTTGTGATCTTGGCTTCAAGTGCATATTTGGTAGTGATGATGTTGAAGTCATAAGTGTTGATGGATCAAATTTGATATTCAAAGGATTTAGACATGGTAGCTTGTACTTGGTTGACTTCAATGATAGTGAGACACAATTGACATCATGCTTGCTTAGCAAATCTAGTATGGGATGGTTATGGCATAGAAGGCTTGGTCATGTTGGAATGAAACAATTGAACAAACTTTTGAGGCATGACTTAGTTAGAGGCTTGAAAGATGTGACTTTTGAAAAGGATAAACCATGTAGTGCTTGTCAAGCCGGCAAACAAGTTGGAAATACACATCCTAGTAAGAGTGAAATGAGCACATCAAAGGCATTTGAGCTATTGCACATGGACTTGTTTGGGCCAACAACATACACTAGTATTGGTGGCAACAAGTATGGTTTTGTGATTGTTGATGACTACACTAGATACACTTGGGTGTTCTTTCTTTATGACAAGAGTGATGTACATGATCTATTCAAATCTTTTGTCAAGAGAGTGCAAAATGAGTTTGAGACTACCATCAAGAAGATTAGAACTGACAATGGTAGTGAGTTCAAGAACACAAGATTTGAGGAATTGTGTGATGATCTTGGTATTGGACATCAATTCTCTCCGACATACACTCCTTAATCCAATGGTGTAGTTGAAAGAAAGAATAGAACTTTGATTGACATGGCTAGATCAATGCTTAGTGAGTACAATGTGAGTCATTCATTTTGGAGTGAAGCCATCAACACGGCTTGCTATTGTAGCAACCGTCTCTATTGCCATGGGAAGCTTGGGAAGACACCATACGAGCTTTTGAATGGAAGAAAGCCCAACATTGCATACTTTAGAGTGTTTGGTTGTAAATGCTATATTCTCAAGAAAGGCACTAGATTGAGCAAGTTTGAAAAGAAAATGTGATGAAGGGTTCTTACTTGGTTATTCTACCACAAGCAAGGCATATAGAGTTTGGAATCTCACAAATGGCACCTTGAAAGAAGTTCATGATGTTGAGTTTGATGAAACCCAAGGGTCTCAAAATGAAGCTCAAAACCTTGATGATGTGAGAGGAGATCAATTGTCAAATGCAATGAAGAACATGGACATTGGTGACATAAGGCCGAAGCAAGTTGATGATGATGATATTCATGTGATCAACCAAAGTGTGCAAATTGATACAAATCAAGCAAGCTCTAATGGTACTCATGATGAAGCTCAAGTTCAAGGTCAAATAAGTGGAAGCAATCAACTCCCAATACTCTAACCTACTAGCATAGCAAGAGATCATCCATTGGATCAAATCATTGGTGGAATTCAAAGTGGTGTTCAAACTAGATCAAGATTAGCATCTTTTTGTGAGTACTACTCATTTGTGTCACTTGAAGAACCTAAGAAAATAGAAGATGCTTTGAAGGATTCCGATTGGGTAAATGCCATGCACGAAGAGCTAAACAACTTCACTAGAAATCAAGTTTGGGAACTTGTTGAGAGGCCAAAGAACTACAATGTGATTGGTACTAAGTGGGTCTTTAGAAACAAGCAAGATCAAGATGGTGTGGTTGTGAGAAATAAAGCAAGATTAGTAGCACAAGGTTACACACAAGTTGAAGGTCTTAACTTTGGAGAGACATATGCACCCGTTGTAAGATTGGAAGCTATTAGAATCTTATTAGCATATGCTTGTGCACACAACATCAAGCTCTATCAAATGGATGTCAAGAGTGCATTTCTCAATGGCTACATCAATGAAGAAGTTTATGTTGAGCAACCTCCCGGCTTTGAAGATGACAAGAAGCCCGACCATGTTTTCAAGCTCAAGAAGGCATTGTATGGTTTGAAGCAAGCACCTAGAGCATGGTATGAGAGATTGAGGGACTTTCTTCTCTCTAAAGGGTTCAAGATGGGAAAGGTTGACACCACTCTCTTCACCAAGAAGCTTGGAAATGACTTGTTTGTGTTGCAAATCTATGTTGATGATATCATTTTTGGATCAACAAATCAAGACTTTTATGAAGAGTTTGGAAATATGATGGCTAATGAGTTTGAGATGTCTATGATTGGAGAGCTAAGTTACTTCCTTGGACTTCAAATCAAGCAAATGAAGAATGACACTTTTGTAAGTCAAGGCAAGTACATCAAGGACATGATCAAGAAGTTTGGATTGCAAGATGCTAAGCCAATGAGTACATCAATGGGCACAAATGATCAATTGGGTGTTGATGCTAGTGGCAACATGGTAGATCAAAAACAATACCGGTCTATGATTGGAAGTTTGCTCTATGTCACCGCTTCTAGGCCGGATGTGATGTTTAGTGTGTGCAAGTGTGCAAGATATCAAGCTTCACCTAGAGAAAGTCACTTGAAAGCAACCAAGAGGATATTGAGATATCTTAAGGGCACTCATGATGTTGGATTATGGTTTCCAAAGGGGTCAAACTTTGAGTTGATTGGATATTCAGACTCCGACTATGGTGGATACAAGATTGATAGAATGAGCACAAGTGGCACTTGTCAATTGCTTGGAAGGTCTCTTGTTTCATGGTCATCAAAGAAACAAAATAGTGTTGCACTATCTACCGCCGAGGCCGAATACATTAGTGCCGGTAGTTGTTGTGCACAATTGCTTTGGATGAAAGCCACCTTGAATGACTTTGGAATAAAATTCAAGAATGTGCCTTTGTTTTGTGACAATGAAAGTGCTATCAAGATGACACAAAATCCGGTTCAACATTCAAGAACCAAGCACATTGATATAAGGCATCACTTCATAAGAGACCATCAACAAAAGGGTGATATTAGCATTGAGAGCATTGGCACCGAAGATCAATTAGCCGACATATTCACAAAGCCACTTGATGAGAAAAGATTTTACAAGTTGAAGAATGAATTGAACATACTTGACTTCTCCAACTTGAAATGAGTGCACCCCCACTTTCTTATATGACATGCCTCTCCTAAAGCCACTTGATGAGAAAAGATTTTACAAGTTGAAGAATGAATTGAACATACTTGACTTCTCCAACTTGAAATGAGTGCACCCCCACTTTCTTATATGACATGCCTCTCCTCCGACATAGCAAGGTAAAGTTGTTTGACATATCATCCATACTTTGCTAAGGACATGTTTAGAACATATAGACATATTTGCATGACAAATAGGCTCATTCATGAAAATCAAATGAGTTTAGATGTATATATGGTACCACTATTGCTTCTATGTTTGATTGATCTAGTGGTAGCATATGACATGTTTGTGGGCTTGCAAACCTAGTGTTGAATCTAGAAAATGAGCTCATGATGTGTAATTCAACATGGTCAAGATAACCCTTATACTTTATGAGGTGTGAAGAAGCTTGTCCTTGGATCAAACCGAATTACATATTATAGGCAAGTGATCTAGATTGAACCATAATTTGGACTCCCTCATATTGATTGACTTGACTCTCACTAAAATTGGCACCTTTTTGGTGATTGTTGACAAAGGGGGAGAGAAAAGTCACAAAGAAAGTCACAAAGATAGAAAAGTCACAAAGATAAAAAGTTAAGTTGCAAAGGGGGAGAAAAATATAGTAAGGGGGAGAGAATGACATTGGAAAGGGATCAATTAAAATTGAGCACACAAGTAGGGGGAGCAAGCTCATGAATGATTTGTTGCATTTGTATGTGCATTAACAAGATGAATTGTTGCATTGCAAAAATTAAATTCATATTCATGATTGTATGGTGTATGCTAGAAATAGAACTTGAATGATGATTTGTTGATAGTAGATTTACAAGTGGTACCTAGACACCTTTGCTTATAATGTTGATCTCACGGGGTTCTTTAGTGTTTGTGATCTTTACAAGTGATGTATTACAAGTGGTGTCTAGCTACATCGATGCTAAGGATGGTATATAAAGGCAACTCCGATTGGTATCACGCTTCAAAGGTCCATTCTATATACCTTAGCATCAATTTGATAGTAGTAACTCTCCTAAAATTCAAATCCATACATATGTGCATAATTGAACCAAACTCAAGAAAGCACATATGTAGGGGGAGCTAATACTATCGAAATTGAAAATTGATTTCATTTCATATCTTTGTGATGGTTGTCATCAATTACCAAAAAGGGGGAGATTGAAAGCCCAAGTTTGGTTTTGGTAATTAATGACACCAAGTTGCTAATGCCATGTGTTAAGTGTTTTGAGTTAGGCATAAGCAACACATGTGATGAAGGTGTATGTGGCAAGGAGTGGTGGCCACAAGATCACAAAGAAATGGTGCATGGACATGAAATGTCGATCATGGTGGAAATGCACATAAAATGAAGGACATGATGATCAAGTGAAAGAGAAGGATCTAAGAGCACAAGGCAAAGGTATAACCATAGGGTTTTCCTTTTGCCGGTCTAAGATGAGTAGAGAAGTGATTGACCGGGTTTAGGATACATAGCCGACTATCAAGAGGGGCAATCACGGTTAGCTCGGGAATCAAGTGCCACTAGATCAATGTCTTGAGCATATGCATTAGGATCTAGTAGAGAGCTAACATAGTGCCTTGAAAAATGACTGTGAAAATGCTAACACACATGCACATGGTGGTTTACACTTGGTGGTGTTAGCACACTTGCGAAGGCGGTGGAGTTTAAGCGGTAGAGAGGGGTTTGGGTTCCTCTCTCCCTCCCGCCGAGCTTGCGAGGCGGGATTCGGCACTTTTTGGGAAAGCAAAACGCCTATTTTCTATTGCGCCGAAAGTTGGAAAAGAAACAGAGGCGATCGGCGGTCACTGTGGTGACCGGACGCGGTCACGGTTTGACCGGACGCGTCCGGTCAGTTCAACGCGGCGTGGGTGCTAGGGTTTCTGACCGGACGCTGGTCTGGCCTGACCAGCGCGTCCGGTTAGTTCACCTGTGCGCAGAAGAAGAGCGCGCGACCGGCGCGTCCGGTCCCTCAGGGAATCGGAGCGTCCGGTCAGGCATCCAGAGGGGCAGAGAGCAGCGGAGTGCCAATCGGACGCGCGGCGCGTCCGGTCACGTGTGATCGGACGCGTCCGGTCTCGACGGGAGCTTACTGGAACGCGACCGGACGCTGACACTGTCGCGTCCGGTCAAATGGTTGAGCGCGTTCGGTCAGGGCAACGGCTAGTTCTGACGCGCACTGTTTCTTGCTGTCGTGTAGTGACCGGACGCGTCCGGTCACCCTGACCGGAGCGTCCGGTCAGCGCGATTTTCGCTGCGTCGTCCGTAACGGCTAGCTGCGTACCCCTTCGTTATAAATAGAGGGTGTCCGGGGTTTGAGGGCATCTCTTGCACATTTTGAGACCTAGAGACATCCTTTGAGCTAGAGAACAACCCCTCCACTCATCTCTTTGCATAGTTGCACATCTTGAGTGAGATTGAGTGAGATTCAAGTGCATTGCTTGAGAGTTGCATTCTAGAGGCACTTGATCTTCGAGTTGCTGCGGATTTCTTGTTACTCTTTCGTGTTTCCCGACACGGTAGATGGCTTGGAGCAGCGAAGGTGATTGAGCTCGCAATTGGAGATTGTTGGAGCCCTCACCAAGTGTTGTAAGGGGTTCTTGATCCTTCCCCGTGGGAGTTCGCAAATTGGATACTCTAGTGGAGCTCGTGGCTTGGAGGATCCCCATCTTGTGTGCGGTTGTGCGGTGCCCGCCGAGGGCTCGACTCTTGATAGTCGATTAGCTCGTGAACCGACAAGTGGGTGCATCGCCACAACGAGGAGTAGCTTGCCGGGAAGCAAGTGAACCTCGGTAAAAATCTTGTGTCATCTCTTTGCCGAGGATTTCTCTTGTGGTTGATCATTGTGATTGATTCTTTAAGTACATTACTTCTCTACATCGTTGGTATAAGAATCAAGTCACTTGCCCTTTACTTTCTTGCACTAGTTCTTGTGTAGCTTGCTTAGTGTAGCCTTGTTCACATAGGAGTAAGTAGCTTAGTAACTTAGCCTTGTTGGTGTGTATTAGAGATCATAGCCTTGCTTCACTAGAATTGTATAGGTGGCTTGCATAGTATAGTTGAGCTAGTGCTAGAATTAGCTTAGCCATCTTTTATACTAACGTGGTTGTTTAGTGAAGCTTGTAGATTTTTAAATAGGCTATTCACCCCCCTCTAGCCATTTGGACCTTACACACGTCTGCAGGCGCGACCTCAACATTGGTGACCTGGTGTTACGACAGAGCCAGAACACCAAGGGACGACATAAGCTCACGCCGCCGTGGGAAGGGCCTTACATCATCACAGAAGTATTAAAGCCCGGCACCTACAAGCTATCGAATGAGAAGGGTGAAATCTTCACCAACGCTTGGAACATTGAACAACTACGTCGCTTTTTTCCTTAAAGCCTCGAGGCTCTGTATTTTCTTTTCAATCTCAATAAAGAATACAGTAGTGTTCAAAGCTTCGTTTTCATAACAACCAGGAAGGATCGACTCTGTTCCCTCAGAATCGACCCTCCCTCGAGGGCTGCTTGGGGGGAACCCCCTGCCCCTGAAAAAATCCATATCCTTTTTCAAAAAATAGAGCTGTCACTTAAGTCGACAATGCCGCGGGAGTACCCTAAGGCTCAAAGGGTCGTCAAGCCGTGAGATCACTTACGCCTCCGAGGCTGCGGTACCTCCACTCACCCCTCACGCCTAGGGGTACGACCGCGCGCTAAGTAGACCTAGTAACGGTTCATAACTTTGAAAAAGAGTACATCCCCGGTCGCTTCGAGTCAAGTTCTTACACGATCTGCAAGGCCGCAAGAGCACCTTGAAGCTTGAGGGTAGTCGAGCCACGAGATCACTTACGCCTCCGAGGCTACAGTACCTCCACTCGCTCCCTTACGCCAAAGTGCGCGACCGCGTGCTAAGTAAATCATGCGAGAACGTGATTCAAGCGATAAAGGGAAGAAAACTCGAAACAAAACTTAACAATCATTACGAGTTTACATTTCGAGCGTTTCGAGGCCTCCGAGGCCACCACGACCAAAGTTTCAAACACTAACTTATTACATGGGCCTCTGTGCCCAGATTTGGCTCACAGGCCCTCGTCGTCGGTAGGCGGAACCACCTCGACCTCGAAGAGTTTGGCGAGGCGACTTCCAGGTTCGTCAGCGGCTTGAATCAGGTCCAGGCAGGCGTCTTCGTTCTCCTCGTCCGTCCGATCCAGATCCGTGATGAAGCCGTCAGCAACGAGCTCCATGTCATACACAAACCCAGATCGAACGACAGCCAGTGCCCTCTTCACGCCGTGATGAAGGCCGCCTCGTATCCTCTCTCGGACAAGGCGGCCTAGCGCCACCATCCGGTGGACGAAGGAGTTTCCTGGGGCATCCTCCTCAGTGTCGACGTCGGGCTCGACCCCCAGCCCGTCGCACACGGAGGAGATGGCGCCCTAGAGCAATTGAGTCCGCTGGGCCTCGGCCTCGAAGAGATTCTGGAAGGAGGTCGCCGCCGCCTGAGCCGCCCGCTGCTCTTTCTCCAACTTTGGAACATAAACATCAAGTTAAGCGCAAGCTCGGCAACTCACCGCCGAGGCCACTATACGATAAAAACTTACCCTCAGAATGGGTCTGCCAGCCCATGACCTCGTCACGCAGCTCCCCACATGCCTTCTCAGATGTTCAGAGAGCCTCGTCCCTGTCACGGAGGGCCGCCCTCAGCACCTCAAGCTCTCGGCCGGTGCCCGAGAGAGCCTCGTCCCTCTCTCGGACCGCCCCCGACAACGTCACAACCTCGCTCTCCAAGGTTCTGACGCGGGCGGACGCCACCCCGACCTGGGCGCTGAGGGCATCACGCTGGCCACCAACCAAGGCGATGTCTTCCTCGAGCTCCTTCACGCGCGCCAGCAGTGGCGCGAGGTCCTCGTGGGCTTTGGCAGCCTTCTCCTGGGCCCTTGCCGTGTCTTTACGCGCCGTGGTCTCGGCCGCCCGGGCTTGTGCCGCCTTCTCCTTGACCGCCGCGTAGGCGACACGAAGCTCGGCCGTCTCGGCACTCTGTTGAGAGAGCCACTGGTTAGCCTCCTCGACCAGAGCCCGTTGACGAGAGAGCGCCGCCCACACGCCGCTCTCATTGCGAATGAAGAGCAACTTGCGGCGGGAACGCTCCTTGCGCTCCTGACCACGGTTAAAACCCAAAAAATCAGAACCAGCGAAAGGAATAAAGAGAAAACGAAAGACTACCAAATCCGACTTACCTCAAAGGCATCGGACATACCCCGTGCCAGGGCATCCGAGGCCACACGAAGAGATCACATCGTGTGCTTCTGGAGACCCTCGAGGTACTCCTAGTGGTGCACCCGTCCTTATCGTCGAGAGCGAAGATGGGCTCCGCGCTAGGGTTGGACGCATCCCTGAACTCAAGGGTCGACCTCCCCCAGCGCGGTAGCTCCTCCTCCGCGCGAACAAGTGCCAGCCCGGCAAGGTCCGACCACGCGGCCGACGCCCCAGCCTGATTGCCCTCCGGCGCCGCAGAGGGACCGGCCCGCTCCACGGCCTCGGCCCCCTCGACCGGCGCGGAAGGACCGGCCTGATCCGTGGTCTCGACCCCCTCGATGCCCGCCACTTGCTTCCCCTTGTCAACGGGGGAATCGTCAAGGGTGAGGTCGATCAAGGCCGGGGTCGACCCTTGCGGCGGGACCGGCACCTCGACCACTGGCGCCACCACTGGGTTGATGGACGGTGGCACGTCCACCCCGCTCTCCACCTCGACCACCGGCTCCGCCGGCTGGTCCCGCTGCGGCTGCACCTCCTCCGGTTGCGCCGCCTTCTGTCCTGCCTCCGGCAGGACCTCCACCACCTCTTGTTCTGCATCCGCCCGCCCCGCGTCGCGAACGGATGCTTCCGCCTCAGCGGCCTCGACAGAGGCCTGGGCCGTTGATGTCGTCCTAGGCTCCGGCCCACCAGTGCTGGGCGCCGCCACCTCTGACGGCTCCGACCCCTGCGCGGCAGGGACGGGACCAACAGCTTCCTGGGCGCCCGTCGTCGCCTGGGCGGCCGCCTCCCGCTGCTTAAGCCGCTCCGTCGCAGCCCAGCCCTCCGCGACCCAGGCGGCGTCGTCGGCCGCCGTCCGCATTATGAGGGCGGCGCCCGACCGGAGCGCCTTCACGGGGGTCGGACCCGCGAGCTCCGCCTTGCGCTTGAGCCTGAGGAATGAGTAAATACGTCAGACTAAAAAACAGGACCGCTAATTACGAAGAATGGGGCAGAATAGCTCACCCAGAAAGGGGAACCAAGGGCCTCGACCCCGGCAGGACAGAAACCCCCGAAGGCGCCTGCGACGGCCTTGCCGTCGGGCCTCCTGCAGGGCGGGCACTCCTTGGGGGCCCTAGCCGGCTGAGCACCCTGGTCCCTCTGCGCCGCCGAGGCTAGCTGGCCTCGGGTCCTCACGCCCGTAGACGGTGCTCCGGATGTCGACGCAGGCGTCGCCGCCCCGACCGCCGCCTAAGCCCGCGGGGCTTGGGCTCGCGGAGGCAGTTCCATCGACCTCACTTGCGGGGCCCCTGACAAGGCGGCCCCTCCCGTTGAGGGGCCTGCGCCGGCCCCCACCTCTTCCGGCTCCTCCACCACCTTGACGCACACCGAGGCCGACCCTGACGCCTAGGAGGTCGACCCCCCAGTAGGCTCCAGGAGGGGGCGCACGTCAGGGAGGTCCGCCAGACCCGTCGCGGCATCGTACTGCGACAAGGCGTCGTCGTCCCCATCACTGTCGTCATCATCCCCCCCCGAGACCGTCTCAGAGGGAGACTCCTCGAGGGGAAGCCCGTCGAGGCTCTGCTGATGTCGACGCTTCTTCAGCGCCTCCTGCTCTTGGGTCTTGCAAATTTGGCGCTTCTTGGCGGCGTCCTTCGCCTTCTTCTATTGGGACGCCAAGAGGCGTCGAGCATCCTGAGCGGGCTGGTCTTCTGGAACCGGCGACCACGTCTCCTTCACCGCCGACAAGTCCTGTACACAGACCTCGACTAAGTCGGTGAAAGGAATCCGGAAACAAACGATCTCGAAAAACGCTAACAGCAACGCTTACCAGGGGCTCGAATCCCTGAGTAGGCGGCATCGGCACCCGGTCAACGTCCTCCGGCTTGAAGCTCCCACCATCTGACGCGCGCGCCGGACGACCTCGTCGATGGGGAGGGACTCGTGGGACATCCTGCTCCCCTCCAGTGACGCCTCCGGCGTCATCTGGTCGAGCCGGAGTCGACGATACATCAACGGCATCACCCTCCGACGGTGGAATGCCGTGGCCACCATCCCCGCCGTCAGTCCGCGCTGGCGGAGCCTCCACAGCGCATCGAGCAGTGGGTCCAGCTTTGGCTTCTCGCCGTCCACCACGCCATACGACCAGTTCTCCTCCCGGGCAACCAGCACCCGGCCGGTGTACCTCGACAACTGATCACCGTCATTGCGGAGGTAAAACCAGCCGTCGTGCCAGCCGCTGTTCGAGGAGATCAGCTGCGCCGGGATGTACTGGTCGCTCCGGCCGGACCGGATCTGCAGCACACAGCTCCCCGCGGGCACCGCACGCCGCGCTCCCCGCTCTCCCGCCTTCTTGGCAAAGAACTCCGCCCTGAAGAGATGGAGCCACAGATTCCACTGCGGATCCATCCCTAGGTACCCCTCACAGACCACTGCGAAAATGGCGGCCTGTGAGACGGTGTTGGGGGCGAGGTGGTGCAGCTCCACCTTGTAGTGGTGGAGGAGCGCGCGCATGAAGGGGCTGGCCGGCACGCCAAACCCCCTCTCGTGGAAGTAGACGAAACTCACCACGTAGCCTTCCGGGGGCACCGGTTCCTGGTGGTCAGATGGCGGAGCCCTCCACTCCGGCTGGGTCCGGCTCATTTTCGACCGCAGGAATCCGTCGCGGACCAGCTCTTCCAACCGCTTCTCCGTTACTGAGGAGGCGGCCCAGGCGTCGGTGGGGAGGAGCTGGCTCCTGCTCGCCATCGTCGCTGGGAAAACTACGCGGGTGGTTGATAGCGGCGGCGCTGGATAGAGGCTGAAGGGCGCAAGGAAAACGATCTAGGACAGAAGGGCGAAAATGCAAAGGGCCTGTGAAGGAAAACGGACCCCCGGGCCTTGCTCTTATATCCCGACGGAAGCCCAACGGGCGCGCGAAAAGGTAGGAGCAGTTTTTGCATTCAATGCCCTTGCCTAACCGTTTCCTCGAAAATCGCAGATATGGGCACGTGGCCACGATCCACGTCGTAACCGTCACACCACGCCGCCCACTACCGTGCCGATCCCACTTCCCTTCCTAAAAAGGCGCGCCTAAACAGGTAAGGGGAAGGATCCACGGACGGATACTCCCAGACGCTTGGGTAACGGGCTCCGAGCCCGCTATAAATCTCGAGGGGTCGAAAGCTGGCCCTCGACCTGGGTTCGACAGCTGCCCTCGAGTAACGGAGTTAGGGACGACTAGGGATGCGCCCATACAGGCCAGGGCTCGAGCCGCGCTCTCGAGGCACCCCAAGACGTATTCGAGGCTAAAAGAGAAGGTCGACGTAGGAATCCCCTCGGAGGGAGGAATCGAGCCCTCGAATCCCATCGCAAGGAATCGAGATCCACACGACTACTCTTTGGCATTCTTGAGAGCGCCTCTGGGCCACTAGCCGACTCCTATCGAATGAAGCACGGGCTCACACTCGAATTCCCCCGCTAGTAGCTCACCGGAGACCGTCGAAACTCGCCCAAACGAGGGTAGTACGACGTTCCCCACCCCTCCTCCCTTTTTCTAAAAAAAGGGAGCGTGAGGGTCGAACGATAAAAGATGGCCAAGACCCTGATCGACCTCGTGCGTACGAGGCTCGGGGGCTCGACCGCAACAAACCGAACCTCGAACGAAAAAATAAATCACGCCACGATACGAGACCATTCCCCAGTAGAGCGTATAAAAGACCTCGGAGGAGTCCAAATACTCCACCGTGGCCTCGGGGGCTACACCCGGCGGGTGCGCTCGCGCGCCCCCACCGAAAAAAATCGCGACGCTATAACTCCAGTTCATGAGCCTCTGAGCGAGTGACCCACACTCACCCAAAGGCTCGGGGGCTACTGTCGGTACCTATAGAACAGGGGTACCCACAATCAAAGATAAAAAAGAACGAAACATTAACGTTATCCGCAAAACACAACAAAGCCAAAGACAGCAGACAATACACCTCGACCGCGTACCAACTCGTACGAGGCTGGCTCGACGGGACGCCTCGACCGCGTTCCGACTCCGACTCGTATGAGGCACCCTCAATGGGACGCCTCGACCGCATCCCGGCTCGTACGAGGCCCGTGCGATAAAGTACCTCGACTGCGCTCCGACTCCGACTCGTATGAGGCACCCTCAACGGGACGCCTCGACCGCGTCCCAGCTCGTACGAGGCCCGTTCGATAGAGCACCTCGGCCGCGTTCCGACTCGCACGAGGCTCGTTCGGCTATCAACAAATCTCCGACTCGCACGACCCCGGGTCAGATCGCTCGACCCACTCTATTCACCTACTCTGAGACAAAAGTCAGAGCATTTAATACAGATTACCTGCTACCTCCTACCGTCATGGCTACAGCCGTGACTGACGTGGGAGCAATACCGGTGTCAGGTCTCACTTTTTACCGCTCATCCCGGGATGGGAGGTGAAAACCTGTCACTATGCACACCATACCACACACTGTTCTGCCACCGATCACCCTCGAGGGAGGATACGACAAGGTCTGTACCCCACGATCTTGGGGATTCGGCCTTATCCGCCCGTCGTCGACCCGGCCTCGATCCAGCCTCAACCCAGCGCCGGTCAGTAGGGAGGAAGGGCCGACATGGAACAGGACTCAGGGTCTTTCCACTGTCTCGTCCCCGACGTCAGCATGGTGTCCAGGGATGGCCGGCCATTCCTAGGACACGTCGCTACAGTCACCTCTACAGGAATCGATAAAACTTCACCTCAAGGCACCCCGGCGTCCCGGCCTCCTCTTACCCTATAAAAGGGCAGGCCCGGGCTCTACAAGGGGCAACAGACGAAAAAACGCTACAGACCGACGCCAGTCAGAGGCCACACGCTAGCAAGCAAAGACACAACTTAGAGATCAACATCTCAAGCAATCACCCTTATACTCTTTTTTTCCTTTTGAGACCTAGGTTCAGTTCCCTCTCTCACAGTTTGTAACCCCTACGCAAGCACTTCGGTGCAAGGAAATACAACACTCCTCCCCCCGCTGGACGTAGGGCTTTCCTTTGTCCGAACCAGGATAAATCCTCGTGTATTCTCCTTACATCACCATCCAGATTAGGGACACGCAGCACTCACTCGTCGGCTTAGGACCCCCCGGGACCGAACACCGACATTATGCTTTAGTACAAATTTTTTCTGTAGCTTTAGATATATACTTTTTTGTAATTAATTCATATCTGCAGTTTCTATGGTCCAATTATGATAAATTTTTTATGGTGGGAAATTTTCACTATAGTTCAAGTATACAATAATTAGCCCACAATAGAAAAGCATAGATCTAAAGCTACAATAAAAATTTTGTACTAAACCATACCATATTATATATTCACTATGTAGATCTACTCATGTAGAGTTTAATAAAACTGAAATTTTTATTTTATGATTTTTCTGTGATTTACTATAATTTTCAAAGATTCAGCCGAAATAAATAAAAAAGAGAAAGACAAAACCGCCTTTGAAAACCCGTTTATAACCGGTCAGGGAAGTAAAACGAAAGATTTTAAAAGTTTAAGGAGGTGGTTTACCTAATTTTAGAGTTCAGGGAGTAAAAGCAGACTTTTGCAAAAGTTAAAGGAGATATGTGGACTTTTTTTTTAAAAAAAAGCGCTCTTCGAGTGACACGTTGACACAATTCTTTGTAAGCAAATGATTTATTCCGAGACGAATCATCTAGATCACTCGCTTCTCCACTTTTATACTGATTGGAAAATGACATATAGGTCTTGTTTAGATCCCAAAAATTTTTGGAAAAAATCCTGTAACATTTTCGTTGTTATTTGGCAAAATTTGTCCAATCATGGACTAACTAAGCTCAAAAGATTTGTCTCAACATTTATAGACAAACTGTGCAATTAATTATTTTTTTACCTATATTTAATGCTCTATGCATATGTCCAAAGATTTAATGTGACTAGTATTGTATAAAATTTTTTTAGGTCTTTTTGAACTGAACAGGGCCATACTCGCCCTGGTCCTGGGCAATGACGTGCGGGCTGCGGCCAGCTTGACTGCTCGCAGGACTCGGTCGAAGTTGTGCGTGAGAAATCAGAGGGGCTCTGCCGCTGTGGACCTGTGGCTGCCTACAAGAAAGCGCGGTGTATGATTGAACTGAGCCTGCTGAGTGTTTGGTCCACTCGAAATCTAGGACGTTCCTTCTCCGCCGTCGCAAGCCTGCAATGATTCAAGAGAAAACAGTAATCAATGTCATTAAACTATATATATGCAGGTTTTCATAATGACAGGATGTGCGTAGTAGGTACATGCATTACCTTGTTCGCTTGAGCTACGTTTTAGTCATAGAACAATGTTTTTCTCTTACAATATTTCAGTATAAGTATTAGTATAAACTAAATTTCAACATAAGCGAACAGTATTTCCAAGACAGGAAGTCTAAGCAGAGACAAATCAAATTACCCGCGAGAGCTATGGACCTCGTCTGTCGACGTGGTCGAAGCACAAAGACCGGTCCATTTTAAACGTGTTTCAGCCGACGACCGTGTTTCTCTCCGCGGTCGACGCGCAAGAAAATTCCCCGGACACGTCACATCAACCGTCCGGCCGTCCAACCCACAGTCGCCTCAGCCTCTGGTGGCCGTCCGATTATCCCGCGGAATATCCCCGCGGTTCCCGGTCCAGCGCCCAGCACCTTCTCGGAACGGTCTGGAGCTAATATTCTCAAGCCCCTACTGTTTCCTCTTATCCGAAACGGATCCAGACTTGAACGAGAGGAGGACCTATACATGTAAAAATAGGAATTTTTGTGTGGCCGCCCGGGGAAAGTTAAAGGAGGGACTATTTCACCTTCAATTAGGCTAGGGGGAGAGGAGGAGGAAGCAAGCGTCGGAGCACTTGCACGCGTTCTTCGCCTCTCACCCCACGGGACGGGAGGCGAGGGCGCGGCGAGCCGGCCGGCGGGCGCAATCGGACTTGGGGAGGCAAAGGAAATCCAACCAGAGAGCAGTTCCTTTTCGCCTCCCCATTTCCTCCCGATTTGGGTTTGGTCTGCGTCGATTAGTCCGGCGCCCGAATCCGCAACAATCCGTTCGCCGAGGGATCGAGCAAACAAGGCGTGGATCGTAGGCGGTAGTCCGTCCCTGCCCCTTCTCCTCCTTCGCCTGTTCTTGCCGCGGTCTCCCCTCCGGCCGATTTGGAGCCGACAGGTTGGTTTGGTGATCGCTCGAGCCTTTTCATCGGTGCTGTTCGATTTGTGATTGGGGGAGATGTGAATGCGGGTGGTTTTAGTGGCGTGTTGTTGATCTGCGGCGAGAAAATTGCTTGCTTTGAGGCTGGATTGATGTTCATCAGAGGCATCTTTGTCGGTCGTTGGAATCTTGAGGTGGCAGGGTGGTTGGTGTTAGCTTAGAGGGATTTTTGGTCGCAGAGGAAACATATTTGCTTGGCTGGCATAATTGTCGGCTTGAAGTCTAATTCAGATTGAATTGTCATTTCAAACACATTGTTTTTTTGTTGACGTTGAATTACAAACACATAAGTTTGTGTGATTAGTTTCGTCAACAAAAGGGATTTTTTTTTCATTTTCTGGCTTTTATTGTTAAGGCCTGTTTAGATAGAGAGACTATGTTGCAAATCAACCGTGCCAGGATTCAAGTTGGTGTTCTTCAAATCTTTTTTATTATATATAATATAATAGCCTATTAATCGTTGACTGGTCTGAAAAGACCAAGCAAGAGCAAGAGCTAGGTTGAATTATAATTCGTCTTTACAGCTTTATGTCCAGCAACTTGTGCGCAATATTTTGTTTGACCTGATATGCGACATTTCCTTGTACCTTCTTACTGTAAAAACTTGTTTATCTGATTCAGCTTACTTTGTTCCAATTGACAGATCATTAAATTTTTCCTTGTCATACATTCCCAACCTATAAAGACCTCCTACATTCAGAAGCCTCTATTTTGGAAGGATATTTCACAATGAAGCCCAATCAGTTGATTCTATCCAATCTTGATATAGACAGGGGATACCCATACAAGTTCCAACCAGAGTTTCCAATGTCTCATGATCTTGGATTGAATTTGTTTTCACAAGCCGGTACAGTGCTGGGTACTTCTTTAAGACATTATAGGAAGATTTGTTCTTCTGGAAATGTAATGGTCCATGGAGCTTTCAGTCGCCTCAACAAGCTTTCCCGGGCTCTCTATTTCTGGCTTTCTAGACCATCTGATCCTAAGATTTTGTGCTGGCTGGCAGCTGTAGCAGCGAAGAGTTCTAGATCTTGTCAGTTGCGTTTTAACCAAGTGGGCTCCCACATGCAAAACTTGACTAGACTGCAGTTCAGCTTTCTAGTGAGAGAAGAGCAAGCAATACAACTAATTTTAGCTAGGCTTGCAAGTGCAACGATTGGGCGACTATTGAATGAGCAGCAACATGCCTCCAATCTTCTTACTCTAGCTGACGCTGCTGCTATCGTACCACCACTTGAAAATATGTGAGGACCATGCTCCGATACAGTTTATTTGTATTTGTGATGCACTCTCCTTATTCGTTTCTTTCTGTTGTATAGTTGTCTCTAGTTAACTGATGATTTCCTTTTTTGAATGGACAAGATCACCAATGATGCTTGCCGAGTCAATCGCATCGCGGAATATTGACAGTGATATCAGAAGACTTGTGGACCAGTCTTATGTAGAAGGAAAGTGCCTTAGTTGTGCTTGTCCTTCTGTGCCTAGTACTATATTTCAAGAAGATCTAATTGAACCAAAAACTGGAATCAAATTCCCAGCATTTCTGGAAGATGACTCCAGTCCATCTGCAGCGGTATTTTCCTTTTCCTTAAAACCATAGTTTCTCTTATTCCGGAGGAATTGATTTTATTTCTTACGTATATAGAATTTTTCATTGTAAATCATTTTCATTGTTATGCAAGCTAGTGGTGTATAACAATCAATACGTAAATTGTACCCATACCAGCTGGGTACATGGTTCGTGATTTTTTTTTTCTATTGAAACTTGCTTCTTTGACAATTTAGAACTTACAACAACAACAACAACAACAACAACAACATAGCCTTTTGTCCCAAGCAAGTTGGGGTAGGCTAGAGATGAAACCCAAAAGAGACGAAAACTAGAGATGAAACCCAAAAGAGACGAGTTTGGGTTTCATCTCTAGCCTACCCCAACTTGCTTGGGACAAAAGGCTATGTTGTTGTTGTTGTTGTTGTTGTTGTTGTTGTAAGTTCTAAATTGTCAAAGAAGCAAGTTTCAATAGAAAAAAAAATCACGAACCATGTACCCAGCTGGTATGGGTACAATTTACGTATTGATTGGTCTACATAATTGTATATACTGTATACTGTTTTGTTATGCATCCGGTATCTGGACAATGCAATTTTTTTTATGGTTCTGTAACATTGACTTAAAGCTTTCAGTTTTGGTATATTACTTTTCAGTTTTCATATCGTTCTGTAAAATTCTTCGTTTTGATCCCTCCTTGTGACAGTTTCCATTGATAATTAAACCTTCAGGTCCTTGTTGGGATAGGTTTCAAAGGCATGAGAGTAATGAGGGTCAAAAATCTGAACCTGTACGCTTTTGGTTTATGTGAGTTACAGAATTTTTTCAATTGGTTCTGTTCTGTGTCAGTTTGCCAGTGAATATTGCTTATTTGACAAGCCTCTGTTTGCTACTGATGAAATTTTCTAATAGATATGCAACCGACTTCTATCCGGGAGAAGTTGGGTCCTAAGTATGGTTCATTTCCAACGGACAAGCTGATGGAGAACCCTGATTTCTATAGTGATCTTCTCAGGTATATTGATAAATCATTTTCATGATAATTCCGAACTTGTTGCTTACCGCAAGGTCCTGTTTGTAAAGGAGGTTTTGGGATCTGTTTCTTAGGATTTAGTTTTAAATCCTAAAATTTCTAGAGCAATTCTCATCTCCCAGTCAGGCCCTACGTGAGTTTGGCGACCATACATTTTAGGAAGTGCATAGGCCTAGCACCGATTAATGTGGCTGCACAAAATTCAACTCCCTTGTTAAGTAATGTAAGACCAAAGGTGCATATGGAGCATCCACTGAGCTGGATATGTTATTGTGCTAGGTGGTTGCTGGGAGCAATACTTGCTATCAGTTGATAACTTGATATATTATCATTAAATAAATTCCTGCTTATATCTGCATTTGTATTAGTGTCATCCATGTCAGAATGCATGTGACACATAACACACAGGTGCTCATGCAAAGTTTACAGCCTCATTTGCATATATACAATCACTTATTAAGCCTCAGAGTACAGATTTTTGTTTAGGGACAAGCAGATATTGTAGGATTCTGAATGTTTACATCGAATCTGTTCTTTTGGAGCATGACAATAGTTCTCCTTGTTCATTCTGTTATCTTCTGATGCTAATAAACTTGTATTGTTATTTTCCAGGGAAAACCTTGATATGAGGGTTAGGTTGGTGGTTAACTACAATGGCCTTAGCGTTGGTGCAGTGCGAGAGTAAGAAAAACAAAACTGTCATGATTCTTCTCTCACAGCGAAATTATGTTGTCTTTTGAAGACAAAAGTCACAATCATTTTATTTTTCTTGCAGCGTGTTTGAGAAGTCCCTTGGCCTGCGTCTGCAGAAGGTACTTTGTGGCTCAGCTGCTACTGCAATTCTTTTCTAGTTTTGTCGAGTGTAGAACTGATTTACAGGCCTTCTGCATTTCCATTCAACCAGATAAATCCTAACACTGACTTTCACTGCTTGAAGACCTTTGGTTCTCACTTCACAGAAGATATCACCATACCTTCGGTAAGGTCTAATCCATCATTTGAGGTTCTATAAGTTTAAACATGATCTCTTGACTAGTTAACTACACCCTCTGTTCCTTGCAGTAGCAATAAACTTACCTTGACCAACCTAGGAGAAACTACGTGGCATTGTAAATAAGAAGAAATAGGCTCCCAAATTTTGAGTCCAAGTGGACTCAAACCTGGCTAGCGATGTACAAGTACAACAACACCTACCAACAATTGAGATAGGCTTGGTTCCTACAATTAGTAAGATCTTTTTTTATAAACAAGACCAAAGAAAATCTGTATGAACAATATTGCAACCAACTAGAACTAGCTAAATAATTATTGTGCCCTATAAATCTTTAGTAGGTTCATAATACAGAAAAAAATTCCCTTGGTTCATTTTGCCAAATTCTGGATTTGAGTATAGTGGTAAAATGTTATGATGTTACCCAGTCCATAGCCGTTCTTTGTACTCAGCTTTATTATAAGGATAACATGTAAATATAACTGCAGGGTACGAAGATTGACTTCTGTCAAACATCAGATGGGAAGCTAATAACAGAAAGTAAGTACCTTATGCAGTTAAAATCTTTTGAGCTGTTCTCCGCTGCAATATTGGATCCATCTTGACAAGAACATTTCTATGCAGTTGATGGGAAACAAATTGGTGCTGTTCAGAGCAAAGATCTTTGCAGTAAGTAAAAACTTGCCAAGTACTCCCTCTATTCCAAATTATAGTTCACTTTAGCTTTGTCCTAAGACAAACTTCTTGAATTTCACCAAGTTTTAGAAAAATATGCTAACATCTGCAAGTACAAATAAATGCACTATCAAAACATATTTCATGGAGGATTTAATGAAAATAATTTGATGTTGGTGCAGTTTTCTGTAAACTTGGGCAAAGTTAAAGGAGTTTGACTTGGAAAAAAAACTACAGCGACCTATTATTTAGATTTGAGCGAGTAAATATTTACAGAAAATGATATTTACTTTGCATAATATGTATCCTTGCTTTCCTTGTACTCCCATTCCCTGAACATATGGAAGCGCTGAAAGACTATGAAATCTCAGATAAGCTTAATTTGGACAATGTTAACTTGTGCCTCTTTCGCATTTGATAAACGATGGAGTACATCATGCAATTGGCCTGGAGCAGCTTTACAATATAGTACAGTTCCTTTGTAACTGTTTCTTGTCTGATGAACAGAAGCTTTCTTCGACATGTATATTGGTGATTCACCGATTTCACTGGAAGCCAAAAAAGTTGTTTCCCAGAACGTGGCTGGACTCATTGGAAGACGCTGAGGAAAGCGAAAGATGATTATTTCATTCTTCTGTACAGTTAGAGAGGATTCATATGAGCGGGAAAATTGGCGAGAATCATTGCAAGTATATAGAGTGATCTGAGTCTTGTAAAGAAAGCAGGCAAAAGCTCCAATGTATATGTGGAAGATAGCATCTTCAGTTGTGCTAGCCCCCCATTCCTTTTTTTTGTTTGGATTGGATGGGCCTGCCTCTTCGTAGCTTGCTGTATCATGTATGCTCCCATTGAGCCAGGAGTTGTAAAATATTAAATTGAAGATGCTTCTTCCACAAAATGATGCATACCTTTAAATCTTTGTTGCATATTGGGATGTTAGTGGTTGTGGCGTTTCAATGTGCCTGGATCTATATTTTGGTACCCCCGATTCTCCACACAGAAAACAGAGGTAAGCACTATTACTGTCAGCGCTGCACTACTGCATAAATAAACAAAAATGATAGTTTGTAAAAGGAAAAATACTGCTATACTGTCCCTAAATAAATGTCATTCTCACTTTTTGTGTAGTTAAATTTTTTTTTTAACTTTGACTAAATGTATATAAGAATTCGGCCTATGGTGGGGCGTCTTTGGTGTCTCAGCATAGCAGGTTCCAAGCCATGGTAAAGGAGTAGGCTTGGCGAGCTAATGTAAAAACTTAGCTACTTTTACGGAGATGAAACCTAAAAGATGACGTGCCTAAACCATGATTAGGGGGCTCATGTTGGGTTTCAACTCTAGCCTATCATAACTTGCTTGTGACTAAAATGCTTAGTTGTTATTGTTGTTGACTAAATGTATATAAGAAAATATTAATATCTGTAGTACATAATTAGTATTGTTATAGAACATTGTATCCATTTTAATAATAAACTTATTTAGAAATTCGAATGTTGTTAATATTTTCTATAAACCTAGTTAAACTTAAAAAAGCTTGATTGACAGGAATACCATAGCGACATTTATTTAGGGACGGAGGGTGTATTAGAGTACGTTATCATCAAACACGCTACAAAATTTGATTCAAACAATGGTCACATTAGGAACGAGGAAAATGGAAATACCAGATTTCTGACTTCAGCTATTTTCGATGCTCCCACGATCTAGAGCCCCGAATTATCGTTCTTCCATCCATTATCTAGACAATATTCGAGTAGGTTCCTTTTGTTCTCCTGTATAAAAAATCGCTGTCTAAGCTGCAGTGCGAATTGTGTAGGCTCGGGATAAAGCACCGGATCGCAACGCGGTGTCGCCGCCTCGCAGTCGCAGGCTCTCGCGTCGCGTCTCTCTATCCACAGACAGGGGACACAGGGCACACAGGCACAGCCGCCGCTGCTCCATCCATCCACCTCTCCACCCCATCTGACGCTGCTTCCACCGACCGAGCTCTCCAAGGCTCCACTCCTCACCATCACCAGTTTCTGCTCCCTCCCCCATCCCATCTCTCTGCTCTGGACCGTTCACTCTCCAGCTCCCCTCGCCCCGTTCCCTTCCGCCTAACCACCGCAACCACCACCGCCTACTCCAGATCGGCGGGCGGGCACCGGCACCGGTCGGCGATGACATCCACCGTCACCGCAACCGTCAGGTGCGGGGGGCTCCCCGTTCGCCCGTCGTCGTCGACGGCGCCCAGAGGACGCCCCCGCAGATGCGCCGTCCGAGCTCAAGGTACGTCCGTCCGCGCCGATCCCCCAGATTCGTGGAGGACTCCAATTTCTGCCCTCCCCTCACTGAAATCTCCAATTTTTGCCCTCCCCTCACTGAAATCGGGATGAACTGACTGATATGATATCTGTTGTGGGCAGCCGCAGGAGCGGATGCCTCCAACGATAAGTCCGATAAGTCGGTGGAGGTCATGCGCAAGTTCTCCGAGCAGTACGCCCGCCGCTCGAAGACCTTCTTCTGCGCGGATAAGACAGTCACTGCCGTCGTCATCAAGGTCAGTGCCGTCTCCTGAACTCTTGTCCTCGTAGGTGATACTGCGACCCAACATCAAAGACATCCACCGATTAACACCGACCTTTGGTGTATTGGCATCCCAGCACAAGGTTTTTAGGATGTAAAGTTAGGGGAGAATAGAAAGCAAAGGCCGGTAATAGCAATCTAGACTGGAAAATAGCGGATTGGGGGGACAACATAGATGTCATAAGGCTTAGAAATTAACAAAATGTTAAGAGACATAACAAACACATCATCCACAATTACATCTAGGTTAAGCCATGAATAGCACTATGGTCTTGCACTGGGGCTTGGGGAAGAACAGAAGCTACTTCATGCTAACAATAAAGGCTGAAAGAAAGGAACAGTAATATGGATTAGGGAGAACTAATTCTCCCAGCCTTCCTTCTAGATGCTCCTTGGTAATGGTAATCCTCCCAGGGGCCTACAGCTCCTGATTTATAACATGAGGATGGTAACTTTGCAGAGGAGAGTCTAAAAAGTAGATGGCAGCGCTTGAACTTCAGCTTCTGTTTGGCACAGCCAGCTTATGTGCATCAGGTGGTCGCAATATGGCTCAGCTTATTCATCCAGATTCCTAGTGAATGTTTGTTAACAAAAGAGAAATATAATTTGAAAAATGATGGTTTATTTTATAGCAAATAAGGTTGCTCTAAAATACGTGCAAAGTGAACAGTTGTGTTTAAGGGCACGTCCAGGTTGAGGACGGTGGTAATGCTGAACAATTTTTTTCCTCTCTTGATCATCCTGTGGGCAGTGCATCCATGACTTGGGAGGATCTATTTAGAAGTTTAGGGTTAAGGATATCAGTTTCAGTGTCATTTTAGGAATTGAGGGAACAGCTGCATTACCATTATAAATCAGGAAGCTTATATCAAAGCACATGGGTATGTTAAATGCATGTGCTCTACTCTGGTTTTCTCAGAGAAACCATCACCT
The DNA here is from genome assembly GCA_038087645.1 of Saccharum hybrid cultivar R570. Classification (NCBI taxonomy): domain Eukaryota; kingdom Viridiplantae; phylum Streptophyta; class Magnoliopsida; order Poales; family Poaceae; genus Saccharum; species Saccharum hybrid cultivar. The sequence goes on from JAQSUU010000259.1 coordinate 15,730,624, forward strand.
TTTCTCGATGATAGGTATATATAGGAATCTGTAATTCCTTCTTGATGATAAAGCACAAATTATTGTGTCTCCATCATTGTGAGTATGATCTATAACATGTTTGCAGGGACTTGCTGATCACAGAGATACTCTCGGAGCTCCTCTATGCCCTTGTAGGTAATTTATCTTATGTATTTTCCCCCTCAATTGTCCATCCATTATTTATACAGGGTATCAATTATTTCTCTTTCCGAAACTTCTTGTGAATCTGACCAGGCATTATGATGACAAAGCTGCGGAGGTAGCACAAGGATTTTGGAACTGCCCATGCGTCCCCATGCGTGAGAGGTGTGTTTATGAACTACACTTCCAGCTATTTTTCTCCGATAGTTCATAGAGAATATTGTGGCAGCACTATTTTATGTTCAAAGTTATAGATATTGTACTGTGCCTGTACTGTTGCAAAACAGGCTGAGGTTCTTTTTCATTCGGGGTGCCATATGAATAATTGCCAACTAGCTATCTCTGTTCCAATGCCACAGCATTGCATAAGCATTGATTATGAAGGCATATTCCTTGCAAAACTGCAAGATCCAGCATACCATGTATCCATTTTTTTTTTATAAAAAAACATCTGCTAGATAATAATGTAATTTCTAGTTCTCTTCCCTTGAAAAGAAAATCATAAATAAAATAAACGACAAGCAATGTGTCTAGAAGCATCATTTCTTATGTGAGCGGTCTACTTCTGCAGGAAGGAATGCCACTGTATGCTTTTCCTTACTCCCGATAATGATTTTGCTGGGAAGGACCAGGCATGTCCCTTTTCCATACTATCAATGCTTTCTTGTCCTCTGATATCTGCATCCATGATATATTCGGTGCAAATCCCTCGAGAATAATGATTTTTGTTGCATACTTGTGGCAGGTTATCTCCTTGGAGGAGATCAAAGAGGCGACATCGAAGTTCTAACCCCATGTATTTTTCACGAAATGTTTACTTGACAGCTAGTTTTTTTTTATATGTATATGTACTTAAGTAGCATCTATAAGATATGCCATCAGGAAAATTTTCATAAAATGTGCAGTAAACAGCACTTCGCAAGGCTGTCGATGATATGAGCCGCTTTTAGCCTTTTATTGTACCTGGGCTCCATTTCGTGAATTAAACACTACGGAATTCGCCGTTCTTAACTGCTATTCCTGTGTTACTTGATTCTGTCTCCCGGATAAGAAACTTGATTCTCTTTATACTGTACGAAAAAAACCCCAACTTGGCAAATTAGGATAGTTGATGAAGCAAATATGAGAAAATGTGGAGCTCAAGATGGGCTGCTGCCTGCTGCCTGCTGCCCTGCCCACCGCGTAGCCCGAATGCGAACTTGAGAAGTACAGTATCCAAGTATTCCCAGATCCCACGCAGCCGCGCTACGACAGTGACTAGCGCAACGGCCTTGGAAGTTCCATATTATTACTCTTACTTAGAAAAAAGAACATACGCCCCTGATTTCCATACGAGATAGAAAGAAATACCAAAATAAACCGTCCATAAAACACACAATTACTAAAGGCAAAATTTAAATAAAAACTATAAAAAAACTAATAGTTTGGCCTATTATCAAAATGATCTAGGAATTACCACATTAATAAAACAAGAACATGCACCATTGATTTGTAATTTCCAAGCGAGATAGAAAGAAATACCAAAATAAACCGTCCATATAGGCAAAATAAAAATTAATTAGTTTGGCCTCCAAATAAATTGGAAGAAAAATATCTAAATAAAAGTATATATAAATTAGAATTAGTAATTAACTAAATTCAAATTGAAATTACAAGTTTGATTTCAAATGTATTACTACAGGGAAAGTATAAAAAATCATTTATTTTACTTTGAAAGGCTAAAACCTACCACATTGATTCTACAGATCAAGATGTAATGTTCTCTGGCAAAAGGTTTAGGAAAATAAATAAATAAATCCAATATAGATAAACACAAGTATAGAAAAAATAAAATACGTAGAATTCAATCAGTGTGTTACAACTAGATTTTCCATGGTGACAAAAAATAAGAAACAGATATGGAGGATACATGTATGTACTAGACCTATCCAAGCCCAACATTAATTTTGAGTTGTAATATAGGTAGATGTTTAATAAGAATACACACATATAACACCTTCTCGACAGTTTCACGACCACAAGGCTCAGTTGGCGTGTACGAGTAAGAACGTACACATGAATGACTTGTACTTGGTGGATAGGTCCAACCATAGGCTTAGCTCGTGTGCAGTTGCTATATGTGATTTTTGTAATTGAAGTACCCGCACACACAACACCACTATGACAACAGCCAACAGTGACACTCCAGCAAAACAGAGCACTGCCCTAATAAGTAACCTGTGCGAAGGGATGGTTCTGGGTCTTCAATTTGTCGATTCGAATGCTTTGAGCTGAAGTACTGAAAAGCCAGGCTGAAAAATATTATTCGCTGATTTGTTGTGAGAGAACAACGTTGTAACATGACTGATAAAGACAGACTGATAAGTTCAAGCGAACAAGGCAATATTTGTGCAGTCTAACAAGAGCGTACAAACAGACTATAATCGAATTTGATGGACGGGTTTAATTTCACAAGCACAAGGTTCATTTCGTGTGAAAATGTTGTGATGTTTGTGATTGAAGAAAAAAGGGTAACTTCGCTAGCAGATATGAGCTGCTGATCGAGCTCTGGTTGTGTGAGTGTGGCTGAGTGAAACATGCAGCGGTCTGTATAATTGAACGAAAAAAAAACCTTGGCCAGTGCGTAACTACTAACTAGATATGGGCTACTCGCCGGCCGGCAGCGCAGCTCAGCAGGTGTTTTTTTTTTCAGTGGTCACCTATGGCCTTCATTCCCCCAACGGGTCCAAGAACGCACACTCCCCATATATCCTGGATTCATGTCTACAAACCAAAACTTTGTCTGCACACCTGGCACCTGGCTAACGATCTTAGAGCGAAGAAGCCCTTAATAACTAACTCGAGATGAATCAAGGGCTCTGTATTACTACATAATAGAGCGAAGAAGCTAGGTTAAACAAACATAGAGCACGGGATTAGTTGGCCTAAAAATCGCACCCTGTTTGACATTAGTATTTCTCATTCATACTCCCCATGTCTCATAACAGAAGACTTTATATGATTCAAATTTTGTCTCAAAATACTTGACCTTCTCATTTTCAAATACACCTTTCTTTTTTAGTCTTTTTCTAATACACCTTTCTCTTTTTCCACTACGTCTCTTCTTTTGCTTCTCTCTCTCACCTTCTCATTTTGTGTATTATATTTTTCTCTTTTCTTTCGATAATGCTATCATTAAGACGTCCGGAAGGCTGAACGCCTTGCTCCACTCGCGCTGCTCGCCTAAAAAAACGAATCCCCACGGAAAGCTCGTCTCCCCCATTCTGTGCTCGTGCATCGTGGCTTCTCGGCGCCATGCGGCCATCTGACCGTCCCAATCCGCCGCGCTTCCACCTCCATCCTATGCCGCCGCCCACTCCGACATGCTACCACGCCTGCCATCCCACGCGGCACCTCCGTCTCCTGCGGAGAGGAGGAATCCTCCGCATGAGGTACGCTGCCAGCCGCACCACGGACTGCAGCTGCCACCGGACCCAGTCACCGGCGCCTCGCCCTCCGCCTCCAAGCTCCATGCTCGTGCTCGGCGAGTGCAGTGGCGCCTCCGTCCTTCGCCACGCTCAGGCTCGGCGGCCAGGAGAGGGGGCGTCGTTGGCCAGGCCCAGGCCAGGCATAGGCGCAACTGGCTGTTGCCAGGCCACGCAACCATCCTCGACTACCGGTTAACCGGAACCGACCGTCCCCCACTTTGCGCTGTGTCGTACGAAGAAGAGTGAAAAACATATGTTACAAATGTCTATTTCAAGTGTTTCAAATGTTTTAGAGGTATGTTGCAAGTGTTTTATACGGATATTGCAAAAGTAGACCGGGATGTTGCACATGTTGCAATGGTTGTACATGTATGTTGCAAGCTCATATTCTCAATCTTTCATATGTTTTTTATGTATGTTACAAGTGTGTTTATTTGGATGTTGCGTATGTTTTTACACATATGATGCAAGTGTTTGATCTGGATGTTGCGTATGTTTACAATAGTTTCAAGTGTTTTTTCAGGTATTTTTGCAAGTGAGTTTTAGACGCATGTTTCAAATGTTTGTTTTCAGTCCTACGTTGCACTTGTTGCACCTGGATGTTTCAAAACTAAATCGAGCGTTGCATCTCCCTTCTCACCTTTCTGTTGTCTCCCCTCGGTGTCAGGCACAGGGCGGGCCCCACATGCTTGTGGGCGGGCGTAGTAGGCGAGACGTGGGCAGGCAAGCGCAGATGTTCGGGCGGCAGGGGCTAGCGTCCGGATGTCGAGGCGCTAGGCACGCCCCTTTCTTTAGTTCTTGTGCCCAAACCTATAAGATCTTCTGTTGTGAAACAGATGGAGTACCAAGTTAGCACAGAGTTCAACTAAAGTACATTTCACTGAACATTTGATCGGACTAGTTGCTATTGCATTGCTGCGGCGGTCAACATTAACATTGCCTAACTGAAGCATGTCTTGGGAGTTGGGAACAGACGCAGGATGGGAGTTGGCGACGCACGCATGGTCTGCCTCTGTCCGTTTTGCTCCCCACGTCCCCCGATCCGCTTCCTCCCCCGACGGCGCCACGAGCTATCAGCTCGGGGAGCTAGCGCTCACATTGAATTTTTTTTTTCTTGCAGAGCGCAGCGCAGCCAGCAGCACCCGCATGTGCCTGGCGTACATGCCAGCGATTAAAGAAGCTGATAAAATTGGCTAGCTGGGCTCGAGGGATCTCATCGTCTGTCCTCTCCACCCACCTGGTAGTCACTGCTGTCAGCACCTGCCGGCAGCTAGCGGCAAACCTGATCCGGCCATCATCTTCCCCTTCAGCAAAGCATATCGTTCCAAATCTCCAACGGTGGGCCATCATCGATCCTTTCATTTCCAAGACTACTCCTTTGTAAGGACTCCGTTACCCATTACCCATACCTTCTATGGGGTGAATCTTGTGCTTAGTTTCGAGAGTGTTTCAGAGCTTTATTTGCTGAGCTCTTGCCTCGATCTATTCCCCCATCTGAGAGAGAGCTTGGCCACTTGGCAGTATCATGCAATTTCAACGCTCCATGGCTAAATGCCAACCAATGACAAAGCTTGGACCGGACCCTGGACTCTTGGAGGTAGAGAAGGTGGGTGTTTGGGTTTGTGCCTTGAGGAGCATTGGACCACGGGTGCCGCTACAAGGCATGCGTAAAGGACAGCGTGCTGTACAACAGTACAAGACGTTGGGAACCTGCGGGCTTTGATCGTGCTCCAAAATGCTGTGGACCATAGTCCATTGTGTGATGCAGGTTTACACAAATAACGACAAGAAATAAAGTCGCAAGGAGGAATAAGGGTGATTTCCTTTTTTGCTTTTATAATATATATAAACTAGCAAGGTAATCCGTGTATAAACTGTAAAGTGCTCGGCTAATGTATCGTCGTTTGTTTTTTTATGCAATTTAGCTTACACTCTTCTCACCTATTTTTACTCTCACGTCTTACTCTATACTTCTATAGTCATTGGCTTCATTAGCGTTTATTGTCATAAGAAGTAATTGTGTCCACCATAAATGATCTGCGCGCCCTACATTTTTTGTTTATTGGTTGATTAACGCTATAACCTAGAGAGAGATATATCCCAAACTTGATACAGTAGTTCATATCCTTTCATACAATTCGCTCCAACATCCTGCTTTTCATATCCATTGACGTTCTCTTTCAGTGGCAAATGACAAAGTTTTACTATTACCTCTATAGATAAACCTTACTTAGTTGCTTAGTTAAAGTTATCAATTCTTATCTTTTGAATTTTTCTAGGTTTATTTTTAACTCTAATATTGAATTATATTTATTTTTCCTATTACATTTGGCATAAAAAGATAATTTTTTGAGTCTCCTTTTATTCCAAGACGATAATGCAGTCACGTAGCAAACATTAAGCAGCTATTGTTGAAAGTTACATGTTTTGGTAACTAGAAGATACCCTGCGCGTTACTGCAGGGTATTGCGAAGAATTTTGAATGAAATTGAGTGGAGATGATATATGTGGATAGCTTGCAATTAAAATATTAGAAGTTAGTGGGATGACATGGCTATTAGTGGGAGATGATGTGGATAGTTAGTGGGGGATGATGTGAATGGCTTGCATTTTGAGATAGACTTCAAGTGAATTAACTTTATAAGAGATATATAGCTATAGATATAGTGAATTAACTTTATAAGAGATATATAGATAGAGATAGAGATATATATAGAGAATTAGTGAATTAACTTTATAAGAGATATATAGATATAGATATAGATATAGATATAGATATAGATATAGAATTAATATATGAGTATTTCTAGGATCATTTTTGTGTAATAATGGTATATATCATATATGAATGATTCGTTACAATAGTTGCCAACTTTAATCATAAATTAACAAAGTAGTGGATGGATGAATAAAGATCGATGAAAGACTTCGGTATACATCTGGAGTGTACCTTAGGTCAATGTGTGATCTGGATAGAGAACTCTAGCGGTAGATATCTCTTCCATTCAAAAAAAATCAAGCTTTTAGATATCTCTTATCGTATAGATATATGAATATTATAAGATAATACTACACACAAACTTTAACTTCTTGCATGAAAATAAAGTAAAATGGAGGATATCTAAAAGACTCACATCATAAAGAGAATAAAGTAGTTTTTGTATGGAGCTGATATTTACAACTAGAATTCTTTCCGGATCATGGTGACCATTCAGATGTATACCGAAACCTACTACTCTCCTCTCAAAATATAAGATACACACATGTTCTAAAATTTAAACTTCATAGATCAGTAATTATTCTAATCGCCAGAGAAGTTTGTGCTACAAAAATACATTAGATTTGTATTTATAAAGATTAAACTTTTGCTGCCACGGACGATATACTATAAGAGAAACTAGCGATCAACGCATGACTTTGGAGACTGCACCAAATCAAATCATACTTTATATTTTAGGACAAATGGAGTACATGGAATACTCTACACTATATGGCCTCTATGTGAGTTATGCATTTAACTGTCCATTGTTACAAGTTTCATCCTTAGGTTGAGCCGTTGTAAGCACGATACCATGGTTTGGACCATGAGGCATAAACAACTATGAGAAATTAATCATTTCTTCTACCACTGTATGATGTGAACAACAAGTTCTCCGAAAAACTTCAAGAGAGAAGAGGTTACATGACCTTGACAACAATGACTTGTATATGGGAACATTAAGCAATGTAAAAACATGCACTCTCAAACAAAATCACCGTTTGTGCTGTATTTTGTATACCCCTTCATTATACATGGCAAGAAGATGGTGGTTTTGTTGATATAAGTTGGTAAATTTGATGGAGACCAACATTGTGAATCATAAAAACTAACATATTTGTTATTAGCAAACCACCGATCATCACATGTCTATTCATCTAAGCATTAAAAGATACCACCATAACTAAGGTACATCAAACATCCTAAGGCAATAAGACTAATAAAAAGACTAATATAGGGTGGGGAATTGTAATAAAGGAATAACAATAAGGATAAGGCGGGAAATGACATGGAAATAACGGTAGCCTCGGTAACGGACAACTCTGTGTTGTCTGTGCAAACAAAGGTAAAGATTTGGTCTCGATTGATATTGCCAAATATGGAATGAAAGAATAGTAACGGAAAAGCATAGAATCTAATTGGTGCGTTATCACCGTGTACTTTTGGTATTCTTCTTCAACAAGCAAAACTAAAAAAAATCGAAGTGTGACCTAAAAAGAGAGATCATAGAATCTAATAGATGTGTTATCACCGACTACTTTTGGAATTCTTCTTCCACACACGCACAATTAAAAACCGAAGTGTGTAAGGAAATGCATGTGGATTTGAGTAGTTGGTTCAATGTGATGTGCCCTAGCTGATGATGTATCTTAATCATTTTAAAGACAACTCTTGTATAATCATTTTAAAGATAACTCTTGTAATGCTTAAAGCCAAACTAGAGAAACACTAGAAACTCCTCTATAGATTTAGCTAATTGAGTTTTCTTGAGAACCTTTACCAAGTTTAAAGTTGCTTTTCAACCTTGGGGTGGTCGATGAACTTGTAGCAAATTACGGGCAATGCCACTGGCGGTGCCTTCTAGGAGACTACTAGGCCCTTGAGAGGCATAACAGGTGGCAACCTTTCACGGTTCCACTTCCCGCAGACCCAATCGGATGATCCGAGCCGCCCATTAGAGATCGACGGTCAGGCTTGGGCTCCTATCTCCAATTTCAGTTTCAGGAGAAAGGATATGCCCCACACGTCATTGCAGCCAAAAACCAAAGCCGGTGCAGACCAACGACTCGGCAGAAGTCAGAAGCGAGCGAGCGGCACACTGCTCGCGCGGCAGCCAGTCCCCCCAGCCCACCACCACTTCTCCCCGTGCGCGCGCGCGTGAGGCGCTGCTCCTTTTCTTTGCATGTGAAGGGGTGAGAGAGGGGGGACAGAGTGGGAGAAGGGGAGCAATGCCGATCGTGTCCGAGTGCGGGCGGCGGGGCGGCGGCGGCGGCGGCAGCGGCAGCTCCAGCTTCGGCCGCCGGGGCCAATGCAGCGCGCCGGCGGCAAGCTACGGGTCGTTGTCGTCAGCGCGGCGGGGAAGTGACAGCAGGGCGGGGGTGCTGCAGTGTGGTGAGGTAGAGAGTGATGAGGAGGTGCAGAGCTCGTACAAAGGACCCTTCGACACCATGGACGCGCTCCAGGACGCACTGCCAAACAAAAGGTCAGCCCAATCCGCCAAAGCTCGCGCCTTTGTCAATCTTGTTCCGGTAATCCGTAATCGTTCTGGATTTGATTTATTATGGATTTTGAGGTGGATTATGTTGGCCTTTACCACTTCTTGTGCCATACGGTGCACTGCAGATAGCAGGGGGCATGTACTCTCTCCCTTTAGAGTGTTGTATGGAGTGATGTAGGTGTAAAAATTGTTTTTTTTTCGATTCTGTACTCTGTAGTGTGCGTCGCTGGAGGGTGCCGAGGGGTTTTGTTTGACTCGAACAGTGCAGTGGAATTTGTTTTGGTTGTGAAATTTTGTGGCATTTTGGGGTGTATCTGAAGTAATCTGTTGTCGAAGTGTTCTGTCAAAAAATCTGGGGATTTCTCTGGTGATCATCCCGTGCAAAGTGGTGGGGGCACTTGGTCTGGATCCTTTTGGTGGCTGCAATGTGCATACCAGCATAAGCGTCGTAGAGGAACTGCGACTCATGATTGTCTTAAAAGTTTATTTCTTGATCGCTCTGGTTGGTGGGTGCTATGGTACAGAGGCTGGACAAGGACAGTAGTGGATTTAGTATGTTTGGCTGGCTGCTCAATTGCATCTGACATAGGGGGGCCGCTTGTGGTGCTTTCATTTCTTAGTATATGCCTATGGGTGCCAGTGCCATAAAGATTTCAGACAATTTGTTGGGAAGAGATTGGAGTTTTGTTTAGAGCTGGTTATGGTTCTTCCATGTAAATTATGAGTAAATGTTTTATGTGAAATGTTACCATTTTCACTGAAGCCTTGCTCTTGGGTCTTGGCCATGCCTTTTGCTTGTGACAGTTTAGTTCCAGTGTGGGGCTCCTTGCAAATATTCATAGGATATATTTGTATGATTTTGTCAAAGTTCATGTCAGCCTGAACATATGCAGATAAAATATTTTCTGTTGACATACTTCAACCTTTGTGGTTTCTGATTTATTAGTAGTATAGGATAGATATGTCAAGAACCGAAAGGTCTTGAGTTAATGTTCAATTATGATGAAGTTGGTTAGGATTGCTTAAGATTGATAGTAAAATGGATATTGAAGTTAAAAGGATTTTGACGTTCCATTCTTGATACTTCACCACTAGCTGGTCCCAGCTAATTTAGACAGTAATAAGCAATAGTAACCTTTGAAACACTGTGCACTCTTTTAAACATTTGTCCAGGAGGTAATTATTTTTAGAAGTAGCAGCTTTTTTATTGATATGTTTGCACAATACATAGAATTATATATTCATATATAAGGAATTCATCATGTTATATTAACTAAGTTTTTTCATTTTAAAATTATGGCCAAGAGTGTACCTGATTGGGTTCTCATGTTCTCCACAGTAACAGAAAATTATGGCTGAGCTTTGGTTTCTGTTTGCTGTGTGTTTCTTGAATCTTTATTGAGCATTTTCATGTACATATGGTTTGATATGGTGCAGTTCTACCTAGTTGTTTTCTCAGTATTGTTCGCTGATTTGTTGTGAGAGGAAAACACTGTACCATGGCTGATAAGTTCAAGCGAACAGGCTGATTATCTCTGTAGTCTGCAGTAACCGGGAGACACCTTCCACATGCAACAACAACAACAACATAGTCTTTTGTCCTAAGCAAGTTGTGGTAGGCTAGAGATGAAACCCAAAAGAGACGAGAAACAGGGAGACACATAAAGGGACATAAAGGGCACAAGAGAAAAAGAGGTCACGGTTCAGGCATGTTGATTGCCAATCTTCAAGCGCTTCTGTCCATAGCTAAATCCTTAGGGATATTCCACTCCTTAAGATCTCTCTTAACGGACTCGTTCCAAGTTAGTTTAGGTCGACCTCTGCCGCTCTTTACATTATCGGCCCGCTTTAGAACTCCACTACGCACCGGCGCATCAGGAGGCCTCCGTTGGACATGTCCAAACCATCTCAACCGATGTTGAATCAATTTCTCCTCAATTGGCGCCACCCCAACCCTATCCCGAATATCGTCGTTCCGGACTCTATCCCTCCTTGTGTGCCCACAACACCAACGCAACATACGCATCTCTGCTACACTCAATTGCTGGACATGTCGCCTTTTTGTAGGCCAACACTCAGCACCGTATAACATCGCCGGACGAATCGCCGTCCTATAGAACTTACCTTTCAGCTTCTGAGGCACCCTTTTGTCACAGAGGACGCCAGAAGCTTGACGCCATTTCAACCAGCCGGCTGAAATTCTATGCCTGATATCTTCATCAATGTCTCCGTCCTTTTGTAGCATCGACCCTAAATACCGAAAAGTATCATTCTTGGCTACCACTTGCCCATCGAGGCTAACGTCTCCCTCCTCATGCCTAGTCGCGCTGAAATCGCACCTCATGTACTCGGTCTTAGTCCTACTAAGTCTGAACTCTTTCGACTCTAACGTGTGCCTCCATAGTTCTAACTTCCTATTAACCCCTGCCCTACTGTCGTCAACTAGCACCACATCATCAGCAAAGAGCATACACCAAGGGATATCACCTTGTATGTCCCTTGTGACCTCATCCATCACCAAAGCAAATAAATAAGGGCTCAAAGCTGACCCCTGATGCAGTCCTATTTTAATTGGAAAGTCACTGGTGTCGCCATCACATGTTCGGACAAACGTCACCACATCCCTGTATATATCCTTGATAAGGGTAACGTACTTAGTTGGGACTTTGTGCTTTTCCAAGGCCCACCACATGACATTTCTCGGTACTTTGTCATATGCCTTCTCGAGGTCAATAAAGACCATGTGCAAGTCCTTCTTCTGCTCCCTATATCTCTCCATCAATTGTCGTAACAATAATGAGCTTCTTTGAACATTTTCAAGGATAACTGCAGCTTGCACGCCTTCCTTGCAATTTTGCTTTTAGTAGGCTGTTGTGTATATGACCATGTTAAGAGTGCCATTGACAGGTCTTATGCAATGTTTATATATAGAGCGAAGTGAATTGTTATTCCTGCTAAAAGCTGATGAGAAGGTTTAAAGTTTTTAGTGTTTAATAGGATAAGATAGTCGCCACTCAGCAGTATCGTGACCATGTAGCCTCTTGAATTGATGTGCGAAGCTAAGTGCCAAAAGTTGTAATGGTATAGAACGCTCATTTGGTTATAAGTGATAACATTCTTTTCCCAAGTGTGTTTAAACACAACTCTTTTTTATTTAGCATGTATTTAATAATATGGGCACATGATCAAAGGGGCATAACTCACATGCATTTGTTAGCTAGCTTTCAGAGTACAATTTATATTCTTGTCGCTACTCGTGCACCTGCTATCTTTAAATATTTCGTTCTCACAAACTCACTGGAAATTGTTTGTCTCTGTTCAGTGCTAGATCCTAGATAATTTACAAGTACATATACTTCTTCAGTTGTTCTAACCAATTTGAATTCTTACCTACAATAGGAAAGGAGCATTCAAATTCTACAATGGCAAAACGAATTCTGTGGCAGATGCTGCTCAACCGGCAAAAGGCATTGCTAATCCTGTGAATCCATCCCCTAAGAAGCGCAAGGGTTTTCTTCCATTCGGTTTCAGCTGGACCAAGCCTTGGAGCAAAGGGTCAAGGAGCAGACGTGGTGCAACCAGCAGTTCAAAGAACTTCAGGAAGACGCTGTCTGCAGCTCTTACAGGAAGTGCTCAAGGCAACAGTAGCGGTGGTGGCAATGAGCAGCAGGACTGCCAAGAACCTGCTCGCCACTGCCTGCGTCTGCATAGGAGGCCCAACATACCTGCCGTCTCTGCTTCCCCACCTGGACCTGGTGCCCTTCGGTCTCAGGCTCAGCTGATCTCAGTGCAGATGCGGTCGGTCTCAGTAGGTGTGGAGGACGTGGCGGAGTCCACCGCCTCAGTGCAGAAGCGCAGGAAGAGCTTGCAGTAGCGACAGTTTCGTCTGTCCAGTTGTTCCACCCACTGGTGCCCGCTTTTAGACGGCGGAATCCAGTTGCCGGTGCTCCCAGATTCAGTGCGATGGATGCTTTGTAATGTTAAGGTTGAAGCTGGAATTGTGTATAGTAGTGCTAACTTTTAAGTTTCTTACCCTTTATATATTATACATATATAAAACAATGGACTAATAATAGATATGCTGAACTTGGGAAAGTGATGCGTGATCTTATAGTTAGAGTACTTGCGTTGCTTGTTCTGATTGCTTTATCCGATGTTATTCTTGGGGTTATGCTCCTGGCGGTTGGTTGATTCAGCCGTATGCAGGAATTGCAGAGCCTGAGCTTGGTACATCCTGTTACTTAGGGAGCAACCCATTTAGAATGGTCTATTAGTGTTGCTATTTCGTCGTCACCAACCATTCCGAAGTCTGAACCTCTGTTCCCCTTAGAAAAAAAAAGTCAGAGCCTGTCCAACTTCGGAATGGATGGACAAGCTCTAGTTGTAAGGGAGTGGCCGCTGCTAGTCAGGATTCTAACATACGATGTCAAGGAGGATGGCAAGCGTGACGAGGAGGTTGGGATCTGTGGTTGTCACCATCAAAAGAAATATCGGAATGGTGATGGTTTGCAACACACCATATTTAGGGTGAAAGTGGGGTTTTCTTTCGAGGCTACTAAAATTAATTGGCACTGGAGTTGGAGTTGTGAAAGACAGTCCACCGAGCATTAAAAAAATACAAAAGTGGCAGTTTTTTAATAAGTCATTTTGACTCTTCTAGATGTAGGCACCTAGCAAAAGCTATGGACTTTGTTCAATTAAAAATCCTATACTCTTATAAAGCAAAATCTCACTAGCAATTTTTCTTGACATGTAAGGTGTCCACCTCAGCAGTCCATTATCACTTGCATGCATGGTGTCCACCTCAGCAGTCCACTATCACTTGCAATTAAAGTTCATCGAGGCACATCATCCACTAACATACATTTAGTTGTCCACATCAGCGTGCCACGCTATCCACTAACATTAGTTTATAATAGTTAATCTCTTCCTAAGAATTATACCAATAGTTAAATTTTATTTCAAATCAGTAGTTCCCGCAACAACGCACGGGGTGTTCTTCTAGTAAAAGCAAAAGCTATGTACCCAAAAAAAAACCCCAAAACAACTTATAATTTAGAGTGGGAGTAATTTAGGATGCGATAGGTATTTAGCTAGAGATGCTTAAACGCAAAGGTGTGTGATCTTATAATTAGGTTGTATACTTGTATTCGCACGTGTATTTAAGTTGTTCCGTCCACTACAAAAATATACTACATGTATCTAAACTGTATGTTGTACATTTGATGGCATTTGTTTTTTTCCTTGAACTTGAAAGTCAAACATATCTTGACAATCTTTGGTACACAATGTGTCTCATCATTGAACTATTGCTGCTTTAACCTGGACAAAAGAAAACATTAAACCCAATGGTCCATGACACGCTCATGTTATTGAAAGAGACGCAAAACAACAACAAACAAAGCCCAGGCATACAACAGTATAGGCCTGAAATACGGAAATGATAGATTATACGATTAAGTTACAAAAGGTGAAAGCATTTCCATGCACCTATATTTTTTAACATGGAACGGATAGATGACTTAGGATGCTTCAAACCATAGAAGTGGTGGTTGCCAAGAAAAAAATGTATTTGTGTCCTTGAGCAACCTAAGAGATTATATGCTCACGGCTCAAGAAAGCCAAATTGGTTTAGTGCTTGGCTTAACTCACATCGATCAAGTAAAATTCCATTGGGTGGCTAAGGAAAACAACTGAAGACTGCAAATGCATGTCGCCAAATTTCCAAGGAGAATATTTGCTAAATATATTAATAAAAAATAAAACGTTAAACATGCCAATACCAGAGTTAAATCATATCATATTGTAAGTTTATTGTATGTTGGGAAAGTACCATCAATATTTCCAGGTACTTTTATTTTTTAATTTACTGGTCATTTAATTGAGAAAGATTATTTATAAAATTTAAAATTTATTCTTTAGGGTGTAGTGGTAATTTGCTATTTGCTCTCTCTCTCTCTACCTTGAATCGAACTGGGAGCAGAGATTTGTCTTTGTATAGCTAGTGATCAAGGTATTCAAAAGTGCTACTAAGGACCTGACCCTACATTGATATCTAATACTTTAAAACTACTTGGTTTTCTTCATCATTGATAACCAGTGTAATAAACTGATGAAAATGTAGGGATGGACGGGGTCATCACATGAAGCTTGTAAAGTTGGGTGTGGCCAGAAGGTGGACGCGATGCCAGCATGTGTTCAGAATCCCTTAGGGGTGTTTTGTTCGTGGAATGAGATAATCCGCCGTCACCTCACTCTTTGTTTTTTTTGTTTGGTTTGCGAAATAGAATGAGTTGATCTGTAATACGCGTGGCAGGGAGGGTGGTCGGCGGCGTGGTAGAGGGAGGCGACGGCTGGTGGAGGGCGGCGGCTAGGGTTTGGGGGAGGGGCGGCGGCGCTGGCACAGGGGAGGAGAGAGGTGGCGGCGGCAAGAGAGAGAGAGAGAGGAGGGAGAGGAATAAGGTCTTTCGGCTATTTTCTTATTGATTGCAACGGTTACATGTCCCCTTGTATTTATAGTCCTGAAAGACTTGGCCCCTAAGCAATCTTAGGAGATCCTTATAGTAATTGGATTCCCCTTTCCTAACAATCTCAATCCTTTCCAAGTCTACTAGAACTCAACTAAGGTAACTAGATAGCAATTCGATGACGTGGCGATGACGGCGGTGGCGGCGGCCACGGCGCGAGCCCCCTCCCCCTCAGGTGCGGCCCATCTAGGGCACGGGGTCGGGGGCGCCCGGTGCCTCCTCCTCTTGGGCCTTAGTTAGCCCGTTTATTCCGCCAAGGGGCCTCGTTGGATGTGTGACATGATCCATCATCACCTTATTCCTCACAAGATAATAATCAGTGCTAGTATAAGGAATGAAATCATTCTATTAAATTTGAAGGATGGACTTATAATCCATTACCTCATCTATAGTCGGTTGTGATTCTCAGACCAAATAATGGAGACCAAACACTCCATTAGCTATTTAAGGGATTTCTTGCTTTTGGTATCGTTGTGCCTCAAACAACTCTTTCCACTATCAGAAGAAATGTCAACATTCTCAATGCCCCTGACCACCAGACAAGGCGTATTCAACAACATTGACTTAAACAACTCAGTAGCGATGAATTCAAAATAGTGTTAGATAAGGTAAGTAGAACACATTGAGTTAGTAAACGCTGAGTTAGGAAGTCCATGTAAGTTGTCTAGGTTTGACAACACTCTTGTCTTCATTTAGCATGTTTTCTATTTTGCATGGTTACGATTACCATAAATTCTTGTACAAGAACGAATACCATATATAAAATGTTTACAAGTATGTACTGTTAGACTTGTAGGATCATGAGCTCTAGATCTAGGACACAAGAACATGAAGAACAAATGTTGAACATGCCTTCATTCGGTGAGTTAGCCATAGGCTCGCTAAAGTTCACTGAAGTTCCAGTGCCTTCTTGATGCAGGCGAGATCTGCTTGATGTGGAGCTAGGAGCCTAGGAGTGCCTTCCCAGTGCTTCAAAAGCTGCCTAATCAATGGGTAACCTTAAGATGGGTCGATAGATCCATGGAAGGACCTCTCCTTTTATAGTGCTATTGCACACTAGGGGACTCACCCTTAGGTCGATTGAGCATTCTTTAGGTCAGTTTTGGGCCCCTGATCAAGGTGCAAACCACCTACTCTTGACTTCTACCTTGGTGTTTTCACACCTTAGTCAAAAGTCAATTTCTTCATTGAGTGTTCACATTCAACTCATGATCAAACCAACATTCTCCCCCTTGATCATAAGGCTAAATATCATAAGCTTGTTTCTCAGCAAAATAGTATACTAAGACAAAAGGATTATCATGGTCAATTATGGTACTGCTGAACCCAATTACTATAGTATATCACCTTATTTCAAAATGAAACTTTTTTTTAACTTAGGAGCTCCCTAAACTTATCTTATTATACTCATTTAAAACTTATGAGTCCATTTATTGAGGGAATGTATATAGACAATAGATTACAACAATCAATTAAGTACTGTTGAACCAACTGACTACAATATTCCATTCCTTCTTAAAATAGACCCTTCTTAAGCTTATGGGGAGATGATGCCATAAAGTCCCAAAGTGTAGTTTGTTCTCACATACCCTTATGTGCGTGCTTTTGAAAAGAGAAAACAAACATGTTTCCAGAATCATAACATGTCCCTGAAAATAGGATGCTTCTTTTTGTCGACAATAATAGAAGGAAAGCCTCTTAAATTGAACATGATGCTCAACACTCGTACTTTAGCACTTATTGCTCATATACTGAGTACCAAGAATTTAAACGTATTTCATCAAGGCCTTGAACATATCATGTTTGATTTTGGAATGAATCTTTCACAATTTCTTATGTCTAGGAGTACCACTTAACATGTTACTCGAATAACTGTGCTCTTACGTAATTAGTTCTGGGGTGAATTTCTTTAAAGAAAATCTTTGTAACACCCCAGGTGTTAAGCACTTAATAAAACTTGATATCATCATCAAACATAATCATCATGCATTGTGATCAACATGTTGTAGTTGCACTGAATAAAATTAAAACTTGTTACATATGCATAGTTATATGTGTGTTGTGCTTGAGAACCAAAAATCTCACCTAAGGTACTTTGAGGCCTTATATTTTTGGAAATTAACTCAATACTTGGAAATGTGCCTTAATAAACTTTGAAGTACAAAGTTTGTACTTTGTAATAGTAGCAAGGTTGGGTCCTGGTTTCGAGTTAAATTTGTTTAAACTTGAACCCAAAGATTGAATTCCAAGTTGATTTTCAACAGTTTAGCTATTTTGGCTGTCCTGGAAAAACAGGAAGCAAATTCAATTTTGGGTGAATTATTAAATGAATTTTCATAAATAAAATTTGTGAAACTTTGGCACTATTTCAAAATATAAAGTTTGTACTTTGAAGTTGTGCTTTTGTTTGTGCTCATTAAATAGTTTTTAACCTTTAATTAATTTCTTAAAAGTGCTTAAGTGAAACTGTGTTTCAAAATTTGAAACAGAACTCAGTTTTCAGTTTGAGTTTTCAAACTTTGGAGCTTTTGATTTCAAAAACTTTTGATCATTTGCTATTACTCCTTAAAGCAAAGTGGAGAGCAATGATCAAGAACAACTATTGCTAAAACCGTTTTTGACGTTGTTTAGTGAAATCGCAAGAACGAGCGCGATCTTCAGGCCGGTTTCAGTCGGCCTGAATGGCGTCGGTGAGCAGCTGCCACGCAGCTGCTTCGCCGTCGGTGGCCACCATGCCGGGTGTCGCCGAGCCACCATGGCTGCGGGCGAGCTCGAGCCGAGCCCTAATCTGCACAACCGATGCCCTGAGCATGTGGGCAAGGTAGAGTGGAGTGTGTAGGTGTCGTCCTCTTCCCCAGTGAACTCGTCGTCGATGAGAACCCGTTGTTGACCGCCGCCTAGGTGCGCTATGCACGCGGGTGCACTGTGCCAACTGTCGTTGATCGGGCCCCACTTGTCAGTGAAGGTGGCTAGGTCAGGGCGCGTGAAAAAGAGTTTTCTGTCCTTTAATGTTTTTAGGAAATGTTTTAATCTGTGCTAATTTTGTAAAATTCATAACTAAATGTAGAAAAATACTAAAAATGTTAAACTTGTTTTGTTAGTTTCCATGTGATGTGCTCTACATGATAAAAATATATGTTGGCCATAAACAATACTTTTTGTATGGTGAAAAATGCAAAAATGAATTAAATGTTAATCTGATGTTTATTTTCTGTAGCCAAAAATATACATCCTAAAATCACGAAACTTTTTGTGGATATTAATCATGCTGTAATAGTTCCTCACAAAAATTATGGCTCTGTTTTGATGATGTTAACTTGTTCAATTGAATTAATCATGTTTCATGCCTTTTTAATGCTTGATAAATAATTAAATGGCATAATAAAACGTGTTTATAGTTTTTTATGTTCTCTGAGATGTTCATGATATTTTAAAAATGTAAAACCTTGCTGTTATGTAATGAATGTTGCTTTCCTCTTAATAAAAAAATAACAACTTGCTTTCTAGATTAATTAGTTAATCCTATTAACGGAAAACTTGAGTAATTAATAAAAGTTGGTTTTGTTGGCTTACAACTGTTCTATAAAGGAAAGTTGTACTCAAGAATGTTAACTTTGTTATGTTCATCCAAGCACTTGAATGTATCTCATCATGCATCATGTTTATAGCATTTCACCATGTTAAGCATGCATCTATATTTTACATGTAGTAAACAAGTGTGAGGAGATCTTTGTTGAGCAAGCTCCTGAGGAAGGTTTTCACTGAGTCAAGGTTGTTTTAATATATGTGGTGCTTCTGAGGAGTTCAACGTTCCTGTTGTTACAGGAAAGCCCCGGAGCATAACCCATTCCTTGTGTTTTCAAAAGGTTATTACACTTTAAGTCTTGTGAGATGTGCATTAAATGAAATAGGAGTTGAATGTAGAACCACTTGCTGCATGCTTACCTTGTCCTTGCTATACCTTCCCTTGAAATCCCTTTTGTAGTGGTTATAAGCTAGTTGATGCTTAGCCCTGCTTAGCTATTATAGTTGCATGATGAGTTCATCATTCGAGATGGTTCTTTACTCAGGAAATGTCCTGAGGGGTGATGGCCACATCATTTGACCTGGTACCTCTTTCAGGTACATGTTGACAAAGATGGAATTTGAAATATATTTAATATGAGACCGGGTGGAACATGATGTTTTGATAAGTGTTGTTGGGCAGACAGGTCCACCTGGTCATGCTTGTTCCGCCTGTAGCGATTGAGGACCGTTCAGTTGTAGGCCTGTGTGTGGTCGAGACTTTGTAGTACTGACCAAATACTCCATTAAGCCTATGTACCTTGGCTATTCCAACCTATGAACGGTACAATGCACATTGGGAGTGGAGAGATGACGAGAGTAGCTTGTACCCATCCTACGAGGCCACCGTCTAGGATGACGTAGGTAGGTGGAGTACTGTGCTCTCAGGTGGTGCGAACCCGGTCATGTTTTGGAGGATCTAAGGGAAAGGTTGATATATGTAGTTTAGGACCTGTATATGTCGTGTGGTTGGGAATACCCAGCTAGGTTATAATCGATTCAAATTGTCATTGCTCCTCGGTTATGGAGACTCGATCCTCGGACCTACATCCTAGTTAATCAATGGAATAATGGTACTTGTGAGAAAGAGATGTGATGCTTAATAAAGTGATTTATTTAGATCAAGTGCAAACTGGATACTGATAATGACTTAATTTTGAGCTAAAATCTTGAAAGTAAGGATCCACAAGTAGTAAGCTTTTCTGCAAAAGTTACTCTTGATTCTTGCTTGAGACCACCTTGTACCCCTTTAAGCTTGCATATTCTTGGAGTCTTTTCTTTTAGCTGGTTAAGTCTTGCTAAGTACAATTCAGTACCCAGGGTTTGTTAACCCCTGTTGCAGGTGAGCCTCAGCAGTTTGTGGACGTTTGTCCATGCTTCATGAAGGTTCTGGAAGAGGGACATTAGCGATAGCGATCTGTGTGTATGTCATTCTTGGGTAGGATGACTCTGTTGTATGATGTTTAATTAAGTTAAACATGCTACCTACTTAGTCTGCTAAGACAAAAACTTATGGCTTGTTGTAATTGATTAAATGTTTTTGTAAATTATGATTTGTAATACTTTCGCACGTTTTACTCTGATGTAATATATTTTGTATCAATGCCCACTGTAACCTTGATCCCGTGGTTGTAAAAGTGGATGATTCGGGGTTCCTCGAGGACACCCAACAGTCCACCTAAGTTGTCCGAGTTACATGCATATTAGTCAGAAGTCTGTGGGACAATGACAAGTGCATGTAAATCAGTATAATTTAGGTGGTTCTGCCACAATCTTTATCCTTTGAATGATATGGATCAGGGACATAAACCCATATCCAAGGTATGTACATGCCACAACTCACTTCGCATCATTAATAGTGCCTTAAGGTATTTGTTGAAGACATTCCACAATATGGCTCCCCGTAAGAGTGAAACTTCTGTAGATATCGTTAATATTTATCACACCTTGCCAACTTACATGTGAGCATGTAATCCCTTAGCATTATGTGTATCATAAAAACTTACTTTATCGCTTTATACCAACATGGCAAAGCATTCTCAAAGATTTTCAGAGGTCGAATCCTAAACTTACAATTTGTCAGATATCCCAGTCTCATCTAAAAGTATAAAGGGCGCATTATAACATAAGCATATGAAGTTTGTGACAATGGTAACACAAGGACTCTTATCACCCTTAATGGGAGTATGTAGAGGTCAAATCCTAAACTTACAATTTGTCAGATATCCCAGTCTCATCTAAAAGTATAAAGGGCGCATTATAACATAAGCATATGAAGTTTGTGACAATGGTAACACAAGGACTCTTATCACCCTTAATGGGAGTATGTAAGATCTTTAAAATAAACTTTACACTCCTTCCTTTGGACTAATTTTGGTTAAAATATATCACCAAAATAAACTCAATGGCCCGGAGAAGATTTTAGGTCATACACAATATCCCTATTGTTTATTGTCAATGAGACATCGTTAATTTTCTTATTAAAACACTTCATAAGTCCAATGCAATCCACCATAGCTTTCCTACTTTTCTTACAAAAGCGGCATTCTCTCGGACTTTCATAAGCTTAAAATTCAGCATTGGAGCCATTTTTCAAACTTGCTCTGCTAGTGTCACACCCAATTTTAAGGATAAAATGGGATGCATAATCTTATGTGCGCCCAGAGATCAATCGCACATATAAGCCCACAAATTACATAAAGTATCATCACGAGTGTTTATTACATCACGAATATTATCATATAGTCTTTACATAAATATAGCGAAAATAAAAGATAACTCTCTTGTGGTAACTCCATAACATAGGGACGTCAACTGGTTGACCACAAGACTAGTAGTCCTCAGGAAAATCGTCATTACCAAAATAATCTGTTACTCATCTAGGATTTTTATCCAAATAATGAAAATAAACAAGTGTAAGTACACATTGTACTCAACAAGTGTAACATGGGGGTTCATGAGGCTCAAAAGGCATGCCACAGGTTTGACTGCATGTAGCTTTTAGTTGTCACAATTTTAACATATGAGTAGCATCAAGTTGTCATAATCCCTTATAAACACATGATCATGTAATATGAATAATGAATAGCAAAAACATAGTCATTAGTGAGCATCTATTCCATAAGGGTCCAAGGCCGTTCGTGACCATGAGCACGGCTATTATAACAGTTTTACACTCTGCAGAGGTTGTACACTTTCACTGTGAGTCATGAATTCTCATATGCCTGGGGTCATGACTCCTCAAAACACTACCAAGGTGAGCAGGTAGAATTCACTATGAAGTCTTTCTAAGGTTCATCTAACATGATAGGGCTGCTAGGTTTCTGTGCCTTGCAAATGTAGGGTTCCCCTTCCCGATGGCACATTCTGTGCAGGCTATACACACAAGGACAGAGGCCACACTACACCCAACCCGAGACACACCCCATTTGTGCCATAAAGGTAATCACTAACAAGCTAGAAAAGGTTCTTTTATATGACTAAAGTCAGAGCCACAGTTGTACTATAAGTCCCGGGTGATCGCTTATAGATAGGTCCTTAAGGAGAGAAACTAGAGCACCAATAAATAGCCCAAGGCTCTAGCCCCCTTTATTAATGTTGCTAAAAAGTCATCTTTTAGTGCTTATTGCATAATCCATTAGTCAAATTACAAGATCACGGTTTATGTTGAGCACTAGTAATAGCTACTGAAAGCCCAAGTTTGGTTTTGGTAATTAATGACACCAAGTTGCTAATGCCATGTGTTAAGTGTTTTGAGTTAGGCATAAGCAACACATGTGATGAAGGTGTACGTGGCAAGGAGTGGTGGCCACAAGATCACAAAGAGATGGTGCATGAAATGATGATCATGGTGGAGATGCACATGAAATGATGGACATGATGATCAAGTGAAGGGAAGGATCTAAGAGCGCAAGGACATGATGATCAAGTGAAGAAGAAGGATCTAAGAGCGCAAGGACATGATGATCAAGTGAAGAAGAAGGATCTAAGAGCGCAAGGCAAAGGTATAACCATAGGGTTTTCCTTTTGCCGGTCTAAGTTGAGTAGAGAAGTGATTGACCGGGTTTAGGATACATAGCCGACTATCAAGAGGGGCAATCACGGTTAGCTCGGGAATCAAGTGCCACTAGATCAATGTCTTGAGCATATGCATTTAGGATCTAGTAAAGAGCTAACATAACGCCTTGGAAAATGTTTGTGAAATGCTAACACACATGCACATGGTGGTGTACACTTGGTGGTGTTAGCACATTTGCAAAGGCGGAGGAGTTTATGCGGTAGAGAGGGGTTTGGGTTCCTCTCTCCCTCCCGCCGAGCTTGCGAGGCGGGATTCGGCGCTTTTTGGAGAAGTGAAATGCCTATTTTCTTTTGCGCCGAAAGTCGGAAAAGAAACGGAGGCGAACGGAGGTCACTGCGTTGACCGGACGCTGCACCGGACGCTGCACCGGACGCGGGTCTGGCTTGACCAGCGCGTCCGGTCAGTTCAACGCAGCGCGGGTGCTAGGGTTTGTGACCGGACGCGGGTCTGGCCTGACCAGCGCGTCCGGTCAGTTCAACTGGGCGTATAAGTTAAGCGCGCGACCGGCCCGTCCGGTGCCTCACGGGACCGGAGCGTCCGGTCAAGTGTCCAGAGAAGCCGAGCGCAGCGAAGCGCGATCGGACGCGGCTGGCGCGTCCGGTCATGTGCGAACGGACGCGTCCGGTCGCGTCGGGTGCTTACTGGAACGCGACCGGACGCTGGCACTGTCGCGTCCGGTCGATCGAAGGAGCGCGTCCGGTCAGCACAACGGCTAGTTCTGACTCGCGCGATTTTCGTCTGTCGTGTAGTGACCGGACGCGTCCGGTCACCCTGACCGGAGCGTCCGGTCATCACGATTTTCGCTGAGTCGTCCGGTAACGGCTAGCTGCGTACCCCTTCGTTATAAATAGAGGATGTCCGGGGTTTGAGGGTAACTCTTGCACATTTTGAGATATAGAGACATCCTTTGAGCTAGAGAACAACCTCTCCACTCATCTCTTTGATTGATTGCACATCTTGAGTGAGATTGAGTGAGATTCAAGTGCATTGCTTGAGAGTTGCATTCTAGAGGCACTTGATCTTCGAGTTGCTGCGGATTTCTTGTTACTCTTCCGTGTTTCCCGACACGGTAGACGGCTTGGAGCAGCGGAGGTGATTGAGCTCGCAATTGGAGATTGTTGGAGCCTTCACCAAGTGTTGTAAGGGGTTCTTGATCCTTCCCCGCGGGAGTTCGCAAATTGGATACTCTAGTGGAGCTCGTGGCTTGGAGGATCCCCATTTTGTGTGCGGTTGTGCGGCGCCCGCCGAGGGCTCAACTCTTGATAGTTGATTAGCTCGCGAACCGACAAGTGGGTGCATCGCCACAACGAGGAGTAGCTTGCCGGGAAGCAAGTGAACCTCGGGATAAATTCTTGTGTCATTCTCTTCCCGAGGATTTCTCTTGTGTGATTGATTGATTGGTACTTCTCATCTCTACACGGCGGTATAATCACTCGAAGCTCTTCTCTCGTATTACTTCTTATATCTAGCTTGTAGTTGTTGTTGTGTTTAGTGGATAGCCTTGTACTAGACTTGTGTAAGTGGCTTGCTTAATAAGTTAGAGCTAGTGCATTTTGCTCCGCCACCTTTTGTACTAACTTGTGGTTAAGTAATTATTGTAGAAGTTTTAATTGGGCTATTCACCCCCCCCCTCTAGCCTATTTGGACCTTACAGCTACCCAATGCTATAATTCATAGGAGTCAAGGTACAAGATCTACTCTAGGTAATCCTTATCAAGGAGACACATGCATAATGATTTAAGTGCATTAAAGGTTATTAGGAAACAAGGATAGTTTCATGCTATACTTGCCTTGATCAAACTGCTTCGACTGATATTGCTCGAAGAAGTACTCTTGATCACCCACGAATTGCTCACCGTCTATACTTGATCAACATAGCAACAACAATCATCCAGAGACAATCATGCAAAGTAAACAAATCTATAATTAGAACAATACACCAACAGTAGAGAAACAAGATGAAAGGTTTGTAAAACGAATCTACATCTCGCTATGATCACACAGACACGAAGATCACGAAAATCGAAGCTATAACGAAGAAGTTATAAATTAAACAAGATTTCTTTTAGTAAAATAATAGATTAAATCTAACCTTGAATTTCAAAAGTTGAAAACATGCTTAACAGTGGTACTAACATGTAGATTACGTGATTACAAATCTAACGCAACTTGAACGGATCAAAATGGAGTTAAAACGAAGATTTTATAAGCAAAATAAGATCAGTGGCAAATCTATAAATAATGGAAAACGTATTTTGAATCTACAGAGGGAAAACTATGCTTTCACAAAAGGAAAACGTATTCTAAAATTGCGCCATGGACTGTGGGTTTGAATCTATAAAAGTGCAGGGGCTCTTTAGAAATTGTGACAGGCGAAAGGCTATCGCCTTATCTAGATTGTTGGATTGAACTTGGACGGCTGAGATTAGAAGGGAGGGGGTGAGGCTGTCGGTGGTGAGCTTAGGTGGTGGCGCTGTCATCAGAGTAAACAGGGAACCTCGCCGGAGTTCGTCATTCTCGATGTTCCGGACATCATCGGTCAAAACGAAAGCACAAGGAGCAAGGGGAAATCAAGGCGAGCTTACCAACGTCGAAAACGAAGGCTGGGACGGACTGAGGACGGCGCGCGGCTTGGGATGAGGGGCGGTGAGCTCCTGCAAGGGTTCGGCGTCGGTGCATAAGCAAAAGAAAGCAAGGAAAAGAGGGAAAACAGGCTCGGCGACCTCGTAAAGTCGACGCGAAGCTCGGCGAAAAACTTACGAAAGCGTTGAAGTGGTGAATCGAACTTGGCGTCGGCAGATTAGGGCTTATGGCAGCGCTGCGAGCTCGAATTGAGGCGGCACGAGCTAGGGTTCAAGATGAGGGCGACTGGCATAGATGCTCGACTTATATAAGGGGCCCGGCATGGAGAGCACGCCAAAACCCCGAAGAAACCAGAATCAGGCACGGTGATTTCCATCGCGGGGGAGTTCGGCTCGAACACGAGCTGGAGGTGAGAGACGTCACTGACACGAGGGCCCGGAGTGGCAGTGGCTCAAGGCATGGGACCAGGCTGTCAGCCAAGAGAGAGAAGGGAAGCGGCGCCCACACTACTATGTTGGGCCAGCATGCTTGCGCTGCACGCGGGAGAAAGGGAAGGAAGCTAGGCTCCTTCGGCTTGGTGAAAGCCCTAGTTTGGTTTTGGATAATTGATGAAATCTAGGGACTAATCATTATGCTAAGTATGTAGACATGAAATGATAAAAGTCCCATGCCAAGTGGTGGAGCCTAGAGATGATCACGGTGATGATGGTGATGACCAAAAGATGATCAAGTGCTTCACATTTGGAAAAGAAAAAAGAGAAAAATAAAACTCGATGGAAATCAAGGCAAAGGTATATCATAGGGGTTTGCTTTTGATGATCAAGACACCATAGAGGGTGTGATCACATTTAGCATCGGTAGCCATACTATAAAAAGGAAAATTTCCGGGGCTATTGATCACTTAAAATTTTCGGGGCTATTGATCACTTAAGTGACACTAGATGAGGATTCATTTGCATATGCATTTAGATCTAGTGGAGAGCTAACCTAACTCCTTCAAAATGATTGCGGAAAATGTTAACACACATGCACATGGTGATGTACACTTAGTGGTGTTAGCACATTTGCGAAGGAGGTGGAGTTTGAGCGGTAGAGATGGGGTTGGGAGTAGCATTCGGTGATTTTTCGGAAGTGTTCCTCACTGAAAAAATGCACCGGATGCTGGCCTCGGGGGCACCTGCGCATCTGGTCAGTTCAGGCAGAAGCGCGCGCGAAGGGGCTAAGCGAGCAGACGCTGGCTGTGGTACACCGGCGCGTCCGGTGCACTTTTGCGGTCCACCGGACGCAGGCGACCGGACGCGGTGTGTCAGCATCCGATCGAGGTGATGTCAGCACAGCACAGAGGCGAGCAGTCATGTGGTGTACTGACCGGACGCTGGCGTGTCCGATCAGTACCCACCGGACGCATCTGGTCGAAGATTTCGCACGATGGACCCTTACTGAAAATGACCGGACGCTACGTTGATCAACGTCCGGTCATCAGCATCTACGCGTTTGGTGTGGCGTGTACGCGAGCTCTGTAAGTTTTCAACCATTGGCGATCCAGCGGTCCTCTTTCAAACGTGACATATGGCAGACATCGAGTGAGCGAGCGCTTAAGCCACCGGACGCTGAGCTGCGTCAGGTGCAGCAGCACCTGCGCGTCCGGTGCTATCAGGGAAGACAAAGTTGAGAGCCTAACGGCTCTATTTGTTTGGGACCCTTATAAATATGTGTTGATCGGCTCTTGGGAAACTCTCTTAACATTTTGATCATCTTGACATCCTCTTGAGCTGAGCATACTCCCTCTCACTCATTTCCCTTGCTTGGTTGCTAATCCAAAGTGAGATTGAGTGATCCAAGTGCATTGTGATTGTGAGTTTGCATCTTAGTGGCACTTGGGTGATCTTTGGTTGTGGGATTCTTGTTACTCTTGGTGGTTGCCGCCACCTAGACGGCTTTGAGGCAGCGGAGGAGTTGTGGCAAGAGTGGTGCTTGTTCTTGGCCACCTCCTGGTGATTTGTGAGGGGTGTTGTGTCTTCCCCGGTGGAGCGCCAATGACAACTCTAATAAATTGCTCGTGTTATTGAGTTACCTCACTTGTGGGTAGGTTCTTGCGATGTCCATGGGTTGGACGAGGTTTGTGCTACACCTCTTAGCTGTTGAACCACCAAGTGTTGGTCGACACAACGGGGACATAGCGTGCCAGCAGGCACGTGAACCTCGGGGGAAAAATTATGTCTCTATTGTGATTGATTCCTTGGATTTCTCCTGGTGATTGGTCTTCATATTATTGTGATTGGTTCATTCCTCGATGCGGCGGTATAAAGATCACATACCTCTCTTTTACATTCCGTAAACTAGTTGTAACAAGCTCTTTAGTGTAATTAGTTTTGAGAGCTTGTATTATCTTTGCTAGTGTAGCTTGTCACCTAGTTGAGCTCTTTAATGTAGCTAGCTTTTGAGAGCTCATAGTGACTTAGCCATTGATTGTTATAGTGATCATAGTTACTAGAATTGTTGGACAGGTGGCTTGCAACCCTTGTAGAGCTAGAGCAAAATTGCATTTCTCCATTTGTTATACTAACCTTTTGCTCTAGTGAGTTGGTAGAATTTTTTATAAGCTATTCACAACCCCTCTAGCCATATTAGGACCTTTCACTTGGGCCATTGAGTGAGGGAGCAGGCTCGCTACTGGGCCATGGGGAAAAACAAGGCCAAGCGGGCCAAAAACCAGGGGGGAGAGAGAGGAAAGGCTTCGCCTTTTCTTTTTATTTTCAGAACTTTTCCACAGAAATTTTCAAATGGACTTTGAATTCCTTTTCACTTTTGATAAAAACCACACATTAGAAAAATTAATATGCAGTAGCATGTATGCACAAACATGTAGCTAGGCCTTATAGTTGCTTTTAAATTAATAAAAGTTATTATTTTTCTAAGTTTGCATGCTCACAAAATGCATAATAAAATCATTTTAAGCTATTTTGAAAACATGCAAATTTTAGGGTGTTACGAATTGTTATGAGGAACTTTTCTTTTCCTTGAATACACATGGTAAAAAAACTCATCAATTATCCGCTTTATCTCCATATTTTTATAGTTGATCATAAATGGAAAAAACTCCAAAGGTAAAGGGGTAATGATGAAATGTATAAGGAAACCATAAAGACTTCCATCTCCTTCTTCTTAAAATTTCAACCATGTTGCTCATTTTTCACAATCTAAGCTCTATTCCTTCAAATCCTTCATAATTTCTATCTACAAGCACCTTGATGAGAGTTCTTACATAATGTTTGGAGGAACCTTTGAACTAATCCTCAACATTTGCTAAGGTAATCCTTACCCATTTTGGAATTTGGAATTGGTTCTCTTATGCTCTTAATGATATGGCTCCTGTGATTTCTCCCACTTAGTTTTGAGCATCGTACTCTTTCTTGACTATATGTAATTCTCACAACCCACTTCAGGTTACATTTGGGAGCAACAATATCAAGTGCATAATCATGATTCGACAAGTTTTATTTCAACCTTCTTACATGAAGGATAATTGTAAGTGTATCTAGCCCATTGAGTGGGTTTTCGATGATTGACTGACAACACGATTAAAGGTCTAACAAGTTTGCTAAGTATCAAACAAGAGATTGATTATATTACATACACTTGGATACTTTATGTTATATCATTGGAAGTGTATCGATGGTTTAATTGTAAAGGCAAACTTGATGATGTTCCACACTGTGTTGAAATGAAAAGCCAAAATGATGTGTTGTCGTAAGAGCAATTTAGTTCAAGCACAAGACAACAATGCAAATGAAGTTCATGTTATGGCTTATATGTTATGGGACGTCTATGGTTCATATGAAAGCAAGCGTTTTGAATTGGAATGTGAGACATGAGGTCTTGTACACTGGAATGGTCTCTTTTGGAGAGCTTGCTATGGAAATCAATGTTGATGAAGATGGTTTTAATTATATTGTTTTCATTGTGTGCTGCATATTGATTCAAATCATGGTATGACTTGATTGGCTTGTGAAGATGAAGATAGCAAGGAAAGGGCTTCGAAGGACCAAGCGTAGGTGAAGGGCAAGCAATGGATTGGGTGCCGAAGAACGATGGCTATGGTGAAAAAGAGAGTACTTGCATTTAGTCTATCATTGATCAAGCAAGAAAAGGTTATATTATGAGGAGGATCAAATCAATGTTGGATCATTTGATGAAAGTGACTTGGTGCATTTGGATGTATTCATATATATGGAATTAGACCAAGTCACATGCTCAAGATGGCTATGCTCAAGCAACAATTATAATGGACATGTTGGCATTCTCTATTGTTGAAGATTGAAAGATATGGCATGGGTTTAAAGAAGGTTAACTCTGTTGGTGATGCTTAACTCACATAATTAACCGCCAACACTTGCATAAAATCCTAGCATACAGACACCAAGCTTAGAAATAGGGCTTTAGAACTAACAAATTCCATGAGTTTTGGTGAATTACCATTTGCATGAGGGCATTTGTGGAGATACACATAAAAGACTAAATAACAAAGGAGAAATATCATTCTACTCAAGCCCAAGGGAAAGAGGAATCGCCAGGCAAATCAGGGCCCGAACATGAGGAGAATAAGGCCAAAACCCAACACAAACTATCTCAACTTCGCGCAAAACCCACATAGGTCCACTCTAGAAGACCAAAGGAGATCTCCCAACGAAATCAGAGTCAAGGTGACCCACTTAGGGTGCGGCCGCAACCATGGTGCGGGTGCACCCCTGGTGGCTCGCCTCGGGCCCAACCTTGTCAGGGCAGTGCATTAATGGCCAGGGAAGTCAGTTCAGGGGGTTTGGCGGTGCAATTAATACAGTGGAGGGCAGTTTGCTCTTTCCATGAGGGAATAGAAATATTCCCTAGGATCCTTCCCCCTCCACCTGTAAAAGGAGGCCACCCCCTCCTCATTTGAAACAAGCACACACAAGAGACAAGAAGAGTAAAGCAAGAGCAAGAGTATCACCACTCCATGGGCTTAGGCCCTAGCTAGCTCTAGAAAAGTAGTAGGGAGAGATATGAGGGAGAGTTTAGGGAAGAAGTGCCGGACTTGTCGGTAGCCTTCCCCCGCTTATTCAGTTTTCTTCCTCCCTTAGCCTCAGTCAACAGAGTCTTGTAATACTGTAAGAATGAGCAGACATAGGTACATAATGTGTCAAATATAAACTACAATTTGAACTGACTTCAATACTTTGTGACCAATAGCGACAACACAGTAGGTGGCATGAGCTTCAAATGCCCTGGAGAAGTGGCAGTTTGGTTCTTCGATGGCCTATTGAGAGGAGATGGGATACAAAATGTAATGAACAAGGTTACCATCAAGGTGGCAAGGAAATATAAATCAACCGAACTTGAGATTCTTACCTTTT
The DNA here is from genome assembly GCA_038087645.1 of Saccharum hybrid cultivar R570. Classification (NCBI taxonomy): domain Eukaryota; kingdom Viridiplantae; phylum Streptophyta; class Magnoliopsida; order Poales; family Poaceae; genus Saccharum; species Saccharum hybrid cultivar. The sequence continues at coordinate 15,761,650 of JAQSUU010000259.1, forward strand.
CAACTTCAATCCTCAACAGATCTCCTAAACCTGATTCAGTAGCATGTTCTAGGTTACCATCACAAATTTTCCGTGTCTCCAGATCAAGTGCATAGGAATGTCCAGTTTCTTCTAGGTGACTCTTTGAGTGGCCTTCTCTATATCTAAAACAGGGAAATCAATAAATGGGAAGTTGGGGGTTTATAGAAAGTAGTTAAATCTTCTCACAATTGTAATTGCAGGCCAGACGTACCTTCCGCATCCAACAAATCCACAAATCATACACATAGATAGACCTGAATGATTCTGGCAGAGAGCACAGGATTGCCCTTCTTGTTGCTTCTGGAAAAGACATACCTGAAATTATAGGAGCTATGAATAGAACTGCTCATGCACAAAAAAAAAGTTTTGAAATGTGGAAAAAATAAGGCAAAAGAACGCTCAATCTCTGTCGCTCTCTGTCAGGGCGGGTTCTTTGTTAGCGCTATTACCATAGTGTCGTTGTGAAATGGCTGCCAAAGCATCTGCATCTACTCTGAATCCAAATAGCGACTGCAGAACACACGACCATTATAAAGCATAACTTAGGAATGTCCTGGCACATCCATCCCTCCATCATGATTATTGAATCATAAACTTATGCGAACCACCTATACTACTGATAGATAACCCTTCTATTCAAGCCCTAGCCCAAGATCATACTATTATTGTCCTCAGCATCAGCATCTTCCCTTTCACCTTCTAGGTGTTCAAGCCAGCTTCCCAACGATATCAGTGTTGAAGGCTGCTTCTTGCTGGAGGATCGCATCAGCAAGCGCCCTGGTCGTTTAAGGCTTCCCTTGGCACCATCACCTAGCAAAACAGTAAATGTTTTAGCCAGAAAAGAGATACTAATGAAAAAAAAAACAAGGGCCCACATATCCTGTATTCTCCTCTCGACTGTAGTAAAATTGAGCTTGCTATGCCCCTTTTCATATCATCTCGATTGAACCACTGATGCAATGATAATATTTGACTAATGTGCACAAAAACTTGAAAAACACCACAAAAAACAAAGATCTCCACAGAAAAAGAGATTTAAAAAAATCAGTAGCAGCTACTCATCTGGTCACCCATCACTTGGTAATCATAAGCCCTAAATAGAAGAACATTGCGCCAACTACAGTTCCAAGTCCTACATGTATTGGCATTAACCTGGTTATAGGTCATTATATCCCATTCCAGCCAGTATGCAAGTAATATGCAGCATCCCAAGGACTTTGCAGATCAGTTATGGCTAGCATCTACAAAAGGCGCACAATCATGTTATATGGCAATCTCAAACAAGTTGGGAACCATGCCAGTCCCTCATCACGTGATAAACCCCACCCCGACTAAACTACACATTCGCAAACACCCCCATGTACCAATTTATCCCACCGTGTTATCATTTAGAGGCACGGATGTGCACTACTTTCTTTCCTAAAGTAGGCCAAGCAACAGGTTTGTAGATGTAAAATAAAATAGGAATGCACTGGTAAAGTATAATCACCTGAAGTTCCTGCCATATATTTGGAGATCCTTCTATGTGCGTAGGCAAAGGGTACATCTTCAGCCCTTTCTGCAGCAAACTTAGCCACTCCTAGTAGCTCCTTTGTCACCATGTTTACGGCAAAGACCCATGCCTTGTCATCCCTAGGGACGATCTTGTTCATGAAGTAGACGGTGTTGTCATCGTCACTCAAGCTGAGTACGGGATGACAAATGGTAAGGCCCTTAAAGGGTGGCAGAGGCTGGCCTTCATTATCATGTGGCCTAGGCAGCAGCTCAAATTGTGTGGTAGTATTGACAGGTCATCGGAGGACTCGATACTGCATTCCATTCTCCAATCATCCAGAAGAAGAGCTAACTGCAGCCACTGAGCTAGCAGCTGCTGCCACTGGCCTGCTATATCTCCAGGCCATCCAACCATCACTGGCATATCGACGATTACTGAAGAGGCTAGGATCCCATAGAGTCTCCAACTCAACATACTTGATGTGACCTTCGATGATGGCAATGTCCCGATGGAGGCACGCCTCTCCCCTCCGCACCCTGTCTTGCAGCTTCGGCTTGGGCAGTGGAACAGGTTGGGATTGCCTGTGAGCACATCACAGAGGAGGATGCCCCGCCAGAGGTCAACAAAGCCCATGGTGCCAGCTTCTCCTCCTATGGCAATCACCTTGCTGTTGAAATGCACAAAGTAGTTTCCAGGTTTCTTTTGCAGCTGCTGTTGGTCCAGTGAGATGGCATTGATACTCCAAGTTTGGCACTGGAGTTGTACACGAAAAGAGCGAACAGCCCGGGCCTTTCCTTGAAGTCCTCATCAGTGAAATGGACACTGACGCCTGGTTCGTCGAAGTCAAAGAGAGCGGCGACTATGAAGTCATCTTTTTTGATGCGGTGAGGGCGCAGGACGGAACTACCGCCGCCGCCGTGGTCGTCGCAGCAGCGCTGGAGGCCGACCTTACTGTGATTGAACAAGCAACGTCAGTGGCGGATCCAGCAATCAAAACCTATGGGCCAGCTAGTAAGAGCTGTGGAGGCATGTCATATATACTACAGTCAATTTCTACTAATTTCTTCAAAACCTGTGGGGCCAGGTGGCCCCACAACTTACACATGCATCCGCCACTGAGCAACGCCCCAGGGAGCGCGGGTAGGGCTAGATATCGAGTCAACTACAGTTTTTTTTCGAGCTTTTTTAGAAATTGACATAATATTATTTATTATAGTCTCCTGAAAGTTTGAGACCCAACTTCATACTGAGCTTAACGAGCCGAGCCTAACGAACCGAGCCAAGGTTCGAAAGTCATTCCCAATCAACCTATTTTCATTTTAAAAGAAAAACGAGTCTAATCAGAACACTTTTGTACCGAGCAATCGAGCTAGCTTAACGAGTTTTTTTTATCTAAATTAATAAAATACTTGGCCACCTCCATGGATTGTCCCAACCCCAAAAACCAGTGATGCCCTTTTATTGCGAGTTTTTTTTTTTGGCAAGGCCACGGTGCTTCGCGAGATACATGCACAGATCGATAGCTAGAGATAAGATGGACACGAGATGTATTTACTGTGCCGTTTAGTCCGTTTAAACACCGTTTAAACGGTAAACAGAAGTCAGCCGTGTTGTTTAGGCCCTAAACGGTGAATTAAACGGTTGGGCCGTTTAAACCCGTTTAAACCGTTCAATCTCGTCTAAACGGTCTAAACAAAATCAGATTAAACGTGATTAAATGAGCTAAGCAACCATTTAATCTATAATTAAGTGAATTAAAGGACTACGTCTATCACAATCAACATGAAACTAATTAACATTGTAATTATATGAAGTGTTGTGGGATTTAGATTTCTTCCAACAAGATTATTTGGTAGAATATTTGATTTTTACATGTGTAAATATGTATAGGTTCTAGCAAATTTTATTTTTACCTACATAAATATGTATATTTTATTGTTATTGTACAAAACCGTTTAGGCCGTTTAACTCCGTTTAAACACCATTTAAATGGTTTAAATGCTAAACGAAGGGTGACCGACTGTTTACCGTTTAGCGTTTAGGAAAACATGGGATGTATTACGATGTATAATAACAAAACAATGGCTAGGTTCATCAAAAAAAATGGCTAGTTATATAGAAGTTCCGAACTAAACCTTTTATTTTAGGAAAAAGTTTGATATGAACCCACTTGTGATCGGGTTAGGAGAAGAGGTATGACTAGTCAGAGCCTGAGCCAACTGCGTTATTTATCTACTTCCTCCGTTCCAAAATAGAAGTCGTTCTCGCTTCTCGAGAATTCAATATTTTTTTTAACTTTAACCAATTATATATAAAAAGATATTAATATTTATAATACATAATTAGTATCATTAGATAGATAGTTGAATATACTTTCATAATAAACTTATTTGGAGATATAAATGTTGCACACATTTTCTACAAATCTAGTCAAAGTTGAGAAACTTTGACCTGCACGCATCCCATAATATCTTCTATTACGGGATGGAGGGAGTATGGTATTGTTGGCCATAAAGAAACCGAGTTGGCTCGCGCAACAAAGTCTGTTGACACAGTCGATACGGCGTTGGAGTTTGGTGCGGGCTCACCGATTCGATCTCGCATGCCCACCCCCCCCTCCTCCCCGGGATCCCGCTGCGCCCGACCCCCACTCCTCTCCGACGCCGCAAACCACACCACACGTAGCTGCAGTTCCCGCGAGCCAGCCTGATGCGCAAAGCTTTGGCCTTTGGCGAGCTCACGGAGATGGCAATGGGTACCCGAACCCGATGGATTTTTACTCTATTAGGACACACGTCTAGGTCAAGTTACTTGTGCGCCTATTAGTGGGCAAAAACCTAGACGCAACGGGTGTATCGGCATGGGTCTAGGAGCACGGTACCCAGACCTGCAAACTCATGGGTTTTTTTTCTTTGACACGATCAATCTTAGCAAAGTAGCACATTTAATCTACAATACCCCATATATTGCTATTTCATGTTAGTCAATTGGTGTGATATGTACTTTATATGTGATTATGTGCTGCTGCTCATCACGAGTTGAAGTGTTGAATACTGAATTTGTAGTTTAAGAGCTATATTATGTATTTATCCCACTAATCTATAAACTTATGAGCTATGTAGTATTATATTGGTAAACTATTATCTTGCTATATGTATTTATGTTGATTTACAAGAATGTTGCATGCATATATATATGTGCATAATTATATATACGTGACTATCGTTGTCGGCCGTGTGCCTTGTCGGGCATGGGCGACCTGTGGGTGCCCGCTAACCTGATGGGACACGGGTTTGGGCAGGCCCTGGTTTAGATTGAAGAAAATTTCAACCTGATGAATAGTACCACTTTCGTCTTATTTGGTAAATATTGTCCAATCATGGACCAACTAGGCTCAAAAGATTCATCTCGTGATTTCCAACTAAACTGTGTAATTAGTTATTTTTTTTACCTACATTTAATACTCCATGCAAGCGGTTAAAAATTGATGTGATGGAGAGAGAGTGAAAAAACTTGGAACTTTGAGGCAAACTAAACAAGGCGCAGGTTTTATTTTCGTGGGCACAGGTTTGGAATGGCAAAATCCAGCGGATTTAAACCCGTTGACATCCCTGTTCACGCCTAGAAATCCGCTCCAGCTCCAATTTCCATGCAGAGTCCACGAAGGATGGATCCATCAGGTAAGAGAGGCGTCCAGGAATAGAAGAGATCAAGGAAGCCTAATATGAGTTCCAGTAGAGACACCGGATAGATCGATCGGGTAAGAGAGGCGTCCAGGAAGAAAGAAAAGAGGTAAGGAAGCTCAGTATGAGTTCTAGAAGAGGCACTGGTTCTCCGAACGCTTATCTCCTAGCAGCTTGGCGTGAATGGTTTTGTTTGCCTCATTACTGAACATTTTACTTTGATGTGATGGTATACCCTGATTCTTCTCGGAATGGTATGCGTGGTGGCCTGCTTCAGTGATCAGATTTTTCTGCATTGCACGTCTTGGAGCTGCATGATGATTCAGTTTACAATGAACATATTGTTCAGATTTTTTTTTTCTTCCAGACTTAATACAATACTTTCTTCCTCTATGCCCACTAGGCCACTATGCCATAGTTTCTGGTCAAAGGGTGTGTTTAGATCCTTCAAAGTTCCAAAAATTTTACAAGATTCTCCGTCACATCGAATCTTTAGACGCATGCATGGGGCATTAAATATAGGTAAAAAAATATCTAATTACACAGTTTGGTTGTAAATCACGAGACGAATCTTTCGAACCTAATTAGCCCATGATTGGACACTAATTGCCAAATACAAACGAAAGAGTTACTGTGCTTCCAAAAATTTTACAGCAGCAACTAAACACAGCCAAATATTACCAGTCTTATGGCGAACAGCAATATGTTCACCGCAAGAATTATGGCTGATGTGACAAAAATGCAGCAATCAAGCAAAGAGGCATGCAGTGCCCTTGTACAGGGCATAATTCTGACAGCTCAGAATATTTTTAATACAAAACAGTATTTCTCTAGTATAGTATAGCGTCAAAATGATCCAAGCTACTGGATGTACCTATCATCAACAGTACATAGTATGCAGTGAAGTTCCTTTATTTTCGTTTTTTTTTTGAAAGCAAACGGGGGAGAGCTTCCCCACCTAAATTTCATTCATAGCTCTTTGCAAAAACGCAAGGCTAGTCTGTTGTGTTACATGACAGAAGGTACTCATGCCATACATCAAGTTTGGTTCGCTGATCATTTTTAAGGCGTTTACGCCAAGTTACAATATCATCACATATTTTGGTGATGATTGAGCGGGGCGTTGGACTCTCTTGCCTGAAAATCTCGCCGTTTCTGGCATCCCACAGCCGCCAAAGAATAGTTTGAAGAATGAAGGACCACAGCGACGCGTCGACAGCCGACGGGACCTGAGCATTCCAGACGTCGACGTCGTCTAATGTTGAAGCATTCTCTAGCCCAAGCTTGGACCATACAGCAGCACTCTTGTGGCAGCGGAAGAAAACGTGGCGCCTATCTTCATCCTCCCTGGCGCAGCGTTCACATTTTTCATGATCAAGGATGTGCTTGGCGTAGAGGTTCGTCCGCGTGCTCAGGCGATCTTTGAAGTAAAGCCAAGCAAAGATCTTCACCTTGTTTGGCACACGCGAACTCCAGATGCGTTGCCCGTGCAAGTCAATGTCCCCGCTGCTGTTCTTCAGAGCATAGTAGGCATCTCTAGTAGTGTATTTTTTACCCGTCAGCTTCATTAGTCTTTGGTCCTGGAGATCGTCAAGATGTATTTCTTGCAGACATGAAAGTAGGGCAGCTAGTTGGGCACTAGCAGCATTAGTGAGCCTAGAGCGTAGGCACAAATCAAAATTCGTCTGAAAAACACGCTGCACCGAGATGTTAGGCCTCAAAGTGTGGGAGAAAAGAGCGGCATGAGAGGCAAAGAGAGGGCCGTCAGGCAGCCAGTGATCAAACCAAAAGGAGGTGGAGGCACCGTTGTGCAGCTTCACAGTAGTGAGGGAACGATATGTGGTCAGCTCGTCATTAACAATTTTCCAAATGAAACTGTTACCACCAGTCCATAGAGTGTCGTTTGTGGTGGTGTCGCTCAGAACCCAACTCTTCCAGGGAGCATCTGCGCTGGAGAATAACTTGTCGATGAATTTCATGAGTAAGCACCGGTTCTGCAACTCGAGGTCTTTCACACCCAGGCCACCTTGGTCCTTGCACAGCTGAAGAGTGTCCCAAGCAACAAGACATTTTGACCCATGGCACTTGTCTTCCCCAGTCCAAAAGAAAGCTCTTCTTCGACGATCGATGGCCTGAATCACAGTTTTCGGGACAGTCATAGTGGACATGTAGTGAAGGGGGATGGAGGTGAGGACGGCAGAGGAGAGGACAAGCCTGCCAGCTCTATTGAGCAGGGAGGCAGTCCAACCAGATAAATGTTTATCCACCGAGGAGATCAAGGGGAGACAATCAGACACACTGATTTTGTTGGGGGAGAGAGGGAGACCAAGGTAGGTTTGGGGAAAGGATGAGACAGTGGTACCAAAGATGGCAGCAAGGGATTGAGCCGTGGTGTCAGGGACGGCCACAGGCAGGAAGGTCGTTTTGTGGTAGTTAATAGAAAGGCCGGTGGCTTCCTCAAACACCCCAAGGACATGTTTTGCCTGAATGACGGCATCGGGAGAGCATTGGAGGAAGATGAGGGTGTCGTCAGCGTATTGGAGAACGGGGCAGGGGGCGTCAGGGATGAGGGGATGGACAAGAAAAGAAGAGAAGGAAGGATGGTGAAGAAGGCGACGAAGAACATCAGCAACGATGATGAAGAGATAGGGGGACAGAGGGTCGCCTTGCCTAAGCCCATTCAGACAATTGATCCATCTTCCAGGAGCACCGTTAAGGAGGACAGCAGTTTTGCCGGTATCAAGGAGAGACCGAACCCAAGAACACCAATTGTCAGGAAAACCTCTGTGACGCAGGATACTAATGAGGCTTTCCCAATTCACACAGTCGAAAGCTTTATGAAAATCGAGCTTAAGAATAAGAGTAGGGGCCTGCCTGCGGTAGCAGCAATGAAGGAGATCAGCAGCGTAAGCAAAACTTTCAGAGATGCAGCGCCCAAGCACGAAACCAGCCTGATCAGCGCTGACCAGATGGGGGACAAACGGCTGTAACCTGGTGGTGAGGACTTTGGACAGGCATTTTATGGTGGTGTTCTGAAGGGCGATCGGCCTAAAATCACGAGCTTGCCGGGCTTCATTCTTTTTTGGCAGAAGGACAAGGTAGGACCGATTGATGCGCTCAAGGTCAGCATTGCAGGAGTAGAAATCGTGAAAAAGATCAAGAAGGAAAGGAGAGGTGACGGACCAGGAGGCTTTAAAGAAGGAAGGGCCGAAGCCATCGGGGCCAGGACTAGCATTGCTGTGCATGCGGTGGATGGCATTTTTTATCTCAGTGAAATCAAAAGGAGCACCCAGCTGTTCAAGTTGAAGTGGGCCTCCAGGGTACAGATCAGCAAGGTTGAAGGACCAGTTGGTGTTTCTGACACAGCCCATGAGATCTCGATAGAACGCATGAAGAATATTGGCTTTCTGCTCGTGACTGTAGAAATCTTGCCCATCGTGTTCAATCACTTGGATCCTGTTGCAGCGCCTTCTTTGAGAGGCAATCGAGTGGAAGTAGCGGGTGTTCTCGTCCCCTTCGATCGCAGCCCTGACTTTGCTCCGCTGTTTCCAGATGGACAGCTTGGCCATTGTAGTGGTGTGCAGCAGCTTAATGACAACAGCGCGGAGGCGTGATTCAGCTGCACTGAGTGCGCGGCGTTCTTCGACATAGTCCATCAGGTTGATAGTGATCTTGCAGTCCCGTTCCTGCTGGGTGATATGAGAAAAGCTTTTCCTCCAGGCCTTGAGAGTAGACCTGGTGCGCTTCAGGTTGGCGGCAAGAGCAGCGGCACTGTTCCCGGTCCGGCACGCCCAGGCAGCAGACACTACTTGAGTAAACCCGGGGCAATGAATCCAATAATTTTCAAAACGGAAAATACTTGCATGGGGAATGGTGGTGGAAACATTGATATTAAGAGGGACATGGTCCGAGGTAGACCTAGTGAGGGAGGATAGCACCGAATTGGGGAGAATTTCATCCCAAACCATATTGATGAACACACGATCGAGTGGCATGGCCCTCTTATTAGACCAAGTGTAGCTTCTGTCAAGCAAAGGAAGTTCGATGAGGCACAGATCATTAATGCAGTCGTTGAAGGCCTCAGCTTCGGCAAGGTGGAAATTGTCATTGTTTTTTTCATGGGCATATCTAATCATGTTGAAGTCGCCACAAAGCATCCAAGGAGTTTCTGCAGGGGGGGTGATAGATTTGAGCTCAGTAAGGAATTGGGGCCTGAGCTCAGGAGTGGAGGGAGCATAAACGTTGGTGAGGAAAAAGGAAAGACTGGTGACAGTAGAGGAAAGATGAACAGACAAAGTATGTGTGGTGCAGCAAGAACTAACAAGGGTGAAAGAAGAATCAGACCAAGCAGTCAGGATTCCCCCGGAAGCACCATCGGAAGGATTGAAACAGAAGCAATTTAACTGTCGGGGGAGGAAGGAGGTAAGCTTGTGGCGGGGAATTTGAGAGAGCTTGGTTTCTTGCAAGAGAACGATGTCGTGATGAGAAGAAAGCAGTTCCATGAGCACATCCCCACACTTCTTATGATCACCCAAACCTCTCACATTCCAAGTGCAAACAGCAAACTTTCTATTCATAAGGGAACTGGTACATCATCTTCTTCAAGGTGTGGGCTCGGGCCACATTGTGGACCTTTACATTATTCCTCAGGTTCGTGCCTGGGCCTCCGGAACTCGTGCTGGGGACGATACAAGACGATGTAGCAGGATCGAAACAAAGAAATGACACACTGCTAGAAACAACAGGACTCAGATACATGGTGCTTCCCCTAGGAGGGGTAACTACCTCCTTCCTGGCTGCACTGGGGCTCTTGACGGCGTGACTCATTCTTCACCAGTCGGCGCCCCCGCCGCACCTGAGATGGACTCCACATCCTCCTTGCTTGCGCCACAGGCTTTCGCAATCTCATAGAGAGACTCCTCACCACCCGAGAGATAGTATGGATCAGATAAAAGATAGGAACGAGATAGAGCATTGCGCAGGCGACGAGACGCACCGGTAAAGTCAAACTTCGCTTGCTGGACGCGTGCCGCCTTATCTTCTGGCAGCTCGAACACGGGCTCCTCCTTGGCCATGAGCCTGGAGCTCCTACGAAGCTTGCGCACCGTGTCCTCAGCACGCTTGCGCCTGGCACGCCTCTTGCGTGCGCAGCTCTCATGTTCTCCCTCCGTGTGCCCCCCAGCAGATAACGTCGGGGGCACGTCCAGGCTCAGTGTAGCGAGGGCGGCCGCAGCGGCCTCCTCCTCGACCGCTCCCAGGGTGACCGTCTCAGCGATGACTTCCTCAGCCACATCCTCGTCTCCATCCACGGCTGCAGCGGCCTCCTCCTCGACCGGTCCCAGGGTAACCGTCTCAGTGACGACTTCCTCAACAGCCTCCTCATCTGTATCTACATCGTCACGCTTGGTGCTGCTGAGAAGCATAGGCTTTATTTTCGTTTTCATGGCTGTATCCACCAGCTGAGTTCATGAATTGATCTTTATGCTCTGTATTTGGTGTACTGATGGCAAAATGAAGCCTATGCTTGGTGCTGCTGAGAAGCATACATAAGTGCAATTGCTACAGCTGATTGATCTTTAGATATCTATGCTTGGTGAAAACAAATAGCAATTTATGGTGTCAATACAAATTGGTTGCACAGTTAACTGCCACAGCTTATGTTTCTCTGTTAGTACCAGATCCAGGTTGTCACTATCTTTCCTTCTCCATAGAAACTATACATTGGGAAGGTTGGGTCTAAATGGATGTATTGCACATTCTCTCCTCTAAAAATTACTCATAGAAACTATGGGTTGGGATTGCCCAAATGGTCAAGTCCAGGTGCTGCCTGAACCAACTTCCCTATGATACATTTGAGTACCAACAGATACCTATCGGAGCAAAACATGTAGGGTAAAACACAAATACTTCACTAGAACATTCAAGCAGAAGGGGAAAAAAAGGAGAAGAAAGTCATCGAAATAGTTTTTATGCTTCATTTTGTCAGTTAAGAGACAATACAGAAATGTGAAACTGTATGCTGTTGGTAGTTTGGTACACCATATACAATACACAGAACAGGCTCCTCCAGAAGAATGCTCAATAGCGTGTTTGTACATTCAAATAAATAGGTTACAGAATTATGTAGCTGTAGTCTACCAAAATAATACCCAAAAGCAGACCCTGGACTCGTAACAAAGAACTTTACCATACAAATCCACTTTCTTAGGAATATGCAGCCTTATATGAGCTGCCCCATAACTTATCACCTTATAAAAAGAACACGTTAAAATTCATTAATACAACTTGCATAAATGACGGAATAATTAAACATGCCCAAGCTTGAGTTAAAATCGGTTATAGCAATTTTAAAAGTTGAGGGAACCAACATCTCATTTTATAAAATAGCATGGTAAAATTAGACTTTCATAATAGTTGTTGAGTTAAAAGGACTTCTTTTCCTTTATAACACGTTTGATTAGGGGTAACTGAAAGGAGGCTACGAGAGTTTGGAGTTTAGATCTTTTGTTTGTTTTATGGGAGTGGGAGCTTTGGTAGTACTAAGGTGAAAGGATTAAGATGCCCAAGAGAGGGGGGTGAATTCGGCTAATTCTAAAATTCTTTCAATAATTGAGCCCTACACTTAGCCCATTTCACCCTCTTGTGCCTAAGAGTGATTCTATTGTTTTACCGCACAAAAGTTTTGCACCCTAGATTCCAATCCTACTCTAGCATGGCAATTCTAGGAATGTAAAGACAAGTATTGAATTGCTCAAATGTAAATGCCCAAAGTAAACAAAGGGAGATGAACGCGGTGATGTTTTTCCGAGGTATCGGAGAGTCGCCACTCCCCACTAGTCCTTGTTGGAGCACTCACGTAAGGGTGTAGCTCCCCCTTGATCCACGCAAGGATCAAGTGCTCTCTACGGGCTGATTCTTCGACACTCCGTCATGGTGAATCGCCCACAACTGCTCACAAGACGACTTAGGTCATCCACAAGCTCCGCCGGATGATCACCAAGCTTCTAATCACCACCGAGCCGTCTAGGTGATGGCGATCACCAAGAGTAACAACCACAAACTCTCACTTGACCATGACAAGCCTAATGAGAAAGGTGGATGCACACTTGCTACTCTCTATGCACTAATGAGGTCTTTAATCTTGAATTCTCAAATCTCAGTTACCCCACTAGGCTCTTGCACTCCCTTGCACTTCAAAGGTGTTTCTCAACTGAACAAATAAGCAAGAGACCTCCCATAGACGAGTGGGGTAAGTATTTATACCCCCCTCATTCAAAACATAACAGTTGGAGGCCAACTCAGCAAATTTCGGGGTGACCGGACGAGCCGATCAGGGTGACCGGACGCTCCGGTCAGTAGTAAACGTCGTTGTGTCAGAAGTAGCCGTTGATACTGACTGGACTCTGTCCTGCGTCCAGTCAACACCCACCGAACGCATCCGGTCATCAAAATCCCTCTCTGGATGCTCTCTGATGTTGACCGGACACTAGCACCCCAGCGTCCGGTTACTGTCTGACATCTCTGCCAATGAAATGAACTGACCGGACTCTCTCATCCGCATCCGGTCACAACCAGGCCAGCGTCCGGTCAGTCATTTGACCCTCCATTCACTTCCAATTCGAAATCCTTTGTGAATGAAGTTGACTTCAATTGATCTTTGGGCTATTCCTGAGCTACCTAGTGTTAGTTTTAACAAGTGTGCATCACACCTAATCCATTAGACTCACCTAGGTCAAGCTACTAGTCCATACTCCCTTAATAGTACAGCCAAAGGAAAAACAAAGTCTTAAACTACTCTAAGTGTCTCTCCAACACCAAGCGACACTTAGAACTAGTCCGTCCTTAACCTTATCGTCCATCCTTTGAAAACCGAAACGATTTCTATCGATAGGGGCATGAATAACATAATTGCCAAATCAATTCCCATTACCATGACCTAACTTAATTTACCTCTGCAAAACACACGTTAGTCATAGTAATCTCATGTCGTCATTAATCACACCCAACTAGGGGCCTAGATGCTTTCATAAGGGAATAGGAGTTTAGAGGGTAAATTTCCATTAATCAATCCCCTTGAGGAAGAGTGGGAATTGTGTTATTTATGAAAGATAAATACATTGTCACCGTTGATCATGACTTGTCCTATAATTCCTTACTCGAAACTCCCCACAGGGATATGATCGAGTTCCCTTTTACTCTTACTCTTATTTCCCTCCGCAAACCAAAAAAGAGATTGATACTAAAATTCAAATTCTCAACTTAATTCCCTCTATCAACTTCCACCATTAATTCACATGTCTCTTCCCATATAGTTGCCAAATGTGTATTCATCCCAAACACTCCATAAGTTGGGCCGAAATGGAGCAATTTGGTGATGGATTCATGGACCGAGTCTTCAATTTCAACCTTAATTGGCTGGTTACTAACTATCTGTTCTAATGCACTTTGAGTTTTTTGGTTGCATGTAGTACCTCTTATCCAAACCCTCGTAGTGCAATTATCGGTTGTTTGGTTCTCTACATAAATCCATATGCACGCTAAGCAGATTTAGTCTGCATCCCACAAAACTATTGACTTCACCTCATCTAGCTATGCAGGCGTCGTATCACAACACAAAGACATCACTTATGCAGCCAACCAATCACAAACTGAACAATACACATGAGGCTATGCAGGCAAACTAAACATTAGCTAATTCTATGTACTTGTATAGTTTATGCATGCCCTATGTCCTTTAAATGATGGAACAGAGATATTCCAGCGTCCATGTTAATAGATGATTTAACCATTTTTTAGGATATATGTTGCACTCACGGCGAAAGCACACACACATAGTCAAAAGGAACAAAATGCTTAATAAAAGAGATCTAAAAGCATTTAGCATTTATCTATTGATAAACCTCTATTCATGATCGACAAAGATCTTTATTGTTATGATTTTCTAGGACAAAATGTGCTATGCTCTAGAAGATTTCTTATCCATCGGTGACCAGTTGACCAGTCACTACACTAATATATATGGCAAGAAGCTGACAACCCCCCTAGAAATTCATCCCATGAAGATATGGGTCGTTCGCAGTAGGTCGGCTCGCATTAGCCAGTGAACATTTCAGCCCACAAATCTCTTTCCTAAGCAAGCACGAAGTTGTTTTTAGAAAGAAGGATTTTTTTATTTCAGACTTGTACTTAACCATCTTTTATTGCAAAAGCAAAGTCTTAAAGAGCAAACAAAGAAAATGGAAAGAACACTCATACATCAAACTAAGCGCTAAGTCTATTAGAAGATAGTCACTCATGCTTCGCAAAGATCTCCATTAATATGGTCTCTAACATTCGACATGACCAACCCAGAGCGTTTGTGCTGTTGCAGTGACGGGAACCCTTGTAAACACTTGAACTCTACTCTTACCTTAATACAATGATGTGCAAGTCTTCTGCGTATTTGAGAAAAAAAAACATTCGACGTGCCCACTTAATAAATTGCAAGTAAAAAATAAATCTTCTTTTTTTTCAAAAACCACAACAATTCGACTCAACCAAATAGACCAAGGATTGCACTTACTCACAAACTTGGGATCGCAATTGAATCTACCTTTTTTTTACTAATGCCCAAAACAAATATATTGCATTGTGTTCCTTGGTAGATGCAAGGCAAAAGCAATCTGATCCACTCGCCAAACAAAATGTGTCACATGACAATAACTGTTGAATGGCTTCATTGTTGTTGCAAAAACAACATGTTTCAACACCATTTCAATTCTGCTTAACGAGGAGCGACCGTAGTGATCATGTGATCAACACCCTAAGCAAGAACAAGGAGCTGTTGTGAAAACCTTAGAAGGCAAGCGATAAGTCCAAGAATTAAGTGGAAAATTTCCAAACAAAAATATGTGACGAAATGGGGCTCAGTGGGCAACGGAGTGCAGCACCAAAGCTCTCTAGTGGTAGGCACCAAAGCTTAGTTCACTGCCCTAACAACCGGCTGAACTGGAACATGCCACCTAGCATTCTGGCGGTGCACCATAGGTGGTCACCAGAGTTTAGTTCTAGTTGGAGGCGTGGTGGAGAAGCGGAGGGCATTGGAGCCCTCCAATGATCAACCACTAGAGAGTAAATGTGTGATACAGAGGCTACATAGAAGGTTCCTAACCTCACCAGAAATCCCTCATTATACACCGGAGTCCACCACTAGAGTTTAGGCCATGCAACAGTTGGCAACAGCTAGTCCACATGACAGGCAAAGAAGCTCTCCGGTGCTCGCTACACGAGTGCAGTCCTTTGGCAATGAATATTTTGATGGGTGGAGTCTATATATACCTCTCTGGCCAGCCATCTGATTGTTGTCGGAGCTGGCGAAAGTTGCTATGGAGCTAAGGTTCATCTCTTAGTGCTTTAGCCACCAAAAATGCTTAAGAAAGATTAGGCGATTGATGTTAGTGCTTTTACAAAGTTCTTAGGCTAATTAGGCCTCCAATTAGCTCTTGCCCTAGGCTTAGACTTAGTACTTAGTGAGATTTGTATACCTCTTGTGATTTCGTGCTTGCACACAACATTCTTGTATCTGAAGGCGCTTTTTATCTTGCGAGATCGCACCACGTTTGCGGTGTGGTCGTGGACTGTGCACCAGAGAAAACGAGACCCATGTTTTGGCCAGAACCTCGATAAAGAAGATGGCGGAAAGCGATCCAAAAATATGTCCACACGGAGACCCACATACATACAGGAAAAGCCACATGCGACAAATCCAAAAAAAAAAAGTCCACACGAAGACCACGTACATATGGGAAAAGCCACGTCGGACAAATCACGGAGACTCGCGACACAAAACCTTGAACGCAGTGAGTAAAAATTCTACATCGGGAATAATTTAATTATTATACGAACTTGTGGAACAAAGTTAGGGCCAAATTTTAGATGGTCTGAATTGTTGAAGGGCCCAAGTTAAATGAAGGAAAGAGAACTTGGGCTAGAAAAGCACCCCAGGCTGCATTTTGTTGAAGGACAGACAGAATTTAGCCCATGTAAACGTTTTTTATTGAGAAAGAAAGAGGAAGAGGGGTGGGGGGAACTGGTGGTGGAAAGAGCAGCTGTGGATAAGGATGAAAACGGACGGAATCGAACGGAGAACTCCTCAACCATTTTCTACTTTTACATTTGAATACGAAAACGAAAACGAAAGCGGACAAACCGAACACGAAAACGAACACGAACTTACGGAATATCGAGAATTTTGAAAACGAAACAATTCGAGCGGAATTATATCAAACACGGTCGGTATACGAGAATTCAATACGAACCGACCCACAGTGCATAACATTAAACAAGTTCATGGCCAAATACATAACAAGTTCGCGACTAACAAGTGCATGATCTAGTTCAAATTAACAAGTGCGTGACCCGTGGTCTTAAGTAGTACGACACACAATTAACAGAACATGAACATCTAGAGCTCATCAGCATCATCCATGATGTTAGGATCAGAGTTCCCCTGCTAGACCAAATTCGGTTCTAAACCGAATTTAAATTCGGTTCTAAACCGAATATAATGTAGAAATGTAAGATCAGAGTTACCCTGCTGGACCAACCAAATTTAAATTCGGTTCTAAACCAAATATAATGTAGAAATGTAGAAATCGAACGAACAAATGCCCAAACCAATTTCGTACCGAATTCCGAATTATGTACTCCGCATTTCGTTTTCGAATTTAGTATCCGTTTTTGTCCGCAAAAAACGAATTCGATCAGGTTAAATGTAGAAAACGATTGCGGTTCGGTTCGGGATATTTCCGTATCGTTTTCATCCTTAGCTGTGGAGGACTGGAGGCCAGCCCATTGGCAACAGTGGACGACAAGGACGATAACGGTGGGGATTCGATGGCCGTGGTGAGACAATGCTTCTTCGGCTCGGCCTGCCGAAGCATAGGATAGGAACCCCTGCTCTGGTCCCAGCAGCAATCAGAGTGACATGATCTTGGCACTGCCGACGGTTTCCTGTGCGCCCATCTCCGACCCTGCCCTACCACGGCGGCTGAGATGAGAATCCTCCAAGCCACAGCCGGGCGAGCTCTGCTCATCCCGTCCTCGGGTTCACGAGGATCGCGTTGCGCTGCACCGCCCATCCTCGTCCTTGGCCCACGCATCAATCAGTCACCACCACGCTCGGCCCCAGCAAAGCATCCTGCGCTACAACCTCATCTCGCATCATTTACGACGCCTCCCTGTCCCTGACACGCTACGGCCCGGTGCGTCCGTCCATGGGCTCGGCGACATCCGCACAACACGAGCACATGCCGCTCTCCAGGTGCCCGGGGGCCACGGAATGGCAGCGGCAGCCGGCAGGCCATAGGAGTACGGCTCGGAGCAAAAGATACCAGAAAATCCTGGCTACTCTGCTTATGTTCGCTCGCCCAATCTATGATCCGAGGAAAAAAGAAGTTCACCGGTTACAGAGGTCAGTACATAACACGAGCTAGTGGCTATATGCAGATCATGAAAGTCACCTCCCATGACTCCAACACGGCAGAAGTCACACAAAAGATCATCAAGCAGAGGACTGCGAGAGACGATCAATACAGCCTCCTAAGGGCTAAGTTAGACCACCAAAGAAAAATGGGGAGGGGGAAAAAAAAGAAGAGGAAGAATCTCTGCTGCTCTAGAGGCACATGACTTTTTACAGTTAACAACACCCTACTGAGTCCCATGTTAATCTCCTGCATCCCACAAAATGTCAGTCAACTACTCCCACTACTACCTGCATCCTCTCCACACGACTCAAATTCCCAGACCTCTCTTCCCTACTCCATGTTCTGCATCCTCTCCACACTACTACCTGCATCCTCTCCACACGAACTTGAGGAACAGCTCGGCGTCTGAGGTGCTGGACGAGTTGGCGCAGGAGAGAGCACCGGTGCCCCGCAGGCTGACGTATTCGTTGATGTAGCTTGGCACAGCTGGCGACGGCTGCGGCAGCTGGCCCAGCTGATGGGCGGACGGCTTTGGCGGTGGGTCGGGGTTCACCAGGCAGTCCAGGACGCGCACCACCTCGTGCATCGTCGGTCGGTCCGAGGGTTGCCGCTTGGTGCAAAGGAGCGCGAGCTGGAACAGCTTCTTCACCTCGCCGAGGTCCTTGCAGGTCTCTCCGATGTCAGGGTCCACGGTGTCCATGACCTCGTTGCTTGCTGTCTTCGATAGGATCTGCGTTTGGAGAATACATTGATAACCTGATCAGAGTTGACTCAGTATCTGCTGATCAGTACTAAAGTTTTTCCTGCGTTTCAACAATATATGGAAAAAGTTTCTTCCAAACAACAAGCAGCAGCACCAGCGGCGCATGCTATGATTTTATAAATGGATCGATTCTGGAACTACAAAATGACTCCTAATTTATTACACTGTTGTGCATACCTACTGTCAATTTTGAGTCATGTTCCATCTGTTTGAAATTGAGGTGACTTAGGGCACATGATAAACCACTTACATCCTGTTAGTTCATTTTCTGCTTTCCATCTACATTATTTATGACAGGGGGACACCAACGGTACGCTTTAGGGGACAGACACACAGCTACTTATAATGGAGCTTTCAGTCACCAAATCCAATGGATCAGCTCATCAGTCCACAGCTGGTCTACAGTGCAGATAGATCTACTCACATGCTAGGTTTAGTGTCGCTCGTCCACTTGTAGGAACACAAGCCTAATGGTCATTGTTCAGCAATTATTGGGCACTATTGGAATCCAAAGCGATATAAGATTAAGGAAAGCGACTTCTAATTGAACAAATGCAGGAGACTGAAGAATAGTTACCAAGTGATGGAGATTGCACTCGTTGTCCACTGGCTTCTTGCCAGTCAGCAGCTCCAGCAGAACAATGCCATAGCTGTAGACATCAGACTTTTCGTTGAGACGGGAAGTGCGAGCGTACTCAGGATCAATGTAGCCAATAGTGCCCATGACATAGGTTGACGTGTGAGTTTTTGAGACACATAAGCTCTTAGCAATGCCAAAGTCTGTAAGATGGGCCTCATAATCTTTGTCAAGGAGTATATTCTTTGATTTTACATCCCGGTGAATTATTCGTGGACTGCAGTCATGGTGAAGGTAAGCAAGGCCTTGAGCTGCACCAAGAGCAATCCGTAGGCGAGTCTCCCAGTCAAGTTTTTTCTTCTTGGATGAACCTTCTGAAAGAAAATAGGTTTACATTATGAAATGGTATAGTAATTGCAGCCAAATATCCATGACAATTAAATCAGCAAGCCTTTGTCAAAACATGAACTGTCTTGAGACTTGAGAGCCCAACTGATGTTGTGTGACAGGTAAACAAACAAAGACTATTGAGATGAAACAAATAAAGACCATTTAAATGAAAAGCAGCATAGTGGTGCTAGTTCCTGGTCGCTTTATAAACTGTTCTCATGATTCCTTGACGACAAAAGAAAAATGTCTGAATGGGTTTGGGACCTGGACTTACCATGTAAAACATCCCATAAGCTGCCACTTTCCATATAATCATAAAAGAGGAGGTTCCCAACAGGTGATAATGAGTACCCTTGAAGGCTGACTAGATTCCGGTGCTTGATGCTGCCAACAGTCTCGAGCTCAGTTTCAAATTCCTTGAGGCTATGTGGGTAGTGGGCATACAGCTTTTTTATTGCCACAGGTTTGCAATTCTTTAGAACACATTTATAAACTGTGCTTGACGCTCCGTATCCAATGATGTATTTCTCACTCAAGTTCTCAGTCATCCTCATTATATCATCATATACATGAAGGGCCATGTTCATATGAAGGATCACCAGCTTGGGGGGAGCATTGCTCACTGCAAACAGAATGGATATCAATTACAGTATATCAATGTTGCTCTAGCATCAACTATTAGAGACCAGTTATAACATACAAAATAAATTACTGAGTTGAATCCAGACAATATTATTATTTGAAAAAATTTATTAGTACATCAACATTACAAGATAAGATACTAAATAAGGTGGTGGACAATTATTGCAAGAGGAGATTCCAAAGTTAGTAAATGCATTACCTGGCTTGCTTACAGTGACATCTTTAAAAGCAGGTGGACGATGTGGCCTCCAAACAGCTACTAAGATCATCAAGAGGATAACAAGTCCACCCACAGCAACGCCAATTATGGCAGCCTTTGAGATTGGCGCTGAATAGAAAATCCAGGGGAAGAAAAGAACTTGGTTTATAATGTATTGATAAAATTCAGGTCAGATAAATTGATGAATGCAACAGTCTTCTTACGTTTCTCACGGTGGCCAGTGGAACGACACGAAGAACCAAGCCAATATCCACAGAGTCCAGGATTACCTAAAAAGCTGAAGAAATAACAAGATCGCTAAACTACTATTTCCAAGTATAAGCAAAAATATAGTCATGATGGAATCATGGAGCACAATACCTGTCAGGTGAAAACCGTGTGAAGTTGTTGTCAGTAGGGACAACACCAGCCAAATTATTGTACGACACATTTCTGTCCAAAGATGCAAAAGGTCAAGGTTAGAAAAATACAAAATTTTGTCCATCCTTCCAATATTCAGTTTATGAAATTACAAGATATTGAGGCTGAAGCAGTTCATCAGAGAAGACACATCGCCAGTTATATTGTTATTTTCCAGTTTTCTACAAGAGTAAATGATGATTCAGAACAAAGCTGCAATTGAGAAACTAAACTTACAAACTAAAAAACTTGGATATAACTTACAGCAACATCAGGTTTTGCAGCATTTCAAGTTCTTGAGGAATCAGGCCACCAAGGTGATTATAGGATAAATCACTAGAAACAACAGTCAAGTCATTCAAAATATAATGCAAGGAATATTCAATAAAAGGATTCACATAAATAAGGTCAAGTACTTACATCTCCA
The DNA here is from genome assembly GCA_038087645.1 of Saccharum hybrid cultivar R570. Classification (NCBI taxonomy): domain Eukaryota; kingdom Viridiplantae; phylum Streptophyta; class Magnoliopsida; order Poales; family Poaceae; genus Saccharum; species Saccharum hybrid cultivar. The sequence continues at coordinate 15,782,731 of JAQSUU010000259.1, forward strand.
TGACACTCCTCAAGTTACCAAACTCCGCAGGGATGAATCCAACTAGACCATTCTTGCTCAAGTTACTAGAGAAACATGTTTAATGTCAGGGCATGAAGCAGGAAACATACCAAGAAACTGTAGCCCAAAAAACTTACAGCCTCAACAGATGCTCTAGGCTGCCAATGGATGATGGAATTGGACCAGTCATCATGTTACAGGATAAGTCCCTGGTACATATATCTATGTTATATATAGCATCTGAAATAGATACTCTTAGTACGTGTGAGCTGATGAAGGCTTACAACGTGTCCAAATTGTTGATCCTTGATAGCTCAATAGGAATAGAGCCACTTATGAAATTTGATGACAGATTTCTAAAGAAACAAAGGAAAAGGATGAATGTGAGTTACGAATCAATATAAGCAAAACAGCGTATCTGTACAAAAAAATGGAAATGTGTTCAACTCAATTTAGCACAGCATGAGGCTCAAAATCTATTCGAACTTACAAATAGGTCATGCTTTCAAGTTTCCGCAACGAACGAGGAATGGTCCCATTTAATTTGTTGCCATAAGCATTGCTGTTAAATAAAATTAGCATGTCATATAGATACTTGCAACATAGCACATGACCTGCAAACTTTCAGAAATAATTTGTGCTTACAAGCTGTTGAGATTCACACATGAACTTAGGTTGTCTGGAATTGGTCCTTCAAGGTGGTTATTCGCAAGGTTCCTGTGAAACAAGTAGAATCAACTATGTTCATGCCATGTAGTTTTCTGTAGAACAAGAAAACACTGGTTCACTTGACAAGTGATAAGAGGGTGCCTGAAAAGTACTTACAGGTCAAACAAGCCAGTTAGCCTTCCAAGCTCTGGCGGAATTGACCCAGTAAGTTGATTATCGTTCAGTTCTCTGAATTTAGATAGTTATGTAAAAGATAGATTAATGGTCAACCTGAATCTTGATATCCATAACAGAAGAAATACTAAAACTTACAGGTAATGAAGTGTTGACATATTTCCTAACTCTGGTGGTATCGACCCAGTTAACCTATTGCCTTGGATGTACCTATGAAGTATTAACGTGTATAAAGACATAAACTTAGAAATATGTTCACATCAAACTTTTTCTAGGGGTGAATCGTATCAGTTAAAACTAAAATCTTGAAAAATCTATGAACCAGATTTAGAGGGATAAGAATTCTTACAGCTTCTCAGTGTATGTCAAGTTGCCTAGTATAGATGGTATAGGACCAGATAATTGGTTGTAACTCAGATCTCTGATAAGAGTAAAAGTTCCAGGAATTAGCAATCATATTTCTTTCACTACCGGCAATGAGAAAGCAATGTCTCATTTGTTGATTAGTCAATTATCTAGTAACTGTAAGAATTCACTGTAGGACTTACAGAACAGCGAGGGCCTGCATAAGACCAATTACTGAAGGAATTGGACTGGTGAACTTGTTCCCTTGCAACGATCTAATAAAGGGTACATGCATCTTTGCAGGTAAGCTTATATATATTAGGCATGTAATTACATCATTTTCACTGAAAAGAAACAGGCAAACAGCACATACAGTGTAGCCACTTGTAGGAAACCAATGTTGAATGGGATTGGTCCAGTAAAGCGGTTGTAAGACAAATCCCTACCAATATAAAATGTTAGGAAAATGATATATATGAACGGTTAAATCAATTATTTCAGGAGGCAAGAATGTATATACGTACAAGACCTGAAAACTTGTACAGTTCCCAATGGTGTCTGGTATCACCCCAGTCAAGCTATTGTTCTTCACATCACTGATCAAATTAGTGGGAAGCTTAAAACCAGATTGAAAAAAACAACAAACTTGCAGCAAACTAGGCAAGCAGTGTGCTTACAAGTACCAAAGGCCAGTCAGCTGGCACATATCAGGAGAGAGGCTTCCTTCTAAATGATTGCCCCGCAAGCCCCTATTAATTATAGTTACTAATTTAGCCAGAAAACTTAGAAGAAATTGCTTGAAGTTTCAGTAACAACTTATGTGTTTGAATGCCATTTCACAAGAATATATCCAAACGATAAAGACAGACTTAATAATGCTGCCCAGCTTTTACTAAGCAGTCAGGCCCTTAAATATATAGGAGCAATGTATGTACAGTACCAGCAGTCCAGCACTAGTACAAACTTTTTGAACATCAAGGATGACTTACAGATATTGAAGAACCTCATTCCAGTAGATAAGCCTTGGTATCTCCCCAGTCAGTTTGTTTTGTGCCAGATCCCTGGAGTGCGCATCACATTAGAAATTCTGAACTATTCTAGTTGATCCACCTTATAAGAATCATGTAGCAGTAGTAGCTTACAAAATCTTCAAATTCGGTAGCTGTGACAATGTTGATGGGATCGCACCAATCAGCTGGTTGTTCTTCAATATCCTAGAAATCACAAACAGCACCACAAAAATCTGTAAAAGCTTCCAAAGCCCCAAATGACATGTATTTCTATGGATTTCAGAGGGAAGCCTCACAAGTTCTCCAGGTGCTTCAGCTTTGATATAGAAAATGGTATGTCGCCATCCAAGTTGTTGAAAGAAAAGTCCCTAAACGAAAAGGTGAAGTTTGAATAAAAGCACTACCACCACAACCACAACTAAACATGGGTTACTCGAAGTTTAACTTACAGCGTCCTAAGTGATGAACAATCTCCAATCTCATCAGGGATCTGCCCGGATAGCCCATTTGACTTCAGATCGCTGAATGTGGATGCAAAGGAGACCAGTTAGCACAGGTCAGTAAACTAAAATCCAATCAACAGCAGTCAAAGAAGAAATCATCCGTACATGGAGACGAGGCTCTTGAGGCTGCCGACGGCTGGAGAGACCTCGCCCTCAAGGTTGAGGCCAGAGAGGTTGCTGCATTGCATTGGCGCCAACCCGCATCAGTGGCTACACATCGCAATCGTTGGGAAAGGAGCAAAGTTTAATGGACGCTCTTCTTACAGCGCAGCGACGGCGAATGTGACGTTGTCGCACAGGACGCCGCGCCAGGAGCAGTAGTCGTCGCCGGCCCAATCGTACAGTACGTTGCCGACGTTGCGGAAGGACTTCTTGATCTCCACCAGCGTCGCCCCTGGAAGATGCAGAACCAGCCGCATTAGCAGGAAAAAAAACGGAGACACTGAACAGATTACAGGCTGATAGAAATCTGAACAGACGATTCGGCAAATGGAATATTCGTAAAAAGGGAGTCGGATAACAAGATAGTTGGATTCTGACTAGTGTTTTCAGCAGGAAAGCAAAGGAACTGGGGAACATCAGATTTGGAAAGCCCAAATATGACACGATGGTGAAATATGAAGTTACTTGGATTGGATTCATTCAGATAGGAAACAGGATCATACTCCAGAATAGCAAACCAAACACAGCTAAAACACACAAAAATAGAACAGACTAAACAAAACAGACCAAGCTTCCAGCACTGAAGGGCCAAATAAAGAAACAAGAATCGATGTTCAAGCGATTTAATAATAATGCTCTGAGCATGTGCTCCAATAAGCAGCACAAGAAGGCACAAAAGGCACATGTAAAAAACAAAACTGAACATGATTGAAGAGAAAAAAAGATCACATTTTGAAACATGGGCAGACTAGTTAAAAGCTCCTAGGCAAGGAAGAAGAGAAGAATAGAACATGAGATGAGAAGAGGCACAGCTTAAGTGTTAGACTCGGGTTACGGGCTTATACGGCAATAAAAAAATGGGAATGGAACACTAGCGAATCACCATGCCTCCAAAAGCGCGTACTTGCAGCGCTAATAAAATACTAATCCTAACAAACCCAACCCCCTGAATCTTTGCTCCCCAGTAGGCAACCGGAGGGCTCCCAGAGAAGAAAGAAATAAAGAGAAATGGATATCGAAAAAAGAAACAGATCACCAACCATCGTCGGCGACGGCGACGGCGACGAGGAGGAGGGCGACGAGCGCACGGGCGGCCGTCGTCGTCATGGCCACTGAGCTGCAGACAGGCATCGGGGGAGTGACATTACAGGGAGAGGACAGCGACGATGGAGCGCGAAGCGTGCTGCAGCGAGCCTGCCTCCTCTGCCTGCCTGCCTTTAATGGGGCGGAGCTCTGGCCCTCGTTTAGATTGAAGATTTTTTCAACCTGATGAATAGTACCATTTTCGTCTTATTTGACAAATATTGTTCAATCGTGGACCAACTAGGCTCAAAAGATTCATCTCGTGATTTTCAACTAAACTGTGTAATTAGATATTTTTTTTACCTATATTTAGTACTCCATGTAAGCGGCTAAAAATTGATGTGATGGAGAGAGTGAAAAAACTTGGAATTTTGAGGTGAACTAAACAAGGGCCTGGTTGGTTTCGTGGGTTCTCGCGGTCGGCTTTGCGCACTTGCGCCGCTGGCTCAGTGACAGCGAGTAGCTGTATGGCTGGGCGATAGAGTGGCAGGGCAGGGGCTATGGGCTATGGGCTATGGGCTATGGAGGAGTAGCTTCCTACTAGTAGGACTAGTTTGGAGCTTTGAGAGAGAAAGAGAATGGCTGTTTAAGCGCTAGAGAGTGGTTTCTTGTGATGAGAGAGATTGGGAGAAGGACACTGAGGCCCTGTTTAGTTCACGTGCAAACCTAAAATATTTCCTCTTTAATTTATCACATCGAATCTTTAAACACATGCATAGAGCATTAAATGTAGGTAAAAAAAATAACTAATTGCATAGTTTATCTGTAAAGTTCGAGACGAATCTTTTGAGTCTAATTAATCCATAGTTGGACAAATTTTACCAAATAACAACGAAAAGTGCTACAGTAATAACTAATTACATGGTTTGTCTGTAAAGTTCGAGACGAATCTTTTTAGTCTAATTAATCCATAGTTGGACAAATTTTACCAAATAAGGCTATGTTTAGTTCCCCAATTCTCCCCCCAAATTCCACTATGCAAAAAGAAGATTCCCCGTCACATCAAAATGTCGGCAAATGCATGGAGTACTAAATGTTGATGAAATCAAAAACTAATTGCACAGTTTTGTTGTACTTTGCGAGACGAACATTTTAAGCCTAGTTAGTCAAAATTTGGATAATTTTTACCAAATACAAACGAAATGCTACAGGAATTCTGATACAGTGTTTTTCACCCCAACTCCGTCAACTAAACGAGGCCTAACAACGAAAAGTGCTACGATAATTTTTCACCCAAACTTTCTCTGAAAGGTCACATCAATGACTACAGTGCTTTTCTCTCTCTATCTGGTTGGCCTAGAGCAGTAGAACTCGAGTAACAGTCGAGGAGCATGGCACAGCTGACATGTGGGGCCTGCGGGTTTGGATTGGGTTAATACTTTAGGGGCTGTTTAGCTCTGGAAAAATTTTAGGAATAGCAATTTTGTTGTTATTTGATAAATATTATCTAATTATAGACTAATTAGAGTTAAAAGATTCATCTCGCGAATTTTGTCTAAACTGTGTAATTAGTTTTATTTTTTATCTATATTTAATACTTCATGTATGTGTCAAAGATTCGATGTAACGAGGAATTAAAAAATTTTACAAAATTTTTTGGGAACTAATCAAGAGCAGCTGTGAGTCTGCAGGGGGCTACTGCAAGCGGACCACCACGCTTCTGTAATTTCGATACACTCTGTTTAATCTTCCCTGGTAGGGTAAGGCCTTGTCTAGATATCCAAATTCACCTCTAAATTTTACTATGCAAAAAAAAGATTCTCTATCACATCAAAATGTTGGCACATATATAGAGTACTAAATGTAGATGAAATCAAAAACTAATTGCACAGTTTTGTTGTACTTTGCGAGACGAACGTTTTGAACCTAATTAATCAATGTTTGGACAATTATTACCAAATAAAAACAAAATTGCTACAGTGTGACACGACACTTACTATGCAAACTTTGCCTCCAAAGTTTAGAATCTAAACAAGGCCTAAGGCTAGTTTCACCATAATCTGGACCTGCTTGTTTTATAGTATAGTTTGGCAAGCAAAAGCTAGAAGAAAAGTTTTGATAATAAATCAAATAACAGCGAAGTCTGTTTAGAATCTAAACAAGGCCTAAGGCTAGTTTCACCATAATCTGGACCTGCTTGTTTTATAGTATAGTTTGGCAAGCAAAAGCTAGAAGAAAAGTTTTGATAATAAATCAAATAACAGCGAAGTCTGTTGGATCTTAGGCTTGGCATATTTTAAAGTGAACTAAATAGATCCTTTATATCATAGTATAATAAATTTCTCAGGCGTGCTCCCTCCGTCCTGTAACGAGTGTCATTCTTATTTTTTCGAGAAATCATTTTAAATTTTAATCAAATATATCTAAACAATATATTAATATTTATGGTGTATCATTATATATTTTCATAATGAACAAATTTAGAAATATAAATATTGTTAACATTTTTTAAACCTAGTCAAACTTAAAAAGTTTGAGTAACAAGAAGCCATAGCAACATTCTTTTTGGGATAGAAGAAGTGACGATTTTGGGAAAAAATAATGTCAAATTTTATTTCCTCTAATTTTATAGATTGGCTGCAACATTCAATTTTTTCATTGTTTTGTCAATCAAAGATATATTAAATAATCTATATAGTCATTTTGATATTGTTATAACTTATAAGCATTAGCATATTATGACAGCATGGTCATATTGGCAAATAGATATGGATTAACATACGTGGCGACAAATTTTTCATGGTAAATAAATATTGCAAATGAAAATTGTGGCCATGCTTTTTATCGTAGTTGGCCACATGAGATCGAAAGAGATGAAACAATCAACCTCAATGTGGATTTCATCAACTTCCCAAGGCCTTGAAAATAATGCTAACAAGTCTCATCACTACTTTTGCTGAGGTATCACCTGGCTTGATGCCTGTAAAACTTTCACAACATTATCATTGAGACTGACCTAAGGGTAAATGTAGGAGTTTGGAATCTGCTCGGTCAAAAACCATGTAATTCTTGTTTTTATAGTTTAATCAAATATATAAAATATAACTAGATGCTAATAAGTATTATTAGACTAGTTAAATAATATATTTTTATAGTAATTATTTAGAGACATAAATATTGGTACTATGTGTATAGATTCAGTAAAACTAAACAAATTAACTTGTTCTATATCTAGAATTACATTCTTTGTGATGAGAGAGTAGATTCCATAGTAATTTCGCACAAATCATTTTATTTTCGCATGAAAAGGAAAAAATAGTATTCTCAAGGGGATAAGTAGGTATGTACTGACCTTTTAAGATCATAAAAGTTTCCAACTACAACCGACAAGAGGTTGGAGATGGCAAAAAGGCCCCATTTGATAGGGAAGAAGCCAAATCTCAACAATTCAGTTCAAGTTTAAGTTAAACTCTTTTTAACATAGCGTTTGCTTGCATGGATAGGAGGTTAAGAACATATATCTGGGGCATGTTTAGATCTACTAGTGCTAATAGTAGAAACAACAATCGGTACCAGTGAATCTAAATAGACCTACCAGACTAGCTAACTATAAGATAGAGGGTTGCTAATTAGTATGTGCCAACCATCTATTAGCAACATATGAGCAAGTGGTTTCCCAAAAAACATATAAGCAATGGATCTAAACAGTCCCTGAAAATAATTAGTTTGTGGCTATTAGCTAGGTAATTATTAGAGCATGTTTAGATCCGCTAGCCATTAATAGTAAGCTAACTATGGCTCCTAGCTAGAATGAGCTAACTAACACTTACTCAAACTTTTTAATTATTAGGAATAGAGATTTTGATGAAAAACTTCTCTCCAACAACTTTATTGAATATCTAAATATAGTCATCTCTATTTCAGATCTCTTGTTAGCCAAAGATGGAGAGGAGAGAATAACTATATAGAGTGCCACAATATATAGAAAAGCTACAGAGAATGAAAGAAAAATATAGAGAACACTCTTTTTTCAAATGACTCTATAAATGATGATTCAGAGAGTTAGTTTTAGGAATACAATGCTCTAAGACCCTTAAACTTAAGGTCCGAAATAATTTAGTGAGAAGTTGTTTTTTTTCTCGTTTCAAAATAAATTAGGAGAGGATAAAAAAATTATTTTTTGTTTCACCCGCTTCAGCTCATCTACACTTCAGCGGCAAGAAGTCCAAGTGGTTTAGACTGTAGAGCCATACCATATATAGAACCTTAAGACTTGTTCGCTTGAGCTTTCAGCTGCTTATTTTCAGTCAGCCAGCAGTATTTTTTTCTCACAACAGACTAGCCAATAGTACTTTCAACCGTTTATTTTCAGCCAAGCGAACAGGCGGTTAATCGCTGAAACTTAGAAGTGACATGGTGTTACCTGTGGTCTTAACCGTGCTGAGCGTGTGCGTCTGTGATCATGAGTGCTTGCCTAGCACACAGGCGGCCGACATGTGGGGGCAATGTTTACTATGCCCCACACGTCAGCGCTGCATGATTGAGCCAAACACGAAACGTGATCACGTGATGTTTATCAGGATTCTGCAGGAAATGTCAGGGCATTGCTTTCCCTTCTTTATCTCTAGCTTTTGCCTCTTTTTTTTCTCATGCCTATCCGTTCCTTCACCGTTCATTCTTCTCCTCTTTTACCAGCCGTAGTGGCGTACTCTAAAGGATACTTCAAAGCTTTAGAATATAAATATAGAGTAAAAACTGTTGCACTGGGTATTCTAAAACGATACTCTATCCTTTCTCTCACTCTATATTTAGAATAGTACAGTGCTTACTCTATATTGTGCAGTGGCGGGCCCCACTAGCTAAACAAAGGAAAAAAATGCTATAACTCACAAACCAAAAATCCAAATTAAATTTCGATTGCACTATTAAATTCGTCTCAATAAATTCTTCAAAACTAGATCACACATGGATATATTTAGATAAAGTGACAAGTGAGTCCTACAATGAATAAAGTGGATAGAGGATGATATAGGCCCTGTTCTGCTGCTCATGTTTCGGCTTGTTTCAGCTTGTTTCAGCTTATTCTCTCTCACAGAACACTATTGAATCAGCCGAAACCAACCGGCTTTTCCACCAGCCGAACCAGCCCATAGAGGATGGATAGGTGCGGAAGAATTAAGTATAGAGGAGAAAATCTTGTTGACTAGGACGTATAGAGGATGAATATAGAGGTCTATGAGTGCGGATAGCCTTAAAACAAGGATCATCCTCCAAAACAAAACCCTCCGAGCAAACCGGGCGCAGACACCACTGCATCGAATGCTGCAACAGTGGACAAGAGCATCGGATCGGCAGGCAGCAGGCTGGAGATACTGTGATGAAGGCTGCGACAGTGGAGGCCGTAGAGGTGGTAAAAGGATGTGCTGGCGCACAGTGGAGGGCAGAGGGTAGCCGGGAGCTCGGGATACTGTACGCGGTGGATCAGCAGTGCGAGGCGGTGGCGTTTCGGCCGGGATGGCAGCGGCGCGCCCGGCACGTGATGGTGTCGCCTGCTGGGAATGGAGACGGGAACTGATGAAACTCCCTCCTCGGCTCCTCAGCGCTCTGGGACATAGGGCCATGGGCCATGGCTCCCTCCTCGGCTCCTCGCTGGCACCCTATCGTCCATCGCAGTCCCGGAACGGAGCAGTGCTCATCAGTTCGACCTCGCAGCTCGCTGCTCCCCCCGGCTTCCACCGTAGTAGACTGCTTCGAGAGCAACCGTTAGCGTGGGCAGTGGGCAGCAGGGGATCGAGCACGTCAGGTCATGACGGCCAAGCGGAAGACAAGCGTAGGCTACATGGCCAATTGGCCACCTCGACCAAGAAGTTCAGTGAGACCATTAGCGTATTCTTAATCTCTATCTCATTCATTGCTGCTGTGGTCTCGGTCACCATTAGCAGTGGAGTGGAGGAGCTGCCAGGGTTAAGACTAACTACACTCTTCATCCTCTAAATTCATCCTCTAAAAGGAATATTTTGTCCTGGTCATCGAGATTCCATCCTCTATATCAATTTCTTCCGTACCCATCCATACTCTATATCATCCTTTATCACTGTGGGGCCCACTTATCAAATTTTTTCTTTTTTCTTTTTTTCCCTTTTTCTCTTTCCTTTTCTTTTTCTTTTTCTTTTTCCCCTCTCCTCCTTTATCCATTTGACCGCACCGCCCTCCCTCCCCACTCTCTCTCTCTCTCGGGCGCATCGGAGGCGGAGGCCAGCGCGGCGGTGCCCCCTTCTCCTTCTCCCTCTCCCCTCTCGGCTCCCCCTACCGGCGGCCGACCGCGCCGCCCCCCCCTCCCTGCACCGCGCCCTCCTCGGTGGCCATCCACCTCCCCGACGGCGGGTGCGTCCCCTCCCTGCTCCGTCTCGGCGGCGGGCAGGTGAGCGGCGGATCTGCTCTTCCCTCGAGCGGATCGGGCGCGGATGGCGATCGACCGGACTCGTCGGTGGTGGCCGAGCTCGCCCGCGCGGCCAGCGGCGGTCCTCCCGGCCCCTTCCTCACCGGTGCTTCCCCAGCTCCTCCTCCTCCTCCATGGCGGGCGGACGGCGCGCGGCCTCGCCCCCTTCTGCTTCGGTGCTTGAGGACCGACGGGCCTCGGCGGCCAGCCTCGCCCCCTTCTGCTTCGGTACTGGAGGACCGGCAGGCCTCGGCGGAGAGCGGCGCTGGAAGACCGGCGGCGCCCCTTCTCCCTCGGTGCTCTCTCTCTCACCAGCCATGCGGCGAGCGGAGGGAGGCGCGAGGACGCGCGGTAGCGGGCACCCTGTAGGGACGCCAGGAATAGCAGACGGAAGCGTCGTTCGCTTGGATAGCGCGCATTTAGCGTACAGCGCTGCGGCGGTTTCATCTGCTACGTGCGTTTACCGGATGCGTTTACCGGAGCCGGTGCGAACAGTCTAAGGATCAGTTTAGGGTTGTGTAAGGTCCAAATGGCTAGAGGGGGGTGAATAGCCTATTTAAAAAAAACTACAAGCTTCACTAAACAAACACGTTAGTATAAAAGATGGCTAAGCTAATACTAGCACTATCTCAACTACACTATGCAAGCCACCTATGTAATTCTAGTGAAGCAAGGCTATGATCTCTAATACACACCAACAAGACTAAATCACTAAGCTACTTACTCCTATATGAAAAAAGCTACACTAAGCAAACTACACTAGAACTAGTACAAGAAAGTAAAGAGCAAGTGACTTAATCTTATACTAACGATGTAGAGAAGTAAAGCACTCGAAGAATCAATCACAATGATCAACCACAAGAGAAATTCTCGGTAAAGAGATGACACAAGATTTTTTACCGAGGTTCACATGCTTCCCGGCAAGCTACTCCTCGTTGTGGCGATGCACCCACTTGTCGGTTCACGAGCTAATCGACTATCAAGAGTCGAGCCCTCGGCGGGCGCCGCACAACCGCACACAAGATGGGGATCCTCCAAGCCACGAGCTCCACTAGAGTATCCAATTTGCGAACTCCCACGGGGAAGGATCAAGAACCCCTTACAACACTTGGTGAGGGCTCCAACAATCTCCAATTGTGAGCTCAATCACCTCCGCTGCTCCAAGCCGTCTACCGTGTCGGGAAACACGGAAGAGTAACAAGAAATCCGCAGCAACTCGAAGATCAAGTGCCTCTAGAATGCAACTCTCAAGCAATGCACTTGAATCTCACTCAGTCTCACTCAAGATGTGCAACCAAGCAAAGAGATGAGTGGAGGGGTTGTTCTCTAGCTCAAAGGATGTCTCTAGGTCTCAAATGTGCAAGAGTTTCCCTCAAACCCCGGCCAACTTCTATTTATAGCGAAGGGGTACGCAGCTAGCCATTACCGGATGACGCAGTTCAAAATGTGCTGACCGGACGCACCGGTCAGGGTCAGGACAAGCGTAAACAGTGCGCGTCAGAACTAGGCGTTGCCTTGACCGGACGCGCTCTAGCGTTTGACCGGACGCGACAGTGTCAGCGTCCGGTCGCGGTCCAGTAAGCTCCCATCGAGACCGGACGCGTCCGATCGCAAGTGACCGGACGCGTCGCGCGTCCGATCAGCACTCCGCTGCACTCTGCTCCTCTGGACGCCTGACCGGACGCTCCGGTTCCGTGAGGGGCCGGACGCGCCGGTTGCGCGCTTTCCTTCTGCGCACAGGTGAACTGACCGGACGCGCTGGTCGGGCCAGACCAGCGTTCGGTCACAAACCCTAAGCGCGCTGTGTTGAACTGACGACTTGAGCTGACCGGACGCGCAGGTCCACCCTGGACTGCGTCCGGTCCAGCGTCCGGTTGATGTTTTTCAGTGATAAACACTCCGGACTTTCGCCTCCATTTCTCCACCTCCGGCACAGTGGAAAATAGGCGTTTCACTTCTCCAAAAAGCGTCGAATCCCGCCTCGCAAGCTCGGCGGGAGGGAGAGAGGAACCCAAACCCCTCTCTACTGCTTAAACTCCACCGCCTTCACAAATGTGCTAACACCACCAAGTGTACACCACCATGTGCATGTGTGTTAGCATTTCACAAACATTTTTAAGGCGTTATGTTAGCTCTCTACTAGATCCTAATGCATATGCTCAAGACATTGATCTAGTGGCACTTGATTCCCGAGCTAACCGTGATTGCCCCTCTTGATAGTCGGCTATGTATCCTAAATCCGGTCAATCACTTCTCTACTCATCTTAGACCGGCAAAAGGAAAACCCTATGGTTATACCTTTGCCTTGCGCTCTTAGATCCTTCTCCTCCACTTGATCATCATGTCCATCATATTATGTGCATCTCCACCATGATCGTCATTTCATGTCCATGCACCATTTCTTTGTGATCTTGTGGCCACCACTCCTTGCCACGTACACCTTCATCACATGTGTTGCTTATGCCTAACTCAAAACACTTAACACATGGCATTAGCAACTTGGTGTTATTAATTACCAAAACCAAACTTGGGCTTTCAATCTCCCCCGTTTTGGTAATTGATGACAACCATCACAAAGATATGAAATGAAATCAATTTTTAATTTTGATAGTATTAGCTCTCCCTACATATGTGCTACCATGAGTTTGGTTCAATTGTGCACATATGTATGGATTTGAATTTTGGGAGAGTTACTACTATCAAATTGATGCTAAGGTATATAGAATGGACCTTTGAAGCGTGATACCAATCGGAGTTGCCTTTATATACCATCCTTAGCATCGATGTAGCTAGACACCACTTGTAATTCATCACTTGTAAAGATCACAAATACTAAAGTACCCCGTAAGATCAACATTATAAGCAAAGGTGTCTAGATACCACTTGTAAAGCTACTCTCAACAAATCATCATTCAAATTCTATTTCTAGCAATCACCATACAAACATGAATATGAATTTAAGCTTTACAATGCAACAATACATCATGTTAATGTACATACAAATGCAACAAATAATTCATGAGCTTTCTCCCCCTACTTGTGTGCTCAATTTTAATTTCTCTCCCCCTTACTATATCTTTCTCCCCCTTTGCAACTTAACTTTTTATCTTTGTGACTTTTCTATCTTTGTGACTTTTCTCTCCCCCTTTGTCAACAATCACCAAAAAGGTGCCAATTTTAGTGAGAGTCAAGTCAATCAATATGAGGAAGTCCAAATTGTGGTTTAATCTAGATCACTTGCCTAGAATATGTAATTCGGTTTGATCCAAGGACAAGCTTCTTCACACCTCATAAAGTATAAGGGTTATCTTGACCATGTTAAATTACACATTATGAGCTCATTTTCTAGATTCAACACTAGGTTTGCAAGCCCACAAACATGTCATATGCTACCACTAGATCAATCAAACATAGAAGCAATAGTGGTACCATATATACATTAAACTCATTTGATTTTCATGAATGAGCCTATTTGTCATGCAAATATGTCTATATGTTCTAATCATGTCCTTAGCAAAGTATGGATGATATGCCAAACAACTTTACCTTGCTATGTTGGAGGAGAGGCATGTCATATAAGAATGTGGGGATGCACTCATTTCAAGTTGGAGAAGTCAAGTATGTTCAATTCATTCTTCAACTTGTAAAACATTTTCTCATCAAGTGGCTTTGTGAATATGTCGGCTAGTTGATCTTCGGTGCCAATGCTCTCAATGCTAATATCACCCTTTTGTTGATGATCCCTTATGAAGTGATGCCTAATATCAATGTGCTTGGTTCTTGAATGTTGAACCGGATTTTGTGTCATCTTGATTGCACTTTCATTGTCACAAAACAATGGCACATTCTTGAACTTAATTCCAAAATCATTCAAGGTGGCCTTCATCCAAAGTAATTATGCACAACAACTACCGGCACTAATGTATTCGGCCTCGGCGGTAGATAGTGCAACACTATTTTGTTTCTTTGATGACCATAAAACAAGAGACCTTCCAAGCAATTGACAAGTGCCACTTGTGCTCATTCTATCAATTTTGCAACCACCATAGTCGGAGTCCGAATATCCAATCAACTCAAAATTTGACCCCTTTAGAAACCATAATCCAACATCATAAGTGCCCTTAAGATATCTCAATATCCTCTTGGTTGCTTTCAAGTGACTTTCTCTAGATGAAGCTTGATATCTTGCACACTTGCACACACTAAACATCACATCCGGCCTAGAAGCGGTGACATAGAGCAAACTTCCAATCATAGACCGGTATTGCTTTTGATCTACCATGTTGCCACTAGCATCAATAACCAATTGATCATTTGTGCCCATTGGTGTACTCATTGGCTTAGCATCTTGCAATCCAAACTTCTTGATCATGTCCTTGATGTACTTGCCTTGACTTACAAAAGTGCTATTCTTCATTTGCTTGATTTGAAGTCCAAGGAAGTAACTAAGCTCTCCAATCATAGACATCTCAAACTCATTTGCCATCATTTTTCCAAACTCTTCACAAAAATCTTGATTGATTGATCCAAAAATAATATCATCAACATAGATTTGCAACACAAACAAGTCATTTTCAAGCTTCTTGGTGAAGAGAGTGGTGTCAACCTGTAACGGATCAACGTAATTATACGAGATTAAGTAAGAAAATCTTCCACCGAGGCGGTTAATTTAACAAACTTAAGCCCGTATAACTCGAGATTCCGTGAAATCACGAAGGATTTCAAACCAACCAACATACAACCAAGATCATACTGATTTAGCAGCCACAGTTCACACGATACATAAAGTTGACCATAAAAGTAGGATACATCGGAGTTCGGAATTAAAAGTTATTACAACATAGTTCAACATAAAGTAGCGGAAGCAAATAGTTTTACGCACACACACTTAGTTCAGTTACAGTGCCAGTAGATAGTCATGGTCCACAAAAGCATTAGATAAGACGAGCAGAACGACCTTTGCCCAAGGTCCTAGTTGTCACCCATCGCCGGATACAGACAGTTGGAGCAGTACCCGTAGTACATCTGACCATCTGCAACAACAATGGGAACAACGCCCTGAGTACGAGAATGTACTCAGCTAGACTTACCCGTCAAAAACCAGAAATAACATGACACCAAGGAGCATGCAAGGCTTTATATAGTGGACTGGCTTGACTCATTTGCGAAAAGCATAAGTTATTATGAATAACTAAAGATAAGTACTTTTAGCATCATTTTTAGGATAACCTATTCATGCTAGGTAAGCACCTATTGCTAAAACAATCACTTGATTAACCGTTAACATCAAAGGTTACCATCTCAGGTTTAGCATTTCCAACATTATCCACATAACCATCCGTGTTCCATCATTAACACTACGATGCCATAGCTCGAGTCAAGTGCTCACTAACCGGGAGCGACGGCGATTCGAATCGAATTCCTATCCAGCTGGAGATTTATTCCTCACACAAACCATGCTTCCCCCGTCAGGGTCGCGTAGATCACCAATGACACTTTCCAAGAAGCCGCGGGATAACAATCATGGATCGCACTACCCAGGGACCGCCCGACTGCCAGGACGCACCTTGGGCTCACTCTTCGCGTCCCCGTTACACCCCCTTCAACACCAGTCTGCCAACCCGAGTTTATCCCGGCTCGAAAAATGTCACTAGCTTCGCGGTCGAAAGGTACTTTATTCGGCCAGCTAAATGTGAGGCATGCGTTCAACATGACAAGAGGGACGAGCAACGATCGGTCCTTAATCGACACAGACGGAATCACTATAGTCCAAAACCCTATAAGACTCCGCCCGGTCTCCGCTTATCCATTAACACTTGGTTACTTTTTAAGATTCACAAATACTGCTAACCATAGCCAGGTATTCACCTATAGCTCGCAGGTGACAGGAAATCACCCGACTTCTACCGATCTAAGCATGGCTAAGTAATTTACTCGATCCTGACCTAACAGGGTAAAAGGTAATCCGGTGGACAAGGATAATAATGCAACAACGGTTTCACTCAACTCCTATAACTTAATGCCACAATATATAATTATAATTCAGGTAATAAAGAATAGCTTTTATAAAATAGGAGACTTATAATGCTCCGGGGCTTGCCTCTTTCGAACGAGCTAGGATGGTGGTCGACGCACTCCGGCAGTTCCTCGCCTGGCTCTTCCTCCTCGGGCACCTCCTGTGCCTGGGGTTCCTGCTGGTCCGTCCAAGCCTGCTCCTCCGGTACTGCTGCTTGCGACTCCTCCTGCGATCCTGTATGATGCAGTTGCCTAAGTAAATATGCGAACGATGCATAGGAATATGGTGGAGCGCTTTGATGACATGAGATGCAAATGAGCACATGGAATGAGCAGTTTGGATATAACTACATCTTCTACAAGGTAGTCCACGTCATCCAAGAACATGTACCCTAAAACATGCATCTTGTGATTCTACTAATTATCATACACCTTACACAAGCAAGTGACCCTAAATAATCAAACCTTACCAACCTAACTCATCCACAACATCAGCAAGACATAGTGATGCTTCAAAGATACACCAAACATATTTTACTATTCTTGATTTCTCATAAAGAATAATCATTTATTCCTTAATTAACTAGGGTTGTACAGCAACACCTATCTCTGGTGTAGATAAAAATCTACAAAATTTACAGTAGAGTACTATTACCCTAACTAGCCTACCACTAAATTTTCATGAGAATTGCATATGTAAAACTACCTGTACAAAATAAACAAATTATAGCCTAAAAGTGAGCATGAAATTATTTTATACTAGGAAAAGTATCAAACAATAGATTTCACATTTTTCCTAGGTTACTAACAGTAAACTAACATACTACAAAAATTATCATAGGTATGTTTTATACAAATTTTGCCCTCTACTAAAAATAACAATTATTATCAATTAAAAGCATTTGAACTACACTTCAAAAATTTCCCACAGAATATGCTTCACTACCATTTTTCCTAGAAAGTACATCACTAATAAAGACTAATGTAACAAGAATCACATTTTTCCATTTATTATTTTATTTACTACAATTTTTCTAAGATAACAGCATATATAACAATTAAATAAAATTGCACAGTAAAGTGTTACAAAAATAACATGAGGTATTTTTAAACTGTAGATCTATTCAAGAAGAACATTTCAAAATTTGTTTCATGATTTTTGGAGCTATAAATCTTGAGATACAATTTTTGGAAGCCTTTTTCAAATTTTCTGGAAATCAATTTCTTTAAAACCGAAAATCAAAACCGGCCTCAAACGCTACGTGTACCCCGCTGTGACACCCGGAACCGAAACGCTGAGACAGACAAGTGGGACCCCGCGGTCAGACGGGCCCACCCGTCAGCCGTAACCGGCCGGAGGCGGTGCGGACCGTCGGGATCTCGCCGCCGGCGAGTCCTCCGACGACGGGGAGGGCACCACCGTGTTCCCCACAGCGACGCGAATCCAGTGGTGCCTAGTGGGTGGCCAGACGAGCTCGGCATCGAGCTCGCCGGCGAGCATGGCGGCTCGGTGGCGCGGGACGCCGTCGGCCGGCCAACTCCGACCGAGAGGAGCCACGCGGTGAGGTCAGTGAGACTCGTGGTGCAAGTGCGGTGCTCGTGCGCTCGAGAAGTGGGCGAGAAGGGGCGTGGAGGTGTGCGGCCCACGGAGCGGGTCGCTCCGGTGAGCTCGGCCGGAACTCCGGCGAGCCATTACCGCGGATGGAGGCCGAATCCTGGCGGGCTGTGGCGAGCACCGGATGCGCAACGACAAGGCGCAGCGAGGGCGAAGACGGAGGCGGAGGCGGTGAGCCGGAGCGGCGACTAAGGCGGTGGCGGAGCTCGGGAGCCGACGATGGCGTGGCGGAGCTCTGCTGCTGCTGCTGCTGGCGGGCGAGGGGGAGAATGGAGGGAGCAACCGAGGCGGACGAGCGCGCGGAGGGGGGTAAGCGGGCGCGGACGCTGCGGGGGCCACAGGGGCGCGTGTCGCGCTGCTTCGACGGCGTACGGCCACGCGGCGGCCGAACGCTGCCGCGGCGCCACGACGCCACGCGCGGGCGCGCGCGCGCGCGCGGGGGCGGGAGGGAGACGACGTGGGCGCGGGCCGGGCCGCCAGCGACGCTGGGCCGAAAGGGAAGCCGAAGCCCACTTCAGCGAAAATCTGATTTTTCTTTTTCAAAAAAATATTTTCAGATTATTTCCTTGTTTCAAAATTGCATTTGGAGATGAAAAAGAGGTTTTCAGAATTTTGGCCCAAAATAAAAGTTGTTCAAAATTTTATTCTCTACAACTTTCATATAGAGCACTTTTCAAAATTCTCAATAGATTTTGAATTTGGGATTTAAAGCTAATTTAAAAATCAAAAACTCATTTATTTAGAATATTTTTAAAACAGAATTTGAGGAAAACTTGAATTCAAAATTTGCTCCAATAATCAAGTTGATTTATTCTAGATTATTTAAAATTGCTACTACTCACAGGTACACCAACTTTTTAACACTTGTATCAAACTTAGGGTTCCCATTTATTTGTTTTTCAAGTTTAAATTTGAAAGAGCTACAATTTAAATAATGCTAATCATGCAATGATGTTGAATGCTTATGCTTTGAAATGATAATGCATGCTTAACACCCAGGGGTGTTACACAACCTTTCCCATCTTGAATCCTTTAGAGAGAAAAAAAGTCCCTCAATCTCTCATACCATGCTCTAGGTGCTTGCTTCAAACCATACAATGTCTTCTTTAGCTTGTAAACATGGTCGGGCTTCTTGTCATTTTCAAAACCGGGAGGTTGCTCAACATAAACTTCCTCATTGATGTAGCCATTGAGAAATGCACTCTTGACATCCATTTGATAGAACTTGATGTTGTGTGCACATGCATATGCTAATAAGATTCTAATTACCTCCAATCTTGCAACCGGTGCATATGTTTCTCTAAAGTCAAGACCCTCAACTTGAGTGTATCCTTGTGCTACTAATCTTACTTTGTTCCTCACAACCATGCCATCTTGATCTTGCTTGTTTCTAAAGACCCACTTAGTACCAATCACATTGTAGTTCTTCGGCCTTTCCACAAGTTCCCAAACTTTATTTCTAGTGAAGTTGTTTAGCTCTTCATACATGGCATTTACCCAATCGGAATCCTTCAAGGCATCTTCTATTTTCTTAGGTTCTTCAAGTGACACAAATGAGTAGTGTTCGCAAAAGGATGCTAATCTTGATCTAGTTTGAACACCACTTTGAATTCCACCAATGATTTGATCCAATGGATGATCTCTTGCAATACTAGTAGGTTGGAGTATTGGGAGTTGATTGCTTCCACTTGTTTGACCTTGAACTTGAGCTTCATCATGAGTACCACTAGAGCTTGCTTGATTTGTATCAATGTGTACACTTTGGTTGATCACATGAATATCATCATCATCGACTTGCCTTGGCCTAACATCACCAATGTTTATGTTTTTCATTGCATTTGACAATTGATCTCCTCTCACATTATCAAGGTTTTGATCTTCATTTTGAGATCCTTGGGTTTCATCAAACTCAACATCATGAACTTCTTCCAAGGTGCCATTAGTGAGATTCCAAACTCTATATGCTTTGCTTGTAGTAGAATAACCAAGTAAGAACCCTTCATCACATTTCTTTTCAAACTTGCTCAATCTAGTGTCTTTCTTGAGAATATAGCATTTGCAACCAAACACTCTAAAGTATGCAATGTTGGGCTTTCTTCCATTCAATAGCTCATATGGTGTCTTCCCAAGCTTCCCATGGCAATAGAGATGGTTGCTACAATAGCAAGCCGTGTTGATGGCTTCACTCCAAAATGAATGACTCATATTGTATTCACTAAGCATTGATCTAGCCATGTCAATTAAGGTTCTATTCTTTCTTTCAACTACACAATTGGATTGAGGAGTGTATGTTGGTGAGAATTGATGTCCAATACCAAGATCATCACACAAATCTTCAATTCTTGTGTTCTTGAACTCACTACCATTGTCACTTCTAATCTTCTTGATGATAGTCTCAAACTCATTTTGCACCCTCTTGACAAAAGACTTGAATAGATTATAAACATCACTCTTGTCATAAAGAAAGAATACCCAAGTGTATCTAGTGTAATCATCCACTATCACAAAACCATACTTGTTGCCACCAATGCTAGTGTATGTTGTTGGTCCAAACAAGTCCATGTGCAATAGCTCAAATGCCTTTGATGTGCTCATTTCACTCTTACTAGGATGTGTATTTCCAACTTGTTTGCCTGCTTGACAAGCACTACATGGTTTATCCTTTTCAAAAGTCACATCTTTCAAGCCTCTAACTAAGTCATGCCTCAAAAGTTTGTTCAATTGTTTCATTCCAACATGACCAAGCCTTCTATGCCGCAACCATCCCATACTAGATTTGCTAAGCAACACATTTGATATGCTCATGTCATTTGAGATAGCAATTTTACCAAGCCCCTTGACCTTGCCTTTCTTGTTGTTGCCGAAAGTGATTGCATAAAAACCACCATTTTGACTTGTATCAATTGATTTGAACATACAAGAATCCCCGGTCATATGTTGAGTGCACCCACTATCAAGCACCCAATGCCTTCCTCCGGCTTTGTAATTGACCTACAAAACAAGATCAATTCTTTTTAGGTACCCAAACTTGTTTGGGTCCTCCAAGGTTAGTGACCAAGCTCTTTGGTACCCAAATGGCTTTCTTCTTTGAGCCCATCCATGATGTACCAATGAACTTAGCATGAACACCATTTGTACCATTGGTAAGTATATAGAAAGAGTCAAACTTAATTGAGGATACATTAGCATTGGATTTCTTGTTCATGCAATGTCGCTCTATGTGACCAACTTGCTTGCAACTTTTGCAATAGCTGTCATTGTTCTTCACAAAACGAGTCTTGTGAGGAGCAAAAGCGACCTTGCCTTTCTTGGAGTTATAGCCCAATCCCTCTTTGTAGAGAGAAGCCCTTTGGCTACCCAAGCACATAAG
Source organism: Saccharum hybrid cultivar R570 (assembly GCA_038087645.1). NCBI lineage: Eukaryota > Viridiplantae > Streptophyta > Magnoliopsida > Poales > Poaceae > Saccharum > Saccharum hybrid cultivar. Next base: position 15,804,056 of record JAQSUU010000259.1, read on the forward strand.
CAAGCGGTCCTCACCACCATAAGCCTTAGCTAAGGTGTGATTGAGCTCTTTTACCTCCTTCTTGAGATTTTCATTCTCAACTATAAGTGTGGAGTCACAAGTAAAACCATCACTACTAGATGAGGATGATGTAGATGAGCTACATGAAGGGTTAGTGAGAGCAACAACAATAGGCTTATGACAAGATTCATCAATTATATCACAAGATATGCCTATGTTGTAAGTTTTAGCCTTCTCAACATTAGTTGGCATGTTTTCATATTTTTCAACTAGAGAGGAATGAGCTTCTTCAAGCTTAGTGTGAGACTTTTGAAGCTTCTTATGGTCTACCTTTAGACTCTCATAAGATGCCCTAAGCTCATCAAGTTCTTACATAAGGTTTTTCTTTTCCTTAAGCAAGCTCTTGCACTCCTTTCTAGATTCTTTGAAATGTTGAGTGCAATCTTCTAGCATAGTAATTAGTTCATCTTTAGTGAATTCTTCTTCATCACTATCACTATCACTTGCATTATCATGATCACTCTCATCATCGGATGATACCTTAGCGGCCTTAGCCATGAAGCACGATGGAGTGTCGAAGAGGGAGACCTTCTCTTGGATGGCAATGCTAGCGTGTCCCTTCTTCTTGCTCTTGTTGTCATCCTCACCATCACTATCATAAGGACACTTTGCAATGAGATGGTCCTTGCTATGGCATCTAAAGCATCTCATGGTATGCTCATTCTTCTTGGATGAGTTCTTCCTTCTTCTTGCACGAAAGCCCTTCTTCTTCATGAATTTGCCAAATTGCTTGACAAAAAGAGCAATCTTCTCATTAATGTCATCACTATTACAAGAGCTTGAGTCTTCATCACTTGATGATTCAATCTTTGACTTGCCCTTGGATGTGGTGGCTTTGAATGCCACACTCTTCTTATTTTCATTATCTTTCTTCTCATTTTCCTTCTTCTTCTTTTTGACCAACTCATCCTTCTCATCATCTTCTCTATATGAATCATCGGTCATTACCTCTTGAAATATTTGTTGAGGAGTTGAATCCTTCAATGTAGTCCTCACTAGCACGGTGATTAATGTATCAAATCTCTTGGGCAAGCTTCTCAAGAACTTCATAGAGAATTGGTTGTCCTTGACCTCCTCACCAAGTGCCTTGAGCTCATTGACAATGACTTGCAATCGATGAAACATTTCCGGTACACTCTCATCTTCTTGCATCTTGAAGCTAGAAAACTTTTCTTGCAAGATATATGCTTTAGCGGTCTTTGTGCCTTCGGTGGCCTCAAAAGTTTCTTCTAGCTTGGCCCAAGCATCATGTGCAACTTCTATGTTCTTCACTTGCTCAAATGTCTTGTCATCTAATGCCTCATGAAGAGCACTAACGGCAATGTCATTGCATTGGAGCTTCTTCTCTTCCACCGGTGTAGGTGCTTCCGGATTAGCAACCTCAAATTTTGTTTCGGTGACCTTCCACACTTCTCTATTGATTGACTTAAGGTGTGCGGTCATCTTAACCTTCCAATATGCATAATTTGTGCCATCAAAGTGAGGTGATTTCTTGGTGTTGTTGATGTGCAAGCTTAATTGAGCCATTTCTTTTTCACCGTAGGTTGTTAAGCCTCAAATAAACGGTGCATCGGCTCCGATACCACTTGTAAGGTCTAAATGGCTAGAGGGGGGTGAATAGCGTATTTAAAAAAACTATAAGCTTCACTAAACAAACACGTTAGTATAAAAGATGGCTAAGCTAATACTAGCACTAGCTCAACTACACTATGCAAGCCACCTATGTAATTCTAGTGAAGCAAGGCTATGATCTCTAATACACACCAACAAGACTAAGTCACTAAGCTACTTACTCCTATGTGAAAAAAGCTACACTAAGCAAACTACACTAGAACTAGTACAAGAAAGTAAAGAGCAAGTGACTTGATCTTATACCAACGATGTAGAGAAGTAAAGCACTCGAAGAATCAATCACAATGATCAATCACAAGAGAAATCCTCGGCAAAGAGATGACACAAGATTTTTTACCGAGGTTCACTTGCTTTCCGGCAAGCTACTCCTCGTTGTGGCGATACACCCACTTGTCGGTTCGCGAGCTAATCGACTATCAAGAGTCGAGCCCTCGGCGGGCGCCGCACAACCGCACACAAGATGGGGATCCTCCAAGCCACGAGCTCCACTAGAGTATCCAATTTGCGAACTCCCGCGGGGAAGGATCAAGAACCCCTTACAACACTTGGTGAGGGCTCCAACAATCTCCAATTGTGAGCTCAATCACCTCCGCTGCTCCAAGCCGTCTACCGTGTCGGGAAACACGGAAGAGTAACAAGAAATCCACAGCAACTCGAAGATCAAGTGCCTCTAGAATGCAACTCTCAAGCAATGCACTTGAATCTCACTCAGTCTCACTCAAGATGTGCAACCAAGCAAAGAGATGAGTGGAGGGGTTGTTCTCTAGCTCAAAGGATGTCTCTAGGTCTCAAAATGTGCAAGAGTTTCCCTCAAACCCCGGCCAACTTCTATTTATAGCGAAGGGGTACGCAGCTAGCCGTTACCGGATGACGCTGTTCAAAACGTGCTGACCGGACGCACCGGTCAGGGTCACTACAGGACAAGCGTAAACAGTGCGCGTCAGAACTAGCCGTTCCCGTGACCGGACGCGACAGTGTCAGCGTCCGGTCACGGTCCAGTAAGCTCCCGTCGAGACCGAACGTGTCCGATCAGCACTCCGCTGCACTCTGCTCCTCTGGACGCCTGACCGGACGCTCCGGTTCCGTGTGGGGCCGGACGCGCCGGTTGCGCGCTTTCCTTCTGCGCACAGGTGAACTGACCGGACGCGCTGGTCGGGCCAGACCAGCGTCCGGTCACAAACCCTAAGCGCGCTGTGTTGAACTGACGACTTGAGCTGACCGGACGCGCAGGTCCACCCTGGACTGCGTCCGGTCCAGCGTCCGGTTGACGTTTTTCAGTGATAAACACTCCGGACTTTCGCCTCCATTTCTCCACCTCCGGCACAGTGGAAAATAGGCGTTTCACTTCTCCAAAAAGCGTCGAATCCCGCCTCGCAAGCTCGGCGGGAGGGAGAGAGGAACCCAAACCCCTCTCTACTGCTTAAACTCCACCGCCTTCACAAATGTGCTAACACCACCAAGTGTACACCACCATGTGCATGTGTGTTAGCATTTCACAAACATTTTTAAGGCGTTATGTTAGCTCTCTACTAGATCCTAATGCATATGCTCAAGACATTGATCTAGTGGCACTTGATTCCCGAGCTAACCGTGATTGCCCCTCTTGATAGTCGGCTATGTATCCTAAATCCGGTCAATCACTTCTCTACTCATCTTAGACCGGTAAAAGGAAAACCCTATGGTTATACCTTTGCCTTGCGCTCTTAGATCCTTCTCCTCCACTTGATCATCATGTCCATCATATTATGTGCATCTCCACCATGATCGTCATTTCATGTCCATGCACCATTTCTTTGTGATTTTGTGGCCACCACTCCTTGCCACGTACACCTTCATCACATGTGTTGCTTATGCCTAACTCAAAACACTTAACATATGGCATTAGCAACTTGGTGTCATTAATTACCAAAACCAAACTTGGGCTTTCAGGTTGCGAGGTGGAGGGGCGAAGACTGCTGGACCGGTGGAGATCGAGGGCTTTAGCAGCGGAGTGGCCTACGCGGCTGCGCTGCCTGCTCGAGACAAGGGGTGTATTTGATTTTCCCTAAAAAAGAAAAGGTGTATTTGGTTGGTGATTCTAAAAAAATGGTTGGTGCAGAGCCTGTATCGTATATCCTAGCCGAGTGGTTGCATACCAAGTGAAATCGTATTTCATAAAAGAAAGTTTTTAACGAGATTCACGTGGGCCCGTCACCTTCATCATATATCCAATAAGACTGGCCTAAGAGCAAGGCCAATAATAGAGCTAAGTTGTTTGGCTATAAGACAAGCTATAAGAGCTAAGTTATACAATAAGTGTCTTCTATTTGTCTTCAAAAAGTCTCTCTCTATTTCTCCTCATAACACTTGCTACTTGGGCTCACTAATACCTATGCTTCTGTGCCCAGCTTGGTGCTTGCATGGGAGCCAACCTCTCATCTCTCTCCTCTCTTTTCTCCTTCACATCAGCATTAGCTTGGCTATAAGCCCGTTATTATACCTGCTCTAACAGGGGAAGCTCGATTTAGACGTATCCCAACGGTTCCTATCCACTCATGCAGACACGTAACCAACCAATTTATACAGTTATGCTCATACAGGATGGGTGAAGCAGACCAACCAAACACATCTAAATGGAGCTCTGGTCCTGCGTCTCAAAAAGATCTATATTGAGTTTAACTAATTAGATATACAAATATATAAGTACTTAGGATGCATAATAAATATTAATATTATTATTCAAAGTGTGAATATATATTCATAATAAATATATTTGAAAATATAAATGATGATACTTTTTTCTATAAATCTGATCAAATTAGATATTTATATAACTTCACGAGAAAAAAAAATATAGGTTAATCTTCACTAAACACGTTAGTAAAAAAACAATCCTCAAAATTCTCACATAATCAGAAACACCCTACCATCGGTTATGTATACTCAAATCATCGTTGATAACAATAGTTTAGCTACATTCCATTTTATAGAAATTTAACCACATCTGATATTTTGAAAAAAAAATACAAAATGACCCTAAATTTGCATATAAATTAACCACACAAGTCATTGTGAAAGATAATCTAAAATAAACTATTAAATTTGTATCTAATTACCAACTATGTACAATGCTGAATTTACATCTACATTACCCACACTGTGACTATGAAAGATAATCTAAACCAAACTTTCTAAATTACCCACCATGTCATTAACATTATTATAACTGATATCCTAAGTAGCCCATATAGATTAGCATCAAAATTATACACATGTGTTATTGTTAAAATAAACCAAAATAGCCCCGCAAATTGAATTCTAAATTTCCAACATCTCCTATTACGAAAAAGATCGTAAATTTCTTTCCAAACACCCACTAGTGCTATTATTAATAATAAAGATGCTTAAAGTAAGCGCACATGTCGTGTGTTGCCATGTATACCAAGTACATACACGACTGATAAATATATATCTGTACATATAGCAATCATGACCCATGGCTACAACATAAAATTTATTTTAATGTTCTAGGATAGTATAGTACTCCCTCCATATCGGATTTAGAAGTCGTTTAGGACAGCGACACGGTCTCAAAAACACAACTTTGACCTCTTTTTTTTATAAAAAATATTTATGGAAAAGTGATATATGTATACTTTTATGAAAGTATTTTTTCAAGAAAAATCTATTCATATAATTTTTACATTTGCAAACTCAACAACTTAAAAGTTATTGATGGTTTATATTCCCAATGTTTGACCCAAACCTTGTCCAAAACAACTTCTAAATTCGATACGGAGGGAGTATGTAAGATGTTATTTAGATAAATTTGTGCATTTAAACTCAATCACTATAACATGCCTGCGTTGATAGTTTAGTTTGTAAGCACTCTATTTTTTAAAAAACACACACACATAAGAACGTCGAAACGACTGTTAAAGCCACCTACAGTAGCTAAGTGTGTTGTATAACTCTTGAACTACCAAATTCAGCCAAAAAAAATCGTGTAACTCTAGGTTTAGACTTTAGACTTAAAATGTGTGTCTCGACTAGTATTTAAATGTGTTTAATACTTGAACTGCCAAATTCAGTCAAACTTAAAATGTGTTTAAATGCCTCGCACTAGTATTTAAATGTGTTTAAATATCTTCACCGTAGCATGTTGTGTCAACAAAACACTCAAGGCGTTGTGCGACACATGACAACAGTGTTACACTCAAGAGGTCAAATGGCCTTTTCAGCTGTCATTTGACGGTTGAAAGTCCCTAGTTTGATTTTGGTTAATTGATGAAACCTAGAACTAACCTTTGTATCTAAGTGGATGATTTAGATAAAGGTGGTCATTGAATATGAGACATGACATTGACTCATGTGACCAAGATGAGGCTTGGCTCGATGGACCGGTTGTAAAGGTGAAGGGCAAAGTCAAGGCTTCGAAGCGAAGGACCATGCGATGGTGAAGCAAGACTTGGCGCCGACGGACCGATGCAACGGTGAAGAGCAAGTGAAGTCAAGGTCGATGGATCAAGACGGTCATGTGATGATATGAAGTGGATTATATCATTTGGAGAAACAAAATGGGCTCAAGGCAAAGGTATAACCATAGGGCCATTTTGTTTTGCACTCAAGACACCATAGAGGGTGTGAGTGGTTTAGGATCGATAGCCGAACTATTAAGAGGGGAAGTCTTATCGGTTATTCGACGCACGGGTGCCGCTAGGTGAATTCATGAAGTGCATTGCATGTAGGGCCTAGTGAGCTAACTGGAAAACCTTTGAAAATGATTATGAAAATGTTAACACACGTGCACAAGGTGGTGATCACTTGTTAGTGTTGGCACATTTGCGAAAGCGGCGGTGTTTGAGCGGTAGTGAGGGGTTTGGGTTTCGCCTATTTTCGGGGAAATGAAATGCCTTTTTTCCATTGCGCCGAAGGTTGAAAAAGTGGTGAAAGCACGGAAGTGTTTCTTGAGCTAAAGCATGTGCTAAAGAGTTACACATACTTAGTCTAGCTCATTTGTGAAAAGGTGAAACAAGTGGAGCAAGAAAAAGTTGCAAGACACATGCGTTATAGGCGACAGACGCTGCTTGGGGGAGCGTCAGACGTGGCGTCAGCGTGTCTGTCGACAAACCCTAGTTAGGGTTGCTACGCGTGGAGCGTCAGACGCGGTGTCACGTGAGCGACAGACGCAGCCTGGAACACTGTTCCAGCGTCTGTTGCTCGAACGACTTGAGCGCGGCGTGGCTTCACGCGTCAGACGCGTCTGTCGGTTGAGGACCGGACGCGTCTGTCGAGTGTCACGTGTTTACATGGTTTCTGGACTGCGTCCGTCGTGGCGGCAGATGCGCGGCCTCTGAGCGTCAGACACGTCTGACGTTGGCATGGCTGCGTCTGTCAGTCGCGACAGACGCGTCTATTGCTTGAGGCGCGAAAACACTGAGTTTCAACGGTCGAGACACGTGGCACGACGAGGAGGCGTCAGACGCCAGGGTGAGCGTTTGTCGGGTAGGCGACCCGTTTCTGTTGTGTGGAGAAGCTAACGGCTAGTTTTAAGGATGGAGGCTATAAATATTTGTTGGCCGGCCCTTGGGGAGGTCTCTTGACATTTCTAACACTCTTGTGCATCCTTTGAGCTAAAGCTTCTCCCTCTCACTCATCTCTCTTGCTTGATTGCAAATCAAAAGTGAGATTGAGTGATCCCAAAGTGCATTGCATAGCTTGAGGGCATCTAGTGGCACTTGTGGGTGGTTTAGCCGGTGGATTTCTTGTTACTCTTGGAGAGTACCGCTCCTAGCCGGCTTGGAGATTGTTGGAGGTGTTGGCAAGAGAAGGAGATTGTTCTTGGCCACCTCCGGTTGATTGTAAGAGGTTCTTGTGCTTTTCTCAGCGGAGTGCCAAAAGCAACTCTAATACATTGCACGTGTCATTGAGTTACCTCACTTGAGAGTGGTGTCTTGCGGTGCCTTGCGGGGCGTGCCTTGAGGGGCAAGTGACTTGAGGGTCACACCGAGAAACCATCTAAGTGTTGGTCGATACAACCGGTGACGTAGCTTATCGGTGCACAAGTGAACACCGGGTGAACAAAAATATTATGTCTGTTGTCTCCCGGTGATTGGTCTTCATATTGTGTTGTTGTCAATATTAATTGATTGTATATCATCTTGGTGATTGGCAACATCTTCACACCACCGTCGGTATAAGAATCACAATCCTCTCTCTTGCATTTACATTTACTAGATTATCCTGTGTAGCTCTAGTGGTAGCTTTGCTAGTAGTGTTGTTAGCTTGCTCACTAGTGTAAAATTAGTGACATAGCCCTTGTGTGAACTAGAGATCATAATCTACTAGACTTGTGGATATGAGGCTTGCATCACAACCGTAGGTTAAGCAATACTCGCTTTACGCCGTTTGTTATTCTAACAAGTTTGTTTAGTGGTTCGTGTAGGATTTTTTATAGGTTATTCACCCCCTTTAGCCATCTAGGACCTTACAACAGTGTTATTCACCACTTAGGATAAAAAATCAGGAATTGAAGGTGCCCGGACGTCCGATGGGTTATGATTCCATCGGACGGTAGCGAACGACATAGCAAAACGACCCATCAGAAACGCGCCGCACTCCCACCGTATCATTGCAGTCTTTTTATGTCTGCCTCGTCCTGCTCCGCACGAGTACCCCGCCCTCGTCCGCCTCGCCCCACCGCGTGGCCGCGCGCTCCTTTCCCATGACCCCCCTCTCTCTCCACGCGGGCGAGACTTGGGAGTTGAGATGAGGACGAGCACCCCCGTCTGCAGGATCCTAGGCGCGCTACGCGCCCTATCTGCCAGCCCCTTGCTCGTCGCGCTTCTTTCCCTGACGCTTGGGCCATGCCCCAATGACTCTCTGAACATACCTCTGAAACACGAAACACTTGCAACATGAAACCCTTGAATGCAACATATGTTTGAAGCAAATGAAACATTTGGAACATACACTTGCAACATGCAACATGAAAACACTTATTGCAACATAAGACTAAAACAACTGAAACATTTCAAACATACTCTTGCAACATATGTGTGCAACATATGTAGCATCTAGATAAAAAAACGCTTGCAACATACGTCTGAAAACAGATGAAACATTTTGAACAAACGCTTGCAACATGCCTTTGAAAAACTTGCAACATGCCTCTAGAACACTTTGCAACATACGCAACATTTCGATCTACTTTTGCAACCTCCACATGAAACATTTGCAACATGCACATGAAATACCTGAAACACTTGAAACATACGCTTGCAACACGCGCTTGTAACATCCGAGGAAGGAAGAGAGCGCGAGGTGTAGCCAGAGAAGCCCGCTTCGGGTCTGGCCACTTCGGATCTCCTGATGTCGCGAGCTGAGGTTGAGCGTCGTGGTGGCGCCGGCGTCGACAACGGGCACGACCTCCTGGTGCAGAACGACGGCGTCGGCAGCACCTCAACACGGCAAGGGACGAGGCATGGCACGCAGGGGCGGGGACGGGCACGGCACGACACGACGATGCGGAGTGGGCGCAGTGGGGAATGGAGCACGGTGCGGCGGCAGATTGGGTGCGGCTCGATGCGTGATGGGGGCGTTGCCGTGAGGCGGGCGAACAACGCGGTGAGCCACGACGAGCGAAGCGAGGAGTTGTAGTGTAGATAGAGTAGATAAAGGAGAGAGTGGAGATGAGCCTGTTAGGCCGGTCGCTTTGCTGTAGTGAGCACGGAGCAGAGCATCCGATTCTTTTAAGATTCCAGCTAGTGCTACACTGTAAAACTTTTATTTTTTTAGTACTCCCTCTGTTTTAAGTTGTTCGCAATTTTAGTTTTTTAGATTTACAGTATTTACTATGTGAGTTTTTTATTAGATATAGCATATCTTTAGGTGTATAACAAAAGTTGTGTCTAGAAAATCAAAATGACATAGCATTTGAAAGGTAGGGAGTTTTGAATAACGAACACCTCATCTTTGCATACCAAGGCCTGTTCGTTTGAACTTATCAGTCATGGTACAGGTTCGCTTATGCTGAAACGTTGTGAGAGGAAAACACTGTTTGTTCACTGCAAAGTACTGCAAAAGTAGTTCAACCGAACACCGTGAATATTTTTCTCTTGCACCAAATCAGCAATGGTACTTTTTAGCGAAACGAATAGGGCTAAATATGTAATTTCGCTATGAGAAGCTTGTTCAGATCACGGTATTCGTAGGATACTGGAATAATAAAGAGGAGCTTTTCAGAGCACTTCTTCCATTTAGGGTGTGTTTAGTTCGTGAAAATTTTTAGCTTTGGTTATTGTAACACTTTCGTTTGTATTTGTCAATTAGTGTTCAATCATGGACTAATTAGGCTCAAAAGATTCATCTCGTGGTTTTCTACTAAACTGTGTAATTAGTTTTTTTTGTCTACGTTTAATGCTCCATATATATGTTCAAATATTTGATGTAACGGAAATCTTGAAATTTTTTGGAAAATAGACATGGCCTTGCCCAGATAATCCTCGCATACCCCCGGCGCCGCCGCACCCACGTCGCACGGCGCTACATTCGGCGGCTAGGTTTTCCCTGCTGCTCCAGACGCTTCCCCTTCACCTGCTCCACGCCCCACCGAGCACGGGCCGCACCGTTCGGCGCGCTCCTTGCCCGCCGCGGCGCCATCGGCAGCTCTGGAATTCGATCCGCTGGTCACTTCGTGGGGCAGGTGCTCAGAGCCATAGGCCTGGTTCACTTTGCAAATTTTTTCAACCTGATGAATAGTACTATTTTCATCTTATTTGATAAATATTGTCCAATCGTAGACCAACTAGGCTCAAAAGATTCATCTCGTGATTTTCAACTAAATTGTGTAATTAGTTATTTTTTATCTATATTTAATACTCTATTTAAACAGCTAAAAATTAATGTAACGGAGAGAGCGAAAAAATTGTAACTTTTGGCGCATCTAAACAAGGCGTCAGAGGGGCCGCGTGGGTGGAAACCGGAAAGGCTGCACGGCCTGGCCCCTCTGGCCGCTGCCGTGCGGCCGTGCGGGCCCGCCTCGGCGTCACGACAAGAGCCTTTTTGCGTTGCTGCTGTACGAGTATTTTGGGCGACATGCATGGATGCTTTTGTGCTGCAAGTCTGCAACCCTTCTTTCTTCCGGTTCGTTTCGTCTGCCACGACGCCTGCCCAAGTGCCGAGTGACGAGCGAGATCCTGGGACACAGCATACTAGTCACTCCGCTGGGGGCAGAGCTTTACCCTGATGGTGCAGGAACAGTTAGAGCGCAGCAATCGACACCGGGTTAGGAGGCATGACCATGGCACGCACAGGACGCCGGCGACGATTTTGAGCTGTGTGGCCTGTACGCTGATGGGCATGCAAGCAAGCAAGCTCTACCGAGTAGCGAGCTTCTGCTGCCTCGCCTTGCTTAGACTATCCGCACTCATGGACCTCTATATTCATCCTCTAAAAGGAATATTCTATTTTAGTCATCACAAAATATACAGTTTTCATGTACTCATCCATCCTCTATATCCCACACTCTATATCATAGGTCCCACATGTCATTCACTATTCCCCCTCTCTCCTTTTCTTCTCCCCCTCCCCACCGCTTTCTCTCTCCTCTATCTTTTCCCCACCCACCGTGGGGGGCGCGGCAGCAGCCCAAGTGCGCAGCGGCGGCGCTCGGCCATGGAGCTCGCGCGGGGACGCCTCCTCTCCGCCCGGCCCTCTTCCCTCGGCGCGCGGCGGACGGGCGAGCGCGCGGCGGCCTCGACGTCCTCGGCGGGCAGGCAGCGGCGCTCCACGGTGGCCGCGCGGCGGCTCTTCGGCGGCCGGGCTCGGCTCCTCGGCGGGCGGCCCGCGTCGCCCTCTCCTCCGGTGGCCTCACGAGCGGCGGGCTCCTGCGTGCTGCTCCGTCCGGCGGCCCCTGCTCCAGCCATGGAGGGGCGAGGTCGCCCCTGCTCCCTCCGGCGGCGGGTGGAGCTTGCGGCGGCCGGATCTCGGCGGCGCGCCGCCTTCTCCCTCTCCCACCTCCGCCGGCGCGCTGCCCCCTCCCTTCCCCGCCGCCATGCATCTCCTCCTTCTCCCGGTGCCACGCGGCGAGCGGCACGAGGACGCGCGGGACCCGCGCGCACGGTAGCGGCCGTCCACGAAGTCGCCAGGAATGGCGGACGAGGAGCACTTCGCGTCTTCTTTCCCGTACCCGCTGCAGTTCTTTTCTCCGCCATTGCGTCCGCCATATCTGAGGTGGCTGGATAGCTGTTCCTATCCAGGCCCCAGTGCGGTTCGTCTTTGGCCCTGGCCCCGGTTATTCCCGACCCAGTCCCATCGCCGGAACTGAATGGCTGTACAGCGCCACACATAACACACCTCGGCACTGACAACGACAGCAAAGCAGCACCACCTGGCTGGCGCCGCTGCTGCTCTAGTAGACCTGTACCATAGTACTGTACGAGTACGTACACAAAAAAAGTAGAGTACGTACATACGTACAGTAGTATTGAGCACGCGATGATGGCCCACCGGCCGGGCGGGGCAGAGATTCTCCGCGGTACGAGCGGTAAGTGGCATCTCCTGTGGCCGTTCGCCTTGCCACCGCTACTCTAGTTTACACTACTTACTGTACTGCCGCGTACGAGTTAGGTCTCCGTTTAGTCCCGGGATGTAAAGTTTTAGAACGTGGGGGTGTCATATGGGGTGTTTGGATACTAATAAAAAAAATAAATTACAAAATCCGTCAGTAAACCACGAGATGAATTTATTAAGCCTAATTAATTCGTTATTAGCACATGTGTTACGGTAGCACTTTATTGTCAAATCATGGACTAATTAGGCTTAAAAAATTCGTCTCGTAAATTACACGCAATCTGTGTAATCAGTTATTTTTTTAGTCTACTATATTTAATACTCCATGCATGTGTCCAAACATTCAATATGATAGGTTATAAAATTTTAGTGTGGAAACTAGATAAGGCTTTACTACAATGCCACTGGGCTCACCAGTCACTACCGTGGCCACTGTTTGGATTCTCGCCGCATCGGAAGGCAGGCAGCCTTCGATTAAGGTGTTTTTTTCTTAGGCATTTTTTTTTATTTCAGGAACTTAAAGTTTTGAGGTGTTACATCGAATGTTTTATAGATATTGGAATGGGTGTTCGGATATTAATAAAAAAACTAATTACAAAACTCACCTATAAACTGTGAGAAGAATTTATTAAGACTAATTAATCTGTCATTAGCACATGTTTACTGTACAATATTGTCTAATCACGGACTAATTAGGCTTAAAAAATTCATATCACGAAATACACGCAATCTATGCAATTAATTATTTTTTTAGTCTATATTTAATACTCTATGTGTATGTTAAACATCTGATGTGATAGAGTGTAAAATTTTGACGAGGAAGAAACTAAACCAGACCTAAATAGGAGCCTAGAGCCTTACCGTGCAGCATTCAAGATGAAGCTCGTGCTGTGCAGCTACCACGTCTACCCATCCACATACATATGCGTAGAGTAATTGCGTATCGATATGCCTGTCCCACTCCGACTGCCCTTGTACGCCGTACCGGCCGTACGCCTCAGGTGCCTGATCCATCCGCTACGGCCATTGACGAAAAGCTTTTGCCATCGTACATGGATGATGATGGATCATTAGCGTACCGAATCCTACGGCTGCGTGGTGCGCTGCGTGCGTACTAGTACACGTAGCTTTTCCACCACGCCCGTGTTTAGATCCGGAGTCGGTGTCCAGATTCGGCGTCTACGCGCTACAGTGTTCGTGTCGGAACACGCGCGTTTTGTTTTTAGTGCAAAAAATTGTCAAAATATTGATTAATTAGACTCTAAATGTTCGTTTCGCAAAGTACAACAAAACTGTGCAATTAGTTTTTGATTTCATCTACATTTAGTACTCCATGTATTTGTCGGTATTTTAATGTGATGGAGAATCTTCTTTTTTATAGTAGAATTTAGGTGGAATTTGGGACTAAACAAGGGCCACGTACGACCACGAGGAAACAGAAGGCAGAGGCACGGTTTTCGCCTGCGAAGGCCGAAGAGGAGGTGCCTGAATCTGAATGATGGGGGGACGCAGATACGGGTGCGCTGCGCCTGGTTTTGCGTGGGCACACCGCAGGTCCCTTTTCAGGCAGGGGTGGGCACTGGCAGCACCGCAGCAGTGCAGCACGCAGCGAGCGGACTCCATTCATTACGAGAGCCAGAGCCAGTGCCCACCGCCCAGGACGCAGAGTACTGTGTGTACTGCCGTGGATCATGGACGAGGCAGGATGATGCTCCGGCGCCGTGGATGCACACGCACTGCACTGCACGATGACCCCCCACTGGCGCAGTGGCGCTTCGCTCGCTTCGCAGTCTGTTTGGTTCCGCATGGCGTTGGCGACATGCCCTAAGTTTAGTGGATGTCACATTAGGTATTTAGATGCTAATTAGAAGACTAAATATCAGTCTAATTAGGTTTAATAGATTCGTTTCATAAATTAGTCTCTATATTTAATTTTTTAAATTAATGTCAAATATCTAAGGTGATGGAGACTAAATTTAAATTTTAGCAGGAGGGAACCATCAGGTGCGTAACGAGAACGACGCGCGCGGAGCTCCATCACATGCGCTCCACTCCGGCTGTCGTCTCTTCGGTTTCCACTGAGGCCTGCCAGACCAGACCGCGCGAGGCTTCAGCGCACGTGCTACGCTGGAACGAGCGCATTGCTGCCCTGCACGGAAACCCGCGCCGCGATTACACGATGTTGTTCTGGCCGCCTTGCTGTCTGTCAGCTTGTTCGCTTGCTGAAATTTGGCTCATTGATTTTTTTAAGAAAAAAATACTACTGAATGACTGACTGATCTGGCTAATAATCTTAAGCGAACCGGCCCTATATGCCCGTCCTCTCGTGTTAATAGTGTACTAGTACTCTTAGAGCAAGGTCAATAGTAGAGCCAAGTTGTTTGGCTATAAGATAAGTTATAAAAACCAAGTCATACAATAAGTGTCTTTAATTTATTTAAAAAAAGTCTCTCTCTTATTTCTCCTCATAATATTTGCTACCTAGGCTCATTAATACATATGCTTTTATGTCCAGCTTAGTGCTTGCATGAGAGTCAAGCTCTCATCTTTCTCTTCTCTTAGCTTTGTCGCATTAGCATTAGCTTGGCTATAAACTCATTATTGTACCTGCTCTTAAGCTCTCTTTGAAATGCAAGAATTTTTGTTGTTCTCTGTACGTTCCTCTCGGTGAAAACGAACTACTCTGGTAGTGTTTAGATTGTGTAAAAGTAGGTGTAAAATTTCTGTAGCACTTTTCGTTGTTATTTGGTAAAATTTATTCAATCATGGACTAACTAGGCTCAAAAGATTCGTCTCGACATTTACAGACAAACTGTGTAATTAGTTATTTTTTTACCTACATTTAATGCTCCATGCATGCGTCTAAAGATTTGATGTGACGGGGAATCTTGTAAAATTTTTGGAAGTTCGAAAGGATCTAAACACTGCCTCTGGCTGTCTATCTGTCAGGTGGGCCTCACTTATCAGTCACAGGTGCTACTACTAGTACTAGATACGCTGGTACAGCCATACAGGACACAGAGAGGGCGTCAGCTGTCTTCCGTCGTCGTGTTCATGGTGGTGCTGCTGATGCTCCACTTCCACGGCGTACTCTACGCGCAGCAGAGTGGCGCTCCGGCCGGGAGCAGGTGATGACGGCGTGGAGCCATCCTGGCGGGGCCGGCCGGCGGTGTGGCAGGCGGCGCATGTGCTCCCCTGCCGTTGCTGCTGCAGATGGGGGCCACGGCCAGCTACCGTGGCTACTCTCGTAGCGGTCGTCATGTCACGAGGTTGTACCAGTAGTAATCCGGATATAGGCCTCGTTTAGATGAGAGAATCGGGGAGAAAAATACTGTATCAAAATTTCTGTAGCATTTCGTTTGTATTTGGTAAAAATTATCTAAATTTTGATTAACTAGGCTTAAAATGTTCGTCTCGCAAAGTACAACAAAACTGTGCAATTAGTTTTTGATTTCATCAACATTTATACTTCATGTATTTGCCGACATTTTAATGTGACGGAAAATCTTTTTTTTTATAGTGGAATTTAGAGGAGAATTGGGGAACTAAACAAGCCCATAGGCTGTCCGTGTCGGGAGCAGCAGCAACCTGATTGATGATGGCCTGATACTCCACTGTAATAAAAAAATTAAGAAAAGGCTAGGAGTATCTGTCTGTCTTATGATTCGCTCAGGGTCAGGCTGGCTGGGAAGCGTGCTGTGCTGCGTGCAGCCCCGCCTCGCTTATTCCATCACGCGCTTGATTTTAAAAAGACTCGCCGGGGTCGTATTCCGGGGCCTAATCATGCCGCTTTCGCACAAATGAAATGAACGAAGCAGCACACGCGTACTACGCCTCCCGTCCGTGCCCCGGCCGCCGTGCCGGACGGCAATCTCGAGAGATTCGTTTCCCCGAGCACTCCTACTAGTACTACTATCTGGCCACGCAAATCCACCGGTCCGTCGCAGCACGAAGTGCACGACGGATGGTTTTTGCGGTAATATTGCTAGGTGGCTGATATTGTTAGGTGTGAGAGAAAAACACCGTATTATAACGGATAAGCCGGACTGATACAGTTAAGCGAACAGGCGTACACTTTTTCTTGAGCCAAAGTCAACAAGTTTCAAACTGAAGTGCCGTCCAGTTCGTCGCTTTGGACCGACCTGTCATGTATACATGTACAGTGCTGTGCATCTGTGGCGCAGCCGGATTACGGTTGCGTTTAGATGAAAAAAAAAATGTTGCAAAATGCTCCTGCATCACTTTTTGTTGTTATTTGGCAATTAGTGTCCAATCATGGACTAATTAGGCTTAAAAGATTCGTCTCGTGAATTTCGTCTAAACTATATAATTAGTTTTATTTTTTATCTATATTTAATGCTTCATACATGTGTCCAAAGATTCAATATGACAGGGAATCTTAAAAAATTTTACAAATTTTTTTGCATCTAAACTAGGCACCGTTCGCCTACACGGCCGTGTATAGAGATGGCAACGGGTACCCGAAACCCGAGTACCCGACGGGTATTTACCCGATAAAGGGGCGGGTATGGGATAAATTTTCTACCCGTGGGTACGTAATTGGACAAAATCCTATACCCATCGGGTACGGCGGGTACGGGTGCGGGTGTATGTTACCCATATCCGCATACCCACGGGTAAGACATACCCGCAAAAATAACTAGCCAACCTCAGTTATTTTAGCACATATAAGTCATGAATTTGGTCCATTGAGACATCCACTATATTTCTAGTAGATTGACTTTGTTGTAATGATGCTAATAATGTTTGTTAGCATATTTGTAACTTGTTGGAAGCTTAGAATGATTTATTTTTGCATGTGACTATTTGATATTTTTAGGTAATTTTCGGGTATGCTATCGGGTACGGGTTACCCGTCGGGTGAGAATTACCCGGCGGGTACGGGTATGGAACTATTTTTTTACCCGCATGCAGGTACGGGTAACCCGACGGGTAAAATTTTGAGGGTACGGGTGGGCACTACCCGTCAGGTACGTACCTGTTGCCATCTTGAGCCGTATAGGCCGTTTACACGGCGTGTAAACGTTACTCGATGGGTAACCGTGTAGGCTGATTAGCCGTGTAAAACCGTGCAAAACCGTTTCGACCGTTTAAAAGGCCGTTTAAACGACCGTGTATGCTGACTTTTTGCTAAACGATGAGTGACCAACCGTTTACCGTTTAACGTTTAGGCTAACATCGAAACTAGGCCGAAGTATATCGCAATAGAGAAGGTCGCGTCTAGAAGCTGGGTGGGCGGACGTCCGGACGACTTGTACTGTCACTCGCAGTACTCGGCAGCACCAAGCCACCAAGCAAGCCATGCTGCGTTGCAATGTGCAAATGTTGCATGCAGCACAGCACGCACCTCGGATGGGGGATGGCCGGAGCCGGATGGCCTCGTCTCCTCTCAGCTGTCCATCCATTCATATTTTCCACTCCAGTTCCTCGCTCTCTCGCCTTGCCTTGGGCTGGTTTAGTTCCTAAAATATTTTACGAAATGTAACTATAGCACTTTTCATTGTTATTTGATAATTATTATCCAATCATGGCTTAATTAGGTTTAAAAGATTCATCTCGTCCATTTCGTCTAAACTGTGTAATTAGTTTTATTTTTTATCTATATTTAATGCTCCATGCATGTGTCTAAAGATTTGATGTGATTGGGAATATACTGTTTTTTCACGAAATATTTTGGAACTAAGGCTGTGTTTAGTTGTTGCTGTAAAATTTTTGGAAACACAGTAACTCTTTCGTTTGTATTTGGCAATTAGTGTCTAATCATGGCCTAATTAGGTTTGAAAGATTCGTCTCGTGATTTATAATCAAACTATGAAATTAGTTATTTTTTTACCTATATTTAATATTCTATGTATATGTTTAAACTTTAAAGATTCGATGTGACGAAGAATCTTGTAAAATTTTTGGAAGTTCGAAGGATCTAAAACACACCCTAAACAAGGCCTTGGTACTTGCAATGCATGGCACTGGCACTGACACTGGCACTGGCTGGCAAGGCAAAGGCATGCATGCATGAGCAGGAACGCAGCGACGGGTCAACTCACCCAGCCAGCCCTCTTCCGCTTTGCGCGTCTCGCAGAGAGAGATTCGCAGCAGGAGAGAGGGACAGGGATCGGAGAGGACAGAGGAGAGCAACTGCTACTCCTACCGACCGAGGACCGACGATTTCCTCAGCTGCGAATCCGAGCGATGAGCCGCGCCACTCTAGTGGCGTTGGCGTGGCGCTGCTGGTGTGCCATTTGGTTGGCATATGTAGCGCCATGCCATGCAGATGCCATGCTGTTTTCCCGTACGTCACATCAAAAAAACTGAAGGCAGGCAGGGTAGGGGACTATATGGAGGCCCTGTTTAGTTCCAAAATATTTTGCGAAAAACAGTAAATTTCCCGTTACATCGAATATTTAGACACATACATGTAACATTAAATATAGATAAAAAATAAAACTAATTACACAGTTTAGACGAAATAGATAAGACGAATCTTTTAAGCCTAATTAAGCCATGATTGGATACTAATTATCAAATAACAACGAAAAGTACTATAGTAACATTTCGTAAAATATTTCAGGAACTAAACAAATCCGGAGTAGTACTACTAGACAATACTACTCCTGCAAGTAGTAGAACTGTAGAAGGCCTGTCATTTTTTCTGATTTCCAAGCTTTATTAGCGAACGTAAATAATGGGTGGGGAAATATTATGCGTGTAGTCTTGTTGTTGGTGCAACGGAATAGGTATGCAGGAGCACGTAATAATACGTCGGCTCCATCAGTGCATGTACAGTATGCTGTAGTACGTCAGTGCATGTATGTACAGTATGCTACTAAGTATCTACGGCATGATTAGGACTCTACACATGCTTTGTCCGTGACGAGTTTCCGGTCAAGATCCGCGACCAAATCCTCTTCATAATATACGTACTGTACTCACTACTAGCCCGTACAAGTACCGTGAAGTCCACATACAACGCCTTGCATTGCACGCCGTACTAGTAGGGGTACGTGCCGACGACCCGACCATGGTGATGGTTGTCGCCTCAATGCCTCCGGACGACCGGACCTCACACCTCAGAGGCTTCTCGTGCCGCCGTGAATTATTTGGCAGGGACAAGCATAAATGGCACGTCTCATAAATTCGCCTGTCTGTAGTCTGTAAGGTGTCGTCTTTCTCTCTCTTTTTTTGTCCGACGTCCGTCGAGCTCGAGAGCCAAAAGGAGCAGACAGTACCGGACGCGCAGTTAAGTGACGACTGCCGAGGCAGCCAGGCAGGCAAGGCCAGCAGAACGCTGATCGATCCATGGAGCCGGGCAGGCGCATTTGCTCCGGGCCTGCGCTGATTCACGGCTGCGATCGAGCAGTAAAACGTAGCGCCTGGCACGGCGGCTCCGGCTTGGAACCATGGGGGTGGATGGATGTCGCACTGTACTGTACATGTGCGGTGCTGCAGGGCGGCATGGGCTCGACATGGGCGCCCGGCTCCCGCTACCGCCACGTCGTCCACCACCACCAAAGCGGAAGCTGCAGTTCCGTGGCGGCGGCGCGGGGCGGCCGGGTGGCTGTTTCGAGCCGTGCGCTGTGAACGAGCGGAGCTCGCGGTGTGCCGCACGGTGGCCGGACGTACGGATCGATCGAGTCGTCGTTGGAGGCTTCGAGTTCGATCGGCTTCCGCCACGGGAAAAAGGAGAAATCGCAGTGACGCACGCGGGCGCAGGGACCGAAGAGTACAGTACCTCACGTGCCTGGCCCGGCACAAGCCTGTCGCACGGTTTTTAGTACAGTTGTACGTACAGCGTGCAACACTGCAACTGCAGCGGCGGTAAAACTATGCGAGTAGCAGCAGGCTAGCAGTAACAGCAAACCCAGGCCTCGTTTAGATTAAGTTTTTTCACTCTCTCTTCGTCATATCGAATATTTACATATATGCATGGAATATTAAATATAGATAAAATAAATAATTAATTCATAGTTTATTTCTAATTTAGAAGACGAATCTTTTAAGCCTAATTAGACCATGATTGAACAATAATTGTCAAATACAAACGAAGGTGCTACAATACGATGAAATTTTTTCAACCCCAATCTAAACAAGGCCCAGTAAAAAGACGAGCCGTTGAGCGAGCGCGCCCCTGGCTCCTCCTGTAGTCCTGTTTGTCAACGTCTCCCGGCTCCCGCCGCATCGAGAGGGTCCCGGCCGGGCGGCCGGCGAGCCGCGACAAGACGTCGGGCGCCCAAAGGTGTCGCCAACGCCAGCGCCATGCCGTCCGGGGGGCCCCGGCCCGGCGGAGCCCGTGCCGCGGGTCCCGCGCGTCGGTGGGCGGGCACACGCAAAGCGCTTCCCTGCACCTGCAATCTGACGTCTGTCTCTCACCCGTCGCTCTCGCATCTTTTTGGCCCGTCCGGTCCGGCCGTCCCCTCCCTTCCCTCCCGTCGGCAAAAAGACACGGGAGCCGAGCCGAGCCGAGGGCCAGGCATCACGGTCACGGCCGGGCCGTACGCTCGCCCGCCAGGCCGCCACGGATCCGAGGGCTTTCTTTCTTTCTGCGCGCTGCGCGGGCGACACACGGTCACTTGGAGCGGCCCTCTGTTGTTCCTCGCACTCCCAGAGACAATGTACACACCGACATGCGATGCGATGCGATGCCGCCGTGAGCGAGCATGCACTGCTCGGGCCTCGGGACCGCCGGTTCTGGAACGGCGACACGTCGTGGCCGGTTTACCGTTTGTGGCCAGGTGAAAGGGGGGGTCCGTGAAAGGGACGGTGAGCCGGCGAGGCGATGCCTTCTTTTCTGTGAGGCGTGCAGCGTGCTCGGCAGGGGGCGGGCAGGCTCCACGGCCTCGGGAAGGCCCTCTCATGCTCGCCCAGATCCGTGGCTGCCAGAAACGGACGCTGGTAACCTTTGTGGTAAGAGGAAACCCATTTCTGTTACCCACCCACTGCCACTGGGCGACGTGCTCTTCGGAATCGTACCATGAGCGCACTATAGTAGCACTCCGTACTATGTACTACTACTACGTACATGTGTGGACTAGAACAACACTGGAACTCTTCCGGTTCCAGTATCGCGCATGGAAATCCCACAAGTCTCTACAGAAACCGTACTGACGGCCATGAAGCTGGAAATCCTAGGCCTGGTTTAGTTCCCGGGGATAGCCAAATCATTGTAGCGCGTTGTAGCATTTTTGTTTTTATTTGGTAATAATTGTTCAAACATTGATTAGTTAGGTTTAAAATGTTCATCTCAAAAAGTATAATAAAACTGTACAATTAATTTTTGATTTCATCTACATTTAGTACTCCATACATTTGTCGATATTTTGATGTAACGAGCAATCTTCATTTTTATAGTGAAATTTGACCTAAAGTTACGAACTAAGCACGGCCCTACCTGGATCATAAATGGTCCCGCGATCGAAGTTAGCATCGTGTCACGCTGCCAATGATCAGCGCGTACGAACAAAGACATCGCAGTATGGGGTATCGCGCCTTTACGCAGGGACGGAACTACTGTATACTCGTAGTAGTACTGTGATTTCCAACGGCACGGCAGCACCTGTCGTCCACTCCACACTCCAGAGTCCACATTCCCCACTGCTAACCTCATCGGGGGACTCCCTGATCCACCGGCCTCCTGCCCATCCACAAAGCGCCGCATCATTGCTGCCGCGGATACGCTGCCATCGATTGCCCTGTGCGCCTGTGCGCCTGTGCCGCCCTCCACGCACTCTTCCTTTTTCCCCACCGGAAGCCACCACCAAGGCGTCGCTGTTTGGGCTGGCGACGCTGCACGAGCTCCGGAGGCGAATCATTTCCGCCCGACGACGGGCTCTTTCGCCTCTCGGGAGTCGGGACCGGTATGGGCGCGCAGGAAGCGGACGCGTCGGGGGCGGGGACGGAGGGGCCGGCGCCGTGTGCGTACGCTCTCGTTCTCGGCTTCTCATGTGCGGGCTGCGGTGGCCGGCGTAGGCACGGCCTGTATCATTGCGGCTCCGGGAGAAGCCGCCAACGTCGCTTTTTGTCATGATCACCATTTTTCTGGTGGCTGAGCATCGCAATTTGCGATTCACAACTTGCCAAATGGTCGCTGTTATTTGTGTGTGTGTTTCCGAATGCAAGGAGAACGGTGCTAACGATGATGCAGTAGACAAATTTATGGTAAACTCCACAATAATATCGGCCCATTTTCTGTACAGGCCAGGTTGCTCGGCCGTGAAGAGGTCGATAGGCCGATAAGGGTAGCAAACTGGGCCTGAGAATGAGGGCTCAATGCCGCCATTATTGTTCCTTTCCTTCCTTCCCCGAAGCACGGCCCACGCGACGGAAAAGAGGCCGTCGACAGCTATCACAACTTCAGAAGCCACGGGCCGACGCGTTTAGCCGCCAGGCTTGGCCAAATTCCCAGTCATAAAAAAGAAGCTAAAGAAACAGTCTTGACGGCAGAAACTGTAGTAGATGAGCAACCATACTCAACATAGGTTTTAAGAACCGAAAACACTGAGACAATCACCTGCTATGATTACTTTCTCCGAGCATGATTTTTCATCGTATATCTTCTAAGGACCCTATTACTACCATACATCTGCAACCCACGTAATGTACATTACACTGTTGTATGTAGATAACTATGCAATACAATTCCTAGATCCCTCTTCACAACCAACAGATGGTTGTGGCGTTTCCAGGGGTACACTTCCAGCGTCCACGGTGACGAATTGTTGCTGTCATATATCTTGTGAAGTAACATATATCTGGACTACAGCAAATTCAAGCCTCCTTCCTAGTTATCCTGTCAGCAGTGAAAAAAGTTAGTTAAGAGTTAAAGCATAGGAGTTTTCTGAACAGTAGGACCACACGGAGGTTTCCACACCTGAAGCAATAGATTCCAAGAGCATCCTTGATTTCATGCACAACCGAAACGGCAAGGTGTAGGTAAAGACCCACTGCAACAAGAAAATGGAACAGTGATATGTAAACGCTGAGTGTGACCAGATAACCAAGCAGAAACATCGACATAAAAAGGACAATAGTCCCAGAAGATAGAGCTTAACACACTGCAGACTTTGAGATGCAAGTCACATGCTATGAGCATGAGAATGCCACATGCGTGGATGTTTGTCTCCCTGATCATACCCAGTATAACAGCAATACAAGAAAAAAGTACAGTTTTATGGTGCTAGTGATCCATTGCTAGGAAATGAAGACAGACTCCTAAATATTCGAGAATGTACTATCTGAAACAACACTTTATAAATCTACACGGGCTCTTTAGGCCCACAAAGCATGATACTACTGAATAGAATGGACAAACTGAATGTTAGTGCCTAGGAAAGATTCCATAGAAATGATCATAAGATGCAAGTATGAAACTGAAAATGCTCAAGTTCACCTGTATATGCACAATAAAGAAGCAGCAGCAAAAGCTCATCAACTAAAGGACTCCTGCCAGTCAGAAGATCGAGTCATTTAGTGTAAACATAAAAGAGCAGTCTTTCAGATGTTACCAGTACTAGGTGGAATAAACACATCAAGAGCTTACCCATTGTTGATCTTTGCAATGAGAGCATTTGCAATCGGAAAACAAAGAAACACCAGAGACTGAAACAAGAGGTTTTAGTCAGCACTTAAAAATGGCCTACACTTGGCATCTAAAGATGAGAAGACAGGACACTTCAAAGTCATACCATGAACATCCCAGATTTTAGACCTTTGGGCTCGTCACACAAATGAGCAAGTATCATTCTTCCCTGCTCATAGATGATTATTCACATTATAAGATGATGAGCAGTATTTGTAAATATAAACAAAATGAGTGATAGTTCGTTAGTATTGCACTGAGTTTGTCCCTTCAGAAAACCACACATTACTGAAGACATCATGCAACAGCTGAAACTAAGTCCAGTCTAATCTGTTGTTCACATGAGTCATCAGGTGCACTGCTTGATTCATGCATTCCAATCAAACCTGAGGCTTGTATATGCTGTTATTTTATTCTCAGGTTGCATGTGCTGTTATTTTATATTCTGTCAGCAGTACTAATGAGACTGATATGACTTTTGTGTGACCTGGGTAGTGGCGAGGTTGCTATTTCCAATCAATCCTGCCTTACAAAATTAAATCATAAGGAACTTCAGAAGATTAAATTTTCAAAGCCTAAACATAAACCCTGTTTATTATTGATGCTTTATCCTCCTTTTCCGTTTTTGTTGGTGGCACATGTTGGGTTTCATCCCTAGCCTACTTACTTGGGACTAAAAGGCTTCATTCATGCCACTGTTGTTGTAGATATAAATATAAAACTCGGTTGCATTGAGCAACTATAATTAGCTAAAGGAAAAAGTCCAAATTACAAATTTATATTTTTCTTTTTTGTTTCTCTATTCTATGTACAAATTGTGTTTTTGTTTCAGATTTTGTGAGGTGATAGAGGACATATATTTTGTGCTAGAAAAATACATTATTCATTTTCATCATTATGTTTCGTACGATACTGTATCTCTAGTGTTAATTTATTATTAAATTTCCTAAGCTATCAAAATAGTGGCAAAAATTAAGATATATTTTTCTAACATAACTTATGATGTCCTCTACCACTTCACACGATTTGATATTAAAACTCAGCTTATATGTGGAGAAACAAAAATAACAAATCCTGTTAAGGGGTAAACTAGACAAACTGAAATAGTTAGCCTTGGAGGGAGTAAATCGAACCAAATGTTAGTTTAGGGGGTTATCTGGACATAGGCCAAACTTGGGGGTGTTGGAGTATGTGTGTTTAGGCCCATGAGGCTAAGGCCCATGTGGCTTGTTGGAGTATGTGTGTTTAGGCCCATGTGGCCCATGTATGGAACCTATATAGCTACCCTTCTAGGGTTAGCCCTAATCAATAGAGACACAATTCCAAACATGGTATCCAGCCTTTCCTCTTCATCCTGAGCCGCCGGCCACATCCTCTGCCGCCGCCGGCCTCCTCTGCCGCCGGTGGCCATGGCCGGCCGCCCTCCCCCTCCCCTTCCTACTTCACTGTGTTCCCTCCCCTCTCTTCCCCTTCCTGGGCCGATCTCCTCCGCTCCCCATCTCCTGGAGCCGCCGCCGGTCTGCCTGGGGCGGGCGCCGCCGCTCTGCCTGGGGCGGGCGCTACCGCCGCCCTTCTTCCTGCTGCCGCTAGGGGCAGCGGCTCCGCTTCCCCCCGCCCCTCCGCGCCCTCCCCTCACCTGCCTGCGCCGCTCGCAGGGGCCCTGGCGGCTGCGGGCCAGCGCCCTCCCGGGGTGGCCGATCCGGCTCTGGGACCGGACAGCCGGGGGGGGGGGGGGGGGGGGAAACGGTGGTGGCCGCCTCTGGGGCACCTCCACCGGTGGTCACTGCCGCCATCACCGCTCCGGCCACCACTCCAGTCACCACGGTGGCTCCTCTTCTTCCTTTGGGCGCCGGCGATACAGCCGCTCTGGCTGCTGCTCTCGCCGCGGCGACCGGTTCACAGCATGGGGGCGCGGGGGTCACCTCTTAAGGCGTGGCCTTCCTTTTCCCCGCTCCTTCTTCGCTGCCCCTCACCGGACACCGCCCCGACTCCGCACTCGCCGCCGCTCTCGCCGCTGCCCGGGCCGCTGCCGCGGAGGGGCAGGCCCGTGTGCGCGCTGCTGCACTCGTGTGGGAGTGGGAGCGCGATGCGACCGATGCTCTGGCCCGCCAGATCGCCGAGGCGGAGCACCTCCTCGCTTCTCCTACCGATGCTGGGGCCACTTCCTCCGCCTCGCCGGGACGCCGCGCTTCCCACACCGCCGTCCTCTGGCACGACCCGGCCGACCCGCTCGTGGCTCAGCTTCACTACCAGGCCGGGGGGGTCCAGAACATTCGCCTCCTCGTCCCGGTCGTCCTCGAGCCGGAGTCGCCCTCCTACGCCCGCTGGCGGGACCTCGTGCTTCTCACTCTTCGCCGCTACGCCCTCGACGACCACGTCCTCGTTGACGCTTCGGTCGCCGTCCAAACCCCGTCGTGGCTTCGTCTGGACAGCATCGTCCTCTCCTGGATCCTGGGGACGATCTCTCTGGACCTCCACGACCTCGTCCGCACCTCCCCTGACGCGCGACGGGCCTGGCTCGCCCTTGAGGGCCAGTTCCTGGGCAACGCCGAGGCCCGGGCTCTGCGTCTCGACGCGAGCTTCCGGACGTCGTCCAGGGTGACCTCTCCGTCGGCGAGTTCTGCCGTCGGATGAAGGGCATGGCGGACTCCTTGGGGGACCTCGAGTGGCCCGTGGAGGATCGCATCTTGGTCCTCAATGTCCTCCGGGGGCTCAGCGACCGCTACGCCCACCTCCGGACGTGGATCACCCGCCAGAGGCCCTTCCCCACCTTCCTGGAGGTCCGTGACGATCTCGTCATGGAGGAGCTCACGCAGGGCCTCCAGCCGGGATCCACCACTTCCACGGGGTCCTCGTCCTCCTCGACGGCCCTGGCTGCTACTTCGCCGCGTCCGTCTGCTCCACCGCGGTCGACCGCTCCACCGCCGCAGTCTCTCCTGGGTCCTCCCTCCGGGCCGAGCGGAGGTGGGGGGGGGGGTTGTGGCGGTCGTCGTCGCCGCGGAGGGGGTCGCGGGGGTGACCGGGGTGGACATACCCAGGCCCCGGCACCGGGTGTACCGCAGGGGGGGCACCATGGCCCTCTTTCCAGAACCCGTGGTCCGGGCGCATCTCCATGTGGCCCTACCACGCCACTGGGGTCGACTCGCGTCCACTGGTGGCCATGCTCACCGGAGCTCCTGCTCCCCCTGCTGGTCTTCCACCCGGCGCCTTCCCGGCTACGGCGTGGACTCCACCTTCTGGGACTCTTCCGGGGGTCGCTGGATGGGACCAGGCAGCCCTGGCTCGCTCGTTCAACACCATGGGCCTGACGCCTCCGGTCGGACCCGAGTGGATCGCTGATTCGGGTGCCACCTACCACACCACACCTGACCCCGGTATACTTTCGTCGCTCCACTCTCCCTCTTCCTCTCTTCCTTCGTCCATTATGGTCGTAAATGGTTCTTGTATTCCAGTCTCGTCTGTGGATACCGCCGGTGCTCATGGCTACTTTCGTCTTCCTGATGTTCTTGTTGCTCCTTCTATGGTTCATAACCTTCTTTCTATTCGTCGTTTTACAGCTGACAATTCTTGTTCTGTGGAATTTGACTCTTCTGGTCTTACTGTAAAGGATTTAGCTTCCCGGCGTCCTCTGCTCCGATGTGACAGCACCGGGCCCCTTTACACCCTTCGTCTTCTTCGCCGTCCGTTTTGTCAGCTGCCTTCGCCGCTTCTACTTCCTCCACTACCTGGCACCGGCGCCTCGGCCATCCTGGACGTGATGCCCTGATACAGCTCAGTCGTAGCTCTGGTCTTCTATGTACTCGAGCTCATGATGAGCAACTGTGTCATGCGTGCCAATTGGGCCGACATGTTCGTCTTCCTTTTTCTAGTTCTTCTCATGCGGCCCGCATTTTTGATCTTGTACATTGCGACCTATGGACGTCTCCTGTTCTGAGTATTTCTGGTTATAAG
Source organism: Saccharum hybrid cultivar R570 (assembly GCA_038087645.1). Taxonomy (NCBI): domain Eukaryota; kingdom Viridiplantae; phylum Streptophyta; class Magnoliopsida; order Poales; family Poaceae; genus Saccharum; species Saccharum hybrid cultivar. The sequence goes on from JAQSUU010000259.1 coordinate 15,831,843, forward strand.
TACTATCTTGTGGTTGTTGATGATTTTTCGCATTATTCGTGGACTTTTCCTCTCCGTGCGAAATCAGATACGTTTACCACGCGCCTTCACTTCTTTACTTGGGTGTCTACACAGTTCGGCCTCACCATCAAGGCCGTCCAGTGTGACAATGGTCGCGAGTTTGATAACTCCATCTCCCGAGCTTTCTTCCTCTCTCACGGTGTTCAGTTGCGCATGTCTTGTCCATACACCTCTTCGCAGAATGGCAAGGCTGAGCGGATGATTCGCACCACCAACGACACCGTGCGTACCCTTCTGTTTCAGGCCTCTTCCCGCTCGCTTCTGGGCTGAGGGCCTGCACACCTCCACCTACCTTCTTAACCGCCTTCCTTCCGCTGCCTGTCCCGCTCCCACACCTCACCACGCCCTCTTCGGTACCCCACCTCGGTACGATCACCTCCGCGTGTTTGGGTGTGCGTGTTACCCCAACACCGCTGTCACTTCTTCTCACAAGCTGGACCCTCGCTCCACGCTCTGTGTCTTCCTCGGGTACTCCCCGGATCACAAGGGGTACCGGTGCTTTGACCTTACTTCCCGACGGGTTCTCATCTCTCGCCATGTGGTGTTCGATGAGTCCGTCTTTCCTTTTTCCAGCACTACCACCCCTCCGGTCCCTGACCCACCCTCCCTGTTTCCCACTGACCCGGTGGTCCAGCCACCTTTTTCGTGGTCTCCTGCAGGTACCGCTTCGCCGCGCGCCGGGCCGGCCCCGTCCTCCCTGGTTGGTGCAGACCCGGGGCCTTCGTCCCCCGCTTCTGCCCCGGGGGGTCGTGTCGGTCGCCGACGCCGGATCCCGTCCCGGCACCTGCCCCGGCACCTCCGTCGAGGTTCGCCGCGCCGGTACGGGTGTACCAGCGCAGGCCGTGGCCGCCGCCGCTCGCGGTCCCTTCTCCACCGGGGACACCGACACCACCGCCGCAGTCCCCGCCGGCTCGTGGTGCCCCGCCGGTCTACCACCCGCCGCTGCTTTACCGACACCCGCGGCATGTTCACCCGATGGTGACACGGCACGCGGCTGGCACACTGCCGCCTCGTGCCCTCGAGGCTTCGACCGGCGACGCGGTGATCTCCCCGGTACCCTCTTCCGTCCGCGACGCCCTGTTGGACCTTCACTGGCGCCGCGCGATGGAAGAGGAGTACCCCGCGCTACTCGCCAACCAGACGTGGGAGTTGGTGCCCCGGCCACCAGGCTCCAACGTCGTCACTGGCAAGTGGATCTGGACCCACAAGCGCCGGGCCGATGGCTCTCTCGAGCGCTACAAGGCTCGATGGGTCCTCCGGGGTTTCACTCAGCGCCCTGGAGTCGACTACGATGAGACCTTCAGCCCGGTGGTCAAGCCGGCCACCGTCCGTACCGTGCTCTCGCTGGCGCTTGCTCGGTCTTGGCCCGTCCACCAGCTGGACGTCAAGAACGCCTTCCTCCACGGCCTTCTTACCGAGACGGTGTACTGCAGTCAGCCGGCGGGGTTCGTCGATTCCACCCGTCCTGACATGGTCTGCCGGCTCAACAGGTCCCTCTACGGCCTCAAGCAGGCACCTCAGGTGTGGAACCATCGGTTTGCTGCTTTCTTGCTGACCCTGGGGTTCGTGGAGGTCAAGTCTGATACATCCCTGTTCGTCTACCACCATGGGGCCGACACTGCATACTTGCTGCTCTATGTTGATGACATTGTCCTCACCGCCTCCAGCGAGCCACTTCTCCGCCGGATCATCACCGCTCTCCAGCAGGAGTTCGCGATGAAGGATTTGGGTGAGCTCCACCACTTCCTCGGTGTCACTGTTGAGCACCGTCCTGCCGAGCTCCTCCACCAGCGGCAGTACACTCGGGACATCCTGGAGCGGGCTGGGATGACTGACAGCAACCCCTGCTCCACTCCGGTCGACACTCAGGGCAAGCTGTCTGAGGTTGCGGGACCACCGGTGGCCGATCCCACTGCGTACAGGAGTCTCGCCAGGGCCCTTCAGTACCTCACCTTCACCCGGCCGGACATCACCTATGCAGTTCAGCAGGTCTGTCTTCATATGCATGACCCCCGGGAGCCTCACCTCACGGCTCTCAAGCGCCTCCTCCGCTACCTCCAGGGCACGCTCGACTACGGCCTCCTCCTCCACCGGGCCTCCTCCACCGACCTCGTCGTCTACACCGACGCTGACTGGGCGGGGTGCCCGGATACTCGCCGCTCCACCTCCGGCTACGCCGTCTTCCTGGGCGGCAACCTGGTGTCTTGGTCGTCCAAGCGCCAGCCGGTGGTCTCCCGGTCCAGCGCTGAGGCGGAGTACCGCGTCGTTGCTAACGGCGTGGCGGAGGCCGCCTGCCTCAGGCAGCTGCTTGCTGAGTTGCACACTCCGCCCTTCCGGAGCACACTGATCTACTGCGACAACGTCAGTGCGGTCTACCTCTCCACCAACCCCATCCAGCACCAGCGGACGAAGCATGTGGAGATTGACCTCCACTTTGTCCGTGATCGGGTGGCCATGGGCGAGGTGCGGGTCCTTCATGTTCCGACGACCTCCCAGTTCGCGGACATCTTCACCAAAGGCCTCCCGTCCTCGACCTTCGCCGAGTTTCGCTCCAGCCTCAACATCACCGGTGGCTAGTTGCGTCTGTGGGGGGTTGTGTGTGTTCTTTCTTGTTCAGCCTCGAACTCCGCTGCGCTGGTAGTTCAGACTGCGGGGGGGTGTTGGAGTATGTGTGTTTAGGCCCATGAGGCTAAGGCCCATGTGGCTTGTTGGAGTATGTGTGTTTAGGCCCATGAGGCTAAGGCCCATGTGACCCATGTATGGAACCTATATAGCTACCCTTCTAGGGTTAGCCCTAATCAATAGAGACACAATTCCAAACAGGGGGGAATAATTTGGACTTTTCCCTAAGCTAAATAATCTAAGAACAAAAAACAACAGCAATGAAACTTACCACCAAATATCCAAAATTAAAGCCAGTTCCAATTACGAGCAAATGTGGTTGGTTCCTCATTATACTTGAAGGAGAAAGATAAGACCTGCATAAAAAATAACAGGGACACAAGTGTATCATATATATTTCCGAAGCATCCTATACGATAAACAATGATACATTTTTCAGATGGCATACCAGATAGCAACTCCAGCTAACAGTGCAATAAAAGGAAGGATCTGCAGCCAAGTATAAAAAATGTAAGAAAACAAACATTAATATAAAATAACAGCACATGCAACCTGAGACTGCCAAACACAAGATAGTTATGTAATATAAACTAAAGAGGCAATAATATTAAAACAATAGCTGAGTTCTCACATTGACAACTTAGATGCTTTAGGGGGCATAAATGCTCTGGAGGGAACTAGATATCTATAGCTTTTTCAGCACTGGCAGTGCAAACATATATAAACTTCATGCAAAAAAGTTATATTAATGGGAGCAAAGTTGAAAAATGTATGCAAAAGAATACACATTTCTTTTTTTTTAAAATTAACCCTTCTTTGTTTACTTGCTTAGGGCTTAATATTTTCAAATGGATGATCGCTTACTGTTTCCAAAGGCACAGTAGCAAGCCAATATACTGTCCGCATATGGGAAAAGTCAAAAGCTTACCATGGCTAATGCTAATGCCATGCTTCCTTTTCGCGTCTCAACTACCTCTTGGACATTGCTGACACTGGACAACAAAAGAATCACTTCTAAGCAAAGATTGATCATATGCAACACAGTTACATTAATTAACTATTATTCTTGCTCCACATTGTGGTAAATTTTATTGAAATCACTAGCAAAGGAAGTGACGATCTATGAAAATGGAAGGATATTGCAAGAAGTTCTGGGGAACGAATACAAGCAAATATGAGACGTATCACAGTTACATTTATCAATTATCATTATTGCTTTGTCCTGAGGCGAATGTCCCAAAGTCACTAGTTACATTTATCAATTCAAGAAACTGGACGAATCAGCATTTGTGTGTAGTTCCATAATAGTTCTGGATGCTCAATGCAAAGAGCAGTTAGGGAGTAGAGGAAAAGGAAGAGAAGCTTACTTGGATCTAACAGTAGGTATAACGGCACATACAATCATAAGAATCAGCACAAGAACATACAAGGGGATTTCGATTTCTGAAACAAGCAAAAGGAAGAACTTTAGAAATAATTACAGTAATAATTATGTGAGGCCGTGAGCGTTGCGCTTCTGGCAAACAGACTCAGATATCGCATTGTAGCAAAGAGCACAGAAATACTTATATGCTTGCAGTCAAATATCATGCCAATAAGGCATAAAGGAAAAAGTAATGCTGTGTTCGCATAAAATGGTGACGTCATCTCATAGTCCCAAGAGTACATACCGGAAAGAAATGGAATTGGAATCCAACCCAAAAAGGGTAGTGATTTCCGAAAATCCTGTGCCCACCATTCAGCGCCTAGATTAAGAGAACAAACAACATGAATTGCAGTAAACGTTCTGATTTTAGAACAGTCAAGAATGTAACAGAGATTTGACGAAGAAAGTTAATGCATATCAAGATTTGCTTATAGGGGAAATTACCAGTAAGAAATGTAAACAAATGGGATACATAGATCAGCATCAGGCCCTCCGTTGGTCCATTTATTGTAGGAAGAATGAGTGTATTTGTAAAGAAGCTGGTGACACAAGTGTAAATACAGATAAATAGCAGACAGAACTTTGTTAATATCATGGATTAGCAGACATAAAAAATTAAACATTAAGAACATCAGGTCAGCAATACAAGATGTAAAACTAATGACTGAAACCTATAAATTTTCTTGTGTGAAATCATTTGCAGCAACAGAAGACACAAGGTCAAGTACATTGGTAAACACCAGCTGCCTCATAGGCTGTCTCATGAAATGCCACATAGGATTTTGTTATATGTGGAAAGGGGAGGAGGTGAGAGAAGAGGTATTGTTAAATCTAGGAATATGATGCTACTTGTGTACTATTGTTGAAGTTGTTATTGGTATGCAACTCAAAACATTATTTTCTTCCATGCATAAACTAATGATTGTTAAAATGTACAAGTCTACGAGACCACTTATTGTCTGTTAAGTTGTCTCAAGATCCACCTATAAAGCGACACCAAAGTACTTTCCCCAACTAGAAGAAACAAGAGGCAATTGTATAAATATAGAAAAATGAGCAGCCATTCAACATGAACCAAAGTAGAGTAATCATCTACCACTATTTCAAAATTTTGGCATTCTAGGCTGCCTAGGTGGCACTGAGGTTCTAAGCACCATCCACCCCGTCTAGCGCCCCATCAGAGTAGCCCCCCCTAATCAATGATGAGGCGATAGGCACGACCTCACCCCACTGACAGTCTAGCGCCTTAGCACTTTTTTAGACACTGTCATACTTGTTAAGAAAATGGGGGAAAAAACACCACGTCACCAATGTGTTCCCTAGATATTGTGGAAGACTGGAAGTAACCATGAACTCATGAAGCAATCCACATTAGAGCTATTTTGTCACATTTTATCATTTTACATTCCATTGCACATTAAACAATAACATGCAAAAGAAATTCACCAACATTCAAACTAGATAACGTTGAGATAACTTAATGCCACAATAGGTACAGAGCCTATAAACCTAAGAAGCTTTTACTATAACGAGCACTGTGAAATCTAATCCTTTGATTGAGTGATCAGAAATTCAGAACACATAATAACATTTGGGGCGGAAATACCAAATTTTGCTCAAATTAGAGTATGTACACACCAAATGGGTTTCAAGGGTCTTACTGTTCCCAGGTTGCAAGATAGAACGGGACAGCAGCAACCACCCAGAACCAGAATGTCCATCCTCCACACATCAAGGTGCTTCCAAGGGCCAAAGCTTCAAACTAACAACAAATCAGAGAAACATCTCAAAGGTCAAAGGAGGAAAAGGTGTAAGAGCTTAGAAAATCCTTACAGCACAGGCAAGTGCATCACATCCTGTAAAATGGCAATTTAGAGATGTAAGATGCCATGCTAATAGAGACAGGAAAAGGGAAAATGAGGGCTAAAAAGTACCATGATCAAAAAGTTCTCCAAGAGGACTTGATGAGCTAGTACGCCTCGCTTGTTTACCATCAACAGCATCAAAAGTCTAGCATGGAGGCAATATTATACCGTTAAGGCAAGATGCTATAAGACAATATAGTTTATCAAACTCTATCAAATTTATGAGCAAGCTGGCATCGTAGTCACCAGTTTAATCAGACATCGAGTGAACCATTATGCATACCAGCAGATAACAAAATAGAAAAAATAAAATTCTGGACTTCTTTTTAATGTCAATAAGGAGATACTATGTCAAAATACATTCTGACTAATATGAACAGACTAAAGTTTACCAAGTTGTTTGTATCTCAAGATTTAATATAAGTCATAGTTGTTTACAAAACAGGTTTGAAACTTTGGATGATGCACGGTACCAATAATGCAAAGTGCAAAGTAAATTGTACCAGTCTAATAAAACACAGAAAGGGCACAGGGTTAATGCTAATTAGTACATCGGCGAGTGCCAAAAGAGTGTCCTTCTCATTTAACTGCATGAAACATGTTTCATTATCTTTTCCGACAGTGACTATTAATTTTGACCATTCCAAAGCATGTTTAAATTGAAATTGGGCCCTTACAATTGAATTTTCTAGACCTACAACTAAGCTACAAAGACTGTTCCGCAAAAGCTGACATGAAACTCATTTTTAAACCACCTAGAACAATAAAGCACACCTCATTCCACATAAGTTAGCCATAAATCCTAAAGTTAACACTGACACAATCCCCTTGTTTGCCTGGGTTCTTCTCCCTCTTGGGAGGAAACTAAATCCCAAGATAAGAAAAGCAGGGCATTCAAAAATTTTAAACTGAAATACTCTTGCTTGGCAATGTATTACTATTTGGTAATCAAATGAGGGGGAAAAGGAAGCAGAAAAAAGACTTAATTGTCCATTTAGAATCTCATGATTAGTTAGTTTCACAAACCTGGTACAAGAAGAGGAGTAATCCATGGGCAAGATGGACCCACCTAGGGGGAGCAGTGTCAAGGCGAGGTGAATATATCTGCATAAGTGGTCACCATAGCAACAACTTAAAAAAATGATGGGTTCTATCATGATATAGAATGCATCAAAAGAAGCACAGGTTGGGATCTTAACAGCCGGTTAACAGCTTCACAAAATCGCAACTAGTTCAAGCAAAAAAGACACTTACATAGCCAAGCAGCGCTGATAGAACTAGAAACGAAAATCCTGTGAGTGTGATCTGAAATGTTGGAAAGCATAACCATGTACTGCACCAGATGAGATGAATCCAACGAAGAATTGACAATGTGGTCATCGATCCCTTACCATGTTTGGTCTATTTGTGAATCCATACATGCAAATGAAGAAAATTATAAGTTAGCACAGAAGTTTTGATAGGGAAAGAACAAAGTGCAACATGAAACTTGATGCTTGCACTGTGCTAAAGCTTGATTTAACATAGGGGTGAGAGCCTAGGTGTTGCGATGGGGATTCTCTGTGTTCGGCGGTCAAGCCGTGATCTTGTGCATAAACTCTCTTTTTGCTTAATTGAAAGGCAGTGGTCCTGCCAATTCGTTAAGCTTGATTGCCAAAAAGTCAGATCTCTGCAACATGGAGCCTAAGAGCACTTTGCTGTTTGCTCTCCAGGTCAATATTGCTTGGTTGTACAAGAAAATCATCAAGTCAAAACTCATTGTTCACATGTGGAAGTAAGCTTACACCAAGAGAAGGTGAGCATTTTGGAAAGCTATGTTCCCTCCCCCCCCGGCACCAGGGGCACAAGAAAACACTTAGCAGCAGGTGAGTGCATGCAATTTATTATTGCTTTGTGGCATAGAATCCACCGGCTACTAAAAAATGGAAACAGTAAAATACCATAACAAGCTAACACACATACAAAACTACCTGTAAAGCCATTCAGTTTTCGATAGCAACCGGATGTCAGTCGTACTAATCCCCTGATCTTAAGCGCCTCCTTATACCTTCTGAAATATTCCGTCCCATAGTGATATTGTGCGGAACAACCTACGCAGCGTTCTGCGCATCTCCAAATTCAAATATTCCGCAACAACAGCCAAACACAAACAACTAATCCTTCTCGGGAGATCGTACAAAGCAATACTTGTTACCGCCCTTACAAATTGGGGAATGGGCAGACGCAGCAACTACTCAACCACTACCAGTAAGAAGCCACGCAGAACGATACCAATCGAACAACCAAACAGGATTTGGAACTGGTCACAGGACAAAACAACTCATTACCAGCGATCGCACGCACGCGCGGACTGGACACTAGTAGAACAATAGCAGGTCGTGAACTGGAGCGCACGCTCACACGCAGCACAAAGGGAGGGGAATAGGGGATGGAGACTACTCACGGCATCCAGAGCGGGAAGAGGGTGACGCATCGGCTCCAGAAGGGCTGGAGCACGTACTTGGCCACCACCGAGCGGTCCTCCCCGCTGTACCTGTACCGCTTCAGCGTCTCCACGCCGTGCGCGCCGATAAACCCCATCCTGCTCGGTCGGGCTCGCCGCCGGCCGGGGGCGGACCGGGGGCGATCGGAGGTGGAGGGGACCGGGGTGGTCGAGAAGCTCTGGAAGGAAGGACGAGAAGGGGACGCGATTGCGGCGGGGCTGGAGAGTGGTGGGGTGGCGGCGGCGGTTCCGCGAGCGGCGAGAAGGTGAGGTCTGGAGCCTGGAGGGGAGCGGATCTTGCCCAAGGCAACGCGTGGATATCCGTCACGCGTCCGTGTATGGCGTGGGGCCCGTGCGTTTTGAGTACGAGACTGGGAACCTTTTGGGTCCGACGGGAAGATGACACGTGTCTGTCTCCTACTAGGCTGTCCGCACCCATCAACCCCTATTTTCATCTCTAAAAAGGAATATTCTATCCTAGTCATCGAGATTCTCTACTCTATATCTATTTCTCCTGCACCCGTGTTATCTCTATCTCATACTCTATACCCACTATTCCATATTTTATTCCCCTCCCTTCCTCTCTCTCTTTCTCCTCTCTCTCTTTCTCTCTCCTCCTTCCCATAGCGAACTCGATCTGTACCGTGTCACTGTAGCGAACGCAAGCTTGCAGACTGGGTTGGCGTTGCGCGGTGCGGGCGAGCAAACGCCAAATGTGGCGTAGCGTGCGTTTTCGCGTTGTGCGGTGCGGTCAGTCTAAAAACTGAGCAACGTGGATCTCCGCGGTCTTTTTTTTTCAGAAACAAATGGACCTATTTTAATTAATATTTTAAAATGGTATATCTGTATCTCTTTTTAGGGCCTGTTGGTTAGATGTGTTAAAGTTTAACTAGCACTGTAATACTTTCGTCTTATTTGATAAAAAGTTTTCAATTTTAGACTAATTAGGCTTAATAGATTCGTCTCGTAAATTACTCCTAATCTGTGCCGACATGCATACAATTAGTCTACATTTAGTACTCTATGTATTTTCCGTAACATTGATATGATAGGAGTTAAACTGAATGATTCATAAACCAAACATACCCTTAAATTCGCCGCTATATGCATTTGCCTAACCATGCTGCCACGCAAGCATCACGAATCTGATGTCGACGTTCCTATGATCCTATCCCACCGTATGGCATGGTAAAATCGATTTGTAATATCACGGGGCGTTTGGTTGATGGCCACTGGCCGCCACGCAACAGCTGTGGCTGACCATGGGAATCTAAGTGTTTGTTTAGTTGGTGATTTAGAAGAGACTATGACACTTTTTTTAAGCGCAAACCTTGCCACACATCATGACACCTAGAAACTACGCCACCACCACATCTTGCCGCACTTTAGTTATCCACGTGGTTGAGATCCAGATAGCCTCTCAGTCTCTTCGTGCAAGTGTGCAACAGGCAACAGCAAGGGCACGTAGCCAAAACTTGTTTCCCAATTATTCTTTCTTTGCATCCCTTTTGGGTCTGATGGGAGGGCAAATCTTGCGTGCTATCTTCTACTCAAAATTGAGCAATGTGATATCCTCGATTGCTTTTTCTTATTCTAAACATATTTTAATTAATATTGTAAAAATGATGTATCTAAAAAATATTTTTAATTCGACCTTTTATGCATTGGTGCTACAATGCTACCATGCAGGCATCACAAATCTGATGTGGACGTTCCTATTCCACCAATTCTGTTTGGCATGGTAAAATGATTATGACTCCCTTCGCGCAACATCAAGGACACCTAGCCAAAACTCGTTTCCTAATTATTCTCTAAGTTCATGCTCGTACATTGCTACGGGTTTCAAAGTCCACCCTATGTATTTTCCAGCTAACACACGAAAGACGTAGTAGTTCCTTTAATACCCTTTGAATTCCAACTGAAAACAGAAGTGCAATTTTAGAGGCACGTAATTTTTCAAGGTACCAAACTGGAGTAGTACATGGATGGAAAGCTCATGTCTAGGCTGGAAAGCTTGAGTTGTACTATACACCTGGGATCGGCTGTGTTTCCTCATCGGGATTTATTCTCAAAATAAATTTGCAGGTATCCTCAGGTGCCTATGAACCACAATGGGAGGCGACGCGCCCATCGTTCGCGGAGCTGGAATCTTCGTGAATTTTTTGTAGGCGTGTGTTGGTATAGGTTCTAGGTCTAGCGTACGCTCTTGGAGAGTGTGTTGGTGTGCGTGCGATGTAGTGCGCGTTGTGTTCAGGTGTATGTTCAAATACCACAACTTGTACCCAGATCTGAGGAATAAAAAAAAAAGAAAAGAATGGAAAGCTTGAATTGATCTATGTCCTTGTACTATCATCAAATATTTCAGGGTACCAAACGGGAGTAGTCCAGGTCTGCGTGTAACTGTACAATTGCCCTTTCTTCATAATGAGATGATCCCTTCAAGTTTCAGACCGCCAAACTGGAGTAGTACAGGGAAAAGTGTAAAGCATCAGGTGTATGCTGAAATTCTATTACATAATGAACAGAAAAAACCGTTGTCTATTGATCCTTTTTTTTTTTGCGATACGTTGTCTATTGATCCTTGATAGCATTGTTTATCATAGCCAATTTTATATCCTGAACAATGCTATGTACAGGAGCTAACTTTGTAGTTTCTGATGACCACAAATGGATGACAACTTGATGATCACCATGGTGTATGATTAGAATGTACTTGACTACAGTCAGCTCAAGTACTAAGATGAATATCACAAGCATCTTCTGCATAATTTTCTGAATAAAAGAACATAAGCAAATAATTACCCCAGTCAGCTCAAGTACTCGGCTGCTTGCTGTTGTTAGTCCTTGTTGTTTGAGGTGTTATGCCCTAATTAATTCAATAACTCTGATAGCCTCATCCGGTTTTCCCAGCCTAACACCAGCACTGCTCGGCAGCACTTCAGTTAGCCTATGGACAAAATTCTTCTGTTGAAAATTCACTAGACGTACACATTGCTTTCAACCCTTCATCTGCTGTAAAGAAGTCAACAGACTCATCTGATGGCTACTTATTGCCAACCAAGTGAAATTATCTTTCCATTTAGTAGCCATACATAATGATTGAACTCATGGCATAACTCTCTGTTTGTTCATAAGTTCAGTTTTCTATTTTTCGCATAGGTAATTTATTTCAAAAATATTATAGCCGACTTAGTTCTCAATTGAGGCATGATCTGCATGGAAATTTAACATGCACACCCTAATGAGGAAGTATGGCTCTAATTACTCAACTTCATGAACAAATATTCATTCTATGTAAGCACTCAGTTTCAGTATCCTCTGTTTCTTCAGGTGAAAAGATGTCATCCAATACATCAGAGGGGTTCTGGAACTCATGAGAGTGAAGGTACAAAGCCTTTTCTATGGGTCATCTTGCTGTATTTTTTTCATTCCTGGTAACTAAACAAACTCATTTTTCAGATCAAGATCTGGAACTTGAAGAGGGCTAGCATTAGCAGGTATGTTGTGAAGGTCTATACATTAAAAAATATATACTCTACTAGTGTTTCAGTGGTCTGGCCTATGACTGTGATTTGATATATATGAGGTCAACCTTACAACTTCGCGTCGTAATTAGTTGGTCAGATTTGTTTTAATCCGAAACCGTGTCTCGTCGCCCGTAGCATTACCATCCTTCAGTCGATTCACAACCACGCAGATCATGTCTATGATTATGGATAGTTGTATTGTTGCTGAGAAGCTCTCTTTGCTATGATCCCTGTAATGTCAGGTCCTAATGTTCCTTCCTGTGATGAATACTCTGATCCAATAGACAAACAACTTTGATTTTTAGTTCAGGTTCTAGGCTTGTGCTTGCATTTGTGCAAGTCACACAAATTTCCTTTGTTGAAATGAGCATATTTGTTAAATTGAAAGTATTACTGGTCTTCTCTCACCCTGTCCAAAAGGTCCATACTTCTCAAGGTGATGGAGCAGCATTACATTACTAGCATTATGGACAGCAGGAAGTAAGCCTAGCTCAACTGGTTGGATGAAAGGTAGTGCAATGCATCTAATAATTCAGGTTTAAATCCTCTCTTGGACTGAATTTGGGTGTCTATTTCTCTTCTTAATGAAAAAACACCTAGTTCTCCTAGGTTGGATCTTTTTTTTTCATTATGGACAACACAAAAAGAAACCTTCTTTTTTTAACTCTCTCATGTGTCATTAGGCCAGTCTCAATGTCAATTTCATGTCTCAGTTTTCAACACACTTATATTTTGAAAACAGTGCAGAAGAGTTTCATCCCCATGAAACTCTCTCTACTCCCATGAAACTTTTATCATCTCTCTTTATTAACACGGTGCCATGTCAGCATATTTAATGTCTATGAAACTTCATGAAATCCCCATTGAGACTGACCTTAGTGCAGATCTAGAACATACCTATTAATTTAGAATTTATATGTCCATTTGATCTTGTGAGAGTGATCTTGCTTTATGGATCTGACTGAAGTTCAAGTTGGCGTGAATTTTTATGTTCTCTAAATTATCTGGATTCCCCTCATATTTTGTTTTTTATTTAAATATTTGATTATGCTTATTTCGGTCTATTTGTATTTTTTTTATTTTATACTTTAGTGTAATGATAGCTTTGTGATCGTTAAGTAAACTCGCAAGCTCACTTCGTATGTAAAGTAGCTAATTAAGCAGTCTGGTTTACTTATCAAGCGAAAGCTAGAAGCTAGAAACTGTCTTCGGAAAACATGTTTGGAATGGTTTCAAACTGGTTTGAGAAACTGGGTGCAGTCTGGTTTGGTTTCAATTATTTTATTTGAATGAACTGGTTTGGTTTCAATTAGCAGGTAGTTTGGTCGGGCTTGGGTTAAGGAGCAGAAGCAGTGCGCTGGGGTAGATCGGGTGTGCGTTACCTCATGGAATTGGTTTGGTGGCTTTTTGGGCTGGTTTGAGCCCGTTCGCTTCGTTGAAAAGCCATGGCTGAAAGTATTGTTCGTTGATTTGTTGTGAGAGAAAAACACTGTTTCGGCTGAAAAAACAATCTGAAAAGTATGGATTATAAGACAAACGAACAGGTAGACCATTACCAAGTTTATGTCCTAGGGCCTAGGGCACCTTCACCTGATGATCAAATTGTTGTGCATTAAGTGATGTTTTGATTAAAAGACAGGCAAATAGGTAGCCATGTTCACCTGATCAATTGTTGTGCATTCCATCATATGAGACGACAACATTATGATGCCCGCCGAAATTGGCATACTGTTAATAAAGTAAGAACTGAAGCTATAAGGGTAGAAGTAAATGACAAACAAATCAACATGAATAAAACATTGTTCTAACTAGCTTTCCCAGCACTCATGCTGACAGGCTGGCTTTGCCCGGCACCGATGCTGACATAAGTTTTTGGATCAAGGAAGGAATGCATCCAAGTTTGTCAAAGTTTTAAATAAATGTGAAAGTCTACGTTTAACATTAGCACTGTTGAGTGATGCGCTCAATGAGAACGAAAAGTTCCTGCAGTGCATGGCTGTGGTCCTCCAGTGAAATAGAGGAATCATTCAAGTAAGCAATAGCAATCTTCCAACTCAGCGAGATATGACATCTTTATTTTTATATAAAGATAAGGCAATCACTAAAGAATGTTTTTACAACTGCCAAACATACGTCTGAACTCTGAAGATGAACTTTACAACCAAGAGAAATAGGAGTTTCTATTTAGGGGAAAGGGTAAAAGGGAAAAGGGGGAAGGAGATCTGGTGGAGTTTCTCTTAGATAGGAAATTGTATAATGTTATACGTGCAATTGGTTTCTTGCGTAAGTGGCGTGTCTAGGCTGCATAGCGGTTGCAAGAGGAAGAGTGCATAATTAGATATGCATGATTTGGCCGAATTGTGGGATACATGCTGGACTTGCTTTTGAGGACAAGGTTAGCCTGCATATAATAAGTCTTTGCAGGTAATTAAACAAGAACAAACTATACTATAAAAATCTAGATAAAGAGTTGTGCAACCAACCAACCAAACAAGCCCATATTATATATCTATATGTTGTATGTCATATGTACAAGCTTCCAATAAGACTGACGGGGAGAAGAATAGTGGTTTTGATGAAAAAACGCAAAGTAGTTTAGGGTATGTGTTGGCTATGTGTAGCCACTCTGTGAGAGCGATCTCACTAGGCCATGGATGGGCCAAAACCATGTGGTAGGCCCAATCATGATTCATTTACGAGAAATCCTAGATTTAGGTTGTGAAATAGAACCAACAATGGTTGGAGAAGATCAGTGGTTGCTTCTGAACAACGATGCATGCACTGTTTTTTTATATCATATTCCAAAAGGTTCATGAAAACAGCTTTTGACAACGGCGATGCATGAAGGCTCTGTTTGGATTAGCTAAACTTTTTATAACCCGCAACAGTTAGAGAGCAACTATTAGTTTTGTATAAGTGGTTTGAATGGTTTAAAATAAGCTATGGTTAGAGAGCAACAGTTAGAGAGCAACTATAAGAGATTTTTTAGTGGTTATTAGTAACATAGGGTCTGTTTGGTTGGAAGCATGGACGACTTGCCTAGAGAGAAATGTGTTGCCTGAAAGTAATCAGAAAATATGAAAGAATATGCCTGCCCAAGCAAGTTGAGAGTTATCTCTTTTGGTTAGAAGCCTAGCCTGAGAAAACTAATGAATAAAGCATATGTTTTCTTGTCTACTAGAGAGATAATTAATTTGGACCAAATCTGTATAAAATTTTTAATACAAAATAAGTATCATTAGATTAATTATAGAATATATTTTCATAGCTGGAGACATAAATATCGATATTGTTTTCTATAAACTAATTTAAGCTTAAACTTTTTTTTGACTTGATTCAAATACGGGACGGAGGAAGTATTTCATAGAAGCTAATACTACGTACTTTTACCAATTTAAATAGAAACAAATTTTAATTTGTCGAGCTACAAATTAAAGAAAATGCACTTCTACCATTGCTATTACACTTTTACACGTGCATCAGTAGAGTTGTGTTTTTGTGGGACACCGGAAGGATTACATGTCACGATTAAATTGCTACAGCGGGTGTGTTTGGATTGTTCCTGGGCGGAGCTGCCTGGCGTAGGCAGCGCCCCTCGATTTTGAGAGCCTGAGGTGGAGGTTGCTGCCTGACGCTCAACCAAACACGCCCAGCGTCTCTTGAGCCAGGCGACCTCTTTCCCATGCCTGGATGTGAACAACATTGCCTGACCTCTGGGCTGCAACCAAGTGGGTTGCGGCAGCCTACAAGAACCTCATCACCCAGACAATTTGTTCCAGGGTTGGAACCAAACAAAGGCAATGAGCTAGGAAAAGGGTCAAAGCGCGTTTGGGCCGTTGGCACAGGAAAGCCACAGCTGATGAAATGAAACAGTCTCAGCGAATAGGAGATTGTTGGTGAACACGGCGTGGCAAGGAAGCCGCAAGGGAGCAGGACTGCATGAGCATCCCTGCATCTGCTATTGCCAACCTGCCCAAGTGCGGAGTGCCCCCACCAGCCTTGCTGCACTGCAAT
This sequence comes from Saccharum hybrid cultivar R570, assembly GCA_038087645.1. Classification (NCBI taxonomy): domain Eukaryota; kingdom Viridiplantae; phylum Streptophyta; class Magnoliopsida; order Poales; family Poaceae; genus Saccharum; species Saccharum hybrid cultivar. The sequence continues at coordinate 15,847,839 of JAQSUU010000259.1, forward strand.
GCTACTGGCTAGGAGCTGGGCCGGCCTCCGCCTGAGGCTGAGCTCGCCCCCTTTGCCATCACGCCACGCCTCACGCTGACCGACCACTGATGTGGTCCACGTCGAGACCGTCTCTTTCTTTATCCCTGTTCCGACGACCAGTCCGTTGCGCAGCGGGCAGGACACCGTGCGTCTGTGCGCACCACAGTCACCCCAGCGTTTCTCCCCGGAGGCTCCCACGCGCGCAGGCGCAGCGGCAGGTGCCAGCCTGCTTGCCTGCCCCGAGCGAGGCTGCGCAGCTGCTCCCGCTGCTGCTCTGCTGTCTCCTGTCTGCTGATGCCGGCCGCTGCAGTGCAGCGCACGCAGATTCTGCAGCGCGCACTCTGCTCTGCGCCTGACCTCAACACTGACCGAAGTGACCCATCCTCTGCGCCGACTGCACCACCTCACCTCCTCAGCTGAATCGCACGCCTGCCGCCTGTCAACCTGCGCTGCCCCTGTGCCTGTGCGGCTGTGCCTCAGCCTGCCTGCCTGCCTGCCTGACACCGCCATACTATGCATGATGGCGGATGATGATACTAGCACGTCTTCCCGTTCCCGAGCCCTGACACCAGCACAAACCTGGAGACTACGGGCGTGTTTGGTTAGCTTCTCAGATCAGCCAGGCTGTACCTGGGCAGCCAGGCTGCAGGTAGCCAGGCCGAGCGCATGCACATGGCCGGTGTTTGGTTATCGTACTCACAGAGCCTGCGGAGATTTCGTTTGGTTCACTGCATGCTAGCATCGGCTGTCTCACTGACATGTCCCGTTTGCATGCTTGCTGCGCTCGCGCGAGCCTGGCCGCGGAGGAACGAGGATTTTTGGCGTATGAGTTGAGCCTGGCTCACGAGGGAATCTTGCACCGCATGGGACAGGCCCCAATCTCCAACCAGCCAACCAAACGCTCAGCAGCTGCATCCGTAGAGCCTGGCCGCGGCGTATGCAGGTAACCAAACACGCCCTACTAGTATTGGAGTCCCCTCCATTTTCATTTCCATCCCATTTCCCTTGCAAAAGAAAAGAAGCGAGCTCTCGGCGTCGTCTCGTCCTCGGCGCTGCCGCAGCCTGTGCGTTGTTGATCGAGTGCGGCCGGGCAAAGCGGGCTCGCGGAGATGATGCTGAGCGGGCACGGCGGCGGGAGGCGCCTGTTCACGGCGTCGCAGTGGCAGGAGCTTGAGCACCAGGCGCTCATCTTCAAGTACATGGCCTCCGGCGCGCCGGTGCCGCACGACCTCGTCCTGCCGCTCCGCCTCGCCACCGGCGTCGACACCGCGCCCTCCCTCGCCTTCCCGCCCCAGCATTCGCCGTCGCGTACGCCCTAGCTCCATGCGCGCTTCTCTCCTCCTCCTCGAGTTCCAGCCTCATGTTTTACTCTGATCGTCGCTACTAGTCATCATCGCTCGCTGATGAGTTTGTTGTACGTTCCCGTGCAGTGGCGTACTGGGGCTGCTACGGCGCGGGGGCGCCGTTCGGCCGCAAGGCGGAGGACCCGGAGCCGGGGCGGTGCCGGCGGACGGACGGCAAGAAGTGGCGGTGCTCCAGGGAGGCCCACGGCGAGTCCAAGTACTGCGAGAAGCACATCCACCGCGGGAAGAGCCGTTCAAGAAAGCCTGTGGAAGTGACCTCCTCCGCCACCTCCCCCGCCGCCGCGGCGTACCGGCCGTCCGCGCTCTCCATCTCGCCGCCTCGCGCGGCCGACGCGCCACCGCCGAGCCTCGGCCACCCGCAGCAGCATCTCCGCCACGGCGCCTCCTCCGCAGCAGCCCGCGCCCCGGCTCAGGCCACGGCTGGCGGCGCTCTCCAGCTCCACCTCGACGCGAGCCTGCACGCGGCGTCGCCGCCGCCCTCCTACCACAGGTATGCCCACTCCCACGCTCACTACACGACGCCGACGCCGTCGCTCTTCCCGGGCGGCGGCGGCGGCTACGGCTACGACTACGGGCAATCCAAGGAGCTTCGGGAAGCGGAGCTCAGGCGGCGGCACTTCCACACGCTCGGGGCCGACCTGAGCCTCGACAAGCCGCTGCCGCTGGCCGCCACCGGCTCCGACGCCGCGGCCGCGGAGAAGCCCCTTCGGCGTTTCTTCGACGAGTGGCCGCGGGAGAGCGGCGACACGAGGCCGTCGTGGGCGGGGGCGGAGGACGCGACGCAGCTCTCCATCTCCATCCCCGCGGCTTCGCCCTCCGACCTCGCTGCCTCCGCCGCCGCGCGATACCACAAAGGTGAGCCGGCGAGCGAAAGACTCCACTTTTACTGGTTCCTTGCGTACAATCAGTTTGCTGATAGGTGTTGCCGCTTGATTTCTTTCACGCAGATGAGTGATCGGTGCATTTCCCAGCTGCAAAGCCGGCAACAGCGAGCCGTGATGGGTGCAAGAGATGATTGGTGTTGCCGCTGGGGGGGGGGGGTGGCGAGGGCACAAAGCCTGAACCGAGTCAAGCAGTACTAGGACCCTAGGTCTACGATTTGATCTTCCTTTGTTCCTTTGCTCCTATTGCTACGTGGCTTTGTGCCTTTCAATCTGTGATGCAAACCTTGTCAGCACTTTTCCGGCGACCCACGCCCTTTGATTCCTTTACCTGGCGCTCGTTTAGATTCCAAATTTTTACACTCTCTCCATCACGTCAAATCTTGATACATACATAGAGCAGTAAATATTAGTAAAAAAATAACTAATTACACAGTTTGGTAGTAAATCACGAGACAAATCTTTTAAGCCTAGTTAGTCCACGATCAGACAATAATTACCAAATATAAACAAAAGTGCTACAGTACAAGAGTCGCAAAAATCGCAAAAATTTGCAACCTAAACAAGCCCCAAATTCCTGGGCGGCTCTGCCGTTGATCGTTTGTCACATCCTCCTCACACGACTAGACACCCCGCGATCATGCCAAAGGACTCGGCAAAAACAAGCCCGCTTAATTTTAGTGCCACAGGCCACGTTAATCGTCCAGCAACAAAGGATCTATTCCGCTGGCTGTATTTTTGGCTGATGCTGATGCTAATACTGATTTATTATGAGAGAAAAATACTGTTCCATAACTGACTGAAGCTCAAGCGAACAGAGCCAAAGCTTTTCAACTCACACATGGACATGGACACATGGATAGCAGTCGCCCGCTGGATATTCAAATGTCAGTTAGAGCATGTTTAAGCCATGTTGGCAGGGCTCCTCCCCGCACTCGGACTCCTCTGGAGCAGCTCTGCCAAAAGTTTTGTAGAAGAGTCGTTTTTTCAATAAAAAACAAAGAAATTGGAGCTATTTTCCTCCAAAATGGCCTAGCTCCCTGCCAAACACCCCTTTATTTTCTTTGTTGGTTACTCTATCACTTGCCCAGCGAGGATTCTAAACGAGGCTATGTGTTTGATTTTCTCGCCTAAGCACATTAAAGTACGTGCAGGCGAGATTTTATCTACTCACGCAAGAGAGCACGTGTTTCTCGTTGCTCGTACCAACCGGGCGAGGCTAGATGTATGACACCATCTATGGGACAACAACAACAACATACTTGCCCTAAGTAATGCAACATGCAATCCGCGGTCAAAGTGGCTAATCTAATAGTTGCAAGCACAAATTTCGTTGTGAAACCAAAAGAAAACATCTAAGGAAGATGGCTAAAAATATAGAAGAAAAATAAAGGAATAGAGAGTGAATGAAGGGATAATGGGTGGAACACGGAGTTGCAGGAGCTCACCTATGGTGAGGAGGGCTGATTCATCGGTGCTAGGGCGATGTGGGATGGTGCGGTGGTGTGTATCGTGTTCGAGCAGTGAGGCTCGGCATAGGTGGCAGTAGTGACTTGATAGCGATAGTAGAGGGTAATAGGCTGGGAAGCCCCTTTCCTATGGCTGAAGGTCGCTCTTGTGGAGGTGAGATCAAGGAAGCGAGGAAGGAAGGAAGGAAGGGAAGAGGACAACCTAGTTATTTCCAACAGTTCATGCTGGCCAAAGGAGCTGGCTAGCCACATCATTAAAAATGGCAATGTTGTTGCAACGTCTTCTCTCCAATAATAAAAATATGCAGTGCACTCTAAAAACAACTCTAATAGTGACACCTCAGCTAGTTCATACAATCCTAGCTCAACATGTTGCCTACATGAAAGAAAGAGAAAGGGGATAGAGAGAGAGAGAGGAAGGAGAGCTAACTCTTGTTCAGGCTTGGCTTGGATAGATTACAAGGTATGCTAGTGGGACCCATCGACATGCTCATTCGTCTCCCACACTCGCTCTCTTTCTCCTTCTCACGTTAGCCAGTGAAGACTGAGCTGGGGCGACCGTGGTGGTCCGGTGTGAAGGGCACGGAGAAGTGGCCACTTTGATGACCTACCGCAAGGGGGGTGACCTGCCGTGAAGGGCATCGCCGTGGGTGGCGGCTGGTGCGTTTGCTTCCGCGTGGAGGGGGCACATGTGGTGGCTACGGCCTGACATGGAGGGGTGAGCATGTGACTAAAGCTGGATATCGAGCTGGCTCGGCTCGGTCTGGCTCGGTAGGATAACGAGCTGGCTCGGCTCGGCTCGTTATACCTAACGAGCTAAAAAGCTAGCTCGGCTCGGCTCGGGAAAAAGCTCGAGCTAGCTCGTTTGGCTCGTGAGCCAGGGACAAAAAATATAAAATGAAGATTACCATACATTTCAATGAGTCATATAACACATATTTATCCATCATACATGCTAACAGCAAGCATCATATGCATACAGCATACACATGCGATAGAGTTCAAATTAGGTCCATCGTCCATGTCTCCATCACATATTCATCCATCAACTATCATCCATGCAAATTGCAAAGTCCGACATCAGCTAGATAGGAAGGGCGCATAAACATAATTACATAAGTTAACATAGCAGAATGACACATTGTTGAAGTTCCGTCATTCTGTATTTCCATGCAAACACACAAAAAGGCATGGTCAGTTAAGACTTCTCCTCCATGGCAAAATGTTCCTTGTTCAGTCCTTCTCCCTTTCCTAACAGTACAACAAACGGCACTGTGTTAACAAGATGATAAGCAACAAGAAAAAAAAGAATGCACAAACTGAGCACATGTACCCCACTAGACACTAATTGCTTGCCACCACGCATTTTGGGAATTCAATACACTCGACATCATCTTCATCATCTCCAACCTAAATAAAAATAGAAAAAATATTAGCATGTCACAAGACAAACAAAGGTGAACAGAGAGAACAAGTTATATACTTATATATATGAATCCATACCACAAGAGGATGATTGTTGTCATCATAAGTGCAAGTGCCCCTTATCCAGCTAGATGCACACACTAATGCCTGAACTGTGGCTGGCTTTAAAGAGCTTCTGTAGTCATCAAGAACTCGACCAGCAGTACTGAAGGTGCACTCTGATGATACACTGCTCACTGGAACAGCTAAGAATCTCTTTGCCAAGGTAGACACAACTGGAAATCTATGACAGTTCACATTCCAATATCTGAGTAAGTTGAAATGCTTGTTATCTATGGGCTCATTTGGTTCATCTAGATAAATCAGCAGCTCAGATTTTGAACTTTCTATAACACTAGATTGCAAAAATGACTGGAAATCACTTGCAATAGAAGCCATTGAGCTGGTTGTATCATGTGAAGCTGAGGTTGATTGCCTGTTCTTGCCATTGTCACCCATCTTTTGCCGATTTAATATCTCATTCTTGTTATAGAGCCTTTCCAACTCTTTGGTGATGTCATTAATCTCAATTTCACACCTAACTGGGTCAAAAATCTGTGCAAAACACCATTTAATGTACCTCATCTTGAACCTAGGGTCAAGAATTGTAGCAATAACCATAACATTGTTCTTCTCCTCCCAATATTTATCAAATTTGTCCACCATAGCAGCAGCCATACTCATCAAATATGTATCTCCAGATTGCTGTGCCCCTATCAATGCCCTCTTAACTTTCACTATGTAAGGATAGAAACAATTGGCAGTTGGATAGAGTGACCCAGAAAATGCAGTAGTGGCCTCTGCCATTGTTCCCAATAGTGGCCTAATTTTTCCAAACAATACCCAATCTGAATTTGAAGGTTTCCAAACATAACTGGTGTCTACTTCTGCATAATAACCAAATGCATCCTTATACTCAATGCATGTATCTAGCATTTTATAAGTTGAATTCCACCTTGTTTTGACATCCAGAGCTAAACCCCTTCCCACTTTGACAGAATAATTGTTGCATACTTCCACAAACTTATACATGCGAGATGGAGACCTCTTAAAGTATTTCACAGTGTTCCTCAAGGAAGTTATCAAATTATCTATTGGTTGGAGGCCATCATTAACAACCAAATTGACTATGTGAGCAGCACAACGAATATGAAAGTAACTAGGATCAAATACTGAATTCTTTCTAGCAAGAAGCTTTGCCTTCAAATTTGTAACAGCAGTATCATTGTTTGTAGCATTATCAAGAGTTATTGTTGTGACCTTGTCTTCTATTTTCCATTCTACCATACACTCGAAAACAGCCTGAGCTATGACAATACCAGTGTGGGGAGGATCCACCTCGATAAAGTTCAAGACACGGCATTGCAAAACCCAATTCTCATCTATATAATGTGCCACCAAACACATGTACTGAAGGTTTTGATTTGACATCCATAAATCAGTGGTTAAACTTATTGATTCTGCCTCTTTCAGACTCCTCTTGAGTTGGTTTTTTTTCAGATTCATAAACCCTCATGCATTCATTTTTTATAGACTTCCTACCAATAAATTCATAGTTACCATTCATCCATTTCATCAAGATATTAAACCATTTATGCTCTACCATCCTAAATGAATACTCATGAGCAATTATCATCTTGGCAATCAATTCTCTAGTGTGCTCATGATCATATTCAGTAGGATTAACAACAAGAGAATTGCCATCACCTGGACCAAAGTTTAGTGTACCTTGAGCTTTAGCCTTTGCCAACTTGTTCTGATATTGTGTGCAATTAGCCAGGTGCCGGTTCAGAGTTGTTGTAGCACCACCTGGATGGTACACATAACTCCTATGGCAGAACTTACACTTTGCCTTTGTCTCCATGACACCTCTCTCCTTCTTGGATGGGACATTGACAACCTTAAAATGTTTCCAGCAATTAGCCCTTTTGCCTCTTGCTATCTTGCACTTGGGAGACAATGTAACACCATCTTTTTTCCCTCCTGTCTTTGCCTTCTTAGCCTTTGATGCACCATCATCAACCTCATCACCCCTCTGGCTTCCACTTCCACCATCAACTGTAGGTAGGCTTTCAGACATATCATCCCTATGGTCGAAGCTGTTATCATCGTCCTCCTCATCTTCTGAAACTTTCTCCAGTGGCTGCGTAAGGAAACATACACACGTATTAATGTATAGCTGAACCATTGCTATTGCATTAAAAAAATAAGTATGACATTCTTAATTTTTGGGGATAATTTCATTATGTAGATAGCAATAATTAAATAATCTGGATAACAATAATTAAATAATCTAGATAGCAATGATTTCTATAACGGCATCACCTACAGACCAATCAATGAATCAAGCAAATTCAACATTCAAGTCTCTACTGTATGAACTAGTATTTGGAAATTAGATAACATACCACCATGTCCTTGGACACAGTGGGATTCGATGAAGACCGAGTGCTAGTTCCTCGTCCACGAAGATTACTCCTCGACTCCAAACTTGGAGGACGCAGCGATGCATTCTTCTCGCCCTCCATGGCCGCGGCTGAGGGCCTGGAGCACAGCAGTCAACAGGTCAGTGACTGAGTGAGGAGTAAACCGCGTCACAGGGAAAAAACAAACAACCAGAGCAATGGCGATGAGGTTTTGATCGAACCGCATATAAGTTTGACCAAGTTTATAGTAAATAGTATTAACATTTATGTCTCCAAATTAATTTTATTTCCATAATAATATCCTAAACGTACATCTATAATCGGTACCTTGCAGTTGGGTGTTTGGTTTGAAAATTTGGGTAGTTCATTATCTTGATTTGCAAATCTCAAGTTGTACACAATTAGAAATCGAAAAGCTTGCTTTTTGTGTTTTTTAATTCTTGATTTGACGTGTAATGTTTCTTACAACATAAGCAAATTACTAGCAAGTTGCCTGTCTAAAAATACCAGTAAAACAACACTGACACCTAGCAGGACATACGAAATCACCCCTTTGGTGTTGCAATGCAGATGCAATCTCCGTACCGATTTCATCGCTCGTTGTTGCAATCGACGAAACGCCGACGCCGAGGTACACAATGACACAAGCTGAGATATGGCAGATGCTTGTCCCCCAGAAAACCCCAAATCCCGGTGAGCCCCCACGGAATCGCAGTGTGGAAGAGCGGAAGCGGAAAGCGGATCACAAATGCGCAGAGGGCCGTCGGCAATCGGCAGAGGAAGATCTAGATTCTAGAGGAAAAAGGAGAGAGGAGTGACTGAATGAGGAGTGAGGACTAGAGCCAGACCTGCTGCTCGTGGACTCACGGACCGAGAGGCGCTGGCCACGGCGTCGGGCCTCTCGCTCGCCTCGTCGTCGCCGCGGTCGCGACTCGCGAGCTTGCGGCGGCCAGGTGCCTGATGTGCTGCTGCTGTGCGTGAGCCACCGAGGAGGCTTAGGGTTTTTGTTCTTTGGTACCCTTTGTTTACTATGTGCGCTTGGGCCGGGGGGCTTGTGGCCTGTGGCCTGTGGGCTGCGGCCTGCCGCCTACGGGAAGCACAGCTGCTCATGGGTGAGGCTGATGCAGTCCTGGAAGCACAGCTCGTTGAGCTCGCGAGCAGCTTGCGAGCTGGCTCGGCTCGGCTCGTTATACTAACGAGCTGAAACCTTGGCTCGGCTCGGCTCGTTATCCTAACGAGCTGAGTCAAGCCGAGCCGAGCTAGCTACGAGCCGAGCGAGCTAACGAGCTTCGAGTTTTTCGTCCAGCCTTACATGTGACAGTGGCAGTTGCTACGGTTTGGCATGGAAGTCCATGTGCGTGTGCGGTTGTGGCCTAGCACAGAGGGAAGGGCGCACACAACGGCGGCTACGACCCGACACGACAACGCCTGGTTTGTTCAACACTTCACTATGGTCACGTTTGGATCCCTACGGATTGTGAAATCCAAATAGTAAAAGCTAGATAGTTAAAAGTTAGATTTTAAAAGCTGCAATATGCTATCGTTTGGATCCAAGATTTTAGAAGCTACTAGGTCGATCCATTCACCCTCTGGCAGACAACCATGGGTCCATGGCAGGAGGGAGATAGACACGACAACACAGTTGTGCAGCGGTGGTGATGGCAAATGAATTTAATATCAGACAACGATGAGGGCATTTTTGTCTTTTCTCTATCTTTTTTTTTGTAAATTTGTCTTTTCTCTATCTAGAAGCTGCTGAAAGCTAGGTTCTCTCGGTTTTGGAAGTATAGAAGTCGAGGTAGTTGGATTATAAAAACTATAGTAAAAGCTAGACCATTTGAAACTTTGGATCCCAACCGAGATTGCAGAAGTTGGATTGTGCAATCCAGTGGAATCCAAACAGGACTTAAGACGAAGGTTGGCCGGGAAAAAATCAAAGATGTGGGGCTCATGGTAGAGTTAGATTATTGTAGATATTGTCTTATGTGTTGTCTTTTAAATGACGTGGAAAATTATGAATAGATAGTGGACTTAATTATTAGGGATAGATTCCTAAAAGATCGAGAAAGACGACGATGTCCTTGGAAGTGATAAACACTGCTAGTTACTGCTACTCCATAAGGCTCCGTTTGGTTCATGAATGTTAAAGTTTAACTCTCATCACATTAATATTGTGGCAAATGCATAAAGTACTAAATGTAGACTAATTACATGCATGTCGGCACAGATTAGGAGTAATTTACGAGACGAATCTATTAAACCTAATTAGTTCAAAATTAAAAACTTTTTATTAAATAAGACAAAAGTGCTACCGTGTTTGTTAAACTTTAACACTTCTCATCAAACAGGCCCTAGGTGTACGTAGCCTGCGGCTCAGCTTGTTGCTGGCGCATGCAGATGCCGGAAGCCAAGTCGAGTCACCGCACTCCGCAACCGGCAGGGCAATCTGGAGGCCGATCGAGGAGCCGTTCAACACGGATTCTGGGGAGCTCAGATCGCACGTGAGACGAGAGGGACTGACCGACTGAAGGGGCGGACGAAGAGGAACGATGAAGTCACCACGGCGCGCTCGCGCTTGTCGTGGCGCGGCTCTGGTGGCGTCTGCGCCGGGGAAAGCAAGCAGCAGACGAGACTAGCGGTGGCCCGTGGACGAGACTAGCGGTGGCCCGTGGCCTGCCTCGCGCAGGTGAGGCATTATTCTACTGATAACAGGTGTGTGTGTGATGCAGGCGGTCAGTCAGGTGGGGCTCGTTCAGGGCCGTGAACCAGCGGCCAGCGCGTCTCTGGGCCTGGGCCGTGCTGCTCGTGTTGACTGTTGACTGTACTTTTTTTATAGCAAAATATTTTTTTGAAAGCAAGACTGTTGACTGTACTCGCCGCGGCAAAACGTGGTACTGGGCCCTGTTCAGTTCCCAGAAAATTTTACAAAATTTTTTAGATTCCCCATCACATCAAATCTTTGGACACATGCATTAAGCATTAAATATAGATAAAAAATAAAACTAATTACACAGTTTAGACGAAATGGATGAGACGAATCTTTTAAGCCTAATTAGACTATGATTGGACAATATTTGCCAAATAACAACGAAAATACTACAGTACTATTTTGCCAAAAATTTCAGATGTAAACCGGCCCTGGTCACTGGCCTGTGCCATCGCGCAGCCGTCGCTGCTGTCTGCTGAAACGCACCGGGGTACTAGTACTACGAATGAGAATCCAAGGCCACGTTTAGATCCCTTTAAAATACAAAAAGTTTTCAAGATTTTCCGTCATATTACATATGCTGGTATATATATGGAGCATTAAATATAGGTAAAAAATAACTAATTGCACAATTTATCTGTAAATGTCGAGACGAATCTTTTGAGTCTAGTTAATCCATAATTGGACAAAGTTTATCAAATACAAACGAAAGTGCTACAATACCTTTTCAAAATACTTTTGCAAACTAAACATGGCCCAAGTCGCGTTTGAGCTAAAGATGCGATGCGAGCTTTGATAAGGACGATTTTTTCAGACAGAAGGTTTCCCGCTTTATTACGCATAAAGCGATCAAGATCATCCATGTTCACAGTTTAAGCGCACACACGCTGGCCAAAATAGGCCTAACAGCCAGCCAGATTACAGTCATGAACAATCTCAGGAATAACCGAGCTAACATTGTTCTCAGTTCTAGTAACGATGGTAGACTCAAATCTGGAAGCGGTAGAGTCCAGCGCCAAAGCTTGGGTAGTCGATGGTCCACCGCCAAAGTTAGCGAACTCCTGACGTCCTCCCAGCAAAGCTCCAAAGGTTGTGCCGCTTGGTTCTCAAGTTGCAGGATTAGCTCTTCCACTCGTACACCAACCTCCGCCTTGAACATGCACTACCGGAGACGAGTTTTCTCCCGTCGGCCCAGCCCACTCCCCTCGGCTGCGCATCTCCTCTCAGAGGCGCCAAATCATTCCCCACGTGACTTGTGTACCATCCGGGAAGGTCTCTCCTTTCGGTTGACTGCCGTCACGGGTGCTCATCCCAGCCAAAACGGTGGCTTTTGTGCGTTACCACGATTGCTGGCCACAGAACAGAGAGACAAGCGAAACGAGCGCGCGGAATTTCTGAGGAAAACTTTCCGCTTCGCGCCTTCAATCCGCGCCGACGCCCGCGTGACGGCTCCATCTATTTCCCCAAACTCTTTTCCTCCGCTTCCTATCCGCCATCCTCCCCGTGCCATCCAGCCTGCCGCACCGAGCGACACCGCCTGCGGCTCCCCACCGCGAGCCTACGCCACATCCAACGTCGCCGCCGGCAGCCTGCCACCGCCCGCCCGCCCGTCGTCGGCCGCTCTTAGCCAGCAGAACCGTCGCCCCTTCCCCTAGACCCTAGCCCTGGCGCCTCCAAACCCAAGCACCGCTAGCCGCCCGCCCGCCCGCCGCCATGCCCTCAGCCACTGGACTCGTCGCCCCCGCCCCTATACCCTAGCCCCGACGCCCCAAAACCCTAGCGCCACCGCCGTTCTCCACGAAGTTGTAAGGTCCAAATAGGCTAGAGGGGGGTGAATAGCCTAATTAAAACTTCTATAAGAATTACTTAACCACACATGTTAGTACAAAAGGTGACGAAGCAAAATGCACTAGCTCTAACTAATTAAGCAAGTCACCTACACAAGTCTAGTACAAGGCTATCCACTAAACACAACAACAACTACAAGCTAGATACAAGGAGTAACGTGAGAGAAGAGTTTCGAGTGATTATACCGCCGTGTAGAGATGAGAAGAACCAATCAATCAATCACACAAGAGAAATCCTCGGGGAGAGAGGACCCCAAACCCCTCTCCACCACTCAAACTCCACCGCCTTCGCAAAAGTGCTAACACAACCATGTGTATATCATCATGTGCATGTGTGTTAGCATTTTCACAATCATTTTTCAAGACGTTACATTAGCTCTCTACTAGATCCTAATGCATATGCTCAAGACATTGATCTAGTGGCACTTGATTCCCGAGCTAACCGTGATTGCCCCTCTTGATAGTCGGCTATGTATCCTAAACCCGGTCAATCACTTCTCTACTCATCTTAGACCGGCAAAAGGAAAACCCTATGGTTATACCTTTGCCTTGATCCCTTTGTTCCATGTCCATCTCCTCATGCTTGATCATCATTTTATGTGCATCTCCACCTCTTGTGATCTTGTGGCCATCACTTTATGCCACATACTCCTTCATCACGTGTGTTGCTTATGCCTAACTCATTCCACTTGATACAATAGCATTAGCAACTTGGTGTCATTAATTACCAAAACCAAACTTGGGCTTTCAATCTCCCCCTTTTTGGTAATTGATGACAACCATCACAAAGATATGAAATGAAATCAGTTTTCAATTTTGATAGTATTAGTTCCCCCTATATATGTGCTTCCATGAGTTTGGTTCAATTGTGCACATATGTATGAATTTGAATTTTGGGAGAGTTACTACTATCAAATTGATGCTAAGGTATATAGAATAGACCTTTGAAGTGTGATACCAATCGGAGTTGCCTTTATATACCATCCTTAGCATCGATATAGCTAGACACCACTTGTAATACATCACTTGTAAAGATCACAAACACTAAAATACCTCGTGAGATCAATATTATAAGCAAAGGTGTCTAGATACAACTTATAAAGCTACTCTCAACAAATCATCATTCAAGTTTTATTTCTAGCAATCACTATACAATCATGAATATGAATTTAAGCTTTGCAATGCAACAATTAATCATGTTAATGCACATACAAATGCAACAAATGATTCATGAGCTTGTTCCCCCCTACTCGTGTGCTCAATTTTAATTGATCCATTTCCAATGTCATATCTTTGATTTCTCTCCCCCTTACTATATCTTTCTCCCCCTTACTATACCTTTGTGACTTACTTCTCCTCCTTTGCAACTTAACTTTTTATCTTTGTGACTTTTCTCTCCCCCTTTGTCAACAATCACAAAAAGGTGCCAATTTTAGTGAGAGTCAAGTCAATCAATATGAGTGAGTCTAAATTATGGTTCAATCTAGATCACTTGCCTAGAATATGTAATTTGGTTTGATCCAAGGACAAGCTTCTTCACACCTCATAAAGTATAAGGGTTATCTTGACCATGTTGAATTACACATCATGAGCTCATTTACTAGATTCAACACTAGGTTTGCAAGCCCACAAACATGTCATATGCTACCACTAGATCAAACAAACATAGAAGCAATAGTGGTACCATATATACATTAAAATCATTTGATTTTTATGAATGAGCCTATTTATCATGCAAATATGTCTATATGTTCTAAACATGTCCTTAGCAAAGTATGAATGATATGCCAAACAACTTTACCTTGCATTGTCGAAGGGGAGACATGTCATATAAGAATGTGGGGGTGCACTCATTTAAAGTTGGAGAAGTCAAGTATGTTCAATTCATTCTTCAACTTGTAAAACATTTTCTCATCAAGTGGCTTTGTAAAGATATCGGCTAGTTGATCTTCAGTGCCAATGCCTTGTATACAAATATCACCCTTTTGTTGATGGCCTCTTATGAAGTGATGCCATATGTCAATGTGCTTGGTTCTTGAATGTTGAACCGGATTTTAAGTCATCTTGATAGCACTTTCATTGTCACAAAACAATGGCACATTCTTGAATTTGATTCCAAAGTCATTCAAGGTTGCTTTCATACAAAGCAATTGTGCACAACAACTACCGACACTAATGTATTCGGCCTCGGCGGTAGATAGTGCAACACTATTTTGTTTCTTTGATGACCATAAAACAAGAGACCTTCCAAGCAATTGACAAGTGCCACTTGTGCTCATTCTATCAATCTTGCATCCACCATAGTCGGAGTCCGAATATCCAATCAACTCAAAATTAGACCCCTTTGGAAACCATAATCCAACATCATGAGTGCCCTTAAGATATCTCAATATCCTCTTGGTTGCTTTCAAGTGACTTTCTCTAGGTGAAGCTTGATATCTTGCACACTTGCACACACTAAACATTACATCCGGTCTAGAAGCGGTGACATAGAGCAAACTTCCAATCATAGATCGGTATTGCTTTTGATCTACCATGTTGCCACTAACATCAACACCCAATTAATCATTTGTGCCCATTGATGTACTCATTGGCTTAGCATCTTACAATCCAAACTTCTTGATCATGTCCTTGATGTACTTGCCTTGACTTACAAAAGTGTCATTCTTCATTTGCTTGATTTAAAGTCCAAGGAAGTAACTAAGCTCTTCAATCATAGACATCTCAAACTCATTAGCCATCATTTTTCCAAACTCTTCACAAAAGTCTTGATTTGTTGATCCAAAAATAATATCATCAACATAGATTTGTAACACAAACAAGTCATTTCCAAGCTTCTTGGTGAAGAGAGTGGTGTCAACCTTTCCCATCTTGAACCCTTTAGAGAGAAGAAAGTCCCTCAATCTCTCATACCATGCTCTAGGTGCTTGCTTCAAACCATACAATGCCTTCTTTAGCTTGAAAACATGGTCGAGCTTCTTGTCATCTTTAAAACCGGGAGGTTGCTCAACATAAACTTCTTCGTTGATGTAGCCATTGAGAAATGCACTCTTAACATCCATTTGATAGAGTTTGATGTTGTGTGCACAAACATATGCTAATAAGATTCTAATTGCCTCCAATCTTGCAACCGGTGCATGTCTCACCAAAGTCAAGACCTTCAACTTGAGTATATCATTGTGCTACTAATCTTGCTTTGTTTCTCACAACTACACCATCTTGATCTTGCTTGTTTCTAAAGACCCACTTAGTACCAATCACATTGTAGTTGTTCGGCCTTTCAACAAGTTCCCAAACTTGATTTCTAGTGAAGTTGTTTAGCTCTTCATGCATGGCATTTACCCAATCGGAATCTTTCAAAGCATCTTCTATTTTCTTAGGTTCTTCAAGTGACACAAATGAGTAGTGCTCACAAAAGGATGCTAATCTTGATATAGTTTGAACACCACTTTGAATTCCACCAATGATTTGGTCCAATGGATGATCTCTTGCAATACTAGTAGGTTGGAGTATTGGGAGTTGATTGCTTCCACTTGTTTGACCTTGAACTTGAGCTTCATCATGAGTACCACTTGAGCTTGCTTGATTTGTATCAATTTGCACATCTTGATTAATCATATGTATGTCACCATCATCATCATCTTGCCTCGGCCCTATATCACCAATGTCCATGTTCTTTATTGCATTTGACAATTGATCTCCTCTTACATCATCAAGGTTTTGATCTTCATTTTGAGATCCTTGGGTTTCATCAAACTCAACATCATGAACTTCTTCCAAGGTGTCATTTGTGAGATTCCAAACTCTATATGCTTTGCTTGTGGTAGAATAACCAAGTAAGAACCCTTTATCACATTTCTTTTCAAACTTGCTCAATCTAGTGCCTTTCTTGAGAATATAACATTTATAACCAAACACTCTAAAGTATGTAATGTTGGGCTTTCTTCCATTTAATAGCTCATATGGTGTCTTCCCAAGCTTCCTATGGCAATAGAGACGATTGCTACAATAGCAAGCCGTGTTGATAGCTTCACTCCAAAATGAATGACTAACATTGTATTCACTTAGTATTGATCTAGCCATATCAATCAAGGTTCTATTTTTCCTTTCAACTACACCATTAGATTGAGGAGTGTATGTTGGTGAGAATTGATGTCCAATACCAAGATCATCACACAAATCTTCAATTCTTGTGTTCTTGAACTCACTACCATTGTCACTTCTAATCTTCTTGATGGTAGTCTCAAACTCATTTTGCACTCTTTTGACAAAAGATTTGAATAGATCATGTACATCACTCTTGTCATAGAGAAAGAACACCCAAGTGTATTTAGTGTAGTCATCCACTATCACAAAACTATACTTGTTGCCACCAATGCTAGTGTATGTTGTTGGCCCAAACAAGTCCATGTGTAATAGCTCAAATGCCTTTGATGTGCTCATTTCACTTTTACTAGGATGTGCATTTCCAACTTGTTTGCCGGCTTGACAAGCACTACAAGGTTTATCCTTCTCAAAGGTGACATCCTTCAAGCCTCTAACTAAGTCATGTCTTAAAAGTTGTTCAATTGTTTCATTCTAACATGACCAAGCCTTCTATGCCACAACCAACCCATACTAGATTTGCTAAGCAAGCATGAAGTCAATTGTGTCTCACTATCATTGAAGTCAACCAAGTATAAACTACCATGTCTAAATCCTTTGAATATCAAATTTGATCCATCAACACTAATGACTTCAACTTCATCACTACCAAATATGCACTTGAAGCCAAGGTCACAAAGTTGTGCCACCGACAAAAGATTGAAATCCAAGCTCTTAACTAGCAATACATTAGATATGCTCATGTCATTTGAGATAGCAATTTTACCAAGCCCCTTGACCTTGCCTCTTTTGTTGTTGCTGAAAGTGATAGCATCAAAACCACCATTTTGACTTGTATCAATTGATTTGAACATACAAGAATCCCCGGTCATATGTTGAGTGCACCCACTATCAAACACCTAATGTCTTCCTCCGGCTTTGTAATTGACCTACAAGACAAGATCAATTCTTTTTAGGTACCCAAACTTGTTTGGGTCCTCCAAGGTTAGTGACCAAGCTCTTTGGTACCCAAATGGCTTTCTTCTTTGAGCCCATCCATGGTGTACCAATGAACTTAGCTTGAACACCATTAGTACCCTTGGTAAGCATATAGAAAGAATCAAACTTAATTGAGGATATATTAGCATTGGATTTCTTGTTTATGCAATGTTGCTCTATATGACCAACTTGCTTGCAACTTTTGCAATAGCTACCATTGTTCTTCACAAAACGAGTCTTGTGAGGAGCAAAAGCGGCCTTTCCTTTCTTGGAGTTATAGCCCAATCCCTCTTTATAGAGAGACACCCTTTGGCTACCCAAGCACATAAGCAAGTGGTCCTCACCACCATAAGCCTTGGCTAAGGTGTGATTGAGCTCTTTTAGCTCCTTCTTGAGATTCTCATTCTCAACTATTAGTATGGAATCACAAGTAAGACCGTCACTACTAGATGAGGATGATGTAGATGCGCTACATGAAGGGTTAGTGGGAGCAACAACAATAGGCTTATGAAAAGATTCATCAATTATATCACATGATATGCCTATGTTGCAAGTTTTAGTTTTCTCAACATTAGTTGGCATGTTTTCACATTTTTCAACTAGAGAGGAGTGAGCTTCTTCAAGCTTAGAGTGAGACTTTTGAAGCTTCTTATGGTCTACCTTTAGACTCTTATAAGATGCCCTAAGCTCATCAAGTTCTTGCATAAGGTTTTTCTTATCCTTAAGCAAGCCCTTGGACTCCTTTCTAGATTCTTTAAAATGTTGAGTGCAATCTTCTAGTATAGTGATTAGTTCATCTTTAGTTAGATCATCATCATCACTATCACTATCACTATCACTATCACTAGCACTGTCATGATCACTCTCATCTTCGGATGATACCTTAGCGGCCTTAGCCATGAAGCATGATGGAGTGTCAAATATGGAGCTCTTCTCTTGAATAGCAATGCTAGCATGCCCCTTCTTTTTGTAGTCCTCATCATCACTTGAGGAATCATCACTATCCCATATAGCAACATGAGAATCATTCTTCTTCTTATGAGAGCTCTCCTTCTTTTCTTGCTTCTTCTTTTGCTTCTTCCGCTCCTTCTTGATAGCATCTTCATCATCACTATCATAAGGATATTTGGCGATGAGATGGTCCTTGCTATGACATCTAAAGCATCTCATAGTTTGCTTATTCTTCTTAGATGAGTTCTTCCTCCTCCTTGCATGATAGCCCTTCTTCTTCATGAATTTGCCAAATTCCTTGGCAAAGAGAGCCATCTTTTCATCAATGTTATCACTATCACAAGAGCTTGAGTCTTCATCACTTGATGATTCAATCTTGGACTTGCCCTTGGATGTGGTGGCTTTGAATGCCACACTCTTCTTCTTCTCATCATCCTTCTTCTCACTTTCCTTCTTCTTCTTTTTAACCAACTCCTCTTTCTCATCATCTTCTCTATATGAATCATTGGTCATCACTTCTTGGAATACTTGTTGAGGAGTTGAATCTTTCAATGTTGTCCTCACAAGTACGGTGATCAACATGTCAAACCTCTTGGGTAAGCTTCTCAAGAACTTCATGGAGAATTGATTGTCCTTGACCTCCTCACCAAGTGCCTTGAGTTCATTCACAATGACTTGCAATCTATGAAACATCTCCGGCATACTCTCATCTTCTTGCATCTTGAAGCTAGAAAACTTTTCTTGGAGAATGTATGCTTTGGCGGTCTTGGTGCCTTCGGTGCCTTCATATGTTTCCTCAAGTTTTGCCCATGCATCATGAGCAATCTCAATGTTCTTCACTTGCTCAAAGGTCTTGTCATCTAGTGCCTCATGAAGAGCACTAATGGCAATGTCATTGCATTGGAGCTTCTTCTCCTCCACCGGTGTTGGTGCTTCCGGATTAGCAACCTCAAATTTGGTTTCGGTGACCTTCCACACTTCTCTATTGATTGACTTGAGGTGTGCGGTCATCTTAACCTTCCAATATGCATAATTTGTGCCATCAAAGTAAGGTGCCTTCTTGGTGTTGTTGATGTGCAAGCTTAATTGAGCCATTTCTTCTTCACCGTAGGTTGTTAAGCCTAAGATAAACGGTGCCTCGGCTCTGATACCACTTGTAAGGTCCAAATAGGCTAGAGGGGGGGGGGGTGAATAGCCTAATTAAAACTTCTACAAGAATTACTTAACCACACGTGTTAGTACAAAAGGTGGCAAAGCAAAATGCACTAGCTCTAACTAATTAAGCAAGCCACCTACACAAGTCTAGTACAAGGCTATCCACTAAACACAACAACAACTACAATCTAGATACAAGGAGTAACGCGAGAGAAGAGCTTCGAGTGATTATACCGCCGTGTAGAGATGAGAAGAACCAATCAATCAATCACACAAGAGAAATCATCGGGAAGAGAACGACACAAGAATTTATCCCGAGGTTCACTTGCTTCCCGGCAAGCTACTCTCCGTTGTGGCGATACACCCACTTGTCGGTTCACGAGCTAATTGACTATCAAGAGTCGAGCCCTCGGCGGGCGCCGCACAACCGCACACAAGATGGGGATCCTCCAAGCCACGAGCTCCACTAGAGTATCCAATTCATGAACTCCCGCGGGGAAGGATCAAGAACCCCTTACAATACTTGGTGAGGGCTCCAACAATCTCCAATTGCGAGCTCAATCACCTCCGCTGCTCCAAGCCATCTACCGCGTCGGGAAACACGGAAGAGTAACAAGAAATCCACAGCAACTCGAAGAACAAGTGCCTCTAGAATGCAACTCTCAAGTAATGCACTTGAATCTCACTCAAGATGTGCAACCAAGCAAAGAGATGAGTGGAGGGGTTGTTCTCTAGCTCAAAGGATGTCTCAAGGTCTCAAAATGTGCAAGAGATACCCCCAAACCCCGGCTAGCTTCTATTTATAGTGAAGGGGTACGCAGCTAGCCGTTACAAGACGTCGCAGTGAAAAACATGATGACCGGACGCACCGGTCAGGGTGACCGGACACGTCTGGTCACTACAGGACAAATAGTAACAGTGTGAGTCAGTGAGAGCCGTTGCCGTGATCGGACTCGCTTCACTGTTTGACCGGACGCGCTGCACCCAGCGTCCGATCGGAGTCCAGAGAGCTCCTCGTGCGATCAGACGCGTCCGATCGCATGTGACCGGACGCGCCACGCGTTCGATCGGCTCCTCGCCACGCTCTGCTCCTCTAGGTGCCCGACCGAACGCTCCGGTTCCCTGAGGGACCGGACGCGCCGGTTGCAAACCCTAGTGCCCGCACCGCGTTGAACTGACCGGACGCGTCCGGTCAAACCGGGACCGCGTCCGATTGGAGTTTTTCAGAGAGAAACACTTCGGACTTCCGCCACCTTTTCTTGCCTCCGGTGTAATGGAAAATAGGCATTTTCATTTCCTCAAAAACGCCTGAATCCCGCGCTCGCAGGCTCGGCGAGAGGGAGAGAGGACCCCAAACCCCTCTCCACCACTCAAACACCACCGCCTTCGCAAAAGTGCTAACACCACCATGTGTATATCATCATGTGCATGTGTGTTAGCATTTTCACAATCATTTTTCAAGGCGTTACATTAGCTCTCTACTAGATCCTAATGCATATGCTCAAGACATTGATCTAGTGGCACTTGATTCCCGAGCTAACCGTGATTGCCCCTCTTGATAGTCGGCTATGTATCCTAAACCCGGTCAATCACTTCTCTACTCATCTTAGACCGGCAAAAGGAAAACCCTATGGTTATACCTTTGCCTTGATCCCTTTGTTCCATGTCCATCTCCTCATGCTTGATCACCATGATCATCATTTTATGTGCATCTCCACCTCTTGTGATCTTATGGCCATCACTTTATGCCACATACTCCATCACGTGTGTTGCTTATGCCTAACTCATTCCACTTGATACAATAGCATTATCAACTTGGTGTCATTAATTACCAAAACCAAACTTGGGCTTTTAGAAGTACAGAAGCAGCATACAGATCCACCTCCATCGCTTTCTACACATCTAGCCACCAATCCTGATCTTCCGTTGCCACCCAGGTACCACCAACTCTGTTCTTATAATGTATGTGGAAATTTCCCTTTTTTTACTGAAGCAAATTCATTCTTGCTTGTATGTGTTCGGTGGAAAACGTGGCTGCCTTCAACCTCACAAATCTGAGATAAGTTGCATCAACAATCCAAGTTCATCTCCTTGCTCTGTGATTCCAGGTACTCACGACAATGGTGTTACCCCAACTGCTTGTGGAGATTTCTTCCTTTTCTTTTTAGGCCTGAAGCAAATTGTGTTGTGCATGTACAGAAGTGGGAGAATCATGGCCTGAGAGATATTTTCTTAAGCATCCATTGACAACCTGAGATTTGTTCTAGTGATTGTCCAATGAAGATCTAGTTGGTTAGTTCTTCCTCTCAGATTTTTATTGATTCATGCTATACATTATTTCTTCTTTGGTTTTGTCTAACATCAGTTGTAAATTTGTAACAGGTAAGTTGACTCGAGGCTATTGTTGTTGCCATTTCACTTCTGGCTACAAAACTGGGAGTTACCAGTTAGTGGTAAGCATTTCTTGCAATGAACCTTCCATGATCTCAAAAGTATTATAAATTAGCTGATTTTTTTGGCATTGCTAAAAATTTGGAGTATAGTTTTCGTTTCAGTATACTATCGTATGTTCATTTCTGCTACTTTCTTATTGGCAGGGGTAATAGAATTGTATTGTCAATTAATCTGATTGATTTCGTTCTTTGTATGGTGGTTGTGATATGATTTGTGATCAGATTTTGCTTTATTTATTATATCTCTGGTTTGCTTGAAATGGTTGGTTAGTTCTTCCCTCCTTAATTACCTTGTCATTCTCTATAGCCATCTCTTAAAATGGGTTAAAGCACATTCTTGATTCTGCACTGTATTAGTATTTAAAAAACTAATTTTTCTTGGACATTTCTTGCTCAGCAGTGACTGGTATTTTCATTTAATGTGTAACAGGTGTCTCACTGCTGATCTCATTGGTTGTTCTTGCTGTCATTCTGCAACTGTTTCCAGAATTGTATGCACAGAATTTGATTTGCAGCTGGTTAGTTGTTCTAAATTTCTCATAAGTTGGCAGATAAGATATAGCAGATCATGGGTGGATGTATAGTGGTTGGAAGCATGGTAGGCCAACGAACGAATGGGTTGAGAAAACAAATGAGTTTTTGGATCGTGCCTACTCAATCCCTGAATTAGTTGAGTCTGATACAATTAAGTGCCCTTGTGCCATGTGTCGGAATTATTTCAAGCATAAAAGGCCTAAGATAGAGTTGCATTTGTGCCACAATGGGTACAAAGAAAATTACCAAACTTGGATATCACATGGAGAGAGGTGGGGAAACCATGACCTTGTGATTGGGTCAGAGGTAGAACATGAGGGATTTTGTGAGATAGATCGGATGGATGCTATGCTAGTTGACTTAGCTGGTGGGCACCCACCATTAGTTGAGGAAACACCAACTGGTTTTGCCCAAGCTTTCTATAGAATGGTTGCTAGTGCAGATGAACGAGTACATGACCAAACCTTGCACTCTAATCTCTATGCTGTTGCTCGTTTATTGGCCATTAAATCACAACACAATCTGTCAGTAGCATGTTATGATGATTTTGTGGGCCACGTGCATGAACTCCTTCCTCCTAATTCTAGGATCCCCCAAAATTTCTATCGTTCCAAAAAATTGCTAGAGGGCCTTGGTATGCCATATCATAAAATTGATGTTTGTGAAAAAAAATTGCATGCTATACTACAAAAATAACAAGGATAAGGATAAGTGTGACATATGCGGTACCTCCCGCTATAAGGATGGATCAAACATGGTCCTATGTAAAGTGTTGTGCTACCTGCCCATTACAGATAAGTGTTGATGCAAAAGTGGATCTGCAAACACAAAGGGCTAATACCCAATCCAATACCCAAAGCGTGCCAGTCGATTTGACCTGTTAATCGATAAGGATGAAAATTCGAGTACTTTGGTCCTGACAACAGCGATACGCCCGTAAGCCACAGCCAAGAGGTAATCACACGGAACTCGAGGATCATCGAAGGTCGCACTGAAGCGATGCAGCTCGTCGAATCGATGAGAACTCGTAAAAAGAAAAATATGCAAACTGACGAAGTCACCGAAAAGTAAGTAGATGCAAAATAGGAGTAAAATTGGTTTGATATTGATTGATTCATTTTACATTGTCCCTCAGTCTATATTTATACCCTAATCTAAAGAAACATAACCAGACACGACTAGGACACCGAATCCATATCTAAGGAAAGACGTGACCCTTACATGAATCATACTCTAACAAATACAGAAAAGGAAATCAACACCTATCTACTTCCTTGTCCGCCTTGATTACGATGAAATTTTCATCGACCTCCTCTCCATCGGCATGCTTTCCGTCATCACAAGCTTCATCAGCAGTAGTCTTCAAATCCTCCTTCATCGGCATCAGCAATAACATCTCCAATCTTGCCAACAACGCCTCTGGGTCTAAGTCAAACGACAACCTTTCCATCGGTCACCACCATTCATCGGCAATAATCCTCACAAGCTGATCTTCATCGGCACCCTTCTACCAGCGTAATACAATAACTTTCCTTCTGCCGATTAGCCCACTCTGATCATTTTGACACGTGCAAAAAACGGTGTCAATACATACCCCCCAATTTCAGAGTATAAAATCATTGATGTTCCGAAATTTACTCCAGACAACGATTGCCTTCACTCAATTATCTTAACTCATCCTCCAAGCATGACATAATCTGTTACCAAATCCAATAAAACCTAGCCCTGATTCACGCGTCTCAGTAAATATCGCACAATCTTCAACCACTCTCGTTCCGATTATGGTTAAGATACAAAAACAATAGTCCATCAGCAAGAACCTAACAGTGACGCTGCCGATCTCGGAATTAGAATACCTTGTATCGAGATTTCTTCCGAGTCATGATTGCTTGCCATCAAACCACCTGCACAATCCCTTGATTATCATGCGAACAGTTACCATATCCATCTGAACCACCTCGACCTACACGCGCGCGGCAGAGAGATAAGTCCAGAATGCCCCTATTCCATTCGGCCTATAAATAAGTCTCTCCCAAATGCTCGTCTTCTACCCTTAGACTCCAACCTTCAACATTCTCTCTCTCCGGCGGCGACTCCGACGAACAACCGTGCGATCCCAACCAGCAAGAACCTTCCCCAGCGGCAACCTCGAGTCTCTAGCCGTGCCTCCATCCTTCTCAAGATAATGGCAATCAACTTCGATGTCCCTGCGATTTGTTTCACCTTCATCCCCTTTTACTGCAATTCCTTTTGCCCTTGCAAGTTCATATAGTTGGTGATTTTTCTCTTTTCCTCTGTTCTTTTGATCCTCCAAACTTAGGAACTATGCAACAAGTTAGTTATCCCAACCAATCAGCCGCACATCCAATGTTTAGGCCCAATGGGCAACCCAGATCCAACCGATTTGATCAATGCAGAGACTAATAGAATTCCCTTCAGAGCCCAGAATTTCTCTTTAAATTTATGGAAGGATACCTTCTGATCTTGGCCTAAAACCACCAAGGGGTGGAAAGATTGGTATCTGAGGGTAATCGGGTCGATGCAAGTGTACTGGGCAGAGTGAAAACTAGACCAATGCATCAAGCTGTCCATTGCCGATATGCAAAAGAATGAGTCGATGATGATTGCTGCCGCTTATTTCTGGTCAGACACAACAAATACCTTCATGTTTGGACACGGCCCAGCTACTCCCACTCTTACCGATGTATACATGCTCACCGGCTTAGATATTTCAACTGCCGATGATGCCTTCGTTTACAGCAGAAAATCTGAGTACAGGGTAAATACCCGTAACATCGGTGGTTAGACAGGATATATCCAAGAATACAGGAAGACCGGGACAATTGGTCAGAGGGAACACGCCACATTCCTAAACATGTGGTTAGAAAAATTCATTTTCTGTGGTCGATCGGTAGGGCCAACCAATGCTTACCTCCCCGCAGCTGAACTACTAGCCAACGGTGTAAGGTTCCCTCTTGGCCGATATCTCCTGAGCTCCACTTATCACCTCTTACATCAAGTGTCTCAGAAGCTTATACTTGGTGAACCCATCGGCAACTTAGGAGGTCCGTGGTGGTTTATTAACATGTGGCTGAATGTCCACATGCATAAACGCTTGCAATGGGATTTCTTTGCTCAGCAATTCCCGCAAGATATCGACGAAGACTATGAACTTGGAGATGAAGAATCGACAACACGCCCACCCCTCAATTTTGGTGAAGCCATAATAGTTCTTCCTGGAACAGAGGCAACGAAGATTAGATCGGCCAATTTTTCCAAAGCTTTTACAACGGTCTCTCCCGTGATCATCGGGCCTGGATGCCCTACATTGACGAAGAAGCTAGATTCCCCCTTCTCTTCAATCTCGCCGATGATGCCTTGAACAAGGATGATGAACTTATGATGGCCATCATTACTCCCCGGGCAATTCCAGTGAATACATTCGGCAGTGGGAAAAACACCAACATCACCTATGAATTCTACAATCCATCGGCAGTATCACGTCAATTGGCCTTTGGACAGCTGCCAATTAAACTTTGCTTTGCCAATGTAATTAAGCCAAGAGAAACAATCACCAGCAGATCGGACTGGAGCAAGGTAGTGCGACTCTCCCCTGATGTCGATACTACAGATGTTGATCTATCCACCTGGGTGTCAGCCTCTTTCATCACTGAATCATATAAGTTATGGTGGCAAGTGTGGAAGGGACAATTATTTACAGCATCTGTTCATACATATCGGCATCTGATCGACCCTGAGCATGTCATACCTGATGACGCAGTAAGTTTCTTTTAACACCAGTTTTTTTACCTTTAATTTCATCGGCAACTAATTTTCTTATGACAGGTCGATGACCTAGCACCATCCACGAGTAGGAGTGGGAGACCCTTTAACCTTCGACCTATATCCCCAATATCACCGATCGGCTACAACACCCCTACCCTGGCTGTTCTGACTCATCAGAGAACCCGTACCAAGAAAATCATTACCAAGCCAAAAACTAGCTAAGGCTAGGGCCACTCCATCGGCTGCCGCTGCGACTCTGATAGAAGCGTTCAAGGTAACAACCATGTTTATTCCAACCCATGCCGATCTCAGACTGTACTGACACTAATTTTCAGGATGTAAGAACTACAACTGGATCATCACCGGCAACTCCTCTGGCATCAAACACTACCATCTCTGACAAACCTTTAGAGGTATTCCTTCAGCTCTACATTTAACTTATTAAATATCATATCTTACACCTGTTTTGCAGCAATAAACGGGTACATCGGCAAGTGTCCTAGATGTCCAATCTTCACAACCAACAAGTGCCGATGCCCCCCAGCCAACCGTTGCTGAGGCCCAAACAAAGCGCAAAGCTTCAACAGACACCGAGGCATAGCCAAAACGGCAGAAGTCTGTACCGATCCCAACACCTGATCTAGCACCTCCGAGCCAACCAGAACCGGCCGATGCAACTGAACAAGCAGTCGACCCTTCTGCACAGGGCACGTTATCGGCCGTTGTATGCCAAGGACAATTACTGATGAAACCACAGAGGAATTGCCATCAACCTTAGCATCAATTAATCCTGCAGCTGAAGATATCCCATCGGCAAGCTCAGCCGATCCTTCACATGGCATACTACAGATTGCTTCCTCTAGTCAAAGACAAGAAATCACCTTGAAGCAAGTAAGCCGACTGATATAGCCGATTTATAATATTCATACTTGTCCTCGACTAACCCCTTTTCTTCTTTCAGGAACAAGACTCTCCAGACAGTTTATTCTCCTGTGCCATCGACGTTTCTGATGATGAGGGAGAGGAGGCAAGCTCTTCACTCGCACTGGGGACAATATCGGCAGAGGTCAAGTCCAAGCTAGAGGCTCTACTGAACTTGCTGCATCAAGACACCGCCCAGTTGGTAGATGATTCGGACCCTGCAAAAGTAATTTTCAAAACAATCCGTGGCCAGGTCCCTGCCGACATCGAAGAGGCACTCTTCCCAGCAGCCCACTTAGAAAGCCAACAACTCCAATATCAGAGGGCTACTCAACGCATTACCGATAGAGCCGCTCAGGCTCAGCTTAAAGAAGAGATTCTACAATTGAAGCAGACCGCCGATGAGAAGCACAAGAACATCGGTAGTTTGAAGACCTCGGGTGCCAAACTTAAACAGAAAATCTCGGACTTATCGGCAAAGAGAATGGCTCTACTGGCTGAACTGAAAGAAGTCGAGGCAGCTCTAACTCATGCCAAGCAGGAAGAAAGCTAGCTACCCGATGCTATCAAGGCTCTCCAGCAAGAAAGAGATATCCAAGCTCACAAAGCCCTGGCAGTGAAGAAAAAACTTAGGCCAGTGGAGGGTGTCGCTGATGAAGATATCAAAGAGATAGAGGAAACCGATCAGATTCGCCTGCGTGCGATATCGGCCATCCAATCTTTACTAAATTTGTAAATCCTGTTTATTGCATCGGTGCTTTAGGAAACACTGATACCCTTGTCTGATTTTGGTCGATAGGACTGTTATCGGCACTTATACTTTTATGCATCCATCCAGATACTAGGGTAATATTTCTTCAAATATTTTTCGTATAATGCTCTAGGAAACACAACCCCTTCAAGGGTTTCTAGAATATATGCGTTGCCAGGAATAGATTGATTTATCCGATAAGGACCCTCCCAATTAGGAGACCACTTGCCAAACTTTGAACTTTTAGTCCCAATCGGTAAAATCAATTTCCAAACCAGATCTCCATCGGCAAACTCCTTTACCTTCACCTTCTTGTCATACCATCTGGCTACCCTTTTCTTATTTTCTTCGATGCTAACTAAAGCCCTCAACCGATGACCTGCCGCGTCTTCTAACTCGTCTTTCATAAGAGTACCATAGTCATCGGCTGTCAGTTGATCTTGAGAAAATATCCGCCTAGAGCCAGTTTTAATTTCCCAAGGCAATACTGCATCGTGTCCGTATACTAACTGATAAGGTGTTACTTTGATTGCACCATGACATGCCATCCGATATGACCACAGGGCCTCATTTAATACTGTATGCCACCGCTTAGGATTTTCTTTAATTTTGCGCTTAATGAGTTTGATAATTTCTTTGTTAGAAGCCTCAGCCTGACCATTAGCTTGAGCATCATAGGGAGAAGAATTCAAAACTTTAATCCCCATACCAATAGCAAACTCATCAAATTCTCCCAATGTAAACATAGTACCCTGATCGGTAGTGATAGTTTGAGGAATACCAAATCGGTAAACAATATGCTCTTTCACAAAATCGATCATACTAGCCGATGTTACCTTTTTCAAAGGAATTGCTTCAAACCATTTTGTGAAATAATCGGTAGCAACAAGTATAAATTTATGTCCTTTGCTCGATGGTGGATAAATCTGACCGATGAGATCGATAGCCCATCCTCGGAATGGCCAAGGTTTAATTATAGGATTCATGGCCGATGCAGGTGCTCTTTGAATATTACCGAACTTCTGACACCCCTGACATCCTTTAAAATATTTAAAGCAATCTTCAAGAATAGTCGGCCAATAGTATCCATTCCTTCTGATCATCCATTTCATCTTGAAAGCCGATTGATGTGCCCCACACACTCCTTCATGAATTTCACCCATCAAGCTTTCCGATTCATCACCGCTAATACATCTGAGTAAAACTCCATCTATAGTCCGATAATATAATTCATCATCGAGGAGCACATACTTAGTGGCCTGAAATCTTATACGTCTTTCAACCTTCTTAGATGGATCCCTTAAGTAATCGACAATCTATGTTCTCCAGTCATCGGTATCAACTGCCGATGTTAGCACCTCCTGGATAGGCTGATACCCTGAAGCATGCTGAGCCAGCCGATTAGCTTCTTTATTATGCAACGGAGGAATATGTTCAAGACGAAAATCTTTAAACTCTTTCAATAATTGCAAACATATCTCATGATATGAGATTAAAACTTCACTTTGACATTCATAAATTCCAGCTAATTGATTTATAACCAGCATAGAATCACCGAAAATCTCGACATCATCGGCACGTATCTCTCTAAGTAATTCCAACCCTTTTATCAAAGCTTGATACTTAGCCTGATTGTTTGTCGATGTAGCAACAATCAGCAATAAAAACTCATACTTCATTCCTTGAGGTGAAATCAACACAATGCCGATACCTGCCCCTTCACCACACGTAGACCCATCGAAGAAAAGTGTCCAAGGAGCAACTTCTAGAGAGCCCACTATACTGCAATGCTGAGTGACAAAATCGGCCATAACCTTCCCTTTAACTGCCTTAGCCGATTCGTAACGTAGGTCAAATTCTGACAATGCTAAAATCCACTTGCCGATTCTACCACTTAATATCGGCATCGACAACATGTATTTGACCACGTCATCCTTGCATATGACAGTACATTCGGCCGATAACAAATAATGCCTCAATTTAATACAAGAAAAGTATAGACACAAACATAGTTTTTCGATGGCTGAATACATTGTCTCAGCATCCACCAATCTTCTGCTCAAATAACAAATAACACGTTCTTTCTCTTCAAATTCTTGAATAAGAGCTAAACCAATAACAGTATCATCAGTTGACAAATACAACCTGAAGGGTTTCCTGTGTTGGGGTGGAACTAGCACTGGAGGGTTTGTTAAGTACTTCTTAATTTCATCTAGGGCCAACTGCTGCTCAGCTCCCCATACAAATTCCTGATCGGCCTTCAATTTAAGCAACGGACTGAAAGCCTTGATCTTGCCCGATAGATTAGATATGAACCTTCTAATGAAATTAATCTTGCCGATCAAAGATTGCAATTCAGTTTTATCGGCAGGAGCAACTACCTTGTTAATTGCATCAATAGACTTCCTACTGATTTCAATACCTCTCTGATGCACCATAAAACCTAAGAATTGACCTGCCGATACACCAAACACACATTTATTAGGATTCATCTTCAATCCATGCTTCCTCGTGCACTCCAGTATCTTTCGTAGATCGGCTAGATGTTTTGTGATATCCCCAGACTTAACCACTACATCATCAATGTAGATTTCCACTAATGTGCTGATGTACTCATGAAAAATAAAATTCATAGCTCTCTGATAAGTAGCACCGGCATTTTTCAAACCGAAGGTCATGACTATCCACTCAAACAACCCCACATGACCTGGACATCTGAAAGCAGTCTTGGGAATATCTTCTTCAGCCATGAATATTTGATTGTAACCTGCATTACCATCCATGAAGTTGATAATCTGATGTCCGGCTGCAGCATCAATCAACAAATCAGCAATAGGCATTGGATAGCCATCCATCGGTGTGGCTTTGTTGAGGTTCCTGAAATCAATACAAACATGAAGTTTCCCATTTTTCTTATAAACAGAAACCACATTAGAAATCCACTCTGCATATCGACACTGCCGAATAAACTTTGCCTCAATTAATTTAGTTATTTCAGCCTTAATGTCAGGAAGTATATTAGGGTTGCATCGGCGCGCTGGCTGCTGATATGGCCAAAATCTAGATTTGATAGGTAACTGATATTCAACTATCGATTGGTCTAATCCAGGCATTTCAATATAATCCCAAGAAAAACAATCTTTATATTCCTTTAACAAATTGGTTATTTGCTGCTTACACTTGGAATCTAACTTAGCGCTAATAAAAGTAGGCCTTGGCCTATCACCATTACCAATATCTACCTCTACTAAATCATCAGCCGATGTGAACCCCTGACCTAACTTTCCATCATCGGACACCTATCCATTAAAACTCCTCTTCAGAACCGACTGCTTGGATCGGTGAAATTTCATAATCAGCAACTCTGAGGAACTCTTTCTCCCAAACTTCTCCTGATATGTATTTGGTTCGCTCATAAGTATCTAATTCTGCCGATGCGATGATATAAGAAGAATCACCAGGGACAACCTCAATCTTATCCCCAACCCACTGTGCGAGGCATTGATGCATTATGGAAGGAACACAACAATTGGCATGAATCCAGTCCTTTCCTAGAAGCAGATTGTACGCACCTTTACCATTGATAACAAAGAACGTCGTCGGCAAGGTTTTGCTGCCGATGGTCAACTCAACGCATACCGCCCCTTTAGCTAGTGACACATTGCCTTTGAAATCTTTCAGCATCATATCAGTTTTGGTCAAGTCTTGATCTCCTTTGCCAAATTTCTGATACATTACATAGGGCATAATATTAATCGCGGCTCCTCCGTCGATAAGTATCTTAGATATAGGCTGCCCATCAACTCTGCCTTTCACAAACAAAGCTTTGAGATGCTGTCTCTCGTCATCGGTAGGTTTCTCAAAAACAGCCATCATTGGATCTAGTGCCAGCTGAGCTACTTGATCGGAGAGAACAACTTCTTCCTCATTATCAGAGAGTGCCAGAAACTCCATCGGCAACATAAATACCATATTAATATCTGCTGATGGGCCCTTACCTTTGTGTTTCACCTGCCATTGCCGATGTCCGGACCTCTCATTGGAAGAGCTTTCCTCTCGATATAGGTCCTCCTGACGCTCACGCTGCATCCTCCTTTTCTGTGTCTTTGTCAGACCCTCAGGGCACCATCGAGGAAGCTTAGTTTTTGAAACCGGCTGATAACAGATCTCAGTTGATTCTACACGACGTATATTAGGGTCCCTGTAGAATATTTTTTCATCGAGAACTCTTGCGTTTGCCATCTCCTCAAGCTCTTCTTGATTCCTTGGAAAATATCCAGCGCGCTTACCAAGCCTTTCATGTACACTAATTCTACCCCCTAGCCAATCATGCACTGATGTTCTGCCTCTGATCGGCTCATTGATAGATAAGCCCTGATTACCAGGCTGAAACCTCCTTTCTGGCCGATTGGCCCCATAGTAACCATTGCACTCAGGGTAATTTTCAACAGTTGGCAATTTAATGCCTTCTTCCCAACAATGGATGAAAAACGGGCACCTCCAATGATCTTTATGCCGATGCCACTCTTCCCGACGTCTCTCTTCTTGGTGTTGTTGATATCGGTCCTTACGCTGACGCCAACCCTTCTGCTGCCGCCGATGGGTAATCACAATGCCAGGTCGAGGAGGTTTTTTAGAACTATCACTTTCTCCCAGCAGACCCTTGCTTTTTGCGTCATCGGTAGTTATCCGATGTTGGGGATCCACTGATGTGTTTTTCTCAGCAGCCTCTGATGTCAATACCTTGGTCTTACCCTTGGCATCCAACATATTTGCTGGAAAAGGATGCTAATCTATTTTCATCGGCTTCTGGGTCTTGGAGTTGCCAAACTTAATTCTCCCAGATTCGATGGCCGATTGCAACTGCTGCCTGAACACCTTGCACTCATTTGTACTATGTGAAGTTGCATTGTGCCATTTGCAGTAGTGGATCTTCTTCAACTCTTCTGCCGATGGAATCACATGATTGGGTGACAGCTTAATTTGACCTTCTTGAAGCAAAAGATCAAATATCTTGTCGGCTTTGGTGATGTCAAAGGTAAACTTCTCTGGCTCTTTCTGACCAAAAAGACAAGATATCGGCCTTTTATTCTTAACTCACTCAGCTAAGCCGATAACTGGTTCTTCATCAGAATCAGAGTCTTCTACCTCATCAACAAATGATACTTTTTTGTTCCAATTCTTTTTAGGCTCAAAAACCCTAGTGTCTTGATCAGAAATCCTTTGTACAAGATGACCCAGGCTTTCAAACTCCTGAGAAGCATACCTGTCCTTGAGATGTGGCAATAACCCTTGAAAAGCCAGATCGGCAAGCTGCCGATCATCCAGCACCAGGCTTTAGCACTTATTCTTTACATCTCGTAGCCTCTGCACAAAGCTTTCTACCGATTCATCATTACATTGCCTCAATTTTACTAAATTGGTAAGCTTCTTTTCATGGATTCCAGCAAAGAAATACTTATGAAATTGTTTTTCTAGATCAGCCCAAGTAATTACAGAATTTGGTGGCAATGATATGAACCATGTGAATGCCGATCCAGACAAAGATGATGAAAATAACCGAACTCTTAATTCATCTCTGCTAGCTCCCTCTCCACATTGAATAATGAAGTGATTGACGTGTTCCATCGTTGATGTATCATCTTGTCTAGAAAATTTGGTGAAATCTGGTACCTTGTACCGATTTAGGAGAGGAATTAAATCATATGCTGGAGGGTATGGAGTCCGATAAGAATAAGTATTAACTTTGGATTTTATCCCAAACTGATCTCTCATGATTTCTGCTATCTTATTGGCCCAAAAAGCATCAGCCTCCTGCTGACGAACTGGCTAAATTTCTTCAGGAGGTACCTGCTAATATCCCTCCACGTGTCTTTGTGGCACACGATCTCCAGCAATCGGCATATTCGCCGCTGCTTGTGGCCCACTAATCTGCTGGAAAGGATTCATCGGCTGAGCTGCCGATGTCTGATTCTAAAAATCAGCTTGCATATGACCTTGCTGAATTCCTGTAACTTGATAGTTCTGCTGAACTGCATGCTGAACAGGTAACTGTCCTGACCAACCATTATTAGAACTCATCGGTATAAAGCTTGCTGATGGCTGGTAACTTGCTGACATTGTTGGATACAATTAGCATAACCAGCTTGAGGCATGAACTGCACCCCAAGTTGATTCATAGCAGGGGCCTTCTACTACATCGGTAGTAGGCTTGCCGATTGACTTGTATTGGGTGCTTGAAACGAAGGCACCTGGAAACCTCCTGAAGTGGGTTGCACAGTAGTTGATGTGGTATATTGAGGTACCTGAGTCATCGGTGAAACGGGAGCAGCCGATGATACAGGAGCTTTTCCTGCTGCGTCAAACACTTGAGGCAACCCAGAGTTGATGGCAGACAACTCCGGAGACATACCATATCCCCACCAATTAACAGGAATCTGGCTATTCTGAGACACAGGCCCTGACATAGCTGATGCCGATAGATCTGTATTGAGATGAACTCATCCTCCTGAAAGTACTGGACCTGATCTTATCGGTGTAGATTGAACATTAGGCAAACCTGCCAAAACTAGAGAAGTAACTTCTGTACCCGCAATGGCTGAGGGAGCCGATGGAGCATTGACCGATGCCGGTTCTGGTTGGTGATAAGCTGGCCCAACGTAAAGTGGTGGCACTTGTCCCTCTTTAAAAGTTTGAACCATAGCATTGTGAACAGTATTGGATAGCACATTGGAGTGGTTAATCAAAGTATGATTTACTACAGAATTAACCATCTCTTAAAGTTTACCAGGATTGGAGTCAAAGGTAACCTTTCGAGGCAACGACAGATCTTGCTTCTGGATGCCCTCTCCACTCCTGTTCAAGCTGAATGATTTCAGGCAGAGCTGTCTGTAATCCTCCATATCCTTTTCCATAGCCTGCTTCTGATCTTCCTTAAGATCTTCTTCCGATATCGCGATGACGTTCCCCGTATCGATCTCTGGGTTGAACATATTGATCGTGTTGATTCGTCCCACCGAGCGTGCCAAAAGATGTGTTGATGCAAAAGTGGATCTGCAAACACAAAGGGCTAATACCCAATCCAATACCCAAAGCGTGCCAATCGATTTGACCTGTTAATCGACAAGGATGAAAATTCGAGTACTTTGGTCCTGACAACAGCGATACGCCCGGAAGCCATGGCCAAGAGGTACTCACACGGAACTCGAGGATCGTCGAAGGTCACACTGAAGCGATGCAGCTCGTCGAATCGATGAGAACTCGTAAAAAGAAAAATATGCAAACTGACAAAGTCGCCGAAAAGTAAGTAGATGCAAAATAGGAGTAAAATGGGTTTGATATTGATTGATTCATTTTACATTGTCCCTCAGTCTATATTTATACCCTGATCTAAAGAAACATAACCAGACACGACTAGGACACCGAATCCATATCTAAGGAAAGACGTGACCCTTACATGAATCATACTCTAACAAATACAGAAAAGGAAATCAACACCTATCTACTTCCTTGTCCGCCTTGATTACGATGAAATTTTCATCGACCTCCTCTCCATCGGCATGCTTTCCGTCATCACAAGCTTCATCGGCAGTAGTCTTCAAATCCTCCTTCATCGGCATCGGCAATAACATCTCTAATCTTGCCAACAACGCCTCTAGGTCTAAGTCAAACGACAACCTTTCCATCGGTCACCACCATTCATCGGCAACAATCCTCACAAGCTGATCTTCATCGGCACCCTTCTACCAGTGTAATACAATAACTTTCCTTCTGCTGATTAGCCCACTCTGATCATTTTGACACGTGCCAAAAATGGTGTCAACAATAGGTTACAAAAATTATATGCACATGAGGGCACAGCAAAACTAATGCGTTCACACAAAGAAAGTCATGTTGCAAGGTCTACAAAAATGTTGCATCCATATCATGGCAAGGCATGGCAGCAATTTGATGATGATTTCCTAGATTTTGCAATACATGCTAGGAATGTAAGACTTGGGTTTGCAACTGATGGGTTCACACCATATAAATTGAATGCAACTTCTTACTCTTGTTGGCCAGTTTTTTGGGTTCCCTATAATCTTCCACCTGGTGTTTGTATGAAGCCTGAGTATATATTCCTTGCTATGGTCATCCTTGGACCAAAACATCTTGGAAAGCACCTAAGTGTATTGCTGCAACCTATGGTAGATGAATTGCTAAATCTATGGGCTAGGGTAGATACATATGATGCTTCAGTGAAGCAACACTTTACAATGAGAGTATCGTACTTATGGTCAATACATGATTTTCCAGCATATGGCATGTTTGCTGGATGGAGCACCCATGGGATTTTTGCATGTCCACAATGCATGTGTGAGGCAAATGCATATCGATTAAAGAAAGACCTTAAGGCTACATGGTTTGACTGCCATAGGTAGTTTCTTCCTATAGATCATCCCTTTCGAAACGAAGCAAATGTGTTTTGCAAGGGCAAGGTAGTACGAGAAGGACCCCTAGGAATTTAACCAGAGTAGAGGTTTAGGATCAGCTATATAGACTGGTCGATGGTAGAGACAAATATGGAAAAGAACACAACTGGACATATATAAGTGGTCTTTGGTAGCTTCCTTACTTTACTAAATTACTACTTCGTCACAATATAGATGTGATGCATGTTGGTATTTGTTAACGTACACAGAAGAATCCGCAAGCACATGGATACCGATGTAGCTTTCACCCGGGAGTATTCCAGAGTATCGTATTTATCCACAGGGAACGCGAAGTATTCTAGTATGAATCAAGGTCGTCTAGGGGTAAAGATAGATAAGTGTTTTTCATGGGTAGAGAGGGGCTTTTTAGGCTTAAACTAGATAACTAAGGATCAGGCTTACTCTACTTTACTTACTTTGGAGCAATAGTACCTTTATGACTCTCGAAGGAGGTGAGAAAAAGGTAGTCGGGGGAAGGCTGCCAAAAAGCTCTACAAAACACCAATCCTAACGTGGTGGTTTACAACGGCCTGACAGAGCTATCACCTCTGGGGCTACCATAACTAACCAGGGGATTGGGAGAAAATTCAGGTAAACACTAGCCCAGACACCACATCTACAGTAATAATTACTACTCTAATCTAGATCTTAAGACTAGAGCACTCAATACAAGCGGAATTCCCGTAAGTAGAATAAAGTAAAGAACTGAATTTAATTAACTAGAGAACATGAAAGTACCAATAGAAGAACCTGGATGTAACTCATAGAAGAATCAGATCCACCAAGGTACAAGGTCAAGGAGAATCCTAACAGGCCGGCTTCTTCTCAGATCTCTCTCCTCTCCTCTCTCCCTATTTTCTAAGATTAGATCCTAATGAGGACTAATCTTCTTTTGATAGCTAGCTTTGAGAGGTTGATCTTTTCATGGGACCCCTCTCAATTGATCCTGACTAGAGAATATGAACTAGGGTTTCAGGATAGCTCTAGGGAGGGGGGTACAGGGCTGCTTATATAGCCCAGAGGGTGCAACGTGAGCCTTGGGATCCAATTGACTTGAAGAACGGCGTAGATGCATCCTAGGAGGCGGTGGAAAACCGACCTATGAAGCTAGGGCTGACATCCTGGGCCCACATGCCGGCCCGCATAGGGGTGGGGCCGCCTGGCCCCACCTAGCAATGTCTCAGGCCCCGCTTCGGTGATTCGCCTTCTGGAGTCTTCTAGAGTCTTCCCACGTAGGTTTCGTTGCGGATTTAATATCTTTTTATTCCGAGCTCCAAATATAGCAAATAATATATCCGTTTCGATCGTCTCGACGAGATCTTCGTAATGGTGTACTCCAATTCATTATTTGAGATATTTTTCATGGTGAAAATTTAAATATCCTGCAAGACAAGTGAGAGGACCAAAACTCGCGGAACTTGTTAGAGTCAAACCCTACAACTATACTTTGTAATTCATTTCATGTCAATTTGTGCAATTGTTGATGGTTATATTTGGTGTTTAATGACCATCAATAAGTTCCCCACGCTTGTTCTTTGCTCGTCCTTGAGTAAAGGTGAAAGTAAACATACACATAACTTTACAAGAATGGAACTAGCATATGGATTATTCCAAAACATTCCTGGTACCTACGGGGTATGTGGAGTGTTTAACATATATTCTTGGGCTGTTGAAAAATAAAATAGTTCTCGAAGTGAAGTTATCTTCCAAAATTCTCATCTTAGTAACTTGGAGTTTTTTAAAGTTTTCACAAGAAAAGCATAGTTCACTTTATACTCCTCAAATGGTACTCTCAATCACTCAATGGTGTATGGTTCCTCACCAAGGCACATCACATCAATGCCTTCTTTTCCTTCCTACTTCTAAAAAGCTTATGTGGAGTTTTAAGCAAGGATAAAATATGTAGCATACTTACTTTGCATATGTCATACTCTTAGATCAAGATGTGCATGTGTGCAGAATATTTGGTGTCTAACCTAATTCTACTATGCTCCTTAAAAACATATCTCTCTTGTGAAACTTGAAATATTTGCAAGAGCAGGGGCTATCCTTTTTTTATGGCGGGCATCTTTGTACTCATTGTTTTTAATACTCTCTTTTTTCTCCTTTCTTTTTTTCACTTTTTCTTTTGCATAACCCCATGTCTCTTTTCTACAACAAAACTTTTCAAGAGAGATATTCATAAGAACTCAGAGCATTTATTTGGTGGATAAACCTACCAGGCATATTTTTGTGTTTACCCCCAGTGTAGGAGTAAAACATTTTGAGGTGGATGAAAAACATGTTTTTGCGTACTTCCAGTATAGAAGCAGCACATATATGTGGTGTGTACGTGACCTTGATCTTGGGAGCATGATAAATCTTTCAACAAGGGTCAACAAGACTTGACAAAACTCAACATAAAGCAAACAACTTATGTGGAAGGTTTGCATCCTACAAGTATGTATATGGCTCTGGTAGGAATTTATCACCATTGAGGAGTATGTGACACTATGGTTTTATAATATTTTTATCAAAAACAAATTCTCCAAGCATCTTGATTCGAATTGGTAGGATTTCTAAGCCAAAACTATATCACACTCCACAACAACTTAGTCAATATGATTTTCCTATATGATATTTTTCCCACAAGCAACAAGTATATGTAAGGAATAAACATTATGCTTGCCAATCTTAAAGAGCTATATTCATATTCACTTTCAAAACTTTAACTTTAAGTGTGAATCTTGGTTCTTTTTAATTTGCATGTTTAAACAAGTGCAAGCAAGGAGTAAGCATATGAACAAGTGAAAGAGAATCAAACCGAATTCCAAAAGTTGTGTACAAACTCCTTCACCAGTTCATGATGTGCTTCAATGCTTTCGTTCATAGTGGAGTTGGCATGACCCCCACACTTCTTTAAAACTATACCTGGCTTTTATTCATAGATAGAGAATGGTGAAAACACAAGGGACTCTTCTAGTGAGGGACACCAAAGAGTCAAAAAATTATTGAACTATTGGATTAGCCTGAGATCTAGAAGGAAATAAGAACAAGATTGAACTTTCTAGATTGGGTCATTAAATTGCAAAAATTCAATCACATCAATTTCTTCTAAGTTTTTAGGTTCAAGGAAAACTTTCATACATTGACCATTTACCTTGAATGTGTTACCTCTATCATCTTGGAGCGTGACTGCACCATGTGAAGAGGCTTCAATCACTTTGAATGGCCCTTTCCATTTGCTTCGAAGTTTTCCATGACCGAAGAGCTTTACTCTTGAGTTGAATAATAGAACCTTATCTCCAGGCTTGAACTCCTTGTGCTTGATTCTCTTGGCATGCCATCTTTTGGTTCCCTCTTTGTAAATCTTGGAGCTCAGATATTTGCATTTGATGATTCTTGCTAGCTAGATGGAGATCCGTGTTCCATTTCTTGATTGCCCAATGGGCCCTGAATTCCAATTCAACAGGCAAGTGGCATGTTTTTCCATATACAAGTGATAAGGTGACATACCTATAGGTGTTTTATACGCTGTTCGATATGCCCACAGTGCATCATGAAGCTTGTACTTCCATTTCTTCCCCATCTCATCCATGGTCTTCTGCAAAATGTTCTTGATTTGTTTATTTGATGTTTCAGCTTGACCGCTTGTTTGGGGATGGTAGGGAGTTGCAATGTTGTGCTTGACTCCATATTCTGCCAGGAACTAACGAAAAGTCTTGTCGATGAAATCTGGCCCTCCATCAATAATGAGCAATCGTGGTGTTCCAAATCATGAAAATATCACTTCATGGAACATCTTCTTGGCATGCCTGGAGTCAGTATTTTGACATGATAATGCTTCTACCCATTTGGACACATAGTCCACTGCCACCAAAATGTATTCGACATCTCCTGACTTTGGGAATGGTCCCATGTAATCAATCCCCCTGACATCAAACAGTTCCACTTGGAGGTTGTTCATGAGTGGCATTGTATCCCGAGCATTGATGTTTCCATGCTTCTGACATCTGGCACATCTTCTAACAAATTCCTTTGTATCTTGATACATCGTTGGCCAGAAGAATCCACTTTGCTAGATCTTAACATGTGTACGAAATGTTCCATAATGTCCTCCATAGGGTAATGCATGACATCTATCTATGATTTTCGTGGCTTCTTCCATTGGGACACATCTCCGCAGCAATCCATCAGAACAAACTCGATAGAGATATGGATCATCCCACAAGTGGCAACGAGCTTGATACTTGAGTTTTCTCTTGTCCTCCCCTAGTAGTACATAACCTGCAACCATATAATTCACAATATTCATGTACCAAGGGTCGGAGTGTGTTACCTTGAGGAGTGTGTTGTCCCTCATATAGTCATTAATAGGTAACTCATGTGTTTCCTTATATTGAAGCCTAGACAAGTGATCGGCGACCGAGTTCTCTACTCCTTTCTTATCTCTTATCTCTATGTCAAATTCTTGGAGTAGGAGAATCCATTGGATCAATCGAGGCTTAGCATCTTTTTTAGTGAGGAGGTACTTAAGAGCAGCATGGTCCGTATAAATAATTACCTTCGCTCCCACTAAATAAGATCTAAACTTGTCTATTGCAAATACAACAGCTAACAACTCTTTTTCAGTGGTAGCATAATTGATTTGTGGTCCAAACAAGGTTTTGCTAGCATAGGATATAGCATAGTGCTTTTAATCCTTTGTTTGGCCAAGAACAACTCCTACAACAAAGTCGCTAGCATCACACATGATCTCGAAAGGTAGCTTCCAATCAGGAGGTTGGATGATTGGAGCTGAAATGAGTGCCTTCTTGAGAATTTGAAAGGCTTCATGGCACTCATTGTTAAAAAATGAAAGGTGCATCATTGGCTAGGAGGCTAGTCAGAGGTCTAGTAGTTTGAGAAAAGTTTTTGATGAAACGCCTGTAGAACCCTGCATGGCCTAGAAAGCTACGAATGCCTTTCACATTCGTGGGAGGTGGAAGTTGTTCAATGACTTTAATCTTGCTATATCCACTTCTATCCCATGTTCGGACACATTGTGTCCTAGCACTATACCTTCTCGAACCATAAAATGACATTTCTCCTAGTTCAAGACTAAGTACTTTTCTTCACACCGTTGTAAGACTTTGTCTAAATTCTCAAGACAATCATTGAAGGTTTTGCCATAGACAGTGAAGTCATCCATGAACACCTCCATTATTTTCTCAATCATGTGTGAAAAAATGGACATCATGCACTGAAGCTGGAGCATTACATAATCCGAACGACATTCGTCGGTATGCATAAGTTTCATACGGGCAAGTGAAAGTGGTCTTACTTTGGTCATCGGGGTGGATCGGGATTTGGTGATATCCAGAATAACCATAAAGGAAACAGAAGAAAGAATGGTTCGTAAGACGTTCTAACATCTTATCAATGAATGGTAATGGGAAGTGATCCTTCTTCGTGGCCTTGTTAAGTTTTTGGTAGTCAATGCACATCCGCCACCCGGTGACAGTTCGTTGAGGAATAAGTTCATTCTTCTCATTACTAACAACCGTCATTCCTCCTTTCTTTGGCACAACTTGGATAGGGCTAACCCACTCACTATGAGGCACGGGATAAATAATCCCAGGTGCAAAAGCTTAAGGACCTCTTTCTTAACAACCTCTCGCATAGCGTTGTTAAGTCTCTGTCGTGGCTCCCTTGATGGTATAGAATCGGGATCGATAGGGATACGATGAGTGCAGAGAGCGGGACTAATCCCTACGAGGTCTTGGAGTGAGTAGCATATTGCTGATTTATGTCTTTCTAGAACAGTGACAAGTTTATGGGTTTTTTCTTGGGAAAGCTTATCACTTATGATGATAGAAGTTTCTTGATTGTTGTTGAGAAAGACATATTTTAGGCCATAAGGAAGAGGTTTTAGGTCAATTGAGGATTGTGATGGCACCTCCATTTGATCTAGCTCAACATGTTCTACTAGCTCCTCCTATTCTTGAATGAAGAGTTCATCATCGAGAGCTGGTTGGGCCATGTCTTCTAGAGATGCCATTAAGACATCCTCAACAGGGTCTTGTTCGGGCTTGGGTTCTACTATCGTGTTATTTGAGCGTGCAAGCAAGACGACGATAGGAGAACTTCCTAGCTTTAAATTCAAGAGACTTTGTTTTGCTGACTCTCAAAAGAGCGTCCCTAATGGTACTCTAATCAAGAGGGACATGTCTGAGATGTCATAGATGTGAAAATCTAGACGATACTCGGAGCCTCTTATGTGCAAAGGAATAGACCTTATGACCCCATAACTTTCAAGAGTAACTCCAGAAGGAATTCTTAAAAGCTTATGAGATGGGATTGATGACTCGTTGGGGCAAAGTGTTTCAGCCAAAGCCTTTAAAATAATATTCATCCTAACGGTAGGACTATAGTGAGGCTCTATGGTTGTTTTATTTATGATGCAAGTTAGGACATCTAAGGGGGCAATGATTTAGGCTATCTTAGTGGATAACTCCATTTCTGCCAACCACTCATGACTCATGATGGTCGAAAGTCCTTTGATGTGCTCCATTAGGAAGGAATCATTATGTGGACCATCATCATCCTCTGATGTCATAGAATGTGCTAGAGGCTTCACCTGAACTGGTAAATTCGAGGCATTCCCAAAATCTTCAAAGAGATCTTCCTAGATTTCAAAAGGGAACATAGGTTCATCATCTTCTAAAGTGTGGTGTGTTCCCTTAGTGGGAGGTTCTTCGACAACCAAATCATTAGAAGGATTTGAAAGAATTTCAGATTCGGTTGTGTGTGCCTCCTCTTGTTGGTCAGGGCTTGGCTTGACTTCTTCTTCTTCTTTAGGAAATTCATCAAAAATGCCAGTGTAGGATTTTCTCTAGAATGGCTTTCCCCTCACTAATGGTTTTGTGCGAGAATGATCCTCCTGAAGATATGTCAAGGTGGAGAGCAGCTTCCTTGTTAAGACCAAGATGGAAGTGATATAAAAGGACGTGGTCAGGCATGGAAAGGTTTGGACCAGAGTTAATAAGGATTATGAACCTAGCCCAAGCTGCTCCTATTGTCTCCTTCTCCTTCTGTTGAAAGGTAAGAACTTCTATTCGCAGAGCGGCAATTCGAGAAAGGGGGTAGAAAGCTAGACAAAATTTGCCTCGAAGTTCATCCCAACTTCCTTTTGCTCCTCCTACGGTATGAGCAAACCATTGTTTCGCTCTACCCAAAAGGGAGAATGGAAACAATTTTCATTTAATGGTCTCTTGTGTCATTCCAGCAATAGTCAGGTAAGAAAACAATTGCTCAAATTTCCTAAGGTGAGTATAAGGATTTTCATCTTCTATGCCAGAGAAGGATTGCTCCCGAACCGTGGCTATGAAAGCAGGATGAAGCTCATAGCCATCTGTAAGAATAGGGTGCGAAGATGGTGGAGGCTCCAATAATTCGCCCTTTGGAGCTGAAAGTTGAATGATAGGAGTGGAATCCATATGGTAGTGGTGATTGAAAAGGTAAAAGGATTTATGGACGACTTGGTTCTAAACTAGCACAGCTACCGTTCTCCAGCAACGGCGCTAGAAAACTTGTTGGTATTTGTTAACGCACATAGAAGAATCCACAAGCGCACGAATATCGATGTAGCTTTCACCCGGGAGTATTCTAGAGGTATCGTATTTATCCACAGGGAACGCGAAGTGTTCTAGTATGAATCAAGGTCGTCTAGGGGTAAAGATAGATAAGTGTTTTTGGTGGGTAGAGAGGGGCTTTCTAGGCTTAAACTAGATAACTAAGGATCAGGCTTACTATACTTTACTTACTTTAGAGCAATAGTACCTTTCTGACTCTCGAAGGAGGTGAGAAAAAGGTAGTCGGAGGAAGGCTGCCAAAAAGCTCTACGAAACACCAATCCTAACGTGGAGGATTACAACGGCCTGACAGAGCTGTCACCTCTAGGGCTACAATAACTAACTGGGGGATTGGGCGCAAATTCAGGTAAACACTAGCCCAGACACCATATCTACACTAATGATTACTACTCTAATCTAGATCTTAAGACTAGAGCACTCAATACAAGCGGAATTCCCGTAAGTAAAATAAAGTAAAGAACTGAATTTAATTAACTAGAGAACATGAAAGTACCAATAGAAGAACATGGATGTAACTCATAGAAGAATCAGATCCACCAAGGTACAAGGTCGAGGAGAATCCCAACAGGCCAGGTTCTCCTCATATCTCTCTCCTCTCCTCTTTCCCTATTTTCTAAGACTAAGATCCTAACGAGGACTAATCTTCTTTTGATAGCTAGCTTTGAGAGGTTGATCCTTTCATGGGACCCCTCTCAATTGATCCTAACTAGAGAATATAAATTAGGGTTTTAGGATAGCTCTAGGGAGGGGGGTACAGGGCTGCTTATATAGCCCAGAGGGTGTAACGTGAGCCCTTGGATCAAACCGACTTGAAGAACGGCGTAGATGCATCCTAGGAGACGGTGGGAAACCGACCTACGAAGCTAGGGCTGAC
The DNA here is from genome assembly GCA_038087645.1 of Saccharum hybrid cultivar R570. Taxonomy (NCBI): domain Eukaryota; kingdom Viridiplantae; phylum Streptophyta; class Magnoliopsida; order Poales; family Poaceae; genus Saccharum; species Saccharum hybrid cultivar. Next base: position 15,892,609 of record JAQSUU010000259.1, read on the forward strand.
ATCCTGGGCCCACATGCTGGCTGGCATAGGGATGGGGCCGCCTGGCCCCACCTAGTAGGGTCTCGGGCCCCGCTTCAGTGATTCACCTTCTGGAGTCTGCTAGAGTCTTCCCACGTAGGTTTCGTTGCGGATTTAATATCTTTTTATTTCGAGCTCTAAATATAGCAAATAATATATCTGTTTCGATCGTCTCGACGAGCTCTTCGTAAGGGTGCACTCTAATTCATCATTTGAGATAGTTTTTCATGGTGAAAAATTAAATATCCTGTACGACAAGTGAGAGGACCAAAACTTATAGAACTTGTTAGAGTCAAACCCTACAACTATACTTTGTGATTCATTTGATGTCAATTTGTGCAAAAGTTGATGGTTATATTTGGTGTTTAATGACCATCAACAATGCATAATGAAAAAATGTGGCTGAAGCTATTTGGAACACTTGTTTTGATATTAAAGATAAGACTAAAAATAATGTGAAAGCTAGACAAGACATAGAGCTGCTTTATGACCGTCCATCTCTTCATTTGTATAAAAGGAATGGAAAGTGGCAGAGACCAGGGGCCCTATACTGTATAGATAAGGATGATAAGATAAAAATTCTAAATTGGTTCCAAGAACTTAAGTTTTCAGATGGATATGCTGCTAATATTAGGCGTGGGGTTAATCCGTGGCAAAAGAAGATTTTTGGTTTGAAAAGTCATGACTTTCATATCTTTATTGAGCGTGTACTGCCTATTGCATTTTGGGGGTTTCTACTCGAAGGTATTTGGACTTCTCTGGCAGAGTTGAGTTATTTTTATAGGCAGTTGTGGGCTAAACAAATCAGCAAAGAATCAATATTATCATTGAAAGAGAACATAGCAGTGCCTATTTGCAAACTAGAGAAAATATTCCCCCTAGGTTTCTTCAATCCAATGCAATATTTAATAATTCATCTTGCTGATGAGGCATTTTTAGGAGGCCCTGTCCAGTATCGATGGATGTATCCATTTGAGAGGTGAACCAAAAACTTTCCCGTTCATCTATTTAGTATGGTACCTATTGGATTTACTAAATGGAATTTAACATGTAGGCATATTTTGGGCATTAAAAACAAAGTCCGAAATAAGGCTCGAGTTGAGGGCTCCATTGTTGAGGCTTATCTTGTTGAAGAGGCTACAAACTTCCTTTCTCTGTATTTTAGATCTAATGTACATTTTGTTCTAAACAAAACACCTAGATATGATGATACTGGCTCAACTCCTATAAGGGATTGTGGCATTGAACAGCTGGTAGATGCTTCATCTCACTAGGTTTTCATGACCTCACAACAGAATAGTCAAAGGCAGCAGCCCTATACATATTAACTAACATCCCTGAAATGGATGATTTCTTCAAGTATGCCTTCTACTTATATGGTTCAAAGTTATTTTTTGATTGATAATTGTACTATAACAATGTCAAATATGCCCTTGTAGAGAATTTGATAATGAACAATGGAAGGGTCGCTCACAGCCAAGTGCACGGGATATTAGTAACTTAAGATTAAATGGTTCCTGTTATGAAACTCCCATTTGAACATGTGGCTATTAGTACCTACCTAGGATCCTGTACTTCAAATTATACTAGCTGTACCTAACTAGAAGGCTAAGTAGGAGGCAGTAACTGTAATTTAGCTTTGGATTGAGTTGCATTTGTTATGAACAACTTGAATGATATTCGAAGACCATCGAATGTAATGTTTGTATTACTTGAGTATGGATGAATGGCTATGTTCAATGACTTTGTTATAATATTGCTGCAATTATTGTTGTTAAAAGTATCTTTAATGGCTCAAATAAGCTATATTTTGGATCTGCAAGCCAACAGGAAACTTAATTCCTGTCAAAGTTGTACCGTCAGGAGTAGCATCAACCATGACGGTTGACAACCGACAAGGAAGGAAAACCTTTCCCTGATGGTTTGTTACCTGGCGGAGAAAGTTTGAACATTTCCTGACGGTCTAGTGACCGACAGGGAAAGTTTAAACCATCCTTGATGGTTTAGCACCTAGTAGCAAATATTTTCTGACGGAATGTCTATAAACCGTCACGGTAGATCTTCCCTGACGGTTGTAACCATCGAAAAATAATCCCTAATGGAACCGTCAGGGAAACATCACCTTTCCTGTCAGTCTGTCCCCGACGACACACCCGTCAGGGATACTCTTCCCTGACGGTTTCTACTGCTTTCCCTGATGGTTTTGGCCGTCACTAAAAAAGTGGCTGGGGTAGTGATGGGTAGCTAGCGTCGCAGTGTCTTTGCTATCCATACCAGCACTTGCTTCTCGCTTATCCATTTCTCCCTGAAAACAAATACCGTTCTATAATTTCCACAAACACCACATCACTGCTGCACATATAATATTATTCACAGCATGATGCTTATTAGCAAGCCAGCGGGATGCCAAAAGTTCATAATCACAGTCTGTAGATAGATTCAACATGGGCAAAATAATGTGCCACAAACGTTTAGCAACAGAACATTGAAAGAAAGGTGGTCAACTGACTCTTTTTCAGCACACAAAAGACACGATTGATCTAAAACTTCTCTTCTTTTAGCTAAATTGTCTCCTATCAAAATTCGGTTCTTGGATAAAAGCCACAAGAAAATCTGAATTCTAGGTGGAATATGTAATTTCCAGACTGCATGAACAAAAATAGGGGTAACCCCTCTGTGATTAACTGCATATAATGATTACAACGAATACTCCCCATTTTCTTGCAGCTAATTTTAACTGAGTGGGGCCCAATTATGACTCGAGCTTGGTTACAAGGATTATCGTTTGCAACCTATACCTATATGTGTGTGACTTGCTAAAAACTCAATCCCAAAACCCTATGGGAATGGAGAAAAGAGTACGCACTCGACTCTAACCTATATAAAGATTGCCAGGCGGTACTTCTTCTTCCATTTGTCCTCAACATTAAACTTCACTTGAACTTTCATAATTTTGCTTTTGGCAACGTAACCCTTCGTGTGGCCTTAGGCCCTAGACAACTTTGCTTCTTGTACGAGCCTTCGTCGATGTAGCCGACAATAGTTCAAGCAGTCGTCGTAGTAGGCAAAGTAGTCATAGATGATCACTGGAATGCCTTTAAGTTCTCACTCATGAGCACCAGACAATGCTTGCATCCACAGGTGGATTGCTTCTCCAATGTGTCTCTCCCCAACCCTCTTGGTTGGTGCTTGTGAGAGAGTCTTTGGATAACTGATGTAGATGGTGTAGAGGTGGATGTTATCACATATGATGTATGTGATCCCCCTTATCCAAATTGGTGAATGCGAAGTCAATGATGCCGAAGTTGACAGTAAGCCTCTCAAGCTGAAATACATGTGAAGGGCTGAAGGCAGAGTAAAAAATGCAGGTGAAATTTGGTGCAGAGAATAACATTCAAGTGGTTTCGGGTTCAAAACGCACAATGGTGGTTGTTGTTGTTGTTGTCATTTATTTTTATATTTTTATTAATTATTAAAGCGAAAGATCAGATCATTTGTATGAGATTTCATTGTATGTGACTGTTCATATGAATTGTTGAAGCTTATCTCATGAGTTCTTATCTTCCAAAAAATTTGAATTATACGTGTTGGGCACAATGAACACCAATGTTAGTCCTTGGACTAAACATAAGAGAGGAGAGTAGACTAATAGAGAGAGCAAATGGGTGATTTTTTTGAAATGAGGAATCTCACCATCGTTTACATAGAGTTTCAGACAGATGACAGGAGCATTCAGAGAAAGACTTATGACTACCCTATTACACATATAGTTGCGTCAACACTAGGCGACTTACACCTGGGACGAACTTAACCAAACTGCATAAGAGAATATAAAAGCTAACTTCTAGAGACAAACATAAAGTGACTAAAGGAGCCAAAACCAAAAACAATGCTTAGATGGTCAAAAGACACTCCAACCTTCTAAACTGCTGCCACATACAGCTCAATCATCTTGGTTGTCTCTCTTCTCATCTTCCAGTAGGTTACTATTTTTTACCACCGTCTTCTTCTCTAGCAGTTGCATCGCGATCTTCAGCATAGCATTTGCTCCCGCCACCGGTGCATCTTTGTCATCATCCATGAACAACCCTGCCCAGTATCACTTTGCCTTCAAAGAAAACACTATTGAGTACTTTCCAGATAGCCCAGCAGATGGCAGCAATACCAATAGCACGGTATTTCTTACCCAAAGGTAACCAATTTTCACACCAAGACCAGCACTGGTCAATAGTTCTAGGAATATTGGAAGCATCAAAACAGTAAGCAACAATGGCTCAGATAGCTTTTGCCATACTACATTGAAACAGAAGGTGAGAAATAGATTCATTGCTATCACAGAAGATGCAAGTTGGATCTTCAGTCCACTTTCTGCTAATCAAATTGTCTTCCGAAAGGATAGCATTTTGTGACCAACCATAGGAAGATTTTGATTTTAGCAGGAATTTTTGCTTTCCATATCTTCTTATGATTAAGTCCAGCATCACTAATAGTTAAGGCTTTATAAACTGATTTGACAGTAAAACAACCATTACTACCAAATTTCCATTTTGCCATATCATTTCCTGGCATCAGATCTGTTCTATCAACTGTTTCCAAGATTTTATCACATCCTAACCTTAAATCATTAATCAACCATCTAGTAAATCTTACAGATTGAGGGTTCATTTTCACCTGATGAACTGAAATATCAGGCTGCATACAGAGCTTGAAAAGATTAGGGAAAAGAGTAGATAAGGGCTTATCATACATCCAAGTATCTTTCCAGAACAAAGTTTTTTTTGCCATCTTTGACTACTAAGTTCCTACCCTGAAGGTATATGTCTCTGATTTTTAATAGATCAAACCAAATTGAAGAGTCATTTTGCCTGTGATTAACAATGCAAATAGATCCACTTTTATGTATTTAAATCTGATTATGTTTTGCCAAAGCCCCTCCTCATTATCAAGTTTCCACCACCATTTACATAAGAGACTAACATTCATCTTCCTCAAATCCTTAATCCCCGGACCCCATTCTTCTATTATGTTTGCATATTTTTGTCCACTTAACCAAATGGTACTTCTTTTTAGTACCACCTCCCTGCCAGAAAAGCAAATGGGTGATGGGCTAAGAGTCCATCTACCTTGCCCTTTCCTCCTCTTTTATAGATGAAGAGGGAGGTTGTCATTTTCATATATTTTCTTGGTGGGGTTTGTAATTATAAATGAGCCCCTAAATCCACAAATAAATCTTTAGGTGTTTACAATCATATCGTAAATCTAATTGGACTATTATTCATACTGAGAGGGTTCCTAACATATGACGCACACCAACAGAGAATATATGTATGATTATACTAATCTAATGATACTTGTCTTTGTGCCTTGCTCCTTGTATGTGTGCTCACGGGAATGGGAACAAGATGATCTCCATTGATCTCCCAGGCTCTCACATCTCACATGCTATCGAGTGGAATGGGAATTGGATAGGGGATTCGACATGACATGTATTTTTTAACATGTTATTAACTGGTGCTCAACCGATTGATCAACATAGGCCATTCATGACCCCCTCTCGATCCCAATAGATGGATTCAGATGAATTGGTATAGTTCGTGATAGTTTTTACCTCTAACTAGCAAGATCAAACTGTTTGTAGCAGTTAGTTTCTTGCATATGATGTGTTTAGAGCCTTTTTGCCATAGCTCCGCTCCTTGATTCTCTATTCGAGTGATTCTACTAGGTTTTGCTGGGGGGAACAGGATGAGGAGCAGGTAAGAATTAAATTTATAATGATTTTGTTAGGGGACCAGGATGGAGAGGAGTGAGGAGCAATTTTTTAGCTCCCTTAATAGAGAAGTGATTCTTGTCTGTCCCCCACTAGAATCTATATGCAATTGTGTTGCTTGATCGAGAAGCGATTACCCTTGCATGTTCTAGCTCTTCATGATTTTTTTGGGAGCCCTTGATGACTTGATCCGTTCACATGCGTTATTTTGTGCAACGCATTCGATGTCAGGTTTTGGAATAGAAGGTTAGTTACGTCAATTTGCTAGTACCTAGATCTAAACATAATAGTTTACCGGCAAATATTGGTTGCAGTTTTTTTTCTTGTTGCTTGACATGGAAACATGCCACACTTCACATAAGGGTGCCATCGACCTTACCGTAGCGCAACGCCGGCCACCCCTGCGCACACGCCACTAGGTTCCTACGAGCTAGTTCGAATACATCCATTCTACATGAAGGGTTAGAGGGGATTAAAAAAGAACGAATTTCTCCTCACCCTCTCTGACCTCATAGAGTAATGAGATTGATCCAAGCTAGTCCGTGGCATGTTTGTCGGCCACCTGACCCGCGTGTGTTGCACTTGAGAAAGCCCCCACAGTCCACATCCGTTGCGGCATTGCTCGATGACCTCTGTGGTCATACAGTCATGCGTAATTCACATCGCTAATACTCCTCCACGGGTGTCCGTCCCACGTCCATCCCCTGGACGCTCCTAGCTGAGCCTGCTCCCACCTTCAGTTCGTCCACTCCGTTTTTTCATTAGTGAGGTGGCTCCTCATCCACATGATGATATACGGAGGCGCTCCACTTCCTGCCTCTGCCTAGCCACGCGACGCATGCACTCGGCCTGGCTGCTCCCTGACGCAGCGCTGCTGGAGCCGGTGCCAGCACGGGCTGCTCTAGCTCAGCGAGCGTGTCGAGCTCGTGGCACATGTGTGCCATGGCGGCCACCAGGCACTGTATCTTGCTCGCCTTTCGGTCCATCTTGGGCGGCGTAGCATAGCCCGTGTGGGTCGCCAGTGCCCGAGGAGGAGCCTTGCTTGACGAGTGCGGCAAAGAGGGCGTCGAAGCAGTGGAGCAACGGGTCAGCGCAGTGGGCGGATTGGCGGGCGACGACGCTGGAGCAGCTGGAACTCGACAAAATCAGCTCGCAGTCCTGCGCCGCGCCATGCACCGGCCGACCAAGGCCGTGCCCCATCCCCCACCGCAATTCCCCCACCAGGTAGGCCATTGCCGCCGGTGACGTCGTGTTTTCAAGTGTTTTAGGCGTTTCATACTTATGTATGAAGTATTTTATATGAATGTTGCAAAAGTCGATCTAGGATGTTGCATATGTTGCAATGATAATATATACATGTAGCAAGCATATGTTTTCAAGTGTTTCAGTTGTTTCAAAAATATGTTTCAAGTGTTTCATCATGATGTTGCAGAAGTATATCTGGATGTTGCATAACATGCATGTTTCAAATACATGTTTCAAGTGTTTTATACGTATGTTGTAAGCGTTTATTTGGATGTTGCAAAACTACATCTGAATTTTGCATATGTTGTTATGGCTATACACGCATGTTTTAAGCGTATGTTTCAAGTGTTTCGTCTCTTTCAGTCGCATGTTGCAAGTGTTTCAACTGGATGTTTCAAAAGTAGATCTTAGAGAACACATGTAGCAATTGCCCCGGTGGCTGGCGGCTAGCAACTTGCCGTGCCGCCTGCTACTATTGCTGGGGGCGCCGCCGTGGGTCACCGGTGCGGACGTCTGAGGCCGGCAGACGTCTCCCGGCGTGCATCCGCAGGTGGGGTGAGGCGGCACGGGGGCGCGCTCCTATCTGTTACGGTCCGGCGGGGTAACGGTCCTCCTGTTACGTGGGCGCGGCAGATACATGCTTTCGAACATGATCCGTTTTGGGCGAGTAAGCACTGGACAACGATAATATTCTCGTCAATGGACAGGCGCGACGCGGGCGTCTGAACGCTGACTTGACGTCCGGGGGGCTAGAGCATCCCGATCCACATCGGCGGTCACCCCGTACCGCAGGTCAACTGCACCTTGTACTGTGCAGCACACTGCACACCTTTTGCTGCCTCGGCTGTGTTTAGTTCCGTGAAAAGGTGTAAAAAAAGTATTGTAGCACGTTTTGGCTTTATTTGACAAATAGTGTCCAATCGTTGACTAATTAGGTTTAAAACGTTCGTCTCGCAAAGTACAACCAAGTTGTACAATTAGTTTTTAATTTCATCTACATTTAGTACTCCATGCATGTATCGCAAGTTTGATGTGGGGAATCTTTTGTTTGCACAGTATTTTTTTTTTTTGAGGAAGTAAACACAGCCCTCGCCACAGCCGACCTCCGTATTCGCGCGCTCGTGACTCACTCTGTGGTACGGCCCACCGCTCCCTGTCTCTGCTCCTCAGATGCCAGCAAATCTGCTGCGCCTCCGCTATTCTGTAGCCAAGGCCCAAGGATTAGGAAAGAATTGCTTTGATTGTGGACTTGGCTAGCATACGTAGTAGCACATTGGTTTTCCTTTTATATAGTGACGACCGGATGAATTTTATATTCGAGTTTTTTTTATCTTGGCACCTCTAAAAGCTTTATCTTGTTTTTTCATATTTCCTTGCATTTATCTATTCCTGTTGCTTAACGTTTGCGTTCTAGTGCTGAATATATTCACGTACACAATTATTAAATGCCTGAAAATCTGAAAATGAAAACTACCTGATGAAAAGATCAAGTGCAGGCACGTGCATGCCACACATGCATGTCTACTAGTAATTTAAAAACGCAATGAACCTTGATGAATATTAATTTAAAATCTGCAGGAGATTTTGTTGTAAATCCAGTTAATATGGGTTCTCCTATATTTACCAGTATATTGCCTGTGCTAACCCTACGATAACGTCTGGAAAAAAAATAAGTCATGAAACTAAAATATAAATCAATTGACGAAAGAAACACACACTCAATTAATAGAAAGCATCAACTGAGAAAAGTAATGTTTACTTGTTCTGTCTAAGTCGTCCATGTGAGTACTTCAATAGATAGATACATGACCTGGTCTATCACTGTTAGCCTATCACCTTATCTATATTGGATCTCAGATAGTATAAACCAACCCTACCAAATAGGCCCTTAGTTCAAGAGCATAAAAAAAACCATGCGAATTCATGCCATATTACTGTACCCCCACGTAATCAGCCTATATAAATGTGGAACAAATAACTTGTGGCATGACACTTAGGTCTTGTTTAGATTGAAGAGAGAGAGAGTGAAATTTGGCACTGTAGCACTTTCGTTTGTATTTGGCAATTATTGTCCAATCATGGACTAACTAGGTTCAAAAGATTCGTCTCGTAATTTACAATCAAACTGTGTAATTAGTTATTTTTTATCTACATTTACTGTACCATGCATGTGTCTCTAGATTCGATGTGGCGGAGAGAGAGAAAAAACTTGCAATCTAAGGCTGTGTTTGGATCCAAACTTTGGAACGTCGAAATTCATTGTAGCATTTCGTTTGTATTTGGTAATAATTGTCCAATCATTGACTAATTAGGCTCAAAACATTCGTCTCGCAAAGTACAACCAAACTATACAATTAGTTTTTGATTTTTTTCCACATTTAGTACTCCATACATGTATCACAAGTTTGATGTGACGGGGAATCTTTTTTTTGCATAATGCACTTTTCAAGCGATCTAAACACAGCCTAAACATGGCCTTAAGCAAAAAATTCTAACGTTTCAGACAACTGCAAGTCCAAAATGTTGTCTGAAATGTCAGCTTTTGCCGACCAGGGGCTACTACCAGACATAACTTACTTATTCAAGAATCTCCATCCGGGTAACTTATTGCAAGATGCATTCATCATTCATATGTCAAACAATATGTGGGAAGAGAACCTCTCGGGAGGGGAAGGAAAAAAATGCACAGTTTCATATTGTACATCAACTACCTATACAGAGGAAAAGAGTACAAAAATGGCATATGGGCCGCTAGGCAATTCTACAACATCATCTGAAAAATACAGGAAAAAATTTAGGTCAACGAAAACCAGCTGAAGACAATATTATTAAACAAAGCAACTGGCCATCTGCAAGTTCCGCCCACCTACGTTTGACGATTTCTTGGCAGAACCAAAGAGCAGAAGAATGGTGCAGGCATCGCCCACCATACTGTCGATGCTGTCCTCCCATTTCTCATATGCTTTGAAGCCTGAGAACCAGAGCAGTACCTGTCGTTGACAAGATTTTCTCACACCATCAGTGATGTGTTCATGCTGCTTACATTGTAGGGTCTAAGTGAAGGATGACAGTTTTTCATTACCTATTTTAAATGCAGGCTCAGTTTTAAAGCATGTAACAAAAATTCTAATCTAATGGAAGTATCAGGTATCTCATGACCAAGGCCCTGTTTAGTTGCAAGAAATTTTGCAAAAATTTTCAACATTCCCCGTCACATCAAATCTTTGGACGCATGCATGAAGCATTAAATATAGATAAAAAATAAAACTAATTACACAGTTTAGACGAAATGGACGAGACGAATCTTTTAAGCCTAATTAGACCATGATTGGATATTAATTACTAAATAACAACGAAATTTGCTACCGTGTCATTTTGCAAAAAAATTTGCATCTAAACCGGCCCCAAGAGGGTGCCGATTCCGTACAGCAGTGGCTTCCCAGGCCATTGCTTCCGCACGCTTGGCAGCAAGGACGGCTGCCCCCTCATCTGCAAAACAACAGAAGCAGACCAAAATTTGTTACATTCAAGAATTCACAGAAAACTACTCACGCAACGGTGACTGACCACCAAACCCATCTCCATACCTCGGCCAACTCCCTCCAGTGCCGGAGTAGGAGGTGCAGCTCGCCCACGTCCATGCCCGGCACCACAGCCACCGCGATCCATAGCCGTCCTAGCAGTATTACCTCTTCCACGATTTGTATAATGTTCAAACCAGGCAATCTACGTTGTCATGAACAAACCAATTTAATATGAAATAGGAGACTGAAAAGTTCCACTAATTTTATTTCGACAGCAAATGAGACACCTATTTTCATTATTCAGAGATTTCACACAGATGTGATACAAATATATATAGCCAACACACTGAGCAACACCCTGCAGTAAGAAGACAAAATAAGAACATTGTATAACCATGTATGAACTAAATAACTGAAATCTTAAAGCAACTGTACGTTGATGATGAACCTGCACTTTTGAAGCTTTTCAAAAACTAAACTAAATCATGAAACTAACAGTGACACATATGTGGTAAATTGTTGTTGCCCCCTCAGCCATTTCTTTCATAAGAATTTTCTTACCTGCACGATGAACAATCATAGCATTTCTTTGATGATAAGAGAAAAAAATAAAAATGGCAGTTGAATCTCATTTTTAGCACTTTTTTAAAAAAATGCTGCAAGTGAAGCTCTGCAGTTTATTTGCAAACAATAAGGCCAATTTCCAAGCTTCCAGTTTAAATATCCACGACCACTTCCCACCAGAGCACAATGGTCGCGGACACAAATAATTTATCCCTTGGAGAAAGTTTGTGAATTTTTTGCAACACACATGATTATTCTACACTGATTAGCGAGGATACAAGCCTACCCCAACTTGCTTGGGACTGACAGGCTTGGTTGTTGTTGATTAGAGACAGACTGATGTCTGACAAATTTTGCTGTTACGACAAAAGGTCACTGGAAAAGAAATCTACATGGCCAAAAAAATTCGAGACGAACCTGAAAACAAACATTGCATTTGCTACACAAACATATATTGCTTTCTCCTGCTAAAAAGAAAGAAAACAAATCATTGTTACTAACCCTTAATGACAAAATTAGTTTTTGCGCTGATCATTCTATCCTATTTTTTTGCTTTTGTTTGAACCATTAAATTTGTACAAATCTCTTATTTTCCCACTTTTTAAGAGCTACTCATAAGTGACAGAGCTCCATTTAATGAATCAGATTCGCAACTCACTTTGTTGCGAAAGATTGAAAAATACAGATGCATCTTACCTGTGTAAGAAATGAAATTCTCATCTCAAAGAAATGAAGAATCGCAATCTTTGGTTACCCCCGACGGGATCCTGTCAGCGTTCTGCGAGGATGTGCATCGAAACAATCAAATCGAATCAGCAATGAACCAAGCAAAAAAAAAAGATTTACCTATATCAGAGCGGAGAGTCTGGCCGGCGAGGGGAGCCTGTGCTTATTATTCATCGAGCAGCGTGCAGGCACGGATCCAGATCGCCATCACCGCCGAGCACGACGACGGCGGAGCGCGACGCATCACTCCTCCTCGCTGAGGCCCAGCAGCAGCGCATCCACCGAGCGGGACTACGAGGACGATGGCGACGGCGGAGGCCAGCCAAGTGGCGCATGAGGAAGGCGGTTGGAGTGGAGCAGGTAGAGATGGGCGTGGCGGCGGCTGGGTCTGCGGAGACGTCGGCAGTCGGTACATCCGTCCGCACCTCCATGGATTCGTCCCCTAGATGGAATTTCCTTCACTTCGACAGCCCACAGGAAAAAAAACGGAGACCAGATGAGCACACGAACCTACACCTCCCGCTCAGTGAGCGCGGCGTTGGGGCCTCGAGCTCGGGCCGCTCTAGTGGCTCCCCGTCCTTTCCCCGCACCGCGACCTCGCTGATCTGCACTCGCTCCTCGCCTCCTCCGCCGTCCTTCCAGTGCCGCCGCGGCGGGGGCGGAGCCGGGTTGGCCCGCGCAACGGGGACGCAGGAGCGTCGCGGAGAGGAGCGCGGGCGCTAGTGCCGGGGACGGGAACGTCGGTGAACTTCACGGTGGCCGGGATGGGGATCGATCAGGATGGGCGTCCTCGCGCTATGTGATGGCCGTGGCAATTCCTTCCTTTCTCCCCGCGGCGATCGCGGTCCGCTGCGGGATCACAGACGTGATGTCGCGCGTAGGGTGCGTTGAAGCCTACGATCGTGGGGGTGCGTTGAAGCCTGGCTTCACCGCCAAAACAATCATGGCCATCGGATGATGGCGAAGTTTGGTGGGAACAGATCTGAAGCATCTATTTTTATAGGATGGGATTTTTTGGTGCACAAAATAGGATAGATGTAAGAAAATTCATCTGTGTTAGGGACAAATTCTTAGATGGAGTAATTTAGATTGGTCCCTTGTAATCGAGATTCTATCAGCAAAACGATAGACGTAGTTTTAGGAACTTAATATAGTCATCCTTTGAATTTATGAAAGAGGAGAGAAGCAACGTAGATTTTAGTCCTTGATGAAGCAAAACAACTTGGAAAAGGCACTGGCCTTGCTGTCAGGCTCACCAGATAGGGCGGGCATCCCAGGCTACCTGCACCATTAAACACATCCTTGATAATTTTGCCTCGGCTACGGGGCTCACAAGTCACGATCAACTACCACAAAACTGTCTTTCTTCTGATGAATGCTGATAACAACTTTTTTTTTTGAAAGTGCAACGGAGGACGCTTTGTCCCTACCTAATTTGATTACCACATATTCCAGGAACGCTTGGTGGGTGGAAGGGCATTAGCCCTGGGGGTTTGGCATGGCACCACAATTACAAAGGATAAGCAAGTAGGAGAGCAAGACAACTTAGTTACATGAAACTAATGGATCTCCAGAAATTAGATAAGACGTTGATAACAACTTATCAAAGGATAAGCGAGGTAGGAGACGCTGCCATTTTGCGATCTCCGATTGCTTGCTTTCCCCAACAATAGCTTGGGCTGCCCCTCTCATCACATAAAGTTTCTGCCTTTGATTGCCTGCCTCTCATTGCGTCATGCGATTATATGGCTGGGGTGCTGCTCTTTTAAATCGTGCTGGCCGGCTCATCTTGTCCTCTACTTCCCCGTCCTGAATGACTGTCGCTTTTGGTTTTCGTATCGTAAGTTTGACTAGATTTGTAAAAAATGCGTGCAACATTTGTATCTCCAAACAAATTTATTATGAAAATAGATTCAATGATCTATCTAATGATATTAATTTTATACCAAAAATATTAATAATTTTATATATATTTAGTCAAAGTTATTTCTCGGGAAACGAAAACAACAGTTATTTTGGAACGGAGAGAGTATTGTGCTCATTCGTAGGGACGGTTCATATCACCGGCCGCCTCTACTGTTCGATTTATAGGGGCGGCTGGTGATTGAGCCACTCTATAAAAAAAAGGTGTCGTTGCTACAAATCGTTTGTGTAGTAGTGAGCGCTCTCCCCTTACACTACGGGCACATTTGGATTCCTTGATAGGTCTTGCTTTGCCTGGCTAGGCAAAGTCCACAGCATTTTGGTTTTTTTGCCGCTTACCTCGGTTCCTATGCTTTCAAGGTTTTTGCTTGCTTCTGCTAGAGAGCAGATCTAGCTGGCCTGTGCTGGCAAAACTGGTTTTGCTGAGCCAAGGTAGGCGAGACAACACGGCAAGACATCCAAATGCCCCCTACATGTCTGTCATCCCTACCTAAAAAAAACATGTCTGCTATCCCCTTACCTAAGTCAACTATTCATGGCATTGACCGTAGACATTGTGCCTTTTTCTGGATGGGGGACAACAAATGCCATGGGTCCAAATGCCTCGTGGCTTGGGAGAACGCTTGTACTACTCCTAAAGAAGAGGGTGGCCTTGGCCTCAGAGACCTTGAGCTTCAAAATCGTTGTATGCTAATGAAACTCATTGACAAGCTCTTCTCTAGGGACCCAGCTCCTTCAAAAGACTGGGTCTTTCAGCAATCCAAAGTGACTCTCCCTCCTATATCTGGCACATCGTGAATAATGAGCTCAATTCCTACCGATCCCTCACAAGTGTCCTTGTTGGGGATAGCCGTACCTTTTGGTATGATCATTGGCTATCCTTTGAGCCTCTTGCTACTAAATACGTACCTGCCCTCTTTCTCCCACTGTGTTTGGCCTAATGCCTCGGTCAAAAAGGTTTTCTAGGACAATTTGGAATTGCATCTTCGGCCTCGGCTTACTAATGCTGCAAATATAGATCTACATTTTCTTCTTGTATCACTGCAACAGGTTCAGCTCAAGCATGTGGCGGACACCTGTATCCTCGCCTCCATCGGCAAGACTTACAACTCGACGGCAGCTTACCGAGCCCTTTCTCCTAGCGGAATCACTGAGCCTAATGCTTCTTTCATCCGGAAGTCTTGGGTACCAAACAAAGTGAAGATCTTCGCATGGTTGTTCTTTAAGGACGGGCTCAGCGCCAGGTCGATCCAATCTTGTACACAAGCATGTTCTTGAACATGATAATTACATACGATGTCAACTGCGAACAGCAGGCGACACTTATTTCAAACCTGCCCCAAGAGTGCTTCACTTTGGGTTTCTCTACACTTGACGAATCGCTATAGACCAGGAATCATTATAGACAATCGCCTTGCCGAACAGGCTCGGTCGCGACGTCTCGCCATCTGTGTTACTGGCGAATTTGGGACGCAAGGAACAACAAGGTCTTTCGTGGCATGAACTTTTGTGAACGACGTATTATTAGCAATGTATGTGATGACCTGAACATTTGGTCGTGTCGTTTTGTAGCCTGAAACCAGCAACATTCACTACAATAGTGGTTAATGTTCCTGTGTGCATGTAACTCTCCACACAATTCTGGTTCGCTTTGAATTTAATCCAGGTGGGAAACTCTCCCCCTTAGGCCTTGTTTGGATGTTACTGGATTCACATCAATCCACATGTGTTGGTATGGGTTGGGGTGAAATTTAGTTCAAATTCCACTCCGATCCGCCCTAACGCATGTAGATTGATGTGAATCCGACTACATCCAAACAAGACCTTAGTTTGCATTATAAAAAGATTTGGCGGGCATGTAGAACCGGCGAGCCAGGTAGCCTAGGCAAGTGAGAATTAGGCTTTCTAAAATTTTACTCTAAATTATGGCCTCTAAATGTCACTTATAAAAAACTATGTAATAAAGTAATCTATCTAGATGTGGAACTAAGGTTTTGCTAAGTGTGTTGTTATCTCTACCACAAAAGAGTTATGCAAATGTTTTAATCCTATTAACTAGTCTAGCAAACTAAACTAGAAATGTAAGCACACAACCTCGGTAAACAAATTAAATGCGGAACCTTAAATGAGATAGAGATGCAAACTTGGGTCGACGACTCGGGTATTTTTATCAAGGGATCGAGAAACTCACACTCCCTCTAGTCCTCGTTGGAGCCTCTCGCGAGAGCCAAACTCCCGGTCAGGTAACTTCTTCGATAGCCCCAGGCCTTCCCACACACAAGTGGATCTCCAAGATGGCCTCTCTTGGACCGCTCCCCGACGACTTCACTATCGAGCTTCTAGCCGAAAGGTTACGGGCCTTGTTCCCTCTAGTATACCAGTGGCGGCCACACCACAAACACGGTTGGTGTGATCTTGCAGGACTTCAAGCCCCTTCATGTATCACAATGGTGCGCGCAAGCCCGATTGAGCAAGAGGTATGCGAAACTCACTAACACTAGGCGTAAACCTAGAGCAAATGCTTTTAGTGGTGGTCTAACTAGTCTAAGCATTTCATAAAGCATTTGAACTAATCACCGAGTGATTTCACTGAGCACTATGGTGGCAAGAGCACTAGAGTGGAGCCTCAAATCCCTTGGTATGTTCCTCAACTCCAATACTCTTCAAATGGCCTGCCAAGGAGTATAAATAACCCCAACACCCAAAACTAGCCATTACCAAAAGCTGCAGCGCTCTGCATACTCACCGGAGTGGTCCAGTGGTAGCACCGGAGCGATCCGGTGTGGTCTGACAAGTCGACCGTTGGAGATCTCACATCTAGTGCAGTCTCCGGTGTGACACCAGATAATCCGGTGAGTTGAATATCCCTCCTATCTTCGCTGCAACCCTCTTTGGACAAACAGTTGGGTGGCCACTCCGGTGCTGTCACCGGACATATCTGGTGAGTCTTCTAGCACTGGGCTTCTCCACTCACCGACACCTTGCGTTCCGATGCTCCTTAGCACCTTACACTTACACCGGATCGATCTGATGCTCTTGTTGCAACCACCCCTGAACAGTGCACGGGTATGGTCCGGTACGGTGCTTCCCTTCTATCTAACACCGAAGCAATTCGATTTTTTACAGAAAAATGCAACCGACTTCGTTTCTTCGTGTGTCTTTGTTCGGGCTTCTTTTATCTTATGTCTTGGTCTTTTAGCATCACTTGTACGTAAGTCTTCTACAAGTCTCATAATGTTTTGTTTGAGGTGTTAATCATCCGGATCACCACATTGCCTTATATACTAGCACACATCGTTAGTCCAAATGTATTATTATTCATCAAACACCAAAATCACACTTAATGGGCCATAGGGTCTATTTTACTTACAAGCTTTCTTTGCACAGTGGCTAGGTAAATAGACGATGTCGAGCCTGATGGCTTATCTCCTAAAGATGCTTTAACAGTAATGACAACAGTCTCTTTAATTAGATCTCTAAATATAGTTATCTTCTATTCTGAATTTTTCGCTAGTTAAAGATGTCGAGCGATGATGACGCTCTAGAGTGCGTGCAAAGTTATAGAACAATTGTTGAAAGATGAAAGATATAGAAAGCAATTTTTACTCAAATAACTCTTCAAATTATGATTTAAAGAGTAAATTTTACGAAGAATCTGGGAGATGCTCTAGGACCCTACTCATACAAGGGAAAATTGGTTTCACTATGTATCTACATGTCTCTTGTTTCCCGTCCCTTTTTAAATGTCGACTAGATTTATAAAAAATATTAGGGTAGTTCCCAAAAAGAGCCAAAAAATTTTTGCATAGTGCCCGTCACATCGAATCTTTGGACGTATGCATGGAGTATTAAATGTAGGTAAAAAATAACTAATTGTACAGTTTGTCTGTAAATGTCGAGATGAATCTTTTGAGCCTAGTTAATTAATGGTTGGATAAATTTTGCCAAATAACAACGAAAGTGCTACAAGAATTTTTTCCCAAAATATTTCGGATCTAAACAGGGCCTAGTAACATTTGTATCTCAAATAAGTCTATTATTATTCAATGGTTAATTTAATAATACTTATTATGCATCATAAATATCAATATTTTTTATATACTTCTTTCGTATGGGGCTTTGCTCGGAAGAGGTAGAAAAATACAGAACGACCATTTGTCGCGCGTAAAAATGGTGCGGGGTGGTCACCCACGCGGGGAAGGAAGGCATCCGTGCTTTTGTGCTGGGCTGATGAATCTGAACATCAGCTTATTTCTCCTTTGTTAGGCATAGCCACTTTCGGCCTTTTTCTGGTTGGCTTCTTTATTTGGTGAGCTATAGGTAAGATAACAGTATTACGGGCCAGGTTTGTTTCTCTACTCCCTTTACAGTTCCAGTTATTTTTTCACTTTTGTATGCTGAGTGCTGTATACATAACATATTTATGAAGTTTTCATTTTTTGCCCTTATCTTATTTCCCTGATCCTTTTCTTTCATTTTTCCATTTCTATTCCTTTCCATCATCTGGCCGTTTTTTTTCCTTCTATACTGCTACAGATAATCCTTCTCGGATTTGTGCGCCATCTCTTTTTTGCAATTTGTAATAATAGGATCTCAACAAACCTATGTTTGATTGTTTTGGTAGTGAAATTCGTTGTTCCATAGTTGCTTCACTGTAAAATTTTATATTTTTCCAAGTATATTCTATTTGTTCTCAGGCCATTTGCCGAGTATTTGCCTGTGCAGTCATCTATACTGCAAAGCATCTAACAGGTTAGGTTTTGAGTTATGCTATTCACAGCGTGAGTACTATTTTGTAATTCAGAGTGCTTGTAATGTGTTGATGTACCCAGCTATCATATAATATAATTTTTCTTTAAAAAAAAAGTAATGAATGCAATTGGTATGTGGTATATTTTCTGTTGTTCTAATCGTGAAAACTTCTATGGGTTACATTGGTTTGAGAAAATACTCCATTTTATATAATGTTGTATATCGTGATTTGATCTTAGAGCAACTCCAATGTGATGATAAATCGAACCGTAATGTCAAAAAAACGAACCGTAGACACTGTGAGCGTCGAATCAAATGTGTCAGAAGCAAAATCGCATTCTGCAGAAGAGACGAACTAGACGCAACGCACCCATGCTAAAAGTTGTCTTTCAGCTAACACGATCACACATGAATGCCTCTTTGACCACGACTTTTTTGACGGTTTCTACACCAGTTTATCTGCAAGGTGTACCAAACTCACAACTTCTTCACCAGTTTCTAAAGCCCGTTTCTAAAGCCCAAATGCATGAAGCCGAAGCCATTTCCATGGGAGAAGCCGAAGCCTCCGTTCGGCTTTCACAGGTTTCTCAAGCAACTTCTTCAGTTATACCAAACTCAGGGCTTCTCAGCTGACTTTTTTTAGATAAAGGATATAAATCCGGCTTCATCTATCCATAGATAGAATCAGGCCAATTATTACAAAACCAAACTCGGGCAGCCAATTCGATTGCAATGAACTTACAATCACTCACTCGACTAAGGAAATAAGTAAAATGTTCTTGACTAAACAAATCCAAGATGCCTTTGCGCGAGCCAGCCATGGGAACTGAAGAATTCTAAAGCCGATGTCTCTAGGTGCTGCGCCACATAGATCATCTGATCTTTCAGATCTTCATACCGCTGCAAGTTCGCCCATTAGCGTAGCCAGTGTGTCCCTCGGAACAGTACCTGCAAAAGAGATTTGGGTTTGCATTTGTCAAAAACTATCTCATTCCTTGTTAGCCAGATTGCTCATAGTAGTGCTGCAGCTGCTGTTAACCACAATGTATTATACTTTTTATTGCCCAATTTAGACCAACGAACAAACAAATCAGCCATATCTGTCGGTGGTAATAAACCAAAAAGTAAATGTATAGACCGCCACAGAAATTTGGCATAAAAGCAGTCAAAAAAGAGATGATAAATCGTCTCTGAGAAATGGCAGAAACAACAGGATTTGTCTCCAGACCAATTCCTCCTAGCCAGGCTATCCTTGGTTAGAGTCACTCTTTTTTTCAAGTACCACATGAAAATTTTTATCTTCATTGGAAGCTTCGTTTGCAGCTGACTTGTGAAGACAAAATATATGAAGCTGGTTTTCTAGATACTCTTAAAGTCATAGCCAGAGTTTTATTTACGGAGAAACGTGAATCCTCAGGCTGGGCACAATTTAACCGTAAACCAAGAATTGAACCGAACTGAGCTGAACCGAACCAAAATATCGGTTTTTTCGGTTTTCGGTTTTAGTACCAGAAAAGTTCGGTCATCCATCTCTATTTCGGTTCAGGATGCCAACCGAACCAACAAACCGTAAAACCCAGTAGCCGAGTAGGATAGCAGAAACCGTAGAGTTCAATTCCCCGAACTCCCTCCAGGCCACCAGCAGCTAACTCCCACCAAGCCACTAGCGGCCCAACATTGGCCCAGCAACAGCCCAGCATCCCTAGCCCACAATCCCCATCCCCCGACCCAAACCTCCATCGCCCATCGGGCATCGGCATCGGCGGGACGGCGCGTTGCGCGTAGGTGGCGACGGGGCGAGGCGTACGCAGCACCGCAGCGGCGGGGCAGCAACAGCAGGGTGGCGCGGGCGTGGCGGGGCGGCGCGTCAAGCGTGTGCGGGGCTGTCGTGACAGGACGGCACCTCGGTAGCGGCCGCAACGGGCGGTGGCTTGACAGCAGGCGAGCCACGCCTTGGCTCAGCGCGTCCGCCGGAACGAGGTAAGGCCAATCTGCTGCTTCTTTGTGTTGTTGTTGCTCGGTAACCGAAAACCGAACCGAAAAAGACGAACACCGAATTCGTCGGTTTCTAGTGTCACAAGGAACCGATCGATTGTTTATCTCCAGAAACCGAAGTTTAGAGGAACTGAGCAAACCGAACCGAATTCTCGGTTTAAACCGAAGAATGTCCAGGCTGCTGAGCCCTGCCAAAATAGGCCTGAAATCCATCTCTTCCGCCGTACGAGGAAACTTGCAAAAGTTTCAAACTCATCTTTCTACGATGTCTTCCCCGCAAATTTCCTCCCCATGCCGCGGCCTTTGTTGTTTGTTCTCCCTCTCCGACGGCGGCAGAGCTCAACAAGAAAGGTTTCGCTTCTTCTTTACCTCTCCGCCCCGGCGCCCCCACTCCTCTTGTCCTCTCTTGACCCTCCAGTCCGATGTTTGCGAAATCGCAGTCGCCGTCTACCCCCGACCGGCCGTCGGCGTGACGGTGTGAGGCAGTCCAAAGTTCAAGGTACGAGCTTTCTTGTCCTGTTTTCCTGCAACTGCTGCCTGCCTCCTTGTAAGATTTATCTGCCATGGATTATTCCACATCCATTTTCTCTCGAGATACACGTTTTTTACCTGGGCCTTGTTTAGATCCCAAATTCTGGGTCTCCAAAATCGGTAGCTACTGTTCATTCCGAATTCGGCACTGTAGCAAAAAATGAAGATCCCAAATCTGGACATCCCAAAATAATTCCTTGCATGCATGCGAATTCCCGCATGCATGTTCTGAATACATTTGGGCCCTGTTTAGATGCCCGAAAATGGGCCCAAATTCGGGGTTCCCACAGTGATTCCAGCCCGAATCGGGAGTTGGCATCTAAACGGCCTGCCCCGAAATTGGATCCCGAATCCGGCGTGCAGGCAGCCCAAAATCGCGACGGCCCCTTCCGGCTCCCACCGACGCCCTAAAGCGCGACGCTCCGGTCCGCTCCCACCGACGCCCACATCCAGAAGCTCCTCCACTCCTCTCGACGCATCTCTGCCGCCGCGCCGCCGCCTTCTCCCTCTGCGGCGCTGTCCCCTTCCTCCTCCGCGCCTCTCGCCGCCGCCTCCGGGACCGGATCCACGGCCTTCTCGGTTGGATCCGGCAACTCCTCTAGCCCGGTCACGCCGTCGGTCTCGTCCTCACCGCCTACTTCCCTCCCTTCGCCGCTCATCCCCGCCACCTCCGGTGGTCTTTTCCGCCGCCTCCGGGACCGGATCCAGGGCCTAGGCCGGCGGATCCACCACCTCCGTTGCCACATCGCTTGACCCAGTCGCCGACTCCTCACCCCCCCTGCGCCGCACTTCCCCGCCTTCTCCCGTGCTTTGCCGCCGCCGCCGGGACCGGATCCACCCGCTACTCCGTCGGATCCACCGCGTCGCCGGCCATGGACGGCTACCACGGCCAGGGGGACGGGTCCGACTTCAACGCCGACGGATCCGCCAACCCGCCCGGCTTCCACTTCGGCAGCTTCACCGAGTGCCTTGGTCGTCGTCGTACTCGGTGAAGCTGCCGAAGTGGAAGCCGGGCGGGTTGGCGGATCCGCCGGCGTTGAAGTCGGACCCGTCCCCCTGGCCGTGGTAGCCGTCCATGGCCGGCGACGCGGTGGATCCGACGGAGTAGCGGGTGGATCCGGTCCCGGCGGCGGCAAAGCACGGGAGAAGGCGGGGAAGTGCGGCGCAGGGGGGGGGGTGAGGAGTCGGCGACTGGGTCAAGCGATGTGGCAACGGAGGTGGTGGATCCGCCGGCCTAGGCCCTGGATCCGGTCCCGGAGGCGGCGGAAAAGACCACTGGAGGTGGCGGGGATGAGCGGCGAAGGGAGGGAAGTAGGCGGTGAGGACGAGACCGACGGCGTGACCGGGCTAGAGGAGTTGCCGGATCCGACCGAGAAGGCCGTGGAGGCGGCGGCGAGAGGCGCGGAGGAGGAAGGGGACAGCGCCGCAGAGGGAGAAGGCGGCGGCAGAGATGCGTCGAGAGGAGTGGAGGAGCTTCTGGATGTGGGCGTCGGTGGGAGCGGACCGGAGCGTCGCGCTTTAGGGCGTCGGTGGGAGCCGGAAGGGGCCGTCGCGATTTTGGGCTGCCTGCACGCCGGATTCGGGATCCAATTTCGGGGCAGGCCGTTTAGATGCCAACTCCCGATTCGGGCCGGAATCACTGTGGGAACCCCGAATTTGGGCCCATTTTCGGGCATCTAAACAGGGCCCTGTTCGGCGTGTGTGGTTCGACTCGGTAGATCGATGAATCTGGCCCACAATGACAAACCCTATAGCCGCGTATACAGGCAGCCACAAAGGACAAATGCAATAATTTTTGGAGAAACCCTAAACACTTATTAGGGTGGTTACTAGTGTTGCGTAATTGTGCTACAACAGGCCTAATGAATGTTGATAGTTGGGGGCATCCTGCAGCGACGTGGCCTGAATTGTAGCCATCTTGAGGGAGAGGATCCTGTGAATCATCCTCTAGCCTGCAAGTGGTTTTCCCATTTATGTCTTTTAGTTCCTAAATAACTAATTACACAGATTGCGAGTTCTTTACGAGACGAATCTTTTAAGCCTAATTAGTCCATGATTTGACAATAAAGTGCTACAGTAACACATGCGCTCATAATGGATTAACTAGGCTTAATAAATTTGTCTCGTGGTATACTGACGGATTCTGTAATTTGTTTTTTTTATTATTATCCAAACACCCCATGCAATACTCTCATGTGACACCCGACGTGATATCCTAAAACTTTACACCTGGAACTAAACAAAGCCTTAATAGACTTTGATAGGTGATGCCGTGATGCTATGTGCAGGCCCAACCAGCCAAGTACCAACATGTCATATATAATATACTAACAAATAAGAATGATGTGTTTATGAGCACGAAAGGTTTGCAGGCTCGTGCCTGTCGGTTGCTTAATGCTCAATTGTTCATCCATTGTTGTCAAGAAGATGAATTATTCGATGTCGAGGATGTCATGGGGTTGCTGTGTGGTTCTTTTAACTTCTATTCCAGTCATGTGTACAAGGTGTACTCATGTGTGTACAGGGTGTGATTGTATTCCATTTTGGACCCAACCTTTGCTTCGGAATTCAGGCATGCATTGGTGGAGTTCAGATATGCATTGGTGTATATCCTGCCGGTTATACAAACACTATTCTTTATAAGGTCCTGATTTAGTCGATGAATAAATTGCTCTTAGGTTCCATTGACAATGGCATTCTATTGGTCAGGCAGTTGGAACCTGTCTGCACTCTGTTAATCTCTATAAAGCTGTTAAAATCTTCGTGAAGAAATTGAATTTCTTTGCCGCTAGCATCAGGATACCATGGTGATATTTTTGTGTACACAAACTGGAATAGTTATAAACATATAATTTACATGGGAATGTTATTGATAGTCTATTGATTTCATCTGCAGTCTGTCTATGTGAAGTGCATTTTCACCCAGGGAACCCAGATGAGTCGATATCGACTTATACACTATAAGATTTGATGCCCCCCCCTCCCCACTTTGCAAGTGTGTTCTTCAGTTTAAAATTTTACAGCTCTTGGCATGTAATGCCGAGTAAGATGTGCTTGTTAAAGATATTTTTTTTCTTTTAGCAGTATGCAAAATTGCGCTTATTTCTGTTACATAGATTTCAGAATTTGCAGGGATAGCTTTTGGACACTAGAATTTTGTTGGGGCGAACAAGGGAATTTGCATGAATATTCCGGTGAACACTTTTTGCATCATCAATTCCTCATCAAGTCATCATGCTAATTGAAGCGTTAAGGGCCCTTTTAAATCAGTTTCAGATTTTAAGATTCTGATAATAAATTCTGTGTGGCATCCAAACAGGGTGATAATTGGGGGATAGCCAAAATCTCCTATCCAAAATTTCCAAAATCTGAGAATCCACTTCAGCCCAGATAGCACCAGATTTTACCTGGCGAAAGACTTCCTTACCCCTTATCTTTGATGACGTTTGAACCCACACAGTACTCTAGGAATCAGGATTATCAATAGTAATTTTAGAATCCAGATTTTAGATAACAAAAAATCCCTCCAGTTTGGCTCCTGGTTTCTAGATGGAGGTTATAGCTATTTGAAGGCCTATGTTCTCTATGATGCTATGATACATTTTTTTTTCTGACACCTTGTGATTTTGCGTCAATTGCTAGCAAATGTGGTAAGCTGTGCTTTAGAATATGCCTTGCAACATTAGGACTTGCGAAGTCGCTGTTCTCCTTGCAACTGTTCTTATGTTTTTCATGGCCTCAAATGCACCACGATTGTTTGCTCAAAATAAACACAGATTTGCAGAGCCAGGCTATCCCATGTTAGCCTTTGCTATAGACTGGACATTGGAGTACAAAACGGGGATTATAACCAGAAAAGCACCTGTACGAGCCTGGAAAAAGAAAAGAAGAGATGGCCACAGTGGGTTCAATACTGAGACTACAAAACAAAACTGGAGATCTACGGCAGTACGAGACAGAAAACAAAACACTAGACAGGGTGCCATTGGTGCGGCCGGGGTCTCCGTGGAGATCCGCATTTGGCATGGGGTTAAAACACCTTTAGCATGCATATACTCCCAGACCTTTGGAATCGAAGGGCAGCTGGTGGTTCATCATGCTTCATCCATGGCATGGGGTTAAAACACAGACCGGCTGGTTAGAACTTCAAAGGACATTGGAGAAGACGTTGGCGTACACAAGCAAATTTCTGGCGCCTGTTGTGAAGTTCCTATGTTTGGAGCATGCTTATTACATGTAATACTATTCAGAGTTCAGACATGTTGATATCTAACATAATGGCAACAGTGGGAGCTGGTGTTTCCCCCTGCTCTCATGTACAGTAGAAAACGGAGACGCCTCACCTCGTCAGTGTCAGGCATCTTACACAGCTGGTGATCCCTTCGACTACAAGGGTTATAATGTTAGAAGCTGTTTTCTGTATGAATATACTGTGTTCATTGCTCCCAATCACTGCCGACGCATCTTACACAGCTACCGTCATTGTATGAATCCTCTTTTTTTGGCTACTGCAGGATGTTCCCTGCGATTACATGGGTGAATTAATGTTTGATGCTGTTTTCCTTATGAATATACTGTGCTCATTGCTCCCAGTCGTTGTCGACGCAACACTTGCAGCTTCACTGCCATGTTGGTAATCCACGTGTCATGTTACGGTGGGTTCCTACCTGATTGTGAAAAAACCCTCCACTGTTGTGGTAGAATCATCGTCCACGTTGATGCTTCTTTGTCCGTACAGCACAGAGTCGTTGCTGCCACTTGGGGAAAACTGCATCTGCAATATATATACTCCCTCCGTCCCATTAAAAGTGTCGTTGGAAAAGCGTGTCCCCCTCACAAACACGTTTCCCGGGCGACACTTTCAATGGGACGGAGGGAGTAGGTCTTTGTCCGTACTGCACAACAGAGTCGTTGCGTCTTTGTCCGTGCAGCACAACAGAATCGTTGCGTACAGCACACCGTTTTATTGTGTGACGCTACGTACAGTACACGTACATACGTCAAATTTATTGTGTGGTGCTATGTACAGTACATGTACATACGTCAAATTTTATTGTGTGATGCTACGTACAGTACATGTACATTCGTCAAATTTTATTGTGTGATGCTACGTACAGAGTCGTTCCGTCATCGTATGAATCCTCTGTTTGGCTACTGCAAAGATGTTCCCATAAGAGGAAGTCTAATAATACAGTCTTAGCTAGCTGTGTAGATACTTACAACTCACATATCGGGCCACTCATATAGTACTTGGTTTACTTAGAGCATCTCCAAGAGTTTGACATATAGGTTTGACATCCTAAAATTTTTGGCAAAATGAGAAAAATACTTCTCCAATAGTTTGGTATCTGGGTTTGGCATCTTTGACAAGTTGGCAAATCTCGGTCGATTGCGCGCATATATGCGCGCGCGGCACATGCCGCGCATCGTAGTTTCCTCGTGCTTAACGGGGCTCTTCATTCGCTTAACGGGACTCTTCGTTCGCTTAGCGGGTCTTTTCGTTTCGTTAGCGGGTTTTTGGGTTTTTGAAACAAAATTTGCCAAACTGTTGGAGATGAGATCTTTCCCCCCATATTATTTTGGGAGTTGGCAAACAACGAGATTTGGGAAACAAAATTTGTCAAACTGTTGGAGATGCTCTTATAGCTCACATCTTTCTCTCATGAAGTTTCATGATTATGTGCTTTGGCTGGCGGCAAACTTATAGGCTTATAGCCCATGTCTCTTCTCTCCCTTCCTTTTTCTCCTCTCGCTCAGCGTATATCCTGCTAATAGCTCCTTATTATACTTGCTCTTAGAAGTTTGGGCACGGGAATTAAAGAGAAGAGAAAAAAATATAATGCATACAAAAAAAGGTGGAAGATATAGAGAGGTAGAGATAGAGATGTATTGAGAAAAGAGAAAGGTATATTGATAAAAGAGAAAAGTGCATTGAAAAGTGAGAGGCTCAAGTATTTTGAAATAAAATTTGAATGTTATAACGCCTTCTATAATGGAACGGAGGGAGCAGTTTGCGCCAAACATCTGTGTGGTCTCCTATACTAGCTAGTTGTCTAGTTCTAGCATCTAATAATGCATTATCACAGATGGACAGACAACGAGTACTATGCATTATCAAGATATTTTTCACGTGATGAATCTATATACGTGGAATGAAAAAGTGGAAACTGCAGTAGGGTACAAAATTACTCAGAAAACTACGTAAAGTTTACGCATATTATATCACCCACACAAGCATGGTTAGTTTGGACATGAACCGGCACCTTTGACCCCTCACACAAAAAGACATAGGGTACACGGTGCAGCTCAACTCGCATCATGCAAAAGCGTTTGCCACCTTGTAAAAAACGACAATGACACTCATCTGGAAATCACTCAACCCTCTGCTGCAACGTGCTCTATTTTGGAACCGGAGGAAGCCGACTCGCCACCTAAATTCAATGCGAGCCATTCGAGTCGAGCGAGAGCTACTCGAAAGTTGCCACCCTCGCATACCGTACGTGGACGATCGAACAGCAACCATGTAGCCGGCCGTTCGCTGCATCTGCATCTAATCCATCGTCAAGCCGTCGTCACTACTCTACTCCCGGACCCACCAGCAGTGTCCATGCATGCAGCTTAGCTTTTGCAGGGCCTCAACTCGGCCACGTAGTGCCAGTGCTACTTGAGTGGGTGAGTGGCCGATCAGCCGGCCGGCCACGCACGTCGATCCCGAGTGCATTTAAATACGCCGATGGAGCTCGGTCGACGAGACTCGAGAGCGAGACCCTGCTGCGCACCCTATACCGAGAGAGGCAGAAAAGAGAGATGGGGAGGAGGGCGTGCTGCGCGAAGGAAGGCGTGAAGAGAGGGGCGTGGACGGCCAAGGAGGACGAAATCTTGGCCGCCTACGTCAAGGCCCATGGCGAAGGCAAATGGAGGGAGGTGCCCCAGAAAGCCGGTAAAGCAAGCCCAGAATTTTCATTTCGTTGGAATCATATACGTACTATATACCAAGACAAGATCGATCGGCTGATGGAGGGAAAAAGTGCATGCAGGTTTGCGTCGGTGCGGCAAGAGCTGCCGGCTGCGGTGGCTGAACTACCTCCGGCCCAACATCAAGCGCGGCAACATCTCCTACGACGAGGAGGATCTCATGATCCGCCTCCACAAGCTCCTCGGCAACAGGTCGGCTGGCCGTGCGAGTGGTTTGATTCCCGTATTTCTCTCTCTGATGAGCTCAGAACTGAAGCTCCTGATGCATGGTTTCTCTATTCCTTTACGTGTTGGCACGCAGGTGGTCGCTGATCGCAGGCAGGCTGCCGGGC
Organism: Saccharum hybrid cultivar R570; assembly: GCA_038087645.1. Classification (NCBI taxonomy): domain Eukaryota; kingdom Viridiplantae; phylum Streptophyta; class Magnoliopsida; order Poales; family Poaceae; genus Saccharum; species Saccharum hybrid cultivar. The sequence goes on from JAQSUU010000259.1 coordinate 15,920,961, forward strand.
CGAACAGACAATGAAATCAAGAACTACTGGAACAGCACGCTGGGCCGGAGGGCCGGCACCGGCGCCGTCGGCAGCAGCAGGGTCGTCGTCATCGCGCCCGACACCGGCTCGCACGCCACCCCGGCGGCGTCGGGGAGCTGCGAGACCGGCCAGAAGCAGGGCGCCGCCGCTCCTCGCGCGGACCCCGACTCAGCCGGCTCCGCAGCAGCGACCGGGACGGCGGCGGCGGCGGTGGTGTGGGCGCCCAAGGCCGTGCGGTGCACGGGCGGACTCCTCTTCTTCCACCGCGACACGCCGGCGCCGCACGCGGGCGATGAGACGACGACGCCAGTAGCCGGTGGAGGGGGAGGAGAAGCAGGGTCGTCGCCGGACGACTGCAGCAGCTCGGCGGCGTCGGTATCGCCCCTCGTGGGATTGGGAAGCCAGCAGGACGAGCCGTGCTTCTCCGGCGGCGGCGGCGACTGGATGGACGACGTGAGGGCCCTGGCGTCGTTTCTGGAGTCTGACGAGGAGTGGCTCCGCTGTCAGACGACGGCCGAGCACGAGCAGCTTGCGTAGACAACAAGTACACGTACGGTGTAGAATATATATAGCCATGCGTATGTATACTTTTCTTTGCCTCCAATCCAAACAGAAATACGTATATGCGTATGAAGCACTACTACTACGTGCTGCCGCCTGCCGGTGTGTGTGCACGCGCGCGCGAGGCGCGACCGGGGCACGTGTGCCCCAGTTGTATACTCCCTTTTCATGGCCATGCTGTGGATTGCCGTTGGCCTGTTGTGGCTTCATGTTCGTAACCATGCATAAATCCTGCGCCGTACATATATGTCGATAGAGAATACGTACCTACTCTCTTTTTTAAAAAAAAATGAGTAAACTGCACTATATATATAATTACAAATAACAATATGCATCTGAGGTAGTGGATGCAAGATACATTTGTTGAGTACAACATTCAATGTCGTAGTGTTGTACGCGATATTAGAAATCTATAGATATTTATTATCACTAGATGTGAATAATATACGGTAGCGCTGAAGGCACTTGTAGTATACGTCAAAAACTACGAAAGTAGCCTTCTACTTGTGTTTACTAAATTCCCCTGCTCGGTTAGACAAATCCACATGCAGCGGGGAGGGAGTCCACATGTTGGAAGCAAATTCAGTACGGATCGTCCCTACCCAACGTCCGTCCACACATGTTCTCGATTGCACACACCTGCATATCTTCTGTAGTACGTCGTTGCGACTTCAGCTTATGGCACTTATTTGGACTACCAAGATAATAGTTGTGATCAAGTATAACCTTTTGCACTTTCCATATCCCTTCTCTGCTCATACTAAATTGAACACGAGCATCACAACCTGTCCTTGTAATATCCTTTTGTGATAACTCGTTTCTTCTATATCCTTGGTTACTGCAAATCATATATTTCTGAAATATAGTATTATCAGCTCGGCATTTTGTGTGGCTCTTTCTAATACTGAATCCAGCCTTCCCGGCATATGTGTTATACATCTCATAAGCTTTACCCTCTGAATCAAAAGTCATTTCAACTTGAGGAACAATTAAAGTTGGCCCCAATTTATCAACCACCTATTAGTTGTACAACTCGTATGTGCCATTGCTGTACAATTAGATGCAAATTAAAGTTATTTCAATAGAAATCCATAGTATGATTTTTCAAGTCTAACAATCAAACTAACATCTCATACCTGAGCTGCTTGTTGTGTCATTGATTCAGGTAACTTCGAAACTGGCAAAGTCGTGGGTAATGTGGATGTCGACGCGATGACATCATGGGTGTTCCCCTGCTTGAAAACACACATTGGCCTTGTTTAGATCCCAAATTTCATCCCCTAATTCCACTATGCAAAAATAAGATTTCCATCACATCAAAATGTCGGCACATGCATGGAGTATTAAATGTAGATGAAATTAAAAACTAATTGCGTAGTTTTGTTGTACTTTGCGAGACGAACATTTTGAGCCTAATTAATCAAAGTTTGGACAATTTTTACCAAATACAAACGAATTGCTACAGTGCACATTTAATGCGCACTGTGCAGATTCGGCCGCCCGAATTGGGGATCTAAACACGGCCATTACCCATGTGTTGTCATGTCATCGAGCGGGAAGGGAAAAACGACATGCGTACCTTCATTGCATCAGTTTCACTGGTGCGTGGAGAATTAGGGGGCGTTTAGTTCCCACCTAAAATTTTTTCATCCCATCACATCAAATGTTTGAACACATGCATAGAGTACTAAATGTAGACGAAAAAAACTAATTACACAGTTTTGTTGGAAATCAGGAGACGAATCTTTTAAGCCTAATTAGTCCATGATTAGCTCACCGGTGAAAAATTTTGGGTGTCACATCGGATGTTTCATGGGATGTCGGAAGGGGTGTTCGGATACTAATAAAAAACTAATTATATAACTCGTCTGGAAACCACGAGACGAATTTATTAAGCCTAATTAATTCGTCATTAGCACATGTTTACTGTAGCACCACAATGTCAAATCATGGACTAATTAGGCTTAAAAGATTCGTCTCGCAAATTTATCGCAATCTGTGTAATTAGTTTTTTTTTCGTCTACATTTAATACTCTATGCATGTATTCAAACATTCGATGTGACGGGACGAAATTTTTTTGGAGAGGAACTAAACGAGGCCTTAAAATCACCGACTCGGTCTTCAGTGATTGCAACAACAATACCACTGCTTTGGGCAAAGGTAGCCTTCATGGTGGCTGTTGATGTGGTCGATAGTGAAAATAGTTTTTCAGCATTTGATTGAGCTTGGAGGACGGAGGCCACTTTGGTACCTTGACTGTGAGATGTCATCGCACATTCAGCACCATGAACCTTGCTGAAGTGTGGCTGAAGAATCCGAAGCGCATCGCTCTTCTCCTTGACAGGCACCTCATGCGCCTTGCAGCAATCTTGCTGTTGCATCTCTGCCACCTTCGACTAGAGCGAGGCGGACGGCGAGGGAGACGTATGGGCACGAACACTCGGCTGCAGCCTCAAGACAACGTTCCTGTAGTCGAGATTCTTTCTGCCATGCGTGCGCACCTGTAGCTCGAATCCTTCTCTTGGAAGTCTTGACGTACATGCTGCCAGGATGCTTCGATTGGAAGTATCGCGAGCGTGCGCCAGGATCCTTGTCTTGCAAGCCTCGGTCATGAGCTTCTTGTCTTGCAAGCCTCGGTCATGAGCTGGTGAGCATGAGTTACGAGCTCGAGCCGAGTTGGTACCAATCGGCTTGAGCCTAATCTTGCGAGTCTCTCCTAAGTCCCAAGTGATACGTGTCGTGATTTGCAATTGGGTGCCCACGGGTGCCAGTGCGGCCTATCCGCACTGCATTTTTTTTCCGCACATGTTGTCCCTTTTTTTTTTTTTGAGCAAACACAAAGCCTTCATTAATCAGTGACAGGAGTACAATCGGCAGCAGCTAGCCCCATCAACCAATCAGGGACATAGCCACGTGATTCTCTAACACCCTAAGGCCCTAATACATAGTATTCTCTCAGTCCCAAACTAAGTCATTTTAGAAGATGGCATAGCTACCAATGCTGAAGGCAAATGACCTCAATGCCCCTAGAAATCCTAGCACATTGCTATCAATGGCCTCTGCCCCCGGATGCCTCTTGTCAGCGCGTGAGCGCCTGAATGCCTCTCGTTGGCACGCAGACCGTGCCCGGGTGAGCGCTCCTCCTAGGCGGCGTGCGGCCCCTCCCAGCACGATGACATCTCTATCCATGATCCGCGCCCTTCCTTGTCGGTGGAGCTGGCGAAGGAGGAGCGATGGAGGAGAAGAGGAGGGAGGATGCTGGATCTTGGCAGAGGACAAGAGGAGGGAGTAGAGATGGCAACGGGTACCCGAAACCCGAGTACCCGACGGGTATTACCCGATAAAGAGGCGGGTATGGGATGAATTTTCTACCCGTGGGTACGTTATTGGGCAAAATCCTATACCCATCGGGTATGGCGGGTACGGGTGCGGGTGTATACTACCCATACCCGTATACCCGCGGGTAAGATATACCCGCAAAAATAACTAGCCAACCTCAGTTATTTTAGCGCATATAAGTCATGAATTTGGCCCATTGAGACATCCACTATATTTCTAGTAGATTGTCTTTGTTGTAATGATGCTAATAATGTTTGTTAGCATGTTTGTAACTTGTTGGAAGCTTAGAATGATTTATTTTTGCATGTGACTATTTGATATTTTTAGGTAATTTTCGGGTATGCTATCGGGTACGGGTTACCCGTCGGGTGAGAATTACCCGGCGGGTACGGGTATGAAACTATTTTTTTACCCGCATGCGGGTACGGGTAACCCGACGGGTAAAATTTTGCGAGTACGGGTACGGGTGGGCACTACCCGTCGGGTACGTACCCGTTGCCATCTCTAGGAGGGAGGGAAACGGCTCCTCGTCGGTGCGCTCGCTGGCTGTGCTCACCCTTCCGACCCCGCGCCCAGACGCTTGGGGGAGCGCTCCTCCTTGCCGGCGCGTGTTCCGTTCTCTAGCTTGGGGCCACGCCTGTCCTCGCCACTGGAGAAAAAAGAGAAGGGGTGCCAACAGAGGATAAGGGAAGGAGCCACTAGTGGAGGAGAAGATGAGGGAAAGCGCTGGATCTCAGTGAAAAGACGAGAGAGGGTGCCAGACTCTCGCTGGCAGAAGAGAAGATGAGGGGACTGCTGCTGATGGTGGAGATGGATGCCAGCCATGGGGGTGGGGATGGGCACCGGTGGTGGGGGTGAAGATGAATGCCAGGAAGTAGGAGGGAGAAGATGGGGGGAGCTGGCAAAGTAGAACACAGGGGAGGTAGTAGTGGGATAGGCTATGGGACCCATTAGGCTACTCTTTCTGAGACGGACTTGAGTGCTAAAATGACTGAAAGGGAAACAAAATTCAATGCAATTTGGGCCTTGTTTAGTTCCTAAATTTTTCACCAAATTCCACTATGCAAAAAGAAGATTTCCCGTCACATCAAAATGCCGGCACATATATGGAGTACTAAATGTAGATGAAATCAAAAACTAATTGCACAGTTTTGTTGTACTTTCCGAGACGAACATTTCGAACCTAATTAATCAATGTTTGGACAATTATTATCAAATAAAAACAAAATTGCTACAGTAATTCGGGCACCGTTCAGGCCCGGATTCGGGCATCTAAACACGGCCTTGGACAAGAGAACCGTGAAAGGGAAACAAAATTCATGCCCACGTTGCTCAACTCATCTGTCCATCTCCGTCATGTTGAAAAAAAACTCATCTTTGTTCGTTGGATGGTGGATTCCAGCTGAAATCATGTAACGTGCTGCATCGTCTCCCCTTTGTTTGGGTGCGGGGATGCCACGGCAACTCCCAATGGACGCTTCGTCAGTTGATATGCAGCTTCCCGTCAGCAAACTACCTCTCCCGTCCCGTTCCATCGGAAAGCTCTTCTGTTCCATCGGAAAGCTGCGAAGCAATGCGCTTATGTGCAAGCACCTTAGCCGCGCAACATCTGGTCCGATCAGGCGATGTCCACGTCTCACAAGCGTCAACGTCAAAGTATCACAGTTAGTTTGGCGACTTGAAAGTTCAGATACCTTTCAAGAAATATCTTTCTTTATTTGGTCACAATCACAGTTAGAATCACAGGGATGATTCGTCTATAATAATTTACCAATAAGGAATGGGAACGAAGATTATAGGTCGTGTGTTAAGGCCCTGGTTTCTCGTTACTAAAATTTAGCTACTAAAATCAATGACTAAACTTTAGTCATTCATGTTTAGTTCCAGTGACTAAAAATAACTAAAGGCCATTAAAGCATTTCAATAAAGACCAAACTACCTGTTTCAAAAAAAAACAAAGACCAAAATACCCCTAATGAATGCATAAATTAGGGTGGGGGACCGGCAATAATGAGGGGCAACCCTGGTCCACTGGGCACTTTAGCCCACTTTAGCACCTCCTTGGGGTACTAATCTGACTAAACTACTTTAGTCCCTTTTTAGTCAGTTTGTTTGACAGTTTAGTAGCTAAAGTGACTAAAGTTTAGGAAGGGTGAACCAAACATGCCCTAACTTTATACCAAGCCAGAAACCATCTGATATTTATTCTTTATTTGCACTCTCATCAATTTCTATCTGGAATCTGCCACGTGGGCCTTTTGCGCCAGTGGACTGGGCCGAGCCATGGCCTGACCCTTTTCTTTTTTTGTTTTTTTCTAGCAAAACAGCAAACTTGCAAATGATGTGGAAAATTATAGAAATAGAAAAATGAAAAAATAGCAAAACTATTTTTTTAACTCCTCTTGACTAGGTCTACACTTTACAATAAAATATCTGGTGTAGTTATAGATCTATGTTTTCTTTCATAAGCTGATAGAGGATGTTTTCTTAGTCTTTTTGCAGTGAATTTTTTATGCTAATCTTCTATTGTTGTGTATAATCTATGGTAAAAATTTCATGTATAATGGACACATATTGACTGAGTTAAAGGTTAAAAGAAAAAAGCAGTCCAAATAAAATACAACGTAGGAGCACAAAGCACTTGAGGCCACACCACCACAGGTGACAAGTCTATCTCCTTGCAAATAGTGATGCAAGTGGGTTTAATACTTCTACAGGCGGCCCGCACGATGCTGCATCAGCCGCTTATAAAACTTGTGTATCTGCATGGCTCGGCCATACGCTTGGTTTTGCCACTAACACACTTCCTCCGTACCTTCTGAAGTGTGCACTTCCACCATGCCAGTACGTTATTGCTTTTAGCATAATGCGTGATGCAGGATATGGTGCAGCGTGGTCGGAATGCCAACACCGTGCCTAATTCACCGCTGACGAGCAATGTCCCAGATAGAGCCTCATCGTGGGCGCTGGCCCCAACGGGATGCTTCACATATAGCATGACCACTGAGCTTGTAGAGATTGGAGCCCCATTTGCCGAGTTTGGCTCTGCACCGCCGCTCCATGGCATCGCACTCTATGAAAACCACGCGGTCACCTCGCCACCATGGTCATCGAGCCATGGAATTCTTATCTTCCTATCAATGCTTGTTTCTGACGCAGATGCAATGAGACGCCTCTGCGCAAGACATCGTGCCCTGCATGGACGAGCTAGAGGAGATAGTAGCGGTGTTTGAGGAGGTCGACGAGGTGGAGGAGACGAACCACAACTGCCATGCGTGTTCACACGTTAAACAAAATTCAATATTTGAAACTGGACAACACTTTATATATTTTTCATCAGAAGAAAACGCATCAAATTGAAGACCAGTTACCATATTTGAAACTGGACAACACTTTTCTTTAGATATATTTTGAGAAACCATGGGCTGATCAGTAGCTTTTTTAACAACCGTGCCCGTTACATCCACTAAAACAGTGAAAATTATCAGAGCCTCCTCTTAATCCACGCCTAAAAATACTGCAACAACAATGCGGAATGACCAAACTCTTAGTTTTGCATGGTGATTAGTAGTTGAAACGGTTATATCTTGTGTTCTAATGGAGCTTGACGTATATAATTCTGGAAAAATAGTACGTTGAGATTTAAATGGGATTTTTCGAAAGCAAATACAATGACACACAATGCAACTAAAAGGGGATATTAGCAATAGGAATTTAAAGCGACGCTCCCAAGTATACCGAGATTGAATGATGTGACCCACAAATATCATCCAAAGGCGTAGGGGAGGATGAATTAAGTGGTGGAAATCAAGGAAATTATAGACTGCCAGCACAAAAGGCAAGCAACAACCATGATACAGGTACAAGTGCTGACATTACTAAAAGTAAAAACTGTGGTACCTCTTGGTGGCCCTTCTACATTAAGGATTCTGAAATGTTACACCATGATGTAGGGAACAAGTCAGGTGAAGCTGTGACGTGTTGCTACGGGACACCATCAAGCTCGAGATCAGGTATGTCTCGGAAATTTTTTTAAACAACGATTATATGCTTCAGGGATTTCATGACTTGTCGCGCCTAACGACATAGCGTTATTGTCTACAAAAAAAGATTACTCGATGATGGAGAGTTGTATCACTCACCAAGGTCAAGAATGAACATGGAAGGGAAGCAAATGATTCAGTACATGAGTGAGGGGGATAGGGCAAGCAACCGAACGGAGTGTTACAAGAACTATGATTCATCAGGAGAGATCTCATATGTGGATTTGCAGAGCACTCAGTTGGAGATTGTCGAAGGGTCGCACCACATAGAACATGCAGAAGGTGAGTTCATAATTTAAACATAGCTTCTGAATTTAGTTTGTGATGATGTGTGCTCAATCAATTTATGAAAACGGTGAGTACTAATTCTTTGCATGCTACTATAACAGATGAAAATGGAATGTGTGCATTCTGCCCAACCCCAATTTCAGTCAGGAAAGATAAGCAGACTGAAATTGTTGAGTTAGGCAGGAAAAATATTATGTTTATCAATGATATGGAGGTAGATATCACAGATATCGAAGATGTGACAAGATTTGGCATATCTCCATTCGTGATAAACATGACACACAGAGATTCGGCTTTGCACAAGATATTCGAACTCCAAAAAGCTATGAAGGGAATTGGCGATGAAGAAACGGATATGTAAGTGGCTGGAATGCAGATTGTATATAATGATGAGTATTTATATGCATAAATAATAACATATTTCAATTCTGTAGGCTATGGTACATGCATGATGAGCCGTCACCTCTTCAGATAAGTGGAAAGATTATTCAGAGGATATGGTAACTACGAATAATGAATTCACGGTAGACATAGTGGATGGATTGCTAAGAATGTACAAGGAGATGGATGATGAAATGTACGAGAAGTGGAGCGAGAAAAGGTGGAGGCATTACCTGCCAACAGACTTTGCGGTAATAAGTTTGACAATAAATTTAACAACAATTTTAAGGTGAATGCTTTATAGTACAGAAATGATATGATTGTACACAAACAACAGGTAGCAGCATTGAATCCAGATATTGGCATCGAGTCAGCAAGCGTGGACAACCTGTTTTTGGGTAATCACATCACCTATGATGTCGGAGACTGCAGGCTGGTAAGGAGGACTAATAAACCAATGTTTGCGTAAACGAGATCATAATAATGCTGATAATAAATTTAAATTCTACTAGGTTATTGCAACGCTGATGGTAGATTGGACTTGGTGCTCATATGCATGGGATTTTAAGAGTCGAAAAATAATTGTTTTAGATCCATTTAGCATGACAGAGGGGAATGCTTTCTTGGAGAAAAAACACCATGGAACAGTATCAAAGATGCACGAAGCAATGAAGTACTGCAAGGAACATTTCTTCCCATTCCCAGAAGAAAGTATGGATGATTGGGATATTGAAAATATTGAAGTAAAAGGGGCCAACTGTGACAGGTGACCTGGCTATGCAAAAATAGCAACTGTTTATAAGTATGTGGAATTAACCAAAGCTAATATGATTCGATTTTCAAAATGCGGCGATGACTCCGGTTTATACACAATGTTTTATGCAAGGTACTTTGATGGCGAAGTACTGACAAGGATATTAACTAAGGTAAGCTGATACTGATATAATCGCACATCCTAATTATGGATGATTCGGTTAAAAAAACATACTGAGTAATATTGAAATAATATGACAGGAATCAAGCAAAGGGCAGAGGAGTAACATGATATGCCAGCTACTAGGGTGCAAGGAGAAGAAAGGGCAGCCACCAGAATGCATCCGAGAGGCTCTGAGTGGCAGAAGAATGGAGAAGAATATTAAGATGCTAATGGGTGTTTGACTATGGTGTTGTGACGCCTAAAATCTTGTACTGAGACTACTGGTACTATTTTGCGCTCAGCACAGTTGACGTCGGACTGAGTATATGTAGTATGACTGCTAATATCTTGTAATGAGACCTAAATGATTCCTATGGATACTACCAGATCGAGCTATTTTGTAATGAGCACAGTTGACGATTAATGACGTATGTGTCACTGGTAGATTGGTGATTACAGTGTCAATAAGAAAATTCCAAAACTAGGGAGTGCAAAAAGGATTAAAAAGATAACAATACAAACAACGGGAACATACTGGAGGGGAAAGCATATATTAGTTTACCATCAACTGCTAATGAATAAACTTAGCCCACATAGCTCATGGATACTAACCATGTCAGGAGATGCCTACATTTAACAAACATCGATAAAAGAAATGAACTAGAACTAAACAGAGCTAAAGGTGCATCAATAGAAGACACGATAGATAAAGTGCCTAACCAGAAAAGGCGACTTTTACAAGCCATGATACAAATGCAAAAAGAAAAAAAAACACCTTCCAAGAAAAAAGTGATGATGGAATGGAGGCCTGAGCAACGCTGCGAGACTGTTCAGTATATTTTTAGATAAGTGGCTGCAGCATCTCCAATTGTTTCTCCAAACGTGAAATCTGTGCCTGCTTCTCGGAAATTAATAAACGGCTAGATTCAAGCTCTGACTGAAGGGAATCAATGGAGGCATCACGACAGTAGCTTATCAAAGCATTCACATAGCTGTCCAGCAGATCCTGCCAAATCCATATTTTGCACGCCTGAAAAATTAAAAAAGAAGTTATCAGGTACTGTGAAAAACAAAAAAATTGAACAGCGACAAAGGAGATAGTATTCTTAATGCCAAATTGTTAGTTTTACGGAAATAGGTTACGCGCAGACATGAAGAGGAAAAAAGGGGAAACAAATCAAGCAGAACAGACCGGACACGTGCGAAAGATGCGGCCATTGTTCTTCGCAGTCCCTGCCGTGCGCCTAATTGCCGGTCTACCGCATCCGCAGAGGAGGTCAGGTGGGGAGTTTTGAATCACAGATCTCCAGCTAGAGCTAGCAAGCTGAGATGAATGTTCAGAACGAGACGCGCTAGCATCGATGGGAGCTGCGGAAAAAAGGATAGAAAACATAGTGAAAGAACAGCTAGAAATAATCGATGACAAATCACCAAATAAAGCTCACCGTCAGGAAGTACGAGATCGAGCTGCGCGTCTTGACTATAAGAAGCGGCCATGTTCTTCATACAGTGTTCTAAGGTTCGGATAGAATGGCGCAAGGGAAAAGATAAGCAGTGGAAAGATGAGTCGATGGATAGGTGAGTGAATATTAAAAACAAAAGGACAGCTGAGAGGAAACGAGATAGAGCCAACAGAAGATAGCGCGAGAAACTAAACGAGAAACTCGTCTGGCAAGGCAGCAAGGACGGGGGCCAGACATGAGACAGGTGGCGCGCTGTGCAAGGATCGTGGAAATCAACCAACTGCAGAAGATAAGCTGCGTGACCACACACAGTTTCGGTTTGTAATTTTCGGCCACGCCTCGGCTCAGCGCGTCCGCACGAACGAGGTAAGGCCAATCTGCTGCTTCTTTGTGTTGTTGTTGCTCGGTTTGTTCGGTAGAACCGAAAACCGAACTGAAAAAGATGAACACTGAATTCGTCGGTTTCTAGTGTCGTAAGGAACCGATCGATTGTTCATCTCCAGAAACCGAAGTTTAGAGGAACTGAGCAAACCGAACCGAATTCTCGGTTTAAACCGAAGAATGTCCAGGCTGCTGAGCCCTGCCAAAATAGGCTTGAAATCCATCTCTTCCGCCGTACGAGGAAACTTGCAAAAGTTTCAAACTCATCTTTCTACGATGTCTTCCCTGCAAATTTCCTCGCCCTGCCGCGGCCTTTGTTGTTTGTTCTCCCTCTCCGACGGCGGCAGAGCTCAACAAGAAAGGTTTCGCTTCTTCTTTACCTCTCCGCCCCGGCGCCCCCACTCCTCTTGTCCTCTCTTGACCCTCCAGTCCGATGTTTGCGAAATCGCAGTCGCCGTCTACCCCCGACCGGCCGTCGGCGTGACGGTGTGAGGCAGTCCAAAGTTCAAGGTACGAGCTTTCTTGTCCTGTTTTCCTGCCACTGCTGCCTGCCTCCTTGTAAGATTTATCTGCCATGGATTATTCCACATCTATTTTCTCTCGAGATACACGTTTTTTACCTGTTCGGCGTGTGTGGTTCGACTCGGTAGATCGATGAATCTGGCCCACAATGACAAACCCTATAGCCGCGTATACAGGCAGCCACAAAGGACAAATGCAATAATTTTTGGAGAAACCCTAAACACTTATTAGGGCGGTTACTAGTGTTGCGTAATTGTGCTACAACAGGCCTAATGAATGTTGATAGTTGGGGGCATCCTGCAGCGACGTGGCCTGAATTGTAGCCATCTTGAGGGAGAGGATCCTGTGAATCGTATCCTCTGGCCTGCAAGTGGTTTTCCCATTTATGCCTTTTAGTTCCTACGCCAAAACTTTACACCATATCACATCGGATGTTTGACACATGTATGGAGTATTAAATATAGACTAAAAAATAACTAATTACACAAATTGCGAGTTCTCTACTAGACGAATTTTTTTAAGCCTAATTAATCCATGAATTGACAATAAAGTGCTACAGTAACACATGCGCTCATAATGGATTAACTAGGCTTAATAAATTTGTCTCGCGGTATACTGACGGATCCTGTAATTTGTTTTTTTTATTATTATCCAAACACCCCATGCAATACTCTTATGTGACACCCGACGTGATATCCTAAAACCTTACACCTGGAACTAAACAAAGCCTTAATAGACTTTGATAGGTGATGCCGTGATGCTATGTGCAGGCCCAACCAGCCAAGTACCAACATGTCATATATAATATACTAACAAATAAGAATGATGTGTTTATGAGCACGAAAGGTTTGCAGGCTCGTGCCTGTCGGTTGCTTAATGCTCAATTGTTCATCCATTGTTGTCAAGAAGATGAATTATTCGATGTCGAGGGTGTCATGGGGTTGCTGTGTGGTTCTTTTAACTTCTATTCCAGTCATGTGTACAAGGTGTACTCATGTGTGTACAGGGTGTGATTGTATTCCATTTTGGACCCAACCTTTGCTTCGGAATTCAGGCATGCATTGGTGGAGTTCAGATATGCATTGGTGTATATCCTGCCGGTTATACAAACACTATTCTTTATAAGGTCCTGATTTAGTCGATGAATAAATTGCTCTTAGGTTCCATTGACAATGGCATTCTATTGGTCAGGCAGTTGGAACCTGTCTGCACTCTGTTAATCTCTATAAAGCTGTTAAAATCTTCGTGAAGAAATTGAATTTCTTTGCCGCTAGCATCAGGATACCATGGTGATATTTTTGTGTACACAAACTGGAATAGTTATAAACATATAATTTGCATGGGAATGTTATTGATAGTCTATTGATTTCATCTGCAGTTTGTCTATGTGAAGTGCATTTTCACCCAGGGAACCCAGATGAGTCGATATCGACTTATACACTGTAAGATTTGATGCCCCCCCTCCCCACTTTGCAAGTGTGTTCTTCAGTTTAAAATTTTACAGCTCTTGGCATGTAATGCCGAGTAAGATGTGCTTGTTAAAGATATGTTTTTTTTCTTTTAGCAGTATGCAAAATTGCGCTTATTTCTGTTACATAGATTTCAGAATTTGCAGGGATAGCTTTTGGACACTAGAATTTTGTTGGGGCGAACAAGGGAATTTGCATGAATATTCCAGTGAACACTTTTTGCATCATCAATTCCTCATCAAGTCATCATGCTAATTGAAGCGTTAAGGGCCCTTTTAAATCAGTTTCAGATTTTAAGATTCTGATAATAAATTCTGTGTGGCATCCAAACAGGGTGATAATTGGGGGATAGCCAAAATCTCCTATCCAAAATTTCCAAAATCTGAGAATCCACTTCAGCCCAGATAGCACCAGATTTTACCTGGCGAAAGACTTCCTTACCCCTTATCTTTGATGACGTTTGAACCCACACAGTACTCTAGGAATCAGGATTATCAATAGTAATTTTAGAATCCAGATTTTAGATAACAAAAAATCCCTCCAGTTTGGCTCCTGGTTTCAAGATGGAGGTTATAGCTATTTGAAGGCCTATGTTCTCTATGATGCTATGATACATTTTTTTCTGACACCTTGTGATTTTGCGTCAATTGCTAGCAAATGTTTTTTTTCGAGAACGTGCTATAGCACGTATTTCATTAAGCAGAATAAAGGAGTTTTGTTACAAACAGGGTGAACTTACGGTAATCCGAATATTACCGAAAATGTTAACCCACACCCTTACGACACTCGCACGAGGTTGTAATTACATGAAACTATAACGACAAAGGTGCTAGTGCCGATGGACTAGTTGTCCTCGTCGTCCAACCCGATCATGTTCAGCTCCATGGCCACTGGGTCAAACTCCCCACCAAGAAGAAGCTGTAGCGCGTTATGGGTGGAGTCTGAAAGCGGCTCCAGAAAGGCCGCCTTGTATTTGCGCACCGTGTCGGAGCTAACATTGGGGGACGGAGCCTCCAATCCTAGCTTGTTCATGAGAACACGCTGAGCCTGTTTGGTGGTGTCTGCCTCGCGCGGTTGAGCGGCAATGCGCACACTGCGCCGCAACGACGTAACGGGAGCCGGCGTTCGAGGTCTGCGCAACCTCGGCGGCCCATGGATGAGGGGCATATGCAAAGGAAGACAGAGCCGCTCCTCCAAACTCTCCTCAATCGACGACGCGGCCGCAGCGACAGCCGACATTGCTGGAGGGGATCTCCCCGCCAATACCATCGGCGAGGATGTTTCGCCCGAGCCGCATACGTCCGGGCCTGAAAGGCATAGATCCACTGCCAAGGCCGCCTCCGACACGGTAAGAGCCGCCTCGGCAGCCTCGACGTCAACCCGACCCGTGTCGTTGACGTGTGACGAGGGGGCCTCAGCCTCCACCCCTAACGCCACATCATCCGCAAAGTTGAGGTGAACCATCGGTGGTGGCGAACGGGCGTCCACCAGCCTAGCCTGAGCCCCTAGAGGGGCCGCAGGCGGAGTAGACGGGCGCCCAAGCGCCGAAGCACCCACCGATCGACTGGCGACAAGCGAGGCAGTGAGCTCAAGCGAGGCATCGAGTTCATCGAGCATCGGGTCAACCCAAGCGGGAGGCCCAGTGCCCTCGCACGGCGCCACAGCGAGCAGATCGGGCTCATGGGGGCAGGAAGCGACAGTAGAAGAGGCCAAACCGAAGGCAGCAGTAGGAGAATATGGCAGCCTCTCCTGGTCGGCTGGCGCGCCCAAGCCGGAGTCCTTTGGTCTAGCCCTGTGCCGCCGACGTCATCGCCGTCTCCTACCACCCCCCACAGCCCCCGCTGCGGTAGCCCCAACACCGCCACGCGGCGCGTGCTGGGAGGCCATGGGGGTGTCGCAGGCAGAGTGTCGTGGCAGGCTGGCGCCCGCCGCTGAGTCGAAGCAGTCCAACGCCTACAGTCCTTGGCGTGGTGCCCAAATCCGTGACACCGTAGACAACGACATGGCAGCCGGCAAGTCGCTACTCGATGCGAGTAGGAGAGGCATTTGAAGCATCTGCCAAGGAGCTCAGCTGGGATCCTCTTGACCTGTGAAAGCTGCTTCTGCTTGGGGCGAGGCACAGTCAAGGTAGCAACAGACCCTACCCGTCACGCATGGCAACACATCGCGCCATCCATCCGCGTCTGGAGCAGAGAAGCGGCGCCGTTGGCTTGATGGAACTCGAGGACCGAGTCTTTGCTGGACCAGCACGCGGTCGGCACCAACGCTCATGACCCGGCCAGCATGCTCGAGGTGGGTTGGCAAGCTCCTCCGACGACGACGGCGCCGCCTTTGAACGCCACCGTGCCGTGCGTCGCCCGCCCCGACGACCATGCCACCATCACAGCACGCGGACGGAGGGCCAAGGCGAAGATGCGTGGGCACACGCGCGGCCGACCCCGTCGGTGCCCCGCGGCTGCCGGACGCACCGGACGAACGCCGATGGCGCCGCCTCGTCAGGCGAGCACCTTCCACGGCAGTTGCGCCATACGCCACCGCCGGAGTGGGGCGGTTTCTCATAGACCGTGGCGATGTCCTCGGATGCAGCGGCCTATGAAGAACCGCGTCGAGGTAGGGGGTCGGAAAGACGATCGGCGGCCCCTCAGCATCAGAGTCGTCGACGTCCGCGTCGGCCCAGGGACAAGCCTTGGAGCGCCCCACCGAACTGCCTCCAGGATGGAAGGGGGCAGCGTGGGGGGAGAGGGAGGACGACAGCCCCGGAGATGGGCCGCAGGTGGCCGCGGCCAAGGCGTCCGACAACGGCGGCGCTGGCGACGGGAAGAGAGTCGGCGCAGTCAACGTTGGAGCCGCAACGTCGTCATCCTCATCAGCCTCGTCCTCGCCCTCCAAGAGATCCTCGACGAGCACCAACGACTCGTCCACCATCAGCTGACCCGGCCCGACCGCCGTGGGGGTGGTGCGGGCGGTCGCGCTGGGGGAAGGGGCTCCGCAGCCCACAGCGGAGAAGGGGAGGGAGGCGGAGGAGGGGGCCGACGGCACCGGGCTAGCGGCGGCGGCGCGAAGTGTGCAGCGGCCGGGGCTCCCCCAACCTCCCCGTCGAAGTAGCGGAGGCTACCGGCGCCTGGGTAGTCGCCGGCACACAAGGGCTGGGCCTGGCGGCGCCGGCGTGGCCGCTTGCCACGCGCGGGCCGGGCTCGGGCGAACGCACCAGCGAGCGGGCAGCGACGGCGTCGACCACGCCAACACCTTGGAGAGCGCCCGCAAAAGACCCATCCCCGGGTAGCATTGCTAGCAAATGTGGTAAGCTGTGCTTTAGAATATGCCTTGCAACATTAGGACTTGCGAAGTCGCTGTTCTCCTTGCAACTGTTCTTATGTTTTTCATGGCCTCAAATGCACCACGATTGTTTGCTCAAAATAAACACAGATTTGCAGAGCCAGGCTATCCCATGTTAGCCTTTGCTATAGACTGGACATTGGAGTACAAAACGGGGATTATAACCAGCAAAGCACCTGTACGAGCCTGGAAAAAGAAAAGAAGAGATGGCCACAGTGGGTTCAATACTGAGACTACAAAACAAAACTGGAGATCTACGGCAGTACGAGACAGAAAACAAAACACTAGACAGGGTGCCATTGGTGCGGCCGGGGTCTCCGTGGAGATCCGCATTTGGCATGGGGTTAAAACACCTTTAGCATGCATATACTCCGAGACCTTTGGAATCGAAGGGCAGCTGGTGGTTCATCACGCTTCATCCATGGCATGGGGTTAAAACACAGACCGGCTGGTTAGAACTTCAAAGGACATTGGAGAAGACGTTGGCGTACACAAGCAAATTTCTGGCGCCTGTTGTGAAGTTCCTATGTTTGGAGCATGCTTATTACATGTAATACTATTCAGAGTTCAGACATGTTGATATCTAACATAATGGCAACAGTGGGAGCTGGTGTTTCCCCCTGCTCTCATGTACAGTAGAAAACGGAGACGCCTCACCTCGTCAGTGTCAGGCATCTTACACAGCTGGTGATCCCTTCGATTACAAGGGTTATAATGTTAGAAGCTGTTTTCTGTATGAATATACTGTGTTCATTGCTCCCAATCACTGCCGACGCATCTTACACAGCTACCGTCATTGTATGAATCCTCTTTTTTGGCTACTGCAGGATGTTCCCTGCGATTACATGGGTGAATTAATGTTTGATGCTGTTTTCCTTATGAATATACTGTGCTCATTGCTCCCAGTCGTTGTCGACGCAACACTTGCAGCTTCACTGCCACGTTGGTAATCCACGTGTCATGTTACGGTGGGTTCCTACCTGATTGTGAAAAAACCCTCCACTGTTGTGGTAGAATCATCGTCCACGTTGATGCTTCTTTGTCCGTACAGCACAGAGTCGTTGCTGCCACTTGGGGAAAACTGCATCTGCAATATATATAGGTCTTTGTCCGTACTGCACAACAGAGTCGTTGCGTCTTTGTCCGTGCAGCACAGCAGAATCGTTGCGTACAGCACACCGTTTTATTGTGTGACGCTACGTACAGTACACGTACATACGTCAAATTTTATTGTGTGGTGCTATGTACAGTACATGTACATACGTCAAATTTTATTGTGTGATGCTACGTACAGTACATGTACATTCGTCAAATTTTATTGTGTGATGCTACGTACAGAGTCGTTCCGTCATCGTATGAATCCTCTGTTTGGCTAATGCAAAGATGTTCCCATAAGAGGAAGTCTAATAATACAGTCTTAGCTAGCTGTGTAGATACTTACAACTCACTTATCGGGCCAAGAGTTTGACATATAGGTTTGACATTCTAAAATTTTTAGCAAAATGAGAAAAATACTTCTCCAATAGTTTGATATCTGGGTTTGGCATCTTTAGCAAGTTGGCAAATCTCGGTCGATTGCGCGCATATATGCGCGCACGGCACATGCCGCGCATCGTAGTTTCCTCGTGCTTAACGGGGCTCTTCATTCGCTTAACGGGACTCTTCGTTCGCTTAGCGGGTCTTTTCGTTTCGTTAGCGGGTTTTTGGGTTTTTGGAAACAAAATTTGCCAAACTGTTGGAGATGAGATCTTGCCCCCCCATATTATTTTGGGAGTTGGCAAACAACGAGATTTGGGAAACAAAATTTGCCAAACTGTTGGAGATGCTCTTATAGCTCACATCTTTCTCTCATGAAGTTTCATGGTTATGTGCTTTTTGGCTGGCGGCAAACTTATAGGCTTATAGCCCATGTCTCTTCTCTCCCTTCCTTTTTCTCCTCTCACTCAGCATATATCCTGCTAATAGCTCCTTATTATACTTGCTCTTAGAAGTTTGGGCACGGGAATTAAAGAGAAGAGAAAAAAATATAATGCATACAAAAAAAAGAAGGTGGAAGATATAGAGAGGTAGAGATAGAGATGTATTGAGAAAAGAGAAAGGTATATTGATAAAAGAGAAAAGTGCATTGAAAAGTGAGAGGCTCAAGTATTTTGAAATAAAATTTGAATGTTATAACGCCTTCTATAATGGAACGGAGGGAGCAGTTTGCGCCAAACATCTGTGTGGTCTCCTATACTAGCTAGTTGTCTAGTTCTAGCATCTAATAATGCATTATCACAGATGGACAGACAACGAGTACTATGCATTATCAAGATATTTTTCACGTGATGAATCTATATACGTGGAATGAAAAAGTGGAAACTGCAGTAGGGTACAAAATTACTCAGAAAACTACGTAAAGTTTACGCATATTATATCACCCACACAAGCATGGTTAGTTTGGACATGAACCGGCACCTTTGACCCCTCACACAAAAAGACATAGGGTACACGGTGCAGCTCAACTCGCATCATGCAAAAGCGTTTGCCACCTTGTAAAAAACGACAATGACACTCATCTGGAAATCACTCAACCCTCTGCTGCAACGTGCTCTATTTTGGAACCGGAGGAAGCCGACTCGCCACCTAAATTCAATGCGAGCCATTCGAATCGAGCGAGAGCTACTCGAAAGTTGCCACCCTCGTTTCTCTCAAAAAAAAAAAAGTTGCCACCCTCGCATACCGTACGTGGACGATCGAACAGCAACCATGTAGCCGGCCGTTCGCTGCATCTGCATCTAATCCATCGTCAAGCCGTCGTCACTACTCTACTCCCGGACCCACCAGCAGTGTCCGTGCATGCAGCTTAGCTTTTGCAGGGCCTCAACTCGGCCACGTAGTGCCAGTGCTACTTGAGTGGGTGAGTGGCCGATCAGCCGGCCGGCCACGCACGTCGATCCCGAGTGCATTTAAATACGCCGATGGAGCTCGGTCGACGAGACTCGAGAGCGAGACCCTGCTGCGCACCCTATACCGAGAGAGGCAGAAAAGAGAGATGGGGAGGAGGGCGTGCTGCGCGAAGGAAGGCGTGAAGAGAGGGGCGTGGACGGCCAAGGAGGACGACATCTTGGCCGCCTACGTCAAGGCCCATGGCCAAGGCAAATGGAGGGAGGTGCCCCAGAAAGCCGGTAAAGCAAGCCCAGAATTTTCATTTTGTTGGAATCATATACGTACTATATACCAAGACAAGATCGATCGGCTGATGGAGGGAAAAAGTGCATGCAGGTTTGCGTCGGTGCGGCAAGAGCTGCCGGCTGCGGTGGCTGAACTACCTCCGGCCCAACATCAAGCGCGGCAACATCTCCTACGACGAGGAGGATCTCATCATCCGCCTCCACAAGCTCCTCGGCAACAGGTCGGCTGGCCGTGCGAGTGGTTTGATTCCCGTATTTCTCTCTCTGATGAGCTCAGAACTGAAGCTCCTGATGCATGGTTTCTCTATTCCTTTACGTGTTGGCACGCAGGTGGTCGCTGATCGCAGGCAGGCTGCCGGGCCGAACAGACAATGAAATCAAGAACTACTGGAACAGCACGCTGGGCCGGAGGGCCGGCACCGGCGCCGTCGGCAGCAGCAGGGTCGTCGTCATCGCGCCCGACACCGGCTCGCACGCCACCCCGGCGGCGTCGGGGAGCTGCGAGACCGGCCAGAAGCAGGGCGCCGCCGCTCCTCGCGCGGACCCCGACTCAGCCGGCTCCGCAGCAGCGACCGGGACGGCGGCGGCGGCGGTGGTGTGGGCGCCCAAGGCCGTGCGGTGCACGGGCGGACTCCTCTTCTTCCACCGCGACACGCCGGCGCCGCACGCGGGCGATGAGACGACGACGCCAGTGGCCGGTGGAGGGGGAGGAGAAGCAGGGTCGTCGCCGGACGACTGCAGCAGCTCGGCGGCGTCGGTATCGCCCCTCGTGGGATTGGGAAGCCAGCAGGACGAGCCGTGCTTCTCCGGCGGCGGCGGCGACTGGATGGACGACGTGAGGGCCCTGGCGTCGTTTCTGGAGTCCGACGAGGAGTGGCTCCGCTGTCAGACGACGGCCGAGCACGAGCGGCTTGCGTAGACAACAAGTACACGTACGGTGTAGAATATATATAGCCATGCGTATGTATACTTTTCTTTGCCTCCAATCGATCCAAACAGAAATACGTATATGCGTATGAAGTACTACTACTACGTGCTGCCGCCTGCCGGTGTGTGCACGCGCGCGCGAGGCGCGACCGGGGCACGTGTGCCCCAGTTGTATACTCCCTTTTCATGGCCATGCTGTGGATTGCCGTTGGCCTGTTGTGGCTTCATGTTCGTAACCATGCATAAATCCTGCGCCGTACATATATGTCGATAGAGAATACGTACCTACTCTCTTTTTTAAAAAAAATGAGTAAACTGCACTATATATATAATTACAAATAACAATATTCATCTGAGGTAGTGGATGCAAGATACATTTGTTGAGTACAACATTCAATGTCGTAGTGTTGTACGCGATATTAGAAATCTATAGATATTTATTATCACTAGATGTGCATAATATACGGTAGCGCTGAAGGCACTTGTAGTATACGTCAAAAACTACGAAAGTAGCCTTCTACTTGTGTTTACTAAATTCCCCTGCTCGGTTAGACAAATCCACGTGCAGCGGGGAGGGAGATATTGAGTCCACATGTTGGAAGCAAATTCAGTACGGATCGTCCCTACCCAACGTCCGTCCACACATGTTCTTGATTGCACACACGTGTACCCTGCAACCATATCTTCTGTAGTACGTCGTTGCGACTTCAGCTTATGGCACTTATTTGGACTACCAAGATAATAGTTGTGATCAAGTATAACATTTTGCACTTTCCATATCCCTTCTCTGCTCATACTAAATTGAACACGAGCATCACAACCTGTCCTTGTAATATCCTTTTGTGATAACTCGTTTCTTCTTTATCCATGGTTACTGCAAACCATATATTTCTGAAATATAGTATTATCAGCTCGGCATTTTGTGTGGCTCTTTCTAATACTGAATCCAGCCTTCCCGGCATATGTGTTATACATCTCATAAGCTTTATCCTCTGAATCAAAAGTCATTTCAACTTGAGGAACAATTAAAGTTGGCCCCAATTTATCAACCACCTATTAGTTGTACAACTCGTATGTGCCATTGCTGTACAATTAGATGCAAATTAAAGTTATTTCAATAGAAATCCATAGTATGATTTTTCAAGTCTAACAATCAAACTAACATCTTATACCTGAGCTGCTTGTTGTGTCATTGATTCAGGTAACTTCGAAACTGGCAAAGTCGTGGGTAATGTGGATGTCGACGCGATGACATCATGGGTGTTCCCCTGCTTGAAAACACACATTACCCATGTGTTGTCATGTCATCGACCGGGAAGGGAAAAACGACATGCGTACCTTCATTGCATCAGTTTCACTGGTGCGTGGAGAACTAGGGGGCGTTTAGTTCCCACCTAAAATTTTTTCATCCCATCACATCGAATGTTTGAACACATGCATAGAGTACTAAATGTAGACGAAAAAAAACTAATTACACAGTTTTGTTGGAAATCAGGAGACGAATCTTTTAAGCCTAATTAGTCCAGGATTAGCTCACCGGTGAAAAATTTTAGGTGTCACATCGGATGTTTCATGGGATGTCGGAAGGGGTGTTCGGATACTAATAAAAAAAACTAATTATATAACTCGCCTGGAAACCACGAGACGAATTTATTAAGCCTAATTAATTCGTCATTAGCACATGTTTACTGTAGCACCACAATGTCAAATCCTGGACTAATTAGGCTTAAAAGATTCGTCTCGCAAATTTATCGCAATCTGTGTAATTAGTTATTTTTTTCGTCTACATTTAATACTCTATGCATGTATTCAAATATTCGATGTGACGGGACGAAAATTTTTTGGAGAGGAACAAAACGAGGCCTTAAAATCACCGACTCGGTCTTCAGTGATTGCAACAACAATACCACTGCTTTGGGCAAAGGTAGCCTTCATGGTGGCTGTTGATGTGGTCGATAGTGAAAATAGTTTTTCAGCATTTGATTGAGCTCGGAGGACGGAGGCCACTTTGGTACCTTGACTGTGAGATGTCATCGCACATTCAGCACCATGAACCTTGCTGAAGTGTGGCTGAAGAATCCGAAGCGCATCGCTCTTCTCCTTGACAGGCACCTCATGCGCCTTGCAGCAATCTTGCTGTTGCATCTCTGCCACCTTCGACTAGAGCGAGGCGGACGGCGAGGGAGACGTATGGGCACGAACACTCGGCTGCAGCCTCAAGACAACGTTCCTGTAGTCGAGATTCTTTCTGCCATGCGTTCGCACCTGTAGCTCGAATCCTTCTCTTGGAAGTCTTGACGTACATGCTGCCAGGATGCTTCGATTGGAAGTATCGCGAGCGTGCGTCAGGATCCTTGTCTTGCAAGTCTCGGTCATGAGCTCCTTGTCTTGCAAGCCTCGGTCATGAGCTGGTGAGCATGAGTTACGAGCTCGAGCCGAGTTGGTACCAATCGGCTTGAGCCTAAGCTTGCGAGTCTCTCCTAAGTCCCAAGTGATACGTGTCGTGATTTGGCATTGGGTGCCCACGGGTGCCAGTGCGGCCTATCCGCACTGCATTTTTTCCGCACATGTTGTCCCTATTGATCAGCCACGTGATTCTCTAACACCTGAGGCCATAATACATAGGGTGTCTTCAGTTGGTGAAAAGTGGTTGAAAAATTACTGTAGCACATTTTGTTGTTATTTGACAAAATTTGTCCAACCATAGACTAACTAGGCTCAAAAGATTCGTCTCGACATTTACAGACAAACTATGCAATTAGTTATCTTTTTTACCTACATTTAATGCTCTATGCATGTGTCTAAAGATTCGATGTGATGGGTGGAAGAGGAAATATTTTAGGTTTGCATGGGAAGTGAACACACCCATAGTATTCTCTCATTCCCGAACTAAGTCGTTTTAGAAGATGGCATAGCTACCAATGCTCAGCTTATTCGCTTGGGCTGAAAATAAGCGGCTGAAAGTACTGTTGGCTGATTTATGTGAGAGAAAAACACTGCTGGCTGGCTGAAAATAAGCGGCTGAAAGCTCAAACGAACAGGCTCGCTGAAGGCAAATGACCTCAATGCCCCTAGAAATCCTAGCACATTGCTATCAATGGCCTCCACCCCGGCATGCCTCTTGTCAGCGCGCGAGCCGCGCCTGAATGCCTCTCGTTGGCACGCAGACCGTGCCCGGGTGAGCGCTCCTCCTAGGCGGTGTGCGGCCTCTCCCAGCACGATGACATCTCTGTTCGTGATCCGCGCCCTTCCTTGTCGGTGGAGCTGGCGAAGGAGGAGCGATGGAGGAGAAGAGGAGGGAGGATGCTGGATCTTGGTAGAGGACAAGAGGAGGGAGGGCAACGGCTCCTCGTCGGTGCGCTCGCTGGCTGTGCTCACCCTACCGACCCCCGCGCCTAGACGCTTGGGGGAGCGCTCCTCCTTACCGGTGCATGGGCCGTTTCTCCAGCTTGGGGCCATGCCTGTCCTCGCCACTGGAGAAAAAAGAGATGGGGTGCCAACAGAGGATAAGGGAAGGAGCCGCCAGTGGAGGAGAAGATGAGGGAAAGCGATGGATCCCAGTGAAAAGACGAGAGAGGGTGCCAGACTCTCGCTGGCAGAAGAGAAGATGAGGGGACTGCTGCTGATGGTGGAGATGGACGCCAGCCATGGGGGTGGGGATGGACGCCGGTGGTGGGGGTGAAGATGAATGCCGGGAAGTAGGAGGGAGAAGATGGGGGGAGCAGGCAAAGTAGAACACAGGGGAGGTAGTAGTGGGATAGGCTATGGGACCCATTAGGCTACTCTTTCTGAGACGGACTTGAGTGCTAAAATGACTGATAGGGAAACAAAATTCAATGCAATTTGGACAAGAGAACCGTGAAAGGGAAACAAAATTCATGCCCACGTTGCTCAACTCATCTGTCCGTCTCCGTCATGTTGAAAAAAAAAGAACTCATCTTTGTCCGTTGGATGGTGGATTCCAGCTGAAATCATGTAAAGTGCTGCATCGTCTCCCCTTTGTTTGGGTGCGGGGATGCCACGGCAACTCCCAATGGACGCTTCGTCAGTTGATATGCAGCTTCCCGTCAGCAAACTACCTCTCCCGTCCCGTTCCATCGGAAAGCTCTTCTGTTCCATCGGAAAGCTGCGAAGCAATGCGCTTATGTGCAAGCACCTTAGCCGCGCAACATTTGGTCCGATCAGGCGATGTCCACGTCTCACAAGCGTCAACGTCAAAGTATCACAGTTAGTTTGGCGACTTGAAAGTTCAGATACCTTTCAAGAAATATCTTTCTTTATTTGGTCACAATCACAGTTAGAATCACAGGGATGATTCTTCTATAATAATTTACCAATAAGGAATGGGAACGAAGATTATAGGTCGTGTGTTAAGGCCCTGGTTTCTCGTTACTAAAATTTAGCTACTAAAATCAATGACTAAACTTTAGTCATTCATGTTTGGTTCCAGTGACTAAAAGTTACTAAAATTTAGCTACTAAAATCAATGACTAAACTTTAGTCATTCATGTTTGGTTCCAGTGACTAAAAATAACTCAAGGCCATTAAAGCATTTTAATAAAGACCAAACTACCTGTTTCAAAAAAAACAAAGACCAAAATACCTCTAATGAATGCATAAATTAGGGTGGGGGACCGGCAATAATGAGGGGCAGCTCTGGTCCACTGGGCATTTTAGCCCACTTTAGCACCTCCTTGGGGTACTAATCTGACTCAACTACTTTAGTTCCTTTTTAGTCAGTTCGTTTGGCAGTTTAGCAGCTAAAGTGACTAAAGTTTAGGAAGGGTGAACCAAACATGCCCTAACTTTATACAAAGCCAGAAACCATCTGATATTTATTCTTTGTTTGCACTCTTGTCAATTTCTATCTGGAATCTGCCACGTGGGCCTTTTTGCGCCAGTGGACTGGGCCGAGCCATGGCCTGGCCCCTTTTCTTTTTTTTGTTTTTTTCTAGCAAAACAGCAAACTTGCAAATGATGTGGAAAATTATAGAAATAGAAAAATGAAAAAATAGCAAAACTATTTTTTTAACTCCTCTTGACTAGGTCTACACTTTACAATAAAATATTTGGTGTAGTTGTAGATCTATGTTTTCTTTCATAAGCTGATAGAGGATGTTTTCTTAGTCTTTTTGAAGTGAATTTTTTATGCTAATCTTCTATTGTTGTGTATAATCTATGGTAAAAATTTCATGTATAATGGACACATTGACTGAGTTAAAGTTTAAAAGAAAAAGCAGTCCAAATAAAATACAACGTAGGAGCACAAAGCACTCGAGGCCACACCACCACAGGTGACAAGTCTATCTCCTTGCAAATAGTGATGCAAGTGGGTTTAATACTTCTACAGGCGGCCCGCACGATGCTGCATCAGCCGCTTATAAAACTTGTGTATCTGCATGGCTCGGCCATACGCTTGGTCTTGCCACTAACGCACTTCCTCCGTACCTTTTGAAGTGTGCACTTCCACCATGCCAGTACGTTATTGCTTTCAGCGTAATGCGTGATGCAGGATAGGGTGCAGCGTGGTCGGAATGCTAACACCGTGCCTAATTCACCGCTGACGAGCAATGTCCCAGATAGAGCCTCATCGTGGGCGCTGGCCCCAACGGGATGCTTCACATATAGCATGACCACTGAGCTTGTAGAGATTGGAGCCCCAATTGCCGAGTTTGGCTCTGCACCGCCGCTCCATGGCATCGCACTCTATGAAAACCACGCGGTCACCTCGCCACCATGGTCATCGAGCCATGGAATTCTGATCTTCCTATCAATGCTTGTTTCTGACGCAGATGCAATGAGATGCCTCTGCGCATGACATCGTGCCCTGGATGGACGAGCTAGATGAGATAGTAGCGGTGTTTGAGGAGGTCGACAAGGTGGAGGAGACGAACCACAACTGCCATGGGTGTTCACACGCTAAACAAAATTCAATCTTTTGACATAAATAATTTTTTATACCTAAATCTTAAATCGAATGAAAATTAGTATACGTTTTTTACTAACCCGTTGCAACGCACGAGCAATTTTGCTAGTTTCTATCCATTAGTCAC
Source organism: Saccharum hybrid cultivar R570 (assembly GCA_038087645.1). Taxonomy (NCBI): domain Eukaryota; kingdom Viridiplantae; phylum Streptophyta; class Magnoliopsida; order Poales; family Poaceae; genus Saccharum; species Saccharum hybrid cultivar. Next base: position 15,947,835 of record JAQSUU010000259.1, read on the forward strand.
TTGATTTTTTTAGTCCGTCCAGGTGACGTCAGGCCATCACTGATGCGTTTCCTGGTGCCAGAAAAGGAAGGAATCAGATCGCCTGATGTCGCTCTCGTCGACTGCACTCGGCAGTCAGCCATATCGGACCGTCCCGCAGCAATCCAAGGGTGAACACGACAACGAGGCTTCCACGGTTCCATCTACCCACGCGCAATGAGGCTTCCACGGTTCCATCTACCCACGCACTGGGTCTCGGCCCAATAGAAGGATAGCCTGTTAAGCTTCGCCGGCTCCCTTTTTTGGCGCGATAGCTCGGTGTTTTGGCGCGGTTGCTCGGTGTTTTGGCGCGAGGGCTGCGGCGGTGATTAACAGGACGCGAGGGTGTGCGACAGTATGAGGGCCGTCGTGGTGATCGGCCGGTGCTGCTGCTCGGCTGCCACTGATGGACGAACACGTGAGGAACTCTACACTTGCATCGCTTCCTGTATAATCAGATTGCAATGGCTTTGTTTTAATTTGGTTGCTTTCGACCTCTCCAAGTACTTAGATCCACTTACAATTGCCATAAATGTCACTCCCCCAAGTAATTTGGTTACTACAGCAAAGTCTGAAGAACAAGGAGGTGCAAACAAAAACCTCAGAGCGCAAAAGAATTTGGCTTGATATATATTCTACTTAATTGTATTGAATGGTAAAAAATTCAGTTGTATGTAATTATTTGATTCTCTTTTATTAGAAGTCACAAGAAACTACAGAAGCGGCATTCCATGATTGTGCAACGGTACAGGATATCCCTCCTAGCACTTCCTGTCCTAATGAAGGGTTGTCTGAACCATACTTGAGCATCAATACTTTCTCTCAGCTAGTAATGGTAATATTTGTAAATCATGATTTTTCTTGTCCTGATATGCACAGAGAGCTTCATATTTTGTTCTTTTGTTCCGCAAACATCAAGCACCGGTGATCTTAATGCTGTTTTCTGGTAATAAGGATTGTTTTGGGAGAATAGCTTTTGGTTGTATGCAGTGGCGGAGCTTGAGACAAATTAAAGGGGGGGCAAATTTGAAAAAAAAAACCAGTGAACAGTAATTGACGCAAGAAATGAACTGGCAATGCATATAATATCATTAATATATACATTCGTACTTATATTATATATATTTATAATTAGTCACATATTCTTGCGTCAGTTCATTTCTTGCGAGCGGAATGCTTCTACATCGTCCAATCCAAGGGAGCGGAATGCCGCTGTGGCGCTGTCGCTAGTCGCCGGTCGCCGCTCGAGCACGGAGTGCAGTGCGAGCCGCGAGCCGGGCGCTAGGAGATGCCAGCCGCGAGTGGAGTACGCCGTGCGGCCGTGACGCGGAGTCGCGGCTTCGTCCCTCCTCCTGCCTACCACGTGATGAGTACCAAAATGGGCTGGTGGCTATTGGGCCTTAAGAAATTGTTGCCAGGCAAGGGGGGGCAGGAGCCCAGCTTCGCCTCCAAAGAGCTCCGCCCGTGGTTGTATGGTTGTAAGTGTACAGCCACCTTGAGCAGATCATATGAATGCATCACATTTTGTGTAATTTGATACTGTCAGCACAATGCCTTATTTGATACTGCAGACATCAAGAACATACTGTGTATCTTCTGATATTTAAAGCAACAATGCCTTATTTATATTCCAGTGGAACCATAAAAATTATAATACAAGTACAATGCTCATACAGTTGCTCGCTACTGAAGTACAAACACAATGCCCATACAACTGAATGGAACTGGAGCTCGCTACTGAAATACTAAATCGATTTCCTGCAACCTACTGAATAGAACTAGAGCCCGCTACTGAATCACAAGGCTTCAACTGCAACCGGAGCTCGAGCGTTGGGGGAAGTATCTGGAGTTGCGCGCCTGCAAAGGGATGCTGATCTCACCACCGAGAAGCGCCCGGACATGGCACGACAGCGAGTGCAATGCCGGCGGCCGCGTGGCCAGCAGACGTGGTGAGGAATGCCTCTGGGACAACGACGATGTTCGGACGCCGAGGCAGCAGGAAGGGGAGGAAGCTGGATGTACAAGCTCGCGGGAGGCACAAGCTCGCAGGAGAGATTTAGTTGGGAAGGCGAGGAAGACATCACCGGCGGAACGAGGAGTCGCCGAGGGAGACAGCGGTGGCGGAGAAAACAGCGTGCCCAGGCATCCCCTGTCGTGGGCTTTAGATGGGCCTCTTGACTGCCTCCCCGTGTGGACAGCTGGGCTAACCTGCTCGGCTGGACCGTTGGATGGTACTGAACGGTAGATATGCCTTGACAGCCGAGTGAAGTCGACGAGAGCTACATCAGGCGATCTGATTCCCAGAAAAGCCGATGCACGGTCCTACCATGGATAATTGATTCTCTGACTTGGAGTAGTCCAACACTTGTCGGCGTGGATTCTCTGACTTAGGGTAGTAAAGTTAAAGTCATGGGTGACTTTACCTCACCCGGGTGCCATCTAATTCCCATCCAAACGGTTGGGGAGCTCTTCATTTTATTAGTGCCTAGCCGAGACGTGAATATCAGCCCATTTGAAGCCCACTTCATGGACGGAGCAAGGATAGTTGGTATAATTTTCTTTTTTCTGTGCAGTTTATCTTTTTTATATAATTTTTTTTTGCGTATGAGCTTGGATGAAGATAAAATTTATACGAAAATTATAGTCCTCAATATAACTTTGTAGTATATGACTTTTTCGTTTAAAATCATTTTTGTGTGAATAAATTGCCTCAAATTATTTACCGTTATATAGCACTTCTTCAAAATATTTTTTATATAATCTTGAATGAAGATAAAATTTATAAATTAATCTTATTTCTCAATAATATCTATAACCTTTTAATTTCATAATATTTTTATTTGAATCCATCTTGGTACGGGAATAATCGATATAATATATTGATCTACAAAGACTTTGGAGCTTTGTTAGAGCAACTCCAACGGTTTTGCATTTTTTGTTTGGCAAAAGATGGAGTTTGCCAACTCTCAAATCAATATGGGGAGGAGAAAAAAAGGTTATCTCCAACGGTTTGGCAAAATTAACTTGCCAAAATCCAAAAAAGAAAACCCGGCGGCGCGGGAGGGAAGAGCGCACGCGGGAGTAATGCGTGAGACGGAATGCCAAGCCGATCACGAGCTTGCATATATGTCAATCCATCCCAGGATTTTGCCAAGTTAACAAAAATGCAAAGCCCATTTGCCAAACCATTGGATAGGAGTTTTGTAGACTTTTTTTGCAAAAACAGAAATGCAAAGCACATTTGCAAAACTGTTGGAGTTGCTCTTAGGGTGCTTGGAGCAACCACCGGGTCCTCCCGTCAAAAATATTTACCGCACAGGTCTTAATGAAGAAAATTAATTAACTATAATTAAGGATAGTTTAGTACTTTTTCCTACCATACACAATGCACAATCTAACTCCTTAAGGCCTTGTTTGGATGTAGTCGGATTCATATCATTCCACATGTGTTAGGGTGGATTGAAGTGGAACTTAAACTAAATTTCACCTCAATCCACCCCAACACATGTGGATTGAGGTGAATCCGACAACATGCAAAAAGGCCTAACCCAATTCCCCTGATTCCACGAATGCTTCGACTACGAGCATCGCGAGATCTTGCTACGTCCCGTGGCGGGCATGGGCTTCTTCACCGACGCCTACGACCTCTTCTGCATCTCGCTCGTCACCAAGCCAGACCCAGGCACGCTGCTGCCCAACATCGCGACCGCGGTGAACGGCGTTGCCCTGTGCGGGACGCTCACGGGGCAACTCTTCTTCGGTTGGCTCGACGACAGGCTTGGCTAGAAGAGCGTCTACGGCATGACGCTATTGCTCAGGGTGGTTTGCTCCCTTGCCTCAATGCTCTCGTTCGGGAGCACGTCCGCCAGCGTTAGGGCCACGCTCTGCTTCTTCCGCTTTTGGCTCGGCTTCGGCATCAGTGGAGACTACCTGGTGTTAGGAATGACACCCCAGCTGCTGTGCCAGATGATGAACAGGAGGCCTATGTGTCAGGTGCAGCGGCGGGAAGACCAGAGCGGGCCAAGACCAAGAATGCTAAATGTATGGGCCGGAATGGGAGAATGAGTGAGCCCAATAACGTAGCATGTGTGTGTACTCCTCTTATATGCTGTGACCTCTGCCTGATGAGGGCATGACTATTGTAATCAGATATTCCCAAACTGAATACTAAGATTTGTCTTCCTCCTATCCTCTGCTCTGCTGCCTCGCCTCTGCTTTGATTCCTCGTTTCCCTTCCCTCGATTGCTAACAAATTGGTATCCATAGCCAATCCTTCCTTGGCCGAACCATCCCCATCCATCTGCCTTGATCTGAGGTTGCAATCCCTGCCTCGATCCCCATCCTGGAACCCCACAAAATCATCCACGACCACTTCATCAGGTTCTGGAAGCAACTCAGGGCCATGGATCCCAATACCAAGCTCCTTCTCGATGAGCTCAAATCTGTGAAGACCTCCCTCGAGTCATCTCTTAGTGGCCGAATCAGAGAGGTGGAGGCGTCGCTGGGCAAGCAGATTAGGGCCGTGGAGCACTCCATCATGGACCGGTTCAATCATTTTGGAGGATGCCGCTAAGGTGTTTGACGAATGGAAACCCAAGGTGGACACGTCGGTGGTGGAGCTACGCGCAGAGTTGGGCGCAATCCGCAAGTCCAACACCGTGGTCGAGCAGATGCGCGAAGAGATGATTGCACTCCGCAAAACCGTGAGTCGTGGGGTGCTCGACTCGGATTCATCAGCATCCGCTGGGGTCCTCAAGTCCCAACCCGTGGTGGCCGCGGCGACATCATCTGCCGGGCACCCGGCCATTGCCCCGTTTGTTGGGCATAGCGCTGCACATCGCCACCGGGGGTTCGAGCCCATGGCTCAACCATCGGTCAAGGGTAAGCTCATCGGGATCCTTCCCCTGCCCACCCATTAGTATGTTCTTCATAAGTCGCTTTCTAGCTCGGCGCTGGATTTGGGGGATCGGTAGTTTCATGGAGCTAGCGGCGCGCCACGTGAGCATCGCGCACATTGGGGGTCGCAGTACTCTAGTAGTAAATTTCCTAAGATGGATTTTCTAGTTTTTGATGGGGAGGATCCAAAGCTGTGGCTCAGTCATTCTGATGATTATTTCGACATGTATTTTGTTGAGCCCAGTCAGTGGATTCGTGTGGCCACGATGCAGATGACTGGAGCCGCGTCTCGCTGGCTGTAGTGCTTAGATCCTAATGTGAAGAAGGTCAGTTAGGAGGAGTTCTGCAAGTTGGTCCTTGATCGTTTTGGTCGGGATCAATACGAATTGTTTATTCAATAGTTATTTCACATCTATCAATCAGGGGTTGTTCAAGAATATGTTGACCGCTTCACTGGCTTAGTTGATCAGCTCATAGCTTATGGCAAAACTATAGATCCCTTGTTTTATGCTATGCATTTTGTCGATGGGTTGCGCGATGTATCCATTCTGCTGTTCATATGCAACGACCATCTTCTGTGGATGCTGCCTGCGTTCTCTCCTTATTGCAAGAGGGACTGGTGGATCCCGGGCGCTGGAAGTCTCTGTCAAAATCTCCACCCATGTTGTCGCCTACCACTGGACATGATCGTGGTGGGCGTGCTACTGCTGGTGGCGCTCAGGCTAATGATCGGTGGCCTTGTGGCGTCAAAGACAAGCTGGCCACGCTTCGATCTTATCGGCGTGCCTGCGGCCCCTATATTCATTGTGGAGAAAAATGATGATCGTGTGACCACAAGTGCCCTAAAGCCCTTCAATTACATGGTCTGCAAGAATTCTGGGAGATGTGTAATGGGAAAGAATCTGAATGCTCTGATGAAGTCACTTCTGAAGAAGATTCTCCACAAGTCTTTGCAATTCAGATATTGGCTAATGTTGCTGCTCCTACTCCTGTTCGTTCCATTCATCTCGAAGGCATGGTTCAGGGAATCCTAGTTCACATATTGGTTGACTCAAGTAGCTCTTGTTCTTTTGTCAGTACCTCTTTGGCTAGTAAGTTGACTGGTGGTTCCACTCTCTCTGTACCTCCGCATGTCCGCATTGCTAATGGCAATTTAGTGGAGTGTTCTCAGTCATTCGGTAAGCTTACTTGGGAGGTTGTAGGGTCGAGACGATGACTAGAGGAGGGTGAATAGTCAATTCTAAAAACTAATCGCGAGAACAAGTCAATTTAAATGCGGAAGCTAAATAACTATCGTTCCTCGACTACACCCCTCTATCTAAAATTGTTAGCATCCTTACAAAGAGAGAACTTAGAGAACTACAAAGGGTGCCAAGCTAGAGCAAGAACTCCTATACAATTCTAGTTTGCAAGATCAAACAATCTAAGCAACTAGAACAAGAGCAAGCGCAAAGGAGCTCCTACACATACTAGTGAGAAAGCGGTAAACAACAGGGCACAAGCTCAACAACACAAGTAAGAGATATTGCAATAAAGTAAAATTGTGTTGAGATATGCAAACCATAATGTAGAGGATGACACACGATATGTTTTACGTGGTTCGATGACTTGTCGGTCACTTAATCCACGTTGAAGCAAGTTCTAGGATTGCCACTCCTCTTGTTAGTTCCAAGCCCACAAGCTTTGGACTACCTCACTAGGTAGGCTCCACGTGAGCACTAAACTTGAGCCAGCCAAATCAACTAGATACTCTTCGCGCCTCAATTTTACTAGAGATGCTCTTCGCCGTACTCCGGTGGGGATGAGCTCAATAGCCCCTCACAAAGCTAAGCTCCGGAGCACTGCACAATGCTTCTTGCGTGCTTCACGGAGACACAATCACCAAGCCGTCTAGGAACCGGCAAGCTCCAAGAGTAACAAGCAACCACGCTCACACACCGACCGCCTAGTGCCACAAGCAATCTCTCTCGCAAGGATTCGCACACACTCACTCTCCAAATGTTGCCCTCAAGCAAGGAGTATGAGAGGAGGTGCTAGGAGAAAGCTCTCTCAAGAAGTATGAAGTTAGAATGGCCAAGAGAGACTCCCCCAACCGGACACCCCACTATATATAGAGGAGCTGCCCAAAACTAGCCATTACTATGTTTCTATGACATCCGCGGACAGTCCGCCGTTCAAGGCCCGGACAGTCCGTCATTCGCAGAAACTAGTCTTAGATTCAAACTATTGAACTGTGGACAGTCCGCCACAGAGGCCCGAACTATCCGCCGTTGATCCCTGGGCCTCTGTCCAAAACCATCAGTGCTTCTGCTCCTCAGAGTAAATGACTGGCGGACTGTCCGCCACTCAGGCATGGACTATCCGCCGTTCAAGCTTTGAAACTGAGCAGAGATCACAGCAACTCTGTTCCCTGCTGAAGTTAGCCGGCGGACTGTCCACCCATCAGGTGCGGATTGTTCGTCGTTCAAAGGATTGTCACCAACAGATTGAACAAAATATGTTATGTTTTCTGGAATTGGCCGCCGAACAGTCCGCCGCCAGGGCATGGGCAGTCCGCGGCTACATAGAAAACACACCGCCAAGCGCATCGCCTCCTTTACTTTGGATGGCAACTCCACACCACGATGGAGTGTTCCAAAGCATATCAAGATAGAATCAAGCGTGCTCAAGACCCTTTTTCAAGAAGCCAACACTTTGATACCATCACCCACAAGGGATCGTTTCAAATCGCCGCCGGTTAGCTTTTGTCAAAACATTTTCACAAAGGTTTTCATCGATTGCCACTTACCACTAAACGTACCTCACGTTTGAGCTCACAAGTGGCACTAGGTAACCGTAGTGTAAAATATGTTTACCCCTCTTAATAGTACGACTACCAATCCTAAATTCGGCTATCAACTTCTCTACACTCCTCATAGCCGGTAAAACAAAACAACCTATGTTTCATACCATCGCCTTGCGCTTATCCAAATTCACACATGAATGATACTCGCAAGAAAGGTGTTACCGACATCTTCACCAAGCCACTTGATATAACATGAATCCTTTGGCTTGATCATCATAGGTGATGTGGATCACCCAAACCATCACATAGACATCAAGTCCATCAACCTTAGCTTTACTTGCTCTTCATCGTTGCTTTGGTCCTTCGGCACCAAGCCCTCTAGCTTGCCCTTCACCGCCGCCTTGGTCCATCGACGCCAAGCCCCTAGCTTGCTCTTCACCTTTGTGTTACAACCGGTCCATCGTAGCCAAGTCTTGCTTCGATCTTCACTTGCTTGCTATGCTTGATTTGAGTATTCCAATATACTAGCAATCAACTCCATGTCGATATCCACCTCATCTTGTGAACTAAACCAACTTTCCTTCACACATACTCAAATGGAGAAGTTAGTCCACAAGCGTTGTCATTAATTACCAAAACCCAAACAAGGGCCTAGATCTTTCAGAGGTCCAGCAGTGTTAATTCACCACCTCTTTCATGGCTCTTCCAATGCCATCTTATGACATGATTTTGGGTATGGACTTGTTGTTGTTTCTGACAACTCTTCTCAACAGAGCACAGTCCACCCCACGGTCTCTGAATTGCTGAAGGAGTTTGAGTCTGTGTTTGCTCCTCCCACTAGTTATCCCCTAGCTCGAGAATTTGATCATGCTATACCACTGATTCCGAAGGCATCACCATTGCAAGTTCGACCATACCGCTATCTACCGGCTGTCAAGGACAAGATCGAGAGACAAGTTACTGATATGCTCAAGTCCGAGATTATTCCATCGAAGTAATAGTCCATTTTCTTCTTCTGTTTTGCTTGTTAAGAAGAAAGATGGGACCTTTAGGATCTGTGTGGACTTTTTGCCACCTCAATGCCATTACGGCTAAAGCTAAATATCTGGTACCCATGATTGAAGAATTGTTGGACGAACTAACTCATGCATCATGGTTCACGTGCTTGGATCTTACAACTAGTTATCACTAGATCTGCTTGCAGCCTAGGGAAGAGCCAAAGACAGCTTTTCAGACCCATTCAGGGCAGTACGAGTTCCGTGTGATGGCCTTTGGGCTAACTGGGGCACTGGCCACTTTTCAGAAGGCGATGAATACAACGTTAGCTCCACTACTTCGCAAAGGGGTTCTTGTATTCTTCGATGATATCCTCATCTACAGTCGTTCTTTAGAGGAACATTTGGTTCACCTCCGACAAGTGAAGTTGTCCAAGTGTTTGTTCGCGCAGCGTCAGTTGAAGTATGCGACTGACCCTGACAAGGTTTAGGCGATACTCGGCTGGCCTGTTCCAACCTCGGTGAAGGAACTTCGCAGTTTTTTGGGGCTTGCAGGTTATTACAGGCGGTTTGTGAAGCACTTTGGGGTCATCACTCATCCTCTGACTGAGTTGCTTCGGAAAGGTGTCCTGTTTATTTAGTCCACCATTCATGATGCAGCCTTTCATGCGCTGAAGCAAGCCCTGACTACTGCTCCGATGTTGGCCTTGCCTGATTTCTCGAAGCCCTTTTGTGTTGAAACTGATGCAAGTGGCATGAATATTGGTGCTGTACTCACTCAAGAAGGTCACCCATTGGCTTTTCTCAGTAAATCTCTCTGCCCTCGTTCCCAGGGTTTATCCACCTACGAGAAGGAGTATCTTGCTATTCTGATGGCACTTGATCAGTGGCGTAGTTATTTGCAGCATGCTGAATTTCATATTCTCACAGATCAGAAAAGTCTGGTGCAGTTGTCTGAGCAGCGGCTGCACACGCCCTGGCAGCAGAAGGTCTTCACCAAGTTGATCAAGCTACAATATCAGATTGTTTATCGCAAAGGAGTTGACAACCACGCGGCAGAGCTTTGTCTCGTGCGCCAGCTTTGCCTTGTTCCACAGTCTCGGTTGCTCAGCCGCAATGGTCGCTGCATCCTATGAAACCGATTCTCATGCTCTACAATTGATTGCTAAATTAGTGGTTGACCCCACAGTTGTGCAACATTTCTCCTTTCACGATGGCCTTCTTCGTTACAGACAACGTGTGTGGATTGGAAACAACCTTGAGCTACAGACACGAATCATTGCCGCCCTTCATGATAGTGCGGTGGGTGGGCATTCAGGCATACCGGTTACCTATCGTCGCATCAAACAACTCTTTGCATGGACCGGTCTCAAATCTGTTGTGCAGGAGTTTGTCCGTGCTTGTGTAACATGCCAGCATGCTAAACCAAATCACTCTTGTTTACTCAGACTCTTGCAGCCACTACCGGTTCCTGATCGTGCTTGGCAGGTCATTTCGATGGACTTTGTGGAAGGTCTTCCATTGTCGGGTGGCTTCAACTGTATTCTTGTGATCATGGACACCTTTTCAAAGTATGCCCATTTCTTGGGGGTTAAAACACCTGTTCACAGCTGCGACAGTTGCTAAGTTGTTCCTGACTCAAGTTTACAAGCTTCATGGGCTTCCGAATGCAATCGTTTCTGACTGAGACTGCATTTTCACAAGCAATCTATGGCGGGAACTCTTCAAGTTGGCTTGAGTCACTTTATATATGAGCTCCGCTTATCACCCATAGTCCGATGGCCAAACGGAGCAGGTGAATCAGTGCTTGGAAGCCTAACTCCGGTGTTTTGTGCATGCTTGTCTGCGACAATGGAGTAATTGGCTTGATTTGGCAGAATTTTGATATAATACTTCTTTGCATTCAGCTCTAGGTCGCTCGCCGTTTGAGGTGTTGTATGGCTTTGCTCCCTAGCAGTTTGGTCTGCATTCTGCTACTGATCCTCCAATTACAGACCTAACTGACTGGCTTCATGATCGCGAGCTGATGACTGAAGTGATTAAGCAGCATCTCCATTGAGCTAAGAACAGGGTGAAGAAGCAGGCAGATGAGCATCGCTCGGAGCGGGTATTTCAGTCGGATGATTGAGTTTTTCTTAAGTTGCAGCCCTATGTGCAGTCATCGTTGGCTGATCGCTCACATTAGAAGCTGGCATTCAAGTTCTTTGGGCCTTTCCACATTATTGAGCGCATCGGATCGGAGGCATATAGTTGGAGCTCCCGACATCTTCTTTCGTTCACCCTGTTTTTCACGTTTCGTAGCTTAAGAAAGTCGTGGGTGCTCACCATATGGTCGAGAAGTCGCTGCCACCATCGTCTATCTGCTGGAGTGTCCCAGAGAAGATACTGGAGCGTCGCTCCGTCATCAAGGGATCCTCTTCGGTACGCCAAGGGTTGATCAAATGGTCCCAGCCGCCGCCGTCCATGTCTACTTGGGAAGATCTGGAATATCTACATCAACAATTTCCATGCGCTGCTGTCTAGGGTCATCCAGGCGCACAAGGGGGGGTGTTAGGAACGACACCCCAGCTGCTGTGCCGGATGATGAACAGGAGGCCTCGGCGTCAGGTGCAGCGGCGGGAAGACCAGAGTGGGCCAAGACCAAGAGTGCTAAAGTGTATGGGCGGGAATGGGAGAATGAGGGAGCCCAGTAACGTAGCGTGTGTGTGCTCCTCTTATATGTTGTGACCTCTGCCTGATGAGGGCATGACTATTGTAATCAGATATTCCCAAATTGAATACTAAGATTCGTCTTCCTCCTATCCTCTGCTTTGCTGCCTCGCCTCTGCTCTGATTCCTCCTTTTCCCTTCCCCCGATTGCTAACACCTGCTCAGCACCACCATCATGTTTGAGTACGCCAACAAGAAGACCCGCGGGGATTCGGCATCCTCGCCGGCGGCATCACCACGCTTGTACTCTCCATGGTGTTCCGCAGGGCGTACTACAGCCTCTTGTCCTCCTGCGCTTGGAGACATGAAAGGAGAGACGAGAGCTTGCACAGGGAGATAAGGGATAGCTAAGCTAAAGTACTATTCTACCCTTTAAATTTATTTTGAAAATAATTTTTTGTTCATTGGTTCCGGACCCACGTATTTATGGTTCTGGCATACAACTTAAGTTTCTCTACCTTGGTTCTTCTTGATTTATAGCGATCTGATCCATATAAATGGATGGCTCTAATTTTTTCCAAGCACTGTAAAATTTCACAATACTTTGTATCTCACATAAAATGGTTTTCAATGAAAAAGTCACGTACCACAAAGTTATAGATATTCTGAGAACTATAATTTTCATACAAATTTCATCTTTATTTTGATATCAAGATGGATTCGAATATTTATCCAATCTCATATGCAAAAAATTTTATATAAAAAAAATAAGCTGCACAGGGAAAAAAATTCTGCCAACTATCCCTGCTTCGTCCGTGAACTGGGCTTTAAATGGGCTATATAATATTTGCATATCAGCTAAGCACTAATAAAGTGAAGAGCTTTCCAACCGTTGGATGGGAACTAGATGGTATCCAGGTGAGGTAAAGGCACTGGTGACTTTACTGCTGCAAGTCAGACAATCCACGCAGGCGATCTATTCTCTCTGGCCACCGGTTTGTGTGAGCAGTGGGGAGCCCGCCAGAGGAACAGCTGAACCAGACTGTTTCCGGTGGAGTTCTTGGAGTTGGAACCTGGAGGGGACTTGGAGCGACCGGCGAAAAAATTGACATTTTACTACTATGATAATTCAAGGCACAATTATGTTTATTATATCAGGTTCAATGCTGCCAATGGAGTGCTGCAAGCACCTGGGCTCAACGTCGGCGGTGGTAGAACAACGAGCAGTACGAAGGGCACCTTGACTTGTCACTGGAGAACCAAACCTAGGGTTGCTCTTGGATGATATGCGGCGGGTGATGGAGCCGCAGAAGGTGTGCACATGGGGGGAAGGGCGAGGCCTGCGCGCGGTAAACGCTGGGGCGCCAGGGATAGCGAGTGATCCCCGATCTCCTTTGCCGAGGGAGGAAGAAGGAATATCGGACTCGGTTTTTTGTGGACAAATTTGAATTGTATTCTCTCTCAAAAACCTGTTGGAGCTTGAGGCGAATTCTCCCTCAAAATATACGAGAGGCTTAAGCGAGTCTCTTGGAGTTGCTCCTAGCATTACTCTTCCGTTACGATGTCTTACACCGAGGACGGAGGTACGTCAGCGAACCTCGCTAAAAACATCGTGTCTTTAGCTGGCTTGCATATTTTGTCAGTGTTTATGCTTTCGTGTTCTTTGATTAGTAGATCTGTTGGAATCTAAATTTAACCGTGTGGGGAACCTCGACACTTCTGATTGAGATTTGTCATAAGCTAGAGACGGCTGCGAAAAGGCTCTTTGCATCCTCTGAACGACCCTTTAATGCTAGAATTAAGTTGAGTAATCTGTTTGTAAACTTCGATTGATTTTTTCATGGTGTTAAGTTGTAGGGCATGTTTGGAACAGAGGAATTGAAAATACAGGAATGGTAGGAAACAGAGGAAAGGGATAGGAATAGAGTGTGAAAACAGAGGATTGGAAAAATGCAGGAAAGTAACAGAGAGAGAGGTGTTTGGAACACAGAAATTTTGAACATAGGAATTTAAAAATTGGGAATGACAAAGAAAATATTACAAGCATCCAGCAAAAGATTATTACTAGTAAAAGGCAGACTTTAACATGCACTTTGGGTCAGCAACTTTATCAAAACCTTGATGAGTCAAAAATAATAGCGAGAAAAAATGACCATGCACTCATTTGTTTTTGTTTTTCTCGCTTGATCAGTTGCTGCCTTGCTGGAGGGGAGAAGCAAATGAGTTAGCCACGTGTGAGCACCAGGTGACCTACTAGGGCACAACAAAAGCGGCGTGGCCTCGAACAGCCTTCTTTTCTCTCCCCGTGACGCACTTTGCATCAGACTTACGCGAGAGGAAGAGAAACCAAGAGATTGGAGTGGATTTTCCAGCTCCTGTGAAATGAGCATCCAGCTACAGTATTACAAAAGAAAGGAATCGCTGCTTCCTGCAATCCAAACGCTCACGGCAGATTCCTTTCCTCCATCCTACGGTTCCTGCTATTTTCCTCTGAAAATCCTCAAATCCAAACGAGGCCATACTCTTCTTTTTAAGGAAGCCGGATGTTTCTATTTATCTTAAAAAAACAAATCCATGCCAATCTTGGCAGCTTTGGTAATTGTTCCATCTTCGAGAGACTGCTCCGTGCAGAGTCCGGAACATTTTGCATATATGAAACTCCATATAGCGCGTAGGTTTCGCGCGCTGAGAACGTTTTAGTTACTGTTTAGGTACTGTTTACCAATATGAAACTCCATATAGCGCGTAGGTTCCGCGCGCTGAGAACGTCAATCTGGTGTCACCACGTGGGGTCGTGCGTGTCCGCTCCTCGATTTGCCCTCTCCTCATTCGTTGGGCTTCCTGCGCCTCGCCTCCTCCGTCAAAGTAAAAAAAAAGAACACCTCACACGGCATCACGCCTCGCCGCCTCCGTCTGTGCTTCTTCTTCCTCTTCCTCTTCCTCTCCCCCAGCTGCAGCGCTCCCTCTCCCCCAGTGGCGGCCGACACGAGTGTGGCGTCCTTCCTTCACGGAGGCTGCACACTTGGACCACTTCCTCACCTCTTCTCTTCCTCGGCAGCAGCCAGCCTTGCCGGCGGCTGCGCACAGAACCAAGACAGGCAGGCGGCGATGACGACGAAGCTTGGGGCGCGGGCGGGCCCGGGATGGAAGCGCCACCAAGAGGCGGCCCATCCTCATCTACGTCGCCAGGCATGGGGTCCCCCATGTCTACCTTCCCGTCGTCCTCGTGTAAGTCGCCACCTCGAGTTCAAACCCTACCATTGTCTTCTTGACCAATCAAGCCCGACCTCGATCTGCTGCCCGGACAAAGACCGCTAGGTCTTCTTCCCAGGGGCCACAACCCTTCGCAGCTGCAGCTCATTGACCGACTCTCTCAAATTTGCCCAAAATGATTAGTTCTTCTGCTACGGTTCCTGCAGATCGTGGTGTCAAACTGGTGGGAGCAGAGGATGTGCTGTGTTCGTGCCACCGGTGGCCCTACATCTGTTCTTTTCATGTATACGCCAATATGACATCCTATTTGTAGTTTTATTGTAATCAAATAGCGTTTCAATCATTCGATTATCTACTGCATTAGACAGACACACTCCTCCATGGGGGGTGAGCTTGGAGACAGAGGGTCTCTGCATGGTGGGTGGAGCTGGAACAGCTCGTGCTGGAATCAGATGATCTGTTGCGGGCACAACCGAAGGTAGGCCCTAGGCAGCAAAATCATGTCTTTATCAACTATCATGTTCAGACCTTATGTGCTTCACTACATCTGCTATCTTACTGTTTCTTTTTTCTCTTCTTGTGTTTCAATTTGTGGTCTTTTGGTTCAGTCTATGGCGCTTTACTTAAAATAGGGTTACATGAGAAAAATAGGATTGTAATACTTCTTGGATATGTGTATGTGTACACAAATTATCATTCTATCGCTATTTGTTAACCAGCTAATGCCCTCCTATTTTGCAGTGTGAGCATTGTGTTGTTGAGCCTCAATGGAGATGGTTGCTTTTTTCAGGCTGCTTCTTATATAAAGATAATATAATAGTACCGATTTGGTATCCTGGACACCAAGTCGATTTTGTTGGCTCATTGCTCTCTGATGCCTTGCCGCTGATATCAACGCAGGGTGTGTTATCGATTTTTGTTTTAGTGCGGTTGTGCATGTCAGTCTATCTATTTTCATTGTCTTTTTTATTTTTGTTTTTTCTATTACATATGTGCATACTAACCTTTTATTCTGCGGAGCTATACATCCTGAGATTAATTCACTTAATTTTTTGGGGCAGCTATTATGATACATGATGGCCCTGTTGTCTGTCACGTCTGCGTAGTCCCTATATGAAGAATGGTAAGTGTTATAAGGACTATCCCAAGTCATCGCTTGAGAAAACATTTGATTTAGAGGGCAATATGTTGTATTGCCGTAGAGACAATGGGACCACTGTATGAAAAAAATGATTTCTCCAACTTCATAACATGTGTGGTCCCTCATAACCATGTTTTAAAGAACAGGCCCATATAGTGAAGTGCTAAAGCATGTTTAATTAGTCATACCAACTCGATATCGGTTTCAGCAGCATGTTTTATATCGGTTACCTTTTTTTTGGTTATTTCATAACAGTTCTGTACAGCATGTAAACCAGTGGGGTTTGATATGCTTTGTTATAGAGTGGGTAGCGATGATTATATATCAGGTATTATTCTTAGTGTGTGAGGGTCCAATGTTTGTTCGCGGCATAGTTTACATTGGTAACAAGCACCTCAAAGATACAAGAAGTTGTTCTCTGTAGAGTCTTTCTTTTCTTCTTTTCATCTCATCAGATATTATTTTCTTCTCTGTGGTTTTGCTTAACTATTGTTCGTTTCGGATAGGTCTTTGAGGCGTCTGATGAGAAATTATAATACAGAAACATAGATTGAGTTGATTCTTCTAATTTCCCTGGCTCCCTGCCTGTTGCCTTTGAGATTTCTAAGAATATAGGCCTTCTATGCAGGATGGAGCAGCACCCATGATGCACATATCCTTCTTTCCCTGGTTTCCATGTGGATATATTTAGCCTTTTTTAACTAAACAGGGATGTTAGTGTGTTCCTCTGTAATATTTCTCTTTGTTACCCATACTTTTATGCATTTTGCTACTATATGCACAGCTGAAAATTTCAGTCAGTTAAAATTTGCTTATTTATTTAGTGCCAGCAGAATGTCTACTTTGTCTTTCGTTATTCATAGCGCTATCTTATTTTAAGGTACAATCAAGTGCAGTTACGCCCATCGATATAACAAATGCTCTGTTTACCTCTTGGCTATTTTACTGAATTTGTGCCTAAAGGGAAAAAAAAAGGGCTGCTGTACCTGTATTACTCATATCAATGTCCAACAAATTGTTATATCGATACTTCCATGTTTCCGAAAAGCTTACCAAAAGAGAATGGTTACATGCTTTTATGCTATATATTTATGAAAGATGTGCATTTACGGTGGCATGAAACTCAGTGTGCCATTTATTTGTTCAATGCGTTAGTCTTTTGCCTAGGAGGTATACACTTATTTGACTGCTTCAGAATCAGGATCCTGAAATTATTGATGACAATGACCTGCTGTGTTTCGACGCTTTTCTAAGTAACAAGTTAAGACGATGTAACGTTGTCTCAGTATGGCTTCACAGTTTCTGGATTTGTTTCTTCCCCTGATGATAGCCACCATTCACTCTGGGCGTTCGGTCAGACCGAACCGAACCGATCGGTTCCTCGGTCATTTGAAAAGTTCGGTCATCAAGAATTAAGGACCGATCGGTCAGTTGAAAAAATGAAGACCAAGGATTTTCGGTCTCGGTTAGTTCGGTTCGGTCTCGGTCACGACCGAACTAACCGTACCAGACTAGCAACCATAAAAACAACAGAATCTGTAGCAAATTTCAGCAGCATGTCTCGGTTCACGTATTCAAGTTCTAACTGCAGCAGCAGGCCAGCAGCTCACAACTCACGAGTCACAATGACACAATAAAAACAGCACACATTCAAGTCTTTAAAAAGATAAAAATATGCCCAGCAGCCAGCATAGTAGGGCAGTAGGCTAGTACGAGTAGTAGACTAGTAGTAGCAGCGAGCAGCCGAGCACCCAGCAGTCCTTCAACATCACAGATTCTAGTCTTCATCTGATCTCCATCAGCGCCCAACACTCCAACAGAACCTGAAGATGTATATCTCAACAAGTTAAAAATGTGCACAGGTAATGTATATTACTAGAAATTAAGTAGATCAAAATAATACAACAGTCCTACATGATCTTTAAGATGTAGGCTTGGAGCCAGTGGACTTTTTGCTTAGGTTTGACTTAGCCTTTGAGGCTCTGGTTTGTTGTGTCTTGGTGCCACTGGTTCCGCCGTGTACCTGGTCCTTGGAAGCATTGTTCGCAATTGCCATGTCTTTGAACTCTTTAATCAACTCTGAAATTAAAAAGATACAACCATAAAGCGAGTTAGTAGATCTTGCAGTGAAAATAATAAATATTAGATGTGAGTTATCAATCACCTTCTTCTAGCTTGGTCAATTGTTCAGTGTTCTCTGCAATATCTATGGAAGTGCTTCTTCTAAGCCAATCTTGTGTGCAAATAAGAGCTTCTACCATAAATGGGGTCAATGAAGTTCTGAAGTCATCTAGTACACGACCACCTGTGCTAAAGGCCGACTCACTTGCAACTGTAGAGATTGGGATTGCAAGAACATCATGAGCCAATCTGGACAGTATTGGGAATCTAGGGGACTGCCCCTTCCACCACTTAAGAATATCGAACTTCTTGTGATCCTCTTCACACTCTTCTGCCAAGTACTTATCTAGTTCAGTCCTACATCCCCTAGACCCACTGCAGCTAGTAGATCCACTGTTGAGCCTCATCCTCTTAGCAATTCTTGTCTTGAACTTTGTAGCATCCCCTGTATCTTGTTTAGAGGTGGTTGAATCACTTGATTGGGAATTACTTTCACTTGTGGGAGAATACATGAGTCTGTACTCTTCAAACAACTCATGCAAACACTTGGTTATTGCAGCCCAAACTTTCTGCCCAATGCCTGCACCATACATTTCATCTACAGCAACTTCTACATACTGTGAAAGCTTGAACCTTGGATCAAGGACCACAGCAACAAAAATCAGCAAGTTGATGTTCTCTTTCTCCTTCTCCTTTGACTTCCCTTTTTGATTGTCCTTTTCCAACTCTACATTCTCATGCCATTGCCCTCAATATTTCTCATACTTATCTTTCATTCTCATAGCCATTGCTATTTGGACAGAATCAGTGTTGCTCATCCATTCATGCACCAGTTCATTAATCTCTCCAATCTCATGGAACAAGGTGTGAGCAGTGACAGATAATGATGCTGAAATACGTTTGGTGATACCAGCAAAATGACCCAGAAACTCATCCAGCTTCCTGGCATTCTCCCAATCTTGCTCATCTGGAACACTTGGACCTGGAACACCTGGCTTAATGTCACTTAGCAGCTCTATTGTGTAGTATGGATCTTCATCTGCATACCTTACAAACACCTTTTCATAGGTGCAGGCAGCCTGTAGCATGTCATGTGTGGAATTCCACCTAGTGCAAACATCTAGCCTCAGAAATGCCTTGCATTCCACCTTCTCTAAAGCAGCACATTCTTTGAACTTCACCAACCTTGATGTACCATTCTTGACAAACCTCACAGCAGCACGTACACGCTTAATTGAATTATCCACTTCCTTTAATCCATCTTGGACAATCAAGTTAACAATATGGGCACCACACCTCATGTGAATGTACTTGCCCCCTGCTACACTGGTTTTCATGCTATTCAAGTGCCTCCTCAAATAACTAACACCACTATCATTTGCACTAGCATTATCAACTGTCACAGTCATCACTTTGTCCAGACCCCACTCAACTAATACTTTCTGCAAGTGTTTCCCAATATCATCCCCCTTTTTGCCTTTGACCTTAAAGAAACTAATAATCTTCTTATGCAAGCACCAATCATTATCAATAAAGTGGGCTGTCACAGTCATGTAGCTATCTTGTGTTTGTGATGTCCAACCATCAGTTGTGAGGCACACTCTATCACAATGTTCTTTGAAAAACATCTTCAGTTTTGCTTTTTGCTGAAAATACAACTGGACAGTGTCCCTAGTGCATGTTCTTCTAGAAGGAATAATGAAACGTGGGCAAGCAAGAGCCATAAACTTTTTAAAACCAGGCTTTTCACCAAATGCAAATGGTTGCTCATCTTCAATAATCATTTCAGAAAAGGCAGCCCTAAGTAAATCAGGATCAAACTTCCAAGTACCTAAATTAGTTCCTTCATTTACCAAGACACCTTGCTTTGAATCGCCAATAACTCTATGAGGATTTCTCTTGCAGCTGTTAAAATGCCTACGCATAGCAGACGTACCATTGTGCACTGGATGTGCAGCGATCTTGTTACTGCAGTAATTGCATTTGCCCCTGACCACCACACCATTTTCCTTGATTTTTGTGAAGTGCATCCACATGTTAGATCTTGCTGCAATCTCCTTTCTCTGCTTCCCCTCATCTTCTTCATCAACATCAATGACCTTCTTGTCAGCACCATCAGCAGCAGTGACATCTCCTTCTTCCTCAGGCATTTTCCACCCTTCCGCCACCAATTCAGCCCTAGAGGCTTCCACCCACTCAGAAAATTTGTTTGTCACCAGTGTCCTCATCAGCTTGAGACATCTGAAGATTCAAAAAAATGCTATTAACACAAGTTGCTATTGCTACTACGTACTGCATACTAGGCTACTACTATAAATCTACTAAATAGCCACAAATGCACATACATTTAGATCCGAAATGACATCAGAGAATCAAAGTTAGAGGAGAAGCACTCACACTGCAGGAGGCAATTGATGAAGCCGTCGCAGCAATCAACAGATCCAGGTCTCCAGGCTGGTCTCCAACGGTCCCGCCGGGTGGCCGGTGTCTCCCTCTACCGCCGCTGAAGGATGCTCGTGCTCCGCCGGTCGCCGGCGCCGGGGATGAGGTGGTCTGCGATGGACCGGTGGATGGTGGAGGATGGACGCTAGGGCGGCACGGATGCGGAGGAGGAGCCGCGGAGGTGGGCGGCGCGGAGCGGCGCTAGGGGTCGGGGACGGGGGCAGCGCCGCAGTGAGCCAGTGAGAGTCTGAGAGATATGTGTTCTAGCTAGGGTTTACGTATATGGGCTGACGGGCTATGCTTCTTTCTTGGGCTTTCTCAATTGCGACAGATAACTTCGGTTTTATCGGTTAGTTCGGTTAACCGACGCCTGTACCCGAACTAACCGTATAAAGTTCGGTTACTTGGAACCAGGGACCGAACTCATGACCGAAAAGTTCGGTCTCGGTCATTTCGGTCTCGGTCTCGGTCAGTTCGGTTCGGTCTTCGGTTAATTATGCCCAGAGTTAGCCACCATACTGAGAGCACTATGCACCAGCCCTAGATTGTTACATTCCAGAATAAAGAAATCTTATGCTAATTCTATATGTACCGTGTAACATTTGAGTTTTTTCCGGTGACCTTAACTGTTAGCACTTCTATTCCATACAGTTACAATGCCACATGCATTTTGGTTTTAATTCATAAGTCTCATTTGGAGCTAATAATAGGTTACTCCAGTTTTTACGTTTACTCTTTATGTTGTATCCTATCCATATGCAATGTTTACAAAATTGGATTTGGAACATCCCTCCATGTATCAAAATCTTCCAAAGGTACATTACGCCATACTTATTAATATATTTATTTTTCTTTCTGTTCTCTGATCTTGATTGACTCCATTAGTTTTGAGGTAATTGGTCTCTTCCCATGTCTATGTTGGTTCAGGAACCGGACCTCCCACTCAGGCAAAAGGACTGACGACTCCTCCAGGCCTGACCCCTCAAACTTTAGTCCCTAATCTCTTGCCTCCTACAGATGCAGTTCGTGTCTTTTTCCTTGGTTCATGTTATATTAGTAATTTTGGATCATATTCCATGAAGTAAAGGATGGCGTCATAGGTACTTCTGTACTGATGTTTAGTGTTCTGTCACGGGTGCCTTGGCCAAAGCAATTTTTTGGTTAGACCTACTACTGAAGGTGTCCTGCTAGACTGCTATTCTTACATTTTAAAGGCTATACACAGTACACAGGAGATAGTTGTAGGTCTGGGCAAGCCCACTGAAGGGGCGATGCAGAAAATGTTCATTCCATTCATAAAATATTCAAGAAATGTCATGAATTTTGAATCTGTTGTGGAAAAATAAGAACAATTGTGTCAGTGTTTTTAAGTCTTCACTGTGTATCTTTTTATATGATATAATAAGACATACAGTTCAGTAGTATGTGAAAGGGGTACCGGTAGAACTATTGAAACAATCGATGATCAATGTCCCATTATATATACAATGAGACCTGAACAAGCAATTATACCCGGTTAGAAATCGCTCTTTCTAAGAAGTTAGCTTATCATCTTTCTACGCCAATGCAAAGGGGAGGCGGGCGCGGCGGAGCGCGCCTACCTTCCTAGTTACTCCCTCCGTCCGGTTGATTGTGCAATTATGGAAAACGTGCCGTTCAAACTGTGTCAACTTTGACCAAATTTATAGCAAAAAGTATTAACATTTATGTCTCGAAATAAATTTATTATGAAAATATATCTCATAACCAATCTAACGGTACTTATTTTGTCTCATAAGAGTTAGTATTTTTTTATATAATTTTAATCAAAATTTGCGATGGCTGATTTCTCGGGATGCGAGAATTGCACATTCATTCGGACGGAGGAAGTATCTAGAAAAGCCATTCCATCCTCCTGCACCCAGACACAGCAGAAAGGCGAAAACCATGGTGCAAGACAGCAAGTGTTCAGATGATGTCAGTTCTTGTCGCATGTCACCATCCCATAGAAGCCTAACATGAAAACATTTGCACTGTCAATGACAAATGTAACATGAAAACATTTGCACTGTCAATGACAAATGTAACATGAAAACATTTGCACTGTCAATGATGATTGTTCATATTCCCTGCACTGTGGCCCAAATAAACTGTTGACCGAATTGACAGTGCTTCTCCCACTGCTGCTTGAGCAGTCTACATTCCCTTCAGCATCCCACCTTGGGCCTTGTTTAGATTAAGGTGAAAAGTTGAAAATTTTTCACTCCCTCTCCATCACATCAATCTTTGCATGCATACATAAAGCATTAAATATAGATAAAAAATAATTAATTACACAGTTTAGTTATAAATCACGAGACAAATCTTTTGAACCTAGTTAGTTCATGATTGGACACTAATTGTCAAATACAAACGAAAGTGCTACAGTTAGAAAAATTCTAACTTTTCGCGATCTAAATGAGGCCTTGTAAGGCCCACTTCAATCGCCCAGCCTAAGAGCATTTTGTGGTTTGGTGACTATTTCCTAACAGTTTCGATTGTGATGCACCAAAATGTCTAGATAACCAAATGGTGTAATAGCCAATCGCAAAGCATTGAGCATCAGTACCATCACCTCTTACAAATCCATTATCTGACAATACGAGCTAATATCTACTATGCAGAGTTTTAAGAACTCCAGAACAGACTGCACAACTAGCCATCAGTTGTCAGATCCCATGAAACTGATCAAGCTGTTAGTATAACACTTCAAGTCTTCACCCATCTTCTATCTTGTATGAGAAACAGCCATGGGCAGTGGGTTCGGACTGACATAGGTGAGTTCAACTTTCTGGGGTAGAAGGTGGTACTGGATGGACATCTCCTCAAATATTTTCTTCAACTCCATAACAAGCTCAGACCTCCTGATGTTCTTCTCCCGGATGTTTTGAAAGTTCATGGTGTGCTGGACACAGAGAGACATGTTGATCTTGTTCACATCCAAGATGTCCTTCAGGTTTACTGTGTGGGCAGGGTGCCAATGTGTTGGTTTGCTCTCCAAGTACCTAAGAGTAAAAGGAACCAATGACAATTGATAAAAATGTGAATTCTTCATAAACATGTGATTATACTAAGATAACTTATTCATTGCTGGTGTCATCTGCAGCTTCGGCTACCTCATATCTATAAGACTAGAACTATCTTTGTAATGTTATTCAGTCTATCTCTCCCCCTCTCCATCTCCCTCTCCAATTTTCTCTTACAAATTTGAATTGCATTCCTATACCCCCCCCCCCCCACCCCACCCCCCTCCACTCCCTCTTTGTAAAAGTTCAGCAAGGGTTTCCTTGCCCCCTGTAATCTTATTCCTTTTTTAATAAATAAAAGTACAAGCTGCCTAAACTGGCTGACATAGTTTCTTTCAATAAATTTACAAGTCTGAAGTTAAATATGAATTCAGGTTAAGTTTGAGAATTACCCTTTAATTTTGGACCTTAATGCTCCAATGCTCTCAACTGAAGTTCAAACATCAATTGCAAAATCAATCGTGTCATACATGTTAGGGCTTCGGTAAAAGTTGCTGATTGGCTTTGTGGACAACACAGAATTCGGATAATATATCTTTTCGTTGTCATTCTTCAACAAAACAGTGGTTAATATATTCATTTCCTCGACAGTCATCTATCATCAGAGTACATTCATGTCAGCAACAGAACATGGGAAATCAATGCAAACAGGTACCAGAAAGGGTGATCTAAAAGTTACCTGTGTTCCGTCGATAACACAGCGGTCACCAACATCAAATGGATGCATGATGAATACAAATATAAGGGCCTCGAATACAGTCTTGCATGCATTCCCAAATATGAATACCACAACCAGAAGCTGGGACGAGATGACAACAAGGATCTTGGTTGTCGCGATGCCCATCAACAGTAGCGTAACGATGATGATTATAATGATGACTATAACACTGATGAGGTTGTGAAGTTGCATAACTGCGGTCTTTGTGTCATTCAGAGAATGTGCTAGTGATTTGCGATCGAGGTATGCTTTCACCTGGTAGTAAAACAAGATCAGGAAAGCAAACAGACGTCTTCCAATACAAGCCAAATGATTTGCAATGACTACATCAAAATTTACAAAACAAAACATATATTGCTAAAAAAAATTGAACTTTATATTGCTAAATTTTCATTACCATGTATTGTGTATTGTTTCCTGTTTCAAGGAATCAAATGATTTGCAAGAAGTAAAAGATGGAATGACTTCTAAATGCAGAAGTAAAAAAGGCAGATGACAATTACGCAGAAATCATATAACCTCAAACTATGCATATTCAGTTACAAGTTTATGCTACCACACAAGGCTCAATACACACAGTTACGACTGCATCGGCGCACCAAATTAAAATTCAAGACACGAGACATGGGCCAACCAATAATATGTTCCTATGAATTCTGAAACAGAAGGAAAACAGAGATAGTAAATGCATTCAATTTTTTCCATTACCACCCAATTCTTTAGAGCAGACTTTTTTATCTTTCCGGTCTCTGATGCTCCCTCAAACATTGGAATCACCAGGTCCACCTCCTCCTTGGTGAAAAATCTCAGCAGATCCACCTCCTCAATGTGCCTATGTCAAAATTGAAAAGAATTGCGCATGTTGAGCCATGCATATGTAGACAAGAAATGGCTACTGAAAAGTTAAAGTCGTCCTCACTTATAGCCGGGCCTTGCGACATTCTTGAATATGGCATATGCTGCGGCCTTGGCCTCCCATTCACTATTTATCTCTTTATCCTTCTGTTCCATGCCATCTACATCATCAAAGCTCTCGATAGTATTAGAAATGGTTGACAGCCTAGAGCTTCGGATTGCTGTGATGAGCCCTCTCATCGTCCATGCTGAGACCTTCTCCTGGCTCATCTTCCTGAGCTTGACAACATCGATCACCTCCGGCACGCCTTTCTCCTCCTTGTCCTTGGCCCTGCTGATGCTGACCCGCCCAAGGCCACTACCCTCCCGCCCCACATTCTCCGCCAGCTCCATCAACGGCGGGCCCGACAGCATCTGCAGCACGTACTGATGGAACACGCTCTCTTGGATCCGATCGAAGAAGGTCTTCCGGTGGAACGTGGACGCGACCACCTTCATGAGGAAGGTCTTGACGAGCCAGATGACGGAGCCGATGAGCATGGAGGCGAGGAACCTGGAGACGCAGTTGAGGATCCTGGCGGTCTTATGGGAGCGGCCGACGTCGCTGTCGAAGAGCTGGGACCAGGCGATGAGCACGAGCGCGAGCCAGAGGCAGACCTGGAAGCTCTTCTTGAGCCCGAAGACGAAGTAGAGCACCTTGGTGCGCAGCAGGAAGTTGCGCTCGACGACGAAGACGAGCAGCGTGACGAGCCACCGGCTGAGGAGGTGGCCGGAGAAGACGGCGATGACCATGACGCACCACTTCCAGATCTCCAGCCCCCACAGGACGCGGCCCTGCAGGGGCGGCACGACGAGGCTGACGACGAGCAGGCCGAGGAAGAGGACGAGCACGCAGAGCTCGAGGCCGAGGCGGGCCCGGCGGCGGCAGCGCGCCGCGGAGGCCGGCGCGCGGGAGCCGTCCTTGTTGCGGAAGAGGTACTCGTCGTCGTCGGCCTCGGCGGGGGTGTGCGGGGTGGAGACGCCCGCGGCGGCGCGATGGGTCGGGGTGGCGGTCAGCGACGCGGCGGCGGCGGGGTGGGCTGGGGAGGAGTGGGCGGAGTCCGGGTGCGTCGGGGTGGGCGGCTCCACGAAGCGCGACTTAGGCTTGGCGATGGAGGAGCGGCGGCGGAGGAGCGCCGCGGGGGGCGGCGGCGGGCGCGAGGGGCTGGAGGTCGGATGCTTCTCGGGGTTCTGCGAGAGTTTGGGTGTCTCCGCCGGCGGTGGGCTCGGCTGCTGGTTATTGCTCGCGTGCGGTGGCGGCGGCGGGTGGTCGGGCGGGATGAGGAGGACGTGGTCCGCATTACTGGGCGGCGCGGCCGCCTTGGCCGTGGACGACGGGTCCATAGCACGTACGCCCCCGCGCGCGGCGGCGGGCCTGGTAACCTGTGGTTGGGATCTGACGGCGGCGGCGGCTGAGCGGGAACCGGGGAGGCGCGGCGGAACCGAGGCCGCGGGAGTGACCGACTTTTATTTGTGACGGGGTAGTGCGGCCGTGCAGTGCAGGTGCACAGGTGCCGACGTGCCGTCGAGGGAACAGAGAGATTTATTATTATTTTTTTATTATTATTATTTTGAGCAAAGAGGGAACGGAGAGATGGGCGGACGGGGGAGTGGCCGTTTTCCGAAGTTTGAGCGAGAGAGAAGAAAGCCCAGGGTCGCCGGCCCACGCAGGTTATAAAAGCGGAAAGGACTAGAGGACGAGGAGGGGGGCCTCGGCTGGTGATCACGCGGGGCCACGCTCTCGACCGGCGGACCGGCACGCATCCGGGTCGTGGCGTTTGTCGCCTCGTTTCGCCTCGCAGCCTAAGGTCCGGGTTTCACGCTCCGACTTTCGGCCGGTGGAAAACTGGAAATGGGAAGCAAAATCAAACCGGCCAGCGCCACACTGTTCTGATCCTCCATTAATTAATTACATTGAAGAGCGGTCAGTGGAGTCAACTACGGATCGCTGACATCGCGCACCAGGCACCAGCACCACTGTGGTCAGTGGAGTCGGTGGCCCTAGTCATTTGCAGGTCACACCATATGTCTCCTGAGTCCTGAGTGGTCCTGGCTCTACCGGTAACCGGAACAACTAGTAATCATACTTGTTAAAAAATAACTAGCGACCATAATTAGAGTGTCCGGATCAATCGGCTAAAGTTTAGTCCGAATCACATAGGATGTTTGTATGTCAATTAGATGGACTAAACGTAAGCCAATTTTAAAACTAATTGCATAAGTTATGACTAATTCGTGACATGAATTTATTAAGCCTAATTAATCCATGATTAGCATATGTTTACTATAGAATCGTGTTCGCTAATCATGGACTAATTAGGCTTGATTCGTCTAGCAAATTAGCCTTCATTGTAATTATCTATATTTAATACTTCTAATTAGTATCAAACATCCGATGTGACAGGGACTAAAGTTTAGTCATGGGATCCAAACAACCCCTAGACTAAGAGTGTGTTTAGATGAGTTATAGATTCTCATAATAATATGGTAAACCACTTAGAGTGCTCACAGTCCAGAAAACTACTAGTTGGTTTCTATATTCAGTAATTAGGGTGTCAACTAAGCAAAATAGTGACGTGATATTGTAACTAACGAATAAGAGAGGAGGAAACAACCTATTCTTGGAGCTGGAGCTAGGTTGCATGTCAAACAGTATCACCTGCTTCACAAGCTGCTCCACGGTGGAGATGGTAGAGCGAAGCAATTCCAAACACGCCCTTAGATTTGGGTTTTTGACCTCATGTATATCTTTAAGCTCCTAAGATGAATCAAGTGCGCATTCAGCAATAATGGGGCTAGAGTTACAAGAAGGGTTCCTGGTGATGCTAAACTGAGTTAGAGTTAGGAATTTTTCATGCACCGACCACAAAGGGAATCTTAGAGGAGGAATGTAAACTGACCATAGAGGTAATTGGTGGACGAAAGTCAGAACATTGCGATGACTAATGACGTTGGGTGTATTGAAGTATAAGAGCCATATTGCCATTCTTCATTTTAGCAGCCTTTTGGGTACATGGGTGTTTGGATGGACTAAACTAAACTTTAGTCCATGTTTTGGATGTTAATTAGAAGGGTCTAAACATGATCTAAGCATGGTCCAATAAAAACTAATAGATGCTAGCTAATTGATGAGTAAAACCTATTAGAAAAAACAAATTTTAATTAATCTATATTTAGCCCATAATCTAATGATGGACTAAACTTTAGTCCGGTGATCAAACTGATTTGTGCATCCAACCCAATACGCGAAGCTAGCTGGTTGAGGTTCCAAATATAGTAGGAGCCAAAGCCAGGACAATGGTATAATGGCGGCTGGTAGGCTGGGAAAAAGAACGCTAACCATCGTATGAAACATGATCGAGCTGTGAAAAAAAAAGGTGTTTTTGTCTATGCAAAACATTAGGTGTTGCCTAGACGGGCCCTTCATCAACGTTTTCATAACTTTTAAACCCGTAACTCTCAAATAAAAAAACTCTAGCACTTCGGCTATCATCTATCGATCGCATTTTTTTCTAACTCGATGCTTATTTTCATGGTCAAAAGCACCGCAGTACTGTTGTTGCTAAGTGATTAAAGAAAAAGCAAAAGAAAAGCTGTGGAAATTCAAGCCCTACTTGGAATCTGAACTTTAGTCACCCATCAGGGTAGTCTCCGTCAGGCGCCCTCCGCAGCACCAAGTGCAGACGGCTAATCAACTTTGCATAGGGTGTGCGTGTCCACCAGCCGCCAAATGCTGGCCCTTTTAACGGCATGATTGATGCAACTACGACGACCAAAATCTGTACGTATCACAGCAGCTACTCGGTTCATCATCAGAGTTTAAAAGCGATGAAGCAAGGGCTAGTGTATATGGCAACTGATGACAATCTGGCTAGTGAAAAAAGCAACGTCACATTAATGATTCATCACTTTACTATGGCCTGATATGAACCCTAGTGAAAAAAAAAGCAAACGTCACGTTCAGCGCTGGAAATGTCTCAGCAAATGGAATGTCATTGCCACCACACTTGAAGGCAAGTTTGGGCACCAGATGTTTTCTAGTGCAATGTCACATTCGGCACCAGCGATGTGCAAGTAAATGGAATGGCGTGGCACGCACTTCATGTCTGCATGATCCGACCAACACTGAGTTTTAAAAATCTCGAACATTTGAATGGCGACATAAGGATAAAAATCGATGAACCTACGGTGTGTTTAGTGGGGGTGGGACATGGACAAAGTAGGATCGTCTCAATATTTGGTTTGAGGACGAGTGATGGAATCATCTCTGAAAGAGAATATTCCTCTAAGATGTCGTCCCATATGTCTCTCAAAAACTACGGTACAAGTTCATCCCTGCCGATGTTGTTCTCCATTGGCCACATGCTTTTCTTCCTCTTTCCTCCTCCTATTGGCCGCGCTTGGAAATGGACGCAGGGTAGCTGTAGGACAGCAAGAGCGGGGTGAAGGGCGGGGTCATGGGTTGATCGAGGAGCGGGGCAATGTTTGAGGAGTAAGCTGTGGGGGCGGTGGTGGGGGCAGGGCAGGGGCGATCAGAAAAGCAAGCTGTGAGCGGGTGGCTATGCCCTTCTCTATCACAGCGGCCACGCTCTGCCCGACCCAGAGAGGAAGGCGGTACAGGGAAGGGCGGGCGAGTGAGACACGCAGGGAGAGGGAAGGGCAGCACATGGGCAAGGATACCACGAGGAAGAAGACCATGTTGTTGGTAGATGAGTCGTAGCACTAACGAGGTCCAGAGGTGTAGATATAGAGATATATCATCTATCCCATCTATTCCACCCACCAAACACTAAGACGAGATCATCTCAACCTAAAAAGCTAGAAGAGAACCATCCCATTCCCATTCCACTCCATTGTTAAACAACACACCAAGTTGTCCATCTATCCACTTTTTTCAATTAATAATTGAGAATTTTCAATAGATTTATTTTGAAAGACTTGTACTATTAGTTAACAACATAGAGTCGGTATTTGCATTGTATAATCGGATTACAAGATAGGCTGATTGCGCTAGTTTACGTTTGGTTTTGGTATTTGTAAACCAACTAGCGAAAAGGCCCGCACAAAGTAGGTGCTACCATGCTGTTTATTCCTACAACTTACACTGAACGTACATTTTTTACGTCCGTTTTATTCATGTGTCATAGTATCAAATTTTATGATTTGACTAATGTTCCCCAAATAGGTATTTCAGCATTAGCGATTTGTAAGTTATGTCTTGCTCTTATATTTAACAGACACTATTGCCTAGCTCAATGTATGGAGGTGCAGTGGCACTTATATATCCAGTGACTAGCGTCTTCTTGTACAAGCTCAACTGGTTGGGTGAGAGGTGTGGCAATGCACCCAACCACCCAGGTTCAAGTCCTGTCTTAACTGAATTTAGGTGCAAATTTCTCTTCTTAATGAAAAACCACATGGTTCCCCCTAGGTTCGATCTCATTTTTTTACCTTGTACAAGACCAAGAAAAGTTCAATAGATGTTGTTTTGGCGTGAGAGAAAAACATTGTACCATAACTAATAAGTTAGGCTGATAATTTCAAGCGAACGGGTGACTATGCACATCTAAAGCAACACTTTGGGCGCACAGCAGCCAATCGATCGACGTCTACATGTTTTAGTTGATCAACATCATCGTGAAAGAGAAGGGAATTAAGTTATACTAATATACTAGTACTTCCTCACAATTCACATGCATGAATTAGTTGATGATACGGTCATACGGAAGCAACAGACAAAAGGCTAGAGTCCAAGCCATGTCGGTTTCGGCCTGAAGCCACGAAGGCTGCTGTATTCCGCCGGACTCATGGATTGGACGCTGCTGACGCGGGCTTCAGCTCCAGTGCCAGAGGCCGACGTACGGGGTACGGGGGCACCATGAAGATGCTTGTTTCCAATTTGAGCTTGGCAATGGTGGATGCAGCTGTACGCGCGACGCAGCGATGGATGGTGCTCAAAGAGCTGAATCCGTCGTAAAAAACATTTGGCAAAACAGCTTAGTGGTAGAAAAACTATGAAATGTCTACAATAACCTTCTTTTTTTCATAACCTTTTTTCTTTTTTTCTCTCTATTTTTTCCACACTTTATTTTGCTTTTTTTTACTTCTCTTGTTTCTTTTCAACCGACGCCTTCTCTCTTTTTCTCTCTCCGCATTATCTCTTCTTCTCCACACGCGAGTCCTTATCCTCTCGCGACGCTTCTGTGCGGATGTGGATGGCAGTCTGGCTTCCTCGGCCCGTCTTCCCGGCATCCGAAGCTTTGCACCCCGGCGGCCGCGCCTCGCTACGGAATCCCCGGCGCCCCAAACTCCATGCGCCGTCCCTAGCGACTGCGCAGCCTAGGCCAACGCCCCAACGTCCTCAGCGGCCATGGTCGCTCGTTGCCCCGAAGCTCCGCGTGCCAGCCCCGATGGCCGGGCAGCGCATAGCCCCGCGCCCACGTCGGGAGGCAAATTCGCCCAGGGCCCCATGATTTGAGGATGGAGCTGGGTGAACCCACATTTTTCGGCTTCACTTGACGCCGGACGCCTGTGAGAGCGCGTTTTCCGAAGATTCACCTGAGTAGTTCCTTCTTCGCCCATTTGATAGACCGACGAGTAAAACAGCTTCGGGAGCCGTTCCAGAATCTGTACCAAACGCACTCTTGCTTTCCCTTTTTCTTTTCCCTGGGCAGAAAGAAAGAAATCATTGTTAGAACAGTAGACATGTGCCGCTGCATAGGGTGTCGCAAAGCATCCATTGCCCTGTTCGCTTGAACTTATCAGCCATGGTATAGTATTTTTTCTCACAGCAAATCAGGCAACAGTACTTTCAGTCATGACTTGTCAGCCAAGCGAACAGGCCGCATGAGACCAAACCGTGGCTACGTGGCGTGACGGTGGCAAGGGGTGCACAAGATCCGTGTAGAGTAGGACCTAGGAAGGAAATGAGTACCGGCAACTCAGAACATGATGTTCCATACGTTGCAACGGGAGAAAAAAAACTATTAAATATTTATGCAAAACGATAACGTGAATGCTACGTATCTGCTTATGTTTTATGCTTTTATAATCTATTTATGATGACCATCACATTCATAATATAAGTTAATTCTGACAATAAATAACAATGCCCTATAACACATGTATCGAATTAAAATACACCTTGGTATATTTTCCCTTCCATTGCAAAGCGCATAATTATTTAGATATAAATATATTGTAACTTTATTTTTTTATACTACCCACATGTTTCTATTACTCAATATCGACCTTTGTAGCTTTTTGACGCATCATATCAATCTCCGTAATATTTTTGCCAATGTGTCAAGGATTGGTCTGTCCACTAATGATTGTGACGGGAGAACTCTCTTTTTTCACACGGCAACCCTCGTCACGAATTACATAAATACATTTATTTAGATTTCATTAGACAACAATCTGCCCAAGATTCCGATTTACGAAATAATTAGTTGTACCATTGATTAATCAATATTTTAATAAAAATAATTTTTTTAACCAAAACTACATCAGATGATGTAAATCTTTCTCCTCAAAACTTATTAATACGTAAACAAACATAATAATTGCTGAAAAGTAGGAGTCATGCACCGGGGCTCTTATGCAGGAACCGGACAATAGAAAGTTAGTGAAGGCTTCAGGAAAACCGATGATGAGGACATCCTCCTCATACTCCTCGGCCACCTCCGCGTATTCCGGATCTGCCTCTCGCATGTTCTCGGTTATCGCTGAACCTATATGCATCCAACATATGCGAGGATGATTTAACACACCTATAGACAAAGTACAACCTAACAAGGTTTATAACATCTATGGATAGATCACATTTTTATGAAGCTAACAAAACTAGTTTGGTATTTTTCTGATTTTTCAATGATTTTTGTAAATTTTGCAAGATCTTGATTTTTATAAAAAAGAAAAATGAAAGAAAAGGAAAAAAAGGCTTGCACGAGCTTGGTCTAGCCCACAATGAAGTTGACCCAATTGCAAGGATGTAGCCCATGTTTAAAAAGAATCCCACCGGGAGAGGCCAACCCATATCTAAACATTTTACATCAGGAACCCGATCTATTTTAGAAATCATTAAGGCCCTCCCACCTTTTCTTTCTCTTTGATATCTTTACGTCTGGAACCTCATATTTATTTCTATTTCCTTTCCCACTCCTAATCTCCCTTCTCAATGTTAAAGCAACGTGAATCGGTAGACAGGGCCGAGCACCTCCAAACCGACATGGACACGAAGGCTGGACGAAAATTATGGTGGCCAAATTTTTGCCACTTTAGTATTAGGTATAGATATAGGCCCTGTTTGCTGGATGGTTTTTGGTTGGCTGATTCTGGCTGATGCTGATTTGTTATGGGAGAAAAAATACTGCTAAATGACTGGTTGATTCTGGTTGATAAGATCAAGCGAACAGACTGATAGATTGGCATGTAGGTACTTCATTCATCCCAAAATAAGTGATGTTTTAGATTTGTCCTAAATCAAACTATTTCAGATTTGATCATAATTATATAAAAATACTAGTCTTTATGATACCAAATAAGTACTATTAGATTTATTATACAATATATTTTCATATTCTACCTATTCGGTGCCGTAAATATTAATGTTCTTTCCTATAAATTTGGTCAAACTTAAAATTATTTAACTTAGAACAAATCTAAAATATCATTCATTTAGGATTGGAGATCGTATATGTTAACTTTCTTACTCATGGTATGTTAATAGATAATAGACAAAAATATGTATCTATTGGATTTGGCTATAATTCTCTATTACGATCTAAACCCATAAGTAATGTATACTCGATATGTATTTGTAATTTAGCAATCTCTCAGCTCAAAAGTACTCTCAAACACCGTCTAACTAGTCCATTTTGGTCCCCAAAACACCACTAACCAGTAGTCCACTTAAGTTTTATTTGGCACAACTTCTCAGGAGCTAATTTTGACAAATAGGATAAAATAAAATAACTTTTCAAGAGCATTGACATTAGCTAAAAATACTAGCTTCTCTTAGATACCTCTCCCAAATTTATATGAAAATTTATTGGAAAAAGTCTACATAACCCCCTCAGCTCTGGTATCATGGCTACTTCACCCGCTGAACTTTAAAACAGTCTAACAAGCACTCTAAAGTTTTCCAAACCGTTTAATTAACCCCCTGTAGTGGTTTTACAAGCCGATTTTGCCTACATGGCAATCCAATGTGGAAAGAGAGGACATGCTGGTGGCAGGCCTCACATGTCAGACCCATTGACCCCTCAGACCATCACTGCCACGACGACCGCAGCATGCTGTTCGGCCCTTTCGTGGATGCATGCAGGGAGCGCATGGTGTTCGTGTAGGTAGGAGAGGACATCGTCGACTTCTTCCTCTCCGTCCTTGTGTAGGGTCAAGATAGCGGATAAGAGGGGGTGAATAGTTCTTTCTAAAATTAAACGCGTCGGCTAACCGAGATAAATGTGGAATTAAAACTATCGATCTCGCTAAGACTATACTCCTCTATCTAAGTTCACTAGCACCTTATAAAGATCCTAATTAGGCAACAAAGGTGCCGGGCTAGCTAGAGTTCACCTAACAATTCTAGCTTATAAGGTCACACAAACCTATGCAACAAGTACTTAAGCAACCGGAGGAGCTCCTACACAACTAGTGATGCAAAAGAACAAAGCTCCTAAGCTCACTAGCAATGCTCAATAATAAGGCTATACAACCTAAATTAAAGAGCGCAAATTACTTAGCCACACAAACTAAGCAATGTGACTAACAAGGTTACTAAAACCAAATTAGCTACGCAAGAGAGCTACTTCTATGCTACACAAGCAAGAAGGCAACTAGCAATCTACTAAAGCTAAAACTATTCACAAGAGCAACCACACAGGCACAATGTATATGAAAGTAATACAAGCTTGTGTTTCACGGAAACTAAACCACCAAGAAGATGATGAAGACAATGTTGACATGGTGATTTTCTCCCGAGGTTCACTTGGTTGCCACCAAGTTACGTCCCCGTTGTGTCGACCGCTCACTTGGTGGTTTGGCAGCTAATTGGCATCATCCGCTAAGCCCGCACGTTGGGCACCGCAAGAACCTACCCTGAAAGTGAGGGTAGCTCAATGACACGCTCAACTAGAGTTGCTCTTCGCGATCCCCGCGGGGTGAGCACAATCTCCCTCACAAATCCTCCTCCAGAGCACCGCACAATCTTCTCGCGTGCTTCAACGGAGTCACAAGCCACCAAGCCATCTAGGAGGTGGCAACCTCCAAGAGTAATAAGCACCATCGGCTTGCAACATGATCACATAGTGTCACTCTATGCAATCGCACTAGAATCGCTCACTCACTCAATCACATGAACATTGTCAAGCAAGAGTGAGTTAGAGGGCTCCCAAGCACATCACATAAGCCACCAAGGCTCTAATGTGCTCAACAACCAACTCAAGGCCGGCCAATGACTCTATTTATAACCCCACGAATAAATAGAGCTATTACCCCTTCACTGGACGTTCTGCGATGCGACTGAAAGCGCCAGTCGTAATGACCGAACGCGCCGATCGGCCAGCGTCCGTTCATCCGGATGTGGCCATGTGTCGCCTCCTTCAAACGCCGAGCGTCAATCTCCAATGGCTAGCAAGCGTGCCAACAGTCAAAAGAACGACCGAATGCACCCCTATGCTGAGACCGGACGAGCAGGTGCCT
This sequence comes from Saccharum hybrid cultivar R570, assembly GCA_038087645.1. NCBI lineage: Eukaryota > Viridiplantae > Streptophyta > Magnoliopsida > Poales > Poaceae > Saccharum > Saccharum hybrid cultivar. The sequence goes on from JAQSUU010000259.1 coordinate 15,983,455, forward strand.
GACTTCGATCCTCTCTGCACCACAGCTCTGCATGATCAGACGTAGCCACCACAAAACGATCGGACGCACGAGCCACGGAGTCCGGTCACGAACAGAGAGTTTTCGAGGGGGCTAAAACACGACCGGACTCGTCAGGTCCAGGGTGACCTGACGCGCCCCAGCGTTCGGTCCTCACAGTACTACTGCCCGAGCACCATGCGTCGCCACGTCAGCGAGACCGAATGCATGAATAGTGTTCACCCAGCATCCGGTCATGCCCCCCGAGCCAGAGTCCGGTCACACTGACCACTCTGCCCGAGACTAGGGTTAAGCACCTAATGCGTAGGTCACCACGAGACCATCATCCGGTCACCCCAAAGACCTCCTTTTCATCTCCTTTTCTTCACCAACTTCTCATCATTTGCAATGTGCCAACACCACCAAGTGTACATCACCATGTGTATGTGTGTTAGCATTTTCACAATCATTTTAAGGACTTAGCCACTAAACTTGCCACATTACTCGATCCTAGCAATGATGCATAGTTAGATCACTCGAGTGGCACTAGATGACCGATATGGAAATAAGTTGCCCCCCTTGATAGTATGGCCATCTATCCTAAACTCGGTTATCAACTTCTCTACACATCTAAGACCGGTGAAATGAAATGCCCTAGGTTATACCATTGCCGTGCGCATTCCATTCCATCTCCTTCGATGTTGATGCAACACATGCACCAACATGATCAACAATGATATGATCCACTCCATCATCACGTGACCATATTGATTCATCAATCTTGACTTTACTTGCTCTTCACCGTTGCTTCAGTCCATCGGCGCCAAATCAACACTCAACTTGCGCTTCACACTTGCAACCGATTCGTCGAGCCAAGTCATGTCTTGATCTTCTCCACCTTGATCACATGACTCAATGTCTTGTCTCATGTGCAATAAGCTCCTCCATCATCATATGTGTAAGCTTTGCAACATCTCCGAGCCATCTTACCGTCATGGCATATGTTGCTCACACACATGTACTTGTGGACTAATCACATGTGTATCTCACATTTAAACACATTTAATCCACCTTAGGTTGTCACTCAATTACCAAAGCCAAATAAGGACCTTTCAATCTCCCCTTTTTGGTAATTGATGATAACTCTACAAAGATATGGAAATTAAGTACTTTTGGATTTATGTTCCTTGCCCAAGCATGTTTACCATGTGTAAATAATTTTGGACAAGTACCCCAAATCCGAATTGGTAGTATTAGCTCCCCCTACATATGTGCTAGAGTGTTTGGTTTGAGGCTCACACATATGCATAGATTGAAATTGTGGAAGTAATTACTACCAATGATGCTAAGGTGTATAGACTAAAACTTTGAAGCGTGATACCAATTGGAGCTGCACCTTTAAGTTCATCCTTAGCACCATGGTTAGCTAGATATTACTTGGAAACAAAAACACTAGATACCCCGTGAGATCAACATTAGAGACAAGGTACTAGCATTACTTGAAAAACACACCAAGTGTCTAGCTATCATCCTATGCATGCTAGTTTTTATTTTATCATTCAAGTTATATAACTAGCATACACCACACAAGCATGCATATCAAATTTAAAACTTATGCAATGCAAGCAAGCACATGAATATGCACATATCAAATGCAATCAAACAAGTTCATGAGCTTGCTCCCCCTACTTGTGTACTTTTCTTGTCCAAAAATTTTGATCCTTCTCCATTCCTCAATGTTGCACCCTCTTTATCCATGTTCATGTCCAAATCTCAATCTCTCCTAAAGCTTTCATATCTTTATACAATCTCTCCCCCTTTGTCATCAATTTTCATAAAAGGTGTGCTTCTTATTGATACAAAGGCTCGCATTGGGGTAGATGGTTGAGGTTTGAATCTTGCATTTTTTATGGACACTTTCACATGTTGGAATGACACCACTTGTATAGCTCTTGATATACCATACATAGGATCTTTTGACCTTAATACCAATTGGTGGGACACCTCCCCCAATGTCATAGCATGGGTCATTCACTTGATAAACTTGAGCTCTTGTTGGTGAGGGATGCATTCTTCACTTGATGATCACTTAAAGTTGAGGATCACTTGTGGAACCACCGTCTTGTATGATTGATACCACATGTAGATGTGATACCACTTAAAAGAATTTTCTAGTATGGAACCACTTGTAGGATATCACTTGTGAGTTGATCTAAACATCACTTGTGAATTCTTGATGAAATACTTGAGTCTAAATACCACTTGAAACTAGATATTCATGTGCATTATTGTCTTGTGCTTGTACTCTTATTACTTATCATGAGCTTCTAAGTTGACTTGAACTAAATTGATTTGTCTAAGCTTCCAAGTTTGGTTTGAACCAATGACAAACTTCTTCACACCTCTTACAAGGGTTATCTTGCCAATGTTGTACTTGTCACTTGTTAGCAATCTAAATTAAATCAAGTACTTGGGTTCACTAGCTCATGAACAAACTCATATACTAACCACTAGATCAATTAATCATTCAAGCAATAGTGGTAGGCTATGAATTCTAAAACTTTCATTTGTCATGCATGATCCTAATAAGCATGTACTAGATGCACTAACCGCATACTAGTAAGGGATGAAATGATCATGCACATTACAATGATACCTTTGCTATGTTAGAGTAGAGGATAGTCACATAGATTCCAATTCATTACTCCAATAGCAATGTGAAGTCTAATTTATAGCTTGGTGAAGACCAATCATCAATAATGAAATCCATTCTTCACCTCACTCTGGGCACGAAATACCGAGAACCGTGAACCGAACCGAAATTATCGAGAACTGAATCGAAAAATACCAAAACCGAAAAGTTCGGTTCCTGTTTCTCAGGTGTACCTCGGTAAATCAAAGTACCAAACATGTCATGAACTCAGTAACTCATGATGTCAACTTGTCAAGCAGGCCCAGTGCTCGTAGCCCAGTAGCAGCCCACCTAAGCCATCTTATCCTCACTAGTCACTACAGGCAGCTATTGATGTTAATTAACTCTAATTTTTGACCGTCAACTACTTCAGGAAAAGGTCTAAAATAATGTGTGAAGTAGGGTTATAGAGGTTTATTCTAATGATTTCCACGAGTTGTGTTGTTCTCACTTGTTTTGTAGGATATTTGATATTTTGCCATATAAAAGTATCTCAAGTGAAGAATATAAGCACACCATTGCGAAGAGCTCGTCGAGACGATCAAGGAGGATATATCATTTGCCATATTTGGAGCATAGGAGAAGAAGTCCTCAATGGGTACGACTTGGAAGACTCTAGAAGACCCTAGAACCATCATCATCACAAGACCAGGGACTAAACCGACAAGATTCCATAGCTTTGTAAAATTATCTTTTTCCAGGGATTTATCTAGAAGTTAGAAGGAAGGAATCCACTCAAGACACGCGAACGGATCGGTAAGTGGCACTAGAAGGATGTAGAAGACACTAGAAGGCACGGGAACGAAGCGGAGGCCCGATGGCTGCCAGGTGGGGACGACCGGCCCCACATGTCAGGCCAGCCGGCCTGGCTCCCCTACCAAGTGGGTCTCCCTTCGCGTGGCGGCCTCCAACCGACCTCTACGACGCATCTTGACCATTGTTTCATGTCGGTTTGATCCGAGGGCTGCGGTTCATCCCACTGGGCTATATAAGCAGAGACATACCCCTCTGAATCAATCAATCAATCATCCATCATTGTTCAGTTTAGGGTAGTCCCTTGAAAGGATAACCTAGAGCTCCACCAGCTAGGGCATAGCTAGAATATAAGAATAGGAATTAGAGGAGGCAAGCAACGCTTGGATTCCGGATCTAGTCGCGAGGAGGCTAGGTATAGCCTTGTACTTCTCTCTTGTATTCAACAGTATTAATCTATTTATGCTATTTGTCTTTTAGTTCATTGTGTTTATCTTATAGTTTGTCTACTTGTTCTTCTAGTTTATCTTGTTCATCTTATAGTTCATCATATTTTTGTCTAGTTCATCGTGTTCTTGTCTAGTTCGTGTTGATCCTCCAGTTCTTGTTCTAGTTTGTGTATGAGTCGAATACTTGATAGAACTTGGTATAATTCAAGATACATAATTATAATGTTCATTGCCTATGTTGATTATATGTTTAGTATAGTTGGAGTAGTTTTATGTTTATACTCTTGTTCGCATAGCGCTCATTCCGATGATCAAGGGGTGGGTGGTAGAAGTTGTGTAAGCGTGGTGCTTAGACAATATCTATCTGCGAGTGCTCCCTATGTTCTAGGCCATGTGGTAGATCGCGAAGGTGACTATTATAGCTTCGTTGAGTCCTCTGTAGTCTACTCCCTGAATATAGAATTAGTAAGGCTGAGTTGCGGGGTGATATCTTGCTCTGTTCCTGATCCACCTTAGCAATGTCTCTTGAGTATGAATATGAGGTTACTTTGACCATGATTGCTAAATGTGACCTATAGTTAGAATAACCTTAGGAGTTAGTCTCTATTTTCTAGTTCTTTCTAGAGTCACGCCCAAGTAGAAAAATGCTCGGTGGAACCCCTTTTAGAATTACCATGATCTGTTATTAATTACCTTTATTATGATATGATTGATCCCTGTTTTGAGACTGATCTAGTGGAACTCTTATCATAAGTGTAAGTTATAGTTTTTATTCTTATACCTCCAAGCGTCTTCCCAGTGGTAGAATTATAAACAACGATACCTAGAACTTTCCTAGGTGAAATGCTGCAATGGGTGTATTTTATTTGTGTGCTTGTGGATAACCTTTATTCATATTTTATAAGTGCTATGATCATAAGTACAACCACATCTTTTGGTATTATGTTGGGGATGACAACCTGGCTTAAGCAATGCTAAGAGATGTCCCGAACATTTCTAATGGCTTTGTTAAGGAAGGGTTTGACCTGCCTTATTTGTAATCGTGTTAGAGATGTCAACAAGCATTTCTGGTGCCGTTGCCAGGGAAGGCAAAGGAGGTTTAGAATAATACATATTGAATATCTAGGAATAATCTTACACATGTGATAATTGAGATACATTATTGATCTTCACTCAAACAGGCTTACCCTGTCTTTTGTCTATTCGTGAATATCTTATTACAGGGTAATGTATGTCTAGATATTTTCGTCCGACAAACTACGTTGAGGATCCAGAAGAGATAATTAGACAAGCCAAAGCCAAGCTCAGGAAAAAGAAATCCCCAACCACTTTGTCAGAAGAAGACCAGCCAAGAAGAAGTTTGACACCAGTGTTTGAAGCCATGGCCAACAAGACTCTCCGTGAATTCTCCGCTCCAACCACTGCCAACATTAGGACTGGACTAGCAGTTAATGTGGGAGAAGAAGGATTCAAGCTCAAGCCAGCCTTGATCAACATGGTGCAAGCCAACCATTTTTGTGGGAAAGCACATGAAGATGCAAGTGCCCATCTCCAACACTTCCTGGAGATCTGCAGCACATTCACCATTAAAGGAGTTGAAAGAGATGTCATACTACTCCGCCTTTTCCCATTCTCACTCTTGGGAAGGGCAAAGCAATGGTTCTACACCAACAAAGAGAAAAACACTACATGGAATATATGCTCCACTGCTTTCCTAGCAAAGTTCTTTTCTGTAGGCAAAACCAATGCCCCACGTGCAAAGATCTCAACTTTTCAGCAGCAGTACGATGAGTCTGTCCCTGAGGCATGAGAACGCTTTCAAGATTACATATCAGAATGCCCTCACCATGGGATGGAGGATTGGATACTCATGCAGACATTCTATCATGGGCTCACCACAAGTGCCCGTGAGAATATTGATGCAGCTGCTGGAGGATCGTTCTTGTCACTCACTATTCATGAAGCCACCACTCTTGTTGAGAAGATAGCTTCGAACCAGGGATGGAACGAAGAATGCAATCAACCACGCAAGAGAGGAGGAATGCATCAAGTCAAGGAGGTGGACATGTTGTCTACCAAGATGGACCTACTACTGAAGAAGCTTGACGAACATGATCAACAAAAGAAGGAAGTCATGCACATCCATGATTCTCGCATAACTTGTGAAGAGTGTGGAGGCACTGGCCACACAAGAAGCAATTGTCCTGAAGTCCAAGAGGATGTCAACTATATCAACAACAACGCCAATTATCGTCCTCAACAGAATCAAGGATGGAACCAACAGAATCAAGGGTGGAATTAGCAACAAAGACCTAACTACTCAGGTAACTACCAAGGTAACAATTTCAACCAACCACCTTTGAGAGAGATGATTGTTAATAAGAATAAAGTTATTGATAATATGTCCAAAAAGATAGATTCCAATGATAAAGTGCTTGAAACTATAAATAATAAAATGGATAGCTTTACTTCTGCCATAAAGAATCAACTTAGCTTTAATAAGATGATAGAATCAACTTAGCTTTACTTCTCTCAGCTAGCCGCTTCAGTACTTGTGGCTAAAAAAAGGTAAGATTCCGGAGAATTCGGAAGAATTAGAAACTGCGAATCTTGTAGACATTTTCAATGCAGGAGAATACTTCGTCGCACCACCCAGACCACTGAGACTAGTATGGGGAGAAGAGGACATGCTAGAAAAGAAAGGAGATCCACGAAGACCCGTCATCCTATCCGCATCAAAGCTCACACTTTCGACGAAGCCATCTGTGACTTGGGAGCAAGTGTCAATATTATGCCTAAGGTAATCTACGAGAAAATTCATGGTCAACCTTTGTTGTACACAACCATGTGTTTGCAGCTTGCAGATCAGACATTGTGCTACCCTAAGGGAATTCTTGAAAACGTTCTCGTGGGAGTTGGACACTCAGCTCTACGAGTAGACTTCATGGTGATAGAAATAGGAGGAGATGATAGAGCACCCATCATTTTGGGACGACCATTCTGAAAGGATCAAGATGCCCAAGAGGGGGGGTGAATTGGGCTTCTCTAAAAAATAATTGCAAGAATTAAATCCTACAAGCCAGAATTCACCCCTAGTGCCTATTTGTGTTCCTAGAGAGTCTACCGATAAAAGTTTTGCACCCTAGTTTCCAATCCTAGTCTAGCATGGCAATTCTAGGAATGAAAAACAAGCAATGAATGTAAGTACGAGAATGTAATTGCTTGAATGTAAAGGGCAAGGAACACGGCGATGTTTTTCCGAGGTATCGGAGAGTCGCCACTCCCCACTAGTCCTCGTTGGAGCACCCGCGCAAGGGTCTAGCTCCCCCTTGATCCGCGCAAGGATCAAGTGCTCTCTACGGGTTGATTCTTCGACACTCCGTCGCGGCGAATCACCCAAAACCGCTCACAACATGAGTTGGGTCATCCACAAGCTCCGTCGGATGATCACCAAACTCCCAATCACCACCAAACCGTCTAGGTGATGGCGATCACCAAGAGTAACAAGCTAGAACTCTCACTTGACCACTACGAGCCCAAATGAGGAGATGGATGCACACTTGCTACTCTCTAAATGCTAGTGAGAAGCTCTCAAGCTTTGATTCTCAAAACACTATCCTCACTAGTGCTCTTGCACTCCCTTGCACTCTAAAGGGTTTTCTCAGCTGATCAAATGAGCAAGAGACCTCTAAAAGAGGTGGAGGGGATGTATTTATACACCCCTCAAAGAAAACGAACCGTTATGTTCTGACACGGGCTGACCGGACGCGCCGGTCGAACTGACCGGACGCGCCGGTCGCCCGTAACGGTCAAATCCCGATTTTCAACTGAACGACCGGACGCGTCGGTCAGGGGTGACCGGACGCGTCCGATCGTGCAAAGGAGCGTACTGTAAGTGCACCGGACGTGAGGCCGCGTCCGGTCGTTGATGACCGGACGCGTCCGGTCGTCTCAGGACCTTACTGGACTGTGACCGGACGCGCCGATCACCTCCAGGTCGCGTCCGACGGGTGTTCTCCACAGGTGACACGTGTCGGCCACTGACCACCGCGTCCGGTCCTTGCGAGGACCGCGTCCGGTCGTCAGGGCCGAAACCCAAGTCGTGGTTCAGTACTGACCGGACGCGCCGGTCATGCCGAGGACCGCGTCCGGTCAGTGGAGAAACAGCCCGAAACTTTCCGAAACGCGTCGCAACTTCAACCAAGTTGCTTCCAACTGAACTTTGAGCTATTCTAGGGTTGCCTAGCGCCAAGTTTAACAAGTGTGCACCACACCTAAACATAGGACTCGCCTAGGTCAAGCTACCCATTCATGCCCCCCTTTATAGTACGGCCAAAAGAGAAAAACGAAGATCCTAATGACTATTCCGAATGTAACTCAACACCTCGACATCCGGAACTAACCGTCCTTAATCTTGACGTCACTCTTTTGAAAACCGAAACGATTTCCATCAAGGGACACGAATACCATGGTGCCCAAAGCAGTTATAACCTCCATGACCTAACTTACCAACGTTTCTGCAAAACACACATTAGTCATGGTAATAAAGCGTTGTCATCAATTGCCGAAACCAAACCTGGGGGCCTAGATGCTTTCAATCTCCCCCTTTTTGGTGATTGATGACAACTCTAAGGTTCAAAAGATTTTAGTGGAGGTTTTCGAGCATGCTTGGTTCACATAAGCAAAAAGCAATAAGCACAAAGGGTTAGGAATTGCTTATGTGCCCCAAGCCAAAAGAGTGTACTCATAAGATAAGACATGAAGAGTTAGTACACATAAAGATATAGCTCATAAGAAATCGGAGTAAGGCACGGAAGCACAACCTTAGAGCTATAACTAAAACGGTGACATATATTAGCACTGTGACGAGATAACACAATAAGACTCAAGGTTTACCACACGACGACAATGTCACACGAATGCAATTACTGAAAAGTAAACATGATGCATGAATGTAGCACACAAAGAACGAAAACCCTCTATCAAAACTCCCCCTGAAACTACTCTCTCTCCCCCTTTGGCATCAAGCGCCAAAAAACTAATATAAGGATCTGACGGGGGGACAGACGGAGTCGTGTCGGGTGCCGAGGTGCGCGGAGTAATCACGAAGTGTAGCGTATCACCCTCGGAGTCTGAGCTATCTGGCTGACCCTCTGAAGAAGCACGTGGCTGTGAAGCGGTCTGGGTCTGAGCAGGAACGGGCACTGACTGAGTAGCAACAAGTGGATCTGTCTGAGTGACCTGAGCCTGTAGTGAGCCAGTAGCTGGAGGATCTGTCGAGGCAACTGAAGAAGGGATGGTCTCTGTAGTCCCGGTCCCTGTCACTGGAGGAATAGCTGCCTCGGGAGCTGACAACCCTGACGAAGTATGAAACGTAGTGGTGTGCGAGGGTGTCGGCTGACCAGTCAACTCGCTGTAGGTAGCACTGAAATCACCAATAGGTGTGCCTGTCAGGAGGTGCGGGCGAGGCTGGTCTGACGGTGTAAACCCCGTATGAATAGGAGTGAAGCTCGGGGACTGGAACGACTGAGGAACCTGCTGCTGTGGAGATGTGAACTGGAAGCTCGGCTGTCCTTGACTCGACGGACCACTGGAATGCAAAGCCTGAGTCATGACAGAAGCAGGCGGAGGAACCCCAACTGTGATAAGGTGGCGCAGGAGATCCATGTACTGCTGCTGACTCTGTCGCTGCATCTCAACCTGTTGCCTCTGGATCTCAAGCTGCTGTCGCTGAAACTCGTCCTGACGAGCCTGAATCTATGCAAGTGCTGCAGCTGTGTCCTGTGCCTGTCGCTGTATCTGCTGCTGCTGCTGCTCCTGAGCCTGGGTCAACCTCTCAAGAATAGCCACCATGGCTGGGTCTGAGCGGGAGGCTGAACCAGAGCCACCGGCCTCGTGATCGTGAGACCGAGGAGACCGGTACCAGGGGATGGGCTGGTAGTCCTCATCTGTGCTGTCAGAAGTCACATCCTCAGGTACATCAGCAGTCTGAGCGTCAAGGTCCGCAAGCTCTGCCTCAGCAAGTTCGTCCACAGTAGCGTCCTGCTCAGCTGCTGTCTCAGGAACCTCTGGGCGCTCACGCTGTCCTGGCACTGGGGCCTGATCTCTAGTAACTGAGGCCCAAAGCTGTCGAATATCATACTCAGGGAAAGCTGTGGTAGTAGCTGATATCTCCGCCCTGATCTCTGGTGGCATCTGAATAGAAGATCTAATAATGAAGCAGATCCAGTGTGCATAGGGCAGCTGACGATTACCCTTGAAGCCCTCAGCAATGGTGTCCTCCATCTCACTAAGTATAAGATCCCAGATGTCAAACTGTATCTGTGAGAGGAGGTGGTGAACAACCCAAAGCTGCATACGTGTCAGTCCCTCTCTGTAGCCGAGTCTGGGAAGAAGTGTGCGTCTGATAATAGCATCCAAAACTCTGGCAAGTGGTGTCAGGCTAGCAGGCGTACGACGAGACCCTTCGCCAAAAGGCTCATGGAAACAGGGTCGAACTAAGTCTGTAGGTGGCACTGCTCCGCCATGAGGGCGTCTGGGTGGAGGAGTCTGACCATAACACAACTGATGGATCCTCGTGTCAGAAGCTGGAAGTCTGAGGATCTCTCGAGCTCTGGTGCTGTAAAGTCGGTGATCGCGGCCTCTGAAAGCAAAGTGAATGAACTCATGGGCAGGATCAATCCAAAGAGAAGCATAAAACTCTCTGACCCATGTGCCGCAGTATGCACCTGTCCGTCCAAGAAGATCTGACAAGCCAGGTAGATAGGACAGGTGCGGACGAAGCTGCTCTCCCACAACATCAACAAGTGCCTCAAGCCGACATACCCTCTGAGGTCTGAAAGCAATACCACTGTCAACTAAGGCCCTGTAGAAATCCTCCTGAAGTGGGGTATAGAAACCCTCTGAAGCTCTGTGATCCCTCACTGGTGGAAACCATCGGCTGACCTCCACGAACCTCAACCCCTGCACCTGACGTGCTGTAGCACCCCTCAGGTCAAAGTGCTCAACCGGGGGTGAACCTCTAGCTCTGGGAGGAGGACGTGCTCCACGACGCTGGCCCTCTGGCCTAGGTGTCACCTGAGTACGAGCACGTGTGGAGCGACGACGTGGTGGAGACTGAGCTGGCTGCTCCTCTGTATCCTCTGTAGACTCTGGAGCGTCTGTAGCCTCTATAGGCTCTGTAGGTGGATCAACTGACATCTGCTCTGTAGCTCCAGTATCCTCGGTACCCTCAGTGGCCTCAGTGCCGAGCTGTCGACCTTCAAGATGAAAGCGACGCTCGCCTATGCGTATGCCACTGCTCCTGCCACCTCTCTCTGCCTGCTCTGCTGCATCTGCCACGGCCTGAGCAATCTCTGCCTCTGTAAGCGTCTTCTTCTTCTTCTTTCTGGCCATTATCTTGATGCGCTTTCCACGCGCAATCTCAGACCGACGAGGAGGACTGTCATCTCCGTCACCAGGAGCACCACCGGTGTTCTTGCAACGCACCATGCTGTCAAACTGACTGAGAACCTCTGTAAGATGATGAACTGACACTCGAGAGGCTTGGCCTCAATCCGTATCCGCAGGCTTGGCCTCGGATTCAGCAAAACAGATCTGACCCTAACACACCGACTGACTCGCTGCACCGACGGAATAGAAAGATATACTATAAGCACATATATAACTAAAAGGTGCGAAACCCTAGAGATAGCAAGCATGTGAGATACGAAGTGAATCGTGACGCGAAGCTACCTCGGATCGGCGAAACGACGGTGAGAAGATGTGGTGACCTAGGTCGTGAGAATCCCCGAATTCGACGATCGAGCTCTGAAAGGACCGAGTCGAGATGATCAACGGATGATAACGGTCAAGGTTAGCCCTAACAACTGAATTGGAAAGACTTAAATGAAACGACGAACGAGTCGAACCTCGAGCGAGGGTTAGGGCAAACCCTAGGTTAGGGTTTGGACAAACCCTAGGTGAAGAGCACGGCCGAAAGTGGATGAGGAGTTGCTTGGGCTGGCACGGGGGAGCTGCGGCAGCTGCTGGCGAGTTGGACTGCGGTGGGAATCCGGCTAACCGGCGGCGAGGGCGCGCGGCGCAGCAGGCGGCGGTGGCACGAGCTCGGCCGCGGAGAGGCAGCGGGCGACCGGCTTGGGCGCGAGGAGGAGCAGGCGCGCGCGGGCAGCTGGCGAGGAGGCGCGTGGCTAGGCTCGGGCGAGATCGCCAGTGGCGAGCAGGACAGCAGGGCGCGGCGGAAGTCGGCGAAACGGCGGCTTAGGGCGAGCGGCGGCGGCGGATTCGGTCGAATGAAGCAAAAACGGACAAGTCGGAACGGTTTTATGAGGGGCTCAGATCCGCTCGAACGCGCGATGACCGGACGCGGTGGTCGTTATGACCGGACGCGGTGGTGCAGCGTCCGGTCACACTCCAGTAAGCTCCTGGAGTGACCGGACGCGTCCGGTGCGGAATGATCGGACGCGGTCAGAGTCCGGTCGCTGGGAGCTCGGGAATTCATCGCGGATGACCGGACGCGGTGGTGGTAACCGGGACCGGACGCGGTGGTCGACACAGGCGCGTCCGGTGCAGCGTCCGGTGACTAGGTCTGGAATTCGTCTTCTGGATGACCGGACGCGCTGGTGGACGCCGAGACCGGACGCGGTGGTGAAGCATCACTGCGTCCGGTGCAGCGTCCGGTCCAGCGTCCGGTCGCTGTTCTTCGCCTTTCTTCGTTCCAAACTTCGACGCGACTTCTCCCAATCAAGTTCCAATTCAAAGAGACACAAATAAACACCAATTGGAACCTGATATGAGTGACCTCACTCAAACCCTCAAATTTTTTAAAATATTATGCCTTAGGCTAGTATTATTTTTAGGAAAATAGGCAATAAACACCCGAGGAGCAACGTATGGCCATGCAATAGAGTTTTTGGTCCTTTAGGAGCGTCAAATGCTCTCTCTATCCATGGACGAACACAGCGGTTGCTCAAAGCTAAACCGAAAAGAAACGACAAACAAACAACCATGCACATGCAATGCAATACAAGAAAGTAAAGCTAGGTTGCTTGTCAAGTTTGATCCACGGTTAGGCTTCTTCACTCCTCCAAAGGAGGGTTATCGTAACCGTGTTAGCCAAGCCCTAAATGCATTGCGATAAAATAAACATGGCATATAATACATTGCAATGCAAGGGACAACACACGCTCATTTTTTAAAGTTGCTTGAATCAAGCACATTAAGTTCACTTCTTAGCCTACAAAAAGTGGCCTCATCCAAAGGTTTAGTGAAGATATCCGCTAATTGATTTTCACTTCTTACACCTTCTAGTGATATGTCATTTTTAGCAACGTGATCTCTTAGAAAGTGATGGCGGATATCAATGTGCTTGGTGCGAGAGTGTTGTACTGGATTGTTAGCAATTTTAACGGCACTTTCATCATCACATAAAAGTGGCACCTTTTCAAGAACAATTCCATAGTCTAGGAGGGTTTGTTTCATATATAAGATTTGTGCACAACAAGCCCCCGCGGCAATGTATTCCGCCTCGGCGGTGGACAAAGCCACACTATTTTGCTTTTTAGATGACCAAGATACTAAGGATCTCCCAAGCAAATGGCACCCTCCGGATGTGCTTTTTCTATCAATTTTGCAACCGGCATAATCCGAATCGGAATAGCCAACTAGTTGGAATCTAGCTCCTTTGGGATACCAAAGACCAATGCTTGGGGTGTGCTTAAGGTATCTTAGGATTCTTTTTACGGCACTTAAGTGAGGTTCTTTAGGGCACGCTTGAAAGCGAGCACACATGCACACACTAAACATGATATCGGGCCTAGATGCGGTAAGGTACAACAAGCTACCAATCATAGAACGGTAGAGAGTTTGATCGACCGGTTTACCTCCCTCATCTAGGTCGAGATGTCCATTTGATGGCATTGGGGTCTTGATTGGCTTGCATTCTTCCATCTTGAATCTTTTGAGAAGATCCTTGGTATACTTTTCTTGAGAGATGAAAATCCCTTCTCTCATTTGCTTGACTTGAAAACCAAGGAAGAATGTGAGCTCACCAATCATTGACATCTCGAACTCCTTCGACATCAATTCACCAAATTCCTTGCAATAATCTTCATTTGTTGACCCCGAAGATGATATCATCAACATACACTTGACAAATGAAGATCTCCCCATTAAGCTTCTTGGTGAATAGTGTGGTGTCGACCTTCCCAATGGTGAAGCCCTTCTCAATGAGGAAGTTCCGGAGGCGCTCATACCACGCTCTAGGGGCTTGCTTGAGCCCATATAGCGCCTTGGACAACCTATAAACATGATTAGGATATCTAGGGTCTTCAAACCCGGGAGGTTGATTGACATAGACTAGTTCATTTATAAAACCATTTAAGAATGCACTTTTCACATCCATTTGATATAGTTTCATATCATGATGTGATGCATATGCAAGGAGGATACGAATGGCTTCAAGTCTTGCAACGGGTGCAAAGGTCTCTCCAAAATCAAGGCCTTCAACTTGAGAGAACCCCTTTGCAACTAGTCTTGCCTTGTTCCTCACAACTATGCCTTGGTCATCTTGCTTGTTTCGGAACACCCACTTGGTTCCAATGACTCTTGCACCTTTTGGATGCTCTTCAAGTGTCCATACTTGATTGCGGGTGAAGTTGTTCAATTCTTCATGCATGGCATTCACCCAATCCGGATCTTGAAGAGCTTCTTCTACATTCTTAGGTTCAACACAAGAGACAAAAGAGTGATGTTCAACAAAAGAAGCTAGCTTTTGAGATCGAGTCATTACTCCCTTTGTAGGACTCCCTATGATGAGTTCTTGTGGATGTGCTTGAAGTAGAGGTGAATTTCTTCTATCAACCACTTGAGGAGGTGGATGGGGAGCATCAACATCTTGAGCTTGTGCCTCGGCTTGTTCATGAGAGACATAAGTATCTTCATTTTCAACTCTCTCATTCTTGTCATCATCTTGAGGCATACGTGATGAAGATAGTGGATCAATAATTTGTACATCGTCATCATCATCTTTTGGCTTGATGTCTCCCACGGGCATGTTCTTCATGGCCTCCCTTAAGGGTTCATCACCTACATCATCACAATTCTCAATTGCTCCTTGGGAGCCGTTAGATTCATCAAATTCCACATCATATGTTTCTTCAACCAAACCGGTGGTATGGTTAAATACTCTATATGCTTTGGACTTTGATGAGTAACCAACAAGAAAACCAATATCACAACGTCTTTGAAACTTCCCTAGGTGTTGACGCTTCTTGTAGATGTAGCATTTGCAACCAAACACCCGGAAGAATGAGACGTCCGGCTTCTTCCCATTAAGCAACTCATAGGGGGTCTTGCCAAGAAACTTTTGGAGGAAGAGGCGATTTGAAGCATAGCATGCGGTGTTGATTGCCTCGGCCCAAAACTTTTCCGGAGTGTTGTACTCATCTAGCATTGTTCTTGCAAGGGTGATCAAAGTCCGGTTCTTTCTCTCAACTACACCATTTTATTGAGGAGTGTAGGTTGAAGAGACCTCGTGCTTGATTCCAATTTCATCACAATAAGCTTCAATGTTGGTGTTGTCAAACTCTTTGCCATTGTCACTTCTAATTTTCTTTATCTTGACTTCAAATTCATTTTGAGCTCTCTTTGCAAACTTCTTGAAGCAACTTGCCACTTCGGATTTGTCATGAAGGAAGAAAGTCCATGTATATCTTGAGTAGTCATCCACTATCACAAGACAATAGAGATTACCACCCAAACTCTTGTATGTTGTAGGCCCAAACAAATCCATGTGTAGAAGTTCTAGCACTCTTGACGTTGACATGAAAGCTTTGGTTGGATGAGTGTTTGCAACTTGTTTGCCCGCTTGACATGCACTACAAGGTTTGTCCTTTTCAAACTTTACATCCTTCAATCCTCTCACTAATTCTTTCTTCAAAAGCTTGTTGAGAGTGTTCATTCTAACATGAGCAAGCCTCCTATGCCAAAGCCAACCAAGTGAGGTCTTGGTGAACAAACATGTCATCAAGTTTGCATCTTCGGAGGTGAAGTCAACAAGATAAAGGTTGTTGTATCTAAAGCCTTTGAATATCACTTGCTTGTCATCTATCTTTGAAACTTCAACTTCATTTGGTGTGAACAAGCATTGGAAGCCAAGGTCACAAAGTTGCCCGACGGATAATAAGTTGAAACTCAATGAAGCAACATAGAGCACATTTGAGAGTGAGTGATCATTTGATATTGCAATCTTGCCTATACCCTTGACTTTGCTCTTTGAATTATCCCCAAATGTGATCTTCTCTTGACATATCCCATTCTCTTCAATGGAGGTGAACATACGAGGATCACCGGTCATATGTTGAGTGCAACCACTATCAATAACCCAATGAGATCCACCGGTCTTGTAGTTCACCTACACACAAGAGATCAAGCTTTTTGTTTAGGGACCCAAACTTGAGAGGGGCCCTTGACTTTCTCAACTAGTGACTTGGCAACCCATATTTTCTTTGGCCTATTCTTGTTTGGGGGACCCAAAAACATGACTTTCATCTTTCCATTTGAATCTTTTCTTAGCATATAATGAGCATTGAAGGCAAAGGGTCTAGCATACTTGGGCAAAGGTTGTGGTGCTGGAGTTTTGCATTCATGAGCAAAATGACCTTCTTGACCACACTCAACACATCTCTTTGGCTTGGGCTTTGACTTGCTTTGTTGTTGAGCTTTTGCTTTCTTCTCTTGATTTGCCAAGTACCCAATACCACTTCTATCCATCTTCATTACGGTGTTCATGAGGAGCTCACTTTGCAAATATTGACCTCTTGTGAACTTGCTTAGGCCGGTCTTGAGATGCTCTTTTTCTTGCTTGAGCTTCTTGTTCTCTTCAATGAGTGACTCATTTGTTATTTGCTTCTCAAGAGCCATCAAACCTTTAAGCTTCTTGTTCTCATTTGCAAGCTTCTCATTCTCACACTTGATCTTGGCATAATCATCATGTTTGCATGACTCAACCACACTCTTGCCTTTGCTACTAGAACCTTGCTCAATGCTTTCAATGATCAAATCATCACATGATGTAGCTATATCACACTTAACAACATTGTTAGTAGCATCATGTGTCTCAAGAGCAAGTTCATTAGCAACCACAAGACTATCGTAGTCAATTTTCAATGTGGTGTATTTGTCTTTTAAAGAGTTATGTCTAGTGATGAGCTCATCATGCTTCTTCTCAAGTTTATCATGTTGATCTTTAAGCTCTTTATTAGAGGTTTTGAGCTCCTTGAGAGTGGAAGACATAACTTCATTTTGATCTCTAAGCTCACCACTAGTCTTTTGAGCCTTTTCAAGCTTAGATGAGAGTGATTCATTTTCATTTTGAAGATCATCATTTTCACTTCTAGTCCTTCTTATGATTTTAGTGTATTTGTTTAGCAATTTTACAAGTTCATCATAAGAAGGTGCGTCATATTCATCATCACTATCACTATCATCATCATCATCACTATCACTATCATGATTTTGTACCTTTCGTTCACCCTTGGCCATAAGGCATAGGTGAGTAGCGGACGATGATGGTGAAGGAGGCGGTGAAGGTGGTGATGAAGATGTCGGTGAAGATGATGGCCCCATCACAAATGCGGCAACCTTCTCTTTCTCATCATCGCTCTCATCTTCGGAGGACTCACAAGATGATTCAATGTCGGTGAGCCAATCACCAACAATATATGCCTTTCCTCCCTTCTTCTTCTTGTGGAACTCCTTCTTCTTGCCATCCTTCTTCTTGTATGGCTTGTTCTTCTTCTTCTCATCTTCTTCATCACTTGAATCATTTCTCTTGCCCTTGTACTTATTCTTGTACTTGTCTTTTGGTGGTCTAGGGCATTTATGAGCTAAGTGGCCAAGTTCACCACAATTGTAGCAATCCATCTCCGAGATAGGCCTTCTCTTGCTACTTGTGAAGAATTTCTTTTTCTTGCCATCGAACTTGATGCCACTCTTGTTTAGCTTCTTTAGCATCTTGGTGGTCTTTCTCACCATGAGTGCAAGTGATTCATCATCGACATCACTTTCACTTGAGCTTTCTTGCACCATCATGGCTTGGCCCTTCTTTTTCTTCTTGTCATGACTAGCTTTGAAGGCCAAGTCTTTCTTCTTGGAAGATGATGAGCCCTCTTCCGGAGTGATGTGCATGTACATCTCATGAGCATTGATCTTCCCCAATACTTGTGTCGGAGTTGCGGTGGAGAGATCACTTTGGTGGAGTATGGTGACAATGTGACCATACTTCTCAACGGGAAGAACATTCAAGATCCTCCTTGCAACATCCGATTGGCTCATTTGAGTGAGCCCAAGAGCATTGAGGTCCTCTACAAGAACATTCAAGCGAGTGTACATGTCATTAGCACTTTCTTTGGGAAGCATCTCAAAAGAATTAATCTTCTTTAAAGCAATATGATAGCGTTCCTCACACTCACTCTTAGTTCCCTCATGGAGAGCACAAAGATTCTCCCACAAATCATGAGCGTTCTTTGCATTACGCACACGATTGAAGATATCTTTGCCTAAGCCCCGGTAGAGTGCATTTCTCGCTTTTGCATTCCACCGGTCGTACTTCTCCTCGTCACCAATGGGGTTTGCGGGATCCTTGATAGCGGGAAGCCCTTGGGTTGCGGCTCTAAGGCACCCGACATCTATGGCTTCGAGATACGCCTCCATGCGGATTTTCCAATATGGAAAATCATCCCCCTCAAAGGTGGGAGATGGTCCTTCCCCGTTAGACATCTTGCTCTAGGCGGTAAAGCCTAAATTAGGAGCAACACGGCTCCAATACCAATTGAAAGGATCAAGATGCCTAAGAGGGGGGGTGAATTGGGCTTCTCTAAAAAATAATTGCAAGAATTAAATCCTACAAGCCGGAATTCACCCCTAGTGCCTATTTGTGTTCCTAGAGAGTCTACCGATAAAAGTTTTGCACCCTAGTTTCCAATCCTAGTCTAGCATGGCAATTCTAGGAATGAAAAACAAGCAATGAATGTAAGTACGAGAATGTAATTGCTTGAATGTAAAGGGCAAGGAACACGGCGATGTTTTTCTGAGGTATCGGAGAGTCGCCACTCCCCACTAGTCCTCGTTGGAGCACCCGCGCAAGGGTCTAGCTCCCCCTTGATCCGCGCAAGGATCAAGTGCTCTCTACGGGTTGATTCTTCGACACTCCGTCACGGCGAATCACCCAAAACCGCTCACAACATGAGTTGGGTCATCCACAAGCTCCGTCGGATGATCACCAAACTCCCAATCACCACCAAACCGTCTAGGTGATGGCGATCACCAAGAGTAACAAGCTAGAACTCTCACTTGACCACTACGAGCCCAAATGAGGAGATGGATGCACACTTGCTACTCTCTAAATGCTAGTGAGAAGCTCTCAAGCTTTGATTCTCAAAACACTATCCTCACTAGTGCTCTTGCACTCCCTTGCACTCTAAAGGGTTTTCTCAGCTGATCAAATGAGCAAGAGACCTCTAAAAGAGGTGGAGGGGATGTATTTATACACCCCTCAAAGAAAACGAACCGTTATGTTCTGACACGGGCTGACCGGACGCGCCGGTCGAACTGACCGGACGCGCCGGTCGCCCGTAACGGTCAAATCCCGATTTTCAACTGAACGACCGGACGCGTCGGTCAGGGGTGACCGGACGCGTCCGATCGTGCAAAGGAGCGTACTGTAAGTGCACCGGACGCGAGGCCGCGTCCGGTCGTTGATGACCGGACGTGTCCGGTCGTCTCAGGACCTTACTGGACTGTGACCGGACGCGCCGATCACCTCCAGGTCGCGTCCGACGGGTGTTCTCCACAGGTGACACGTGTCGGCCACTGACCACCGCGTCCGGTCCTCGCGAGGGCCGCGTCCGGTCGTCAGGGCTAAAACCCTAGTCACGGTTCAGTACTGACCGTACGCGCCGGTCATGCCGAGGACCGCGTCCGGTCAGTGGAGAAACAGCCCGAAACTTTCCGAAACGCGTCGCAACTTCAACCAAGTTGCTTCCAACTGAACTTTGAGCTATTCTAGGGTTGCCTAGCGCCAAGTTTAACAAGTGTGCACCACACCTAAATATAGGACTCGCCTAGGTCAAGCTACCCATTCATGCCCCCCTTTATAGTACGGCCAAAAGAGAAAAACAAAGATCCTAACGACTATTCCGAATGTAACTCAACACCTCGACATCCGGAACTAACCGTCCTTAATCTTGACGTCACTCTTTTGAAAACCGAAACGATTTCCATCAAGGGACATGAATACCATGGTGCCCAAAGCAGTTATAACCTCCATGACCTAACTTACCAACGTTTCTGCAAAACACACGTTAGTCATGGTAATAAAGCGTTGTCATCAATTGCCGAAACCAAACCTGGGGGCCTAGATGCTTTCACATTCCTCAACATAGCCAAAGCCATCATCTACGCCGACACCGGCAAGATCTGTTTCACCATTGGAGACACCATAGAGAGATTTAGCTTCAAGAATCGTGCACTCACAATGTGAGTCCATCCTCAGCACCCGTACGATTACTTGGATTTTGACAAGATCCCAGAAAAGAAGAACAAGATTCCAGAAAGGAAGGTTCCAGAAAAGAAGGTTCCAGTCAAGAAGAATGTCTACACTTATGAAGGCATCTTGTCTACTCCAAACAAGAACAACAACAAGAAGGGGAAGAGAAAAAAGAAATATTCTAGAGTACCTACCATCGATTGTATGATCGAAGGAAGCACCTTCTATAAGATGTTCTGCGACATCGGCTCAAGCGTCAATATCATGTCTACGGTAACATATAAACATTTATATTGTGATAGACCCTTGTGCCCAACATATTTGCAGCTTCAGCTGGTGGACCAATCGTTCCAATTTCTGAAAGGAATATCCAAGGACGTAACAGTCAAGATCAGGGATCAAGAAGTTCCTGCTGACTTCATGGTTCTAGACATGGGTGAAGAAGATGACGTCCACCTTATTCTAGGGAGACCGTTCCTTCATACCACCAGCGCGATCATCTATATGAAGCAAGGGGAGATCCATTTTCACTTCCCTGGGGAGAAGGTAGTTGTTACTTTAATAGCTATACTACTTATGAGAAGCCTAAGAAGAACAGAAATAGGAGACGCCGCTCTCAGCGTCTAAGATAGCAAGCCATCAAGGAAGAAGGAGCTGATCAGGAAAAGAAAGCTATTGAAGGAGAAGCTGCCCTAGAGGCAAAAAAAGAAGAGAAGTTTCTAGACAATGAACCATAGAAATAGAAGACCAAGAAAGTGTGGAGAAAGAAAGAGATAACACCACTAAGCACCCCCGCACAAGAAGAAGAATCGCTATCTCCCAACTCACCAGATACTCAGGTACAACCAAAAGAGGAGAAATCAGGGGAGGACTCTGTCCCCTCAGACACCCCCTCAAGTGTGTAATCAAGCCAGAAGGTCTGGTTCGATAGACCTAAATCTCCGAACCTTTGCCGAAAGGTTACATCGATAGTTATCCTCATATTTACTTTCCTGCATAGTTTTACTTTAGCATATTTATTTTTTTTGCATCTAGTCATAAGCATTTAGCATATTTATATTTCCTCCATTGCATTAAAAAATAAAAATTAATTTATTTTGCATCATATCATTGCATCTTAAGCCCCATGTGAATAAGTCTCGGCTGTTTACTGTGGAGGCATAAAAATAATTTTTGCATCTGCATACAAAAATAGAAAATCCAAAAATATTGAGATCTAGTTGGAAATTGCTTAATTAGAAGTCCATAAGGTTCCAAAAATGGATAAAGCATAAATTGTTTTACCACTAATGCTTAATCTGTTCCACGAGCTTTGTTGCCTATTTTAAGTTAAGCAGGATTCAATGAGAAGATTAGTCAGAAGTTTTCATCCACTCTGGAAGGACCTCTTCATCGACCATCCACTTTGGAGATCCAGAGGGACAAGGAATATCTACGCTGTTAAGATTCAAGATAAACGACTATATCAACATCCAGCTTGGGGGAGGAGCATCCCCCATGTATCTAGCTAAGCATTTCTTTCCTTATGTGTGATTTATATTTAAAAAGATAAATAACTTAGAAAACAAAATAAAAAGAGTCTATTATCTATATTAGTTATTAAATGTTTAGGTAGTAAAGAGAGAGTGTACAAGTCTATTTTACCTGCCCTTAAAAGAATTGAGCTCTGGATAATCTGTTTGCATGAAAATGATGAATAGTTGCTCTGCCGTAATCCCTTTCAAGTGCCTAGTGTTCAACCTTAAATTCTCCCGAGTTTTAGGATACGATTGTTTTGATATGAAGATTTGCCCTAAACCTAAAACTTGTGAGTTGCAAAAGCTTGATCTAAGTCTAGGTGTTTTGATGAGTATGATATGAGAAGGTTTTGAGCTGCTATTTATCTTGTTCCTAGTGATACTAGAGTTATGAAGATTTATCTTTTGAAAAATTAAAATTGTTACATGATGAGTTCCTGTATAATGAGTGATTAAATTCCTACCACGGCTATATATTTTTACTAGGAAAACCAGCTCATAGGCCACTTGCTTTGTATTGAGTTTGATCAACCTGTGTAAGACCCTTGTCGAGAGGTTCACCATACTCCCAAGATCAAGATCACAAGCACTCCACCTAAATATGCTACTTCTACCCTGGAAGTACGAAACAACATGCTTTCCACTTAGATCCACTAAAAATGTTCTATTCCTACCCTGGGAATGAACAACCAAAAATATTCCCTTTTTTCATTAAACCTTGTCATTGTCATTGCTCCAACAGTCCTTGTTATTTATCTCTTGATATGTACTAGCAAAAGAAGCTTGGGTTCTAAAAAAAGAGAAAAAAGAGAAAAGAAAAAAAGAAGAGAAGAAAAGTATCGAGCCCAAGTATTCTTCAAAGTCTTCAAAGTTCAAAAGAGAGAAGTATCCCCTTAAGGAGCAAAGTAAGATAAGGTTTCGTGTTTTCACCCTCGCCATGTCACACCCTTTATCACCATTGTTCCACGATATATCCACCACCACATACATACTCATTCCACATATATAGGTCCACACACATGCACATCATGATCTAAGGGTATGATCTCCCCTCCAAGGATCCTGGTTTTGATTAGGCAATACATACCAGGTAAGTATGCTACATCCTTGAAATATCTTTAGCTCCATATAAGCTTGATAGTTATAGGGAGAGAAGAGGGAAGGCATGATTACTACTCTGCCTTATGCCAAAAATACCATAAATCTTGAGAGGAGAGAAGGTAGAACACCATTGTTGCCTTAGAGAGGAATCCACAAATACCACTTATGAGAGACTTGAAAGGATCATATGAAGGAATCTCTAAGTTTTATTTTGAAAACCATGCAAAACTCTGGATTATAATGTTCATTACCTATGTTGATTATATGTTTAGTATAGTTGGAGTAGTTTTATGTTTATACTCTTGTTCGTATAGCGCTCATTCCGATGATCAAGGGGTGGGTGGTAGAAGTTGTGTAAGCGTGGTGCTTAGACAATATCTATCTGCGAGTGCTCCCTATGTTCCGGACCATGTGGTAGACCGTGAAGGTGACTATTATAGCTTCGTTGAGTCCTCTGTAGTCCACTCCTCGAATATAGGATTAGTAAGGCTGTTGCGGGGTGATATCTTGCTCTATTCCTGATCCACCTTAGCAATGTCTCTTGAGTATGAATATGAGGTTACCTTAACCATGATTGCTAAATGTAATTGCACTAATTGATGTAGCTCAATGACCTATAGTTAGAATAACCTTAGGAGTTAGTCTCTATTTTCTAGTTCTTTCTAGAGTCACGCCCAAGTAGGAAAATGCTCGGTGGAACCCCTTTTAGAATTACCATGATCTGTTATTAATTATCCTTTATTATGATATGATTGATCCCTATTTTGAGACTGATCTAGTGGAACTCTTATCATAATTGTAAGTTATAGTTTTTATTCTTATACCTCCAAGTGCCTTCCCAGTGGTAGAATTATAAATAACGATACCTAGAACTTTCCTAGGTGAAATGCTACAACAGGTGTATTTTATCTGTACGCTTGCGGATAAATTTTATTCATATTTTATAAGTGCTATGATCATAAGTACAACCACATCTTTTAGTATTGTGTTGGGGATGATAACCTGGCTTAAGCAATGCTAAGAGATGTCCCGAACATTTCTAATACCTTTGCTAAGGAAGGGTTTGACCTACCTTATTTGTAATCGTGTTAGAGATGTCAACAACAGCCTCAAGTCTCATAAATGAAACCCTAGTAGTCTAGCACAATGCCACGACTAGGAGGTGCAACTGTACAACCGCCCCCACGCCGCACCTTCGTCGGCCCGTCGCAATCGGTCGTCGCCCACCATGCTACGCCTTTGCCAGTCGCGTGTCACGCACCACGCGGTCGCTCCTCGGTGGCTCGCCGGCTCAGCCTCACCCTCCGTCCTCGTGCTTAGCCCGGCCCCCACATGGCCACGTCGTCCCCTATGCGGCCTCGCCATCATCGTCCCCGGTCGGTCAAGCAACTGAGCAAGAGCAAGGACATGCGCTAGCCTCCAGGAGAGGAGAGGAAGCGAAGACGGCTACTTCCATTGCTTCATGCGACTGCAATGTAAGTCTGAATTGAGTGTATGTTTGATTTGAGTATTTGATAGAGCAATTTGGTCATCTAGATGACTAGATGTTTATTTTGACTTCACTTGAAATATAGATGTCTTCATCTGAGGATGACCTTGACCAACAAATCATTGATTGGACACTCAAGAATGAAGGGTGCTTCAGTGATGATGGAGCTACTAGTGATGATGGAAAGGAGAAGGATGCTGCTGCTACTAATGGAGAGAAAGGGAAGGAGGTCATTGATGTAGATGGGGAGGAGGGAAAGAAGAGAAAGGAGATGTCAGCTAGATAAAAAATTTGGGACCACTTCATCAGAATCAAAGAGAATGATGTGGTGATCAAGGGAAAGTGCAAGTATTGCAATGATGAGATCAAAGCACATCTAGTTCTCAATGGTACATCTGGTATGCGTAAGCATTTTGGCATTTGTAGAAGTAATCCTCATAGATCCAGTGATGATGCAACACGAGGTGTTTTGCAAGTTACTGAAGAAAAAAGTGCAGGCACTTGGAAGTTTGACCCTAAATTACTTAGGTCTGCCTTTGCTGAATTTATAATAAAAGATGAGGAGCCATTTGGATTTGGTGAAAACCTAGTTTTAGGAAGTTCATGTCTCTTGCTTGTCCTCGTTTCACTTTGCCATCTAGAAGGACATGTACTAGGGACACTGTGCAATTATATTTTGAGCAAAAAGCTAAACTGAAAATGTTTTTTCAAGAACAATGCAATAGAGTTTGCCTCACAACTAATGGCTGGCCATCACAGCAGCAAGATAGTTACATGACTGTAACAGCCCATTTTATTGACAATGACTGGTGCTTGCATACAAATATAATTAGTCTTTTCAAGATAAAAGGCAAAAAGGGGGATGATATTGGGAAATACCTATAGAAAGTCTTGCTTGATTGGGGATTGGACAAAGTAATGATAGTTACAGTTGATAATGCTAGTGCAAATGATAGTGGTGTTAGTTATTTGAGGAGACAAATGAATAGTTCGAAAACTAGCATAGCAGACGGGAAGTACCTTCATATGTGATGTGCTACACATATAGTTAATTTTATCATGCAAGATAGTTTGAAAGAAGTAGACCAATCTATCAAGCGTATACGGGCTGCCATTAGATTTGTCAGGGCCGGTACATCGAGGTTGGCCAAATTTAAAGAGATTGCTCAATTGGAGAAAGTGCACAACAAGGCATTCTTGAACCTTGGTGGAACTCGACATATGATATGCTAGCAGCTACCTGCACATATGAAAAGGTGTTTGCAAGATATCTAGAGGAAGATCCATACTATACAATTGAATTGCTTAGTGAGATTAAGCCAGGTGTTCTAGGTCCGAGAGTTCCTGATGAGCACGATTGCGAAAATGCAAGAAAACTAGCTAAGTTTCTAAAGCATTTTGCCAATATAACAAGATGTGTTTTAGCATCCTTAAGTGTGACTGCTCACACTTACTTCCATGAGATTTTAGAGCTCAATGCTTTGGTGAATGAGTGGATGAGCAGTGCTGATTTTGTCCAACAAGACATGGGAAAGAGAATGAAAGACAAGTATGACAAGTATTGGGGGCAGTGGCATGAGAATTTGGGCTTGCAAAATGAGAAGGGAAAGGGAAAGGAAAAGGAGAAGGAAAATCTTAACCTGCTGATTTTTGTTGCTTGTGTACTTGATCCAAGGTATAGGCTTTCACAGTATGTAGAAATTGCAATAGAGGACATGTATGGTGAGGGTGTTGGACAAAAAGTTTGGGCTGCTATTACCAAGTGCTTGCATGATCTTTTTGAAGAATATAGGGCCAAGAATTCTTCCCTAAGTAATGTCAACCCCCAACCAAATGATTCGGCCCAATCTACACAAGGTGGACACAGTCCTAGAAAGGCGAGGAGTAACATTGTCAAGAGGATGAAGCTAAATAGTGGGATAGGCAGTTCCAGTAGGGGTAGCAGGACTGAATTGGATAGGTACTTGGCTGAAGAGTGTGAAGAAGATGTCGAAAAGTTTGATATTCTTGCTTGGTAGAAGGCCAGTCCACTAGGTTTCCCATACTTTCTAAATTAGCTCATGATGTGCTCGCTCTCTAAATCTCTACTGTTGCTAGTGAATCTGCCTTTAGCACAGGTGGGCGTGTACCGGATGATTTTAGAACTTCACTCACTCCATTTATGGTTAAAGCTCTTGTTTGTACTCAAGATTGGCTTAGAAGGGCAACTCTGATCCATTTGTTAGAAGATACAGAAGAGTTAACTAAACTAGAAGAAGCTACAAAAGAGTTAACTAAACTAGAAGAAGGTAATAGCTCTATGGCTCTCTGTCATTTCTTTTGCTTGATGTTTTCATTAATGAAAAAATTATTTACTACATCCTCTTTTATTTTATTTCAGAATTAATTCAAGAGTTCAAGGACCTAGCCATTATTGATGGTCGTGATGCCAAGTCACAGATTCAAGGCAGCAAAAGCAAGATGGTTACCTCCACCAACATGAAGTCCCAACCAACAAAATCCTCCAACACCAAATCAAGCAAGAGCAAGTCCTCTAAGCCTACATCTAAATGACCATGTGAGCTAATTAAATATCATTCTTTCTAGTTTTCCATTCTAGGTTTGTGAACAACTCATGATTAATTACATTGTTTCTTACTTGCTGCATAATGTTTGAGCCTTTTCAGGTTTATAAACCAATGAAGGGGAGTGGCCGAGTGAGGCTTGCTGCCTTGCTGGATACTTGCGATGGACTGTTGTGCTGCTGCTAGTCCAATTCTTACTGTTGCCTCTCGCCTGATGCTAGCTTGCTGTTGCGGTGCTGCACTACTGCCTGCTAGCCTACTGCTCAATTTGATGGGTCTATTGTAATATGTACTAAGTACTAAGCAATATGTAAATATGTAATATTATTGATGGGTTAATTGTGGACAACTATATTATGTATTTGTGGTTATCTACTCCTGTAGTCTTGTGGCTTTTATATGTATGATTTTGGCATTGTTATTCTGTATGAGATCATGTTGAATTTCTATCAAAATTGGCTATTGAACCTAATGTTACATGCTGTTGTACTCTGTTCGGTAATTTCGGTAAATACTGGAACCGAACCGAAAGTACCAATATTGAATTTCCTCGGTACCGAGTTTTTTCCGGAACCGATTGGTACCGATTTCATGAGGAACCGAATTTGCTTAGGAACCGAAGAACCGAACCGATCGGTTCGGTAATACTGAACGCCTAGGGTTATCTTCACCCATATGATTTGAGAACCACTAATGATTAAGTACACTATCATGATGTGGTTGGCTTGCTTTGTTCTTTGATCAATGCTTGCATGAAAGAACCATTTGGAATACCACTTAAATTACCATAACTAGCTCTCTTTTTGGTGTTATTTGCTTTTCTTGATCAATCCTATTGATTGCTTCAATTAAGCATCTCAAGTGTTCCTCGAATCATCACTTTCATATTAGCCTTTCAAGCACCACACTTGGTTTACCTACACAAAGGTGGCAAGCCCCTACACTAGGGATAAATGACCTTTCTCCAAAGAACCATCCTTGATACTCACTTGAAATGACTTGATTGATTGATCGAAGTGATGGACTTAACTTGATGAGTAACCTTGATTTCTTCTTTAAGTCATTTTCTTTCTAGCTGTTTAAGTCATTTTCTTTCTACCAAATGATTTTCAATTAACATTAAAACTTAAACCTCATCTTCATTTTGAGCTTGGTCTTGATCTTTAATTTGAGTACCAAATATGTGCCAAGTACACTCCATAATCAAATGACCTTGTACTCATTACTTGTCATGTTTCTAGCTCATCTCAAAACCAAACTTAGGTGCCTCAATCACTTATAAACATGAATCTAACTTGAGGACCTTTCAATCAGAGTGACCCTAAATCAATCCAATATTTATCACTTTTCTAGCAGATTATGTACCCTTCAAAGAAATATTCATAACTCCCAATGTATAGATCCAAATACCATGAAATTTGGTGTAGATGTGATTCACTAAGTTATCTAATATCTGTAAAAATTTGAGCTTCATTTGACTTCTAGATTACTACCAGATTTCAATTCTTCCACAACTGCTACATGCTAAAAACTGTTGCACTATGGCTGATAAGATATACTCTAAAACTGAAGCATCTCTTATCCAATTTCCATGAATTTTATACATCTTATACGGTTGTACCATAAGTCTTGGTTAGCTCATGATCTTTCAATTAGCAAGCTTCACTCAAATAATTGCAAGCCATCAAATAATTTCAATGAATCACCACAACTAGATCATGACATTTGTATGTTGTAGCACTTGGACTTCACTTATCTTGACTTGGCATTGAGTTTGGATATGCACTAAGCTTCACTACTTGACTCAACATATGATGATCAATATGAAATCAATTGAATCAAGTCTCCAATACCGATGGTACCTACAATCAATCATACACTTTTTAATAGTACCCAAACAAGTTTGGATCCTCTCAAGCTAGGAGCAACATACTTAGGCAAAGCCTTAGTATGAGTAGTGGGAAGTTTTGCAATTGTAACTAATGAGGTACCATTGCCATCCTTTCTAAGCACAATGTTATCATAATTGAAATAAGCTTAGAATTATTATCTAGGGGACATGAATTAGCCATATGTCCCCTTTCTCGACATGAGTTGCAAACTCTCTTTGATTGGGCCTTTTCTTTCTTGCTCATGTGTTGCTTCTCATTGTCATGCCTCACATGGATTGCTTGAGCCTTCTTCTCAAGCTTGGTAGGACACTTCGAGGTAAAGTGTCTCGTATCTCCACACTTGAAGCACTTGATGTCAGCATACACCTTCTTCTCATCTTATGTCTTGCTCATCATTTTGGCATCTTGGTCTAGCATTGGATGCCTTGCTCTTCCACTCCTTGTTGTCTTCTTCTGCTTCATTATCAAGTCACCACCATCTTCATGGTTGATCTTAACTTGCTCTTGGGGTGTTTCTTCTTGCTCAACTTGTGGTTTTGGTTGAGGCTCTTCTTGTTGCTTCACCATTTGTTTGGTTGGGCACATAGAGGTGAGATGACCCTATGTGCGGCACTTGAAGCACTTGACATGCTTTAGCCTCTCTTCTTCCTTCATCTTCTTGAGCTCCTCAATATTTGGGCAACTATTTACAAGGTGTCCCGCTTCATGACACCGGTAGCACATGGTGTGAGATAACTTCAATTGTAGTTGCTTCTTTATCTTCTTTGCCCTTTTTCTTTCACCCTTTGTCATCTTCCTTTTGAAGCTAAGGCCAATCTTGTCACCAAAATTTCTTTGAGTCTTCAACATATGCTCAAAGGTGACTTTTGAGTTATAGCACCTCTCTAACTTATTGCTTAATTTCCTCACTTCATTCTTGAGCTTATTGTTCTTCTTCAAAAGGTTAGTCTCACAAGACACAGAAGTAGAACAAGCATCTATATGTGAAGAGCATGACATATCTAATAAATCATTACAAGAGGTGGATACATGCTTCTTTCCTACATCACAAGTGTTAGCAACATTTTGCAATTGATTATTTGATCCATGTGATGATCTCTCATTCTTTTTAATTTTCTTTGAAAATGCTTTAATGAGATAAGCATGTTGTTCTAATAATTCTTCATGAGATGCAAGTAGTGTGTCATGATTTAATTTTAGCTCACCAAGTGAAGATTTAAGAACATCAAGTAAGTGCTTATGTTCTTCACATGAGTTCTTTAGAAATGAGTTTTTATTTTTCAATTTCATTGTTATAGCTTTCTCATTTTCAAAAGACATGGTCATGCTAGCAAGTCTACTAACAAGCTCATCATATGAACCAATATGATCAACCACATTAGCTTTTTGTACCTTTGTGTTACCTTGTGACATGAAGCAATGTGATGTAGTGGATGAGCTTGTAGTAGCAGTGTCATCCGAGCATGAACCGTCATCATCACCATCATGCGTGCATGGAGTAGCATTATCATTTGCATCACTTGAGGCATCATCATCAATCTTGTCAAGTGAACTTGTAATGCATCGATCATCATCATCACTTGACCATAAGGTGGAGCAATCTTCCACAATCACCAAATTATGGTCATGCTCAACACACTCATGTGCCTCTACCTTGGGCTCATCCTTCTTCTCAAACTTGCCATCATCCCACGTGAAGGAGTCACATGAAGGTGTGCTTGATTGATTCCCACAACTCATGGGTGGTTCCTTTGTGGCTCACCTTGTAAAACATCTCACAGCTCAAAGCATCCATTAGAAATAAATAAGCATCAGAATCAAGTTCGAAGAGAACCTTTGAGCTTTGGTTAGATTTTTATGGTCTAAGACATGGGTGAGACCACTTGTGACAACCCACCAAAACTTAGGTCCCTTTGCATGAAAATAATCAAGCATATGGTGTTTTCACCGTGCAAAGTGTGTGCCATAAAAAATGTGTGTGTCACACTTATCTATCCCACTAGACGGTATCCTCTTGGGTCGGTGAAGACCATAAATGAGAGACTGTGGCTCTGATACCACTTGAAGGGTCGAGATGGCAGACTAGAGGGGGATGAATAGTCTTTCCTAAAATTAAACGCGTCAGCTAACCGAGATAAATGTGGAATTAAAACTATCAGTCTCGCTAAGATTAAACCCCTCTATCTAAGTTCACTAGCACCTTATAAAGATCCTAATTAGGCAACAAAGATGCCAGGTTAGCTAGAGCTCACCTAACAATTCTAGCTTATAAGGTCACACAAACCTATGCAACTAGTACTCAAGCAACCGGGGGAGCTCCTACACAACTAGTAATGCAAAAGCATAAAACTTCTAAGCTCACTAGCAATACTCAATAACAAGGCTACACAAGCCTAATTAGAGAGCGCAAATTACTTAGCCACACAAACTAAGCAATGTGACTAACAAGGTTACTAAAACCAAATTAGCCACGCAAGGGAGCTACTTTTATGCTACA
This sequence comes from Saccharum hybrid cultivar R570, assembly GCA_038087645.1. NCBI lineage: Eukaryota > Viridiplantae > Streptophyta > Magnoliopsida > Poales > Poaceae > Saccharum > Saccharum hybrid cultivar. The sequence continues at coordinate 16,014,952 of JAQSUU010000259.1, forward strand.
CAAGCAAGAAGGCAGCTAGCAATCTACTAAAGCTAAAACTAGTCACAAGAGCAACCACACAGGCACAATGTATATGAAAGTAATACAAGCTTGTGTTTTGCGGAAAGTAAACCACCGAGAAGATGATGAAGACAATGTTAACACAGTGATTTTCTCCCGAGGTTCTCTTGGTTGCCACCAAGCTACGTCCCCGTTGTGTCGACCGCTCACTTGGTGGTTTGGTGGCTAATTAGCATCATCCGCCAAGCCCGCACGTCGGGCACCGCAAGAACCTACCCCGAAAGTGAGGGTAGCTCAATGACACGCTCAACTAGAGTTGCTCTTCGCGATCCCCGCGGGTGAGCACAATCTCCCTCACAAATCCTCCTCCGGAGCACCACACAATCTTCTCACGTGCTTCAACAGAGTCACAAGCCACCAAGCCATCTAGGAGGTGGCAACCTCCAAGAGTAACAAGCACCATCGGCTTGCAACACGATCACCTAGTGCCACTCGATGCAATCGCACTAGAATCGCTTACTCACTCAATCAGATGAACATTATCAAGCAAAAGTGAGTTAGAGGGCTCCCAAGCACACCACATAAGCCACCAAGGCTCTAGTGTGCTAAGCAACCAGCTCAAGGCAGGCCAATGGCTCTATTTATAACCACACGAACAAATATAGCCCTTACCCCTTCACTGGACATTCTGCGATGCTACCGGACGCGTCGGTCGTAATGACCGGACACACTGGCCAGCGTCTAATCATTCGGATGCGGCCACGTGTGTAGGGTCGAGATGGCGGACTAGAGGGGGGGTGAATAGTCCTTTCTAAAACTTAAACACGTTGGCTAACCGAAACAAATGTGGAATAAAACTTATCGGTCTAGCCAAGACTACACCCCTCTATCTAAGTTCACAAGCACCTCACAAAGATCCTAAATAAGCAACTAAGGTGCCTTCCTTAGCAAGAGCTCTCCTATTTAATTCTAGAGCAAGGTCACACAAACCTATGCACTAGTACTTTGCAAGCAAGAGGGAGCTCCTACACAATTCTAGTAAGCAAAGCGCACAAAGCCTAAACTCACTAGCAATGCTCAAAAACAAGGCTACACACGCCAAATTAGAGAGCGCAAACTACTTAGCTACACAAACTAAGCAATGTGACTAACAAGGTTACACAAACCGAATTAGCCACGCAAAGGGGAAGCTTCTAGCTACACAAGCAAGAAGACAACTAGCAAGCTACTCAGCAAACTAGTTATGAAAGCAACTACACAAGCACAAGTATATATGAAAGTAAATACAAGCTTGTGTTGCACGAAGGCAAACCACCGAGAAGAGTAGACAATGTTGACACGGTGATTTTTCTCCCGAGGTTCACTTGGTTGCCACCAAGCTACGTCCCCGTTGTGTCGACCAACACTTAGATGGTTCCTCGGTGTGACCCTCAAGTCACTTACCCCTCAAGGCACGCCCCGCAAGGCACCGCAAGACACCACTCTCAAGTGAGGTAGCTCAATGACACGCACAACTAGAGTTGCTCTTCGCGATCCCCGCGGGGTGAGCACAATCCCCCTTACAAAGCTTCTCCGGAGCCTCGCACAATCTTCTTGCGAGCTTCGACGGAGCCACAAGCCACCAAGCCGTCTAGGAGGTGACAACCTCCAAGAGTAACAAGCACCACCGGCTTGCAACACGATCACCTAGTGCCACTCGATGCAATCTCACAATGCAATCGCACTAGAATCGCTCTCTCACTCGATCCGATGAACACTATCAAGCATGAGTGAGTTAGAGGGCTCCCAAGCACTACCACATAAGCCACCAAGGCCAAAGTGTGCTCAGCTACCGGCCATGGCCGGCCACAACGTCTATTTATAACCCCACGGTCAAATAGAGCCGTTACCCCTTCACTGGGCAGAAATTCGGGACGACCGGACGCGCCGGTCGAACTGACCGGACGCGCTCAACCGCGTCCGGTCGCCCTGCGACATCCACGTGTCCCTCGAATTCAAACACGACCGTTAGATCCTCCAACGGTCACTGCGCGCCAACGGTCAAACGCTATGACCGGACGCGCTGCTCAACCGACCGGACGCGCCGGTCGCACAGTACCGCGCGCCCGCGAAGCAACGACCGGACGCGCCGCTCAAACGACCGGACGCGCCGATCGCACAGCGCCTGCGCACGCGACACAATCGACCGGACGCGCTCCTCGCAACGACCGGATGCGACAGTGCCAGCGTCCGATCGGAGTCCAGTAAGCTCCTTCAACGATCGGACGCGTTCGATCACGTGTGACCGGACGCGCCCCGCGTCCGATCGCCCTTGTGAAACAGCAGTTCCCTCAGGGCGCTGACCGGACGCGCCGGTCCCGCGAGTGACCGGACGCGCCGGTTGCAAACCCTAACTCCCACGCGCCTGACTGCTGCGCAGTACTGACCGGACGCGTCAGGTCACACCGTGACCGCGTCCGGTGCAGCGTCCGGTCACCTCTGTGACCTCCGTTCGCTTCCGTTTCTTTTCTGACTTTCGGCGTAGTGGAAAATAGACATTTCATTTCCCCGAAATCGCCTGAATCCCGCGCTCGCACGCTCGGCGGGAGGGAGAGAGGAACCCAAACCCCTCTCTACCACACAAACTCCACTGCCTTCGTAAATGTGCCAACACCAACAAGTGTTCACCACCTTGTGCACGTGTGTTAGCAATTTCACAAACATTTTACCGAAGGAGTTAGCCACTCAACTTGCCACGCCACTCGATCCTAGCAACGATGCATAGTTAGATCACTCGAGTGGCACTAGATGACCGATATGCAAACAAGTTTGCCCCTCTTAATAGTACGGCCATCTATCCTAAACCCGGTCATAAACTTCTCTACACACCTATGACCGGTGAAATGGAAATGCCCTAGGTTATACCTTTGCCTTGCGCATTCCACTCCATCTCCTCCGACGTTGATGCAACACATGCACCAACCATATCACAAATGATATGATCCACTTCATATCATCACATGACCGTCTCGATCCATCGACCTTGACTTCACTTGCTCTTCACCGTTGCATTGGTCCGTCGGCGCAAAGTCTTGCTCAAGCTTCACCATCGCATGGTCCTTCGCTTCGAAGCCTCGACTTGCCCTTCACCTTCACAACCGGTCCATCGAGCCAAGCCTCATCTTGGTCTTCACCATCTTGGTCACATGAGTCAATGTCATGTCTCATATTCAATGACCACCTTTATCTAAATCATCCACTTAGATACAAAGGTTAGTCCTAGGTTTCATCAATTAGCCAAAACCAAACTAGGGACTTTCAATCTCCCCCTTTTTGGTAATTGATGACAACCCTCACAAAGATGATTTTGATAAAAAAAAGTTTTGAACTTGTCATACTTGTCCAATCATTTTGCTCATGAGTAAAGTTTGGACAATTATCACAAGCTCGGTTTTGGTAGCATTAGCTCCCCCTACATATGTGCATAGAGTTTGGATTGAAAGCTTTGCACATATGCATGGATAGAAGTGTTGGGAGAGTAATTCTACCAAAATGATGCTAAGGTGTAAGAAATGGACCTTTGAAGCGTGATACCAATCGGAGTTGCCTTTTACACCATCCTTAGCATCATGAAGTAACTAGACATCCATCAAAAACTCAAGAACCCCATGAGATCAACATTATATGTAAAGGTTCTTGGACCACTTGTAAAGCTTTAGGCAAGTCTAGATACCACAAGTAAAACTATTCCTATGCATGCTAGTAGATCATTTCATCATCCAAGTTCTATACTAGCATACACCACACAAGTATGCATATTGAATTTAAGAACTTATGCAATGCAAGCAAGCACATGAATTATGCACATATCAAATGTAATCAATCAATGTTCATGAACTTGCTCCCCCTACTTGTGTGCTTTCTTTGTCCAAGAATTTTGATCCCCTTAAATTCTTCAATGTTGCTCCCTTTTTGTCCATATCCATGTCCAATATCATCTCTCTCCAAAGCAATCTCTTCCCCAAAGGAGATCTTGCATATCTTTGTCCAATCTCTCCCCCTTTGTCATCAATTTCCATAAAAGGTGTGCTTCTTATTGATGTAAAGGCTAGCATTGGGGTAGATGGTTGAGACTTGAATCTTGCATTTTTTATGGACATCACCACATATGTTAGAATGACATTACTTGTATGTTGCTCTTGAGATACCACTTAGGATCTTTGACCTTGATACCATTAGGTGGGGCTCCTCCCCCTATGTCATAGCATGTGTCATTCACTTGAGATACCACTTGAAGATGAGGGTAGCATTTCTTGATTTGATCACTTAAAGTTGAGGATCACTTGTGAACCCATCGTCTTGCATGAATGATACCACGTGAATATATCATGAGTAGGAATGTGATACCATTTGAAAGAGCTTTCTAGTATAGATCCATTTTGAAGGATTTGACAATAATATTCACTTCTTGAACAATTGCTATCTTCATGAGTACCACTTGTAAGATATCACTTGTAGATCATGATCTAGACACCACTAGTGAATACTACTTGGAAGATCAATTTGAGTCTAGATACCACTTGAAACAAACTAGATATCCATTTTTATTGTTGTCTTGTGCTTGTACTCTTATCATTGTCATGAGCTTCTTGTATGACTTGAACTATGTTGATTTGCCTATGATTCCAAGTCCGGTTTGATCCAATGACAAGCTTCTTCACACCTCATAATAAGGGTTATCTTGTCAATGTTGTACTTGTCACTTGTTAACAATCCAAACTAGATCAAGTACTTGGGTTCACTAGCTCATGAACAAATTCATACACATACCACTAGATCATTTAAATAATTCAAGCAATAGTGGTAGGCTATGAATTTAAACATTTCATTTGTTATGCATGATCCTAGTAAGCATGTACTATATGCACTAATCGCATACTAGTAAGGGATGAAAATGATCATGCACATTTCAATGATACCTTTGCTATGTTAGAGTAGAGGATAGTCACATAGATTCCAATTCATTACTCCAATAGCAATGTGAAGTCCAATTTATAAGCTTGGTGAAGACCAATCATCATAGATAAATCCATTCTTCACCCATATGAAAGGAAAACCACTTATGATCAAGTGCACTATCTCTTGAGTTGTGGTTGGCTTGCTTCATCTTTTTGATCAATGCTTGCATGAGAGAACTACTTAGAATACCACTTGAAATACATGACTAGCTCTCTTTTGGGTGTTGCTTGCTTTTCTTGATCAACCATTTTGATTGCTTCAACTAAGCATCACAGGTTCCTCGGATCACCACTTCCATGTTAGCCTTCCAAGTCCCAAACTTGGTTTCACCTACACACGGCGGCAAGCCCCTCACTAGGGAGAAGTGACATTTCTCTAAAGAACCACTCTTGATACTCACTTGAAATGATATAGTTTGATTGATCCAAATGATGAACTCAATCTTGATGAATAATCCTTGAATCTACATTTGAGTCCAACTCTTTCTACTTGTTTAAGTCCTTTTCTTTCTACCAAATGGTCTCCAATTATCACTTAGAACTTAAACTTCATCTTCATCTTAAGTTTGATCTTGATCTCCAAATTTGAGTACTAAACATGTACACCAAGTACATTCCACAATCAAATGTTCTTGTACTCATTGCTTTTCATGCTTCTAGATCAAACCAAAAACAAACTTAGGTACCTCAACCACTTATAGACATGTTTCCAACTTGAGGACCTTTCAATCAAAGTGACTCTAGATTAATCCAATGATTGTCACTTTTCTGGCAGATTCTGTACCCTTCAAAGAATAATTCATATCTCCCAATGTACGAATCCAAATGCCATGAAATTTGGTGGAGATGTGCATTACAAAGTCATCTAGTATCTGTAAAAATTTGAGCTTCATTTGACTTTTAGATTGCTACCAGATTTCAATTCTTCCACCACTGCTACATGCTGAAAACTGCTGCACTATAGCTTACAAGATGCACTCCAAAACCGAAGCATCTCTTATCCAATTCTCATGAAATTTCTACAGCATCTCATATCATAAGTCTAGAGCATGCATACCAAATTTTAAGTCAATCCAATATGATTTGGTTACTCAAACTCAGACTTGATCTCAGCTAGCTCAGATTTTCAATAATAGACAGATTTCAATATATTGAGCTATACTTCACCAAATTGAATCAAGCTTGAAACTAACTTGTTTGAACACTTTCATAAGACATATATCCATTCAATCCACTTACTAAATGTCATCTCATGAATTTATCCAACACAAATCAATCCAAACTTGATTACTAAGCATTTAATCCATTCAATCATCTCATAGCAAGCAACATTGCACAATTATCCAATTCAATCAACTCATATGCACCCAAATGAAGTGATCAACTAGGGATATACCTTGGTTAGCTCATGATCATCCACTTAGCAAGCTCCAACTCAACTATTTGCAAGCCATCAAATATATCCAATAAATCACCACAATTTGATATGACACTTGTATGTTGTAGTATTTGGACTCCACTTATTTTGACTTGGCATTGGGATTGGATTTTTTTTTTGACGAAGGCATTGGGATTGGATTTGAATTGAGCTTCATAACTTGACTCAATATATGATGAACAAAATGAAACCAATTGAATCAAGCCTCCAATGCCGATGGTACCTACAATCATTCATCCACTTTTTGATGGTACCCAAACTAGTTTGGGTCCTCTCAAATTAGGTGCAACATACTTAGGCATAGCCTTAGTATGAGTAGCGGGATGTTTTGCAATTCCAACCAATGAGGTACCATTGCCATCCTTTCTAAGCATATTAGTATTATCAATTGAAATAGGCTTAGAATTATTACCTAGGGGACATGAATGAGCATTGTGTCCCCTTTCCCGGCATGAATAGCATCTTCTCTTTTGTTGAGCCTTTTCTTCCTTGCTCATGTGATGCTCTTCATTGCCTTGCCTCTCATAAGTTGCTTGAATCTTCTTTTCAAGCTTAGTAGGACACCCCGAGGCAAAGTGTCCCATATCTTCACATTTGAAGCACTTGATGTGAGTCAAATTTCTTTTCTCATTTTGATTCTTGCTCATCATCTTGGCATCTTGAATTTGTATTGGATGCCTTGCTTTACCACCCCTTCGTGTTTTCTTTTTCTTCTTCTTCATCAAGTCACCATCATCTCCATGGTTGATCTTGATTTGTTCTTGGGGTGTCTTCTCTTGCTCAACTAGTGGCTTTGGTTGAGGTTTTACTTGTTGCTTCACCAATTGCTTGGTTGGGCACATTGAGGTGAGATGACCCCAAGTGCGGCACTTGAAGCACTTGACATGCTTTAGCCTCTCTTCTTCTTTCATCTTCTTGAGCTTCTCAATGTTTGGGCAACCATTAGCAAGATGTCCCGCTTCATGGCATCGATAGCACATGGAATGCGAGAGCTTCTTTTGGAGTAGTCTCTTCATTCTCTTTTCTTGCTTTCTTTCGCCCTTTGTCATTTTCTTCTTGAAGCTAAGGCCACTTTTGTCACCAAAGTTTCTTTGAGTCTTCATTATGTGCTCAAAGGTGACTTTTGAGTTGTAGCACCTTTCTAACTTGTTGCTCAAATTCTTCACTTCACTTTTGAGCTCATTGTTCTCCTTCAAAAGGTTAGTCTCACAAGACATAGAAGTAGAACAAACATTTAATTGTGAAGAACATGGCATATCTAATAAATCATCACAAGAGGTGGATACATGCTTCTTGCCTACATCACAAGGGTTAGTAATATGTGATTGATCATTTGACCCAAATGATGAGCTCTCACTAGTTTTGGTTTCTTCATTAGAAAGCTTCTTAGTGAGTAAAGCATGTTCTTGTACTAAGTTATCATGAGCAACACTTAGTTTCTCATGAGTCAATTTTAGCTCCTCATGTGAACAAGTAGTAACATAAAGTAGATGCTTTTGTTGTTCACATGTGGTCTTTAGAAAAGAGTTATTATTTTCCAATTTACTTACTCTTTCCATTTTCCTTTTCAAGGCTCTTGAGAGTTTATATAAAAGCTCTAAATTTGGATCATCACAATCCACAACAAAACCACCAACATGTATCTTAGTGTTACCATGTGATGATGTTGAAGAGCTTGTTGAAGCATCACTCTCATAGCCATCATCTTCACCATCAAGTGTGCATGAGGTAGAATCATTACTTGCATCACTTGTGGCATTATCATTCTTCTTGTCAAGTGATCTTGTGATATGATCATCTTTGTCATCACTTGACCGTGAGGTGGAGCAATCCTCCACAACCACCTTGTTGTGGTCATGCTCAATATCCTCATGCGCCTCCTCCTTGGGCTCATCATCATTGGAGATCGCCCCATATTTCTCATGTAGAAACACCCAAATCTCATGGGCGGACTCAAAGTCCATGATCTCACAAAGTATGCTACTATCCATAGAACGATAGAAAGCATTAGTAGCTTGGCTATCGAGATGTAGGCATTTACTTTGTGCTTGAGTTGCATTCTTTTTATCAATTGCAAAGGAAAAGCCCACATCTACGATCCACCACAATTGAGGAGAAATAAACTTAAAATTGCATGTTATCCAATTTCTCCACCGTGCAAAGTGTGTGCCATTAAAAATGTGTGGACACTCAACATCTAGCCCATAAGCCGCCATCCTCTCGGGTCGGTGAAGACCACAAATGAGAGACCCGGCTCCGATACCACGTGTAGGGTCGAGATGGCGGACTAGAGGGGGGGGGTGAATAGTCCTTTCTAAAACTTAAACACGTTGGCTAACCGAAACAAATGTGGAATAAAACTTATCGGTCTAGCCAAGACTACACCCCTCTATCTAAGTTCACAAGCACCTCACAAAGATCCTAAATAAGCAACTAAGGTGCCTTCCTTAGCAAGAGCTCTCCTATTTAATTCTAGAGCAAGGTCACACAAACCTATGCACTAGTACTTTACAAGCAAGAGGGAGCTCCTACACAATTCTAGTAAGCAAAGCGCACAAAGCCTAAACTCACTAGCAATGCTCAAAAACAAGGCTACACACGCCAAATTAGAGAGCGCAAACTACTTAGCTACACAAACTAAGCAATGTGACTAACAAGGTTACACAAACCGAATTAGCCACGCAAAGGGGAAGCTTCTAGCTACACAAGCAAGAAGACAACTAGCAAGCTACTCAGCAAACTAGTTATGAAAGCAACTACACAAGCACAAGTATATATGAAAGTAAATACAAGCTTGTGTTGCACGAAGGCAAACCACCGAGAAGAGTAGACAATGTTGACACGGTGATTTTTCTCCCGAGGTTCACTTGGTTGCCACCAAGCTACGTCCCCGTTGTGTCGACCAACACTTAGATGGTTCCTCGGTGTGACCCTCAAGTCACTTACCCCTCAAGGCACGCCCCGCAAGGCACCGCAAGACACCACTCTCAAGTGAGGTAGCTCAATGACACGCACAACTAGAGTTGCTCTTCGCGATCCCCGCGGGGTGAGCACAATCCCCCTTACAAAGCTTCTCCGGAGCCTCGCACAATCTTCTTGCGAGCTTCGACGGAGCCACAAGCCACCAAGCCGTCTAGGAGGTGACAACCTCCAAGAGTAACAAGCACCACCGGCTTGCAACACGATCACCTAGTGCCACTCGATGCAATCTCACAATGCAATCGCACTAGAATCGCTCTCTCACTCGATCCGATGAACACTATCAAGCATGAATGAGTTAGAGGGCTCCCAAGCACTACCACATAAGCCACCAAGGCCAAAGTGTGCTCAGCTACCGGCCATGGCCGGCCACAACGTCTATTTATAACCCCACGGTCAAATAGAGCCGTTACCCCTTCACTGGGCAGAAATTCGGGACGACCGGACGCGCCGGTCGAACTGACCGGACGCGCTCAACCGCGTCCGGTCGCCCTGCGACATCCACGTGTCCCTCGAATTCAAACACGACCGTTAGATCCTCCAACGGTCACTGCGCGCCAACGGTCAAACGCTATGACCGGACGCGCTGCTCAACCGACCGGACGCGCCGGTCGCACAGTACCGCGCGCCCGCGAAGCAACGACCGGACGCGCCGCTCAAACGACCGGACGCGCCGATCGCACAGCGCCTGCGCACGCGACACAATCGACCGGACGCGCTCCTCGCAACGACCGGATGCGACAGTGCCAGCGTCCGATCGGAGTCCAGTAAGCTCCTTCAACGATCGGACGCGTTCGATCACGTGTGACCGGACGCGCCCCGCGTCCGATCGCCCTTGTGAAACAGCAGTTCCCTCAGGGCGCTGACCGGACGCGCCGGTCCCGCGAGTGACCGGACGCGCCGGTTGCAAACCCTAACTCCCACGCGCCTGACTGCTGCGCAGTACTGACCGGACGCGTCAGGTCACACCGTGACCGCGTCCGGTGCAGCGTCCGGTCACCTCTGTGACCTCCGTTCGCTTCCGTTTCTTTTCTGACTTTCGGCGTAGTGGAAAATAGACATTTCATTTCCCCGAAATCGCCTGAATCCCGCGCTCGCACGCTCGGCGGGAGGGAGAGAGGAACCCAAACCCCTCTCTACCACACAAACTCCACTGCCTTCGTAAATGTGCCAACACCAACAAGTGTTCACCACCTTGTGCACGTGTGTTAGCAATTTCACAAACATTTTACCGAAGGAGTTAGCCACTCAACTTGCCACGCCACTCGATCCTAGCAACGATGCATAGTTAGATCACTCGAGTGGCACTAGATGACCGATATGCAAACAAGTTTGCCCCTCTTAATAGTACGGCCATCTATCCTAAACCCGGTCATAAACTTCTCTACACACCTATGACCGGTGAAATGGAAATGCCCTAGGTTATACCTTTGCCTTGCGCATTCCACTCCATCTCCTCCGACGTTGATGCAACACATGCACCAACCATATCACAAATGATATGATCCACTTCATATCATCACATGACCGTCTCGATCCATCGACCTTGACTTCACTTGCTCTTCACCGTTGCATTGGTCCGTCGGCGCAAAGTCTTGCTCAAGCTTCACCATCGCATGGTCCTTCGCTTCGAAGCCTCGACTTGCCCTTCACCTTCACAACCGGTCCATCGAGCCAAGCCTCATCTTGGTCTTCACCATCTTGGTCACATGAGTCAATGTCATGTCTCATATTCAATGACCACCTTTATCTAAATCATCCACTTAGATACAAAGGTTAGTCCTAGGTTTCATCAATTAGCCAAAACCAAACTAGGGACTTTCAACGTGTCACCTCCTTCAAACGCCGAGTGTCGATCTCCAACGGCTAGCAAGCGCGCCAACAGTCAAAAGAACGGCTAGATGCACCCCTACGCCGAGACCAGACGCGCAGGTGCCTGACTTCGATCCTCTCTGCGCCACAGCTCTGCATGATCGAACGTAGCCACCATGAAATGACCGGATGCACGAGCCATGGAGCCCGATCATGAACAGAGAGTTTCTGAGGAGGCTAAAACACGACCAGACACGTCAGGTCCATGGTGACCTGACGCGCCCCGGCATCCCGTCCTCACAGTACTGCTGCACGAGCACCACGCGCTGCCACGTCAGCAAGACCGGACGCATGAACAATGTTCACCCAGCGTCCGGTCATGCCCCCGAGCTAGAGTTCAGTCGCACTGACCACTCTGCCCGAGATTAGGGTTAAGCACCTGATGCGCAGGTCACCACGAGACCAGCGTCCGGTCACCCCAGAGACCTTCTTTTCGCCTCATTTTCTTCACCAACTTCTCGTCCTTTGCAAATATGCCAACACTACCAAGTGCACACCATCATGTATATGTGTTAGCATTTTCACAATCATGTTTAAGGAGTTAGCCACTCAACTTGCCACGCCACTCGATCCTAGCAACGATGTATAGTTAGATCACTCGAGTGGCACTAGATGACCGATATGCAAACAAGTTTATCCCTCTTGATTGTACGGCCATCTATCTTAAACCCGGGCATCAACTTCTATACATACTTATGACCGGTGAAATAAAATGCCCTAGGTTATACCTTTGCCATGCGCATTCCATTCCATCTCCTTCAATGTCGATGCAACACATGCAACAACATGATCAACAATGATATGATCCACTCCATATCATCACGTGACCATACTAGTTTATCGATATTGACTTTACTTGCTCTTTACCGCTGCTTCGGTCCATCGGCGCCAAGTCATCACTCAACTTGCCCTTCGCACTTGCAACCGATCCGTCGAGCCAAGTCATGTATTGATCTTCTCCACCGTGTTCACATGACTCAATGTCATGTCTCATGTGCAATAAGCTCCTCCATCATTACATGTGTAAGCTTTGCAATATCTCTGAGCCATCTTCACCGTCATGGCATATGTTGCTCACACACATGTACTTGTGGACTAATCACTTGTGTATCTCACATTTAAACATATTTAGTCCACCTAAGGTTGTCACTCAATTATCAAAATCAAACAAGGACCTTTCACCTTGCTGACCCCCGCACCACCGTCAATGGTCTGCTCCGGGAGGATCCTACCTTCTCATTTCTCAACAGTCGGCTGCTACGCCAGTCTCTCCGCCCGTGAGGCCCTCCTGCCGTGACCCGCCCCCTCCTCCCTAGCGGCGTGGCCGCCGTGCGGAATAGCACCTCCACGCGCTACATAGGTCACGCTGCTTGAGATGGCGGGCGACCATGGCGGCGTTGTCGGCGTAGGCGGTGGTGTCCCGGTCCGGCGTCTCGTCGAGCACAGCACGAGTGGCTGCTGCTGTGCTGCACTGTAGTGCGGCTTGGGGTCTTGGCTGGTCGTCGATGTCGCCGTGGGTGCGCTGCCATCTCAAGCGAAATTTTGGTGATCACCGAAATTTTTAGCGTTTTGAATCCCAAAACCTTGGCTGCCACGGCGGAGTAGCGGGCTCTGAGATGGTGTTGTCGAAGCCGAGGCACCGAGACCGCAGAAGCAGAGGAAGGTGGAGGTGTCAGGCCCAGACAACATCGATTGGGCGGTCGTGATGGTGTTACGGAGTCGTTGTCCTCCTGCGCCTGCGCTCGCGCCGACAGCGTGGAGCAGGCACAGGGCTGACCTACCCGTGCGGATGGTCGTGGCGAAGCTGCTGAACCTAGGTCTGGGTGCGTGCTACCTCATGGGCCGAGAGGGCCTAACAACTGGGCGCCAAGGTGGCTACGTATGATAGATAGCCACGTTAGCAAAACCAGGGTCCAAAACTACCTTAAGGGGTTATATAGACGGTTTGAAAATGTTTAAAGTGCAGAATATATGGTTTTGTACTTCAAGGGGTGAAGTAGACACCATGTCAAACGTCAAGGAGTCATATAGACTTATTCCAAAATTTATTTTACCTAATATTTTTGCAAGATAACTTCAGCTCCACTAATGAATCCGCTCATAGAGACGAAGCTAAAAAAACTGCTCTATCATGAAATAGAGTTGTAATGCAACGGCTTCTCCAGCAGCTTTAGGACTGTTTAGAGCTGTTTTTTTAATCAAATGAGTTAAAAATGAAACAACTTCTCAAGTGAAGCTTTTTAAAATCCGATCTCACTGGGGATGAATGTCAGATGGAATTGAAAATACTTCTCCCAGCTACCTCTCCTAGATCTACTATAAAAAGTTGTTTTATTAAATCTTTTTTAAAAATTAGATTTAGCTCTATCAAACAGGTTAATACCCTAGGCTTGCATATAGTTTTTGAATTTTTTTCCGCCATGGTGGAGGCTCATAGGGCGTTTGAGTTTGCGTCCGCAGCCAAGTTAAACGGCCAGCGCCTCTGTGTGATTGAGTATGAATATTAATGATTACAGTCTAAATTAGCGTTAAAAATTATCCTCCATCGTAGATTAGTACTCTCGTATAAAAAAACAACTCTTTTTAAGCACCTGTTTAATTTTTTAGGCCTTGTTTAGATGCATTCAAAATTCAAAATTTTTATTTTTCGTCTCATCATATCAAATCTTTGAACACGTGCATGGAACATTAAATATAGATAAAAAATAACTAATTGCATAATTTGGTTGTAAATCACGAGAAGAATTTTTTTAGCCAAATTAGTTCATAATAGGGCCTTGTTTAGATGCATCCAAAAGTTAGAATTTTTTCACTCTCTCTATCACATCAATTTTTAGCCGTTTGCATGGAGTATTAAATGTAGGTAAAAAAAATAATTAATTACACAGTTTAGTTGAAAATCACGAGATGAATCTTTTGAGCCTAGTTGGTCCACGATTGGACAATATTTGCCAAATAAAACGAAAGTGGTACTATTTATCAGGTTGAAAAAATTTGCAAACTAAACATGGCCTAGGATACTAATTGCTAAATACAAACGAAAGTGCTACAGTAGCTAAATTTTAAAAGTTTTTACATCTAAACACCCCAAAGTATATTTTTGCATTGTACTTGGCCTTAGAAGTCTGGACTCCGGACAGCACATCAGTACTAGGGCCATGTTTAGATGGCAATTTTTTTTGAAAAAATACTGTAGCACTTTTCGTTTGTATTTGACAAACTTTGTCCAATCATGGTTTAACTAGGCTCAAAAGATTCGTCTCGACATTTACAGATAAACTATACAATTAGTTATTTTTTTACCTACATTTAATACTCTATACATATGCCAACATATGCGACGTGACGGAAAATCTTAAAAACCTTTTAAATTTTGGAGCCAACTAAACATGGCCACTCAGAAGTCAACAGCCGCGCTTCCCCAGCAGCCTTCCTTCTATCCCTCCAGATTTCACAGATCCTGTCCGGCCTGCCTCCTAGTCAAAGCATCGATCCGCACTCATGGGCCTCTATATTCATCCTCTATACGTCCTAGTCAGTAAGATTCTCTTCTCTATACTCAATTCTCCCGCACACATCCATCCTCTATATCATCCTCCATCCACTCCATCCACTGTGGGACCCACTTGTCACTTTATCTAAATATATCCATGTGTGATCTAGTTTTGAAGGATTTATTTAGACGAATTTAATGGTGCCATTGAAATTTAATTTGGATTTTTAGTTTGTGAGTTATAACATTTTTTTCTTTGTTTAGCTAGTAGGGTCCGCCACTATTGAGTATAAAGTAAGCACAGTACCACTCTAAATATAGAGTGAGAGAAAGAATAGAGTATCGTTTTATAGTATCAAGTGCATCAGTTTTTACTCTATATTCATACTCTAAAACTTTAAAGTATCGTTTTAAAGTACCCACTGCGGTAGTCTCACCTCGGACCTCGCCGCCGCGGCTCCGTCCTCACAAAGCCAACATGCAGAAGGTATGCAAAACACGCAGATCTCCGCTCTCAACAAGTCTCGAAATCCTAATGTTTCATGCTCGCCGGAAATCCAGTCTCACCTGTTTCAGTTCAGTCACCCAAACTTTTTTGTTGGGATATCCATTCATGGTCTGTTCGCATGTGTGTCCAGCACAAGGTCGCGTTGTGCCAGCTCGCCGTCACACCGGACAAGGACGGAAACATCGCCCACGCGCGGGCCCGCGTCGAGGCAGCCGTGGACGTCGGCGCCAAGCTCGTCGTCCTGCCGGCAAGTCGTCCGCTCCCTCTCTCACGCCTTGTTTAGTTCAAAAAATATTTAACAAAAATCTTTGACATATGCATAGAGTATTAAATAAACTAATTATACAGTTTAGACGAAATTCACAAGACAAATCTTTTAAGCCTAATTAGACCATGATTGGACACTAATTACCAAATAACAACGAAAAGTGCTACAATAACATTTTGCAAAATATTTCAGGAACTAAACAGTGTTAGGTTGATCTCTCCTCTAATGAGTCCAACGGCTCATTAGGCCTTTGATCCGCGCTCTGATCGGGGGCGCCCAGCCCAACAATGGCTGGTGGGCCCCCGTCGCGCAGCGCTATATAAAGGAGGTGGGGAGCCGGGGCTCGAGTCACGAGGTTCACCTGAGCAGCCTTTCCCCACCTACAACCCTAACCGATCTCGAGGGTCGCGCTGTGAGCGACGGGAAGCACCGCCGCCGTCACTGCACTGCGTCAACGATCTTCACTGCACCGCCGTTTCGTCCCCGACCGCCGCTGCCCTAGCGCAGATCACCACCCCGACGCAAGAGATGGCGGCCACTGGCTCTAGCGTCAACCCCGCAACCTCTGTGCCCACCGATGGTCCGTTTCACATTACTCCTCCTCCTCTCTCTCTCAGATCCGGTAGACCTTATACTATGTTCTTGTTGTTTATACCCGAAATGAAAAAGATCTACCCCACTGATCTACTCTATGAGATCCTAAAGGGTTATAAAGGAGGTGGGGAGCCGGGGCTCGAGTCACGAGGTTCACCTGAGCCGCCTTTCCCCACCTACAACCCTAACCGATCTCGAGGGTCGCGCTGTGAGCGACGGGAAGCACCGCCGCCGTCACTGCACTGCGTCAACGATCTTCACTGCACCGCCGTTTCATCCCCGACCGCCGCTGCCCTAGCGCAGATCACCTCCCCGACGCAAGAGATGGCGGCCACTGGCTCTAGCATCAACCCCGCAACCTCTGTGCCCACCGATGGTCCGTTTCACATTACTCCTCCTCTCTCTCTCTCGGATCCGGTAGACCTTATACTATGTTCTTGTTGTTTATACCCGAAATGAAAAAGATCTACCCAACTAATCTACTCTATGAGATCCTAAAGGGTTCAACAATGGTATCCGGCGCCTACTTAGGTGTAGATCCAGTTCGGGGAATAGAAATAGAACGAAAAGAACCGTTTTTAAATCGGAAAAGAATTTCCATCGGAACCCTAACCCTAATCGGGTAAAGAAGAAAGGAGGGTGGAGGGGACCTATCCGGTTCCAGCCGCCATTACCGCCGGTGGTTTTGGACGCCGTGCGGGCAAAGCCGTCGGAACCGCCGCTCGCCGGCGAGTTGCCGCGGCGCGCGCGCAAGTTCCCAAGACACCGTCGCGAAAACCGCTCGACGGCGGCGCGCTCTCCCTTGCGGGGAACGCGCACGCCGGTGAGGGGCACCGCGGCGGCGTCGCACTTCTTCCTCCCAGTCGCCATGGACGGCTGCCGGTGCTGCTGCTCTGACTGCTGCGCGCCGCTGAGAGAACGGAGGGAGGAAAGAAATGAGAATGGTTAGGGTTTCGGTAGAGGCCGGCTGCGGTGACGTGTTTTTGAGCCTCCGATCTGGGCGGTGAGCCGTCGGATGCAAATGCACGGCTCTGATTGACTGGGCTCAGTTTTGGCCCAGGCGGGGCACCGAATTATCGGCCCAGGCCCAGGTTGCGGCCTGGGCGCGGCCGCGCGCACGTGCGCGTGAAGCAGGCTCTGCTGGGCCGCGTGAAGCAGGCTTTGCTGGGCCGCCTTGTTATGCCGAATGAGCGAAGCAGGCCGGGCCACTAGGCTGCACTACAGTAGCGACCGCTGGGCCAAGAGGCGTGTTGGGCCGAAATGCTGAAATACAAAGAAATAACCTTTTATTGAATTTTGTTTATTTCCAGAAGCATTAGTTGATGTTTTTAAATTAATTTTGAATCAGATTTGATGTAAATTTCTGGGCAAATTTTATCCAACGATATTATTTGTTTAGACAACAGTAGAGAAATTAAAGTGCCTCTGGAAAATAATATGAGAATATTAAAAGTATTTCCGCTGCGTACTTAAAGAAGTTATTTCATTATTAAATTCGAACCAACGGGAGAATTTAATTTTGAAAAATAGATAAATTTTGAACTGATTATAATATTGTTATTATTCTGACCAACGTTGATTAATAGCAGTATTATGATATTATGTTTTTGATATGCATTAATTCTATTTCAGCCCAACGGTGATCTAGAATTAGTGTAAAAGGAAAATTGTATGTTTAAATTTTGACCAACGTTGGAACTAAAGCATGCAATTATTCATGTTATAATTATGTTCTCACTTTATATGACTTATATTTTCAAGAGGTTACTCTTTGATGGGGTTTATCAAAGATATCACACCCCTCAAAGGTGACAACTACAACGAATAGAAAAAGAAAATTGACATCGCCTTTCTTTTGGCTGAGGTGGACTGGGTGGTCACCACACCATGCCCCAGTGAACCTATGGCACCGGTGAGGGAGGCCAATGAGTCTGATGCTGAATGGCAGAAAAAAGAGAGGGACCATGCTCCCATACAGATGGCATATGACCTACAAAAGCAAAAGTGGGTCAATGCCAACAAAAAGTGTGTTGTTGTCATAAAGAACACGATTGAGCCTACCATAATGGGCTCAATCCAAGAGTGTGACACTGTCACAGAGTACTTAGAAAGGATAAAGAGTCAGTTCTATGGCTCTTCAAAGACATATGCTACTCAGCTCATCAAGCAGCTGGTGACAGAAAAATACACCGGAGGTGGACATGGCAATGGCATTCGAGAGCACATATCAAAGATGAATCATTTGAACAACAAGTTAAAATCAATGGACCTGGCTCTTACAGAAGAGTTTCTTGTCCATCTGATTTTTGCTTCTTTACCAAAAGAGTTTGACACTTTTGTTGTCAACTACAACATTCAGCTCGAGAAATAGGATTTAGAACGTTGTATGGCGATGTGTGCACAAGAGGAAGAGAGGATAAAAGCCGCCAATGGTGGCACTCTCAGTTTCGTTAAAGACAACAAAAGAAAGAATTTCAATGCCAATGCCAACTCTCCCTCAAAGCCAAAGGACAAAGGTCCCATGCAGCATCAGCCTCAGCAGAACAAATTTGTAGTGAACAAAGATCAGTGTCTTCACTGCAAGAAGACGGGACATTACAAGAAAGATTGTCCCGATTTCCTAAAGATGATCATGGCAAAGCAAGGTGAGAACATGATTACGTTTACAAATGAATCCCTGTACGTACAGTATTCGAAATCTACTTGGTGGATTGACTCAGGAGCAAATGTTCATGTTGCTAATTCTTTACAGGGATTCTGTTTGACGAGAACTACGCAAAGAAGTGAAAGGCACGTTAAAGTTGCAAATGGAGTCCAAGCAGATGTCAAAGCTGTTGGCGATGTCTCCTTAGAGCTTGCTGATGGATTCATTCTTTTGCTGAGAGATGTTTTATTTGTTCCGTCATTACAGAGAAACTTAATTAGTGTGTCATGTTTGGACAACGATGGATTTGATTGTCATTTTGAAGATGGCAAATGTGAAATATTATGTAATAATGAATGTGTTGGCCTTGCTTTTCGAAAGCAAGATCTTTATTTGTTATCGCTTCGTGAAAATGTGAATTCCGTATGTGATGCGAATGATAACGTATTCTCGTTCGTGAACGCGAATAGAAAACGAAAGACAACTCAAGATGCGTCGTCGAAATTATGGCACTGTCGTTTAGACCATATTTCGAGGAGGAGAATAGAGAGACTAGTTAAGAATGATATTCTTCCTCCATTAGAGTTCTCAGACTTTGAACAGTGTAGAGAATGTATTAAAGGAAAATACACAAAGCAAATTAAAAAGGATGTTAAACGAAGCACAGGAATTCTACAGATAATTCACACAGACATCTGTGGTCCTTTTCCTGTGAAAAGTGTGGATGGTTTTGACTCGTTCATAACATTCACAGATGATTACTCCCGTTATGGTTATATTTATCCAATTAAAGAAAGAAATGAAGCGTTGGATAAATTTAAAATATTTAAGGCTGAAGTTAAAAATCAGCATAATTTAAAGATTAAAGTGGTCCGGTCTGATCGTGGTGGGGAGTACTACGGTCGGCATACCCCATATGGCCAAGTTTCTGGACCCTTTGCAAGGTTTCTACAGGAGAATGACATAGTAGCCCAGTATTCTGCACCGGGCGAACCTCAGCAGAACGGAGTAGCTGAAAGACGCAACCGTACCTTAATGGATATGGTGCGTAGTATGATAAGTTACTCTGACTTGCCATTGAGTCTATGGATGGAGGCGTTAAAAACCGTCATTCATATTCTAAATAGAGTACCAAGTAAAGCGGTGCCCAAAACACCATATGAATTGTGGACAGGAAGAGAACCCTCACTAAAACACTTACGTGTGTGGGGGAGTCCTGCTGAGGTAAAAGTGTTTAACCTAAATATTAGGAAACTAGATCCCAAAACAGTTAGCTACCATTTTATTGGCTATCCTGAAAAGTCAAAAGGTTTTCGTTTCTACTGTTCAGACAGTTACACAAAATTTGCAGAAACGAGACACGCTGTTATCTTAGAGGATGAAATGATGAGGGGGAGCATGGTGGCTCGAGAAATTGTTCTTGAGGAGAAGCGGGTATGTGTGCCCACTCCGATGATTTAGGAACCATTCTTTGAACTACCTGTTTTTGTTGCACCAACAGTGACAGATACTGTAGTGCCAACATCTGTTGTCAGTTCTCCTGTGGTGATAGTAAATAATGATGAGGAACCTGTCCTTCAGAAACCTATACAAACTGATACCACAGATGAAGGGGAGCAACAACAACCCCAAACAGAAGACGTGCCAAATGTGGAGGCCCCAAGAAGGTCCCAAAGAGTTACAAGATCAGCTATACCTGATGATTATGAGGTGTATAACTGTAACACCCCTGTCTTTACTAGCTTAGTTAGCACGCGATTAAGGCCTAAAAGAAATTAGCAAAACGAGTTCTCGGGTTTTTAAAATTTTAATCGCACATGTAATGATACCGAATTTTATATGACTCATTCTGTAGTTAGGAAAAAACTACATGAGTGTTGTAACTTAGTTTATTTTAGGTGAAAATATGCTGTTGTGATCTTAATAAGAAAAAATAGAATAAGTCGTTTTAATCACTGCAGCGACCAGGAATCACCAGAACGCACGCAGGGCAGCATTTAACGTGCAGGAACACTGCAGCACGAAGAATCACTGTAGACGCGGGAATGTACTGTAGCACGCGTAGAAACACTGTAGCACGCAGAATACTGTTCCCTTGTAGAAGTCACGGATTCTGTAGGAACACTGTTCATCCGAAGAAAAATTTTGTTACCGGTACGCTGCGATGATATTTAGAGCACTGCCTCCGCTGAAGTGTGTCGTGCGCGTCAGTCATCCTTCTCCTGTGCGTCATTTTTGTTGACCGGCCAGGGCACATCCAGACTGGCAGGGATTTAATCCATCTTCTTGTTTTCTTTCTGTACGTGAGAAGTCAATCATCATTCACCGCAGCAACGATACTTCAGTTAATATACACGCCGATGAGCGAGCTGAGGTTTAGGAATGGAATAAACACGAAATGTACTGAACAGATTGGCCAAGTGTAGTGTATTGGCCCTGACCCCTTAGGCAGCTTTAAAAGCTACTAGCTGTATCTAATCTGTCCCTGATGAATGCAGTAACTGTGGATACCAGTAGCGTCCTCATACTAGCAGACGTCGCTGGCCAAGGCTCTGAGTCAGGGAGGGGCTCGTAGCCCTCACTACACGTCCTTTTGGTCTCGGTCTTCCTTGTGCCAGAGTCTAGAACCAGCTGACACGCCACTGAATGGAGCATGGAATGAATGCAATGCGCAAAGACGTGACTTGCATTGTTCATCTTATTGCAGTTGCTCGCTAAAGCTATTCCACCGTAGCTCTGTAGCTTAGATATTGTATACCGGTGGTTAGCTCAACCCGTCCAGCACGGCATTGCACGAGTTGATGCCTAACTTTTGTGTAATTATTTATTGCTATGAGTATAGTAGCACGTCATAGGCAGTAGTAGGTAGACAAGTTATGAAGTTCCATCTTCGTTGGGTGTCTTAGACCATTCCTTTTGTTAAGAAGTGGCGAATAAATCAACCGAGATGCGACCTGTTCGTCTTGTTGCCACTGCTAGCTTGGCTATATAAGGCGTGTTTGTTTCAACCTAGAGCAAACTTGGCTGCAAATTTTGACGTGAGCTTCCGGGAGCCGTGCAGGGTGCGTGCTCCTTATAGCACCAGCAGCCGAGCAGCCGTGCATCCGTGTAGCCTGTGTGCGCTCTTTAAGACCAGCAGCGGCTCAGCCATCCAAGCTAGACCCTTTCTTCCTGATCTCCAACCACGCTCAGCGCCCAGCGCCGCCCCTGCCTCGGCGTTCGCGCTTTGCAGCCCGGACCTTCGGGATACCACGCCACCACTGCACATCGACGACCACGCTCCGGTTGCCTCCGCACGCCCGTGGCATAGTGACATCCTCACGTGACTCCGTCTCTGCCGACCTGTTGCCCTAGCTAAGCTCTAACTTATCCCTTTCGTCTTTTAAATATCTTGTTTATGCATGTTTCGCTTAGACAAGCATATTACAACGATGTATACCATTTAGGTGCGATCGTGGATTAACTGGAGTAACCAAAAGAAGGCGTGATGGTGACCACACCCCGCGGATGGAACTTAGTTATAATGATATTTTACCCAGGCAAGCCCCGGTGTATAACCTCTATTATGCTGCACTTTATTTATGCTTGTGCATTAAGTTTAAAGGAGTTGAATGAAACCCACTTGCATATATATATATCCCATGAGTCTTACTAGTATGTCAAGATCGTGTAGATTGCTATGCTACAGGACTCCGGTAGAAGTCGAGTGATTGCCTGTCACTCGCGAGAGATAGGAAATATATTATTGTTACTATTATCATGTTACTATCACATGGATTATATATGGATAATAATTGGAGACCGGGCGGAACGGGCTTGGATGGACTTGGACCTGGTTGGGCAACAGAGCGGGGCTCTGGTTGCTTTTGTTCCGCCTGTGTCAATTAAGGACCGTTCGTTGCATTGGATTCCATAGTCAGGTCACAGACCTACTTATCCCAAGCATATACTAGCGGATGGGGGCTAGAAAGACTTGTTATTCTTTTGTCATGGGTTCCGGCTCCATCCGGATCAACTGAAGCTGGATTGTATATGGGTATTAGGAGGTCTAAGCACCGCGAGAGGGCGGGGGCTTGGAGTCCCAGTATGGACGGGGACTCGGTTCTCTTGACAGGAGGATAATGGGTTGGTCCTGTTTGTACCTCAGTACGGGCGGGGCGTGTGTTTTTCGGGGTACCCAGCTGGGCACATTGATTCGCGAATTGCCGTCAATTTGACGGTCCGACATGACTATAATCTGGCATCGTAGTAAGAACTGCGGAAGATGGTGAAATGGTTCTGATTGCTTACTACATGCTTGAAAGTAGCTTTGGTGCTTACATAGAATGGTTGGTCAATAAACTAATGATGGCTGCTAATAAAAATAAATGTAAGAATGCACATTTAGTAATGCTTCTTGCAGTTGCAATAAACCCACAAGCCAGAAAGCCTTGCATAATCCTTGGAGTCTTTTCTTTTCTTCTGACGGGTAAGTCTTGCGGAGTACAATTGAGTACTCAGGGTTTGTTCTACCCTGTTGCAGGTGACAGGTTTTTGAAGCTAACGCTTGGGTGTGGAAACCTCCTGGTGGGCTCAGCGAGGATTTCCTTTACGTGCGGACGTAGTGTTATTTAAACTCCCACCAAAAATGTTTTCAAAGGAAAAACTTATAACCTATTATCATTTCCTATATATAAATGTTCATCATGGTAATGTTTAAACTTGACCTTCAATGGTTTCATTTCCGCTGAACTCTGATAATATTTTATTTTCCGCTGTTATAATTAAACAATGGATTACCCTGATGTTGTACTAAAAGTGATGTAAGAAATGGTAAAGATGTTGTAAGCTTTATCTCTCATTTATGATCCTGAGGTAAAAATGTGGATTTTCGAGTTCTCCCTCGGGTGTGCTCGACGGAATCGCAGAATTTAGTGCACTCTCTTGGGTACTTAGTGTCTAATGAAAGACAAGTACTCTTGGAAGGGCATTAGATTAGGCGATTCTGCCACAATAACACTGAAGAATTTCAAATGGAGGGTGATCCTACTTCTTTTGAAGAAGCCATGAGAAACGATAATTCATCCAAGTGGCTTGAGGCCATGAAAGATGAAATAAAGTCAATGAGTACCAACAAAGTTTGGGACTTAGAACCTATTCCTAAAGGAGCCAAGACAGTAGGCTGTAAATGGGTCTACAAGACAAAACGTGACTCCCAAGGGAATATTGAAAGATTTAAAGCGCGACTTGTGGCAAAAGGTTTCACGCAAAGAGAAGGGATTGATTACAATGAGACGTTTTCTCCAGTCTCATGTAAGGATTCCTTCAGAATTATAATGGTATTAGTGGCACACTATAATTTACAATTACATCAGATGGATGTAAAAACGGCATTCCTGAATGGGGATCTAGAGGAAAATGTTTATATGGCACAACCGAAAGGTTTTGTCGTAGAAGGAAAAGAACGAATGGGATGCCGCTTAAAGAAATCAATTTATGGGTTAAAGCAAGCTTCAAGACAGTGGTACTTGAAGTTTAACAGAACAATAAAGAATTTCGGGTTTAAAGAAAATATTGAGGATAATTGTGTTTATGCAAAGTTTAAGAATGGAAGGTATATCTTCCTAATCCTGTATGTAGATGATATCTTACTTGCTAGTAGTGATGTCTATCTACTACTTGAGACAAAGAAGTTTTTATCTTCAAAATTTGATATGAAAGATCTTGGTGAAGCTTCATTTGTTTTGGGCATAGAGATTCACCGAGATAGAAGTAAATGGGTATTAGGACTATCACAAAAGACATACATAGAAAAAGTTTTAAAGAAATTCAGTATGCATAAATGTAGTGCCTCACCTGCACCCATGGTCAAGGGCGACAGATATGGGGATTTTCAATGCCCTAGAAACTAATACGAGCTCGATCAAATGAAAGTGGTTCCATATGCTTCTACTGTCGAAAGCCTACAATATGCTCAAGTGTGCACGCGCCCTGACTTAGCTTTTGTTACCGGGTTGCTTGGTAGATTTTAAAGTAATCCAGGAATTGAACACTGGAAATTGGTAAAGAAAGTTTTGCGATATTTGCAAGGTACGAAAGGCCTCATGTTGACATACAGAAAATCAGATTCTCTCCAGATAGTGGGTATTCAGATTCTGATTATGCGGGAGATGATAGAAAATCCACGTCAGGATATGTATTCACTCTCGCAGGAGGAGCAATTTCATGAAAAAGCTCGAAACAAACCGTCACTACATCGTCCACAATGTATGCCGAGTTTGTAGCGTGTTATGAGGCAACGGGGCAGGTGAACTGGCTAAAGAAGTTCATACCCGGTTTGAAGGTGGTCGACAGCATACATAAACCACTAAAGTTATACTGCGATAATAATCCAGTAGTACAGTACGCTCACAACAATAAGTCAAGTGGTGCTGCCAAACACATTGACATAAAGTATTATGTTGTGAAGGATAAAGTCCGGGATCAAATTATAAATCTTGAGCATATAAGCACTGAAAAGATGCTCGCGGATCCGCTTACAAAATGCTTACCACCCAACTTGTTCAGAGAACATGTAGCCGGCATGGGTTTAAGGGAAAGCCTATAACACCTGAACTATAATAAAGGGCCCAAAAGTTAAAGTAACTGTTTCGGATCAGAGATGTGCATTGTAGCTGTCAAATCTATCGGCGATTGATCGTGACGATGAAACATGTTCTATGCACTTATTTGTGATGAAACGAGTAAAGTTAAAAGCATTGAAGTCAAAGATGAAATGTTAAAGTATAAGTGAGATCAAGGGGGAGAATGTTAGGTTGATCTCTCCTCTAATGAGTCCAACGGCTCATTAGGCCTTTGATCCGCGCTCTGATCGGGGGCGCCCAGCCCAACAATGGCTGGTGGGCCCCCGTCGCGCAGCGCTATATAAAGGAGGTGGAGAGCCGGGGCTCGAGTCATGAGGTTCCCCTGAGCCGCCTTTCCCCACCTACAACCCTAACCGATCTCGAGGGTCGCGCTGTGAGCGACGGGAAGCACCGCCGCCGTCACTGCACTGCGTCAACGATCTTCACTGCACCGCCGTTTCGTCCCCGACCGCCGCTGCCCTAGCGCAGATCACCTCCCCGACGCAAGAGATGGCGGCCACCGGCTCTAGCGTCAACCCGCAACCTCTGTGCCCACCGATGGTCCGTTTCACATTACTCCTCCTCCTCTTTCTCTCGGATCCGGTAGACCTTATACTATGTTCTTGTTGTTTATACCCGAAATGAAAAAGATCTACCCCACTGATCTACTCTATGAGATCCTAAAGGGTTCAACAAACAGGCCCTCGGTTACTGACGTGTTTACTGTCTCAAACCACAAATCGCTAACTACTGAGCATACTGAAAGTGTTAGTACAGATTAAGACCTGATCAGCTGAAGGCAGCTGGCAGCAGAAGTTATAGGCATTGTCTCATTGGCAGGGTTCGGCGTTCCTCTGCTTTTGCTTCAGGAAATATGGAGCCGCCCGTACACAATGGAGACACTGCCAAGTTACGCCGAAGACATAGACGGCGGAGAGTCGCCGTCCATCTCGATGTTGTCGGAGGTCGCCGCTGCCAGAAAGATCACCATTGTAGGTGGATCCATACCTGAGAAGGCGTCCGGGAAGGTGCTCAACACCTGCTGTGTCATCGGGCCAGATGGACAGATATTGGCCAAGCATAGAAAAGTAAGTACAGTAGCTGGAGAGGCTGTTGTCTAAATCCAGATATTTATGTGTAGGAGTAATCTGCAGCTGGTAATTGGATCGACCTGCATATTGATTGCTAAAAGAATGGGCAATTTCAGCTGCATTTGTTTGAGATTAACATCCCAGGAGACATCGCGCTCAAGGAATCTGACACATTCACAGGTGGACAAGAAACTACTATATGCTGTGTTCAGTTGCTGCTGTAAAATTTTTGGAAGCACAATAACTTTTTTGTTTGTATTTGGCAATTAGTGTTCAATCATGTGTTAATTAGGTTCGAAAGATTCGTCTCGTGATTTACAACCAAACTATGTAATTAGTTACTTTTTTTACCTATATTTAATGCTCCATGCATGCGTCCAAAGATTCGATGTGACGGAGAATCTTGTAAAATTTTTGGAATTTTGAAGGATCCAAACACACCCATAGTTGACACAGGCACGTGGTAAATTGATAACTTCAGAGGTATACAGTACCTACTAAAGTTAGCTAAACTTTAGCGGGGAACCAAACAGGCCTCTGCACCTGTGATTTTCATGTCTGAAAATGGTGTCCTACATGTAACCCCGCAAAGTGCTCTGAGATTCTGTAAAGCTGCAGAAGTACATTTACAGCCCATTCTGTTTTGTGATAACGCATTCGGCTAGGAACCTGCTTCTGTTTTTGTGATAGCTTTCTGACACATGCGTTGCAGATGTTGGACGGATTGGCATAGGGATATGCCATGATATCCGGTTTCCAGAGCTAGCCATGCTGTACAGATCAAAAGGTATGCTTCACCGTTTTTGCAGGATGTGCTACATTGCTTCCATGCAGTGCAAGATCCTCTCCAATTTCCATGAACCGCTTAACAGGTGTGACTTAACCAAACCAGGTGCGCACCTGATCTGCTATCCTTCTGCATTCAACGTGAGCACCGGGGA
This sequence comes from Saccharum hybrid cultivar R570, assembly GCA_038087645.1. NCBI lineage: Eukaryota > Viridiplantae > Streptophyta > Magnoliopsida > Poales > Poaceae > Saccharum > Saccharum hybrid cultivar. The sequence goes on from JAQSUU010000259.1 coordinate 16,042,379, forward strand.
GCTCCTGTGGGACCTCATGCAGAAATCCAGGTTCATCTTTTTCCAGCCTTTTGCTCTTCATCAGTTCTGCTCTCTGTGCCACGATCACGATTCCATCAGAAAATAGAAAACTTTTGTTCAAGACAGGATGAGAAAAATCCATCTTTCTCTCTTCATGTTAGTATCTCACGATTTTTTCCCTCTACCCTTTCACTCCATCAGGGCCGTTGACAATCAGGTGCAGTACTAAATACCCTCTCCTGTCATTGTGCCAAAACTGTACGTAAAATCAAAGCAGCGGTGCTGAATTTTCTTGGTTCCAGTTGTTTGTAGCAACCTGCTCGCCGGCGCGAGACCCTAACGCGAACTCGGACTACGTGATCTGGGGCCATTCGAGCCTCATCGGACCAGTAAGACACAACAACCATTTGCAGTTTTGCATCTTCCCCCAATTGACAGTTTCGGTTCGACAGGATTGGTGGCTAATTTATTTTTGCAATCTATTCAGTTTGGTGAAGTGCTTGCGGCAGCTGGGCATGAGGAAGCTACCGTCATCGGCGAGTTGGACCTCTCTACGATACAGTCTACAAGGCACGCGATATTAAGAATTTAAGATTCGCTCACACTCAATTTTGGTTGCTCATGTGTTGGTGATTTGATCAAGGAAGAACACTTGCAGGGAGAACCTCCCGTTGGAGATGCAGAGCAGAGGAGATCTCTACCGATTGGTTGACGTTCTGGCCAATGACTCGATGAAATCGCGCTCTGAGCTGTGCCGCGAGATGCCTGCTTAGTCACCCACCAGTGTAACACTGACTGACACGTACGATACGAACGGTTGGAAACTACACATGTTGGACTGACTGATCTCTCTGTCAACATGTTTTTGGGATGTGTTGTATCGCAATGCAACTCCCTTTCTTTGGGAAAACTCTGAACTGCACTTACTCTGTAGGACAATTGATAGACGTGCCATGCTTCAGCGCACAGCTGTGTACGAAGAAATCTTGAAGCCAAACCATAATCTGCTGCATCCGAAATGTGCCATAACTAGCATATATTGCAGTATAAAGACAAGAAGAAATACTGAAGCCCAACCATAATCTGCTGCATCCGAAATGTGCCATAACTAGCATATATTGCAGTATAAAGACAAGAAGAAATACATTGAAGCCCGACCATAATCTGCTGCATCCGAAACGTGCCATAGCATATATTGCAGTATACGTACGAACGTACCTAAAAACACAGGTGTTCAATCTCTTCAGATTTAGGCTCTGTTCGGGAGCTGAAAAACTCCGGGAGAAGCTTTTTGAAAGAACTTGGGAAGCCGAGGTCCAATTGGATACCAATCCGTAGGACGATAGCGTGGCTCAGGCCGATTCGTTTCTCGCGCGTGCGCCTGCACTCCTTGCCCGTGCCATCACACCCCCGTCCGCGCCTGCTTTTCCCACGTCTACGGCTCTACGCAGGGGCCGCTCGCGCCCCCTCCTGCTTCCCACGCGCATCCAATGTGCAATACCTGATCTATTTTTGAAACATTCAGTTGCAATATTTGCAACATATATCTGAAGACAGATGAAACATTTGAAACATGCACATGAAACACTTGCTAAAACACTTGAAAATCATTGCAAGCATACGCAACATCCAGATAAAATACTTAGTACAACATATGTGTGAAACATATGCAACCCAGATAAACGTACTTGTAGCATATGTCCAAAAAATAGATAAAACATTGGGGATAGATGTTTGCAACATACATGTACAACCATTGCAACATATGCAACATGCCGATTTACTTTTGCAACATTCGTGTGAAACACTTGCAATATACCTCTAAAATATCTGAAACATTTGAAATGTATACTAGCAACATGCATCGTGTCCCAGTGCGGCCTCCTCTGTCACCTGCATCGGGACGTCACAGTCGTAGTAGGTGGCGAGGTCAGAGGGCTTCCGCCCTAGGTCCTGGCACTTCTCCTTGCGCTAGCGGCGCTTGTTGGCATCGTCGGATGGAGCGGGCGACAGAGTAGGAGCAGCAGGGCGGACGATGGAGTAGGAGTAGGAGCAGGTGGGGTGGGCAGCAGGAGCAAGGGAAGGGAGGGACGCAGGAAGTCTATTGGGCTGGTCCGCAGGCCCAGGAGGAGACGTTCGGACGCTACGACGGACGCCCTGCACACAGCGTTCCGAGTACAAAATGTAGTTTTTGGAGTTTTTGTTAGCTTAAAAAGCTATCTTGTTTGAAGGAGCTTCTAGTTTTTTGAACTTTCTATACAAAACCTTCCAGAAGCTCCCAAAACAAGACCTCAAACGGATAGAATATGAGAATTTCTTGAAACAAAAGGGACAAGCAAGGGAAAAAAGAAAAAGGAAAAATCTTTTTCCAGCAAGACGGCCCCCGGCGAAAAGCCCAAACCACAAGTGCGACGAACGCAGGCCCGGCCCACAGAATCAGCCTGACTTGAAATACAAATACAAACAAGAATAGTAGTAGTCCGTGCTCTGCAAAACAAACCGAATTTACCCTACCGCCATTGAAGATGACGCTTCCACCCCTCATCCCCCTACCAAACGCAGAAATTCCACGCTCACCGCTATCCTACGTAGGGGTATATCCGTCATTTAAGCACCTCTGCCCCCACCACCCCGCGTTCGCACACACTGACACAGTAGAGCCGCCTCGGCCGTAAAACTCGTGCACAGCGGTAGAGCCACACCACCCTCGCAAGTCGCGCAACCCTTTCAATTTCCAATCTATAATTTTTTTCCCGTTCCCTTCCCTTGGAAAACCACGAACCCACCGAGCCTGGCCGGCCCAACCACTCCAACCAAACCAAAACCCAAACCCACTCCCCCGAAACCCAGGGCCTCGCGTCGTTTGATGCGATTCCGGCGGCGATCGCGAGCGCCTCCACCACCACCCGCTCCCCCGTCCCAGCGTGCGTTCGGGCGATCTCCCCTCTCGCGGCGGGCATGGCTGGCGGCGGCGGCGGCGGGGCTCGCGGCTCCGACAGGGCGGGGGCGGCGCGCTCGCCCACCACCACCACGGCGATCCAGTCCACCATCCAGTCGATCAAGGAGGTCGTCGGCGGCCACTCCGACGCCGACATCTTGGACACCCTCCGCGAGTCCAACATGGACCCCAACGAGACGGCGCAGAAGCTGCTCAACCAAGGTCCCCTTACCTCTCCCCTGTTCCCCCCGATCTGGGTCGCCCCGACTCAATCGATCTCGTACCGGTGCCGTGAGCTAGGGTTTTGGGGCGGTCGCTGAGCCGCATTGGGTCGGCTCTGCCGCTACACCCGCGGGGGCGCAGTGGATTCCTGCGTACGGTCTAGGGTTTTCGAGCTATGGGGATTTGGGGAGGCTCTTCTAGGTTGGGTCACCGTTTAATGGTTTATTATTGATTAATGATACTATATCACGAGGGTCGTGATTTTGATTAGCCAATGATGTCCACATATATTAATGGTACTCTTGCAGGTCCAAATTATTAACTTTGGTTGTTGGGCTACTTGTATTTTTGTTTTCTATTCTATATAAATTTGTAAAAGGTAGTGCTTACTATTGCTTACAGGGCGTGGTTCTAACCGGCTTATAAAATTAGATATTGTAATGGTCTCCATGAATTTTCTGGGGAAGTAAATGAGCTTTGACATGTTGGTATGTGGGATGTTTATTATTTGATGGATGAGAGATGCCATTGTTTCCAATATGTATTGTCTCTAGTAGTAAATCTTCTCATGTTTTCTTTGTGATTATAATTCGTCGTTTGTTTGTACCTGCAGACCCATTTCACGAAGTGAAAAGAAAAAGGGACAAGAAGAAAGAGGTATACATTTGCTGTTTGGGTAATTTTTCAGTGTAACAGTAAAATGAAGGATTAAACTTAAAGTCGTTTCCTTTTTTTATTGCTCCTTTTTGGTTTGTAACATTACTTATACATATTTTTCTTGCAATGTTAGGCTTTTCGTGATGTTTTGAAACAATCTAAAGCAAAAAGGCACATTTGGGGTTCTATGCCCTTAAATTGCGTACAGTCACTCAATAGGCTAGCAAAAGAAAACCTGGCCTCCAAAGTCAAAATACTAGATGCAAGTTTGACTTAGGATTAGGACAAAGCTAAAATGACTTGCAATTTCGAACATAGGGAGTAGGAGTAAGATATGATGAGACATACACATTGCTTCTGCACAAGACAATGCATTACACAACAGTTTATTTACTCTTATGTGTCCCTCTCTTGCTTTTTTCCTTGTCATCACCTGATCCTACCTTATGTGCGAGCTTTTGGCACTGGCTATGAAGAAACAAAATTAGTTCTCTATCAATTGAGGAAACATTTTAGGTTTATTGCTTCTTTGTTAAAGTGTGTAATGCATGTTATGAAGCTTCAGTAATGCTGAAAATCATACATTGCTATTCTTTTATTCTCTGTTGTGCTGAAAAAAATATTGCATTGTTAGAGTGCTGGCCAGAAGAACTTTGCTGATAGTGCTGCACAAGTTGAGCAGAACTCACAATGGATGAAGCCACACACACAAAAGATGGAAAATGATCAAAGAAGAACTCCCAATCAGGGTCAGATGTCAGGTAACAGAATTGAGGGCCACCATTTGTAATTCTGATCTTATGTTTAGTAACATAGAGTAGATATGCTTCTTTTGCTGCCAAGATAGTTCCAATCATCTTTATATATTTCTAGCAGTCCAGCTTCTAGACAATGATGAAACATATAGCTTCCTGTTTTCCATGGCAACCTTGTTTGTCTCCAGCTTGCTTGTCTTTGGTCCTGACTTCCCATTACATACTATAAGCTTCTGCAGTTTTCACATATGGCGTGACATATGTGCAATATTATGGTTGTGTAACTTGCAGGTTTCCACCTGACTGTTAACTGATTGCTTGATGCAGGCCCTAGTCGTGAATTTCGGGTTGTGAGGGACAACAGATTTCAACATGGTGTGGTGGAGAACAGACCAGAACTAGGACACAAAGGTTCAGCAAATGTACAAATGTCTGATAGGAGGTATTGTTTGTGTGACAAATTTTGTCGCTGCTCTTACTCTCCTGTGCACTCATTTGTTTGTCAAACAATCTTGTCATCATTTTTTTAGTTCCGGTTAAGTTGTATACTGATTATAATGCAGCTATCAAGTACTTATTCAACTTCCTAATATTTCTTTGTAGCTAAAGGTTATCTCATCAAGTGTAGGCATCATATCACCTCCTCTATCAAACCCTAATTTGATAATGTGAAAATGAATAAGTGCTTTAGGTTTGATGTTTCTTTGTCTGTTCCTATGGTACATGAATAAATCCTTTGAAACGGTAATGGTACATTTCTTGAGGTAAATGGCGCATGCAGGCAGGTAGCTGCATTGACTGAAACCTCTCTGTTGCTTTTGACTTAAGTTTTATGTGATGGCTATGGCCATTTTGTTGTCTATTTTGTAACTAGGTACCAGAGCCGTAATACATTGACCAAATGTCCAAAATACAGTTATGAAAATTGCTATCTTTCTTAATTTTTTTGTCAGCTGTTTTGCATATGAACATCTTGTTGTAATCAAACTAATACTTTCCTTACTGGGTTGTGTATGTTCAGTACTGTTGTTCAGTCTGGTCGAAACCGCGCACCTGCTAAAACCTCCGACGGCCAGATCACACATCAAAATGCTATGCAGAACTCCCACTCTGACACAACTCAAGGGAAGAGGGATGGTCAAGGTACTACACAGAAGCATGCGAAGCCATATCTGAAGAACTCTCAGAACGAGCAGCACTTTCCAGGTTCTGACCCAGCTCATGGGTCAGCCAATGTTAGAATTGCTGGTGGAACTGTTGGACCTGCTCGACGTCATGTTGGAGTTATTAATTCTACTAGGCAGTTTGCGGGCCGTTCGGGTTCTCAGATGCATGCGCCAAGTGGTTCTTCTCATGCAAATATTCAGAGGGGGAGTTTTACCTCAGTAGGGGCATCTGGGCGTTACCCAGCCTTTATGTCTAGAAACATCCAACAAAACCAGAGACCTGATACAATATTTCATGGAAGGCCCACTGGTAGATCTTTTGTTGTACAAAACGTCAACAGGTATCACCAGGGTCCTACCAGCAACCAAAAAGGTATCGTCTGCCAGTTATGTCTATGTTTTTTTTTGTCAGCAGAAGAGTTGATATCAAAATGTTAGTTTTTGTCAGCAGCAACATTGTAAGGGCTTGTTCAGTTAATCCCCAATCCGAGGGGATTGGAGGGCATTTTGGGGGATACAATCCCCTACAAGTCAAAATTCCCCTCAATCCCCTTCAATACTCTCCAATCCCCTTGGATTGGGAAGCGAACAAGCCCTAAAGTTTTTTTTTTTGAAAAAATATATATATACAAGCGATGTGCTTTATATCTCTTAAGTCTGTAAGCACACATACTGCAGATATTTTGATAGACAATTATTTCCCCAAGTGGTTTTAATCAATTTTAGTACCGGGTTTAGTAGATTGTATTCCAGGAAACCACATATTGTGCTCTCCATTTTTTTGTGTTTCCATGTACATTTGTCCCCACCTTTCATGGGGGTTTCAGCACCGAGCAATCCCTTTTCCCCATAGATATAAAATTGGTGGATCTCATGTTTAACTTCATTCTAACTGTACTTTACTTTTCGCTTTTGTATGAAGATCTATATAACTACCTGTTAAGATTTATTCACCAAAATACTTAGAATGCTGTTTCTGGAAATGTTCCGTGTTGCCACAGAATTGCTAAATTGAAAAAATTATACTTGCCACTTGATGTCTAGCTTCTTAGTTTTTCTTTATCCATTATGTCTAATGCTTTTAGGCAAACATTCTGATAAAATGACAAATTTTCTCTTCAGCAGTACACCCTGTTAAGGAGTGGAAGCCAAAATCGACAAAGAAGTCACCCACCACTGATGCAGATAACAATATAGCTGATGCTGCATCTCCTTCAGCTAGCAACTGTGAAAATGCTAACGTATCAGATGTAAACGGGTTGTCTGAGAAACTTTCACAAGCTAACTTGCATGAGGTGGAGCATGTTATTATTCCGGAACATCTTCGTGTGCCAGAATATGAGCAGACAAAGTTAAGGTTTGGCAGTTTCACATCTGGCTTGGATTCGGAACAAGTACCTGCCTCGGCCCCACAAGACACCGAGCAACCGGAACAGTTAGGTGAACCTTTCCCAATTCTTTTAATCAAAGAGAAGATAATCTTGTAGCAAGCAGTGTTGTGGCAACAAGTTATTCCCTTGGAAGTTATTTATTATTGAATACTGATAAACTAGATTATGTAGTTCCTGTTATTTTTTTATAGTTAAAATACTTTATTCAATAAACTTGATTCAGTAGTTTATGTCACATCAATTGTTTTTGTACTATGTGCTACGTAAGCATCTATATTCTTTTTATATGGTGAAATAGTTTGCAAGCTTGCAGTTTTATTGGCATAGCATTTGGTTTTTAGATTCTTATTAGGTACATTTATAACTTATTATTATTGGTTCACGTTTGACAAATTGTAATCATACTTTCTTTTGTTTTACTTTAATAATTATAGCATGTCATTTCTGAATGCTATTCTTGCACTCTGGTACGTTCTGTGGGTAATTTATAGAATATGGCTTCCTCTGACAATCCTTTTGTTATATGTAGTTTACAAGAATCAGTTCAACAGGTCAGTGAAGATGATAGTTTGGATGCTGGGCATGATGACATGGATGAGCAAGCTAGATCTTCACAGCAACTGTCCACGTCAACGGCTGAGATTTCCTTGCCCCCATCTGAGGATAGTGATCGGATGAGTGGGCAAGTAGAGAATGATGATGGCCTGGGCTTAGTTCAGAGTGACACTCCAGTTGGAGCAGCAGATGGTGACAGTACTCAAATCACCTCGACTTTGACTCCTTTTTCGGTAATGATGCTTCACATGGTTGAAGGATTTTTTATTTGACATTTTATTTGCTAGATTATTTTATAGTGAAGTTGCAATTCTCGTTTCCAGAGTTTTTTGGCATCATCCATGACATGTAGGACTTGAATATTTGCAGGCTTATGGTCATGAAGATCCTAATATGCATACAACTAATGAGGCCCAGTTATATGGACTGGTGGAACCTAATGTGCATCCGCAAGTATTAGCTTCCTCTTCTCAGGTAAATGTTATATTGGAATCCGGTTGCTATTGGTCTCCTTGATTGTATTACTTTTCGAAGTCGCCAAAAAAAATGTTTTTTTTGGATATAGTTGGCATTTTCAAAATACAACTTCAAAAACTAATTCCTACTATAGTATTTGTAGAAATATTACTGTTACAATATTTAGTACTTCTGTAATCAAACAAACACATTTTCATATGGCCAACTTAAATGATCCTAAATATACTGGTGGAGAAATATTGATGTTGACTGCTTGTATCCAAATCAGCATATATCCTTAACTGGAGTAATATGGATGAAATCTGTTATTTACTGCTTACAATCCCTTACTCTCATCAGGGGTACCCTTCAGAAAATCCGGAAGCAGATAATGCTGTGCAAGTCTTCAGGATGCCAGAACCTAATGTTCACTCACAAGTTCTCCCTTCCACATCTGAGGTAGCACTGTATTTTGATTTTTAACTGCTCTCCTGTAGTCCTTTCTGTATTATTATTACTTGTAATCATTTGGATATATTCTTTAGGCAAGTCTACTAGTCTTGGCCCATCATCATGTTGACCAGGACTGCTAATGAGTCCAGTTTTAATCCACTTACCAGATTTAATAATCTCTACATAGTTCTCTTGTCATTGGACTCATTGCTTATTGAATGGTTCTGCTGCAAGGAGTTCAACACGGGACGCTTTGCTGGTTTGAAGTTGAGGAAATTTGTTCTGCTTACTTTGAAATAAAATTCAAGAAGTCAGTCTTGGTTTTTGCACTTGGTCTTGGTGACACTTGGACTTTTGCCACAATTTCTGTCTTATGTTTTCCTATAAAACACTCTTCTATTCATTGTTGAATACAGTATAAATACATAACCTGTTTGGCCGACTAAATCACTCAAGTATGTCTCACTACACACACACACACATAGTGGAGGTAGAACTTAGAAGAAGGGGAGAGCAGAGCACACACAAATGAACACACTTGTGAATGGTGCTGTTTGAACTGAGGCTGCTGCCATCCCTCTATCTCTCATATATACATGTCATAGCAAAAGTACATGAAAGCCATCTTCGAATTCTACCAACTAACAGGGTCAAACTGCCCATACTACTTGAACTAAAATCTACAATACCTGCTACTGTTCTACAAACAGGCAGAGATGAAAAGAAAGGAGCAGTCCCTGTTCCTATACTCCTATGACAAAAGAAAGAAGAGTGGAGAGCAGCTGATTATCTAACATAACCTTGCATTCTAAGAAAAAATAAAGACAATTTTGCTACCTCTTTTGTGTAATGCTGTCTTAGTGAATCTCATGATTAAATTGTGACATCTGTTGCAGGCCCTAAATCCACAGATTGTGAGCAACAGCCCTGTTCCGATCTCTTCACAGCAGCAGCATATCTCTCAGCAACAAGCTGCCGCACAGATGTACCCTCAAATGCATGTGCAACATTTTCCAAATTTCATGCCATATCGACAACTCTATTCTCCAGTTTATCCCATGCCTATGCCAAACTATTCGCCAAATGTCCCTTATCCATCGAATGGAAATAATTATCTTCAGATGCCCAGTGGAGGTTCACATTTAACTGCAGGAGGCATGAAGTATGGAGTTTCACAGTATAAACCAGTCCCATCTGGTAACCCTTCTGGCTACGGAAATTACACTCATCCAGCTGGTTTTACAATGGGTTCTCCGGGTGTTATTGGAGCTGCAGTTGGTGTTGATGATGTCAATAGGATGAAGTACAAGGACAACATTTATGCCTCAACTCCACAGGTACAATTTACAATTTTTTGAATGCTATTAATTCTCAAATTAGAGAGATGGGTATCTTTTTTCGTTTTGTAGTACTTAATAGGACTTCCTCTTTACTTTCTTTGTTTATTATGGGTTGAGTTCTTTATCTCAGAAGTGCCTGTCTTTCCCTGTAAAAGTAAATCAGGCGGGAATGGTGCCATTCTCTTCCTAATAAGAGAATCTGACAGCGAAGACATCTTTAGGCCAATAGTGTTCATGGTTTCTGAGTTCGGTCCTTCCATTTTACTAATTTGAGTATCTTCCACAGGTCGAGACATCTGACATCTGGATTCAGCCAGCTAGAGAGATGCCACCTTTGCAGGTTCCTTCATATTACAACATACCAGGTCAAGCAACGCCTGGTGCTTTTGTGCCAAATCCAGCAAATGCATCTTTCAATGCTACAGCTCAATCCTCTCATGCGCAGTTCCCAGGCTTGTACCATCCTCAGCAGCCTCCCTCTATTGTAAGTCCGCACCCCATGGTGCATCAACAGGTGCCATCGGCCATTGGTCCCAATGTTGGGGTCGGGGTGGCAGCTCCAGGCCCGCAAGTTGGGGCTTATCAGCAACCACAGCTTGGTCATATGAATTGGAGACCCAGCTTTTGAAGAAGGTTTCTTAATTATCTGTAATTAGGGGGGTCACAAGAGCCTTTATGTAACAACAGTAGGCTCCTTTTAACAGGAAGCACCTTTGTTTTTAGTGCAGCTCTTTCTGATCTATTTAAGCTATAACAAGGTTTTTGTTAGCTTTTCCTTCCCCCAGGTGAATTCAGTATCCCATCTGAACTGGTATGATGTAGATTTGTGAGTTAAACATTGGGCAAGATCTCGCATGAGCACCAAGGTTGAGTGCCTTCCATTTTGTTCTATTGTTTTGTTTCCTTATCTGATTTATGCATGCATAAGGTTGTGAATTTTAGGTTTTTAGCAGTGCACAAGCGGCATTTTAGTGTGTTCTGCTATCGAATGCAATGTGGTAACCTGGTCAGGGTTCTTTGTAACTGGGGCTGTCCATGTCATAATGATCACGTACATTTTATGATTCCTTGGAACAACGGGTTACAACCTAATTGCGTGTGGAAATTTTCTGTGGTACCTGGTACTTGAGGACTTTTACTTCTGTAGTAGGCTATTCTGTATGTAGTTGGAGACTATTGTGCACTGATTTAGTTGTCCTGGAGTATTATGTATCATGGATCTGAAAGTTCAAATGGGCATGGCGGAACAAATTATGACATTACAGTTCCTAATTTTTTTTCCATCATCTCGGCAGTGAACTCGACTAACATTTGTGTGCTTGTTTATTTCTTGCTTGCTGCGTTTCTTGTGCACCCCTTTTTTGTTATACAAATTTGTTCAGTATCTGGGGTGAAAAAGGAAAGGCTGACTGTTTGTTAAGCTTGTGGGTTTTGTTGGCCCAAGTGAAGATGCACTGCTCGCTGTATTATTTGTTGTGATTCTTTTCTTGCCTTTGAAAAGAAGTTAAAAACAATGGTTTGTAATAAGTGTTTATGTTTTGGAGCGTATCCATCTATTGATCAATGTGTACTTAATGCTGCCACGGTGGTTATTGAACTGATCGTTACTCGTGATTGAAATGAAATGATACAGAACTATGTAGCAGATGTGTCAAATCTAATTTAGGGTCCACTTCTAGCAGCTGAAAACGAAAACAAGCGAAAATACCAAGGGCTTCATTGGTGAATTTAGAGGTCCTCTGCCACATTGCCTCGGTTCCCCTCTGACCTCTCCTTTGGGGCGGTTAGGCAGTCTCAACAGGGTTTCATTAAAATTTTATGGGCATTAATTATACTGATGTGGTACCATATTAATGAAGAGAGATGATAAGAGTTTCATGGGAGTAGAGAAAGTTTCATGGGGATGAAACTTTTCTGCACTGTTTTCAAAATCTAGATGTGTTAGAAACAGTGACATGAAATCCTTATTGAGACTGGCCTTAGGCAATCCCAACGCAACACGCTTTATTGCAGCTGTTGCCTCCACCTCGACGTCTAGCGTCTAGATCACGATGAACGGTGGTTTTGCAGAGTGACAGAGGAACCTGTAGACTTGTAGAGGCAACTATTGCTTCATCGAACAAAAATACAGAAGCACCTATTCTAGCTTGCGATCTAGAAGAAAAAAATCTTTGCCACACGGTTTGTTGTGGCTAGCAACAGCTTTATACAGCGAGTGTAGAGTGTAGAATGATGGGATCACAAAAGAAAAATAAGAGTTAGCTTGCGTTATGCAGATTGATAGGCTCGAGTCTTCAACATGTACTGAGCAAAAACTTTTGCTTGAGACTACTAACATTTTTAGCCCGCGTTGGTCCTGCTTTTATGCGATGACCGGTTGCTATTATATATAGATCTCTCCTTTGGGGCGGTGACGCGGTGGCCAATTGCCAGGTCTCATACATAGATCTCTAGTAGGTTATAGTGGCAGAGGATCAGAGTCTCCTACATATATCTAGTTTCTAGTAGGTTATATAGTTTCTTTAGGGTTTGGTTCCTAGTAAGAGATGCAGGCAAATTGGAATATATAAGTCTCCAGTTTTTTCCTAACTTGATGATGTCCAATCCATCGCCGACAATCAAGACTGTGACAGTATAAAGCAGTTGTCTAGTTTTGATGTGGTGACTCCAATCTCCTCTTTGTGATTATTCTACAGTAAGTAACATTGGTAGTCTCAAGCGATTATTTTGGTGTTTAAAGCCTTGCGTGACAAGGTTGGTAGGTGTCTCTTTTTCTTGTTTTCTATTTAGTAATACAAACTGAAGGAAGAAAATAGCAAAAAGGGTTTGTATTTTTTTTGAGGTTGTCTATCAACTTGTCTTCTCTGTCACTGACCAAGATTTTAAATAGCGGGCTAAACTTGCGACATCCTTCTCCTAAATAAAGCTATAGCAGGATATAGTTGAAGTTACATCATTTAACGGTTCTATAGAAAATATGAGAGGGCCTCCGCGTCGTCCGTACTGGGCGACTCGGAGGCGATTCAAACTCCACCGCCCCAAGCCCCCACCGGAGCCGTTCCCGGCCGCCGCCGCCGCCCTCCGGCTAGCGGTGGCGGCGGCCAGCGGGGGCGCCCAACAAGGCCACCCCTCGCAGCAACCTCCACCACCCCCTTCCTCTCCTCCCCTCCTCTCCACCATCCTTGAGCTCAGGATTATCCGGCGCCGGAGGTGAGCAGGATGACCGGTCGACGCCGGATCCGTGTCCTTCGAGGCCGGATCCGTCGACCCCCGCCCTGGATCTACCCTCCCCGGGCGTCTCACCGCCGGCCATGTCGGGACACCGCTGGCCATGTCAGGCTCACCGCGTGGGCCTGCCGCTCGCGGGGCGGAAGCGGTGCCGCGTTCCTGGCCGCCAAGGCGTTCGCCGCCGGGTCATCCTGGCCACAGGGTTCGTCCACATGCTGCATGATGCCCAGCAGGCGTTGTCCAGCCCGTGCCTTCCCGCCGTGCCGTGGCGGTGGTTCCCGGTCCCCGGGTTCGTCGCCATGGCCGCCGCGCTCGCCACGCTGGCGCTCGACTTCCTCGCCACCAGATCCTACGAGGCCAAGCACCGCGACGGGACCATGCGCGTCAAGGCGGCGGCCGCCGCCGCGCTCGTTGCCACATCCTCCGCGGTGCCGGCGGACACGGATGCGGTGGCGGCGCACCAGGGCAACCCGGCCTCGTTGGTGCTCTTTGGAGGGCGAGACCTTCTATGCGGGAGCACCTGCGGGCCTCGTGGGCCTGGGTCTGCCGTCGGGCGCGTCCACCCCACCGGCGCCGAAACTTGCTGGAGTGGCTGCGGACACCCCTCTTCCGCCCCGACCCGGTGACCTTCTCTGTGGTACGGTGTTCTACAGGTGCGTGTGCAGGAGCCCGGTTTGGCCGCGGGCATGCCGGCGGCGGGGCTGTGTGCTCTTTGTTCCCCTACTACACGTGCTTGCGCGGTGCGCGCAGTTTGGCCACGAGCATGCTGGCGGCGGGGCTGCTTGTCCGCGCGAACCCTCCCCCTGTGCCTCTTGTTGGGGAGGGCAGAGCGCCGTTTCTTCAGAGTGACGGCGTCGCCCCTACCTGTGCCTGCGGTGGCAGTGACAACGTGGTGGCGGCGCCGGGGCGTCAGCAGCAGGAGCGCTTGTGAGGATTCTGGGCGAAAGTTCAGTTCAGCTCTCGGCTGGACCAGTGGCGATGATTTCCTTCTTGATGGCGTCATTGAAGAACCTCGCACTGCCTCCTCTCCTCGGTCTCTAGGTCAATGTGGTTCTCCACGGCACAAGACTCGGGCGAAAGCCTTGTTAAGCTCCACGCTTGGCTGACAATGATTACGTTCTGGCGTCATTCACCTCCTTGGAGGCATTGTCGGAGAGCTCTGGTTCCATGGTGTTCTTGTTTTTCTCCTCGTTTGTTGTATCTGTGGGTGTGCCACCTTTCGCCCTTACGCTGGGGCGTGTTGTTGTTTTTTCATAGTCGTGGATATGCCACAAACTCGCCTCAATGCTGGGGCTGTTGTACTGGTTTTAGTCCGGTTTTCCAAAATTAACTGGACGAAAGGGTTTCACCTCGTTCCCTAAAAACGAGGTTGCTGTTTTGTCTCGTTTTAAAGAAACGAGGCTATTGATTTCATATCAATATATATTCAGGTGGGGATTCTCTCCCCCCCGGTGACAGATCAAAAAAAAATAGAAAATATGAGAAAATTTTACCAGTATTTTAAAGAGCCAACTATGACATTTAGGATTTGGCTTTAGTGGAGCTATAAATAAATAGATAGAGATAAAGATGGTTAAGCTGTACGTGAATATAAGTAATTTTACTTTCTGGTGAATCGCACTTGGTTAAGTTGGAGAGGAGCTAAACCATTTCAGCAATATATTTGCTAAGTTTCAATAGTAGATCAAGTATGTGTATCTGCTGACAATACAAATTTTTGTGCAGGTGTGTGTGGCCTCGCACCGTCACATACATTTTTTTTCCACAGTCGCCAGGCCCGGCGATCCAACGGGAGCTGGCGAGTCCAGAGCCCTCAGCCCAACCCGCAGCCCAACAACGACCCCCGAGCAGGAGCGGCGGCGGCGGCACAACCCTCTCCGGCAATCGGCATGGGCACGCGGGAGGTGTACGAGGAGAAGCTCCGCAGCGGCGCGCACCTCCACCGCGATCCCACCATCAACCCAGGCCTCGGTTCGCCCCGGTGCCCGCGATGTCTCTCCCTCCTCAACCCCACCGCGGTGCGTCTCTCCCCGGTGCCGGTCCCGGTCCCTTCCTCTCCCGATTCCTCGAGGCGCTTCCTTGGCAGTGTTTCTGATCTGTTCTTATATTCTGCACGTAGGGAGAGAGGGACTGGGCCATCACCTCCGTCCTGCACGACGCCACCGCCGTGGTAACACGCGATCCCCCCGCTCGTTCTCACGCGGCTGCGAGATTCGTGTGGTCTTTGCGCCACCGCTTTAGGAAAATTGCTGCTAACTTGTGTGCAATTTGTTGTCCTGTTTGTGCTGGTGTTGTAGGCTGGCTCCGGTGCCGGCGCTTTGCTCAGTGCTGTGCACGGGTTTAACACAGGTATCTTCCAGTTACTTGTTTGGTTTTGGGATTTGGATTAGTAGGCATCCAGGTTTCTACAAATTGATATTTATTTTGTTGTTTCTTTGGAATAGGGATCCCTTTTGTCCAGAAGCATGTGAAGGGGCCGAAGTGGCTGCAGTTGCTCGTTGGGGTTAGTCTTGGCTTTTGTTTACAGTGCATGGCTATACGACTATACCTTACATGTTCTATTGTGATCTATCTTAGATAGCTTACTAAAGTTTGGTGTGAATATTGATTTAGTAGTCTGATTCAATATTTTACATGTGTGAAGCCTAAACTCTGAACCAGTCTTTTGCAACTGTATTACTAGGAGATGTATATAGAAGAAAGTTACCCATCATTAGGTAAAATGTTGATCTGTGGCAAACAAATTATCAAGGAAAAACTCTACTTGTTTAGTAAATTTGCATAATCAGCTTTAAGAAGGGTATGTGAGTAAATGAATGTCTGGTTCTCTGGACGTCAGGATCAACTCTACAAACTATGCCATATGCTGATGCTGCAGGATTTTTAAAAAATACAGAGTAGTATTTCAAGGCAAGGTAATAGTCAAAGTCGGATATTTGATTTCCTGCATAGTCATTTCTCCATTAAAAGCCATTTTTGGTTTTTCTTTAAAAACATTGGACTGGGGAGCTGAACAAGGCATTCTACACATTAGGGTTTAGGGAGTTAAACCTTCCTAACACATTCAGGTTTTATTATGTGGTTTTATCAGTATCGTGGTTGTCAAGTCCTTGATTTGGCCATTTGCTGTCAGGGGCGATGTAACGTTGAAGTTACCTGGTACCAATGCACCAGGGTAAAATTTTTTGGCAATTCATCAGCCTCATTTTCACCATATGTTTCAACAAAATTGTGTATGCTACTTAAACAGTGCACCAGGGTTCATTTGCTTGTAGCTTCGCCCCTGTTTGCTATCCTGTGTTTCAGTGGCAATTGCTATTAGCTTATGTTGGCTTTGTGATTTGATCGCTATAGAACTTTGAGAAAGGATGCTTTGTTTCACTTTGGGAATTGCTACTTCTGTAGGTGCCACCTCTGCTGATGTTCTCAGGTGCCAGTGCTGTATTTGGTGGTAAGTCTCCAATAACTATATTTGTTTCTAGAAGTGTAATAAGCTCTACGAAATTGTCCACGCAAGTTACTCTGACTTTTTTGAGCTATGATCTGATTATTAAACAATGCTTCTTTATGTGTTTGGGCTGGGAATCTATGCAAATCTATAAGGGGTCATTTGGATCCTTTCATTTGGAGGAAATTGAAATCTACTTAATAGACTAGGCTATTTCGCTTGGAATTTGACATTCCACCACTTTCCAAAGTTCACATATAAGCCTATCTTAAATTCATAGGGTGGGAGATGGAAATTGATTCTATAGATCATTATGCTATGTTTCTACTTTGCAACTTATAAAACGCTCTTCAACTTGCTCCCCTACGGTATAAATACAACACATAAGTATCTCTCTCGTATAGCCGACAATAATATACAAATATAATTCATATACAACCATATTAGCTTAATTAATATGTGTTTAAATCATGATTATTAAAATGAACTCAGTTCCAAGGATCCAAACGGGGCCTAATTGGAAACATGAAAAATTTGCATTCTTTGTGTTTAGACTATAGCTTACAGGGGTACAGAAACAGATACGACTTGTCATCAGGGTTGGATAAGGTGTGGTTTCATTCCTGTCAAAACACTACATGAACTTCTCCATCTTGTTCTTTCCAAATCCATCAACTCTGATGTATGTATCTAAAAACATTTTTGTTTAACAACTTAATCTTAAATAATATTGCTTGTAAACTTCATGTTTATTGTTATATAAGATACTATCATAATTGTTAAGAGTCCAAACAAAGCAAGTTGAGGGTCAGGTAAAGTTCGTAGTTCATTCCGAAGTTATTTCAATTTTCAAATCTTGGTCTCACATATCATGCCTGTCCAATAGAACAGGATTGCTCTTCTAAAAGTTTAGCCAGAATGCCAGGCGCAACGCACTAGGTTAGGTGTTTTAAACAAATGGGAGGGGTGTAAATTGCAATTTTATACAGGCAAGGTGAATTTTATGGAGCTATTTGAATCATGGATATGTATCATGGTAGCCATTCCAATGAATGTTTTTCCTCGTGGGATGGAACCGGAAGTGTCTCAGGCTTCCAGCTCTGTGCCAAAGTTCCTTCAGTGTCTTAAAATCTCTCACCTCTGTTAGAAGCACATCAACAAGGCCAGGCCAAGGGAAACATTCAACTTCTTCAAAGGAACCTAACTTCGGAGAGAATGCCAAATTGGACATAGCAAATCCTGGCTTCCATCCAATGCATTTTTTTTTGGCTGACTGGTTAGCAAACTTGATCTGTTTTTCTCTACTGCCTAGTATCTAATGATATATTACTTGATGCAGCATATGCACTTCCAAGGTTTACTCAGCTCACCGTGACGTCTTACTACGCAGCATCAACTGGCTCGCAGTACGCAGTTTCACAGATCACACGGCAGATCGAAAGAGATCATTTCCAAGAATCTGACGAGAAATCTAGATGAGTTGGTTGGCATTCAGTCTGTTCTTGGTCCCATGTACACGGTATATAAGTAAACGTACTGCTGCTTTTGCCATGTTGTAGTACAGTACTAGTTTTACTGTGTTTCAGACAGCACGCAGTGAATAAAATGTTTTTACTGCTTTTGCCATGTTGCAGTACAGTACAGTACAGTACTAGTTTTGCCCACCTGTCTATTCAGGTCTTGGGTTAAAATGTTTTCAGGTCTTGGGTTAAAATTTCCTTTTTTTTCACTTAGTAAAATGTTAACTTTATGCGCGGAGAACTGAGATGATCCTGTAAGACCGTAAGAATAAACAGCAGTACTAAACTAAGGATAATACATTGCAGATTTGCAGTGAAGAACACGACCTGGTAGACAGTTAATGAATCATTGATGAACGATGAAGCAACTTTTAGCGACTACAGTGCACATAAACGCAAAAAGACTAGTTAACACTGGGTGTTCTCATCAGCTATCATCAACGACGTAATCTGAATATTGGAAACAAATCCTACACCAATCACCAATTCTCCAATTCTTGATCAGACAAACGTAAGTCGATCCGCGATCGGGAGGGGTGGAGGCTAGATCAGGTGCCCGGCGGCGGTATCCCGGCGTAGTACAACCACGCCCTCTCCTTCTCCCGCCGCTGCTTGCGCAGGTACCACTCCCGCCACTGCATGAACTCCTTGGTCCGCTGCGCGCCGTGGTCGGACCCGGCGGCGGCGGCGGGCGGTCGCACCACCGCGCGCCTCCGCCTTGGCCGCGGCATGCGCGGCCCCGGCCTCTTCATGCTGATCGCGACGAGGACCCCTATCATCGGCGCCGGGGCCGCACCCCGCCCTCCGTCTTCTCCCACCGCGAGATCGTTGACGTCGTCGGACGAAGAGGAGGCCGGCGCCGTATCCAAGACCGCGCCTTGTCCCGTGTCCGTTTCGCCGGCGTCCATTTGTTTCGTAACCGGTGGCTAGGGGGTCACTTGGGTGAACCACCTACGCCTACGTACTAGGCTCGGTCGACGCGTGTCACGTTTTATAAAGCCCGCACGGGGTCGGTTGGGGCTGCCCTGTGGCGGTGCGTGCGTTTCGATCGGGGTCGGTTGGGGTTGTTCCATCCAAACCCGGATGCTTCACGTTCGCCGCTCGCTGTATATTCTTTTGTGTCCTCTGCGACAAAGCAACACATCCGGCTGAGATTGACAAATTTACGATACATATCTTATACTATAGAAGAGCCGTAAAGTAAGAGTACATCACTGTGTAAGAGACTAATGACATGTTTAGTTTGCGTCGTGAGATTATCCGGAATGATCCGAACCTAATATCGAAGCTGCCAATGCAGTTTGATTCCTAGCATGGAACTGCCCTGTCCGTCATCAGTTGATTCCCTGTAGAATTAAATTGCAAGCAATCGTAGAGGACGGACTCACTCCGCAAAAAATGTCGGATGAACCCATTCATCTATTCTCAGCGGTTCAGTTGATGCCGGATGAAATGAATCCGCAAGCCAAACACGCTGTAAGGGCATGAGCATGGAGGCTAACACTCTTAGTGATTTTAGTACAAAGTGATCCACACATATTAGAAAAATGTTGAAACTACTATTTACACAATGCAAACTATTATCACTTGTGGTTTTCACGTAAACTTTTTCTTTTCATAGTGCCTCACTTTTATTTCTTCCCCTCTTCTTTTTTTAGTATAGACCACCTTCTCTCTCCCTAAGCATACAGGCTACTATGATAACTACTACAGAGCACCTATTTTTTATATCTGATTCTACGTGGCCCTTAGATGAGCTACTTAGTAAAAGCACGGCATTGGGAAGGCCTAAGAGTCGGAGTATTAAACTGGCCTGTTAGTTTCAGTGAACCCAGTGGGCGTGCGTACGATGTAACCGCGTGTTTGTTCGTTGTATACGACGAAAATCAAGGCCACCCATCAAGTTGCCGGCGGTGAAGACGGATCGCGCGCACGTACATCGATCGTATGAGAGTACGCAAGTGACCCCTTTCATCCATCCAATTCCAATACCGAAAAGAAAAGAAAGCAACATTGGGTCGAGTAAGGACGTACACGTACGTACGTGTGCGTTGTAGTACGCGTCTACGTGCACGTACGCGTCATGAGCAATCTATGACGACGGTACTAGCTACTTGTACTTGTCTTCCATCATCAACGATACAATAATAACGCATCATCATCCCGATCACGAGTACAATATGGCGTGCCGTCAACGAAGACGACGGCGGCGCGGCGGCAGTGCCACCAGCAGTCCAGCACGGCAGCACCAGCGCGCGCGTACGTATATCCACTGCCACGTTAGAGACTTTTATGCCAGGCTCTAATCTAGCTGGCGCTCACACGTACGTACGTGTGCGCCAAGAAAGGAAAAAATTGGATGCATACCGTGTCACCTTGCCTCCCTGCATACATATCGTGAATAGTTGCCATGTGTCCAGTTCACCGATCTAACAGCTCGCACGCGCTTTGGCAGTTTCACCGATGCACCTCCAGACTCTCTCGTGGCAGGGCGCATGCCCGCATGCGTCGGATTGCTGCTGGTGGACACGTGCCTACATCAAAGGCTTGTTTGCACAGACGATGTGTGCATCCAGTATGCATTGGATTTTTTTTTCCAAAAAATAAAACGACGCCACGTAGACCACCACGCACACACAGCACGCGCGAAGCGGTTGTCACTCCGATCCGGCCAGAAGTACGTGATGGATGCATGGGTCGATCGATCGTCCGGATCGAACGTCTTCCGAGGTCGACGCATCGATCTGTCGATCCATCGACGGAGTGCCGGTTCGTTCGAAGACGCGTACGTCCAGAACGCGTACGTGCGCACAGCATGTGGAACGAGGATGCACCGGCCGGCGCACGTATAGGCAGCCAGCGAGCCAGCGACGTGCATGCGCTGCACCGTACCCCGCTGGTTTATTTGCAAGGTCAGGCGGCACAGGCCGGTCTCGGCCGAGGGACACACGCCATCAATCGCCATGTGGTCTGGATGTGTACGCGTACGCGTGACTTGGATCAGGTCCTAACCGCCCGGCCCGGCCCGGCCGGCCGGGCCCTCCTCGTACCGGTGCTAACCCTGTAACCCACGATCGACAGGCACCTAGCTAGTGTGGCGCTGGGTTCGGTCATGCATGTCTTTCGCCCTGTTCATCGGTTTGCTTAACCCGGATACCGGCCCGTACCCAATCCATATAAGACCGGACAACTATTTTTTATACGGGCTGGGTTGGTTTCATCAAAACCGGCCTCTTGCCAGAGCAGTTCTGCCTGGTCACGGGTTCAACCCACGTAACCCAGGCAACCCGTCCGGGAGATGCCAATGTAGACGAGCATGGCAGCGGCCACGTTGACGAGAAGCACTCTGGTGGAAGGAGAAGGTCCGCTTCGACCGCAATGGGCCCGCCGCCGCCGCCAAGTACCAGGCCGACAACGCCGCCGCCGCGGGAGGCGAACGCGGTGCTGGAAGCACCGGCGGCGTGGCGGCCGCCGCACCGGCAGGCCCGCACTACCTACACGAGCTGCAGGACACCACACTGGGCTCGCTGCTATCCGCGCTCATGCAGCACTGCGACCCGCCACCCGCCGCAGCACCGGTTCCCGCTTGAGAAGGGCCATCCGCCGCCGTGGTGGCCCGCCGGCGCCGAGCCGTGCTGGGGGAGCTCGGCCCGCCACCGTACAAGAAGCCGCACGACCTCAAGAAGGCCTGGAAGGTGGCCGTGCTCACTGCCGTCATCAAGCACATGTCTCCCGACGTCGACAAGGCGCGCCGCCTCATCCGGCAGTCCAAGTGCCTGCAGGACAAGATGGCCGCCAGGGAGATCGTCACGTGGCTCGCCGTGCTCACGCAGGAGGAGAAGCTCTTCCTCCAGCTGCACCCCGGTGCCCGCCTGGCGCCATCCTCCGCCGCTGCGACGATCCGGTTCTGCGCCAGCTCCGACGAGTACGACGTCGACGATGCCGACGGCGAAGACACCGGCCGGAACCAGCAGCCACCCTCGAACGCCGCCGCCGCGGCGTTCGTGGACCTTTCGTCGTCGTCGTCATCGTCGTCCATGGACGACGCGGGCCAGAGCAGGTTCGTCATGGCCACGCCCGCGGAGCCGATGAAGGAGGAGGCCGCCGACATTGAGTTCTTCCAGTAGAGTAGTGCCGTGCGGAACCCATGGAAACTGCTTAACCAACCCAACCTAGATATTCATAGAACCCGCTCTGAAGCCGTCAAAAACCAACCCAGACCGCCCCATACGCTACACACACGGGTTGGTTCCAAAATTAACCATAACCCGGAAAACCCGGACCATGAACAGGGTTACATGTCTTGATCGATTCGACACATGTCATGCATAGTGCGTGATGAGAGGATCTAGGACAGTACGTGTGCTGTGCACGTGTTATTATTATACAACGCATGCACACGACACGCCGCGCGCGGCAATGCCGTAATGGGGTTACGCCCTACTGTTGGCAGTTGAAACCAAGTGCGTGTACACGTCTACACTCTGCTGCTTCTGCGCTTCTAGAACCCTGCTATATATATGTGTGACTAAATATACCGCATCGATGAGCTGAGTTTCGATTGACTGGCAGTTTAAAATTATACCTTCGATGAACTCTGTTTATACTGGTGGTAACTTGTTTTCAGTATAAATAATTTATAACCTCTTCATATCAAATTATTAGATGAAGGCAAACTTTATACCAAAGTTGTAGTACTCAAAGAGATTTATAATTTTTTAATTGATGATTTTTTATTTAAAATTATTTAATACTAGAAAATTTTGTTTAAAGTTTTCATAATTTGAAATTCTTTTTTTTTTGAATTTTCAAGTAAACTTCGAGACCTAAAATGTAGTACTCGAAAAGATATGTGACTTTTAGTTGAATACTTTTAAATTTAAATTCAATTAGGATCTTAAATACTTATTATAATATTTGCTAAAGTGGATGGCTAAAAAATGCTGTATCAGTCGCTTAGTTACAAACAAGTACCACCAGTAGAAATGGTTCTGTAGTAGTAGTTTAATAAACGAAGATCGTGCGTGTATACATGTTAGTCAGCGGTGGTTATATGCTTCTACCAGTACCAAGCCCGGTCCCGTCGACGGTACGCTGGACTAGCTAGTGCCCTATTTAAAAAAAATGGAGTGGATTTCATTAAATTAAAACCCCTTTTACAGCTGAGACCTCAACATAAAATAAAATTACATTGAAGCACACCGCTAGGTCCCTATACTTCATCTTCCCCACGCCGCCGATGTACACCCCTTCAGGAAGCTCCATCGCAACCATGGAAGTACACCAAATCTGGACCCGAGAACCACAGTTCCTACCAGCAGAAGACTCCACGAACATAGAGACCGCAAAAGAGGCGCGATATGCTCAACCACTATGGGGAGTAAAGGGCGCCGAGAGCTCATCGTGTTAACATCGAAATTTGGTTCGAGATGGGAAGTCCCCAAGGACAGGAAATTATCAAGGAAAGCCGAAATATTTAAACAAGTAAACAAGTCGGTTAACCGAATTGTCAATAAGATCAAGATGGTGTCATCATTCCAAGGGAAGTGGGCTCTATTCGGCAGAAGCAGCAATGCATAAAGCGAGAAAACGAGTCGGACTCCATAGAAGGGAAAGATTAGAGTCTAAGTTATCTTAAACTAGAAAGTTTTGATTTTCTTTTCCAAGTTTGTAACCGGTCTTGTTCGACCAGGACTCGTAGTCAAGCCTCGGGTATAAATATTGAACCCCGGCTGTCACGGAACCGTCCAAATTATAAGAGCACAAGTACAAAAACAATCACCGGAGTGATCAAACTTCCGCACTTGAGCCCATATAACTCCGGTAGTCCAATAAAATCTCGAAGGACTTCAAACAACCAACAACAAACTAAGATCGTATATGATTCAACACAACATACCATTTGTACAACATTTCACAAGTAGCTTACAGTGGCTCATGTACATCGGAGTTCAAATAAGTTATTACAAGCCAAGTTTGGAGTAGCGGAAGCAACATAGTTTTGAAACAACATCATTAGTTTAGATACAAAGCCAGTTCGTAGTCACATCCCACAAAAGCATTTCAGAGAAGAACTCTAAAAAGACCATGCCCAACGGCCTAGTCCTCGTCCCCAGCAGGGAGAAGGCAATACTTACAACAACCGTAGTAGAGAAGGTCATCTGCAGCAAGAGGGAATAAACCCTGAGTACGAGAAGGTACTCAGCTAGACTTACCCGTCAAAAACTAGAAATAAATTAACACCAAGAAGTATGCAAGGCTTTTCTCAGTAGGTTTAGCTTGACAATATTTTTGCATAAAAGCTTAACAACATGAGTAAACAATTACTGCTTAAGTATCAAGTTAGTCATCATTTACCTGTCATCTAGATTAGCACCTGTACTATAGCAGTCACTTGGTTAAGGAGCAAACATTAATAACCATAACAGGTATAATAAGGCTGTCATCATCATCATTATTGAACCATTAAGTCATTTAGTGAATCTACAATGGAGATACTTCCGTCAAGTTCTCACTACCCGAGAGAGACGGTGACTCGAATCGATTACTACCCAGCTAAGGAAAATATTCCTAACACAAACCCATGACTTCCTCCGTCGAGGAGCATTGGGTCACCTTTGGTACAACTCACGAACCAACTTCGCGGGTCCGATCAGCGCCAGCACTCTCAGAGATTACCCTTCTACCAGGACGTTCAGGACTTTTAAATACCTGCCCTTGGACTCACGCCTACGGCTCCCTTCTGAGATGCACTTTATACTTGCCGGGTCCCGGCCTGATGTAAGGTCCAAATGGCTAGAGGGAGGGTGAATAGTCTATTTAAAAATCTACAAGCTTCACTAAGCAACCACATTAGTATAAAAGATGGCTAAGCTAATTCTAGCACTAGCTCAACTACACTATGCAAGCCACCTATACAAATCTAGTGAAGCAAGGCTATGATATCTAAAACACACCAACAAGACTAAGTCACTAAGCTACTTACTCCTATGTGATAAAAGCTACACTAAGCAAACTACACTAGGATTAGTACAAGAAAGTAAAGAGCAAGTGACTTGATTCTTATACCAACGATGTAGAGAAGTAATGCACTCGAAGAATCAATCACAAGAGAAATCCTCGGCAAAGAGATGACACAAGATTTTTATCGAGGTTCACTTGCTTCCCGGCAAGTTACTCCTCGTTGTGGCGATACACCCACTTGTCGGTTCGCGAGCTAATCGACTATCAAGAGTCGAGCCCTCGGTGGGCGCCGCACAACCGCACACAAGATGGGGATCCTCCAAGCCACGAGCTCCACTAGAGTATCCAATTTGTGAACTCCCACGGGGAAGGATCAAGAACCCCTTGCAACACTTGGTGAGGGCTCCAACAATCTTCAATTGTGAGCTCAATCACCTCCGCTGCTCCAAGCCGTCTACCGTGTCAGGAAACACGGAAGAGTAACAAGAAATTCGCAGCAACTCGAAGATCAAGTACCTCTAGAATGCAACTCTCAAGCAATGCACTTGAATCTCACTCAATCTCACTCAGGATGTGCAACTAAGCAAAGAGATGAGTGGAGGGGTTGTACTCTAGCTCAAAGGATGTCTCTAGGTCTCAAAATGTGCAAGAGTTGCCCTTAAACCCCGGACATCTTCTATTTATAGCGAAGGGGTACGCAGCTAGCCGTTACCGGACGACGCAGTGAAAAACGTACTGACCGAACGCACCGGTCAGGGTGACTGGACGCGTCTGGTCACTACAGGACAAGCGTGAACAGTGCGTGTCAGAAGTTACCATTGCCGTGATCGGACGCGCTCTAGTGTTTGACCGGACGCGCTGCACCTGGCGTCCGGTCGGAGTCCAGTAAGCTCCCACCGCGACCGGACGCGTCTCATCGCACGTGACCAGACGCGCCGCGCGTCCGGTCGGCTCTACGACCAGTTCTGCCCCTCTAGGTGCCTGACCGGACGCTCTGGTTCCGTGAGGGACCGGACGCGCCGGTTGGAAACCCTAACACTCGCGTGCCTGACAACTGCTGAGAACTGATCGGACGCGTCCGGTCAAACCGCGACCGCGTCCGGTGCAGGGTTCGGTCACCACAGTGACCGCCGTTCGCCTCCGTTTCTTTTCTGACTTCTGGCGCAGTAGAAAATAGGCATTTCACTTCCCCAAAAAGCGCCGAATCCCGCCTCGCAAGCTCGGCGGGAGGGAGAGAGGAACCCAAACCCCTCTCTACCGCTTAAACTCCACCGCCTTCACAAAAGTGCTAACACCACCAAGTGTACACCACCATGTGCATGTGTGTTAGCATTTCACAAACATTTTCAAGGCGTTATGTTAGCTCTCTACTAGATCCTAATGCATATGCTCAAGACATTGATCTAGTGGCACTTGATTTCCGAGCTAACCGTGATTTCCCCTCTTGATAGTCGGCTATGTATCCTAAACCCGGTCAATCACTTCTCTACTCATCTTAGACCGGCAAAAAGGAAAACCCTATGGTTATACCTTTGCCTTGCGCTCTTAGATCCTTCTCTTCCACTTGATCATCATGTCCATCATATTATGTGCATCTCTACCATGATTGTCATTTCATGTCCATGCACCATTTCTTTTTGATCTTGTGGCCACCACTCCTTGCCATGTATACCTTCATCACATGTGTTGCTTATGCCTAACTCAAAACACTTAACACATGGCATTAGCAACTTGGTGTCATTAATTACCAAAACCAAACTTGGGCTTTCACCTGAGTTGAGCTACTCGGTTTCACAGTCGGTCACCAGACCTGGCCAGCTAAGTGATAGGCATGCGTTTAACATGACAAGGAAAGGCTCCATAAGCCTCCGCCCGGTCTTCCTTCAATTTATCCACGGTTCTTTTCCACAATAGCAAATATAGCCAACCGTGCCAGATATATCCCTAAAGCTCGCAAGTGATAGGAAATCACCCGACTTCTACCTAAATAGGATTCAAGGTATACTTTTTGGACAAGGAGAAGGCATACATGCAGCAAGTGTTTCCAACCAACTCCTATAACTTAATGCATTAATACATGTAACATATATATACTCAATTGATTTCAGAAATTAGAAGACTTATAATGTTTCGGGGCTTGCCTTTGACAAAGTTGCAAGGTTGGTGATCAGGGCAGTCAACCACTTCTTCTTCGGGCACTCCTTCGAGGGCCTACACTTGTGGCTCCGGTGTCGGTGGCTGCTACTCCTCCACACAATTGCCCTCGAACTCAAGCAAGGTTACTCCTTCGGGCATACCTATTACATGCATATGCACAAGATAAATATCATGGATGCATAGGAGATGACATGATGATCATGAATGAAGAACAATTAAATAACATAGCATCACTAGACATTCGTTGACCGAGTAGGTGCAACGCTCTATTCAAATCACTTTAAAGAGTAGGTGCATATCTCCTCTCTAAAGAGCAAAAATACACTTACCCAACTTGTGCAACCTAAGGTATAGTTGTTCGTCCTCAGTTAGAGGCCTAACACCTGCACCTAACAACTTATATCAATAAGCTTAAGCACCTAAAACCTTACAAGCAAGCTTAAGTAAAGCAAAAGCACACTCAGACCAAACTCAGGATTTCAGGCATACAAGCAGCAGTTCAGTAAATAACTCATAACTGGAGATCCACAATTCCTAATGACTTGCAATAAGACAAGCTGGAAAGCTTATAAAATTATCTACACTTCAACTTTAATCATAAAAGCATGATTCCCAAGTTTAGCAGGTCGAAAACATGCATTTACAGAAACTGGTCCAAACAAGACAGAAAGCAAAGAAAACTGTGACCTAACTTTAAACAGATGTAACTCCTAAACCACTTGTCCAAATGTCATCAATTTTTAACAACAGCTAGATTCATGAATTATCTACAACTTTTGTATTCACATGTTTCCCAGCAAACCACATTATCATGGTGAACTTTACAAAGTTTGCAGAACTGTCCAGAATTGCCAGATTCAAGAAAATAATTATTTAATGTTGTGGCAAACTCACTTCTGGACCAAACCAACTTTACCAACATTTTACACATGACTCATGAACACCAGAAAACATAGTGTCCACCACCAAATAAATTTATTTAATACATTTCTTAATTTATTTGGATAACAAGGTGTAAGTATAAACATACATCAAAAGTGCACATTAGAATCTACAAAAATTACAACAGCTAGTATATGCTCCCAGTAGGCTATTTTAAAATTTTCATTTTATTTGAACATGTATATCACTCTATACCAAAAATAACAAAATAGCATGCTTATTTGAGCATAAATAGGAAACCCTATTGAAAAGTGTAAAAAAATAGATTTCATATTTTTCCTAGCTTTATACTAACATAAGAACACTGTTCACCAAGTTTCACCTTTACTGAATTTATAGATTAATTATGAAAATTAGCACAAGAATCATCTAATTAAACAAGTGAAATTCATAACTAAATCATACAGTACCCAAAAATCATGAAACTTGAACTACAACCTATACATAGCATGAATAGCACCTCATAAAATTTCATAGCATTTGGAGCTGTAGAATGAGAGATATGGTTTTCCCCTTTTTATCCATGAATAAAAGAGATAAATAATAACTATTTATTTTATTACAGAACATGACATGTTTCATATTTTTAATAAAAATTAGATTGTACCAGGAACACAACAAAATTTAAACCACTCAAATCGAAGCTCAAACTTGAGATAAGATTTTTACAAACATGCATCAATTTCTGGAAATGAATAAAAAGAAATCTACAACTAAAGTCAATGACAGATGGGGCCCTATGGGTCAGTGGACCCCATCTGCCAGTGAAACCGAAGCAGGGGAAAGGGGATCATTGGTGATTTCTCGATGATGGTGAGGTCGCCGGCGAAACCGAGGGCAGCAGCGTGCCCCTCACGTCTATCCGAACTGGGTGATGGGCTTAGGTGCACCTAAGGTGCATCGGGGAGAGGTCACTGTCGACAATGGCGATGGCGGAGCAAATTCGGTGATGCGCCGACCAACTTCGGCCACGAAGAACCCTGGTGATAGGTGCTATGGCTTCACGACATCCCGGCGAGATGATTGGGGAAGACTTAGGGTCCTAGACACCATGAAACACGAGCGATCCCGTTCACGCCCGTACACCGACGAGAGTACAGTGACGGACACGGCAGTGTTCCACGCCGATAGGGGCGACTTTGGCGGTAATGTCATGCATACGGCTAGGCCCACACCTAAGCTCCCAAGAACACGAAAGAAACAAACCAAAGAAAAACAGAGCTAGCTGGCGGCGAGCTCGAGCCGAGCGGCGGTCATGGCGGAGCACGCGCGACAGCGTGCCTATTCCAGTCAGTACACCATGGTAGAGGCTTCGACATCTAGGGTTACACCATCTACAACTCGACTGGATCTCAAAACACTACCAAGGAGAGATGGAGGAGCTCTAGGTTGCTCCGGCCATAGCGAGCTTTAAGCTCGGCGGCGCTCCGGCCATGGCGGTGGACAAAGATGTGTTTTCTCACCCTACCTACAGCGCGAACGCCACGGCCAGAGAGCGCAGAAGATGGAACAGGAGGTGGCAAAGTGATTAGTGCAAGCAATTTGGCGATGGTGCGGTGGTACGAGAGTTAGGCGCGGCGGAGGTCGCGGCGGCACGGTCACCGGGGCAGAGATCGAGAGAGAAAGCGAAGGGGAGGGAGAAGCAAATGGAGGCAGCAACGGCGCTCCGAGGTGTCCCCTGGCCTTGCTCACATGAGCACGGGCGTGGCGTCGACATGTAGCAGCCACACGACCACCAAGTCCTGCGCGTGGTCGGCCACTGAAGCCAGCCAATTTGAATCGATGAAGATCAATTCGGTTAAGGCAGTGACTGACAGCGCATTTTGATCGGCCATGATCTCCTAAACTAGCTCGAATTAGTGAAAGGCGTAATTAGCAAAAATGTAGAGCTACATGAGATCTCCAACTTTGTCAATAGGCACTTGACCTAATTCGGCATGGATTGGAAACTACAGGGCTATGAACTGGGGTAAAATGAAACTGCATTGCAGTTTAACACTTAGAATATTTCTAAGTCCCAAACAACATGCAAATTTCAACTTGAGAGCCCTGTTAGAGGGTGTTATGACCATTTTCATGAGATGACCCTAAAACAACTTTTGTTTCTTAACAAATTTACTACAACTTTGTTTAAGGGTGCACAGACATGCAAACACTTCTAGCAGCACTTTTTGAATAATCAAACAAACAAGGTATAGAGGTCAACCAAAGTCAAACTGGTACTTAGGGGAATACTTAGGCAACATGGTCAACATGAACAATGTTGCAATAAGTGTCCTAAGCATAGTTAAGGTGCTAATGAGTCTAATTGACCAACTCTTGTATTAACTACACATGATCATAAGCATACACACAATGAAACATACAAGAACAAGACAATGTTTCACATGTTTCAACGCAATGTTTCAAGGGTTTCATAAGAATGTTTCATAAGTAAAGCTCATGCACGGATGAATGATGCTTATGCTCATGTAATGCAAGTGCAAATGAGGCAAGATAACACCTGGGGTGTTACAAAGGCTATTGTAATAGACATCTCACATCGATTAACCAAATCAAGTACCTTTACTTTTCAGCTTCGGCCACCCCTTAGGAGTAGGAGTAGAGTAGATTTTGACGAGTTCTTTGGGCAAGCAGGGCTGCATTGGATGACCTGACCTCTGACTTGTTTGTGAGTATCCGTCATGACTTATATTGTTACTTGCAAGGCTGCAACAGACGACTGATCTCTTGCGAGTCACGGTATAAGTTAGTTATCAATCTATATTATTATTTGTAAGGCTGCAACAGATGACTGATCTCTTACAAATTACGGTATAGATTAGTTATCGATTTGTATCAACTTTTACAAGGCTACAACAGACGACTGATCTCTTGTAAACGTTGGTATTAATCAAAGTTATCGATATTGTGTCGAATAGTTTACTATTTAGCATAATATCACCAATTGCCCGATCTAGATTAAGATTCGTTGGTCCTATCTATTTTGATCTATCATCTGCTGATTACTGTCACGGTTGAATTTGATTCCTGATGTTAGATCCTGTTTAAATGACCAGTTTATCTCAGTCCTGATCATACATGGCGGGTGTTTGAGTCGTGTTCCATTAGGGGATAGATCCGTTGATCGCTAGTATGTAAGGTCCTAAATGGCTAGAGGGGGGTGAATAGCCTATTTAAAAATCTATAAGCTTCACTAGACAAGTGAGTTAGTAAAACAAATGACGTAGCAATTCTAGCACTAGCTCACTAAGCTATGCAAGCCACCTACACAAGTCTAGTTCAAGGCTAAACACTAACCACACCAACAACTAACTCTACTCCTAATCAAGAACAAAACTACACAAGCTAGAGACAAAGAATAACATGCTACACAACTAGCAAGGTAGATAAGTAAGCAAAGGAGTGAGCTAGGATTGTTATACCGATGTTGATGAGTAGATATATGTCCAATGGACCAATCAATCAACGCAATCACATACACAAGATGAAATCCTCGGCAAAGAGATGACACAAGATTTTTTACCGAGGTTCACTTGCTTCCTAGCAAGCTAGTCCTCGCTGTAGCGATGCACCCACTTGATGGATCGTGAGCTAATTGACTATCAAGAGTCAAACCCTCAGCGAGTGCTGCACATCCACTCACAAGATGGGGATCCTCCAAGCCACGAGCTCCACTAGAGTAGCCAATTCGTAAACTCTCGCGGGGAAGGCTCAAGAACCCCTCACAATCACTTGGTGAGGCTCGAAACAATCTTCAATCACGAGCTCAACACCACCGCTGCTCCAAGCCATCTAGGATGTCGGGAACCACCCAAGGGTAATAAGAAATCCGTAGCCAACTCAAAGATCAAGTGCCACTAGATGCAAATCACTAAGTAATGCACTTGAATCTCACTCAATCTCACTAGAGTATGCAACCAAGCAAGGAGATGAGTGGAGGGGAAGTTCTCTAGCTCAAAGTATGTCTCGAGTGTTCAATGAGTCAAGAGTGAGGTCCCAAAACCGGCCAAACATGTATATATAGAGATATCCCTTCGAATAGAGCCGTTGGACAAAAATCGGGGGCACCGGACACTCTGACGCACAGGCATCGGACGCACTCAGTAGCGTCCGGTGCACTAGATCTCACCACGTGTCTCGCGTGTTTCAAAGTTCAACAGTCGTTTTAGCGAGCACCGGACGCGTCCGACGCCTAGCACTCAGCGTCCGACGCCAAGCGCCTGATGCACTCCAGTAAGCAACCAGAGACAATTTTCGCTCACCAGACGCATCTGAGGTGGGTCAATGGACGCCACTGCGTTCGGTGCACACGAGGGTTCGACGAAGCTGCTAACATCACGTAGCCACTAGACGCATGAACAGTACCACTTCAGCGTCCGGTGCAGCAACACCGGAGCATCCAATGCTTGGTTCCAGCGAGGTTGCAGCATGGCGTATTCACCAGATGCGCGGCCAGCGTCCGATGCTCCTGAAGCCAGCGTCCGGTGCTTCCAAAGCCAGCGTCCGGTGCACTAAAAACAGTGAAGAATACTTCCAAAAATTTGCCTCCTTTGCAAATGTCCCAAACCCATCTCTACCGCTCAAACTCCACCTCCTTTGCAAATGTGCCAACACCAACAAGTGTTCACCACCTTGTACACGTGTGTTAGCATTTTCACAATCATTTTCTCAAAGAAGTTAGCACCACACTAGATTCTAAATGCATATGCTCAAGGATATGGACCTAGTAGCACTTGATTCATGAGATGACCGTGATTGCCCCTCTTGATAGTCGACTATCAATCCTAAACCCGGTCAATCACTTCTCTACTCATCTAGAGACTGGCAAAAGAAAATCCTACAATTATACCTTTGCCTTGATCATCTCATTCCATGTCCATCACCATTGTCTCCAAGTTCATGCTCCTTCTCCTTCATCACTCGTGTTGCTATGCCTAACTCAAATCACTTGACACAATGACATTAGCAACTTGGTGTCATTAATTACCAAAACCAAACTTGGGCTTTCACAGTATTCGGTATGACTCCGCTATTAATGCTGCAACATGACATGCTTGTTTTGCTTATATTACATCATGAACATGATGGATATCGACTCTCTAGTCATTAGCCTTATCATACTGGCCACTTGGCCGTATATTTGGAACTGTCTGGACAAACACCGACATGTTCCACCTTAAATCACTGATCAACTTTCTCTTCTTGTCAATTGTAGGGTCAAATTGACTGGCATGCCCTCGATCACAACTATCCAATCTGACGCCCTTCTTAAGTCCGGAGAGAGCTCGAGATCTGCTCCGCGCGGTTTCTCTCGGCTTGCTTTGTGTGCCCGACGACGGAGAATGACCCGTCACTTTTCGTCGTCCACACATTGGCCATATCTTCTGAAGGTTGAATCGAACATAAGATCTGACGCTGCTAGCATCATCACCAGCAGCCGGAAGGGCAGATCTGCTACCACCAGTAGCATCACCGACGGCCGAAAAGATGATCCCATAGAAGGGGAAAAATAGATCCAATCCCTTCTCAAGAAGGACTATGCCAACATACCTCGATCTCTCCAGGAAGAGCATGCCATCACCAGAGACGACGATGCATCCACCAGCGTCCGGTATGAAACAGAAAGCCGAATAAAAAACATTGAAATGGCCAACCAAAACCTAGTCCTAATTATTATGAAGGAAAGAAAAATAAAAGGAGAAAAAACCTAAGAAAATAGTACATCTTCTAAAAGGATAGACCCCCGCTCCTCCTCACCACTGGCAGGGAGGCCGGAGGCGAGGGCAACGGGGGCCGAAGGCGGTGGCAGTGACGGAGTCCTCCCCTGTGGAGGCGGCGGAGTCACCCTGGGGAGACGGCAGAGTCGCCTTGGTTATCTAGTTGGGCTAGCTAGTGCCCTTAATCCATTATAGGTGACCACATGTAAAATGGGAAGGACAAGGAACTGAAGAAGGTCATGCATGGATGTTAGATTTACTGCCACTTACCATCTCACCTCAGATCTTTTATGGTAACCAAAGCTTAAGGACATGTTTAGGACTGCTCCTACCAACCATTCTCCCATATCATCATCATCTAGCATTGTTAGCCTAGTCTAGTCTAACGCCATCTCTGAAAAGCTCTCAAGGAGCAAGTAATCATACTATGTATAGAAGGCATAGGCTATAGGTACTCGCTCCTCTCTGTTGTACGTGTGGGCTTGGTCGGACATGTGAGACTGGTGCCTCCGGTGTTCCTGCCACAGATATCAAAGGTAAGGTCAATGACAAGCCGGCCAAGGTGCCAAATGCTGCGTGTACGAGAAGCGGTACGCTATCACTTTGTTTCAAATGGATATATGGATAATCATTAATAGATGTATCATGTATGATATGGTATGGAATATGAACTATGGATGTATGGTATAGTACCTTAGTGTATTCCTATATTTGCATATGTTAGTATTTATTGATGTATTTGTTTGATTTAAGGCTTATGGATGAATTGTATTTGCATTATTCCTATTCCCAAGTTTTAAATAAATGTATATAGATTATATTTTATGTTATTTCTATTGCTTGACTTGCGAGCTAAACGAGCTAGCTCGAGCTCGTAAATGGGCAGAGGTGAGCTGGACTTTTGGCTCGTTAAGATAACGAGCCGAGATCTAGCCCTATTTATGACGAATACGTGGCTTTGATCGCATTCCAAAATTGTGGTGTTGTTTTCTTTTGAAGCAAGTTGAGCAAGCACATCCTTGATAGAGAGCCAGAGAGGTGGAATCAAAACGAGCAATAAATATGTACTAGATGATTAATTGGGACCATCTTGATGGATCATCTTATGGCACTGTGCTCTAACTCAATTTGGCTTGGCCACGCTACTGGAGTTCACTGCATGGTCTAGTGTGTTTGCTTGACACTTGAAAGCCCTAATTTGGTTTTGGCTAATTGATGAAACCTTAGTACTAACCTCTATCTTAAGTGTGTGAATTAGATGAGGTTGGTACAATCTAGGTGCGGAGCAAGATTTAAGTCCATGGTGAGGAAGGTGGACATGAAATGATGATCAAGTGCTCAACTTGGAAAAGAAGAAAGAGAAAAACAAAACCCGATGGAGATCAAGACAAAGGTATTGCATAGGGTTTTGGTTTTGGTGATCAAGACACCATAAAGGGTGCGATCACATTTAGGATCGATAGCCGTACTATAAAGAAGGGAAATCTTTGGCTAAACGGTTTATCGAGTGCCACTGGGTGACATCGTTCATGCATTGCATTTAAGAAC
Organism: Saccharum hybrid cultivar R570; assembly: GCA_038087645.1. Classification (NCBI taxonomy): domain Eukaryota; kingdom Viridiplantae; phylum Streptophyta; class Magnoliopsida; order Poales; family Poaceae; genus Saccharum; species Saccharum hybrid cultivar. The sequence continues at coordinate 16,077,838 of JAQSUU010000259.1, forward strand.
CTAGTGTGCTAACTTGTGACCCTTGTAAAATGCTTGAAAAATGCTAACACACTTGCACATGGTGGTGTACACTTGGTGGTGTTGGCACATTTACAAAGGAGAAGAAGTTGGAAAAGTTTTGGAGGAACTTGAGTTTAAAAAGGAAGGGATGGCTCTTGATTTGGAATACTGCTTTGATCCATTATGCTTTGGATCAAGTATTCATGTGGGTTTGTAGCCCTCTGAATAAGCTTTTCAAAATGTCCAAGATCATCGAATTCGGAGTTCGGAGCTAAGAGTTACGGCCGTTCGAGCGAACGAACGTCTGTGATCGGACTCTGCGACCGGACGCTACTGTAGTGAGTCCGGTTGTACTATAGCGAGTCCGGTCAGTGTCGCTATGAGGGCTGTTCTGTGGCTACGACCGGACTCTGGCTCCGGGGCATGATCGGATGAGCCTGTGCCACCGTTCGGGGCTTGGAAAAGCTGAGGGAGAGCGACCGAATGCTAGGAGAGTCCGGTCAGTAGTGACCGGACACGTCTGGTCGATAAAAATCATCTCTGGAACCTCTCTGTTAGCGACTAGACTCTGCAACCGGATGCTACTATAGCAAGTCCGGTCGTACTGTAGCGAGTCCGGTCAGTTCGAAAATCAGCACTGTGATGGGGCCAACAGCTCTATTTTCTTGGGACGTCTATATAAGCTCGTTTGCCGACCTTTGCTCACTCTTTTGGTCATTCTTACTTGTGATAGCATCCTTTGAGCTAAGCAAACTCCCTCCCACTTATCTCTCTTGCTTGATTACCAATTCAAAGTGAGATTGAGTGATTCCAAGTGTATTTGCTTGAGTGATTGCATCTAGTGGCACTTGGGATCATTGTAGCTGCCGATTTCTTGTTTCTCTTGGTGGTTGCCGCCACCTAGACGGCTTGGAGCAGCGGAGGAGTTGTGGCAAGAGTTGGTGATTGTTCTTGGCCACCTCCCGGTGATTGTGAGTGATTCTTGTGCCTTCCCCAGCGGAGCGCCAAAGGCAACTCTAGTGGACTGCGCATGTCATTGAGCTACCTCACTTGTGGGTCGGTTCTTGCAGTGTTCAATGTGTGGATGAGGTTCGTGCAACACCTCTTAGCCACCGAACTACCAAGTGTTGGTCGACACAACGGGGACTAGCGTGCCGGCAAGCACGTGAATCTCGGGAGAAAAATCTTGTGTCCATCTTGTAATTAATTGGATTTCTCCCAGTGATTGGTTGTCTACATTGTGATTGGTTCATCCCTCGATGTGGTGGTATAATTACCTCACCCTCTCCATTACTTTCTCGCAAACTAGTTGTAGCAAGCTCTTTAGTGTAGCTAGAATTGAGCTTTGTAATTTTAGTTCATCTAGTGGAGCTCTTTAGTGTAGCAAGTTTGAGAGCTCTTAGTGAGTAGCAACTTAGCTCTTGTGTGTGCTTAGTGATTATAGCAACTAGAATTGTTTGGATATGTGGCTTGCAACCCGTGTAGAGCTAGAGCAAAATTACATTACGCCATTTGTCATACTAATCAAATTGCTCTAGTGATCTTGTAGAATTTTAATAGGCTATTCACCCCCCTCTAGCCATATTAGGACCTTTCAACACTCACGGATCATCCGGTGGGGCTGTCACTTAAATGTGTCATGTCACATTCAGAAATTAGTTTTTCATCAAATGCTTATTAAAAGATATTTTTTTCGTAGTATCATGGCATATAGACTTGGTGATATTTCAAGCTCGATCATGTCATAATTTGTCAATTATTTTAATATAAAAAGATGTGAAAAAATGAAAATACAAAGAAACTATTAAAATGCCTATGTTTGAGTTCCACACCTGGTGCAGCTATGTTGCACAATTGTCTCTAGAATCATTTTATTTAATGCTAAACTGAACTGTTCCAATGTTTATCACAAACAACCAAGTCCAACATTCTTAGATGGCCTATGACAAAGACAACCGTCGTACCCTGGAGACACTAGAGCAGGCATTACATGATGAAAGTCTAGAGCCCATATGTCTTCCTCTGCCACTGTTGGAGGACATAGCAGGAAATTTCTCTGAAGATGAAGAAATTGGCAGATGAGGATATGCAGCAGTATACAAGGTGATAACTAATAAGCAGGGGCGGAGCTAGAAATACAATTTTCCTTGTGACGGGGAGGGAGGATGGGTGGGTGTAATATTATATGTTTTTCAAACATAGTTAAGTTTATTTTTTCCAAGTGAAAAATAACTTAGGGAGATATGCCCCCTGCCCCTTGTCTCCACCACTACTAATAAGCGAATGTAATCTTGAGCTGCCTCCACTCTAAAATTACCTGATTGTTATAACCAATACAGAAATTAATGACAAACACTATCAGATTCTTTTTTTTACAAAGGACGGCAAAAGCTTTGCCGCAATTTTATTAGACGATAGAAAAGGAAAAAAAACTGCACAAGAAATTTACAAAACATGGCAAAACTAGGATTTGCCGCTGCAGGGCCTCCCCATCTGAAAAAACAAGAGTTACAACTAGGGAACAGCTACTGAAAACCAAGAAATAGGCTAGCACTGATCCACTGGAGAGGCCATGAACTTCTACCAGCAAGACATAGGGACCAAAACTACTACACCACTACTAAACATGTTGTCCTTCGTTCCTTGGAGTATAATCCAATCGATATTGCATAATGTCATCCTTGCAAAGAGCAGCGACCTGTATTGGATTAAGGTACTTGTTTTGGAAAAATCCTTCTATTTCTTTCTTTCTTTCCATATGTTCCACCAGAAATAATGAAGATTCCATCCACTTCTCTCCTTTGGTTCCTCTCAATCTTGCGTCGGCATCTCCACCAGTATGCATGAAGAGCGCCTGTGACATTTACTGAGTCCAGTAATGATAGGTTAAACCATTGCTTTATGTGGCCCCAAACTTCCTTGGTGAATGAGCAGTCCTTGCATAGGTGCACTGGACTTTCCAAATTGTTTATGCAAAGCCTACAATCTGTGTCATCGGTCCAACCCCTTTTGAAAAGATTGTTTGCTGTGAGAATTTTTATAAACAGTATCAGATTCAATAGAGGGATTTCAATAATGAGGTTAGGTGTATGAAAGAGGCCAGACACAAAAATATATGCACCTCTCGTGATACAAGTATATGAACCCAAGGCAAACACATCTCTCTCTGATTTGTTCTAGACAACCAAGGGTGCCAACAGCGTGCTCCTATACAACCATGGTCATTGATTTTTATACTATTGCAACACCATTTCAATTGTCATAGTTAAAACTGAATAGGACCACACACGAACCGCCATGATTCAAATTTCAATCTTTTCTTGAAGAAGAGCACATCTTTCGGTCAGTGTTTTCTATGCATTCATGGAGTATATTGAAGTGATATGTCCTTGTTATTATAAAGCTCTATACCATCTTGTTTATTCTAAGTGGAACTCTATGTTAAATCGTTGCTTAATTCAACTTGTGGTTTAAATAGCTTATCAAAACAAATTTGCTTGCTGAGATGTTTCATCTCACCCTTGGATTACTCAATCTAGGTACTTCATGCTTTGCTTGAAGGGATAGGATTAGCTGCGCATCATCATTGCTTTGCCCACATTTTAGTGATATAATAATACTTTTGGCTTGTTGTAGTCAACTTAGTTTATCAGTCACCCTTCGTGGTTTAGTAATATTAATTGAGGTGGAACCTTTCTTAATCATGGTTTTACTGTTCTTGTTGCTTCTGTGTTCTACTGTGTTTATCGTGTTTGCTGCTGAGTTTTGTACTCTAGCTTGAGGGAAGGGACATTTAGTGGCATTCTTGGCGCCTAGGGTGTTACAACCACTAAGCGCAGGGATCATACTCGGCGACTTCGGTGGGTTGGGAAGAACCATATTGTGCCCCGCCGAAGATCGATTCACTGCTGGTCCATTTTCGGTTCGTGAGTTATGAGCAAAAGTGATCATTGGCATAGTTGTGCTAACACCACCTAAATTTGCCTTAGCAGTTTCAATTGCCGAAGTGGCCCATTTGGCTTGGACGCTTGGTTAGCCACTGTGTACATGCTTTAATTCGCATAAAAAATGTAAGGCATGCCATATTGAGGTTGTTTAGAAGCCAATTCGCTAGTAGATGCATCAACACAATCGACTTTCTTAGCCTCTAATCTATCAAAACGTGACATGATCATATTACCAACAGTCATAAGATTGTTATCAGTTACTGTCCTATGATCTTGTAACATCTTAGCATAATTAGCATGAGTAGGGCAAGGATCTTCAACCACTTCATTATCTTTTACCTGTGGTGCAGTGAGCTCACCAAAGACGGGCTCACAGTATTGAGTGACGTTGCCCCGCCGATCTTTAAAGCAGCTCGCGAGGAACGCTTCTAGATCGGCAATGAGCTTGGCTTGAATCTTTTGGCGAAGATCATCAGGAAGCTTGTCAATCAATGTTAGCAAGGTGATGTTGCCCAGATGACATGTAGGTTCAGTGTGATCAACCGTCTTCTTGTCGTCGTCTGACATGTTGCTAGTAGATTGGTTTCTCTTCTTCCCCGGCGGAGTCGTCAAAAAGTGCATTGATGCTGAATTGGGTCACACACCAGCAAGGGATAGCACGCCCGAGGTCGCACATGACCAAGCACGCAGCAAGAACATGGTAGAAACAACAAGACCAACCAACAAACCGGTCAAGTCGATTTGTCACCCGTTCTTTGCTTGGTAGACTCCTAGACACCTTTCAGGAAGACCGGTTAGGGAGGGGCACAACAAGGTTGTCTTAGGATTGGCACGACCACCTAGAAGGCCGCCAAATCTCGTCGAGAGATGTAATGAACAACATGGGCTAGAAAAGTTATGGCAAAATGAGTAGTAGATGTGTTTTTTTTACTATTGGAAGTTGGATTCCACGATCGGTCATGATCCTCTCATATATATTGAGAGGGTTGTCTTATTCTAATAGAAAACATCTCTAGATCGTAATCTACACGTTTCCCATGATAAAAAAAACAAGCTACCGAGTTGGACTCAACCTGTTCTCGGAACACCAATGTAAAACCGGCTAAGCCAATTCTGGAAACCGGCTTAGTTGGACTCCTTAGGGCCGAGCAGACATGCCGGACGGAGCACAGTCAAACTAGGTTTTGGCTAAAAGTATCCAGCTTCTTTCTTTTCTTTATTTAAACTCCGATTTTGATGTTCCAAATTAATTTCTTCAACCTCTCGACGATATAGTAACTTAATGGTGGAGTCCATTACTCTTGTTGGGGCGTTTTTGCCGTCAAGGAGAACATACTTGACTTGCTCCATGAACAAAAGAGAAAATTAAAGAAACAATCACAATGTTGTCAAAAAAAAGAAACAATCACAAGAAATGAAGGCACTCAAAGAAAAATGATGATCACAGTGCTTCCCATGTCTCTGGGAGTCACAACTGGAGGTGGCGGCTTTGCCGAGGGCTCCAGGCTCTCGGCAAAGCCTCTCAGACCCTCGGCAAAGGCTTTGCCGAGAGCAGCTCTCGGCAAAGCTGCCTCGGCAAAAACCCGATCGGCAAAGCCTCCTTTGCCGAGAGCCGTTTATCGGGCTCTCGGCAAAGGCTTTACATGTGGAGGTCTTAGGGTTTCAACCATCTTGTGTCACAACTTGCTTCAAACATTTTCAAAATTTTTTATAGCTTCTACATGCGATGTCAAGGCCTCCCGTCTATTTTCATGATTTTCTGACTCCGTTCACATTTTATATATTTTTAAATCAAATCTCACGCAACTTGGTCGCCATGTCGCGTGCACGAGATGGTCGAGTTTCCGCTTCTGTCCCTAGATACGGCGTCGAAATACCCTCGGAAGCATGAATATCATTTTTTGAATCGCTGAGATTCATTATTTCATGCACCTGCAGTACAAATGTGCGTCTTGCGGAAAAAATCAAGAAAATGAAAAAAATACATGAAATATAGCAAGAGGGATGAAAAATACACCAAATTTCAAATTTTGGTTTATAGTACTGTAGCAAGGCTGCACAAAAAATTGGAGACCAAAAATCAAAAAAAAAATTTGCCGAGAGCCTTGGCTGAGGCTCTCGGCAAAGAAAATATTTTGCCGAGAGCCTAACAGCAGGCTCTCGGCAAAGATGACGGCGTAAGGGTGCCGTTTGTGGGGTTGAGGCTTTGCCGAGATTTTTTGTTTACCGAGAGTCGAGCTCTCGGCAAAGTTTGGAGTTGCCGAGAGCCAATATTTGCCGAGCGTCGAGCTCTCGGCAAATCTTGGATTTGCCGAGAGCCAATCTTTGCCGAGCGCAGGCTCTCGGCAAAGGATTCTTTGCCGAGAGCCCGATATTTGGCGCTCGGCAAAGCTTATGACACTCGGCAAAGATACTGTTTCCGGTAGTGAGTGTGCTTCCTATGCTAGTTTATATAAGCCACAAAATAAGATAGACAGTTTTCTGAACGTGATATATCGTTGTTGGAACGTGAGTATGTGACATCGTGCTTTCCAAACAGTTTCTGGACTCAACTGGATGGTAACGCGAAGCTGTTGTTGGGGGCGGTGGCGTGCGTACGTACAATCAACACGCGCATCCATCGTCATCATCAGCTGCATGCGTGCGCCCAATGCCCATACCCTGCCGCCTCCGCCGAAACCGAGGCGGCGATGGAGAGCCCGGCCGACCTCAACCGGTCGAGAGAGGGATCCTATGGGGGAAAATCAACGAGAGAGCAGAAGCACGCGCGGCGGCCCGACCGCTCGATCCCTGCACTTATTTCCATGCGCGGGCCGGCCATGGCATCCCTTGCCTCACGGACCCGGCGCGCAACGTACGCGCACTGTGCAGCAGCGGCCGCGGGCGCGATGCCGGCCGTCCTCTCGCCGTATCATCTCGGCCGGGAAGAAGATCGTGTGCTGGCCGGCCGGCCGGTGCTCTCTCTGAATCTCTGCTTTGACAAGGCCACCTGCTCCTTCCGATAGCTAGAGCGATGTACTGGTAGACCGTAGACGACGACGACGACTGCGTGATCCCAAGTTGCACGGCTTCACATTGCTGCGATGCTGCTACTCGCGTGCGTACTCCGAGTACCATGTGGCTGGCGAGCAGGCAGTGCAGGAGCCTCTTCACTCGATAGTCAGGATGACTGTCGCAGAAAGATGGGAACAGAGGAGTAGGTTGGCAATAAGTCTGCACTCAGTGACAGCCTGACTACCGGCCCTGGTACCTGTGTTATACCGTCAGTTCTTACTACTGTCGCAGAAAGATGAGAACAGACGAGTTGGTTGGAATTGTTTCTGAGCCCTTGTTCAGTTCCCGATTCGGGACGCCCGAATTGCTAGCAATTCGTTTGTATTTGATAAAAATTATCCAAACTTTGGCTAATTAGGCTTAAAATGTTCGTCTCGCAAAGTACAATAAAACTGTGTAATTAGTTTTTAATTTCATCTACATTTAATACTTCATACATGTGCCGATATTTCGATGTGACGGGAAATCTTCTTTTTGCATAGTAAAATTTGGGGGAGAAGTTGGAAACTAAACCAGGCCTCAGCGTGTATGGTCTTCCATTCCAGGGCCTAGTGGAAGTATATATATAAATAAATATATAAATAAACCCATGCAGCTTACAACTCTAGGTCACGCGGTAATTGGCGCGCTGGCCGCTACTGCCTTCAGCGTAAGCGATGCTGCAGGCCAAATAAAGACGTTCGTCCGGATGCTGCTGGCTGCCGCCGTACGTGCTGCTGATGTCGACCGGGGATTTTTCTGCGAGGCTTGCAGGATCCACAGGATGCTTCAGTACCACTGCTTCAAAGTCCGGGAAAAATCATTGGAAGACTTGAAGCATGCAGCAAAAGCGAGAGAGACAATTCAAGCAAGCAATAAGCATGCATGCATGCATCGATCGACCACGAACGTTGCATGCTGCATGCAACACACGTAGTAGATCCCACAAAAAGCTCTTCGTTCCATCGAAGACAGCACCAGGAATAATCAACACTGATCAAATACATACCGGGGCAAAGGGAACTAAGGCCTTGTTTAGTTGGTGAAAAAGTTTAGGTTTTGTTACTGTAGCACTTTTCGTTTTATTTGGCAATTTGTGTCCAATCATGGACTAATTAGGCTCAAAAGATTTGTCTCATGATTTACAACCAAACTGTGTAATTAGTTTTTTTTTTCTTTCGTCTATATTTAGTACTCCATGCATATGCCGTAAGATTCGATGTGACAGGTACTGTAGCACTTTTTTGGTTTGCTTTTTGGGAACTAAACAAGCTCTAACAGGAGTTCAGAAGCCGTCAGAGCTAGCAAAATGCAGAGGCGGGACCTTCAGGGCATGTTTAGTTGGTGAAATTTTTTTGGGTTCGGCTACTGTAGCACTTTTCGTTTTATTTAGCAATTTGTATCAATCATGGACTAATTAGGCTCAAAAGATTTGTCTCGTGATTTACAACTAAATTGTGTAATTAGTTTTTTCTTTCGTCTATATTTAGTACTCCATGTATGTGCAGCAAGATTTGTGACAGATACTGTAGCACTTTTTGGGTTTTTTTAAAACTAAACAGGCTCTCAATTCAACAGCCATGCATGCATGCACGATGAGTGCATCCTGGCATCCTGCTCCCACACAGGGGCCCTTCTAGCTAGAAATAAAAATCATTGAACCATGGGACAGACAAGCTACTGCAAACAGGCAATGAAGCACACGCAGGCACGTCCCCGCCAGCCGACCCCATGGCAAGAGAGGACCACCTGGTTATGGTGTAGCCAGTGAGTCAGACGGTCTCACACACCATGCCCTGAAATCCATGCTCTGCCAGGTTTCCTATACGGCTACGGCCCCTTCCTGTCAGGAAGACAGGAACCCAACAACAGTGACATGCAGAGAGACAGAGCTGGGAGTCGCAACATGCATGCATGGCACATCATACTGCTCATGTCCGCTGCTTGTGATAGCTGCTCCTCTGTACATGTAGTACCTACAATGCCCTTGTTTAGATGCCGAATCGGCGCACCAGAATTGCTACCGTGCGCATTAAATGCGTACTGTAGTAATTCGTTTGTATTTGGTAAAAATTGTCCAAACTTTGACTAATTAGGCTTAAAATGTTCGTCTCGCAAAGTACAACAAAACTGTACAATTAGTTTTTAATTTCATCTACATTTAGTACTCCATGCATGTGCCGACATTTTGATGTGATGGAAATCTTCTTTTTGCATAGTAGAATTTAGAGGGAGAAGTTAGGAACTAAACAAGGCCAATGATACAAAGCCAGCGAAAAAACAAACAAACAAGCAGCTTTATGTCGAATATAGTACTTTCTGTTTAGGCCCTGTTTAGTTCCAGAAAATTTTACAAAATTTTTCAGATTCTCCATCACATCAAATCTTTAGACACATGCATGAAGCATTAAATATAAATAAAAAATAAAACTAATTACACAGTTTAGACGAAATGGACGAGACGAATCTTTTAAGCCTAATTAGACCATGATTGGATAATATTTGCCAAATAACAACGAAAGGAGCTACAATGCCGTTTTGCAAAAATTTTTGCATCTAAACGCAAAGCATGATTTCTCCCTAGGTACTGCTTAGAAGCATGATTTCTCCCTACCTAGCTAGTTAATCCGCTTATATCATACTATAACGGTCAGCAAAAAAAAAACCCCGCCGCACCCCAGAGTAGGTTTATGTTTGACAAATATGGTGTTGAACTCCAATTGAGTAAAGTATAATAATGGTTTATTATGAGCATGTTTGGATAGCCACGGCCAGCTGTTGCGGCGCCTAAGTTGTGGCTGCTGCAGCTTTGCCCTCAACCAAACATCAGCTTTTCATTGTTTGGTGCCGCAGCCTAGGCGTGGCAATCTCTAGCGGGGAACCAAACACCCCTTATGTTTGATTTGACCAAGCTCAAATTGATTTTGCCCCGCTCTCCACCATGTGCGGCTTGGGGAGCTTTTGTAGATTATTGATCTCTCACGCGAGCGAAAGAGAGGATAGAACGACGCTAGTCTACAGCTCTTGATACCATGTAGAAAATAATTGAAACGGCTTAGCTTATCCTTAGGCTGCTGCTATGTCTATTACATGGTCCAGTTGATATATGTCCTACTAGCTAGTAGGACTTACTCAGAGTATAGGAATAGATCTATCCTATTACTATATCTAGAATTTGTTTTAAAAAAACTATATCTAGAATCCTATCTCTATTATTCCTAGAATCCTATTATTCCAAGAGGCATGAATTAACTGCGTGCTGCACGGGCAATCGGGCATGTGTGCACACGTCGGCAGTGCAGTACGCGGCTGCCTAGCTTGAGATGGGGTACTTCGGCGACGAGATGGTAAGCTTTTAATCAACGCCTCGGCTGCTGTCACGTACTCCATCCGGTCCCCCTCCTCTCATTGCAAATGGCCGGCCGGCCTGCTGGCCGCCTCGATCGGCCCTCGTCTCTCGCCTTAAAACCACACCTGCGCGCACTTCTTGTTGTGCTCAGTGCTCACTGCCGAGCAGCACTGCACAGGCGACAGAAATCCTGCTGGCTAGTGCCTGTCGTCGTTCAATTTACTGCGACGTGACCACAGTCCACAGCCGTGTCGTCGTTGTCATGGCCACACCGCATGACATGCGCGGCGTCGACTCGTTGGCGCATCAGCTGCCCTTCATCCACGGCGCTGCGCGTGCCGCGGCACCGAAGACACCGGCGCCGGCGGCGAGCAGGGACGCCGCCATCATCCGCCTCTTCGGCCGGGACTTCCCCAACGACCAGCAGGCGGCCGCGGACCAGCTACTGCTGCTCAAGGAGGACGCGGCCGGGGCCGGCGAGGGCGGCGGCGAGACGGCGGCGTCCGGCGGGGAGAGGAAGTTCGAGTGCCACTACTGCTGCCGCAACTTCCCGACGTCGCAGGCGCTGGGAGGGCACCAGAACGCGCACAAGCGGGAGCGGCAGCACGCGCGGAGGGCGCACCTCGAGGCCTCCTTCGCCGCGCACTGCGGCGCCTACCTACCCGGCGCGCACCTCTACGGCCTCTTCGGCTACGGTAGCGGCGGCGGCCACACGGCGCTGCCACCGGCGGCGCACTACCCGGCGGCCGTGTGGACAGGCGCCGTGCCGGGGATGTACTGCGGCGTGGCGCGGCCTACCGTGTACGGCGGCATGGCCGTGCCGGGGATGTGGAGGCCGTCGCCACCTGGGAGTGGTGGAGCTTTTGTCGCGGCTGGCCGACCCGTGGGGACCGATCCCGCGGGGTACGGAGAGATGATGGTTGGCAAAGACGACAAGGTGCCGATGAGCGTTGTGACGTCACTGCCCGCGTTGCCGTCGTCGTGCTTGTCCGACCAGCAGTCGGCGGAGATGATAGGGAGACCTGAGTTGGGACACAAGGATGGAGTCATAAGCTTGGACCTCTGCTTGTAATTTGTCTTCTGCCTGTTTAGATCGCTTTCCATTTTTCTCTTTTCCTTTTTTGGCTTGTTTCGAGAGGTGTTTTAAGCATGTTTCTTCAGCTAAATTGCGAGACACATTTCCATTAGCACTGTCGAATGATATGTACTTTTCTTTAGTTTAAGGTAAGCATGCGTGCAGTTTGTCTTGTGATATTTCGTCTAAATTATCGGTAACAATGTACTGTTTTGTTTATTTTTATATTTTCTTTCTTTCAATTGTTTTAGTAGGCCTCCTTTTGAACAAAAGGAAAAAATGAAGGAATATAATGGCCAGAACAAATTCCTATGAACCAGATCTCTAAATTTGTTTTGAAATTCCTATGCAATATCATAGGAAATGTGGAGGACTTCTAATATGGACTTCAAATTAACATGGGGTCGAACCTTTCAGAAAAATTCTTTTATGTCTATCCTTTCTTGATTCCCATGTTTTCCTTGTAACATCGAAACTGGCAAATCCCACGTTTTTTTAATGCTTTCGATTCCATAGCATTGAAGTTGGGAAGGCAGTCCACTCCAACGTTTTTCCTATTCCTATATTCTGAAAGAATACCGTGTTTCAAAGAAATCTTTAGGTCAGCAGCAATGTATATATCTTGCTGAACCAGGTAATAAGATGCCCCCTTGAAAGTCCAATGGAGTTATTCTGATAACCAAAATGCTAAAATGGGAGTGGCATTAATAAACTAGGCCCCATGTTAATAAAAAAAAACACCCAACCACACGATTGTTTTCCTCCCGACGCAACCACGCCGCATCGACTTTGATGGAACCCCTCACTTCTTCCTCCTCTAATTCCTAGCCCCCAATGCGACTGCTCGAAGAGCCATCAACCCCTAGTCTAGATCTCTGATGCAGCTTCCTCTCCGGTGGCCCTTCCTCTCGTGTGGCACTTGCTGGAGCGTGGGGTGGCACCTCTGCGAGGGCGTGTGGGGGCATCGATGACGTGTCAACAAGGGCACTCACGGGCACAACATGTTGGCGAGGGTGCATAGGGGCGTGCATCGGCGAGGTTCCACGAGGCGGCAACGTCAATGGTGCTTCATCCGCCTGTGGTGGCAATCCTGGAGGGCCATACGAGAAGAGAAGAAAATTGTTTTTAATGCTTACACGCGGTACCAGGTGGAAGAATCTTGTTCTTCTTACCTACTTCCACAATGCTTCCCGTCAACAGTAAGGGGCATTTACCCCCACACCCCACCTCCTCTTATTCACTGCATTGTGGACGTCCTAATAAGCGGTGTTGTATTTTATACTACGGTAACTTTTGGTGGTTTGGCACCATGGAATAATGGTGCCACTCGATCTGCTAGTGCTAGGTTACTATCTAGACAGCTAGTCGAATGCATTGCGGAGAGATAAGAGGTACCGTTTACATGTGTTTGTTTACATGTGTTTGTTTCAGTCTGGCGGTATTCCATTAGGGTTAGATTACATTTATGTGTAACCAATGCTCGAACCAAATTAAACACTGTGTAATTGGCTATGCGGACATGCATGGTGACATGCCAATCGACACGGTGGATCGGAGAGCCGGCCAGCCAGCAGTGCCGACACGGTGGCATGGGACGACGGGCACCGGCACACTGCCTGCCTATGCGTGTGATGATGCGTGTACATCCATCACTTACGCACAGCATGCAAAGCATCCGCTATTCTGCTCTTCCCAGCTAGCTAGCCATGTCATGCACACAGTACACGACGTACGTGCAGGCACGTGCCACGTACGACATCTATTTGCATAGAGATATGCGCTTGGTTGCTCATGCATAGTTGCATACATACTGTATACTACCGACCAATTAAGATACTGATCTGACGACGACGTATACGGTACACCTGCGTGCTTCATTATTTCCACAGGTGATCTGGCTATATATAGGACGACGTCAGAAGTAGTGACCGCACTACCACGATCGACAGTAGTAGCAGGCGGCAACGACGACAGAGCTGCCATATGCTCTGCAGCCGATCCATGACCAATGTTACACTCTGCGCCCTTGCTGCACGGCTGCACGCACGAACCCGATGGCATGCATGCACGTCTGCACGCAGGTACGGAGTATGTTCACCGCGTACCTTCTCTAGCTATGCGGCAGGTACCGTCGTGTCCCTCACTCCCTCTATATAGCTAGGCCACAGCTCTGAGGTACACATGCATGCATGGATATGCAGGGCCGGCCCCTGAGATTTCGGGGCTAGGGCAAGACTAAAAATTGAGGCCCCTTGTTATTGCTTGTATTAGTTTGAATGCTAAGCTAAGAATAGTTACCTAGCATGCATTACCTATAGAGGCGGAACTAGCGATTTTAATTAAGGGGAGCCGGATAAATATGATTGTATTTTTTAGTATGATAAAATATACATAATTATATGTTTCAACAACTTTTTAAAAACTTTTACACTGTTCATAACCAAAATCATAATATTTTAATACAAAATGAGTGAAAATTGATTTTTTTACTATAAATTCAATTATTTATATAGGTATTTATTGCAATATACTGTGTTTGGGGGGCCACGGCCCCTGCCTGCCCCCTGGTTCCGCCACTGATTACTTATTCTCATAAAATTTATCTTGTCACATACTCCATCCATCCCAAAATAAGTGCACGTCTTCCCTATGTTCATATTATGTTTTTAATGTGTCCTCTGTGTCATCCCTCGTTTTCTCCTTTTTATTTTCTAACTACTAATGGCTTCATTTATACTACCTCCGTCCACAAAAAAAAAGCAATTCTCGGATCTCGAGGAGTCAAACAACATAAACTTTAACTAAATTTATATAAAATTGTACAAATATTCACGATACAAAATAAGTGTCATTAGATTAGTTACGTAGACTGAGGGAGTAGAAGACATGTGCTGAAATTTTTAAAATACATTTAATAATTGAAAACTAGCACAAAACATAGCATACTGTTACAGTGAGCATCCCTACAGCCGCATGGCACAGAGAGAGAATTGATGCACACGTTGCGCTCCTGGCCTTTAGGCCTCTCATACTGCAGGGTGAGCATCTCTACGTCACCTATAGTCTGCGGTACTAAGCTCAAAATACTACTCCAACACAGTACACACCTACACCGTATACATACAGGGTTGAGGCCCTTATGGCTGGGGGGCCAGGGCGGCCGCCCCGGCCACCTTCCTGTTGTGCTGTGCTTGGGTGCGTGCGTGCGTGCGTGTACGGGGCGTGCGCGACGACGATGCATGCACGGCCGGCAGCATATGCCGCCGCAGTACCTGGGCGCGCGGTAGTTCGAGGATAGATATCGATCGATGACATGAGTGTGCATGCATGGACCACACGGCGGCACGGCCCAGCCGGCCGCCCGGCCGCCGTGGATGATGCAGGATATGTTTCTCTACATGTGTACGCACATCCATGTGGGATGCATGTGCGGGCCTTAGGTACGACCGAGCTAAGCGTCTCTGCTAGCTAGAGTACTGATGCACTCGTTCTCGTCGTCTCGTTGAGAGCTGTTTGCCACTGATTCAACACGGCCTAAGACATATGTTGCAAAAATAATGGAGTCTTGGGCTAGCTCTACCTCAGCCCAGTCCTTTCCATGATGTATCCAACAAAAGAGTAAAATATGGCCCAGAAAGAGATGGAGCAGTAGAGCACAGTGGTTTCTTCCACTCAAAAAAAAAAAAAAGCACAGTGGCTTCTTGCGTTCATCTTGTATTCGCTGCACTGCATCGACACAGTGATCTCTCGATATGTTTTTTTTACTTATAAAAAAAAGATTTTGCGAGACCTCCTGATACGTTATTAAGTTCTAATAAAGACCCGTATTAAATTAAAAATATGAACCCGAGTGAGTAAGTTCTATCGTAATGAACTTAACCAGCTGGGCACACTTAGTTTGCCAGTTCGTTATGTTTCTTGCGGTGAAATCACACCACGCTTATTTATATTTGAGTTTTCAACAAAGTTTCAATATCATATTTAGGGTTAATTGTTCTTGTGTTGGTAGATCATGTGTCCATCAACTGTTTGTGGTAACTTCGTTAATTTAAAATTTATCTGAATTTAGTCAGGGATTGAGTCACTTTTAGGTGTGTATAGAAGCTAAGTACGAGATATATATGTATATACCATATAAAGATATAGAACTGGCAAAATTAAGTGGATATAGATTCTCCGAAATTTAGAATAGGATATCCAAAAATTTCTCTTCCTAAACTAAAAACTAGAGGAATTCAGAATTCAAAAAAACTTGGCCCCGAAGTGTTTGACTCCATCACCCCATTAGCGATTTTTGAATAAAAACCCTACGAAGTATTAATTGTGTCTTTGGCCGTAGGCGTGACAAAAATTCGAGGCTCTGGTGCAACACATGAGCATATATATCTCTACAACTAAAAATACACAGCGTGATCGCCATTGACGCCCTGCCCCGCTTGACCCACTCATGCCGATGCCGTCACCCTGCTCGCTCTGGATCGTCCACACGCAGAATCAACACTCCCGCTCAATCACGTCCTCCATCAATTCTTGTACAAAGTGCGGTATCATGCCCCTAGCAATTAGTGGTTGCCATCGTCTGCAAATCCCACTAAACCCTAGCCAAGGAGGCCAAGCAGGATCGGCACCGCCGCAGCTTAGCATTCCCAATTCTCTGGACCTCCCTCATATGTGACGGAGGAGGATCCCGTCTGCGATTTGAAAATAGTTTAGGGTTCCCAATGCAAAATCGCTTATTAAGTTCTATTAATTTCTCAAAATGATCAAATCTGTCGCAATAAGCGTGGACAAAAATTTGTGCTAACGTGCAAGGCGTGTGCATGATTGTAGTGTATATATTATATATGTGTGCATGTGTACATATCTTACATTGTTACTAAAAAAACATTCATACACGAGGGTGCTGACACTTTCTATGTAACATTTAGGTCTTATTTAGATACACTCGGACACATCCTAATCCACTTCAACACATGTGGATTAAGATGAATACGAGTGCCTTCACCGGGCCGACAAAGCCGAAATCTTCATTAGGATGCTCCAGGTGCAACTTGCTAAAGCGCACGCCAATGTGGTAGCCGCAGAAAGTCGAGAGGCTGCCATGGCGGAAGCCCTCAAGGTGGACAAAGATCGACATGCCCAGGAGCTAGAGGACGCCTATCTCGTCACAAGGGCCAAGCGTAGGACGCTAGCCACGGAAGGGCAAGAACCCTTGATCTTGGAGGGAATCCCTGTCCATCCACCGGAGAGAAGGAGAACCGGTGTTGCAGAACTGCCAGCGCTTCCACCCTCAGAGATCTCTGCAGTAGAGTCCTTGCTTCCTCTCACTCAGCCACCACAAAAGAGGAGGCAGATCCAAAGCCGGAGCCCGGGAACGAAGCTGGTTGTTCCGGTGAAGTAGATTAGTTGTTTTAGGGGAGTAATGCTTCCTGTAGATGCAATAAACCCACAAGCCAGATAGCCTTGCATATCCTTAGAGTCTTTTCTTTTCTCCTGACGAGTAAGTCTTGCGGAGTATAATTGAGTACTCAGGGTTTGTTCTAACCTGTCGCAGGTGACAGGTGTTTATGGAGCTGACACTTATGTGTGAAAACCTCCTGGTGTGCTCAACGAGGATTTTCTTTACGTGCGGACATAGAGTTTATTTAAAGTTTCCACAAAAATATTTTACAAAGGAAAAACTTATAACCTGTTATTATTGCATGTATATAAAAGTACATCATGATAATGCTTAACTTGTCATTAAATAATTTTTTATTTTCGCTAAAACTTTGATAACATTTTATATTTCGCTGTTATAATCACTTGATGCCATACTCTGATGTTGTATTAAAGTGATGTAAGAAATGGTTAAGAATGTTGTAAGCTTTATCTCTCATTTATGATCCTGCTAGAAAAATATGGATTTTTGAGTTCTCCCTTGTGTGTGCTCGTCAGAATCGCATAGTTTAGTACACTCTCCTGAGTACTTATTGTCTAATGGAAGATGAGTACTCCCGGGAGGGCATTAGATTGGGCGGTTCTGCCACAACAGCTGCATCTCCATCTCCATCTCCTCCAAGGCGGTCTCCCCCTCCTCCGCCTCCCGCGCCGCAGAGCCAGAAGAGGCCCGGTGAAGTCCCCGATGAAGAAGAAAGCCAGTCGTCATAAAATAAAGCCCCCTCCAGAGAAGCTGCCTTACGAGAAGTCTGAAGAGGAATCAAAAGTGGCGACACAAAAAGTAACTAGTGGAAAAGTTTAGCAGAATCAAGAGCAAGGAGGTTGGAACTTCAGAAAAACCCGCCAAAACTGCACTGCATAGCTCAACGAGAACTAAGGAAAAAAGTTTATGAAGTGGAGAAAAAACGGCGTGAGACACATAAGCCCCCGCTATTATCGGACTATGAACGCTCTCTCGACAAGTCATATAAGGCGTTGCTGAAAGCGAAGAGAGCAGGGAAAAATGTTGCACAGCTCAGGCAGTAATCTAAGCAATATATTGACTCGCTAGTTGTTGATGATGATTGTACAAACGCACAAGGCGGTCCAATCGATAGGGAGGCACTCCAAAACTTCATGAACACAACAGGTCTCACACCTCAACAACTCATTGGGGGAGGATCGATACCAATAGCCAACTTTGATATTTACCAGACCTATGAGTATGGCAGGAGTCTTGTCAACTGTAAGTCCTTGTCATCACTGGGGTACGCAAATGTTCTTATTAAACAAGTGGTACTTAAGAGCGTGTGACAACAAAGAGGTGTGGCTTATTATCAGAATTAGACCAGAGCATTACTTCAATGGCTATGACATTTTACATATTGAGTTTAATGAATTACACCAACTATTAAACCGGGACGCTCTCGACAAATCTCTCCTCAGCTGCTGGTGTCTGTAAGTGATTCTTTCTACAATTGAAGTAACTTGCATGTTAGTTCATTGTCTATATATAGTTATCCTCACACTATATATATTCTTTTGTACTATATAAATGCATACATGAGATGCTAAAACTAAAGAAAAAAGGGTTAACTGATGTTGGTTTCATGGATCCGAATCGCACATTCAAGGACACGATTACTCCATACGATAGATAGCGACCTCAAGTGGAGAATAATCTGTTTAGGTTCTTAGATAACCAACATGACAAGACACAGATACTCTTTCCTTACAACTTCAAGTGAGTGTTAATGTCTTGTGCCCATTTTATTTTGCTTACTCCATGTTGACTTTAGTTAATGAGTTATGCCTGCATATAAACATGTAGCTATCACTGGATACTGCTGGTCATCGATATGCCCAGGAGTATTGTAAATATCTTTGACTTAGCGACAAAACCTCGAGAAGATTACCAAGAAATGATAGATATTCTCCAGTGGTAATTTCAGTCTCGCACATTGTATACTCTCTTATGACATTTTATCAATATAACTCCATTTATTTATTTTGTTAGGCAGTGCTTGAAAAAGGTTCGTCGAGAAACACCATTATGGTCAATGCAAAGTGCCTCTGAATGTAGTCCAATATCCGATAAGTACTAGCTAGTTCACCGCATCTTTATTTAGTTCAATTCATTATTACCATGCTTCATTGGTTGATGATGAATCTTTTTCTCGTAAAGTGGTGCCTGCAGCAAGGATCAAGGAACAGCTTATGTGGATACTATGTCTGCGAGTTCCTCATGGAGTACTCAAGGAGAACAAGTGAAGAAATCCTCAAAGTACGTAAAAAATATACACAACTCATTTATTACCATTGTGTTGATATATATAATCATATATATATTCATACTTTTCCTTTCATTCGAATTGAAGATTGAATGGAGGAAGCAAAAGGTTCTGCGATGTGACCAGATCAAAGCAATTCAAGAGGCATTGTCAAGATTTCTTATAGATGAGGTCGTAGATCCTAAAGGCGCGTATTACTATGACCCTAAAGAATTATTACCTAGTAGCCATACGACTGAAGATTAAGGTTGAATAAAATCCCAAGGACATGAGTACAAGGTTTTTGTGACTTTATTATGTACATATTCCATGCATGTACAACCTCTTATATATGTAGTTTCATACATTTTAGTGTGTTATTTATGTATAATGCTCGAACGAAACCTTATATGATGTACGTATATATGGACGTATATTAGCGTAGAATTTGTATACGAAAACCTAATCGAAACAAAAAAGAATTGAATTGAAAAGAAACAGTAAAATGAAAAGGAATGAAATGAAAAAAAAGAACCTTTAGTACCGGTTAGAAACACCAACCGAGACTAAACGTGCCAGCCCCGGTGCAATGTCTGAGAGTCCATTTAGTCCCGGTTGGTAATAACAACCAGGACTGAAAGTTCCCAGAACCGGGACCAAAGGGGAGGCTTTAGTCCCGCATTCGCAATCCCAGTTGGAAAACCGAGACTAAAGGGGGTTTTGCAACCAGGACTGATGCTCATTCTTGCACTAGTGTGTGAATGCTTGTGCATACATATACCAGTATCGGTGTGTACATATATCAGTATGGGTGTTTCTCTTCCTCGCAAAAAAAAACTATGGTTGTTTCTCTTAGCCACACACGTTATCGATATCGTTTCTCTAGTGTGTGAATCAGTGATGATGAAAAGAAAAAAAATAGTGATAATCTCTTTTTTCTCTAAAAACAGCCTTTCGAAAGTCATGGCTGCAGGTGCTTTGATTGATTACTACGACTAAAACTAATTTAAGCCCTGTCGGCGGCACGTACCTTCATGCATGCTCACGAAATAGAGATCAAAGATTTGTGACACTCGCCGCCGGCCGGGCCCACGTATATGGTGGATGATCATGCCGTTTTATATCCAATGAAACGTTTTCCATTTGAAAATGGACATGGTTCATTAATTAAAAAGATTAGGAAAATAATGAAGAAAGAGTAGCACGCACTCAAACGAATGCCATCATCAGTGGTTGGAATGTTAAGAGTATGAAAATAATACTGCGGTCAAACATTTTTTTACTTTCACGGTGGTTAGACATAAAAAAAAAGATTAGGAGCCAGATTTTATTTTAGAGAACATTCAAATGAGTTACAGTTTCGAAAAGTAGTCAAAGGCTTAGTAGCCTGCTTCTAGAAATTAATTTTTAGAGGTGGTACTTAAAAACTACCTCTAGAAATGTGCTTATTTTTCAAGACACATGCCTCTTAAGGGATGAGAATAACTCTGGAATCGATTTCTAGGGTAGGCCTCTATCCTAAAGAATCATCTCTGGCAATAGTTGTCACACAAATAATTTTTTCATATAAAGTTTGATGAATATAAACTTTGTAGCAAAATTTTAGAACTCGATATGATCTATAACTTTTTATTTGAGATTATTTTGAAGCCAAAAAAATTCATTTTTTGAATTCGATTCATGAATTTCTAATGACCTCAAATGTTGACATGATCAATACCAATTTATTGTAGCTCTCCATAGATTTGACAAGTTTTTTATTTGGGTCACTTAGAGTTCTAAGCATTCATTTCGAGTTCTGAAATTTTGAATTGTCAAATGACTTCGGATGATGATATGGCCTATAACAAAGTTGTAGTTCTTAACAAGACATAAAACTTTGTATTTTGTAACTTTTAATTTGAGATCAAAGGCTTAAATACTTTATATATATTTTTGTATTTCTAGAGACAGGCCCTTAAAAGGTTCACCTCTTAAAATAATTTTTAAAGGTAGCCCACCTTTGAAACCCACTGAAGCAAGAAAAAATAGAAGGTAGTGGGATGACAAAGAAGACTTGCACGCTGACGGAGGTGTCGGGATCGAATCCTACAAAAGGCACACGTGAGTAAATTAAATAGTAAAATTGCATGCTTAGATAGCGAGCTTGTCTTGGGATTAAATATTTTTTCTATTATTTAGCACCATTTTTTTCTATTATTTAGCACCATTTTTTAAATCCTACAAATAATTTTAGAAGCAGGCCACATAAACCGACCTCCTCTGTAAATTGATTTCTAGAGACTGCCAACTTACATGGTCCACCTTGGACATTATCTCTAGAGGTTGGCCCACCGAACGATTTGCCATGAGATCACACACAGTGCTCACCAAATCATACATTGTACTCCAGTAACAATGCCAACCAATCAAGTTAGACTTTCACGGGATGATCCACCAGGGTCACATAGTCCCCATCAGATCATACTACGCACACTAGTGAGCTGGCCAATGAGTCACTGAGTCAAGTTTGGCCTCACTAGATGATCCATCGGGTTCATTTAGCCCCACTGGATCATATGATGCTCACATGGTCACTAGGGCAAAGCCACTTCTGCTTAGAAAACAGTACCACTGGACGAATCTACCAGGGAACAATGCTATCATGTGGTGCATCCGACGCTGTTTTCGGCTTGTTTGAAGTCTTGTCTCAACCAATCCAACTTTCTTTGAGATTCTTGACTTGAAACCATCTCAATGGGGCCACTTACCATGATCCACTTGAGTGAGAGTTAGCATCTTATGCATCCACATGCTCTCGCTTCGACTCTCTTAAGTTGAATGTCTTGGACCGCCCATAATATATATAGTACGACCAAAGGAAAAACAAAAACCTAATACTAGCGAGTGCACCCATGTAAACAGCCTATATTCGTTCTATAGTGTATTTAGTCTTCAAAAATATCCTTTGTGCCATGCTTTAATCACGAACCAAGTCTTGGCACCAAGACAATTGTGGCCATTCTCATTGCGACTAACTTGACTGCATACACCATAGCAAAACACACGTTAGTCACAATATATGTCCTCATAAATCACTCAAAACCTAGAATCACCGTATTGGGGCCTAGATTCTTTAGAGGAAGAAGAAAAGAGAGAAGAAGATGGAAAAGATGAGGAACGGGTGAACGACCCCCCATATCTAACTACATTGAGTTCATCGTTGCACCAAGGATCATTTTCGTTTGAAGGACACAAACCAATCTAGAAGGCATGGGCAATGCTAAAGGTGACTATTGATGGTCACTAACTCGTCATTTCATACCATCAACTATGCTTAATTTGAGGCATCAACCATAGTCATAGGGCTTAATTCTAATCAATTCCACAAGTTTTGGTGGTTCCAAGTGTTTTGTAGGATATGCTTGAAATATACATGAAAAGACACTAGTAAGGAGCATATGCAAAGACGGGATCCAAATGAACATCACTACAAAAAATCTCAAATGCTACATTTGATCTCACCATGTCGAAAAGCTCGTTGAGATACACGAAATGGTGTTTTGGATCACCCAATTTGGAGGCCAAACGAGAAAGTTACGCCTTCCTGAAGATCGTGACACGAGTCGCGCTAAACAGGAGACAGAGGGAGGTTGGGCGACATGGACATGGGTCGGCCGACCCAACACTAAGCCCAAACCATGTCAAACTTGGTCCAAAGCTTCTTTACACACCATAGAGCCCAAGGAAGGTAGGCTTGCACAAATGGAAGCGATAGGGTGTCGGCCGACCTGGCAATTTTGCCAAATGGACCCTTCTTTATCTGGCAATTACTCACCGACCATCCCAAGTCGGTTATGGTCAGATGGAGGCATGGGAGCACATGGAGGAAACTTGAAACTTCAACTTGAGTCCTCCATCTTGGAGTTGCCCCTACTCCACCTTTGAGTAGCCCCTACTCCTCCTAGCACTATAATAGACCCACTCCCTCACTTATAAACACACACCACAAGGGAGCTAGCCTCCATTACACACTCAAGATGTAGAAGTAGAATAGTTGATTTGGGAGTTAGGGAAATTAGCATCCCAAAGTTACCTCTGTTTAATACCGTAGCTAAATCATATACGAGAAGGATGTATTTCTAGTTTGAGGAAGATTCAATGTACGCTTGAATCCCTATGACCACTTCAATGTACGCTGTTGAATAGATGTTTAACCTAAGTATCACCATCAATAATAGGAAAACTCGGTCCTGCTGACATATTGAAATATTTAATTACATTTCGAAAGCATATGTTTGCATTTCACAACACACTGTAATCGTACCGTTGTTTGAATAAATGGCATATTTTCTAGCAATAAAGCATTATCAGTGTTCGAAAGTTACTACCTGTACATTCAAGGAGGATAGAAAGGCTGATATGTCATACGTAACAAAAGTATTGTTCTTCATAAAATTCTTGAATTCCAACACTTTTGTTATTCTTCATGAGACAACCTAATTCTTCTCCATTTATTTCACTTCCAAATTCAACTAATGTAGTCTGTGGGTCACAAATGAGTAAATCAACAATACTTCTCAGGTGCTAATAAAGTTGGTCCATCTCCAAGAACTCTGATTTATACTGTCAGCTGATATCATGTGTGTTTTTGAGCTTGAACACAGTCCAGAAGTAGTTGTGTTACCGAATCTGTGCTGAAATCTGTTACCCCATTCACTTTTACCAATTCGACAAGCATTCAAAGACTTTACATCATTTCCTTTCATAGCATTTTCTTTTATCAGATGTTGTTCAGGATTCATGCTTCCCCCCTCTCAGTGACAACTTCAAAACCTCGAGCCCTCGTTTTCCTACTATTGTCAGAACATGAAGCATTCAACCCTTCAGCCCTCAAACTAAACTTGACATTTTCCCACTTATTTTTTGCTCTTCTTGAAGAGCTCATTGACTTTGGAGTGTCCATCACAGGTGAATTTCCAAAAGTACTGGCCATTTGCTATTAAACGAAACAACAATATTCTTAAAGAAGTAACAACAAAGGTAACATGCAACAATATCAGGACTCCATCATATCATAGTCTTCATCCATGTCCTCTTACCAGGGTAAAATACTTAGATATAGGACAAAATCTATTGAACATCCAAAAGACTTAAATGACAAATTCAAAATTTTCTTTTCCATCCTCATCCTCAGATTGTTTATCCTGTGAATCACAATTTTATTCAAGGTCAAAATCATATCTTGATAACTAATTTGATTTCAAGTGTACATTACACTACTGATTACAAAAGGATCTAAAGCATGCAAGCATTTTAAGTACAAGCAAGAAAAGGAGGGAGAGAGGACCCCAAACCCTCTCTACCGCTCAAACTTTACCGCCTTCGCAAATGTGCTAACACCACCAAGTGATCACGTCATGTGCGAGTGTGTTAGCATTTTCACAATCATTTTTTGAGGCGTTATTAGTTCTATCCAAATGCATATGATTATGAAATGCACACCTAGAGGCACTTAGGAGTTCAATAGCTGCGTCATTCCCCTCTTTATAGTACGGCTATCTATCCTATAATGTAACCACACCCACTAGGTGTCTTGGTTACTAAAACATAACCCTTAAGCATATACCTTTGCCTTGATCACGTAGGGTTGCGTCCAAATCCAAGTGTGGCCATCATGATCACCATGTCCATCTTGCCACCAACCTTGGAATGTACTAATCCTCATATGCTACATACAACTTAGACATAGGATTAGTACTTAGGCATTGTCACTAATTACCAACACCAAACATAGGACTTTCAATCTCCCCCTTGTTGGTAATTGGTGACAACCCTTTCATAAAGATATTATGATAAAATTTTGATTGAACCCATGTCGCATTGTCCAAGTATATTACCATGTGTAAGAATTATGGACAAGTGATCATGAATTTAAATTGATAGCAATGGCTCCCCCTACATGTATGCTATATGTTTGGATTTTGGAAGCATACATGTTAGATAGGAAAGTATAGGAGCATTGACTATCAATAGGTGCTAAGTGTTTTAGATTATAGACCTTTGAAGCGTGATACCATCGGAGTAGCGATAAACACCATCTTAGCACCTTGTGTAGTTAGATACCACTTGGAAAAGCACAAACATAACTAGAAACCTCGTGAGATCAACATTATAAGCAAGGCTCTAGTACCACTTTGGAAAACATGAAGCAAGAAAAATCTAACTACTTCCTATTCATGCTAGTACTTCAATACACCATTCAATTGTATACTACCAAAACATCACACAAGCAAAGTATCGGAGAAAAAGAAATGCATAACTATGCATCATACATATGAAGTGCACAAAGAAATGCAACATTCATGTTTAAGAGCTTGCTCCCCCTACTTGTGTGCTCAAAATTTTAGTTGATCCTCTTCTTTTATCAATTCTCCCCTTTAGGTTTTCTCCCCCTTTAGAATCTATCTTTGTGAACAATATTTTCTCCCCCTTTGGCACCAATGACCACAAGGGACCAATTTTAGATAGATTATCATGTAGAATTATGGGGTGAGGATCAAGTTTGTGATTCAACCTAGATTGCTTGCATAAATAAAATGCTTCGGTTTGATCCAAGGGCAAGCTTCTTCACACCTCACTAGAAGGGTTATCATGCACCATGTTGAAGCAAAAATTTAGACAAGTGATCTAGATTAAACACTTAGGATCACAAGCTACTTAAACAAGTTATATGCTACCACTAGATCATACAAGTCATGGAAACAATAGTGGCACCATATAAACTTCAAAGTCATTTGATTTTCATGAATGAGCCTAAAACATAAGAAATCATGACTAGATGCACTAAACATGTCCTTAGTATAGTATGTATGACATGTCAATCAATTGTACCTTGGGGCTCTAAGGAGAGGCATGTCATATATGGGGTGCATCAACTCATGTTGGAGAAGTCAATTATGTTCAACTCATTCTTTAGCTTGTGAAATCTCTTCTCATCAAGTGGCTTGGTGAATAGATCGGCTAGTTGATCTTCGGTGCCCACACTCTCAATAGCAATGTCACCCTTTTGTTGATGATCTCTAATGAAATGATGACGAACATCAATATGCTTTGTTCTTTGATGTTGAACCGGATTGTTGGTTAGCTTCACGGCACTTTCATTGTCACATAGTAATGGCACATTCTTGAAATTGATTCCAAAATCCTTCAATGTTGCCTTCATCCACAAGATTTGTGCACAACAACTACCCGCGGCGATGTATTCGGCTTCGGCGGTAGATAGTGCAATACTATTTTGCTTCTTGGATGACCATGAGACTAGTGATCTTCCCAATAATTGACAAGTCCCGGAAGTGCTCTTTCTCTCCACTTTGTCACCGGCATAGTCAGAATCCGAATATCCAACTAGCTCAAAGCTTGCACCTTTGGGATACCATAATCCAACATCTTGTGTATGCTTCAAATACCTCAATATTCTCTTTGTTGCCTTCAAATGACTTTCTCTTGGTGAGGCTTGAAATCTTGCACACATGCATACACTAAACATCACATCGGGTCTTGATGCTGTCATATAGAGTAGGCTACCAATCATTGATCTATAAAGCTTTTGATCCACCATGTTGCCACTCTTGTCACTATCCAAACTTCCACTAGTGCCCATTGGAGTTGTAATGCCCTTTGCATCTTCCATGCCAAACTTCTTGAGCATATCTTTGATGTACTTGGTTTGGCTCACAAATGTTCCTTCCTTCATTTGTTTGATTTGAAGTCCAAGAAAGAAACTAAGTTCACCGATCATTGACATTTCAAATTCCTTTGCCATCATTTTCCCAAACTCATCACAATACTCTTGATTGGTTGAACCGAATATGATATCATCAACATATATTTGCAATACAAACAAGTCTTTCCCAATCTTCTTGGTGAAGAGAGTAGTATCCACTTTGTCCATGACAAATCCTTTGGTTAGCACGAAGTCCCTCAATCTTTCATACCATGCTCTAGGTGCTTGCTTCAATCCACACAAAGCTTTTCTCAATTTGTAGACGTGATTGGGTTTCTTGTCATCTTCAAAACCGAGAGGTTGCTCCACATACACCTCCTCTTGAATGTATCCATTGAGAAATGCACTCTTCACATCCATTTGATATAGCTTGATATTATGAGCACAAGTATAGGCAAGTAAGATCCTAATTGCTTCTAATCTTGCAACCGGGGCATAAGTTTCACCAAAGTCAAGACCCTCTATTTGTGTGTAACCTTGAGCCACTAGTCTTGCTTTGTTCCTTACTACTATTCCATCTTGATCTTGCTTGTTGCGAAAGACCCATCTTGTTCCAATGACATTGTGATCCTTAGGCCTCTCAACTAGTTCCCATACTTCATTTCTGTTGAAGTTGTTGAGCTCTTCATGCATTGCATTTACCCAATCCGGATCTCTCAATGCTTTATCAATGTCCTTGGGTTCTTCCATTGACACAAAAGAAGAGTGAGCATAAAATGATGTCAATCTTGATCTAGTTTGAACTCCCCTTTGTATGTCACCAATGATGGAATCCAATGGATGGTCTCTTGCAATGTTAGTTGGTTGAAGCACTTGCACTTGATTGTTTGGATGTTGATGGTGATCATGAGTTGGAGATGATGAACTAGCCACTTGTTGATCTTGTTGCACTTGAGATGATGTACTAGCTTGATTTTGCATTAGAGACCCACTAGCTTGTGTAATTGGACTTTAGAGCACTTGATCTTTGTTGTCATCCACATCAATCACTTGCTTTGGCCTAATATCACCAATATCCATTTCTTTCATAGCATTGGTCAATTGAGTTTCTCTCACATCATCCAAGTTATTTTCCTCATCTTGAGAGTCATTTGTTTCATCAAACTCAACATCATGAACTTCCTCAAGTAAACCACTAGCTAAATTCCGAACTCTATAAGCTTTGCTAGTAGTGGAGTAACCAAGTAGGAATCCTTCATCACATTTCTTCTCAAACTTGCTCAATCTAGTGCCCTTCTTCAAGATGTAGCATTTGCAACCAAATACCCGAAAGTATGCAATGTTGGGCTTTCTTCTATTTAAGATCTCATATGGTGTTTTCTCTAAGAACTTGTGGCAATAGAGGCAATTGTTATAGAAGCAAGCTGTGTTGATTGCTTCGGCCCAAAAGGAATGGCTCACATTATACTCATTCAACATTGATCTTGCCATATCAATCAAGGTTCTATTCTTCCTATCAACTAGGCCATTTGATTGAGGTGTATACTTGGCCAAGAATTGATGCTTGATTCCAAGCTCATCACACAGCTCATCAACTCTTGTGTTTCTAAACTCACTTCCATTGTCACTTCTCACTTTCTTGATTGTGGTCTCAAACTCATCTTGCACTCTCTTGATGAACTTCTTGAATATGTCAAATACATCACTCTTGTCCACAAGAAAGAATACCCATGTGTATCTAGTAAAATCATCCACAATCACAAAGCTATACTTGTTGCCACCAATACTTGTGTATGTAGTTGGCCCAAATAGATCCATGTGCAACAACTCAAATGCCTTGGAAGTACTCATAATGCTCTTCAATGGATGAGTGTTGCCCACTTGTTTTCCGGCTTGACATGCACTACATAGCTTATCCTTCTCAAATGTGACATCCTTCAAGCCTCTAACTAAGTCATGCTTCACTAACTTGGTCAATTGCTTCATGCCAACATGACCAAGTCTTCTATGCCATAACCAACCCATACTTGATTTAGTGAGCAAGCATGTTGAAAGTTGAGTGTCACTAGCATTGAAATCAACCAAGTATAGATTCTCATATCTAAAGCCTTTGAAGATCAAATTAGAGCCATCAACACTAACTATCTCCACATCATCAACACCAAATATGCACTTGAAACCTAGATCACACAATTGAGCAACCGATAGAAGATTGAAGTTTAACTTTTCAACTAGGAGCACATTGGAAATGCTATGATCATTTGAGATTGCAATCCTTCCAAGAGCCTTCACATCACCCTTGCTATTGTCACCAAATGTGATACTATCAATGCCACTATCATTTGATTTGAGAGAGTTGAACATTCTTGAATCACCGGTCATATGTTGAGAGCATCCACTATCAAGCACCCAATGTCTTCCTCCGGCCTTGTAATTTACCTACAAAACAAATTAATATTTCTTAGGTACCCATACTTGCTTGGGTCCTTGGAGGTTAGTAACTAAGCTCTTTGGTACCCAAATGACCTTCTTCTTTGGACCCACAATTGGTGTACCAACAAACTTAGCTTGCACACCCTTCACACCCTTGGTAAGAACATAACAAGAATCAAAATTAATGTAATCCATTTTAGCATGAAACTTGTTGTTGTTCTTGTTCATTTTATTACAATTAATCTCTAGATGCCCAACTTGCTTGCATCTATTGCAATAACGATCATTGCTCTTCACAAAGCGAGACTTTGGAGTAGCAAAAGCCGCCTTGCCCTTCTTGGGAGTATAGCCCAAACCCTCTTTGTTAAGAGAGAACCTTTGGCTACCCAAGCATTTTAGCAAGCGGGCATCCCCACCATAGGCATTGCCTAATGCGCAGGTGAGATCATCCACCTCTCTCTTGAGAGTCTCATTCTCAACCGCAAGTGATGAATCACTAGTAGTAGAGGTAGAGTTGGTTGTGGTGGATGATGATGAGCTACATGAAGCATTAGTAGGACCAACAAATAAAGAATCATCAATAATATCACATGTTAGTCCAATATCACAAGTGACAATCACTTGCTCTTCCTTAGCTTCCTTCATGAGTTTCTCCAATTTGAGGTCCTTTTCCTTGATGAGCTCAAGTAGAGTGGAGTGGGCTTCCTTAAGCCTAGTGTGAGCAACTTCAAGGTCCTCGTGGTCTTCCTTTAGACACTCACGAGAGGCCTCTAGCTCATCAAAGGATTTCCTAAGAGCTTTGAGCTCTTGTTCAATTCCTTTGCACTCCTTACTCTTTTTGAGAGCAACAAGCTCCTCCATCAAGGCATCATTTTCATTGCTCTTGGCAATGAGCTCTTGTTCCAAGATTTTGTATTTCTTGGTTGTCCTCTTGTAGCCCTTGCTCATTTGATCTATTATGCCCAATAGATCATCCTTGGAGTAGTCCTCATCCTCCTCATCATCACTCCTACAATCATCACTAGCACAAGAATCATCATCACTATCATCATATTATACCTTGGTAGGCTTGGCCATAAGGCATGTCGATGTAGTGTCGAAGATGGATGACTTTGTTGGAGAGGGCGATGCTTGCAATGGCTCGCCGAGTGGTCCTCTCATCATCACTAGAGCTTTTATTATCATCACTGTCGGAGTTGTCACTATCCCAAGTGACCACATAACCACCACCCTTCTTCTTCTTGTTGATAGTGAAGCTCTTCTTCTCTTTCTTCTCCTTCTTGTCCTTCTTGTTCTTTTTCAACTTCAACTCCCCATCATGATATCTTTTGTCTTCATAGGGACACTTTGCCACTACATGATCGGGGCTATTGCAATTGTAGCAAAGCACCTCCTTTGCCTTCATGAAGTCCCTTCTCTTTCTTGTACCATATCCTTTCTTCTTCATGAACCTCCCCATCTTGTGCACTAGGAGGGCCATGGTCTCATCATCGAATGGATCATCATCATCACTCTCCACCTTGCTCTTGCCCTTAGAAGATGAAGCCTTGAATGCAATGGGCTTCTCTTGCTTGACCTTGGTCTCCTTCTTCTCTTCTACCTCATCTTCATCATCATTGTATTGGGCATCGGTCATTATATCTATAAGTACATCGGTTGGTTTGACCTTGTCCAATCCCTCTCTAAAGATCATTCTTCTCAAGGTGGCAAACTTCTTGGGTAAGCACATCAAGAACTTATGTGAGAAGTCCTTGTTCTCAACCTTCTCTCCAAGCCCCTTGAGATCATTGACAATGACTTGGAGCCTATAGAACATCTCCGGGATGGATTCATCATCCTTCATCTTGAAAGTGGAGAACTTGTCCTTGAGCATATATAGCTTGGCACTTTTTACCGTTGAAGTGCCTTCATATGTTTCTTCAAGCCTTATCCAAAGCTCATTTGCCTTTTTAAGATCTTTGATTTGCTCAAATACTTTGTCATCAATGGCACGGTAGATTGTGTCAAGTGCCGCCGTGTTGCATTGTTTGTTGATGCGGTCATTTGGAGTGAGATTTTCCTCATCAAGAATGATGTATCCTTCTTTGGTCACATCCCAAACCTTCTCATGTATATTGCCTAGATATTGCTTCATCTTCCTTTTCCAATGATCAAAGGAAGAGACGCCATCAAAGAAAGGAGGCTTGCCATTAACATGATTGAACATAACTTGAGCCATCTTGCACCGAGGTTGTTAAGCCTTGTAAACGGTGACCACGGCTTCGATACCACTTGAAAGGTCTTGATGGCTAGAGGGGGGGTGAATAGCCTTTTAAAATTTTCTACAATGACAAGCTAAACAAGTTTATCAATACAACAAATAGCGAGATGCGAGTTTTGCTTAGCCTACGGGGTGTTTGCAAGCCACATATCCAATTCACAATTCTAGTATATTTGCACTCAACCGCACAAGTCAAACCGAGAAGGTAACTACAACTACCACTAGCAAGCTACACAAAAGAGCTACTCTAGCAACGCTAACTAGCTAGCAAAGATAACTAAGAAAGTAATGCGGAGTTGAGTTAGGAGAGTTTCACCGAGGGACGAAGTATTGAGCCAACCAATATGATCAACAATGAATACCAAGACAACCGAACACCGGGATCAATCAATCACAATAAGAATGATGACACGAAGATTTATCCCGAGGTTCACGTGCTTGCCGGCACGCTAGTCCCCGTTGTGTCCCTCTTCACCACGTGGTTCGGTGGCTAATCGGTCTCACACCGAGCCTCTCAAAAGGCGCCACAAGAACCTACCAAATGGCAAAAGGTTGCAAATGACACGAGCAATTCACTAATGTTGCCTTTGGCGCTTCGCCGAGGTAGGCACAAACCCCTCACAATCACCGAAGGTGGCCAAGAACAATCACCAACTCTTGCCAACGCCTCCAAGCTGCTCTAAGCCGTCTAGGTGGCGGCAACCACCAAGAGAAACAAGAATCCCGCAGCAAATCAACCACCAAGTGCCAACTAGATGCAATCTCACAATGCAAATGCACTTGGATCACTCAATCTCACTTCGAATATGCAAAGAAGCAAGAGAGATGAGTGGAGGGGAGTTGCTTAGCTCAAAGTGCTCACAAGTATGTCAAATGTCCAAGAGAGAGAGAGCCTTGAGCCGGCCAATGAGTATTTATAGACGTACCCCTTCGAATATAGCCGTTAGAAACTTGATTCAGCAGCAGTCGCGCTGACCGGACGCGCTGGTCCAACTGACCGGATGCGCCGATCACACAACGGCTACTTCCGCGAAGCACCGACCGGACGCGCTGCAAGCAACGACCGGACGCGCTGGTCTCGACCGGACGCGCTGGTCCCGTAACTGACCGGACGCGCTGGTCAGGCCAGAGCGGCGCACAACGAAACAGCGACCGGACACGCTGGAGAACTGACCGGACTCCACAGTGCCAGCGTCCGGTTGGAGTCCAGTAAGCTTCCTGATCGACCGGACGCGTTCGGTCGACTGTGACCGGACGCGCTGCGCGTCCGATCAAAAAGCTGAAATACGCGCAGACACTGAACACTGACCGGACGCGTCCGGTCACACAGAGACCACGTCCGGTCCAGCGTCAGGTCACCACTGTGACCTCCGTTCGCTTCCGTTTCTTCTCCGACTTCCGGCGTAGTGAAAAATAGTCGTTTCAACTCCTCGAAAACGCCTGAATCCCGCCTCGCAAGCTCGGCGGGAGGGAGAGAGGACCCCAAACCCTCTCTACCGCTCAAACTTCACCGCCTTCGCAAATGTGCTAACACCACCAAGTGATCACGTCATGTGCGAGTGTGTTAGCATTTTCACAATCATTTTTCGAGGCGTTATTAGTTCTATCCAAATGCATATGATTATGAAATGCACACCTAGAGGCACTTAGGAGTTCAATAGCCGCATCATTCCCCTCTTTATAGTACGGCTATCTATCCTATAATGTAACCACACCCACTAGGTGTCTTGGTTACTAAAACACAACCCTTAAGCATATACCTTTGCCTTGATCACGTAGGGTTGCGTCCAAATCCAAGTGTGGCCATCATGATCACCATGTCCATCTTGCCACCAACCTTGGAATGTACTAATCCTCATATGCTACATACAACTTAGGCATAGGATTAGTACTTAGGCATTGTCACTAATTACCAACACCAAACATAGGACTTTCAATACCTCTTGCTATCGGTGCTTGCGTGCACCAAATTTGTACATCTGGAGCTTGTAATCTTGCAAGATCATATCAACCAAGTTTGTGGTGCGGCTGTCGACATTATATGGGTGAGGAGAGGCCCTTCGTATTTTGGCTGTAGTTCTCCAATGTGAAGACGTCGGGGAGCGATTTGGGAGAGGTCATGGAGACCCACTTGCACGTGGGGAAGGTTCGTGAGCTATCTATAGAGTTACCTCACCGAGAGCTTGGCCTGTGCAAGGGCATTCTTGCGAGGAGCTCCCATAAGGACTAATGGAAACCGTGAACTTTCCGATATCGTGGTAAAAAAAAAGGTCATCATGTGGGAGTTTGTATTCTCTCTAATTTTGTTTGGATCGCAATTGGATTATAGTAATAGATAAATCATCTGTAGGTAATCCAGACACTTTAGATTATAGGTTAGATTATAATAATCTAACAACCAGATTATTACAATTCTATAATACATCTCAAACATACTAATAGGAGACTAGGTGCTTACAAGACCAAACCCTCTAATCCATCACCTATAATCCTAATCCGGGGATCCAAATAGTTTAGATTATTGTAAACTGTAATCCATAATCAAGATTATTATAATTGCACTCACAATCCAATAATCCAACTATGATCCAAATAGTCCTTTTTTGTGCATTTGAGAAAAGTATTTATTTACAACCTAAGTCATTATTACAACAACAAAGATTGTGATGGTACTCACGTGTTTTGGTTCAAGATTTTGTCCTGTGTAGCTGTTATTATCCAATCTTTATGACTGAAAAAATAATCAAACTAAATCAAGTAATCAGCTCCGACTATTTGTGCTGGCAAAATTTATAGTACTGATGAACCATATGGTGCCACCAACAGGGCCCAGATTACTTGTTGGCCCGACGGCCCGGTCCAGGGTTGCAATAAGTTCTGTTCGGGTCCCCAGTGGGCTCACTTTAGCAGCCCCACACGTCAGTTTCGTCACCCTCGACGGCCGGCGGGCACCCACACCGCTGCTCCCGGTGCCGGCACCGCACCACCACCACACCACACCACGGCACTTCGCCACTACTCCGCATAAAGAAGCCGAGAAAAGCGGTTGAAAAAATTATTAACCGAAAAGGGTATGCCCTTCTAGAAACAACAAAGGCGCTTTTCACCCGCTCCCCGGACCCCGGCTCTCTCCTCCGTAATCGCTTCAAAGCCAAGCGAAAGCCGAGAGCCCAACCGAAACGACGACCGCACCCGCGCGCCTCGCCTGCGGTTTACACCCACCCATTGCGGCCCGCGGCCGCGCCAATGGCGAGCTCCACCACGCTCCGCTAGGTCTCCGCCCGCGGCGGTCGCCATGGCGTCGCGGCACCGGAATGCTTCTCCGGCGCCGGCGGGGAAGGAGTCGCCGCAGCCTGCCTCGCCGGCAACCTCGCTGCGGCTTGCGGCGGAGTTCCCGCTCGACGCGCCCGAGGCCAAGGAGAGCGTGACCGTTACCGTCCGCTTCCGCCCGCTCAGGTTGGGTTGGGTCCCCTGCTTCGCCTCACGTGGCTGCAATTTGTTCGGGTTAGTCGACCGGGTTCGGCTTTGGGCAATGCGGATTGATTTCGTTGGTGTTTTTTTCTTTCTTTCTGCGTGTGTTAAGCTCGCGGGAGGTTCGGCTGGGGGAAGAGATCGCTTGGTACGCGGATGGGGACACCATTGTGCGGAGCGAGCAGAATCACAGCATCGCTTACGCGTACGGTATGTGCCCGATACCTGTTCCGAGTTCCGGGGATGGATGGATCACACTTCTGTTATCGAAGAATTATAGTCAATCGTATGGATGCTTGGTTTGAGATTTGACGGGTTACATCAACTTTCAAGTGGAAATGCGAGTTTGTATTATCACAAGATGCTACACTGCCAGTAGAATGAGTAATTTGTGACATTTTCTTTTCTTCTTTCTTTCTTTCTTTCTTTTGGTTGAGAAGAGTGATTTATGAGTCTGACTAGTGGAGATGTGGCACGTGAATGCATTTCTTGAGGCCGAGAACTAACATCTACTAGTCAACGGTTCACCTAGCTGTAGTTTTCAGCATAAATGGTTCAGGAGTGTATTCAGGTGGATCACAATATTACTGGACTTCATAATTTTAGTATGGAAGACAGTACTTAAATATCACAAACGGATGGAAGAAAAATCTTTTTTTTTTTTGAAATGGGAAGCTTTATTAATTTCAAGAAAAATCATGTTGCTTCTTTTTTTTCACTTAATTTTTCTTCGCCTGAGGCTAATACGAAATTCATATGAAGATCGAGTCTTCGGACCGACTACAACAACCCGACACGTATATGATGCTGCAGCTCTGCATGTTATTAGTGGTGCCATGGAGGGAATAAATGGTAATTGAAGTTCTGTTCTCTTGTCCATGTAGTATTTTTCCTTTGAATAACAGTCTAATATGCTTACGAGAATCAATGTTATTTTCTGGGCAACTTTAGAGCAAACTACAGCTTTTGAATTGTTTGATTGCTTTTTACTAAATGTTTGGGGTAGGTTGTGGAATCTGTGCACAATGTCAATCCATGTGAAAGTTCATTGATTGAAAATGCTTTTAGTACAGAGTTTATGAGATCATGGCACACTTGTTTGTTATTGTTCATGAATAGTTTCCTTTTTTTTTGGTTGATAATTTTCACTTCACTGTCACAGGTACAATATTCGCATATGGAGTTACAAGCAGTGGGAAGACGCATACAATGCATGTGGGAAAACTTATTGCAATATTTTTTCTTTACTTAGTTTTACTTCTGTAGAGTGTATGTTTCTAGTCCTGTGCTTTGAAGTATGCTTCATGCTAACAACTAACATGCAAAAACCTGGAGTAAAATAGATACAATTTAAACCTGTTTTTAAGTCGCTTTCTTGTAGACTTCCCTTGGGTGCAATCTAATGTTTTGCCTCCATTTCACATATAGATCTGGTGACGTTTTCAGCCTTTTGTTTTGTTTGTAACATCATGTGTTCTCACTGCTCCTGTATAGTTTTTGGCTTGATGATCTGTGATATGTCCCTTTCCTAAAACAAGATAGCTGCTGTCTTTGCCTTGAGCATATCATTTGTTGAGCATTTCTCTTTCCCAACTTTGAATTAACTGTAGTGTGTGCATGGTTGAAAACATTTCCTACGGTGCCGTTCGATGGCTTGTATTTGGACCGATTTTCTTCTTAATACAATGACACACAGCTCTGTTGCGTGTTCGAGAAAACAAAAACATTTCTTACTTTCTCAATATACACTATTTTTATGAGCAGGGAGATCAAAGATCCCCGGGGATCATACCTTTGGCTGTGAAAGATGCATTTAGTATAATACAAGAGGTATTGTTTGACATCAACATCTTCATTCAAGTCTATGGTTTTACATGATTGATGGCCTATTTGCTTGCATCTGTACCCAATTTATTTTTCTTCACAGACTCCAAACCGAGAGTTTCTTCTCCGTGTATCATACTTGGAAATCTATAATGAGGTCAGTCATCCCTAATTATGCTTACTCCACTGGTCATACTAGTAAACTGAGGGCAAAGGAGGAGGTGGGGAGGGGCTTTCACGTTTGTGCCCTTTGATTGTTTTAATGGTGCCAAGCCCAACTAAGGTTTACTTTCCAAAATAAATAGCAGAACAACATTAGGTTAATGCAGTTTTTGTTTTTTCTTCTGCTCATAGCTACAGAACCTTGGGAAAAGAAACTACTACCAAGTTGGTGAAAAGGGGTTTGTAGAAATACTTTTTTATTCATCAACATGACTTATGACTTATATGGTGTCTCATTGGTACTAGCACGGAATAGAAGCATAGCATTAGGAGTTCACTGATCCATATTGCTACTTTGCAGTAAGTTTGCAATATTTGATACTAACAAAATGCCTGCCTTGTTTACTGATGTTTTTGCTCAGAGTTAGGAGTTGCATATTATGGCCTACGTACCTGAAATTCATCTCTGAATGTCGTTATGTTGTTTGAACTCACTGACTGTTATAACTACCGTTCATCAACTTATCAACTGAATTGCATATGATTCTTCTGCTTTTCTTTATATTGTATTGATTGAGAGGGTCATGTTTTATAGGTTGTCAACGATCTTCTTAATCCTTCAGGTCAGAACTTACGGATTAGGGAGGATCTTCAGGTTTGACATATTTTTATTAGTATCTGAAGTCTATACATGCAACAGTCTTAACTAGTGAGAGTCAAATCTGAATTTGTATAGAATCTCATTGATTTCATGGCAACTAGCACATAGGCTGCAAATTGCTGAACATGACTATGGCATATGATGGTTTTGACTTTTGACAGTACAATGGATTGTTTATTACCAGGGAACATTTGTTGAGGGCATACAAGAAGAAGTGGTGTTGTCTCCTGCACATGCTTTGTCCCTTATTGCAGCCGGAGAAGGTTATTTTTTCATTACGGTTTAATTCTTTGTTTATTTCAGTATCCTGACTATCAGAGTATAAGCCTTAAGGCTTCATTTGTGGGGTTTCCACCATTGAATTCCATGGCCTCTTGGTCGCTGAGCCATAAGGATGACTATTGTAACTAACAGCACCCTTCACCAGGGAAAAAGAATGTGAGAATGATTAATTATTTTATTGGATAATCCTTATATAGCAAACCCTTACCCACTCCTGTATCCCTTTATGAATTAGTTATATAACAAGCTACTGCATTCATACTTCATAGCTGATGGTACAAAATGCAGTGAGAATCAATAATGGAAAACAAAATTCCACCTAACAAATGATTTCCTGTAGCATATGCTTTGTTTCTTATTCTTGTGAATCAATATGATTGTAAACAATGCCACTCCCCTGAATTGGTCGGAAAAAAAATGATTGTAAACAATTATAGATACAGCAGGTTTGTACCTTTTATTTATGAATTCAAAACTCTCCCTGTGGTCAAGTTTCATAAAAAGAGATTTGAAAGGTTGGGATATACCTAGAGATCTTTGTTTGGATAGGAGTGCTTGGAAAGCAGCTATTGACGTGCCTGAACCTTGACTAGGGGCTCATGTTGGGTTTCAACTCTAGCCTACCCCAACTTGCTTAGGACTAAATGGCTTTGTTGTTGTTGTATAAAAGTTTTTTTTCCTCGAAAATGCAGGAGAGCTGCGCCTCATTATATTAAGAAGAGAATAAAGGGCAAGAGCCCAAACAACACCACAAACACACACGCACGCACTCACACCCCACCAGTTTCTAGGATTACATTCGCGCCCGTGACAAAACTACATAGGCAACCACTACAAAGCTAGTCACTCTAACTACCGGGGAGGAGGGCAGTCAAGAATGATAGCCCTCGAGCCCTTGCCATAGACCACAAGCGGCGCTCCTCACCAGCTGCGATCAAAGCACTAGCTAAGTTTGGAGCTGCTCCATCAAAAACACACCCATTGCGATGGTTCCATAAAGTCCAAGCTCCGAGTATAATGAGCGAATTAATTCCTTGCCTCGTCAACTCATCAGCGGTGCTGCTGCTAGCTTTCTCCCACAATCAAGGAAGGATAACTCTGTAGGCTGAGGGGACAAGCTCTGAAGACCGACCTGTCTGAATAGATTAAGGCCTTGTTTAGTTCGTGAAAGAAAAAATTTTGGGTGTCACATCGGATGTTTCATGGGACGTCGGAAAGGGTTTTCGGATACTAATTAAAAAACTAATTACATAACTCGCCTGGAAACCGCGAGACGAATTTATTAAGCCTAATTAAGCCGTCATTAGCACATGTGTTACTGTAGCACTTAAGGCTAATCATGGACTAATTAGGCTTAAAAGATTTGTCTCGTGGTTTCCAACCAAACTGTGCAATTAGTTTTTTTTTCATCTACATTTAGTACTCCATGCATGTGTCCAAACATTCGATGTGATGGGGTGAAAAAATTTTGGGTGGAAACTAAACACAGCCTAAACCAAAATTCTCTTGCGAATACACAGTGGACAAAGTTTCTTTTTCCTTTTTTAATCTTGAGTGAAGATTTGTGTCTTGTCTTGGCATTCGTCAATAGGAGTAAGATCTTGTGGTGCTCAAAGTTCATTGTGAACCAAAACTGCATCTAAGTTAAGTGATTACCTGTACTTTTATTGATGTGCCAGCTATTTATTGAAGAGATATGCGACATTGGTTTACATTTCTCAGAATGCAATTTGATTTATATCTAATTACCCTTTTTTAGTAAGTGGTACTTTGGAATTTATTGATCACTAGGTTTTTTACGTTATTTCAAGAACACTTGACATATTTACTTAGAGTTTATTGTGTTTGCTCCACTTCCAGAACATAGACACGTTGGATCCACAAATTTCAATCTGCTAAGCAGCAGAAGCCATACAATTTTCACACTGGTAATAATGAAGCCTTTCATGTTACATTGAGATTCATGCACAGAGTTCAGCATCTTATTGAATATATGGGACTAAAGTTCCTGCATGGCTGCATTTTACATTGTAAAATCTCTAACACTGCTTAGTTTACTGTTTCATGTGTAGACAATAGAGAGCAGCCCCTGCGGTGAATCTAGTGAAGAGGAAGCAGTTACCTTCTCACAGCTGGTGGGATCATCTTCGTATTTCCTTTGTTTTTATTTCTTCTGAAGTTCTGATCCATTCCTCTGCCTTGCCACTATAAATGATTCGAGATTCATTTACCAGTATAGTTGACTCTAGATATGTGACACATCCACATTTCATTTACACTTGGCATCATATATTGTTTCATGTGCACTTCTAGTGTGTTCAGGCGGCCTACAGATTGGTTTCTTAGTTTTCTTGCTCATTTGCAGAACCTCATCGATCTGGCAGGTTCAGAGAGCTCAAGGGCCGAAACTACGGGAGTACGCCGGAAGGAAGGATCTTATATCAATAAAAGCTTGCTAACTCTTGGAACGGTAGGCCTCATTCTCTAATCACTCTCAGATTATATGTCCGTGTAATATCTCCATTAATGCAGTATGGTAGATGCTGTGTTCATGCAATCATGCTTTTGAGATTATGCATTGCTGCATAGGTTATGTATGGTAGATGCTGAGATTATGTATTATTTGTGCATATTGTGCATAGGTTAATTGTTTTCATTTTTATATTTCATATTTCAAACAAAAATGAGTTCACTAAAAGTCTGGAATTGGATGGATATATGTAACTATCCAAAGTCCCGAAAAACAGGTTGCATCAATATTTTGCAGCATTTCGTTTTCCACTGACCAGAGACATTTATAAGCATGGAGACAACAATTGAGACTTGTGAGAAAATATTTCCATAAGTATTTCTGCTTCATGTGATTTGTTAATGCTTCTCTACCCAATGGTTTATGGCCAATCTATTAAGCTGAGTTTATCTTTTTGTGTTCTTCTATTTGCAAGATGTTAGCTAACCATGTGGATAAAAGAAATTAGTTTGCATATTTCAGGTGATATCAAAACTGACTGATGGAAAAGCTACCCATGTTCCATTTCGAGATTCCAAATTGACACGGTTACTACAGTCATCCTTAAGTGGACAGGGACGTGTTTCTGTAAGTTGCTTCTCAGGTTATTACTTAGATTAAGTTGTTATTATCTCAATCTTTTACATTTTGACTTCCTTTTTTGCAGCTAATATGCACTGTTACTCCAGCATCAAGCTATTCAGAAGAGACTCATAACACATTAAAATTTGCCCACCGTGCAAAGCACATTGAGATTCAAGTATCACAAAACAAGGTGATTCTGCATATTTGTTTATCATAATTTTTTTGCGAAAGAAGCTGAGCTAGCTCAATGGTCGAGCATGTGGATGTATACCCAGACCACCCAAGTTCAAGTCCTCGCTGAGGCAAATTTGGGCCTATTTTCTTCTTAATTAATAATTAATAAAATGCCACCTAGTTCCTCCTCGGTTGGTTTATTTTTTTTATATGTTTTTCCGCAACTTATTACCTTGCAATATAAATATTAGTACATTTGACTAATTATTTGTACTTGCAAAATGCAATTGTGGTTTGCAGATTATGGATGAGAAGTCTTTGATAAAGAAGTACCAGAATGAAATTCGCCAATTGAAGGACGAGCTAGACCAACTGAAAAGGGGTATACTTTCTTGCACTCCTTCAAAAGATGCCACAGAAGACAATGTCATTCTTTGGAAACAGAAGGTGATTGGTTTGTATGCATTGTATTTTTGCATTCTTTTGGCTTTCACTTTATTTGTAGTTTCTGAAGGAAGTACTACCTTATCTGTTAACAAAATCTGGGTGCATTTTTCCTTTAGAATTAGTTAGCACTATTACCTAATACCTTATCTTCACTTCATTGCCTCATTGGTGGATCCTAAGATTCTAACTTGAATTCCTCATCACTTGAAAAGCTAGAAGATGGTAATGTCAAACTCCAGTCTAGACTGGAACAAGAAGAGGCGGCTAAAGCTGCTTTGCTTGCGAGGATACAACGTCTAACAAAGCTAATCCTGGTTTCCACAAAAGCAACTCAGACTCCTAGATTGTCTCAACGTCCTGGGCCAAGGAGAAGACATTCTTTTGGTGAAGAGGAGGTCTGACTGTTAAGATAACACTACCAAACTTTTCAGCTACTGTCAAGTTGTATGTATATTATAATATATATTGTTTTTTTCATTAGTTTTAGTGCATTAATTTCCCAGTTTTATCTGCTAAAACTGCAGTTGGCATGTCTCCCACACAGAAGGCGAGATATCGTATTGGATGGTGAAAGCAATGATTTATTTGTTCCTATGGAAGGATTTGATGAAACAGTTGAGGCTTCTTCCAAAGGGGAGAATAAGAATCGCAAAGGGCTTCTTAACTGGTTCAAACTTCGGGTATACAAATCAAACACTATATAATCCACTGCATTGGCTATTCTCAGTATAGTGACAGTTAAGTACGACATGTAGCATTTCATCTAGTAACTGATGCCCAATATTCCTATGGCTGTATATGTGACACCTTCTGTTGCTAATGAAGATTTAATTTTAAGGAATGTAAATTTTGAAGTGTGTTAGATACATACAAAGCAGATTGCATTCTTTTGTTGTGTATAGAACTTTGCTTACTAACATTTACATGCTGAACTGTAACCAGAAACATGACGGTGGTTCTAATGCTCCAAGCTTAGGTGGTGACCAATCTAGCCTGAGGAAAGCATCGACTGCCCCTTCGACACCCTTGGCGAATGGACTTAATTCTCAAACAGAGCAAGGGATGTCTAACTCTTTGCTTCCTGAGAATGTATCAGCTAACCTGCTGAGCGTTGACCATGAAGAATTTCATTCTGATGGACTTCATGGAGAAGAAGCTCCTTTGGTACACGATATGAGCACATCATTCTTTGTTTATTCTACTACACATCTAATCAGAACCAATGCAGGATACATAAATATTCTGGAAAGTTAACAATGTGATAAGTCTGTGTGCTAAAAAGTTCACTGCATTAAATGTATTGAATCCACCTAAGGTATTTCTTTTTCAGAAGCTACCAGCAGTGGTACATGTAATGCCTTAAATATCCCAAATCAAAATTATTGAATCTACCTAGGTATTTCTTTTTTCAGAAGCTACCAGCAGTGGTACATGTAATGCCTTAAATAACCCAAATCAAAATTTGAGTTGTTTTGTAGGATAAATTTTCAGTAGATGGCTGTCAATATGAAAGTAAACACACGAGTAGATAAAAGTGCAATTTCCTTGTGCAATCAGTATTTGTAACAACTAAAAAGTTCTTGAAGTCTATAAACTATTCTATCACTTGATCGACTCAAATGTCTTAGTATCTTGTTTGTTTTGAGTAATAGACAAATTGTGATGTTACCATCTGATACATGTCATTGTGACAGGTCACCAGAAAAACATCAGATCATATTGATCTATTGAGAGAGCAACTGAAGATCCTGTCAGGGGAGGTTGCATTACATAAAAGTGTTCTAAAGCGCCTCATGGAAGAAGCTGGAAGAAGCACAATGAATGGACATATCGAGGTAATTTCCCTTTCTGCACATTCAGTATGTTACTGTAGGTTTTCTTGTCATTGAAAACCGTAAACTGTATACATTTGAAGATGGAAATGAAAAAGGTCAGTGACGAGATTAAGGGCAAGCAGCAGCAGATAGCACATTTAGAAAGGCAGATTAAGGGGAAGCTTGACCAGTTAGAACATACACCGGTATATTATCTGCAGTCAATTAGTTTTCAATTACTTTGTCTCTGAATTGATA
The DNA here is from genome assembly GCA_038087645.1 of Saccharum hybrid cultivar R570. NCBI lineage: Eukaryota > Viridiplantae > Streptophyta > Magnoliopsida > Poales > Poaceae > Saccharum > Saccharum hybrid cultivar. The sequence continues at coordinate 16,121,515 of JAQSUU010000259.1, forward strand.
CATATTAAACTGTTGCAATGATTTTTCCAGTCTCACGCTAAGCTACTGGAGCAGGTCAATGAGAAAGCATTTGAACTTGAGGTACCGAAACTCTTCTCAGAGCATGCATTTTCTTATGTATGCTTACATTGGTTTATTAGGAAAATGGATCCAGAACGAAATAATGTATTTTTCATGAATATAAACATTTGCATTTTGCATATATTGGGGACCAGTATTTTCCCTTAAGAAGATGGATAGCAGTTTACCTTTGTTCATGGTGAACCTGGAGTTGGAGGCAAAGGAATCAGAGTACCTAGAGTAGAGAACTAAAGCCCCCAAATGCTTCATGTTTAATTTTCTCATTCTTGCCTGTCCACCACACAACTAATTAGGAGTATTTAAGGTAACTTAATTTTCCCCTTAAGTGCATCATGGTTAATAAGCTCCCCTAGGATCCTTGACCCTCAAGAGGTGGCAAAGTGTTGATAGATACTTTTTTTCAGTGCTCGTGTGCCATTCTTGTTCTGCCTGTATTTACAAAGGCTCCTTTTTTGTTTATTGCAGGTGAAGACAGCAGATAACAGAGTATTGCAAGACCAGCTACAGCAAAAGGTTACAGTTTGATTGTAAGTTAAGTTAACCAAAAAGCCCACAATCTTATGCCATTCCACATTATCTTTGTTATCAGACAAGAGAGTGTCAGGCAGTACAAGAAGCAGTTGCCCACTTACACGAACAGCTTTCCCAAGCTCTCGAAGCTAATGATTTGTTGTCAGAAAGCATCATATTTCAGCAGTACACAGACATCAGCCTTCAAAATGGATCGCAAGTTCACAAAGAAAATCCAGCATCTGTAGATGTCTCTGATGAACTGCATCAAAAAGCAGAGCAGGTTTGCCTTTTCTCTGCACTATGGTTCAAAATCATTTTGGTCAACTGTGGTTTTTTGTTGTAGTAGCTATTGTGCTAGACTTGAGGAATTTGAATTGGTCCAACATGACTCTGTGAGACATTGAGAGTATTAGTATTATAAGTTTTTACATGTAACTAGCCTAATTTCTATGTGTTGCTAATGGGAAGCTGTAGCCACTAGGCAGGTATTTGGCACATAATTGGATTTGTACTGTATCTTATGATAAGAGTTGTCTGAGATGTTGATCATATAATTCTACTCTGCTATATTATTCAGAGCTACTAAAGTGCAAAGAGCAGTGTTTCTTTCGACCAATTAGTGCAAAGAGCAGTGTAATCAATAATATTTCTCTTGGTTAATAGTGATAAATGGTGCTTCGAGTAGGATAAGAAGTGGCATTCTTCATTCACAGATGCTCTAACATTTAATGGTAATGCAGTGTCGTGAGCCTTTAATTGTGATAGGCTTTATTCAAGTCTGTACCTTTGTATCTGCTGAAAAAAATAAATGGTAACTTTGTTCATTTTTATGAAACATAACTACTAGTTACTAGTTGTCACATCGTCTTTGCTTGTCACATGTTTGGAGTCAGTGGCAATGGCCTTCTTCACCTCCATGGGTGGCCCTATGTCTTTAGGATTACAAACTAATTTTATTTGGCTTATGAGTGTTATAGTTTTAAGCATTTGTGTCCTGTGACAAATAATTTTGGTCTGATTTCTCGCTTGTGAGGATAAAGCTGGTCTTCCATTATCTAAAAAAAGTTGTCTTGCCAATTGAAAAATTTGCTAAACACGTTTTTTCATGATCCATTTATCTAATACCATCACCCCAGTTGATTGATTTGTTCAATTATATCACTTATTTTGGTATTTTAACTGATTAGATTAACATTATCTATTCTCTCGTCAGTCAGAGATTGATGAACTGAAGCAAAGATTGTGTGAGCTCACTGAGGCCAAAGCTCAACTAGAGGCCCACAATCAGAAGCTGCAAGAGGAAAGCATGTATGCAAAAGGCCTGGCCTCGGCTGCAGGCGTGGAACTGAAAGCACTGTCTGGGGAGGTCACCAAACTCATGGACCACAACGAGAGGCTCGCGAACGAGTTGGCTTTAGCAAGAAATTCAACACAACGACGAGTGAGCAATGGTCAAAGGGTTGGTAGAAGGGATAGCTATAATAAACGGCTTGACCCAGCTAGTAGAAGAGATGTTCATGCTAGCTATGAGAGGGAACAAGCTCTGGAGGTCATGCTTATGGGGAAGGACCAAAGAGAGTTGGAGCTCCAGAAGAAAATCGAGGAGTCGAAGCAGAAGGAAGCCTTCCTGGAAGGAGAGCTTGCAAACATGTGGGTTCTTGTGGCGAAACTGAAGAAGGGTCAGGTAAACCAAGATGATGTCGATGCCAAACCCTAGAGAAGATCATGACAGAAACAATCATCGAATCAGCTGAGCCCTTCAGCATTGCAGTTTCCTTGTCTGTGGTGGTTTGCACCAGTGTGAATCCATGTATCTATATTGGCTGTAAATAGCTGGATTGGAATCATTGTGTGCTGTATATAACACTCAGAATTGTCATGCCTGGCTGGTTTGTTGAGGGCTTTCAACAATTATAAGGTAGATAGATTGTCGTGTGGATACAAATGAAAGCCTGATAATGCATCTGCCTCCAAAGCAAGTGTCGAACTTATGAAACCACAGTTTGCATTTTGAAGACTAAGCCATTTGAACATATCGGTACAGTGATGAAACGGTTAGTTGCCTGATCTGATCACCTCTCCTTTTGAATCATCCTTTCCTCTTGGCTTGTTCATTCATCATTTATTTATTTTTATTTATTTTTAACCTCTACAAACCGGCTAAGGTGGCCTCCTAGGCTATCCACGCTAGCAAAATTAGAAAAAGTCTACTTCAGCCCCCACTATGAAACTGTCTATTTTACCTCCTGAACTTTCTAAAACCGGTCAAATTACTCTCCGAGCGGTTTTGGACGGTGGGTTGCTACAGTAACAGCAAGCTGCTACAGTAACCGTGGTTTTGTCTTTTCCTTGTTTATTTATTTCCGTTGAATCTTTGAAAAATCATAGTAAATCACAGAAAAATCATAAAATGGAAAATCTAATTTTGTTAGACTCCACATGAGTAGATCTACACAGTGAACATATAATATGGTATGCTTTAGTATAAAAATTTTGCTGTAGCTTTAGATTAATTGGACAATCTAATTTTGTCTGTAATTAATTGGAATAATTCATAGTTGCAGCTTCTATGGTCCAATTGTGATGAAATTTTTTATGATGGGTTAATTATTATATGCTTCCACTATAGTAAAAAATTCGTACTCATTGGATCATGTATAACTTAGTCATAGATAAAGCATAGATTTAATAAGCATGAAATTTTAATGAAATTGCCGTAATAAAACTCCACATATACTTTTATGAATTTTAACTGTGAATCGAGCGCGTGCAAGGCGCACCATACTAGTCATATTTAAAGTAGCGGTCCCTGCTCAATTCAATGCAATAATAACAATTTTATTTATGATAATGATATGGTCAGGACGTACGTTGTGTTCGCGGGCCGTGGCACCAGCCTAAGCCCAACTGACGTATTCCCTTGTCCACTCGCCTCTAAAATTATCCTGTTGCTCCATTCTCCGGAAGGCTTTCCATCGCAGCATTGCAAAATCGTGCTCCACTGCGACCGTGCTCTGCGACGCTGCAACCGTGGGGTTCCCTCGCTGCCCGCTGGCATCGCCAGCCCCCCTCCCCCCCGGAGTCTATAATCCACAGTGCCCTGTGGCCAGCTGCAGCCCCATCGCTCTCCCCTGGCTGGTCCGCAACTGCCCCCTGTCCGGTCCGCGCGCAAGGCTGCGATGTCCCCTGGTCGGTCCGCCGACGATGCGAAGCTTCATCGCCGGTCTCGAAGAAACAGAGGGTAGCTTCGCTCCGGCCGCCGCGCTCGACGGCTATCGTGCCCCCCTAGCCGGTCGCTCTGCACCGGCGAGCTCTAGGCCGATGAACTTCACACGCCGACGACCTCTATTTCTCCCAAGCAACAAAGAGATGTTGCGCTGATAGCGCATGTTGCAAACGTACATTTCAAATGTTTCAGAGGTACGTTGCAAGTGTTTTATACAGATATTGCAAAAGTAGATCGGGATATTGCATTTGTTGCAATGGTTTGTACACGTATGTTGTAAACGTCTGTTCTCAATGTTTCATCTATTTTTTAGACGCATGTTGCAAGTGTGTTTATCTAGATGTTGCATATGTTTCATACATATGTTTCAAGTGCTTTATCTGGATGTTGCTTATGTTTTGCTATGGTTTCAAGTGTTTTTTTTCAAGTGTTTCATCTATCTTCTTTTATATGTTGCAAGTGTTGTATCTAGATGTTTATATCTGGTGTTGCATATATTGCTATGGTAATACACGCATGTTTCAAGTGTTTCATCTGTTTCAAATGTACGTTGCAAGTGTTTCATTTGGATGTTTCAAAAGTATGTCTCAGAGAAGTACATGCTGCTCATAGTGCGCTACCGTAGGTCACCGTGCCGCCGTGGGTCACCGCATCACGCGCCTGCCGGTGGTGGTCATGCTGCTGCTGCGTGCATGTGGGCATGTGAAACAGAGCGGGCTCGAGGTGGTCCACGCACATGCATGGGCCGCACGGCCTGTAGAGCAGGATGGGTGCGTCAGGCACGGGTTCGGAAGCACCGTCCGATGCTAGCGCCCCGGATCGGACGTCCGGGCACTAGCAAGTCCCTTTTATTTAACCTAACGACGACAACTCATTCAATTCTACAACCCATGCATGCACTAACATGGGTAGTAAAATTGCAATTCTTTTTACTACCTTCTAGTTAACTAGGTAGCGTGCCCGTGCGTTGCTACGGGACAACAAAATTTTTATACTAAAAACACGATAAGATAACAATACTGTGAAATTAAATACTGACATTAAAGTGATATTTAATTCAAAATAGCAAAGTTCGTGAAATAAACATAGTCACAGAGTGCGCAGCATCGCAGGCTCACCAACTCTACTGTATAGTCAAAATAGCTCGTCGTGCAGGCTGAGGCGTATATGGCCACCGGAGCCCGTCCGCCATGTGCGCGTATACGGCTGTTGGCCACACCGCCCACTGTCCCGGCACACAAACCCGGCGATGTGATGCATAAGAGGAAAAAAATCGCAATGCAGTTCAAATTACACGCCAAAAAGGAAAAAAGAGTACTAATACAACAACAAAAAAATAAGAGGCAAAAAGAGAAAGAAATCAAGAGGTGCACAAACTTTGATGTCAGCGTGCTCAGTTTCACCACATCTCTGGCGCCGCCCAGCAAGTAACGAATCTGTTGGGACGCAGTGCATCACTCGTTGAGGCCAGCGCCATAATGAAAATTTCATGAGCTAGCTTCATCTGATACAAAGCATAGGAATTGAAATTGTGATTTATCAATGTAATACCTAAATTCATCTAAGATCACAAACTGAGAAACCGCCACCAGCGCATACTGAATTACCATGCAACTGGCAAGCCTGACAATACGGTTTATAAAATTCATACTCGAGATAACATCAAACCTGCTGGTTCTGAGTTTGTTTTAGAGTCATCATCTATTATGACAATAATTAGTTCTGCCCTGGTCGACTGCTGTCTTGGCTGAAACATAAAGGCAACCAACCAGAAATTAAATGGTCATATAAGAGAATCGAAAGCAGGCTAAAATAATATGCAAATCTACAGATAGACATTGTAACAATTCACAAGTACATATATACTCCAGGGAGTGGTCTTGAAGAATAGATAACAACATCATCATCAATGGCTTCCTCATCGATGTGGCAACTATGCATGCCAACGTGGGGCTCATCAGTAGCCGGTGGCATACTACTCAAAGCCTGGATGTTCTGTACAGACATACTGCTTGGAGCCTCGTTGTGTGAGACAGGCATGCTGTTGAAAGTTGAAGCCCCCTCGCCAGCCCCTTCAGCAGGGGGACATCTGAGGTCCAAAAGCCTTTTCATGGTCCGCCTTCTAGCACCATGGGAAACGCAAATATCTTACGGGGTGACAGTAATTTTTTTTATGAACATAGCCAACAAACATATACTTGCAGGTACAATGAGAAATGGCTGGGGTCAAATATATATATATTTTTGACTCGGCTAGGGTCAAATATTGGATGCTGAAACTACACTACATATAAGAGCTCAAATCAAGACACGGTATGGATCCATGAAAGACAATTTTATCTCAATTACAGGTGTGACCCTTGCAAAAACTAAATCTAACTCCAGGTGAGATAATGTTGGCCTAAAATTCATGGGCGTGCTTATCTTAATATACGCACAAAAATCATCAGTCATCTGAGTCTAACAGCACTGGTATTAGCCTGACAATTCTTCCAGCAGATATGCTGCAACCTTCTCTCATCCCTAACACCGTGCACCCTCCCTCCTACCCCATTGGCCCAACCAACTACTACCTAAATCATCATTATAAAAAAAAATACTACCTAAAGGCTAAAACAAGTAAGCAATCAATAATCCAGAGAAGTAGACCGTGCACCGTTCCTACCTACCGCCTGATGTCCTTCTGGGCGAGGAGGCACTCCTTGCAGAAGGTGTGGCCCTTGGTGCAATAGAGCGGGTCAATGAGCGGCTTGAGGCAGTGGCAGCAGGAGTCGAAGGTCTTGATGGAGACCTTTCCCAGGCGCTCCCGCTGCGTGTCGTACCCGAGCTTCCGCTTCTCCCGGTCCCTCCATCGGTGGCAATAGGAATTCCGTGAAAATAACGCTTCGACAGAGACATTCGTCTTCCTCGCCTTCGTGTTCTTCTGGTGATGCTGGCCATGGCCGAGGGAGGGGTGCGGGGGTGGGGGTAGTCTCACCGGCGGGGAGGTCTAGCGGCCACCAGGCCTCGCCAGATTGGTGGATCCGCCACTGCTCTCGAACCCCAAATCCATTCAACATTGCATCGCCCAGTGCAGCCGTCGGGGGTGGAGCAAACCTGCAAATCGGATGCCCTCAACTCAATGATCCACCAAACCCAAACCTTGGGTGCCTACCTCATCGCCTCTTCCACCCCGGCCGCCGTCGCCAAAGCCGATGCGGCCGCCGCAGCAGGCGGCGGGGCCGCCGGATGCGTAGCAGTGAGGGCGGACTCGCCGTCGATGTAGAATAGCTGCAGCGCCTCCTCGAGGTGCCAGCTCGTCATCTGCATAATGGAAACCCCGAGATCACATCGGACCAGATTGAATTGTGTAGAAGCTAAGGGATTGGTTTTGGGGGGAGGGAGGAAACCAGACCTGTAGGAACTGGGTGGCAGTCTCGGGGGTCTGGCCGGCGGCGATCTCGGTCGCCTATCTCTTAGTGGCGGAGGCGGATCTGGCCTGGCCGAAACCCTAGCAGAGGGCGGCGGTGGGCGGCCGAACGGTGGTCCTACGCCGTGGTGGCCGCCGGTGTCCTTGGCCGATGCCCTCGCCTGGGCAGATGGAGTCGCAACCGTGGGAGAGGAGGAGTCGGGGGAGTGAGGGAAACGCGTGGGGTGGGAGGCGTCGGGGGGTGAGGGGGGTGCGTTTCGCACGGGAGGGTGGGCAAACGGACGAAAGCAAATGTCGTAGGCCCACATGTCGGCGCGGTAAAATTACAGAGATCGCAGGGGGTGGGCAGGCAGACGGACGAAAGCAAATGTCGCACCAAAAAAATTGTCCACGCTTTGTTCTTTTTAGTTGTAGTAGGAGATAACACAGTTTAGTTTTGCACAACCAAATTGATTAATTTTCACCCACCCTTGACAAAATCCTTAAACCTATATATATGTGTTCTGTTGACATGTAACACTGCCAAAACCAGGTAAAAAGGGTCTTCTCATTGTCAACTCTATATAAGAATACAATACGACAAATCAAACTGTAGACACAATCCACTACTGGATGGTAGCAAATTGTTTCTGGTGAGCCTGTAATAACTAACACTATCTTATTCTGACTCCATTCAGATCAAAGTTGGATTGTCTAGTTTGTAATGAAACAACTGATTATATCAACAATATATTGTTAATAAATATAGGACTCAGTAGTTTCATTGATGATGGAAAGTCTTTCTAGTGATACAGTACGGCCAACATTGTCTTTGCCTACTGAAATGGAACTCTGGGAGGAACTCTCAGAGGACTGAGTCTTGACATCAATGCAACAGCGATCAAAATGTGTTCTTTACCCATAACATAATGTACAAAATGACCAAAAAAATTATCTATACAACAACAAAAGCAAGGCATAAATTGGAAGCCTGAAAGCAAAAATAATGGATCCCTGTCATTTTGTAGAAAAGATCCTCCCTAAAAACAAAGAACTGTTTAGATGAAGCTTGCAATCCTCCCTCGCAACCCTTGTCTCTCCTATCACGATTCATGACAACATTAGAAAGCAAAAAAATACTTGTCTGTTCTAGATTCCATGATTCTAGATTTGAACAGTGCACTCCACAATTATAGCATGCATTTTTGCCACATTCAGTTAACAAGATTCATACCTGTCTATGCGGGCATGGGTGGACCATACTTGATTTTTTCAGTTCTGATGATCACTATGCGCCGAGGCTCGATGAGGGCACATGCTTGTGAACAGTGGATCCTACAAACAAACACGCTAAGGTTCAGTTTGGTCAGTATAGAATGTTGTTGGGTTCAAACAAATTTATATGGCAAAGAGGCAACCTCCATGTTCAGTGAGTCCGTGAGTGTTACATATTCAGACATCTGAAACATTAACGAGCATACAATCTCAAACATTTTGAAACAAAATACACATATGAAACTATTTGTCTAAAACACATCAGAAAACAAGACATGTTTAACATCACAATCAGTTATCTATTTTAATTCACAAGTGGCACGATATCAAGCAGAAGTGCATTTCTGTAGCAGCACATATTGGTTAGGTTCTGATCATGACTAAATATTTGTATTGCATTAATTACCTTTTTGCCTTGTTAAATCAATAGTATATATCACCACGAGAATTTTGTAGATATGGACGGCTGCTTCAGGCTCTCTCGTTCTCCCTGTCTCCTCTCGGTCTTCAGCACGAACAGAGCCATAGCGCCGCCACGGCCTGCCTCCACACAAAGACGCTGTCGCGTCCCCCAGCTAGCACCGACCACCACCTCTCCGTATCAACGAGTGTGTCATCAATTTGCGGCGTCCCTTGCTCCTACCTCCCTGATCCCTTCCCTGAGGCCGGCGAGCTGCGGCAGCAGTGCGAAGCGAGCACACGTGGGACGAGCTGTGATGGCGGGACGGTGAGTCCGGCTGTGCGGGAGTGCTGCGGGAGCGCGGGGGCGGGGGCGCTACAAGTTTGTTGGGGTCGTCTCTCGTCGGCAACGGCGGCGCAGAGGCGTGTGCTGGCGCAGGCAAGCAACACTGGCTCCTGGCCGCCACCAGGCTAGCCACGGACTCACCTTCTTCCCCATGATGACGACTTGCCTGAACGAAAAAGCAGTGCATCAATCGAACAGAAAAGTAGCATGGAGGGGAAATCAGGACCAATGGCTAGCAGGGAAATGAGGACCAAACATCGGGGGAAATCAGAGCAAAAATTAGAGAGGGAGAGAGAGGTGGAGGTACCTGCACTGAAGAATCGTGGTCTTGGCTGCCCGCCGCCGCCGAGCACACATCAGAGCTAGGGCGGCGCTCGAGCCCATGGCCGAGCACGCAACCACGCTGGCGCTGGCGCCCGCGTCCGGCCTGGGTGGGCCTGGGTGGCCGCAGCGCCGGCCTAGGTGCTCGAGGTCAGGGGAGGCGGCATGGCTTGGGCGGCCGCAGCGCCGGCCTAGGTGCCCGAGGTCAGGGAAGGCGGCATGGCCTGGTGGTCGGTGACCTGGCGCCTTGCCCTAGGGTTCGTCCGCGGGGGAGAGGAGAGGAGGAGTCGCGCGTGGCGGCGTGGGGTTCGTCCCTGGGCAGTCTCACCTGTAAATCCTGAGATCCAGCTGCTCGTCGAACGCCGAGGACCCCAGCAAGGAGCCGCCGCCGCTGGACGCCGACGCGGAGGCAAACGTGGACGGCAGCGACGTCGGGGTGAGAGGGGAGTTGCACGGGGAGAGGAGGAGCGCTGGTGAGAGGGGAGTCACACGGGGCGAGCGCGGAGATTGCGGTGATTCGTCGGTGCCGGTGATTGGGGGTGATTTTTGCGTTCGTCGAGGAGGCCCACCTGCCGGCGCGTGCGTGGAGGATCGCAGGCGGAGGCAGACGGATAACAACCAATGTCGCACCAAAACAATGTCCACGTTTTGTTGTTTTTAGTTGCAGGAGATAAAGAGCTCACCGGAATAAAATTTCAATACTATTCAGCAGCTAGGCTGCAAAATAATGTGGTCTTATATAATTATTATTTTTGGCAAAATAGAATAAATAAGGAAAGTTTTGATTAAAAAATATTTTTTTAGATCTAAGTGATCATGCGTGATCCGTTTGAATACAGTGCAGGCTCCACCACACGCCGATGCATCAAACTAGCACGGATGGAACTCGTGGTGCATGTTTAACTACATATATGCTAATTCGTGGTTGACCAGCTATCTAGACTAATAATACTATGTTAATTATATGACGACAAAATATTATGATACTCAAGCAGGCGCACATCAGATCATCTCCGATCCTTTAATTTATCGGAACGTTATAGCCACTCTCTGAGAAAACTAAGGGCTCGTTCGGTTAGCATAATCCAGCCCCAAGAAATATTCCAGATCTAATTTCTTATACAAATTGAAGCTAATAATCTAGGTGAATTTTTTTCAGGGAGCCATGCCGTAATATCCGAACGGGCCTAAGAGATGATCGATATCATCGAGGGGATCGGATGTGCCCAACATTAGTGTGAGGCCAGCTCCACGTTAACCCACTAATTGGTATTGCATATCATCTCGCGTCAACTACGTATCAATTATCATGGCACTGAGGGCACTCGATCTTGCATTCATTCAATATATTTTTAGTTTGGCTAAATCTAAAGTACTCCCCCATTACCTGATAGGAGGTAATATTTTAAGCAAATCTGAGCTATTGATTTGATTTTTTTAGATTTCACAAATTAATTAACTAAAAATAACTAAAAAAGAGAAGAAAAAAAACTGCCAAATCTTCTGTACAATCAGGGCTTCAGTGCTACGATAGGATTGTGACGTGACATTCAGTTTCCATACGTAAACGATCTGACTTCTGAAGATTTAGAGCCTGTTTAGTTCATAAAAAGTGAACCCAAAAAGTGCTACAGTACCTGTCACATCAAATCTTGCGGCATATGCATAGAGTACTAAATATAGACGAAAGAAAAAACTAATTACACAGTTTAGTTGTAAATCACGAGACAAATCTTTTGAGCCTAATTAGTCCATGATTAGACACAAACTGTCAAATAAAATGAAAAGTGCTACAGTAGCCGAACCCAAACTTTTTCACCAACTAAACAAGCCCTTAGTGACGATTGTATGGACAGAACTCAGAACATAATCTCTTCTCATTGATATAGGCTAGGCCGATACGTTTTTTTTTTGTTGTTGAAAAATTAGGCCAATACGGAATTACATGTGGTGGTGCTCGGTCCTGAACAAAAACACAAAACAAAAAAACTGAAAAGGAGGGTACGAGCAATGGCCTGCGAGGTATGGAAATGGATGTCTGAAAATCCGAATTATCCGAATCTGTATCCACAAAAACGTGTAATATGGATATTCGTATTCATTTCTAATAATATGGATACTAAATGAATGTATCCGAATCCGTTTTTCAGTATTTTTCTCTATCCGGTTCCAGATCCGTATTCAACAAAAATATAGAATATCCAATATTTATCTGCATCCGCGAAGAACAAGGTATAATGAATCTATTGAAAAGTTCCCTTTCCATGACTAGTGACTAACTATTTAATTTGAAAATTAGTAATGATATATTGAAACTATTTAGTAGTATATCTATAATAACCTTTAATATTAATTTAATACTATTAATGATATATAACTATTAAATTAATTCTAGTATTTTTCTAATTAGTTTAAATATAATATTGTTTGTTGCAAAATTATTTTAATACTTTAATTTATTTTTTGTTGACGTAAATTATTTTTTATAATTTATAATTTCATGATAAATATTATATAAATAACGATTGATCAATTTATATTTAATTATTAAGTATTTATTGATAACTATATTATTTTCTATGAGCTATTATTGTCTATGTTATATACCTACATACTTGTGTAATAATTTTATAGTTACAAAAAATTGATAAAGCAAAATAGCTACTTGTTGCCTACCATTTTTATTTAAATTTATTCACTTAACCTATCATTTTATTAAATATTATCCATTATAGTTTATTTCACTTTGATATTGGTGATTATTAGAAGTGTACTGTAATTTTATTTCACTTTGATTATCGACGAATTTAATATTAAAATTAACGAATTTAATATTAAAATTTTATTCATCTATGTCGAATTTAACAATATGCATTTTAAGTTGATTTGAGTAAATATCCGAATAGAAATCAAAATCTGAGACATTCGCTTTGTTTTCAAATTCGACAAGATACGCATCCGTATTCGAATCCGGATAAAAGGTGACATCCGGATCGATTCCATGCGAGTCCGATCAGTTTTCGGTCTCTACCTGCGACATTTCTTCAGTCATATGGAGGGACTGCAGGCACCGGCCATGTGCGGACTCTCGTGCCAAGTACAGCGCCGCACGTTAGCACTCAACACCGAGCAGGTATACAAGGGCATCTTGACAAAGAAGATCTACGATGCCCAATGAAACCTTTTGTGCTTGGTTTTGAGTTGCATGCTTGAGTTTGACCTGGACGCGTCCTGTGGTCACCATGTCCTTTCGCATCTGATGATCGATCTGGACCAGAACCGAAGAAGTGTGGCTGAGTAGTCCTGTCACCTTCTGGGGATCTCCCGTCACCCTGCATGGCTTCATTTTTTTTTTCAAAGACCATGGTCCATGGCACCGGCACTACCGCACTGGTGCTAATAAGCACAGTGAAAAGCAAGGCCATGACAAGCAGATAGAAGGGCAGAAACCACACTGACTCCTGACCATTAGCCACGCCACATATGCTTGTCGTTCCAGGTACGCACTGCATTAGGCGGCGCCTAATGATAGTTCGATGGCAAAAAGAAATCGATAATCAGCTCATCAAAAGCAGGTGGATATGTTATAGCGCGAACTAATGATGCGCCAAAAGTGCTTATATGCTATGCTCGGATCAATCATATCCAAAGCTCCAGATTTGCCATACATCCCTTAACTAAAGCGGCATATCCATGCATAGGCAATATGGCATGCACTTGACACAAACCTCCAAGATGGTCGGCGTCAGTGGCGGATCTAGAAATTCATAGAAGAGGGGGCTCAACTCATTTTCAACCTCTAAAGCCTCTCCTCCATCTCTTTCATGCCTATAAAAATTATGAGGGGCTCAAGGAGGGGCTCTATTGTCGCGACAGTGGTAGGAGGGGCTTGAGCCCCGCCCGCCCCACCGCTGGATCCACCCCTGGTCGGCGTCACGTGTCTGGCCACCATTGGCGCCACGTCAGCGTCGTCGCCAAGGAATCCTCACATTCCCAAGTAAAAGCCCCTTGCCCATCGCGAGCTTCCTTCTGCTATTCGCCTATATAGGTGAACCATAAACACCTTCCGTCTCCATGAACGCAAAAGCATCATTGATCATCAGCAGTAGCTAAGCTAGCAAACAAGCGCGACCGAGACCAGTTTATATTCAGAAAAGAAGCCAGATTTTTTCAGCCAGTCCGATCCTTTGCATCAACATGGCGAGCGGCGGCGGCTACTACTCGCCGTACTACTACCAGCCGGCAGCGCCGTACTACTACAACTACCCGCAGCAGCGAGTACGCGGCGGCGGGCAGTCGTCGTCGGTGTACGTCTTCATCCTCCTCGTCACGGTCTCCTTCATCGCGGCCACCACGCTGTACACGTGGTGCGAGTCGGCGATGGAGAGCCTGGTCGACCAGCTCCGGCGCCTCCTCATCCTGTCCCCGCTGATAGTCATCATCGCGGTGCAGCTCTGGGTGGCGACCGGCGGCGGCGACGGCGGCCCAGGGTCGTCGTCGCCGTCGGGCGTGGCGCTGGCGCTCGTGCTTGTGCTCTTCTTGGTCTCACTATTTGGACTGACGGGGGACAGGTACGGCGCCGGCGGCGCAGGGTCGTCGTCGCCGTGGGGCGTGGCGCTGGCGCTCGTGCTCGTGCTCTTCTTGGTCTCACCATTTGGACGGTGAACCTTCTGTGCCATAGTATAGTACTATGCACAGCAAGCATGCAGAAGAAAATCAGGTGTTATAGGTTTTCGAAAAAAAAAATCAAGTGTTATGGTAAGGCATGATTTGTTTACATCTTTTATCTCTAGGCTGTTTATGGTAGTATACGTATATATGATCAGACCCAAGTTCCAAACCGTTATGTAGTCCAATGGGGCTCAATGTACATCCACACAATTTGCAGTGTATTGTTGCTCTGCTGTCGCAATCCTTTTTCTTGAGGATCATGCTCTCAGATTCAAGCTTGCAGTGTTGCAGCGCTTCATGTTCCTAGTTAGTGGTCCGAAGCTGTGAGTTTTAATGTGTTCATCAGCATATAGAAGCTGCTGTTAATTAATAAAGCAGCAGGCAAAGAAAAGAATTCTACTATCCATAGATAAGATGGAGTGGCCGGCCGTTTGGTTACTCACAATTCACAAAAGGAGGTCGATGAGTCATAAAAGTAGGGCACTTTATGCGCCATGTAAATTCCTCAATTTAATGGAGTACTACTACTAACTTTTCTTCTCCATGAAATTTATTTAGCAGTATGAGTTGAGACCTGAGACTTGTATTGCAACATTATGGCCAACTGAGCTCACAGCAATCACAAACTGACCCTTTTCTCTTGTGGGCAGCCCCCATGCATCAATTTTCTAGCCTTGGATTGGGTTGCCAGTTTTGTGCAAAAATCTTTTTTAAATTTCATTCAATTCAATGCAAATTGGAAAGTTGGAAGTACATTTCTATGTACATGAAAACGTCCATTTGACCCATCCAGATGGGACAATATCTCCTAGTAATTTGTTACACGCATGCCTTTATTATGTGTTAGAATTTCCAACCACAAACCACCCCAACCCCACCTTGTTTTTGCCCATATTTCAGAAACTACCGCTTCCTATTCTAACATATAATAAGTCTTTATTTAGATTTATCATAAGTCAAACATCCTTTGTGGCGAGGAGTGGGGACCCTCCCCTACATAAATCCCATTGGCCCTCCATGCTACTTTCTCTGATGACCGTATTGATTTTGATGAGATTTTCACCAAGGTAGCCAGGTAGGAAGGTGCTTATGGGAATGGGAGGAAGCTTTTGCATGTCCACTTGTTGGGTTTTTGTTTCTAAGTCACCACCCCTCACTCTTTCATGGCATCAGAGTACCATCTTTGGTAGATTCAAAGTTGTGGCATTTGCTTCTCCATTCCTCAAATCGCTTTTTATGGCGGAGATGTTAGTATTCCCCGATCACTTTTGATGGCACAGATGTCAGTATTCCTCAATCACTTTCGACAACACGGATGACTTAGGGTCATGTGTGTCTTAAATTTGGCTTCGAGACGCTGATTCTTGAGGCAATTCTAATGTCCGGGGCAGTTTGCCGGATCTAATTGGAGAAATTGATGTTGGCTTCTCAAAGTCCTAACTTGCATCAGCCAAATGGAGCTTCGCAATGGGTATAGTAGAGAAAATTGGAGAAGAAGATGAGTGGAGAACTTATATGTGTAGCGTTTATTGCTTGGTAGTAATATGCTTATCCTTCAATGTTTTTAATGTAAGGGGTCTACAATACTCAAAATTTGAACATAATCCTCTTTTGTACCACAAAGAAACCTCCATAGCTTCGACACATCAAATATGCTTGAAAGTATAATTTCTAAGTTCGAAAAACATGCTTAATATCTTGATTCTTGAAATAGGATGAATCTTGATCTTGAACGACATGCTTGGAAACGTACGTGAGGACCAAACTTGAAAACATGCTTTGGAATAGGAACATGTAGCTGCCCACATACATACGTCAATTCCGTTGCATTTATATTTTATATAACAGTGCCTCGTTATCATCGTCCTGATGTCCTAGCATTTCCCATTTAATTAGTATGATGCCGATGGTCTGAGCTGATCCCTACTCCCATTAATTGAACTTTATTTGCTTTTGATATTAAGTTTATGTTAGTTATGCTTTAATTTGGGTAGTAAAAGTATCCACGCGGAAAACAATAAAAACACAGGAACGTACGTACGTATGCTAGCTTGTCATGTTGCGCAACCCCGATGGATGAGCGAGGTACTCTTTCTGCCCATGCCTAACATTTTAAATTTGTACGTGGTGATGATGGCGTGCCTCACCTGTTGTGACAGTGGAAATTAAAAGATGTACTCCGTACTTGATTATATGGTTCTCGTAGTATATAGTTGTAAAATACATGGGGCCTATTCGTTTAGTTAAAATATGGCTGATGTTGTCGCTGATGTTGATTTCTTGTAAGAGAAAAACATCATTCCTTTGCTGAAAAGTAGTGCTGAAGAACAGGACGATGGACAGGAGAAACCAACTATTTATTGTATATAGGAATAAACAATGGAAGATTTCGAAAGGGAGCAGTACAGGAGGAAAAAAAAGCATCGGATTCGGAACCTGAGAATGTTCTAGATCAAAATCCCTTGCTTTGTGAGCACTATCTAGAATGTCTGCATCGCAAGAGAAATAAAAGAATCTTCGTTCTATCCGCTTCATTGGGAGCGTCCATGCATGCACGTTATCCTTTTCCAGTTGCTCCATTCTAGGAGTAGAGTGTCTATAGATCTGCTGCGGTTAGTGTAGCTAGGTACCTTTGTTTTGCATGCGCTAGCCAGGAGTAGCTACTAATAGGAGGTATTGAGATGAAATATCATTCTCAAATCTCAAGAATCAACCAGCAGTCCCAGGAGATTCCCTCAGCTTAATTTTTTTTGTTTTGTTTTGATATGACCAACTGACTCGATGAATCAATAGATGCATGCATGCAAAAGGATACCGAAAGGGTGTTGGAGCCAGGGAGAATCTGAGTCACCTTTTACCCTTTTGGTGGAGACGATGGACGACTCTCTTTCGGCTCTACTTGATGGATCATGGATGGGAATGGGTGGCCCCTTCGCTTCTGGCCAAGGAGAAATTAAAGGTGCTTTCCGCGCTAATAATCATGCTTGTGGGCCTCCCGATCCGTTTCTCTCTCGCCAACAACAGAGATTCAGAGCATGTTCGAGGCTCCCAGGGCTCCAGCTTCTCCTAAACCAGCAACTGTAGCAGGAAGTCATTTTTCTCTCTCATCGTGAAATGAACTAGGAGCTCAGAGAAGCCACGTTTTCTAACTCCTCCGGCTCCGCCTCCTTTAGCACCGTAGTATGGAGCCAGAGCCCGAAAGAGCCCCACCAAAGAGGGCCTCACATGCCCTCCGATCCGCATGGATCCTCGACATTCGATAAGACGCACGCACGTACGGTAGTATATTATGCAAAAAAAAATCATTATTGTGGCATCATCATTGTTTGCGCTCATAAAAAAAAACTACTCCGTATATGACATAATCATGGTTCCCGTGTTCAATTCCTGGGAATTATTGGTTCGCATCCACACAGCGAGTATACACAGTGGGAGTAGGCTAAAGCTACCCGGCTCCAATTCTAACCAGGCTAGGACTAAGGAGGTGTTTAGTTCTCACCTAAAAAACTTTATACCCTATCCCATCGAATGTTTGGCGATATGTATGGAGCATTAAATATAAATAATAAAAATAATAATTAATTACACAGTTTGCATGTATTTTGCGAGACGAATCTTTTAAGTCTAATTAGTCTATGATTAGACACTAATTACTATAGTTACACATATATTACAGTACCCCGAAAATTTTACAGCCCCCTGAACTAAACACACCCTAAGGCAGGAAACAAAGCACACCCTATATCTCTCTGTACGTAAATCCAAAGGGAGTCACTAATAATTAAGAAAAATGGAGATAGATGACGACGTTCACCAGGCTGTGGATTTGCTCGTTTTTTTCTCTAGCACCTTTACACAGCTGGAATATGACCTGGGTGATTTTGGCATGTTCGCCTAACCGATCCAGCCCAACCATTCACTTTTGATTGCTACTATTTGCATTTTTACAGAAAAAAATATGGAAAAAGTCTATTTTTTCCTTCTCCAACTTTCACCAAAGTCCACTTTTCCTCCCTCAACTTCAAAACCGGACAAACCACCTCCCTCAACTTTTCAAACCGTGCATTTTACCTCCTTCGAGCGGTTTTGAAGGCGGTTTGCTACAGTAAACGTTGTTTTGCTACAGTACCCGTGTTTTTGTCTTTTCCTTTTTTTATTTATTTCGGCTGAATCTTTGAAAAATCATAGTAAATCACAGAAAAATCATAAAATGGAAAATCCAATTTTGTTGCACTCCACATGAGTAGATCTACACAGTGAACATATAATATGGTATGCTTTAGTACAAAGTTTTTGCTATGAAGGTTTTGCCTTTTTCTTTTTTATTTATTTTGGCTGAATCTTTGAAAAATCATAGTAAATTACAGAAAAATCATAAAATAGAAAATCTAATTTTGTTAGACTCCACATGAGCATATCCACTGTAGCATGCCGCCGTTTACTGTAGCAAAACCGCCTTCAAAACCGCTCGAGGGAGGTAAAATGCACGGTTTGAAAAGTTGAGGGAGGTGATTTGTCCGGTTTTGAAGTTGAGGGAGGAAAAGTGGACTTTGGTGAGAGTTGGGGGAGAAAAAATAGATTTTTTCCAAAAAATATTTGGGGCTTTGTATGAGTTACGACACCACCTCTAGCATACGACGATATGCTAACTTCAATAGGTAAAACAGAATGCTAGCGCCTAGGCGTCCGGCACGAGGCCCGTGTTCAGGCGCCACTCCCCACGCCCCACGCCTGCTTTATTCCGCACACCCCACCTGCTCGGATTCTGCGACGCTCGAACGACTCGTCACACCCACGCCGGCCCACGTTGCCCGAACATCACCAGCATCGAGAAGAGGAGGAGACACCACGGCCATGCTGACTGTGGCGGGGTACATGATTTCGTCGTGTGTGCATATGCTCCTCGCTCCTTTTTCCAGGCGATGGCGAAAATTTTTGCAAAATACTACTGTAGCACGTTTCATTGTTAATTGGCAATTAATGTCCAATTATAGACTAATTAGGCTTAAAAGATTCGTCTCGTGAATTACGGCTAAACTGTGTAATTAGTTTTATTTTTTATCTATATTTAATGTTTTATGCGTCTAAAGATTCGAGGTGATGGAGAAACTTGAAAATTTTTGCAAAATTTTCTGAAACTAAACTGGGCCCTAGTCTTCTTCTTCATTGAATTCTTCTCCAATTTAGTTGCGCACGGAATTGGGAAAAGACGCGACTTGGGGCGGGGAGGTTGGGCGATCACCAGCAGCACGGTGCTCCCATCGCTCATACAATTTTTTTCCCATTACTGCCCGTACTCGCGTTGCAGTAGTTGAAGCATTTGACAAAAAAATGCTGACAATGAATTGTTGTGTAGTAGGCGGCACGCATCCATGTTGGCTGATGCAAAAGCTCATTCTTTAAAGAATAGCGAAGAAAATCTTGACCCATCGTGTGCGTCAGCAATGACTCGCCAGCATCCGAACATGGATAGCACGCTCGATGTCTGACCGTGGAATACTGTGGTAGCTGGTGGGCCTTTTAAGAAGGGTCCCGGTGGGCTGGGCGGGTCTTCCAGTCCAGAGGGGATCACGTCGGCGACAGCGACCGGCGGGAGGCCAAAACGTAGGCCGGCACGCCTCGGCGCCGGCGGCTCCCACACGGTCCCCATCCCAATCGTCCCCGTCGTCGTGACTCGTGCGCTGTTCTGTTCGTGCCCGGTTTTTTATTCCGCTTCTACTTCTATTCTGGTCTCCGAGCCGGTGAACCCATCACCACTCCACCAACCAACTCCAACCCCGCCGCCGCGCGGCGTGTGCACTGCGGCACACTTGGTTGTACCGCCCGCGTACGACTCCGCCCACGCCACTCGGCGCGACCGAGACAGCCATCGCCCAACCGCCCAGCAGCGCGAGTCCCAACTGCAACTCTCTCCCAGACGCCGGCAGTCCGGCACAGCACAGCGAGCCAGTCAAACCGAGGCGGCGACGAACGAACCGAGGACAGGACGCAGGCAGCGCGGTGTGAATGCGGGCGGCGCGATCCCAGGCGCCGAGCGATCTGTGACGGCACGGGGCACGGCAGCATGGGCGAGGCGACGGGCCACGGCGGCCGCGTCGTCGACCTCTCGGGCGCCGAGATCCGCGGGGGCCTCGAGGATCGCAACCCGCCCATCTTCCTCCCGCGCCAGCCCGCCGCGTCGCCGCTCCTCGCCCTCGACATCGGAGGTACCTACCTACCTCGGCGACGCTGCTCCTCGTCGTCCCCCGGACTTCAATTCCACCTATGTTTGTGTGTGTTTTGCTTGCTGCCTTCTTACTGAGCGGCGTTGGGATTCCTCCTGGTGCTCGTATGGTAGGGACTCTGATCAAGCTGGTGTACACGGCGAGCTGCGGCGGCGGGGCGGACCTGCGCTTCGCCAAGTTCGAGAGGCGACGCCTCCAGGAGTGCTTCGACTTCATCCGGGCGGAGGGGCTCCTCGCCTGCAATGGTGGTACGTACGTCGCCCATCCTCTAGCTCGTTTGGTTCTCATATCACGATACTGAGAGAGTTCCGTACTTCCGTGGTTTGTTGGTGGGGAGAAATGGGTAGGACAGCGAGATGCTTGGTGCCACTATGCCGGTCACTTTCTCTACCTTAATACGAAGAGGCGGAAACCTTTTGCGTGATGGAGGAAAAAAACGGCGGTCACTAATTCGTCAGGAGTTGGGATATCCATTGCCGGATTTAGAAATTTCCATTGTAGCAAAAGATCAGCTCTCAACGTATCTACTTTATATTCACCTTTGAAAAAAAAGGCAATCTAAATTGACAACCACTCTACTCCCCATACTTGGATAAATAGGTCAAGTAATTTCATTTGTCAACCAGGAGCGCCAAGGTGCCTGTAACGCTGGCATTTCATTTCCTTTGTGCAAATTTTCAGTTACATGATATTGTTATATACTGCAAGTTAAATTTCAGCTTTCCTGTTTGCTTATAAAAAAGGCAATCTAAATTGACAACTACTCTACTCCCGATACTCGGATAAATAGGTCCAGTAATTTCCTTTGTCAACCAGGGGCGCCAAGGTGCATGTAATGCCAGCGTTCCATTTCCTTTGTGCAATTTTCAGCTACATGATATTGTTTTTTACTGCAAGTTAAATTTCAACTTTCTTGTTTGCTTACGTCATTGGTGCACTGTTTTACTGCGGATTAAATCGTAATATTGTATGTCAGGGATGAGGCCAGGCGGAGAAAACGTGACCCTGAAGGTAACTTACTCTTTTGCTAATGTATCTATAACCAAAATGATAACAAATACATTAATTGATTCAATGCAAGAAGAGTACATGTCCACATTTGGAAGTTATCGCATTTACTTGCAAGGTCAATCTGGCATGTTTACCACTAATCCTTGCACAAACAAAGTATCAGCAAAATTCCCCAACAAACTTTGCTAGTTCCAACATGATGTGAATATAATTACACTCCTGTTTACATTTGATGCTAAATAATTGTTCAATTATTTTTCTCCACAGGCACTTTGTCACTGACAACTCTTACAAAGTTACATAAATAATGTTTTCGTATATAGAGTTACAGAAATATTTTTTTAGTATATTAAAAAAACAGAGTACAACAGTTTTTGTAGCTTTCAAAAACAGAGCTTTTGCCTAGCTCCCAAGTATGATATCTTATTGGTACTTTTAGTTATTGGAACTACCCTTTTCAAATCTGTCTTCTGGTGTCCCTAGTATTGTTCATCCAGAACAGAAGATTATTGGATGACATGTACATGTTTTTCTTTTTCAAAGAATTGAGAAAAGTATATGATAGATATCATGCACAGGCTACAGGCGGTGGAGCATATAAATTTGCTGATGATTTCCTGGAGAAACTAGGTGTTTGTCTTGACAAGCTTGATGAAATGGATAGTGTCGTTTCTGGAGCAAACTTTTTGTTGCAGGTCAGTGTCAGTCCTTAGCTGCTCGTCATATCACCCTATTTCACTGACAAATATCCTTGCATGCCTTGTATCACTATTAATCTACTCTCTCCGTTCCAAATTATAAGTCGCTTTGACTTTTTTGGTTCATCCATTTTGCTATATATCTAGGCATATTATTTATTTTTTTTGAACTGTGGCATATTATTTATTTAGATGCATAGCAAAATAGATGTACCAAAAAAATCAAAGCGACCTATAATTTGGAACAGAGGGAGTATTATTTTTAACTTTTCTCACTCACTATGTTAGATAGTGAATAGATCACAATTTATTTATTTATTGTGAAGAGGAGCATGTTTTTCCTTTTAACTGATGCTATATCTTGCAGAATATTCCTGGTGCAGCCTTCACACACATGAATGGACAGAGGAATCCAGTAGATGTTTCCCCGAACAATTTGTTTCCTTATCTTCTTGTCAACATTGGCTCAGGAGTTAGTATACTGAAGGTTGTACTTCTTCGCTGGGGTACTTTTTGAAAGTGCATTACAATGTAACTCATGTGACCATATGTTGTTAAGTATAATGTAGGTCACTGAAAATAGAAAGTTTGAAAGGGTAACTGGGACGCACATTGGTGGTGGTACCTGTTATGACCGGCCTCCCGTATCGCCGCCGTAAGCCCACCAGTGGCTAGGATGAACCGCTGGTCAAGGCAGCGGCGCAAGGCTTCATGGGCTAGGCCCAATTTATATTTATAGTATTATTAGAGATTGATTAGAATTAAGAGAGAACTCTATATATTGTAAACGATGGATTATGGAAGAAGGAAGCCGATTGCAACCTATTGTTGCCGGTTTCCCTTGGGAGACCGACTCCCCAAACCCTAGCTGCCTTCTCTCTTCCTCCTCGCTGCAACCACGGCGCCTCAGCGCCGTAAGTCTCGCTTTAAGCTCCAATCAGCGATCTCGCACGACTACAACCTTCGCACCATCCGTGGTAGGATTAGGGTACCTATCAATCTGGTATCGGAGACCTTCGATCCTGCTGCATCCACCATGAGTCTCCCACCACCAGCACCATCCGCCTCCATGCCCGCCTCCACCGCCGCCATCTCCCAGCCCATCGCCTCCACCCAGCCACCAGCAACGCCAGCCACCACCTCCTCCATCCCCACCATGACCAACGAGCAGCTCACGAGCTCCCTCATCCACTTCGCCAACGCCATCCACACCCTACAATCCGACGTACAATCCATCCGATCCTATCTGATAGGGCCGCACGCGCCGCCGCCGCTCCCCACACCGCCACCGCTGCCGTTCCTACCAGCGCCGGCTGCGGCGTCATCAGCCCCTGATGCATCTGTCTCGGTGCAGCCGTCCACCGGGCTTCCGCTCCACATGATCAACTGGCCTCGGTCGCCGTCACCTCTGCCGCCCTGGGCCACGGGGCCACTGCCTGCCGCGTCGGCCACCTACACCACACCGATCACGGCGGCAGTTCCGCTGTCATCCGCGAACACGACGACCATGGAGACGCTCGGGGGCGTTCCAGCCTCGGGCACCCTCTACGGTGGCGTGGACGGTACGCTCTTCCCCTCCCTGGCGGGCTCCTCGTTCGTGGGAGGTGTGCCGCCCTACGACCGCGCGTCTCCAACACCACCGCCGGCCACCGATGGTGATCGCCTGCCGCCGAAGTTCTACAAGCTCGAGTTCATGACCTACGACGGCTCGGAAGACCCCCTGAACTGGCTCAACCACTGTGAGCAGTTCTTCCGCGGCCAACGCACGTTGGTCTCGGATCGGACATGGTTGGCGTCCTACCATCTGCGTGGGGTGGCGCAGACCTGGTACTACGCTCTGGAGCAGAGCGAAGGCATGCCGTCTTGGGATCGGTTCAAGGAGTTGTGCCATCTCCAGTTTGGGCCTCCTGTGCGCGACTCTCGATTGGCCGAACTGGGGCGTCTACCGTTCCGGTCCACGGTGCAGGACTTCTCGGAGCGCTTCAATGCAGTCCTATGCCACGCTCGCAACCTGGATAACCTGCAGAAGGCCGAGCTCTTCGTTGGCGGCCTCCCTGATCACATCAAGGTGGACGTGGCCATGCGCGCGCCTCAGGACTTGCCAACGGCGATGTACCTGGCCCGCGCGTTCGAGCTGCGTGCCAACGCGATGCTCGCCATGCTCCCTTCGACGCCGTCCCGGCCATCTCGGCCTCCACAGCAGCGGCAGCAGCAGCCGGCCCCAGCCCTGCCCGGTGTGGCGCAGCCAGGAGCAGCCCCGCCGCAGGGGGGCGCCCCGCCAGCCAGCCGGCCCTTCCGTCGCCTCACGCCGGCGGAGCAGCAAGAACGACGCCGCCTCGGCTTATGCTTCAACTGCGACGAGCCTTTTGTTCGAGGCCACCAGTGCAAGCGGGTCCTGTTCCTTGAGGCCCGGGAGGACGCGGCGGACTTGGAGACCCCGGCCACGACCGAGGACGAGGCCGCACCGAGCACTGAAGGGCTGACCACTGACGCTGCTGTCAACGCGTTGGTCGTCTCCCTCTATGCCGTGGCCGGCATCCGCACAGCTAACTCCATGGTGGTCCCTGTGCAGCTCAAGGGCGAGCAGTTCCTCGCTCTCCTCGACACCGGCTCTACCCACAGCTTCCTCCGTGGCGGCACCATGCGTCGTTTGGGGCTGGAACCTTCCGACAGCGCCAACTTCCGGGTCACCGTGGCCAACGGCGACCAGCTGCCATGTGCCGGCGTCGTACGCAATGTCCCCATTGTCATCGGGGGCACCGCTTTCTCTGTTACATGTGCAGGCATCGACTTGGGCAGTTTCGACCTTATCCTTGGCGTCGACTTCCTGAGCACCTTGGGCCCCATCCTCTGGGACCTTGCTGCGATGACGGTGTCCTTCTGGCACAAGGGCACACGGGTCCAGTGGCAAGGCGTGTTTCCCCCGGGCGCCGGGGCACCACAGCAGCAGGTGACTGCCCTCACCGTGGGCGCCCAGCGGCCTATGCTGGACGTGCTGCTGCAGCAGCACGGCGCCATCTTCGACGCGCCCTCCGGCCTCCCTCCGGCACGCCCGTACGATCATCGGATCCACCTCCTGCCGGGAACGGAACCGGTGGCTGTGCGCCCCTACCGGTACCCGCAGCTCCAGAAGGATGAGCTGGAGCGCCAGTGCGCGGACATGCTCGCCCAGGGCATCATCCGGCCGAGCACGTCGCCGTTCTCCGCTCCGGTCTTGCTCGTCCGGAAGGCGGACCGCTCCTGGCGTTTCTGCATCGACTATCGGGCACTCAACGCCAAGACATCGAAGGACAAGTTCCCAATCCCGGTGGTCGACGAGCTCCTCGATGAGTTGCATGGGGCTCGCTTCTTCTCCAAGCTGGACCTGCGGTCTGGCTATCACCAGGTGCGGATGTGTGCGGACGACATCGACAAGACCGCCTTCCGCACCCACCACGGCCACTATGAGTTCCTGGTGATGCCGTTTGGGCTGTCCAACGCCCCGGCGACGTTCCAGGCCTTGATGAACGATGTCCTGCGTCCCTACCTACGGAAATTTGTGCTAGTTTTTTTTGATGACATTTTAATTTACAGCACTTCCTGGGCCGAGCATCTGCAGCACCTCGGCCTCGTCCTTCAGGCACTCCGGGCGCACTCCCTGCACCTCAAGCGCTCGAAGTGCTCCTTCGGGACGTCTTCTGTGGCCTACCTCGGCCACGTGATCTCGGAAGGCGGCGTGGCCATGGACGCCGACAAGGTGGCTGCGGTGGCAGCATGGCCGCAACCCCGCTCGGCGCGCGGGCTACGCGGCTTCCTGGGCCTTGCGGGGTACTACCGGAAGTACATCCGCGACTTCGGCCTCATCGCCGCGCCTCTGACTCGCCTGCTGAGGAGGGACGCCTTCACATGGGACGACGACGCGGAGGCTGCGTTCCAGGCACTCAAGGGCGCTCTCACCACGGGGCCGGTCCTCCAGATGCCGGATTTCTCCCGGCCCTTCGTGGTGGACTGTGACGCGTCAGGGGTGGGGTTCGATGCGGTGCTCCACCAGACCTCCGGGCCCCTGGCATACTTCAGCAAGCCGTTCGCCGCCCGTCATCTTAAGCTGGCAGCGTACGAGAGGGAGCTCATCGGCCTGGTGCAGGCCGTTCGCCACTGGCGCCCTTACCTTTGGGGGCGCACGTTCCTGGTTCGCACCGATCACTATAGCCTGAAATTTTTACTTGATCAGCGGCTCTCAACTGTCCCCCAGCACCAGTGGCTTAGTAAGCTCTTTGGCTTCGACTTCACTGTGGAGTACCGGCCCGGGCGCCTGAACACGGTGGCCGATGCTCTGTCGCGCCGTGATGCCGAGGCGACGGCACTGTCCAGCCCTGTCGACGCCGCGGGGGCCCTCTACGCCATCTCTGGGCCCTCCTTCGCGTTGCTGGACGAGATCCGAGCGGCTACGGCCGCCACCACCGAGGGGCAGCAGCGCCTACAGCAGCTGCAGGCTGGCGACCTGCCAGCCCCGTGGCGCTTCAGTGACGGCCTCCTTCTCCATGGCACGCGCGTCTTCGTGCCCGACCATGGCGACCTCCGCGACCAGGTCCTCCGCCTGGCGCACTCGGCCGGGCACGAGGGCATTCAGAAGACGCTCCACCGGCTGCGCAGCGATTTCTACCTTCCGCACGATCGCGCCCTGGTCCAGGACTGGGTGCGGTCCTGTGTCACCTGCCAGCGGAACAAGACGGAGACATTACCGCCGGCGGGTCTGCTGCAGCCGCTCGAGGTGCCGTCCCAGGTGTGGGCGGACATCTCGATGGACTTCATCGAGGGGCTGCCCAAAGTCCATGGGAAGTCGGTCATCCTCACCGTCGTCGACCGCTTCTCCAAATATGCCCACTTCATTCCGTTGGGGCATCCGTACACGGCGGTCTCCGTCGCGCGCGCGTTCTTCGACGGAGTCGTGCGCCTCCACGGGTTTCCGGCCTCCATCGTGAGCGACCGGGACCCCGTCTTCACCGGCAACGTGTGGCGCGACCTCTTCACCATGGCCGGCGTCAAACTCAAGATGAGCACGGCGTTTCACCCACAGACAGACGGCCAATCCGAGGTCGTCAACAAGGTCATTGCTATGTATTTGCGTTGTGTGACAGGTGATCGACCCCGGGCTTGGGTGGAGTGGCTATCTTGGGCGGAGTATTGCTATAATACTTCCTTCCATACCGCTCTTCGGGCCACCCCGTTCGAGGTCGTCTACGGCCGGCAGCCGCCGCCATTGCTGCCCTATCGGCTCGGGACAGCCAAGACCGAGCTGGTGGACTCCATGCTTACATCTCGGGAGGAGGTGCTGGACCAGGTGCGGCAGCGCCTTCTTCAGGCCCAGCAGGTCGCCAAGAAATACTACGACGCCGCCCACCGCGACGAGGAGTTTCAGGTGGGCGACTGGGTGTGGTTGCGTTTGCTCCACCGCAACACCCACTCGCTGGATCCCCGTGCCAAGGGCAAGCTCGGGCCACGCTATGCCGGTCCCTTCCAGGTTGCTGAGCGGATCGGTTCGGTGGCCTATCGTCTACATCTTCCTCCGGGCTCCAGGCTGCATGATGTGTTCCATGTGGCACTGCTTAAGCGCCACCGTGGTGACCCACCGGCGGCTTCAGGCTCGCTGCCGCCGGTGCTCGATGGGCGGCTTCTTCCTACACCGTCCGCGGCGCTTCGGGCTCAGCAGCGACGCGGCAATTGGCATGTATTGGTGCAGTGGCATGGCCTGTCGCCCGAGGACGCGACGTGGGAGCTCCTGGAGGACTTCAAGCATGAGTTCCCCGACTTCCAGCTCGAGGACGAGCTGTTTGTGCAGGCGGGGAGAGATGTTATGACCGGCCTCCCGTATCGCCGCCGTAAGCCCACCAGTGGCTAGGATGAACCGCTGGTCAAGGCAGCGGCGCAAGGCTTCATGGGCTAGGCCCAATTTATATTTATAGTATTATTAGAGATTGATTAGAATTAAGAGAGAACTCTATATATTGTAAACGATGGATTATGGAAGAAGGAAGCCGATTGCAACCTATTGTTGCCGGTTTCCCTTGGGAGACCGACTCCCCAAACCCTAGCTGCCTTCTCTCTTCCTCCTCGCTGCAACCACGGCGCCTCAGCGCCGTAAGTCTCGCTTTAAGCTCCAATCAGCGATCTCGCACGACTACAACCTTCGCACCATCCGTGGTAGGATTAGGGTACCTATCAGTACCATGTTTGGTTTAGCAAAACTTTTAACAGGCTGTAAGAGGTAATATCTAACCTTCCGCATCATGCAACTTGTTTACTGTTTTTACCATACTAACTTGTTACATTTCTCTTAGCTATGATGAATTCTTGCAATTAAGCCAGAAAGGGGACAACTTTGTTCTTGATCTAATTGTCAAGGATATATGTGGAGAGCTTGTCTGCCAGAAAGTTAGTCTTCATCCTTTTCTTGTTATACTTTAATTATAGAACATACCATTTCTCTCCTGTGACGCTGTTGTTATTTTTTTCTTTTCTGGTATGATATGCATGCATGCATGCTTGCATTTTATTGATTTGGCTATTGGTGGGCTACTACTGCTTCTGTAGGACTGTAGGTTCATTCCTTTTTTTATTTACTGAGTGAATGTTGACTGCATCATGACTTAGGATTACGCCCCCTGAAAACCTTACTTAGGATTCCATAACAACCTACAGAATTACAAATATTAAAATTGTTAGTGCTATACTTTTCTTGATTACTCACTTTTCTAGCACTACCAAATCAGTGTGACACTGTAACTGCTTGACACATGCTGTTTAATCTTTAAATGTTTGGTGACATCCACCCATCCATCTGCGTTGTGTTGTGCATGTGTAAGGTTTCTTGTATGGGTTCTCGCCCCATTTTTTTTCTTAATATAATGACACACAGCTCTCACGCGTGTTCGAGAAAAAAAAATCCATCCATCTGTTTTTCTGATGGCTAGATTGAATTGCCTGAGCATTTGCATGTATGTGCTATATCTTTTCCAATATTGTATGTTTGTTTTGTATATAAAGGAATACTTATCTTTAAATAATTAATATTTTACAGTTCATGTGTTAATATTTGACCATTCTTATGAAAAAGAAATTTGGTCATTTGGCATATCTTGTATTAACTGGACTCCTATTAGCTTTATAGGAGTTTTTTCTTGAGTTTACATAATCCTGGAGGTGGTAGGCTATGCTTTTAGTTTACGTAAGTCTATGTAATTTCTCTAATGACATCTAATGTTTTATGGTTTGTCTCTAATATCAACTAGAAAGGACACCAATTTCAGGAATGGCTGTGTTTAACCATTAGGCATTTTTTGTTGTGTTTAAATTTATCTATCCTTTCACTGCTCATGATGGAGCATCAGTCCTCATGAATGGTTGATTCATCTTTTTCTTATATGTGCCAGCAAGGACTTTCAACATCAACTCTTGCTTCTAGCTTTGGGAAAGTTATTACTTCTGAGAAGAAGCTGACAGATTACAAGCCTGAAGACATTGCATCCACATTGTTGAGTGCCTTTACCTACAACATTGCGCAAGTGAGTTCCTTTTTTTTCTGCCTGTCTGCTTGTTATGAATTTAGACTTCTTACCCTGGAATGAGGATATTGTGTGTGTGGGTGTGTGGGTGTGTGGGTGGGTGGGTGGGGGGTTGGGGACTTGGGGGGTTTTTGGTTGGGGGTGGGGGTGGGGTGGGGGGGATTTGGAAGAAGAAAAAATTATGTTAGCTATTTGCATCTTATGACACCCAGTATTCTTTATTGAAAGAAATAATATAAATCTAGATATATTCACTTGTTTTTATGGTATAACAACCCCTCTTGCCAAACTTGAGTGGTG
Organism: Saccharum hybrid cultivar R570; assembly: GCA_038087645.1. Taxonomy (NCBI): domain Eukaryota; kingdom Viridiplantae; phylum Streptophyta; class Magnoliopsida; order Poales; family Poaceae; genus Saccharum; species Saccharum hybrid cultivar. The sequence goes on from JAQSUU010000259.1 coordinate 16,151,509, forward strand.
AGATAACAACCCCTCTTGCCAACCTATTTTTCATCTCTATAATACAATGAAACACAGCTCTCCTGCGTTTTCAAAAAAAAAAAAAAGAGGGTGGAAGTATGCTGACTTATTTCTGTTGTGTTAGATGGTTCGGTAGAAAGATTCACATATGAACTAGTTTTGTAAATGGGCTCCAACAAGATAGGAGCACTGTCAGTGACTGCTCAATATTGGGTTTCATCTATTTTTGTTATTTTATATTATTGTTACCAACTCATGGTAGTTGTCCATCAGATTGCTTTCCTTGTTGCATCACTTTTGGGCCTCCGAAGGGTCTTCTTTGGTGGATCATATATACGAGGACACAAAAGCACAATGGAAAATATTTCTTATGCAATTGATTTCTGGTAAGCATTTCTTGTGTATTTACATTTTGTCTGCAATTAATCTATGTTTATACATTTGTTAATATGAAAAGGAGAAAAATTAATGCTATATTTCAGTTCCTGTCTCTTAATCTCTAGCTTTATCACTATGAACATTCTGTGTTCAAAATTTCTTTGGGTAGGATTTCTTTTTTGGTCTATGGTGGCAAGAATCTAAGCATATCTGGTCTATCATTGATCAGGTCACAGAGCCAAATGCAAGCAGTATTTTTGCGACATGAAGGGTATTTGGGAGCACTTGGTGCCTTGATGACTTATGGGGATCCCAGTGGTGAAAATCTTACCCTTGAGGAGAAGGTGAGTTTCAACAAAGATATTCTACGCACGCTTATCATTGCCCTACGCACATGAAATTTCAATCTCTTGCTCCTCAATATAGAAGGAAAATGCTTCTATCCACCAGTACAAACAAGTTCCGTGCATGCTAAAGTGAACTAACATTACAATCAAGGGTTTCTTTGATTGGTGGATGAGAGTTACCACTTTGTTCCCAGGGGAAGTGAAGCAAGGTTTGAATTCTCTAAGATGTGGATAATCGTAACAACTGTGTGTTCAATGGAGCCATTCCCAACATTCAGCTTGTGATTAGAACTATCCTTGAAGAGGCTCATCTCTGGTGCCTTGCTGGTGCTAAGGGATTAGCACATTTAGAAGTGATCACCAGGCAGATGGCTTGACTTTGTTCAGGTCTGATCACGTGTTTGTTTTTCTGAAACAGGCACAAATGTAACTGAGCATTATTTGGGTGTGGGTGTGGTGGGTGTTGTTTAGGTTTTGTACGCGTACTCTCCTTTCTTCTTCTTAGTGCAATGATACACAATTGTCCTGTGTTTTTTAGAAGAAAAGCTAAAGTAAACCAGAGTTTGAGGGCTGACCTTCACCAGTCCTCCATTTTTTATGTATTATGAACTTTTTCAGTATTCAACGTAGGTGACTACTGATTACAAAAGCATATGTTTAATGTAGGTTCTACAACAGCGATTTATGTTTTCCAAGCTAAAATGTCGTATTTTTCATGATCTACCTTTTTTCTGTTCATACAGGAGCCTCATCACGAATCAGCACCTGTTGATGGGACATCAATGGATGAAGAGAATGATAGCAACATATTTCCTTACCTCCTTGTAAATATTGGATCAGGTGTCAGCATGATAGAGGTTCTCCAATATACTGCTTCTCTTTCTATTAATTAATTATATTTCTCACATGTCAGCTGTTATCAACAATGTGCTTTCAAAGATCTTGTTATCAGCAACATGCTTTTATGAACAGGTAATTGGTAAGGGAAAGTTTGAAAGAATTATAGGATCCCATCTAGGCGGCGGTACTATCCTTGGTCTTGCCAGGCTTTTGACTGGTTGTTCAAGGTACTATCCAATTAGTGGTATATAAGACTTCCTTTTGGCTAGACAATTAATATTTTTCCTTTTAGTTACGAAGAATTCTTGGAGTTGAGCCAGAGGGGCAATAATTTGTCCGTCGATTTGACTGTTGGGGACATATATGGGGGAGAAGGTTACCCAAAGGTACTTATCCATTCTTTGAAAAGTTGACCTGTTGGAATTTTTTCCCTGGTAATATGCAACAGTTCTAACAAAAATCAAATGTTTATGAGTACCACACCGCTTATGCTGATTGATCACCTGAGAGGTAATCTATTCTGGAGAAGGAAAATAAAATAAGAAAAATATGTAGCAAATTGCAGCAGGTGCACGAAACAGGCATCATGATCTTTGAACTACAACTGTTTCCATCCATCAAGGCATACTAAATAACAGAGGCTTTCAGTTTGCATTTATATACATATATCACTGCTGTTTGGAGACAGATGTTGAATCAATGGTTACTTTTATATGATTAGATTTTAGGTATTTGGGTATTTGGTGCACTTACCGTGAAGGTTATGAAACTCAAGCGCATGAGCTTAGATTTTATAACCATCATGCATAATATTGAATTAAGGTTTTGAATATCTGTATGCAGAATTTGTATTGCAATACTTTTGCGTTTGAGCATCATGGGACAAATTGTAATAATTAGCTATCATTATTTCCATCAGTTCTTTTTTCTCTCTCTCTCAGGTTGGTCTTCCAGCATCCACTACTGCAGCTAGCTTTGGAAAAGTGAACTCAAGCAAACTTTCTGAGTACAAAGTAGAGGATCTTGCTGCAGCCCTACTGAATTCTTTCACGTACAACATTGGACAGGTATTCTTCTTTGCGGATATTATGGTTTCTATGTGTGATTTTTTATATAAAAGGTTCCCCCCACTTTATCTATGTGTGATTTATCAGTTACCCTGACATTATTTTTACTTCTCTTCTAGATAGCCTACTTTGTGGCTAATCTTTCAGGCCTGAAGAGAATTTTCTTCCGAGGTGCTTACGTCTGTGGTCATGAAAAGACTATGGATAAGATTTCTCGTTCCCTAAAATATTGGTAAGAAACTTAGTTAATATACAGTGATTAATATTATTGCAACGAACATAAATTTGCAATCCAGCACCATGACTGCATTGCTCCTCGTCCACTAAGTCAATAGTTCCTTGCCTCCTTTTGTTGATTGTTTCCAGGTCCAAAGGTGAAGTCCAGACGACATTTCTATGCCATGAAGGGTTCTTGGGAACACTAGGTGCATTTTGGAGTTATGAGAACATGGGGATCGATAGCTTGGCGGCACATGAAGTCATCAGGGAGGTCTTGCTTGGTGCCCCATACACTGGGCAGTTCCCATCTTTACCTGTCACTCAACAACAGGAGAATGTAAGCACCATATATTTGCAAGTAACAACCTAGTTTAATTACAATATAATTTGCCAATGCCAACCTCAACAATTTCTTTCTCTTATTATGGTATTATTGTTGGCATGTGCTTCGTTTAGGGAGAACATAGTACTCTCGAAGGGGAAGTAGAAAGCTTACGGCATGACAATGCCGTGCTGAAGGCTGAGGTTGAGCGATTACAAAGGGAGAATGCGGAGCTAAGAGCTAAGTTGGTACGATCAGGCGAGACTTCAACCTTGTGAGTTGTGACACAATAAAAAGGGCGAGCCGCAGCTTGTTGTAAACTGTAACTGTTTAGAAAATGGCTCAAAAGGTAACTCATATAGGAAAACTGAATTCTGGGAAAAAGAAATGGAAAAGAAATGCCAATTAGCATTGCTCATCTACTGATGAGCCTTGTTGTATAATTATTTATATTCTTTATACAAGAGCCTCTGTATTTGCTCCGTTCATGTAATCTTGTTCCTGTAAATGTTGTATAAATAGTTACCAAAATCCAGTAAGTCCGGCTTTGTATTTTTTTTTAAATAACAGTGTCTGTTTCCAAGTTTCCCTTGGAAAAAAAAAAGTTCGGGTGAGACTAGAAATGGAGCGCGGCGTTGCCGCGCTTGCCCTCTTTGTGTTCCCTAGATTTGAGCCAGTGTTAGATAGCAGGACAAAGAATTATATCATGAAGGGTAGGCCTTTTAAGGGCACAATTCAGATCTACATGAGACAAATAAACCTTGAATTGAATTTGAAATCTACTCTGAGGCAGTATACATGTTTTTGTTCGTTAACTGAGAGGAGATGGTTTGTATGATTATACGATACAAGTGCAGTTTTTTATTTGTTTATGTAAGTGCATTTGTTGGCACATGGAGTATTAAGAGAAAATGGAAAAGGAAAAGGAAGAGCCACATGGGAAAGAACCAGCATCATTACTGGATTATAAGCCATGGATGTAAGATATCGTCAGTATCGCACAAGTAAATCACCATTGGAATTTAAGAACTCATTAGCATTTTTTTTCTGTGGCCCAATTGTTACCAGCTGAATATCAAAAAGGGAAAAGGAAAGAAGTGCCCATGGTCCATGGAGTGGAGCTAGAGATCATAAATAAACTATTATATTCAAGGCACAAACCACCATATAGTCTCATCTGCATGGATACTGTTTGCCTTGCAGAGGACAAAGACCCAAAAAAATCAATAACACATGAATCTTAGTCGGCTAAACAAAAAAAACAGTACACATCTAGTGGGAACTGGGAAGGGAGCATATATATGGACAATTCCTCCAGTAGACAACATAAGGAAACTTTAAATACAAACTATAGTGCAGGAAAATAATCAAGTTACCATCTGTATATGGGAAGCGGTCCAGTGATATGGAGCCTGCTTAAATATCCTTGACCACTGTATTTTCAGTAAACACATGTCGTTAGATTTAGCTAATTAGCAATGAAGGATGACTATTAAAAGACTTGAGCAAGGAAGAAACTGTAAGTAAAAGAAACAGCATTAATTAATGGCTATAATATTTTTTTCAAGCTAATACAAATTTGTGCTTGCAGAAGATATGGAGCATCGTTGCTTCACAGAGAATTTTATAACTATTATGTAATGTAATGTTGGCAATTGGCATAGGTACTAGTGCCTTCTGCTCAACTGCTTCAACATTCAGAACCGTGACCTTCAACATGCAGGTGTCCTGCTCTTGAAGCATGTCCGTGACCTTGGATTGCAGAAATGCACAGAGTAGTTGTTCCATGGAGATGACGCACGTCCAGCGAAAGGCACCGCTAAGACACTTGTGGCGGCATGGGCGTTGCAGCAAGATCATGCTCGTCCACCTCCTTCAGCTGGTAGATTGGCAGCATAGGGAAAGTAGGGGAGGGGACTGGGACGACTGTGCTGCCATTGCTCTTCATCCTGCTCCTGCGCGTCATGGCGAGGCACGTGTGTTCATTGAGCAGCTTGCCTTGGGGGCATTTCGTCAAATATCTGCTGGGCGTCGTCCTGTGGGCTGTGGCTGTTCCGGCTGCTTGAGCGTTGGACTCTGCGCTCTGCTGCGTGGTACTAGTATGCACAGGGGCTCGGGGTCGCTACGAAGCGCTGGCGCTGGTTGCTTGCATCGTCACGCGTGCTTGTGATGGCTCCGCGCTCCTTTGTCCGCCGGCCCACGCGCTCACGTCGCGTCTCCCGCCGCGCCGCCACTCTATGATGCGGCAGGGGAGATCCGAGATCCACCATGCCGCCACTCTTCCCGAGGTCTCGGTGGCGGAGACGGAGGGGGAGGTCGACGCGCGGAGCGTGCCGCTGCTTTTCCTCTTTGCGGTCGCGCCGTCGGGCCTGCTCTTCCTTGCAACGACGACTCTGCCGCTTCAGGGGAGCGGACAGTGGCGTGGGGACAATCCGACCATCCTCGCTAGAGACTGCTAGAGCTCCAGCACGAAGGGGCTGCACTGCACCCATGGCCTGATTCGATAGGAACGGGAGATTTTATTGGTGACGTGGCCAAATGACGTTTGGTAACGTGGCCAAATGACGTTTGAGTATCTCTGGTGCAAGGTTCGTCAAGTGGGGGTGTTTAGCTCCTCCCAAAATTTTTTTACCCTATCATATCGGATGTTTGATATATACATAGAGTATTAAATGTAGACGAAAAAATAACTAATTACACAGATTATGATAAATTTGTAAGACGAATTTTTTGAGCCTAATGAATCCATGATTTGACAATGTCATGCTACAGTAAACATGTGCTAATGACGGATTAATTAGGCTTAATAAATTCGTCTCGCGGTTTCCAAATGAGTTATTTAATTAGTTTTTTTACTAGTATCCGAACACCCCTTCCGACATCCTTGAATATCCGATGTGACACCCAAAAATTTTCACCCTAAAAACTAAACACCCCCTAAAAGATCGAAGCATTCTTCTTTAGACTTTTTTCGAGGGGTTCTTGTTTAGACTTCTGAGTGCCTTGAACTGAAAGATAAGAAATGACACGTCACTTATAGAGTTATATAGGTGGTCTCGGATACTGCAATGTATTCGCATACTCTCCTCTCTTTTTTTTAACATAGATAGATTTTTTAACATAGATTTGTTCTAAGTCAAACTCAAACATTTCTAACCTTGACCATCATTCAAAAAATCTATATATTGTGAAAGTTTCTCTTACTGTGAATCTAAAAACATACATCGTGAACTAACTTCGGTGGAACAAATATCCTCTCTTGTGTTTTGAATTGCAAAGTCGTATTGAAATCCAACATAATTTGGCATTGAAAAAGATTAAATGTGTTGTAAGATTCTGTGAGGTACATTCTCGGCTTCTTCACCCCTGTTTAGAGATTTTATCCAAAAATAGTCACTAAGTACAAAGTCGTTTTGAAATTGAAATCCAACATAATTTTGGCATGAAAAATGCAAACGTCGCCTGAGAGATTCGAACTCTCGCGGGGAAACCACATGTACTTAGCAGGCACACGCCTTAACCACTCGGCCAAAGTGACAAGTGTGCCGTAAAATTTTTACAATGTTATTTAAATATTAAAAATAGACCTAGCCAGCCAATGGCACGAGCAGATACGGTAGCTTAGCATGTTACCTGTAATCTTATACTAGGCTACTCGTGCGGTAAATATTTACGTGTTATTTAGTTTATTTATAGGATTTGCCACATGTCACCTCCGCTTGACAAAGGGAATGCCTTTTTTTTTTGACAACAGAAGGGAATGCCTTTGTTCATTCCCAGGAGTGGACAAACGAACCTGCTGGCAGTTTGCATAAAGTGACACGACGACACCACATTTTCTGGTACCTCCCTGGCTCCCTTCCCGGCCGGGTACTCACCATGCTTCGCATGAACAGAACAAAACGCAACGCTGGCCGCCTGGTCGGTCTCGTGCATGTACAAGCTAAGAAGCACAAAGCCAATCAGGCAAGCATGCATGAGCGATTGCTGCTGACTCTCGACGCTGCAAATAAAGCACTGAGCACTTGCTTGGCTTGCAAGAGGCAGCTTGGAACCGCGTCCGGAGAACCCGGCTAGATAGCCGCCACGTGAGCTCACGTTATCCTGTCACTCTGTGTCCTCTTGTGACATTCATTCAGGCCGCCAACCAGAAAAGTGAGGCTGTGTTTAGTTCCTAAACTTGGAGTGACAAAATTTACTGTAGTGACACTGTAGCATTTCGTTTGTATTTGGTAATAATTGTCCAACTGTTGACTAATTAGGCTCAAAACGTTCATCTCACAAAGCACAACCAAACTGTGCAATTAGTTTTTGATTTTATCCACATTTAGTACTTCATACATGTATCGCAAGTTTGATGTGACGGGAAATCTTTTTTTATATAGTGCACTTTTCAATGCAACTAAACACAGCCCGAGAATGGATCACGTTAGGCCATGTTTAGTTCTTAAAAATTTTCAAGATTCTCCGTCACATCGAATGTTTGGACACATATATGGAGCATTAAATGTAGACGAAAAAAACTAATTACACAGTTTGGTAGAAAACCACAAGATGAATTTTTTGAGCCTAATTAGTCCATGATTAGACACTAATTGATAAATACAAACGAAAGTGCTACAGTAGAAAAAAAAAGCCAAAAAAAATTTGTGAACTAAACACACCCTTAATTCTAACTAGCTTGTCCTGGCTAACTGAACCGGTCTTGAGCTATCATGCATCATCAGGCAAACGTCAACCCAAGTCCAAGTGTCCAATGCAAGGAACTCCTCAACAGCTAGCTAGCCAACGTTACTCCTGAGTTGCGAGGTCTGGTATACGGTAGAGACGGAGATGAGTAGCCTGACGAAGCATGCTAATCAAGCTTCGGTAGTGGAAACAAAACGTGCAGGCTTGCGCGCCTCCTTCCATTCCTTCGCCCACAAGCACCGCACTGCCCGATCGATCGACACCACCGGAGCCGAACAAACACAAACACGTATCTGAAACTGAAACCCCAGCACACACTATCGCTTGCGTACAAGCCTTACCCAAACGAGCAGCTAGCTAGCTAGCTGTATTCGCCCTCCCCTGCTCTATATAAACCGTTGTCCGAATGTCCATGACGCATCCAAGAACTCCACTAGCTAATCGCTAATCACTAATCACGCACACAAACCATATACGCTTAACTCCTCCATCCGATCCATCGTCGTCGGCAGCAACCAGCAAGCAATCGCGAGCGAGCAATGGGCAACGTGGAGGCGACGTGGTCCATGGTGCCACCGGAGCTCGGCGACGCGCTGGTGAAGGTGGCCGTGTTCGCGGTGGTGCAGGCGCTGGTCTACCTCATCCTGCGCAAGTCATCGGACGTCTTCGCCCCGGCGGGGAAGACGACGGCGAGGTCGTTCAGCTTCCGCCCGATGCGGAGCATGAGCATCCGCCGCGTGCTGGCCGCCTTCTCCGACGTCCCCGTCGGCGTCCCGGAGCCGGAGGACGGCGCTGGCGCCGCGCCGTCGCCTTCGCCGGTGGATCCCGGTGCTGAGCCTGCCAGCTGCTTCAAGTGAATCCTTCTTTGCATTACGTAGGTCCTTTGCTCAAGTATATACTCCTATATAGTAATTGATCTGTTATGTAAAATAGTACTAAAAAATGGTACTAGTACTACTACTACTACTTTGAGGTATGACGTGTACCGTATGTATGTATGTACCGCTAGTTTGTGTATTGATCTTGATTCGAGTTGCGATTATTACTTGGTTTTTTTTGTAATTATATAGACGAGCATGTTTTCTCCTTGACGATATGGATGTTGCTTACCTGCTTCCCTGTTACTACTAATTCAGTTGCCATCAAAATGCAAATGGAAAACGCCTCAGGGCGAGCAATTTGCAGGTGACGAATTAAGCAAGGCGTTTCTCGGGGTTTGAGGCCCAAAGCAGATGAGGCTCCATTTACCTAGAGAGTTTCAAAATGGGCTCAGAAGGCTCGTTGCGTCTCGCACCCACACTCGCTAGTCCATGGCGTACCCCCGCGCACGCACCACACGTCCACACCAGAATGACCTGCGCCGGTGCAAACCCAACGCAGCAGCACATGCCGGCGCCGGCCAACCCTTTTCCTCCCATCCCATGGGCAAAAGACGGAGGCCGAATCGGACAAGGCAATGGCATGGTCCCCCCCGTATTAGCAGAGGAGAGAACATGGTGGCCATGAATCGCACTAACCAAGCACCAACGTCTGTGTCGACATGACAAACCGGGCCTTTAATAACCGCAGTTTTCCCATGTCCCCCCGGCCGCTCGGCCATTTGCCTCATCTGACCGACGAGATCGATGTACGCCCACCGACGGCAGATGAGACCAACCCGTCGTGCCGACGGAGCACGCAGTAGTGTAGCTCGGGCTCGGCACACTGGAATGGATACCCGGCGACGGGCGCCCAGACGTCGGCGGCGGCGTGCCGCTGGCAAGTCATACGTGCGTGCCGCTCTTGGGTCAGCCGTCAGCGCCTCTGCGTGGCGCAGCCGAGGCCTGGCCCCGGCGGGCCGCACCAGACCGAATTGAACCAGCCAGTGTGTGCTTGGGGCGTGTTTGATAACGTGACTCTGAGTGACCCGGCTGGCTGGCCTGGTCGCGGCTGGCTCTGGCCTGGTGATAACGGTGCAACCTCGTGTGTTTGGTGTCGTGTTCCAACAGAGACGAGCTGAGTCTAGATCGTGTTTAGTTGCCTGTACACTAAAATCCGGTGACCCTAGACTCAGAGGGTATTTGGTTCCACCTTCTAAACTTTAGTCACCGTCCCATTAGATATTTGGACACATGTATAGAGTATTAAATATAGACTATTTATAAAACTAAATACACAGATTGAGACTGTTTTGCGAGATAAATTTTTTAAACCTAATTAGTCCATGATTTGACAATGTGGTGCTACAATAAATATGTGCTAATGGTGGACTAATTAGTTTTAATAAATTTGTCTCACGGATTACTGATGGATTCTGTAATTTATTGTTTTATTAGTATCCGAACACCCCATGCGACATCCCCATATGACACCTCCTCAACTTTAGTCACCGGATCCAAACACCCCCTTAGAACATGGTAACATTATCTCCTCTTTGCCATTTCATCGAGCACATGGTAGGATTCGGCGTCCAACAGCTGCCACCATGAAAGAGCCAACATGCGCGGCGTGGCGAACGCGGACGCGCCCACCTTAGCCTCGCGGCGCCGTCGGGATGCTAGCAGGGAGGAGCGCCGCGAAGGGTGGGACGCCGCCGGTGCCGTTCTGTCTGATGCTGCGGCGCCGCCAGGACTCACCCCTAACCACACCTTCCTCAGCTCTGATTGGCGGCGAGGCATGGCTGCAGACGTCGGCGAACCCTCCTCCCCCTCCCTCTCCACTTTTCCACGCCTCCGTCGCTACTAGCGCGGATCACGGACGCGGAGGACTCTGCGCCGGTGCTGTCGCTGCTCGACCCGACAATGAGCCTGCAGCCGCCGCCCGGGCACTCCTCCATGGCGACCACGTCCGCGCTCATGGGCGCAGAGCAAGGGAGAGGGAACAAGAAGGGCGAGCGTGCACTGGGAGGAGGGGAGTAGGGGCGCGAAGCTAGGCGTCGGGAGGCACAGAGAGGAAGAAGCGGTCGGTGAGAGACGACGAGTCGGAAGGTGACTCCATCACGCCCCCGTGTGCCCACACGCGCTGCAGCCTTCCGGGCCAAGAAAAAATGAAGCCTCATTCTGTTTCCAGGAGCTAGGAGAGAGAGAGTGTGTTTTGGCCCGTGGAAGCCGGGCTCGCGAGTGGGCCAAGGAAAGCAAACACGGGAGTTGCAGCCCGAGAGCACAGCCAGACCGTCGGGCCACGTTATCAAACAGGCCCTTGAATGCTGCGTTGGGCGCAGGTCGGTTCTTTCTTGGGCCCCCGCACTGTCAGTGGCAGATAGTAACACAGTGTGTAGAAGAGAAAATTCACCCGTGGAATCTTCGTGGGATGCTTTGTTTTGCTTCTCGTGATGGAGCAGCTAGACGATGCGTCAGGCTGTCAGTCCCACTGGCACTGACGTGCTTTGCTGTACTACTATGCTTGTTCAATGGGAATGGCCGATGTCGGGATGTTCGATGGCATAGGATTTTGTCGCACAATAACCTAGGCGCACTCCCACCGAACAGCCTGGCAGAACGGTCCATCAGAAAATGCCATCGCGCGACCCTGGCCGCTATGCCGAATCGCTGCCGCACGCGCGTGTCCATCCCCGTCTGCAGGGCCCTAGGCGTGCCATGCGCCCCTTACCCCGGCACCCGGCCCATGCCCCCATGACTCTCTGAACATACCTCTTGAAAGGTCTTGATGGCTAGGGGGGTTGAATAGCCTTTTAAAAAATTCTGCAAAGACAAGCTAAACAAGTTTATCAATATAACAAATAGCGAGATGCGAGTTTTGCTTAGCCTACGGGGTGTTTGCAAGCCACCTATCCAATTCATAATTCTAGTATATTTGCACTCAACCGTACAAGTCAAACCGCACAACTTAGCTTACAACTAAAGTTAACTAGCTACACAAGCTAAGAGCTACACTAACAAGCTAGTAAGGTAACTAAGAAAATAATACAAGAGAGAGTTAGATGGGTATCACCGAGGGGCGAAGTATTGAGTCAACCAATCAATATGATCAAGAGATGAATTCTACAATACACAACCACTGGGATCGATTAATCACAATAAGAATGATGACACGAAGATTTATCCCGAGGTTCACGTGCTTACCGGCACGCTAGTCCCCATTGTGTCCCTCTTCACCACGTGGTTCGGTGGCTAATCGGTCTCACATCGAGCCTCTCTAAAGGCGCCACAAGAACCTACCAAATGGCAAAAGGTTGCAAATGACACAAGCAATCCACTAACGTTGTCTTTGACGCTTCGCCGAGGTAGGCACAAATCCCTCACAATCACCAGAGTTGGCCAAGAACAATCACCAACTCTTGCCAACACCTCCAAGCTGCTCCAAGCCATCTAGGTGGTGGCAACCACCAAGAGAAACAAGAATTCTGTAGCAAATCAACCACCAAGTGCCAACTAGATGCAATATCACAATGCAAATGCACTTGGATCACTCAATCTCACTTTGAATATGCAAAGAAGCAAGAGAGATGAGTGGGAGGAGAGTTGCTTAGCTCAAAGTGCTCACAAGTATGTCAAAGAATGCAAGAGAGTGAGCCAAGAGCCGGCCAACGAGTATTTATAGACGTACCCCTTCGAATAGAGCCGTTAGGCACAAGATTCAGCAGTAGTCGCGCTGACCGGACGCGCTGGTCGCACAGACCGGACGCGCGAAGCTTGACTGGACACGCTGGTCCCGTAATGGACCGGACGCGCTAGTCAAGTCTGAGCAGCTCTCCAGCAAGTCAGTGGCCGGACGCGTTGTTAGATGAACCAGACGCCAAAGTGCCAGCGTCCGGTTTGAGTCCAGTAAGCACCCTCAACGACCGGACGCGTCCGGTCGATCGTGACCAGACGCGCCACCGCGTCCGATCAGAAAACCGAGACACGCGCGAACGCTGAGCACTGACCGGATGCGTCTGGTCAAACAGAGACCGCGTCCGGTGCAGCGTCCGGTCACCTCTATGACCCCCGTTCGCCTCTGTTTGATTCACCCTTTCACATATGAGCTAGACTAAGTATGTGACAACGCCTCCAAATCTCGACATTGGCGTAAAGGAAAATAGGCATTTCAATTCCTCGAAAACGCCTGAATCCCGCCTCGCAAGCTCGACGGGAGGGAGAGAGGACCCCAAACCCTCTCTACCGCTCAAACTCCAACGCCATCGCAAGTGTGCTAACACCACCAAGTGATTGCGTCATGTGTGAGTGTGTTAGCATTTTCATAATCATTTTTCGAGGCGTTATTAGTTCTATCCAAGTGCATATGATTATGAAATGCACACCTAGAGGCACTTAGGAGTTCAATAGCCGCGTCATTCCCCTCTTTATAGTACGGCTATCTATCCTATAATGTAACCACACCCACTAGGTGTCTTGGTTACTAAAACAACCCTTAAGTATATACCTTTGCCTTGATCACGTAGGGTTACGTCCAAATCCAAGTGTGGCCGTCATGATCACCATGTTCATCTTACCACCAACCTTGGAATGTACTAATCCTCATATGCTATATACAACTTAGGCATAATATTAGTACTTAGGCATTGTCACTAATTACCAACACCAAACATAGAGCTCTCACCTCTGAAACATGAAACACTTGCAACATGAAACATTTGAATGCAACATGCATACGTCTGAAGCAGATGAAACATTTGGAATATACAATTGAAACATGTGTGAAACATATGCAATATCCAGATAAAACACTTGCGACTTACAATCTGAAAACACTTATTGCAACATAAGACTGAAAACAACTAAAACATTTAGAACATACTCTTGCAACATATGTGTGAAACATGTGTAACATTGAAAGCCTTAGTTTGGTTTTGGCTAATTGATGAAACCTATTTGGACTAATCCTTGCATCTAAGTGTGACTAGATAGGATGGTCCAACCCAAGTGAAAGAGTTAAGTGGCACTCATGGATGGAGATGGCCACATGAAATGAATTCCATGGTGGTGGTGTGGACATGTGATGATCAAGCTTTGAGACTTGAAAAAGAAGAAAGAGAAAAATAAAATGGACTCAAGGCAAAGGTGATATCCATAGAGCTATTTTGTTTTGGTGATCAAGACACCTAGTGGGTGTAATCACATTTAGGATAGATGGTTGTACTATTAAGAGGGGAGCTCTTATCAGACAACTCGATCATCTAGTGCCACCAGGTGATGAAAAACTTGCATATGCATTTTAGGCCTAGTGCACATTCGGTGAGAAGTGATTAACCTTTGAAAAATAATTATGAAAATGCTAACACACTTGCACATGATAGTGAAACACTTGTGGTGTTGGCACATTTGCAAAGGAACCAAAGGAGGCAAAAGGGGGGTTGAGGTGCTGCGTCTGGTGGCACCGCCACCCCCTATTCGGTGCACTGCCACCCCTGTGGTAGTGACCACTTGGCCTCGGTTCAGAGCAGCAGTGAAGAGGGGCTCACCGGACAACACTGCGTGCACCGACTATGGCGTGACGCTACACCATCATTGCCGGTCCGGTGCCACCACCCTATTATTCCTGAGAGTGGGGCTCACGGCGTTTAGCACCGCTGCGGGCACCACCACCTCTGGGCAGTGCACCGCACCATTTTTTAGAGAAGGGGGTTCTCGGGCAGCTGGCTTGGGGTGGCACCGCCACCCCCTGTCCGGTGCCACTGCCGCCTTGGATGATAGTTGGAGGGGCACCGTCACCCCCTGTCCAGTGACCAAAAACCTATCTGGTGCCCCGCAGAAAGTTGCTCCAAAGGGTAACGACTCTATTTGCTTGTGGACTTATAAATAGAGCTAGTGGCCGGCCTTGGCCACTCTCTTGGCACTTTCTAACAGCTGCATACACCCTTTCAGAGCTGAGCACACCACTCCACTCACTTGCACACTTGATTTGATCATCTTGAGTGAGATTAGGGAGCCTATAGTGCATTGCTTAGTGTTCTAGCATCTTGTGACACTAGTTGGGCAATTTGGGCTGGTGGAATTCTTGTTACTCTTGGTGTTTGCCGACACCTAGATGGTCCAGTGGTTGGTGGATCGTTGAGCGACTATTAGTGATTATTGTCGGCTCCGATTGTTGACATTGTGAGGGGTTCTTGTTCCTTTCCTGTGGGAGATCACGAAAGGCAACTCTAGTGGATTGCGCGGGCTTGTTGTTGACGGTAGTTAACAACCATATTTTAACCATCAACGTAAAAGGGCACAAATAAGATCACCAACATAAATCTAGGGATTTAAACTAACAAATTCCATAAGTTTTGGTGAATCTGTGTTTCCAGCAGGATTCAATCAGAAAATCACCAAGGAGGACCTATTCGTCAAACAAAATCATGGAAATACGCCGCGGGAACTACATGGGAAGAATCTAGAAGACTCTAGGAGGCTCCCCACTGAAGCAAGGCATACCCTACCAGGAGGGGCCAGTCAGTCTCCCCCTCAGGCTGTCCAGTCCCTGGTGGGCCCCACCTATCAGCAGCTTCTAGAATATTCCTCCACCGCCTCCTAGGATTGCATCTACGCTGTTCCTTAAGTCAGTTTGATCAAAGAGCTCACGTTGCAACCTCTAGGCTATATAAGCAGACCCCTCCCCCCTCCCTGGAGCTATCCCTGAAACCCAAATTCATATTCTCCTCATGAGGATCAGAGCCAGCTATCAAGAGAAGATTAGTCCTCTATATGATTTAGTCTTATGAATAGAAATAGAGAGATAGAGAGTGAGGGAAGAGTTTGGAGGAGGTGCCGGCCTATCGGTGCTCCCTCTATGGCTTGTACCTTGGTGGATCTAAGTTCTACTTGAGCTTGTCTTCGAGATTTCTTGGGTAATTAACTTCTGATTTAAGTAAGCATTTGTTTATATTGTTCATCAGGTTTGCGACTCTTTTGAGTGCTTTATTCTCTTCCTAGGGGGAGTAGAGTATTAATTTTAAGTATAGGCGTAGTCCTTAGACTTAGGTTAATCGTGAATGTACCCTGCATTCCGGATCGGTGGTAGCATCGGGTGGTGACAGCCCTGTCTATCCTTCGTAATCCACGTCCCATTTGTAGGACAAGTAGGACCCGGTTACGAAGGAAATCACATCCTCTGTTGGTGTCTTTCCCAAAGTAATGTCCCTAGTTGAACAGTAGAAGATATAGTTTACCCAAGTTAGAATAAGAAAGCCTTAGTAATTCTCTCTACGCGCCTATTTATCCTAACCTTATTGCTACTCTTAGTTAAGTTAAACCTTAACCAAGTTACCATCCCCTTGTTAAGTTAGATCATAATTAGTCTCACATGTTTTCCTGTGGATACGATATTTGGAATACCTCCGGGTGAAAGCTACAGCGATATCCGTGCACTTGTGGATTTATCTATGTGCGTTAATTTATACCAACAAGCTTTCTAGTGCCATTGCCGGGAAAACGGTTGCTGGATTAACTTGAATCCTAGCTTAACATTTTATCTTTTATTTTATCTTTTGTTTTACTTTTTAGTTTAGCACGGATTTCACTCCTATCTATAAATATGCTAAACCCACAAGCGCAAGCCTAAAGCCACCAGAATCTTTAGAGCCTATCATAACACCTGGCTTGAGGTGAGCCCATGTTTTATAAAATTGATTCGGGATAAATCCTTCTTGGGAGAAGGTGATGAAAACCCATACTCACACCTATAAGAGTTTGAACAAATCTGTGCATGTTTGCGTATCGCTGGCATGTTAGACAATACCTTAAGATGGAAGTTATTCCCATTCTCTTTGATGGGAAGAGCTAAATATTAGTACAATCAAACCATAGGAAGTATACAAGGAGATTGAGAAACATTATGCCCTAAATTTTGTTTATGTTTCTTTCCCATCTCTAAAGTAGTTAGCCTTCGAAAAGATGTTCTAAATTTTAGACAACTAGAAGAAGAATCTCTTGGCACATCAAGGGTTCGTTTTAATAAACTCATCATTACTAGCCTAAACTTTGCTATTCCAGACCTAATACTCCTTTAACATTTTTTCATGGGTCTTAGCAAGGATTCCAGGGAACACCTTAATGTAGCATTTGGAGGAGCTTTCCTTCATTTATTTGCTAGTGAATGCTTAATAGAATTAGCAAAATCACTCCCTTCACTAGCATTTATAATGAATTCTCTGAGGAAGAGACAGAATCATCTCCCGAACAAGAAGAGAAAGTTCTGATAGCCAAACCACAATCACTTTAATCCCAAGGTTTAGCTATCCATCCTAACCCATCAATACCCCAAAATCCTCCAAGAGAAGAGGATGACCTCTTTGGTGCTGAATTTGCGAAAACATTAAATTATCATAAGAGACCTTCAAGTGAATATAATTCTAATCCTCTCAAAAAGAGACCTCTTAGAAAAGCGTCCTTATTCCCATGTAGGACATCGAGAAGAATTCAAGGATGACATGTCTAGTGATGCCATAGAAGGAGAGCCAAGCTATTTAGAAGCCAATCCTATCTTCTCCCCTTCTATACCCACATTAGATATTTTATCTGAACCCATCTCTCAACCCATCCTTGACCCCTATGATCTCCCTCATGATCTCTCTCCTAAGTCTTATGATGACCCTAGAAATTAATTAAGACAACCGAAGCATAGGAGTCATGAAGACCACGAGGATGATCAAGAAGAGCAACAATAATAGCTAGAATGTATTAATAATTGGCTGGAATGTATTAAGAATTCATATGCCATTGCTAAAGAATGGACAGACAAGGACGAAGCCTTATTGAAAGTCCTATGTTTGGTGTTGGTAATTAGTGACAATGCCTAAGTACTAATCCTATGCCTAAGTTATATGTAGCATATGAGGATTAGTACATTCCAAGGTTGGTGGCAAGATGGACATGGTGATCATGATGGCCACACTTGGATTTGGACGCAACCCTACGTGATCAAGGCAAAGGTATATGCTTAAGTGTTGTGTTTTAGTAACCAAGACACCTAGTGGGTGTGGTTACATTATAGGATAGATAGCCGTACTATAAAGAGGGGAATGATGCGGCTATTGAACTCCTAAGTGCCTCTAGGTGTGCATTTCATAATCATATGCATTTCATAAGTGCGTTGGAGTTTGAGCGGTAGAGAGGGTTTGGGGTCCTCTCTCCCTCCCGCCGAGCTTGCGAGGCGGGATTCAGGCATTTTTGAGGAGTTGAAACGACTATTTTCCACTACGCCGGAAGTCGAAAATCAAACAGAAGCAAACAGAGGTCACAGTGGTGACCGGACGCTGGACCGGACGCGGTCTCTGTTTGGACCGGACGCGGTCTCTGTTTGACCGGACGCGTCCGGTCAGCGTTCAGCGTCTTCATCGACCGGACGCGTCCGGTCGATCAGGGAGCTTACTAGACTCGAACCGGACGCTGGCACTGTGGCGTCCGGTCAGTTCTCCAGCGCGTCCGGTCGCTGTTTCGTTGTGCGCTGCTCAGGCTTGACCAGCGCGTCCGGTCCGTCATGGAACCAGCGTGCCCGGTCGTACTTCGCGCATCCGGTCCGCGCGACGAGCGCGTCCGGTCGATGGTTCGCGAAGTAGCCGTTGTGCGATCGGCGCGTCCGATCAGTTTGACCAGCGCGTCTGGTCAGCACGACTTCGGCTGTTTCAAGTGCGTAACGGCTATATTCGAAGGGGTACGTCTATAAATACTCGTTGGCCGGCTCAAGGCTCCATCTCTTGGGCATTTGACATACTTGTGAGCACTTTGAGCTAAGCAACTCCCCTCCCACTCATCTCTCTTGCTTCTTTGCATATTCGAAGTGAGATTGAGTGATCCAAGTGCATTTGCATTGTGAGATAGCATCTAGTTGGCACTTGGTGGTTGATTTGCTACGGGATTCTTGTTTCTCTTGGTGGTTGCCGTCACCTAGACGGCTTGGAGCAGTTTGGAGGCGTTGGCAAGAGTTGGTGATTGTTCTTGGCCACCTCCGGTGATTGTGAGGGGTTTGTGCCTACCTCGGCGAAGCGCCAAAGGCAACATTAGTAAATTGCTCGTGTCATTGCAACCTTTTGCCATTTGATAGGTTCTTGTGGTGCCTTTTGAGAGGCTCGGTGTGAGACCGATTCGCCACCGAACCACGTGGTGAAGAGGGACACAACAGGGACTAGCGTGCCGGCAAGCACGTGAACCTCGGGATAAATCTTCGTGTCATCACTTTCATATTGTGATTGATTGATCTCGGTGTTCGGTTGTCTTGGTATTCATTGTTGATCATATTGGTTGGCTCAATACTTCGCCCCTCGGTGAAACTCTCCTAACTCAACTCGCATTACTTTCTTAGTTATCTTTGCTAGCTAGTTAGCTTTGCTAGAGTAGCTCTTTTGTGTAGCTTGCTAGTTGTAGTTGTTGTTACCTTCTCGGTTTGACTTGTGCGGTTGAGTGCCATTATACTAGAATTGTGAATTGGATAGGTGGCTTGCAAACACCCCGTAGGCTAAGTAAAACTCGCATCTCGCTATTTGTTGTATTGATAAACTTGTTTAGCTTGTCTTTGTAGAAAATTTTAAAAGGATATTCACCCCCCTCTAGCCATCAAGACCTTTCACTTATGGGTAGAATCCAAACTTGACTTAGATTCAAACAGTAAGCTTAAATCAATCTCTTCAATAAAGATGACTCATCCAAGTTTGAAGGAAGCCTTAGATGAGATCAACCCAAGAGACACCAATCCATGAAAATTTGGGATAATAAAATGACCAATGGATTTCATAGACATGGAATGGAGACAATGTTTTCGCCTATAGACATTCATGAAGAAACAACCTTAGAGCTTAAAAAGAAAGATGACTCGATGAACATGGAAGCTATATCATGAACACCTCATCGAATCCATGCTCATATGAGAAATCTCCTGATTTAACAGGTCTCTCCAACATTACCACACACGAGATCTTCAACCCCCTCATACTTTCTGTTCCTAAAGACTTTAAAAGGGTGGTTGTAGATGCATATATTTATCATAAATATTGCAGATCTCGTTATGTGAATCTTGAGATAGGTATACCAAGGTTGGTGTCGGAGGAGAAACCACTTCACCAACTTGAAGCGCAATTAGAAGGTTTTCCAAGAACGAGCTTTTGTCCTAAAGCAAGCACTTTCAGGAGATAACATGAGCTTTTACCTTTTTGCCCTTGTGAAGTGAGCATGGAAATATAGTGTGAAAATATTCCTTCAGGTATTTTTGTCACTAACCATTTCAGATTTAAAGCAGAAAGAATGAATGATGATGACCCAAGGTATGTCCAACCAATTATCATGCAACATTGAATCACATCCATGCAAACTTGATTTTGCTTTACAAAATTCAAGCTTGGGGGATGGGCCTCTCTGAAAATATCGTATGCCATGTTGCTAATATTTCATTGTCTCTACCTTTGAGCCATGTATAGAATGTGATAAACAAAATCTATGTTAAAGTAATCCTAACACCATCTTTTCATTAGCATAGAGGGACTAATAAATTCTAGACAGACAACCCATGTTTCAAAATTGTATATTCCTTCGAGTATGTGTTGTCCACTAATCCTTTGTAGGCATAAAACAATGATTGAAGTGGAAGGTCCAAACAAGTATCAAAAGATCGAAGAGCAGAAAGATGGCATGATAAAAGGATGGGAAAGAAAAGGGTGCAATCTATGAGACAAGGGCTCATGAATAGCTCAAGATGCGAGGCTAGCCAAGAAAGGAAAACTTCAAGCAAAAAGGAAGGACCATCACGCGTTATCTACCCATCGTCATCTAGTGTCTTCACACTCCAGTGACAAAGATAACATTCTAAGGTAAATGGTCTTTATTCAAAAAGTTTTTCCTCTTAGTCTTGGTATGCACATAAATGAAGACACAAACATGTTCGAGTTACAACTTTGTTCTATCCAACCTGATTAACTCAACATATTTAGTTCTTTAAGTATTATTCCTAGCACCACTTTCTTGATTCTATAGTCTTAACCAAATGAGCTAAAAGTTGCGTATCTTATCTCTAGAAGATGGTAGTCATAATCATGTAAAGATTGATACATTATGTAGAGATAGACAATCCTTCTATTGGTTAAGAAACTCAACCCTTTTGGCTAAATATACTTAAATGCTATATTCATGCTCACTCTCTTGATCTTATCACCCATGATATAATTGAACGAAGCACACAACATCAACTTCATCTTGTTCAATGTGCCTAAGGATTAGAGAAGAATAAGTAAAGTCTTGGTTCTATTGGTATTTTCCCACCAACAGAGCCTATGCACTTGATCTCTATCTTGTCTTTATGAGCAGGATACACTTCAAGCAAGGTATGAGAGAGTTAGTTGATTCTCTAAATTTCTACAAGTGAAGGTCCTAAACCTGTCAAAACTAAATCAAAACTCAAAACAAAGATAGGTTTGATGGAAGAAGGTGATGTCACCATTAGAGGCGTCATAACAAAAATCTTCTTCTTCAGAACAAACTGAGGTACGCAATCAATGAACTTCACAAGGAGAAGTCCAGTTTGAAGGACTTACAACATCGAACCCTCACCGAAAGAGCTAGCTTGGGAGCTTGGGGGAGAAACACTCCCGTGTATCCAGGTAAGTACTCTTTTCCCTTTTGTTTTAATTTTAGTTTCTTTTCAATAGTTCAAGAAAATATGAATAAAAAATAAAAAGTTATCTTTATAATAAATATATATAGCTATAGTGTGATTGAAAACAAAATAAAAGGTGTGTCTAATTTGCTTAATTTATTTTTAGAGTTGTTAGTAAATAAAGAGGACTCAGAGTAATCTTTTAATGGAAATGATGAATAGTTGCTCTATTATACTTCCTTTCAAGTACCTAGTTTTTAGCCTTGAATTCTTCCGAGTTTTAGATACGATTATTTTGATATAAGGATTTACTTTGAACTTGAAACTCGTGGGTAGCATATGCTTGATCTAAGTCTAGGTAGTTGACAGATATAATATGAGAATGTCTGAGCTACTGTTATCTTGTTCTGAGTGACACTAAAGTTCTAGAGATTTATCTTTTAAAAAAACCCAAAAATATTACATGATGAGTTCCTTGTATGACAAAGCCATACATGTTATTTAGGCTAGAAAAACTTTCACATATATGTTGCTTACTTTTGCATTGAGTTTTGTCAAACTTTGTTGACCCTTATGAGAGGTTTGTCATGCTCTTAAAATCACGATCACGTACACACCACTCACAAATGCACTACTCCTACACTAGGAGTACACAAAAAACATGTCTTGTATTTAGATCCACCCAAAAATATTTTACTCCTACACTGAGGGTGAACACAAAAACATGTTAGGTTTTCCATCCACCAAATAACTGCTCCAAGTTCTTGTTGATATCTCTTTTAAAGTTTTGTTACAGAAAAGAGACATGTGGTTATGCAAACATTATTCTTGAAAAAAAGAGAAAAAAGAAGAGTTGAGAAAAAATAGACAAGTGTTCGATATAACTAAAACAATGGGTACTCAGATGCTCGCCTGAAAAAAAGAAGATGAATAAGATAGCCTATATTCTCTAGCAAATGTTTTCAAGAGAGATAAGTTTTCAAGGAGCAGAGTAGAATTAGGATTAGCCACTATATATATCCACCTTACATCCACACACATGCACATCTTGATTTGATTGTATGACTCAACTCTTTTTAGATCTGAGGTTTGACTTTACAATATATGCATTGTAAGCATGCTCTAGTTTTCTCCCTACCTATGAACTCCACATAAGCCTTAGTGGTAGGAAGAGAAAAGGCATAACATCTTTATTTCCTTGGTGAGGATCCACAAATACCACATATATTAAGAGACTTGAGAGTGTCATACAATAGAATCTCTGAGTTTTATTTTAAAAAACTTACAAAAACTCTGGAACAATGGTTGAACAGAGAACTTGAGATATAATGCTTGACTTGATCGTTCTGTCTTTCAATTGCTCAAGACCTAAGTGAAGGTTAAGAAGCCCCATGGTGGAAGGTAATATGAGTAAGTTTGAAAGTCAGATCAATTTATTCTAATCTGGAGGAGAATTTTTGATTGAACGCATATGTACTTTTAAGGTGTGAAAGCATTATAGCAACTACTGATCCATCTTTGATGAGTTTAGCTTTGCTAAGGGACTAGCAAAGGTTAAGCTTGGGAGAGCTTGTTGACGTAGTTAACAACCATATTTAACCATCAACGTAACATGTAAAAGGGCATAAATGAGATCACCAACATAAGTCTAGAGACTTAAACTAACAAATTCTATAAGTTTTGGTGAATCTGTGTTTCCAGCAGGATTCAATCAGAAAACCATCAAGGAGGACCTATTTGTCAAGCAAAATCATGGAAATATGCCGCAAAAACTACATGAGAAGACTCTAGGAGGCTCCCCACTCAAGCAGGGCACGAGACCCTACTAGGTAGGGCCAGCCGGTCTCCCCCTCAGGCCGTCCGGTCCCTGGTGGGCCCCACCTGTCAGCAGCTTCCAGAATGTTCCTCCACCGCCTCCTAGAATTGCATCTACGTCGTTCCTTAAATCGGTTTGATCCAAGGGCTCACGTTACACCCTCTGGGCTATATAAGCAGACCCCTGCCCCCCTCTTTAGAGCTATCCCTAAAAACCTAATTCATATTCTCCCCATGAGGATCAGAGCTAGCTATCAAGAAAAGAGTAGTCGTCCATAGGATTTAGTCTTATGAATAGAAATAAAGAGATAGAGTGTGGGAAAAGTTTGGAGAAGGTGCCGGCTTGTCGGTGCTCCCTCTATGGCTTGTACCTTGGCGGATCCAAGTTCTACTTGAGCTTGTCTTTGAGATTTCTCTGGTAATCGACTTCTGATTTAAGTAAGCATTTATTTATACTGTTCATCAGGTTTGTGACTTTTAGTGCTTTATTCTCTTCCTAAGGGAGTACAGTATTAATCTTAAGTGTAGGCGTGGTGTTTAGACTTAGGTTAATCATGAATGCACCTTGCATTCTGGATCGGTGGTAGCAGCGGGTGGTGACATCCCCGTCTATCCTTTGTAGTCCACCTCCTGTTTGTAGAACAAGTAGGACCTAGTTACGAAGGAAATCACATCCTCTGTTGGTGTTTTTCCCTAAGTAATATCCTCAGTTGAACAGTAGAAGACATAGTTTACCCAGGTTAGAATAAGAAAGCCTTAGTAATTCTCTCTACGCTCCTATTTATCCTAACCTTGTTGCTACTCTTTGCTAAGTTAAACCTTAACCAAGTTACCATCCGCTTGTTAAGTTAGATTGTAGTTAGTCTCACACGTTTCTCTGTGGATACGATATTTGGAATACCTCCAGGTGAAAGCAATAGCGACGTGTGATGCCAATTAGTGTGTGAACCTCCAAGTGGGTGAATCGCCACAACGAGGACTAGCTTGCCGGCAAACAAGTGAACTCTGGTAAAAAAATTATTGTATCATCATTTGATTCCGAGGTGATTGGTCTTCATTGGTATTCATTGTGATTGATTGATTGGCTTTGACTTGTGATTAGCTCATACCTTGACACGTTGGTATAATCATCTCCATCTCCTCTTGTATTACATTCCTAGTATGTAAGCTAAGCTCTTTAGTATAATTAGTTTTGAGAGCCAGCTTCCATCGAGTCTAGTGGTTAGTGAGGCTCTTTAACTAGTCTTTGAGAGCTCACTAACTTAGTGTAGTGACATAGCCATTGTGTGGATAAAGACTATAGCAACTAGAATTGTGGTAGGTGGCTTGTATTTTTAGTAGGCTAGCGCAACACTTGCTTCACTGTTTATTTGACTAACCACATTGCTTAAGTGTTGTTGTAGAAAATTTTCTACACCCCTCCTCTAGCCATTAGGACCTTTCAAACATCCAGATAAAAACACTTGCAATATATGTCTGAATAGATGAAACATTTTGAACAAGTGAAAGGTCCTAATATGGCTAGAGGGGGTGAATAGCCTATTAAAAATCTACAAAATCACTAGAGCAATTTGATTAGTATGACAAACGGCGTAATGCAATTTTACTTTAGCTCTACAAGGGTTGCAAGCCACATATCCCACTAATTCTAGTTGCTATAATCTCTAAGTCAATCAATGGCTAAGTCACTACAAGCTCTCAAAAGCTAGCTATACTAAAGAGCTCAACTAGGTAAGAAGCTACACTAGCAAAGATAAGACAAGCTCTCAAAACTAATTACACTAAAGAGCTTGTTATAACTAGTTTGTGAGAATGTAAATAAGAGGAATATGATCTTTATACCACCGCGTCGTGGAATGAACCAATCATAATAAGATGAATACCAATAACCGGGAGAAATCCAATGAATCAATCACACAGCTCAAACGATCCCCAAGTGCCACTAGATGCAATCACTCCAGCAAATACACTTGGAATCACTCACTCGCACTTTGAATTAGCAACCAAGCAAGGGAGATAAGTGGGAGGGAGTATGCTCAGCTCAAGAGGATGTCAAGATGATCAAATGCTAAGAAATTTCCTCAAGAGCCGGCCACCAACTATTTATAAGCGTCCCCAAAGAATAGAGCCATTAGGCTCTTCACTGTGCCTCCTGCGGGGCGACCGGACGTGCCATCGGGTTGATCGGACACAGCCTCAGCGTCCGGTCGCTACGCGACAAATCAGCGGATGGGCGCCACATGTCCTCGTTTAAACCTCGCCCGTCCATCTTCAACGGTCAACTGGAACAACCCTCACGCGATTAAGTGATGACCGGTCAACTGGAACAACCCTCACGCCATGGCCAGAATCCGGTGTCGGAGAGCGGCCAGCGCAGGTGGGCAGCCGGTGCTCCGCCGCATGGGGAGAGAGGGAGAGAGAGAGAGACGGCGGCGCGGGCTAGGGCGGCACGGGGAGGGCCGGTGTGAGTCGAGGGAGCGGCGTCTTTTTTTTTCTTCGATGTTTTGTCTTCAGGAGAAGGACGGAAGACTCTAGAGCGAGGCTACGTTGGAGCAAAACTGAGCCATCGAAACCAGATCAAACGGTGGCAACAATTTTTGCTATCGTGGATACCCTGAGCGTTCGGCGACCAGTTCATCTTTGTAGGGTTTAAAATTTTTGCTATCGTGGATAGCCTGAGCGTTCGGCGACCGGTTCATCTTTGTAGGGTTTAAACTAGGACGCCATGACGGCGTATAAATGCATATGCTCATCATTTCACTATTTGATGTATACGGTATACCGGTATTATCCTAACCACCAGCCATACCATGTGGGTGTAAAATTCGTACGGTCCTTGCAACCTGGATGAAGGCAGTGAGCCAGTGACACAAGCGTCAAGCGGTTCTCATTTCACGTACTGCTCGCTATGACTGAAAGGTGGACCTCATCAGCGCCTGCGGACCCACACAACAGATCGTGACCAAGTCAGGGTGACATAACGTCAACTCACAAGAACATGAAGTTGACATACTTTGCGTTATATAAGGCCTTTTGGTCAGGAAATGCCACACGCATAATCACACTCTGCACATTCTGCCTCTGCTGGTAGCAAACTTCTCCTCGCACATTCGAGCAAATCGAGCAAATAAAAGGAGAACAACAGCAGCCGGAAGTAGCACTTCTGATTAGAAGTACTCCTATACATGTGCCAAATTTGTAAATATTAACAAAAGTTTTGTAGGTATGTTATTTTTGATAAATTTGTACCATTTTTAGAACTCATGATGTTTTTACTAGATATATGCTCGTTGGTTGTCATTGTGTACCCTCTATGTTTATGATCGATTATGATAAGGCGTTTACGGTGTTTTCGTCAATCTTTGAGATCTATGGGCACAATCTTTTGAAAGTTCTTGTAGAGGTAGTATATGCATGTACGCAGTCATAGAGTTGAATGTATTTAAGGGTATGCATGATTAAAAAACAAATGGCACTTTAGACCTTATTTAGCTGCGTGTTAGGGTGGAAAATTAACTAATTTTCTATTTTAATCCGTCCCAATATATATGGGTTGAGCTAGATACAAGTGGAGCTAAAGAAGGCCATAAATTCATCCACCGATCAATGTGAATCCAATTTTTAGCCTAATATTGTACATTGTACATGCAACTCATTGGCTCCACGTCTACAATCACACCGAACCTTCATACATTAGCGGTGCTCATCGTCTTCCTTCTGCCATCCCCTTCCTCCGCCTATTCTTGTAGCATCGCCCACCGCCCCCGGCCGCATCGCCTAGCACCACCTCCACGGCTCCACTGCTCCTTCCCTGCCCAGACCTAATCCCAATTGAGGAGACAGACGAAGCTTTTCTCGCCAATCAACTCGCCATAGGAGGACCTCTAAACTCCACACCTTAAACCTTATTCCTCTACTCCTCACTGCATTGCTGGCTACGCCGTCCACTATTCGTCCGTGCTGCTCACCCCCTCTCTCCACTAACCTCTAAATCAGAGTTGAGGAAGATGAATCATGTGTCGTATGCGTTGGCAACGTACGCGCATTGAATAATGATTTACTCCCTCCATCTTTTTTTAAATGTCATTTTCACTTCCAAGAAGTCAAACATACTCAATTTTGACCAAATATATATTATGAAGATATTAATATTTATAGTACATAATTAGTGTCATAAGATAGGTTGTTGAATCTATTTTCGTAATAAACTTATTTGAAGATATAAATATTGTTAATATTTTCTACAAACCTAATGAAATTTAAGTTTGACCAGCACGAATATCATAGTGACACTTAAAAAGAGACAGAGGAGTAGCTATCACACACGAGCCCATTGGCTAGCTTCTTAGGGCCGGCTTGAGACCGCTCTACCCCACGTTTTCATCTCCACTTCATGTTTTTAAGCTAAACAGGTGTAGTTCCACCAATTCTACTCTAGAAAAAAAGAGATAAAGTTGTGAGAGCAGCACCTAGAGATGTGCTCCAGAAACTCAAGTTTTTTTATAGAGCTAATCCAAGTTACACTTCGTGGAGCAGAATTTATATAGAGCAGTCTCAAACAGGCTCTCAGTCTTAGTCATACTGTCATAGTGTGCTTATGATGCCGGCCGTCTCGGCACACGCTACGTGCATACATGCATGGCAAAATGGCAATGGCACTAGGAAATCGCGCGCGGCCGCTTTGCATGCTTTCCTTCTTTTACCACCTTTACAATTAGTGCCATGCTTTGCAAAGCCAGGATTAAAGCGCCAACATGGCCTTGCGCCCTTGCTTTGCTTCAATCGTACTCCATGGATCTGCATCCGTCTAGTAGCCTAGTACTGGACACTTTCTCCTAGGAATGCTCAATAAACTATGTAACCAACCCGCGGTACTCACAAAAAAAAGAGAAACATTCGAAAACAATCATGATCAGGATTCAGGAATGGTAAAAGTGGTTGAGTCCGTGGATCGATAAATCAAAGCTGTTCGGCCGATAATTTTTGCGGCTGATAAACCGATAGATACTAATTTATTGAAAAAGAAAAATAATATACCAAAACTGAACGAACAGGCAAACACAAACTTTTTTTTAGAAAGGCGGCAAAAGATTTTGCCGGATTTTTATTAGACGAGAAGGCAAACACAAACTAGAACCAAGACGGACGATTAAGGATGGAACTATCGGCGAATACGAATCTCTGAAGGCAACCCCACGCCAAAAGGAGTACAGTATCAGGCCAACACAGCTCGGGTCCAGGAAGTGTGACTGGTTTGGGGTGCATGTGATCGCAAATTAAAGAACGTTCGATCGAGGCATTTCTTCGCTTTATTATATTACTCTCTTATTTAATCGCAAAAGTGTGGCAACTGAGAGCATTTTGTATGCTTATATTTTTTAATTGTGTTCCACTATAGATCCTGAATCCTGATGTGTCTATGTTTCACACCAGGGGATCTGAATCGGATAGTTTAATCCGCCCCCTGTCAGCGGGCAAAGGTCCTGGATCCGGCTCTTCGGTCTTCGACCCTGTTTATCTGGCTTATAATTCGTCTTATTCGACTTGTTTTTTCAGTAGGAACAGTATTTTTCTCTCAAAAAAATCAGCCAACAGTGTTTTTCAGTCGGCTTATAATTCCAGCCGAACTGGGCCTTCCGTGCAACTCCAGTAGAGACGTGCCAAATAGCCCAAAAATGGCGAGTGCGGACTTGTGCGTAGCCGGCACACTGGCGTGGCTTCGACGTCCCCGCACAGGCATGCTTCCCGGCACCGATCTGGTGGGCTTGTACCTAACCTTTCGAGCGCGTTGCAGGTTTCTCTTCCACAAGAAGTAGACTGAGCTTTCACAGCCAGTGCTTTCCTTTCCTTTCTTTTGCCATTTATTTCCAGATAATGATGATGATGCTTCTGATCAGCTCATCAGCATTAACTCGTCCTGACGATGGCTCGATGCGTTTTTGGGGCTAGAGTAACACTGACGGCTGCCGTGTGCCGTCCGGCCGTTTTGGATGAAGGCCTTGGCCTTGTTTAGTTGGTCCAAATTGGGGCCGGGCAAAATACTGTACGCACTGTAGCGTATTGTAGCATTTTGTTTTTATTTGGTAAAAATTATCTAAATATTGACTAATTAGGCTCAAAACGTTTGTCTCGTAAAGTACAACAAAACTGTACAATTAGTTTTTAATTTCATCTACATTTAGTACTCTATGCATGTGCCAGCATTTTGATGTGACGAAGAATCTCCTTTTTACATAGTGAAATTTAGGAGAAAATTTGGCAGGCCGAATACTCCTACTTCCTCCTGAATTTTCAGGGACTCGAGAGTAACTTCGTCGAGTCGATCGAGCGAGACCACATCAAATTTGTCAGACACCGCACCATCGATGGCAAAGGCAAAGGCACGGGAGATAATACAGCTTTCCGAATTCCGATGTAAAGCAGCCCGTACGCTTTTGGACCGGTTAGCCTAAGGCTGTTTAGTTTACACCTAAAAATTTTTCATCTTATCACATCGAATGTTTGGACACATATATAGAGTACTAGATGTAGATGAAAAAAAACTAATTACACAGTTTGGCTGGAAACCACGAGACGAATCTTTTAAGCCTAATTAGTCCATGATTAGCCTTAAGTGCTACAGTAACACATATGCTAATGACGGTTTAATTAGGCTTAATAAATTCGTCTCGTGGTTTACAGGCGGGTTATGTGATTAGTTTTTTAATTAGTATCCAAAAATCCATTCCGACATCCTATGAAACATTCAATGTGACACCCAAAGATTTTTCTTTCACGAACTAGGTGTTTAGTTGGTGAGTGAAAAGTTTTTGGTGTCACATTCGGAGGTTTTATAGGATGTCGGAGGGGTTTTCGGATACTAATAAAAAATTAATTACATAACTCGTCTGGAGACCGCGAGACAAATTTATTAAGCCTAATTAAACCGTCGTTAACACATGTGTTACTGTAACACTTAAGGCTAATCATGGACTAATTAGGCTTCAAAGATTCGTCTCGTGATTTTCAACCAAACTATATAATTAATTTTTTTCGTCTACATTCAGTACTCATGCATGTATCCAACGTTTGATGTAAATGGGTAAAAAAAATTTTAGGTGGAACTAAACACCCCCGCGAGGAGTAAAATCCAAACGCGACGCCACCGACGCGAATT
This sequence comes from Saccharum hybrid cultivar R570, assembly GCA_038087645.1. NCBI lineage: Eukaryota > Viridiplantae > Streptophyta > Magnoliopsida > Poales > Poaceae > Saccharum > Saccharum hybrid cultivar. Next base: position 16,181,842 of record JAQSUU010000259.1, read on the forward strand.
TTTTTTTATTTTTAGCCCAAATTTGAAACAAAATTTAAATTTAACCCTAGTTTGAAATTTTTTTTAAATCTAACCCGTTTGGCCCCGCCACCATGCATGGCGGGGCAAATGCACTGAACCCCGCCATGCATGGTGGCGGGGTACACATCCCACGTGGCATGGGTGACGTGGCCGCCCCGGGGCGTACCCCGCCATGATGGGTGGCGGGGTAGGCCAAACCCGCCACCCATCATGGCGGGGTGTACCCCGCCACCCGTCATGGCGGGGCGCGGCGTAAATATAAGCCGCGCCCCGCCACGCCCGAGCCGGCCTCCTCTCACTCACCCCGCCGCCTCCGCCGTCGCCCGCGCCTTGCCGCCGCCGTAGTCGCCGCCGGAGGTGCCGCGCTCGCCCGGAGGTCCTCCCCCGCGCCCCGGCCGCGCCCCCCGCGCCCCGGCCGCCCCGGCCGCGCCCCGCCGCGACGCCGCCGCCGCCGCCCGCAACCGCCGTCTGCGCCGCCGCGCCGTCTCCCGCGCCCCCGGCGCCGCGGCCCCGGCGACCGCGCCCTCGGCCGCGTCTCCGGCATTCGTTCCCGCGCCGCCACCCCGGTAATTTTTACGGTAATATTTTTTACTTTGTCGTTTCAATTATTTATTTGTAGTAAATATTAATAAGTTTTATTATTTATTTAGTTAATTATTTATTATTCATTGTATTAAACGATTATTTAGTTATTGAATTATTTATTTAGTTAATTAGTTATTATTGAACAATAGTTATTTAGTTAGTTATTGAATTATTTAGTTACTTATTTAGTAATTTAGTTAGTTAACGATGATTTCTTATTGACGATATTATTGATAGTTAGTTAATATTGGTTCGTATTAGTTATTGATGATTATTTAGGGTTTAGGGTTATTGACGATATTATTGATGATTATTTGTTACTGACGATATTTGTTATTGATGATTATTTAGTTAGTTAATGGGTTCGTATTAGTTGTTTAGTTATTAGTTAATTAGTTAACGATTATTAGTTATTCGGATTTTATTAGGTAATATTAGTTATTTAGTTACGTACCTATTAGTTATTTAGTTATTAGGTAATATTAGTTATTAAGTTATTTAGTTTGGTAACGATGATTTGTTATTGACGATATTATTGATAGTTAGTTAATATTGGTTTGTAGTTAATGGGTTCGTATTAGTTATTTAGTTATTAGTTAATTAGTTAATGATTATTAGTTATTTGGATTTTATTAGGTAATATTAGTTATTTAGTTAGTTATGTAGTAATTAGTGGTACCATAATGGTCAGTTGATAATCAGATGTCAAATCGTTTTGTAGATGGATTACGGTGTAAGAGTTTTTTACGGAGGAAGTGTTAGGAGAGAGGATTGCCAGTTTGAGGATATGTATGAAGAATTGGAATGGTTTGATGGCACCCCTAGTTTCCGCGATCTATGTGACCGTTTGAGTTTGAAGTTTGGCGAGGCTTTCACACTAAAGGGTAGGTTCGATGTTGGAAAGAATAGGGCACACTATGTGATGATGGACTTGTGCAACCAAGCAGAGTGGTCCCGATACAATAGGGTCATCCAAGGTTCGAATGTCGGCATGGCTGAGTTGGTGCTGGAGAATGTTGAGAATGAGGAGCCGTCCTTGGACAGTGATACTCTAGGAGATTGTGGTGTGCAACAAACTATGGAGAGTATGGACTTGGATGGTAATTTAACGCAGGAGCGGGTTCATTCTCCTCCAGTTGGTCATATAAGCAATGATTTTGATGTAGACGAGTTTGAACAGGAGGAGGAGGAGGCGGCAGCGGAGGAAATGATTGGTGATGATGTTAGCACTGATTCGGACGATTCAGGAAATGAGGAAGGAGGTCCACATGCCATGCGAGCATCGGTTGAAGCCATGCCCTCTGGAGGTGCACCTGCCATGTGTACACCAGTTCGTGGCATGCCCTCAGGAGTACCGCTTGAGGTACTTCATGGCATGCAGAGTCAGGGCACATTAGCCACCGGTTATCCAGATGATGGAGTGCAATATGAAGGATGGAGCAGGGTTAGGGAGCCACAACAATACGTTGCACCACCCTCTTATACATCGGCAGAGCTTACACAGCTGAGGGAGGCTGGCTTACCTTTTACCGGTGTGCCAAATTACAACGATGTAAGTATGTCGCATATGGCAGTTTGTGACACGGGTTTGCAGATGTGTAAGGAATCATTGTACAACCATAAAAATTTAATACTGAGAAAAGGAATGCTTTTTAATACGATGTCGGAGATGAAGTTGTTCCTTCAGGACTATGCTGTGTATCATCATAGGCCTTACACGGTTCGACATTCTGACAAGGAGGTAAAATTCCACATATTATGTAAGGCTGGATTCCCGTGCTCGTGGAAGTTGAATGCACGAAAGAGGCGGAGTGATGGTAAGTGGAAGGTAACTTCGGTGGAACAGCCGCACAGATGCCAGACTAATGAGGGTAAAAGGTACCATCCCCAGTTAACGGCTCGGTATCTAGCCCGTCGTATATTGGGTCTTGTAGATAAGGACAACGACGTATCAGTGTCTTTCTTGCAGGAGACCATAGTCACATTTGTTGGGTATGAGGTCACGTATGGAAAGGCTTGGCGGGCAAAGCAAATTGCCCTGGCAATTCGTTGGGGTAGCTGGGAGGAAGCCTATAACAGGGTTCCACGCATTTTGTGTGCGATGGAACACTTCAACCCTGGCATGAGATCGTTCATATACACAGGAGGGTTCTATCTTCAGAACCCGTTGAGGCATATTCTGTACCGTGTGTTCTGGTATTTCGATCAGTGCAAACATGCATTTCAGTATTGTAGGCCAGTTGTTCTTGTTGATGGCACGTTCCTCACCGGCAAATACAGGGACACATTGATGATGGCTGCTGCTGTAGACCCAGAGAACCAGATAGTACCAATGGCTTTTGCTTTGGCGGAGGGGGAAAACAACGATTCATGGTCATGGTTTATGCGTCTGCTCCGTGTTCATGTGCTTGGCCCTTCTCGCATCATTTGTCTGATTTCGGACCGTCACATTGGAATTCTAAATGCAGCCGATGAACACATTGATGGTCACCCGGCCCTAGTGCACCGTTGGTGCATGCGACATTTTGCCGCCAATTTCTGGCGGCGTCAACGCAAGAAGGATGTGGCTGACAAGTTAAAGGAGCTTTGTAATAAACGTACGGAACGCGAGTTCAACGAGACTATGGTAGAACTAGAGAAGATGCTTAACCAAGCTGGCAAGGCATGGTTAGACCAGCAGATGGAAAATAAAGCCAAGTGGGCATTAGCATTTGATGAGGGCGGCTTCCGGTACGGCATCATGACAACAAACTCCTCTGAGTCTTTCAATCGTGTGTTCAAAGGCGTTCGATCTCTTCTAGTGTCTGGTATTGTCGAGTTCTCTTTTAGGAAGTGCAATGAGTATTTTGTTAAGCGGTATGGCCTAGCCCTGAGGAATGAAGAGGAGCTTGGAAGATGGGGCAAGGCGGCACATGAATATTTGAAGGAGGCTGAGGAATTGGCCAAACAACAGGTTGCCGAGGCTTATGGACGGGACATGCTTGTTTTCTGCGTACGAGCTAGAGGGGGCACAAACCTGGGCGGCGAACGATTTGGTGGCCGAACGTACCGTGTCGATCTTGGTAAAGTAGAATGCAGTTGCAACGTCCCTCAGATCATGCATGCCCCTTGCTCACACATGATCACCTCTTGTTGGCTAAGAGGTTTTGACCACACAGTAGCACCATACATGTCACCCTTGTATCTCCGTGCCAACACCCTCAAAGTTTGGGAGAAGAGTTTCGAGCCATACCTTGACGAGTCACAGTGGCCTCAATACTATGGTGAGGACTACGCGCCTTATCCGGACCTGAAGAAGGTAGGGAAGGGAAGGAGGAAGAAGAAGCGATTGAAAGGCGATATGGACAATATGAAAGGTTACGGCGCCGACATGTATGGTGGCGGGGACTTTGACGAAGAACGTGCGCAGAACCTTTGCTCCATTTGCAAGAATCCTGGTCATAACGCTAGATTTCATAGGCAGGCGAGACAAGAGGTGGTATATATTGTAAACATGCATTTATGATATTATAATTTTTATTTGTACTTGTCTTTGTTTTTTTATAACATTATTAATTGCTCTAATGTTACTAATGTTTTCTTTGTTTTTTTCAAACAGGGAGTTTCAGGCTTGCAAGATGGAGGCGCGGGCTCCTCATCCGCGCTTTAGCCTCATTGAGGCTGACTACGACAAGGACCACCGGGCCCAGGCCTTGTCGGAGCAGCACAGGTCGTTGCATCCGCTTCGTGTTCGCACGCACCACGTACATAGCTGGGACGAGCGATACGCGCCCTACATAGAGCGGGCGGGCTTCCTTGAGATCGTTCGGGTGTACAACAGTACACTCCCCACACTAGACCCTGCACTGCTTACAGCCTTTGTTGATAGGTAACATTGATTTTTTCATTTATTATCTTTGTTTTATAAAATTGGGCTGTCAACTTGCCTATAACCAGAAACTTGTAATGATGCAGGTGGAGACCGGAGACGCACACCTTCCACACACCATGTGGGGAAATGACTGTCATGATGCAGGATGTGAAGATGATATTGTGTCTCAGTTTGGCTGGTCATCCGGTGACTGGGGTCGTCGACGAGTCTGATTGGGTACAGTTGGTGGAGCAGTTCTGTGGTAGGAGGCCATCAGAGGCAGAAGTTAAAGGCACAAAGTAAGTTCATATTTGCGCCCCATTGAAATCACTGATACAACCATTTCAGCTACATCTATTTTTGTACAATAATACTTCAATTGCAATTGCAGGAAGACCTCAGGAGTGTCGACGTCATGGATAACCCAGCACTTTGGTGCAGGGCCTCCGTTGGGTGCTCCAGATCACGAGGTGGAGGTGTATGCAAAGGTGTGGTTGTGGCACTTCTTGGGCGCTTTCTTGTTCCCCGACTCCTCAGGCGACAGCATCAGCTGGATTTTCTTGAGGATCCTAATCCAGCCACTTAAGAATATTGCAACGTATAGCTGGGGTACCGCGGTCCTTGCTTGGACATACCGTCAGCTTTGTACCGCCTGTCGTCGGCAGTCGAACAATGCTAACCTAGGTGGCTGCTCATACCTACTTCAAGTATGGATTTGGGAGCGGTTTCCGGTTGGGAGGCCTACTCAACCTCCGCATTTGCCTGTGAGTAGATTGACAACTTTGATATCTTCATACGACTAAAGAGATTAGTGACACCTTGTTTGTGTAAACTTGCAGGAATGGCTGCATCAAGACGTTCGACCCACCGCCCTTTTCATCTGGAAAGACGCTAAGGTAGTGAGGGGCGAGTTGGAAAGGAGGTACAAGCAGTACACGGATGCGATAGACGTGTTGACACACAACTACGTAAGTTATATCCACATTTCCTACTAAAGGCACTATCAATGACATTGATACTAAATTAAGTTTGTTTACTTTGCAGGTAACATGGACACCGTGGTCTAGGTGGGAGCTAGAGGACTACCTTAGTCCGCGCTGCGAGGAGGAAGCGGACGAGTGGCTTTACGAAGGGCCACTTATCTTCTTCCATATCGTCGAGATGCACTACCCTTTTAGGGTTTACAGACAGTTCAGGAGGTTGCAAGGAATTCCACCGCTGTACTCCACCAACGCTCAGCTGCATGGGTACGATCGAGATGCACTACCCTTTTATTCTACTTAAGCGCCTCATTTCTAATGCAATATGGCAATGCAGGATCGATCGGAGGCTTCGGACCACGCAAAAGAATTGGGCGTTGACGCACGAACAGCATTTGAACAGATGGTATAACAGGCTTCGTCGTCACATCAACGAAATTCCGCCACACCACCCGGCAAGATGGATGGACTACCTTCAATGGCTGCAGCGAAGTACGAGGACTCATCTCATGGTCCCGTACACGAACATGCCTGCAGATGCGGCCGATGAGGATGACATCGCCGATGCGTTCGACGATGCGCAAAGGGGGCAAACACAACTTCTTAGGGCCCCTCTCAATAGATACGTGGTAAGTACTTTGCCCTTACATTCTCAAACGAGGTAAGGGTTTTTAAATTCAATTGAAATGATCGAGTTAACGTTGTGTGATGTTGTAGGCACAACAGTTGTCGAACTACTCCGAGGAAGCTTCCAGGCAACTTTTTCGGACTAGGGACGACAAGACCAACCCTCTTCGCGCCTTTGTCAAGGTACATTCATGACTACAACTCAGTTACCTTTAAAATTCAGTTACCTTTAAAATTCACGCTTAATAATGCTTGTTGTCATCTAAACCTGTAGAGAATGAAAAAAGGCTGCAAAAAGTTGGCTCAAAAGCTGAGCTGTGCGGATACGACTTTGGACGTACCGTACAACCCCACGTGGTCCAGGAGCCAAACGATGTCCACCACAGCTGCTTCTGCTAGCGACACCAGGGCTGCGTCCTCGTCTATTCGTACTCCGCAGGATCGAGGGAAGGGTCCAGCGGCTCCGGACGATTTGGATGAGGCACTTCAGTATGACACGACGAGTGGCGACGACGACGACGACGAACAGGACGTTCCCCAGTGGGATTACACCGGACACGAGGAGATGGGTGCCTCACAGTTGTACGGTGCTCCTTTTGGTACACAGGGGGTCGACTACACACAGCAGGAGAACTACACACCAGCCGAGCAACAGGTCCGTATGCTTTGCCTTCTCTTTAATTCTACTGTTCTTAGCTCAACATTTAGAGTAGCTCATCCGGTTGCTTGCTTGCAGGGGCCGTCGTCGACGCAGCAGCTCCATCGTGGACAGAGGCGGCAACGCGAGAGGCAGCAACGGGACCGCACAGACGTTGGCTGGAGAAGCAACGTGGTCCCTACGAATCCAAGGAGGCGACGCAGACCGCGAGACCCCTACACCCCTGGCGATTAGTAGAGTAGTCATATTTAGCAGACGCCGGACACATGCTATCATAGTTATGTAGTGCTAGAACAATTAATTTATGTGTAGGTGTAGCAGCAGTACTCTACTTGGTTATTTCGATTCGACTAATGTAGTTGGTAACACTCGTTTCATCTTTGCCGTAAACGCAATTATTTCTGCCATAGCTTCTGCATTTATTTCATCTTTGGTACTCAACATGGCATTCTGCATTTGTGACGATCAGTTGACGCAAAACGAAAGCATAGTTCCTGCGTGGTCGAAGTTTCAAGGCAACATGAAAATTATTACAATGACATCTTTCAAAGTACAACACTGACAAAGTACACGACACAAAGTTTCTAAGCCACTACATACGACAAACACTAACAACGACAACGTGAACACGTGACAATTTAAATTATTACAATGACACTTGTACGTCAATCAAATTGCGTGCACCACTGCGTAAGCAACTCGTCTTCGGACTCTGAATCCTCCACTACCACCTCCTTACCCTTGGTGGCCTCGACTGCCTTGGCTTGAGAGGCCTGACGCTGGTAGTAAGCCGCCTCCGCCTCGTCCGCGACCTGAGAGTACAACTCGGCCTCTTCTTGGGTCATGTCTGTTGGCCCCCATGCGTCGAACAGCGGTGTCTTATGGCTGTGGTACACTGCCTGACCCTCCTCTACTTCAACATCCTCCTCGGGCATCGGTCCTAACTCCTCTGCAAGACGAAGTAGCTCGGCTATCCTTCCCATGTCGTACGCATCCTCGTCCTGAGGGTACCCCAATTCTTCGGCTAGACGAATGAGCTCGCCTATCCTCCCGGTGTCGTCGTCTTCCTCCGGCTCGGCCTCCTCTTCAACCACAATCGGACGGCTTGCGGTGGCACCAACTCCTGTGTTCCGCTTTACTGTCCTATTCTCCGTGTACCTAGCACGAGCCATATCTGCTTCCCAGCTGCCGGTGCATCCAATTTCTGCAAGTACAAAATACAAACAATTAACAGGATCTTTATAAATGACTTTATTGACAGTCAAACAAAGAAGATTGACTTTCCAAAAACGCAATGACTCACTCGCACATAATGAGTCAATAGTATCGTTCAAGCCTTGCATCTCTGCTCTCGCAGCCACCTCTGCAGCCTTCCTTGCATCCTCTTCAGCCTTCCGTGCCTGGTACTCCTCTACATCCTTCTTCTTTTGCTCGTACCACTTCTTCCACGCAATACTCTCTGGGTTACGAACACGTAGGTCTTGGGCCCGTCGTAGCATTTTCTTCTTATGGTTCTTAACGAAATCAGTGACGTAGCTTGCAGGATATCCTCTGCTATTGCGAAGTGCTACCATTGTCTTATACTCATTCTTGAAATTATACACATCATCATATGATTCCCAGTTGCATTTCTGAGTGCTCTGTTGCAACAAATAGATGAATACAAAGTTAGCGTACCAGAGTTAACAAAATAAAACATTAGCACCAACTGTCAACAGTCCTAGCAAACCTCGTCATAATCGATCATGTGGCCACAGAAGTGCCCAATACCAAGGCCTGAAGGGACAAGGCCGTAGCTAGCTTCAACACCACATTTGCACATCACAGGAGGCGCAATAGACCTCCTCTTCTTCTTCTAGTCTGGCACCTCCACATTCTTCTCCGGCTCCGGCCAATGGCTCTTTGGACCATAGATCCATTCCTTGAAACGACACTTTGGAAAATCATGATCCTACAAAATCAAAACAGTAAAACACACATATAGGACATGACATTCCAAGGTTCACTCAAACCTTACCTCATGTCGTAGAGGACAAATGAACTCTTGTTCATTGCGTGGGTTTATCACGGCTTGCTCTCCGCAAAGGCACTTTGGAGGATCCTCGAGCCGCCGTGCCGATGCTACGGCCTTCTCTTCCTCCGTCATAGGAGGAGGGTTTGGAGGGGGCGGAACCCAGCGAGTAAACACCTCACGCTTGCAATGATCAATGCCGGGGTAGAAAAGGAGAATCCTTGGATCAAACTTCTCTGGACCGTCGATCCATTGGAAGAAAAAGCATCGGAAGTAGGGCTATACAAAAGTTTCAATTATCTCATCGCGAATACAACATCAGCAACCAATAAGAACAACAAAGGGCACAATTACTTACGCTACAACTATAACATGTGTAGAAGCAACGAGCCGCAGTATCTGGATGTCTCGACTGGCCCACGTGTGCCGGATGACCACAGTCACAGTTAGGTATAGGTTCCTCGGGAGGAACGGGCGCATCCTTGCAAGACACGTCGGGGTACATCTCTCTAGGACGACCCTTTTTCCTCCAAATCGACTCACGATACGAGTCCTCCATCTAATAACACGAAACGATTTCAACACAAAAAACTTTACTAACTACATTAACCAAACATACTGCAACGATACACGCAGAGAAGGGGTGGCCGGAACAAGGACCGACGATGGGCCGATACCTGACGGGAGGAGGGAGGGACGCCGGAGAAGGCCACTGAGGGGAGGGGAGCTCGGTCCTGGGCCGGAGAGGGACGCTGCGGGAAATGAAATGGATGAATGGCCAAAAACAAGAAGTGCCCGGGCTTTTATATGGCCGGGGTTGTACCCCGCCATGAATCATGGCGGGTTAGGGCTACCCCGCCATGCATCATGGCGGGGTACACCCCTGCCACGCTGGCGAGGCGCGCTGCCACCCATGCCACGTGGGATGTGTACCCCGCCACCATGCATGGCGGGGTTCAGTGCATTTGCCCCGCCATGCATGGTGGCGGGGCCAAACGGGTTAGATTTAAAAAAAATTTCAAACTAGGATTAAATTTAAAATTTGTTTCAAATTTGGACTAAAAATAAAAAAAAATTCACCGACGCAGATCTCCTGGCCCAAGAGGCCACATGTACGGACACGGCAAGTCGGCAAACACACAGACAGACGCGCAAAGAGCTGCAGCAGCTGCTACTACCGCATGTGAGCATGTCAGCATGTGTGTGCTTCAGGCATCGTCAGGGTCGTTTGTCAAACGGGGGCACTATGGCCGGTTTAGTTGCTAAAAATTTGGTAAAATGATACTGTAGCAAATTTCATTGTTATTTGGCAATTAGTATTTAATCATAGTCTAATTAGGTTTAAAAGATTCATCTCGTCCATTTCGTCTAAACTGTGTAATTTGTTTTATTTTTTATCTATATTTAATACTTCATGCATGCGTCCAAAGATTCGATGTGACGAGAAATATTGAAAAAATTTGTAAAATTTTTTACAACTAAACAGGGCCTATGTGAAAGACAACGCAAGATCCACCGCAGACCGTACCAAAGTACCAGTACACTATTACACTACAGTAACTATCTTTAATTTTCCTTTGTTCGTGGTTATACAAGTATTGTACGGGCTAATACAGAGGAATCTGTATAAAAGCATGTTAAGTTAGGATTAGGAAGACCCGAGACACGCGGCATGCACGCCGCGAGCCACACCCGATTGAGGAGGATCCGCACAACATGGAGCAATTATAAGGGGAGAAGCAGGACCACACGTATATGTGACCGCATGTTTTATCCTAGCCATTCTTCATCTCCGCAGCATGAATCTTGAAGCATTTTTTCTCTCCTCTGCCACCGCTGCCCATGGCCTCGTTTCCCCAAGCCGCTGCCCCACCGCGGCAGCTGCAGCTCCGGCACCGCGTCGGCCTCTGCCGCGCCCGGTTGCCGGCCCCGGCTTCAGCCGCCTTGGCTCTGGCCACATTGTCCACCATTGCGCCGGCTCCGGCAACCTGGAGCTCGTCTGCCACCGCCCTGGCCCGGGGGTGGTGATGGGAGAGATAGCGGTGAGGCGGAGGCGACGGTGATGCCGCCGGAGCGGGCGGCATAGGAGGCGGCCAGGCGGGGTTGAGGCGGGGGCGCCATCACGGGACTCAGCCCCACGTTCCTTCCGCTGGCATCATCAACCCGGCACATTCATTGTGTCCGAGCTGCACGAATCTTAGCGCCCTCCTACGGCCATGATAGGTCTGGCGGCCACAGGTACGTGTGGAAAATCCACGCTCCAATTATAACGTGGCTTTTGGGACGTCCCCAGTACAACACCGTGCTTGCAAGCAGTGCACCTGGAGACCCTACTTCCATTGCCTGTTTTATTGGGTAGCTCCTGTGCCCGTTGGTGTGGATCACATTATTTCAAAATCTCTTTGATCATACTAAGTCAAAATAGGCTGTATTTAGCCATGCATTCTCTAACCTGTGCGATGGAACTCCAAGTAGATCAAGATGCTCACAATTTTTGCCATTGGCTGTTGCTACCACGCGTAATTAACATATTTTGACGTCCGACAATGTTTGTCTCACTGTCATGCTATGCTTTTCTTTTAGGTGTGTGTCCGTTCCCTTTGATTCCACACAAAATATGTCCCAACAAAATCATCCATTCAGCACTCATTTTCAGTCCTCCCTGCACTAAATTTTGTCCCTTGTCCATATCCAATGTTGGGATCAAGTTTTAGTTATTTTGATTTCCATCCATAATATTTCATCTTGTATATCATATTAGAGCATGGTTAATAAGCCAGCCAGCAGTTGGCTGTATACCATGCCATGTCATCTCAAGGCAGTGAATGAAAATATTTGTATAATAAGCTGGTTTTTAGGTTGGCCGTTAGTTTGCCTTTTATTGAATACTTTAGTATTTGAGGTTTGTATGTGCACATCATCTCTTGTGGCTATATCTTTGTTGCCTCTTGCAATGATAGTTATTTCTACCGTGATGGTTGGCAAGAAAACAGACCAATCGGAGCATAGGATCCAGAGAGGGGGGCGCTGGCCAATAAAACAGCGGCTCTGTCGCCCGCATCGGCTGGGAGCAGGCGTTTTTGCCTTGGGAAATGCCCTTCGGCTGGGTGGCAAGTCTACCGCCCGCTCCGTTCTCTCTCATCTATTCTCCCTCTTTCAGCTCAGATTTTGTCGATGTGGAACTCCTCCCAGCCTACTGACCGGGCCTTATTATACTTGCTCTTATTCCATACACACACCACAAAGTAAAGTGATCTTGTCGACCAAAGGAACCAATGGTCCTCACCACCTGATTTAGCCCTCTGTTTTCCACACGTGCCCCTCCCATGTAAGCTACACATTAGAGCCAGTTTGGCCACTTCCTGATTCCTGAGGTGATTCTAATGGAAAAAATACGGTGAGGAGCAAGTGAGAGGCAATCGGTGCTGAGGGGGGGGGGGGTAGTGGGAGTTTTTTTTAGCTCTCAGTTTGTAGTATAAATGGAGAAATTATTCTTTGGCCCTGTTCGGCTGTGCTGATAAGCCGGCTGAAAAACACTGTTGGCTGATTTGTTGTGAGAGAAAAATACTGTTTCGGCTGAAAAAACAAGCTGAAAAAGACGGATTATAAGCCGGATGAACAGGGCCAAAGGAATCCACGTAATTTGTTCGAATAAACTGAAAGTGAGGCTCTATCAAGTAGGCCCTTAGTTCCTTATCTATACCAAGCAAATAATGACAACAAAATTATCATTTGTATTTTTTCTGAATCCGGCGGCCCTGTTCGTTTCGCTAAAATTTGGCTTATGCTGATTTATTGCGAGAGGAAAACATTATTCTTTCCCTGAAAAGTACTGCTGAAGTAGTTCAAGGCCTTTAGTCAAACTATCTAAGTTTGTTTAAGTTTATAGAGAAGTGAGTTCATATTTGTGATACCAAATAAATGTATTGTGAATATATGTACCATATTGAATCCAGTGATATTTATTTGGTATCATTAGATTTTTTTATATAAACTTGATCAGATTTAATATGGTTTGACTCTGTATTACTCTCTATATTAGAATTTTTTTGGGAAGAATATTATAATTGATTTTTTTTCCTGAAGAAGGGGTAGCCAACAAGGAAAGTCAACCATAAATTCGTAAAGTGATGAGATGAGACATTTCTTCGTGGGCTGCGGCTTCCCTGCTATATTTTGACCAGCGCAATCTTGCAGTTTCTCCGCTTACCCTCCTTGACCCCTCACCCTCTCACCAGTCAACAAAAATCTAAACGGATTTGTAGTGGGTTTGTTAGTTTTTGGCACCCAAAAATTCCTATAGCCACCACCCCCTTCCTCTCCAAAGCTTCCTCAAGCCACTCGCCATCTCACCCCAACCGACACCAGCCCACCACCACGGCCACTCTCGCTTGCTTTGCTAGTCGCCTCCGCCTCCTCCACTTGCCGCGCTCCACACCCCGGAGCGCGGCACACCGGAGCCCGGCGCCGCCGCGGCCGGGCGTCATGAAGAGCCTGTGGAAGCAGAGCGGCGGCCTGGTGTGCGCGGACATCTGGCCGCTCAGCCCGCTCGGAGGCCGCTCCCGGCGCCGCGCGAGGCTCACGCTGTACGCGTTCGCGGCCGCCTTCGCCGCGTTCACCGCCTACGTCGCCTTCGCCTCGCCTCCCTCCTCCGCGGGCGCCGGCGCCGGCGCCTCGTGGTTCGGCAGTGTGTACGCGTCCACGGCGCCGTACCGCTCGCAGATTTCCAGCATCTTCTCGTCCATCTTGCCCGCCTCCTCGCCAGAGCCGCTGCGCGTCATGCCCGGTGGATCGGGCGGCGGCGGTGGCGGTGGCCAGGTGACCCGTGATGCGAGCACTGTGCAAGTCGGGAGCGCGGCGGGAAGCAACAGCTCTGCCGCGGCTGGGTCTAGTAAGCAGCTGGGAAGTGGAGGCGCCTCTCCGATCGGCAATGCGGGCGCTGGGAGCGTGCCTGCGGCAGCCGATTTAGCCGGTACTGGCATTAGCGGAGGCGGAGCTCCAACGAACAGTTCCGCCTCAAGTGACGGTGCTCCGAACGACGCGGTGGATCTGAATAAACGAAGCCACGGAGGCGTTTCCACGGGAGGCGGCAGTGGATCCCCGGCCAGTAGTTCTGCCCTACATGGAACCGCCGCCAAGGTCGGCGAGAATAGCGTCGATGGGTCTAATAAGCAGTCGGGAAGTGGAAGCGGAGCCCTGAGCAATGCTGCTGCCGGACATGGCAGCCCTGTCAGAGCTGAGGCCAAAGTTGCAAGTGATGTTTCCACCAATAGTTCTGCGGGGACTGGCAGCTTGGGGAAGGTGGATTTGAGCACTGGATCTTCTAATAATCTGGCAGGGAGTGGAAGTGGCGTTTCAGGCAGTGGTTCGGCTGCTGGAAATAGCAGCACTGTAAAGCCTCATGCTGGAGATGCTGTTCGAGCCGGGAGCAGGGGTTCTTCTGGAAATGGCACTGATACGAAGGTTGATCTGAATAAAGGTTCAGATGCTCAGCCAGGAAATCCAAATGGAGGTGCAAGCCATACATCAGATGTAAGTTCTAGTTTGGGGAAGAGTAAAGATACAATGGCTGTGATCAGTGAGAGTTCAGATGCTCAACCAGACAGTGGAAGTGGAGATGCAAGCCATCAATCACCTGGAAGTTCTAGTCTAGTAAAGAGCAATGCTGGAGATGGCGAAGTTGAGGGCAGTAAGGGAAATGTGAGTGTTGTTCCAACTAGTAATCAGACTGGGAGTCTGGCATTGGTAGGGCAGAAAGATGTTGGATCTCCCAGGAACAACAACACAGTTGTAGCATCTCCCCCTGTGAAGAATCAGGAACAGACCGGGAGCCCAGTTGCTCCCAGCGGGAGCAGTGGTGCAGTGAATAATCCGAAAGGAGATGCTGCTCAGGGCAGTGCTGGTTCATCAGAGAACCATTTGGCCCAAGCAAACTCCTCAAAATCTGGAAATAACAGTGAGGGTAACCGGTCATCAATAAAACAGGATGGTGGTTCTGATGGAAATAAGAAAGCTGATTGGTTTAAGGAAGTGGCTAGCTGCGATATGTTCCATGGAAATTGGGTTAGGGATGACTCATACCCTCTCTACCCTGAGGGATCATGTCCTCACATTGATGAGCCGTTTGACTGCTATCTCAACGGTCGGCGAGAATTAGCTTACCAGAAGCTCCGCTGGCAACCCAGTGGATGCAGTATCCCAAGGTGAGGATATGGTTATTATAACAATGCGATGGTTTTAATGATTTAATTTTAAGCTTGGTTTGTAATTTGCCAAGATCATGTTTGTGTCATTTCAGATTGAACCCAACCGATATGTTGGAGAGGCTGAGAGGAAAAAGACTTGTTTTCGTTGGTGATTCACTCAATAGGAACATGTGGGAATCACTTGTGTGTATTTTGAGGAATTCTGTCAAAGACAAGAGGAAGGTTTTTGAGGCATCTGGCAGGCGTGAGTTTAAGACAGAAGGCTCATACTCTTTCCTGTTCACGGTATTATAGTCTTTGAAGTTCAGATTCTACACTATTCACATGTTCGTTGATTTAACTAATTAGTGTTGTTGCCTAACTGCCTTTTCCACTGGTGTCATTCAGGACTATAACTGCAGCGTGGAGTTCTTCCGCTCCCCATTCCTAGTCCAGGAATGGGAGATGCAAGTGAGCAGTGGAAAGAAAAAGGAAACTCTCAGGCTTGATCTAGTCGAGCAATCGTCATTGAAGTATAAGGATGCAGACTTTCTCATTTTCAATACTGGGCATTGGTGGACACATGAGAAAACTGCTCTTGGGTAACTCACCTTGTTCTTTGGTTGAACAAGAATCTCCACTTCATTATTGCTTAAACACTGATGACATTTAATGTGCCACAGGAAGGACTACTATCAGGAAGGTAACCATGTGTATAATGAGCTAAATGTCATGGATGCCTTTCATAAAGCTCTTCTCACCTGGTCCAAGTGGATTGATGCCAATGTTAACCCCAGAAAAACTGCTGTGTTATTCAGAGGCTACTCAGCATCTCATTTTAGGTGTGCATCACCTTTTATATTGCAAATTACCACATGATATATTTGATCTTGGTCAACTGAACAAATATTTTGCTGTGCATCTCCACTATGCAGTGGCGGTCAATGGAATTCAGGCGGTAGCTGTGATAAGGAGAGCGAACCAATAACCAATGAACAGTACCTTTCAACCTACCCACCAAAGATGGGCATTCTAGAAGATGTGATCCACAAGATGAAAACTCCGGTTGTTTATTTGAACATAACGAGAATGACTGACTACAGAAAGGATGCACACCCTTCCATCTACCGCAAGCAGAACCTTACTGATGAGGAGAGGAGATCGCCCGAAAGATATCAGGACTGCAGCCACTGGTGCCTTCCTGGAGTACCAGATTCCTGGAATGAACTGGTTTATGCTCAACTTTTGATCAGGCAGCATCAAATGCGCCAACAATAAAGGCAACTACTGTTTTTTTGCTGTGTGCCTATATATGATCTGTTGTTTTCTAGGATAATAGTCAACACGGTGATGAAAGTAAGGTCGGCATGAGACCGAGGATTTTCCTAAATCCATATATAGAGTAAAGTTGTCCATGCTACCTCCCAATACCCACACAAATTCTTCAGTAGAGGTTTCTGGGACATCATATTGTAAAGTTCATATCTAGTGCTAATCTGAAATAAAGAATAGTATAGATGTGATGTACTGATGATATAGATGCTCCTGTGTCTTCTGTGGTTTCCTTCCTGTTCTCATGCATGTTTCTAATCAAGGGTGTCCTATGATATAGACTTTCATTACAGTTAAGTGGAAAAGGAAGCTGCTGTATGGATGGAGTGTTTGCATTGGTTGGGTGAATTGCATAATTTGTACTACCAAATTTATTTGTAGGGGTGGATGTGACAGTGGGAGGATGCAGTACCTAACTGTTTATATGAAAAATGGTCATGTATAGCCATGTGCACAAGTGCTGGCAATTTTTTTTTTGTCCAAGTTTAAAAAATGTATAGACACTCACGCCATTGCTGGCATTTCTGTCCTAGCGAACAATGTACTATGGAGTACCTGTATGAGCAGATATGCATGTTCTGGATGCCATTTATAACGTATATTGAAAGCTTGAAGGACATCTACCAGAGAAGGTTAGGCGCTGAGCAGATGCTGTTAATGTGCCCAGCTGTTTGGCCAAATTTTCAGCTACATGATATTATTTTTTACTGCAAGCTGAATTTCAACTATCTTGTTTGCTTATGTCATTGGTGCACTGTTTTACTGTGGATCAAATTGTAATTTTGTATGTCAGGGATGAGGCCAGGCAGAGAAAACGTGACCCTGAAGGTAGCTTATTCTTTTGCTAATATATTTATAACCAAAATGGTAATAATGATATTAATTAATGCAATGCAAGCAGAGTACATGTCCACATTTGACAGTTATGCATTTATTTGCAAGGTCATTCTGGCATGTTTTACCACTAATCCCTGAACAAAGAAAGTATCAGCAAAATTCCCTGATAAACTTTGCTGGTTCCAACATGATGTGAATATATTTATACTCCTGTTTACATTTGATGCAAAAAATAATTTTTCGACTCCACAGACACTTTGTCACTGACAACTCTTACAAAGTTACATAAATAATGTTTCTGTATATAGAGTTACAGAAATATGTTTTTTAGTATATTAAAAGAAACACAGTATAACTGTGTTTGTAGGTTTCAAAAACAGACCTTTTGCCTACCTCCCAAGTATGATATCCTATTGGTACTTTTAGTTATTAGAACTAACCCTTTTCAAATCTGTCTTCTGGTATCCCTGGTATTGTTCATCCAGAACAGAAGATTATTGGATGACATGTACTTGTTTTTCCTTTTGAAAGAACTGAGAAAAGTATATGATAGATGCCATGCACAGGCTACAGGCGGTGGAGCATATAAATTTGCAGATGATTTCCTGGAGAAAGGTGTTTGTCTTGACAAGCTTGATGAAATGGACAGTGTCGTTTCTGGAGCAACTTTTTATTGCAAGTCAGTGTCAGTCCTTAGCTGCTCGTCATATCATCCTATTTCATTGACAAATATCCTTGCATGTCTTGTATCACTATTAATCTATTATTTTTAACTTTTATCACTCACTATGTCAGATAGTCAGCAAATAACAATTTATTTATTTATTTATTGTGATGCAGAGCATGTTTTTCCTTTAACTGATGCTATATCTTGCAGAGGAATCCAGTAGATGTTTCCCCAAACAATTTGTTTCCTTATCTTCTTGTCAACACTGGCTCAGGAGTTAGTATACTGAAGGTTGTACTTCTTCACCGGGATCCTTTTTGAAAGTGCATTACAATGCAACTCTAACTCATGTGACCATATGTTGTCAAGTATAAGGTCACTGGAAATAGAAAATTTGATGAAAGGGTAACTGGGACGCACATTGGTGGTGGTACCATGTTTGGTTTAGCAAAACTTTTGACAGGCTGTAAGAGGTAATATCTATCTTACCTTCCGCATCATGCGACTTGTATACTGTTTTTCACATACTAGGGACACCATGTCAGCGTATTTGGCATGATCTCTGCTTTCCTCAGATAACTTGTGTTATCTGTATTCAGGCTCAGGGATAGTTCTGTGGTGAGCATTGTGCTTAGGTCTCATTCTTGTGCACATACTGATGGCTCAACAATCTTTATAAACCTGTTGATAGTTTTCCTGGATGTTTCGATGGTCTGCGAGCTGTTTGTACTGAATGCTTCTGTAGCATGTCAATGAATTCTAAATTCTAACAAAATGTCTGCACTGTGATTCCCAAGGAGCAGTGATACTTGAGCATCAGGCTCATGAGCTGAATCTCAAAAATGGCATCAGACTTGTGACTTGTCTGCTATGCGATGAGACAGCACAAAAACCGTCCTCATCTGCACATCGCTGCCTGCGAGTTAGTATTCCAGCCCACGAAGGCCCTTTTGTACAGCCCACATCCGTGAAGCTGTGACAGTGCAAAAGTCCATGAGCTAAAAAGCCTGCATCCGCGCAATCATCCTATTCCAGTGGAAAAAAAGTCCATATTACCTCATCAACTTTCGCAAAAGTCCGTTTTTTCTCCCTAAACTCCAAAACCGGGCAAAACACCTCCCTCAACTTTTAAAATTGTTCATCTTACCTCTCTGGCTTGGTTATAAGCGGTTTTGTCTTTTTCTTTTTTATTTATTTGTGCTGAATCTTTGAAAAATCATAGTAAATCACAGAAAAATCATAAAATGAAAAATTCAATTTTCTTAGACTTCACATGAGTAAATCTACACAGTGAATATATAATATGGTATGCTTTAGTACAAAGTTTTTGTTGTAACTTTAGATCTATGCTTTTATGTAATTAAATGGAATAATTCATAGCTGCAGTTCTATGGTCTAATTGTGGTGAATTTTTTATGGTGGGCTAATTATTGTATGTTCAAACTGTAATAAAAATTTCATACTCATTGGATCATGTATAACTTAGTTATAGATCTATGCTTTTCTGTGCTTCAATGAGTATGAAATTTTTACTACAGCTCAATCATACAATAATTAGCCCACTATAAAAATGTCATCACAATTGGACCATAGAAACTGCAGCTATGAATTATTCCAATTAATTACAGAAAAACATAGAACTAAAGCTACAGCAAAAACTTTGTACTAAAGCATACCATATTATATGTTCACTGTATAGATCTACTCACGTGGAGTCCAATGAAATTAGATTTTTTATTTTATTATTTTTCTGTGATTTACTATGATTTTTTAAAGATTCAGTGAAGATAAATAAAAAAGAAAAAAACAAAACCATCTTCAAAACTGATTATAACAGGATCAGGGAGGTAAGATGAACGATTTTAAAAGTTGAGGGAGGTGTTTTGCCCGGTTTTGGAGTTCAAAGAGGAAAAACGGACTTTCACAAAAGTTGAGGAGGTAATGTTGACTTTTTCCTATTCTGGCCCTTTTGTACAGTTCCTTATCCTTGCTTTCCTCCTTGGTCAGGCAGGTAGGTAGGTATCTTCACGCTGTACTGGGAGATACAGTTGTTTGCAAAGCAACCACCAGAGCGGCAAATTTAGCCGTGTGACCGCGTCCTCCTCCCGTTGGATCTGTTAGCCAAGCCATGCCACTATGCAGCTACTCGTATAGTATAGTAGAGTAGTAAAGCAGACTTGCTCTGTTCACTTACGCTGAAATTTGGTTTGTAGTAATGTTTATATTGAAATATTGTAAGAGAAAAATACTGTTTTATGGCCGAAAAATAGCTCAAGCAAATAGAGTGTGAAATCTGGATGGATCCAGTTGCCATGGTCGAGCTGAACATTAGCACCGGGACGCCGTCTATATATGGGTCGCCAACTGTCCGGTGCCCGCAGCAGAGGCGACTGACGAGGCGAGATGATTCAGGGTGTGTTCACTTCCCATGCAAATCTAAAATATTTCCTCTTTCATCTATCACATCGAATCTTTGGACGCATGCATGGAGCATTAAATGTAGGTAAAAAAGATAACTAATTGCATATTTTGTCTGTAAATGTCGAGACGAATCTTTTGAGCCTAGTTAGTCCATAGTTGGACAAATTTTATCAAATAACAACGAAATGTGCTACAGTAACTTTTCGTCCACTTTTCACCCGTTGAACACACCCTCATTGTCACTGGCTCCTGCCCCGCCATGCTGCCCTAAAGCTGGATGCGTCGACCACACATGCTCCCCTGACAGCGCCCAACCTTTGCTTTACTCCCCTGTTCGCTCCCGGTTCTTGCCACTGCTCCCCTCCATCTGACTAATCACCGCCCCACCCTGATCTGACCGTTCCATCCATCCATCCTCGCAAACCCCAGCTTGTAATCAACCAACCAACCAAAAGCCAGAGAAGATTTGATGGGAGAAAAAAAGGTAAAAAAAAGAGAGAAAAAACGGAAGCAGCTGCAGACTCCAGGAGCACATGCCGTTATGCAGTTTTCTTACACCAGTGGGCAGCAGGCCAGCAGGCCTCGCGGATCGACCACGGGGGAGCGTCGGGGTCGATCTGCGCCGTCCGGTTGCCGATACGAGGGCCAGGCGACGGCGTCCGGTGCTGTGCACGCGCATGTGGCGTGCATGCCCAGCCAAGCCAAGACAGCAGGCCAGTGCCGAAAACTGCACCATCCACCACTATTCTATAGGCAGTGTTTACTTTCTTCAAAATTCTAAAAATTTTACAAAATTCCCAGTCACATTGAATTTTTGGACGCATGCATGGAGTATTAAATATAGGTAAAAAAAAAACTAATTGTACAGTTTGTCTGTAAATATCGAGATGAATCTTTTGAGCCTAGTTAGTCCATGATTAGATAAATTTTACCAAATAACAACGAAAAATGCTACAGAAACTTTACACCAACTTTTACACCATCTAAACACTACCATAGACAACTTATTACTGCATCATCCCCATAAATAAATGCAGGCATGAGGAGGTCTGAGAGGCAGGCAGGCATAAAAGGCAAGCCGGAACCAAAAGCCCTCGCCCTTTAATTTGCACCCTCCCCAAATCTCCATCTCCATTGCCTGCCCCTCTCTCTGTCCTCTCCCCTCTCCACCCTCCCCCATCCATGAGGATCAGGCGGAGGCCACAGCCGTCCTCCCTGCAGGCGGCGGCCAGCTCAGATCTGGCGGCCGCATCCACCGCGCCGCAGACCCCGCTGAATGCGGCGAGGAACCGTGGTGGGTGGCTGTTGGCTGCAGGCGGCGAGGATGAGGATCGCGAGGCGAAGCTGCTGCATGCGAGTAGTGCGGATCTTGTTCTCGGGCAGAAATCTGGAGTGGCCAGGCGCCTGGCATTGCCCCTGCAGGTATGTATGCGCATGCGACTCCTCTTCGCTTTCTTGCACTCATGGAGGAGACGACTAGATCTAGCTGAATCCGTTGCTTTCCCGTGGCTCCGTCCTGACTCCGCAGGACGACAATGTGGTGGTGGATTGCGGCAGGAGCATGGGTGCACAGCATGGCGCTGATGATGATGGCCGCATGAGGTACGGATTAAACAACTGCAAAAGAAAACTGATTAAACAACTGCAAAAGAAAAGAGACTGCTAGCAACTTTGCAAATTTTGACGGAGTATCACGTAGCACCTAATATAATAAGAAAAACAAAGGGAAAACATGATACTCCTAGCCAGGTTCTCCGTTCTCGTCCCTACTTTTGATCTCCCTCCTCTGTTGTACTGTTTCATAGTGTGCGATGCGATGCAACAGCTTGACCCATGAGGGAGGGACGCCATGGATCCAATTTATTTTAGTGCACCACCTCCCCTGCAGTCAGTGGCCCCGTTCGGCTGCGCTGATAAAACACTGTTAGCTGATTTGGTGTAAGAGAAAAATACTGTTCTAGCTAAAAAAAAATAAAAAAAAATAAGATAAAAAGTACGGATTATAAGCCGGATGAATAGTACCAGTGTCAGACAAAACACTCCTGTAGGCACGTTCTCCCGTGACCATGATCCATCCGCGGCGCATGATTCCTGTTTCCCTTGCCCATGCCGTCCTCTCTTGGTTTTGGTCGCTTCACACTTTGGGAGTTTGGCGGTGCTACTTATCGATCACAGGGAAGCCTAGCGCCTACCGGGTTTGGTTGCATTCAAACGTGATCTTGCTTGGCCTCGCTCGATGCACATTGCGATTGCGTTGCCACCACCATAACTATTTATTATATTAATGTTACTTACCTGAGTTTCTTTATGTGGATCGCGTTGAAATCACTGTACGGACGGTATGTTTGCACTTGCAGATTCAGTGTGGTGAATGGCCATGGCGGCTCGGAGCACAAGGACGGCGGTGCGACGTGCACCGGTGGTGTCGGCTGTAAGTACGAGCCGGCGGTGCCGGTGAAGGCGACCGAGGAACGGGTGACGAGCAATGGCTTCGTGCAGCAGCCTCCAGCGTCGTCGGCTGCGTCCGTGGCAGCGGCGGTCGTCAAGCAGGACGAGGGCAAGAAGCAGCAGGCCACCAGCAACGGCACCGGGGCCAAGAAGCGGCGCGGCCCGGCGGTGCTGCTGGAGGGGTCGCGGTGCAGCCGCGTGAACGGGCGCGGGTGGCGGTGCAGCCAGCCCACGCTGGTCGGCTACTCGCTCTGCGAGCACCACCTCGGCAAGGGCCGCATGCGGAGCGCGGCCGCCGCGGCGCGGGGCGGCGGCAATGCCGGCGTGGGCCGGCTCGGGCGCACCGAGCACGGGGCCAGGATTGCCGCCACCGCCGCGGCGGTGGGCGCAGGCGTTGTCGCTGCTGCTGCAGCACCGCCGCCCAAGGCCGAGGGGCCGAGCCTGCCTGGCTGCTAGGCGCGCGATGGAGACGGATCGGAACCGCGGAATTCTTTGGTTTGGATTGGATCGGTGGCGGTCGTCGGCGATCGATCGATGTGAATCGCTCGCCGCGTTTTGTGGGACTTTGAATGTTGGCGGTGGGCATGGCGCAGGTGCACGCACAGTGAGGCAACCCCACCGCGGCGTTCGTGGTGGGTCTCTCTGCTGCCCGGCCAGAATTACTGCGGATATATGTGCGTGCAACTGCATCATCGGTGCAACTTCGAGGGTGTAAAAATTGCGGAGGCGCTTGGTGATCTGCTCATGGAAGCGCGAGAAAATGTACTGTAGAGAAGAAACGGGAGGACCGCAAATTGGGATTCATTCGATCAATAATGCTACGGGCACACCTTTTCCAAATTACCCCTCAAACTGTCTTTCCACGCCACCCCCCCGGTACAGCAGTAGTAGACTAGTAGTAGCGTTACTTGTCGTTTGTCAGAAGAAGCAGGAGTAGGAGAGCAGTACTCCCTCCGTCCTAAAAATCATGTAAATTTCGTTTTACAAGGAGTCAACAGAATCTTAAGTTTGACTAAGTTTTTAGAAGATATTATCTATATTTATATTTTTAATTAGGTTTATTATGAAAATATATTCTATAATTAATCTAATGATACTTATTACGTATTATGAACATTAATACTTTGTTATATATATTCAGTCAAAATTAAGAATATTTGACTTATCGGGAAACGAGATTTACATGTTTTTTTAGGACGGAGGGAGTACGTACACTATACACTGGGTACTCTAAAATGATACTCTATTCTTTCTCTCACTCTATATTTAGAGTAGTACTGTGCTTACTCTATACTATATAGTGGCGGGCTCACTAGCTAAATAAAAGAAAAAAAATGCTATAACTCACAAACCAAAAATCCAAATTAAATTTCGATTTCACCATTAAATTCGTCTCAATAAATCCTTCAAAACTAGATCACACATGGATATATTTAGATAAAGTGACAAGTGGGCCCCACAGTGGATAGAGTGGATAGAGGATGATATAGAGGATGGATGGGTGTAGGAGAATTGAGTATAGAGGAGAGAATCTTGTTGACTAAGACATATAGAGATGAATATAGAGGTTCATGAGTACGGGTAGTCTAACGGCTGGAGCCAGGGGAGCACAACTTTATTCTGACGCTCCTGCACTGGCACGGGAGTCGGGACGCGAGCATACGACAAGGACTAACCGAGACGGGACCGTGATGAGTCGCGTTGATGACTGGCGAAAACCGAACGAGCCGGCACCATCAGTCCATCACCATGCACGCCGGACGCCGGCCTGGTCCATCGCCGCGTGTACGGGTAATCGGGGTACAGGACAGTCTTCGTTTCGTTGTCGCTCCCCCCACCCCATGAGTCCCACTCTCACAGTCCCACCAAATTGCACGGTCCGCTCTACTGGCTGTAGCGTTGAAAACCCGTTCCTACCTCTTCCGTTTTTTATTTTTGTCCGTTCGTTTCCGTATTTGCAGGATCCCGTTTCTATATTTACAGAAATGGGAGAGATGTTTTTTTCCATCCGTTTTTACAGAATCCCGTTTTTACCCGACATTGACCCGTATTTATTCCGTTTTTCATCCCGTTTTAAATTTATATGAGATGTGTAGAAATTAATATGTTCATAAACCTATTAATCACCAATTATGCATGTTAACACATGGCATGCTAGTGAATACTAGACCAATAACTTCATATGTGTATATTAATTTTTGATTTTGCTCATGTATATTCATGAATATTTAATCATATTATTTTAACTTAACTTTCCGGCTCTCCATCCGTATTTGTTTGTTTCCATGCATCCGCATATCCCGATTCCGTTTCCAAACCCGCATTTTGTGAACCCAATCCCGTTTCAAAAAAAAAATAGAAACGAAAGTAGAAATAGGGTTTTTCCTTCCATTCCCCTCCGTTTTCATCGCTAACTGGCTCAGCGCTGCCACACCGCCAGCCGACCGGAGGGAACCGCCTCCGCCCGCAGCCCGCTCTGCGTGGGCTGGGTCGCTCGGGGCTGAGAGACTGGGACTTTGGGTGGCTCGGCCCGCAGTGGCAGCCGATTTGTCGGGCTCGGAACAGTCATCGTCATCTCAAGTGGGCTGCTGCGCGACCAGGCTGGCCGCCGTAGTTGGGCTGCGTTCGAAAAAAAACGGGTGCGCGGACGAACAAATTGTATTATCTAATCTTACTGAGGGATTATTGGAGGACTACATGCTTGATTCAGATGAGAGAGACATGATGGTGCATGCCTTGAGCTAATAGACCTGGCACGCGAATCTGTTCTTTCCCAACCGACTTTTGACCGACTGGAGTCTCACCAATTTGGCCGTCAAGGTCAACCACAGGTCTCCTGGATGTTCTTTCAACAAAGCATGAGGCAGTAGTACTCGTACATTTTATTCCCGTTTAAAAATTGGTAATATTTTATACCGGTTCACTTTCACAGAGGAATGTTATGTTGAGGTGGTACGGTAGTACCCTTTCTACCGAACAACGACACCTGAGTAACGGCATTGCCCGTGGTCTTACAGGACTGCTATACATTGGAAAGTCAGGCGAGAACGAACATTGGCGAGTTAGAAAAGGTTCACACCGAAGAATGCTAGTGGCCACCGTTGATGCAAAAGACTCGCACTGCATGCTGGTGTAAACATCCATGACTTTCTGAAGAGAAAAAAAAAATGAAAATAGGTTATCGATCGTGAACCACAAGCTCGCGACCGTTAATTAAGTCGTTGATGTTCTTTTTTGGATACCCGATACCATAATCATATGACTTGTTTAGTAGAGATGATTTATTAGTATAAACTAAGAGCCCTTTTTTCTACTTTTTTTTCTCAAATCTCTTAAAAATCTTCACGCATCCCTCAAACAAAGGGGACAATACTCCATCCCCTTTCCCTTTTTCCCGCAACAGTTATTTTCCTGAGATGCCTCCTGTCGCGCGGTTTGCATCAGTCACCAGAATCGAACCATCATGCCATTGGCTATCTTCCCCAAGTTCGAAGAAGCCTACCGCCGGTGGAAGAACAGAGGCGGATCTATATTGAGGACTATGGCTACGGCCGCACCCACATGGCCACGCAAAATTAAAAAGACAATAGGAAGAGCCACATTTCACCATATTTGAACCCCTCTCTCATAGATCCTTGCACCCACAAGGTAAAGTGCACCCTCCTCGGATTTGTTTTAGCTCCGCCTTGTTAGAGAAGTCGCCACGCATCTGGGTAGGCCACGCCGAGAAGATGCAACACAGGGCGTTAGGGGCGTCAAAGAAGAAACCTGTCGCTGGTCGGAGCACCCACCACGTGCCTAGACAATCCGTGACGAGAAGCCACCACACTGGGCATGCACCAAGAATCACCGTCCAAGCTCTTCGTTCATGGGAGAAGCCAAGAGAGAATAGCAGAGAGAAGAGAGAGGGGGAGGGGGTGGCGGGCAGCGGTGGCTCGGCACAAGTTTGCTCAGCCATCGCCCATGCATGCGCGGTGCTCCTATCCGTCCCGTTTGCGCGTGCATAGATGGAGTGCGAGAGGTGGCGGCTTGTACTATTCTGCAAGAAATTGGCGAGTGGGAGTTAAAGAGAGATGAGAGAAAAAAAAATTAAACCACTAACGCGTAGGTTCCACATGTTAGTGAATGGAAAAGAGATGAACTTTTTCTCAATCTGCTGTAGCACATATCCCCTATCTCCTTTAATTTTATTTTCTTAATCTCCTATTTGAACCTTTTAGGGAAAGGGATGTTCCATATGATGGAGTTACTCTAAAGCACATAGATTGTACGTTGTGATGGCGAAGGTTTTCTTCCTATATCAAAGCATAAAAATATGGCGGGTGTACCCACAAGATAAGAAAACACTGTTTCTTGTATTTCAAAAAAAAGAGCACCCATACCAAATTTAGGACACTTTGATATGAGAAAGTTCTACGATAGGAAACCTAAACTACTACACTCCATTTGACATGAAAAAGACTAGTCTTGTTTAATTGGTACCAGCGTTTCAAACTTCTAATGTACTAATATGATACTTTAGAGTGTATTGAACTTAACTACTTTTTTAAGTACTCCCTACGTTCACAGAAAGATGTAACTATAAGATTTGTGCAAGTCAAACTAGCTTAACTTTAATCGAATTTATAGTGAATGATACCTATATTTATGTCTCCAACTAGATTCTACGAAAATATATTTTATAGTCAATTTAACGATACGTATTTTGTCTCGAAAAGTGAAAAATGCATGGACATAAGGAGTAAGAACTTTTGTGAGCTATATGATGCCTCTATATGCGATTGATCCTGAGTAATGTGCACAAAGCGGATAATTAACATGAGTGGTACAACTACATGGACGTACGGCCGGGTTAATTACAATAAAAGAAGCCTCTATATCTCTAGTCCTTTTTTAATTGGACCCCAAACAGACAAATGTGCCTCCAAACAGAAAACTTCTCCGCTTATAAAATTTTTCAGGAGGAACATGATTTCTGTCTCACATTGATTATGACTAATCAAGGATAAAAAGAAAGAGCAAGGTTCCCGTGTCTCTCAAGCTGGCCGACCACTAACCTGTTGATGTTCCGCTTCAGATACCGTAATGATAGGAGATGTAGCGCACAAAAGACTCAGATTACATACCCCTACATGCAAGATTAGATGCTGTGATGACCTTTCACACAAAAGAGTTATAGATGCTATATAGAATAATAAGGCTAGTCTCAATGAAGTTTCATTTTCAATTAATGCTGTGCCACATCATCAAATCTGCTGAGTTGACGAGGTATTTATGAGAAAAGAGGAGAAAAGAGTTTTTTTAGAAGAAACCCACTTGATACTGTTACCGATACAATCAAACGCAATGAAACTCCCGTTGAGACCCCTCCCACGCGTTTCAAGGGATTTGTTGTGCTGGCGCGCTGTGCTCCGCTCCGCTCGAGTCATGACGCACAGGCACAGTAGCAAACATTTCATTTGCTTTCTCATTTGCGTCACTTGCACTTGTTGGGATCCAGCAGAAAAAAAGGGTGTTCGTGCACTCTGCTCTTTGCACTAAAAATTTCATTCAAGGAGTTTTCTTTTTCCCCCTCAATTAAAATACATTGAATAATTAGCGACTGACTTTCGACAAACGAGAAGCAAACGTATTGTACTGTATTGCAGAATCCACAGTTGGCCTGGCTCCAACAAATGACATATTCTACCATTCTTTTACTATATTTACGTACTATTTTCTCCTGAGAATTTTATTAGGAAGTAGAGTTTTTTTTTAAAAAAAACTTAAACTACTATGAATTACTCTCTCTGTCACAAAATAAGTACATATCTTACTTGTCAGCATGAGATATATTGCAGTTCCAAAGTGACCATATTTAGTTTAGATATATTTTCAAATAGCTATAGTTTACATGGCGCATAGGATTACATCAAAAATACATACATTAACTGCTGCAGTTTGTCTTGGGAACAGTGAAATGAAAATCCCCCACCGAGAGATCCAGTTTTATTTCTCAATCTAAGTTTGCAAAGCTGATATGGCAGTCCTGAAAACTAGGAATTGAAACCCATCACTGGGACTGGCTTAGCCGCATGACTCAGCTTGTAGGGTCCATATTACCACTGTTTGGTTTGGTAAAGATACCTTGAAGGGTTCCTTTTTTCTGTTGAAGTATGAATGTATTGCCTTCCTTTAATAACCGTTGTAGCATCAACCAAGCTGTTACGTCGTTCCTCCGACCTGGTCACGAATATAAAGATATATACTGTATTTTTTCAATACAATACTGATAGAGATGCTCGCATATATACATGTATACACTCATCCTATAAACACACTCACACACATTCTCTCTCATGAGCACCTATAAGAGGCTAGGCTTGATAAAGTCAGCACAGTCACTCCACTGATGAGGGATTGTATCACCTACCAACGAAAGAGTAGTGTTAATTCCTATAATTTTAATCTAAAAAAATACGAGCACTTGAGTCAATTCGAAGACTTAACCCAGTGGACAGGTTTTTCACAGCAAGAAATCTATCTAGGTACACTCAATCCATATGAATATAAGGTTATTGATAGGGTATCCAATATGTTAAATGAAAATTTTTAATATTTTGAGCATTTTTCATCAGATTAGATCACCTATAATCTTTCAAGGTACATATCCACATATATCATTTATGGAAAAAATTTGTACACCTATGGCAGTTTGAATTTTCCTTTTATGCGCCGTGTCTAAAACAACATGAACTTTATACAGACCGAATAGTTGACTACTTGTTTTACTGGCTACATTGGGCCCTTGATAGTTAGTTGATAGTTGATACTGCGGTACTGCCGAAAGTGAATCCCTTTCCATACCACCTTTCTCCGCTCCCTTTGCTGCACTCTACTGCTGTCAGCCTGCCACAATACTTCCACGTCCACCCCTCTCTTTATAAAGCAGCACGTCCAACGCTCTTGGAGCAGGCAGCTCGATCTAGCAGAGCTTCTTAATACTAATTGCTCTGTTCTCTACACTAGACAGTACACATACCAGCTCCAGCTCTGAATGGGAACACCCCCCATCGGTGGCAGAAAAAACAACAACAACGACGGAGGCGAGAAACGACGGCGCCAGCGCCACCACCGTGGCGACGTCCTTTGGCGCATCCTGCGCGCCTGGTTCTGCTGCGACTGTTCTTCTGCAGAGAGAGAGTGAGCATCGGCAACCACCATATACCGCAGCTGCATCAATGGTGTAATGCAAGAACTTTCGTCAGAATGGACCATCTGACAGTATGGTAATTTGTACTACTCAGGAAGCACTAGTACGGTTTTGAATAATGCCTGTGTCCAGCTACCTACTATTGTATAAGTGTGTTTGTGTTTAGGATCTTCTGATATGCAAAAGCTAGCTCTGGGTTGTTCTGACAACAACTCAATATCGAAGGTATATCTCTGTGGCTTGTAATCTTTGTATCGTATCGATTCCTGATTCTGATGATATGCAGAATCGTCTTGATGGGATCTATATAAAATAAATAGTACAAGAATAAATATGATTAGTATGTGCTCTCTGAATATGTGAGGTGTCTTCAGTTCATTCTTTTGCCTCACCAGTAAACAGAGCCCAGAGTGGCGCACAATGCTAGTTGATTGTTCACATCATTCCGGAGGGTCTATTCTAATCGAAAGAATCAGACACTTTCGGTATCAATCAGCACTTTTTCTGAGATTTGTATCAGTCATGAGGATCTTGGTCATTTCCTATTTCTTTCTGGGAGAACCAGGTCAGCTAAACAACTGAGAATTATTGGCAAAAAACAACAATGACAACTACTACTGAGGATTACTTGAGCCTTGCAACCTCGAAAAACTTTACTACATGAAACCTAACTAGCGCGGAGCGAGGTGAAATGAATCTGGCCATGCTTAGCGCTGTCAAGACCTCAACTGAAAATTGAAAAGTCATAAGGCATAGCCACGTAGGGTTGGTTACTGATGATCCAGATCAAAGCAACAAACAACATCAGAAAGTAAGTTTTTTTTTAATGTCATCAGAAAGTAAGTTCATTTGCTAGGAGAAACCTCATATATGTATCCTACATGGTGATTGCGGTACTTATCAAGTCATGAGGCATATGGATTTCATGAAAATGGTCTCGTTTTTTATCTCAGAGACTTGCTAAACGGTATCATCAGCGAAAAAGAAAAACTGATATATGAGTTTGCCATGGCCCATGGCTATCCACTGAGCAAATAAACGTTACTTCCCTTGTGTCAAGTTATGAGTGAATTGTTCATATTTCTCCATAGTTCAAGTTTTTGAGGTCATCTTATCCATGCATGCAATTCGATATGGCAGTAAATTTATAGGTCTTCTTGAATTCAAATCTTGGATGATGTAATTTGGACTATAAACAACTTAAATGAAAAAAAAATGTCAACTCCAAAGTTGTATATTATATTGAGAACTACAACTTTGGTATAGACCATGTCAACACTCGAGGTTGTTTAAAAATTCTAAATTTTAAATTTCACGATATGAGAATTTAAGAAAAAAATTGGACTCTGTTTTTTTGAAAAACAAAAATCTATCCACTACAAAGTTATAAATCACATCAAGACCTACAATTTTAATATAAAACTCATCTTCATACAACTTCCTATGAAAAAGTTATAAATTATTTATTATTTAATTATTTCTAGATATGGGCCTATCAAGAGTGTCGTCTCCGTTAATCAATTTATAGAAACGGACCCTTAAAATGTTTGACTCAATTAATAGCTATTTTCAGAGGTGAACATCTTAAGGAGTCCACGTCCACAGTCCACCTCTATTAATTCATTAACAAAGACAAATACCTTAAGGCGTCCGTCTTTGTAGATAGTGGATTACCAGAGTCGGTCTCCTTAGGATGTCCACTTAGCTCTATAAATGATTAGCATAGGTGGATATTTCTTTGCTTGAGACCTGTCTAACCATTTATAGACGTGACTTCTAAAAATACCTGACTGTTAATCAGTAGCCTATCTCAATGTTTTTTAGCGGTGGGACCTGTCTAACCGTTTAATCAGTGAGCCTATCTCCATGCTACATTCAGAGACCCCCGATGTATTAATATACCACTACGAAAAGATTCCACGGTGTAGGTTCTCGCATTGCGTCAAGAATCTTCAGATAAACAAGCAGCTTGTGATGTGTAGTGGAGATCGATGGTATATTTGTGATATCTGTGAGGATTGTATTACGTGGATGCCCGATTCTTGTACGCAGTATATCGGCTTGCATTGATGGCATCTGATCCATATATAAGAACTGCGTATGATTAGTTTGAGATCTCTTCATGTAATCATGTTGCTTTTAGGTGATCTGAAATCTGATGAATATGTGTGTTCCCCTCGGTTCAACCTTTTGCCTGACCTTTTGCTGATTGTTTAGATGAACCATATATCTTTCTGGAGGATTTATTCTGATGTAAAGCATTAGACACTTTCGGTATCAATGAACCTTTCCCTGCAGCGAGCGATTTGTCTCAGTTATCCGTTTACTATTACTAATTAAAGGTCCAGGTGGAGCCTTAATTCTTTTTTTTTTTGAATCCGGGAGCCTTGATTCTTAATAGCATTATAACCATTTGGGATCCAATATGCTTCTAAAAAATATCGCCTCTGTCAAATGGGCTCTATTGGTCCACCTACGTTAATGGTTTCAAGAAAACAAAAGGTCAAAAAAATCAATGTTTCTTTTTATATTTGAACCCATAAACTTGAACACACACAACACCTCTACCACTACATATCACACTCATTTACTAACATTTCATAATTTTATATTGAATAGTTTGGTCAATAAATAATTTTAAATGAAAAAAGTTTAGACGACAAAGTTCTAATCTTGTCAAGCATTACAACTTTGCTATAGGTTGTGTTTTTCATCCGAGATTATTTGAAAATTGAATATCAAAATATAAGAACTTATTAAAATAATATTTGAGACTTTAAACAAATTCAAATAAAAAAACTTATCACTACAAACTTGTAGATTGGGTCGACCACTGCAACTTCGATATAAACCCATGTGAACATTCTATGTTTTTTGAAAATTCTAAATTTTGAATTCCAAAATTTAGGAACTTAAAACACATATTTCGAACTCTAAACAACTTTCAAGTCAAAAACTTATCAACTACAAAGTTATAGATTCTACTAAGAGCAAAAACTTAGCCATAGACCATGTCAACATCCAATGTTGTATGAAAATTCCATATTTTAAATTTCAAATTTCAAAATTTGAGAAGTTAAAACTAAAATTTGGGACTCTAAACAGTTTTTCAAATAGAAAACTTATCAACTATAAAGTTATAGGTTGCATCGATCTCTATAGTTTTTTTTTCATCTGAATCTCTATCTCTACAACTAAAACATTGGTAAAGGAATCGTTCACCGGCGCTATCGCACGCTGCCTTGCTTCATCGCTCGCCCGGCGCTTCCCTCGCTCGCCTGCGCGTGCGGTGGACCCAGATCCAAATACTTCCTTCCTCCTTCCTTCACGCGCGGCGCCCGTGGAACCGTTGCACACCCACGATACTCCCCAACTTCTCCGAGCACCGCTCGCACACTTGCAGCCCCTAACCCCAGTACCCCCACACACCCCGTCCGCTTCCACGCCCCTTCTCCTCCTCCGCCAGCGAGCCTAGGCCCAGGCGCCGCCGCCAAATCCTCGACCGCTGGGCAACCACGGTCGCCACCGTCACGGCCATGTGCTCCGTAGCCACACGCGCCGCCATCTAACGCGAGCCATCCCCGGCGTCCTCTGACACCTCCTCCACGTCCGCCAACACCACACCCGCGCCCTCCGAGCTCCTGCCCACCGGGCCTCGGGCCTCGTCGCTCATCCAGCTGCGCGAGATCAAGGCCGTCGGCCCCACCCCGGCAGCGCCGCCGACCCGGGGGGGGGCTCCGACTCCGACACCGGCTCGCTGTGCGGCCGCGTCTCTTGTCTGTGCCCGAGGAGGAGCTCGACGACGTCGCCAAGTCCGAGCTCGAGCTCTCGCAGTCCGCGCCCATGCGCGACGCGTCGCAGTACCGAGTACCCGTACCCATCGACCGTCGGGCGCGCTCAACTGCCCTCGCCCGCCGCACCTCGTCGACGCCGCAGTGCCGCCGCTTCCCTACCACTCCGCTGCTTCCTAGCGCCGGGAGCGTTCAACCACTCCCCTACAGCGCCGTCGCCATGCCGCTGTCCCGCCCCCTCGCATCCCCGCGTGGCTACGCTGCCTCCGCTCCGCACCATACCAGCCCCTAGGGCCGCCCCCCGCTGCGGCGGCCTTGGCTCGGCGAACCCTGATGCGGGCGGCGCAGGAAGAGCCCCTGGCAGGGCGGCCCACCACGCCAGTCCCAGCGCCGGCGAGCCCGAGCGTCTCCGCCTGCGCGGGTGGCCCCCGGACCGGCGGCGCGCGGACCTAGGCCACGGCTTCGACCCTGCATCGGATTCCCTCCCCGCTTCGCCCCTTCATCAGATTTGCTCCGCTTTTCCTCGAGAGAACCCCCTGGTTGATCTGCTCCCAGTGTTTCGTTTGATGTGCCTGTCTGATTTGGCTCGTTTGCGTTCTCCTCCATAGTAACCAGGTGTGATACATACAACCATGTGGTATAAGATCGTAGTGCCGTACTGCAACCAGGTGTTCCCCTGCTGCCACCGCCGCTGCCACAATGAGACTACGGTGAGCAAATATCTTGTATTATGTGGCTTTTTGATAAGTAGAACTACTCAGGATTTCAGGACCCTTATGGCGTGCTTGCCAATTAGCTATCACACTGCCAGACTTTTTTTTTCGGACGCCCAATGCGGACTGTATAGGCATAGTTATTACATTTGTGACCTCACATGTCAGTAGTTTGGTTGTATCTGTACTTCTGTCAGACTTAGTTCTTGAGTGTGTTCATTTTGGCTAAGGGTGTGTTCACTTCCTTTAAAATTCTAAAAATTTTACAAGATTTCCCGTCACATCAAATCTTTGGACGCATACATGAAGCATTAAATATAGGTAAAAAAATAACTAATTACACAGTTTGGTTGTAAATCACGAGACGAATCTTTAGTACCTAATTAGTTCATGATTGGACACTAATTATCAAATACAAACGAAAAAGTTACTGTGCTTCCAAAAATTTTACACCCCCATCTAAACACACCCTAAATTATGTGCATGATAAATCAAGATATGGAATTCAGTGGCAGCAATGTTGCGGTTGCGCCATACAGAAGTGTTCATGCAATAAATTGTGAGATAAGGAACAATCTCCTTAGTAGATTACATTTGTCAATCTGTAGTTCCTGGAATGGGAACTCCATAACACATTTCTGAAATTGTGCCTTCAGACTCAAACTGTGCCTTCTGAAATAAGGCTTCAGTCATTTTAGGAGCAATGCAACATGGCGAGTTTATGAAATTGTGCCTTCTAAAATTGAACCATCAGAGTTTGGCACTATATGCAAAGAGCACCTAATGTTAGAGCACTTATTTTTTCCTATCCATTGGTTCTTTCTTCGATGTAGGCTTCCAGAGGGTTTATGAAATTGTGCCTTCTAAAATTGAACCATCAGGTCATGGCACTATATACAGAGAGCACCTAATGCAGAGCACTTCTTTTTTCTTGGTGAGAGGCTGTGACGATCATCATCCACAAGGTACGTCACCCTTTTCCTTCCCTAACTTGCTGCTGTGGGGAACCCAAGCTTTATGCATCTGGAATTGACCCAGATAACTAGCATTGACAGTATAAAGTTTTTATTTTTGGCAAAAATTATTGCACCCATGTCCTATATTGAGCCTGTCCCTAATTTGAGGGCACAAGTTTCTACTAGGAAGGATAGAGTGCATGGAATGAGTAAATTGAAAAAAGAACAGATTTTACAGAGAAGCACAGATCACAAGTGCTTACACATTCTCTGCTGGCACATAAGAATAGATCATTGCATCTTAATCAAAAGCTGTTGGCTTAAGTGGATAGATGAAGTGTCATGTGTGATACATTTTTTTGTAAGCAATATATTATCAAAGGAGTGTTAATACTAATTTACTGACCAAATTAGGAACCGAACTGTTCAGAATACACATCTGGTGCTATAGATCCAGGAAATTAAGCCTGTGTTGGTACTTACGGGAGCCAATGATCTTATTCCTGCAGGTAGAGTGGTCTGGACATATGCTCATCCAGGGGATTCGGGTGCGGATCCTATGCCATGAGCCCAAGGCGAAGCAGCCATGTGGCATACAGTTTAGACCTTAATACTATTGTCTTTGTTCATTCAATCTGCCAATACCAATATGTTTTGTTATTGGATATTCCTAATCTGTACAGTTTTATAGAGCTGAGTTTTCTTTTTGTTGAGGTTGTAATTGTCATTTAGGTTATGGTACAATAATTTAGTGGATGAATACTGAACTTTTGGTTTCGGTAAATTAGGTAGTATATGTGGATGGAATTATAAGTACCTTTGTTCACAAATAAAAGGAATTTTGACATCTGCGACGCACATGAATATCATTGTATATATTTTTTGCCCCGTCGCAACGCACGGGCACTTACCTAGTTCATATAAAAAGTTGTGAACTTTTTTGGGAAAGTTATTTCTAGAGGAGGGTTTTTTAAGAAAAATGCTGCCTCTACTAATCGACTTCTAGGGGTGGACCATCAGAGTACCGGCCTCTATTAATAATCATTTTTAGAGTCAGGCATCTTAAGAAATTTGTCTCTATTAATTGATTAACAGAGACGGACGTCCTAAGAGTAGCTCCAACAACTTAGCTAAAATTAGTAGCCAAATTCTATTGTTTAGTCATTTTGTAAAATAGAAAAGTCCTCAAAAAAGAAGAGGTCTACAACAGCATTGCTATTTTACAAAGTCAGATAGCGAGCGCTTGTGGTTGGCTATATATATGGCCATCGAAAATCAAGGGATAGCTAGCTTCCTATTTTACAAAGTCAGATAGCATATCGGTTTGGATTCTATATTTTACTATACAAATTCTAAAATAGCCTCCACAAGGAGAATAGTCAAGCTGTTGAAGTTGCTCAAGAAGACCGGCTCTATAATGATTAATTAATGAAGATAGTTGTTTGCCTTGAGACCTGTCCGTCGAGGCGGTTTCTCAAAATGCATGTTAGTGAGAAAGGGAGTGTGCCCTAATGTTTTTTTTGTACTTTAGGGCACTACGTACATAACTCACTACTGGTATATGTCATTGCCTAGCAATTTTTTTTATTACTTGCAAAACAATGATCATGATTTACACACGCAGCACATGTCATTTTTCTTGATGCAACTCCTACTACTCCTACCTTTTATACATCCATGACGTTGAAGTCGTTCCTGCACACGGACAAACGCCCATAGCTGGTCGGCCGGCACACGCCACTGTCGTCGTCACGATTTCGTTCGCGTCGTCGGGCCGAGGTCAGGGTCAGGGCATGCCGCCTGGTGCCGTGCATGACCTAGCTCGTCGGTCACTTTTAATTCCCGCTTCACTAGCTAGTAGAAGAAAAATAAAGAGAACCATATCATCATTTCGTTTTCCTCCGTATAAACGCGCTCATAGAAATCTAGGGCCACGCGGTCATGAGGAAACGACGTATAAGCTAGCGCATGTGGTTCAATCCGGGCGATGCGGACATCATATACGACCCATTCATGATCCACTTCAACGAAGTGGACATCGACAGAATAAGTTGGTGCCACCAACTGCGCGCATGCATGCATTATACTCCTTTGTGCCATTAAAAAAGTCATTCTAAGATTTAAATTTTGTCCCATAAAAAAGTCGTGTGCCTATTTACCAGTCCTACATCCACTCACCCAACCTAAACTTCGTTCCTTCGCTCCTGTAGTCCTGTCTTACACTGGACATTTAATGCAGCTTCTCCTTCTGCTGCTTGTACTACTCCACCCGATGTAGTAATTGGATATAAGGGGTATCCAGATATTTTACCATTTTCCTTGGCACAAGAGCCCCCTCCCAATTGACCGGGCCAAAACCACTCCGCCGCGGTTTGAAATTAACAGAGAGGTTTAGGGATTATATTGCAACTGCGCTACGACTTGTGGTTGGCTGGGCCAAAACGACTCCGCCGCGGTTTGAAATTAACGAGGGTCCAGGACCACGCCCGAAGCCTCTTATTTCTTCCGTCTAAGCAAAATGCTGAGGTGAATCTTTAGAGTATCTCCAAGAGTGTCTAAGACCCTATAAATTATTATTCAGAGAGTCATTTGAATAAAAATTATTTTTATATCTTTTCATTCTCCAACAATTTTTCTATATCTTATGCGTACTTTAAATCGTCGACCTCGTTGTCCATCTTTATTTAGCTAAATAAAAATCCGAAATAGAGAATGGCTTTATTTTAGAAGAGCCGTTGGAGGATACTTTTTAACCAAAACTTTTATTCCTAATAATTAGGAAAGATATATATATTCCTAATAACTAGGAAAGATATGCAAAATCTTTTGAACTATTGAAAATAAATTCACTATTTTGGATCATACTTTCAACTCGTACTGTGGGCCATGTGGCGATCGTCGTGTCCGTCTTTGTTGTTTTTAGCCCTTTTTCGAAAGATTCTCACAAATACACCCCTGCCAGTAAGATTTCAAAAAATGGACCTTCAGTTTGGCGCTGTCGTTATTGGCGCCAAGATTACACGTCTTGGCGCTAGCGCATTTGGTGTCAAGGTCCTTACCCACATTGGCATCGATGCAGACGTGGCGCTTGCGTGGCAAAGAGGTTGGCGCCAATAATCACGGCGCCAAGCCTGGCGCCATAATAATTGGCGTCGAGCATCCCAGCCTTGCTACTCTGTACCACCATTGTTGGCACTTTAAGTGTTATTAGATGAAATGCCAATTCTAGCTAATAAATTTATAGCAGCTTCTTTCCATTTATGTTCTTGATTGCCATGGTTACAATCTTTGGTTCCACTGTCACAACAAGAACTGGTATTTCATCACTCCGGCATTTGAAAGAATCTGCATTAAAGAAGTTCTTTCGGGGGCAATTTAAAGAAACTGCACTAAAGAGATTCTTTCAGCCATAAGTGGTTGGTGACCGAGGCTAAAGATTTTTTTAGTTGTGATACCTTTTTTTATTCTATTTTCTCGGGTCCCTCCCACATGGAGAGAGAGGAGAGGGTCAGGGGGAAGGAGTGGGGCGCAGAGGGGAACAAGGTGCGCGTGCGAGGCAGGGGTGGGCTGCGCGGCCGTCTTTTGATGGTCGTTAACGTACATTACAAACCAATAAATTTTCTTGCACGTATGCACAAATATCATAGAATAGGAGGTTATTACTGACAAATTTCACGAGTTTTGGTGATTTATAATTTCCAGGGTGTTATCCAGAAAGTCGATAAAAGGGACCTAGAAATTAAAATAATTCATAGAATTTCGCCGCAAGACATATACTAAAAGGCTATAGAAGACACCAGAGCGAGCCGGAGCCCCAGCCCCTGCCAAGTGGGGCAGGCCGGCCATAGGGGTGGCCGGGCAGCCACCCCCCTCTACATCCTTCCACAAGCTTCTAGAGTATTCCTGCACCACCTTTGTGGAGTCATCTAGGCCGTCCCTTAAGTCAGTTTGATCGAAGGGCTCACGTGCATCCCACCGGGGTATAAATAAAGAGCCAGACCCCCCTGGAGAAAAAAGTCAGATCAAGAGCTAAAGAGCCAGAGTTTCAATTCCATATCTAGAGATCTAGGCTAGCAATCAAGAGTAGACTAGTTCATCTTAAGATTAGTCTCAATTAGAGATAGAGAGATAGAGTAGAAGAGCAGAGTTCTGGAGGAGTTCCGGCCTGTTGGTGCTTCTCCGCTGCTGTGTTCGTCAGGATCAAGTTCCTTCGCAGGGGCTTGTTTCTGAGACTCTTTGGTAATCAACTTCTAATTCAAGTAAGCAATTTATTCGTATTATTCTTCAAGTTTGCAACTCTTTTGAGTACTTTGATCTTGGTAGCACCTAGGTTGAAGTTGTTTTCGTAGTGT
The DNA here is from genome assembly GCA_038087645.1 of Saccharum hybrid cultivar R570. Taxonomy (NCBI): domain Eukaryota; kingdom Viridiplantae; phylum Streptophyta; class Magnoliopsida; order Poales; family Poaceae; genus Saccharum; species Saccharum hybrid cultivar. The sequence continues at coordinate 16,221,468 of JAQSUU010000259.1, forward strand.
AAGCGTAGTGCTTAGGCTAGATTTACTTGTTAATGCCCCCTGATTTGCTGGATAGTGGTAGCTCGTGAAGGTGACTTTATAGCTTCGTTGAATCCTCCGTAGTCCACTTCCAGTTAATAGGTAAAGGTAGGCTTATGCATGCTGGTAGGGGAGAACTCTGATTTCATCCCTTATTGAAAGTTATCGCCCACTGAATGAATGATTAAGAATATAGTTTATCAAGATTGGAATTAGATAGTCCTTAATAGTCTCCATATTTTCACTATTATCTGAGCTTGATTGTGAATTGGGTTAAGTTTATAGACTCAGTCATCGTTGCCAACCGTTCCTTTGGGTTCGATATTAAAACCGAGATTATCTTGGTGAAGTGCTATAACGGTATTATATCTGTGCGCTTGCAGATAGTTATCTTTTTCTAGTGTGCATTTAATTTATACCAACAAGCATTTCTGGCGCCGTTGCCGGGGAATGGTTGTTTTTCTCTTTGCTGAGTTGACTTTGAGTTTAGATTAATCTTGTATTATACTTTTATCTTTATTTATTTTTAGTTTTTAAATTTAGTTTTATTATCTTAACATGGAACCCATACCTACACCTTTATATCTATACGGAGTACCACCGGGATCGTGTCTTAAGCCACTAGAATCATCTAAACCCATTACATCATCTGGCTATGAGCTACGCCCGAAATTAATTCACTTAGTTCAGGAAAACGTCTTTTCTGGTAGTGATAATGAAAACCCATATTCCCACTTAGGTGATTTTGAGCAGACCTGTGCATGCCTAAGCATTGAAGGCATATCCAATGAAACTTTAAGATGGAAGTTTTTTTTCCCTTTTCTTTAACGGAAAAGGCTAAACGTCGGTATAATCGTCACGTTGGGAGTAGTCAAGAAGATTGAAAAGTTTTATGCTCGAATTTTTATTTATAATTTTTCTCTATCTTTAAAGTTACTAAACTTCATAGAGAAATCATATATTTTGAGCAACAGAAAAATGAATCACTAGGTGAGGCTTGGGAACATTTTGATGCTGTAGTTAATTCAGGCCCTAGTCTTGCTTTTCCAGAACCTATGCTTTTGCAACATTTCTTTATAGGCCTTAATAGAAAAACTAGAAAATATCTTAATTTGGCCTCAGGAGGATCGTTCATGCATATCACTGCTGAGCGTGCAAAAACTATTCTTATGAACATTTTAAATGATCTTCCTGAAACCCAAACTTTTGCCTAAAACATCTCAACCTTTAGCTATTGCAGGACCTGAACTACCACAAAAGGAAGATGAAGAATTTCCGCTTCCTGACTTTTTGTTTGATATTGAGGATGATTTATTTACTGATTTTGAAAATACCTCAAATTATCATTTGATAAAGAAATCTCAGCAGCCTAGAAATTTTACAACTATAGATCCTACATATTCTGATGGGGTAGATTTTCTTAAAAAGACAACAAAAAAATTAATATGTGTTTTAAGTGATGAGTGGTTAGAAGAATCAGAGTTTTTAAATAAAATTATTCATATAAATTCTTCCTCTGTCACTATTTAATGTCAATTAGATAAATATTCTTTTAAAACTCTTTATAATCCAGTAGTAGGTATTAATATTATGTCTGCTACATTTGCTGAACATTTATTAAAAGACATACCATTAGTCTCGACTAATAAATTGTTAAAAAGTCTTTGAGGACGCATTATTCTAAGTTCAGGAATTCTGTGTGCCCTTCCTATTTATGTGAATGATTTTCGAGTCCGATTGAATTTCTACATCTTTGATGTTTGGAAGTTTGATGTGTTGATTGGGGAACCTATAGAAAGACATATCTAAGAAGGGCAAATAGGAAAAATAAATATTAGGCTTGGTAATTCACTCTTTGAAAACTAAGGTACAACCATTTTCTAAGTTAGAATCAATAGAAGAGGTTAAGGTAGCATCTCTTGAAAAATTAGTCGAACCAAATTTAGAAGATGATGCCTAGTTTTTCACCAATGAGGTAGAGAATGAGGATCCCATTGATCCTGAACCTCTCGATGAATTGGTAGAGCCACTTAAGCCCCCTATTGAACTTAAACCTTTACCTTCTGGACTTAAATATGCTTTTCTGAATAATGATCAGGATTCTTCTGTAATCATAAGTGATAAATTATTTCAAGAAGAATCTTTGCGCTTAATAACTGTATTTGAAAAGCGTCGTGCTGCTTTTGGCTATTCACTCCATGACCTTAAAGGAATTAGTCCTGTTCTTTGCACCCATCGCATTCCAACTGATCCAGAAATTACACATCTAGAGAGCCCTAGCGTAGGCTTAATAATGCGATGAGGGATGTTGTGAAGAAGGAGGTTTTGAAACTTTTGCATGCCGGAATCATTTATCCTGTGCCGCATAGTGAGTGAGTTAGTCATGTTCAAGTTGTACCTAAAAGGGTGGAATGACTGTTGTTAAAAATAAAAGAAATAAATTAATACCCCAAAGAACCATCACTGGATGGAGAATGTGCATAGATTATAGAAAACTTAATAAAGCAACAAAGAAAGATCATTTTCCGCTATCCTTCATTGATGAAATGTTAGAGCGTTTAGCGAATCATTCTTTCTTTTATTTTTTTAGTGGTTATTCGGGATATCACCAAATTCCAATCCACCCTGATAATCAAAGCAAAACCACTTTTATATGTCCATATGGAACTTATGCTTATTGAAGAATGTCTTTTGGATTATGTAATGCTCCAGCTTCTTTTCAATGATATATGATGTCTATATTTTCTGATATGATTGAAGAAATTATGAAAGTTTTTATAGATGATTTTTCTGTTTATGGAAAAACTTTCGATGATTGTCTTAAAAATTTAGATAGAGTTTTGAAAAGATGTGAAGAAAAACACTTAGTACTTAATTGGAAAAAATATTATTTTTTTGTTAGAGAAGGAATAGTGCTAGGACACTTAGTGTCTGAAAGAGGTATAGAGGTAGACAGAGCTAAAATTGAAGTAATTGAACAATTACCTCCATCTGTCAATATAAAAGGGATTCAAAGTTTTCTTGGTCATTGTGGTTTTTACCGTAGGTTTATAAAAGATTTTTCATATATTGCTAAACCACTGACTAACTTGTTAGCTAAGGATTTTCCTTTTGAATTTGATGATGCATGTTTGAAATTTTTTAATATTCTTAAAGAAGTACTCATCTCTGCACCAATCATTCAACCCCTGATTGGTCAATACATTTTGAAATTATGTGTGATGCTAGTGATTATGCTGTGGGGGCAGTTTTAGGACAGACAAAGGATAAAAAGCATCATGCCATTGCTTATGCTAATAAAACTCTTACATGAGCTCAACTTAATTATGCAACAACTGAAAAAGAACTTCTACCTGTTGTTTTTGCTATAGATAAATTTAGATCTTACTTGGTAGGAGCAAAATTTATTATTTATACTGATTATGCTGCTTTAAAATATTTGCTCACTAAGAAAGATGCTAAACCACGTTTGATAAGATGTATTTTATTACTCCAAGAATTTGATTTAGAAATAAAAGATAAAAAGGGAGTAGAAAATCTGGTTACCGATCACTTGTCTAGAATGCAATTTAAAAATTCATAGGAATTACCTATTAATGACTCACTAAGGGACGACATGCTTTTCAAAGTAACAAAATCAGACCCTTGGTACTCGGATATTATGAATTTTATGATTGCAAGTTATGTACCATCAGGGGACAATAAAAGAAAACTTATTTATGAGAGTCGTCAACACCTATGGGATCCACCGTACCTCTTTAGAATATGTGCTGATGGACTACTAAGAAGATGTGTACTAGCGGAGGAGGGCATTCAAATTATTCAGAAATGCCATTCATCACCATATGTAGGTCATTATGGGGCATTCCGCACTAAAAAATTTAGCAGAGTGGATTCTTTTGGCCAACCATGTATGAAGACACCAAGAATTTTATTCAGAGATGTGTATCATGTCAGAAGCATGGAAACATCAACACAAGAGATGTCTGCCACTCACCAACAATCTTCAGATGGAGCTCTTTGATGTTTGGGGAATCGATTACATGTGACCATTTCCGAAATCAAAGAATTGCAAGTATATATTGGTGGCAGTTGACTATGTATCCAAGTGGGTAGAAGCCATGCCATGCAAGAATGCTGATGCAAAACATTCGAAGAAGATGTTTGAAGAAATAATATTTTCAAGGTTTGGAATGCCGAGGATGGTGATTTGCGATGGAGGAACATATTTCACTGACAGGAAGTTTCACTTATATTTGAAAGATCATGGAATTCGTCACAACGTCGCTACACCATATCATCCTCAAACAAGTGGCCAGACAGAGATATCAAATAATCAGATCAAGAATATTCTACAGAAGACGGTAGATAAGATGGGAACCTCATGGAAAGATCGTTTACCAGAGGCACTTTGGGCTTATCAGACTGCCTACAAGACACCATTGGGTATGTCACCATACCAATTGGTGTATGGAAAGACCTGTAATCTACCTGTGAAGCTAGAAGACAAGGCTCATTAGGCTATCAAGTGTTGGAACATAAATTTTGAAGCTGCAGGAGAAAAGAGAAAGATGCAAATATCAGAGCTAGAAGAATGAAGAGAAAAAGCTTATCATAGTTCAAAACTTTATAAAGAAAGAACCAAGAGATAGCATGACAAGAGAATTAAGAAGAAGGAGTTTGCATGGAGACAAGGTATTACTTTTTAATTCCAAGGTCAAATTATTTGGGCATAGAAAATTACGGAGCAAATGGAAGGACCATTTATGGTGGTAAACGCGTCATCGCATGAAGTGGTAACTCTACGCACAGACGAAGGTACATTATTTAAGGTAAATGACCAACATCTCAAGATCTTTCTAGAACCTATTAGACCCTCTGAGGTAGTTGATGAATTAGATTTTATTATTTTGCCTCAATATTAGATATCATTTTTCCGTTACGAGAAAATATGCGAAATAATACTTATCGGGTAGTAAATAATAATAGAAGACATAGCGCACGAGATCACCCCGAGGGGATGACCTGTGGGGCCGCCCGGCCACCCACCTCCTTGTCCCCCCTCGTCTCGATCCTCGCAAGTCTTCTACACCCTCCCTCGTCCAAATCCTGTAGATTTACCCGACAAATCGCATATTCTTCCATACATATCCATTACTCCCTATATCTTGACTCATTCTGCAAGCCGAACCCTCATATAAATACATATCCATGTCTCCTTCAACCACATCCTATTCAAGCCTCCTCTCCTCTCCTTAGAGAAATTCTGCTCCTTTCCATCTCCAAGCTCCAATGGCCGAAAAAGAGATCGTCGTCTACATATCTGACCTCAAGCAGATCCAGTCGAAGGAAGAAGCTCTGGGCATCGTCCCTGTGCTAGATCTCAAGCCTCTCGCTGTCATCCCAAGCCTCTCGCTGTCATTATGAGCAAGCTTATTTTGCTCAAGCTCGTCAGCCCGCTCTCCCATCACCTCCTACAAAGCTACTCCTAAAAGGCCCAAAAGTCGCTGTCTCTCAAGGCACCAAGTTGCTACCTGCTGCAGATAATGAGAAGCTCATCAAGGTGACTACCAACAGATTCGGGGATGTGACTTGTGTACAGTACACTACCTCTCGCGTCTCCCTTAATGGAATCTGTGCACCTTCTGACCAAGTCAAGTATGTTGCTCCAAGAGAAACTGGCAAGAGATTTGTTGCACCCCGGATTGAGAGAGAAGCAAAGCGTCCTAGGATGACCATGGCTATGATGGAAGAAAAGTTTAATGCTCTCAACTAGACGGTTGAAGTTATGAAGATATCTAGCAAGCTCCAAGCCGGTTCAATCACCAACCTGCAGAATCAGCGGTCTGATGATCTTAAGAAGATCCATAGATTGACTAGGTTCGTAGCTGCGCTCTCTGAGAAGAATAAGAATAAGGAGTAGATATCTTAGTTGTCTTAGCAATAAGGCACAAGTGTGTTAAATTAGTTTGATTTAGGTTCATAATTTAAAGTTAAGTTTGTGATTTACTCAGTTTATTAATTATTAGCTCGGAATGAATAAAGTGTCTTATTATTATTTTTATTTTGTTATGATTACCTGTTCTCTCTATTTTTGGTATGTGCTTGTCTCCACATGTTGTGCAAAAAAGTTATATAGGAAAATAAGTGTGGGGGTGACACACTGCGACCACAAAAATAAAATTTATCGTGAAAATTATGCAATTCGGAAGATAATCGATTGAGGACCACGTACGGCAAAGTGGGCCCCGAGGGGACCCTAGATGGCCGCACGACCAGGCTTATGGCCGGCCGGCCCACCACCTCCTCCTCTCTCGCCTCACTTCGTCTATGGTCAGGTTTGAGCTCAATATACTTTAATTATATATATTTCATCTTTCGTTTCGATCCGAATTGAAAATCACATGTTAAAACACTTAAACAGACATAAAAAATTATTTAATTCATGACTTAAGAATAGACTCACATAATACTTTTCCTGGTAAACATGTTACTGTTGGGAACTAATTATTAGGGACCCCATGATTACTTAAGTTATTGAGGAATATGAGATAGTAGATTAATGAGAACTTGATTCTTGATGTCATGTCTTTGGAGAAATTTTATTTCAAAAGTAAAAATAAATAGCATTACTTCTCCTTAGTAGTAAAAACAATGTCCTACCAGAGCCATATATAGGATAGATAAACCTTCTACAATTCATTGCTTGTATTTGTGTTGAGTTTGGTCAAACCTTGTTGACCATTGTTGAGAAATTTATCATACTTTCAAGATTAAGATCACGTACACTCCACATATATCTGCTACTCCTACACTGGGAGTACGCAAAAACATGCTTGTTCATCCACTTAAAAATATTTTACTTCTACACTGGGAGAAACCACAAAAATATTTATTAGGAATAAATGTTCTAAGTTCTTTGTAATTGTCTTCTCTTCAAATTCCAAATGCAAGAGAGAGGTATGTGGCTATGGAAAAATAAAGTATAAGAAAAATAGATAAGTGTCCAAGTAAAAAAAAGAAAGAGAAAAAGAAAAAAGTATGAAAAGATAGCCCATATGCTCTAGCAAAGTTTTTAAGTTCAAAATAAGAGAGACAAGTTTCTAAAGAGCATAGTAGAATTAGGTTAGCCACTATATATATTCCACACACATACACATCTTGATCTAAGAGTATGGCATCTTTCTCCTTAAATCTTTGTTTTGACTTTACAATATATGCAATATAAGTATGTTTTTACATTCTTCATACCTACCTGAGATCCACATATGTTTTTTAGAAGTAGGATAAAGAAGGCAATCATCTATGCCTTGGTAAGGATCCAAAAATTATACATATATGAGTGATTCGAGAGTACTACAAGAGGAGAAGGTAAGCTATGTTTTGTTTTCAAAATTTTAAATTATTTTTCTAATTGACTTGACTGAAGGAAGAGAGTAATCTGTTTCAGCTATTCTGTTCTTCAACCACTCAAAGATTTATGGTAGACACTTTGAATTCTGCAGTACATAAATAACTAGGAATGGTTTTGTGTTGATGTTTTGTTCTAGAGTAATGTCTTAAATAATTTATTTTGTGAACCAACCTTTTCTCGAGGGCGAGTAAAAACCTAAGTGTGGGAAAATCTTGTTGACGGTCGTTAACGTACATTACAAACCAACAAATTTCCTTGCACGTATGCACAAATATCATAGAATAGGAGGTTATTACTAATAAATTCCACGAGTTTTGGTGATTTATAATTTTCCAGGGTGTTATCCAGAAAGTCGATAAAAGGGACCTAGGAATTAAAATAATTCACGGAATTTCACCGCAAGATATATACTAGAAGGCTATAGAAGACACCGGAGCGAGTCGGGGCCCAGCCCCTGCCAGGTGGGGCGGGCCGGCCATAGGGGTGGCCGGGTGGCCACCCCCCTCTACATCCTTCTGCGAGCTTCTGGAGTATTCCTGCACCGCCTTTGAGGAGTCATCTAGGCCATCCCTTAAGTCGGTTTGATCGAAGGGCTCACGTGCATCCCACCGGGGTATAAATAAAGAGCCAGACCCCCTAGAGAAAAAAGCCAGATCAAGAGCTGAAGAGCCAGAGTTTCAATTCCATATCTAGAGATCTAGGCTAGCAATCAAGAGTAGACTAGTTCATCTTAAGATTAGTCTCAATTAGAGATAGAGAGATAGAGTAGAAGAGTAGAGTTCTGGAGGAGTTCCGGCCTGTCGGTGCTTCTCCGCTGCTGTGTTCGTTGGGATCAAGTTCCTTCGCAGGGGGCTTGCTTCTAAGACTCTTTGGTAATCAACTTTTGATTTAAGTAAGCAATTTGTTCGTATTATTCTTCAAGTTTGCAACTCTTTTGAGTACTTTGATCTTGGTAGCACCTAGGTTGAAGTTGTTTTCGTAGTGTAAGCGTGGTGCTTAAGCTAAGATTACTTGTTAATATCCTCTGATTTGCTGGATAGTGGTAACTCGCGAAGGTAACTTTATAGCTTAGTTAAATCCTTTATAGTCCACTTCCAGTTAATAGGTAAAGGTAGGATTATGCATGCTGATAGGGGAGAACTCTGATTTCATCCCTTATTGAAAGTTATCGTCCACTGAATGAATGATTAAGAACATAGTTTATCGATATTGGAATTAGATAGTCCCTAGTAGTCTCCCTATTTAACTATTATCTGAGCTTGATTGTGAATTGAGTTAAGTTTATAGACCCAGCCATCGTCGCCAACCATTCCTTTGTGTTCGATATTAAAACTGGGATTATCTTGGTGAACTGCTACAACGGTATTATATCTGTGTGCTTGCGGATAGTTATCTTTTCTAGTGTGCATTTAATTTATATCAACATCGTCCATCCGGACGCGAGGAGCAACGGACGCAGCGTCGAGGGCGGGGTGCTTGTGCGAGTCAGAGTGAGACGGACGGATGCAGGCTATGCAAGCATTAGGACGCGCGCATCAAGACGTCTGGGTGCTGGCCACGCCGAATAATTAAGTCTGTCAGCATCGGTTTTTATGGAAACCATGAGCTCTATGTCTATGTGACGTCAAACTGTCGGAGGTCTACTTCAAGATCTGAACCCATAATTTAATTTACCTCTATAAATTATTTATAGACAAATAAAGCATCGAGGGATGTAGTAAAGCCTAACCAAATAACGCCAACATATCGAGCGCCACTAAGGACTCTAGTTTGGTGCTCCATCCGTCTACCTGTGGGGTTAGTGTTGTAGCCACTTCAATTTCTCCATTTTCCCTCTTGGAAGAAACAGACTGGACTCGACCTCGAAATCAGTTAGGTAGACTACCTGTAGAGCAATGTCTGCACTAATTCACAACAAACGTTGTTTGTCATGTCTAAAGCTATATATCATGATTGCTTCTTGTTCGTGGTTGCCTGAAGAGTAGCTAGGTGCCTAGGTATTCGTGTTGTTTTCCTTTGGTCATATTATTAATGGGGCAAGTAATAAAATTAGCTTACATTGATCTAGTTTGTGCCTAGAGTGTAGGTGCGGTAGGCACTTGTGAAAATCTAGTGCTACAAGTAGCTGAAGCGAAATCTCATGCAAATAATCAAATACGAAACTCAAAGAAACTAACTCATGTCAATTTTAAAGTTTTGTTTGAAAATCAATTTTTAAAAAAGTTTTTATATGCACATCGGGTGGTTCTTCCAAGTTTTTATGGAGCTATGGCGCCTTGCTCGGATTTAATTATTATGGCGCCAAGCTTGATGCCGTCATTATTAGCGCCAAACTCTTTGCCACACAAGCGCCACATCTGCGTCGATGCTAACGTGAGGAAGGACCTTGGCGCTAAATGCGCTGACGCCGAGACGTGTAATTTTAACGCTAATAACGACGACGTTAAGCTGAGGGTTTATTTTTTAAAATCTTACTGACAGGGGCGTATTTGTGAGAATCTTTTAAAAAAGGGCTTAAAAAACAAAAAAGACAGTCGTCGTGTCCTAGACATGACAGAACATTAATCCAGGAACCTAGCAAAAACTGACATGAAAATTAAAGTCTCTATCATAAAATAAGTGTCATTCTCACTTCTCGAGAAGTAAAACACTTTTAACTTTAACCAAATACTTTATCTAAGGAAGTATTAATATTTATGGTGTAGAATTAGTAGATAAATTATTGAATATGTTCTAATAACAAATTTATTTGAAGATATAAATGTTTCTAATATTTTATAGAAACCTTGTCAAACTTAAAGGGATTGATTAGCACATATACCATAGTGACACTTACTTTGAGACGAAGGAAGTATATATATATAAGCAAGTTTCTGTGCAAGTACGTACGTAGGTATGCAGAGTCACTTATCAGGAACGCAAGTAAGAAAACCTAGACCACCACATCAGTTCATATCTTCCTCTTCTTGTTCTTTTCATTTCTTATTCCAGTCTGCCCACATGACCCGTCAATTCGGGGATTAACCAAAGCGACCAGGCAGCAACGAGTAGGAGCAGTTTACATCAGAGACGTTACACTACGCCAGCACATATTTGTAGGGGCGGCTCATGTGTATATGTAGCCGTGGTTTTGCCAGTCGCCCCTAAGCAACCACGTTTACAAATGTCCGGTTTATAGGGACGGTTGGCCAACCACTCATACAAATAAATTTGTAGGGGCGGCGCCCTCAGCCTCTACAAATTAATTTTTAGAAATCACGAAAATAAAAGCAAAAAAATAGCAAAAAAATAATAATTCAGGGAGGCCCTCACCAGTCAGCCACACACCCGCTCTCTAGCCATGCCATTTTTTTGCTCAATTTTTAGAGACTTCGCGTTGGCCGGGATTCAAACGTGTGACCTCCCCCTCACGTGCACCCTCCTCAACCACTGTATTTCACACTCACTTGTGTCTGTAATCAATTTTAGTTCCCCACATATTATCTTAAACCAAGTATAAATTGATTGTTTGAGGTCCTAAACGAATTCAAAAGAAAAAGTTATCAACTACAAAGTTTTATAACTTTTCGAGATATACAACTTTCATTTTGGTAGTTTCTCCATCCAATGTCGTTTACAAAATTTGAATTTCAAATTTGAGAAATTCAAACATAGTTTTCCTTGACAAGATGATTTCAAATCAAAAAGTTGTCAACTACAAAGTTTCATAACTTTTCGAGATCTACAACTTTCGTTTTTGCTGTTTGTCCATCCAAGGTCGCTTAAATAATTCAAATTTCAAATTTTTGGAAATTCAAACATAGGTTTCCTTGACGAGATGATCCCAAATGAAAAAATTGTGAACTACAAAGTTTCATAACTTTTCAAGGTCTACAATTTTCATTTTAGTAGTTTCTCCATCCGAGGTCATTTGAAAAATTTAGAATTCAAATTTGAGAAATTCGAACGTAGTTTTCTTGACAAAATGAATTCAAATAATAAAGTTGTCAACTAAAAAGTTCTATAACTTTTCGAGATCTACAATTTTTATTTTAATCATTTGGTCATCCGACATATTGGTAGGGATATGTAAAATTTATGAACAATGTTACTACCACTTTGTCGGATGAAGAAATAACCAAAATAAAAGTTGTATATCTTGATGAGTTCTACAACTTTTATGTTCATGACTTTTTCAGTTGAAATCATTTAATGTTTTAAAATGACGTTTGAAGTTGCCATTTTTTGAAATTCAAAATTCAAATAGATAAAACACAGTCACATGAAAGAGATGGATAAAATAATAGCTGTAAGAACACAATAAATTGATAGAGCATGATTTTAGAAAATTTTAGGAAAAAAATCATTAAATTTGAAGTTAGTACGAGGGAGAAAGACTAGTACAAGTTTTGGCCAGAAATTAAAAAGAGAAATTAGTGTTCTTCAATAATTTCAAAATTGAATTTTAAATAGCATTTTAAAGTAGTAAATGATTTTAAATGAAAAAGTTGTAAACAATAAAGTTTTATAACTTTTCGAGATCTACAACTTTTATTTTGGTCATTTCTCCATCAAAGTCGTTTAAAAAAATTTAAATTTTAGTGCTTAATTTATAGGGGCGACTGATAACACCAGCCGCCTCTACGAAAGGATTTATAGGGCCGACTCGTTTGGGCACATTTATAGGGGCGGCCCCTAAAAAAGAGACGTTGCTACCAATGATTTTATAGTCTTGTTACCGTGTACGGTAACCTGTCCTTGCATTTGTTAATCACAGCTCGTTTTTTGTTTCTACAGTAGCAATGCAATGCTATTGGGCTCGGGCATGCGAGCAAGCAAGACTGCAGGAGAGGGGCAGCTTCCTCTGAACGTGTGTGGGCAAGCAGTGGACTCACAGCACAGCGCATGCGCACGTGTATGTGTGGAACAACAGGGCGCACGTGTACGTGTGGAGCAACAGGGCGATGGCAAGCCCCGATGAGCAAGAGGGGATTTTGATGGATGCATGGCAGTTTACGTCGTCAGTTGAAGAAAACAACGGAGATCCGTAGAAATATGAAGGCGCTTTATTTGCTTTGCTCCAAATCAAAAGATCGTTGGCCATATGATATGATGAAAAACTTCGTCGAATTACTAGAGTCCATTGTTTGACTGGCACGCATCACATAATTGTATTTTTTCTGGAACGGAGGAAGTACTCGAGTTGTCTGTAGTCAAGACGACTGACGAGACTCCGATGTGGGGGGCACGTGCAGTGTCGTCAAATAATCTAGGAATTCCAATAATCTACCCGTGGTGACGATCTGGCGAGAATTTAACACAGGCCTCGTTTAGATGTCCGTTTTGGGACACCAAATTGCTACGGTGCGCAATAAATGCGCACTATAGTAGTTTTGTTTTTTATGTGGTAAAAATTGTCTAATTTTTGACTAATTAGGCTCGAAATGTTCGTCTCGCAAAATACAACAAAACTGTGCAATTAGTTTTTTATTTCATCTACATTTAGTACTCCATACATATGCCGGCATTTCGATGTGATGGTGAATCTTCTTTTTGTATAGTGAAATTTGGGGGTGAATTTGGGTATGTAAACAAGGCCACAGGTCAAGATGATGTAAATTTTTTTTTCCATTAGTCAAGATACATCTTTGCAATTCACTCGCAACTAATTAATCTGGTCATGAATCCTGTGCGAAGCCAAAATTATTTGTCCTTGTCCGGATTTCACCTTTACCTTGACTAGGTGAGAGTAAGAGAGCTCTGCTGCTATGTATGGTATATTGGTATGTACACGGCCGGGCAACGATGGGTCGGTCACGCATGACGTCTACCGTGAGATGGACTTCAGTTGACATGCACTTTCCCACTAGCGTTTTATTTCTCTCTTTTTTTAATATATAAATAAAACTAAGTTGTGCTACTATACGACGTACGGAGTATATCAATGTAAGTTAGCAGTAGGTCTACGCGGCCGCGCCGAGCTACAACCGATCCCGGCCCGAAGCAAAACTGAAGATGCAGGGGCATCGCACTCGCACCGCATCCGTGCGCACGCGGTTCATTGTGAGTTCGTCGTGGCAGCCACACTCTGCATCCAACGCTGATCATGGTAGATTCCCCTGCGGCAGGTTCACGGACTAAACAATACTGTAGAATGAACAAGACGAAGGCTATAAGCAAGTGTTGGTACTTGCTTGAGTCCTGAATTCCAAGAGAATATGATGACACATATAATACCATATCTGATGTCTCAAAACTTTACACCCTGAATCTAAACAAAGCCTAAATAGACACACATCCTGGTATGGTAAAAACTGACGTGCGTGATGCGCGGAAAAAAAAGGGGCCTGCTAGCGTCCGGACGTCCGGATCCGGGCGCTAGCGCCGGACGCTGCCCCAGCCCCGCTCCTCCGAAGAACGTTAATGAAAAGAAGAAGAACCCGACCCCCCGCCTCGCCCCGCACAGAGAGAGAAAGCACGATCCCCCGCAAGCCCCCGCCCCGCCCCCGCACGAAGAAGCGTGTGCCCCCCACCCCTCGCGAACAGATCTGCCACCGCCCGCAACACATCCGCGCCCCTCGCCACCAGTTCACCACCATACTCCGCCCCCCAAGATGCAGCAGGGAAAAAATAGATGCGCGCTACTGCAAACAAACGAAACACTCCTATTGAAAACAAAAACAAGGGGAAAACTAGAGAACAAAAAAAGGAAAAACAATAGAAACATCGAGAAACACCTAATGAAACAAAACAGAAAAAACTGGTGAAAAACAAGAACAGAAACATTAAAAAGATAGTACTGAAACATTTGAAACAATAGTACTGAAACATTGAAAAAAATAATGCTGAAACATCTGAAACAATAGTACTAAAACATTGAAAAAATAATACTAAAACATCTGAAATTATAGTAGTGAAATATTGGAAAAAAATGTACTGAAACATCTGAAAATAATAGTACTGAAAACATCAGAAACTCTTTTTCTGCAACAGATGAAATCGGACGCCCTCCCAACCACGGAGGCAACCACCCCCAGGCCCCCGCGCGTCCATATCCGCCCCGCCTCGCCAGACCCAGCGCCTCCGCCCACCGCCGTCTTGCTCCCCCCGAACCGCCCCTGCAAACAACGAAAACAAGGCTACTGAAACATCAAAAAATCAATAATGAAACACCGCAAAAATACGAATTGAAACATGGACAAAAATCTATTGCAACAAATGAAATTTATCTGTTGCAACAACGCAAAACAACGAAGAGTATACTACTGCAACATCAACAGGCAGCCTATTGGAACAACCCAAAAACACCACTGTAAAAACAAAACGACGGAGGGAGGAAGGGGAGAAGCAAGAGGAAGAGGAGCACGACGAAGAAAGAGGAGTCAGCAGAGGAGGAGGAGGGGGAGGAGCCTTAGATCCAGATTCATGGAGGAAGAAAGAGGAGAGGGGAGGAAGAGAAGAGGTACCTGGGCCTGATCCGGCCGCATCCACGGCCGCCACCGCCAGATCCGCCGGATCCACAGCCGCCATCGCCGGATCTGGCGGATCCACGGGTCGCTGCCACCGCATCCGCCATGGCGGAGGCCCCCGGCGAGCAAGCGCGAGGAACGTTGGCGAGAGAGCGAGAGCGAGAATGAGGAAGCACGAAGGCGGACGGGGAAGACCGGAGGATGCGGGCGCGCGGCGCAGGCCGGAGAAAGGGGAGGGAGCGGCGGAGGACGGTGCGCGAAGGCGAAGAGAGGATGAGAGGGCGAGGCGGGGCCGGGCGGGGTGTAAGGTCCAAATAGGCTAGAGGGGGGGGGTGTAGGGTCGAGATGGCGGACTAGAGGGGGGGTGAATAGTCCTTTCTAAAACTTTAAACACGTTGGCTAACCGAAACAAATGCGGAATTAAACTTATCGGTCTAGCAAAGACTACACCCCTCTATCTAAGTTCACAAGCACCTCACAAAGATCCTAATTAAGCAACTAAGGTGCTTTCCTTAGCAAGAGCTCTCCTATTTAATTCTAGAGCAAGGTCACACAAACCTATGCGCTAGTACTTTGCAAGCAAGAGGGAGCTCCTACACAATTCTAGTAAGCAAAGCGCACAAAGCCTAAGCTCACTAGCAATGCTCAAAAACAAGGCTACACAAGCCAAATTAGAGAGCGCAAACTACTTAGCTACACAAACTAAGCAAGGTGACTAACAAGGTTACACAAACCGAATTAGCCACGCAAAGAGGAACTTCTAGCTACACAAGCAAGAAGACAACTAGCAAGCTACACAAGCAAACTAGTTACGAAAGCAACTACACAAGCACAAGTATATATAAAAGTAAATACAAGCTTGTGTTGCACGAAGGCAAACCACCGAGAAGAGTAGACAATGTTGACACGGTGATTTTTCTCCCGAGGTTCACTTGGTCGCCACCAAGCTACGTCCCCGTTGTGTCGACCAACACTTAGATGGTTCCTCGGTGTGACCCTCAAGTCACTTACCCCTCAAGGCACGCCCCGCAAGGCACCGCAAGACACCACTCTCAAGTGAGGTAACTCAATGACACGCACAACTAGAGTTGCTCTTCGCGATCCCCGCGGGGTGAGCACAATCCCCCTCACAAAGCTTCTCCGGAGCCTCGCACAATCTTCTTGCGAGCTTCCACGGAGCCACAAGCCACCAAGCCGTCTAGGAGGTGGCAACCTCCAAGAGTAACAAGCACCACCGGCTTGCAACACGATCACCTAGTGCCACTCGATGCAACCTCACGATGCAAACGCACTAGAATCGCTCTCTCACTCGATCCGATGAACACTATCAAGCATGAGTGAGTTAGAGGGCTCCCAAGCACTACCACACAAGCCACCAAGGCCAAAGTGTGCTCAGCACTTGGCCACTGCCGGCCACAACGTCTATTTATAACCCCACGGTCAAATAGAGCCGTTACCCCTCCACTCACGTTTTCCGCGGGAGCACCGGACGCGCCGGTGGTAACTCACCGGACGCGCTCAACCGCGTCCGGTGCCCCTCCGACGTCCACGTGTTCTCCGAATTCAAATTCGTCCGTTAGATCCTCCAACGGTCACTGCGCGCCAACGGTCAAACGACCCACCGGACGCGCTGCTGCAAACCACCGGACGCGCCGGTGCGCACAGAACCCTCGCCCGCGAAGCAAGACCGGACGCGCTGTTGCGAACCACCGGACGCCACAGTACCCGCGTCCGGTGCGAGTCCAGTAAGCTCCCGAGACCACCGGACGCGTCCGATGGTGTGACACCGGACGCGCACCGCGTCCGATGACTTCGTGATTCGCTGTTCGTCAGACCGGACGCGCCGGTCCCGTGGGTCACCGGACGCGCCGGTGTCAAACCCTAGCCCGCGCGCCTGACGCCCGCGCTGCACTGACCGGACGCGCCGGTCCACAGTGACCGCGTCCGGTGCAGCGTCCGGTGCAGCGTCCGGTGCTGCGTCCAGTGCTGCGTCCTGTCACTTCCGTGACCGCGTTCGCCTCCGTTTCTTTTCCGACTTCCGGCGCAATGGAAAATAGGCATTTC
Source organism: Saccharum hybrid cultivar R570 (assembly GCA_038087645.1). Taxonomy (NCBI): domain Eukaryota; kingdom Viridiplantae; phylum Streptophyta; class Magnoliopsida; order Poales; family Poaceae; genus Saccharum; species Saccharum hybrid cultivar. The sequence goes on from JAQSUU010000259.1 coordinate 16,238,412, forward strand.
ATTTCCCCGAAATCGCCTGAATCCCGCGCTCGCACGCTCGGCGGGAGAGAGAAAGGAACCAAACCCCTCTCTACCCGCAAACCACAGCGCGACCAACGCCACCTTTGCAAATGTGCCAACACCAACAAGTGATCACCACCTTGTGTACGTGTGTTAGCATTTTCACAATCATTTTACCGAAGGAGTTAGGCACTCAACTTGCCTCGCCACTCGATCCTAACACGTATGCAAAGTTAGATCGCTCAAGTGGCACTAGATGACCGATATGCAAACAAGTTTGCCCCTCTTGATAGTACGGCCATCTATTCTAAAACCCGGTCATAAACTTCTCTACACACCTATGACCGGTGAAATGGAAATGCCCTAGGTTATACCTTTGCCTTGCGCATTCCACTCCATCTCCTCCGACGTTGATGCAACACATGCACCAACCATATCACAAATGATATGATCCACTTCATATCATCACATGACCGTCTTGATCCATCGACCTTGACTTCACTTGCTCTTCACCGTTGCATCGGTCCGTCGGCGCCAAGTCTTGCTCAAGCTTCACCATCGCATGGTCCTTCGCTTCGAAGCCTCGACTTGCCCTTCACCCTCACAACCGGTCCATCGAGCCAAGCCTCATCTTGGTCTTCATCACCTTGGTCACATGACTCCATGTCATGTCTCATGTGCATTAAGCTCCTTCATGACATCATCACATGACCGTCTCGATCCATCGACCTTGACTTCACTTGCTCTTTACTGTTGCATCGGTCCATCGGCGCCAAGTCTTGCTCAAGCTTCACCATCGCATGGTCCTTCGCTTTGGAGCCTCGACTTGCCCTTCACCTTCACAACCGGTCCATCGAGCCAAGCCTCATCTTGGTCTTCACCATCTTGGTCACATGAGTCAATGTCATGTCTCATATTCAATGACTACCTTTATCTAAATCATCCACTTAGATACAAAGGTTAGTCCTAGGTTTCATCAATTACCCAAAACCAAACTAGGGACTTTCAATCTCCCCCTTTTTGGTAATTGATGACAACCCTCACAAAGATGATTTTGATAAAAAAAGTTTTGAACTTGTCATACTTGTCCAATCATTTTGCTCATAAGTAAAGTTTGGACAATTATCACAAGCTCGGTTTTGGTAGCATTAGCTCCCCCTACATATGTGCATAGAGTTTGGATTGAAAGCTTTACACATATGCATGGATAGAAGTGTTGGGAGAGTAATTCTACCAAAATGATGCTAAGGTGTAAGAAATGAACCTTTGAAGCGTGATACCAATCGGAGTTGCCTTTTACACCATCCTTAGCACCATGAAGTAACTAGACATCCATCAAAAACTCAAGAACCTCGTGAGATCAACATTATATGTAAAGGTTCTTGGACCACTTGTAAAAACTTTAGGCATGTCTAGATACCACAAGTAAACTATTCCTATGCATGCTAGTAGATCATTTCATCATCCAAGTTCTATACTAGCATTGCACCACACAAGCATGTATATTGAATTTAAGAACTTATGCAATGCAAGCAAGCACATGAATTATGCATATATCAAATGCAATCAAACAAAGTTCATGAGCTTGCTCCCCCTACTTGTGTGCTTTCTTTGTCCAAGAATGTTTGATCTCCTTACATTCTTCAATGTTGCTCCCTCTTCATCCATGTCCATGTCCAATATCATCTATCTCTCCAAAGCAATCTCTCCCTCAAAGGAAATCTTGCATATCTTTGTCCTATCTCTCCCCCTTTGTCATCAATTTCCATAAAAGGTGTGCTTCTCATTGATGTAAAGGCTAGCATTGGGGTAGATGGTTGAGACTTGAATCTTGCATTTTTGATGGACATTACCACATATGTTGGAATGACAAACTTTATGGTTGCTCTTGAGATTCCACATAGGATCTTTGACCTTGATACCAATCGGTGGGGCTCCTCCCCCTATGTCATAGCATGTGTCATTCACTTGAGATACCACTTGAAGATGAGGGTAGCATTTCTTGAGTTGATCACTTAAAGTTGAGGATCACTTGTGAAACCATCGTCTTGCATGAATGATACCACGTGAAGATACCATGAGTAGGAATGTGATACCATTTGAAAGAATTTTCTAGTATGGATCCACTTTGAAGGATTTGACAATAATATTCACTTCTTGAACATTTGCTATCTTTATGAGTACCATTTGTAAGATATCACTTGTAGACCAAGATCTAGACACCACTAGTGAATACCACTTGGAGGATCAATTTGAGTCTAGATACCACTTGAAACAAACTAGATATCCATTTTCATTGTTGTCTTGTGCTTGTACTCTTATCATTGTCATGAGCTTCTTGTATGACTTGAACTATGTTGATTTGCCTAAGATTCCAAGTCCGGTTTGATCCAATGACAAGCTTCTTCACACCTCACGCTAAGGGTTATCTTGTCAATGTTGTACTTGTCACTTGTTAGCAATCCAAACTTAGATCAAGTACTTGGGTTCACTAGCTCATGAACAAACCCATATCCATACCACTAGATCAATTAATCAATCAAGCAATAATGGTAGGCTATGAATTTAAAATTTTCATTTGTTATGCATGATCTTAATAAACATGTTCTATATGCACTAACCGCATACTAGTAAGGGATGAAATGATCATGCACATTACAATGATACCTTTGCTATGTTGGAGTAGAGGATAGTCACATAAATTTCAATTCATTACTCCAATAGCAATGTGAAGTCCAATTTATAAGCTTGGTGAAGACCAATCATCATAGATAAATCCATTCTTCACCCATATGAAATGAAAACCACTTATGATCAAGTGCACTATCTCTTGAGTTGTGGTTGGCTTGCTTCATCTTTTTGCTCATTGTGCTTGCATGAGAGAACTAATGTGAGAATACCACTTGAAATGCAATTACTAGCTCTCTTTTAGGTGTTGCTTGCTCTTTAGATCAATCCTTTTGATTGCTTCAACTAAGCATCACAGGTTCCTTGGATCACCACTTCCATGTTAGCCTTCCAAGTCCCAAACTTGGTTTCACCTACACACGGCGGCATGCCCCTCACTAGGGAGAAGTGATCTTTCTCCAAAGAACCACTCTTGATACTTACTTGAAATGATATAGTTTGATCGATCCAAATGATGAACTCAATCTTAATGAATAATCCTTGAATCTACATTTGAGTCCAACTCTTTCTACTTGTTTAAGTCCTTTTCTTTCTACCAAATAATCTCCAACTATCACTAGAACTTAAACATCATCTTCATCTTAAGTTTGATCTTGACCTTCAAATTTGAGTACTAAACATGTACACCAAGTACATTCCACAATCAAATGTCCTTGTACTCATTGCTCTTCATGCTTCTAGATCAATCTAAAACCAAACTTAGGTACCTCAACCACTTATAAACATATTTCCAACTTGAGGACCTTTCAATCAAAGTGACTCTAGATTAATCCAATGATTGTCACTTTTCTGGCAGATTCTGTATCCTTCAAAGAATAATTCATATCTCCCAATATACGAATCCAAATGCCATGAAATTTGGTGGAGATGTGCATTACAAAGTCATCTAGCAGCTGTAAAAATTTGAGCTTCATTTGACTTTTAGATTGCTACCAGATTTTAATTCTTCCACCACTGCTACATGCTGAAAACTGCTGCACTAAAGCTGACAAGATGCACTCCAAAACCGAAGCATCTCTTATCCAATTCTCATGAAATTTCTACAGCATCTTCTTTCATAAGTGTAGAGCATGTATACCAAATTTCAAGCCAATCCAAATAGATTTGATTACTCAAACATGGCTAAGATCACAGCTAGCTCAGATTTTCAACTTTTGGACAGATTTCAATACTTGAGCTATTCTTCATCAAATATGAATCAAACTTGAAACTAACTTGTTTGAATACTTTCATAAGACATATATCCATTCAATCCACTTACTAAAAAGTCATCTCATGAATTTATCCAACACAAATCAATTCAAACTTGATTGCTAAGCATTTAATCCATTCAATCATCTCATAGCAAGCAACATTGCACATTTATCCAATTCAATCAACTCATATGCACCCAAATGAAATGATCAACAAGAGATATACCTTAGTTAGCTCATGATCATCCAATAGCAAGCTTTAACTCAAATAATTTGCAAGCCATCAAATGATTCCAATAAATCATCCACAACTTGATCATGACACTTGTATGTTGTAGCACTTGGACTTCACTTATTTTGACTTGGCATTGGGATTGGATATGCATTGCGCTTCATAACTTGACTCAATATATGATGAACAAGATGAAACCAATTGAATCAAGCCTCCAATGCCGATGGTACCTACAAACAATCATCCACTCTTTGATGGTACCCAAACTAGTTTGGGTCCTCTCAAGTTAGGTGCAACATACTTATGCATAGCCTTAGTATGAGTAGCGGGATGTTTTGCAATTCCAACCAATGAGGTACCATTGCCATCCTTTCTAAGCATATTAGTATCATCAATTGACTTAGGCTTAGAATTCTCACCTAGGGGACATGAATGTGCCATGTGTCCCCTTTCCCGGCATGAGTAGCAACTTCTCTTAGATTGAGCCTTTTCTTCCTTGCTCATATGTTGCTTCTCATTGCCTTGCCTCTCACGAGTTGCTTGAATCTTCTTTTCAAGCTTAGTAGGACACCCCGAGGCAAAGTGTCCCATATCTCCACACTTGAAGCACTTGATGTGAGCATGTACTTTCTTCTCATCTTGATTCTTGCTCATCATCTTGGCATCTTGGATTTGCATTGGATGCCTTGCTCTACCACCCCTTCTTGTTTTCTTTTTCTTCTTCTTCATCAAGTCACCATCATCTCCATGGTTGATCTTGATTTGCTCTTGGGGTGTCTTCTCTAGCTCAACTAGTGGCTTTGGTTGAGGCTTTACTTGTTGCTTCACCAATTGCTTGGTTGGGCACATTGAGGTGAGATGACCCCAAGTGCGGCACTTGAAGCACTTGACATGCTTTAGCCTCTCTTCTTCTTTCATCTTCTTGAGCTTCTCAATGTTTGGGCAACCATTAGCAAGATGTCCCGCTTCATGGCATCGATAGCACATGGAATGCGAGAGCTTCTTTTGGAGTAGCCTCTTCATCCTCTTTTCTTGCTTTCTTTCGCCCCTTGTCATTTTCTTCTTGAAGCCAAGGCCACTTTTGTCACCAAGGTTTCTTTGAGTCTTCATTATGTTCTCAAAGGTGACTTTTGAGTTGTAGCACCTTTCTAACTTGTTGCTCAAATTCTTCACTTCACTTTTAAGCTCATTGTTCTCCTTTAAAAGGTTAGTCTCACAAGACATAGAAGTAGAACAAGCATTTAATTGTGAAGAACATGGCATATCTAATAAATCATCACAAGAGGTGGATACATGCTTCTTGCCTACATCACAAGGGTTAGTAATATGTGATTGATCATTCGACCCAAAAGATGAGCTCTCACTAGTTTTGTTTTCATCATTAGAAAGCCTTTTAGTGAGTAAAGCATGTTCTTGTACCACATTATCATGAGCAACACTAAGTTCCTCATGAGCCAATTTTAGCTCCTCATGTGAACAAGTAGTAACATAAAGTAGATGCTTTTGTTGTTCACATGTGGTTTTTAGAAATGAGTTTTCATTTTTCAATTTACTTGTTTTTGCCATCTCATTTCTTAGGGCCTTTGAGAGTTTATATAAAAGCTCAAAATTTGGACCATCATAATCAACAACAAAACCACCAATAGATACCTTAGTGTCACCATGTGACATGGAACAATGTGGTGATGTTGAAGAGCTTGTTGAAGCATCACTCTCATAGCCATCATCTTCACCATCAAGTATGCATGGAGTAGAATCATTGCTTGCATCACTTGTGGCATTATCATTATTCTTGTCAAGTGATCTTGTGCTATGATCATCTTTGTCATCACTTGACCGTGAGGTGGAGCAATCCTTCACAACCACCTTGTTGTGGTCATGCTCAACATCCTCATGCGCCTCCTCCTTGGGCTCATCATCATTGGAGATCGCCCCATATTTCTCATTTAGATACACCCAAATCTCATGGGCGGAATTGAAGTCTATGATCTCATGAAGTATGCTACTAACCATAGATCGATAGAAAATATTAGTAGCTTGGCTATCGAGATGTAGGCATTTACTTTGCGCTTGAGTTGCATTCTTTTTATCAATTGCAAAGGAAAAGCCCACATCTACGATCCACCACAATTGAGGAGAAATAAACTTAAAATTGCATGTCATCCAATTTCTCCACCGTGCAAAGTGTGTGCCATCAAAAATGTGTGGACACTCAACATCTAGCCCATAAGCCGCCATCCTCTCGGGTCGGTGAAGACCACAAATGAGAGACCCGGCTCCGATACCACTTGTAGGGTCGAGATGGCGGACTAGAGGGGGGGGTGAATAGTCCTTTCTAAAACTTTAAACACGTTGGCTAACCGAAACAAATGCGGAATTAAACTTATCGGTCTAGCAAAGACTACACCCCTCTATCTAAGTTCACAAGCACCTCACAAAGATCCTAATTAAGCAACTAAGGTGCTTTCCTTAGCAAGAGCTCTCCTATTTAATTCTAGAGCAAGGTCACACAAACCTATGCGCTAGTACTTTGCAAGCAAGAGGGAGCTCCTACACAATTCTAGTAAGCAAAGCGCACAAAGCCTAAGCTCACTAGCAATGCTCAAAAACAAGGCTACACAAGCCAAATTAGAGAGCGCAAACTACTTAGCTAAACAAACTAAGCAAGGTGACTAACAAGGTTACACAAACCGAATTAGCCACGCAAAGGGGAACTTCTAGCTACACAAGCAAGAAGACAACTAGCAAGCTACACAAGCAAACTAGTTACGAAAGCAACTACACAAGCACAAGTATATATAAAAGTAAATACAAGCTTGTGTTGCACGAAGGCAAACCACCGAGAAGAGTAGACAATGTTGACACGGTGATTTTTCTCCCGAGGTTCACTTGGTCGCCACCAAGCTACGTCCCCGTTGTGTCGACCAACACTTAGATGGTTCCTCGGTGTGACCCTCAAGTCACTTACCCCTCAAGGCACGCCCCGCAAGGCACCGCAAGACACCACTCTCAAGTGAGGTAACTCAATGACACGCACAACTAGAGTTGCTCTTCGCGATCCCCGCGGGGTGAGCACAATCCCCCTCACAAAGCTTCTCCGGAGCCTCGCACAATCTTCTTGCGAGCTTCCACGGAGCCACAAGCCACCAAGCCGTCTAGGAGGTGGCAACCTCCAAGAGTAACAAGCACCACCGGCTTGCAACACGATCACCTAGTGCCACTCGATGCAACCTCACGATGCAAACGCACTAGAATCGCTCTCTCACTCGATCCGATGAACACTATCAAGCATGAGTGAGTTAGAGGGCTCCCAAGCACTACCACACAAGCCACCAAGGCCAAAGTGTGCTCAGCACTTGGCCACTGCCGGCCACAACGTCTATTTATAACCCCACGGTCAAATAGAGCCGTTACCCCTCCACTCACGTTTTCCGCGGGAGCACCGGACGCGCCGGTGGTAACTCACCGGACGCGCTCAACCGCGTCCGGTGCCCCTCCGACGTCCACGTGTTCTCCGAATTCAAATTCGTCCGTTAGATCCTCCAACGGTCACTGCGCGCCAACGGTCAAACGACCCACCGGACGCGCTGCTGCAAACCACCGGACGCGCCGGTGCGCACAGAACCCTCGCCCGCGAAGCAAGACCGGACGCGCTGTTGCGAACCACCGGACGCCACAGTACCCGCGTCCGGTGCGAGTCCAGTAAGCTCCCGAGACCACCGGACGCGTCCGATGGTGTGACACCGGACGCGCACCGCGTCCGATGACTTCGTGATTCGCTGTTCGTCAGACCGGACGCGCCGGTCCCGTGGGTCACCGGACGCGCCGGTGTCAAACCCTAGCCCGCGCGCCTGACGCCCGCGCTGCACTGACCGGACGCGCCGGTCCACAGTGACCGCGTCCGGTGCAGCGTCCGGTGCAGCGTCCGGTGCTGCGTCCAGTGCTGCGTCCTGTCACTTCCGTGACCGCGTTCGCCTCCGTTTCTTTTCCGACTTCCGGCGCAATGGAAAATAGGCATTTCATTTCCCCGAAATCGCCTGAATCCCGCGCTCGCACGCTCGGCGGGAGAGAGAAAGGAACCAAACCCCTCTCTACCCGCAAACCACAGCGCGACCAACGCCACCTTTGCAAATGTGCCAACACCAACAAGTGATCACCACCTTGTGTACGTGTGTTAGCATTTTCACAATCATTTTACCGAAGGAGTTAGGCACTCAACTTGCCTCGCCACTCGATCCTAACACGTATGCAAAGTTAGATCGCTCAAGTGGCACTAGATGACCGATATGCAAACAAGTTTGCCCCTCTTGATAGTACGGCCATCTATTCTAAAACCCGGTCATAAACTTCTCTACACACCTATGACCGGTGAAATGGAAATGCCCTAGGTTATACCTTTGCCTTGCGCATTCCACTCCATCTCCTCCGACGTTGATGCAACACATGCACCAACCATATCACAAATGATATGATCCACTTCATATCATCACATGACCGTCTTGATCCATCGACCTTGACTTCACTTGCTCTTCACCGTTGCATCGGTCCGTCGGCGCCAAGTCTTGCTCAAGCTTCACCATCGCATGGTCCTTCGCTTCGAAGCCTCGACTTGCCCTTCACCCTCACAACCGGTCCATCGAGCCAAGCCTCATCTTGGTCTTCATCACCTTGGTCACATGACTCCATGTCATGTCTCATGTGCATTAAGCTCCTTCATGACATCATCACATGACCGTCTCGATCCATCGACCTTGACTTCACTTGCTCTTTACTGTTGCATCGGTCCATCGGCGCCAAGTCTTGCTCAAGCTTCACCATCGCATGGTCCTTCGCTTTGGAGCCTCGACTTGCCCTTCACCTTCACAACCGGTCCATCGAGCCAAGCCTCATCTTGGTCTTCACCATCTTGGTCACATGAGTCAATGTCATGTCTCATATTCAATGACTACCTTTATCTAAATCATCCACTTAGATACAAAGGTTAGTCCTAGGTTTCATCAATTACCCAAAACCAAACTAGGGACTTTCAGGGGGTGAATAGCCTAATAAAAACTTCTACGAGAAATACTAAACCACAAGTTAGTACAAAAAGTGGCGGAGCAAAAAGCACTAGCTCTAACTAATTAAGCAAGCCACCTACACAAGTCTAGTACAAGGCTATCCACTAAACACAACAACAACAACAAGCTAGATACAAGAAGTAATACTAGAGAAGAGCTTCGAGTGAATATACCACCGTGTAGAGATGAGACGCAATGCACTCGTAGAATCAAACACAATAATCAACCACAAGAGAAAACCTCGGTAGAGAGATGACACAAGATTTTTTACCGAGGTTCACTTGCTTCCCGGCAAGCTACTCCTCGTTGTGGCGATGCACCCACTTGTCAGTTCGCGAGCTAATCAACTATCAAGAGTTGAGCCCTCGGCGGGCGCCGCACAACCGCACACAAGATGGGGATCCTCCAAGCCACGAGCTCCACTAGAGTATCCAATTCGCGAACTCCCGCGGGGAAGGATCAAGAACCCCTTACAACACTTGGTGAAGGCTCCAACAATCTCCAATTGCGAGCTCAAACACCTCCGCTGCTCCAAGCCGTCTACCGTGTCGGGAAACACGGAAGAGTAACGAGAAATCCGCAGCAACTCGAAGATCAAGTGCCTCTAGAATGCAACTCTCAAGCAATGCACTTGAATCTCACTCAATCTCCCTCAAGATGTGCAATCAATCGAAGAGATGAGTGGAGGGGTTGTTCTCTAGCTCAAAGGATGTCTCTATATCTCAAAATGTGCAAGAGTTACCCTCAAAACCCGTCCACCATCTATTTATAACGAAGGGGTACGCAGCTAGCCGTTACCGCGCGAACCAGTTCAAATCGTACTCACCGGACGCGCCGGTCAGGGTGACCGGACGCGTCCGGTCACTACGCGACAAACAAAATCGCGCGAGTCAGAACTAGCCGTTGCAACCACCGGACGCGCTTGACCGAGCCACCGGACGCGCTGGTGACGACCGGACGCGCCGGTCCCATGACCCACCGGACGCGCCGGTCAGCACCGAGCCGCGCACCGCGAAACATCCACCGGACGCACCGAAGGACCCACCGGACGCCACAGTGCCCGCGTCCGGTGGGAGTCCAGTAAGCTCCCGACGCCACCGGACGCGTCCGGTGGTACGTGACCGGACGCGCCCCGCGTCCGGTGCACGAACCCTAGCAGCACCCGCGCCGCGATGAACTGACCGGACGCGCCCCGCGTCCGGTGCAGCGTCCGGTGCTGCGTCCGGTGCACGCAGTGACCTCCGTTCGCCTCCGTTTCTTTTCCGACTTTCGGCGCAATAGAAAATAGGCGTTTCACTTCTCCAAAAAGCGCCGAATCCCGCCTCGCAAGCTCGGCGGGAGGGAGAGAGGAACCCAAACCCCTCTCTACCGCTCCAACTCCACCGCCTTCGCAAATGTGCTAACACCACCGAGTGTACACCACCATGTGCATGTGTGTTAGCATTTCACAAACATTTTTCCAAGGCGTTATGTTAGCTCTTTACTAGATCCTAAATGCATATGCTCAAGACAATGATCTAGTGGCACTTGATTCCCGAGCTAACCGTGATTGCCCCTCTTGATAGTCGGCTATGTATCCTAAACCCGGTCAATCACTTCTCTACTCATCTTAGACCGGCAAAAGGAAAACCCTATGGTTATACCTTTGCCTTGCGCTCTTAGATCCTTCTCTTCCACTTGATCATCATGTCCATTATTTCATGTGCATCTCCACCATGATCTTGCTCATCATTTCATGCACCAAATCATGTGGTCTTGTGGCCATCTCTCCATGCCATTTCCACCTCCATCACATGTTGCTTATGCCTAGCTTAATCACACTTGATACAATAGCATTAGCAACTTGGTGTCATTAATTACCAAAACCAAACTTGGGCTTTCAATCTCCCCCTTTTTGGTAATTGATGACAACCATCACAAAGATATGAAATGAAATCAATTTTCAATTTCGATAGTATTAGCTCCCCCTACATATGTGCTTCCATGAGTTTGGTTCAATTGTGCACATATGTATGGATTTGAATTTTGGGAGAGTTACTACTATCAAATTGATGCTAAGGTATATAGAATGGACCTTTGAAGCGTGATACCAATCGGAGTTGCCTTTATATACCATCCTTAGCATCGATGTAGCTAGACACCACTTGTAATTCATCACTTGTAAAGATCACAAACACTAAAGTACCCCGTGAGATCAACATTATAAGCAAAGAGTGTCTAGATATCACTTGTAAAGCTACTTTCAACAAATCATCATTCAAGTTCTAATTCTAGCAATCACCAAACAAACATGAATAAGAATTTAAGCTTTGCAATGCAACAATTCATCATGTTAATGCGCATACAAATGCAACAAATAGTTCATGAGCTTGCTCCCCCTACTTGTGTGCTCAAAATTTAATTGATTCCTTTCCAAAGTCTTATCTTATGCTTTCTCTCCCCCTTAGTAACTTTTTCTTTTTGTGACTTTTCTCTCCCCTCTTATTATATCTTTCTCCCCTTTGTGACTTTTCTATCTTTGTGACTTTTCTCTCCCCCTTTGTCAACAATCACCAAAAAAGGTGCCAATTTTAGCGAGAGTTAAGTCAATCAATATGAGGGAGTCCAAATTATGGTTCAATCTAGATCACTTGCCTAGAATATGTAATTCGGTTTGATCCAAGGACAAGCTTCTTCACACCTCATAAAGTATAAGGGTTATCTTGACCATGTTGAATTACACATCATGAGCTCATTTTCTAGATTCAACGCTAGGTTTGCAAGCCCACAAACATGTCATATGCTACCACTAGATCAATCAAACATAGAAGCAATAGTGGTACCATATATACATTAAACTCATTTGATTTTCATGAATGAGCCTATTTGTCATGCAAATATGTCTATATGTTCTAAACATGTCCTTAGCAAAGTATGGATGATATGCCAAACAACTTTACCTTGCTATGTCGGAGGAGAGGCATGTCATATAGGAATGTGGGGGTGCACTCATTTCAAGTTGGAGAAATCAAGTATGTTCAATTCATTCTTCAACTTGTAAAATCTTTTCTCATCAAGTGGCTTTGTGAATATGTCGGCTAATTGATCTTCGGTGCCAATGCTCTCAATGCTAATATCACCCTTTAGTTGATGGTCTCTTATGAAATGATGCCTTATGTCAATGTGCTTCGTTCTTGAATGTTGAACCGGATTTTGTGTCATCTTGATAGCACTTTCATTGTCACAAAACAAAGGCACATTCTTGAATTTGATTCCAAAGTCATTCAAAGTGGCCTTCATCCAAAGCAATTGTGCACAACAACTACCGGCACTAATGTATTCGGCCTCGGCGGTAGATAGTGCAACACTATTTTGTTTCTTTGATGACCATGAAACAAGAGACCTTCCAAGCAATTGACAAGTGCCACTTGTGCTTATTCTATCAATCTTGCATCCACCATAGTCGGAGTCCGAATATCCAATCAACTCAAAATTAGACCCCTTTGGAAACCATAATCCAACATCATGAGTGCCCTTAAGATATCTCAATATCCTCTTGGTTGCTTTCAAGTGACTTTCTCTAGGTGAAGCTTGAAATCTTGCACATTTGCACACACTAAACATTACATCCGGCCTAGAAGCAGTGACATATAGCAAACTTCCAATCATAGACCGATATTGCTTTTGATCTACCATATTGCCACTTGCATCAATACCCAATTGGTCACTTGTGCCCATTGGTGTACTCATTGGCTTAGCATCTTGCAATCCAAACTTCTTGATCATGTCCTTGATGTACTTGCCTTGACTTACAAAAGTGCCATTCTTCATTTGCTTGATTTGAAGTCCAAGAAAGTAACTAAGCTCTCCAATCATAGACATCTCAAACTCATTAGCCATCATATTTCCAAACTCTTCACAAAAGTCTTGATTGGTTGATCCAAAAATAATGTCATCCACATAGATTTGCAACACAAACAAGTCATTACCAAGCTTCTTGGTGAAGAGTGTGGTGTCAACCTTTCCCATCTTGAACCCTTTAGAGAGAAGAAAATCCCTCAATCTCTCATACCATGCTCTAGGTGCTTGCTTCAAACCATACAATGCCTTCTTGAGCTTGTAAACATGGTTAGGCTTCTTGTCATCTTCAAAACCGGGAGGTTGCTCAACATAAACTTCTTCATTGATGTAACCATTAAGAAATGCACTCTTGACATCCATTTGATAGAGCTTGATGTTGTGTGCACAAGCATATGCTAATAAGATTCTAATAGCCTCCAATCTTGCAACCGGTGCATATGTTTCTCCAAAGTCAAGACCCTCAACTTGAGTGTATCCTTGTGCTACTAATCTTGCCTTGTTCCTCACAACCATGCCATCTTGATCTTGCTTATTCTTAAAGACCCACTTAGTACCAATCACATTGTAGTTCTTTGGCCTCTCAACAAGTTCCCAAACTTGATTTCTAGCAAAGTTGTTTAGTTCTTCATGCATGGCATTTACCCAATCGGAATCCTTCAAGGCATCTTCTATTTTCTTAGGTTCTTCAAGTGACACAAATGAGTAGTGCTCACAAAAGGATGCTAATCTTGATCTAGTTTGAACACCACTTTGAATTCCACCAATGATTTGGTCCAATGGATGATCTCTTGCAATACTAGTAGGTTGGAGTATTGGGAGTTGATTGTTTCCACTAGCTTGATCTTGATCTTGCACTTCGTCATGAGAACCACTAGAGCTTGCTTGATTTGTATCAATTTGCACACTTTGGTTTATCACATGAATATCATCATCATCAACTCGCCTTGGCCTAACATCACCAATGTCCATGTTTCTCATTGCATTTGACAATTGATCTCCTCTCACATCATCAAGGTTTTGAACTTCATTTTGAGATCCTTGGGTTTCATCAAACTCAACATCATGAACTTCTTCCAAGGTGCCATTTGTGAGATTCCAAACTCTATATGCTTTGCTTGTGGTAGAATAACCAAGTAAGAACCCTTCATCACATTTCTTTTCAAACTTGCTCAATCTAGTGCCTTTCTTGAGAATATAGCATTTGCAACCAAACACTCTAAAGTATGCAATGTTGGGCTTTCTTCCATTCAATAGCTCATATGGTGTCTTCCCAAGCTTTCCATGGCAATAAAGACGGTTGCTACAATAGCAAGCCGTGTTGATGGCTTCACTCCAAAATGCATGACTCACATTGTATTCACTAAGCATTGATCTAGCCATATCAATCAAGGTTCTATTTTTCCTTTCAACTACACCATTGGATTGAGGAGTGCATGTTGGTGAGAATTGATGTCCAATACCAAGATCATCACATAAATCTTCAATTCTTGTGTTTTTGAACTCACTACCATTGTCACTTCTAATCTTCTTGATGGTAGTCTCAAACTCATTTTGCACTCTCTTGACAAAAGACTTGAATAGATCATAAACATCACTCTTGTCAAAGAGAAAGAACACCCAAGTGTATCTAGTGTAGTCATCAACTATCACAAAACCATACTTGTTGCCACCAATGCTAGTATATGTTGTTGGCCCAAACAAGTCCATGTGCAATAGCTCAAATGCCTTTGATGTGCTCATTTCACTCTTACTAGGATGTTTATTTCCAACTTGTTTGCCGGCTTGACAAGCACTACAAGGTTTATCCTTTTCAAAAGTCACATCTTTCAAGCCTCTAACTAAGTCATGCCTCAAAAGTTTGTTCAATTGTTTCATTCCAACATGACCAAGCCTTCTATGCCATAACCATCCCATACTAGATTTACTAAGCAAGCATGATGTTAATTGTGTCTCACTATCATTGAAGTCAACCAAGTATAAGCTACCATGTCTAAATCCTTTGAATATCAAATTTGATCCATCAACACTAATGACTTCAACATCATCACTACCAAATATGCACTTGAAGCCAAGATCACAAAGTTGTGCCACCGACAAAAGATTGAAATCCAAGCTCTCAACTAGCAACACATTTGATATGCTCATGTCATTTGAGATAGCAATTTTACCAAGCCCTTTGACCTTGCCTTTCTTGTTGTTGCCGAAAGTGATAGCATCAAAACCACCATTTTGACTTGTATCAATTGATTTGAACATACAAGAATCCCCGGTCATATGTTGAGTGCACCCACTATCAAGCACCCAATGCCTTCCTCCGGCTTTGTAATTGACCTACAAGACAAGATCAATTCCTTTTAGGTACCCAAACTTGTTTGGGTCCTCCAAGGTTAGTGACCAAGCTCTTTGGTACCCAAATGGCTTTCTTCTTTGAGCCCATCCATGGTGCACCAATGAACTTAGCATGAACACCATTTGTACCCTTGGTAAGTATATAGAAAGAATCAAACTTAATTGAGGATACATTAGCATTGGATTTCTTGTTCATGCAATGTTGCTCTATGTGGCCAACTTGCTTGTAACTTTTGCAATAGCTACCTTTGTTCTTCACAAAACGAGTCTTGTGAGGAGCAAAAGCGGCTTTGCCTTTCTTGGGGTTATAGCCCAATCCCTCTTTATAGAGAGAAGCTCTTTGGCTACCCAAGCACATAAGCAAGCGGTCCTCACCACCATAAGCCTTGGCTAAGGTGTGATTGAGCTCTTTCACCTCCTTCTTGAGATTTTCATTCTCAACTATAAGTGTGGGATCACAAGTGAAACCATCACTACTAGATGAGGATGATGTAGATGCGCTACATGAAGGGTTAGTGGTAGCAACAACAATAGGCTTATGACAAGATTCATCAATTATATCACATGATATGCCTATGTTGCAAGTTTTAGCTTTCTCAACAATAGTTGGCATGTTTTCACATTTTTCAACTAGAGAGGAATGAGCTTCTTCAAGCTTAGTGTGAGACTTTTGAAGCTTCTTATGGTCTACCTTTAGACTCTCATAAGATGCCCTAAGCTCATCAAGTTCTTGCATAAGGTTTTTCTTTTCCTTAAGCAAGCCCTTGCACTCCTTTCTAGATTCTTTATAATGTTGAGTGCAATCTTCTAGCATAGTGATTAGTTCATCTTTAGTGAATTCTTCTTCATCACTATCACTATCACTAGCATTATCATGATCACTCTCATCATCGGATAATACCTTAGAGGCCTTAGCCATGAAGCACGATGGAGTGTCGAAGAGGGAGACCTTCTCTTGGATGGCAATGCTAGCATGTCCCTTCTTCTTGCTCTTGTAGTCATCCTCATCATCACTTGAGGAATCATCACTATCCCATGTAGCAACATGAGAATCATTCTTCTTTTTGTGAGAGCTCTCCTTCTTTTCTTGCTTCTTCTTTAGCTTCTTTCTCTCCTTCTTGATAGCATCTTCATCATCACTATCATAAGGACACTTTGCAATTAGATGATCCTTGCTATGACATCTAAAGCATCTCATGTTATGCTCATTCTTCTTAGATGAGTTCTTCCTCCTCCTTGCACGATAGCCCTTCTTCTTCATGAATTTGCCAAATTGCTTGACAAAGAGAGCCATCTTCTCATCAATGTCATCACTATCACAAGAGCTTGAGTCTTCATCACTTGATGATTCAATCTTGGACTTGCCCTTGGATGTGGTGGCTTTGAATGCCACACTCTTCTTCTTTTCATCATCTTTCTTCTCATTTTCCTTCTTCTTCTTCTTGACCAACTCATCCTTCTCATCATCTTCTCTATATGAATCATCGGTCATCACCTCTTGAAATATTTGTTGAGGAGTTGAATCCTTCAATGTAGTCCTCACTAGCACGGTGATCAATGTATCAAATCTCTTGGGCAAGCTTCTCAAGAACTTCATAGAGAATTGGTTGTCCTTGACCTCCTCACCGAGTGCCTTGAGCTCATTGACAATGACTTGCAATCTATGAAACATCTCCGGTACACTCTCATCATCTTGCATCTTGAAGCTTGAAAATTTTTCTTGCAAGATATATGCTTTAGCGGTCTTTGTGCCTTCGGTGCCCTCAAATGTTTCTTCTAGCTTGGCCCAAGCATCATGTGCAACTTCTATATTCTTCACTTGCTCAAATGTCTTGTCATCTAATGCTTCATGAAGTGCACTAATGGCAATATCATTGCATTGGAGCTTCTTCTCTTCCACCGGTGTAGGTGCTTCCGGATTAGCTACCTCAAATTTTGTTTCGGTGACCTTCCACACTTCTCTATTGATTGACTTGAGGTGTGCGGTCATCTTAACCTTCCAATAAGCATAATTTGTGCCATCAAAGTGAGGTGCCTTCTTGGTGTTGTTGATGTGCAAACTTAATTGAGCCATTTCTTCTTCACCGTAGGTTGTTAAGCCTCAAATAAACGGTGCCTCGGCTCCGATACCACTTGTAAGGTCCAAATAGGCTAGAGGGGGGGTGAATAGCCTAATAAAAACTTCTACGAGAAATACTAAACCACAAGTTAGTACAAAAAGTGGCGGAGCAAAAAGCACTAGCTCTAACTAATTAAGCAAGCCACCTACACAAGTCTAGTACAAGGCTATCCACTAAACACAACAACAACAACAAGCTAGATACAAGAAGTAATACTAGAGAAGAGCTTCGAGTGAATATACCACCGTGTAGAGATGAGACGCAATGCACTCGTAGAATCAAACACAATAATCAACCACAAGAGAAAACCTCGGTAGAGAGATGACACAAGATTTTTTACCGAGGTTCACTTGCTTCCCGGCAAGCTACTCCTCGTTGTGGCGATGCACCCACTTGTCAGTTCGCGAGCTAATCAACTATCAAGAGTTGAGCCCTCGGCGGGCGCCGCACAACCGCACACAAGATGGGGATCCTCCAAGCCACGAGCTCCACTAGAGTATCCAATTCGCGAACTCCCGCGGGGAAGGATCAAGAACCCCTTACAACACTTGGTGAAGGCTCCAACAATCTCCAATTGCGAGCTCAAACACCTCCGCTGCTCCAAGCCGTCTACCGTGTCGGGAAACACGGAAGAGTAACGAGAAATCCGTAGCAACTCGAAGATCAAGTGCCTCTAGAATGCAACTCTCAAGCAATGCACTTGAATCTCACTCAATCTCCCTCAAGATGTGCAATCAATCGAAGAGATGAGTGGAGGGGTTGTTCTCTAGCTCAAAGGATGTCTCTATATCTCAAAATGTGCAAGAGTTACCCTCAAAACCCGTCCACCATCTATTTATAACGAAGGGGTACGCAGCTAGCCGTTACCGCGCGAACCAGTTCAAATCGTACTCACCGGACGCGCCGGTCAGGGTGACCGGACGCGTCCGGTCACTACGCGACAAACAAAATCGCGCGGGTCAGAACTAGCCGTTGCAACCACCGGACGCGCTTGACCGAGCCACCGGACGCGCTGGTGACGACCGGACGCGCCGGTCCCGTGACCCACCGGACGCGCCGGTCAGCACCGAGCCGCGCACCGCGAAACATCCACCGGACGCACCGAAGGACCCACCGGACGCCACAGTGCCCGCGTCCGGTGGGAGTCCAGTAAGCTCCCGACGCCACCGGACGCGTCCGGTGGTACGTGACCGGACACGCCCCGCGTCCGGTGCACGAACCCTAGCAGCACCCGCGCCGCGATGAACTGACCGGACGCGCCCCGCGTCCGGTGCAGCGTCCGGTGCTGCGTCCGGTGCACGCAGTGACCTCCGTTCGCCTCCGTTTCTTTTCCGACTTTCGGCGCAATAGAAAATAGGCGTTTCACTTCTCCAAAAAGCGCCGAATCCCGCCTCGCAAGCTCGGCGGGAGGGAGAGAGGAACCCAAACCCCTCTCTACCGCTCCAACTCCACCGCCTTCGCAAATGTGCTAACACCACCGAGTGTACACCACCATGTGCATGTGTGTTAGCATTTCACAAACATTTTTCCAAGGCGTTATGTTAGCTCTTTACTAGATCCTAAATGCATATGCTCAAGACAATGATCTAGTGGCACTTGATTCCCGAGCTAACCGTGATTGCCCCTCTTGATAGTCGGCTATGTATCCTAAACCCGGTCAATCACTTCTCTACTCATCTTAGACCGGCAAAAGGAAAACCCTATGGTTATACCTTTGCCTTGCGCTCTTAGATCCTTCTCTTCCACTTGATCATCATGTCCATTATTTCATGTGCATCTCCACCATGATCTTGCTCATCATTTCATGCACCAAATCATGTGGTCTTGTGGCCATCTCTCCATGCCATTTCCACCTCCATCACATGTTGCTTATGCCTAGCTTAATCACACTTGATACAATAGCATTAGCAACTTGATGTCATTAATTACCAAAACCAAACTTGGGCTTTCACGGGGTGAGTGCGAGTGAGGAGTGGAGCGCCGCGCGAGTGAGTGGGCGTCGTCTAACGAATGGATAAGGGGAGGAGGAGCGGGCTTGGGCGGGACGGGTCGCACCCGTCGGGTGCGTCCGACGTCGTATCAATTCCGAAAAAAGGCTACCTCTAGGTTAGCACACTAGGTACTCCTGTATTAGTATATACTATGGCCTTGTTTAGATCCCCAAATTGAGGTACCCCGAATTACTATTTGACATTGTAGCAATTTTGTTTTTATTTGGTAATAATTGTCTAAATATTGATTAATTAGACTCAAAATGTTCGTCTCGCAAAGTACAACAAAACTGTGCAATTAGTTTTTGATTTCATCTACATTTAGTACTCCATACATGTGCCGGTATTTTGATGTGATGGGGAATCTTCTTTTTGTATAGTAAAATTTAGGGTGAATTTGGGAAACTAAACCTGGCCTATACTAATACTACTACTAGTAAGTTTCTGTGCAACTAGCAGGTAGGGGTCAGGGAGCACGTATAGCTAGTCAGGCAGGCTCACAAGTAAGATACCACACGTCTGTCTGCTCTCCGCGAATGAATCGCACCTGGTTTCAAATAAAACCGTGGTCCGATCCCTGTTTTCTCATTGTTTAATATATATATATATATATATATATATATATATATATATATATATATATATATATATATATATATATATACACACACACGCGTGCTTGTTTCGTCACTAAAAACAAAGCGAGGGCAGTCGTCAAGTCGTGGTGATCGTTTTCAGCTGTTAGCAGTCTTGTTGGGCGTGCGCAGCAGCTTCGTACGTCGTCTCCAGCGTGTGTGGAGCGCTAGGACGAAGCGGCCGGACACGTGTCCGAGCATTGGCGAATGATGGATCCGAAGAACGGACGGACGGACAGTGACTGCTGCAGGCAGGGGCGGATCTACAGGGGGGCTGGGGGGCTCCAGCCCCCCTACAGCTGATGTATCCATGGAAAATGGGGAGGGTGAGGAAAAAGAAGTGGTGGAGGAAAGAAGAAAAATGGAGAGAAAGAGAGGAAGAAGAAGAAACCAGCCCTCTCTGAGCCCCATAAAAGTTCTGTCATTGAAATTTAGGAAGGAGATATTGGACACTAGACGGAGATTGAAGACGAAGGTCGAGCCAGCCATAAAGTTCAGCCCCCCCTAGGATTTTATCCTGGATCCGCCACTGGCCGCAGGTGACTGGAAGAAGACGAGGACGTTACTCTTCTCATCTGCTCATAATAAAGGAGATAAGAAGAAAACGAGAGCTGCATGCGGATTCGGGTGGATCGAATGGTCGATCGTTCCACTGCTTAAATGGTTCTTGTTCTTGGATTGCTGCACCTTTGCAAGCGCGTCTCGTCTTGAGCTAATAAGCCTAGCCCGTGCTCCACACGGTAACCACACGACAGGAATCTTATCTCTGATCTCTGAATGAAATAACGCGGCTAACAACGCGTTGTTGAGACCGTGTTGATGACGAATTGACGATGACTTCGTGTATAACAAATATAGAACCAAGCCCCTGCCACCAATATATAGCTAGATAGTTTCCTTTGAAAATATTTTTTTTGACATTATTACTATTTTTATAT
Source organism: Saccharum hybrid cultivar R570 (assembly GCA_038087645.1). Taxonomy (NCBI): domain Eukaryota; kingdom Viridiplantae; phylum Streptophyta; class Magnoliopsida; order Poales; family Poaceae; genus Saccharum; species Saccharum hybrid cultivar. Next base: position 16,259,458 of record JAQSUU010000259.1, read on the forward strand.
ACATACATTTATACCAAGGACAGAATGAATATAATGCATACTATATATGTACTATCAGAAATACACTAGCTATAGTGGTGTAGAATAATCGCGTCCTCCTATTGGTTCAACGAAAAATATATAATGTGTCCACGTATTAAGTATTATTACCGCGTTAATCGTCGTGGAAGCGAAACAAGCAGGAAACGCCGAAACAGAGCTGGGGAAGCAGTCGAGAAACAACCATCGGACGATCGACGCGTTTTCGTCTTTGGATCGATGCAATGCATTGGTGAAACCTAATTAACCCCTCCCTCGGTCCGCCCTTGTTGTAAGAATAATTTAGTCTTGTCCATTTTCGATCGATATGCTCTTGTAGTCTTGTCCAATGCAAAGCGGGTTATGCGGTAGGGTATGCCTTCAATTTTGTGGCTCACAATGCAAGAGATTGGCGTTCGGTATCGGCAACGATGCTCTGGACAGTAGCTGATATGGAAGAGCATGCATGTATGCGATTGGTCCTTAACATCACTAGTTGGATGCCTGGATCTGTAGCAAGCTAGAAGAAGAATACTAACAATTAAGCTGGCAACTTAATTACCACAAGAGAGCTAGCTGGCGGCCATGTTCGCTTGTCTTATAATTTATATTTTTTCAGTGGACAAATATGTTTTTTTCTCACAACAAATCAACGAACAGTACTTTCAGCCATGCTTTATTAGCCAAGCGAACGTAGCCTTAAGCAGTAGCATCGCAGATCGCACCCCGCCCGTTACAATATGGGGATGCATCATGAACCAATGATTACTGATTGAGTGATTGTACTCTGCACACCATGCGTCTCTGGCTCTGGCTACCTGAACCCAACCACGCTCGATCGGGCCAGTTGGGTTAACCACACCGTGCTCCGTCCAGCCGCGCGTCGGTGGCTATATATAAAAGGCACCGGCATCGAGCGCACACCTTCTCCTCCCTCTCGCACAAGTATAGCCCGGTAGCAGCTGCCACAGCCACAGCTTGTCCTGCGCGGCTGCGCCTCCACTCCACACACCGCCGGCAGAGACCGACCTCCTGCAGCTGTACCCACACGTAGGTACAACTAGCTCTCTAGCCCACCACCACTCGCGCGCGCGCGGGGTACAGCAGGTGCCCGTCATCTTGCACAGCACAGTTGGTTGTAGATGGCTCCCGCTGCACGGGAACGGACGAAGAAGAAGAGGTTCGTGCAGAAGCGCGGGCAGGTGCTCAAGAGGGTGCTGGGGAGCCTTTTCTCCTGGCTGCCGCGCTGCAGGTGCAGGCTGCAGCTGTTCCGCAAGAACCGCGCCCCTCGCGGCCGCCGCGGCAACCGCGTCCCCGCCAACGGAGGCCACGTCGAGCCGGAGCCCGACGTCGCAAACAACGGTCGGTCGGTTTTCTCTCGGTCCGCACGCGTTAAGTTTCTCGTATCATGATGCGCGACCTTTTCTTTCTCAGGGTGAATTCGGTTCTCTAGCTACCGAAGGAATTCTCCGGGTCCTCGTCAAGCAAGTACTGTACACGGCCACGACGACGACGACGACGGAGGCAGTCAACGTGTCAACTTAATTATTATGGATCAGAACCGGAGAGCTAGCACATGAGACGGCGGGTCGGTGAACATCCGGCTTGTTGCTGCCTGCTGCGATAGATGCCTCTCCTGTGTACAAGTCAACTTATTATTGTTTCGTTTTTTTATGGGTTATTGCTTCATTATTGTATCTTCCATCGTATCGCTGGATTGCATGGTAGATTTGGATTATTTGCGTGTAGGCGGGTCGTCGTCGTTGCTGTACGCGTCGCGTGTGTTGTGTTCGGCTAAAGTGTTCATTCGTCGTTGATGGATGATGGACGCAGGTTACTGTGTTCCGTCACGATCTGATTGGTATTTAAGCTATCAGGTGTTATATATATTCAGTCAGTACGGTGAACTGATTGACAAGAATTAATAAAACATGGTCAAATTTTATTAAGCGCGCCGGCGGAACGCCGCCCAACTCCGGCGTGGTCAGTTTCTGTAAGTCCCGAGCCACCCACCTCCTAAGACTACCCACACAGTGGTACTCTAAAGCGATACTCTAAAACTTTAGAGTATGAATATAGAATAAAAATTATTGTACTGGATACTTTAAAACGATACTCTATTTTTTCTCTTACTCTATATTTAGAGTGGTACATTACTTACTCTACAGTGGGCAGTGACGGCCCCCACTGGCTAAACAAAGGAAAAAATGTTATAACTCACAAACCAAAAATTAAAATTAAATTTCGATTGCACCATTAAATTCATCTCAATAAATCCTTCAAAACTAGATCACACATGAATATATTTAGATAAAGTGACAAGTGGATCCCACATTCCCACAGTAGATAGAGTGGACAGAGGATGATATAGAAGATAGATGGGTGCGGAAGAATTAAGTATAGAGAAGAGAATCTTGCTGACTAGAACGTATAGAGAATGAATATAGAGGTCCATGAGTGCGGATAGCCTAAATTACCGACCCACAACAGTAATTGTTACTGCCAATCGGTGTAGGGTGTGTTTAGTGGATGAAAAGTGGATGAAAAGTTACTATAGCACTTTTCGTTGTTATTTGGTAAAATTTGTCCGACCATGGACTAACTAGGCTCAAAAGATTCGTCTCGACATTTACAGACAAACTATGCAATTAGTTATCTTTTTTACCTATATTTAATGTTTCATACATGCGTCTAAAGATTCGATGTGATGGGTAGAAGAAGAAATATTTTGGGTTTCCATGTGGAGTGAACACACGCGTAGTATAAAAAATTGTCCAATGTTTTTGACCTCACGCGTGGGCGACGACGACTGACGAAGGCACCGCGCCCCCCGGACCACGACGCGCCCTCCCCTTCCCCTCCGGCGATGGTGGCGGCGGCGGCGAGCCCCCTCCCCCGTTGGATCGACCGTGGCTCGCCCTCCCACTGCCCCCTCTGTTGGTGGCGGCGGCAGCAAGACCCCTCCCGTGCATCCGGCGGCGGCACGGCCATCCCGTCGGCAGCGGTGGTTCGAGAGGCGGCGGCGCCCCTTCCACTCGCTCGGCGACGGCGGCGGTGGCCGGTGGCGCTCCTCCCATGGCGGGCGGCGGCGGCAGCGGCCTCCCCGTGACCATACCCGCCGGTGACATCCTGAGGAAGCGGATCCAGGCGGCCAGGCCAGCGCCCTCGGCGGCCCTGGCGACGGCGTGGCCAGGCCCGCGCGCTCGGCGGCTCCTTCCACGGCGACGGCGGCGAGCCCTTCTCCCTCCGAGCAGCGGTGACGGCGTCCTCTCCCCCACTGGTGGCGGCGCCGGCGAGCCCCTCCAAAGCGGATTTGACTGCGTCGCCCCTCCCCTCACCGATGGTAGCAGATGTGAGTGTTGTGAGTAGAATTTATTCTAATCCAATCCGTTTTGATGCACAGCAGATCGATAGTGTACTACATCGCTGGATGCATCCACATCTAGATGGTCATCCTCTCACCTGCCTTGCATACTCTCACCTGCCTTGCATACAGAAACTGCAGTGAGCGACATTTAGTCCAGGTTCCTGATAGCACAAATCAGAGGTGTCCGACCATTCTAGATTAATTTAATAGCATAGTCATAAATTTGCATCCATGGTTTCTTTTGGCGTGATCTGAGATGAAACCCTAGTTACTTATTTGGAGCTAATTTCGTTCCAATTGATTAGCACACCAGCATGTAAGCTGTGCACTCCAACATCTAGTAGTAGTAATATTTATCGTTTCTTAGTGGCAATTCTCAATATTTTCTTCTGACTAATCATTTTACTACTACAACTATATACCACAATGACTAGATGTGATGTGGATTCAACATAGCAATGATGAATAGAGAGGGATATGATAGATACTCAGAGGCTTGGTTGCACTCTACCTATTTCAGGTGGTGGTAGCGTAGACATGGTGGACCTGAATGGTGCTGCTGTAGAGTGGCTCCTATTGTGACACTGTCAATATTATTGCTGCCAATTCAACGTGAAACTATCTCACTGATGATGAGTGGAATGAACTAAAGGGCACAAAATGAGCCATCCAATGAAAACGTCCAAACAATTAAATATCTGAATCTCTCTCTTTTCTTGGAGAAAAACTGAAACTCTCAGCAAAAAGACTCAAATGATTTCATTCGTTTTTTCTACAGGAAAAAAACGACTCCTTTCTTGCTCTCTTGTCCGATTCAGAACAGAAAAAGAGGCCAGATGCTTAGGACCCGCGGCTACGTCTTCTGTTCGCTGAGCCCAAACATTAGGCCCAGAGTGAAGCTGATGGGTCCCCAGTCCTCTGGCTAAGCCTGTTCGCATGAGCTTTCAGCTGCTTATTTTAGCCAGTCAGCAGTTTTTTTTTTCTCACAACAAATCAGCCAACAGTATTTTTAGCCGTTTATTTTTAGCCAAGCGAACAGGCTTGACGGTTCACAAAAAAAGAGGTTAAGGCCCAATAATTTAGCCCAACAAGCGATGCCTTTTCGTTTTCTGTTTTCTTCCTACGTTTTTTTTGAACATGGAAGAAACTCCATTACTCAGAACCTGATGCCAAATCATTGGCCACCAGAACATTTATACAAGGTGGAATACTATCCATAATTGGATTAGTACCCAGACATAACTTCGCCCCAAGGGCAGCTAGACTGTGAGCAACAAGATTACAAGAACGGGATTTATGTGCTACGACAAAACTAGAAAAACTGATATGTAAGCACTCCTTCAGCTCCCATAGCAATCCGCTAGCCGAGCTTCGGTCAAGAACGGGCGCAACCATCAGTGTGTCAGTTTTCAGGACCACCTTCTGAATCCCCAACATCACAGCCCGCTGAAGAGCTTGTAAACGGGCAATGATCTCGGTATGAGCAGCCTCCAGAACCTTCCCTAGCTTGCCATATCTTGAACAAACAACAATGCCATCGGCTCCTCTCATGACATATCCCTAACCGCCAGATAGGTCCTCATGGCTAAAAGCCCCATCACAATTAATCTTGATAAAATCAGTCGGTGGCTTAGACCATACCGGCTTCCTTCGGCTTTGGACAGGTTCAAATTGTACATTCTTCAGAGAGGCCCATTCTTCAGCATAGCAATTTACTAACTGTGGAATCTGTCCCAGCCCTCTTGGTGCATCCCCCTCGCGAATCCTGCACCGTTCCGACCACCAAATGTACATGAGAGTGATCACCCGTCGCTGCACGTTTTCCTTCAGTTTCAGAATTTCCCAAACTAGCTCTTTAGCCGAAATAGCTTGTGCCAGCCGATCCCTCACTTCTTGCAATAGCAGATCGTCCCAGACCCTTTTCACATGCTTGCACTTAAAAAACAAATGAGCTCCATCCTCCTCCAGACGGCCACAAAGGTCACAGCCGGTGTTAAGCTTAATACCCTTTCGTTTCAGATTAACATGCAAAGCCAGGCTGTTATGGCTCACTCTCCACATAAAGTGCAGCATCTTTTTCGGACAGTCAACTTGCCACAACTGTTTCCATAGCTGGTCGCCATTGTTTCTGGTAAATGAAGAAGATCCACCACTTCTAGCTGCATTGCATCTCTCCCTATCTGCAACATGGACCTTATAAGCTGACCTCACTGAAAACATACCATTTTTTATTATAGTGCCAAGCAATCATATCATCCATTCCCTCATGTACAGGATACTTAATATAATCTCCGCATCTTCTTGCCAAAATGTTTCTCGAACCAGCTCCTCATCCCAAGACCCAGTAGCTGGATCAAAGAGTTCATGCACTCTTGTTAAAGGATTTCCACCCCTCGTAGTATATGGTTTCCTCCATTGATCTCTTGGAATCCATTCATCGATCCAGATATAGGTACTCGTCCCATCACCTATTCTCCGGATTAAACCCTTTTTCAGTACCTCAATCCCAGCCAGGATACTACGCCAAGTATATGACATATTCGACTTTGGTTTAGCTAGTAGCACGTCACCATCAGAGAAATATTTCGCCTACGTTTTTGTTTAAAGGACTTCTAATTTCTATTTTTGTGACCCTGAACCTATGCCATTATAAAAATAATGTGATAACAGAGGGACAACGAAATAATCAAATTTAGCAAACGGATTTCTCACAAGCATATCATCGAACACCTTGTGTGCATAACTAAAACAGCCCCTAAAAATAATTCTGTCAAATCACAAGGTGTCCAAACCTTCCAACAACAATATACTTTCATCAATTAGCTCACTAATACATTAGCCCCATCGTCTTCGACCCAACATATCAAAGAACACACAAACCCCCTTTCATGCCAACTCATCCATACAAGCAACCACTTCACATATGAACCAATAGCAAGCAAGATGGTAACTTAATCAACACAAATGGCAAGAGAAATACCATAATCAAGAAGGAAAACCAAGATTTAAGTGGAAACCCCTTGCGGGAAAAACCCACGGGCGACAGTGAGGCGGTTCCACTATGAGATGAAGCAATGCACGAAGTGGGAGCTAACAAATGTGTGGAGACTGCAAATCCCCCACAAATCTCTCTTTTAGTGGTGGATTTGGTGGATCGAAGACCCCCCCTCTCTCTCAATCTCCATAACCCTAGCTCTCTCTACTTCTCTGTTTCTCTCAAGAACAAAACAGAGCACGCACTCAGGTGAGGGAGGTTCAGCTGCCCCTTTTGAGCTGTTTTGGTCGCTTTTCTAAAGAGTCCTTGTGGTTGTGAGATACTCCAAAAGAGTCCTCAATTGGAGCTGCAATCACAAATAATAATAACTCTCAACCCGTTTCTGTTCTCACCTTTGTTATTAGTTTAGTTTTACCGCTTCTGTCTAACATAAACATCTTGAAACATGCACTTTCCTTTTCATGAAAAAATAGTTTTCTATGCTTTGTCATTAGCCTTGTGTAAATTAGGAGTTGTGACAAACTATTCTTCCTAATCACAATGATCGGGGGCTTTGGAACTGTTGCATGGGTAGATGTTAAAGAGTACAAAACCACCCAACCTGACAAGAATACAAGATAGTAGTTGATGGTGTTGATTTGCAAAGTTTAAAGGTAACCATATCAGATCTAGATGCTTTGTTTATGGAATAATGACCGCAGTGGGCGGTGGGGTAAGTGAAGGACAGGAGACTGGAGAAGAGTCGGGAGGAGCAGTTTGGAATTTCTCTCTGCTCGTCACGGCCGTGATTTCTGAACAAAGTAGAGACTATAAATAACTGCAAGCTAGGTCTATATATTTTTTAAAGGAACTGGAGTCTATAATGAGAGTGTTTTATACTAATTTCGGTCTACTAAAGATATTGCCCACATTGTTACAGACATAATTTTTGTATGAAATGTTGTAATTAGGAACACTTGATAAACATATTACGATGGATATAATATTTCCACTTTAATTCGTCATGCGCAAGAGTTTACTTCAGTTTGATTTAATTTGTTTGGTGTGGAAAAGCACCGAATAAGTCTTTTTAATTACATTGTTTAATACAAAATTTATATACAGTAGCAACGTGCGTGTCAATACCTTATCTTTGTTTAAATGAATATATACTAGCTCAATGGGCGCGCTCCGCTGCGCTGGCCCTATTCTCCTACTCTCACATGCATGACTTTGTTGGTTCGTGGTTGCTCAAAATGTATTACAGGCAAACAAATCTTCGATGCCATGCAAAGTTGCAAATGCAAAAACTGACATAGTACTTGCGTAAAAGACGTTGCACACAGATATAAAAACGGGGTAAGCTTCAGCTTCTATAGAAGGCATTCCAGCCGATGCGTTTGAAGGCCAACAGAAATCAATAAAGCATAAGGATGAATAATTCAAACATATATATACCCACTTCGCTCAGTTCTAAACTGTTTTGGCCTATGCCACATGGGCACAAACAATAAAACATGAAGGAAATGATAAGTTGTAGCAAAATAATAATAAAAAGAAAAGGACCAAGCACAAACAGAATATAGAAAACAATAATCTTCTCTGGCTGTATTCTAGAGTGCATGGCATCCGATTTCAGAGCTCAGCATCATGGCATCAAAAAGTCAATGCACCATGCAAACTTCAGTGCAGGAATGGTTGCTCCTCCTATAAAGATGAAAAAGGACCGTTTCAGTATTTGTATATTAGTAGAATAATAATAACAATGGTTAATAATAACAGTTATCTAAACAATGACATATGTTGCATTATTTTATTATTAGTTCTGCACCCCAAAATTGCATACCCTTTTTTTCAAACATACCACAAATCAGTAAATCACTGGTGTGGAGACATGCCTATCTTGGTTTGACAGATACCTAAGCAAAGACTGCTAGCACCAACAGGATAACCTAGGTGAAATTTTTGTTTCATAAGGGAGTATGAGGCAATCGTTTTTTTTGCAAAAAAAAAGGGCATCAAATTGTATCCACCTGTACTTGAAGAAATAGAGCGAAGACAATGCACAAATCATTTGGAGATAAAGGACAATGGCATTTTGAAGATGCAACACAATTAAAGTTTTCAGATCACAATCATCCAGTGAGACTGTGAACATAGTAACAAAATCAGCTAGTGTCTTTTGATTGAAGCAGCAACATATGTCTGCATAAATCATGCAACATATTTCTGCACAAATCATGAAAGTATACATTAACAATATAAGCACTACCCAATCTGGCTGAGTGAAATTAGTATGGATAATGCGTAATAAGTGTTAATCAGCTTGTCTCGTATCTATGCCATACAAATTTAGGGCAAAATAATCTATGCCAACGAATGAATAAAAACGATATTTAGACAGCCCACTGTTGTTACTACTTTGCCAAATAATTGAACACACAACATGTCAAGTTCGCGGAATGCCTCCATCGAGAACTATATATGATCCAGAAACTGGACCTTGTTGAGCTGTTTGGTCTGCGTTAGAAGTTGACCTCATCTGTCACCGTGTAGTGCTCCTGCTCCTGTGATGGTAATTTAGCAGGATGAGTTCATTGAGGAAAAACGCAAGACCAGCCCCATTCTGGTTGAGCTGGTGCCACATGAACAATTTCCACAAACCAAACGCGCTGTTAAAGTGGACATACAACAGGTATAGCAACATATTGTTTCATGCAGAAGATGTCCGCAAGTCCCAATTTACTTGCCAGAAAAACATTAATGCACCGAAAATATGCTTTGTCAACAAGAAAAATATCTATATAAGCACCATAAAACAACTTTTCTAGTAATCCGAATATGAGCTGGGAATGCATAAATGACTCAAAATATTGTTGCGGACCACCAGAAGTCACAACTTTAATCAGACTACAGAGTAAGCTCACAAGGTCGTCACCTGACATCGTAGCTGCATCCTAAGAACATCGAGCAGCCCCAACTCCGAGTCCTTGTCGGTAGCCATATATGCTTGGTCGAGTAGGCAGCCAGGTCAACAGCTATGCTGCCCCTGTGAGATGTAGCATCTGGTGGATAGTACCCATGAGTGTGCTATTGAGCCAGTGGAAACGGTTGCATTGACCCCACCAGAATTGGCATGCATGGCGGGGCTGTTGTGGTTGTTGCCATGGCCGTCGATGAGGACCGATTTGGTCAGCACCTGCAAGGGCAAACAAAAGAGTGTAAACTCTGAGACGAAAAAAGGCAACGGCATCTTACAATCAAGTAGGAAGCTAACAATGACACTAAAATTGTGTCAGTGCAGCGACTAAATCATAAGGCAAACAAAGAAAGGGAACGCCACATCTAAAAACCAGGTTTGAATTATATATATATCTCCTTGCCTCCTGCTGCCACTGATATGAAATCAGTTTAGACTTGGAGGAAATCTAGCTGATTGACACACTTAAATCAGAAAATGCAGATGTGACAAGCTTGCGTCAGAAACATAGAACAATAATGTAAACACTCAGTCGTTAATTCATGAGGAATTTCAGACCTGTTACGCAACAGAAATCTCACATATGTAGACGATATGAACCAGTATAGGAAGGATCTATCCACAGTGAGGCAAATGAAGCCATGGCAAAGATACAATAAATCAGAGGAAGAAAAAAATAAACGGTAGATTGGTCGCCACTTTATAGAGATGAACCTAGAATTTCAATCTGATTTCATTGTCCATATAGTAGCAGACGGAGAGATGTGCATAAAAGGTGGAAGGCGTACCTAGTAACAAGGGTTGAGGATTACTGATGCCGCGTACAGAGAGACGGAACTGAGATCTTGGGTTCTGTAGGTGGAGGACTGTTCATGTTGCCATGCTCGAGGATGCAAGGTTGTCCTCGGAGAAGACCACCAAGCCACCATTGAGAGCCCAACTGACCTCGGGGCTCGGGCAAGCAAGGGTTTGAGATTCCATCCCTCCTGAAAGGATCCGGCCCCGGGGGGCGGTGGCTGAGGTTTCGGATGGGATAGGTGGCGGCGGAGGCAAGCTCGCGGATTGGGCGAAGGCGGCTGCTGAGGCATGGTGACAGCCTGCTCCGTGGGGGGAGAGCGCTGGCGTCAGGCAACGGCGGCATGGATGAAGGGTGAGGCGACGGAGGCAGCGAGGAAGAGATGGGGTTGTGGATAACTCAAGGCGGCCGATTTTTTTTTTTTTTACTTATGGTGGAGTGGAGGTCCAAAGCGGATACCGGGCAAGCAGAGCATGACGGCACCAGGCGGTCTCCCAGGGACACGTGAACCACGGTTATTGGTCACCAAAACTCGTTTGTTATGGTAACAGTAGCTGTGCACCGGTAAGCTTCCGATTTATTCGCGTTTGAGAGTAATATAATCTATATATACCTACCTAATAAGGCAAAATTTCAGGCTTTTTTTTTTTCGTCCATCCATTTTTTTATCCGTCTTCCTCTAACTAATGAACAATGGAGAGTTTCTTTTGTCCAGACTTATATATAACTCATGCTCATACGAGTTAGAATAGCTCACGTCTAGACCAATATGAAGTAGGAATCCTAATCTAAACAGATTCCTCAAATCTCTAAAGGCAAAATTTCTGGCCACTTCGTCCAACCTAATAATTCCTAATGTAACTCGGCCATCAACCAGATATAGATGTCTGCAGGAGCAAAACGGGGTAAGGGCACGCAAAAGAGGCAAATAGAGTCCAGCGCATAGGAAACCTATATTTTAATCTTTTATTTTTTTTGTGTTGTGTCATTTATTATTACTTTTCTCGTTGTACTTCCGGAGAGACCTGTCCTCGTACGTCCAGAGAGGTCCATCCAATTCTATTTTTGTCAATTTTATTTTTTCAGTTATATTTTCTTTCATCATACGTCCGGTAAGACAAGTCCGATTCTTTTTTTCTTTGGACAGACCATGAGCAAAAAGAAAAGTGACCATACTTCTCACGTCTCCATGATGGACTCTCTTTACGAAATCAGACAAGATACAAGCATCGGCCCAATTTTTCCATATCTCCCATGGGTCCTTGCCTTTCTCCAAAATCAAATACAATACATCAAGTCGGTAAATAAATAACAGATGCAGCTCGAGCTGCTCGGAGGTCCGCCTATGCGTCCAGATCTTGGAGATCTTCACAGCCGGCAATTAACTTGCCCATCTCTTTAAATCATATTTTTTAAATTTAATAAAAATTTTAAAAAAGCTCATGTCCCTGTGCCTGAGCCTCATGACGCCGATGTCTCGTGGTGATGTTGAGGCACTCACAGCTAGCCCTGGGCATAATTAACCGAAGACCGAAGACCGAACCGAACTAACCGAGACCGAGACCGAAAATTTCGGTCACAAGTTCGGTCTTCAGTTTGAAGTAACCGAACTAACCGGATTTAGTTCGGTCATTACCCTCGGATAACCGAACTAACCGAATTAACCGAACATTTGAATTTTGTTGACATAATATGTAATTTAGACTATTATTAGTGATATAATATTTATTTTAGTGGGTTTATATCAACCATCACTCTTATCACTATGTTTAATCTATATTTTGTATTGTATTTTTGCCTTGAAATAGAAAAAAAATATTGGTAAAATTTGCTACAAATTACAATATTTAGTAGTTGTTTTGTAAAGTTCGGTTAGTTCGGTCATGACCGAGACCGAACCGAACTAACCGAGACCGAACTTGCTTGGTCCTGAGTTTTAAAACTAACCGATCGGTCTCCGTTTTTAGATGACCGAACTTTCAAAATGACCGAAGACCGAGACCGATCGGTTCGGTCAGACCGAACGCCCAGGGCTACTCACAGCCGCTGAGTCAAAAAAAAACCGCTGCTCGTTGCTAGCAGCGCAGCAGTCGTGAAGCCAAAGCAGAGCAGCAACCATCGCAGAAAAGCAACAACGGAGAGGCACATGCTCCACTGTGGCCATGCCCGCTAGAGCTGGTAACCTCGCCGCCGCTAGGCAGGGCCGCGCAGACCAAGCTGACATGCCATGGCAGTGTTGGCATCGTGCTGTCATCATGGAAACGCGGGAGGGAGGCCGACCATGAGTAGTACATGTAGTCGTCGCCTGAGCCATTGTTGCCGATCCAGGGGATCATCAGGCAATCGCTAGACAACAGTTGCCTCGATGCCATGACTGTAGATTGATCGGATAACCGATTGAGTCTGCGATGGCGTCAACCGGCAGGGCCCTGCATCGGGAGCGTCGGTGGTGGACGCTCTGGTCGAGCAGGCTTAGAAGCGACATTGCTTACCGCTGGTGCGCTTCGCTGCCGCAGACACGGCGAGTGCGCGGCGTGAGACCGGATCAGGTAGCGTCGAACAACCAGTCAAGTCACAGGGCAAAACAACGTGGCTTTGGCTTTGCTTGGGTGTCGGTGTTGGACTTATTGCCAAAAATGCACGTGGAACGCTGGTGCGAGTGCGACAAACACGTCACCGGCAAGGCATGCACACCAAAAGGCGGTGTGCGTGCGAAGAATGATAGAGCTCACGTACACCGGTTAACTGTAAGCATAGTTAGGACTGGACAAGAATTTTGAAAACAGGTTACACAGGTTCCTCTACATCTATAATAAATGACACATAAGTCTCTGAAAATGAGTCTATATTTTGAGCACCGGCGGAGCTACGTTAGGGCCATACGGGCCGTGGCCCCCCTTGTCTTTGCAATTTTTCTTAAGGCCGCATGCTGTTCAGCCTGTTGTCTCGCCTGACGCATGTAGATCTCCGCTCGTCCATGTCCCTGCCCCGTGACTCCACAGCTATGACTGCAACTCTGCAATTGCAAGTCGCCAGCCCTGCAGCCCCTGGCCAGAAGATCAGCCCCGTTCCTATAGGCCTACACAGCAGGCATGCTCCCAGCCTCCCACTCTTATTTGCCTGTTCATACAGCGTACGTGTACAACCCTACAGCTATAAATACTTTTTAGTTTTTGTTGATTCCATTATTTTTTTTACTTTCAAACTTAATAATCTATAAAATATATAGGCTATTTTTTAGCTCTGTATGTTATATGTATTTAGTTTATATATGATACATATAATATTAATCTGATATTGTGATGTGGAGACAATGTGACAATGTTGACAGCAAAATAGACCACCAAAGTCACTTGTATTTTGTAAATATGATCTAGTTATAAGTACCGAGACTATTTTTTCAACCACCTGTGTACATTCGGGTTCAATAGTAAATCGACCCCCCCTACGATTTGCTTCGAGCTCCGCCACTGATTTTGAGAGACATATTTGATACAAATATATATGTTATCTATAAATGAAAGCAGTAGTCACCAAAAATCATCTTTATAGTAGTCCAACAAGCCATACGTTCAGTTATAATGCATGAACACGTTCGCTAGACGATAAAGAGTTCTATTTTAAGACACGTCTAGCGTTATTACGAAGTACAATTTTAATACTTATTGGAATAAATAACACAACCGCTGAATAAATATTTGAGTTATATATTTAGGTGACTGCATAATAAAACTCAAAAGACCCGTTGCAACGCACGGGCATATTTACTAGTATAATAATAATACACTGGCACATGGGGACGCGCTCCGCTGCGCTCCGCTGCGCTAGCCTTTTGTACGCGCGAAGAAAAAAAATTAGCAGAGTAAAAAAAAGCAGCTACAGTATGAACAGTGCTCGAATGTCCGTGTTGAACAGTACACGGATGACGTCAGCTACATCGCTGAACAATGCCCGATGGTCTAGGATTTATTTCTCGTTGAAGATTATAGTTATGTTATGTGTGTCACGTATATGTATATGTGGTGTAACAGAAAGAACCGCCGTAAAGTTGAATTGAGTTTTTTTAATACTGATTCATGATTTCATGACCGATAAGTGATCCCGTAGCCACGCACAACATGAGCTCAACAAATAAGTTAAGAGACGGTTTCAAAAGCAAATGTCGTGGCACGGTGCTACTATATAGAAATAAACAATTTTAGAGATTTTTTATTAATATCAATACTAGGTAGTTTGTCCATGATAGTGAGGCGCATATGATTAAGGTCGTAAGCAGCACGATAGATACCATGGTATACAGTACTACCCAAGCTGGATGATGCATGTCCCTCCGTTATTCCTTTTCGGGTCGAAACGATCTAAGATACAATGATATGCAACCAAAAAAAAAACTACCTAAGACCTCAATACTAACAACTTTTAATGTAGTGACTTTTTGCTAATCTCATGGTTTGCTGACTCAGTCTCTTGACAACGGTGCTTAGCTTCAGCAGGGGAAAAATCATGATGGATGGGCTGAATAAAACTTATTTGTTGAACGTCCTTTCGCAATACCTTCTGACGCCTGCATTATCATAGTCTCTGGCAGCAAAGGAGTGATCGTCCTGTTTCTCATGTTGAACACACCATTGTCACATAATGAATCTGGAGGACAATCTCCCCAACCATAGTCACACATGAAGTATATGCAATCTGCCTGAGCTCCATACTCTGAAGCATGGAAAGCCTTGGAGTATGGGCGAACAAAGAGTGCTTCACCTTCTAGAGAGTTGAGCCGCCTCCATTGAACATAAGAAGAGGTGGAAAATTTGACCTCAAATACGTCAAATGAAAAGGTACGGTTCATCTTATCTTTCTTCGGCGACACGGACCATCCAACCAGTCGCTTTACATGCAATAACTTACCATCACTGATTCTGCAAGATAGCTGAAATACACACAAGTATGTTTCTTACTGGCAATGGTTTGGCGTATGACATCATTTGTGATGCATTTCATGGATGAGATTTTTGGCTTGCACTTGCCGCCTGACTCAACCTCAAGGACGATGGCTGAGAGAGCATATAGCTTCCCATCAACGAGTGCAACATCACATATGTGCTCATGGTCAGGCACACGGAATGCAGAGGCGGTCAAGCGCTGGCAGTGCAATCTTTGATGAGTACCGCGAAAAGAGAATCCGGCGATAGGTTCATGGACGAGGGCAATACTAGCTTGAGCAAGATATGTCGGCTGCGGTAGTGAACTACCGGCTCATGACCTAAGATGGTGTCTACATCAGGTAGCTGCATGACATCCTTGGAGAAAGGGTTCATTAGTGATAGCAGTGAGCCCCTGTCACCGGTGTGCTGCTTGAGAAAGAGCCAGTTGCCCACGGAGTCAAGGCACTGAGAATTCTCTGGTGGTACTAAAGGCAATCGGTGAATTTTACCGTCCAGGATGTTAAGGAAGGTGCTGTCACGAAGGGTGAGCCACCGGAACGAAGGGGGCACGGGCTCTAGCTGGGCACTGTGGCGCCATGGGCGGCAGACCGCTGCCAGTCGAACGTGATCCGCTAGGGAGGGTAGCCGTGCGAGGACAAGACCCAGAAGCTCTGGCCACAAGTCTGCCCAAGATGGGCAGTGTCTGGCCGTCGCCATCACGCGAGATCGAGTCGGGCAAGCTCCTTTCTCAACGAGCTGGCTTTGATTTTGAGCGTGCCCTCAAGGAAAGGAACCTGTCGATTGTGGAGATGACGGCGGCGGACGGTGGTTCCGACATACGGTGTTGGGACCTTTTTTTTTATATACGAGGGTTGCTGGGACTTGGGAGGCCCAGCGGGAGGCGCCACGGAAATATATAGTCCGGCGACTCGGCCCCCAGCCCGGCACGAAGTCGGACGCTGCAGAAAAGTGGGCCACGTGGCTCACACTCGGAGCACGCGAATACACCCATGGCCGATGCCCCATGGAACTTTTGGCCCAGCTGTACTCGAACTTGAACTCGAACCGTGTAGCCGCCCAACCGTGTGCGAACCAGGACGCCGCCGCCGAGGGCGAGGAGGAGGTCGCGGTGGTCGACGAGGCGGTGTTGGCCGGAGTGCTACACGTTCTGGGCAGGACGAGGCTCGAGGCCGAGGAGGGGGCAGGTTTGGTAGAAAGGGTGATGCTGGGCTTCTACGAGTTCTTGCACAGAAACTGCAGGCCTGCCGAGGCTGAAACTTCCGGCCCAGGATCTGGCGCAGATCGGCATGGTGTGCGCGGGCCGAACCCGTCAGACGCGTGATGTTTGATGGCTCCGGCGGCTTGCTGCGTCTGCATGTTGTGCGTTTTTGGAGCTGGATCGAAGGGCAGTTTGTGGCTCTTGTATTATCAGTGATATGTTAAATGTTGATGCAAGTATACACTTACTTGTGAATCTGCGTAAGGCCCCAAATTTAACTTTTTGCAGAAGTATAATTTTCAGGATCCTAGGACATCTCAAATAAAAAAGGCCAGGTTATGCTTACTCCTTGACACAGCCCATTCAGAAAAAAGGCCCACTTTTACATGACCATGGACCGGGCCATGATTTCATTCCATTTACTGGCAAAACGACTTAACTGTCCAGTCCTTAAAAGAAAAAAAGTTTGTTCTACCTCCTGAACCATCCTCATCAAATTTTAAAGAGTCTGTCTAGCCAACAACTAAGTGTTTTGAAAGCTCCGAACACCTGATTTTTTCCCCCATGAATTTACATTGTCTTTTAACTATATTTACACTGATTTGTTCAATGTAATTTATTGGACAGAGTGATGTAATTTGGGGAGATTGCATATCTTAGAAAAATATATGCCAAATTTTTAGAAAAAATTACAAATTATTTCTATAATTGCAGATATCATAGATATATATGTCAAATTATTCACAAATTGTAAACAAACTACAAATTTTAAACAAATTGCAGAAAAAATTTCAAATTGCTCACAAATTACGGTGGACCCACCCTCCCCAACCTTCTCCCTTCCCTTCTGTGAGCCACACAAGCCTGACGCTGGCGAAGACACTGCGGCTGCCTAGCCTAGGGCGGCAATGGCAGGCCTGGGGACAGCAGCCGGCCTGGGGCGGCCTGGGGGCAGCGGCGCGCGGAACGGCGCTGCCGCTGGCCGCCGGCGTCATCGAGTCGGGACGAGGCGGCTGTGTCAAGGAAGCGGAGCTTGCCGGCGTGGGGGGCCGCGAAGTGCGCACCTCGAACTTCCACGACGACGTGGAGGAGGGGACCCCGAGCATGCCCCTGAGCCCCGGTCGGATACAGGAAGTGATGGACGCGATACAAATCTGTGAAAAGCAACGGCCAGAAAAACCGTATGTGAAAAGCGGCTAAAACACACGGTTAACGTATAGCAATTCTGAATTTTAAAATCAGACATTTTACTTGTTGAACTTTCTAAATTGTTCAAGTTATCTCCCTGCCTCGGTTTGGCGTGGTTTTGAAGGTGGTTTTATCTTTTTTTAGTTAAAAAACGATAAATATTTGATAAGGTTTTTAAACCACTAAAAATGTCTCTAAACTTTAAAAATTCTAAAAAACTCTAAAGATATAATGGGATATGGACAAATCCAAATAAAATATTTAGAGCTCATGAAAATATCTCTAGATTTGGCATATTCCATGAGCGCTAAATATTTTATTTAGATTTGGCATATTCCAATCTATCACTAGATTTTTTTCAGGATTTTAAATGTGTAGAGACATTTTCTATCGTTTAAGAACCTTATTAAGTATTTACTGGATTTTTATAACTAGAAAAAAAAGAGAAAACCACCTTCAAAAAACACTCCAGACTAGGCTAGGGAGGTAATTTGAATGGTTTCAAGAGTTCAGGGGGGATAAAATATATTGTTCCATGCGCTTGCTAGTCGACATACCCACGTGAGCATTGGAGTTTTTCCTTGTTTTAATTTTTGTTTCTCTTTTTCCTTTTCTTTTTCTTATTTTCTCTTTTACGTGTCCATCCTACACCTTTGCTCCAACATACTATATCTAATTTTTATCTCCACATTTTTCAAAATAAAATCGGTTACAAAACTTATTTGAAAATGTGTCCTGAAACTCTTTTGGTAGCATAAGTTGTGTTTGATAAATTGTTTTAGAAAACTAAGTTTATCAAACTGTTATAAAAATCTTTGTACAAAATCATAGCTGAAGATAATTTTTTTCTTGCCCATTCGGTTGTAATTTGTAGGCGGTTTAGCCCCCATACACTCTAGAGTTTGTTACCGGACGGCAACAGTTACTAGCCAACCGACAATACAAGTTGACGACAACATTTGCACACGTTATAGCTTCGCCAATAAGCAAGTAAATAGCTACAAGAGATCTCTCCTCCCTCCCTGACAACAATATAATCCTGCTCCATCAACACAAGTACTATAAATTTTGGAATCAAACTAGCACGATGTAAAAGACAAAGACCAATCGTCAATTTTGCCATAAATGTGTCGCGCTGCCTTCAATATTGCATCTCGCTTCATTGATGCTGAGGTTATGCCTTTAATAGCAAGGTCAGTGTCACTGCTGCTGGTCATTAGTCCGCCAGCACTTTGATCCTCATCATCAGCACCTAACCGTTGCGCGCCAAAAAATAAAAGAGGATCATCAATACTGCCCAACTAAGGCTCAAGACAACAACATTTGATGAATCAACGAAACTGCACGTCACTGCAGGACATATGCAAAGATTGGAGCAAAGCAATATGCTAGCTGTAGAGCAGACTGCCACTGCTACTCAATAGTTAACAGTATATATATGTGTTAGCTGATAATTATATAGAAAGAACGGGCAGTGCATGTTTTTGAAAAAATAAATTGAAGGGCTGCAAAATCTTTGCCACAAAAATTACTAGAAGAAGAGGAACAAGGGGGAAAAAAACATGGCAAAAATTCTGTACAACAAGAAAGGGTAAAATCAAGTCAACTCAATCAGCCCCCAAACTATAACACTGAGCAAAAGTAGCACCTAGAAAGGTTTATTGAAAAACCTCTTGTATATTTTGATTGACCGGCGCTAGCTTAGTTAAGATATATATGTAAAAAATCCATACACCTAGATTGATGATTGTGCTAAATAAAATACGCCCTACATATATTTAATATATATATTTGGACAGTGATGGAGTACTATCAACGTATTGATGGTAAAAAGAGCAGTATCGCAATCATTATCGGATCTCCAAAGGCACGCACATATTTGCATTCATGCACGGGATTCGGCTGCATATCATTGAACCAAATCATATACGCCTACGTTTATTTTCTCCTTTAATTTATGGTGCTCGCTCGATCGATCGACTGGATTTTAATAATTTCCTTATGCTCTACGGCATGTCCGCGTTAGTGAGCAGTGCGAGGAGAGAGAGGAGAGACCGATAGCTGCCCGCCGTACCGCTATCTACTAGGGCCTCGTTTAGATCAAAAGAATTGGGGAGAAAAACACTGTATCAGAATTCCTGTAGCATTTCGTTTGTATTTGGTAAAAATTATCTAAATTTTGACTAACTAGGTTTAAAATGTTCGTCTCGCAAAGTATAACAAAACTGTGCAATTAGTTTTTGATTTAATCAACATTTAGTACTCCATGCATTTGCCGATATTTTAATGTGACGAAAAATCTTCTTTTTGTATAATGAAATTTGAGGAGAATTGAGAGAACTAAACAAGGGTAGTCAACAGATGCCCAACCGGCCGGCCGGCCGGCCACGCATTAACGCCGGGAGTCATCCGGCGATCCCCTCGCTGATTTGCACAAACACGCATGGCCGTGCTACTCTACTGCGGAAGATGGAACTGAAACCAGAAATCCCATACTAGTACCATACATTGCATGCCAAATTTCAACCTTAAATTCTACTATGCAAAAAAAAGATTCCTATCATATCAAAATGCCGGCATATGTATGGAGTATTAAATGCAGATGAAATTAAAAACTAATTGCACAGTTTTGTTTTACTTTGCGAGACGAACATTTTGAGCCTAATTAGTCAAAGTTTGGACAATTTTTACCAAATACAAACAATTGGTATAGTGCGCATTTAATGCGCACTGTACCAATTTGGCCGGCCGAATTCCGCATCTAAACACGGCCATGGGTTCAAAATCAACATCCTCTACTACAATAATCACACATCGCGTCGCATTGGCTCCACAATGATTTGCAGGGCCGTACAGTGGCGGAGCCAGGATTCTAAACTTGGGTATTCCTATTTTCACATTAATAAAAAAATCAGCTGTTTTTTTTAACTTCAATGGGTGAAAACACTATAAAATATGGCGGAGTCAGGCCGAGAAGCTGTTTTTTTACTGTTGTAGGCTGCAATGAGTGAAAATACTGCAAAATATAACATTATGCATATACATATATAAGTATATACACATATATACATAAAAGTGTATTAAAATAGTTGGGTATTCCCGGAAATATGGAGAATACCCTTTGGATGCGCCCATGGGGCCATGCTGTTAGTACCGCCATTAACCCCTTCATTAATTCACTTCCGCTTGGCCACTCGCAAAGAACAGTGGGATCGAAAACCCATGCATGTCTTTTCTGGGCCTTATTTAGATGGCTAAAGTTAGAAAAATTTGGCACTGTAGTACTTTTGTTTGTATTTAGTAATTATTGTCCAATCGTGAACTAACTTGGCTTAAAAGATTCGTCTTGTAATTTATAATCAAACTATACAATTAATTATTTTTTTAATCTACATTTACTGTTTCATGTATCCCTACTCTCACGTACGCACACATCTCTCCAATTTCGCCTCCCATCTCGATCGTCACTGAAACCCACCCTGCAGCAGGGAATCTGCTTTGAATTAACAGCTAGCTAGCCCCTCCCAGGCCGATCCATGGACGAGCGAGGACATAAATGCCCCCTCGCTCCTCCGGCCATTTACTGGGATCAAATGCACATTTATTTGCGCGCGAGAGAGGGAGGGAGGGAGGAGAGAAGCAGGGAGTTACTTCGAGCTCATCATCATATCGCGCAACAACCCTACTGGGGGAGCTCCAAACGCGAGGCCTCCATCTCCTCCTCATCTAATGATCGCTGTCCTCGTCGTGTGCCCTGGCCGGAAGCCCGGAACAGGCGTGCGCGCGGCGACGAAGTACTACTGTCTTTCCACCGTCACCCGGCCGGCTGTCTAAATGGACTTGCCGCGGAGCTTCGGATGCTAATTAGGAGGATTAAACATAAGCTAATTGTGTTGCGTGCTCCGATCCACGATGTCAATCGCGTCTTCTGATCTCGTAATTACTATTGTTTCTCATCGGATTCAGATGGGTTTATTTCGTTTTGGATTGTATAAGTCAACTTGTTCTAGCCGGTAAGATACTCTGCCTCTTCAGTATGCATATGCATCCGTCTGTCTTTCTGTCTGTCTGCAATTCAGACACCTAATATTTCTATTGAATGCTGTGGGTGCAAACCCTATCAAAGTGTTATAATGCTCCCCTAGAGGGACCATGATGAGCTTGCCTTCAATTCAACAATCCATGTACTTTAGGCCTACTACTTTGCATTGCATGGAGAGAAAAGAAAATGCAATCTCAATAATAGTTTCATATATAAGAACGTTTATTTGCTAATTTGTTATGAGCGAAAAATACTATTCGTTCGCTAAAAAGTACCGGTGAAGTAGTGCAGCAGAACAAGACCAACCGTCATAACAAAAAACATGTGAAATCATTCCTGCGTTATGATTAGGTACCTCGACCGTCAACCTTGTTTTCCCCCTTGTGGTTATGGTGTGTGATCGTGGCATGTACCTTCTGCTGTGGCTTCTCAGCTAGCTGCTGCCTGCTGGGATGGGATACTTGAAAGCGCGTCTAGCGGCGGAAGAATAACTGTGGTGATGGTGGTAGTTGGGCGCCATTGCTGGCACAGCATGACATGTTTCTTGCAACGACAGGGGACACGGCTAGAGCATTGGACTGAAGCTGCAGGTGGAACTGGAAGCGGTTCTATTTCTCTTTCCGGACATACTGCTTGGGGATCTTTTCGGTTGAAGATGCTACACTTTGGTGGTTCTGGAGATGAAACAGCCCCAGAGAACCAGGAGTCAGTAGTTCATGCAGGGACCATGCATGGTTGGGGAGAACCCGGCCGGAGCTTGACTAATTGGAGAACCAGTTGACCCAAAGAGGAAGGAGTAGCAGTACAAGAACTTGAGGTGGTGTGTACAAAACATAAGGCTGTCGACAAATGAATTCAGAAGTGGTGTGTACCAAAATAGATGATTGTTTCATATTGTTGAAATAACTATAGCTCTTTAAAAGAACGTGGAAACGTAAAGGCAATGCTTATTTGAAATGTGAAGGACAAGGCAGAAATGCAGACTACAATAAGGACACAATATGCTACAATAATTATTATTCCATCCACTACGGCTACTACGCCCACAAAGGGCAAACATTAGTGTAAATGAAGTCCAAGTCATAGTACACAGATGAGGAAAATACATTTATTGACTAAGCATTCATCTATGAAAAATTAAATCCTAGAAATCACACAAGATCCGTTTGCCTAGATAGCTAGCAAGATGGCATACAATATTTGTAATTACAAGGACAACTTCAACAAAACTTCTACTTGGAACCTATTCTATTTTTTAGGACCACGGAGAAAAAATCAAGCTCCATCAAGGCCCCTATTCACACCCTCAAAATTAAATCCTAGAAATTATACAAGATCTGTTTTCCTAGATAGATAGCAATATGGCACACTGATATTTATAATTAGGGAATTGCTAGCGCACATAGGTCAATGGGATATGATTCCTTCGGACGGTACCGGATGGCCCAGTAGAACGGCTCATCAGAAACGCGCCGCATGAAAGGTCTTCATGGCTAGAGGGGGGTGAATAGCCTTTTTAAAAATTTCTACAAAGACAAGCTAAACAAGTTTATCAATACAACAAATAGCGAAATGCGAGTTTTGCTTAGCCTACGGGGTGTTTGCAAGCCACCTATCCAATTCACAATTCTAGTATAATGACACTCAACCGCACAAGTCAAACCGAGAAGGTAACTACAACTACAACTAGCAAGCTACACAAAAGAACTACTCTAGCAAAGCTAACTAGCTAGCAAAGATAACTAAGAAAGTAATGCGGAGTTGAGTTAGGAGAGTTTCACCGAGGGGCGAAGTATTGAGCCAACCAATATGATCAACAATGAATACCAAGACAACCGAACACCGGGATCAATCAATCACAATATGAAAGAGATGACACGAAGATTTATCCCGAGGTTCACGTGCTTGCCGGCACGCTAGTCCCCGTTGTGTCCCTCTTCACCACGTGGTTCGGTGGCTAATCGGTCTCACACCGAGCCTCTCAAAAGGCGCCACAAGAACCTACCAAATGGCAAAAGGTTGCAATGACACGAGCAATTTACTAATGTTGCCTTTGGCGCTTCGCCGAGGTAGGCACAAACCCCTCACAATCACCGGAGGTGGCCAAGAACAATCACCAACTCTTGCCAACGCCTCCGAGCTGCTCCAAGCCGTCTAGGTGGCGGTAACCACCAAGAGAAATAAGAATCCCGCAGCAAATCAACCACCAAGTGCCAACTAGATGCAATCTCACAATGCAAATGCACTTGGATCACTCAATCCCACTTCGAATATGCAAAGAAGCAAGAGAGATGAGTGGGAGGGGAGTTGCTTAGCTCAAAGTGCTCACAAGTATGTCAAATGTCCAAGAGAGGGAGCCTTGAGCCGGCCAACGAGTATTTATAGACGTACCCCTTCGAATAAAGCCGTTACTCACTTGAAACAGCCGAAGTCGCGCTGACCGGACGCGCTGGTCAAACTGACCGGACGCGCCGATCGCACAACGGCTACTTTCGCGAACCACCGACCGGACGCGCTGCACGCAACGACCGGACGCGCGAAGGTCGACCGGACGCGCTGGTCCCGTGACGGACCGGACGCGCTGGTCATGCCTGAGCAGCGCACAACAAAACAGCGACCAGACGCGCTGCAGAACTGACCGAACGCTACAGTGCCAGCGTCCGGTTGGAGTCCAGTAAGCTCCTGATCAACCGGACGCGTCCGGTCGACAGTGACCGGACGCACCGCGCGTCCGATCAACAAACTGAAACTCGCGCAGACGTTGAACGCTGACCGGACGCGTCCGGTCAAACAGAGACCGCGTCCGGTCACCACTGTGACCTCCGTTCGTCTCCGTTTCTTTTCCGACTTCCGGCGTAGTGAAAAATAGTCGTTTCAACTCCTCGAAAACGCCTGAATCCCGCCTCGCAAGCTCGGCGGGAGGGAGAGAGGACCCCAAACCCTCTCTACCGCTCAAACTCCAACGCCATCGCAAAAGTGCTAACACCACCAAGTGATCCCGTCATGTGTGAGTGTGTTAGCATTTTCATAATCATTTTTCGAGGCGTTATTAGTTCTATCCAAATGCATATGATTATGAGATGCACACCTAGAGGCACTTAGGAGTTCAATAGCCGCGACATTCCCCTCTTTATAGTACGGCTATCTATCCTATAATGTAACCACACTCACTAGGTGTCTTGGTTACTAAAACACAACCCTTAAGCATATACCTTTGCCTTGATCACGTAGGGTTACGTCCAAATCCAAGTGTGGCTATCATGATCACCATGTCCATCTTGCCACCAACCTTGGAATGTACTAATCCTCATATGCTACAAACAACTTAGGCATAGGATTAGTACTTAGGCATTGTCACTAATTACCAACACAAAACATAGGACTTTCACCGCACTCTCACTGTATCGCTGCAGTCCTTCCCCCATCTGCCTCGTCCCGCCCCACACGCGTACCCTGCCCCCGTCCACCTCGCCTCGCCTCGCGCCCGCCGCTTCTTCCCCTTGACCCGTTCTCTCTCTCTGCGCAGGTGGGACCCAGGAGCCGGGATGAGGACGAGCATGCCCCGTCTGCAGTACCCTAGCTAGGCACGCCGCGCGTCACATCCGCCGGCCCCCGGCTCACCGCGCCCCTTCCCACGACGCCCGGGCCGTGCCCCAATAACTCTCTGAACGTACATCTAAAACACGAAACGCTTGCAATATTAAACACTTGAATGCAACATACGTCTAAAACAGATGAAACATTTGGAACATACACTTGCAACATGTGTGTGAAACATATGCAACATCCATATAAACCACTTGCAACTTGCAACATGAAAACACTTATTGCAACATAAGACTAAAACAGCTGAAACATTCTGAACATACCATTGCAACATATTGTGAAACATATGCAATATCCCGATAAAAACGCTTGCAACATACGTCTGAAACAGATGAAACATTTTGAACAAACGCTTGCAACATGCCTCTGAAAAACTTGCAACATGCCTCTGGAACACTTTGCAACTTATGTAGCATCCCAATCTATTTTTGCAACATCCATATGAAACACTTGCAACATACCTCCAGAACATCTGAAACACTTGACATATACGCTTGCAACATGTGAGGCGCGACACTTTAGTGGGAGGCAGCCACCATGTCAGTCGCGTTGAGGAACTCCATAACCACCTCGATGGGCAGATCGGGGCTGGGAGGTGGTGGAGCGAAGTGCACCATGGGCTTGGCTGTCGCGAGCTTCTTCCGCTTGGGGCACCAGGCATCGAAGCCTTGATGGAAGCGCAAAGTACGGCACGGCCATGACATCCTCGTGGTCTCCAGCTGCAGGAGGAGGTGACGAGGAGGACGCCGGCGCCGGCTCTGTCGATGAGGGCAGGGGCGGGCAGCACGCGCGACTCCAGCGACACAGCTTGGCGTCGCGGAGGCGAGCGAGGGCCTCGGGGCGGAGGGAGCGGAGGTCGTCGCTGTTGGAGAAGGAGAGCGGCGGGCGAGTGGTAGGGAATGCCGCGATGGCCGTGCTAGTTGGGAATGTCGCCGTCTTTTTTATTTTGAGAAACAGTAAAAGAATGAAGGTAAAGAGAAAAAGGTTTATTGGGCTAGTAGTGCATAGGCCTAGGAAACGCGGCGTCTGGACGGTCAGACGTCTGCACTGTAGCATTTCCGTTATAAATATAGGAGCAACTCTAGTAAGGCCTACTTGAGCCATATCCTACTTTTGAGGGATACGTTGGAAAAATCAAGCTCTAGTCGCATGGACACCGGTTGCCATTCTGCTTGACAAAACAACCTACACTTTGTAGTGCGCATTGCAGGAGTGAGTGCGGTATCGGGCTAAAATCATAGCGATCGCACACTTCGCACGACATGATTCGTTCTCGGCGGCTGGACTTGCTGGTGCCGCCGGCCTGCTGTCAGGCCGGGGGAGCCAGCCAGGCGTGCAGCCAATAGCGGTTGGCCTGTGCTCGCTCGCTGAGCTGTGAGCGATGACGTGTGAAGGGCGCGTGCCAGGCCCGGTCATCAGCAGCCTTGCCCGCTCCCCGGCAGAAATCGGGCATCACCGCGGGACCAGGCATCCGTCGACGGTCGCCGACTATGATTAGTCCGAGATTGGAGGGGTCCGAACTAGCTAGGCTGCAGGCAGCGGGCTTTTACTGTTTCATATGCCATTCCACTGCACTGCCTGCATTTCGATGATGTCACGGTGGACTCGATCTTTTAATAATCTTCTCCCCTAGCTACTGCTTTGGGGTAGCCATATATACGTTGTGTGTAAGGCCTTTATAGAAATATACAGCATTTTCCACATGAATCAAAATTTTGAGGACTACAAGGGAAATTGTTTTTAACATGGCTTCTTAGGGCACTCCAACAATCGACTTTTAAGCTAGGTCTAAGCGTTTTTTATATTTTAATAGAACAAAGAGAAAACTAGTTCTTGATCACACATTTCAAGATCACGTGAGAGAGTGTCACATGACGCTATCCAAATTAGTTACCTAAAATATTGTGGTGCTATTAAATTGTGGTCTGGCAATAATGTTTGGCAATGAACTAACAACCATATCATTCTACTGTTAGAAATAAAAGCGATTTAGCGATGCATAAATTAATTCCGACAATCAGGAAAAGACCAACAACATGAAACATAGATATGTGATTCAACATTAGCACTACGATCTGAGACAAAGTCACGCCATCTAGTGCTAGTAACATAATGGATGCAAGAACGAAAAACAAAAAGGAGAATAAACATCCTTACAGTGGGGTTATCGACACGAAGAAAGAAGAAGACCGGCGATGGAGATCGGCAAACACCGGGCGTAGAGGGAAGAAGACGTCCAGTGAGCAGTCGCGGCGGCGCTTCCCAAAAACCTGATACGCTCCCTACCCCGTGCAGGGACGCGAGGAAACGTAGGCTTCGGAGCCTGCTCTCCCGGCACCGATGGCACGTCGGTGACGGGATGGGAAAGACGGCGGTAGCGCAGCACTGTGGTGAGGAAGAGATGAATCTCTCTCGGGTACTGAGGATGACATCTCGCCCTATATTTATACACGCGTCGCAGCTAAGGAAAGTAATTAGCCGCTCAATCACAGTATTATGATAATTGACCTGCCGTTTGTGCACTTACCATAATACGAATATAATTGCTTACCAAATAGGCGGCGCAATTGGCAAAAGGAAGCCGCGCACCCGCAAGGGTCGGAGCGGGAAATCACCGGACCATTCACGCGCATGTCGTGCGTGCGTGCCCATTGGCCCCGCTCGGCCTAGCCCGGCGAGGCGAGGCAAGGCGAGCGAGCGCGCGTGTGGTTCTTCCTTTTCCTCTCCCCAATGGCTTCAACAAGATAGAGATAGCTCAACTATTTAAGTTGACCTCACTCCTCTTGAAGTAGCAATGTGGGACTAAAGTCCCCCACCATTCCATATATATATGCATGTGTGAGTGGGTCTTTGGGATTTATTTGGAACTGTTTGGCCCATGGCCCAAAACATCTAACAATCCCCCACCACATCCCAAGGGCACGCGAGTCATACTCCCTGTACCACAGTACTGTTAATATGCCAGCTATTCAGTGGAGACCGATTAAGGTTGAACATCCACCTAAAACGACAAGATAGACCCATTCACAACTGCACAATGGACTAGGCCTTGAATTGACAGTTTGGTGCGAATAGGCTTCACTTGAAGTTTTGACTGATACTAGGCTGCCATAGCCAACCCCGCGAGTGGAGCGTATAAGTCATACTCCTATCTCACTTCATGAGCTTATTAAAGAATACCCAATTCTTATAAACTGTGACTAACAGTTGGGCTCACATAGGTGTGTTCTTACAGAGATACTCTGTAGGACAATATCTCGCTATAAAGCATCAGAACACATTAAGACAAAGTCAACCTGCCTTACAGAAATGAGAGTACTGCATCTCCAATGGAGTGGGTTAAAGGGAAAAGGTTGTACTCTCCTGTTAATCAATAGCTTGTTCTTCCCAGATCCTAATTCATGGGATCTCCGATCACATAGGTTGGGTTACTACTGAGATTAACTCACATGGGTCTCAATCCCATCTTCTTCGATGCATTGTCAATCACGGTGCGTGATAGTCCCTTTGTAAAGGGATCTGCTAGGTTCTTAGCTGTCTGGATGTATTCCACAGCTATTACTCTGGAGCTCCTCAATTTTCTGACAGACTTCAGTCTACGCTTTATATGTTTGCTAGACTTCTTTTCGTTGTCCTGGCTATTCTTCACCTTCGTGATCACCGTTTGATTATCACAGTTTATGAGAATAGCAGAAATTGGTTTCTCAACCATAGGTAAGTCCATCAACATTTCTCTTAACCATTCAGCCTCAGTAGAGGCTGTATCTAGAGCCGTAAGCTCTGCCTCCATTGTTGACTTTGTAAGTATTGTCTGCTTGCAAGACCTCCAAGAGACAGCGCCACCACCCAAAGTGAATATATATCCACTAGTGGCCTTAAGCTCATTAGCTTCTGTAATCCAATTTGAATCATTATATCCTTCAAGTACCCCTGGGTACCCTGAATAGTGAATTGCATAACTCATTGTGCCTTTTAGATAGCGCATTACTCGATCAATACCACGCCAATGATCAGTTCCTAGATTAGAGGAAAATCTACTCAACTTGCTTACAGCAAATGAGATATCAGGGCGGGTTGCGCTAGCTAGGTACATTAATGAGCCAATAATTTGAGAGTATCTCAGATGATCCTTTCCTAGTCTTTTATTCTTTCTAAGTATTAGGCTAGGATCATAGGGTGTTGGAGAAGGTTTGCAATCCATATAACCAAAGCGGTTCAAAACCTTCTCCACATAATGAGACTGTAAAAGAGTAATCCCATTCTCACCCTTATTAAGTTTAATATTGAGGATCACATCGGCTTCTCCCAAATCTTTCATGTCAAAATTTTGGGATAAGAATGACTTTACATCATTAATCTCATTGTACTTGTCCCAAAAATTAGTATGTCGTCAACATACAAACACATGATTACTCCTTTGCCCCCACCATAACGGTAATACACACAAGTGTCGGCTTCATTTACTGCAAACCCAACAGAAGTCAAAGTCTTTTCGAACTTCTCATGCCACTGCTTAGGTGCCTGCTTTAGGCCGTACAAGGATTTGAGTAACCTGCACACCTTGCCCTCTTGTCCTTGTGCTATAAATCCATCGGGCTGATTCATGTAAATTTATTCCTCTAACTCTCCATTAAGGATGTAAGTGCATTCGCCCCCGATGTGGGTTTTGGATAATTAATGACAATCAAATTAGAGACTAACATTTTTATCAAGTGTAATCTACAGGTGTTAGTCCATTGATGGAATTGAAAAAGAACATTTGGTGAATAATAGCACCCTAATTCTTGATGGACAAAAGGCGCTTCGACTCAAGGTCTTCAACACCGTTTATTTTGATTTGAGTCGTAGGCAACGCCGCACTATCAAGAGGGATACAAATTTTAGTTGGCAAAATGGGGATAAATAGTGCTCTTGTCAAGTCTTTTTAGGCTGGAGAGGCGTGCACCGGAAGTTCCGGTGTGCATCACCGGAAGTTCTGGTAGCTGGCGCTCGCGTGCGCCCGCGTTCGAGAAAACTGTTCCGGTCTCCGTCCGGAAGTTCCGGTGCTCACCGGAAGTTCCGGTCAGGTACCGGAAGTTCCGGTCAGTGCTGTTTTGCGCGTGCGCTCGCGTTCGAGAAAACTATTCTGGGCTCCGACCGGAAGTTCCGGTACGGACCGGAAGTGTTGACTGACAAGCCCAACGGTCGGATCTGGTTTGACCGGAAGTTCCGGTGGCCTTCACCAGAACTTCCGGTGGCTCGTCCAAGCTCGAGTATATAAGCCACTCACTTCATTTCTAACCGTTGCCTGAACTTTGCACACTCATTTCAGCTCTCTCAACCTTCTACAAGCTGTGACTCACCCACTCTCTCCCCCTTTGCCTTCAAGCTTCAATCTTCGATTGTTTGAGCTAGGGACGTGAGATTTGAGAGCGGGAGCATCGATCTTCGACTTGAGCACTTGGGTTCCTCGTTTTGTCGGCTTGATTTGTGTTTATTTCTCTTGGGTTCTTGGAACCCTAGCCGGCTAGGCGTTCTTCGTGGTTGCCCGTGTTGATTCATTTGTGAGGGCACCCCGAAGTGTTTGTAATAACCCCTTGATTCTTAGTGGAAATCTCAAGCTAGCCTTCGTGGTTGCTTGAGGGAGGAGACCTTAGTGGTCGGACCTTTGTAGTCACCTCAACAACGAGGAAGTAGGAACTCCTTAGTGGGGATTGCCGAACCTCGGTAAAAATAACTTGTCTTGCTGTGGTGGTAGCTTCGACTACCCTTTATTCTTGTGTTCTTGTTGTTCTTCCTCTCTACCCCAACTTCTTAGGTGGGAGGTCCCGATCTATGATTTGGTGTGGTGCTAAGCCTTGAGGAGCTCAACATATTCATCAACAACCTCTAGGAGGGTGTGGTATCACTTAGATCTGAAATCCCAACTCGATTCACTCTGATTTCGTAGCTCATTTAGGGCACCGGAAGTTCTGAAGATCTGCACCGGAAGTTCTGGTCCCCCTGACCGGAACTTCCGATCCAGACCACCGGAACTTCCGGTCAGGTACTTAACTTCCGCAAATTCGAGTTTGTGAATTTTAGGTTTTGTAAAAAGGCCTATTCACCCCCCTCTAGGCCAATTAGGTCCTTTCAATTGGTATCAGAGCAAGGAACCTCAGATAAACGCTTCACCGCGTGAGGAGTAACATTGGTCAAGATGGATCCCGAAGCACAAAAGCAAATTGTTGATCAAATCGCAGCTCAAATCACCGCATCACTGCAGCTGCAACAACAAGAGCAAATGAACAAGATGCAAGAGCAACTAGACAAGATGCAACAACTTCTAGACAAGAAGAATCAAGAATCGTCAAGTGATGGTGGTGATGCAAACAAGACACCGAAGGGCTACAATAGAACAAGTTTTGATTATGGTGGGTCAAGCAAGAACAACAATCCTACCTTGCCCATGATCAATCCCGGAAAGCCACCTCCTTTTGATGGTACAAGGTACACCGATTGGGCTCATAGGATGAAATTGCATCTCATAGCCGCAAGATGTTGGGAGGTAGTGGACATTGGTGTCAATCCACCTCAAGATCCTAATGATTGGTCACCCGAAGACGAAAGAGACTTTCACCTTAATGCAACGGCGGCTACTTTGATTTTGCAATGCCTCACTCCGGAAGACAACAACAAGGTTAATGGAATGGTCAATGCAAAGCAAATTTGGGACACCTTGAAAGTATCATTTGAAGGAGATAAGAGTGTGAGAATTGGAAACATTGAGCTCTTGCAAGGAAAAATTGAGAACTTCACCATGATTGAAGGAGAAACAACTCAAGCAATGTTTGATAGGTTCATGACCTTAATCAACAAAATTAGATCACTTGGAGACACAAGATGGGATGACAACTCCGCCGCAAGGAAGATATGTAGAGTATATAGACAAAAGAACAACATGCTTGCATCCGTCATAATGGAGAGAGACAACTACACCACAATGACACCACAAGAGATGCTAGCCAAGTTAATGCATCATGAGGTACTTGATGATGAAGCCAAGGAAGTAAGTGTGCTAAAGAAGAGTATTGCCCTCACGACATCACATGGAAATGAGTCAAGTCATTGCCACAAAGGGTGTTGCGAGCATAGGCATAACAATGATGATAATGACCTTGACGAAGAGCAAGCCTTGCTAGTAAAAAATTATACAAAGTATTTGAGAATGAAGAAAGAGAAGATGATGAGATATGGAGGAAACAAGCCATACAAGAAGAGATTTTGCTATGAGTGTGGTGACACCGGCCATCTTGCGGCCGATTGTCCTAACAAAGGGAAGAAGTCAAGATATAGCAAGCAAGGTGACAAGAAGTACAAGGACAAGGAGAGAATGGAAGCACATCTAGGTCAAGAATGGCAATCAGATAGTGATAGTGATGATGACAATGACAATGAGAAGAAGAGTGTGGCCGCAATTGCTATTCAAGAAACTTCTTCCTCAACAAAGGTCTTCACCGACAATGCTTCATCAACATCTCTCTTCACCAACACTTCTTCATCACCTAGACTCTTCGCCAACCTCTCCGACGACGACTATGATGCTCCTAATTGCCTTATGGCATTAGGAAATAAGGTACAACTTGATCCTCCTACACATACCACTAGTGAATGTGGTAGTGGTGATGAAGATGATGAAAACTATGCTTATAATCTCATCAAAAGATATGGTAACGCTGCTGCAACTAAAATCTTGAATCTAATATATGCCAAAGATAAGCTTGAGTCATGCATTGAGTTGCAAGGGGAATTGCTCCTAGAGGAAAGGGAGAAAACCCAAGGACTTGAGGCTTGTCTCTCCAAGGAGAAGGAGAAGGTTGAGAAGTTGAGTGTAGAATTGTCTTTAGCCAAGGATGCTAATGAGCGCTTGGCTAAGGAACATTCTTCACTCAATGACTCTTTGGCAAGTCTAAAGAATGATCATAGTTTGGCTCAAGAAAGCCTTATAAGCTTGACAAACAAATATCATGAGCTTGAACTAAACTATGACAAACTTTGGACTAGCACTTCTACCGTTTCCAAGGATGCCAAAGCTACAACTAGTAAAGGTTGTGAAAGATGCTCTAATATTGATATACATGCTTGTGCTACTAACCTTGATGAGCTAGTCAAGAAGGATAAGGAGATCCAAAGGTTGAACACAATTGTCAAGAATGGTTGCAAGTGCAAGGATAAGCAACTGGCAAATGTGTTCAAGGCATCAAGGCACCCCATGATTAAGGATGGCATTGGTTACAATAGGTATGATGGCAAGGCCAATGGAAGAAAAATAATTAATGGGGTGGCTTGTGTGAAGTTCAACAAGAGTGTGCCGCTTGTTGACCTTATCAACAAGGTGAACAATGTTGCTACACCAACAACTCAACTTGTCAACAACAAGAAGAAGCAAGTGGAGGTGTCCAAGCAACAAGTGCCTATTTCACGCAATCACATTTGTGATTATATGTGTTGTTGGGACAAGGATGGCAAGATTGTTGTGAAGTATGTGGGCGCCCTTAAGAAGAGACAAATCTTGAGGAGTGTTTGGGTGCCCAAGTCTTATGTTGCTAACCCCCTAGGTTCCATCTCGGGACCTAAACCAAAAGCTTAATCTTGTTTTGTAGGAATATTCCTCCGGAGGGCCAAGTTGGGTGCTAGATAGTGGATGCACCAATCATATGACCGGAGAGAAGAACATGTTCACCTCCTTTCAACCAAATCAAATCACAAGTGAAAGGATTGTCTTTGGTGACAATAGTAAGGGGGACATTCTTGGTTTGGGTAAAATTGCCATATCAAATGATAATTCTATTTTCAATGTATTACTTGTGGATTCGTTGGGATACAATTTATTGTCCGTCTCACAACTTTGTGAGAAGGGTTATAATTGTATCTTTACGGATAAGGGTGTGGAAGTTTCTAGAAGATCGGATTCCTCTATTGCCTTTACGGGTCAATTGAAGGGCAAGCTCTACCTAGTTGATTTCTCATCTAGTAGAGTGGGGTCCGAGACTTGTTTAGTGGCAAAATCTAGCATGAGCTGGTTATGGCATCGCTGACTAGCGCATGTTGGCATGAGGAACTTGGCCGATCTTCAAAGAGGCGAACACATCCTTAGACTAACAAATGTTTCTTTTGAGAAAGATAGAATTTGCAGTGCATGTCAAGCGGGTAAGCAAGTTGGAGCCAAACATCCCGCCAAGAACATCGTCACTACAACAAGGCCACTTGAGTTACTTCATATGGATCTATTCGGACCCAATGCTTATATAAGCATTGGAGGTAACAAATATGGTTTTGTAATTATTGATGATTTTTCTCGCTTCACTTGGGTGTTCTTTTTGAAAGATAAAAGCGAAACCCAAGGGATCTTCAAGAAGTTTGCAAGGAGAGCTCAAAATGAGTTTGAAGTGAAGATCAAGAAAGTAAGAAGTGACAATGGGACGGAGTTTAGGAACACCAACATCGAAGAATTCCTTGATGAAGAAGGCATCAAGCATGAGTTTTCGGTTCCATACACTCCACAACAAAATGGTGTTGTAGAGAGGAAGAACCAAACGCTCATTGAAGCCGCAAGAGCAATGTTGGATGAGTACAAGATTTCGGAGAAAGATTATTGGGCGGAAGCGGTTAACACGGCATGTCATGCCATCAACCGCTTGTACCTACACAAGATAAGGAACAAGACCGCCTACGAGCTTCTAACCGGTAAAAAGCCTAAAGTGGATTACTTTAGAGTTTTTGGATGCAAGTGTTTCATACTTAATAAGAAATCCAAAAGCTCTAAGTTTGCACCGAAGGTTGATGAAGGGTTCTTACTTGGTTATGCTACTAACGAACATGGCTATCGTGTTTTCAATGAGGCCACCGGCCAAATTGAAATAGCGGTAGACGTGACTTTTGATGAAAGCGACGGCTCTCAAAAGGAGCAAGTCAATGCTGAAATTTTAGGTAAAGAAGAACCATCTCATCAAGTGATCAAGAAGCTTGCTACCGGTGAAGTGAGACCCGTTGAAGATGAAGATGATATGCATGTGCAAATTCCTCATGATCCGAACTTGCATCATGGGTCAACCAATGCCCATGGTGATGCTTCTACCTCAAGAAGGGGTCATGACTCAAGAGAACAAGCTAGGCAAGATCCACCACAAACTCAAAGAGACAACCAAGATAGTGATCAAGACAATGAAGATAATGAAGATGAAGATGATGGTCCAATCCAAACAAGAACAACCATTCCTCACCCAAGAGTTCATCAATCCATTCAACGGGACCATCCCGTTGATAGCATATTGGGAGACATACAACGAGGGGTAACAACACACTCTCGTTTAGTAACTTTTTGTGAGTATTACTCTTTTGTCTCTTCCAAATTGCCAGAAAAGGTGGAGGATGCTTTGAAAGACCCAGATTGGGTGATGGCCATGCAAGAGGAGTTGAACAACTTCACCAGGAATGAAGTCTGGTCCTTGGTGGAAAGACCCAATCAAAATGTAATAGGTACCAAGTGGGTCTTCCGCAACAAAGAAGATGAGTATGGCATGGTCACTAGGAACAAGGCACGGTTGGTAGCCAAAGGTTTCACTCAAATCGAAGGTTTGGATTTTGGGGAGACCTATGCACCTGTAGCTAGGCTTGAATCTATTCGCATATTACTTGCCTTTGCTGCTCACCATGATTTCAAGTTGTTTCAAATGGACGTGAAAAGTGCATTCCTCAACGGCCCCCTCTCCGAAACCGTGTATGTGGAGCAACCACCGGGTTTTGAAGATCCACATCATCCTGACCACGTCTACAAGCTGGACAAAGCGCTCTATGGGCTTAAACAAGCACCTAGAGCTTGGTATGATTGTCTCAAGGACTTTCTACTCAAACAAGGGTTTGAGATTGGGAAGGCCGATCCTACTTTATTTACTCGCAAAGTCAATAATGATATCTTTATTTGCCAAATATATGTCGATGACATTATATTTGGTAGTACTAATGCTGATTTTTGTGAGCAATTTAGTAGGATCATGACAAAAAGGTTTGAGATGTCCATGATGGGGGAGTTGACATACTTTCTTGGATTTCAAATCAAGCAACTCAAGGATGGCACGTTCATAAGTCAAACTAAGTACACCACCGACATGCTAAAGAAGTTTGACATGGACAAGGCCAAGCCCATTAAGACCCCAATGTCTACAACCGGACACCTCGACCTTGATGGAGACGGCAAGGCCGTAGATCAAAAGGTATATCGCTCCATGATTGGATCCTTGCTTTACCTTTGTGCATCTAGGCCCGATATTATGCTTAGTGTGTGCATGTGTGCAAGATTTCAAGCCAATCCGAAAGAATGTCATCTCATGGCCATTAAGAGAATTTTTCGGTATCTTGTGCTCACTCCTAGTCTTGGCTTGTGGTATCCTAAGGGCTCCACTTTCACTCTACTTGGCTATTCCGACTCGGATTATGCCGGTTGCAGGGTAGAGCGAAAGAGTACATCCGGGACATGCCAATTTCTTGGTAGGTCTTTGGTGTCATGGAGTTCTAAGAAGCAAAACTCTATTGCCCTTTCCACCGCTGAGGCCAAGTATGTGGCGGCCGGCGCTTGCTGTGCCCAACTACTTTAGATGAAGCAAACCTTGAGAGACTTTGGTTGTGAGCAAAGTAAGATTCCTCTCTTATGTGACAATGAGGGAGCAATCAAGCTAGCTGACAATCCTGTAAACCACTCAAGAACAAAGCACATAGACATTTGACATCACTTCTTGAGAGACCACCAAGCCAAAGGAGATATCGTTGTGCAACATGTGAGAACCGAATTTCAGTTAGCCGATATCTTCACAAAGCCTCAAGATGAGTCAAGATTTTGTGCTTTGAGGCGTGAGCTCAATATCGTTGATTCTCGTAATGTGGTTTGACATTTTGTACACACTTGTATGCCTTAGAATTAGACAAAAACTCTTGTGAAAAGTTGTGTGAAACTTTCAAAACCTTTTTTCTCAGCTCTAATGTGTCCATAGTTATGTGTTGATTTCATGAAATCTAGACATATTTGAGTTGGTTTGAGTATATCATATGGTACACCACTCCTTAGTTCTCTTCCTGCTGGTTTTGGACCTCTACCGGAACTTCCGGTTGTCTTCCGGAACTTCCGGTCTGTCAAATCTCTGCGCAAATCGAATCTGTACTGGCCTACCGGAACTTCCGGTGGCTCCCACCGGAACTTCCGGTCCGTCGGTTTTAACTGCAGTATAAATGCGGGCCACGGGGTTATTTTTCTGGTTTCATCTATTCTCTCCCCGACCTCTCCTCTAACCGGCGGCGCCCCCATCTTCCCCACCACCGATCTCCCTCCTCCTCCATTACTTTTCAAATCCCTTTGAGGGAGAGCAAGCCCTTGGCTAGGAGATCGCATTGGTGGTGTTGGTGGCTGCGGGGAGGGCTCGGAACTTCCGGATTCAACCGCTTCTCTTCTTGGAACAAGGTACCGGGATTTCGCGCCCAATCTCCCAATGTACTTTGTTTTGGGTCGGTTCCTCGCACATGCCTACTCTTTGCTATCTCTACATGTGGTTTGAGTGCATTATTTGCAAATTCCATGGACGGATTTGTCGGGATGCGACCACGTGCCGCGCACTGCCTCGGACGCCCATCATCCAGCATAAAGCACCAACTCTAAGCTCTCTTCAGGGACACCATCATCCAGAGGTTGATGCTTTGATTGCCAAGCTTGAAGAGTGGTGCATCTTGCCCCTCATGACCTTCAAGCATAGCTGGAACAGTGAAATCATCTGTCAATTTTGGGCAACCCTTCACATTGATTCACAGCACAAGGTACTTCATTAGATGACTCATGGCCTTCACTACCGCTATGACTACCGTCAGTTCTCCAGGCTTCTTGGGTTTGATCATGTTGACCGTGAGGCTCTCAGCTTATATGATCACTATCCCAATGGTGTTGGCAGGGCAGATTTTATTGAAGCCAGTTTGTATGATGATCCGCAGATGGCTAATGGGAAGACAGTTGGACTGAAGCCCTATTTTTATGTGCTCAACAATTTGCTTCGGGCTACTATTGATCCTAAGATTGGCGACGCTACTTCCATTCAGAATCATGCTCCTAGGATCTTAGTATGCTTCGGACTTGACAAGAGGTTCAGTGTGACTGATCTTCTGTGGCGTCACATTGATGAGGTGTCTTTGACCTCCACTCAGTCTTTCCCTTATGCTCCTTACCTCATGTACATCATTGAGCAAGTCACCGGGTTTGATTTTCCTTGTGACATGAAGCATCCAGATTGGAATGTTAGGCGACTGCAGTCTCAATCTAGCAAAGGGAAAGGGAAGGCAACTGAAGCCAGTGACAGTGGAGCAGCACAGGATGATGAGGATGCCCCTGCAGCAGTGGAGGAGGACGTTGTCCCTCCTATGGATCCTTCAGCTGGAGTCTCTGGAGAGCGTGGGCGTGCGCATGGTCGTGGGCGTGGCCATGGTCATGGTCCCATGGATGCTACTCGCCATGCGCTTCAGAGGTTCATGTCTTACTTCTGCTACTGTCAGGCCAAGCAGGACAAGCGCATGCGGCGTCTGGAGGAGAAGGTCGGTCTTCCTCCAGCTTCTCCTCTTCGCCCTTTTGTTGATCCTTATGTGGAGTTTGACAACCTCTCTGGACAGCAGTTTGATGATGCAGGGCAGCAGCAGGGCTTTCAGCAGGCTAGTGCCTTTGATCCCACCTATGGTGGTGGTTTTCCTACTGGCACCGAGGGAGGCTTTGCTTATCATGACATCTTCAGTGGTGCAGATGATATCACTCGGCTCTCTACCTCTCGTGCACCTACAGTTGACCCTCAGTTTGGGCAGTCCACCTCTGCTGCGCCTCACGGCAAGAGCGTACTAGTGGACTATGATTCTGAAGATGACGAGTAGATCCCTCGCTGCCGCTGCCCCTTGGAGCTTCACGAAGCCTACCCTTTTTGGCATTTGATGCCAAAGGGGGAGTGTTAGGCTTTTATCTTGATGTAATAGGGGTAGTTTAAAACTTCTTCGTTTTGTTTTGTAATAATCTTATCTCGTGTGGTGAAGCATGTGGTAAACTTAAACTATGTGTGTGTGATGGTTGAGTGTAGGCTAAAACATTCATGCTTAATGACTATCTCGCTTGTTTAGCCTCTTGTGTTGATGCTTATGGTGATTGTTTATTTGAGAATGGTTATGTTGAGCTTAAGTCCTTTTCTTTCTTGCATAACCATTCAAGTTCTCTTGTTTTATTCTTGTGATATAACTTGTCATATGCATCACCGTTTTATTGTTCCACACACACTTAGGCACCCCACGGATTGCAAAATTTAGGGGGAGCTTATTCTTAATGTATGCAATCTTGACTTAAATCAAGATTTGAAATTTCAAATTCTATGCATACATTAAGGGGGAGCTCAACTTGAATTTTGAAATTCAAAAGCTTCAATTCTTTCGATCTATCGTAAGCCTAAATTGGTTGTCATCAATTACCAAAAAGGGGGAGTTTGTAAGTGCATTCGCCCCCGATGTGGGTTTTGGATAATTAATGACAATCAAATTAGGGACTAACATTTTTATCAAGTGTAATCTACAGGTGTTAGTCCATTGATGGAATTGAAAAAGAACATTTGGTGAATAATAGCACCCTAATTCTTGATGGACAAAAGGCGCTTCGACTCAAGGTCTTCAACACCGTTTATTTTGATTTGAGTCGTAGGCAACGCCGCACTATCAAGAGGGATACAAATTTTAGTTGGCAAAATGGGGATAAATAGTGCTCTTGTCAAGTCTTTTTAGGCTGGAGAGGCGTGCACCGGAAGTTCCGGTGTGCATCACCGGAAGTTCTGGTAGCTGGCGCCCGCGTTCGAGAAAACTGTTCCGGTCTCCGTCCGGAAGTTCCGGTCAGTGCTGTTTTGCGCGTGCGCTCGCGTTCGAGAAAACTGTTCCGGGCTCCGACCGGAAGTTCCGGTACGGACCGGAAGTGTTGACTGACAAGCCCAACGGTCGGATCTGGTTTGACCAGAAGTTCCGGTGGCCTTCACCAGAACTTTCGGTGGCTCGTCTAAGCTCGAGTATATAAGCCACTCACTTCATTTCTAACTGTTGCCCGAACTTTGCACACTCATTTCAGCTCTCTCAACCTTCTACAAGATGTGACTCACCCACTCTCTCTCCCCGTTTGCCTCCAAGCTTCAATCTTCGATTGTTTGAGCTAGGGACGTGAGATTTGAGAGCGGGAGCATCGATCTTCGACTTGAGCACTTGGGTTCCTCGTTTTGCCGGCTTGATTTGTGTTTGTTTCTCTTGGGTTCTTGGAACCCTAGCCGGCTAGGCATTCTTCGTGGTTGCCCGTGTTGATTCATTTGTGAGGGCACCCCGAAGTGTTTGTAATAACCCCTTGATTCTTAGTGGAAATCTCAAGCTAGCCTTCGTGGTTGCTTGAGGGAGGAGACCTTAGTAGTCGGACCTTCGTGGTCACCTCAACAACGAGGAAGTAGGAACTCCTTAGTGGGGATTGCCGAACCTCGGTAAAAATAACTTGTCTTGCTGTGGTGGTAGCTTCGACTACCCTTTGTTCTTGTGTTCTTGTTGTTCTTCCTCTCTACCCCAACTTCTTAGGTGGGAGGTCCCGATCTATGATTTGGTGTGGTGCTAAGCCTTGAGGAGCTCAACATATTCATCAACAACCTCTAGGAGGGTGTGGTATCACTTAGATCTGAAATCCCAACTCGATTCACTCTGATTTCGTAGCTCATTTAGGGCACCGGAAGTTTTGAAGATCTGCACCGGAAGTTCTGGTCCCCCTGACCGGAACTTCCGATCCAGACCACCGGAACTTCCGGTCAGGTACTTAACTTCCGCAAATTCGAGTTTGTGAATTTCAGGTTTTGTAAAAAGGCCTATTCACCCCCCCTCTAGGCCAATTAGGTCCTTTCAAAGGAAAGTCGTCTTCACATCCATTTGGTGGACATGAAGACCATGGGAAGCAGCCAAGGATAATAGCACTTGAATTGTAGTTAATCTAGTAACAGGTGAGTAGGTATCAAAGAAATCCTCATCTTCCTTTTGTGTAAAACCTTTAGCAACAAGCCTTGCCTTGTACTTTTCAATAGTACCGTCAGGCCTTAGCTTCTTCTTAAATACCCATTTACAGCCAATTGGCTTGCAGCCCACTGGTTTATCTACTACTTCCCATGTACCATTTGCAGTGATAGAGTCCATCTCACTACGGACGGCATCCTTCCAATATTCTGCATCTGGTGATGCATATGCCTCTGCAATGGTCGTGGGAGTATCATCTATGAGGTACACAGTGAAGTCATCACCAAAGGATTTTGCAACCCTTTCTC
Source organism: Saccharum hybrid cultivar R570 (assembly GCA_038087645.1). Taxonomy (NCBI): domain Eukaryota; kingdom Viridiplantae; phylum Streptophyta; class Magnoliopsida; order Poales; family Poaceae; genus Saccharum; species Saccharum hybrid cultivar. The sequence continues at coordinate 16,300,922 of JAQSUU010000259.1, forward strand.
TTACTCCTTCTAGGAGCTATAACACTATCATCCTCTTCAATACCAAGTGGGTTTATACTTGGCTCTATTAAGGGTGTGGGTTCAGGAATAAATTCATTAGACGAACTCGATAAAGTATAAGCAACATTCATCGAGAAAATATTTTCAAAGAAAGTAACATCCCATGACTCCAAAAGTGAATCAACTAAAACCTCAGGCGATTCTGATTTTATCACTAAAAACTTATAAGTCATGCTGTGGTGTGCGTATCCCAAAAAGATACAATCAACTGTTTTCGGTCCGAGCTTGCATTTCTTATTAATTGGTATGCTAACCATGGCCAAACAGCCCCACGTACGCAAGTAATGGAGTGATGGTTTCCTTCCTTTCCATCCTTCATACGGAGTCACATCACTATTTTTAGTGGGAACTCTATTTAGAACATGACATGCTGTCAAAACAGCCTCCCCCCACCATGTCTTAGCCATACCGGATGTTCCTAACATGGCATTCACCAAGTCCATTAATATTCGGTTCTTTCTTTCGGCAACCCCATTAGACTGAGGCGAATATGGAGGTGTTCGTTCATGAATTATTTCATTCTCCGCACAGAAAAGATCAAACTCATTGGAAAAATACTCCCCGCCACGATCAGACCTAACACGTTTAATTTTCTTTTCCAGTCGATTCTCTACTTCAGCTTTATAAGTCTTAAAACATTCTAGCGCCTCATCTTTAGGTTTTAGAAGAAACACATAACAATATTTAGTTGCATCATCAATTAAATTCATAAAGTATCTTTTTCCTCCTTTTGTCAACACACCATTCATTTCACAAATATCAAAATGTATGAGCTCTAACAATGTCGTGCACCTCTCGTCTACAGCCTTGTGTGGCTTACAAGGTTGCTTTGCTTGCACACATGCTTGACATTTAGAGCCTTTGACAATAGAAAAATTCAGAATTAAACTCATACTAGATAGACGCGACATACAACCAAAATTAATGTGACACAAACGTGAATGCCATATATCAGCCACTGAATTGTTCGAATCACACACATGGTTCACAACTTTATTACAGAATTCGGAGAGTGAAAAGTGGAACAAGCCTTCGCTGTCATAGCCTTTGCCAATGAATTGGCCATACCTCGAGATGACTACTTTATTAGACTCAAATACCAGCTTGAACCCATCTCGACACAAGAGGGATCCACTAACGAGGTTCTTCTTTATTGAGGGAGCATGCTGCACGTTCTTGAGCCGCACGATCTTTCCCGAAGTGAACTTCAGATCGACCGAACCAACACCAAGAATAGAAGCATGCGAGCCATTCCTCATCATGACGGTTGAACCTCGTGCGACCTGGTAAGATGAAAACATAGAGATATCAGTACAAACATGAATATTGGCTCCTGTATCGATCCACCAATCATTAGATTGACATACAAAGAATACACTAGGTAAAGAATTACCATACCCAGATCCGCTAGGATCGCCAATAGTCACGTTGGCAGATTTCTGCCCCTACTGATTCTTCTTGCCCTTGCGGTTCTTGCACTTCTTGGCGAAGTGTCCAGTCTCACCGCACACGAAGCACACAACTTCATCCATGTTCATCTTCTTCTTCTTCTTGAACTGAGTAGTCTGGACAGCCTTTTGCTTGTTCTTGTCAGCATGCTGCATCACATTGGCACTGGACTGTTCGGGTGCTTTTGGTGGAGCATCCTTTGCCCGAGCCTTCTCTTCAACATCAAGACCAGCCAACAAATCCTCAACGGAGATCTTCTGTCTTTTATGTTTCAGAGATGTGGCAAAGTTCCTCCAAGATGGAGGCAACTTAGCAATGATGCCACCGGCCACAAACTTATCAGGCAAAGCATGTCCGAGCTGTTCGAGTTCCCTCACAATAAGCTGGAATTCATGATCCTGTTCCACAACTGAACGGTTTTCAACCATTTTAAAGTCGTGGTACTTCTCCATCACATACAGCTCATGTCCAGCGTCTGCATCACCGAACTTATGTTCAAGTGCCTCCCACAGTTCAGCAGCACTCTTGATGTTCATATAAACATCACACAGCTGGTCAGAGAGAACGCTAAGGATGCATCCGATGAAAATCGTCGTAGCCGCAGTAAACTCATGCACCTCTTTCTCAGATTCAAGTCTATATTTCATGTGATGCCTATCAATGCATGATTATGCTTATGCACATGATTTGTAAATACTAATGCAAGCCTAACACTGGGGTGTTACATTAACCATCGAAACCACTTACATGAGGGGCCTAAAAGATTACAACAACAAATGATTAACTACGTCTTGAACTGTCATGTGGCCTTGATATCATCGCTACTCCCACTATTATCTATAATGCGGCATGTGTTGCACAAATACAAACAAGTTATGTGAAGAACAATTTAATGAAGCATATAGCTCCCAAGTTCATGGGCCCTTATGATCTCTAGGAGCAAGGCAAGGTAGAAATACTGCAAGCTAGGCCATGTGACAATCTAGTCAACTTATTCATAAAATCTCTGCCTGCTACTACGTTATGAAAATTTGTCAAAGCGAGCGACATTAGAATTTTTTAAGAGTTAAATACACCAGCAGTCCATGAACTTATCACGGTATGCCATTTAGGTCAATGAACTCTCAAAATTCATTTCTGGATCACTAAAGTTGTTTTGTGGTGCACCATGGGTCATTTAATCCATGTCAGCACAAGTTGGCTATGTGGCATGGCTGACCTGGACACTAGAATGTGAGCCCACATGTCAGTGGCACGTATCCCTCCTCTTTTATCCGTCCTTCGGAGCCATGGAATTATCGGACTAGGAGGCCGTTGATGTGGAGCCTTGTGAGCAAGAGGCTGCTAGCGGGCGCACTGGCTCCTGCTCGATCCGCATGGCATTCCCAGACGGCCAGACCACCTCCCATCCTGTTCCGTGACAAGACCTCGCTGTTGCCGCTGCTCCTGCAGGTGGTCTCTGTCTCCCTTGGTACGGGTGTGCGTGTGCAGGAGTTGGCCCTCGACTGTCGCCAGAACCTCACCGCTGGCGGCACAGCATGTTGGGCTTGAAGCACGCTAGCTACTCGCTACTTGCTAGGCTGGATGACGTAACAGTCAACACCCACCTACGATTTCTACATACGTGGTGTCGTGCCGTCCCTATCCCTCCCCTACTCCCCTAGCATTGGGGCTCTCCCCTCATCGTTGGCGTCATGGAGCTTAGCTGCCTATTATTCTAGCTCCTCCAAACGGCAGTTGCCATGAACACACGATCAGGCGAATCGATACGTCGTCTCGGGCTCCAAAAACACACAAGAACACAACCAAATCGAGTACATGGCGTGAACTCTTAGTGCCTGCTAGGGTCGCCTTCATGATCCATGCCCGGACCCTAGAGGACATGTGGGACGCCTCCGTCGCCGCGTTCTAAGATGCCATAGTCAACCATCAAGCCCATGCTCAATCCACCCATCCCCCTCTTGCTTGCCTCTCGTAGTCTCGTTGTCGCGCCATGAAGGTAGGGTGAAGGGCGGCGACGCTTTGCAGGGAGGAGTGGGCGAGAGAAGTGGAGGGATACATGCCAATGACGTGTGGACCCACATTTTAGTGTCCACGTCGGTCGTGCCACGTAGGCACGTAGCCAACATATGCTGACATGGATCAAATGAACCTACGGTGCTGTCCAAAAATGTATTTTGAGAGTTCGTGGACCTAAATGGCACACCGTGACAAGTTCATGGACCGCCAGTTTATTTAACTCTTTTTTTTAAAGATTTGCAGTGTTGAGGGGGGAGAATGCCCCTAAATATTTGCCCATGGTTTGGATATGAAAGATCCCTAACCATATAATCATGAATATTGTATTTTGTCTTAGAGACATTCTTTGAACTCTTTTTCCCATTGTAAGTTTTCCTAAAGTTTTTCTCATAAGCTTTTTAATGAGACAACAAGTGCGGTGCATAAGGCAGCATCATTGCACCCTCTTCTCCATTCTTTTTCTCCCAGTGGGCTTTAGACAGAGTTTTTAATGAGACATGAGCTAGTTGCGCTATTTGCTCAAGGAAGAGTGTTAAGATATTGCAAGATTAGGGATAATTATGGGTTTATATCGAATATACTCCAGAAGGGTTGACATTGTATAAAGGAGCCTTTACCCATCTATTCTATGAATAAGAGATCAATTCCTTCCTTATTTCTTGTCACTCGGGTGTTTTTCAAACGTGCTTCGCTTGGGATAGAAAAGGGAGACAGCTCATCTACCACCTTGTCAACGTCTAATCTCCACTGTCGGAGGGAAACACGAATGAGGACATTCATCGACGACATCTCGTCTCAACATGAATATCTTTGAGCTCTTCACACTTTATTTCTATTCTACTCTGCTCCAACTACAATAGTTGAGGCATTTCATGATCATCCCAAATATATCTTGTAGCAAAATTTCATGAATTTCATTAATTTCAGTGGTGGCTGAAAGAAAAATCCTAAATTTTGTAATATACTAATACATGTGCTATATAACTCTAAATTCGTATTTTCTATTGTTTATATTGCATATTCTTCTATTCAATAGATGTGTAGTCATAAATCATACTAATATTTGTTTAGATTTAATTTTTTGGAAAAAAACAAACTTCATGTGCTAGTCTCTAAAAAAATTTCGACGAAATTCGGTAATTTCGAAGGTGCTCGAAATTTTCGCAATACCGAAATTAAAAACCTTGGCCTCAATGACCTCCACCAATCCATCCTGAAGTAAAGGTTTAGCTGTAAGGTTGCCTTGTTCTATCAGATTTGCTTGTTGCTCGATCGCCACCAAAAACAAAACAGAAAAGAAAACGCGGCCATCCAAACAAAGACTAACATATGTTGGGCAATTGCGCCTATAGATGGCCATATGGCCCAAGGCCCATGAGAATAGCCCATGACCCGGTAAAAGGTCCTAATATGGCTAGAGGGGGTGAATAGCCTATTTAAAATCTCTACAATGCACTAGAGCAATTGATTAATATAACAAACGGCGTAATGCAATTTTGCTCTAGCTCTACCCACCTACCCAATAATTCCAGTTGCTATGATTACTATCACACACAACAAGCTAGGTCACTACTCACTAAGCTAGTGTGCTCTCAAAGACTAACTAAAGAGCCACACTAACCAAACTAACAAGCTCTCAAAGACTAACTACACTAAAGAGCTTGACAACTAGTTTGTAGGAATATAAATGAGTGGAAGGGTGATTATACTGCCGTGAAGAGGAGTGAACCAATCACAAGATGAACACCAATTCAATCACCGGGAGAATACAAAAGGGCAAGAGACAACCAATTTTTCTCTCGAGGTTCACGTGCTTACCGTCACGCTAGTCCCCATTGTGTCGACCAACACTTGGTGCTCTGGCGGCTAAGAGGTGTTGCACGAACCTCATTCATACAATTGGACACCGCAAGAACCTACCCACAAGTGAAGTAACTCAATGACACGAGCAATTTACTAGAGCTACCTTGCGGCTCTTCGCCGAGAAAGGTGCAAGACCCCTCATAATCACTGGAGCAGGCCATGAACAATCACCAACACGTGTCGAAACTCCTCTGCTGCTCCAAGACATCTAGGTGGTGGCAACCACCATGAGTAATAAGAAATCCGTAGCCACAACGATCCCCAAGTGCCACTAGAAGCAATCACTCAAGCAAATGCACTTGGAATCACTCCCAATCTTACTATGATGATGAATCAAAGATGTAGATATGTGGGAGGTGTTTGCTTAGGCTCATAAGGATATCAAGTATGTCAAAGTGCCAAGAGAGTGAGCCAAGGGCTAGCCAAACACTATTTATAGATGCCCCCTCGAAATAGAGCCATTGGCCAGCCGCGAGCTAGCCAGACGCACCTGATCGGATGCTGCTCCGCGTCAGGTCACCTAGTCTGGTCGCTAGATGGCTGCCACACGTCCCTCCATTCAAATGTGTTTGTCAAATTTCACCGGTCAATGCTTAAGTTAAATGACGACCACACGCACCCTTCGATCGACCTAATGCCACATCGCACGGAGTCTGATCATTTTCAGAGACGATCCAGAGCACACAAATAGCGACTGGACGCATCAGGTCAATGCCAACCAGATGTGCCCCAGCATCCGGTCCTCTTACTATTCTTCCCCGCGTGCGAGCCAAGCTACGTCATTGTACGTCATCGTCCAACTGATCCATTAGTGTCGCGTTCGATCATCACCAACTGCTAGCAACCAACACGTGACCAGACGCATAGGTGGTCAGCGTCCGATCACTCCTCGGCCCTCTCGGCCAGCTGCGTTGCTCGACTAAAAATGACCGAACATCCCTAGGGTGAGTCCGGTCACCTCGCGGTCAGCGTCCGGTCACGAACTTCCTCCTCCTTTTCTTTTTCTAAGTCCACAACCACTTCTCCCTTGCTTTCCAACTTGCTAAACACAAAGTGTAAAACTTGTGTGCACGTGTGTTAGCATTTTTCAAAGTATTTTACAAGGGTTAGAAGTTAGCACACTAGGTCCCTAAATGCAATGCATGAATCAAGTCACCTAGTGGTACTCGATAAACTGTTTAGCCAAAGATTTTCCCTCTTTATAGTACGTCTATCAATCCTAGGTCACTCACACCCTCTATGGTGTCTTAAGTGCAAAATAAAAGCCTATCTTATACCTTTGCCTTAATCATCTTGGTTTCTATTTTTCTCTTTCTTCTTTTCCAAATTGAGCTTGATCATCATCAACACAAGTCCATCTCCATCTCCATGGACCTCATCTTGCTCAATCACTTGTTTTGCACCAACCTAGCTCATATCACCACTCATGACAAAGGTTAGTGCTAGGTTTCATCAATTATCCAAAACCAAACTAGGGCTTTCAATCTCCCCCCTTTTTGGTAATTGATGACAACCTATTTATAAAGATATTCAATGAAATCATTTTGGATTCATGTTGCTTGCCCAAGCATATTACCATGTGTAAAGATTATGGACAAGTTTCATTAACCCAAATTGGTAGTATTAGCTCCCCCTACATATGTGCTCAGAGTTTGGATTTGAAATATTGCACATATGCATGGATTGAAAGTTTGGGAGAGTAATAGCTACCAAATGATGCTAAGGTGTAAAGAATTAACCTTTGAAGTGTGATACCAATCGGAGTTGCCATTTGAACACCATCCTTAGCACCATGGTCAGTTAGATAGCACTTACAAAACATGAACACTAGATACCCCATGAGATCAATATTATAAGCAAGGCTCTAGTACCATTTGTAAAACATGCAAGGCACATCTAACGATCAACCTAAGCATGCTAGTTTTCATTTCATCAATCATATTCTATAATCTAGCATACACCACATAAGCATGCATAGGGAATTTTAAAACTTGTGCCATGCAAGCAAACATATGTAACGCACATTCAAATACAACATACAAGTTTATGAGCTTGCTCCCCCTACTTGTGTGCTTTAAATTTTAATTGATCCCCTTATAATGTCATTTCATTTGTTTGCTCCTCCTATCTCTCTATCTTTGTGAATTTCTCGCCCCCTTTGTCATCGATGACCACAAAAGGTGAGCTCAAATTTTAGATAGGTTATATGAAATCATGATAAGTTAGGATCATTTTCCCAATTTGATTCAATCTAGATCACTTGCAAAAGATATTTAACTTGGTTTGATCCAAGGGCAAGCTTCTTCACATCTCCAAATATGGGCTATTATGCACCATGTTAAATTAAACACTTATAGCTCATTCTCTAGATCGAACACTAGGTTCACAAGCCCACAAACATGCCATATGCTACCACTAGATCATATAAAGCATAGAAGCAATAGAGGTACCATACAAGCATCAAACTCATTTGATTTTTATGAAGGATCCTGACACATGATAGGAATGACTAGATGCACTAAACAAGTCCTTAGCAATGGATGAATGACATGTCAATCAACTTTTACCTTGCTTTACTCAAAGAAGAGGATGTCACATAATGATGGTGCATCAACACATATTTGAGAAGTCAAGTATGTTCAATTCATTTCTTAGCTTGCAAAACCTCTTCTCATCAAGTGGTTTGGTGAAGATATCGGCAAGTTGATCATCGGTGCCCACATTCTCAATACAAATATCCCCTTTTTGTTGCTGATCTCTAATGAAGTGATGGCGGACATCTATGTGTTTTGTTCTTGCATGTTGAACCGGATTGTTGGTGAGCTTTACGGCACTCTCATTGTCACATAGCAATGGTACTTGTTTGAACTTGATTCCAAAATCATTCAAGGTGGCCTTCATCTAAAGAATTTATGTACAACAACTACCGACTGCTATGTATTCGGCTTCGGCGGTTGAAAGTGCAATACTATTTTGCTTCTTTGATGACCAAGAAATAAGTGATCTTCCTAATAGTTGACATGTGCTCGATGTGCTCCTTCTCTCAACCTTGCATCCCGTATAATCGGAGTCCAAATATCCAATCAACTCAAACTTTGCTCCTTTGGGATACCACAATCTAACATTTTATGTATGCTTCAAGTACCTCAATATTTTTTGTTGCCTTCAAATGACTTTCTCTTAGTAAGGCTTGAAATCTAGCACACATGCATACATTAAACATCACATCCGGCCTTGAAGCGGTCACATTGAGTAGGCTTCCAATCATAGACCGACACATCTTTTAATCCACCATGTTGCCACTTGCATCACTATCCAAGCTTCCATTTGTCTCCATTGGTGTACTAATGCCCTTTGCATCTTCCATTCTAAACTTCTTGAGCATGTCTTTGATGTACTTGCCTTGACTCACAAATGTGTTATTCTTCATTGGCTTGATTTGAAGACCAAGGAAGTAACTAAGCTCTCCAATCATGGACATCTTAAACTCATTTGCTATCATTTTTTTAAACTCTTCATAAAAATCTTGATTGGTTAATCCAAATATGATACCATCAATATAGATTTGTAATGCAAACAAGTCATTGCCTAGCTTCTTAGTGAAGAGAGTGGTGTCAATCTTTCCCATAATGAATCTCTTAGAGAGTAGGAAATCTCTCAATCTCTCATACCATGCTCTTGGTGCTTGTTTCAATCCATACAAAGCCTTTCTCAACTTGTAGGCATGGTTGGGCTTCTTCTCATCTTCAAAATCGGGAGATTGCTCAATATACACGAGCTTATTGATGTACCCATTGAGAAATGTACTCTTCACATCCATTTGGTACAACTTGATGTTGTGGGCACAAGCATAGGCTAACAAGATCCTAATTGCTTTCAGTCTTGCTACCAGGGCATATGTTTCACCAAAGTCAAGACCTTTAACTTGAGTATAACCTTGAGCCACTAATCTTGCTTTGTTCCTTACAACTATCCTATCTTGATCTTGCTTGTTCTGAAAGATCCATTTTGTTCCAATCATATTATGATCCTTAGGCCTCTCAACTAATTTTCATACTTGGTTTCTCTTGAGGTTGTTTAGTTCTTCATGCATGGCATTTGATAAAGACAAGGCCCGATCTTCCGATAGGTATGATAGCGTCGATTGGTGGAGACTCGACGTTCACGATCTAGGCTTCGAACCAAGACTGATTCAGACCCCGCAACCGTTACACCACAGCTCCGTTGGTTATCAACCACGCGAACGCGATTGACCTCCCTGAGAAGTCTTTCCTACAAGCGAATCGAGAACACGAGCAAGAACAGGTAAAATGCAATCTGAAATTGCAAATAAATATGAGGCTCACGAAGTTGTCTCACAAACCGACAGCGGCGGCGAAACTGTTGTCAACAGAATAATCTAAGCAAAACCCAACTCTAATGTAGGCGGCGACTACTAATTATATAGCCTAAGGGGCGTCCAAGGACCCCTATTCACATCCCTGGGGAGCGCCGACACGTTACAAGGCCCAAACGGCCCAAAAGACGGCGACACAGCGCCCTGACAGATTTTGGATGGTGACTTATTTCGACGATTCCCATTGATTCCGAATAGCTTTTGACGTGGGACCACTTGGGTTGGCTTCCTTATCAAATAAGCTTTCCATCCATATATGGATCATCGAAAATGGAGTTCGAACGCGTCCTGGGTGACCAGTTCAAGGCATACTGGTCCTGGATTCCGAGGTGAACTCGAACTTGATTTGGGCCTCCACCTTGGTGACTCGAACCGGATAAGCTTTGGGCCTCCTTCTCGATTTGGATGCCCTTGCTGATCTCCTTGGCCTCCATGTAATTCTCCAAGCATGGTCATATGCGTGGAGGCCATGTCCTCATCAGCATTGACCCAATCAACATCCTTCAAAGCTTCATCTACCTTCATAGGTTCAATAGATGACACAAATGAGAAGTGTTCATAAAATGATGTCAATCTTAATCTTGTTTGCACACCTCTTGAGATATCACCTATTATAGAGTCCAAGGGATGATCTCTTATCACATTGGTCGGTTGGAGGACTTGAACTTGATTGCTTACACTTGGTTGGTCATTTGGTTGAGATGATGTACTAGCCACTTGTTGATCTTGCACTTGAGATGATGAACTAGCTTGACTTTTGTCAACTTGCACATTTGAGTTAGAGAGCACTTGATCTTTGTCATCTTCAACTTCAATCACTTCTCTAGGCCTTATGTCACCAACATCTATCTTCTTCATTGCATTGGTCAATTGAGTGCCTGTCACATCATTTGGATTCTCATCTTCCTCTTGGGAACCATTGGTTTCATCAAATTCCACATCATGAATCTCCTGAAGTGTAGCACTAGCCAAATTCTAAACTCTATAAGCCTTGCTAGTAGTGGAGTAACCAAGCAAGAAACCTTTATCACATTTCTTCTCAAACTTACTCAATCTTGTGGCTTTCTTTAATATGTAGCATTTGCAACCAAAAATCCAAAACTATACAATATTGAGCTTTCTTCCATTCAAGAGCTCAAAAGGTGTCTTCTCCATCATGGGGTGACAATAGAGTCGGTTGCTATAGTAGCAAGATGTGTTGATTGCTTTGGCCCAAAATGAATGACTCACATTGTACTCACTCAACATTGATCTTGCCATGTTAATCAAGGTTCTATTCTTCCTTTCAACTAAGCTATTTGATTGAGGAGTGTACTTGGTCGAGAATTGATGTCTAATTCTAAACTCATCACATAAATCATCAACTCATGTGTTCTTGAATTCACTTTCATTGTCACTTCTCACTTTCTTGATGGTTATTTCAAATTCATTGTGAATTCTCTTGATGAATGTCTTGAAGATTGCAAACACATCACTCTTGTCAACAAGAAATAACACCCAAGTATATAAGTGAAATCATCCATAATCACAAATCCATATTTATTTCTACCAATGCTAGTGTATGTGGTAGGTCCAAATAAATCCATGTGTAGCAACTCAAATGCCTTTGATGTGCCCATCATGCTCTTCTTAGGATGTGTGTTGCCAACTTACTTTCCGGCTTGACATGCACTATGTAGCTTATCCTTCTCAAATGTGACATCTTTCAAGCTCTAACTAGATTATGCTTAAACAACTTGTTCAATTATTTCATGCCAACATGACTAAGCCTTCTATGTCATAACCAACCCATGCTAGACTTAGTGACCAAACATGTTGACAATTGAGCTTCTCTAGCATTGAAATCAACCAAGTATAGATTCTCATATCTAAATCCTTTGAATATCAAGTTAGAGCTATCTACACTTATGATCTCTACATCATCCATACCAAATATGCACTTAAAACTAAGATCACAAAGTTGAGCTACCAAGCCCTTTGACCTTGCCTTTGCCATTGTCACCTAATATAATACTATCAATCCCATTGCTATCATTTTCATTGATTGAATTGAACATTCTTAAATCACAGGTCATGTGTTGTGTGCACCCAATGTCTTCCTCCAGCTTTATAATTGACCTACAGGAGAAGAACAATTCTTTTTAGGTACCCAAACTTGCTTGGGTCCTTGAAGGTTAGTTACTAAGGTCTTTGGTATCCAAATGACCTTCTTCTTTGGGCCCACAATTGGTGTACTAATAAACTTAGCCTTCACACTATGAGCACCCTTAACAAGCATGTAACAAGAATCAAATCTAATTGAGGATACATTAGGTTGCTTGTTCTTGTTAGTCTTGCAATATTGCTCTATATGTCCAACTTGCTTGCATCTATTGCAAAACTGACCATTGCCCTTTACAGAGCTAGCTTTGGGAGTGACAAAGACAGCCTTGCCTTTCTTAGGGGTATAGCCTAATCTCTCTTTGTTGAGAGAAAACCTTTGGCTACCCAAGCACTTTAGCAAGTGGGCATCTCCACCATAGGTATTGCCAAGGCACAAGTGAGCTCATTCACCTCCTTCTAGAGGGTCTCATTTTCCACCATTAGTGAGGCATCACAAATGAAACCATCTCTCAAAGGTGAAGTAGAAGTAGTGCTACAAGAAGAGTTAGTGGGAGCAACAACAATGGGCTTATAAAACGATTCATCAAGAATATCACATGTTAGTCCCACATCATATGACACAATCACTTGCTCCTTCTTGGCTTCCTCTTTCTTAACTTGCTCGAGGAGAGAGGAGTGAGCTCTTTCAAGCTTAGTGTGAGCATTGTCGAGCTCCTCATGGTCTTCCATTAGACTTTCATGAGAAGCATTGAGCTCATCAAAGGATCGCTTGAGAGCTTTGAGCTCTTTCTGTAATTCTTTGCACTCCTTTCTCTTCATCTCAAGACATGTATGGGCATTCTTCAACATGTCCATGAGAGCCTCCTTGGAGTCCTCATCATCATCATCATCATCACTTCTACAATCATCACTTTCACAAGCATCATCATCACTGTCATCATATTTTACCTTGGTGGACTTTGCCATGAGGCAAGTTGATGAAGTGTCGAAGATGGAAAGCTTGTTGTTGATGGCTATGCTTGCAAGTGCTTTCTTCTCGGATTTCTTGTCATCATCACTTGAGTCATCATACTCCAAAGAAGCATCACTATCCCACATCACCACATAGCCACCACCCTTCTTCTTTTGGAAGGTTATCTTTTTCTCCTTCTTCTCCTTCTTTTGCTTCTTCTTCTCATCCTCAACATTGTCACTATTGTAGGGACAATCCGCCGCAATATGGTCTAGGCTCTTGCAATTGTAGCATTTTCTCACAAATTATTTGCTCTTGTTGTTGTCTCTTCTCTTTCTTGCAGCACATCCCTTCTTCTTCATGAATTTGCCAAACTTGCACACAAAGAGAGCCATGGCTTTATCATCAATGTCACTAGCATCTTCATCATCACTTGATTCTTGCTTCTTTGACTTGCCCTTGTTCTTGGATGATGAGCTAGCCTTGAATGCTACACTCTTCTTCTTGTCTTCATCTTTCTTCTTCTCATCCTTGTCAACCCCCTCCCTTTCCACACAGTATGTCTCTTGTGTCATGACATCACCTAGTACTTGGTTCGGGGTCAGTTGCTTCAATCCTCCTCTAATGATGATCAATCTCAATGTCTCAAATCTAGGAGGTAAGCACATCAAGAACTAAAGAGACATCATCATCATTGATCTTCTCTCCCAAAGTCTTTAAGTCATTGACAATTACTTGCAATCTATGGAACATCACCGGAATGCTCTCATCATCCTTCATCTTGAAGCTTGTCAATTTATCCTTGAGGATGTATAGCTTGGCACTTTTCACCGTCAGTGCGCCCTCATAGGTCTCCTCCAATCTCTTCCACACTTCACTAGCTTTCTCACAATCCTTGATTTGCTCAAATACCTTGGAATCAATGGCATTATATATGGTGTTGAGAGCCATTGTATTGCATTGCTTGTTGGCCTTGTCGGTGTTGGTGAGATTATTCGGATCAAGAATCACATAGTCACTCTCAGTCACATCCCACACTTGATCATTGTTTAAACCAAAATACATCTTCATCTTTCTCTTCCAATAGTCATAGCATGTACCATTAAAGAACGGTGGTTTGCCCCCCCCCCACATAATTGAACACAATTTGAGCCATCTTTTGACACTGAGGTTGTTAAGCCTTCAATCAAACGATGACCATAGCTACGATACCACTTGAAAGGTCCTAATATGGCTAGAGGGGGGTGAATAGCCTATTTAAAATCTCTACAAAGCACTAGAGCAATTGATTAATATAACAAACGAAGTAATGCAATTTTGCTCAAGCTTTACAAGAGTTGCATGCCACCTACCCAATAATTCTAGTTGCTATGATCACTATCACACACAACAAGCTAGGTCACTACTCACTAAACTAGTGTGCTCTCAAAGACTAACTAAAAAGCCACACTAACCAAACTAACAAGCTCTCAAAGACTAACTACACTAAAGAGCTTGACAACTAGTTTACGGGAATGTAAATGAGTGAGTAGGGTGATTATACCACCGCGAAGAGGAGTGAACCAATCATAAGATGAACACCAATTCAATCACTGGGAGAATACCAAAGGGCAAGAGATAACCAATTTTTCTCCCGAGGTTCACGTGCTTGCCGTCACGCTAGTCCCCATTGTGTTGACCAACACTTGGTGCTCTAGCGGCTAAGAGGTGTTGCATGAACCTCATCCACAAAATTGGACACCGCAAGAACCTACCCACAAGTGAAGTAACTCAATGACATGAGCAATTTACTAGAGCTACCTTGTGGCTCTTCGCTGAGAAAGGTGCAAGACCCCTCACAATCACTGGAGCCGGCCATGAACAATCACCAACACATGCCGAAACTCCTCTGCTGCTCCAAGACATCTAGGTGGTGGCAACCACCATGAGTAATAAGAAATCTGTAGCCACAACGATCCTAAAGTGCCACTAGATGCAATCACTCAAGCAAATGCACTTGGAATCACTCTCAATCTTACTATGATGATGAATCAATGATGGAGATGTGTGGAAGGTGTTTGCTTAGGCTCATAAGGATGTCAAAGTGCCAAGAGAGTGAGCCAAGTGTAACACCCCTGGTGTTACGAGCTCACTTAGCTGCGAGGTTAAGGCCAGAGAGAAATTACCAAAACGAGATCCTTGGTTTTTAGATTTAAAACTCACCCAAAATGATGAACAACTCTTATGTGACCTACTTTTCTGGTTGAGAGGAATCAAATGAAAACCTAAGTTAATTTATGTAGTGCAGAAAATTGTTAGTGAAAATCCTAATAAGAAAAATAGAATACGTAGCTTTAATCGTTTGGCATGAAAAACAATTTATATAAATAAAAATACAATAATACTTGAGCATAGTGCTTAAGAAAAGTTGATGAGCAAGTTATGTAGATGAAAATGCAACTTGGATTTTTGGAGAATAAATATTGTTAACTAATATTTTTGGGAGCTCAAAAATCCCAATTTGAAATTCAGATAAACTTTTTCCGTTAAGTCGGCAAACACTTGAACTTATGTTTAAAGTGCGAATTTTGTCAAATTATATTAAGCAAAATAATTAAATAGTGCTTAAATATATTGTTTCTATGGACTTGTTTGGAGTGTGGGCTATTGCATGAGATAATTGTTGGTTGAAATTAACAAGGTTTAGACCTTTTAAAACTGTACCAAAAGTGCTAATGGATGTAAGTCCTAACCACACACGAATTCTCTTAAGTCTGCAGTAGTGATGGATGATGCCATTTTGGCATTTAAATTTCAACAAGAATGCTTAAGCACTAATATCATGTTTTTGCACAGTTGGGTACATCAAAGTGGGCATTTAGGAATGGTGTAGGTTGTGGTCGGGTTGGGGGTCATGTCGTCCTCTTAAAAATTTCGCAAACCTCCTTAGAACGCGTTGTGGATCATGTTTCGGTGCTTAGTGCGCGAACTGGTGTTCAGCACGACGAACTCGTGTTGGCATTCTTGTATCTTCCTCTCTAGTTGCTCTCTGGTCACCATGTTTGCCTTGCTAGATAGCTGGTAGCATTAGTGTCAGGCCAGTGGAATTGGTTGAGACTTCGCCGTGTTAGTGAGTAGTTTTGGACCACTTTAAAATATGTGCATGGCGTCGTCCCTAGTCTTGGCTGGAGGCCACGGTCACCACGCACTCGAGTGCACTGCTGGCGCCCGGCTCAAGCCGTGTTAGGCCCGAGGCCACGGGCCAGCTCACGCATCCGGGTGGTGCCGCGCAGCGTCTCGGCCTAGCGTTGGCCGGCCCTGGCTGGCTGTGGCCTGGCTCTCGCTACTGCGTGCACACCATTGGATGTTGAGCCGCGCGTAGGGCCGCGCCGAGGCCGTGGCTGCCGCTTGTGGCCATCATGGCACTCGCTCCACCTTTCGATCCACCTACTGTGTCGAGTCCTTGGACATATGCCACTGCCGCCATGTCTAGTCGCTGGCCCGGACACAGCATCGATAGGATACCTCCCTACCCTGCTTGCCCCGCTAACCGCCATCAGAGGGCTCTGCTCGGGTCTGGCCACTCTGAATCAAGCACATCACGCCAAGCTTCCCTGCCTATCATCGGTGCACACGTATTCGTGTTGCCGCCTTCGGTCGTGCTGTCCTTCCTTAACCTACTCGGGTTCGCCCAAGTTCCCTCTTCGTGGCCGCACCATGCGCTGAGTCACTGCCCTCTCTCTTCTAACGTTTGAGGGCTCCGTAGTGCAATTCTTCACTCCAGTGGGTAGCTTAGGGAGTCGACTGGCCGCCCTATTCTCCTTAAGCCCAGCCGTGTACTACTAAACGACAATTTGGCATCTTGCTTGCCACTGGCCTTGAGCGCCACCGCGGCCAGAAGGTAAGGCATCAATTGATGGCGTTTCTGAGCTCATCTTGATCCCCTAGAGCTGGTGCTCATCTTCTTTTGGCCAGGGCGCTTGTCGGCGGCGTGGTGGGCCAAATTGGTTGCCATCGGCCCTTTTCGTTTTCTAAAGCATTTTCTAATTTAATTCTGAGGCAAACTTGTAAAATCAATATAAATTTGTGTAGTTGCCCAAAAATTGTGAAACTAATTTCGATAGTTATTCATAATCATGATCCATCTGCTGGTATATCGTGTCCACATAGTTTTATAACATTTTTAGAAGTGCTATAATTTAAAAAAAGGCTTAATATTATTAAGGCACAACTTGTAGGAATTTTTTGATAAAATGAGGATAGTGTTAGCCTTGAAAATTTTATAGTACCTTCATAGTATTATTATGTGCTCTCTGTAATTTTTGTAGTTCCAGAATACTTAAGCCCTATTTGGTTGGGCTTTTGAACCTACTTTTGCTTTTGTAAAATTCAAAAGCCAACCAAAGGACCCAAAAGTCATGACTGCTTTTGTCCAAAAGCAGCTTTTGCTTTAATACAAAACTGAAAGCAGGTCTTCCCCTGCTTTTAGGCCAAATATTTACCCACCTGCCACTGGGTACTATCGATACCGGTTCGTTTCTATTTTGCGATTCCTATCTCACCCGCGAGTACGGACGCGGCGGCGGCGGCTCTCCTCCGATTCCTCTCTTCTCCGGCGACCCCACGACCTCTGGCACGGGCAAGCGAGTCCCAACGACCCTCACCTCCTTCTCCGCAAGCTCCGGTGACCATCCCTTCACTGGCACGGGCAAGACCAACAGCTGACATGAGATCCTCCCCGCCGGCATATCCTTTAGCCCCTTCTCCGGCCTCGATCCCGGCAGCGTGACCTCCTACACGAGCTCCGGTGGCCATTGTGTGTGATACCACTGCCCTAGTAGCCGACGCGGGTGCAAGCCCTACCCTGGTCTGGTCCCGATGGCACGAATGCGACAACCGACGCAGACGCAGCCCCTGCGCCGGCTTGGTCATGGCGGAGCGAATGCAACTCCGCCCTCCCCTTCAAGGCATGGGTCCTAGCCCCAGCGACCGATGGCGGCACCTGCTCCCTGCACGCGGTCACGCAATGCTTGCTCTGTAATGGATGAGGCCTTGCCATCTTGCTGTTTTCCTATAGAAAAACAAAAGAAAAAATACACCTGAAATACAATTATACCTATCCTATACAGTCAATAAGCGTGAACCATCTATCTCTAGATGTGTGGCCAGGATCACCTAGCAAGCTGCCCCTTCACCATGCACTCCCCACCGACAAGATGCAAACAAAACTTTGCAAATTTGTTTTTTTTTCTTTCTAAAATATTCATTCATGCGAATAAATAAAAAGATTAGCTTTAGGAGCAATTTGCATATAAACTGTCTCCCAGGCCTTTAGGATATTATTACAAGTATTTCTTTCACAGCCTACAATTTCACAGCTGCTCTAACCAAACAGCCTTCTGCTTTTCCCACAGCTGCTTTCCCACACCTGCTTTTCCACAGCCTACAGCTCACAGCAGCTTTTCCAAAAGCCACAGCTCAACGAAACAGAGCCTTAGTTTGCCGGAATAGCTAATGAGCCCTAGTTAGAATATATATTAAATCAATCAAATGGATAGAGAAACACCTTGGTTTGTATAACTAAAATACCTGTGGGAGATGACGCTTATTTCAATAACATGGGAACGTAGCCTAGTACATTAGCCATTAGAGCTAGCTCGTTAGGTTGAGAGGCGTAATCATATTTTAAGCATTGCGGTTGCCATTGATTATTTATGTTTCTATGTTGCATCCATGTATGTCCTAATAAGAACCATGATGAGCAAGGAGTCGATCAAAAGGGCAGAAAAGATGGTGCCTGATGATTGTGTGGCCCTGATGGAATGCTAATTCTTAGTTATATCTTACCCAGGCAAGCCCCGGTGCATAACCCCTATTATTCTACACTTTACTTTATACTTGTGCATTAAGTTTAAAGGAGTTGAATGAAATCCACTTGCATATATATCCTTACCCCATGAGTTTTCCTAGTATGTCAGGATCATGTAGCTTGCTATGCTATAGAATTCCGATAGAAGTCGAGTGATTACCTGTCACTCACGAGAGATGAGAAAGATATTATTGTTACTATTATCTTGTTGCAATCATAGGGAATATAAATGTATAATAATTGGAGACCGGGTGGGACTGTACTTGGATTGGATTTGGACTTGGTTTGCCAACCGAGCGAGGCTCTGTTGCACTCATCCCGCCTGTGTTGATTGAGGACCGTCCGTTGCTGTGGATGGTAGTCAGGTCACAGACTTATTATCCTGAACATATACTTGCTTATGGGAGCGAGAAGACTTGCTACTCTCTTGTCATAGGTTCTGGCTCTTTCCAAACTGACTTTTAGGAGTGGATATTAGGTGGAGGTCTAAGCACCATACTGAGACCGGGTCTCAGGTGTTGAAGGCTTGGAGTCCAAGTTTAGATGGGGACAGGAGTGGAATGGGTTGGTCTTGTTTGTGCCTAGGGTACAAGTAAGGCGTGTGTTTTGGGGTACCTAGCTGGGATACATTGATTTCACGAATCGCTATTTCTAAGATACGATACTGACTTGGCTATGGTCTAGCACCATAGTAAGAACTGGAACATGGAAGAAGAAAATGGTTCTGATTGCTTACCATCTACTTGAAAGTAGCATAGGTGCTTATATAGAATGGTTAATTGATGAACTAATTATGACTAAAATCGAAAATAAGGCTGCATGCTTAGTAATGCTTCTTGTAGATGCAATAATCCACAAGCCAGATAGCATTACATACCCTAGAAGTCTTTTTATTTCCTTCTGATGGGTAAGTCTTGCGGAGTACAATTGAGTACTCAGGGTTTATTCTACCCTGTTGCAGGTGACAGGTGCTGATAAATCTGACCATGTGTGTGGAAACCTCCTGGTGGGCTTAGTGAGGATTTCCTTTACGTTGCGAGCATAGAGTTTATTTAAAATTTAAACAAAACGTTTCACAGAGGAAAAACTTATAACCTATTATTATTTCATGTATATAAAAGTTCATCATGTTAATGCTTAACTTGACATTAAATGGTTTTATATCCGCTGGAACTCTGATAACATTTTATATTCTGCTGTTATAATCAATTGATGCAATACTCTGACATTGTATTAAAAGTGAGGTAAGAAATGACTAAGAATGTTGTATGTTGTATCTCTCATTTATGATCCTGATGAAAATTGTGGATTTTTAGGTTCTCCCTTGCAATGTGCTCGACAGAACTGCTTGATTTAACTCACTTGTGGGGGTGCTTAGTGCCCAATGAAAGACAAGTGCCTCCGAAAGTGTGTTAATTTAGGTAGTTCTGCCACACCAAGGGCTGGCCAAACACTATTTATAGATGCCCCCTCGAAATAGAGCCGTTGGCCAGCCGTGAGCCGACTGGACACACTTGACCGGACGTTGCTCCGCGTTAGGTCACCTAAGTCCGGTCGCTAGATGGCTGCCACGCGTCCCTCCGTTCAACTACGTTCATCAGATTTCAACGGTCAAAAACGGTCTGCACGTAAGTAAAATGACGACCAAACGCGCCCCTCGGTCGACCTGACGCCGCACCGCGCGGAGTCCGAGCGTTTCCAGAGACGATCCAGAGCGCACAAATAGCGACCGGACACGTCAGGTCACCGACCTGACGCGCCCCAGCGTCCGGTCCTCTTACTGTTCTTCCCCGCGCGCGAGCCAAGTTGATGTCACTGTACGTCATCGTCCAACTGACGCATTAGCGTCACGTCCGATCACCACCAACTACCAACAACCAACAAGTGACCAGACGCGCAGGTGGTCAGCGTCCAGTCACTCCTCGGTCCTCTCGGCCAACTGCGCTGCTCGGCTAAAAATGGTCGGACGCACCCGGGGTGAGTTCGGTCACCCCGCGGCCAGCGTCCACTCGCGGACTTCCTCCTCGTTTTTTTTCTAAGTCCACAACCACTTCACCTTTGCTTCCCAACTTGCTAACCACAAAGTGTGGAACTTGTGTGCACATGTGTTAGCATTTTACAATGGTTAGAAGTTAGCACACTAGGTCCCTAAATGCAATGCATGAATGTTGGTGCTTCTTAGCGTAAGCAGAAAAGTCCGCAAGGGCACGGAAGTACCATGGTAACACTTCACCTGAAAGTATTCAGGATATCATATTTTCCCAAATGAACAGTTTTTGTAAGTAGTCTCTTGGCTAGTTTACCTAAAGAAAAGGATGAACAGTAACTTGGGTAGTGAGGTTCCTCTAAAGGCTAAAACCTTAAGTGAAGCTAACTTTGCTACTAAAGACTCACTTCGAGCATCGGCTTACGCTTGGTTTACCAAGCGATACCGGCCTGTAGCTCTATGTCGTATTCGAACATGGGGGATTACAAAGGACGGACAGAGCTGTCACTACCTGCCATCTATCCCTCAACCGTGGGATACGAGGCAAACGAGGGTAACGTGTAGCTTAGACACCACATCTACACTAACCGCTACTACTCTAGCGTTGGCCAGGAACTTTCATCTTTATCAGGAATCCTTTACTAGAGCACCCATCACGAGGACGGACAACAAACCTGCAAGTAAGTAGCAACAATGATAACTTAACTTATGGAATCATAACCGAAACATGAACACAAACTTCTTACTCTAATTAGTAAATCGATCGTAGAGGTACAAGTGTAGAGGGAGCCAACAAGTCCGGCACTCCGTCCACCCGAGGTACAAGACTCGCCGAGCACTCGAGGTAGAAGCTACCGCTACTTCGCTCTTTTCTCTATCTCTTTTCCTCTCTCACTCTCTACTCTAGTCTAGCTAGAAGCTAATGGAAATGTGTGTCACCCTTCTCTTCTTCTCAAGTGTGTATGATATGATTGATGTGAGAAGGGGGTCTTCTTATATAGTGTGGAGATGGTTAGTTTGCTTGTGTATTTTAGGAAACACCGCATGCAACCGCCTCCATGTGAATTGAATGCACTGCCTTTGGCCTATGATCTCCTGGCTGGGCCTGGATGCCTCCCCCACTAGTGTCTCGGTCTAGTTCTAAGTTTGCGTGGGCTTTTGTATTTGTTTTGCTTGAATATGTCACTTAGAAGGCGTATTTTGTTGTTTTCTCGTATTTGTGCCTACAAAACATACATACCAAAATTTGTGGAAATGTTAGTCATAAAGCCCTATTCCTAAGTTTTGGTAGTTATATTTCCTTTATTATGTTCAAATATTGGTGGTATTGTTGGTATAAATTAAATGCACACTAGAAAAGATAACTATCCGCAAGCGCACAGATATAATACCGTTGTAGCACTTCACCAAGATAATCCCGGTTTTAATATCGAACCCAAAGTAACGGTTGGCGATGATGACTGAGTCTATAAACTTAACCCAATTCACAATCAAGCTCAGATAATAGTGAAAATAGGGAGACTACTAAGGACTATCTAATTCCAATCTCGATAAACTATGTTCTTAATCATTCATTCAGTGGGCGATAACATTCAATAAGGGATGAAATCAGAGTTCTCCCCTACCAGCATGCATAAGCCTACCTTTACCTATTAACTGGAAGTGGACTACAGAGGATTCAACGAAGCTATAAAGTCACCTTCGCGAGCAACCACTATCCAGCAAATCAGGGGGCATTCACAAGTAATCCTAGCTTAAGCACCACGCTTACACTACGAAAACAACTTCAACCTAGGTGCTACCAAGATCAAAGTACTCAAAAGAGTTGCAAACTTGAAGAACAATATGAAAAAAAAATGCTTACTTGAATCAGAAGTTGATTAGCAAAGAGTCTCAGAAGCAAGCCCCCTGCGAAGGAACTTGATCCTGACAAACACAGCAGCGGAGAAGCACCGACAGGCTAGAACTACTCTAGAACTCTGCTCTTCTACTCTATCTCTCTATCTCTAATTGAGACTAATCCTAAGATGAACTAGTCTACTCTTGATTGCTAGCCTAGATCTCTAGATACGGAATTAGAACTCTGGCTCTTCAGCTCTTGATCTAGCTTCCTTTCTCCAGGTGGGTCTGGCTCTTTATTTATACCCTGGTGGGATGCACATGAGCCCTTCGATCAAACTGACTTAAGGGACAGCCTAGATGACTCCTCAAAGGCGGTGCAGGAATACTCCAGAAGCTTGTGAAAGGATGTAGAGGGGGTGGCTGCTCGGCCACCCCTATGGCCGGTCGGCCCCACCTGGCAGGGGCTGGGGCCCTGGCTCGCTCTGGTGTCTTCTATAGTCTTCTAGTATATGTCTTGCGGCGAAATTCCATGAATTATTTTAATTCCTAGGTCCCTTTTGTCGACTTTCTGGATAATACCCTAGAAATTATAAATCACCAAAACTCGTGGAATTTGTCAGTAATAACCTCCTATTCTATGATATTTGTGCATATGTGCAAGGAAATTATTGGTTTGTAATGTACGTTAACGACCGTCAACAGGTATAAATGTACGTTAAGAACTGCCAACAATGAATCATGTCACCTAGTGGCACTCAATAAACCGTTTAGCCAAAGATTTCTTCTCTTTATAATAATGCTATTGATCCTAAGTCACTCACACCATCTATGGTGTCTTGAGTGCAAAACAAAAGCCTATCTTATACCTTTGCCTTGATCATCTCGGTTTTTGTTTTTCTCACCAAATTGAGCTTGATCATCATCAACACATGTCCATCTCCATCTCCATGGACCTCATCTTGCTCAATCACTTGTATTGCACCAACCTAGCTCATATCACCACTCATGACAAAGCTTAGTGCTAGGTTTCATCAATTATCTAAAAACAAACTAGGGCTTTCTCCCGATGATTCGGCTAGGCCCAAGCATGACACGGTCCAACACTCATCGTGCCCATGTCGGCCAGCCTGACGAGAGGATCCTACTACAGATTTAGTCACCCCAAACGTTGTCGATTTTATTAAAACCGGTGATGATAAGAGTATCACCGCCGGTTCATAAGAGCGTTGGCGCTGATAACTATCACCGCCGGTTCGCATTACCAACCGGCGGTGATAGTCCATCATCACAACTGATTTGCACCACCAACCGGAGATAATGTTGAGCTCCTTGTCACTGCCAGCTCACCGTTTGAACCGGTGGTGACGACGTTTTTCACTACTAGTTTATTGTATGATACGGCGGTCATAACCATGTTGCAACACAATAAAGTTCATAACTTTTTCAAATGAAGTTGGAGAAAAACAAACTTTATATCAAAGTTGTAGATCACAACGAGATCTACAACTTTGTAGTTTATGACTTTTTCATTTGAAATCATTTACGGTCCCAGAATTCTGCTTGAAGCTCTCAAATTTTGAAAATCAATTTGTACGAATTGTACAAATGACCTTAGATGGAAAATAAACGAAAGTAAAGTTGTAAATCTCGATGAAATGTAAAACTTTGTAGTTGACAATTTTTTCATTAGAAATCATCAATGGTCTCAAAAGTGTGTCTTAAGTTCTAAAATTTTGAAATTCAAAATTTTCAAATGACTTCGGATGGAAAATCAACCAAAACTAAAGTTGTAGATCTCGATGAGAATTACAACTTTGTAGTTGATGAGTCTTTCATTTGAAATCATTTAAGGTCCCAAAAGTATAGCTGAGTTTTGATGATTTGAATTTCAAATTTATCGAATGACCTCGGAGGTCAAAATGACCGAAATCAAAGTTGTTAGAACAATAAATTTGTAGTTTATGACTTTTTCATATGAGGTCGTTTAGGGTCCTAAATATCCATTTTAAAATCCTGAAAAGTGAATATTAGGGGAATGGATATGCTATATAGACACATGTGATTTAGGGTGGGGTCGTTAGAGGAGCTACACGCAAGGACAAAGGTCTCAGGTTCAAATCCCATCAGGTGCTAGCTTGTGGGGCTTCTTCGGATCAAAACAAAAAATTTGCTATTTTTAGGCGTTTTTGGGATTTTTAGGAATCCTAATCACCGTCGGCTGGTAAGTGGTGAGACAAACCGACGGTGATAAGCTATTATCACCGCCGGTTGCAAACAGGCTGTGATGGCCATGTCATCACCGTCGACAATTCACCGTCGAGGCCGAAAACTGATTGTGATGGGGGGTTTACGAACCGGTTGTGAAAGGTCTGCTATAGTAGTGGACCGTGCCTAGGCTGTTGTCTAGGTACAACGTACCGGCCTAGCCTAGCCCAACTAGCCTACACCTATATGAATAATAAAATCTATCTCAACTTCTAAACTCTAGCCCAACACTCTCACGATTCACACCACCGGCACCCCTTCGGCTCCTCTTTCCCCTCCTGAATTTTTTCGTCGCTCGCGATTCCTCCTCTTCGACAACACTGCTCCCATCGGAACCCCCTCCCATTTCCTTCCGACATCCCCGCTCTCGAGCAATCTCTCTCTACACTCTACTCCATCCCATCTACCCTCCCCTCCCTTCTCGACTTCACTAGCGCAGGCAGCGGCGCCCTGGCAGTGCCGGTGCATGACCCTGGCCTTCTCGGGGGCAACAGCGGCGGCGACAGCCCGGCAACGTCGAAGCACGACCTCGGCCTTCTCGGAGCGGCAAAGCAATGCAGGTGCAAAGCCTCGACCATCTCGCGTAGCAGCAGCGCGAGGCGCGTAGCCTGGCGGATCAGTGGGCTCCTGGGCTCAACGGGCCAACGGGCCGGCTCGACACAATTAAGCCAGCTTAGTGTCGTGCTTGGGCCGAAGGCACAACCCATGGACAGGCACGACACGGCACGGAAGGGTCATCGGGTCATGCCAACCGGATAGTGGTCATGTCATGCCTTCATCGGGCCTGTGTCGTGTCGGACCAGGCGGACCGTTTGGCCATCTATAATTGTGACATATGCATAATCATTCCTAAACAAAAATTGATCATGGAGTCCTTCGGAGCTCCAAATGCAATGATTTAAACTGTTTCTTTATCGGCTTGACACCAGGAACATTGTCACAAAGTCCTTTGTACGCCTTGTCCACTTTTGGTGGTTGTCAAGAACACTCAACACTAGGTCGATAAACCCAATGTTCTACTAGTTTGTGGTAAACCCTAAACCAGCACCCTAAAAAAGGTTGTCAGAGGATCGCGGGCGTAATAAGAAAAAAAAAGTTTTTTTTCTCGAATACACAAAAGATTTGCGTACTATTGCATTAAGAAGAAAAGTACAAATATACAAACGACGCGCTTGTGACAAGCGCCACTGGAGGTCTTACGCCCGTAGGCCGGACCGTCCTCGCAACAAAAGTGAGATTCGATATTACATATAGGACAACAACCACGGAAAGAGCGGCGCTACGCACTACGAAGCGGCGTCGTGAGAGTCCACTCTGACGTCCTAGAGGAGTGTTCCGCCAGTCCAATGTATGGCTGCCGGAAAATACCCGTCCAGAGCATCAATCTGGCTTGACGTCAAGTTCCCAGTGAAAATAGTCTCGCGTAAATTCTTGGGAGCTGGAGAAACTGGCGCCGCCGGCGGTTCGATGCCTAGGCGGAACGAAGTGACTTAAAGTGACTTAAAGTCTCGAACAGATCCCTAGGCGGAACGAAGTAGGATCACGATTTCGTCTTCCGTTTCATGGCTCAAAAATGTAGAGTACGCGAGTCTTCGGACGTCCGTTGCCCGCCGCTGATCCCACGGGCCCAAGACGCGCGCAGTCACGCCGTGCGGGATACCATGGAGCATGGACTGCGGCCTGGCCTCGTGCATGCGTGGGATGCCGATCCCATCACGCTGCCGTAAGCTCTGTAGCCTTGCCTTGATCCCGGGCTGGCGGCCCAGCCAACCACCGTATTAAAGCGACCGTCGCAGGGGCTGCTAGCACGGCGATGTGTGTGCCAGTGCCAGTGCCACCCACTTACGACTGCGCGCACTTGAATCGCACGTCCGCGGCGTCCAAATCGGCCGCCACCGCCTGCCGTGCTGCAGTGGCGACGGACGCCGCCGCGCGCGGGCGCGGCAGCTAGAGGACGTGCCACCTTCACCTGCCTGTCAAAGCGCGCCTCACAGGTCGGTTTCTTGACGATAAGAAGCAGGCGCGCGCCGGCCTGGGCCGCCGCCGTTGCTACCGATGAACGACAGCGACGAGACAGGCTGAGGGCAAGCAAGCCGAACAACCAGTCTACCGGTGCTCCAGCATAGCATCACTCGGAAACGGAATCAGGGGGGCCATCAGGCCATGAACACACATGCATCACACAGCTTTTTACCAGAACTTGTTTTTTTTTTCTTTCCATTTATAATCGAAATGAATGTTCATTGAAGGCTTTACATTAATGGAGAGAAGTCAATACCCGAACCATTCATCCTCTGCTGCGGCACCAACGACAACGGCGACATGACAAGGATGGACATGCAAGTTTACTCCAAGGAAAAGGAAGAAGGAACTGTGGTGGTGGCGAGGAAAAAATGGCTGCAGCGAGAGGAAAGGGACAAGGTAGCATGGTGCGTTCTTGACTCCCTCAGTCTCATAAAGCCTTCGATGGATCGATCTTTGGCGCACGAACGAATGCCTAAGGAAGAAACAAGGAAAAAAAGAGGAAAACTTGGCGAATCCTGATGCGAATTTTAAGCAAAGGAAGGAAAACGACACTGAATCTAAAGGAAGAAAGCTGTTATGGTGGTGGTGGTGATGGATCATGGATAGGTTGATGGAGAGTGAGAGAGTTGCGTCAGCTTCGGGAGCAGCGGCAGGTGGACTCCATGAATGCGAGCATTCAACGGGCCAACCAACTCTCCTCAGTCACTGTGGCGGCGGAGGGTGGCGGGGGTGAGGCGGGGCGGGGCGAGGCGGCGGCGGCGGCGGCGGTGGAGCGAGTCGATCAAGGGCCGGCGCAGTTGAGCGCCGCCTTGATCTGCTGCACGGTGGTGCCGATGAGGCTGTTGACGGTGGCGACGGACTCGGCGTTGAGCCTGGACGACGGCAGGTTGCTGACGAGGATCTGGAACGCGACGGTGACCACGCAGCCCGGCGGCGACGCGAGCGGGACGACGGCGCTGCTGGACGCGCCCGCGCCGGACCCCGGGCGCCCGTCCGGCAGGATGGCGAAGCCCGACGGCAGCAGCGGGATGCCCGACGGGTCCTCGCCGCTCATCACCACGTTCGCCGCCGGGATGTCGATCGGCGAGTACACCACCAGCGCCCCGGACGCGTCCGTGCAGCTCTCCTGAAGGATCAGCATGCTGTTCTGGTTCGCGTTCAGCCCCTGCATGCGACGTCGCACACACACGCCATCATCAATTCATCATCATCACCATCGTCAACGACAGACACGTCGTCGACGGGGGGATTAATTCAACAAGCACAGCACAACGCGGGTTTAATGGACGACGGGGGAGCAAGAAATGATTGATTGGTTGCTCACTCTCATCAGGGAGATGCAGTTGCCGGGGTTGGAGCCGTTGGGGATGCGCGACACCTCCTGAACCTGATTGCCGTGCGACAGGACGTCCCACTGCAATGGCAATGCAGCAAACCATTCAAGGCGTGAGCGTTAAATGACGAGCGCGATGCATGCGGCCGCGGGTGCCGGGTGTCGTGGTGCGGTGCGTGTCCGGACGGAAGGGAGGGCGCGTACCTGGGAGCGCGCGTTCTCGTCGCGGACGAAGGCGAACACGTGGTCGCCGGGGACGGGCAGCCAGATGGAGGTGGCGGCGCTGAGGACGACGCCGTTGGGCTGGCCGGAGTCGGTGCTGCGGTGCGTGGACACTCGGACGCTCACGTCCGTGGTGCCGGACAGCAGCGTCCACCGCTGCAGCGGCGACGAGCTCAGGCTCGCGCAGAAGCTGCCCACCATCCGCTGCGACAGCTTCATCATGCTCCGCTTCCCCTCCGGCGTCACTGCCAATCACGAGAAACCAGGAAAACGCTCACATTCTAATAATTCTATCCACAGAACTGCTAGCATGGATGGACGGTGCGGTGCGCAGCATACCTCCGGCGACGTCGTGGTGCGGCACGCCGAGGGTGGCCAGGGCCGCGAACCGCTCGCACGCACGCTGCAGCGCGGCGAGCCAGCGGTGCGCCCCGAACGCGGCGCCGCTCAGCACGAGGTTGCGGTACAGGACGTTGATCGGGAGCATCTGCTCGATCTCCATGTGTTCGACCCAGGTCACCTGCAGCACACAAGACACGAACGTGTCAGGTCAGGTCAGGGGCACCAACCATTGTAGTGTAGTGTAGCACAGGGCAATGCACGTGCACGTGGAGCACAGCCTGCACAGGGGCATGAGCGTCGATCACCTTGGAGTAGCCATTTGACATGTCGGCGATGAGGCACCCCGACGGCATGCGACGGGAGCGGGACGGCATGCCGTAGTGGGCGTCGCGCTGCCCGTCCAGGGAGACGTCGGCGACGGCCCACAGCCCCTGCTCGATCTGCTTGCAGTAGCGGAGGAAGCTCAGCTCGCGAGTCGGGACGACCGGCGTCATGATGTGCAGCTCCTCGTACATCTGCGCGACGACACGGCGCCAGCCATTAGTTTTCCTTCCAATCATCACATATTCACATCACACGAGGAGAAGGCAGCATTGTTTCCAATGCAAAGATTCGACGGCATTACCATGATCAAGGAATCGCTCCTCCCGCCCAAGCCGTTCACGAGAACATCGACGGTCTGCGCCTTGGACACGATGCCGGGGAAGAACTCCATCCACTTGTTCTGCAACAACAACAGCATCGATCAACCATCGCCATGGGCACTGAAAGACGAAGGGAAAGGAAGCAATGCGCAAGTGTACCGTGTCCATGAAGACGTCGACGAGCGCGACGGCGCTCATGAAGACGAGGCCCGAGTCCCTGGACCCCTCGACGTTGATGTCCGGCGGGCGGAACGCGCCGCCGGGCTTGGCGAAGAGGCTGTCGTAGGTGGCGACGTTGAGCACCTCCCTGGCTTCCCCGGGCATGCCCTTGACCCAGATTTGGTCGCCGGCCTGCGCGAGCCGGATGAGCTCGTCCATGGCGCGCGTCGCCATGTCCACCATCATGGGACGCTCCATTTCCGTCACGGGCGCCGGCATCTGGTACGGCATCCCGGACGAGCAGCCGCTGAGGAGGTCGAGGTCCAGCGACGGCCCGCCGAGGGGGCCCTGCTGCCCGGGCATCCCGCCCATGGACAGGTCCAGCGACGACACGGACATGGTCGGCACCGGCGGCATCTGCGTGAACGGCCGGCCGAGGTACTTGGACGTCATGCTCGACACCCGGTCCAGCTGCAGGTCGGCAGGCAGGCAGGCATCATTCAGAGACGTACAGTACAGAAATACACGGGGACCGACGGACAGACCGGCGAGGACGTCGCCGGAAACAGCGCGTGGTTGGTCAACTCATGATTTACCTCTTCTTTCAGGCGGGCGTTCTCCATGCGCAGCTTCTGCTCGTCGAAGTAGTCCTCGGCGACCGGCGGGCCGCCGCAGTTGGGGCAGATGACGTTCTTGAGCGCCTCGCGCATGGTGATGTTCTCGCACCGGATCTTGTCGTTCTCCGCGCGCAGGAAGCAGTTGTCCGCGCGCTCGTGCTGCGCCTGCAACTCGCACACAGCAGCGTCGTCATCCATCAAGAACCCGTGGAAAACAAGCCGACAGAAGGTCGGAATGAAACACGGCGACCTCGTGAATGGAAGGGAAAAAAATCAAAGGAACTGGGACACTTTACCTTCATCTGGGTGCGGCGGTTCTGGAACCAGAACTTGATCTGGCGCGGCTCCAGGCCGAGCTCCCGGCTGAGCGCAGCGCGCTGGTTCTCGTCGGGGTGCGGGCACTCCTTGAACATCCTGCAGTCTCCGGCGAACACGCACCATTACATTCCTTCCCGTCAATCATCACGACGACGACGACGCCATCAACAACCACAAGGGCGCGCGGCCGGACAGGATGAAGAAACAGCGAAAGAAATGGAAACAAAAAACGAAACAAGAGAGAATCGTACGCTTCGAGCTGCTGAATCTGGCGCGGGGTGTGGCGGTGGTAGCGCTTCCGCTGGCGCTGGCTGTCGGAGCCCTCAGGTTCGTCGCCGAAATCCATTGCCGGAGGCTAGCGACCCACCTACTACTACTACTACCAACCTTCTCTTCTCCCTCTTGCTCTCGCTCGCTCGCTCTCCCTCGCTCTACAGCTGTAGGCGAAGGAGGAGAGATCTCTGTGCTGTGCTGCTGCAGTGCCTTCTGTGGCCTGGCCCCCTGCTCTTATTTATACACGGCGATGAGCAGGCCGGGCAAGACAGCGCCGGGGTGGTAGCCGCCTTCCAACTCGAGACGAGCGCTGCAGAATAGGAAGGGTCTCGTGAAACCTTGGATCCAGCCATGCTTCACGCCATTTCCCCCACCTCCGCTAGCTTCCACCTGGTTTCCTTCCTTACTTGCGCTTATCCCTCCCTCCGGCGGCCCGTCTATCTCTTTCTATCTCTATCCCTATTCCACGGCGACAGTTACACTTGCTCGCGCTCGCCGTCTCTCTCTCTCCTCCGGTCCTCGCCGGCCCGCTCCTTGGTCTATGAACTGCTGCTGCCTACCAATCTTTCTTCCTCCTGCCTGCTCTGGCAGGAGAGGGAGGGTGGTGTGAGGAAGCAGGAGCAGTAGTAACCGGTGCGAGCGAATTAAGGGCCGAGGTTTTTAAGCAGGGCAGGGCGCCCGGCGACGCCATGACTACTCTCTTTCTCTCTCTACAGTCCCTCTGTTGGGTTTGGATGGGAACAGCTGGAGCCATTTAAGGCCAAACGGGTCGGGTCTGCATGCTGCATTTCCTCATCAGATTCCCCCCTCCCAGTCCACCCGCAGACCTCTCCACGGCTGAATAAATGATAAATTTGTTTTATTTTATTTATTTATTTTTCAAACTTTTTCATATAAATATTTGACGAATTTTTTTACATGGGATACATAGGTGTAGTATGTGACTGCTCATATTCTTACTGAATTTGGAGCTCACACTGATCAACCATAAGTCGGTTAATTCACGTAAAACATTTTGTTTTTATTCATCTGGGCATAATATCCTGTAACGTAAATTTGCAAATTCGTGTAATGTTTAGATCTTGTAACGTAAATTTGCACGTTTTGTTTTTATCCGTGTCGGCATCTAATCCTATAACGTAAATTTGCACGTATTATATGGAGATTTAATATTGTAACGTAAATTTGCCCGTTTTGTTTTTATCCGTGTCGGCATCTAATACTATAACGTAAATTTGCACGTATTATATGAAAATTTAATATGATGTAACGTATATTTGCAGATTCGTGTAATGTTTAGATCTTGTAACGCAAATTTGCACGTTTTGTTTTTATCCGTGTCGGCATCTAGTGTTTAGATCTTGTAACGCAAATCTGCACCTATCGTTTTTATCCGTGTCGGCATCTAATCCTGTAACGTAAATTTGCACGTATTGTATAGAAATTTAATCCTATAACGTAAATTTGCAGATCCATGTAATGTTTAGATCCTGTAACGTAAATTTGCACGTATTTTGTTTTTATCTGTGCGGATACATAAATCCTATAACGTAAATTTGCACGTATTATATGGAAACTTAATTCTATAACGTAAATTTGCACATACTATTTTTAATCTGTGCATATACCTAAAATGCTAGTAACGTAAATGAACACATTATTTTGTTATCTGGATGTCTAGTACTGTAACGTTAATTTGCGTGTAGCATGTAGTGCTTCTTTCTTATTAAGAGAACCAAGTTTCAAAACTTAACGTGTGAATCAGAGGATGGATATGCTAAATGTTCTGTTGTCATGTTCTCATGCTTTCATTCGAGCAGGAAATGTAAATTTGAAGGATGTAGTTCTTTGTACTTACTAACATGACTAGAACTCTGTGTGAATTAGATTATGGATGCATGAGCAATGCTCCATCATTCTCATATATTTTCCATTCAATCAAATTTACATAACATAAATTTGAAGCATGCAATGGTTCATACTTGCTAATAGATTTCGGTTAACAAATTATTGATCCAAGATTGTTTAAGGTTGAGCAGTATTTTTTAATGTAAATTTGATGCATCATACTTCAACTTAGTAAACTCTGTTGTGAATTTTGTAACTGGTTATCGAAATGCTCCATTAATGTTGTATGCTTACCATCAAGAGAATTTTGTATTTTTTAGTGTGTACTCTCTATTTTAGAGAAATTTGTATGAATTTGACTGTATGCTCTCTATTTGAGACAATTTTGTATTGATTTGAAAATTTTGGAGCTTCATACTAATGGAAATATTTTTTGAACACTATGTGCGAACTACGTGATGGATGGTCAATAAGCTTTGCTAATGATTTCATATTAATTCACTGTTCACGGTGCACGGTTGATATTTTGTACTATAAAATTTACATCGCTTGGATAACATGTGAGGTTCCATTTGTGTTCATACATACACCTTGTAATATATAGCGTGGCGATTAGAGACGTATTGCTAAAAGTAACATCATAGTTATTTACATTACACCCACATGTCTATTCCTATCAGTGTTACCAACTACCATGTAAACTCATAGTATGGTGTGAATCAATGAAAGAACCAGAGATATGATATTGACAACAAACTCCATTAGTTTCCATCTCTATTCTACTTGATATGAGGCTCTTCAAGTAATTTATAGTCCTATAATCACTCGGAGCTTTTCTTAATGTGATCAGAACTAGAGAAATGATTACTACAACAATGCATTATTGTTATTGTGTTTCCATTTGCATAGTTATTTCGAGTGGCAATTTATCTTAATAATTTAAAGTTCTAGCTTTTTATTTATGATGTTATTAAACTAACTGAAGTTTGAAATTCATAACAATGAGCTAGAACTATGAATTGTATAAAATGCAGCATGACTTATCTTCTGGCTTCAATTTCTTCACATCACTATTTCATTGTGCAAGATGGCTGCCTTCGTTAGCACAAATTATTGGTTATTTCTCACATTCTAAAACGAGCATACTCCTTTGAAGATATGGCATGCACATCAAAGAAAATATTATCAAAATGTTAAATGTTGGTCTTGAATTATCATTCTAAAAGTCAAACCTGTATATTCAACAGCAACCATCATGGCCTTTTTTTAAAAAAAAAGAACAATTACCATGGACATGTAAAAACTTATTGTATGCAAATAATATAACTGTATTGACATTTAAAAAATTTCCTTATGGTTATATTTTTTATTGCAAATTATAGTATAAGAGAAATTATATTGTGAAACAGGAACTAGCATCAACGGTAATATTTCATAACCATGACTTAGCACTAGCAACGATATAAATCAGTATAATTCCTAAAATGGTTAGAATTGATTATGTTGGATTTGGGTGCGAATAGATGGAGATGCTTTGACCAAATAGGCTTATCGGGTTTGCTTTATTTTTTTCTTTACATCCGAAAATCATTTCCCGCATATCGTGCTAATAAATCTTTCCATAGTTTAGTAAGTATTTAATATGCCAGTAAGTTTTTTCTACTTTGATACCATCTTAATATGGCAATCTTGATTTTCATACTAGAGAGGAAGTAACCAATATAGCATCATATATGTACTCTATAAGTTAGAAAGTTGCATATAATTGGTGACACTATAATTGTATGCCTAGCAACTAGCATATTAATGTAAGCATTGTGACGACCAAGAATGGCTAGGTGTGATGATATGATGGACCATAATGCATTCTTCTAGTTTAAGATGTAGTCATTAAATTTAGTTGTAATCAGGTTAAAGCATAAAACCTATATGTTCATCAATACAAAATTTAAATCTTGTTTTTAATTGGAGTCCTTGTAAAATAGAACGGCTTAGCCACTTAGGTACATATGTTTTATCCTAGATAGCATACCCCCATAAAGTTGTAGTTCAACTATTAAGTTGCATCTATCACTTTAATTTGTGCAGTCAAAATAAACCATACATGGATGTAAAGAAACTAAAATTTTAAAAATAATACATCTCTATGGTAGTTGACGATCAATATGGCTGCCAAAAATAAACATCCATACCTTTGCTAATAAAGGATGACAAAAGGAAAAATAGCAATCAATGAGGATATAATTCAGTGCTCTTGTTCCTTGTTCCTTAACTCGAAATCACGGTTGATTGAAATTCATGTGTGTGAGTTATTGATAATCTAATAAAGTTTCCACTATATTGTGCTCACATAATGGATGATTGTGATTTGTATATATACATCAAAGAGTATATTGTTGGATTAAACGATGCGCATACAATTTATTGATTTTTAAATTAAAACAAGATATTAAATATATTTATAAGAAATGTGTCAACATAAAGTTTAGATATATTTTTTATATATATTATCAAATACACCTAGTTCATAACTAAACTCTAGCACTATGTATTCATAGCTTAAAAATTGTAAGACCATGGCTTAAAAATGAATGATCCTTGTGGCTTTAAAAGTTCTTTTTGGATTAACAACATCTCACAAAATTAGCTAGCACTATGTATTCATTTGATGTAGAGGCAACATTTCAATAGGTCATTTGGTTATCAAGTATTTCAAAGACAAAAGTAAAGAAATTTTATTTTGTTTTTAATTATTTTTGATAAGTTATCAATGTGTGATATACTTGATAATTTTTTAAATTTTATAGATTTGGAGAAGAAGTACACAATCCATGCCATTGGTTCTTGACAGTGAACATCAAAATTTTCATGTTCTACAATATATAATTATAGACCATGGGTGTCCAGCTTACTATTCAATCGAGCAAAATTCTAAAAAAAAATAGTTGGATACAAACATATGCGGCTGCTTTGAATTAAACAAATAAGATTATTAGATTTGATCTGCTTTTCTCTTTCCGTCCACAGCTGATTCTCCAGAAAATCATACTACTAAAGTTTTCTGTCTTATAGAAATTGGCAAGCATTTAATATGGCATTAAGTTTTTGCTAATTATGTTACCACCTTAAAATAGGAATCTTGATTTTGATACTAGGCAAGAGTAAACAATATAGGATCATATTTACACTTAGACGTTAGCATATTAAATGTGCTACTATATTTCAATGCATAGCCACTAGTATATTAACGTGAGCACAATTGTGAAAAAAATGGCTGTGTATCATGATAAAATGTATTAGCATGTGACTTTCTAGTTTCACAATATACTTATCAAATTTGGTCGTAGGAGACTTTACTCATATATGTAGCCCATATGTTATCAACTTATGAAGATTGAGGGCTAGTTTGGCTCAAACCCTGGATTAGTTGCCTAGGTTCAAAATTTGCCTGTGAACTGCCTGTACACGATTACAAAATTGCCTGATCAGGCACATGTCTAGTACCATTTGGTTGGTGACCTGATACATTGCCTGAATGGCCAAAGGTGTAGGCGCCGTTTGGTTGTGTTTGCCTGTGTCGATTGATGTTGAGAAAGTAACTGTGAGCATTAATTGGAGCCAGGCAACTCCCAGGAGATCCCAGGCGATGGATTTTGAAGGACTAGCACCAGGCAACACATCCAGGCAGCTACAGTCAAGCAATAATCTTAGGATTTGAACCATAAACATATCACAAGAAGATCTCAGGCAGAGATACCTGCCAGACATTTTTTGTCAGGGTTCCAACTAAACATGCTCTAAATCTTAATTTTGCATGGAGTCCTCAGAAAATTAATTGGGTTTGATAATTGTGTTGTATCCTAGGAGAGTCCTTTCAAGATCCGGTAAAACTCTTAAATTAGATCCATCTATTCTATTTTTGTGGTGAAATAATTAACTAGACACTAATCTAAAATAGTCCCTAGATTAGTTTTTTTTTCATTTGAGGTAGTTGGTGGTTAAGACGACGATTGCCCAAAATAACTTTTGGTGGTTGCGTTTCTATTAAAAAAAGTGTTATAAAGCAAAATAAGTAAAGAGGATTGTTTGTGACAAAGCCTTTCTCCTTGCATCTACTTTGATCTAGTGCTCCTATACCTAAACTCCATATGACTATTGGTTGAACTCTCAAGTCTCAATACGTAAGTTATTGACAAGTGAACAAAATTACCTGTAGGACGAAGTGAGAAATTAAACCATATTCTTTATATGTAAATCAAAGAAGATATCGTTTCAAAATGCAGAAGTGTAAAAAGTGTCATTATAAGGCATCGAGAAATGTAAAAGAAAATAAACAAAGAACAAATTCAATTTGACCCGCCGTTCATTGTTGAGAAAACCATGGACGCACGAAGACAAAAGTCTAATACAAGCAAATGAGATCCCACACAAAAAAAAAAGTGACGTGCAGATTCTTCTCGTGCGGCTACAAATGGGTTCGAGGCCGTCGGCCTCGCGCTATTATGAAGATGAAGCAGCCTACTACTGTCTCAACTCGGATCGCAGGACAACGACGAACGGTGGTACATACAGCGTATGAGCACGCGCCGTATCGACACGAGCATTTACCGATGAGCAGTGACGCTGCAGTGCGTCCATCATCCACCTCGGCTGCTCCAAGCAACAGAGCGATGGCATGTATGATGTATGTGCAACACAACGAGACAACGACGAGGGGCTCGCATTTTCCTCTCGATCGACTGGGCACTGGGCACAGGTCCTCCCCCCGGTTGCCCGGTTGCAGGCGGACAGCTAGCCAGACACGGTGGAAGTCCAACACACGACACGGCGCCGGGCCGGCGGGACGTTGCCGTCACCGATTGGGCGTCACGTTTCGGGGCAGCAGATTTGGACGGGATGGATGGGGCGATCCAAGGGGCCGGGGGTCGAAATCCTTGCCGCTTCCGGGCTGCCCGTCCCTGTACTTGCGGCACCCATGCTCGGTTCGGCAAATCCGCGCGGGCGCTTTTTCCTGCCGAGATGGACGCGCGCTCGCTTTTTCCTGCGGTAGCGGCCTTGCAAGCCGCGGCGTTCGCTCGCTGCCGCCGGCAGCGGTAAAAGACGCCTTTGGCTTGTAGCCCAGGATGATACGATAGCACTAGCAGCTGCAGGCTCTGGCAGCTCGCAAGTGGATACGTTGGAGAAAGGGGGCACGAAGAAGGCTGGATCTATCGGACTGGACTCTGGCTCTGGATGCTACACTTCCTTCAGTGACAGCTGACAGTTCGATCGTTGCAGTTTTGTTTCACGTTCAAAATCAACAATCATAGACAAAGTCAACAGGAATGCTCCGGTCGAGCTCGACCCGTTGAATTTCGTCACTCGCTCGGTGCCAGTACTAGCAACGACTGGACGAGTACTGGACCTTGGACCAGCTCACAACGCATCTCCGCCTGACGACGAGGGAGAAGGGCTCTCCGGTCACCCGCTCACGCACACGTGGCGCTGGGCGTCCGGGGCCCAGTGCCACGGAGGCGCCTGGCCCCGCTGGCCGCTGGCCCTGGGGGGACTAGCACTAGCACTAGCAGGCTGCCCAAGCCAACCCGCAAGCGACTGGGCCCCGCGGCTCATTAGATTTAGTGGGCCCAAGGTGGCGGGAAGGGTTGATTCAATCGGGCGGGGCCCGCGCCCTCCCTGGCGGCCGTACCCTCTCCGCGTTAAGTCCGTCCTCAGTCCTCCTTTGCTGTGCTGCGCTGTGCGCCCCTGTAGCTGTGGTGTGGGCCTCCCCGGGATCGGAAAGCCTCGCAGGCGCAGCATCTGAATTCTGATCCGCGTGTGTGTACGTGTACCTGTGGTCGCTGCAGCGATCGGATGAGAGTGCACGAACGAGCGCGCGCCCACGAACACTACAGGCCCAGCGTTGATTCTCGGCCCATCGAACTTGCTAGTATTACCGGTTCCCAATCTGGAATGGGTGCAGGAGCGTGGCCACAGGCTTTGCACCCTCCTCTCTCGTCACGGTCTTTTTGGGAGGCCTTCTTCCGACGTGCGTGATGAACGAAAGTTGGGACGGCTTCCGAAGGTCAGGCATCTAGGGACTAATTGAACGAAGGTTTAAGTAGGGATGGAAACGAATCGGATTCGTATGGAATCGGATCCGGACGTCGCCGTTTACCATATTTTAATTCGGATTCGAATATGGATATAGATCTTATCGAATACGAATGCAAAACGAATTTCTCGCATTCGGATATTTTAATCATTCAACAAATATATAATATTATCAATTAAATTAATTAATAATATTTATCAATATATTAATTAATCAATCATTATTTATATAAATATTTATCATGAAATTATAAATTGTGTAAAATAATTTACATCAACAAAAAATAAATTAAAGTATTAAAATAATTTGCAATAGCAAATATATTAGCTTTAAACTTAATTAGAAAAATACTAAAACTAATTTAATATTTATATATCATTGATAGTATTAAATTTTATTTATAGATATACTACCGAATAGTTCCAGTACACCAATAATAATATTGAAATGAAATAATTAGTCACTAGTCTTGGAGAGAAAACTTTTAAATAGATTGATTATACCTTGTTCTTTTGCAGATTAGGATACAAATCGGATATTCCATATTTTTGTCGAATACGGATCTGGGAATCAGATAGAGAAAAATACTAGAAAACGAATTCGGATACATCTATTTAGTATCCACATTAGAAATGGATACGAATACAGATATCCATATTACACGTTACAGCGGATACGGATTCAGATAATTCAGATTTCCAGACATCCATTTCCATCCCTAGTTTTAAGGGCATGTTTGATTGGAACCCTGACAAAAATGTGTATCTTTGTCTGACATATGGTTTAAACCATGAGATTATTGTTTGACTGTAGCTACCTGGATGTGTCGCTTGGTGCTAGTCCTTCAAAATCGATCGCCTCGGTTCTCCTGGAAGTTGCCTGGCTCCAATTAATGCTCATAGTTACTTTCTCAATACAATCAATATAGGCAAACTCAACCAAACAGCGCGTGCCCCTTTGGCCATTCAGGCAATGTATCATTCCACCAACCAAATGGTACTACGGATTTGACATGTGCCTGGTTAGGAAATTTTGTAATCGTGTCTCTGCCTAAGATCTTCCTGGGATATGTTTGGTTCAAACCCTGAGATTATTGCTTGACGTGTTGCCTGGTGCTAGTCCTTCAAAATCGATCGCCCCAGATCTCCTAGGACTTGCCTGGCTCCAATTAATGCTCATAGTTACTTTCTCAACGTCAATCGACACAGGCAAACTCAACCAAACAGCGTGTGCCCCTTTGGCCATCTAGGCAATGTATCATTCCATCAACCAAATGGTACTACGAATTTGGCATGTGCTTGGTTAGGCAATTTTGTAATCGCGTCTCTGCCTAAGATCTTCCTGGGATATGTTTGGTTCAAACCCTGAGATTATTGCTTGACTATAGCTGCCTAGATGAGTCGCCTAGTGCTAGTCCTTCAAAATCGATCGCCTTGGATCTCCTACGAGTTGCCTGGCTCCAATTAATGCTCACAGTTACTTTCTCAACATCGATCAGCACAGGCAAACTCAACCAAACATCGCATGCCCCATTGACCATTGAGGCAATGTATCATTCCACCAACCAAATGGTACTATGGATTTGACATGTGTTTGGTTAGGCAATTTTGTAATCGTGTCACTGCCTAAGACCTTCCTGGGATATGTTTGGTTCAAACCCTGATATTATTGCTTGATGTGTTGCCTGGTGCTAGTCCTTCAAAATCAATCGCCTCATATCTCCTAGGAGTTGCCTGGCTCCAATTAATGCTCATAGTTACTTTCTCAACGTCAATCGACACAGGCAAACTCAACCAAACAGTGTGTGCCCCCTTTGGCCATTCAAGCAATGTATCATTCCACCAACCAAATGGTACTACGGATTTGGCATGTGCTTGGTTAGGCAATTTTGTAATCGCGTCTCTACCTAAGATCTTCCTGGGATATGTTTGGTTCAAACCCTGAGATTATTGCTTGACTATAGCTACCTGGATGTGTTGCCTGGTGCTAGTCCTTCAAAATCGATCGCCTCGGATCTTCTAGGAGTTGCCTGGCTCCAATTAATGCTCATAGTTACTTTCTCAACTGAAGGGTCGAGATGGCGGACTAGAGGGGGGGGTGAATAGTCCTTTCTAAAACTTAAACGCGTTGGCTAACCAAAACAAATGCGGAATTAAACTTATCGGTCTAGCCAAGACTACACCCCTCTATCTAAGTTCTCTAGCACCTTGCAAAGATCCTAATTAAGCAACTAAGGTGCTTTCCTTAGCAAGAGCTCTCCTATTTAATTCTAGAGCAAGGTCACACAAACCTATGCACTAGTACTTTGTAAGCAAGAGGGAACTCCTACACAATTCTAGTAAGCAAAGCGCATAAAGCCTAAGCTCACTAGCAATGCTCAATAACAAGGCTACACAAGTCAAATTAGAGAGCGCAAACTACTTAGCTACACAAACTAAGCAATGTGACTAACAAGGTTACACAAACCAAATTAGTCACGCAAGGGGATACTTCTAGCTATACAAGCAAGAAG
This sequence comes from Saccharum hybrid cultivar R570, assembly GCA_038087645.1. Classification (NCBI taxonomy): domain Eukaryota; kingdom Viridiplantae; phylum Streptophyta; class Magnoliopsida; order Poales; family Poaceae; genus Saccharum; species Saccharum hybrid cultivar. The sequence continues at coordinate 16,342,090 of JAQSUU010000259.1, forward strand.
ACAACTAGCAAGCTACACAAGCAAACTAGTTACGAGAACAACTACACAAGCACAAGTATATATGAAGGTAAATACAAGCTTGTGTTGCACGAAGGCAAACCACCGAGAAGAGTAGACAATGTTGACACGGTGATTTTCTCCCGAGGTTCACTTGGTCGCCACCAAGCTACGTCCCCGTTGTGTCGACCAACACTTCGTGGTTCGGCGGCTAATCGGTCACACACCGAGCCTCTCAAAAGGCACCGCAAGAACCCACCATAAAGTGTGGCAGCTCAATGACACGCTCAACTAGAGTTGCTCTTCGCGATCCCCGCGGGGTGAGCACAATCCCCCTCACAAAGCTTCTCCGGAGCCTCGCACAATCTTATTGCGAGCTTCGACGGAGCCACAAGCCACCAAGCCGTCTAGGAGGTGGCAACCTCCAAGAGTAACAAGCACCACCGGCTTGCAACACGATCACCTAGTGCCACACGATGCAATCTCTCAAAGCAACGCACTAGAATCGCTCTCTCACTCGATTCGATGAACACTATCAAGCATGAGTGAGTTAGAGGGCTCCCAAGCACTACCACACAAGTCACAAAGACTATAGTGTGCTCAGCTACCGGCCATGGCCGGCCACAACGTCTATTTATAACCCCACGGTCAAATAGAGCCGTTACCCCTTCACTGGGCGAAATTTCGGGACGACCGGACGCGCCGGTCGAACTTGACCGGACGCGCTCCACCGCGTCCGGTCGTCCTGCGCCGTCCACGTGGCCTCCCGGATTCAACTGTGACCACTCAATCTCCAACGGTCACTGCGCGCCAACGGTCAAATGCGATGACCGGACGCGCCACCTCTCAGACCGGACGCGCAGGTGCGCACAGCAACCGCGCGCGCGATGACATGACCGGACGCGCTGGTCACAATGACCGAACGCGCCGGAAACGACCGGACGCGCCGGTCCCGTAACTGACCGGACGCGCTGGTCAAGTCTGAGTCGCGCACAACGAAACAGTGACCGGACGCGCTGTTAGAACTGACCGGACGCCACAGTGCCCGCGTCCGGTGAGAGTCCAGTAAGCTCCCTGATCGACCGGACGCGTCCGGTCGACTGTGACCGGACGCGCCACGCGTCCGATCATCAAACCGAAAAACGCGCACACGCTGAACACTGACCGGACGCGTCCGGTCACACCGTGACCGCGTCCGGTGCAGCGTCCGATCACTCCAGTGACCTCCGTTCGCCTCCGTTTCTTTTCCGACTTCCGGCGTAGTGAAAAATAGGCATTTCATATCCCCAAAAACGCCTGAATCCCGCCTCGCAAGCTCGGCGGGAGGGAGAGAGGACCCCAAACCCCTCTCTACCGCTTAAACTCCACCGCCTTCGCAAATGTGCCAACACCAACAAGTGATCACCACCTTGTGTACGTGTGTCAGCATTTTCACAATCATTTTACCGAAGGTGTTAACCACTCAACTTGCCACGCCACTCGATCCTAGCAACGATGCATAGTTAGATCACTCGAGTGGCACTAGATGACCGATATGCAAACAAGTTTGCCCCTCTTAATAGTACGACCATCTATCCTAAACCCGGTCATCAACTTCTCTACACACCTATGACCGGTGAAATGGAAATGCCCTAGGTTATACCTTTGCCTTGCGCATTCCACTCCATCTCCTCCGATGTTGATGCAACACATGCACCAACCATATCACAAATGATATGATCCACTTCATATCATCATGTGACCTTGGTCCATCGATCTTGACCTCACTTGCTCTTCACCGTTGCGTCGGTCCATCGGCGCCAAGTCATGCTCAAGCTTCACCGTCACACGCGGTCCCTCACTCCAAAGCCTCTGACTTGCCCTTCACACTTGCAACCGGTCCGTCGAGCCAAGCCTCATCTTGATCTTCGTCACCTTGGCCACATGACTCCATGTCATGTCTCATATGCAATGAGCTCCTTCATGACACCATCACATGTGGACTAATCTCCTGTGTATCTCACATAACCACATATTAGTCCACCTAAGTTGTCACTCAATTACCAAAACCAAACAAGGACCTTTCAATCTCCCCCTTTTTGGTAATTGATGACAACTCTACAAAGATATGGAAATTAAGCTTTTTCAAGCTAGCACTTCACACAAGTGTAAATTGCTAACTTGTTTTGGATTTAATGTTACTTATCCAACTTTTAAGCTCTATGTCAAGATTTGGATAAGCACCATAAAATCCGACTTGGTAGTGATAACTCCCCCTACATATGTGCTCAAATGGTTTGGTTTTAAGCTTGCACATATGCATAAATATGAAATTTGTGGGAGGGTTAGCACTACTAAGTGATGCTAAGGTGTATAGAATAAACCTTTGTAGCTTGATACTAATTAGTAGCTTGATACCATTTGAAAATCACAAGTTTGCCATCATCCTTAGCATCATGAGTAGCTAGACATCAAAAATACTAGAAACCCCGTGAGATCAACATTATAAGCATGGTTCTAGTTTTTGTATGATAATCACAAGTCTAGCTAACATCCTATGCATGCTAGTTATCAAATCATCATTCAAGTTCTATAACTAGCATACACCACACAAGCATGCATATTGAATTTAAGAACTTATGCAATGCAAGCAAGCACATGAATTATGCACATATCAAATGCAATCAATCAATGTTCATGAGCTTGCTCCCCCTACTTGTGTGCTTTCTTTGTCCAAGAATGTTTGATCCCCATACATCCTTTAATGTTGCTCTCTCTTTGTCCATGTCCATGTCCAATCTTTCCAATCTCTCCCCAAAGCTCAAAAAGCTTTCATATCTTTGTATAACTTCTCCTCCTTTGTCATCAATTTCCATAAAAGGTGTGCTTCTTATTGATGCAAAGGCTAGCATTGGGGTAGATGGTTGAGACTTGAATATTGCATTTTTTATGGACATCACCACACATGTTAGAATGACATTACTTGTATGTTGCTCTTGAGATACCTCTTAGGATCTTTGACCTTGATACCAATCGGTGGGGCTCCTCCCCCTATGTCATAGCATGTGCCATTCACTTGAGATACCACTTGAAGATGAGGGTAGCATTTCTTGAGTTGATCACTTAAAGTTGAGGATCACTTGTGAAACCATCGTCTTGCATGAATGATACCACGTGAAGATACCATGAGTAGGAATGTGATACCATTTGAAAGAATCTTCTAGTATGGATCCACTTTGAAGGATATGACAATAATATTCACTTCTTGAACATTTGCTATCTTCATGAGTACCACTTGTAAGATATCACATGTAGATCATTATCTAGACACCACTTGTGAATACCACTTGGAAGATCAATTTGAGTCTAGATACTACTTGAAACAAACTAGATATACATTTTCATTGTTGTCTTGTGCTTGTACTCTTATCATTGTCATGAGCTTCTTGTATGACTTGAACTATGTTGATTTGCCTAAGATTCCAAGTCCGGTTTGATCCAATGACAAGCTTCTTCACACCTCATAATAAGGGTTATCTTGCCAATGTTGTACTTGTCACTTGTTAGCAATCCAAACTAGATCAAATACTTGGGTTCACTAGCTCATGAACAAACTCATATCCATACCACTAGATCAATTAATCAATCAAGCAATAGTGGTAGGCTATGAATTTAAAACTTTTCATTTGTTATGCATGATCCTAATAAACATGTACTATATGCACTAACCGCATTCTAGTAAGGAATGAGAATGATCATGCACATTACAATGATACCTTTGCTATGTTGGAGTAGAGGATAGTCATATAGATTCCAATTCATTACTCCAATAGCAATGTGAAGTCCAATTTATTGCTTGGTGAAGACCAATCATCATAGATAAATCCATTCTTCACCCATATAAAATGAAAACCACTAATGATCAAGTGCACTATCTTGTTGTGGTTGGCTTGCTTTATTATATCATCTTTGCTTGTATGAGAGAACTACTTAGAATACCACTTGAAATGCATGACTAGCTCTCTTTTGGGTGTTGCTTGCTTTTTAGATCAATCCTATTGATTGCTTCAACTAAGCATCACAAGTTCCTCGGATCACCACTTCCATGTTAGCCTTCCAAGTCCCAAACTTGGTTTTACCTACAAACGGCGGCAAGCCCCTCACTAGGGAGAAGTGACCTCTCTCCAAAGAACCACTCTTGATACTCACTTGAAATGACATTGTTTGATTGATCCAAGTGATGAACTTAATTTGATGAGTAACCTTCAATTCTTCTTTAAGTCCTTTTCTTTCTACTTGTTTAAGTCTTTTTCTTTTTACCAAATGATCTCCAATTATCACTAGAACTTAAACTTCACCTTCATCTTGAGTTTGATCTTGATCTTCCAATTTGAGTACCGAATATGTACACCAAGTACATTCCACAATCAAATGTTCTTGTACTCATTGCTTTTCATGCTTCTAGATCAAACCAAAAACAAACTTAGGTACCTCAACCACTTATAAACATGTTTCCAACTTGAGTACCTTTCAATCAAAGTGACTCTAGATTAATCCAATGATTATCACTTTTCTGGCAGATTCTGTACCCTTCAAAGAATAATTCATATCTCCCAATGTACGAATCCAAATGCCACGAAATTTGGTGGAGATATTAATTACTAAGTCATCTAGCAACTGTAAAAATTTGAGCTTCATTTGACTTCTAGATTGCTACTAGATTTCAAATCTTCCACCACTGCTACATGCTAAAAACTGCTGCACTATAGCTGACAAGATGTGCTCTAAAACCATAGCATTTCTCATCCAATTATCATGAAATTTATACAGCATTTCATATCATAATTCTAGAGCATGCATACCAAATTTCAAGCCAATCCAATATGATTTGGTCACTCAAACTCAGACTTGATCTCAGCTAGCTCAGATTTTCAACTTTGGACAGATTTCAAAACATTGAGCAATACTTTATCAAATATGAATCAATCTTGAGATTAACTTGTTTGAACACTCTCACAAGACATATATTCATTCAATCCACTTACTAAATGTCATCTTATGAATTTATCCAACACAAATCAATCCAAATTTGATTGCTAGGCATTTAATCCATTCAATCATCTTATAGCAAGCAACATTGCATATATATCCAATTCAATCAACTCATATGCACCCAAATGAAATGATCAACTAGAGATATACCTTGTTAGCTCATGATCATTCAATAGCAAGCTTTCAACTTGAATATTTGCAAGCCATCAAATATATCCAATAAATCACCACAATCTTTAACATTGCACTTGTATGTTATAGCACTTGGACTTCACTTATTTTGACTTGGCATTGGGATTGGATATGCATTGAGCTTCATAACTTGACTCAATATATGATGAACAAGATGAAACCAATTGAATCAAGCCTCCAATGCCGATGGTACCTACAATCATTCATCCACTTTTTGATGGTACCCAAACTAGTTTGGGTCCTCTCAAGTTAGGTGCAACATACTTAGGCAAAGCCTTAGTATGAATAGCGGGATGTTTTGCAATAGCAACAATAGAGGTACCATTTACATCCTTTCTAAGCATATTAGTATCATCAATTGACTTAGGCTTAGAATTCTCACCTAGGGGACATGAATGTGCCATGTGTCCCCTTTCCCGACATGAGTAGCAACTTCTCTTAGATTGAGCCTTTCCTTCCTTGCTCATATGTTGCTTCTCATTGCCTTGCCTCTCACGAGTTGCTTGAATCTTCTTTTCAAGCTTAGTAGGACACCCCGAGGCAAAGTGTCCCATATCTCCACACTTGAAGCACTTGATGTGAGCACAATCTCTTTTCTTGTCTTGATTCTTGCTCACTATCTTGGCATCTTGAATTTGCATTGGATACCTTGCTCTTCCACCCCTTCTTGTTTTCTTTTTCTTCTTCTTCATCAAGTCACCATCATCTCCATGGTTGATCTTGATTTGCTCTTGGGGTGTCTTTTCTTGCTCAACTAGTGGCTTTGGTTGAGGCTTTACTTGTTGCTTCACCAATTGTTTGGTTGGGCATATTGAGGTGAGATGACCCCAAGTGCGGCACTTGAAGCACTTGACATGCTTTAGCCTCTCTTCTTCTTTCATCTTCTTGAGCATCTCAATGTTTGGGCAACCATTAGCAAGATGTCCCGCTTCATGGCATCGGTAGCACATGAATTGGGATAGCTTCTTTGCATTTTGCTTCTTCATAATCTTGCCCTTGCTTTTGTTGTAGCCAATACCACTCTTATCACCATATCTTCTTTGATTGGTCATGATATGCTCAATGGCGATTTTAGAGTTGTAACACCTCTCCAACTTGTTGCTCAAATTCTTCACTTCACTTTTGAGCTCATTGTTCTCCTTCAAAAGGTTAGTCTCACAAGACATAGAAGTAGAACAAGCAACTAATTATGAAGAACATGGCATATATAATAAATCATCACAAGAGGTGGATACATGCTTCTTGCCTACATCACAAGGGTTAGTCATATGTGATTGATCATTTGACCCAAATGATGAGCTCTCACTAGTTTTGTTTTCATCATTAGAAAGCTTCTTAGTGAGTAAAGCATGTTCTTGTACCAAGTTATCATGAGCAACACTAAGTTCCTCATGAGCCAATTTTAGCTCCTCATGTGAACAAGTAGTAACATAAAGTAGATGCTTTTGTTGTTCACATGTGGTTTTTAGAAAAGAATTTTTATTTTCCAATTTACTTGCTTTTTCCATTTCTCTTTTTAAGGCTCTTGAGAGTTTATAAAAAAGCTCAAAATTTGGATCATCACAATCAACAACAAAACCACCAACATGTATCTTAGTGTTACCATGTGATGATATTGATGAGCTTGTTGAAGCATCACTCTCATAGCCATCATCTTCACCATCAAGTGTGCATGGAGTAGAATAATTGCTTGCATCACTTGTGGCATTATCATCATTCTTGTCAAGTGATCTTGTGGCATGATCATCATTATCATCATCAACACTTGACATTGAGGTGGAGCAATCCTCCACAACCACCTCGTTGTGGTCATGCTCAACATCCTCATGTACCTCCATCACTATGTGATCATCCTTCTTGAATTTTCCATCATCCCAAATTGCGGAGTCACAATAGTGATGCTTGAGCGCCGTCCACATGCTATGTGCACTTGAGAGACCCATCACCTTGTCAAAAATCTCATCATTCAAAGCTTTGATTAGATAAAACTTAGCTTGTGCATCAAGTGTTCGGCAATCCTTTTGAGCTTGGGTACGGTTACCACACCCATCCAAGTCATGAGAAAAGCCAACAACTATGATCCACCAAAACTTAGGGCCAAGAGCACGAAAATGATCAAGCATGTGATTTTTCCACCGTGCATAGTGAGTGCCATCAAAAATGTGTTCCACACAATCATCTAGCCCATAAGCCGCCATCCTCTCGGGTCGGTGAAGACCGCAAATGAGAGACCCGGCTCCGATACCAATTGAAGGGTCGAGATGGCGGACTAGAGGGGGGGTGAATAGTCCTTTCTAAAACTTAAACGCGTTGGCTAACCAAAACAAATGCGGAATTAAACTTATCGGTCTAGCCAAGACTACACCCCTCTATCTAAGTTCTCTAGCACCTTGCAAAGATCCTAATTAAGCAACTAAGGTGCTTTCCTTAGCAAGAGCTCTCCTATTTAATTCTAGAGCAAGGTCACACAAACCTATGTACTAGTACTTTGCAAGCAAGAGGGAGCTCCTACACAATTCTAGTAAGCAAAGCGCACAAAGCCTAAGCTCACTAGCAATGCTCAATAACAAGGCTACACAAGCCAAATTAGAGAGCGCAAACTACTTAGCTACACAAACTAAGCAATGTGACTAACAAGGTTACACAAACCAAATTAGTCACGCAAGGGGATACTTCTAGCTATACAAGCAAGAAGACAACTAGCAAGCTACACAAGCAAACTAGTTACGAGAACAACTACACAAGCATAAGTATATATGAAGGTAAATACAAGCTTGTGTTGCACGAAGGCAAACCACCGAGAAGAGTAGACAATGTTGACACGGTGATTTTCTCCCGAGGTTCACTTGGTCGCCACCAAGCTACGTCCCCGTTGTGTCGACCAACACTTCGTGGTTTGGCGGCTAATCGGTCACACACCGAGCCTCTCAAAAGGCACCGCAAGAACCCACCATAAAGTGTGGTAGCTCAATGACACACTCAACTAGAGTTGCTCTTCGCGATCCCCGCGGGGTGAGCACAATCCCCCTCACAAAGCTTCTCCGGAGCCTCGCACAATCTTCTTGCGAGCTTCGACGGAGCCACAAGCCACCAAGCCATCTAGGAGGTGGCAACCTCCAAGAGTAACAAGCACCACCGGCTTGCAACACGATCACCTAGTGCCACACGATGCAATCTCTCAAAGCAACGCACTAGAATCGCTCTCTCACTCGATCCGATGAACACTATCAAGCATGAGTGAGTTAGAGGGCTCCCAAGCACTACCACACAAGTCACAAAGACTATAGTGTGCTCAGCTACCGGCCATGGCCGGCCACAACGTCTATTTATAACCCCACGGTCAAATAGAGCCGTTACCCCTTCACTGGGCGAAATTTCGGGACGACCGGACGCGCCGGTCGAACTTGACCGGACGCGCTCCACCGCGTCCGGTCGTCCTGCGCCGTCCACGTGGCCTCCCGGATTCAACTGTGACCACTCAATCTCCAACGGTCACTGCGCGCCAACGGTCAAATGCGATGACCGGACGCGCCACCTCTCAGACCGGACGCGCAGGTGCGCACAGCAACCGCGCGCGCGATGACATGACCGGACGCGCTGGTCACAATGACCGGACGCGCCGGTCCCGTAACTGACCGGACGCGCTGGTCAAGTCTGAGTCGCGCACAACGAAACAGTGATCGGACGCGCTGTTAGAACTGACCGGACGCCACAGTGCCCGCGTCCGGTGAGAGTCCAGTAAGCTCCCTGATCGACCGGACGCGTCCGGTCGACTGTGACCGGACGCGCCACGCGTCCGATCATCAAACCGAAAAACGCGCACACGCTGAACACTGACCGGACGCGTCCGGTCACACCGTGACCGCGTCCGGTGCAGCGTCCGGTCACTCCAGTGACCTCCGTTCGCCTCCGTTTCTTTTCCGACTTCCGGCGTAGTGAAAAATAGGCATTTCATATCCCCAAAAACGCCTGAATCCCGCCTCGCAAGCTCGGCGGGAGGGAGAGAGGACCCCAAACCCCTCTCTACCGCTTAAACTCCACCGCCTTCGCAAATGTGCCAACACCAACAAGTGATCACCACCTTGTGTACGTGTGTCAGCATTTTCACAATCATTTTACCGAAGGTGTTAACCACTCAACTTGCCACGCCACTCGATCCTAGCAACGATGCATAGTTAGATCACTCGAGTGGCACTAGATGACCGATATGCAAACAAGTTTGCCCCTCTTAATAGTACGACCATCTATCCTAAACCCGGTCATCAACTTCTCTACACACCTATGACCGGTGAAATGGAAATGCCCTAGGTTATACCTTTGCCTTGCGCATTCCACTCCATCTCCTCCGATGTTGATGCAACACATGCACCAACCATATCACAAATGATATGATCCACTTCATATCATCATGTGACCTTGGTCCATCGATCTTGACCTCACTTGCTCTTCACCGTTGCGTCGGTCCATCGGCGCCAAGTCATGCTCAAGCTTCACCGTCACACGCGGTCCCTCACTCCAAAGCCTCTGACTTGCCCTTCACACTTGCAACCGGTCCGTCGAGCCAAGCCTCATCTTGATCTTCGTCACCTTGGCCACATGACTCCATGTCATGTCTCATATGCAATGAGCTCCTTCATGACACCATCACATGTGGACTAATCTCCTGTGTATCTCACATAACCACATATTAGTCCACCTAAGTTGTCACTCAATTACCAAAACCAAACAAGGACCTTTCATCAACATCGATCGGCACAGGCAAACTCAACCAAACGTCGCATGCCCCATTGGCCATTGAGGCAATGTATCATTCCACCAACCAAATGGTACTATGGATTTGACATGTGTCTGGTTAGGCAATTTTGTAATCGCGTACAGACAGCTAGGTTTTGAACCCAGGCAACTAATCCAAGGTTTGAACCAAACTACCCCTAAATATCTTCCTGTGCCAAACAACACTCGTAGGCATTCGGTTTTAGACACCTAAAGTTAGGATGTTTTTGTCTGACAGGTAATATCTGCGAGGTCTTCGTCCAAACAGCCGAGCAAACTCAGGGCACATTTGGCTTGTGAAGCCCAAGATCCAAGCCAAACTTTAGCCATGCCGTGGTAATTTGTCTTATGCTCCTGTGCCTAGTTTGGTGCTAAAATTTGGTGGCACACGGTGAAATTTGGCGTGCGTCATCGAAGTAAATGAGTTGATGGGTCTCCTCGGAGTTGGTTATAATGTGCTTCTTTTGTTGTCGTTTTATGTTTTATTGAAACCTCTTTTGTTGTTGTTACTAAGCTGATGGGTCTATGTGATCGTTGCAACAAAATCTACGAATCAAGATCCATATTAATGATCATTTTCATGTAAAAACAATGATTCATGGACCCTGCGTGTCATGCTCTCAGAGCAGTGATAAAATTTTGGCATGTTTTAGGATTCTCGCTTGGCTACCATCTAGACATATCTAACATGACCAAATTTTGACCATGCCTGATTTGACTATGACCAAAGTTTGGCTTGGCAACCTAAAATCAAAATCCAGACATGCCGTGAGTGATGATCTGCCAAAGTGCACGGCTCTTGGTCTGGCTTTGGTGTCGCAAGAAACTATGTACCCTCCTTTTTGAAGTATCTTGTCCAGGGATATCGAGAATGGGTAGTTCAACCTAGAGGGTAGAGTCTTAAAAAAAACCTAGAGGGTAGAGCTATCAAGTGCTATGATGAAGACTCGTAAAAGATCATATGTACTGTATGACCTATTTGATTCGATACTTCGATTATTCAGTGCCATTGTTGCCTGGCTCCAAGCATCTGTCGTGGTCTTGCATATGGATTTTCAGATGGCTCCGTCCTTCACCTTTTCACTGATCCCCACCTGGCCCCCAAATCGGATCCACCTCGACAAACCCGCAAGCGGGCTTCTCCTTCTGGCACGGCCCAAAAAGTAGCCGTTGTCTTTCCCCTAAATCCCCCTTCCCCACCTCTCCTCCCAGATTTGGCCATTTCCTCTCCCATAATTAACGCGGCCGTTACGCTCTCGCCTCGCTCTCTCTCCCCCCATTTCAAACTCGAACCACATCGCGCCGCGAGTCCGAAAAGATCCCCGCCTCGAGCATCGATCGACCGGAAGGGGCAAAGCAAGGGCCGGGACGCTCTCGGAATCGGAGGCGAGGCGGGGAGGGGATCGGATCGGATGGTGGAGGCTGGCGCGAGCTTCATGGTACCCGGAATCGATCCCTCGCCCTCTCCTCTTTTCGGCCGTCCGTCCGCCCCCGCGTCCGCGATCGATAGGGTCGCCGTTGCCCGCTGGTGTTTGCTGACCATGGGTGGGCTTTGTTTGCGGGCACAGGATAAGGTCGAGGCGGCGGCGGACGACGTCGTCGTCGTCAACGGGGCGAGCGTGGGCGTCGGGGACGCAGCGAAGGAGGATAAGGAGGGTGAGGAGGAGATGGCGCCCGTGGAGCCCCTGCCGGAGCCTCCCGACGACGGCGGGCCCGTCGCGTGGCCCATGCCGGACTTCTGCCCTCTCACGGTGAGCGATTCAATTTCAGTCCCCCTCCACCTAGATTCGATTCGAATCGAATCCCTCACACACCGCGCGGTCTTCTTCCTCCATCGATCGCAACTGAAGATGAACCGTTGTTTCGCTTGTCTGATCCTTTTAGATCGATGGGGCGCTGAAGGAGTCGTTCCTGGAGACTCTGCGGAAGGACGCGGCGGAGATGGAGCGGCCTGCGCGGGAGGAGGCGGAGGCGGAGGCGGAGGAAGCGCTCAGCCCGGACTCGCGGCCGTCTAGCAGCAAGCGCCACCGCGCCGGCACCGCCTCGCCGTCGTCCAGGACCAGCCCCTACCGCAACATCCTGCAGGTGTTCCAGCAGTGCAGGCAGGACGTCGTCGGGGAGACTCCCACCAAGAACTACTGAAGCCGACGAGCACAATGCGCAACAGAGCAGGATCAGGCCGCGCCGCGATGTCACGGCTTTTCGCCGCTTGCTTGCTCGAGAATAACGCTTGTCATTTTGTCCATTCGTTTAGTAGCCGTTTGCACATTGTTCTTTCATATGGCTGAAAAGGGGTAGGGAGTTTTTGATTCTTGTGTAAAGATCGGATATAGAAGTTACAGGACCTCAGTAAAGAACGCCATGAGAAATGCAGTTTGGTAATTCCTTTCCCATATGTAACAACTTACAAAGTTACAAGTCGATTTGTGGCATGCGTTTCAAAAATTCGGTATGTGGCATGATACAAGACAATGAGGCATGTCGGCATGTGCAATGTGTAAAACCAGTCACTAAATGAAAGTCTCTACCAAAAGTCAAACGAGCTGGAGAAAACGAGCAGCGCTTTGGCAAACGCCTGAAAAAGAGTGGAAAATGATCGTGGAAATAAGCAACAAAAAGCTTTATTGCATACGAGGGCATTGTTACAAAATATGTTCTATGATGGACACGTTACAAAATATATATCCATTTCAGGTCGCCAGTTTGGCCAAAATCACCATATCTAATATTTTAACTTCGTATGTGTCGTCAAGCCTCACTATTCCGTCAGAACCATCTATACCTATGAGTTTTCCTGTGTATCCACGGAAATTACCATTCAATATCTTGATCCTGTCACTCTTCTTTGGCCGGATGACCTCGACCTCGTTTGGAAGGACTGTCACCATGTCACCATTGCCCGACGACCCAAGGGCAACTCGGCAAGATCCATCCTGTAAGTTAAAGTGCATATAAGCAACGGCACGAGCCAAAAAAAAAAGGAATTTTGCATTCCGCCATACGGCGTGCAACACATACCCCAAGTACTTCCCTAACCACACCAGGACCGTCATCACCTCCCCTCAACACATTGACCAAAACATCCGGCAACAGCCATGTACCGTCACCCTCACCACCTGCAGGCATTTTGGCACATGGTTATATCTACAAACTAACAAAAGCAAGGCAGCACATTAAGGTCTGAAAACATAGGGATCACAACAGCACACCTATTATCGGGGACATTATATCCATTCCAACATTGCCTGGGGTCATTGGTTGACCACCAGGTGTGCCCGGAAGATATGCAGCTGAGTTTGGCGTCATTGGTTGACCAACAGGCGTGGAAGGCACGTATGGACTTGGGGCATTTGCTAAGAGATCAGAATAAAAAAAATAAAAAAAACATTGTTCAAATAAGTATCCACACAATACAGAATAAACACATGATTACAATAGTATATTGAATAAATAATAATCAAATAGAATTCTATACCATAGTTATCCCTGGGAGTAGGAGCATCATTGAAACTAACTCCTGGAGTGTTTGCCCACCCTGATCCTGGTGTGGGGGCTTCGTATGGCCGAGCTTGTGGGGTTCCTGGCTGAAAAGTTTGGATAATTGGAAGAAGACATGTGGGAGTTACACATCTGCACAAAACAAGTTACTAAAAAATAAATAAGGAATAGGACAGGAGTTGCAAAACCTAACCTGGTAAGCTGGACTGCTACCCCATGTAGCAGGATTTCCATCTTCCCAATTATCCCTGGTAAATGACCAATACAGCAATGATCAAAATCATATATCAATGGCTACCTTTTAAGTCCAAATACAAAAGTAGTAAGCTGCTGTTTGGAACAAAGAAATTATCTTAACCTCGGAGGGCTCATAGGAGCCCAGGCTCGACTTCGCATGGGAGTCCGCATCCCGTCATGTATTGGTGTCGCTGTAGCAAATGAATTGGAGATTATTGCAGAAACATGCAAAATGAATGACATACTGAATGCATGGAACAGATGATGCCAACATAGATTCTCATTGAAAGTCTACTGTGGTACGAATGCTTGATCAAATTGTTTGAGGTCACAGCTTAGGCCCTCTTGTTCATTGCAACAAAGAAGGGACAAACACACAGCCAGTACCCAGACAAAGGACAAAAAGCATTATCTTGCCTTTTAAAAAAAATCCATAGAAAAAGGATATTTAAAACAATTAGATATAAGCAAACAAATGTACCAACCATAGGAAGCAACTTGCAATGTGGAGAAAGACTCAAAACACAGCTAAAATCAGTGACAGCTCATGGGTGAAAAGACATCCTTTGATCTATAGGAAACATATGGAAATACGAGGACAACAGGCAACAAACCTCCAGGGTCACGCATTGGAGTCTGATAAGCATGATGTGGTGTTCGAGACGGGTGCATTGGTGTTTCACCGCCCAATGAATAACGAGGTTCACTGATGACATGATAATACTCGATTAGCAAAATACATAAGAAAAGATTGCTTAAAAATAAGTGGACAAGATATTACCGGAATGGTGTCGCAACAGTAGGTGTGTCAGCAATATCATCTCTTTTAACTGTGTATTAATCATATTAGCCTCCAACATATGATAAGTCACAGGGCATAGATAACAGTAAGAGGATTCACCTGTGACAATCTTCATCAATGAATCAAGCTCTACACGTACGAGTGCACCAGTCACCTCTTTAACACGGCCACGGTATCCCTTATAAGGGCCAGATTTAATTTTGATACATTTACCCACCAAGGCATCATGTCCTCTACCACCACGGCCGCCTCCAAACCTTCCACCATCTGCATTGGATGGCAAGGCTATATTAATATATAATCTACAGCTGCATAAAGTAACTACCCTTGCTTCAAGAAATGTAGTGTAGAATATTTGAACAGTCCGCTGTAACATATCCAGGCAAAACTAAGCCTTTGAACTTGGAAACTGGAAGTATCAAAATAAGATCATACAATTCATATTAGGTCCTCTTGGGGGCAGCCTTCCTGGAGATTGCAGAATGCTTGCTGAAGATCTCAAAGCACCAAGCCGTGCATCAGCTGTGTCCATACCCTGCATCAGCAAAGTGAAAAATGAGACAAATTCTCAAGCATGACTAAGGATCAAAAGGGTTCAGTACGAACATTTCCTCGACGACCACCAGTTGATCCACCAACAAGAAGGCAAGATTGCGCTTTTGCACAAATAAAGCCTGCATGTTCAAGGTGATGCCTGTCATAGATAAACAGTATCCCTTTGTGTATGTGTTCCACAGGTCCTTGCTTCCCCTAATTTGACAAAATATGGATGTAAATACAATAAAGATAAGAGATAAACAGGAGTCAAAACAACCAACCAAAATCGTAACAAACAGAACTGGGACACACCTTGCATGCTCCTTCAATAACCCTTACGACATCCTTTGCAGAGATAATATTATTAGAACGATCTTTAGCTGATGAGCGCCTATCAATTTTGCTTTTTATTTCTCTTAATTTCACAAGCACAACTTCAGGTCTATCTGGCACTCCTTTCAGAACCTAAATATACACCTTAGTAAACATAGTGTGAAGTACAATCACCCTTACTAGAATAATATTATTACCTGAAATGCTTCAGCTTCCACCCTTATAATTACTCCAAATGACAAGTTGCTGAAAATGGATTGACAAGTACAGGTAAGTAATCAAAATAAACGAGCTACAATTATTGTTCATTCAGTAAACTTACTCTAAAAGGACAAGATCATGCAGTTCATAATCACCAATTCTAGTGATTCCTGTGGTAATTTCAGAGCTTTCAACAACATGATCAGCAAACACACGGATCTGTGTCATCCAACAAGAGCACATTAAGAACAAATTATTTCAAATAGATCAGCTTAAATGTTTCTTCATAATCTTGATAAGACAATTACTCACATGTTCTTTAGTTGTGTCAGACAAAATTATCAAGACATGCCCTTCCACTTTAACAACCATGCCAGTAGCACCTTCTTGAACACCTGAGATCACCTTGACATGGTCACCAGGCTTGAAATATTTGCAAAGCTCCTTTTCATTGAAGGCTAATGTTTTCTGCAGTCACAAATGCTGTAAGCCATTCCTCCACCATAAATTTCATAATAATACGTAGCTATAATTGCAATTGGTTACCGGAAGATCAGATATTTTTGGTCTGATGTGAACGGTTTCATCCTCTACTTTCTCAACCCAACCCTCCAGATTTTTCAAATCACCTTTAACAACAATGACGGCATCACCCTTCATAAAGTGCCCTTTTTTCCTGTTTGCAAACAGAGTGGACAAGCTAGCCATGTCGCCATTCATGTCTTCACCAGGCTTCTTAAACTTCTCAAGCTCATCGAAAGTCGGTTGAATATTATTTGTGTGGATTGATTTAGTGGAGACTGATTTGTACAAGAAACCATCTTTGAACTTCAAATTATCAACCCACTCAAAGTACTCCCCAGATTCTTTATCTCGCCTCCGTTCCACACGAATATGCATCTCCCTGTTTGCACAAGATTAGCAAACAATAACAGAAACAATTAGATAATTCTTAAGGAGAAAAATGCCACCTCGCCTCATCGATATTGAAGAATCGTGGTGGTGGGACAAATGCTTTCTTCTTTACAGCCTCCCTCCCTTCCTGAAATACAAATTGTCCATCAGGATAAGAACCCAATGACCTGATCACCTGATTAACTCAACAGCTCAATCAAGAACAAGAAAATAACAACCAAACATGATAATCAGAAAATTACTTCAAATAAATACAGCTCACATATCACAAGATGTTTTTGCTTTAGAAAAACATAACCAGAAGATATAAAAAAATACAGTGAACTCAACTGTAAAACATGAAAGCTCCCTCCAACTCCAAATGTAGGTTATTCTAGGATTGTAGTCGGTTAAATTTGATCTATTAATATATGAAAAGTTATATCGATTGACAACGGGAAAATATTGGGTGCAAACCCTCGACTCGGTGGAATCGTGAAAACCCTTTAGAGAAACATACTTATGAGTTTTTAAAAATTTTGAAACTATGCAAATCCATAGTGTATCTACGGATGCATGTTGTCACAAAATTTGAGATTCAAATTCGTTTTGTAAAATTTCCTATGAAAATAACAAAATTGAGATGCTTATGCACTAGAGGATAAAATTCCTAGGAATTTGTCTTCTAGTGCATGTGCACCAGAAATTTGTTATTTTAATATGATTTTTTCTATAATTGGTTTTGAATCTCAAATTTTGCAAAAATGTATATCCATAGATGCACTGTGGATGTGCATAGTTTCAATTTTTTGAAAACTCCTAAGTATGTTTTTGTAAAAGGTTTTTAGGATTCCACCGAATAAAGGGTTTGCACTGAATATTTTCCCGATTGACAACACATGTTTGATGTTACTACATTCATCACAGAAAATACTTTCATAATATTATCTAAAATACTACTCCTTCCATTCCAAATTATAAAACATTTTGGCTTTTCTAGATACATTGCTTTTACTATGTATCAAGACATAGCGTATGTCAAAGTGCATAGCAAAAGGTGTGTATCAAGAAAAAAACAAAACATCTTTAATTTGGAATGGGGGGCATAATTTTATAAAATTTGCAAGTCAAAGTATCATACTGGAGACCCTGTTGATGTCCTAAACAACTAACTTTGGAATCAGAGGGAGTACATTGTTTATAATTTATTATCTTATATTGTATATCAGACTCTGGACCTGAGACCTCAGTTTTGAATATACATTTAGCTAGTTAAGTAGCTACTTGTTAACTTAAGTGCATAATAGAAGAGAATAAAACTGAGACAAATATATTATCTCTACTCCTTAATTTATACAATTAAAATTGATAGGAAGTAATAATAAACAAAAGTGCAAGATTGTGAGAAGCGTAATGCTTTGAGTACAACTTCAGGCACAACCATGTATCTAAACCATTCAGTGCAACTATGAGCTTTCCATCCAAGTGATCTTAACCTTTGGATCTCTTTAGTACCCAAGTTGTACTAAAATAGGTGTACTTGTAGCACTGCTCTTGTGAGAAACAAGGGTTAGAACTTACCAGTTTACTAGCCAAAGCTTGTAGATCTATTCTAGGGATCAGCTTCACATCTACTCTTTGACGTACATTGTCAACATCAACAACCTGCAAAACACGATCACATAAACATTTGAAGAATGGTATACGGTATATTTATAAGAGAAGTGTTGTGGTAATACCTTAGCAAGGTCACCTTTATATATGCCCAATTTCATTCGGACCCAAGAATCCCTTGAAAGATCGACAGATTTGCTCTCAACAGAGAGGACATCTGCCATTTCTTTTATCGGCACTAATGTTATTTTTGCTGAAGCATAAATGTTTCGTAGACCTTTGCAAGCCTGCATAGACCAAGTTTAGCAAGGAGGAATGAAATCAGAAGTAAAATGAAAGCACACGCAGACATGCTTACCTCTTTGACATGGGCCTCCTTTTCAGCCTCAACATAAATATAATTTTTTAGATGATCCAATGCCACGACTGACTTTATCTGAAGGTCTGACCTATCTATGTACTTTTGCATCAGACAAATCGCAGTCTCTCTCTCATGTCCAATCTGAAGTCACAGTTATGCGTGAGTAGAGCTGAAGTAGGGCCAATAAACATCCAAACAGTTTAGTAAGATAAATCTAGAGCATACCGCACATTTGACCATCCATAGTTTAGGATCCTTCACAGAGGGCAGCAGAGCTTGCTGTTCCACTTCTGCTGTTTCCTCACCGTACTCAATATGAGTGGATCTTGCGTATCTCTCCCGCACTTGTCTCTCAATCTCATCAATGTCCTCTTCCTCATCCCTCATAGGAATAGAATGACGTCTTGAGCCCCTAACAACATCCTCATCAGGAAGGTCGGCCCCAGCATCATTAATAAAATCTAAAATGAAAGGCAAAGGAACAGATATCAGTTCATTAGAAACCTGAACATGCTTCTGTTGCTTAGTACAACAATAAGCACAGAGCTAATTCAATTTCAACATTTAAACAGTTGTTTACAGATCCAAAAGCAATTAATAAAAACATACTCCCACTGTCCCAATATATAAGACGTGCATGTATTTCATGATTCAAACTTTGTAATCTTTGCCAACACTTAGTCTAACAATATGAAAACTTTGTGCTACAAGAGTGGTTACATTGGACTTAGCGTTTAGAAATACCTTCTACTGACCAACCTTTTTTTTTGCCACGAAGGATATATTATAAGAGAAATTAGAAGTCAAAGAGTGATCTCAAAGACCGCACCAAATCAAACCATGCCTTATATTTGGGAAGGAGGGGGGTAACAAAATTACAGGGCCTGTTCGCTTCTGATTTAAGCGAGTGTTTGGGCTGCTGCTGAACAGCCCAGCCGTTGAGCTGCATGCCTGCAGCCTATCCTGCTTAGTGCAGCCTCTTCCCTCTGGCTGTATAAGTAGCATTGGAGCAAAACAGCTGACTTCAACATTCATAATTCTTGCTTGTGATGTATGGTAGATCAGCACTCAGTTCAGAGATAAAACAGTTTAATATGTCCAATCCATTATTTCCAGTAATCAAGGGAGGAAGATGTTTGTGAAAATAACTGTGAAAATGGATGAAAGCATGGAGCTGACTGGAATATTTCCAGGGTTACAAGTAAATCCTTACAGAAAATCTAATGCACCCTGATAGTTCAAATTGCACAATGAGGGTAAAAGAAGACCAGTAGAATATGGAAGATAATTTTGATTTGATTCAAATAAAAAGTTTCAGCCTAGAGGGCATAATTTTTTTCCTGCTGCATAAGGCTAAACAATTTGAACTACGATACAATTTATGAATGGATTTTCAATTTGCTGCCAAGGCTTTGTCAAGCTTCAAGCATATTATCCAACATTCAAAAGAACAAAACTAATTCATTTGATAGCATAAGAAGATTAGAGTTCAGTCAACTGTATGCTGTGTTTGGTACAGTTTTAATATGGCATTGAGAAGTGACTCCTTCCAGTCCTTTCAAGTAGCTTTTGAAAACAGCAGGCCCATAGGTTTGTTCTCATGGGCAACTCTGCATGCCTGAAATGATCAGGCAGAACAAATCCAAGTCTCCGACTGCAGTGCAAGTTCAGGCCCTAGCATCAGGTTTGCCCCAATACCATCCAACTAGGCTCGGTTCCTTATACCCCTAAAAACTTAGGTCTGACCAAACCACCACTGCTATAGTATATACAAGCTTACATAAAGGATAACTAAATAGATCAAATTGAGGTTGAACAAAGAAGAAAATTATCAACTGAACAGATAATTAAGACAGGATCTGCACAGGCACTAACAAGTTAACGAAACATATTGGGAGGGTACTTCAGCTAACTTCTTTATCTAGAAAAAAACTAGCCGTCACCCAAACATGACTAAACTTTGTCTTAAGATCTGGAGCAAATGCGAACATCGAAATTAGCTGCTTTAGCTACACAGCTGCTATGAAACTAAATTTCTTGCCAACCTGCAGCTACTAACTAGTCATGAAAACAAAACAAAAGAGGTGGATTCCATCTAGAGAATAAAGTGTTATAGAAATTGCTAATTTCGCACTATATCCCCAAATCCAGTTCTGGAAATCGACCAAATTAGGTCCAGATCCCAACAAAGATTGCAGAAATACCACCCAAATCATAAACAGAGCATCACGACGCAATAAAATAGGGCGACCACTCACCGTCCTCGCCCTCGCCTTCGTCCTCCTCTTCCTCATCCTCGTCGACCTGGGCCTCCTCGTCGAAGAACCCTCGCACCCCGCCGCCGCCCTTCTTCCTCGGCCGGCCCCCGCCGTCGTCGTCGTCATCCTCCTCCTCGTCGTCCTCGATGGCCAAGTCGTCAATAAAGTTGTCTTCACGCGACCGCTTCCGCCCGCCGCCGCCGCGGGAGGCCTTCCCGCGCCTCGCCTCCTCCTCGTAGTCGTCTTCCTCGTCGTCCTCTTCCTCCTCGTCCAGATCGTAGGCCTCCTCCTCGTCCTCCTCCTCCTCGATCTCGTCGTCGTCGTCGTGGTCGCGTCGAGCCATGGATTTGGCGGCTAGGTTTTCGAGCTCTCGCGGGGATGCGCGCGGAGGAAGGGGAAACTCGTCGCGGCGAGTCGTGTGAGGGAAGAGAGGCGAGGCCGCGAGCGCGAGGGTGTAGACTGTAGAGCCGAGGGCCGAGGCCGAGCCGCCTCGCGACTCCGGCACTCCGCGAAGCCGTGCGCAGGGCTGGCGTCGCCCAAGGCCGTTGGATTCCTGTCGGGAGCGCAGAGATTCGCGACCAGAGTGGGCTGGTTTCGGCACATCAAGCGGCCCGCCAGTGTTTTCTTGCAAAGATTGCTGATGTTTTGAACGCCGTCACCGAGACAGCTTTTCACCGTTACACACGGCGAAGGAGTGGCAACGGCTGGAAAGTGAAAGACACCGAACACGACTCATGTTACATTTCTCAAATTGGCAAATATTTGTTATAGCTAATGTAGTAATGCTGCGTTAGATCATGACAATTGGTCGCCCGAAACGAGCATATTCTTAGTTGTGCAGTCTATCTATTGGCAAGCATTATTATGTGCCTTCTAAATATCTATACAAATTTCTTAAATCGATAAAAACTAGTTTTTATCTTTTGGTTTCATTTAGATTATGCAATAATTATGCACTTCTCTTTTGTAGAAAAGTGACTACGATTAACAGTCTATTCGTTTGAGATTATCAGCTAAATTAGCCAGACAGCCAGCAGTGTTTTTTTTCACAAAAAACCAGCCATCAATACTTTTAGCCAGCCAGATCAGCTCAAAGCGAACGGGCTATAAGTTTGTAATCTAACAAATCGGTAGTTGCATTCACATCTTTTCATGTGATGATTCTTGATGCAAGGTACCTTAAAATCATGGTTCGTTAATAAGTCCTTGTGTGTTTCTGGTGATTGACGATGGACAAGATATGTGACTAACTTTGCTTTCTAAGGTTAATGGTAAAGAGCCGTATCATTGAAGTCACTCAGTTTTCTTAGCCCCTTATGGTTAGATTTGGTGTATGGTGCAAGGATATTTATATCTATATCTATATCTCTATCTCTATCTCTATCTCTTATAATCTTAAACCGCACTGGGCCTTGTTCACTTCACTGAAAAGTCAGGCTGAAAAGTACTGTTCGCTGATTTATTGTGAGAGGAAAACACTATTGACTTGGCTGATAAGCCAGGCTGATAAGACAAGCGAACAGGGATGTATCTCAACATGCGAGTTGTCCACCCCAGCAATGCGTTGTCACATGTAATTAAAATATACTAACGTATGCAATTGTGTGATGTCCACATCAACTAGACACAAAAACATTTTATTATCTAAGTCAACATGCCACATAATCCATTAGCATCAATTTAGAATAGTTTATTCTTTCGTATAAATAATTAGTTTAATTTTATTCTAAACTCATCTTTGCAATCCCGTAGCAACGCGTGGGGTATGGTGCAAGGATATTTGTGAAAGAAAAAGAAGACGTAGTAGTGTCTAAGTGCATACTTGTGATAAGAGCACCTAGACTTATGGCCTGTTTGTTTGGTTTCCGAGGAGCTTTTAGATCTTTGAAAAGCCAAAGAAACTTTTAGAGGTTTTTGGCTTATGAGAGTTGTTTGTTTCCAAAAGCTAGCAGCCTAAAAGTGGACAAAAGCTCAAACAAATAGAGTTAGGACTTTTTTTTTGTCTATGGTTGTACTAATAAGGAGGATCGATATTAGTAGCTTAATTAAAATTGGAGTCAAGAGCATTTTTGGATAACAAGTTGGACTATGATGCATACATTCCTTTCAAACCATACTCCTATAAACGCTAGGACCACCGAGGAATGTAATCCTTTAGAAAAGCCAAAACGTATTATGGTTTGCAACGGAGGAAGTAATTCACTATATGGGTGCCATCCATGCCATATGACTTGTCAAATAAGTGAAACAAAAGGTTTTATCATCACCCTATAAAAGAGCAAGTTTTTTTGTGGGGGTTATTCCTCTTTTATAACCGTTCGATTTTTATGCCGTGTCATACGAGCCTTCTATTATCTAAGATCTTACTCTCCATCATAAATAATTGTTAGATCTGGACGTCGTGTCATGTAAGCCGTCCGTCGTACTAGATCTTACGTTAGTAATGCGCTCTAAAAAGAACTTCCCAACTCCCTCTCGGTCACGTGTCCCGGCGGCCTGCCGCAAAGCCGATGGGAGGAGGGGGCCGCGGCCATATCCGTGCGCCGCTCCCTCCCGTTCCAAGCAAACGCTGTCGCCATCCACAAGCTCTAGCGGTGGAGGCAGTGAAGCTGCGCTGCCGCCTAATACGGCGGCCATCATACCTTAGCGGCGGAGGCTTGGTTCATACAGCGGCAGACGTCTGGTGGGGGCGGTGCTGACAAGCGACGCAAATCGAAGATGGTGGCTTTGACGATGTTCATGTCAGAGATGAAGCGAAGGAGGAGCTTGTTGAGGTATACGTCGTTTTCGCATTGCTTACTCATTGACTTAGAACAAGAAAGAAGAGGCAATGAGGACGTATGAATTTCTACAATGGATTTACAAGTGCTTAGGAAGTGTTGCTGTAGAAACTTAAGAAGTGGGCTGCTGCTGAGAAATTTCAGCCATCTTCAAAGAAAGTGGTCATCTAAATGGTCTTGGCAAAAAGGTGCATTTGTTAAATGAGTATAGCGCGCATTCAAGGATGCCGGCATGATATCAAGGAGAAATTCTACCAAGTGACAGTTTTCTTGTTCTTCTCTATGAGTATTTATTTATTGAACATCCATAAAATTTAATGTAATCAGCAGCTTGTCTATATACAATTCTAATGGAGCATTCTTATAACATTTAGGATGACGACTTTCCCTTCATAGATCAAAGACCTTGCAGATTATATACTCTGATACATGGTAAGTGAACATCTCAATTATAGAATTTCAAAATTCTGTATCTGTTGGGTAGATAACTTAGCATTGACAATAGCAACTCAACAAGATAGATCTTTTAGGAAATTTACTTGCCAAGTTCGACATGGATCAATCGGTCATGAAAATGGCGATGCTAGCACAAATGAATGTGATGTATCCTTCTATATGATTTTTTGAAAGTGTACGGATTGTTATATTTTTATGTGCAATATTCCTTCTGTGCTGATAGACAGAACATCTGAGATACAAAATGCAGGAACCCAAGAAGATCAAACCTCAGGAACCATGTAGAGCTCGCTGAAACTGAGAATGAGAATGGACTACACAGGAAACCATTGCAGTGGTAATTAGAGTCAAGAGGATGCAACAAAAACTGTAACTAACAAGCCACCAGCTTCAAGCATGAAGACAGGTGTGGACCGGAAACAACAGTACTGGAAGAAGGTTGAAAATCTGAAGTAGCATGCAGACAATAGCGCTGCCCAAGGCTCATCGGAAGTGCCTGAAAAGCGGTCAGATGGCATTCGTGGCTCTGTAAGTGGAGTTCCAGAGGCTAACGAGTAGCAGAGGTATGAATAAAGATGTGGCATACATGAAATTTCTTATGGATTTTTTTTCTTTTCTTGTGCGGCTATATGTATGCCAACATTTATATTAATTTTATTTTTTGAATATGATTATGCAACTCCGATGATAGTATTCCATTCTTTTAGAAGAAAACATTTGTGGGTTTGTATTTTTGGTGAACTATATATGTTACAGACTCTTCTCTGTTTTTTAAAGTTTTTTTTATACATTACAGACTCTTCTCCGTTTTTAATTTTTTTTGGGTTGTATTCTCTATGATTATGGTTGCAAAATTTCCCTCTAACATTTGCCATTACTATCAATATAATATAGACTTAAAATTATAAACATCTATATATGACAACTATGAACATGCTCTATGAGTGCCTAAGTGGTGGAGTGACCAAGTGACTGAGTTACCTGTGACTGTGAGGCTCAGTGTCTCATTGCTGGACTGGTCGAGTGAACGAGTGAGTGGCACATTGGTAGCCTTTGTTTCCACCATAAATTCTAAAAACGAGTTTGTAAAGTCTGGATTACAAAAAGCTAGATTGTACATTATGAATATTTTGTATATGACATAGGAACTAACTTGTTCAACATTTGATTTTTATACTCCTCTATCTTGATTTTTTTCATATGCACGTGCATATCTACTAGTAGGTAATAAGTTAAACAAAGGTTGTACAGGTTTCCTTTGTAATAACTATTGAAAACATTGTCTTTTGAATTCACAAACAAAGAATTTTTTTAAAAAAAGATACCAAGACTGTCATTTGCATTCTCGAAGCCCACAAAAGCATCACTCAAAGTGGGCTATAATTGCGATAAATAATGGGCCTTACTTGTCCAGCCCACAATTGAAAGGCAAAAATGATTTCATGGGCTGCGGAACACAACGCACGCCGTATAGATGGCTTTCCTTTTTTTTTTCTTCAACAAGGTATATGTTACACGTAAAAAGCTGCGAGACCAAAGTATACATAATTCTTTTTGCGAAACGATATATATATGTGGAAAAAAAGATGCAAGTCGTATCCGAGCGGGATGTCTGGGCATATGAGTCGTCGTCTGGTTCGTACTTCGTGCGTTCCAAAATTTAGCGAGTCCAAAATTGACAGCGATATGGCGATATATGTTAGCCCCAGTACTGCACGTCTACGGTCTACGTGACTTTCATATCTGTCACGTCGTGTAGTTCACACAGGTTCGTAAATCGTACAGTACTGGTTCTGATGAGCTATTGGATGCTCCTTGCTCCTTTAAGCCTCCTGTATCGTTGCGACGCAAAGGTCCAAGCCCAGTCACAGATTCGCACGAATCACGACTCACAGAGCGCGCGGTACGCCTTACGAGTGCAGAGTTATACAGAGGGTTCAGTTCAGGCGTCCAGCCGATGATGGACTCGTACGCGAACGCGACGGCGGCCTAGGGGGCAGCAGGCGCCGGTCCCGTCGTACGCCGAGGCCGGGGGCGGGCGAGAGAGCGAGTGCCGCGCTCCCTTTCCACCTACTCGGCCCCCGACCCGGCGGGGACGGTTTCCGTTGCGCCGCCGCCGTGCACGACAAAATCACGCGTCACGGCGCCCATGTGCGCACCGCACGCCGTGGCCTGGGTTGGGCCCCTGCCACGACAAAATCACGCGTCACGGCGCACGGCGCACGCATGATTTGGAACGCTCGGGCCGCCCAGGCAGGCAGGCAGGCCTGCGGATTCATGCGGGTTTTAGGCTGACGCCGCCTGCCGGTAGTACGTGGTGCCGTGGACCGCTCGGCCACGCGCGCGTCCTTGCGAGAGGCGGCCCGCCCAAGCTGCGCAGACGCGCAGTACTAGCAGTAGATTTTTCGGTACGTCTTTTGGTAGTGGCCTCGTACTCGCAGTAGATTTTTCGGTAGGATACGTAGAACAGGACAAAGCTTGCTGGATCGAGCAGCTTCCTAATCGGGATGTATTGAGGTGGAGGTCTCGACGACAAGTCAAGGGCCCTGTAGCGAGACCCATGCGGGGCCGCAAAACTGGACCACATCAGAGTCAGCAGTGCATCAGCAGATGGAATGGACGGAACCCGAGGTGCAGATTCAGGCCTGGTTTAGTCTACGGCCTTGGCCTGGTTTAGATCCAAATTCTCTCCCCAAATTTTACTATGCAAAAAAGAGATTCTCCATCACATCAAAATGCCGGCAAATGCATGGAGTACTAAATATAGATGAAATCAAAAACTAATTGCACAGTTTTATTGTACTTTGCGAGACGAATATTTAGAGTCTAATTAATCAATATTTAGACAATTTTTTTGCACTAAAAAACAAAACGCGCTACAGTGTTCCGACAGGAACACTGTAGCGCGTAGTGCCGAATCGGGGCATCCGATTTCGGATCTAAACACGGCCCTTGTTTAGTTCACCGATTCGGTGACTGTGCCGAATCACTGTTCATCTTTTGTTTTTATTTGGTAATAATTGTCCAAACATTGATTAATTAGGATCAAAATGTTCATCTCGCAAAGTACAACAAAACTGTGCATTTAGTTTTTTATTTCATCTATATTTAGTACTCCATGCATGTGCCGACATTTTGATGTGATGGAGAATCTTCTTTTTGCATAGTGGAATTTGGGGTGAATTTGGGGGAACTAAACAAGGGCTACGTTAAAATGCAAAAAGTTTTCAAGATTCCCGTCATATCGCATATGTCGGCACATGTATGGAGCATTAAATGTAGGTAAAAAAATAACTAATTGCACAGTTTGTCTGTAAATGTCGAGACGAATCTTTTGAGCGTAGTTAATCCATGATTGGACAAAATTTATCTAATATAAACGAAAAGTGCTACAGTGCTTTTTCAAAAACATTTTGCAAACTAAACATGGCCTCAGATAAGAAATAAGAATACAGTAGGACAGAGCGTGTTGTCTCGAGCGAGAAATCAGTGCAGGCCCGGAACGACCGATCCCATTGATTGCCTATGGCCAGCCCAGCGAAAGGACGAAAGGTGCGGCTAGACGAGAGTGTGCCGGTGACCCGGGAGTCACGTACGTAAAGCACGCGACCTGAACTGATTGTGCTTCGTAGCGCATATCAGAGCAATGAGTCGGCAGAACGCTCGCTTCTCTGTATTAGCGTCAAAAGTCTCAAATACAGTACCATCCTGCCGAGTAAGTAGTACCCCGTAATGCCGACCCGCTCAAGTGCTGACGAGGAAGGAGCCCGTTCGCTTCGTAGAAAAGTCAGGTTTGAGAGTACTGTTTGTTGATTTTTTGTGAGAGAAAAACATTTTTTTCAACTTAAAAAAACAAGCTGGAAAATACTGACGATAAGAAAGCGGTCGAGGCCGCCGCGGCCGGCCGTACTTCCCGCGATCAGAGATCGGTAGGCCAGTCACTCCATGATTAGCCGGCAACTTAAGTTCCGTACCCCCCACATGATTCCGCGTCCACATGGCCACATGCCGCCACGCACACCACCTTGTCGCCCCCCGGCCCCGCGGTGCATGCACTGCAGTACCTGCGTCCGAGGCCAGCGACTCGGGGGCCGAAACGTATCCAGCGAGCGGCGCGGTGTCTGCTGCGTCGGCCCCCGCCCCACGTCTCGGCAAGCGAGCGGCCAGCGCGCGGGGAGCAAGCGCAGCCGCACGCGCTCCCCTCCCGGCGGGCGCTGACGAGGATGCGTGGGCGCACCGGCGGCACGCACTCGCCTAGGCTCACTCCGCCCCCATCCTTGTTTCTTCTAACGCGACGTCGACCAACGCCGTCACCATATGTACTACTGAGCTACCAGCAGGTTTACATCTTTCTCGATCGAGATAGGGTAGATATGAGTAGAGTGTAAAACTAAGAAGCCATCGCCTGCCTTAAAACGACCGTGGAATGCCATTCATTGGCCAACGGGCATTGCTGCTGCAACCAGCCAACCACGATATTTTTGTCGAAGCGCCAAACTGTGCCACAAGCTCCAAAACCGTCTCGCAAGGAGACACGCACTACACCTGCGGTGCACCGACTTTCCTTTCACAAGAAAAGCAGCAATGATTCTGTGCCCTGGAATATTCTCTTCAGTGTGCGCATCTGTTGTACTTGCCCCTTTCCGCCATTAGTTTAGCGCAAACGCACTCTCTGCCCCTTCCGGTCTACTAGTGCCCTAGCCTCGAGTTTATTGTTTAGCCCTACTGTTCCCGCTAACCCAGTGGATCGGAGTAGGATGCAGATTTTTTTTTCTTCCAAGCGATCAAACAAAACTTGTTCAAATTCTACCCAAATAGGGCACCTTGACATTTACAACATCTTGATTTTTTTTTAAAAAAAAGAGGCAAAATGGTTTATCAAATTTTCAAAACCCAAAAAACTTTCCAAAAACCTATATGCTCTTATTCACCAGATATTTGACAATAATAACATGATGTGTGTGCTACGTCAAAACACGAAATTCAGGACATGCTATGGACACAACAAGAATCTGCAACTTCTCTTCGTGATGTAGGGTTCTCCTAGTGCTTAGCATTCAACATTTACTATAAATCTTCCCTACCAAATGTCTCCCCGTAAGGATTCCTGTGTGATATAACCAGCGGCAGTGTTTTATTACTGCTTAAAATTGCTAGGAGAACTTCACCATTTTAGTACTGAGATGACCCAAAGAGAAATATCAGATTCGTTAGAAAAAACACTAGTGGATCTCAGCTGGCATACTTGTTATCACATATTCACATGGCGCCAATTCGATGGCCATTTCTGCTAAATTGGATAGCTGCAAGGCCCTCTAGCATGTTGCAAAAACAAGGATGGGATTGGAAGGTTGCGAGGGACAAGCAGACAGCTGTGGGATTAAAGGCTGGTGTTTGCCACAGCATCCTCTTGTTTTCTGTCCATTCATTCTCCGGGGGTAGCTAGGGCCGGGCGGCCGGCTGCTCGCGCCTTGACTGGTGCACAGTGGCCAGGCACGTCTCTGTTGCCAGATCTCTCCTGTTTTTTTCTGTAAAGGAACAGAGCATCTGCTCAAAGAAACAGATATGCTACTGTCCATCTCATATCCCAACTGTTCGTGAAATGCGGATATATACACATAAAAGGTGAGGATTTTTCATATATCTCGACGCTCGACGGGCAAAGAACCTTTCGGAATTCAAAACGTTGTTGGCCCTTGAAGGACCCAAAACGGCGACCAGAGGAGGGTGAATGAGAGCCGTAATAAAATTTCTCTCGAAACTTTTGGTCGCTGTCCCAAAATCACCGCCAAGCACAAGCAAGTTCCCAAGCTAAAATACCAACGCCAACCAGTGACGAGAGTATCTAGGAAAATTCCTCGGAACGATAGAAAAACAACACAAAAGACGGAACACAAATCGGAGCTCAAACGTGCAAACAGTAGATGAAACAAGAAGCTCGGAAATATGATTCAAGCACAATTATATATTCCAATAATTGGCCAACATTTGCTTCTTATATTCACGAACGAATTTGCGAGCTCAAGAATAAGAGTCCGGAAAATTCTTGCACAAAGAGAGCTACTGAAAATTGCTCGGCACTGTAGGGAACGAAGCGCTCAGCAGCTTCACCTGCTCGCCCAGCAACTGCACTGGACCGAGCCTGCTAGCACCACTCACAGAGAGAAGAAATAAATTCCACATACATGAATATCATATCAAGAGAAAGAAGTAATTTAATACTTCACAGATTAGTTAAATAAGCTATAGCAATTCACGGATGCAAGAATTAAAGTTTCTGACCAAATAAAATTCAATAACTGAAAACAAGTACAGAAGCACAAGCACAGCAACGGAGATGCTGCTGATGCTCTCCAACCGGACCTGATCAGCCTGCTGCCAGAACACTGGGCAGACAGAAGAAGTGAGTGATGGCGCTGCTCTGCCTGGAAGCTAGATACCTGCTGAGGCCTTGTTTAGATTTAGTCACCAAATTCACTATGCAAAATTCCTATTTCTCATCATATCAAAATGCCGGCACATATATGAAGTACTAAATATAGATGAAATAAAAAACTAATTGCACAGTTTTGTTGTACTTTGCGAGACGAACATTTTAAGCCTAATTAATCAATGTTTGGACAATTATTACCAAATAAAAATAAAATTGCTATAGTGTGACGTGACACTTAGAGCATCTCCAACAGGACCCCTACTTGACCCCTACTTCAGATTTAGGTAGCGGATGCCAAAAAACCAACTCCAACGACCCCCTACTAGACCCCCCACATTTGTTGGCCTCCTACTTTTCACCCTCCACCCTCTACTTCTGTTGGCCCCCTACTCTCCACCGTGCAAAATCTGGATGAGAGAGATGACAAAAGAGCCCCACGCGTCATTGACTACTGAAACGAATTTGAGTAGTATGGTTTAGGTAGTATTGCTAGAGTTAGAAGTAAAATATGAGTAGTCTCAAAATAGATGGCTTCCTAAATAGAGAAGTAGGGGGTGTGTTTTAGATAGTATTGCTGGAGATGCTCTTACTATGCAAAATTTGGATCCCAATTTTAGAATCTAAACAAGGCCGGAAAGAGGAGGCAAAGCTTGGAACTGCACGAGCACTGCACAACGACGTGACTTGCAATCAGAAGGGGCGTACGGCACTGATGCCTGCTCGGGCAGGGCTGTGCTCGACTCGACGCAGGAGAGCTAGGCGCTGCTGGTGGACTGGCCACCTGGTTGCCTGCGACCGACCGATGCCTACAGTACACCGGATGAACCTGGTGATCCTCGGCTGGACCCGCACGAGTGAGAAGAACGAACAGAGGGAGAGGAGTGGACGCGTGCTGCTGGCGGAGCCGCACGGCCAGCAGACCGAAACAGTGAACAACAGAGAAGACCAGAGCAAGGGAGGGCTACGGCGTGAGACAGGGACTGCGCTGACCCACGCAGCCGAGCACCTGTGCTTCCGAACTTGTATGCAGCAAGCAGGACCGAGGATGAGCGGACGAACAGGAACGTAATGAACTCGAACAGAAAAGGGGCGGCCACCAAATTGATGAAATCCGACCCAAATCAAAACAACTCAGGCCCAAATCTTGCATAGGTAATCTTCATGATGCTGGTGAGCTATCCCTAAAGAATCATGGCTCGAACCAAACTCAAACTTCGTGAATTTCATATCACAGCCAAGAACGCAAAACTTTCCCCAAAAACAAAAAACACAGCACAAGTGAAGAACGAAAATCACAGGCAACAATGATGAATCCCGGAGGACAAAAGGAGGATTTGGGCTTCCATTCCCACACCAAATCACCACAAATACACCACGAATTTTTTTAGATTTTTGGACCTCTCTCATGAACTAGAAGAAGCTAACCCTAAAAGAAAGAGGGGAAAATAAGAGTGGGGAGAGAGGTGAGGAGGCAAGGGGGCTACCTTCCTCTATTTAACAGGGCTATTTTACATTCCCCTAAATACCCTTGGATACATAAGAGCTAAACCAATAAGCCCAAGGGCGTAGAGGTCCAACCCGGTCTTCATGTTGATCCGACGGCCACCGCGCCTCCTCACCGGTAGCTTCGCCTCGACGCGAACTCCCCGATGTCGCCACGTGCCGTCCGTTCCTCCTCGGAACCTCCACCCGAGTTTTGAGGTCCAAACCCGTAAACCCGCCTCCGATGGTTTTAAGGCCCAAACCATCAAACCGCTCCGCGAGTAGCGTACTCCATACGCGTCCCCCGCCATCCGACGCGTGTCACCTCCACGGTCACTCCCATGTCTTCTCGCGCTTGTCGATGTCCCAAGTGTCAGCCACCGCGGCTAGCCACCCGGCCTCCGGGTCCCTCGGTCCAAGCCTCACGTCCGTCATTCACGCCTCCGGTCCATCGGCACGGCACGTCCTCCTTGACCTTCACCTCGTCGTCGGCTACCACCTCCGTGCTCCACACCTGCACAACACAAGCCAAGAGACATATCGCACACAAGGCTTTCGTCATGGTAGGGTTAGTCACCTCTCAACTTACTTCGTGGATCACATTGACAATCACTCATCATAAAACAAACACACAAAGATACTTGTCAACCTTGTGTTCGCAGCCCCAGGCACAGTCTTGTCTTGTTTTAACAACTGCCGCTAGGGATACGTAGCTAGGGGTAGCTCGATAGGGCGCGCATCGATCTTGGTCGATTCATCATTTCGATCAGCTTTCTGGCTTTCTCTTTTGCGTTCACGCATGTTCGATTCGTCGCGGCCTCTTGGCCTTTTTCTTTTCTTTTTCCCGCCTTGCTTGCGTGACCACTCCATGTTTCGTTTGCTGCCGGTCCTTTAGCCTTTAGCCTCCATGACCATGAACAAACTCATCTCGCATCTCTTCGGTTGACGATGGTGACCTCTCACTCCCGGGAAAGAAAAGGTACGGCCAATCTGAACCTTCCTTTACGATCCCCTTTGTTCGTCATTAGCATCTCATGGACCGAACAATTTGCTCATGCACGAATGATGGGCTCGCACGATCCGATATATGCAGCCATCCTACGCATGTGCACTGCGGCATTGCATATATATAAAGGCACAACCGTCGGCTCCAAGAGCTGCACGAAGGCATCCCGTAGATAAGGGATCACACGGCAATCAAGCAATGGCATCCACCGCGATAATGCCCTACTTTTGCCTCTTATAGATTTTTTTTTGGGAATGCCTCCTATAGAATTTCAGCAGCATCATACTCTTTTTTCGAAAGATCCGTTTTACCGGCTTTCATTGATAAGTAGAGAGCAAATTTATATACAAGGCAGTCAAACGTAGCGTGAACCACCACGAAGGCGAAGTCCACCCACGCAAACACAACAGAGTAAACGACGACCCAACTAAGATGTGAGACCGGATTTCCCGAAGCAGGAGGTCATAGTAGGTCATCGTTGCCCAGCTCAAGCATGTCGCGAGAGCAGCTCCGACTTCCGACCATGGCCTCACACCCTGCCACGAGACATCGCGACCGAGTCAAATTCCACAACGACGCCTTCAGGAAGGTTACGACGTATGCGCCGCCGTCGTTCGTCCAAGAGTGGACCAGGTTTTCACCCGTGAAAAATGCTGGGGACGCGACGCCCCCAACAGGGAAAGTGGCACCCGCAGATGTCACCGTCGCGAGGCTTTCGCCCAATGCCCCCAGCACCGACGTCGGCCCAGATGCCGGATCCCAGCCTGTCGCCACCGTCATCGGCTCATCGCTGCCAGTCATCCTGCAGAAACCTCGCTAGAGGGGCACCGATGCGCCGGCTACGCACAGCAGCGCAAAGCTGCCTCAGCCACCCCCGCCAACAAGACGACATGCAGAACACCGGCCTCACTCCGCCTCGCGCGTCCCCCTGCCGCACGCCGAAGCCGTCGCCGGCTGAGCACCCGCCGATGTCGCTGCAGACATGCCGCCAGCAGCCACAGGCGTGAGCCCCCACCATCTCGGGCACCGCCCCCTGTCCTAGGGCCACCGCATCCGGACGCTAGGGCCTAAACCCGGCGCCCCTGCCGACGCCACCGCCTCCGTCTTGACCGCGGCCGCACCGTCGTAGCAGCCTTGGCCACCACAACAGCCAAGTCCATGAGGGGAGGGACGGCAGAGAAGAGCACCGCCCCCCAACGCCTGCACGACCAGCCACCGCCGCAACCACGTCGGCCGCCACCGCACAGCCCAGGCCCTGCCGTTCAGGGAGCGGGCGGAGGAGAGGAGAAGGACCTGCCGCCACCCCCACAGCCTGCACGAACCGGCCGCCGCCGGCCACCACGCAGATCTGGCCGCCTGGACACGGATCCGGGCGTCAGACCACCGGATCCGGCCGTCCAGCCACCGGATCCAGCCGCCTAGTCAGCGGACTGGCCGCCGCCGCCTGCGCCGCCATCTTCAAGACTGGAGGAGGGGAGGAACGGAGGAGAGGGAGAAGGAGCCCCGCCGCCATCCTCATGCGCCGGCACGGACATCGGCCGGCGCGGCCACAGCCACCGGGACCTCCCCTACCGAGCTCCACGCATCTCGCCTGGGGAAAGGACCGCCGGCCCTGCTGCCGCACGCGCCGCCGAGGGATGAAAGAGCCACGCCACCGCCATCCCGGCCGTCTGAGAGGCCTTGCCGGCGACCAGCTCCGGCGGCGGCGCAGCAGGAGATGGGGTGAGGAGGGGGCGGCGGCTAGTAACGGGGGAGGGCCGCCCGTGTCGCCTGCGTGAGAGCGACGCGGGGGCATTACAGCAGCATCATACTCGCCTTTTCATTATTTGTCGACAAGTGGTTGGAGAAAGAAAAGGGACAAATCATGTAGGTTTAATAGGATACTTCCTTTGGTCATAAAATGCTTAACGCTGCTGCATATCTTTATCTTGTTCGTAACCAGAGCTACGACCAGTGTTCATACAAATTAGAATTACGTGCATCTAACCGTAGTACGAAATATGATTCCAACACGTATTAGAAGATGATATAATCATTACATAAATCTCCCAGCCACAAGTAATCTAAATGATTGCTCAATAAGGTGTACTTCCTCCGTCCCACAAATATTTGCACGTCTCGTTTTCCGAGGAGTCAAACATTTTTAAGTTTGACCAAATCTATACCTAATATTTAATTGTAAAAATTTCTGCACTACTCTTTGTTTCCGTCTTAAATTTTCTGTCTGCCAGCCATATTAAAAAAAGTAATATAGCGCCCGCGTCCGTCTTTTCCTACTCCTGTCTCTGTACGCCTGCACCCACCGCCCTAGATCCTTTCCCTATACACCTGTGCCAGCCTGGTCGCCCCAAATCATCATTAATTTGATTGATCGAAGTCCAATACAAATACAAATACAAATACAAATAGAAATAGAATATATAGAAATCGAGAACAACCATCATAAATTATGTGATAAAAAAAACCAAACAAAAAAGGACATGCGGCGAGGGCATCGGAACTCAGGAGCACAGGAGGAGCAGGAGCAGAGCAGGGCCTTCGAGGCGCGTGGTCTCAGCGTAGCCGGCCATCGAGGTGCGGGGGTCGTGGAACCGCCGTCGGGACAGAGGCACGGAACAGTGCCGTTCGTCGAGGCACAGGGGGAGGAGATCGTGACTCCGGAGCAGAGCAACGTCGTCGTCGAGGCGCGGGGTCGCGGGGCCGCCGCCAGCCGTCAAGATGGAGGCACGGAGCAACGCCCTCGATCCGTCAAGGCGCGGGGATCGTGCAGTGCCGTCGAGGCCCGGGGTTACCAGGCCACCGTCGATCCGTCAAGATAGAACGCCGTCAGACGGACACGGGCTTCCATCACGAATTCACGACCGTCTAGCTCCAACATCTAATCGCTGCCTTCCTGACTCTGAAGACCGAGGAAAGAGAGAGAGAGCAGAGACAAATGTTGCCTTCCTGAGTTCTGACTCTGGCCTGCAGACCGAGGAGAGAGAGAGCATCGAGAGTTGCTGGGCGATGCGAGCTTGCGAGAGCTGGGTGTCAGCCGGAGGTGTTGCCGCGACGGGCACAACATTCGTGATTCGTGACAGCGTGAGTCGCGCCGTAGCTGCTGGTGGTAGCACCTAGCACCCAGGCTTGTGTGGCGGCTGCAGGACTGGAACGGAGAGGATATGCTAGACTTGGGGTTTCACAAATCGAAGCCGATGATGGACCTTGGTGGGCTGATTTGAGATGGATATCAAGAGCTGTGTTGCTGTGTATTTGAATAACAAATTTTTAACTATTGTAATGCAAACTTGATATTATAAGATTTGTAATTAAATGTACTATATCCAATAATCATAAGTTCATACTCATAAAAATATGCAATACACGGTCAAAGTATAATTTAAAGATCGTGCCATATCAAAAGATTCATTATAACTCTTTGCTGACTGTTATCAGACATTTAAATTACATATTTTTATGTGCCCTCAAACAAAGTCATGATGTTATAATAAATTTATGACTAAATATTTCTGTGTTTTACAGTGGAAAAATATTCAATATAGACTTAATCATATACTATCATATTATTCTTAATAGTAACTTATATATTCGGGATGTTATTATCATCAAAAAATAAATTATAGCTCTATAAAGTTTATAAAAGGGTAAAACATAAATAAATATGCAACACTTCTATTCTCGTTGCTCATTAACGTTTGTTTTTTTTCTCCCGTTGCAACGTACGTGCATGTTTACTAGTATATACAAAAATATACTAATATTTATCATATGTAATATGTATCATTAGGTTGAGCATGAAATATACTTTCATAATATACTTATTTGCAGATACAAATGTTGATGTTATTTGATATATTTTTAGTCAAACTTAAAAAAGTTTGACTCCTCGGAAAATGAGACGCGCATTCATTCGTGGGACGGAGGGAGTATGTTATTTCGTCTAAAAAAAACATGCACGTTTACTAGCCAATATAAAAAGAGTAAAGTTAATGGCCGATCCTCGAACTTGTGCGGTTGTGTCATCCCGGTCCTCAAACTTAGAAAGTGTGTCATTTCAGTGCTTAAGCTCTGTTTGGGTCTCATATTCATCCAACAGAGATAAGACTGAATTGCTTAAATTAAAAGATTAGTGAGGTTATAAACAAAATTGCCCAGACACATAAGTTACACAAATATTTGCAAACTTCATGAGTGACTATTTTGAAAATAACATCTTCCTTGTCGGCGTTGTCGCCCACCGCACAGGGGCGCCGTCGAGCTGCCGCCGCCGTTGCCGCACATGGGCGCGGTCGAGCTGCCGCCGCCGCGCACAGGCACATGCACGAGCCGCTGCCGTTGTCGCAAATATATATAAAGATTTACGAAAATATGTTTCATGACGAATCTATACATACTCTTTGACTTTCATGTTCACAACTGGTTAGTTTGAAATCCATTGATGACGGTTATAAATTTCAAAAATTTGGCCAGGTTTTGATCCGGCAATACATCAATTGTTTATGGCCTCCTTTTAAATGTAGTATTTCTCCTAACTCCGGTGGGAACTTAGCGTTGTCCACGAAGCAGCATTACAATTACGTATAATAAAAGATAAGTATACCCCTGTTGAGTGCTGATAAGTTAAGAGTTCATACGCAAGAGGACTCTCATTAACTTTCTATTGTTCGATCAGCCGGTCTCTTCGTTGATCCATATGCTCGTCCGAATAGACACAATTCATCCTGTACTACGTCACAGTGCTCTACCTCTCTACGCCAGCATTACAGTGCATACCGCCGAATCATCAGTTCGGTGCCACCAATGGCGAGCGAAACCTTCTCCGACAAGGAGTGTGCACTTCAGAACCCTACTAGGCTTTCTTGAGGCAGCATGCAAAGTGTTAGGTCCAGAGGATAATGCTATAGTAGATCACAATAATGTGCTGGTACAACTTAAAAGGGACAGGTTGCTCCAATGAAATGTGAACGGTTTCACGCTGCAAAAAAACAGGGATTTCCTGCACAATATGCCAACTTTTTTTTTAGAAAATAGAAGACCTCTGTGTGTATATGCGAGCCCAACGTAGCTCAAAATTGGTTATATACTATAAACGCTATACGTCAACCGCATGATTTTGCCACTGTCAACCGAATTTTACAGCGTTGGATCTTGACTCCGGCCGAAGAGCTGCCGCTCGATCTGCCGGATGCCTGCAGCGTCACGCCGCCCCAGCCCTTCGAGCGTCGGATCTGATCGATCGCGTTTCTCATCTCTGGTGGACTCGCAGATGCCACGGTACGTGTGCAGCCCGGGGTACGGCCCGCGCGCCGGCCTCCCCGCTGCGACCTCGTCGGCGATGATGATGAAGCAGCTGCAGTAACTCATGCCGACGCAGCAGGAGCAGCAGCAATAGATGTGGCAGTACCATGTCTCGGAGTACCAGCCGAGGCCGGACGCGACGCCTTCATCGGTCTCGGCGTCGGTGGCGGCAGCGTGGCAC
The DNA here is from genome assembly GCA_038087645.1 of Saccharum hybrid cultivar R570. NCBI lineage: Eukaryota > Viridiplantae > Streptophyta > Magnoliopsida > Poales > Poaceae > Saccharum > Saccharum hybrid cultivar. The sequence goes on from JAQSUU010000259.1 coordinate 16,380,454, forward strand.
GGCATTTCAAAATTTTGTGAAGATTTTGTGTTTTTTTGAAATTTGTGAAGAATTTATGAATAATTTTACATATATTTCTTTGATGTCTGGAATCCATAGAAATAATTTGTAATTTTTTTAAAAAAATTAGTATATATTTATGTTATTCTCAACTTACATCACTCTGTCTAAAAAATTACAATGAAAAAATCATCGTAAATATAGTAATAAGACTGTGTAAATATAGTTAAAAGACGGTGTAAATGCACGCTGAATGTCACGTAGACACATCCGTTACGTAAGAGATTCTCATAATCATTTGTAGGGATGAGCGTACACGGGTTTTTCGGCTGTTCAGCCGATGTTATTTGCGATTTTTTTTTTGACGAAAGAAGAATTATATTAGATAATAGCTGGATACATCAACACATTGCAAGCACTCTGGATTACACAAATATACAGAAACTGATTTTCATCTAAATTGTACCCACTGATTTTCATCTAAATTGTACCCACGTTGTGAATAGCTCCAGATCTCAAAGCCAAACCTGTACGACACTTTGCAGTATGGATAACCGCACGCACAAACACTCGGTAAAAGGCCTGAGAACATATGCCCAATGAACTGAACGACGACCAACATTCATGTAGGCGGAGTTGAGAAACTTCTTCTTTCTGGTGTCTTCCTTCTTCTTCTTTGTACCACCGAAGAACGAGGAAGACTGATTTGAAACTTATTCTCTCTGATCCTTCATCGTGGCCAGATCTAACCATAATAAAATGGAGAAGAGACCAGAGAAAATTATTTCATGGCGGCGACACCATCTCCGCATTGATATTGTTGTCCGGAAATAAAAGTCTTCATGTCATCGAACCAGTGAGGATGCTGACGTTGTAGTTGTCGCCCTCATCTTCAACAGAGCCAACATGGAGAAAACGATTCCACCCTGTCCTCTCATTGTCGTCAGAGAGAAGGAGGAAATAAATCCTAAAACCAAGAAACTTGACATGGAGAGACCCTAACCCTAACGACTCGATCTACTAGAAAAACTTATTAAAAAGATGGATCCCCACTTCCTCCATCGTTCGGCGATATGCCGGAGGGGGAGAGAGGGGGGACCAGCGGCGGTGGAGCGCTCTGAGCCGCGACTGGCGAGACCCTGAGTTGGTTGCGACTCGCCGATATTTTTTGCGGCTGATAAGCGACTGATGCTGTTTTTATTGTGAGACTGATAAGCTGGACATATAAGTTGAAGCGAACAGGCAGCAACGACAGAAAATCGGGAATCTGGATCGTGACTCAGCAGGTTCCACTGAAATGCACGACCTTTTGCACTGGGGATCCGCGACCGTACGTGTGTCGTTTCTCGTTTGCGTGTCCGCGCGCTCGGGGTCTCCGAATTCGGTAAGAGCTTTAGCTACAAGTCTTATCGCTTGGTCATGTTATGGCACCCAATTATTTGCCTGCAAAAATATTATGTAATATAATAAAACAAGGAAGTCCAGTGCGCGCGCCAGCTTTGTGGGCAAGAATCAGTACCCCGGGCGGCTGATGGTATACGTACGTACTTCCTCCGTCCCATTGAAAATGTCGTTGGAAAAACGTGCCCCCTCACAAATACGTTTCCCGGACGACATTTTCAATGGGACGGAGGGAGTAGTTGCGTACGCAAGCAGCCTAAAAACAGAGCCGTTAGAACCTAGGTATAGAAGTTAAGCGTTTTGACGATCACAAGCAATTAGTAGACGAAGGCCATGTTTAGTTCTCTAAATTTACCTCCAAATTCTACTATATAAAAAGAAGATTCCCTATCACATCAAAATGTCGGCACATGTATGGAGTACTAAATGTAGATGAAATCAAAAACTAATTGCACAATTTTGTTATACTTTGCGAGACGAACGTTTTGAGCCTAATTAATCAATGTTTAGACAATTATTACCAAATAAAAACAAAATTGCTACAGTGCAACGCAATATTGTACAGTGAATTCGGGATGCCTGAATCGGGCATCTAAACAACGCCGAAGAAAGAAGCGACATTGTGCGTGACGGGCGTACGTGTCGGCGTGACGCATTCCTGCACGAACGAGACACGGGGCACCGGGCACGGGCACGCAGCTCAAGTTTGGCATCTGGAACCGCAAGATTCTGCGCAAACCGGAAGCGAGGACGCGATCGATGATGCAGTTACAGGGAAAGAAAACGAAGCGCAACCTAAGCCGTGCACGCTTCCAGATTATTCCGGTCACCGGTCAGCCGTCTAGACGTCGCGATTGGATCGGATCAGCCAAGTTTCGCCATCTGATCCTTCTTCCATCCATCTGCAGTCTGCTTCCGGATAGGGGAGCAGAGGATGTCAAAAACACTGTTCCGTTCCTCCGCCCCGTACCTGTCAAGGGGCTATTTTTACATTGTCAGCGCGAAATTTTGTCACGTACGGCCGCACGCACACGTCAAATGAAACCTTGCCGGCCGATGGAACAAGAGTTTGAGAAACTCCGTCCTCTCACGAGTCGCAGCTCTCGTCGTCAAAGCTAGGGACGTAATATACAGTACGTGCCGGGGGGCCTTTGTCCACTTGCTCACGAGTCACGACCGCTCCGGCCGTCCGCTCGGAACAACTCGCCACGCCAATGGGGAAATAGCACGAGCAAGCGCCCGTCTCCTGACGTGTCGTGTCGTGTCGTGTCGTGTCGCGTGTAGGGTAGAAGTACGTAGAACCCTGTGACAACAACACACACGACACACCGACAGTCACCGAGAACTTGCCGGCCGGGAGTCCGGATCGGATGAGGCAGGCAGCCTCGGCAGGCAGAAGGTTCCCGGTAGCGAGATTCAGTTGGCTGCTGGATCCATGAAGAAATCACGCTTTAATTAATTCCTTCTAGATTCGAATAAAAAAGGACGGATGACACGCATCCAGTAACCAAGCCATCGGCCGGCGGCGGCCAACCCGGCGGCGGCAGCCGGACGCGACGCTGCTGCCTGCTGGTTTCGTCCACGGTCCAAAACGTACCCGTGTCCCGTGGACCGAAGACGCCGACCGACGGCCACGCCGCCGCCGTGCGCACGGCAGTTTCATGCGGTCCGGTCGGTCCCCGATCGACCCCGTGGGTGGGGCGCGCCGGCCGTGCGGGCACGCACGACACTCGCACACGATGACACGACTGCGGCGGGCACGTCAAAAACATCGGCCACTCCCCACGCTTGGCTTGCGCTTTTCACGAGCGGCCGGGGGGCTCTTTGGGGTCTTGAGGGGAGCTTATTGTTTGTGTCTCTGGTCAGGGTCAGCGTCAGTAGGTGGTTGTGTATCGTGTGCTATCGGCGAAGGAGGGGAGGCCGCCGGGAGGGCGCGGTGGTCATCCCGTGTTCGCCGCCTCTGTTTGGACTCTGGACCGACAAGCAAATGCGTATAGAAACTACTCCTATCAATCAAGGTTGGTAATGTGCCGCTTTGGTCTGCGTTGATGACTTGGGGAAGGGGGCATGGTGTCACAAATACTCTGTTCCCTTTTATAAGATACATGTTGAAACCACGCGGTCTTACAGAATTAAGCTTCGATCATTCATTTACTTTATATTATATTATTTATATTTATAAATTTATAATTATTAAATGCTATAATTGCTTATTAGATATTGTAATAATTAATTGTTACTCCTTTCACCCCGAATTCTAAGATATTTTAGATTTTCTAGATACATAGTACGTATTTATTCTGCACTTAGATATATACCATTGGTACATAGTTAAAAGCAATGTATCCAGAAAAGTCAAAACATCTTATATAATTTGAAATGGAGGGAGTAGCAAGCTATTGGTTAATGTTTTAAAAGTTTGAATTCTGTTATGTGTGTACCACATATGTGTAGGTACCACACATACATAGAAGACTGCCCTTAATTCCTCGTACAACCCACATTCGCTTCTTTAGCATATATAGTAAGGGTTCAGTTGTCATTGTATTTAACCATATATCACTTCTACCTTTTCGCTGTAGATCATTGTTACGTTTCCCGTATGCTTCCACGCTATAGTAGTAGCTGACGTGCTTTCTTGTTCTGGCACACATATAGGTAAGTATCGAGTTGTCATCATGACTCATATATATCACTTCAACCTTCCACCTTGTGCACGTTGCGCAGCGAGTATAGAGACATACTTATTCAACGGTCGCACTTAAAGGAAGGGTTGTGTTGTCGTTACGGTCTAGCTGTATATCACCCCCACCATATTTTCTAGCGTCCTGCACGTCATAACCTTTCAAGTGTCCTGCACGCCATAACACAAAAGGAAAACATGATAATTGTATTTGTGTGCACGCCATATTTGTCCATACCACTCTCATTTATATGCCGTGTATTACGAAAGCATTTTTTTGTGCATACATGTTGACCATGTGCTATCCTCGCCATCCAAACACCACATCGAGATATGTGCTTTCCCAATCAGTACTGTGAAGCATTTGAAAGCTCTATGTTTGGTGTTGGTAATTAGTGACAATGCCTAAGTACTAATCATATGCCTAAGTTGTATATAGCATATGAGGATTAGTACATTCCAAGGTTGGTGGCAAGATGGACATGGTGATCATGATGGCCACACTTGGATTCGGGCGCAACCCTACGTGATTAAGGCAAAGGTATATGCTTAAGGGTTGTGTTTTAGTAACCAAGACACCTAGTGGGTGTGGTTACATTATAGGATAGATATCCGTACTATAAAGAGGGGGAATGACGCGGCTATTGAACTCCTAAGTGCCTCTAGATGTGCATTTCATAATCATATGCATTTGGATAGAATTAATAACGTCTCGAAAAATGATTGTGAAAATGCTAACACACATGCACATGGTGATGATCACTTGGTGTTGTTAGCACGTTTGCGAAGGCGGTGGAGTTTGAGCGGTAGAGAGGGTTTGGGGTCCTCTCTCCCTCCCGCCGAGCTTGCGAGGCGGGATTCAGGCGTTTTCGAGGAGTTGAAACGCCTATTTTCCACTGCGCCGGAAGTCGGAAATCAAACGGAAGCGAACGGAGGTCACAGTGGTGACCGGACGCTGGACCGGACGCGGTCTCTGTTTGACCGGACGCGTCCGGTCAGTGTTCAACGTCTGCGCGTGTCTCAGCGTTTTGATCGGACGCGCAGCGCGTCCGGTCACGACCGACCGGACGCGTCCGGTCGATCAGGGAGCTTACTAGACTCCAACTGTGGCGTCCGGTCAGTTCTCCAGCGCGTTCGATCGTTGTTTCGTTGTGCGCTGCTCAGGCTTGACCAGCGCGTCCGGTCCGGTACGGGACCAGCGCGTCCGGTCGAGCCCAGCGCGTCCGGTCCGCGCGACCAGCGCGTCCGGTCGGTGTTTCACGAAAGTAGCCGTTGTGTGATCGGCGCGTCTGGTCAGTTGGACCAGCGCGTCCGGCCAGCGCGACTGCAGCGGTTTCAAGTGAGTAACGGCTATATTCGAAGGGGTACGTCTATAAATACTCGTTGGCCAGCTCAAGGCTCTCTCTCTTGGATTTTTGACATACTTGTGAGCACTTTGAGCTAAGCAACTCCCCTCCCACTCATCTCTCTTGCTTCTTTGCATATTCGAAGTGAGATTGAGTGATCCAAGTGCATTTGCATTGTGAGATTGCATCTAGTTGGCACTTGGTGGTTGATTTGCTGCGGGATTCTTATTTCTCTTGGTGGTTGCCGCCACCTAGACGGCTTGAAGCAGCTTGGAGGCGTTGGCAAGAGTTGGTGATTGTTGTTGGCCACCTCCGGTGATTGTGAGGGGTTTGTGCCTACCTCGGCGAAGCGCCAAAGGCAACATTAGTAAATTGCTCGTGTCATTGCAACCTTTTGCCATTTGGTAGGTTCTTGTGGCGCCTTTTGAGAGGCTCGGTGTGAGACCGATTAGCCACCGAACCACGTGGTGAAGAGGGACACAACGGGGACTAGCGTGCCGGCAAGCACGTGAACCTCGGGATAAATCTTTGTGTCATCATTCTTATTGTGATTGATCGATCCCGGTGTTTGTGTATTATGGAATTCATCTCTTGATCATATTGTTTGGTTGGCTCAATATTTCGCCCCTCGGTGATACCCTTCTAACTCTCTCTTGTATTAATTTCTTAGTTACTTTGCTAGAATAGCTCTTTTGTGTAGCTTGCTAGTTGTAGTTTCCTTCTCGGTTTGACTTGTGCGGTTGAGTGCAAATATACTAGAATTGTGAATTGGATAGGTGGCTTGCAAACACCCCGTAGGCTAAGCAAAACACGCATTTCGCTATTTGTTATATTGATAAAATTGTTTAGCTTGTTTTTGTAGAAATTTTTTAAAAGGCTATTCACCCCCTTCTAGCCATCAAGACCTTTCAAGTGGTATCGGAGCCGTGGTCACCGTTTGCAAGGCTTAACAACCTCGGTGCAAGATGGCTCAAGTTATGTTCAATCATGTTAATGGCAAGCCTCCATTCTTTGATGGCATCTCTTCCTTTGATCATTGGAAAAGAAAGATGAAGCAATATCTAGGCAATATACATGAGAAGGTTTGGGATGTGACCAAAGAAGGATACATCATTCTTGATGAAGAAAATCTCACTCCAAATGACCGCATCAACAAGCAATGCAACACGACGGCACTTGACACAATCTACCGTGCCATTGATGACAAAGTATTTGAGCAAATCAAAGATCTTGAAAAGGCAAATGAGCTTTGGATAAGGCTTGAAGAAACATATGAAGGCACTTCAACGGTAAAAAGTGCCAAGCTATATATGCTCAAGGACAAGTTCTCCACTTTCAAGATGAAGGATGATGAATCCATCCCGGAGATGTTCTATAGGCTCCAAGTCATTGTCAATGATTTCAAGGGGCTTGAAGAGAAGGTTGAGGACAAGGACTTCTCACATAAGTTCTTGATGTGCTTACCCAAGAAGTTTGCCACCTTGAGAAGAATGATCTTTAGAGAAGGATTGGACAAGGTCAAACCAACCGATGTGCTTGGAGATATAATGACCGATGTCCAATACAATGATGATGAAGATGAGGTAGAAGAGAAGAAGGAGACCAAGGTCAAGCAAGAGAAGCCCATTGCATTCAAGGCTTCATCTTCTAAGGGCAAGAGCAAGGTGGAGAGTGATGATGATGATCCGTTCGATGATGAGACCATGGCCCTCCTAGTACACAAGATGGGGAGGTTCATGAAGAAGAAAGGATATGGGGCAAGGAAGAGAAGGGACTTCATGAAGGCAAAGGAGGTGCTTTGCTACAATTGCAATAGCCCCGATCATGTAGTGGCAAAGTGCCCCTATGAAGATAAAAGATATCATGATGGGGAGTTGAAGTTGAAGAAGAATAAGAAGGACAAGAAGGAGAAGAAAGAGAAGAAGAGCTTCACTATCAACAAGAAAAAGAAGGGTGGTGGTTATGTGGTCACTTGGAATAGTGACAACTCCGATAGTGATGATGATGAAAGCTCTAGTGATGATGAGAGGACCACTCGGTGAGCCATTGCAAGCATCGCCCTCTCCAACAAGTCATCCATCTTCGACACTACATCGACATGCCTTATGGCCAAGCCTACCAAGGTAAAATATGATGATAGTGATGATGATTCTTGTGCTAGTGATGGTTGTAGGAGTGATGATGAGGAGGATGAGGACTACTCCAAGAATGATCTATTGGGCATAATAGATCAAATGAGCAAGGGCTACAAGAGGACAACCAAGAAATACAAAATCTTGGAACAAGAGCTCATTGCCAAGAGCAATGAAAATGATGCCTTGATGGAGGAGCTTGTTGCTCTCAAAAAGAGTAAGAAGTGCAAAGGAATTGAACAAGAGATCAAAGCTCTTAGGAAATCCTTTGATGAGCTAGAGGCTTCTCGTGAGTGTCTAAAGGAAGACCACGAGGATCTTGAAATTGCTCACACTAGGCTTAAAGAAGCCCACTCCACTCTACTTGAGCTCATCAAGGAAAAGGACCTCAAGTTGAAGAAGCTCATGACGGAAGCTAAGGAGGAGCAAGTGATTGTCACTTGTGATATTGGACTAACATGTGATATTATTGATGATTCTTTATTTGTTGGTCCTACTAATGCTTCATGTAGCTCATCATTATCCACCACAACCAACTCTACCTCTACTACTAGTGATTCATCACTTGTGGTTGAGAATGAGACTCTCAAGAGAGAGGTGGATGATCTCACCCGCGCATTAGGCAATGCCTATGGTGGGGATGCCCGCTTGCTAAAATGCTTGGGTAGCCAAAGGTTCTCTCTTAACAAAGAGGGTTTGGGCTATACTCCCAAGAAGGGTAAGGCGGCCTTTGCTACTCCAAAGTCTCGCTTTGTGAAGAGCAATGGTCGTTATTGCAATAGATGCAAGCAAGTTGGGCATTTAGAGATTAATTGTAATAAAATGAACAAGAACAACAACAAGTTTCATGCTAAAATGGATTACATTCCTTTTGATTCTTGTTATGTGCTTACCAAGGGTGAGAAAGGTATGCATGCTAGGTTTGTTGGTACACCAATTGTGGGTCCAAAGAAGAAGGCCATTTGGGTACCAAAGAGCCTAGTTACTAACCTCCAAGGACCCAAGCAAGTATGGGTACCTAAGAAACATTAATTTATTTTGTAGGTAAATTACAAGGCCGGAGGAAGGTATTGGGTGCTTGATAGTGGGTGCTCTCAACATATGACCGGTGATTCAAGAATGTTCAACTCTCTCAAATCAAATGATAGTGGCATTGATAGTATCACATTTGGTGACAATAGCAAGGGTGATGTGAAGGCTCTTGGAAGGATTGCAATCTCTAATGATCATAGCATTTCCAATGTGCTCCTAGTTGAAAAGTTGAACTTCAATCTTCTCTCGGTTGCTTAATTGTGTGATCTAGGTTTCAAGTGCATATTTGGTGTTGATGATGTGGAGATAGTTAGTGTTGATGGCTCTAATTTAATCTTCAAGGGTTTTAGATATGAGAATCTATACTTGGTTGATTTCAATGCTAGTGACACTCAACTCTCAACATGCTTGCTCACCAAATCAAGTATGGGTTGGTTATGGCATAGAAGACTTGGTCATGTTGGCATGAAGCAATTGAACAAGTTAGTGAAGCATGACTTAGTTAGAGGCTTGAAGGATGTCACATTTGAGAAGGATAAGCTATGTAGTGCATGTCAAGCCGGAAAGCAAGTGGGCAACACTCATCCATTGAAAAGCATCATGAGTACTTCCAAGGCATTTGAGTTGTTGCACATGGATCTATTTGGGCCAACTACATACACAAGCATTGGTGGCAACAAGTATGATTTTGTGATTGTGGATGATTTCACTAGATACACATGGGTATTCTTTCTTGTGGACAAGAGTGATGTATTTGACATATTCAAGAAGTTCATCAAGAGGGTACAAAATGAGTTTGAGACCACAATCAAGAAAGTGAGAAGTGACAATCGAAGTGAGTTTAGAAACACAAGAGTTGATGAGCTATGTGAGGAGCTTGGAATCAAGCATCAATTCTCGGCCAAGTATACACCTCAATCTAATGGCTTAGTTGAGAGGAAGAATAGAACTTTCATTGATATGGCAAGATCAATGTTGAATGAGTATAATGTGAGTCATTCATTTTGGGCCGAAGCAATCAACACAGCTTGCTTCTATAGCAACCGTCTCTATTGTCACAAGTTCTTAGAGAAGACACCATATGAGATCTTAAATGGAAGAAAGCCCAACATTGCATACTTTTGGGTATTTGGTTGTAAATGCTACATCTTGAAGAAAGGCACTAGATTGAGCAAGTTTGAGAAGAAATGTGATGAAGGATTCTTACTTGGTTACTCAACTACTAGCAAAGCTTATAGAGTTTGGAATTTGGCTAGTGGTTTACTTGAGGAAGTTCATGATGTTGAGTTTGATGAAACAAATGGCTCTCAAGATGAGGAAAATAACTTGGATGATATGAGAGGAACACAATTGACCAATGCTATGAAAGAAATGGATATTGGTGATATTAGGCCAAAGCAAGTGATTGATGTGGATGACAACAAAGATCAAGTGCTTCAAAGTCCAATTACACAAGCTAGTGGTTCTCTAATGCAAAATCAAGCTAGTACATCATCTCAAGTGCAACAAGATCAACAAGTGGCTAGTTCATCATCTCCAACTCATGATCAACATCAACATCCAAGCAATCAAGTTCAAGTGCTTCAACCAACTAACATTGCAAGAGACCATCCATTGGATTCCATCATTGGTGACATACAAAGGGGAGTTCAAACTAGATCAAGATTGGCATCATTTTGTGCTCACTCTTCTTTTGTGTCAATGGAAGAACCCAAGGACATTGATAAAGCATTGAGAGATCCGGATTGGGTAAATGCAATGCATGAAGAGCTCAACAACTTCAAGAGAAATGAAGTATGGGAACTAGTTGAGAGGCCTAAGGATCACAATGTCATTGGAACAAGATGGGTCTTTCGCAACAAGCAAGATCAAGATGGAATAGTAGTAAGAAACAAAGCAAGACTAGTGGCTCAAGGTTACACACAAATAGAGGGTCTTGACTTTGGTGAAACATATGCCCCGGTTGCAAGATTGGAAGCAATTAGAATCTTACTTGTCTATGCTTGTTCTCATAATATCAAGCTATATCAAATGGATGTGAAGAGTGCATTTCTCAACGGGTACATTCAAGAGGAGGTGTATGTGGAGCAACCTCCCGGTTTTGAAGATGACAAGAAACCCAACCATGTCTACAAATTGAGAAAAGCTTTGTATGGATTGAAGCAAGCACCTAGAGCATGGTATGAAAGATTGAGGGACTTCTTGCTAACCAAAGGATTTGTTATGGGCAAAGTGGATACTACTCTCTTCACCAAGAAGATTGGGAAAGACTTGTTTGTGTTGCAAATATATGTTGATGATATCATATTCGGTTCAACCAATCAAGATTATTGTGATGAGTTTGGGAAAATGATGGCAAAGGAATTTGAAATGTCAATGATTGGTGAACTTAGTTTCTTTCTTGGACTTCAAATCAAACAAATGAAGGAAGGAACATTTGTGAGCCAAACCAAGTACATCAAAGATATGCTCAAGAAGTTTGGCATGGAAGATGCAAAGGGCATTACAACCCCAATGGGCACTAGTGAAAGTTTGGATAGTGACAAGAGTGGCAACATGGTGGATCAAAAGCTATATAGATCAATGATTGGTAGCCTACTCTATGTGACGGCATCAAGGCCCAACGTGATGTTTAGTGTATGCATGTGTGCAAGATTTCAAGCCTCACCAAGAGAAAGTCATTTGAAGGCAACAAAGAGAATATTGAGGTACTTAAAGCATACACAAGATGTTGGATTATGGTATCCCAAAGGTGCAAGCTTTGAGCTAGTTGGATATTCAGATTCCGACTATGCCGGTGACAAAGTGGAGAGAAAGAGCACCTCCGGGACTTGTCAATTGTTGGGAAGATCACTTGTCTTATGGTCATCCAAGAAGCAAAATAGTATTGCACTATCTACCGCCGAAGCCGAATACATCGCCGCGGGTAGTTGTTGTGCACAAATCTTGTGGATGAAGGCAACATTGAAGGATTTTAGAATCAATTTCAAGAATGTGCCATTGCTATGTGACAATGAAAGTGCCGTGAAGCTAACCAATAATCCGGTTCAACATCAAAGAACAAAGCATATTGATGTTCGTCATCATTTCATTAGAGATCATCAACAAAAGGGTGACATTGCTATTGAGAGTGTGGGCACCGAAGATCAACTAGCCGATCTATTCACCAAGCCACTTGATGAGAAGAGATTTCACAAGCTAAAGAATGAGTTGAACATACTTGACTTATCCAACATGAGTTGATGCACCCCCAATGTTATGACATGCCTCTCCTTCGAGCCCCAAGGTACAATTGGTTGACATATCATACATTCTATGCTAAGGACTTGTTTAGTGCATCTAGTCATAATTTACATGTTCTAGGCTCATTCATGAAAATCAAATGACTTTGAAGTTTATATGGTGCCACTATTGTTTCCATGACTTGTATGATCTAGTGGTAGCATATAACTTGTTTAAGTAGCTTGTGATCCTAAGTGTTTAATCTAGATCACTTGTCTAAATATTTGCTTCAACATGGTGCATGATAACCCTTCTAGTGAGGTGTGAAGAAGCTTACCCTTGGATCAAACCGAAGCATTTTATTTATGCAAGCAATCTAGGTTGAATCACAAACTTGATCCTTACCCCATAACATGACATAATAATCTATCTAAAATTGGTCCTTTGTGGTCATTGATGTCAAAGGGGGAGAAAATGTTGTTCACAAAGATAGAACTCAAAGGGGGAGAAAAATATTGTTCACAAAGATAGATTCTAAAAAGAGAGAAAATAATAAAAGAAGGAGGTCAACTAAAATTTTAAGCACACAAGTGGGGGGAGCAAGCTCTTAAACATGAATGTTGCATTTTTATGTGCACTTCATATGTATGATGCATAGTTATGCATTTTTTTTCTCTGATACATTGTTTGTGTGGTGACTTGCTAGTATAATTTGAATGATGAATTTAAGGTACTAGCATGAATAGAAAGTAGTTAGATTTTTCTTGCTTCATGTTTTCCAAAGTGGTACTAGAGCCTTGCTTATAATGTTGATCTCACGAGGTTTCGAGTTGTTTGTGCTTTTTCAAGTGGTATCTAACTACACAAGGTGCTAAGATGGTGTTTATCGCTACTCCGATGGTATCACGCTTCAAAGGTCTATAATCTAAAACACTTAGCACCTATTGATAGCCAATGCTCCTATATTCTCCTATCTAAGCGTGTATGCTTCCTAAATCTAAACATATAGCATACATGTAGGGGGAGCCATTGCTATCAATTTGAATTCATGATCACTTGTCCATACTTCTTACACATGGTAATATACTTGGACAATGTGACATGGGTTCAATAAAAATTTTATCATAATATCTTTGTGAAAGGGTTGTCACCAATTACCAACAAGGGGGAGATTGAAAGCTCTATGTTTGGTGTTGGTAATAAGTGACAATGCCTAAGTACTAATCCTATGCCTAAGTTGTATGTAGCATATGAGGATTAGTACATTCCAAGGTTGGTGGCAAGATGGACATGGTGATCATGATGGCCACACTTGGATTCGGACGCAACCCTACGTGATCAAGGCAAAGGTATGTGCTTAAAGGTTGTGTTTTAGTAACCAAGACACCTAGTGGGTGTGGTTACATTATAGGATAGATAGCCGTACTATAAAGAGGGGAATGACACGGCTATTGAACTCCTAAGTGCCTCTAAATGTGCATTTCATAATCATATGCATTTGGATGGAATTAATAACGTCTCGAAAAATGATTGTGAAAATGCTAACACACATGCACATGGTGATGATCACTTGGTGTTGTTAGCACGTTTGCGAAGGCGGTGGAGTTTGAGCGGTAGAGAGGGTTTGGGGTCCTCTCTCCCTCCCACCGAGCTTGCGAGGCGGGATTCAGGCGTTTTCGAGGAGTTGAAACGCCTATTTTCCACTGCGCCGGAAGTCAGAAATCAAACGGAGGCGAACGGAGGTCACAGTGGTGACCGGACGTGTCCGGTCAGTGTTCAGCGTCTGCGCGTGTCTCAGCGTTTTGATCGGACGCGCAACGCGTCCGGTCACGACCGACCGGACGCGTCCGGTCGATCAGGGAGCTTACTGGACTCCAACCGGACGCGGGCACTGTGGCGTCCGGTCAGTTCTCCAGCGCGCTCGGTCGCTGTTTCGTTGTGCGCTGCTCAGGCTTGACCAGCGCGTCCGGTCCGGTACGGGACCAGCGCGTCCGGTCGAGCCCAGCGCGTCCGGTCCGCGCGACCAGCGCGTCCGGTCGATGTTTCGCGAAAGTAGCCGTTGTGTGATCGGCGCGTCCGGTCAGTTGGACCAGCGCGTCCGGTCAGCGCGACTGCAGCGGTTTCAAGTGAGTAACGGCTATATTCGAAGGGGTACGTCTATAAATACTCGTTGGCCGGCTCAAGGCTCTCTCTCTTGGATTTTTGACATACTTGTGAGCACTTTGAGCTAAGCAACTCCCCTCCCACTCATCTCTCTTGCTTCTTTGCATATTCGAAGTGAGATTGAGTGATCCAAGTGCATTTGCATTGTGAGATTGCATCTAGTTGGCACTTGGTGGTTGATTTGCTGCGGGATTCTTATTTCTCTTGGTGGTTGCCGCCATCTAGATGGCTTGGAGCAGCTTGGAGGCGTTGGCAAGAGTTGGTGATTGTTCTTGGCCACCTCCGGTGATTGTGAGGGGTTTGTGCCTACCTCGGCGAAGCGCCAAAGGCAACATTAGTAAATTGCTCGTGTCATTGCAACCTTTTACCATTTGGTAGGTTCTTGTGGCGCCTTTTGAGAGGCTCGGTGTGAGACCGATTAGCCACCGAACCACGTGGTGAAGAGGGACACAACGGGGACTAGCGTGCCGGCAAGCACGTGAACCTCGGGATAAATCTTTGTGTCATCATTCTTATTGTGATTGATCGATCCCGGTGGTTGTGTATTGTGGAATTCATCTCTTGATCATATTGTTTGGTTGGCTCAATATTTCGCCCCTCGGTGATACCCTTCTAAATCTCTCTTATATTAATTTCTTAGTTACTTTGCTAGAGTAGCTCTTTTGTGTAGCTTGCTAGTTGTAGTTTCCTTCTCGGTTTGACTTGTGCGGTTGAGTGCAAATATACTAGAATTGTGAATTGGATAAGTGGCTTGCAAACACCCCGTAGGCTAAGCAAAACACGCATTTCGCTATTTGTTATATTGATAAAATTGTTTAGCTTGTCTTTGTAGAAATTTTTTAAAAGGCTATTCACCCCCCTCTAACCATCAGGACCTTTCAGCATTGGGGAGAGGAGTGTGAAGCATCGGGGAGAGTGAACAACACGAACCTCAAAGCAGTATTCAACGGTGAAGATAGAACATGTTGAGCATGTATATGCTGCAATATGTTTTCGGTGTATTGCCATGGTTATAGGTTATGTGGATCTCTTTTTTCGTGGACGCTTGTATCAAGACGATATGAGGACTATATTTCTAGAGATAGGATATTTGTCAGTAATGGTTATCAATCCCACGAATATAGACTCAATAGTGAGCCCATGAAGCATATGTCGCCCATAAAAACATTTTATATAGCTTATTATTCTCAGCTTCACAATATGCGTAGGTACCACACATACCACTCTTAATTCCTCGTACAACCCACATTCGCTTTTTTAGCATATATATAGTAAGGGTTCAGTTGTCATTGTATTTAACCATATATCACTCCTACCTTTCCGTCGTAGATCATTGCTACGTTTCTCGTACGCTTCCACGCCATAGTGTAGTAATTGACATGCTTTCTTGTTCTGGCGCGCATATATAGGTAAGTATCGAGTTGTCATCATGACTCATATATATCACTTCAACCTTCCACCTTGTGCACGCTGCCATAGCGAAGTATAGAGGCATACTTATTCAATGGTCGCACGTAAAGAAAGGGTGTGTTGTTGTTATGGTCTAGTTGTATATCACCCCGCCGTCTTTTCCAGCGCCCCGCACGCCACAATTCAAAACGACAACATGATAATTGTATTTGTGTGCACGCCATATTTGTCTCCATACCAGTCCGCTTATATGTTGTGTGCTACCATGGTTATACATTATGTGTATCTCCTTTTTTTTGTGGACGCTAGTATAAAGGCGATATGAGGACTCTATTTGTGGGGGGTAGGATATTTGTCCGTAGTGTTCATCAATCCCACGAATATAAACTTAGATCGTGAGCCCATAAAGTATATTTCGACCATAAAAACATTTTATATAGCTTATCATTCTCTGCTCCACAATATTTCCTAAAATTCAATATTTTATAATATTATGTGCTCCAAAATCAAATCACCACCTCCCCTCTCACCCTCAAAATGATGCATCGCAATTAATTCAGGCCTCGTTTAGATGAGAGAATTGGGGAGAAAAACACTGTATCAGAATTCCTGTAGCATTTCGTTTGTATTTGGTAAAAATTATCCAAATTTTGACTAATTAGGTTTAAAATGTTCGTCTCGCAAAGTACAACAAAACTGTGCAATTAGTTTTTGATTTCATCAACATTTAGTACTCCATGCATTTACCGATATTTTAATGTGACGGAGAATCTTTTTTTTGCATAGTGGAATTTTGGGGGAGAATTGAGGAACTAAACGAGGCCTCAACCAGCCATTCCGATTAGGTCTCGTAATCATAGAATCGCCAGACTGGTCACTTCTCTCTCCCAAATTTAACCATTCCCCATCAGCCGTCATCAGCCCTTTAAACCTTACCAAAGCTCTTCCTCCAACCTCATCTAAAAAAACTTCTCTTACTTTTTTTCGCCTGCTTCCCTATAAATAACTGGCCTTCCCAAATCGCCCACAGCGCTCACACAGAAACCACCCACCTGCGCGGCCTCGGTTTTACGGCCGTTCCCTCACCGCCCCGCGCCGCGCGAGCCAAGCCATGAAGCTGGAGGTCATGCCCATGCCCAAGCAGCGGGTGCTGGAGGCGGAGCAGAGGGAGGAGGCCATGGAGATGAGCGGCCTGGACTTGTGGAAGCACGAGAAGCCCCCAAGGATCTGCCCCTTGCCCCCGCCGCTCCCGCCGTCGCCGGCGGCGTGCGACGAGGCGACGCTCGTGCCGCCGCTCAACTTCGCCATGGTCGACGACGGCATCTTCCGCTCCGGCTTCCCGGATACCTCCAACTTCCGGTTCCTCAAGACCCTCAACCTCCGCTCGATCGTGTAAGCGTCTCTTTCGCTCCCCCCACGCCGCCCCCCGTCTCTCGAATTACCGCGAAAGTTGTGCTCGTGTGCTCGTGTGCGGCGCTCTGAAGCGTTCTAGCGCGCCACCAGGTACCTGTGCCCGGAGCCGTACCCGGAGACGAACGTGGAGTTCCTCGAGAAGAACGGGATCAGGCTCCACCAGTTCGGAATCGAGGGGCGCAAGGTAATAAAACAATTAACAATCTGGCCACCTGGTTTCAACGAAATCTTCTGCTGCTTTGCGGATTAAATTAAAATATGGTTTCCTTTCGGTAACATCCATGATGCACGGCTTGTTTGCCCCGAGCCGACGTTGCTGATCATATGTCGTCTTGTGTATCCTAATTTAGTACTAGCTGCACTTCCACTGGTGATTTTGGGGATAGTCCCAGTGCTTTACTCAGTTAAATTTATTTGTTATTGTAACTGACTTGCCTGAAAGGGTCCATAAATCCTCTTCACGTAAGCACGCAGTGTTATCTGGAGAATTTTCAAAATTCACGGCGAATCGCTAGTGGTCCCTTTCAGCATTGCTTTGATTAATCAAGGATTTAAAACAATTCTTTTCCCAATATTCTCAAGTGTTTTTTTTATTGTTGCGTTCCTATGAATACAAGCCTACCACTACCAGGGTGTACTCATCACCCCTTTTGGCTTGGAGCATCTCCATGTGTCGCCTTTGTTTCTATTGCTTTTCATTTCTTTTTGTGATTTTTTTTCTTATTTTGGTTCTATGCTATGGTGATTTTTCGCTGTTTCTGCAAATTAGGTAAACCATGCAATTACTTTGATACAAGGATTTTCTTGTTGGAACAGTCGTTCAGTTCAATAGTATTTTTTAGAACTCCCGTCATGTTCTACTTTTTGTATCCTGTATAGTAGATGTTTGCTAGATTTCTTTTAATGCGCAGTTTTATTGGTTCCAGAGGAAACAATCAATTCTTGATGACAATATGTTTGCTTTTCTCCAGTTTGTGATGTTTCTTTAGATTGTGCATTTGTGCTGACAGTCACACTGAAGGCCCCGTTCAGCTGTGCTGATAAGCCAGCTGAAAAACACTGTTGCTGATTTGTTGTGAGAGAAAAATACTGTTCCGGCTGAAAAAACAAGCTGAAAAAGACGGATTATAAGCCGGATGAACAGGGCCGAACTTGGTAACTTTGTCATATTTTTGCAATCTAAAACCCATCAGTCAATTTCGTTGTTTCAGCACCTTGAGCTGTTCAGTTTCCTTCTGTGTTTGGCAGCCTAATCTATTATTGTGGGGTCACTACGTTGCCTGAGGCTCAAAACTGACTGCAGATATCTGAGTGGTAATGGTTGTGTCAAACAGCATACATGAATTGATTTTAGAAATGTACCGATTTATCTTTGTGAGTTTGTGAGAAAAGCTTCAAGATATGCCTGTAACTTCAGCAATGACGTCCTGAGGATGGTGAATGCACAATAAAAAAGTGTCGCAGAAGGTGGATTGTAGTTTTCCTATATGTTGACGGTGCCTAGGAATAGATACACTGACGCTTTGCACAATG
Organism: Saccharum hybrid cultivar R570; assembly: GCA_038087645.1. Classification (NCBI taxonomy): domain Eukaryota; kingdom Viridiplantae; phylum Streptophyta; class Magnoliopsida; order Poales; family Poaceae; genus Saccharum; species Saccharum hybrid cultivar. The sequence goes on from JAQSUU010000259.1 coordinate 16,398,789, forward strand.
GGTAGCACAATGTGCATCCATACATATCACTATCCAGTATCTTGTTTTGTTGCTGATAAAGAGGAATGGCACTACCGGCATGGGTCTGACGCAGTGTTTTGAGAAAAATATTTTTTTGCTTAATGAATCTGGGCATGGACAATAAATTGAATTTTTTACTAGAAATAAATTATTGTGACCATGTCCGATCTTGATGTCATGTAAAAGTGTAAATTTCTGTATAAATATACGTGTAGATATAAATGGAACTGTTTCCCTTGTTTTTTTGTCCATTGTACTGAATCACAAATGCCATGATATTTGAAATGTATTTTCACACTAATTCAGGGTATCCTTATGTTATGTCACTATGCAAAAATTGGATATGTAAGCATGGTAAAATTTCAACAACTTTTCTTATAGAAAACGCTATTTAAAGGGGAACATATACTAGCTGAAAATGTTTGTAAGTTGTATGCCTCTATTTATGACTATTTTGAGGTGTTATTAGTTGCTCTCTCTCTCTCTCTCTTGAAAGATCTGGATTGGTTACTGGTATATATTAATAAGCAGAGATTGGACAAGCGCAAGCTGCGCCAACGTCACCTTTAGGTGGCAGACAGCCACCTTAGCTTAGAGAAAAGAAAAACTACATATTACATATTACTTGAAAAAACAACTTGTACTAGTGGTGCTAGTAGGTTGCTCTCTCTTTTAGTGCATCATTGTATCATATGCTTGTATATGCCAGTTGCCAGCCAAGTCTGTAAAAACTGGTATCTAACTAGTTTTTTGTCAGGTATTGCTTACCTGTTTTGATGAAATATATTGGTCGAAAGTCATGGCAATGGATCAAATATGCATTCTTTCGTGCTTTAGATATTCATTTTCCTTTGGAAGCTGGTCAATATTAACTATCATGTAATCTCTGAAAGTTTCATTCTTCATGATTGTTTTGTCTCTCTGTTTGAACTTTAAGTCATCCATGACATGATGCAAAACTTGACGACAAGAATAAAGCTATGTCAACTCATTGAATGGCTGGGAGTAGTCTGTCTGTCAGCCATATGAACTAGCTGGGTTTTTGTTTGTTTGTTTGTTGTTTTGAAATTATGATTTGCTCAGTGAACCGTTCATAGGTTCATATCCGATGCTAATCCACAGTTTTCCATTATCTAAAGATGTTTTTGAGGTTCATGGATGGTTTACATCATTGGAAATTCCATTTTCCTTTTATTTTTTTAGGAAGGCTTTTTTTTTTACGAGGAAAACTTTGACGTCTCATAGACATAGCAAACTTGTTTTTTTCTTCGTTAATTATTATGGGCCCAGTTGCTTGAAACCACTGAAAGCTTGACTGTGGAGCACTCATGCACAACTCACGATCTGTCAGTTTTCAAGGAAGTGGTCGTATTGTATATCCTCTGACTTTTATTGACCTCTCTGCATTTCTGTCCAGTCATCTATGTATGACAGTATCGTGTTTTGAGTATCTCTGGACTTCAGTTTTGTTCATGATCATTATCTAAAAAATAGTTTCTTCATGACTTCTAATGGCACATGGATAAGAAAATTGACTGCTTTTGGCAGTGACAGGAAAGGAGCCTTCTGCATACCGTTTTAACTGCAGTTAGGATTTACGATTGTCTTAACTTTGTTTGTCATATTTCTCTTGTCAAATATGGTTCTTGTTACAGCTGACAGTCTGTATGTTTTTTTTTATTTGGTTTCATCCAAGTCCTTATTCCCCTCATGATTGGTCTGATAACACATCAAATGCTGTTGCTGCAGGAACCATTTGTCAACATACCCGATGACAAAATAAGGGAGGCGCTCAAAGTTGTCTTAGGTACTGCACCTTTCTAATTTTTTTAAGATGAAGAAAGTATAACTTTTCGCTTGCTACAAATAGGGATGCTCACAGCCAACTACATTTTTCTATAGACTGAATATCTTGCACACTTGCATCATAGAATTGTAATCTCACTTCTATCTTTTATTCTCCTTTGCAGACCCAAGAAACCAACCTCTGCTTATTCATTGCAAGAGAGGCAAGGTAAGGTCAGCTCTCAATTTACAGTTTGTGGCTGCTATCCCAAGAAATAACTGTGACCCTGACCCTGAACTAACTGTTCAATATATGCATATCTGCAGCACCGAACTGGTTGTGTGGTTGGGTGCTTGAGGAAGCTGCAGAAATGGTGCTTGTCTTCAGTCTTCGATGAGTACCATCGCTTTGCCGCTGTGAAAGCGAGGATCACTGACCAGAGATTCATGGAGCTGTTCGACGTCTCAAGCTTGAAGCACCTGACACCCTCACATTGTTAACCAAGGCGTGTGATCACTTGATCCCCCTTGATCCCTCAACTCTAGTACATCTCCAAGGCTATCTTCCTGCAGCTACTGAACCGATTGAGCCGTGAATAATTTTGGAACCCCCTAGAGTCCATGAGGTAGTGATGAAACCATTGTAAAACATTCGTGCTTGAGAGGTTTAGTTTCCCCCTGCTTAGCGCACTGGAGAGGCTGTGGTTGATTTGCGAGGGATTCTCTTTTTCGGTAGCTCTCGCGAGGAATTCACCATTATTTTTGGGTACTGAAGCATGTACTCGAGCAGCTTTGCTGAGGAGGAATGAACTACTCTCTGAGTGCAAAAAGGCTCGTCTCTTCTTGCATGAGTGTGGTTAGGGATCCTGCATATCAGCAACCATGAAAAATGATCATTGATGACTCACATACCAATGATGGTAACTAACTGTTAAAGCTACATCTAGTTGTTACTTTAGAGAAATTTATACATTTTAACTAAAATATTAGGCATGTTTATATTGATAGCATTGTTGTACTTATTTTTATAAAAAATACTATTACACATATAATTCTTTAATAAAAAAATTAACATCTTGAGTAGCAGAGAGTTAATGTGGATCAAAGTTAGCTATGACCCTCCCTGGTATTTTAGATCCTTTTGAATTAAACAATGATTATTAGGTTTAAATAATAAGTCTACTTTTGACCATCAAACTCTCATGTTGAGTAAGTGGCCATTAAACTCCAAAACCGAATATAAAAGAGCCATCAGATTATCAATATTAGATAACTTTGGCCCTTGATTGGTTTCAAATATGTCTTCTTTCCTACATATGTATTTTTCAAAGAATAGTAAAATTATCGTTAAATCTCTAAAAATTCATAACTAATTTATTTTAAACAAAAATACGAAAGTGGCACCGATCTTTTTTTTTCTAAAAATACAATGTTTCTGTTGCTGCTTAAATTATAGTTCTTTGGATCTTACTTGTTCCTATTTCTAATGTTTTTTACTCAAAGTCACGACCATTATTATTTAAAGTACTCCATCCATCCCAAATCATAAGGCATTCCAAGGATCTTGGAGAGTCAAAAGATCTCAAGTTTGACCAAATTTATATGATAAGATAATAATATTTATGACACCAATTAAGTATTATTAGATTCTTCATTAATTATATTTTCATAGTATACCTATTTGATGTTATAATTTTTTGTAATTTTCTCTATAATTTTGGTCAAACTTAAGATGCTTTGACTCTTCAAGATTCTTGGAATGCCTTATAATTTGGAATGGAGGGAGTATTGTTTTGTTTATTTACTTTATGCTAATTGCATGATTTTGAGCCCTGCCTTTTTTTGAAACTTAGTCAAGCAATTAAAATAAAGTAAAGCACTAGCCACTAGTCATACAATTCCTAAATAGGATCTATATGTGGTGGAGCATGGCATCTGCAAGGTTGGTGTCACCTCTTGCATGTACTTAGAATCCATTTGGTCTTTTAGCTGATCTCATGATCTAATACAACACAAAATGATAATTCAAATAAATAATGGTCATAAGTATGAGCAATAAAACACTAACAACAGGAACAATTAAGATCCAAATAGAGCACTAATGTAAAAAATTGGTATTGGTTTCATATTTTTATTTAAAATTAATTAGTTATAAAACTTTAGAGGTTAACTTTTATTACCTTTTTAAAACATACACACACATATATAGGCAAAATCACCTTTGTAACTAGTAGATGATGAAAGACATCTGGTTTTGGAGTTTGATGGCTAAAATCGGACGGTTGATGGTTTGATGGCCAAAAAAAAGTTTTTTTTCCCTTGAATATGTAATAATCTTTCATGGTTAGCACGTTGGCCTCTCCTAGATCTCATCTCAAACTGTATAATCGATCTTAAGCTGCATGGTGTAAACTTAAGCATAGGTAGAAAGCAAGATTTTTTTGTCACCGGGGCCTTTGGGTCACCCTTTTGGTGTCGCTTCGCATCGTGCATGGACGATTGAATTTCTTGGAAAATTGCTTTGGCGAAGTCGAGCTACCATGTTGTGGGGTTCGATATAGTGCAACAACAATGACGTCTACAACCTCTTTAGGGTGGTGTTAGTTTTCTTTGTAAGCGTGTGTTGTGACTTGGAGGTTTTAGGCTTTGGTCCTTTGGAGGAAGCCGGAGCTGCTCGACTTTTCGATAACAGTGATGATGGCTTGCGGTGGGCGGCTACATCATTTTGAGTTGGCGATTTCGGTTATGATGTGGTCGATGTTAGGGTTTTTTATGGCTTTTTCTTTAATTAACCATGCAAGTGTACTTCCTTGGTCCTAAAATAGTTGATGTTATATGATTCAAATTTTGTCCCAAAATCATTGTCATTCTCACTCGCCAATGCACCTTTCTTTTCTCTCAATACACCTTTTTTCCCGATACATCTCTATCTCTACTTCTCTCTACCACTCTCCTTATTTTCTGTGCACCACACCTTTTTACTCCTAAATTCCCGTGTCTAAATTTAAAACATCAACTATTTTGGGACGGAGGGAGTAAGGTTTTGGGCCTGGTTTTCTTATAATGTGGGCCGACTCTTTTCTATATTAAGTTGAAAGACATAGCACCTGCCACTTGTGTTTATAAAAATATGAGCCTTTAAATTTATTTGGTTTAAGTTGGCTCGCTCCATGTCCAATTAAATCCAACAAATATAGCTACCTCATTATGGTTGGTACAAACACCATGCACAATTATCCGTCGCAACGCATTAACATGTTTGCTACTCTATCTGTTTTAAATTGTAAGTTGTTTTGGCTTTTCTAGATATAGCTCTTGCTATGCATCTAAATATATATATTATATCTTGGGCCTTGTTTAGATGCCTTCAAAATTCCAAATTTTTACTTTTCGTCCCATCACATCGAATCTTTGGACACATGTATGAAGCATTAAATATAGATAAAAAATAACTAATTGCACAGTTTGGTTGTAAATCACGAGACGAATCTTTTGAGCCAAATTAGTCCATGATTGGGCACTAATTGCCAAATACAAACGAAAGTGCTACAGTAGCCAAATTACAAAAGTTTTTGCATCTAAACAAGGCCTTAATATATGAATATAGAAATGGCAAAATGATTTACAATTTAGAACAATGGGAGCACTAACTAATAAGTACAAACACTAATGAGATTTCTAGGGAAAAACTAATCTATCTATCTATATCTAAAGATATGAAACCTGGTGGCCCCAACGCGAGCACACCGCGGCCACGGTAGCAGAATTATTTTACAGCATCGGATGAATATCGGACGATGGCCATTCTCCTCTTTACATCTGTACGGTCCTCCTGTAGCCTATCGATGTCTGATCGGTTTGGAGGAAAATATCTCCCTCTTCTCCGCCCTCACTCCTTGCACGACCACTGCTCTCTCCCCCCCTCTCTCTCTCCCGATACAGCCTCCCCTCTCTCTCTCCCATGCGGCGGTGAAAGCCCAAGTTTGGTTTTGGTAATTAATGACACCAAGTTGCTAATGCCATGTGTTAAGTGTTTTGAGCTAGGCATAAGCAACACATGTGATGAAGGTGTACGTGGCAAGGAGTGGTGGCCACAAGATCACAAAGAGATGGTGCATGGACGTGAAATGACGAACATGGTGGAGATGCACATAAATGATGGACATGATGAACAAGTGGAGGAGAAGGATCTAAGAGCTCAAGGCAAAGGTATAACCATAGGGTTTTTCTTTTACCGGTCTAAGATGAGTAGAGAAGTGATTGACCAGATTTAGAATACATAGCCGACTATCAAGAGGGGCAATCACGGTTAGCTCGGGAATCAAGTGTCACTAGATCAATGTCTTGAGCATATGCATTAGGATCTAGTAGAGAGCTAACATAACGCCTTAAAAAATTGTTTGTGAAATGCTAACACACATGCACATTGTGGTGTATACTTGGTGGTGTTAGCACATTTGCGAAGGCAGTGGAGTTTAAGCGGTAGAGAGGGGTTTGGGTTCCTCTCTCCCTCCCGCCGAGCAAGCTCGGCGGGATTCGGCGCTTTTTGGGGAAGTGAAACGTCTATTTTCTACTGCGCCGGAAGTTAGAAAAGAAACGGAGGCGAACGGCGGTCACTGTGGTGACCGGACGCTGACGCGGTCCCGGTTTGACCGGACGCGTCCGGTCAGTTCAACGCAGCGCGCTTAGGGTTTGTGACCGGACGCTGGTCTGGCCTGACCAGCGCGTCCGGTCAGTTCACCTGTGCGCAGAAGAAGAGCGCGCGACCGGCGCGTCCGGTCCCTCACGGAACCGGAGCGTCCGGTCAAGCGTCCAGAGGAGCAGAGTGCAGCGAAGTGCTGATCGGACGCGCGGCGCGTCCAGTCACGTGCGATCGGACGCGTCCGGTCTCGACGGGAGCTTACTGGACTGTGACCGGACGCTGGCACTGTCGCGTCCAGTCAAACGCTAGAGCGCGTCCGGTCACGACAACGATAACTTCTGACGCGCACTGTTCACGCTTGTCCTGTCGTCCGGTCACCCTGACCGGAGCGTCCGGTCAGCACGATTTGAACTGCGTTGTCCGGTAACAGCTAGCTGCGTACCCCTTCGCTATAAATAGAGAGTGTCCGGGGTTTGAGGGTAACTCTTGCACATTTTGAGATATAGAGACATCCTTTGAGCTAGAGAACAACCCCTCCACTCATCTCTTTGCTTGGTTGCACATCTTGAGTGAGATTGAGTGAGATTCAAGTGCATTGCTTGAGAGTTGCATTCTAGAGGCACTTGATCTTTGAGTTGCTGCGGATTTCTTGTTACTCTTCCGTGTTTCCCGACACGGTAGACAGCTTAGAGCAGCGGAGGTGATTGAGCTCGCAATTGGAGATTGTTGGAGCCCTCACCAAGTGTTGTAAGGGGTTCTTGATCCTTCCCCGCGGGAGTTCGCAAATTAGATACTCTAGTGGAGTTCGTGGCTTGGAGGATCCCCATCTTGTGTGCGGTTGTGCGGCGCCCGCCGAGGGCTCGACTCTTGATAGTCGATTAGCTCGCGAACCGACAAGTGGGTGCATCGCCACAACGAGGAGTAGCTTGCCGAGAAGCAAGTGAACCTCGGTAAAAATCTTGTGTCATCTCTTTGCCGAGGATTTCTCTTGTGGTTAATCATTGTGATTGATTCTTCGAGTGCATTACTTCTCTACATCGTTGGTATAAGAATCAAGTCACTTGCTCTTTACTTTCTCGTACTACTTCTAGTGTAGCTTGCTTAGTGTAGCTTTTATCACAGAGGAGTAAGTAGCTTAGTGACTTAGTCTTGTTGGTGTGTATTAGAGATCATAGCCTTGCTTCACTAGAATTGTATAGGTGGCTTGTATAGTGTAGTTGAGCTAGTGCTAGAATTCGCTTAGCCATCTTTTATACTAACGTGGTTGTTTAGTGAAGCTTGTAGATTTTTAAATATGCTATTCACCCCCCTCTAGCCATTTGGACCTTACAGGCGGCCAGCGGGCACAGCTGCACACCGGCATGGGCGCAGCGACCCAGTGAGGGCAGCCCCCGGCATGGCGGCGCCCTAGCGCGAGTGGGCCCCGGCGGTGGTGCGAGCGCGGCGTTGGGTGTGGACGCGGGCAAGCAGGCTCGATGGCTGGCTGCAGCCCGGCCGCTGCCGCTGCTCGACTGGCCGCGGGCCACCGGTAAGTGCGCGGGGAGGGGCGCGGACACGGCCACGTCTGGCCGCCCGGCCACCGCGAGTGCGCAGGCAGCAGCTGCGGGCGTGGGCCCGCCGACCCTGGCTACGGGCGAGCTGGCCGCTGGCTGGCTCCTGCCCGGCCGCTGCGCCGGTTAAGGTGCTCTCTCTCTCGTGCTTGCCCTCCACTTCCCTTGCCGGCGCTGGGGACGGATGTCGATCGTGGCTTGCCTGTTTGTTTTTCCTTGCTGGAGGAGGCCTAGCCCGGCGGATCTAGCGGATCCGGTGCCTCCATGACCGGGTCGGTCCCTCCTCCCATCAGATATGTGCAGAGTGCTAAGCAGGAAGCCACCGGAGGCCAAGGACGGCGGTGGCATGGTGGAGGACTGTGGGCCAGCGACGGCGCTAGCCACTGCCTCCTGCGCGTTTGCTCACCGTGCTGATTCAAAGATAGGATCTGATACACCGGTGCGGTACTCCCATCCCTTTCCCATCTGCATCCCTAACGTGTTTTCTAAATCCATTTCAGTGTCGTGCGCCAACGGCTGGGCTCCTCAACATCTCCGCACGCACTGCAGCCCCCTCCATCCGAGGTCCCACGATGGCTGGCCAGCTCCTTTGCTGATGGCTTATCAACAGCAACAAAGTGAAAAGGTCGGCTACGAAAAGGGCGACAACTCATGGTGACGAACGAGCGGAACCTCATGCTCAAGGATGGAGGCTGAAGCCAGCCTTGCTGGTACGTGTGTCTTCATCTTTGTCGGGCCCCTATTTTAGGGTCCACTGTGCATCACGTATCAGTCCCTGGATCAGTAGCTGATACGCACAGAGCGAATAAGATTGATATCAAAAACCATACTTTTATTAATAATAGGGAAACACATTACAAAGTTCATATTACATAGCTTGGGCTATTGGCCTTGTAATATACATTAGAGTTCTAATACAGCGGTCCTATAACGACGTGGTTCCATTCCTACAGACAACTTGGAGTGCGGACGTAAACCTTTATCCTAATCTCAATCCTATATCTTTATCCTAGTGGTCCTCGAGTAGCTCCTTTGCGTAATCGTACATATCCGTCCTCGTACGTACTCCTGTCTTTCCATCCTGGCGTAGCTTCGATAGCTTCATCCTTGGTTGTACTCCTGCAGCTTGACTCCTAAAAACATAGAATGGAGGGGATTGAGTACATAAAGTACTCAGCAAGCCCTAACTTTGGGGTAGAGGTGAAGTGTATGGCGGAGGCTATTTGTGGAGGTGGTCTTATGGTGGAATTTTATATGGTAGTAGTAGAGTTATATAAAATGGAGGTTTGGGCCCTGGGAGAGTATTAACCCTTCTCGCCAGTTCCCGGAGTTTATAAGTTATAACTTACCATCACCAATAACTTGCAACTTACCAGATTTTCACAGTTTCTTTATATAAAAGAGTCTAATCATTTGAGATCTCATCCCAGCGGTTGCCCATTCCAAGGACGTGGCTATTCGAATAGATTTGATAAACTCTGCAGAGGTTGTACAAATTTTCCTACATGATAGGCACAGCCTCTAACCAAGTACGGTGGCAGAAACAGGCCTAACGAGACCTCGTACCCGAAAGAGCGCTACCTTAGATGTCCATATAATTCTACCACGGCTTCTCAGGGGTCGGAAACGACTTGGATGATCACACAACATCCAATGGACAACGACTTGGATGATCACATAGCATCCTATATATATATATATATATATATATATATATATATATATATATATATATATATATATATATATATATATATATATATATATATACAAAGGGGCTCGCACACGGCCCAACAATAATTTTACATGGAAGATCACATAGCATCCATGCCGACCAGACCACGGAAGATCACCCAGCATCCGTGTCGTCTCCTGATAGTCCGTTGCCACTCCGGCCTCCTAGTAGAATTTATACTTCTATCTAACGAGGTGTGAGATCAAGTCTACCCATATAGACATGTGGCTGTACGAAATTCAGGCTAGGCGAGATGGCAAATGAACCGGTCCTTAAATGACCGAAGCGAGTATCTCCAACAGGAACTCTCACTAGGCGATCCTGCCCAAAAGGATAGTCCACACCACGTGAAATATCCCCACTCGCTCCCGTCGAAAATAAGTTCTATTTTACCAGTTCAATTAACATCCATGTTCTTAGGTTATCCATATCATAAAGCTCATAGCATATATATCACATTATTCATTATATATCACGACATTCATCATATATCACAATATTTATTATATATCACAATATCCATCGTTTATCACAATATTCATCGTATGTTATATATGCTTATAACATTGGTTCCCATGATAATATAGATAACATCATTTATGATTAATTTAATTAAATAATTAGTTATAAAGGGGAGTGGGAGACTTTATGGTGAGAGTGGTGAAACATAGTGGGAGCGGTAGAATATGGTAGTGGCGGAGCGGTGGAAAAGGGAGTGGTTTAGGAATGGTAAATTTATGTGGAGGAGAAAGAGTAGCGGAATGGATGTGGCATAATATATGGAAGGAAAAGGAAAGGTGGGAGTCAGGACTTGCCTCCGCTCGCTGACGGTAATATCCTTATTCCTACATTTTGATTCCTGTGTTTCCTGCTCCTTTCTTCTGGACTCCATCGGGTTCTCTCCACGTCTTCTATACTACGCTATCTAGTGTCGACAAGCAAGGAAAACACCAAGCAAAGAATGCAAAACAGACATAATCAACCAAAGAAAGAAAACAGTCATAGATGGATTGGCTTTTATCTGGTTAATGGGTACTACGGTGACGAATTACTGCTACGGGTTATTAATTAATTACTTAATGCAACTTCGGATTAATATTTAAAACGAGAAGCAATCATATCTAGAATTTAAACGGGCACCAAAAATTATGGTAAAGAATTTTAATATATAGGGTTTTATTTTAGAAGATCTATGGTGAATGGATTACAGAGTTCGGAATTAAAACGATAAAGATATAAACTATTAAAGTTTATTGACTAATCGAGAATAAAATGAGCATGGAAATTATTTTTACTATTTTAGCTAATAAAAATGAGTGGAAACTATCTAGATATGATCTAGGGAAGCTCTAGTTAATTTAGAAATTTTCAGGGAATTTTTCCGTAATTAACAAGCTTACCTTTTAATCTACTGTGTACGTTTCCTGGGTACGCGTAGCAATTTACCATGGCTGACGCGCGGGATCCTATCAACAGTGGAGCTGCCTGGCGCATTGTGCTCGTGGCCATGTACACCGATCTGTGGACCACTCCTCTTTCTCCCTTGAGTTCACGTAAACTATGTCTACAGAGAGAAAGGGGAAGGAGGAGGTGGTGCTGTACTATTTCTGCGTGGGGCCCCAGGGGCGAGGTGGCGCGTCTCCATTGGGTGGAGCGACGTGGCCATCTGCTCAGCATTGGGTGCCGTCGTCGGCCGTTCGTCTCCTCCGCTGCTCAGTCAACAGAAGAAAGAAAGAGAGAGGAGAAGGTGAGAGGGAGAACAGTGCCCAACGGTGCCCTGTGCTCGTATCCGGAGAGGTAGCAGGGAGAGAGAAAAGAGCGGGGTAGGGGGAGGCGCGGGCTCGGCTCCGCCGTGCGCGGCGACGGCGGCGTCCGCACAGGCCGCGGCAACTGCGGCGAGGGCGCGGAAGGAGGAGGCAAGGGCAGCGGCGGTGCTCGGCGTGCGGGGAGAGTGCTGCGGCAGCGCGGTGGCAGGCGGGAGCAGCACATCTCCGGCGGGTAGCGAGTGCGGCGGTGGCCTCAACGCCGGCTTGCGGCGAACGCGGCTCCAGCGGGCTCGACTTTTGTAGCGAGGGCGGGTGGAGGGCGCGACCCTGGTGGTGTCGAGGCTCCGGCGAGCGTGTCTCCGAGGCGGGTCAAGGCGCCGGCGGCTGTGCTTGGCGAGCTCCACGGCTCCCAGCGCAGAGGAGGCTCCGGCAGGGCTCCACTTCGTCAACGTGCCCAGCCTCGGCTTCCTCGTCCTTGCCCACCGCGAGCTCGCCGGCCTCCTTTTATAGGCGCGGCAAGGCGGTTCGGCCACGGATATTTCCCGGCAGCCATGGCTACGTGTCGACGGAAATCCCGGACAGGATAGGAATGACGCCGGAAACGACGGCAGAGGAGGTCGGTTGCCACGGAAATATCTCCGGCCATGTTTCACGTGCTCGCGGCGTAAGGCGGTTGAGCACAGTGCGCCGGTGGACCTCAAGGCGGCAAGGCGACCGGAGCACAGTGAGTTTGTTGACCTCTTCGTGAAGAAGGAAGTGACAACTGGGATGGTCGGTCTGCACGAATATCTCGGTAGACATGCTTCACGTGCGCAAAGAGGAAGACGGCGTCCGTGACGTCCACGCGGAGGTGACGCGAAGATGGCGCGGTGTCCCTGCCGCGCGCGCGGCGCTCTCGTGCTGCCCGGCAGAGCCAAGCCGAGAGGCACTTCGGGCTGAGACCGATGCGGGGAGGGAGGTGTACACAGTAGATGTTCATTTTTCTATTTTGTAAATAATATATAATAAATAGATAATGTATTTTCAGAAAATGTATATTTGTATGCCTATATTTATTATGATGTATTGCTAATTAAGAAAGTTAATGAACGTAATGCAATTATGATGTATTCCAAGAAAATGCGACCATGTATGTATATATACCTACATTCGTATGGACGACCCTAGCTAGTTACTCGGTTTAGCAGGGTATATATATACGTGTATATATGGTGTATGTGTGTATAACGAAAGCATGTGCATATATATACTTGTACGGGTGCATGATAAATATATGTATATGATGTATCTATATCTAGGGCGTGTATGTATATTGACTAAAACATGTATATGTATATACGTCAATTAAATGTAAACTAATATTACAAAGAAATATAACCCATATATGTGAGGAGTATTATGATAAAGCAGAGCAGGTAAAGATGTACGTTGTATTACCACTATCATATATAAAGTAGGTTTTAATTATTTAAAGGAAGTTGTTTTGGTGCCGCATATAAATTCTAGAGCAAGCAAATCAAACAAGCATTCAATCAATCAAGCATTTTATCATTCAACATTCTAGCCTAAATGCATATGGTGGATTTTTAATGCAAGGTTCTAGAGAAAAGTTTTTCTAAAACGGTTCCGTAGAAAATAAACTAATCAAGTTTTAATTTGTTGTAAAATTCTAAAAATTCAAATTTTTAGTGGTTTTTAACATGATGCAAAAACACGGGTGTTACAGATCTACCCCACTTAGAAGAATCTCGTCTCCGAGATTCAAGTAAACTAGAGAGAGAAACAAGAGAGAGAAGAAACTAGAGAGATAAAGATCGCAGATTCCTTTTTATCTTACAGGACTGCCTCCCGTGAATTATTCAGTCTTCGTAAATTGTCTTCCCATTTGCAGTAGATCACCATTGTCATACATTGGTTTCGGTAACACTTGAGGCGAAGTTAAATCCATCTCTGCTCATGTTTCCTGATGCCCCTTTTTTTTGTAATATTAGTAGTCACTCAACTCAAATCTTCTGACTTTCTGATCCCCTAAGTAATTCCAATTTCCAGATCTTGGGCTACCCCACTTAGATGATTTGATCTTCTGGTTACAGAGCTACTCACTTAGATGATTTAGATCTCCACGGTCAATTTTTTTTAATGTCAACTCTTGAGCTTCTTTATCATATTTCTCTTTAAATCCTCTGGATTTATGGTGCCAGTGTGTTGGTTTGGTTTCTTTTGAGCAACAATCACTGTGAACTTAGGATTCTGTTTCTAATCCTATTTAGGGTTCCATTTCTCATCCAAAAGCTTGGATCTTCAGTAGCTTAGTTGTTTTCGCCCTGTCTGATCAATGATTTCTTTCTTTCTTAACTACGGGTCCAAATCTACCCCACTTAGAAGATTTATCCTTAAATCTTCTATTATTTTATTTCTTAGATCCGATTATTTTCCGTGTAGATTATTCTTTGTCTGGTGATCACCCTTGCATGATGCTTTGATTGTGTACACCTATTTATCTGATTTTTACCACTTTTCTGATTTCAACAATTAACTCAAGGCCTTTCATACGGTAACGGGCGCATTACATGGATATACAAAATTAGTGATCCTATCAGCATAGAAATTAGGATAGCAAAGACGAACGTAACGAGCTCATCTGCTTCTAAGCACATCTTGAGGGCTTCAATTTCCGGCTTCTGACGGCGTACTTTTTCTTTTTCTTGCTATTTCTCCGGTAAATCTTCAGCTGACAGCACTTCCTTCTGGCTTCTTTTCGGATTGTTGGAACAAGTTGGCACTGGAATGGGGGACTCAGGTGGGTGATCGGTGTTGAGACTAGGGTGTCTTGATTGTGAAGGGGCAGCGGGGCTCCTTTTATAAACGGTCGATGGCGTGGTTAGGGGAGCGGGTGCGCGCCATCATCGACGGCATTGAGCAACATTGGGTGCCGAGGGAATCAGCGTCGTGGGGGACAATAGCAGCAGCTTTCGATGATGATGGAGGTGACAGCATGAGTGGCGTCGTGGGGCGATGGTGCGGCGTGCAGTGGGGCATAGCGGCGTGACGCTGAGGGGATGGCACTGGCGTGCGGAAAAGTGTGCGGTAGCGTGGATGGTGGAGGCGTGTGAGCGTAATTTACGGCTTTCGCCTGCAGCATGTTGTGCATATTTTTAGGTTGCTCTGGTGCGACAAGGAACAGACTGTTGGTGTAGTTAACTGGGTCAATAATGTATTGGCTATACTGGCACAATTAGAGCAACTCCAACAGTTTGGGATATTTTGTTTCTCAAATCCTAGAGTTTGGCAACTCCCCAAATGATATGGCAAAGGAAAAAAAAAGTTAATCTCCAATAGTTTGTCATAATTCACTTGGCAAAATCAAAAGTTGGGTCCACAATATGATTTTTTGTCACGGGAATTATTTCCGCGCGTATTCCCTCGCGTGTGCTCGCGCCAAAACGCCGCCGCCGCCGCGTGTCATCAAGCACCTGTTTATCCTGTGTGCTATCTGTAACTATCATTTTCTGTTTTTATCAGAGCAATCTTTGTTTTATCTTTGTTTATCCTCTGTCATTAGCACAGCACATTGACATGGGCACATGGCCAGGAGCAATCTTCTGTCGAGAGAATAGGAGCAGTTGAAAAAAATTCTGTCACATCACGCCGGCCACGCCAGGAGCAGCAGCTAGAGCAGTTCACTGCATCTGGACCTGCATCATGCCGGCCACGCCAGGAGCAGCAGCTAGAGCAGTTCACTGCATCTGGACCTGCATCTGCCTTCGCGCTCGCGGGAAGAAGGCGGCGGCACGTTTCGCGACTGGATGCGCGCGGATCACGAGTGCGCATATATGCGCGCTATGGAGGAAATTATGCGAATTTGATAAAGACGGGGAGGAGAGATGATAAATTATTGGAGAGTGTTTTTTTCAATTTGCTAAAAAATGAAGGATGGGGAGAAGGGATGGCAAATTGTTGGAGTTGCTCTTAGTAATCAGGTAGCTGCTGATTTCTTACTTCTATCTTGTCTTCTAAAATTATTCTCCACAAGTTTCTGCCTTCTCAAAAATATTTTAGATAGTTGTCTTCCTTTGTATGACCTTGAGAAAGTATTCGTAGAATGAGGGAGAGGGAAAAGCACAAGGTGGACAGAGAGATCTAAAAGGGGTAGTTGTAACAAAATGCTGAGATTAGCTTTATACAACACACTAAAAATCAAAGAACTAACCAGCAAAAACTAAGTTCGCTATCCATTTTTACACGTAACCTACCGTAAAGGTTATTATATTATAATATATTTATTTACATATTATTATTATTATTATTATTATTATTATTATTATTATTATTATTATCACTACCGTTACTACTACTATTATTTACACATTTGGTTGTCTAAAACTAAATCTTTAAGCCTACGGATGCTATAGGTATATTTTGAAGGGATGAGTGGAGAGAAAATCATATTTTAAAATAGAAGGCCAAGGTAAGGTGAGAGACAAAGCTATAAGCAATATTCTTTAAAATAGGTTTTTAGAAAAACAATCCTATCTAACGACCATGCTAAGGTTTCGTCCTACAGTCCAAGTACGGCTCTGATACCACCCTGTCGGGCCTCTATTTTAGGGTTTACTGTGCATCACGTATCAGTCCCTGGATCAGTAGCTGATACGCACAGAGCGAACAAGATTGATATAAAAAACCATACTTTTATTAATAATAGGGAAACACATTATAAAGTTTATATTACATAGCTTGGGCTATTGGCCTTGTAATATACATCAGAGTTCTAATACAACGGTCCTATAACGACGTGGTTCTATTGCTACAGGCAACTTGGAGTGCGGACGTAAACCTTTATCCTAAACTCAATCCTATATCTTTATCCTAGTGGTCCTCGAGTAGCTCCTTTGCGTAATCGTACATATCCGTCCTCGTACGTACTCCTGTCTTTCCATCCTGGCGTAGCTTCGATAGCTTCATCTTTGGTTGTACTCCTGCAGCTTGACTCCTAAAAACATAGAATGGAGGGGATTGAGTACATAAAGTACTCAGTAAGCCCTAACTTTGGGGTAGAGGTGAAGTGTATGGCGGAGGCTATTTGTGGAGGCGGTCTTATGGTGGAATTTTATATGGTAGTAGTAGAGTTATATAAAATGGAGGTTTGGGCCCTGGGAGAGTATTAACCCTTCTCGCCAGTTCCCGGAGTTTATAAGTTATAACTTACCATCACCAATAACTTGCAACTTACCAGATTTTCACAGTTTCTTTATATAAAAGAGTCTAATCATTTGAGACATCATCCCAGCGGTTGCCCATTCCAAGGACGTGGCTATTCGAATAGATTTGATAAACTTTGCAGAGGTTGTACAAATTTCCCCACATGATAGGCACAACCTCTAACCATGTACGGTGGCAGAAACAGGCCCAACGAGACCTCGTACCCGAAAGAGCGCTACCTTAGATGTCCATATAATTCTACCACGGCTTCTCAGGGGTCGGAAATGACTTAAATGATCACACAACATCCAATAGACAACGACTTGGATGATCACGTAGCATCCAATAGATATATATATACAAAGGGGCTCGCACACGGCCTAACAATAATTTTACATGAAAGATCACATAGCATCCATGCCGACCAGACCACGGAAGATCACCCGGCATCCGTGTCGTTTCCTGATAGTCCGTTGCCACTCCGGCCTCCTAGTAGAATTTATACTTCTATCTAACGGGGTGTGAGATCAAGTCTACCCATATAGACATGTGGCTGTACGAAATTCAGGCTAGGCGAGATGGCAAATGAACCGGTCCTTAAATGACCAAAGCGAGTATCTCCAACAGGAACCCTCACTAGGCGATCCTGCCCAAAAGGATAGTCCACACCACGTAAAATATCCCCACTCGCTCCCGTCGAAAATAAGTTCTATTTTACCAGTTCAATTAACATTCATGTTCTTAGGTTATCCATATCATAAAGCTCATAGCATATATATCACATTATTCATTATATATCACGACATTCATCATATATCACAATATTTATTATATATCACAATATCCATCGTTTATCACAATATTCATCATATGTTATATATGCTTATAACATTGGTTCCCATGATAATATAGATAACATCATTTATGATTAATTTAATTAAATAATTAGTTATAAAGGGGAGTGGGAGATTTTATGGTGAGAGTGGTGAAACATAGTGGGAGCGGTAGAATATGGTAGTGGCGGAGCGGTGGAAAAGGGAGTGGTTTAGGAATGGTAAATTTATGTGGAGAAGAAAGAGTAGCGGAATGGATGTGGCATAATATATGGAAGGAAAAGGAAAGGTGGGAGTCAGGACTTGCCTCCGCTCGCTGACGGTAATATCCTTATTCCTACATTTTGATTCCTGTGTTTCCTGCTCCTTTCTTCTGGACTCCATCGGGTTCTCTCCACGTCTTCTATACTACGCTATCTAGTGTCGACAAGCAAGGAAAACACCAAGCAAAGAATGCAAAACAGGCATAATCAACCAAAGAAAGAAAACAGTCATAGATGGATTGGCTTTTATCTGGTTAATGGTACTACGGTGACGAATTACTGCTACGGGTTATTAATTAATTACTTAATGCAACTTCGGATTAATATTTAAAACGAGAAGCAATCATATCTAGAATTTAAACGGGCACCAAAAATTATGGTAAAGAATTTTAATATATAGGGTTTTATTTTAGAAGATCTATGGTGAATGGATTACGGAGTTCGGAATTAAAACGATAAAGATATAAACTATTAAAGTTTATTGACTAATCGAGAATGAAATGAGCATGGAAATTATTTTTACTATTTTAGCTAATAAAAATGAGTGGAAACTATCTAGATATGATCTAGGGAAGCTCTAGTTAATTCAGAAATTTTCAGGGAATTTTTTCGTAATTAACAAGCTTACCTTTTAATCTACTGTGTACGTTTCCTGGGTACGCGTAGCAATTTACCATGGCTGACGCGCGGGATCCTATCAACAGTGGAGCTGCCTGGCGCATTGTGCTCGTGGCCATGTACACCGATCTGTGGACCACTCCTCTTTCTCCCTTGAGTTCACGTAAACTATGTCTACAGAGAGAAAGGGGAAGGAGGAGGTGGTGCTGTACTATTTCCGCGTGGGGCCCCAGGGGCGAGGTGGCGCGTCTCCATTGGGTGGAGCGACGTGGCCATCTGCTCAGCATTGGGTGCCGTCGTCGGCCGTTCGTCTCCTCCGCTGCTTAGTCAACAGAAGAAAGAAAGAGAGAGGAGACGGAGGGAAAAGCAGAGAGGGAGAGACTGGGAGAGTGAGACGGAGGGAGAGGAGAAGGTGAGAGGGAGAACAGTGCCCAACGGTGCCCTGTGCTCGTATCCGGAGAGGTAGCAGGGAGAGAGAAAAGAGCGGGGCAGGGGGAGGCGCGGGCTCGGCTCCGCCGTGCGCGGCGACGGCGTCGTCCGCACAGGCCGCGGCAACTGCGGCGAGGGCGCGGAAGGAGGAGGCAAGGGCAGCGGCGGTGCTCGGCGTGTGGGGAGAGTGCTGCGGCAGCGCGGTGGCAGGCGGGAGCAGCACATCTCCGGCGGGTAGCGAGTGCGGCGGTGGCCTCGACGCCGGCTTGCGGCGAACGCGGCTCCAGCGGGCTCGACTTTTGTAGTGAGGGCGGGTGGAGGGCGCGACCCTGGTGGTGTCGAGGCTCCGGCGAGCGTGTCTCCGAGGCGGGTCAAGGCGCCGGCGGCTGTGCTTGGCGAGCTCCACGGCTCCCAGCGCAGAGGAGGCTCCGGCAGGGCTCCACTTCGTCGACGTGCCCAGCCTCGGCTTCCTCGTCCTTGCCCACCGCGAGCTCGCCGGCCTCCTTTTATAGGCGCGGCAAGGCGGTTCGGCCACGGATATTTCCCGGCAGCCATGGCTACGTGTCGACGGAAATCCCGGACAGGATAGGAATGACGACGGAAACGACAGCAGAGGAGGTCGGTTGCCACGGAAATATCTCCGGCCATGTTTCACGTGCTCACGGCGTAAGGCGGTTGAGCACAGTGCGCCGGTGGACCTCAAGGCGGCAAGGCGACCGGAGCACAGTGAGTTTGTTGAACTCTTCGTGAAGAAGGAAGTGACAACTGGGATGGTCGGTCCGCACGAATATCTCGGCAGACATGCTTCACGTGCGCAAAGAGGAAGACGGCGTCCGTGGCGTCCACGCGGAGGTGACGCGAAGACGACGCGGTGTCCCTGCCGCGCGCGCGGCGCTCTCGTGCTGCCCGGCATGGCCAAGCCGAGAGGCACTTCGGGCTGAGCCCGATGTGGGGAGGGAGGTGTACACAGTAGATGTTCCTTTTTCTATTTTGTAAATAATATATAATAAATAGATAATGTATTTTCAGAAAATGTATATTTGTATGCCTATATTTATTATGATGTATTGCTAAGTAAGAAAGTTAATGAACGTAATGCAATTATGATGTATTCCAAGAAAATGCGACCATGTATGTATATATACCTACATTCGTATGGACGACCCTAGCTAGTTACTCGGTTTAGCAGGGTATATATATACGTGTATATATGGTGTATGTGTGTATAACGAAAGCATGTGCATATATATATATATACTTGTACGGGTGCATGATAAATATATGTATATGATGTATCTATATCTAGGGCGTGTATGTATATTGACTAAAACATGTATATGTATATACGTCAATTAAATGTAGACTAATATTACAAAGAAATATAACCCATATATGTGAGGAGTATTATGATAAAGCAGAGCAGGTAAAGATGTACGTTGTATTACCACTATCATATATAAAGTAGGTTTTAATTATTTAAAGGAAGTTGTTTTGGTGCCGCATATAAATTCTAGAGCAAGCAAATCAAACAAGCATTCAATCAATCAAGCATTTTATCATTCAACATTCTAGCCTAAATGCATATGGTGGATTTTTAATGCAAGGTTCTAGAGAAAAGTTTTTCTAAAACGGTTCCGTAGAAAAATAAACTAATCAAGTTTTAATTTGTTGTAAAATTCTAAAAATTCAAATTTTTAGTGGTTTTTAACATGATGCAAAAACACGGGTGTTACAATCTTTTTTAGTTTTCTTTTCCATTTCTTAGTGATCCAAATATAGCTTGAAAATTCTATATAAATTACAAAAAATACTAAGGATTGCCAGCAACATATGTCCTTTTTTTAAAAAAATAGCATATGCTTTATTGTTTATATCAATTGATGGTTTTGACTGCTCACTGACCTCTTAGAGTTGCAATTTCGTTTCAGTGGGTTCATGTGTCCATGGAGATTGCTACACTGTGGTGTTCACTTATTGGTTTCAAATATGTTCTACAGTTGGAAGGAGCAAGGTTTGCGGCTAACACACCATGTTGCTTTTGTCCCTTATTTTGGACCCAAACATGCACTTTTACCTTTACCTTTGATACATAAACCATGTTTAATTTTCCACTATAAAAATTTGGTTTTCTGTGTTCTGAATTAAGGCAGAAAACATATTTCAACGAGTCTAATCAGGTTATTCCCATGAACAAAAGGAAACTTCTCAGATGTTATTCAATGAGATTTAAGCAATGATTACCTGTAGACGTAACTTGATGTGTTATTCTTTTTTGTTAGTCTTATGTTTCTAATATATGTAAAATTGCCTTGAACTAGGCAGCTATAAGCTTACCATTGATTTCACTATGATAAATACATTCCTGTTGGGTTAACTCTGCTAGATGTCATATGTATTTCCACTTTGCTGATAAAGCTGGTCAAAAGACTCATGTTCTTCGTATGCGGCTATTATGGTGCCATATTTAAGATACTAAGCTGTTTCAGTGGTGTTTTCCTGGTATTTTTTGGTGTCTTTCTGATTTTTAGTTGCATTTAGATTGGCCTAGCTACATGATTAGTTCATATAGCTCTTTGGGCTACCTCAGGTTTAACCATATTACATTCTTACTTTTACCCATCTTCAGATCGTTCTCTTGTGGTCTACTTACTTCTATCTTGGTTATATTAGCTTTTATGCAGAGATTTTTGGCAATATTGATGGAGCTTGCTGGATGCATAGTAAGAGAAAAGAAGTTCATTGATCTTTTTCTGTCTTTTCTTACAATTGCACTAATAATTAAAGTGCTCTTTGAACCAGTAGGGTATATATTGATTTAGTACGTCACTTGGAGCAAGCTATTGTCCTATCTTTCTTGAACATACAGAAATTGATCTGTAGATTAAATTGGACATCAATCACCTGAAACCATATGTGATAGGCTGGTTTATGATTGGTTCGTTAATGGTTGGCTGGTTGCATTCAAGGGCACTAGGGTGGTCTTTACTTACATGTTTTGGTACTATACTGTATGTGATCTGTGCATTATTTTCTGACTCAATGGTCTAATTCTTGCTGTCGGTAGCTTGATGAATTAGTGATCGTTTCATTTGCTGTCCTATGTGCACATGTTGCTGATAGCAATTCTGTCTTGTTACCCAGTTTAGTGCACTTCATCACCGCTGAAGCACTTACGGCTACCTAGAGAAGCATAAGATCAGTGAGAACTTCATGTAACAGGATGCTTGGCCTATGATGGTTTTTGGACAATAATCCTATTTCTTCAATGGTTGTCTGATGATCAAGCAAGTTTGGTGATTCCAATCTCCAGTTCAGGTGTGTAGCTAGGCAGCTTGGTGAGCAGCTAGATGAGAGGCAGCACATTTTAGATGGATGGCTACAGTTACTGGATGTGTTCAGATATTATATTTTTATTTATTGTTTCCCCTCAATTTTCTACTTCTTTACCTTTTCACCTTGCAAGATTGTAGTAAGCGCTGATATGAGCTTTTGTTTATGCTAACCTGTAGCGATAAATTGGCCTTGAGCAGTTTGTTTGGTGATTTCAGTGGCCGTGGGTATAGAATGGATCTGTGACAGACATTGTGGATAGCCTAAAGGTCTCTTCCACCCCTACAACATGTAAGATTTGCTCTTAGGTCGAAGAAGAATGTAGCCATGCTCTGCTGATTATGTGCTCTGTTTTCTCTATGTAACATGTTGTGTATATGCAAACCTATTATATTTCAATGTAATGTGCCATCATCAAATATTATGTCTTTGAGTCATGTCTACTCTTTGTCATTTGTATATTGAGATTATTCCATTTGTCAGGTGCATCCTAATCTCTATCCCATGTTACGATTATCATTTCCACTGAATTTTCGTTCCAATAAGGCATTGATACACCAGCACCAGTGTGTGCTTCTATTTCTATGTATTTTCTCGCGTACCGTTCCGTACCATTTTCCATACTGTAGTGGTCCTTTTCAGAATTTACATAGAGACTTACCATTTTCCATACTGTAGTGGTCCTTTTCAGAATTTACATAGAGACTTACTTTTCGAAACACTATCAAACATTATATGTTAGTCTCCTGCTTTTGTTCATGTGCGCTCCGTAATGTCTATATAGATCTGCTTGTATGACCATTACCTAAAGCTCGTGGCCGTCCATGTTTTACATCTTGTCTTTTGAATATAGACAATAGTTTAGGCTCTTGCTTAGTGGCTACTGCTGTTGTTGCAGCTGAAACCGAAATTTACAAGGCCTGGACTGCATCATAGAGAATCCTGGTAAGAGTTTCTAACCATAACGTTTGTCGTCTATTTATTGCAATCTATTTTGATCTCACCTCTATCATGCTGTTATCATGTTGGTTTTCAACTAACCTCTGTTTTGACGATAAACAGATACAGATTCTTCCCTGACGCTTTTGATGGGGCTGGTGCTGGGGGTTTCTCATGTTGGACCTATACAGTTGGTTGATCCTCCTGCATGTGCTATGCCGTGCCATCCCAAGAACTATTTCCTAACCCTGGATTAAACTCTTCTGCTTTCAATGAACTTTGGTTATTTTGGGTCCCAAGCCGTGCGCAAGGGCGCGCCATAATACAAGTGAACATCGGACATCTATTGTCCTAACGTTGAGATTCATCATCTCAGCTGTAGATGATGTTTGTATGTACTATGTACTAACATGTGTGACCGGCGTGTTCAGGCAAGGAGGCAGCGGCAAGCTCAGCGGCGATCCCTGTTCCAGCCTCGTCCACACAAGGTCTGCTCTACGTTTCCTTCATCTTATGTTGCTCGATTTTGCTGTGCAGACCAAATGCCTGCTAGAGTGCACTGATTCAGCGTAATATTTCACCAGATCTAGGTCGCGCCTTTCATACACATCGACCAGCGACCAAATCGATCACATAAATCACCCATGGTATTTCCCGCCACAGAATATTTTTCATAGCTATAGATTAGATCAGGCGCTCAACAAGAAATACTCCAACAATATGCTCTTGTAGGATACACGTGCTCTTCAGGATTTCTCGCTCATTGAGCCAACCGAAGAAACAAAGACGGTGGAGGCGCAGTTTGCTAGTGCGGTGGTTGCAACCCAGCCCGACCCAGCAGATGCTAACATTTCTATTGTAGACATTCGGCTTGCCATCGAAAATCAGTTTGGAAACCAGGCCGTCCCTGTAGACATCACCCGCTTCCGTTCAGATTTCCTGATCCAGTTTGCCACACTCCATGAGAGAGACACTGTGGCTTTGGCTGAGATACTACACGGCCAGAGTTTTACCGTGCTGCTTCTGCCTTGGTCCAGCCAGCATGGAGGTACAATTGTCGACTGGAATATTGTGGTGACAATATACATAACAGGCTTCCCATCATCTCGCTTGTGGATGGTGCTTGTATGTACTATGTGCTAACGTTTGTGACCATATGTATATACTCTGCTGCCTAATGTAATCTTCGCTCGTTTCAGTTCAGTCTGGTTCTGGCTAATGTGATCTTCAGGCTTTTCAGTTTAGTCTAGTTCAAGCCAACCGGTGCCAGCCCGCGCGCATGGGCGCGCCTTAAAACACTAGTAATTGAGATTACAGGGGAGGCTGCGAGCATGGGCGAAATGGACTGGTAGAGTGGTTGGGTCCGGCCCAACGAAAACCCCAAGCTTGGGCCAATCCAGGCCCAAGGGCTGTTCCGTTACGCTCGGCAATGTTTCCGTTGTGCAACGGGACACGTGGACGGTGGACCAAGGTGTGGGCCACACATCACAGTAACAAGGCTTTTGTAGACCTGGTCACGAGACATTTGTCTCCCCGTCTCCCCCACAGGCCACGTATTTCAAGCCGAGCTCAACGTCTCCCTGAGAAGAAGTGTCCCCGTCCTTGCATGTTGACCAAACTAGCCAGTACCTCACTGACGTGTGGCCGTGTGGGCCACAGTTTCACTAACCCCACAAGTCATTGACAGTTCAGACACCTCCGTGTGCGTCTAGCAATCACACACTTCACCTATAGTCCTATACCCTCCACACAGTTCGCAGCCGTGTTCACACTAGTAGAGTACAGAGCTCACAGCTCGGGGCTGCAAGCTCACCTCGCCCCTCTTGCCAGACGTGCCTCCCCCTACTACTGTTCAAGCCCAAACCCTAAACCCTCGGGCCCAAATGCCGACGCCGGCGACTGCGCTGCTGCTGTTCCTTGCGGCGGCAGCGGCGTTCCGCGGCGCGACGGCGAAGACGACGATCGAGCCGTGCGCTGGCGCGGACGCGTGCCCGGCTCTGCTGGGCTACACGCTCTACGCGGACATGAAGGTGTCCGAGGTGGCGGCGCTCTTCGGCGCCGACCCGGCGGCGGTGCTGGCCGCCAACGCGCTCGACTTCGCCTCTCCAGGCGCCGCCAACCGCATCCTCCCCAAGGGGACGCCCCTCCGCGTGCCCACCCGCTGCGCCTGCGCCGACGGCGTCCGCAAGTCCGTCGCCGTCCGCTACGCCGCGCGGCCTTCCGACACGCTCGGCTCCATCGCCGAGGTCGTCTTCGCCGGCCTCCCCTCCGCCGACCAGATCCGCACCGCCAACGGGCTCGCCTCCGAGGACCCCGACGCGCCGCTCAGTCCGGGCCAGAAGCTCGTCATCCCGCTCCCCTGCGTCTGCTTCAACTCCACCGACAACAACCTACCCGCTGTGTACCTCTCCTATGTCGTGCAGGTCGGGGACACCGTGGAATCCATCGCCGCCAGCCACACAACCACCGTCACTGATATCAGCAATGTGAACGCCATGGGGAGTCCCATTGTCGCACCAGGCGACATCCTTGCCATACCATTGCCTGGTAAAATTCACTCATTGGACCGCAGTATGCAACAAGATTGGAATAAACTGCCGTGGCCATTGCAGAGCCATAACTTGGCAACATTCCATCACTTTCCCCTTAAATTGACTAAACATTGGTTTGGTTGAAAACATATGTTGTTTCAAGTTCTGTATAGGGATCTAGTTTGCCAATAACCATCCATCATTTCTATGCTTATGATTGTCAATAACCGTAGGTCAGGGAAAATAACCTGAAATATTGGTTGACGTTGACAGGTGTACTTTTGTGAAAGTCTGAAGGCCAGTTTAATGTTACATAGTTAC
The DNA here is from genome assembly GCA_038087645.1 of Saccharum hybrid cultivar R570. Classification (NCBI taxonomy): domain Eukaryota; kingdom Viridiplantae; phylum Streptophyta; class Magnoliopsida; order Poales; family Poaceae; genus Saccharum; species Saccharum hybrid cultivar. The sequence continues at coordinate 16,424,754 of JAQSUU010000259.1, forward strand.
TTTAGGCCCTTTTTAACTTGTGATAAGGAATTGCCAGCCTTTGGATTTTATAAACGTAGGATGCAGTAATGGCTTTAAACTTTAAAATTAAAGTACCACTGCAAAAAGCTGATCTACGGTTGGGGCTTGGGACAAGCCACGCTTGCAGTGGTTTTAGGTTGTGAAAGATTACTTTTCTGTGCTTGTGTGGTACATGTGAGTAATTTTATTTGCTATGGTCCTGTTTCCCAGATAAGCTTCACAAATAGAGTAAAAGCATGGTCAAAATAAGCTGGCGGGAATAACCACGTCCGGAATAAGCTGCAAAAAGCACGCCGTTTGGCTGTTGGTTTCAGCTTATTTTAGCCATAAGCAGCTTATAAGCTGTACCAAATAGGGCCTATGATTCATGAATTTTAGCAAGGGCTGCTTTGAGTGATTAATTATTCAGTGCATTAGCTAAAGATAACTTATAAAAATGTGCAGTGGTAGGTCTTCATTTTTGATGGAAGGGTCTTCCACTTTCTTGGAGGCATACCTTTCTTTTTGCTGATTGATTCCATAATGATAGTTGAGAAGGATACTTTCTAATTTTGCCGACCTCTGCTGATCAGTACTTTCTTTCTAATGAAAACCATTTGTTTCTTTCATTAGCTTGCGCCTCAGCATTTCCTAACTCTGCTTCGGACTATGGATTGCTTGTGGCAAATGGAACCTATGCACTGACTGCTGGGAACTGTGTGGAGTGCAGTTGCGGGCCAGCAGATCTCAAGTAAACTTATACTCCCTTTTGTTCAATGTAGTTTTCTTTCCTTTTATTTGTTTCGGACTATAACACCCTCATTTCCTTACAGTTTGTATTGCACACCGGCTTCACTGACAGCATCATGTTCAAGTATGCAATGCTCTAATAGCAGCCTAATTCTTGGTAATGTGACCGCACAACCCACCACTGGTGGCTGCGGTGTCTTGTCTTGCAACTATGCTGGCTATGTCAATGGAACCATCGCAACATCGTAAGCAAAAAAATCCCAAATAATTTTGTTTTTGCTCTATCTAAACTTTGGAACTCAAAGATGATCACATCTTACAATGCATGTGCAGGCTATCCTCAGGTCTTCAACCCATGTGTCCAGGTACTTGCGCAATCTTCACTTGTAGTCTGCTTCATATTTAGCTAATGAAGTGCCGATGCAGTAAATTTCAGTCCTTTACTCCTTTGTTCAAAGTTCCTTTTGAACATGATCATTGACTTGTCCAGAGCTGCACTTTTGAAACATCCGTCAGTAAATGTATTGTCTAGTCACAACCTATAAGATTTTTGAGATGCGCACCTCCTTTTTAGAAGAGAGAATAAAGGATGAACCTGATGTGTGATTTCAAGTGTAAAGAAAGATATTCTTGTCCCAGAATATTAATCTAGCCCCTTGGTTTGGATTCATATCGAACATAGTTTTGATCTCCTTGTGTCGAATCTAAGATGGTATTTCCTTTTTTCATATTGGTATAGGTTGCCCTGAATCTTGTTTTAGTTAGTACCAGATTACGCCTGCCTAACACTATGTACCTTGCTTTAAAGTTCTGTATACTTCTTTATTCGAGGTAGTACGTAGTACCAAAGCAAACCCTTTTAAATAAATGAAGTGATAATTATTTAACTAAATTATCAAGCGCAACATGTGAGGAAGCTGCATTGTAGATAATTGGCATGTTTCACCTGATCACACTTTTTTATGTCAAAGGAAAAGGAGAAGAGTGAAAATATACCATTGCTTATTCAGACAATGCTTCTGGAACGTCATTGACATTATAAAATGTGGATTAAGGCATTAACCAAATAACATGATGTCTAGATTGGTAAAAGCTTTCACTTTGTTATCAATGTACTTCAGTATAGCAAACAGTTGGAAATGTACCGACTGAAGTTTTTTCATAGATGCTGTTGTTTCATTTGCCCAGTGCTATGCATCATGAATTCCTCTGTTTTGATCTTTATTGGTGTCTGTTGTTTCAATCACTTTGACCATGATTACAGGACCACATCAATTCCCCCCACTCACGGCGGTGCCAACTGTGGCAAACCATGGGTCTTATTCTCCATCACCTGCACCAGGACCTGGAGACGCTGGTGGTGCCGTCCCAGGAGGTTCCAGCGTTTCTCCTTCAAATGGGCCTGCTGGGAACGCCTCGCAAGCGCCTGCGATAAATCAACCTTGCCGTTTCCTCCTCATTTTCATTCTTTCTCTGACATTGTCCTTGCGGATGTGGATTCCTGTGTAGAGTATTGCTGGCTGTATTTGTATTGAACGGGGAAGGCCTCATTGTTGCCAGGTGGAACCTGAATGAAGATTGCAGTAGCCTCTCTTCATCAGTGTCTGGTGAAACTTTTGGTATGATTCTGCTTTCTGCAGATTTTGTATATGAGGAAGCCACCCCGATCCATCCTTCAAGACAAGGGTCTGAAGGCAGTAAGTAGTACGAGATAGTGGTGGCAAGGTCCATGTTCCTGATGGCCTAGTAGCTACAACTCTATTATAGATCATGTCAACATGAGATCGTTTGAAAAAAAATTTGAATTTCAAAATCTAATAAATCAAAACGAATATTCGGGCCTCTGTAAGATCTTAAACAAAAAAAAAATCACAAACTATAAAGATCTTAAACAAAAAAAATCACAAACTATAAAGATTGCTTCGACATCTATAACTTTTGTATAAAAAGGCGACCACCTTACATGTAAGTCAACTAGTGGATGGCGCGCGCCCTTGCGCGCGAGAGTAAATGATCTTAGATTGCTTCATGGTGGTGACAATAACATATAATATCAGTTGTAATGGTGGCAAGCATGATAGTCTTGATAGGTTCAAGCATAACGCAGGAAGCATAGTTATATATACAGAATTTTACATTTCATAGCGATGCTTACCAGGTTTGGTAGATGGAAGTCTCAGTGCTGATATAAAAGCATTACAGAGTGCTAGGTAGTAATATTATTACAAGATTAATAGGATGTGGGGTCTAGGCTCTGTGAAATGCAGTGTACAAAAGCATCTCAGTGGGCAGAGGCACTGTTGTAGGGTGCAACTTGGGGAAGGATGGTGTCAAGCATGCGGGCTCTTGCGTCTGATGAGTTAACTTTAATGAAGTAGTCCATACCAAACTTCAATATGTCTTCTACCTGCATGTCCAGCTGAAATTGTTGCTGGATTGCATTTCTGATACTTTGGTGGCCGATTGCATCGGTGGCTGATAGTGGAAGCTTTGCTATCACTGCATTGTCAAAGGTATTTGAGTCGTTGATGTGGAGGTCTATCTCGTTGATTATTGTCAGGTTTGGGTAACGGCGATTAACCATCCCCTCGATTGTGGCCTGTATAATTTTCAATTCTGGTCAAGGATCAATTTGAAGCACAGCCAAACTGATGGATAAAAAAAATCATGTCAATATAGAGGACCTAGTTGTCACCATAGAATTAAGAGTGGAATGAGTCATCAGTGTATTATTCTTAAATTTAGTACCTTTTTTCATGTAAAAGGAATCCTGACTATATTAACAACAGTTTATGAAGCTGTGAAATAGGACTGGCATATAGTTAGTTACTCTCATTGGTTTAAATGGCAATGTCACATGTTAATACTGAACACTATTAATTGTTTTTCATGTATATGTCACTTTGTTTTTGTCTTCGTATGTCCTGAGATTCAAAGGATCAATGGTCCAAAAATTGAGCTGCCATTGAATGGATTAGCAAGCAGTGGGAGGGAGCAGGAGTATAGAGTTTTGCCAGATTTCACCTGCTGCTGTTGTGGCTGGGCCGGTGGCTGTGGTCCTGATTGAGTGGACTATGAGAAGCAATTGTAATGTTAATTAAGTCTATGGAGCATTTGAAACACGTCCTTTTCTTTTGACAAATAAATCATGAAACAGAAGTGATATGAATTATCGATAATTCAATTAAGGAACTAATGTCCCTGAAGAAACTGAGCGAACGAGCAAAAAATTTAGATAAATGCACTGATGATGAGGGCCAGTAGAGAGAAAATGTTACCATAGATGTTTATCAACTGAAACATCTTTATTTTTGGTTGCATTCAATGGTCAGCACCCAGATTATGCCGATAAAGGAGGTTTTTTTTTTCATGTGAAAACCAAATAGGAAATACCAAAACTAAGAATACAACACCCAACCTTAAATCGATCATCTCTTTTTTTTTTCCTGAAGGCAAGCTAACAAATAGTACTTATGTTGAAACATTGGTAAGAGTCATAGTAATCTTAGCTTCTAGCTGTATTAATCAGTTTGAAAGAAAGAACAACAATGAAATCTGGAGGTAGCCAGTAGGAGTGGGTAAACTAGAAATGAACAAGCATTTTTTATTCCAATGAACTAAGGGCAATGATATACGCGCTGATCAATCAACAAATCAGGTTCATAACTTATTACTGCTTAAGCATTAGTTTTTACCCTTGTTTTTTAAAAGAAGCAAGCTTCAATGCAACATTATTATATATAAAAAGAAGTGTTCGGATGGATGGAGCACGATTCCGAGGGAGCCTCGTACCTTTCATGGAGCAGGAGTGCAGTAGACATTAGATTGAGTAGGACAACCGCTGGACATGGAAAAATGAAGGAGTAAATATGATTCATCTTGCATCACGAGATAAGACAATCTACAATTAGGTAAAGGATAAAAGAAATCATCAATACTGCAGAAGCAAGCAGAGGAGTCACCCAAAAAAAAATAGAACAAAATGGTAACTCTAAAGTTAGGCCAGCCCTTCTCCTTTGTCTAATAGCTCAAGGACTAAACTCGGATAGCAAACAATTAAGCCCAGAGCATATACCATGATTAACAATGTAGGTCTATCCATCACAGCTTAGTTGAGGAACAGGAGCGAAGTCAATTGGGAGCTATCTTAACCTTTGGCTAGGCAATATCACAAACATTGGGCGTGGTAGAGTATAAGACAAATCAAGGCAAATATTATCATCGACCAATAGGTGCAGTCAAAACAAAAATAGAGATGAAGAGAAAAAGGAAAAGCAAGCAAATATATCAAGTGACCTAAGAGAAAAAAGGGAAATAATAATACGTTACTGGAAGAAAACTGGTAGGCCATGTATTGTTTTGGTAGACTGTCCAGGCAGGTCTTTGCTGGTAGCCTTCAACAACAATGGAGCGCACAGATAAGAGAGGTCAGAATAACAGTTGAAAGGCAGGAAAGTCCAATCTAAAAAATAAACAACAGCCTGATTTGTGTAAAAAAGGCTGCAACGATGCAACACTTGGCCTGTCTGAGAATCCAAAAGGACCCTTCACGAGGAAAGGGAAAAACATATTAACAAATCAGAAAACTTGAAATGGAACAAGCATATAGGTCAGATTACTAAGAACGTAAAATGCATGTTGAAAGGATCAAGATACCCAAGAGGGGGGTGAATTGGGCTTTTCTAAAAATTAATTGCATGAATTAAATCCTACAAGCCAAAGTTCACCCCTAATGCCTACTTGTGTTCCTTGTGATTCTACCGGTAAAAGTTTTGCACCCTAAGTTCCAATCCTAGTCTAGCATGGCAATTCTAGGAAAGTAAACCAAGCAATGAAAGTAATACGAGAAAGTAAATGCTTGAAAGTAAGGGTAAGGAACACGACTATGTTTTTCCGAGGTATCGGAGAGTCGCCACTCCCCACTAGTCCTCGTTGGAGCACCCGCGTAAGGGTGTAGCTCCCCCTTGATCCGCGCAAGGATCAGGTGCTCTCTACGGGCTGATTCTTCGACACTCCGTCTGAAAGGTCTTGATGGCTAGAGGGGGGTGAATAGCCTTTTAAAAATTTCTACAAAGACAAGCTAAACAAGTTTATCAATACAACAAATAGCGAGATGCGAGTTTTGCTTAGCCTACGGGGTGTTTACAAGCCACCTATCCAATTCACAATTCTAGTATACTGGCACTCAACCGCACAAGTCAAACCGAGAAGGTAACTACAACTACAACTAGCAAGCTACACAAAAGAGCTACTCTAGCAAAGCTAACTAGCTAGCAAAGATAACTAAGAAAGTAATGCGGAGTTGAGTTAGGAGAGTTTCACCAAGGGGCGAAGTATTGAGCCAACCAATATGATCAACAATGAATACCAAGACAACCGAACACCGGGATCAATCAATCACAATATGAAAGTGATGACACGAAGATTTATCTCGAGGTTCACGTGCTTGCCGGCACGCTAGTCCCCGTTGTGTCCCTCTTCACCACGTGGTTCGGTGGCTAATCGGTCTCACACCGAGCCTCTCAAAAGGCGCCACAAGAACCTACCAAATGGCAAAAGGTTGCAATGACACGAGCAATTTACTAATGTTGCCTTTGGCGCTTCGCCGAGGTACCCTCACAATCACCGGAGGTGGCCAAGAACAATCGCCAACTCTTGCCAACGCCTCCAAGCTGCTCCAAGCCGTCTAGGTGGCGGCAACCACCAAGAGAAACAAGAATCCCGCAGCAAATCAACCACCAAGTGCCAACTAGATGCTATCTCACAATGCAAATGCAAATGCACTTGGATCACTCAATCTCACTTCGAATATGCAAAGAAGCAAGAGAGATGAGTGGGAGGGGAGTTGCTTAGCTCAAAGTGCTCACAAGTATGTCAAATGTCCAAGAGCGAGAGCCTTGAGCCGGCCAACGAGTATTTATAGACGTACCCCTTCGAATATAGCCGTTACGCACTTGAAACAGCTGAAGTCGCGCTGACCGGACGCGCTGGTCAAACTGACCGGACGCGCCGATCGCACAACGGCTACTTTCGCGAACCACCGACCGGACGCGCTGCACGCAACGACCGGACGCGCTGGTCCCGTGACGGACCGGACGCGCTGGTCAAGCCTGAGCAGCGCACAATGAAACAGCGACCGGACGCGCTGGAGAACTGACCGGACGCCACAGTGCCAGCGTCCGGTTGGAGTCCAGTAAGCTCCCTGATCGACCAGACGCGTCCGGTCGACTGTGACCGGACGCGCCACCGTGTCCGATCAACAAACCGAAACATGCGAAGACGCTGAACGCTGACCGGACGCGTCCGGTCAAACAGAGACCACGTTCGGTCCAGCGTCCGGTCACCACTGTGACCTCCGTTCGCCTCTGTTTCTTTTTCGACTTCCGACGTAGTGGAAAATAGTCGTTTCAACTCCTCAAAAACGCCTGAATCCCGCCTCGCAAGCTCGGCGGGAGGGAGATTGGACCCCAAATCCTCTCTACCGCTCAAACTCCACCGCCTTCGCAAATGTGCTAACACCACCAAGTGATCACGTCATGTGTGAGTGTGTTAGCATTTTCACAATCATTTTTCGAGGCATTATTAGTTCTATCCAAATGCATATGATTATGAAATGCACACCTAGAGGCACTTAGGAGTTAAATAGCCGCGTCATTCTCCTCTTTATAGTACGGCTATCTATCCTATAATGTAACCACACCCACTAGGTGTCTTGGTTACTAAAACACAACCCTTAAGCATATACCTTTGCCTTGATCACGTAGGGTTGCGTCCAAATCCAAGTGTGGCCATCATGATCACCATGTCCATCTTGCCACCAACCTTGGAATGTACTAATCCTCATATGCTACATACAACTTAGGCATAGGATTAGTACTTAGGCATTGTCACTAATTACCAACACCAAACATAGAGCTTTCAATCTCCCCCTTGTTGGTAATTGGTGACAACCCTTTCACAAAGATATTATGATAAAATTTTGATTGAACCCATGTCACATTGTCCAAGTATATTACCATGTGTAAGAAGTATGGACAAGTGATCATGAATTCAAATTGATAGCAATGGCTCCCCCTACATGTATGCTATATGTTTGGATTTAGGAAGCATACATGCTTAGATAGAAAAAATATAGGAGCATTGACTACCAATAGGTGTTAAGTGTTTTAGATTATAGACCTTTGAAGCGTGATACCATCGGAGTAGCGATAAACACCATCTTAGCACCTTGTGTAGTTAGATACCACTTGGAAAAGCACAAACATAACTAGAAACCTCGTGAGATCAACATTATAAGCAAGGCTCTAGTACCACTTTGGAAAACATGAAGCAAGAAAAAATCTAACTACTTCCTATTCATGCTAGTACCTCAATACATCATTCAAATTATACTAACAAGTCACCACACAAGCAATGTATCGGAGAAAAAGAAATGCATAACTATGCATCATACATATGAAGTGCACATAGAACTGCAACATTCATGTTTAAGAGCTTGCTCCCCCTACTTGTGTGCTCAAAATTTTAGTTGTTAGTTGATCCCCTTCTTTTATCAATTTTCCCTTTAGGGTTTTCTCCTCCTTTAGAATCTATCTTTGTGAACAACATTTTCTCCCCCTTTGGCACCAATGACCACAAGGGACCAATTTTAGATAGATTATCATGTTGAATTATGGGGTGAGGATCAAGTTTGTGATTCAACCTAGATTGCTTGCATAAATAAAATGCTTCGGTTTGATCCAAGGGCAAGCTTCTTCACACCTCACTAGAAGGGTTATCATGCACCATGTTGAAGCAAATATTTATACAAGTTTTCTAGATTAAACACTTAGGATCACAAGCTACTTAAACAAGTTATATGCTACCACTAGATCATACAAGTCATGGAAACAATAGTGGCACCATATAAACTTCAAATTCATTTGATTTTCATGAATGAGCCTAGAACATAAGAAATCATGACTAGATGCACTAAACATGTCCTTAGTATAGAATGTATGACATGTCAACCAATTATACCTTGGGGCTCGAAGGAGAGGCATGTCATATATGGGGTGCATCAACTCATGTTGGAGAAGTCAATTATGTTCAACTCATTCTTTAGCTTGTGAAATCTCTTCTCATCAAGTGGCTTGGTGAATAGATCGGCTAGTTGATCTTCGGTGCCCACACTCTCAATAGCAATGTCACCCTTTTATTGATGATCTCTAATAAAGTGATGACGAACATCAATATGCTTTGTTCTTTGATGTTGAACCGGATTGTTGGTTAGCTTCACGGCACTTTCATTGTCACATAGCAATGGCACATTCTTGAAATTGATTCCAAAATCCTTCAATGTTGCCTTCATCCACAAGATTTGTGCACAACAACTACCCGCGGCGATGTATTCGGCTTCGGCGGTAGATAGTGCAATACTTTTTTGCTTCTTGGATGACCATGAGACAAGTGATCTTCCCAACAATTGACAAGTCCCGGAAGTGCTCTTTCTCTCCACTTTGTCACCGATATAGTCGGAATCCAAATATCCAACTAGCTCAAAGCTTGCACCTTTGGGATACCATAATCCAACATCTTGTGTATGCTTCAAATACCTCAATATTCTCTTTGTTGCCTTCAAATGACTTTCTCTTGGTGAGGCTTGAAATCTTGCACACATGCATACACTAAACATCACATCGGGTCTTGATGCCGTCACATAGAGTAGGCTACCAATCATTGATCTATAAAGCTTTTGATCCACCATGTTGCCACTCTTGTCACTATCCAAACTTCCACTAGTGCCCATTGGGGTTGTAATGCCCTTTGCATCTTCCACGCCAAACTTCTTGAGCATATCTTTGATGTACTTGGTTTGGCTCACAAATGTTCCTTCCTTCATTTGTTTGATTTGAAGTCCAAGAAAGAAACTAAGTTCACCGATCATTGACATTTCAAATTCCTTTGCCATCATTTTCCCAAACTCATCACAATAATCTTGATTGGTTGAACCGAATATGATATCATCAACATATATTTGCAACACAAACAAGTCTTTCCCAATCTTCTTGGTACAGAGAGTAGTATCCACTTTGCCCATGACAAATCCTTTGGATAGCAAGAAGTCCCTCAATCTTTCATACCATGCTCTTGGTGCTTGCTTCAATCCATACAAAGCTTTCCTTAACTTGTATACATGGTTGGGTTTCTTGTCATCTTCAAAACCGGGAGGTTGCTCCACATACACCTCCTCTTGAATGTACCCATTTAGAAATGCACTCTTCACATCCATTTGATATAGCTTGATATTGTGAGCACAAGCATAGGCAAGTAAAATCCTAATTGCTTCCAATCTAGCAACCGGGGCATAAGTTTCACCAAAGTTAAGACCCTCTATTTGTGTGTAACCTTGAGCCACTAGTCTTGCTTTGTTTCTTACTACTATTCCATCTTGATCTTGCTTGTTGCGAAAGACCCATCTTGTTCCAATGACATTATGATCCTTAGGCCTCTCAACTAGTTCCCATACTTCATTTCTCTTGAAGTTGTTGAGCTCTTCATGCATTGCATTTACCCAATCTGGATCTCTCAATGCTTTATCAATGTCCTTGGGTTCTTCCATTGACACAAAAGAAGAGTGAGCACAAAATGATGCCAATCTTGATCTAGTTTGAACTTCTCTTTGTATGTCACCAATGATGGAATCCAATGGATGGTCTCTTGCAATGTTAGTTGGTTGAAGCACTTGGACTTGATTGCTTGGATGTTGATGTTGATCATAAGTTGGAGATGATGAACTAGCCACTTGTTGATCTTGTTGCACTTGAGATGATGCACTAGCTTGATTTTGCATTAGAGACCCACTAGCTTGTGTAATTGGACTTTGGAGCACTTGATCTTTGTTGTCATCCACATCAATCACTTGCTTTGGCCTAATATCACCAATATCCATTTCTTTCATAGCATTGGTCAATTGAGTTCCTCTCACATCATCCAAGTCATTTTCCTCATCTTGAGAGCCATTTGTTTCATCAAACTCAACATCATGAACTTCCTCATGTAAACCACTAGCTAAATTCCAAACTCTATAAGCTTTGCTAGTAGTGGAGTAACCAAGTAAGAATCCTTCATCACATTTCTTCTCAAACTTGCTCAATCTAGTGCCCTTCTTCAAGATGTAGCATTTGCAACCAAATACCCGAAAGTATGCAATGTTGGGCTTTCTTCCATTTAAGATCTCATATGGTGTCTTCTCTAAGAACTTGTGGCAATAGAGGCGGTTGCTATAGAAGCAAGCCGTGTTGATTGCTTCGGCCCAAAATGAATGACTCACATTATACTCATTCAACATTGATCTTGCCATATCAATTAGGGTTCTATTCTTCCTCTCAACTAGGCCATTAGATTGAGGTGTATACTTGGCCGAAAATTGATGTTTGATTCCAAGCTCATCACATAGCTCGTCAACTCTTGTGTTTCTAAACTCACTTCCATTGTCACTTCTCACTTTCTTGATTGTGGTCTCAAACTCATTTTGCACTCTCTTGATGAACTTCTTGAATATATCAAATACATCACTCTTGTCCACAAGAAAGAATACCCATGTGTATCTAGTGAAATCATCCACAATCACAAAACCATACTTGTTGCCACCAATGCTTGTGTATGTAGTTGGCCCAAATAGATCCATGTGCAACAACTCAAATGCCTTGGAAGTACTCATGATGCTTTTCAATGGATGAGTGTTGCCCACTTGCTTTCCGGCTTGACATGCACTACATAGCTTATCCTTCTCAAATGTGACATCCTTCAAGCCTCTAACTAAGTCATGCTTCACTAACTTGTTCAATTGCTTCATGCCAACATGACCAAGTCTTCTATGCCACAACCAACCCATACTTGATTTGGTGAGCAAGCATGTTGAAAGTTGAGTGTCACTAGCATCGAAATCAACCAAGTATAGATTCTCATATCTAAAACCCTTGAAGATCAAATTGGAGCCATCAATACTAACTATCTCCACATCATCAACACCAAATATGCACTTGAAACCTAGATCACACAATTGAGCAACCGAGAGAAGATTGAAGTTCAACTTTTCAACTAGGAGCACATTGGAAATGCTATGATCATTTGAGATTGCAATCCTTCCAATAGCCTTCACATCACCCTTGCTATTGGAAGCATCCTTAGCTTCCTTCATGAACTTCTCCAACTTGAGGTCCTTTTCCTTGATGAGCTCAAGTAGAGTGGAGTGGGCTTCCTTAAGCCTAGTGTGAGCAACTTCAAGGTCCTCGTGGTCTTCCTTTAGACACTCACGAGAGGCCTCTAGCTCATCAAAGGATTTCCTAAGAGCTTTGAGCTCTTGTTCAATTCCTTTGCACTCCTTACTCTTTTTGAGAGCAACAAGCTCCTCCATCAAGGCATTATTTTCATTGCTCTTGGCAATGAGCTCTTGTTCCAAGATTTTGTATTTCTTGGTTGTTCTCTTGTAGCCCTTGCTCATCTGATTTATTATGCCCAATAGATCATCCTTGGAGTAGTCCTCATCCTCCTCATCATCACTCCTACAACCATCACTAGCACAAGAATCATCATCACTATCATCATATTTTACCTTGGTAGGCTTGGCCATAAGGCATGTCGATGTAGTGTCAAAGATGGATGACTTGTTGGAGAGGGCGATGCTTGCAATGGCTCGCCTAGTGGTCCTCTCATCATCACTAGAGCTTTCATCATCATCACTATCGGAGTTGTCACTATCCCAAGTGACCACATAACCACCACTCTTCTTCTTTTTGTTGATAGTGAAGCTCTTCTTCTCTTTCTTCTCCTTCTTGTCCTTCTTGTTCTTCTTCAACTTCAACTCCTCATCATGATATCTTTTGTCTTCATAGGGGCACTTTGCCACTATATGATCGGGGCTATTGTAATTGTAGCAAAGCACCTCCTTTGCCTTCATGAAGTCCCTTCTCTTCCTTGCCCCATATCCTTTCTTCTTCATGAACCTCCCCATCTTGTGCACTAGGAGGGCCATGGTCTCATCATCGAATGGATCATCATCCTTCATCTTGAAAGTGGAAAACTTGTCCTTGAGCATATATAGCTTGGCACTTTTTACCATTGAAGTGCCTTCATATGTTTCTTCAAGCCTTATCCAAAGCTCATTTGCCTTTTCAAGATCTTTGATTTGCTCAAATACTTTGTCATCAATGGCACGGTAGATTGTGTCAAGTGCCGCCGTGTTGCATTGTTTGTTGATGCGGTCATTTGGAGTGAGATTTTCTTCATCAAGAATGATGTATCCTTCTTTGGTCACATCCCAAACCTTCTCATGTATATTGCCTAGATATTGCTTCATCTCCTTTTCCAATGATCAAAGGAAGAGACGCCATCAAAGAATGGAGGCTTGCCATTAACATGATTGAACATAACTTGAGCCATCTTGCACCGAGGTTGTTAAGCCTTGCAAAAGGTGACCACGGCTCTGATACCACTTGAAAGGTCTTGATGGCTAGAGGGAGGTGAATAGCCTTTTAAAAATTTCTACAAAGACAAGCTAAACAAGTTTATCAATACAACAAATAGCGAGATGCGAGTTTTGCTTAGCCTACGGGGTGTTTGCAAGCCACCTATCCAATTCACAATTCTAGTATACTGGCACTCAACCGCACAATTCAAACCGAGAAGGTAACTACAACTACAACTAGCAAGCTACACAAAAGAGCTACTCTAGCAAAGCTAACTAGCTAGCAAAGATAACTAAGAAAGTAATGCGGAGTTGAGTTAGAAGAGTTTCACCAAGGGGCGAAGTATTGAGCCAACCAATATGATCAACAATGAATACCAAGACAACCGAACACCGGGATCAATCAATCACAATATGAAAGTGATGACACGAAGATTTATCTCGAGGTTCACGTGCTTGCCGGCACGCTAGTCCCCGTTGTGTCCCTCTTCACCACGTGGTTCGGTGGCTAATCGGTCTCACACCGAGCCTCTCAAAAGGCGCCACAAGAACCTACCAAATGGCAAAAGGTTGCAATGACACGAGCAATTTACTAATGTTGCCTTTGGCGCTTCGCCGAGGTACCCTCACAATCACCGGAGGTGGCCAAGAACAATCGCCAACTCTTGCCAACGCCTCCAAGCTGCTCCAAGCCGTCTAGGTGGCGGCAACCACCAAGAGAAACAAGAATCCCGCAGCAAATCAACCACCAAGTGCCAACTAGATGCTATCTCACAATGCAAATGCAAATGCACTTGGATCACTCAATCTCACTTCGAATATGCAAAGAAGCAAGAGAGATGAGTGGGAGGGGAGTTGCTTAGCTCAAAGTGCTCACAAGTATGTCAAATGTCCAAGAGCGAGAGCCTTGAGCCGGCCAACGAGTATTTATAGACGTACCCCTTCGAATATAGCCGTTACGCACTTGAAACAGCCGAAGTCGCGCTGACCGGACGCGCTGGTCAAACTGACCGGACGCGCCGATCGCACAACGGCTACTTTCGCGAACCACCGACCGGACGTGTTGCACGCAACGACCGGACGCGCGAAGCTCGACCGGACGCGCTGGTCCCATGACGGACCGGACGCGCTGGTCAAGCCTGAGCAGCGCACAACGAAACAGCGACCGGACGCGCTGGAGAACTGACCGGACGTCACAGTGCCAGCGTCCGGTTGGAGTCCAGTAAGCTCCCTGATCGACCAGACGCGTCCGGTCGACTGTGACCGGACGCGCCACCGTGTCCGATCAACAAACCGAAACATGCGAAGACGCTGAACGCTGACCGGACGCGTCCGGTCAAACAGAGACCACGTTCGGTCCAGCGTCCGGTCACCACTGTGACCTCCGTTCGCCTCTGTTTCTTTTCCGACTTCCGACGTAGTGGAAAATAGTCGTTTCAACTCCTCAAAAACGCCTGAATCCCGCCTCGCAAGCTCGGCGGGAGGGAGATTGGACCCCAAATCCTCTCTACCGCTCAAACTCCACCGCCTTCGCAAATGTGCTAACACCACCAAGTGATCACGTCATGTGTGAGTGTGTTAGCATTTTCACAATCATTTTTCGAGGCATTATTAGTTCTATCCAAATGCATATGATTATGAAATGCACACCTAGAGGCACTTAGGAGTTAAATAGCTGCGTCATTCTCCTCTTTATAGTACGGCTATCTATCCTATAATGTAACCACACCCACTAGGTGTCTTGGTTACTAAAACACAACCCTTAAGCATATACCTTTGCCTTGATCACGTAGGGTTGCGTCCAAATCCAAGTGTGGCCATCATGATCACCATGTCCATCTTGCCACCAACCTTGGAATGTACTAATCCTCATATGCTACATACAACTTAGGCATAGGATTAGTACTTAGGCATTGTCACTAATTACCAACACCAAACATAGAGCTTTCACCGTAGCGGTGAATCACCCAAAACCGCTCACAAGATGAGCTGGGTCATCCACAAGCTCCGCCGGATGATCACCAAACTCCCAATCACCACCAAGCCCTCTAGGTGATGGCGATCACCAAGACCACAAGCTCCGTCGGATGATCACCAAACTCCCAATCACCACCAAGCCGTCTAGGTGATGGCGATCACCAAGAGTAACAAGCTAGAACTCTCACTTGACCACAACGAGCCTAATGAGAAGATGGATGCACACTTGCTATTCCCTAGTCACTAGTGAGGAATTCTCAAACTTTGATTCTCAAATCACTACCCTCACTAGAGCTCTTGCACTCCCTTGCACTTCAAAGGTGTTTCTCAACTGAACAAATGAGCAAGAGACCTCTAAAAGAGGTGGAGGGGATATATTTATACACCCCACAGTCAAATCCAACTGTTACCTGCCAACTCAGCAAAATACGCGCTGACCGGACGCGCCGGTCGACGTGACCGGATGCACCGGTCGAGCATGGCGGTCGAAATTCTGAAAGACACTGCTGAGTGACCGGACGCACCGATCAGGGGTGACCGGACGCGTCTGATCGTGCAAGGTGCTTACTGTACTTTGACCTGATGCTCGACCGCGTCCGATCAGTGATGACCGGACGCGTCAGGTCAGCAAAGTACCTTACTGGAACGTGACCGGACGCACCGATCACTTCCCAGTCGCATCCGATTAGTTGTTTTACCCTCTGAGACACGTGTCAGCATGAACATCGCGTCCGGTCCTCGCAAGGACCACGTCCGGTCAACAGTGCTGAAACGCAGTAACTATTTAGAACTGACCGGACACGTCCGGTCAAGCCAGAGACCGCGTCCAGTCAAGGAAAAACGGCTCTAACGACTCCGAAACGCGACGCAACTTGAACCAAGTTGCTTCCAACTGAACTTTGAGCTTTTCTTGAGCTACCTAGTGCTAAGTTTGATAAGTGTGCACCATACCTAAACAAAAGACTCACCTAGGTCAAGCTACTCGCTCATGCCCCCCTTTATAGTACGGCCAAAGGAAAAAAGCGAAGATCCTAACGACTATTCCGAATGTAACTCAACATCTTGACATTTGGAACTAACTGTCCTTAATCTTGTCGTTGATCCTTTGAAAACCGAAACGATTTCCATCAAGGGACATGTATACCATAGTGCCCAAAGTAGTTATCAACCCCATGACCTAACTTACTAAAGTTTCTGCAAAACACACGTTAGTCATGGTAATAATGTATTGTCATCAATTGCCGAAACCAACTCTCGGGGCCTAGATGCTTTCACATATATTGGTAGATGCAAAGAACAATAGGCACTTCCTTCTTTCAGTCCCCTAAAAAAAGTGGCCTGTATTGAATCCCAATCCTTAACCGATGACACAATGTAATTCAATGCAATTCCTCTGAAACGAAAGAGTGAACCAGTTGAAAGGGTTTGCTCTGCAGGGAAATAAAGCAAATGGACATGTCAATCGAGTTGGCACTCTTTAGACAGGTAAATAAAATCATTCCCCATATGTAGGCCTATGGTTTGGACTGACTGTACACAATTTTAGCAGTCGGTGAGGCCACTGTTCTTGTTAAATAAATTAAATGCAGTAATAGTGATGGACATATCATATTATCCATGGTAATAGTACGAATTCGGAAACAAAACAAAATATCATAATTGACTAACTGAGGCATAAAATTTTCGAATCGACCACATTAAGCCAACCAGTACAAACAGCGAAACCTTTCTCTGTTGCTGTAGCAGCATGCTCCATAGTCCTGACCAAGATAGGAAAATTCCACTATTAATAAATATGAAGAACATATAAGAGTTAGGATCTTACTAACAGTAAGACCATGCTATGAGTAGGATACCCATATAAACATAAATTGCTCTGTCTACCTAAAACACATGGAGATCTTGCAATATGCAGAGAAGAAATTTTAGGCATGTCTTGGATGAAGATAGAAACTGAAGATTGTACCTGGTACCGAAACTATGAACATACATACCCATTCTCTGTGATTGCTGTGTGAATCAATGCACCAAAAATCAGTGACTTTCAGTTGTGCCCATAGCACCTAAAATTAATCTCACGCATACTGAAGGAAGATATGGCAACAGGATGCTGGAAATTACATAATAACCAACCAATATACAACATACTAGTCTGAAGAAAACGTTGATGTCAACGGAAACATTAACTGGACGGAGATAAAAGCAAGTAGAGCATACAAGGAAGCACAAGATTCATACCCGGGAGAAAAAAAATCAAAGAAATAGGAAAACCAAAAGTGGTTGCACACAACCAAAATGTATGCCAATGTAATCATTGGGAATAGGGCATGTGCTCAGAAGCGACAGTATATAATCTGGCGTCACATGCAATGCTCATAGGTAATGAACAGGGAAAGGAAGAAATCATCACAAGCAATGGCAACACAACCTCAGATCTCATAATCAAGAGCAAATTCCAGCCGCGTAGTATGTGATGAAATAGACAATTAGTAGTATCTCTCATTGGTGTGTCCAAACTAAACAAAACAGAACAGGCAGGAATGAATGCAAGAAAATAGAGGCAACCAATTGACCATTGCCTCAGCTATCACGGGACAGGCAGAAAGAGATGGCAAAAACAATACCAACAGTGGACATGGTGATTGCCTAAGTTGTCGACATAGAAAAAAGATGTAAGAGGAAGAATGATCATAGGTCATGAGCATTGCCTCAGGCATCTAAAAAACATAGAGATGTAATCTGTGGAAAGGTACACCATGATTATTACGTGGAACACAAATAAACCTAACTTATGGTGCAATCATCATAGCAGTAGCCCATTCCCTCAATTGTAGATGTAAATCATACTCATCACCGCACATGGCTAAAATGCAAACAATGAACCCCAAAACATCAATATTGCAGTGCTCATGGTGTGAAACAAATATCAATGGCATGCTCATGTGCTGAGGTCTCTGTCATAACCGAATCGAGCAGTTCAGGACTTACAGAACAACAAAAATTCACAGTAACCATGTAGATTGGTGGGAGAAAAGGATGAGAACACCACATCTACGGCGAAATCGAGCCTGCGTCCATGCATATCCCACATCAGGAGAGAGGGGGAGGGAGGGAGAGAGAGAGAAAGAGGGGGAGTAAACCAGCGAGCGGATGGATCGAGGGAGAGCAAAGCCGCGGCGACTGTGTGCACGAGCTCGCGTGGAGGGGGGCGGCCGTGGCCGGCAGCGGTGTCCTCCCACGTCGCACCGCCGCGCGGGACGCATGCCACCCGCGCCGCGCCACAGGACTGAGGCCGCGTGGGGGTGGGGGAGAAGGGAGGGGGCTGCTGGTGCTAGGGCTGCCGCCGCCGATGAAGGGCCGAAACCCTAGGTCGGGTTCCTGCTGACATGGGACCAGAGAGGCCGGCGCGGTGGTCGGCGGCGGCGACCTGGCCAGGAAGCAAGGACGGCGCTGTCAGCGCGGCCTCGCTGAGGGCGATGGCGAGGGCAGGGGCGGATGCGGCGCTCGGCACGGTGCTGGAGAGGAGAAGAGTCGGGAAGGAGAACTTAAATCTTTTTATTTAGCAACTTTGGACATGACATAACTGGTTAGCATAGAACTTATTTATGATAGGTAATTTAATTAGCATAGTTTGGACATGACATGATATGATATAACAAAATTTGATTAGCATTATTTGGGTTATTTGGCCGTTTAAGGTACGTGACATGTGCTAGTACTAACTTTCCATTCATCATAAATGACATAATTTAATTAGCATGTAGCTTTTTCCCCCATTGCATGTGATAGCTAAGCGTGTTTTTAACATTCGTGACAACTAACGTGTTACGTGTAAAATATTTTAAAAGACCGTCTCAATTAAGTGATGGTAGTTTTGATTGTATTAGCATAACATACGCACTTGAAACGTGGTAGTGTACTAGTGTGCAGGGGCGAAGGCGGGTATTTGGCAAGGTTTGGCAGCCCCCATACCTAAAATCTGTACAAAATACTAAATATATGTATTATATACCAGTAAATATACATGAATACATGCGTCAATACGTCATATAAGCGGTATGTTGGTTCTTATAAACCTTGCCACACCTGAAAAATTATTCATGCCTCCGTCACTGAGTGTGTAACATGTTTTAGATCGCCAATGTTTGTGCAACGTGTGACATAGAAATTAGTAACATGCTTTTGACAACAACGTCTAGAATCCACGTTTGTCACCCAAATAATTCTTGTCACATTGAATCAAAACTTTTCTTAAAAAAGAAAGCATATCTCCATTAGAATTTAGAAAGATGTATGACAGAACCAGAGAAAGGAAAGGTGCGGCATACACACGTAAAGGAAGGGTGCGACATGTGGCATGCAACTGCTCACGAACAAGGAAGGCCTCGGGCCTGCTCATTTTAGAATATATTTTTTTCTTTTTCTAGGTAAATTAATTAATTAAAAAATTAAAAAAATCAATGGCTCAGAATGGCTCAGATTTGTTCGAGATATTAACTTCTATTAAGTAAAGAAAGTACACTACTAGAAACACAACCTATGCCGACAGGGAAGTATAATAGCCGACGGGCAGTTGGGGGAAACCGTGAAAGGCCGACAGTTAACATGTTATCGACGGTTATAAGCTCTCCCGTCGGTATATGTATTGAATAGCCGATGGTACAACCTATTCCCGAGCGTTAAATGTCGACCCGTCGGGCACTACACTAGAAGGCCGAGAGGGCAAATTAATTGCCAACAGTCTTAGTGACACCGTCGGTCTTTGTATTGAATAGCCAACGGTACAAACTATTCCCGAGCGTTAGATATCGACCCGTCGGGCACTACCCGAGAAGGCCTAGAGGGCAAATTAATTGCCAACAGTCTTAGTGACACCGTTGGTCTTTGTTTTGAATAGCCGACGGTACAAACTATTCCCGAGCATTAGATGTCGACCCATCGGGCACTGCACTAGAAGGCCAAGAGGGCAAATTAATTGCCAACGATCTTAGTGACATCGTCGGTCTTTGTATTGAATAGCTGAAGGTACAAACTATTCCCGAGCGTTAGATGTCGACCCGTCGGTTATTGCACTAGAAGGCCGAGAGGGCAAATTAATTGCCAACGGTCTTAGTGATATCGTCGGTCTTTGTATTGAATAGGTGAAGGTACAAACTATTCCCGAGCGTTAGATGTCGACCCGTCGGTTATTGCACTAGAAGGCCGAGAGGGCAAATTAATTGCCAACGGTCTTAGTGACACCGTCGGCCTTTGCTATTATTCTATATTCGGCTTATGTATATAGGCCTTATATATGTTGGATCAATTAAGAAGTGAATTGTAAATCCAATTTCCCATACCCCCGTCTACCCGTTTGCCTCGCTGGCTCCGTCGGCCATGACATCAAAGCGCTTCTGAAATAAAATGGAGGCATCTACTATTGGTGCTTGTCATGATCGAATCGATCATCTTAGATATTTGTAAAAAATAGAACCTCGGGGCAATGCACGGACATTTATCTAGTATTTCACATATGAATTATATATTATGAAAGTATTTTTCATAGTGAATCTAAAAGAATAAATCCTATTATACCATGAACCTATATAATTTTTTAAATAGATGGTCAAAGATGTAAATATTTGAAAGACCACTTATACTTTACACAACATATCACTTTGATGATTCATTATTATTCTTCTAAGAATAGCATTGAAAAACATAGATCTTTCTCTCATGATTTTTATAACTATACTAAGTTCTTGGTGGTGCATAAAGCACAAGTGCAATTGTCAATGCATGATACAATTATTTCATTTATAATGTCCCTCTTCTAGCCTTGTCTAACCTCATGGGTTGAGAACACGCACGTGCTTTATATGTAATATATATAATATTAAAACATAACACTAACTATAGGTCTACATTTTGATATTTGAATTAAACATAATTTTTAGTGACCTCATAATTGTAAAGTTCTAGTAAGTACATTCATGTAATCATTAGTTTGTCCTCGCAAAAAATGTAATCATTAGTTTGTTTCTAGTATTTTTCTTGGAAAAAAGAAATAACATGGAAGAACCTTACCTGAAAATAAATGCAAAAAGTTCAAAAACCTTGCTACATTGATGACTCGAACCCAGGATCAATATTGCCCATGCAAGGCGTTCTACCACTGGGCTACAACTTGTTCATTTGTCAAGGTAAGAATATAATCCTTTAGTTCTCAATCAAATGGAATCTTGTAGTCCCGAAATCAGAATGAGGCGGCAGACTAGCAATACTTTCAGCGCGAAGTCAGATAGGTTTTAGCGCGAATCGAAGCCTAATCTCCCGCCGCCGCACCTAAAAACGCCGCATATCCCGAATCTCTCGGCCACGTTCCCAACCGAACCTCTCAGAGGTTTTATCGCCACCGCCACTTCGATTGAATCGAAGCGTGATCATAGGGTGCAGCTGGTTGCCGAGACCCTCCTACAGGAGGGGTGAAGCACATCTCGTTCCGCTCGCCGGCACCGAGCTCCCGCAGACTAAATCAATCAGCATCTGTGCCGCCAGACATCTGCTCATCTTCTTCACAAGGTATAATACGAAACCCTTTCCTGTCCTATTCTGTGCCATATGCTCCATGGTCAAGAGCCCTACTGTTGTTCTTTGGATATCAATGATAGGTCTTTTTATTAGGTTTTATATTCAACCTACAATCTGCATTCATCTTTGTCTGACGACTATTACTGCCTTGTAATTGGGGTTTAGTTATCGAAGCTTTACTGTTAGGTTTAAGTCATTGCTTTTAGTTGCTATATACCTGGACTGAAGCCTTAGTAGCTTAATGTCAGATCTGATATTAAGCACGTACTGAAGCCTAACTGATTAGACATAACTAGGAAAAAACAAGTACCGGATACATGAATAGCACATAATTTTACAACCTTTCAAATTCGTGTTGGTAACCAGTCAGTACTACAAAAGTACCTCTTATAATGAAATTGGCACCATAGAACAGGACTATATAAATTCACACATCAATTACTGATCTGTTGTTGCTCAGTTGCAAATCGTACAAGCTAGAATTTCAGATCAGGAACAGTTAGCAGCCCCCATATAGTTCGTCTCCTGAATTGTTGTTCTAGCTAGCTGATTTGATTCGCATGAGTTGAATCTTCAGGTTGTGCTATCTATTCTGAATATGAGGTCACACCCCGCAGCTCATACCTGCCACCATTTACTGTGAACTGCACTGTGTATTATAAGCCCCCTTTTTAATTTTTTGGGTGCACAAAAAACGTTTTCTTCTCTCAAATAATAGTCCATCCAGCATTATATCACAAAAAAGCTCTTTTCAAGAGTATTACAGCATGATTGCCCTCATATAGTGTGATGGTGTGCTAAGGTGCCGGTGACTGGCTTATAATACACAGTGCAGTTCACAGTAAATGGTGGCAGGTATGAGCTGCGGGGTGTGACCTCATATTCAGAATAGATAGCACAACCTGAAGATTCAACTCATGCGAATCAAATCAGCTAGCTAGAACAACAATTCAGGAGATGAACTATATGGGGGCTGCTAACTATTCCTGATCTGAAATTCTAGCTTGTACGATTTGCAACTGAGCAACAACAGATCAGTAATTGATGTGTGAATTTATATAACTTGAGGTCTGGTTCTACTATCCATCTCTCTCCCTCCATCCCTCTCTGTGTGCAGCAAATTAATTTTCTTGCAGCACTACAATTATTTATGTGTGGGTGGAAAGCTGACTGTTGTGACACTATGTGAACCATGCATATATGAGGTTTTCTTTTCTTTTCATGAAAGTAATTTGATTTTTTCCTAAAGCGTGAATTCTAATATTTAGGTAGGTACGTTCCATGGGTGAGGATCGTAGTTGGATGTACAATGAGCGGAAAGGTAGCTTGTTTACTCCAGTTTGGAAAGCTGGTTTGGACAGCTTTCTGGACCATGCCTTTTCATTACCTGAAGCTGCTATAGATGGGAGATCTAAATGTCCATGTACTAAGTGTGATTGTCGCCACAAGAGGAAAAGGGATGAAATGGAAATGCATTTATGCTGCAATGGTTTCCAGTTGGGGTATGAGAGATGGACTAGGCATGGGGAGTATGATGTAAATGATAAAGCAGATAGTGAATATGTTGGTAGCTCAGATAGGATGAGTGAAATGCTAGTTGATGCTATTGGTGTCGAAGGTGTCTGTCAGAGTGAGGAGCCAACTCAAGCAGCAAAGGAGTTATATGAGCTGCTAGAAGAAGTAGATAAACCACTGCATGACAAGACGTCTCACTCCCGCCTATCCATTGTAGCACGACTTATGACCATAAAAACACAATATAATCTTTCTGAAGCCGGTTACAATGAAACAATGAATCTTATACATGAAGTTGTTGGAGATGAGGCTGCCAAGGATCTCCCTAAAAACTTTTATAGGTCTAAGAAGTTTGTGCATAGCCTAGGAATGCCTTATGTGAAGATTGATGCATGCCCCAATGGATGCATGATATATTACAAAAGTAATATAGATAAAGAAAGCTGCTCTATCTGTGGTGAATCTCGATATGAGGAGCCAACTAGAGGAAAGAAATCTAGGAAAGTACCAAATAAAGTTTTGCGTTACCTTCCAATTACTCAAAGGCTACAACGCCTGTACATGTCACAGAACACGGCAAAGCACATGGGGTATCATGCACAACCCCGCAACAATGATAATCTTATGGCTCACCCTTCGGATGGAGAAGCTTGGAAGGAATTTAACAACTTGTATCCAGAGTTTGACAAAGAGGTTAGGAACGTGCGCCTTGGTTTAGTAACTGATGGTTTTACACCTTTTAGTGCTCATGCTGCCCCATACTCTTGTTGGCCTGTCTTTGTTGTCCCGTATAACCTCCCTCCTGAAATGTGCACTAGAAAGAGCAACATCATCCTTGCACTCGTTATTCCTGGTCGTGAACACCCGGGGAAGAACTTCAACATATACATGGAACCACTAGTTGATGAGCTCATGGATTTATGGGAAAAAGGTTCTCTTACTTATGACTGTTATAGAAAGGAAAAGTTCACCATGAAGGCAATAGTGTTGTGGATCATTCATGATTTTCCTGGATATGGCTTAGTAGCGTGCTGGAGCACACATGGAAAGCTAGCTTGTCCAATTTGTGGGTCTGACATTAAGACATTTAATTTGAAGCATGGGCACAAACCTTGCTGGTTTGATTGTCATAGGAGATTCCTTCCAGCTAGCCATGCATTCCGCAAAAGTGTGAAGTGTTTTCGTAAGAAAACTAGAGTAACAGATCCTCCACCAAAGCGCCTAACTGGTGCTGAGATATTGGAACAGTTAAATAATCTAACTCTTGATAGCAAAGGCAAGAATAAATATGAAGGGTTTGGGAAGTCGCATAATTGGACAGATATTAGTTGTTTGTGGTGATTGCCATACTGGAAAAATTTGCTTCTCTGACATAACATTGATCTCATGCACAATGAGAAAAATGTTGCAGAGGCACTATTAGGCACAACTCTAGATATCTCAGATAAAACTAAGGATAATATTAAAGCACGTCTTGACATGGCTATGCTTTGTGATCGCCCAACTTTTGACTTGATTAAGAAGCCCAATGGCACATGGTCAAAACCGAGGGGAAAGTATTGTGTTAGTAAGGATGATAGATTGGTTATCCTCAAGTGGTTCAAGCAATTGAAGTTCCCAGATCGCTTTGCTGCTAATTTAAGTAAATCTGTAAAGTTGGATAAACAGAAATTTATTGGTATAAAAAACCATGACTTACACATAATCATCGAGCACCTACTGTCAGTTGCACTTAGGGGTTTCATCCCTGAGAAGGAATGGAAGGATATAGCAGAACTGTGTTTTTTTTATCGACAAATATGTGCCAAAGAAATTGATCGAGAGAGAATGCGTGAACTTGAGAAGGAGATTCCAGTTCTTCTGTGCAAGCTAGAGAAAATGTTTCCACCAGGGTTCTTTAATGCAATGCAACATCTAATTGTGCATCTTCCATATGAGGCAAGGGTTGGCGGACCTGTGGCATTTCGCTGGATGTACCAACATGAGAGGTAATTATTAGTTTTTCTAAATAAGTTAGTTCAGCTCAGTTCAATTTTTTTATTATTATATCACTAAACATTGCAGTAATATTTTGCTAGGTACATGCATGACCTGGGCCTCAAAGTGCAGAACAAAGCTAGAGTTGAGGGTTCTATTATAGAGGCTGAGATTGTGAAAGAGATAACTGACTTTTTTCTGGATATTTTGCTGACCATATTCGTACTAGATGGAAAAAGGTTGGCAGATACAATAGTAGGGGAACACACGTGAAGAATGATGGCTGCACTTTAGATGTTTTCCAATATCAAGGCACCCTTCATGGTAGGGGCGTGCCTCGTGACCTCTCAGAACGAGAATTGAATGCAGCGAGGCTGTATATTTTGACCAATTGCTCTGCTGTAGATCGTTATCAAGAGTAAGTGATGCAAACAACAATTTTTTAACTGTTCTAGCATAGGTTCTATAACTTGTATATATTTATAGGGCATTTATGGAACAGAAGCGTGCTAATAATCCCAGGTTGTCAGTGGATGTCCTTGACAAAATGATGACAGATGAATTTGTGGACTGGTTTAAGAAAACTGTAAGGACATATTATACCTTAATTAGCCAAATTTTATGAACATGTGTGTGTATATATATATATATATTCTAACAGACATTTTTTTATAGTGTAGAAAGGATACTGATGCAGATGAAGACTTGTGGAATTTAGCCAATGGATGCAAATCTAGAGTACTATCATATAGCTCATATGATGTTAATGGCTATAGGTTCAGATCAGAGCGATATGAAAACTCCCGTGCAAGGCTGACCACAGTGAACACAGGGGTTTGTTTGACATCATTCACCTCAGATGATCAACAACTTGACTATTATGGTGTAGTCGAGGACATTATCAAATTGTCTTTTAATGCTGGTAGAAAAATTGAAATGGTTCTCTTGCAGTGCTGCTGGTTTGATCCAATTTCTGGTCTTAGATCTGAACCAAAATTAGGTTTGGTGGAGGTCAAGCCATCTTCAAGGCTGGTGAATTTTGAACCCTTTGCCATGGCTCACCAAGCCACACTAGTATACTACTTGCAGTACCCATCTTTAAGGCGTGATTTGCGTGATTGGTGTGTTGTTTACAAGACCTTGACCAACCTTGACAGAGATGATGCACATGAGCCACCTATTACAGATGTATTTTTCCAAGAAGATGAGCTGCAGAGAAGCTTCTCCATTGATGTTGATGGCTTGGTCGATGACGTAACTGTATCTTCAGAGGCCTTGGATGATGTCCTTGATCCCCAAGATATTGAAACTATAGAAAAGCAAAGCAGCACTGAGGATTCATTGGATGATGACAATTCTTATCATGGTAGTAGTAGTGACGAAGAGCAACAAACAGTTGAAGAAAATAGCGACCAGGAAGACATTGAGGAGGATGAGGAAACCACGGATGATTCCTTAGAATTTGATTATGATGATTATTGAATCCTTATTTCTAATATGTACATTAGTATCTTATTATTTAGCTTTCATGTCAAACTAGAAATATGTCTTCCCAATCTGAAATATGGTGCATCCTTGTTTGACTGATGATTTAGTTCACTTATTTTACTTGTGTATCCCCTAATTTTTTTGGTGCCACCTCATTCTGTTTAATAAACATTTTATGCAACATACTAATTGCCATGTATGAAGCAGGATGAGTGGCCGCTTGAAGCATAGACCTGTGTCATTGTCAAGGTCAGTGGGTTCCACATCAACTGCTGCAAGAGAAAATAATGGGTTGGCTTCAGCAAGTCAGCAAGCTATTGAGAAAAAAAACTCGATCAAGGACCGATAGCGGTAAAAGACTTCCAGAAAGTGAAAGACCCACGATCAAGGCTGTTGGAGAGTAAGTAAAAGACTTCCAAAAATATTTCGTGTTCAGTGTGAAGCATGTCCTTTTTTTCTAAGTGCTGGTGTAATGACAATTCAATCAAGTGCTCATTGTTTAGATTAAATTTTAGCAAGTACAGTTTGTCCACGATGGAGAACAAAATGTCATGTCATTAGTGCAGTAGCCTGCTTATAGATAGTTGGATGCACCAGCATATTTATTTAAAGAGTTTGCAAAGACTAAATAAAGAATGTTGTATTTTTAACTTTCCACATCTTCTGTAAGGTAGGAGTTTTTAGTAATGGCCGGTTCCATGATGTTTTGCTTCTTTAACATTTCATTTATGTATTATATATCTTTTATCCCTATATGATGATGTCGTTTGTTTTAATGTAAAATTATCAGGCACTGGGAAGTGCATCCTTATCAAAGTTCTCGCAAACCCCCCACAGTAATTGGCGCTCTAGTTCGCGAGATGTATCCTGACTTTGTTGATACACCAAATGGGATGAAGCCAGTGCTAACATGGGAAGATTTCAAGAAGACTACCATAGCTGGGGTATCAACTGATAAAAAAGTATTGGAAGAGTTCTGGGTATGTGTTACATGTGCACAATAACTACAGCTTACTAACTAGCATTGCTATTGTGTATAAGTTATCTCAACTACAACTTACTATAAATAATATGATTGGCCAGTGGCGTTTTAAGTGTCTTCCAGAAGATAGAGCCGAGGCAGATGCTGTCTTGGAGTTAAAATTTAAGAACATGGTGCCTAAGATGTTAAGTGAAGAGAAGCGGGCTGTCACAAAGAAGCTATATAAGGATGGTAATGTGCCCCCAGAAGATGTGGACGAATATGGAAATCGTTGGCCAACAAAAGAAGCACTTATATCTGCCAAACCAATAGACTTTACAACCGATGAAGGCTGGGCTTTGTTATGTGAGCACTGGAGTACATCAAAATTTAGAAAGTCATCAGTAAAGGCAAAGCAAAATCGCCTAGCTGGAGATAATAATGTATACCATCGCAGCGGCTCAAGAAGCTTACCGGCAACACGCCAATGGCTGGTAAGAACCAAACCAGAAAGTTGTGACTTCATAGAGTACTTATGTACAATGTACCATACATGTAAAAGCATATTTACACTTTAATTGTAGGCACTAAAAACTGGCGTTGACCCTGGAATTGGTGGCGCTTGGCTGCGTAATCATGAATTGAATCCAGGGACAAATGATGGCAGGTTGTGCAACCAAAATGCTACGGATAAATGGGTAAGCGTTGGATTATTTAGCTGATAGCTCTTGTAGTTGTCTTGTAACTGATCCTCAGCTTTTTCTATTTTTTTTTTGGAAAAGGCACAATATGAAGAAGGAATGGAAAAAAAAGTATGGCGTTAATTGGAAAATTGAGCATCCAGAATTAGATGCAGGTGTCATTTATGAATGTGCAGGTAGAATGCCGCATGGTAAGCTAGGAATTGGTGATGGAGCAATTAGTGTTGCTGAGAAGGAAGCAATCAAGACAAGAAAAAGAAATGCACAGCCATTTGTTTCTACTAAAGAGAAGCGACTTGAAAGGGAAAATCTGCAGCTGCGAAAAGAATATAGCAATCTTGAACATGTTGTGCGGGTAACTATCGTTGAAATAAATATATGTGTACAAATAAATACCTATTGCTAACCATGATGTTTTAACAGGCACTTGCTGCTAAACAAGGAATGGACTTTGATGCGTTAGCTCAGAAAACTGCAAATAACTTGGTAAGTTTAACTGCTACCTCACAGAGCACAAATTATTAAAATGAACTGACCTTCAAAGTATAAACTAATATATGCATGCATGCAGCCTACTTCTGAATCTGAGGTTGCATTCTCTAGAGAGCATGAGAAAATTGTTCCTCATGCATCTGAACATGTAAGTATTAAGTGTGTTCCAAATATATTCATGCCATACCTGAAAGTATTGCAAAATCTATCTTATATATATTCAAGCTAGTTCATATGCTTATAAAAATAATTTTATAACTTCTGTAGGATAACATTGGTGGAGCAGACTATAGTGGTGACGAAAATAAAGATGACACCTATGATTATGATGATGAAGGATACCACTCCCAAGATGATGGCCAATATTATGGGAACAATGGTTATGATGATGATGGCGCCTGGTGATGAGAAGAGATTATATGCAACATATGAAGTGTGTGGCACTTTTAAGTAGTTTTTCTTATGTCTTGTGAACAGCAGCATCTTAGTCAAGTATTTTAATCTGAACATTAATTTATGCTATGTTGAAGAATGTTCTTAGAAACTTTCAGAATGTCTAGGCCGTACCTTTGTTTGGTGATCATTGGGCTTCAAACTTTCAATGTAGTTTGCAATATTGAAGAGCTGGTTATGAAATGCCATGAATTATATTATGAATGTTTAACATCTGTAATTGATCTTCGTGGTTACATATTAATTATTTATGGCTATAAAAAAATATCCCAAGCAATATCGGATGATGCATCTCTATGTTGCCGATGGTTTAATAGTTTTAGCCGATGGAAACCAAAACCTTCACATATATATTCTACCGAGAGTATTTAATTCCCGACGGTTAATAAACATCGTTGCTAATATGTTTCCCGATGGGTTAAAAACCGTCATGCAACAAATCCCTGACCGGATATATTTCCCGATGGGTTTTAAAAAACCGTCATGCAACAAATCCCCGACCGGATATGTTTCCCGATGGGTTTTAAAAAACTGTCAAGCAACAAGTCCCCGACCGGGGTACCCTCGGCAATTCATGTCCGACCAAAGGCGTTTTGGCGTGTTTACCAACTAGTTGCCGAGCGTTAACCGTCGGAAACATACAGTCGGCCATACAATGACTGATTACCAGTCGGTAAAAGTGGGAATGCCCGACCATGGATGCCCGACGGGAGGCTCCCGACGGTATACGTTCGACAATTGCACTTCCCGACGGTACAAACTAATGCCCGGCTGTTTAATAACTGTCGGCCATTCTTGCACCTCTAGTAGTGGTACCGTAGTATTGCCCATTTTGTTTGGTTTTAAAAGTTTTTTTTGCGAGAATTATATTATATAATAGTAGGGTACATCAACACGTTATAAGCACTCTAGATTACACAAATATTCAGATACTGATTTTCATCTAAATTGTACCCACACTGTGAATAGCTCTAGATCTCAAAACCTAACCTGTACGACACTTTGCAGTATGGATGATCGCACAGGCAAACACTCGGTAAAAGGTCTGAGAACATATGACCAACGTACGACAGCCAACATTCACGTAGGGGACTTGAGAAACTTCTTTTTTCTGGTGTCTTTCTTCTTCTCGCCGCCACCAAAGAATGAAAAAGACTGATCTGATTAATATTGGATTTTGGGGATTTTCAAAATCAGCGCTTAGTTTTTTTTATAGATAGAGACTCGACTCACAATTATCTCAACACTAATGAGTTGATAGTACTTTTTAGTTTTAAATCTCCATAACACTGTTTTAACATGCATGGTAAGCATTATTGCACCATCCTTGTCTACGGAATGGGAGGGAGGCGCTCACTCACACGCCAGGAGCGACTGTAGGACGTCGTCGTTGGCACGGATCAATCATCTTTACACGTGATTAGGTATACGGTTATTACTTATTGAATGATTAGCACAAGCATGTCATGGTGGTCTTTAGTCATTTTTTCTTTCTTTCTTTTTTTTGAGAATTTTGTCATTTTATCTAGTGGCCTGCACCTTTTTTAAAAAAAGATTCAGTAACCTCTCTACCGAAAACAAGCTACATACCTGATGAATTCACGAAGCTACGATCCATATCTCATCCATTTCAAGTCTCAGCTGCACATACAGGGGAGTACGTACGTACGCGTACGTACATATTCCTGCTGCTGATCTCCGAAAGCACGAGCAAATCATTTGCACGGCACCCCAACTAATCGGTTCCAGCACGTCAACACGCAAGCACCGCTAGATTCCGTCTGCCTTGTCCTGCTCGCCGGTGGCAATTTAAGGATTCCAGGTCATTTTATACGCCGCCGTCGACGTCGTCGGTCGCCCTCGCCGCGGCCGGTCTAACGCACGGTCGGTGTCACCGAGTGCACCGGCGACTACAAAGCTCAGCTCGATCAGGATGCTGCTCCGACTCCGATCCTCTCCTAACAATAACACGGTTGTTGAATTCTAGCTGCTAGCTTTCACATAGAAAAAAGTGGGCAGCGACGAGGTGCATGCATGTTTATTGACCAGTGGCCGCCACATACACTGGTCTGGTTGGTCGTACGTGCAAGAGGATACATGTTTCGCACAGTTTGTCAACGTGTCATTGACCCTCCTCGCTCGCAGAGAAATAACAAAGGGATAGATGAGCTCTTAATCTGTTTGCTTGCTGTTAAGTGGGAGGTGACCATCAGCCACAAGACTCTTAATATACATCTCCCAAAGTTGCTATGACGACTATGAGTGTCTGTTAAGTGATCTTGACAGTGTGCCTATTGCCAACCCACGAGGCTTGCATTATCATAAGGCAGACACTGAAGAACAAGAATCTTACTAGTAGATCCCTCTCTCCCTCTCTCTCTCTGTTAAGGGTGTGTTTAGTTCGCGAAATATTTTGGGTTTCACTACTGTAGCACTTTCGTTTGTATTTGTTAATTAATGTCCAATCATGGACTAATTAGGTTCAAAAGATTCGTCTCGTGATTTTCTACCAAACTGTGTAATTAGTTTTTTCTTTCATCTATATTTAATGCTTCATGTATGTGTCCAAACATTCGATGTGACGGGAAATCTTGAAATATTTTGGGAACTAAACATGGCCTAAATATGTTATGCCTCTTAAAAATACTTCTCTCTTTGCAGTTTCAGATGGCATAGAAAATCCAGAGCTTTTTTTCTCCGTGGAAAAAAAAAGACGCACACAGAGCCGCGACCACATGATAGGCAAGACAGTGACATCGAAATAAGACGCAGGTAAAAACCCAATCGCTTCCCTAACAAGAAAAGCTTATCACACCATTCTTTCCTGCCTCAAAACCGATTGCATGATTGCATCTCACGCTGATTGCAGGGAGCCAAAGCTACTCTGATCACTACAGGCAGGCTACAATTAGTTATCCCTAGAGGAAGAAAAATAGCCATCTGCAGAGAGAGGTGAGAGGAGCATTGGTACCGGTGGTGGAGCTCGCCTACCCACCCTGGTTGACTCTGCTCTCTGCACCCCGGCCGGGCGGCCCCCGACGGATGGATGCGATGATTTCCGGCCGGTGCGGACAAAGACGCCTCCCCCGCCAGGCGGTTGGTGAAAACAACGGTGTACTGGACGTTTTTGTCAAAAGGGAATGAGTGAGGTGCCAGCGCTGCCGGTCTCCGTCAGAGTCAGCAGGGTTTCCTTTTGGGATCGAGTCGTGCTTTTCAGGGTTGAAACCCATAACAACCATGAAACGCCATTTCTGTAGATATCGTGCGATCCTTTTCTTCCCCGAATGAAGCAACAGTTGATGCACGAATTAAAAGCCATGACTTTGAGACAAAGCAAGGCTCAACACAGCACCGACCGATCGTGTTATTGGGATCTCGCCGATGCGCGCGGTTCATTTTGGACTGAGATAAAAAGAAATGTATTTAAGCGTGTTAGCAAAGAGAATCTTCATAATTTGGTACTATATACTATGACATCATTGAGCGATTTCACATCACGGCCTTTCTGCTATTTGTTCTTGCTCAAAGTATCTTGGAAGCAGAGGGTCCATGGTTTGACAGCTTTCTTATTAATAACGCGTCATTGGTTTTTTTTGTGTGAAGTACTTATCGATGCTATCAAACATTCTTTCCTTGCAAAATTTAGTGAGATAAAGCCAGTTGCTTATTCAGAGTTTTTGGAAGCACTGAAGCTGCTGATAGTTATATGACAGAAGTATATCGATATTGATAGTATAGTACAGCATAGGTGAATATTGTGGTATCTTCTTCCAAGGGCTTTGTTGATTCCAGGAACAAATTAGTCCAATTTTGTGGTGTTTACAGTTTATTTCTGACCTGCGTTTGTGCATAGCTCATCTTCATCCTAAATTATCTGCTGTCACCTAACCAAGATGTCCTGATCTGTCATGTAAGAGCATCTCCAAGAATATCCAATATTTTCTTCCAAAAACATGGAATTTTATAACTCTAAAAAAGTATTAGAAGGAATAAAGAAGGTCATCTCCAAGAGTTTTTAATAATCAACTCCTAAAATAACCACTTTTACATCAGGAATCTTATACTATTTCTAAATTATCATAACCACTTTTATATATTCTTTTTTCTCTTGTACATTTGCCTCAGGAATTCTTTCCTACTCTTTATTCTTTTCACGCCCTTTCACCTTTAGATTGGCCGACAAACACGCGCGAGAAGAGAAGATACGCACGACTCGGAAGCGCATAACTTTACGCGTAACAGGGTGACTTTTACCAAGTTCTAAAAGATTAGGAGGATGGATTAGAAGTTATTGGAGAGGAGTTTTTTTCTCATCTTGCTAAAAAACAAGGATTATGAAGGGATTAAGGGCCTGTTTGGAACACAGGAATCGAAAACACAGGAATAGGAAAAAACGTAGGAATATGATGAGTATGTAGTAGTAAAACAGAGGAAAGGAAAAACGCAGGAAATAACTAAGAAGGGGTGTTTGGAACGCAGGAATGCATAACACAGGAATCACAGGACTGTGAATGATAAAGAGTTATTATTAGCGCAAAACGAATAATCGAACTACACATCATTTACGATTGTGGGACCCATGCACTTACTCATTCACTCGCTTTTAGCAGCGGACAACCATGCATCCGATGAATTATTACTGTGGTCACCTCGGGCTTCAGCGAAGGAATCAGAAACTAGAGATTGGAGTGGAGTTTTGCTTTCCCGTGAAACTGCAAAGAAGCTACAGTGTTCCATAGGAAATGAAAGATTACTTTCCTGTGTTCTAAACGCTCTGCTGTCCTCCTGTTCCTCCGTTTTTGTTTCCTTTGATTTTCCTACGAAAATCCTTTGTTCCAAACGACCCCTAAGGGAACTCTTGAGATGCACAGACATGTTTATACATTTCCTTAAAAAAAAAGGAAACAATCTACTATGTCATATTTCGTGTTCCACAGCAGCTCGATAAGATTGTTCGCATTGCGCCAAAAAAAAAGTAAGATCAGTTACATATTTACCTCTATCAAAAAATTTCAGCATATAATGATTGCATTTTGATAGGAAATTAGTAAGTAGAGAGAGTAAAAAAGTCAACTAACTAGTTTGACTATACCTATAAATACACTTATTTGGAGATAAATTTTAAAAGATAGAAGCCATCCTGCCTTCTGCTGTGTTTACACTAGGCAGTCGAGGAGGGGTCAAACATACACGCTGGTGCCGTCCCTGGGCGTCTTCACCGGTTCTCACCTACATCTTTGCCTTGTCGCGCCGAGTGTACAAAATATTGAAGAAAAGTGGAGTACATGCCAAAACGACGGCGTATACAATGTTTTTCTCTTTTGAAGAAAACAACGTTACCGGCTTCTGCCAACAAGTAGGCATCAGTGGCACATCACCCAACTGCTTCTCCTACTCACTCCTCTGAAACTACTATATCCAGTGCTTAATCCGATGCCAATTACCAGTAGTCTCTAATCGCCATGAGCCGCGTGCTTCAGGACGCATAAATATGCAGCGTAATCCCAGTGCAAACCTCCTGTAACCCCATTACAATACAAGCTAGTATGAAGATGCAGCTCGTGGCGTTGCTGGTACTGATCGCGCTCCCCGTGCGCGCGGTGCCTGTCTCCGGCGCCGGCGTCGTGGCGGCGCTGCTCACGCACGCCGACGCCGGCCGCGGCCTCGCGAGGCCCGAGCTCGTGCGGCGAATGGCGCACCGCGCCAGGGCGCGCCGCGCCAGGGCGCGCCGCCGGCTCCTGTCCGCCTCACAGGACGAGCGCCCCGCCGTGCGCGCGCGGGTGCACGCCGGCGGCGGCGGGATCGTGACGAACGAGTACCTGGTCCACTTGGCGGTCGGCACGCCGCCGCGGCCCGTGGCGCTCACGCTCGACACCGGCAGCGACCTCGTGTGGACGCAGTGCGCGCCCTGCCGCGACTGCTTCCACCAGGGCCTCCCGCTCCTGGACCCCGCGGCGTCCTCCACGTACGCCGCGCTCCCCTGCGGCGCGCCGCGGTGCCGCGCGCTCCCCTTCACGTCGTGCGGCGGCGGCGGCCGGAGCTGCGCCTACGTCTACCACTACGGCGACAAGTCGGTCACCGCCGGCGAGATCGCCACCGACCGCTTCACCTTCGGCGGGGACAACGGCGGCGGCAATGGCGACGGCGACAGCAGCCTCCCCACGCGGCGCCTGACCTTCGGCTGCGGCCACTTCAACAAGGGCGTGTTCCAGTCGAACGAGACCGGCATTGCCGGCTTCGGCAGGGGGAGGTGGTCGCTCCCGTCCCAGCTCAACGTCACGAGCTTCTCCTACTGCTTCACCTCCATGTTCGAGTCCAAGAGCAGCCTCGTCACTCTCGGCGGCGCGCCGGCGGCCGCGCTCTACAGCCACGCGCACCTCCGCGGCGAGGTCCGGACCACCCCGCTCCTCAAGAACCCCTCGCAGCCGTCGCTCTACTTCCTCTCGCTCAAGGGCATATCCGTGGGCAGGACACGGCTGCCGGTCCCGGAGTCCAAGTTCCGGTCGACGATCATCGACTCGGGCGCGTCGATCACGACGCTCCCCGAGCAAGTGTACGAGGCCGTGAAGGCGGAGTTCGCGGCGCAGGTCGGGCTGCCGCCCAGCGGCGTGGAGGGGTCGGCGCTCGACCTCTGCTTCGCGCTCCCCGTGACGGCGCTCTGGCGCCGCCCCGCCGTCCCGTCGCTGACGCTGCACCTGGAGGGCGCCGACTGGGAGCTGCCGCGCGCCAACTACGTGTTCGAGGACCTCGGCGCGCGCGTCATGTGCGTCGTGCTGGACGCGGCGCCCGGGGAGCAGACCGTCATCGGCAACTTCCAGCAGCAGAACACGCACGTCGTGTATGACCTCGAGAACGACCGGCTGTCCTTCGCTCCGGCACGGTGCGACAGCCTCGTAGCTTCACTCTAGTCGCAACTCACTAGTAGTGTTTGTACAAAGAAAAGGTAGATCTTTTTAGTACTAAAAAATACTAGGTGAAAAAAAACAGTTTTTCACTGTGATGGTAGAAGTTGGAAAGCAACAGAGGAAATTTTGCGTGCAATTTGTCACGCCTTCTTTCCAGATGAGTACATAGCATCTGCAATTTGACCATATTTTAAAGAGTTTTCATGAAATCTTGTAACATGGTACTGCTCGGCTAGTAGCACCTTGCGAGCTGGTTTACACTGGATTTTTCTGTCTCCGCGTTCAGCCTGTCAACCATACATACAGCTGACACCTGACAAAGCAGCAGCTTCCGGGCCTTGTTTAGGTTCTAATTTCTACCTCAAATTCCACTATGCAAAAACAAGATTCTCATCACATTAAAATACTGGTACATGCATGGAGTACTAAATGTAGATGAAATTAAAAACTAATTGCACAGTTTTGTTGTACTTTGCGAGACGAACATTTTGAGCCTAATTAATCAAAGTTTAGACAATTTTTACCAAATACAAACGAATTGCTACAGAGCAATTCGGGAGCCCGGAATCAGATTTAAACACGGCCCCTATTTCATTTCCGACTGATAGGAACGCTCCGGCTCGGTGCTCGGAGCAGAAGCGTTTCGCTTTCAGGGCTTTGTCGGCAGGTGAATAAGACACCAATGAGGCTACGATCCATAGACGGCCAAATGGCCAAACAGTTTTGGTCAATGTTTGTGATCGAACTAGCTCGGCGTTTTTTTTGTGTGTGTGTGGATGGCTCATCTAAAAAAAAGTGTGAACAGTGCTAGTAGCGATATTTGTGAACTACAGAACAGTGTCAAGGAGCTATGGAATCCCCTTTTTCGTCGACAGTCGCACAATATTCTTAACAAATCATTTAACAAATTCAATGGGGTCATTGTCTTACCCAGTATGTGTACATGCGCATCTGACATATGGGCTCATGATGTAGGACTTTAGGGACGCTGACATGCCTGTTCAAGGCACCCTGACAACCAAGATTTGGGAACCCGTCTTTTTTTGTTTTTTTAGCCTTTTTTCAAATATTCTCTCAAATATGCCTTTTACGGAAAGATTTCAAAAAATGTACCCTTATCTTGGCGCCATAGTCGTCGGCGCCAAGATATAACGGCATGGCGCCAGGGTCATTGACGCCAAGACCCTGCCGTCGTGGCGCTGACGTGGCAGGGAGCTTGCGCACTATCGTCATTGGCGCCAAGAGCCCACATTTTAGCCAGCCCCATCTTCCTCCCCGAGTCATTCTCGTTTTCTTTCTCCTTCTCTTCGGGTTTTTCCTTTGTACACTTCGGCCAACCTCTTCAATCGACCTATTAGACCGTAAAAAGTTAGATTTTATCCGTCGATCTTCGAGAGCTAGGTATCCTCTCACCCTTCCTTATTTATTTCAAATCGATTTGGTAAAATGAAGTCATATTCTTAACCTATGAACTTCACATGTTATTTGTTCATGTACTTTTTTAAATTCGTATGTATTGTACAGCCGTAGGATGCCTAAGCGTGGAAAAGTTAGAAAATAAAGGTATGCGTAGATCTTTTTCATCATATATTAAACCCTTAGTTTTAAGGTTTATTGTTATTTGTTTTGTTATATTAGAACAGAATTTGTTGAATTGTAGCTATGGACGGATGACCGAAAGTCCGTACGTCCCAAAGCCGCTCCCTAGCGGTGTGCCAATACCCATGTGCTTCTGTGGCGATCCTTGCAAGGTAGATATTTCCGAAGATGAGGCAACATATAAGCAGAGATATTGGATGTGTTCCAATTTTGCATGGGAGCCTACAGAGCGTCAGCGCCGCAGTACATTTATTGTGAGAAATTGCTTTTGTTTATTAATTAATTTGTGTCATATGAAGTTTTGCATATTAATTGGATTTGAAACAATTGCATTTGCTGCAGACCCCTTCATGATTTTGAGCAGTGGATCGACACTGAGATCAAGGAGGCTGACATGCGGCTTCTACAAGGCCTGAAGGAGTGGGATGCGGAGCGCCTGGAGATATTAGAGAAGAGACGCAGAGAGGAGGCAGCAGCAAAGGAGCACAAGGAAGAGGAGGAAAGGAGGCGTGTTGTTGCGTGTAGGGAGGAGAGGGAGGAGAAGCTTGAGCGCGTGCGCCGAGCGAAGGCAGCGATGGAGGAGAATTCCGATGCCCAGAAAAAGGGAAAGTGGTCTCGTTGTACTCAGTAGTATGCTAGTTGTATGGTTTAATTATAAATAATGTGGTCGATGTAGTATGCAATGTGTTTAATCTAATGTACTTTAGGTAAATCATGTACCTATGGCATGTTCTGTGTTATTTATTTCGTCGTCATGTACTTCATATGCACTTTAAGTTTTGGACCTTGCATAGGGTTGTCATATATCAGGTTTAATGTTACTGAGTTACTGAAACTAGTTCTCGAGGTGCACATAAAACATAAGAAAGTACTGGATTTCACAATTCAACACGCATAACATAGAACATAACATGTCAGAACTTGTATCAAACTAGGGCACATATGTCCTGGACTAAACCTAACATGCCTTAGGTAATTAGAGCGAACAACAAGCACATTACATGACATGTGTACACGATAGATTTGTTCTATCTAGTAGTGCGGCCACATAGCAAACTGTGTAGCCCCTTCTCCACAGTACCCTTCCATTGTTGATGGTGGAGGTGGCAGGGGTGATGGCGGAGGCCCGTTGTTCTTGTGGTTAGGGCAGGTGCAATATAGATCATGGCATGGTCCGTCCTGTGAAACGGCACCACTACTGGTATCGTCTGCTTCGTCGTCCTTGTAACCGTTGCTAACTTCCCTTTCTAGTTCGAAGATACGGTCTTGCAAGTAGTAGATGTACTGTGCGTGTGAATAGATTGGTCTAGGATCGACCCACCTAGTGTAGCCACAGTTTTCTTTGGACTCTGAACACTGCATTTCAAAGATTTTAGTGAACATGCAATTAGTTTCGCTTATGAGATGCAAAATAATGGAGAAAAAATTTGAGTAATAAATTTTAAAATCAAATACCTCTGCTCGCGGACATTTGAAGAATCGGCGACCTCCATCCAAACCCTCCACGAACATCTGCACTAAGCAGTCCTCACCATGCCTACATTTTGGCCAATCTTTTTTCCGGTTATCATATCCTCGGAGTGGACACTCTTTGGTGAAATATCTCTTGGTCTCGACAGAAAAATGATACACTGGTTCATCAAAGTCTTCCGGACCCAGAGACCCCTCCCACACAATGGGAGTACCCTTACTCCCCCCGTTCCCTTCCCTCTAGATGACCCTCCAGACATTACTACTCGTAGATAACCAACTTCTGGTTTCAAGTGACTAACATTGTATGGAGGAAGGTGTATACATAGCCAGCAATGGAGTGGAGAGCCGTTGTATTGTGGCTTTAATGCTCCTGAAAAGCCTAAATGCCATCCCTAAAAAGCCTATTTGAATTAATGAAAAGCCTATTTGAAAACTCATCTGTAAAGGCTAGATTCCTTGATCAATCAATTCATATGTAAAAGAGGATGTACGATAGGATAGTGACATGATAAATCACTGAAAAGGCTACATGCTATCGGTGTACTGCACGACTTGACATGTTGCAGAAAATTTTGGCAGAGTTTCCCTGTTTTTGATTCAATCCAAACACAAATATCACATTAACATATGTCATCAACAATTATATATGACATTCACCTTAAACAATATATATGAGTATCCTCAAAGCGTTTACAGTGCATATGTCATAAACTACATAGTAGTTCATACAATACATAATAATAGGATATAACAGTCTATAATAATAGTCCATACAGTCCACAAGTCGGCTACAGTCCCTCACTGTCTCCTGGACCTACCCTTGCCCTTGTGTCCAAGAGCGTGGGTGCCTGGAGTATAAGGGTCAGGTCGTCGACGTCGCCTGGTACCGACCTGCTGCGTAGGCTGAGTCCAGGGAGCATCGTCTAGCTGAGACGGTCCAATCTCCTCCTGCCCCTGGTCCTCGTCCTCGTGGTCGTCGTCGTCGTCCTCGGTGCAAATGCCTCGCGACCCTGTAGGTGGGTGGCTAGACGAACCTACGCCACCTCTGGGTGCAGAAGGCATGTGCACGTCCTGCGTCGTGCCTGTCCTGCAACCACAGCGCGCAGCGGTACGGCGTAGCCGACGTGCCAGTCTCTGGTGCACAAAATCATGTCAACTGAATGTATTGAACGTGTTAGTAATCTAATATTTGCATATTTATAGATACTTACGTAAAGGAAGCTACGTGTGTCGTCGTCCCTCACCTTCGGACGAAAGCGTTCTATTTCTTGGACCGACATCCTGAGGGAGTTGCCCTACAACAAAATTTTAAGTTGTAATTCATTGTTACGCAAATCGATATATAAAAGTAGAGCAAATGACATACCACTCTGTCCAAGATCGGTCCTGCTCCCACCTGGCGACCTACACGAGTAGAGTGGTCGTACGCCGTGTCCTCATCCTCGGACGAGTAGAGGCGGCGGCGGCCGGCCGGGCGGCCGAGGCGGCGCCGGGCGGGCGGGCGGGCGCCGGAGATGGAAGAAAGAAAGAGAAGGAAGAGAGGAAGAAGAAAGAAGAAAGGAAACGGTTTTACAGGGGGCATGGCGCCATGCACCCTTGCCAGGTTGCCACGTCAGCGCCATGACGGCAAGGTCTTGGCGCCAGTGACCCTGGCGCCATGCCGTTATATCTTGGCGCCGACGACTATGGCGCCAAGATAAGGGTCCATTTTTTAAAATCTTTCCGCAAGGAGCATATTTGAGAGAATCTTTCGAAAAAAGGGCTAAAAAACAAAAAAGACGGATTTGGGACATATGGGCATGTGGCAGCAGAAAACACGATCGAGAGGATTACTGTACAAGGCTAGAAGCAGCACTAGGCCGGTCACTGCCACTGTCACCATTCAGAAGTTACACGCATGACATTTGGATTAATAATATACATTAAACGGGCGAGGTTACAGAAGCCGTTCACAGATCACAGGCATGGCAATTGGAGCAACATAGGCGGATGGTTTTGATAGAGTTGAGAGAGACAATTGTCATCGGCACAACTGCACAAGACAAACAATGTTACTGTAGAACCAACTGGGTCGGCGTATAACGCCCCCCAATTTTCAAATTTGCCTGTCAAATGGATGAAATCGCGAGTGAAAGAGGACTCTCCATCAATAACAAGACCTCAAACCCCAGTATATCTTTTTGTTTTGGCGGGATACAGGACCAGCTTAAGAAGAGCCATCAGAACCTATCCACAATCATCCCCTGGGGATAACGGCCAATTCTTCGAAAGAAGAATACATTCCCTGGCAAGAACAGGTTAGAGACTTGAGTGACAAAGGACAAGAAGGCACAGATTGTGGTATCACTTCCTTTGGTACCACCACCTATCAGGCCCGACGAGCGGTCCACGGAGCTGCATCCCTACTCACCCGGTCTGTCTTGTGGGCTTGTGGCTCAAATTATCAGGATAATCACGACGAAACAAGTTACAGAATCAACACCATGCCACCAGCAACAAAAGGACTAACAATCTCATGTCAAATCTTTTTTTAAAAAAAATGCTTCTAATTCCTACATAACTAACACAGATAATTTTTTTGAGGAGACTAATGCTCGATTTGGATGGGATCAACAATGGCAGATGACGGTGGGCAGGAAGAATAAACGCCATTGCAATTGTTGTTTTCCTCACCCGCATGCTCCACTATCAAGACGCCATGCTCAGCTGTGCTAGGGTTTTCCTGATCCTCAGCCTCTCCTACTTCAAGGCTCTGCTGTACGGTACATGATTCAGTACCTAGAGCTACTAACCCTGGGTCGTCCTGTTCCTCCAGCATCAGTTCTGAGGGGCTTGGTGGGAGCATAAAGCTGGAACCATCACCCTCCTCACACTTAGGCTCCACCATCAATATAGTCTGCTCCATTTCAGGGTGATCTTCTATATGTTGATCTTGATGGAGATCCTCCTCCGATTGAGGAACAACCAAACCAGTCATGGGAGTGGCTGCATCACAAATCTCAGTGGCTGGTGCAGCTGAATCACAGTTTTCCTCCACACCCAGTGAAGGATTTTCAGGGAGCACATTGTTGGAGAAGTTGTTTTCCTCTTGCATAGGCTCCAGGGCAAATGAAGTGCGCTCCACTGTGTTAAGTTCGTCATCTTCCTCTTGTTGCCCTTCTTGGTTGGTATCTATATTTTCTTGAGCTTCAAGCAAAAGTTGAGGTGTATGTTGACTTGCAGCTGCATCAACATGTGGACTAGTATCCGAATGAAAAGGTGGAACAGCTGAGTCACTATTATTCTGGATCTCACCAAGATCTTGCAAGACATCTTCAAAGCCATGCAGAAACTCAGCAACCAAGGCTTGAGTGGTTGCATCAGCTGTAGTTGTCATGGCTCTCTTGGCCTTCTTCACCATACCTTCCAGTTTATCAACCTACAACAGTTAGGGAATACTTCAAATTAAATACTGGTTCACTATATGCATAGTAATTTGATTGAAGAAGCTGTGCCTGTACTCAAATCTTCAACAGTGCATGAAATTTATTTCCAGAAATATGGACTAAATAAGAGATTAGTGTTTTACTGCTTTGCGGATTATTGGAGACTTGGCTTGGTACTGAAGATCTAAGGAATCATCAGTTGGAGCTGAAGGTCCCGCTTCAACGTCATCACTGGTTGCTGGGACAAGGTACCGTCGTGTTGCTCCTGAGTACCAGCACAGATACTCCTCATAAGAAGATGGATCGTATTGCTCTGTATCTCGAAATATACGCTGTCATCGTGCTTCCCATTCCTGGATATACTCATGGTGTGTTTCTTCCCAGTTCTCTCGTTCTTTGCCACGTCTACTAATACGATGTAATGACTGTAGCGTAGGCCGGAAAGGTGGTGGAATGCATTGTCGAAGCCCGA
This sequence comes from Saccharum hybrid cultivar R570, assembly GCA_038087645.1. Taxonomy (NCBI): domain Eukaryota; kingdom Viridiplantae; phylum Streptophyta; class Magnoliopsida; order Poales; family Poaceae; genus Saccharum; species Saccharum hybrid cultivar. The sequence goes on from JAQSUU010000259.1 coordinate 16,467,960, forward strand.
ATTGCCGCATCACTCGCTCAGGCAAATACATTTCAACTATAGGGAAGTTTATTAATGGAGCTTGTGTAAGCCACAGGTCTGCGTCTCTTGTACAAAGTGGGGGTAAGGTTGAGGGCTCTATCTGCAGGTAGGGTTCCCACTTCACCTGATCAACTCGCTGAAGGTTCAGTTCATCTCTGTACTGCTTAAGGCAGCGAGTCGCATTCTCACTTTGTGTGCGTGCCCCCACCCAACGGAAGCCGATTGGAGGTAAGTCCTGCTCAATGCCTATCTCTGTGCATAAAGGAGACCGAACCAATGGTCTGCCAACATGAAAGCGCTCCCAACTCCAAAGCTGCAAGAGAAGCAATGAACCGCCAATATTCTTGATATTGTGGGAGGAGGCAACCGAGCAAAGAGATCGGTACAGGAATGCCAGAACTGCAGAACCCCAGCTGTATGTGCTAACACGTGAAAGATCAGCAATCAGAGGAAGATATATCAGACTCATCCTTCCTGTCCCATCTGGAAAAAGCACCCCGCATAAAAGGCTCAGTATATATGCTCGAACATGCCTTTCAACTGTCATATCATCCGCCTCCTCTGGTAATTCATAAAAGTTTTTCTTAAGCCATTTGTAATGCAGGAAGGACTTTCCAGGCATTGCTGGCCCCCTTGCATCCTGGCCTAAACAATCAAGGACCACTTGCGCATAATCATGATCAGTGGTAGAACAAACCGGACGGCCATCAATAGGAAGAGCAAACAACATTGCGACATCTTGAAGTGTAACAGTTATCTCCCCAGAGGCCAAGTGGAAGCTATGGGTCTCTGGCCTCCAACGCTCAACAAGGGCAGTAATCAATGCTTTGTCCAATTGAGGCATCTTCTGGCAAATTTGTGCGAGCCCAAGCAAACCTGCATCTCTCAGATAAGGCCGATATCTCTCATGAAATTTCAAAGGCTTATGATGACGTAACTTCAACTGCTCCACTGCCTGCAACGTTCAGATCCAGTGGAAATGTATAATTCAGTCTCATGAAACTTATGATGAGCTATGGAAAAAACCAATGTCATTAAACAAACCTGATCACCAAAAATCGCATCAGAACGATGGTTGATCTTAGGGTTGAGTAATGTGGTGGATACTTCTGATGGTCCTACATAGCAAGCTGGGGATTGTCTTGGAATCAACACAGGCTGATCTTCTCTGTCAGAGGTACTTGGTGAAGAAGGTGCAGAGGTTTCGAGATGATCCATATCTTTTTCTGCCACAGCACCTCTTCCACGACCATGACCACGGCGACCACCTCCTCTTCTCTTTGTAGGAGACATCCCCCTTTACATAGCCCTGTGTTACCACCATCATGAATTCAGAAAGGAAGATGCAATATATGATTGATGACTGACTGATAAAATGCAAAGCTGTCAATCAGTTATTGAACATGACATGCTTAAAAGAACGGGCATTCATCACTAATCTTTTTTAGAAAATTGATTTTCTACAGTCCTAGGCCGTGTTTGGATCTGCAGTAGCAGTGCGGCAGCTGTACCGCAGCCAAAGTATCAGAATTAAGTAACCAGTTCAAAACTCACGGTGCATGCCTTGCGTGGTGAAAAGAATTGCCTGAGCCATGCTCTATTTGGCACGATTCTCGCGACCAGCGCTCGATAATCTGATTAAAAGTGGTCCCAACACGGCCCTAGTCTTCTAGACCTAATATCCTATAAATTGAAAACACACACACATACTTTCCCCTCATTTTTCTCCACGTCCATAGAACAAAAGAGAGATAAAAAAGCATCTGTGGAGCACCTTAGTGCAGCAATGTTTCCTCAATGAATGAGATCCATGTGCTTCAGACATGTAAGGTGAACGTGTTAACCCCGACATCAGAAAGATAAATCAAACTGTGGACTGAAGTTCAGTCAAGAATTGTGTATAAAAAGGAGCAAGGAAACATATGCACTTGATCAATAAGGCGCTCATCGCTTGTTTTTCTTGGAAGTTCAATCCCCTTGCAAGCAATGACAGCCCTTGTACCTTTCCCTTTTCCATTCAGCCTACTTCTTAGCTTTATTCCATCAGTCTAAGGTGAAGTCCATGACGAAGATCTTTCTATAAACAAGTAGGAATGAGTGTTTGTCTTTGATGAAATTTAGAGAGAGAGGACAGTGTGGACTAAAAAAGAGATAACTGGGAGATGATTCAGAAAAGATACATATACATCCAAAGTAAAGGAATATATATATATCTATCTATGAAAAATGTAAACATAGTTCGTTTTTGGTTTCCACAAAGCCCCGAACAGATTGGATTGCTTTGGCTTCTTGATTTCTTACTGTCGAGACAGCCTGTCTGAATCCAAATCATTCGACTTCCGCTTTGCAGTGGTGAGGTCGTTGGTTCCTATGAACCAAGATGTTTTGTTGCCAGACCTTTCATGGGTCTACTCCTTGGATGGCACTATCCACTGGTATATTGTGAAAGTCTCAACAAAGATGAAAGGACCCCATGCCTTCTCTCTCTTCAACACTTCCACTAACCTTAGCCTCGGAATACTCTGCTTAATACGATCCCCCTCTCCAGGCAGAGAGGATTGAGTACAGCATTGATTGCGGAACATCTTTGTTCCTATTATTTCAAAGCCTAACTAGGCACGAAGCAGTGAGTGCAATCTGCTTTCAAGAAATGACAGAAAAGAGCCAGTAACGCTATCAGTGAACAGAGTTGGTGTAAAATCCAGCTGAATTAACATACAGCACCACAGGTGAAGCATATTGAATTGTGAACATTCACTCCACTTGAACATTGACTGGTTCTTTGTTTTAAAGACTGTAATAGTAAGAAAACTGAAAATTATCTGCCATGGTATTACCTCTGTTATAGCTTCAGTCTACCTTTTCTTATGGTCTCCAGTGTACTACTATCAGCCCTAATAGGCACTATCTATCTTCACAAGCTCAATCAGGAGACATGAAGGATCTGGAAGAAGCATGAAATTTGACTACTCATAAGGTGACGACATGGGCAGAGGACAAAAGCAGGGTGCACCACACTCTCAGCTGCTGATTCTAGGTTGATTGTATTTGGTTGGTAGAAAACCTACTTATCCAGGAACAGGTGATGGATCATAAAGGGCGTACATACTACGAAGAAATATGATATTCTCAAAACAGGGAAGGCTATGGATACGCATGGGACACCTTCGTTTGAAAATGGATTATTCCATGAAGGAATCAATCTCTACAGGTCAACCTAGCAAGTTGGAATCCAGTGTTGAAAAAGAACCTTTCAAGTTAGGAATGAAGCTATAGGCATGGATATATGTTAGTAAAAAGAGGAATTGAAGCCCAATCACAGTGGTGAGCACAGCTCTCTCGTCGTGCCCAGAAACTGCTTTGCAATTGAGAAATTATATCCCATCTATCATTCTATCAACTAATTGACAAAGCAATCATTTGACTGTTTGAGAACAGTTCACTCTCAGATAAGAAAAAAGGCTAAATAGCTTGCATACCACTCCCCCTGGCTGGGTTTACCCACCTATCATTATTTTTCTTCCCCTTGCTAAATAGCACCTGTTTCCGATGCCAATAGCTCCGTCTAGCACTCTGTTAAGTTGTCATGTGATCTGCTTGTTTCACCATCTCCTGAGCCCCTACAACTACGAGCCCAGCTGTGCTCTCACCTTTACCTCAGTGAGCAGCAGAAGTTCAACAGGCAAAAGGAATGTTCTGAAAGTACTACCCCGACATGAACCCCAGACCCACACTCAAAAACAAGGCAGCAGGATGTTGTGAAAATAGGTACAGAAAGTAAAAGAATAGAACACCCAGGAAAACAGATAGTTGAAGAAGTTCAGAATACTGTTCAAGAATCAAGATATTATCTTAGACACTGAATTCAAGAAAAGACCTAATGAACTCAGGTGCTACAAATCCAAACATTAATCCAATAAAACATCTTGCAGACATGTCTCCATGATGCAGGTGCCAGTGGTGGAGCCAGGATCTTTCAATTGGGTGTTCTCATTTCCCAAGCCAAAACAAAATGCTCAGTTCAAAAGAAAAAGAAGTTCACAATATCGATAATGATTGAAATTGTTCAGGCATGCGTGAAATAATGGGAATAACAAAATATTCAATGAAATTACAGTTTAATTTTAACATCATGATCCATTGCTTGGAAGGCTGATTATTATCACTATCCTTCGCTTGCAAAGGAACTGTCCCTCAACAAATGGGACCAAGTAATTGTTCAAGTGTTGATCCCCATGTTATTTCTCAATTTATTCTTCACATGTTCATTGAAGAAAATACTGTAAACAGTAGCGGCTAGTAGCTGCTACTGTTAACACTAGCACCAGGGGCAGACCCAGTAAAGGGACATGTAGACCCGATATTTTTTGCAAAAAGTTCGAAGCTAGTGGACATCAAATAGCCAAATAGATTTAAGTTAGGGTTTGGGTGCTCGGTTTCTCACAGCAGGAAGGGAAGAGAAGGGGTGGGAATACCTGGTGGGTGCTCGTCGCCGGCGAAGATACCGACGAAGGCCTCGGCACCTGGCGTAGGACGGCGGCGTAGGCGCCGTCGGCAGCGGCAGCCCACCCAGTCGTCGGAGAAGAGAGAGGGGGGTGGGAGGGAGAGAGAGAGAGAGGCAGACAGAGCGCACGCGGGGTGAACCGTGATGGGGGCATGCAACGTACAGCCCGGTCCGGGGTTGTTGGGCCCAGGGGAGCGTACCCGCACGGGCCTTCTCTTGGGCCGTCCCTTTTCACTTTTTTTTATCGAAATTGTTTTCTTATTTATTTCTTGGGATAGCTTCTGTAACCGACTCGGAGATTCTTTCTGAAGCACATTCCACACAAATCACAACGCCGTCGAGGCGAGGGAGCAGGGCGGGCCGGGCAGATGCCGAGACGCAGAGGGCGCGGCCGCCGCCACCGCCGACAACGCCGTCGCCGCCGCCGGAAAGGCCACAGCCAACAACAACTCCCGCAACACGAAGCAGCGGGGATATTTTCTTTTTGATACAAAGCCACAGGATAATCAACGGACACACACATGGGCCCACAAAACAGAAATCACAAGGAAATTGTTATTTACAAGAGCACGAATCTTGACAAAAATCTAGACCACACAAAAGTGGAAGATAACATGAACATAAATCTGCTGGAAGATATTTAGAAATCCCCTATTTGTTTCTCTATCTTTTTTATCTTTTATCTTCTTGATTCCGTTTATTCTCTCCATGGGACACTTCCAATAGCTGGTGGGATACTGGTTCCAGACAAGAGAACAATAATAATATTTACTTAATATATTATAAATAAGTAAATGGAACAATTTTACACATTTTATTAAGGTTGAAACATGAGCCGGCACAAACGCTCTCTCGCCTAGGCCCGTGCGCCTAGGCCTTTGTGCCTGCCGCGAGAGAGCGTTTGTGCCTGCCGCGAGAGAGCGTTGTCGAATGCTCATTGGTCGTGTGTGTGGGAAGACAGCTCGTGGGTGCGGGTCCGTACGCCGTTTGTTCCTATACGCTCGACCATGCTGCGATAAAGGGCTAGATAGGGTGAATAGCGTAATAAAAATTTCTACAAAACACTAAGCAAAGTATGAGACAATAAGATGGGGATAAAGCCATTTTGCTCTAGCTCTACTTTACCAAATGCAAGCCACATATCATGTGCTAGTTACTATGATCTCTATGTCAATATCACACAAATAATTAAGGCAGGTTGCAACTATAACAGCATATAATTTGAAACGGAGGGAGTAGTTTAAAAAGATCCAATTCTCCCATCCCCTGACATATACGGGAATATGGGAGAGGCCTAACATTGCACCTTCTGGCTATAGCCACACAATCGTTCCACATTCGCATCAGGCATCATGAAACAAGAAGTAACAAATAAATGGCATGCCGACACATAAGCCATTCACAAAACATAAGCAGGCTTTTGAGGTTGAATATACATGTACATAATTACAGTCTGAGGTTACAGGTATTCACAAAACAAGCACGGTATTTTGTTCCTTGTCAAAAAAAAAGCACGGTATTTTGTTAAAGAAAAAAAATACTGCTTAAGAGGTTGGGCGCTCAACATCGGCAATAAACAGCCTTCATGCTAATAACAGATTACAGTAAGAGCCACCGGTAGTCACAAACCATATGGACACAAGGCAGCTCTTGGTTCACTAAATTAACTAATAAATCAAAGATCTGGTTAACCACATAAGGCTACAAGATGATGCTTATGAAGTTAACTACATAGCAGGAGGCTAAACCTACATACCTGTACAAACATGAAATGCCCTATGACTCATCGAGGGTTCATTTCACATGTCAGAACAGATGTAAGCCACACAACAACAAAGCATGCAGTTCTGTTAGTACATAGCTACAACTCCTAAACATGGTAATTCATGTGCGGATGGCCTATTGGAAGGCGCCAGTTAGCAATATTTGTCTATCCACTTTCTTTCGGCACGCATAATTCAATCGATTTCCTTCTTCCACATAATTAATGTGAAAAGACGCCATACTAGCAATAGGGCGTATTTCACAAAACCTGCCCTTAACTAAATTAGTGAATGAATTCATGCATGTTGGCCTCCACGATGACATGGGCTCAATGGGTCAAATCTTCAAAGAGCCCCATTTGCATCAAAATTCCAATTTCGGTGCAGCCATGCCTGCCCCTGTGGTTCCGTCATGATTAATGGCCAGCCCCGCTTCCTGTATTTGCTTTGTCCTTTTGTGCATCGAGCTTCCAAGAATATTCTCCAAACATCCCAAGAAGCAGCCACCAAGATGCTACTTCATCTGCTGTCATCCACCAGGTCCTTCAACTACATGCTGACTACATTGCTTCCTTTTGGACATGGAGCTACGGCGAGTGTAAACATATCTCTCTGGAGGGCTCTTGTTCTTCAAGAAAGCTTGGTGAGAAGTAGCCATGATAAGCTCCTTTTGATATATTTCCCTACGCTGCAATGTATTGTAAAGCATCAGAATCGATGAGGATAAATGGAATGCAGACACTTCATAAAATTGTGCAAATACAAATGCAAAATCAACCATAAAAAATGTAGAACCTTTTTATCTATTGGCTTCTTTTCTACATCCCGTGACTCCAGTAGGGCTGGTGTTCCGGGAAGACTCTTGAATGCAAATGATTCCCCATCATCCAACTTCCGTTTGTATGATATTGTTGATGTGGAACTGTCAGCGGTATTCCTATCAGTGTCCCTGTTATGCAGAGAAAACCTGACGGTATGTTTTTTGGTAACTGTACTGTCCACTGTGACATCGTCCGATCTCACTGTGACATCATCGGACCTTTGAATCGTTCCACCATATGATTTGTTATTAACAGAAGTAGTCGCAGATTCTGAACTTGCTCCAGGTCCAGAAGCATAACAAGAAGTCCACGAAGAAGAGACAGCAGTCATCCTCCTTGCAGCAAGTATGTCATGAGCACATCCAACCAAATCTTTCTGGTAATCAAGATGAAAAATGTTAGTGTAGAAAAACATCAAAATTGATGCAGTAAGATCAGTTGACCACAACAGAAATCCAAGTGTTACACATTTGGTTTCACAAGCTATAAGGTTTCTACTTTTCAGATTGATGGGAAGGTTGACAACTGAGATGTTCAAAACTACACATGTCAGCAATAATAACTGACATCAACACTAAATAGCTGCAATCTTTTGGTGCATATACTCATTTACTTGACCCCTACTGTACATTTGGCACATTTCCTAAACTACACGTCAGCAATAATAACTGACATCAACACTAAATAGCTGCAACCTTTTGGTGCACATACTCATTTACTTGACCCCTACTGTACATTTGGCACATTTACTAACACACGGACATCAAAATCATCCTCTCATTGCAATCCAGTGCCTAAAATCTTCTATTTTTACTTTTTATGCACATAATGTATAGAAGAGCATATATTTTTACTTTTCACCTGCCAGACCTCAAAACTACATGGGACAAAGATAGTGTTGCCGACTCCTATGTGGGTCGACAATACAGGCGCCGTCCTAGGCGCCCACCAAGCCCAGGCAACTAAGGGGCTGCGTTAGTTTAGGACAGAGGCTTTCAGGGAGAGATTGTAGGAGATGTGTTTTATTATTGTTAGGCAAGTGCACCTAAACTATAAAGGGCACCTCAGATCTATAATCAGGATTATCGAAGAAAGAATAAACCGCAGGGGCATGGAGTTTTCTTCGATGGTGGCGCCGGAGGACTCTTACGCCGCCACCACCGAGACCCACGACCAGCCTTGTTACCCTCTGGGTTCATCTTCCCAATGAGGAAATTATTTCCTTGGCCCTAAAAAAGTGTCTCGTAGTTTCTTGGCCCTTTTTTTGCCGAACTTGCTTATTTGGCCCAAAAACGAGTTTTGTTTGGTTTCTTGGCCCTTCCGTCAGTTTGATGAGATAACGGGGTTAAGTTGTACGCGAAATGACTACTTTGCCCCTAGCGCCGAATGAAAGAGATCAGCAACCTACAGATGCACTGTATGGATTTTTCAGGTTGCTTAGTATCAATAATTTTCCAAAATGATCTACAGATGCACAAAATCATAGTTTTTTATATATATTTGCACATGATAGCATCATACTGAATATTTAAAATGTATATAAAATCCACAATTATAATTCAAGTGCACACATACACAATAATAAGTTCACAAATACAGAAGACGTAGGAATACATAAGGTCATTTTCAAGAGTTTCCAATATTGTCCTTATGGAAAAATCAAAATTTGGTCCTACATGTTTTGTTTTTTTTTCGAGCGGCGACGTCGTCTCACTCGCAGAACACGTCCGCGCCGTCGTCATCGACATCGCCCGCACAGCCGACGAACTCCACGGCGCGCGTGCACCCGGCGGTGGGGCACCGCTTGACGCCGCCGCCGCTCTGCTCCACGTACGACCGGACCGTGAACCGCGCGTACTGGGCGCTTCGGCCACCGCGTTGACGAGGTCCTCGACGACGGCACAGAGCAGGTCGGGTCCGGGCACCGCAGCGACAAGCGGCACGGGCCGTCGCACACGGCCACGTGGACGTTACCGCTCCAGCACGTGTCGCAGTAGTAGTGTGAGCAGCACCCGGCCGATCTCGTCCTGCCGGCGTTGAATCTGACAAAGCATATGCCGCACAAGAGCCGACGGATGCTGAGCGCCATGACCACTCATCCTGTATGGTTGTACCTGGCTGGTTCGCCACTTGATTCTTGAAGTGGCAGAGGAGGGCGGCCGTGAAGCCTGACGGGATGGACAGGACCTCGGCCACGTTCGCGGGGGCCTTCGTTTCTTCCCCCACTGCGTGCTCGTAGTCGCATGTTCAGCGCCGCCGAGAACAATCTCACCGGGAGCGTCCCGCCGGCCACGTTTCCGGACGGCTGCAAGATCCGAGTCTGGGAAACGCTGCCGGCAGCGAGGTCCTGCTCAGCGCCGTCACTCGCGGCACCCTGCTCGGCCAGCCCCTTGGCGCCCTGGTTGGTGCGGCCGACAGCCAGGCCCGCGGCTCCCATGCTCGCGTGGCCAGCGGCCAAGCCCGCGCGGTCAGCAGCAAGCCCTGCGGCGCCCTACGTCACGCGCCCGGCGGCCAGCCCCACAGCGCCTTCCCTCGCTCGCCCGGCGTCCAACCCCGCAGCGCCTTGCCTCGCGCGCCTGGCGGCCAACCGCGACACCAGCCGGGCCACCCTGCTTTGCCGTGACGGCGGTGGATCCGCCGACGGGGCCTCGTTGGAGCCGGCCATCTCCATCCCCAACGGCTAGGGTTTGGAAGCCCGACACCCAAATCGCGAACTCCGGAAAACGCCCGCGGCTCGCATTCGAACAGGTACGGGAAAGAAAGGAGGGAGGTAGTCGCTGCCCCCTCCAAGGGATAAGGCTATTTCTGTCTTTTCGCGTGCAGTCTATGTGCTGGCTCACGGCAGATATGGACGGAATGGATGGAAGGACCACGAAACCAACCAAAACTCATTTCTGGGCCAAATAAGCAAGTTCGACGAAAAAGGGCCAAGAAACTAAGAGCCACTTTTTTTAGGGCCAAGGAAATAATTTGCTCCTTCCCAATCCTAGCTACTCCTCTACTCTCCCTTGTGCACACCTCCCCGCTAGCGCCGTATCAATTTGGTATAAAAAAACCAGCACTACGGATCCTGCGGAGATGACAGTGAAGCAGGATCGCATCCTGGGGCAGCTTGCCACCATCAACAACCGGATGGACTCCCACAACAAGCACATTGCATGGACGAAGAAGTTCCAGTCAGGGACAATGAGGGGGGGCCTCACCGAGAACTCTGGGCACCCGTGACGGCCACGGTGGTGGCGGTGACGATGACCACGGCCGTGACTCCTGCGACCATGACACTGGCTACGGCCGCGGCGACATCTAAGACCGTGCCATCTACTTTGACCGCGGCGATCCTCGTGATCGCTGCTTCCGTCGCGACTACTTCCCCGGCCAAAGGCTGCTATGGCCGCAATGGCCACTAAGGGTGTGACGATCGTTTCATCCGTGACGACTGCCATGGCCACAACGATCACTACGGTCATCCGTGTTCCCCAAAGATCAAATTTCCCTATTTTGACGACGAGTCAGATCCCCTGACGTGGTTGAACAAGTGCGACAACTACTTCCACACCTTGGAGAGGTCTAGATGGCGTCTCCATCTGGATGGCACCTCCACGAATTGCATTGCCAGATGTAGTGCAATTTTGGCCTCATCTCGTGGCCGCGCTTCGTCAACTTCGTCAACCAGCGCTTTGGGCCTCCCATCCACTCCAACTCTCTCGGCGAACTCAAAGCCCTGCAGCGCTTCGGATCAGTGGACTACCAACCATTTTCTTGCCCTACTATCTCGCCGCGAGCTCACCACGTAGCACAAGATCGACCTGTTCACAGTCTGGGAATGCGGCTAGCCTCCGATGTGGAGCTCCAACGGTCGGCCAACCTCCAAACGGCCATGAGCCTATCCAGGGCCTATGAGCACCGCCAACTCGAAGCTTCGTCGGCTGCAGGGGCAACCGCGCCCAAGCCGACGCCTCACCATACCGGCGTTTGGTTTGACCAAATACACAACCAATACACCCACTTAAGCACTGCAAATAGGCATCCTGTCTCATAATTTACATCACATCACAACATATACCCATACTAATTAGCTACTTAGCTCAATGTTGGAATAAATTGTCTACTTAGATCAGGGGTTATTCCTGTAACCATTTCTATTGAAGTTCAATTTCAAAATATAGGATCCAATTTGTGGTTCAATGGTAACTGAGAATTGGAATTAAACTTTCAATTGCAGCACATAATAACAACAAAAAGAAACGAACCACAAGATTAATCCCTTGTAATACTACTCCCTCCGTCCACAAAAGTATGCCATTCTAGACTTGAAGCTTTGTCCAAGAAAGAATGCAACTATAGGGGTCCAGGCTAGCACAGAGAGGTGCTCACATTCCTGTGGGACATGAGCGTGGAGGGAGAAACTAAGAGAGACTCGGGGTTGGTGATGTAAGGGGTACATGCGTCTTTTACCTATCTGTCTAATTCCTCCTTGGAAACCGAGAGTTGCAACCTTTTTTGGACCCAGAGAGTATATGCAAAACAAATCTAATGGTACTACTTTTGTTTACAAAGTTATCTAATGGTATTATGTGCAACCAAAACCATATATACTTTGGATCAGTTGCTGATCAAAGATTGCCAAAAAAAAACAGGACTTCTAAAAATGTGGAGGCCAGGGGTAGTTTATAACTTATAACAAATATATCCGCCTCTGTAGGATAGTAACATTAGTATGACAAAATAAATGGGAAAACACACTTCAAGGATGAGTACATTATCACCATTTGCTGTTATCACAAATATGAAAGAGAACTATTAAACATCCTGGGAAACCAAAGGTGCAAAAATAGACACGATTAACAGCTTACCTTCACTTTTTCTCTCTTAACAATCCTCTCACAAAGGAAGCGTAATAGTTCCAATTCAACCTGCCAAGAATGAGAAAATTAGAAGCATATAATCCAAGAGTTTCTTCACCATCTTCAAGCCACTGATCAGCAGCAAGATATACTATAGCATCAAGCCATTTTTTTGTAAACATTATCAAAGTCCAAATCAGAGAAACTTAAGTTCTGTGTTCCTTACTACTTGTCAGGTATGAGCATAGATGTTTTAGAATGCTCCTGATGCTTCTGTAAATCTATTCATGTCTACATATAAATATACTCAAATGAAATGTTTAAAGGTCACACAAAGGTAAAAGCACAAACATGGAAGATTTGAAGTTTTGTGTTTATATGTGCAAATGTGATATCTACCATTTATTAGGACTACGACAGTCATATATATTCATCAAATACAACCTGCTGGACACTACTTAATACCTATAATGATTTTCACCATGGCTGATGCTCGCCCCGCAAATCATGACACTAATACTTAAATCTAACGAACCAAATAAGACTTGAGAGCCGAGAGCTGTTTTGAGAGCTGTTTTGACACAAAATGCACGTGAATTACAAACCAAGGTTCCGCTAGGCGGCGACTAGGCGCTCGGCGAGGGGGTTCCGCCTCGCCTATGGGGGTAGGCGGACCCCTAGGCGGGCTGAGGTCGCCGGCGAGGGAGGACCAAGCAGCGGCTGTGGCAGAGGAGGCGGAGAAGCAGGGACGGGGGCGGCGGAGGGCGTGAGCGGCGCGAGCGAGAAGAGGAGAGAGTTGCCGCAGAGGGAGAAGAACCGGCGGCAGCGACTGATGCGGATCCGAGAAGGCAGCGGCATCAAGCGTGGATGCGGGTGCGGCACTACGGCACGATGAGGAGAGGGCATCGAGTAAGGCTGGGCAGAGAGATGGATAAGGTTGGAGTCTTGGGCAGGAGATGGGCTGGACTCTTGACTCTTGGGCCTTTCTATCTATCTAGGCCAACCTTTCTATCTATCTAGACCCACTATTCAGCTGTTTATTTTTTTTCTTTAGAAGATAATACATGTATATTAGTATATATGCAAAACGCCTAGGAACGCCTAGGCGCCGATTACTCCCGACTAGGCGCTAGGCTGAGGGTCAGCGCCTAGATTCCGCCTAGCGCCTAGCTGAACCTTGTTACAAACATCACTGCGAAGGTGATGAGACAAACACAAAGTACCATGAAAAGATTGGCAGTCTAAAATTAGTACTACCTTAGTAAAACAAAAAAAAAGCAGAATCTATAATGATTTAAGCAGAATATTGATCCTTGCAGGAGATAAAGTATGTAAGTGGTGTGTTTACCCTCATTTGTTTCATGCTCTTGACTTCCTCAGGTCCATATTGTTGACGATAGGCCTGCACGAATTTCCATAGAAGGATGTAAAGGTAATTATGACATATAAGGATACAAATCTAGTTACAGGGTGAAGACATCAACCTCTCCTAAACAATTTGAAGTATCTCTTACCTTTCTCTGCTCAATACTGTGTCTACAACAGTATGCTTTATGTTGTAACATATTACCCAATCTTTTTGTATTCATGTAAAGACCAGCATCTCTAGCACATGAAGGATGGAAAGTAATTTGACAGTCTACTGTACTGCACTGCATGGTTGAAAGAGAGAAGGTTAGCAAGATCTGATTCGTTTGTCTACATTTCTAGATCAATAGGTATAAAGGATCCTTTTAAAAAAAACAAACCTTCAAGCATGCACCGACATAGCGGTGGCATATAGAGCATGCATCTTTATCCTTGTGATGAAGCCTCTCCTTAGGTTTGATTGAACAGCCAGAACAAAATAATAAGATAATTCAGTCATATTGTACTCAAGATGGCTTCTGGTGATATGATCACATAACTATGCATTATAATGAAATAAATATGAAACAAGATATATTTATTTGTCAATACAGAAATACTAAGAGCATAGCTAGAACAAGATAGTACCATTCCATCGACTGGATTATGTTGCCCTCTTCTGAATGTAGTCTCCAACAGCCACTAAGGAAAGTTGGGGTAATTTAAATGAATAAGTGTACATAAGCTAAGCAAAACAGCAATATGGAAAGAAAGTAGAAATCACTACCTCAGCACAGAAAGCATGAACCCATTGACCCTTCACAGTCTTTCTAAAAGCGCCAGATGTTCCATGGCATAAACCACACTCCACCAAACAAGCTTTCGCGCCATTTTGATCTGATAGCTCACCAGAGACAACAAAATCTCTGGGCATCTCGTGGCAAAGTTCGCACTTCCATGGGCCTGTGGGATACTTCAGGCTCTGGTAGCAATCTAAGTGGACAGCAGCCTGCTGATCAAGCCAGTTAATAGTTGATGGAGTGCAATTTATTTGGGACAAAAAAACAGTAAATGCAAATCACCTTGCAGCTGGAGCAGACAAAAATACGATTCAATACAGTATCACATCGCATGCATATATCACAGGGAAGAGCACTTTTCTTGGAGAATTTTGCCAGATCAAAAATGCCAAAGTTAGTTTCCTCTGAGACTTTGCTATTGGAAAATGATAAATCCTTTGCTTGTGGTGATGAAGATAATTGGCCAATTCTTGAGGATCCAGCATTGCTTCTTGTCATATTCTGGAAACAAACAGAAGCCAATAAAAAAACGATCATGCCTGACAAGAAACAACTGAACAAGCAAAGCACAGTGATAACCTCTCGTCTAGCAGATGCCACATTGTTTTCTGTCTCTTTCCTCACTGTTGCATTTCGTGAGGTTGGTACAACAGAAGGTGCAGCTGCAGCCAGGATAGCTAGAGCTTCCTTGTGTCTCCTCTCTGAGTTTCCACGCTTCTTAGCTTCCCTCAGATCACGAAGAAACTGATTCACAATGATATGATCCCATTTTCTTTTATTGAAAGAATCCAACTCGTAAGAAATATTCTGGACAACCTTGAGCATCAAATCTTCTGCAAGATATAAGACGGACTGAAATATCGATTCAGAAAGCTGAAGAAATATAAACACATCTAAGCAGTTCATTTTAGCACTGCGAAGACTAATTATTAAGATAGTACTGCAGCAGCAGGGGAATTAATAAAGCGGACAACAACCAAAACCATATTATATGGCTGCATAAGGAATATTAATGTACATGACAAAGAAAAACTTACCATGTCTCTGCTTCATAGAAACAACACCATCAAGTAGCCTGGATTGTAAATAAACTATTTCCCCTTCTATTTCATCATCAGGTGAATGCTTGAGAGTATCTGATGATTTCGCTTTACAGACTTGATCCAGGGCAGCTTTGTCTGCTAATTGCCCAAGTTTTGTTGATGAACCACCAAGGTCATCATGAAGAGAGCAAGATAATTCTTCCACTCAAATTGGGAGAAAATAAAGTTGATTTTAAGATGTGAAAAAAGAAACTAGCAATGGATTCTGTTTAACTGACAGGAAGGAGGCAGCAGGAATTTACCATGATAACCATTTTTCTGTATAGTTTGCTCCATGTTATTACTCCACAAACCTTGCAACCTCTTCTCAATGACAGGATGAATATAGCAGCAGTGACCATCCATGCTACATGGGGAAAAAGCAGGATTAAGTTATTTATCCATTCAAATGAAACACTGCCTGTAATAATGTGCGAGAAGGACCCAGTGTAACAAAGTAACTAAAGCCTGTGTACACACATGCCTGTAATGGAGAGAGGAAGAGGGGAAAGGAAGGGGGGAGGGGGAGAGAGGAGAGAAAGACACATCCGGATTGGGGGTAAGCATACTTGAGCAAATGCCGGCCAGAAATCTGATTTGCATCAGGATCATCATGAAAGCCATTTTGAACTAAATCACCCCTATTAGCACTGTCATTTTCTGGAAAATGATGATCAATCGATGAAATGGCTTCCTCCTGTCCTGATTGAAGTGTAGCAGTGGTTAAGTTCTTACTTTCACTCCTAAGAAGTGTACCTGTTCATAAATACCAGAAGAATCAACAAGTCTATAAAATTAATGAAATTGAGGCTTCATTGCCCTGGAGTAGTTTAATCTTCAAAAAGGGATAATCACATGCTTGACTCCCAAGTTCTAAAAGAAAAAAAGAAACAGAAAATGCAGGGTGCATGCCCAACACTAGCAAGAAATTTCTAGAGCGAGTAGATCAAAACAGTACATGACAGTCAGCACTGGCACACTAATAAACAATAGCATCATATCTAAGGGCATGTTGGTTTGTGCTGATGCTTTTCAAAAACTGGCTGTTAAATGATGCCACTGCCTCTAGAAAACCTGTTTCTTGAAATGTATAATATATGTAGTATCCCTCAGATTATCATCCCTTAGAACTTAGAATCAACATAAGTTCCTACAGACCAGCTTCTAGCTTCTAAATTTCTAAAAAAAAAATGAAGTGTTGCTTCCCAATAGGCGATTTCAAAAGCTAGCTGTTTGCTTCAGCTTTCTACTTCTGAGGCAAAAGGCAGAAGCTGTCTGAAACAAACAGAGCCTAAGTATCACACATTAGACAGACTGTACAAAGTAATGATTGGCAAATGTTAGCTTATTCAGTCATGACCTGTTGAATAAAAGAGAATAGAACTCCCATAAGTATTGAGCATTGTAGCTACAAGAGAGATAAATATCATCCAGAATAAATTGGTCAAGCCAAATTTCATATCAGGAAGCATACTATGTACAACAAACTTTAAACCTCATCCAGACAAAATATAAAGACAGCATGGCCACAGTGACACAGGCGCACAGCCATTGTAGTATTACAGATAATGGAGGACGAAACATTATTAGTTATTACCTTGTGCCAAAGAACCCTCTTTAAATGACTTCACTTGAACAGAAGGTGCACGCTCAGAGTTCTGCAGCCACTTGATCATTTTCAACTTCAGGCCAGGGGAGTAAGCAGTCGTCTCATCAGGCTGTAAAGGCGCGTTGTTTTTTCTCAAACATATCAAGGGCGATAGTAGCATCGCATTGTGAAACACAAGAATAAGAATAATACCATAGAGTTATGCATACTTATGGTTAAACTTAAACTTATACCTATGAGTATAGTTTCATCTCTACTATTTATATCTACAGTGAAGATTTTTGTTGGCTTGTAATGTTTGTTATAATACATAAGACTTTTCAAAAACTATAACATACACATTTAAAATCTCTGTTTTTATATATTCTAAAAAAGACATAAGCAGCCTACACAAAGAATAAAAAGTTGACAAGTTGTGGAAAAAATAATAATTCTATAAGTGAAAGTTCAAAAGAGATGCATATACCACCAGCTTGTGCTAGGATAAATTGAGTGAGATATATGTACCAATTATTACATGTTGGGACACAACTAGTAGAAACACTGAGCAACTTATGAGAACTACTGAAAAATCAACAGCAAAATACCTGAAGAGCAGCTTCCACTGATTCTGAACAAAGACCCAGCTCCGATTCTATGTCAGCAAGACTGACCTTTCCTTGGTCAACTAGCTGTGCCGTCTGCAAATATACAAAATGCAGTTAGGTACAAAACCTCCATACCCTAATCTGGCTATGTAAGATGAGCAAATACCTTTCTAAGAATTCCAGAAACATCTCCAGAATTGCTCATAATATTCCCATCTGCAGAGGGTTGATCAACAGCCATATCTGCACTTTGAGTTTCTTGAGTGCTTCCAAGAGTGGATGGAACAGTAGCCACTTCAGTTGTCTGTGCTTCTGCACTTTGAGTTTCTTGAGAGCTTCCAAGAGTGGATGGAACGGTAGCCACTTCAGTTGTCTGTGCTTTGTTTAGGATACAAGAACTAGCAGTAATTGTGCTGTTCACAAATTTGTCCTTGTTACTGCGCGTAAATCTCACTTGTTGTTCATTCCCAGTAAGAGGTTTTCCATCATGCGGCTCAACTTGAGCGGAGTCCAGTTCAGATACACTTTTGTCATTCTGTATGGAGCTGATGCTTTTGACAGCAGAATGCTTTGCACAAAATGCTCGCATCTCAACCTATTAACAGTTAAAAATAAGAAAAATTAATAATAAGCAATCAAATATAATGAACAGATTTAATAAGAAGAAAAAGAACTAACATTATCATGACCAAACTTCCCCCATATCTCAATCTGAAGCTTGAACTCTCTTGCACATATAGGATGGAAGGAAGTCCTGCATGCTCCTAAAAACCGCATGAACTTAGAAAATGAATGGATTATAAAATTAGAACTATTATTGTTCAGATACAATCTACAGAATACTCCCTATGCTCTATTTCATTTTATGTTTTTGGCATTGCTCGGACACCAAAACATGACTTTGAACACTGATTTGTATACTTAATATCCATAAATACTAACAAGGAATTATACTTTTGTGAAAGCATTTTCAAAGAAAAATCTATTCATGCAACTATCATACTGTCAATATTTATGCTAATAACATATTAACCGTAGAACTTTCAAAAGATGTTGATGTCACGGCTCTACGATTTCAAACAAAAAAGGACGAAATAGTAGACTTTGAATACATATTCATTAATGTGATGCTTCCCTTAAATACTGGCAAAAATGGAAAAAAAAAGACATACTTGCTGTTTACAACTTTCAAGGTGTACCTTTCAAGCTTGTCAGAGTAATTATGTAACTTCACATTGTGTATTCATCATAATACAATGCTCACCCCCCGAACAAACCAATAGTCAAAAGACAGAAATACCATAACTGAGTGTCACAGTGCATAGACTTCTCCCAGGCAACAACCAGATCATCCCCAAAATAAATTACATCCTTATTTGTAGAAGGTTTACCTTAGAAAACACTAGATCTAGAAGGCATGTAGAGCTCTATTTGTACAGAAACAATGAACAATGAACAAGGAAGCCTAGAATGTCTATTCAAGTGCAACTATCCATGCAAAACTCAAATAGTCGAATGCCAGCTCTTTCACAAATATGGTTAAATCCAAATGTTGATGGCTTTGGCTTACAATGGCAGCTTAACGGGAGAGGCATGTTGATAAGACATCAATCAAGAAAATGCTGAGTGGCATGGCAAACAGACACCAAAATATATTTAAAAAATTTGCTCTTAAAAAGGGTCAGGACAATCGTCGGCTTCTGAGGATATTTCTTCTCAGTTACATGCTGATTAGGAAGATTTAGATATTGACAAATGACACACTTAACTAGTTTAGGAACCCATATGTGAATTCAGGACATGGAAGACACTGTGGTAGTGTGGTATAAGTTCAAGGAGTGCTGGTGCATTTCACTTTTATAAGATTTCAAATAAGTGAAACTGGGGTATGACAAGAGAAAATAAATAGAGTAAAAGAGAACGAATTATTGCAGCTTAAACATATCTTAAATTAAAGATTCAGGCATATAAGAACTTCAGTTCTCAAGAGACAGGAGATGAATGTAGCTTAGCGTTAGAATCGGAGTGATTATGTTCAAAATACATACCATGGCTGCAGCGGACACATGCGCCATGCATGACCTTGCAAAGGCTGCACACCAATTTTGATTGATTCTCTTGGGTATCTACTATATTGGTGACAGGCTCCATTGATTCCATGTCCTTGACATGAAACTCTGGTCTCCAAAGACTACAAAATAAATGTACAAATTCTTGGTTTCCTCCATCTGTGGATGGGCCAGGGTCCCTTTTGAAAGGTTTCAAAGCACCTTTCTCCTTTGGACAGAGCACACAGGGCATTGACACAGTCCTGCAGGCATCGCTCCGTGTCAACCTCCGTGGCATCCCGATATTCCGGCTACACCAAACACAAAACCAGAAACGATCTGGCACAACATGCACACCATAACACTTCTGGTGCACAGATATCTCACAGTTCTTGCAATGAAGCATCCTGTTAGACATCATGTCACTTTCTCCCAAACAACAAACATCGCAGATTGAACCAGCCTCAACTTCAGGGGATGGCAGCAGTACAAGCTGCTCTAGCCCAGCATCTGCACCTAAGAGCTTCCTCTTCTTGTTTGGGCGCTCTGAAGTGAGCACAAACCGTCCCCTTGCTCCTAAGAGCCAGCTCAGAGAAGGCCACAGACCCTCTCTGCATCCTGGTAGAACAATGCTATTAGTCCTGCTTTGATCTAACACGATTTCAACCGGCTGCTCCTCTTGCTGCACAATCACTTCCTGCATGTCCTGATCACAATTCTCTTTATTACTCTCATCTTGGGTTACCAGCTCTACACTGGCTCCAATATCATCCAAGCTGCCCTGAATATCCTCTTTGCTCCTATCCAACTCCTCGTTATGCTTGCCCAAATTCGAGCTCAAATCTGGGCTTTCATCAGCTTCAAAAGCATGAGATAGATCTGAATTCTCCCCTAACTCCTTACTACTGCCCACAACTGGTATCACAAAATAAGGATCAATCTGGCTGGGACAGAATTGATGCTTCGTCACTAATTCCTCGAAATCCTCCGCTGTGAACTCTCGAAAATAGGGCTCCAACTGCTCCCAAAAGCCCTTGCACCCAGCAGGCACTCTCGGGTGCTGCACCAGGGGAGGTGCTGGCTCCGGCTGCTGCTGCTGGGGCTGGCTCTTCTTATGATTCTTCCGCACGTCACCCACCGCCGCCCATCTGGCAACTCGGGATGGCAGCCAGGGGTCCCGTCCAGCAGCCTCCTCCCCGTCAAACGGCGACCGCACACACAGTGCCTTCCTGGCCTGCTCGCACGGGGTGACGCCGGCCGTCGCCGGCGGCGTGCCCCCGGCGGGCGGCGGCGCATCTTCGCCGGACTTCCGGGGGGATGACGAGGGCGACGCGTCGGCGGCCGCGGCGAGCGGAGGTCTCCGGCGAGGCGCCACGGCGGAAAACCTCCAGTGCTAGGGTTTCTCTCAGGTACGATTTTTTCGGGGGAGTTCAGATCCGGGGGCGAGAGGGAAAGAGGACTGAGGAGAGAGATTGCTTCTGTAAAAAATCAAAGCGCCCGTTCGCTTGTCGCTTCCTCTCGTAGTGGGCTGGGCCTGGGAGGCGTGCTCTCACCTCGAGAAAGGCGCCTTCCGAGACGCTACGCGGACCCGAAGACAGCTCACCAAGTCACTGACTAACCGGGCCCACATGGTCGTAAGCTGGTACGCGTGGCCGTAGCACTTTCCTCGGGAGGGGATATACCTGGTCCGCTGCTGTTTTTCCTTGCGCCGGGTCACGGGCTGTGTTGCACGATGTATGACTGATACGTGGGCCCTCACGTCTCTACGTGTTCACGGGTCCACGAGTCAGTTATAATTATCGCAAGGAGAAGCGACACGACGCGTTGTGTATTGAGGGTCATGCGTGGGCCCACCAGGCGCCCGGGTAACACGTACACCCGCGAAGAGGAAACGGTTGCCACCGCGCTTTCACGTGACGTGATGTGGGTGGGTGGCGGGTGGACCCGGATCTCCGTCTTCATGGGAGCCAGTGGGAGCCAGGCGCTACTGCGCCAGCAGACCGGTTTGCTTGGGCTGATTTTTTTTTTAGGAAATTGTTTGGGCTGAATTGTGATGGACTGTGATCATCTTGGGGCTTGGGCTGAGAATGACAGTTTGGGGCTTTCTGGTAAATTGATTTGGGCTCCAACCCGTTTTATGATAGACTTGTCCAATCCTCTGGTTGAAAAGAGATCTTTTCTTTTAGGCCAGATTTCTCAAAAAAAAAAACTTCTTTTTTTTTAACAAAGACGCTCAAAAAGAGTCTCTTTACCTCTTTTTCGAAGAGTTGGGGAAATTAATAAAAATACAATATTTTATTTAGATTTTTTCCATTGTCTTCTTCACTAGTAGCTTTCCTCGATTCAGAACAAAGGCTTCTTTTTTTTTTGAAAGGGAGAACAAAGCCTTCTTGAATACCGAAGCCAATGTGCAGTTCTTATGGTGAATCCAATGACAATCCCTAAACATTGGACATACCGTAAGTTCCAACATTCACATCAAAAATAAAAATCCCTTGTAAAATCATTTGTTGGTAGTGTATTGAAGTCTAGTGATGTTTTGTATGAACGAAGAATTAAATATTACTAGAAAGACAGTGCGGCATTGCCGCGCAACTTTGTTAGTGGGCCAGCCTCTTGTGGCCACAGTTGTTACCTCTTGTAGTTTTTTATTCTGAGTCTCCCCAGTATAAAATGTTTTGAATTTAAATTTTTGTTGTGTAGGAAAACTTTAGGTTTTGAAATTTTGAGCAATTTTTTGTATTTAAAACTTTTTTGGCGTAAAAGACGTTTTGGTGTCCGAACCGCAGGTACAATGGATGCTATGTAAATATTTATGCGGATGAATTGTAAAAGCGCTTTGAATTTGGAATTTTACTCTATAATAAAGCTGTGGGTTTTGAAATTCTAAACAACTTTTGTATTGAACACTTTTTTATTTGAAAACGTTTCGGTGTCCAAATTATGGGTACAACGGATCGCGTGTAAACATTTATGTAAACAAATTGCGAAAGCGTTTTGAATTTTAAATTTTGCTCTACAATAAAGTTGTAGTTTTTGAATTTTTGATCAAATTTTATATTGAACAACTTTTGATTTGAACGCGTTTTGGTGCTTAAATTGTACGTATAATATTGCTCGTGTAAAAGAAACGGATAGAACGGGTTGTGGCTTGATTTAAATTAAAATCCGAGGTTTTTTTTAAAAAAACCTGAGAGAGGAACAGGACGGCGGGTTAATTCATTGAAAACGTAAGGGTTTCTTTGCAAATTTTCTAGAACCGTGGAGGTTGGACTGTGGGTTGATTTGGGAAAAGTTTTGGGTTTTTTCGCAAAAATGTCTGAGAGAGGAGGCCGAACTGTGGGTTGATTTCGTTAAATGTAGAGGACTTTTTTTTGCAAAATAACCGGGACTCGCCCGATCTGGGCCGTCCGCGCACCCGATCCGACTGCCGGGAACGGCCGGTGACGTGGCCACGCTGACTGCCCGCGGTTTCCCCTGCGGATTCGATATTAGAAGATTTCAATGTTGAGTCTATTAGTAATTGATTTAGCCATTATGTTCGTCTTGCGAGTGAGCACATGCGACTAAAAATAACATAGGTCAGATCTTAGACGTGCGCTTAGCGTAGGACAAAAGAGAGGAATTTTTTTAACACTAGCCTAAATTTCACTCTCGACCTTAGGAGTGCTCACTAGAGCTGGCTAATTAACTCAGCTAGAAACTCATTTCGCGAATATACATTTAAAAACAAGAGAACACCGGGAGCCGATGCGGCCTCAGGATGGCCACGTCGATGAATCGACTGTCGGCCGTTGGATGTCGGATGATCGGTGGTGCTTCCGTTGACAGGGAACGGCGACGGTACGGCCAGGCGGGGCCTGTTCTTTTGACCTCCTCCCTCTCGCATTGGCCGCTGCTGGCCGTTGTCCAACTGCAATTGGCTGAGAGTACAGCGGCTGCTCAGTCACATAGCCTGTGACTGTTGTTGTTGTTGTTGTTGATCTTTCACTGGCCAGCTCCGGTTGTTGTCTAGCGTGGATTGGTTGGAGTACAGAGGTCCCAGCGACAGTGTCCATACATCCATCGCCTGGAAAGCCTGATCTCTCCCATCAAAATATCAGACCTCGGTCTCTTCACTCTGTTCCTACTCTATCCCCGAGCACGCCCCGACTGTGGCTGCGGGCGCGGGGCGAGGGCGCCCCCTAGCGCGGCGGCGTACCGACGCAGGCACGCCCCCGATGTGGCTGCGGGCGCGGGGCGAGGGTGGCCCCCGGCGCGGCCGGGTTCCGGCGGTCGGTGGCGCGGGCCGGCCTTGCAAGCCACATGAGGCGGACATGGGCATCATCCTTGGAGCCGCCACCATCGCATCACCCAGCCTCTTCCCTCCGAGGCGATACGGCAGGCAGCGCACCTTCGAGCTTCCGTGTCTTGTTTTTTTGAACGGTCTTGCCCTTTGCTCAGTGCTTTTCTTGGTTCACAGAAGATGAGTCGCGGAGGAAGGAGGGCTGTAGACCTACAGTGTGGCATTGCAGCGGAGTTGCGGCGCGTGCTCATGGTGCCTGGATCTGTGCGTACTACGCTTGGTCTGGTAAAGTTTTCCTCATTGTAGGATTCTTGAAGTAGTGGTGTTAGGTCCTGGTTCGCATAAGAGGGGTCGTCCTACAGTCACTTGGAGGAGCGCTCGCTTAATGGCCGTGGAGTACTCGAGGAGCTGCAGACTGGATTTTTTGTTCTTTGCATCTCCCATTCACTTCGTAAGACCCGTCTTTTGTGCATAATTTTTTTCTGCGTTTGTTAATACAGTGGATTGAAGTTCTGGTTTTGCTTTATTCCTGCATTTTTAGGTCATGCGTTTGCTAATCGAGGATTTGAGTTGTGGGGTTGTACCAGGTGTGAGCAACTAGCTGTGGTGGTGGCACGCCTGCAGGCCATGGCGCTGTTGTCTGTGTAGCAACCGGAAGCAAGGAAGAAGCTAGGTAGCGGAATATATGGACGTGGCTGTCTGTAGCAATGCTGTTGCAACATCGAGGTATTTTGATTTCCTACCCCTTTTTCTTTGGTCGTATTTGTTGGTACCAGGCGTGAGCTGGTTTGTGTTGATGATGCTTTTGGGAGCAATTATTAATTTGTATCATGTTTGAATTCTTATCAGCTTAATTTGATGCCTGTTGCATCCATTTTTTTTGCACAGACTGGGCACCTGCTATGGAAGACATCCTCGGTGAATGCAAGGTATTTCCACACATTTATTCTACCTATACATACACCTGCGTGTACAGTTCACGTGCAATGTGCGCTTACACTTTTTTTTGCAAGGTTGGCTCAGCACTTCAGCCAATGGCGAAGATGATTCTTTTCCTCCTGCTGTAGCTGAGAGGCAGCACAAGGAAATATTGTGTTCCAAAATGCAAAATGAAAGGACAATGTTGCTGAATATGAGCAGTAACCAGTAGAGCGCTAGAGCTAGACAATTTATGCTTCTTATTTGTCCTCACAAGATAGGTTCAAGTGGTTTATGCTGATACATCTCTTTTCTCAATTGATCCTTGCTAACAGCTAACACTACACTATTGTAGAGCCCTTACTGCTAAATAGATCTGCATTATCATGGTGTATGAATAACTTCAAGTATTTATTGTCCCCTTTGCGGGTCTTGGTTCGTGGCCCGCCGGAGAAAGGAGAGGGGTTTGGGTAATTTCAGAGAGAGCATTTTGGTCTGTTTTTTTTTTACTCCCATGCTTGCTTATTTGCACTTCCAAGTTTTGGAGCCCTACTATACAGAGCTACTAGTTTTCAATATTCCATTCTCAGTTATCACTGCCTCAGTTGACCAAGCTTTGGTGCTATCATGAACTAGAGGCACATGAAGTGTAGATCTCTATGCTAGGTTTTTAGATATAGTGCCTGGTAAGTCCCTTCTATGGTATGTAACTTCCATTTAAATGAACAATTGTTAGCTATCCATAATTTGTTTTAGATTTAATTTACATTGACTGTTCTATAAAGAAAAAAAATGAATAAGGCTTCTGTACACAATGCATCAGCAATTACTGGAAAATAGCATTCCTCTTTTCTTCTTTTTATTGCTTCTCTATAGCTAATAACCTAAAAGCAACCATTCCACTATAATTTTTTTATTATGATCTGTCATTTACATTTTTGCCCTGCCAGTGATTGATCCTTGGTGGAAGCTCAGAAAATAATTAGTCCTTTTTCTGACCTGCATATTTTGGTCTAATGAAATTGGTATGCCTGGTTAGTGGTTACTACGGACATGACTTATCTTATTTAGTTTCCTCACAGGCTGTAGCTTATGCCGCTTGCACTCTAGTACAATGAGGATTGATAGGGTTGGGTTTGGTATTTGTTAGCGTGAGATACCAGTGTTTTCTTGGCATCCCCTACCAATCTCATAATATTCAAGTCCTTGTTTTGCATAAACACTGGGCTTTTTAAACACAATCAAGCATTGATGTTAAGCTGATGTCTTCTTTCATATCTATGGTCTTGCATATCCTGAAACTGCTATATATAGATTGTATTACACCTATATATTTTGGAGGACGACACTTGAGTTAGTGTTTACATGGTGCTGCTAGCACATGTATGCAATAACATCTTTTAATAATGTACAGAAACTGGCCATTTTGGCTTGCTCTGCCATCTTTTAGCATATCAGTGCACAACCTAGAGATCATGTTTAAGGAATGCATCTTTATGCTGCTCTCCCTTCCCTCCCCCTTCCCCTTGTTTAATTTTCTTTTAAACAATTTTTTTTCCTGGTAACCCATACTAAACTGCTGCTCTCCCTTCCCTCCTCCCCCTTCCTCTCATGAATTCCCTACACCAAGGTAAAGTAGCACATTTTGAGAAACTATTTATGGAACTGAAACAATATAAAACAACAAGCAAAGATGGCTTAGTCTTGATCTATATATGTCATAGCCCTTTTATAGTTATATTTTCATGACAGGATTCCATCCTCTCTACATCAGTTTGCTTGTGTATTGTTTAGTCAATGTTTTAGAGCATAGTTCCCAAAGATCTGCTCTACATTTTAGTCACCTAACTCACCTTCTTAGTTAGTTGTTTTTACTTTGAGTGCCAGCTTGTATTACTGGACTACAACTTGATTTTTGTTGATCACTCTTTAGGAATTGACTTGCTGGTTTACTAATTTACGTATTTACTTTCCATTTCCAAATAGTATTTATAAGCATAGGTGGATGATGCAATAAAGCAATATACAGTAAAAACAGGCGATGAGACTTTCAGCTAGCACTATTGAAAGATCTTGATGGCTAGAGAGGGGTGAATAGCCTAATAAAACTTTCTACAAAGATCACTCAAATAATTTAATTAGTAACACAAAAGGCGAGATGCAAGTTTTGCCTAGCCTAAAGGGGTGATGCAAGTCACCTATCCAATTGACAATTTTAGTTTGGTTCACACAACCGCCACAAGACAAACCGCAAGCTAGCAAAGCTATAAAGCTACTACAACTAGAACTACACAAGCTAGCAACTAAACAAGAACAA
This sequence comes from Saccharum hybrid cultivar R570, assembly GCA_038087645.1. Classification (NCBI taxonomy): domain Eukaryota; kingdom Viridiplantae; phylum Streptophyta; class Magnoliopsida; order Poales; family Poaceae; genus Saccharum; species Saccharum hybrid cultivar. The sequence continues at coordinate 16,494,906 of JAQSUU010000259.1, forward strand.
CAACATGCTAAACAAGAAGATAACAAAGTAAGTGTAAGAGGGGATTTGAAATGTTATACCGAGGGGCGATGATTGAGCCAACCAAAATGAACACCAAGATAGCCAATGAAGTAACTAATCACCGGGATGAAATCCAATTAATCAAGCACAATTGAGACACAAGATTTATCCCGAGGTTCATGTGCTTGCCGACACGTATAACACCCTGGTGTTACGAACCGCTTAGCACCTCACTTTAAACCTAAAAGAAATTAAGTAAACAAGTTCTCAAGTTTTACAATTTTACCTCATCGGAAATGATAAACGAATAATGTAAGTTAGTTTCACGTAAGATCATGTGAATGCGGTCTAAGTTGTTGAAGTAATTGTTGTGAAAAACAATTTTTATGAACATAAATAAAAATATGACTGGTGGGTCGCGCTTAAGCAATGATTGACGAGCAAGTTATGTGGATGAAAATACAACTTTGGTTTTGGAAAACCAATATTGTTAAATAGTATTTTGCGAGCTCAAAAATCGAATTCAAAAATTTGGTTCTACTCAATTCTAGATCTCGCCAAGTTGGAACCAGCGTCAGACAAGGTCATTTTGGCATTCGAATTTTAACAAAAATGTTTAAACACTAACTTCACGATTTTGGCACTATTGGTTGCATCTAAGCGAGCACGCGGGCATGGTATAGATGGCAGGCATGTTGGGTGTCGCGTTGCCTCGTAAAAATTAGCCCCAACTGCCTAGAACACGCGTTGGACCGTGTTTCGGTGATCGGTTCGCGAACTGACGTTCGGCGTGGCAAACCCATGTTGGCATACTCCGAGTTTCTGATCTGGTGACCCTCTAGGCGGGCGTATCGCTTCTCTAGCTAGGCGATAGTATCGAATGTGGGCTCGTGAAATTTGGTGGACGTTAGTCGAGTTTATTTGCAACCCTTGCTCCGCTTTAACATCCGTGCACGTCAACGCTTGCTAGTGCTTGTCTTGTGACCGTAGGCACCGTGGCGGGGGCCGCGCTTGGTCGTGTCGTCGGGCAGCGCCACTGCGGCCTTGTCGCCCTGCCCCTTCGGTCACGCTCAAGTGGAAGCCGAGGCCTCGCTCATCCTCGCGCCCCTCTGCTCGCCCTCTCCCTTGGCCTTCCCTCCTTGCCCTCGCTCGCTACTGACACCCCCGCGCTGCTCCTCCGAGCCAGGTCCTGGCCGCGCGTGTCTGTGGTCGTGGCGTGCAAGCGACGCCGCGGGCCAACGTGCTGTGCCCACGTCTGCTGCCGCACTGCTGCCCTGCCGCCCATGGTGACTTCTGACTGTGCCGCAGAGTTGCCGAGCTGCGTACATCAACCAGCCATCGTCGCTCGGTCGCTGTGGCGTTTTCACTGGCATTCAACCCGCCTACCTCGCCCTGCTCTTGACATCATCGCTATTCCGCTGAGACGGCAAGAGTCAAGTCATTGCCCCAACATTCATGGCGTCTGACCGCGCCGCTGCCGCAACCACGACCTTGTCTAGTTGAATTCGCCCTGCTCCGCCGTCCTCGCCATGCTTAGTTTATGCCGCGCCATGTGCGTCCTGCCGTGCCGCTCGTGTCGCTGCTCCGCTCGAGTCTGGCCACCACGCTTCATGAGCGTCGAGCCAAGTGTTCCTGTACCGTCTACTGTACACACGGATTTGTACTACCACCTTAAATCTGAGCCGCCTAGGTCGTAGCCGTTCTCCTCGTCGAGACAACGGCAAGGCGCCGCACCCTCCCCTCCTCAATTCGCTGAGCTCAGAGCTACACAGCCCAATCCCTGGCATCAGTGCATAGCCTAGGAAGCAAGCTAACCAGGTGAACCTTACCGAGGCCTTGTCGTGCCCCCGACATGGACGATTTTGGTTTTCCGCGGCCGCCGGTCATCTCGCTGTCGTCGATTCCGCCATTGGGGGTATGGCTCGAGGGGTTGGTATGGGTTCAATTGCTTGTATCACCAAGCTCGCCTTGATTATCTCTATCCGATGCTCGCGTTATTTTGGTCAGGCTGCTCGCCGACGACGGCGTGACGCGGTGGTGCCATGCCCGGAACGTCGCCGCCTCCGCAGCTTGCGCGTGGCTAGCACCGCACGGGGCCTCCCCGTCGGTTGTACACGCGGTATGCCTCTGGTGCTCACGCACCACTCCCTTCCTTCCCTCGTCCTCCTCGCTCGGTAGAACGGCCGCGCCACCGCCCCGGACCGCTGGCTGCCGCTGCAGCGTAACATAGGGCGTCTCCCCGTGTTTCACCGCTGCTCACCGCCACCGCCTGAACTGCAGGTAGTGGTCGGTCCCTTGGTGCGGCCTAGGTGGGTCCAGTTGCTTGGGCTAGCCGCGGTTTGCCGCCGGCTGCCGCGCCGATGCGCGCAGGCACGTCGGGGACCCGGCCGTGGTGAAGACGGGCTAGTTGGGGGTGCTTGGTGCAAAGTCTTCCTCTATTGGAATAGTAAGCATAGGTGCGGTGTAGTAACTAAATGGTCCAGGTACTCTTCTGCAAAGCGGGCGCTTGCGCGGGCTCTCCGCTTGGGCCGCTGTTGGGCCGGCCGCTGCGCGCGCAGCTGCCCCCGCGCTGGGCCGCTTGGCTGCTGGGCCAAGTTGGCCACCACCAGCCCTTTCCATTTTCTAGCATGTTTTCTAATTAGGTTCCAAGGAAAACTTGTAAAATTAATATGCAATGTTGTAGGTATCCAAAAATAGTGAAACCAATTTGGTTAGACTGCTAAAATCATGATCTATCTAATGGTCTACCTTGTTCACATAGTTGTGCAGCATGTTCAGGGGGTCTCCAACTAAATTGAGATGTTTAATATTTTGAAATATAAACTTGTAGTAATTTTTGTGGCAAACAATGATAGTGCTAGCCTCAAAAAATTTTCAGTAGCTTTATAATATTATTACCCACTCATTGTAGTTTCGATAACTCCATAATAATAGGTTTGTTAGGGTAGCCGGTAAACCCTAATTGGAATACATGTGTTTAAGCGGTAAAATGTTAAAGCAACAACTGGGGTTTCATAACTAAAAGGTTATCGGAAAATAGCGTGTTGCGGGTAGGAAGGATACATGGTTTAGCACGTGAGTCTCTATGCTAGTTCGTTAGCTTGAGAGGCGAAGTCATATTCTAAGTTGTGACTATCGGGTGTATTTACGTCTCTGCATTGCATCCATGAATGTCATAATAGGGACGACGTTGAACCGCGAAGCGACATGGAGTGGTGGAAATGATAGTGCCTTGATGATCGTATCGCATTGATGGAATGCTAACTTGGTTATATTCTACCCAGGCAAGCCCCGGTGCATAACCCCCATTATTCTGCACTTTAAATTATGCTTGTGCATTAAGTTTAAAGGAGTTGAATGAAACCCACTTGCATATATATCCTTGTCCTATGAGTCTTACTAGTATGATAGGATCGTGTAGTGTGCTATGCTATAGGATCCCGGTAGAAGTTGAGTGATTGCCTGTCACTCGCGAGAGATAGGAATTATAATATTGTTATTATTATTATGTTACTATCACATGGTATATAAATGTATATGCATAATTGGAGACCGGGCGGAACGGGTTGGATGGACTTGGACCTGGTTGGGCAACAGAGCGGGGCTCTGGTTGCATTTGTTCCGCCTGTGTCAATTAAGGACCATTTGTTGCATGGACCCTGGTCAAGTCACAGATATATTGTCCTGAGCATATACTTGCTTATGGGGGCGGGAAGACTTGTTTCTCTCTTGTCATGGGTTTCGGCTCTTTCTGGATCGGCTTTTTAGGTGGTTATATATATTGGGTTGAGGAGGTCTAAGCACCATACTGAGGCCGGGCCTGCAGTGTTGGGGCTTAGAGTCTGAGCTTAGAAGGGGACCTGGACCCCTTGACAGGAGTGGAGCGGGTTGGTCTTGCTTGTGCCCGGGGTACAAGTAAGGCATGTGTTTTCGGGGCACCCAGCTGGACACATTGGTTCGCGAATCGCTGTTTCTGCGTGACGGTACGACTTGACTACGCTCTGGCATCGTAGTAAGAACTGGTAGTTGAAAGATGAAGAAATGGTTCCTTTTGCTCAACCCTGCTTGATTATAGACTAGGTGCTTACGTAGAATGTTGGATAAGAAATGAAATATGGCTATTAAAAGTAAGAAATTAAGGACATACTCTTAGTGTTGCTTCTCGCAAACAAGAAACCCACAAGCCAAAAAGCCTTGCATAAACCTTGGAGTCTTTTTCTTTCCTCCTGACGGGTAAGTCTTGCGGAGTACAATTGAGTACTCAGGGTTTGTTCTACCCTGTTACAGGTAACAGGTACTGATAAGCTGACACTTGTGTGTGGAAGCCTCCTGGTGGGCTCAGCGAGGATTTCCTTTACGATGCGGAGTAGAGTTTAATTATTAAAACTCTCACCAAAAGTTTTACAAGGAAAATACTATTAATCTGTTATCATCTCATGCATTTAAACGTTCTTCATGTTAATGTTTAACTTATCATTAAATGGTTTCATTTTCGCTAAACTCTGATAATGTTTTATATTCCGCTAAACTCTGATAATGTTTTATATTCCGCTGTTTTAATCAAATAATGAATTACTCTGATGTTGTACTAAAAGTGATGTAAGAAATGGTAAGGATGTTGTAAGCTTTACTCTCTCATTTGTGATCCTGATGTAAAAATGTGGATCTTCGAGTTCTCCCTTACGGTGTGCTCGACGGAATCGCGTAGTTTAGTGTTCTCCCCTGGGTACTTAGTGTCTAATGGAAGACGGGTACTCTTGGGAGGGCATTAGATTAGGCGGTTCTACCACAACACGCTAGTCCCCGTTGTCCCCCCCTACACCACGTGGTTCGGTGGCTAATCGGTATCACACACCGAGCCTCTCAAAAGGCGCCACAAGAACCTACCAAATGGTGAGAAGTTCTGACACGAGCAAATCCACTAGAGTTGGAATTCGGCGCTCCGCCGGGGAACCACAACAACCCCTCACAACAAGCTCACCGGAGCCGGCCACGAACAATCACCAACACGTGCCGGACCTCCACCGCTGCTCCAAGCCGTCTAGGTGGTGACAACCACCAAGAGTAACAAGAATACTCGCAGCAAAACAATCCCCCAAGTGCCTCTAGATGCAAAGCAATAATCAATGCACTTAAATCACTTAATCTCACTTAAGAATCACAATCGAATGCAAGGAGATGAGTTGGGATATATGTGAGAGAGTTGGCTCAGCTCAAGAGAGTCACAAGTATGTCAAAATGCCAAGAGAAGAGCTCCCATGGCCGGCCAACGCATATATATAGAGATACCCCTTCGAATAGAGCCGTTGGGCAAATTACGGGGGCACCGGACGCTCCGACGCCCATGCATCAAACGCACCCAACAGTGTCCGGTGATCCTGTAGCCGCCACGTGTCCCTGCTCGTTCAAAGATCAACGGTCGATCCAGCACCTACCGGACGTGTCCGACGCTCAGCGTCCGATGCGGTCCAATAAGAGTCCAGAGCTGGTTTTGACGCACCGGACGCATCCGACGGCACATCATCGGACGCTCCAGCGTCCGGTGCATGCAGAGCTTCGCGAGGCTGCCGACGTCACCATTTCACCGGACACATGAATAGTGCTCACCCAGCGTCCGGTGTGAACTCGTCGGTGCGTCCGATGCTCCAAGCAGTGTGTTCGGTGCAGCGTTCGACGCTCACGACTTTACTGATTTCAAGATTTTAAGTTCATTTCTTGGTTGCCATATCCATGTATGAGCTAGTCCAAGTATGTAGATCATTCAAGCACACATTTTAGCTCATTTTCAAGTTAAGCATATAGGGCGAAGATGATGTGCTCTATCCAAATGCATATGATCAAAGAATGACACCTAGAGGCACATGTAGGACTCAATTGCAAAGAGAATTCCCCTCTTTATAGTACGGCCATGTATCCTATGTCATCCACACCTTCTATGGTGTCTTGGATGCAAAACAAAAAAAGTCCTATCATATACCTTTGCCTTGAGCATCCACTTGTTGCACCTTGTTCCAACTCCATCACTTGAGCTTGATCATTTTATTCACCTTTGCTTGATCCAAGCTCCATATACCAACCACCATCGTGCTATTACATACATGCTAGATCACGGTGGTTACCACTAGGTATTGTGACTAATTACCAACACCAAATATAGGAGTTTCAACGGTTCCTCTGCTTTTGAAGAGACTAGGTAACTGCTAATATCACCTCTTTCCTTTTGTTTCGATTTTGCAACCTATGAGCAAAAGGGAGGAACTTTATTCCCCTTTGTTGGTTTAGAAGTGTGTATCCATAGGATGAACTTTATTGTTTTGTCAACAATGAGCAAGAATTAGCTTTAGTTTCTTGCTGTGAAAAAGGGGAATTCAAATTCAAACTTTAATTCTCTTGCAGAAGCATATCTAAACTTTATTTTAGAAATATTGCCTACCTGGCAATAAAATTATTCGATGTTATATAACAGATGTTTTCCTTGCTAATATAAAAAATGGACATTGCAACTTCTTTTTTTCTTGGATGTTTCAATATCCATATGGAGAAAGCTAAACTTTAGGGGTATATAAAATGGTAAATTTTGGAAATTAATAGTAAGTGTCCAGGATTAATATGGTGTCTGGTTATAATCTTTTTTTTGCACGCATGCATGTTGATTTCATTTTTCCATCTATCTGGCTTGCAATTTCTTTCAGAACCAGGTATATATATGCGACCTAGCAGGACAAAAGGAAAAACAGTGTTGCTTTCGGTTACAGTCACTATGCTTGAGGTTACAATTGTTCCACTCTACATGTCACTGGGTGTGGCACCATTCATCAAGCATGAGCACAAGAGAACTCTATCAAGCCTTGCTCTGCTCCTCACATGTTGTAACTTAAATTCATTAGATTTATTACCTTGTAACGAAACAGATTGTTTTCATTATTGAACAACACAGGGTTTCACATAGCTTCTAAACACATGCTGCTACAATTGTTTAAAAATTTGTTGTCCTATAGAGACCCTTGACGATTTCAGTATACTTATGTTCCATGGTGTATAATTGCTTCCTAAGATTTAATACTACATCAAATACACAATACCTTATGAATTATTGGTGCATTATCTTGTGTTTGGTCAATTGTTATATATAATCATAGTTGATCTACGCGCATGGGCGCGCGCAAATTACTAGTATGACTAAATTCCCATAATGATCCGACGAGTGCTTGGAAGTTATCGATCAAGACTCAAAAGTGATCGCAACAACTTGTCATGAAGATATTTCAAAATAGAACTAGAGTTGGATATGGTTAACTTGACAGTTTTCCCCTACAAAAACTTCTTTTAGGGGGTATTTAGTTCTCATCCAAAAAAATTTCACCCCATCACATCGAATGTTTGGACACATGCATGGGATACGAGTACTAAATGTAGATGAAAAAAAACTAATTGCACAGTTTGGCTAGAAACCACGAGACAAATCTTTTAAGCCTAATTAGTCCATGATTAGCTTTAAGTGCTACAGTACATACATGTGTTAATGACAGCTTAATTAGGCTTAATAAATTCATCTCACGGTTTCTAGGCGATTTATGTAATTAGTTTTTTTATTAGTATCCGAAAACCCTTTCCGACATCCCATAAAACAGCCGATGTGACACCCAAAAATTTTTCACCCACCAACTAAACACCCCCTTAGTACATGTTCAGGTAATTGAAAGTTTTCAATTATACCTTTGTATACCAAATAACTAAGCTATAAATGCTTACTATGCTCTAAATTCAGTGAACTGTAATGCCATATCATCTCATTATTATAAGGAGATTGATTTGTTCGATGTCAAATGTTAAAATTACTTTTGAGTATGGTGGCATAAGGCCGGTCTCAGTGGGAGTTTCACTATAGTTTCATTTGCATTAATAGCCTGTCACATATGTACTTTTGATGACATGACAACATTTTAATGAAGAGAGAGAAGAACTGAGTTTCATAGGGATAAAACTCTCTTAGCATAGTTAACAACTCTTTGAGTCATAGAATTAAATGTCTATGAAACTATGGAAAGAAACTTTCCATTAAAAATGAGTGTTTCGTCTAAGTTTCATTTCATTATATATGACATGGCACTCTTGGAAACAATAAAATGAAACTCTTCACTGAGACTGACCTAAGTAACATCAATACATCTATATTTAAATGAATAAGTATACACTTAATTACTGGATCGATGGATCCTAAAGGTGTATACGAGTAGACAGGATGCCCATGCACCGCACACTGACATGGCGAGGTGATACCGCGTGATATACTGATAGACTGATAGTACACACATTAGAGATATGAGGCCGCGCTGCCTAGGCGGCCTCCTAGGGTGTCCACGTATGCTTCATTTAGGTGGTGCGTTAGATAGAAATCCCACGGACCTAGATGAAGTTGCCCACAGTCCTATCCTATTACTACCTGAAACAAGCCAAGCATTCAATGAGCATGCAAGTGGATGTAAAATTGAATAAGCATGCATGCATGCCAGGACAGTGTAAAAATTACATCTCTCCTTCACATACAGAAAAGTTACCACAGCATAAGAGGAATTTACAGCACACATGAAATTGAATGAGCATACATGCATGTAAGGACAGTGTGTGGTTGCTCACAACCGTATCCTAAGCAAAGCATTCAATGAGTATGCATGCAAATGGATGTAAAATTGAATGAGCATGCATGCATGCAAGGACAATGTAAAAATTGCATCTTGAGGCCTTTGGTGAGATGCAAGGACAATCAACAGGGATCTACGTCACGCATGGTTACAAATTTACCGGTACCTCAAGACAATGTGGTAAACATTCCTGTATGCACGAGTGTTCCCTAGACTATATAAAAATTATAGGTGTTCTTACCATTCAGATTTACCATGAGAATGAGCACTGTACTTCCCTGCCAGTGCCTCTTGAGTATTTTGTTGGAGGCAAAATAGTACTTTTACAACATGTATGTTGGCTTCACATGCCTTCTGTTAAAAAGATTCACATGCACGCCATAGGAAAGACTAGGTGGGTCTATCTAGTGATTGGCCTCCTTGCTATCAGTGCATGAAGAACAGCTCGCTCTTCCACGAACATGCATCGGCATTTGTCCTCATACAGACATCCAAGCGTGCATGCACACGGTATTTAGGTTGGGCCCCATTCCCATTGATGAGGTCCTTGCAGCCGGTGGTGGTAGAGGAGCCCTCCAAGCCTCCAGCTCTTGCCTATATAAGTGTGTGGTGTGCCGTCCAGTGCTTCATCGATTCCTTTCCATTGCTTACAAGTGCCTCCTTGTAGTTCATATAGTTCACCCCTGCAGTACTTTGTGTTGCTGTTCCTAGCCTTTGTTACGCTAAACCACCACCACAGGCGCTGTGGCATTTTCCAGGCACGGATAATGGCCTAACCAGAGCCGGCTGCATAAGAAGCACAACACAATAGGTTTGTGCTGTGAACCTATTGTAATGAAAGACTATAAAATTAACGCCTAACTATGAGTGCAGCGAGTGCCTAAGAAAAACTTTGAGTTTGAGCTCAGTGGTTAGTTAGCCTGTGCATATACATTGGAGCTCACTTAGCTAGCATGTGCAAATAGACTTAATAGGCACACCTTGTGCACATACACGTGTTGTGATGGTGGCTGACCAAATCGTTCCACTGTGTGTGCATGTGTTTAGTGCATGATCTCGATCCTAGGAAGTGGCGCCTGTAGCCTTATTCGTGCCCTTGCTGTTATTCATGTGGCTTCCTGTGTTCTTATTTTCTTTTCCTCTTCTTTGCCTCGGACCTCTCCCCTCCTAAATTTCATCTCGGCAGTATGTAATTTTTGTGGTGCCCCCAACGTGTACAGACACACATTGATGGCACATGGAAGGAGCTTCCTCTAGCCGGCCAAGGAAGAGGCAGCATGGGAAGAGTGCAGCTTCAGTTCCAGGTGTTTGCTTGTTTACCATTCCCCTTTTATTTGTGTTGTTTGCATCTCTAAATTGGACATTCCTCTCCCTGGATGTCTTCCCTGCCCCCCGCCTTAAGCTATAGTTGAGGGGACGGTACGTGAGAGGCAGCAACGTCGGAGGTCTAAGAGACAGCTAAAGAAAAAAGGTTAGTTTTGTACCTTGTTGTTTGTATAGGTATCTGTGTAGGCGTTGCGTTACTTTCCCCTTATGTTAATGTGCAAGTTCTGATTCCATACGTAGAAAATTGTGGTGGGCCTCATCAAAAAGCAGGTGCCAATATATGTCCTACAAATCTATTATTACCATATAGTGTTACATTGCATGTCTGCTTGTTTTGTTTTCGGTGGTTCTTTTTATCATACTATAGGATTTCCTTTTGCAGCTTCTTTTGGTGTTCCAGGATTGCCATAGTAGCTACATGCTATATTTGCATAAATTCTCAGCATAAATATTTTAGATAAGAGACCTTGACTCTGTTTAGACTGCGCAAGCTGTCTACTTCTAGGATGGAAAATTTATTCCAAATCAATGCCTTGACACTAGCAACGTGAGGCTACCTATGCATGCACTACTCACTAATTCTGAGTGCCTTCACTAATTACTAGTGCTAATTGCGTTCACTGCACACTAATTCTAGCTCCTAACTTTTTCTACATCTTGTGCTTGTAATTGCAACGTTGGAGCAGAAATTTTACGCGTTTCCACGCTATTGGAGAATCCATCCCTTTTAAATCAAAGTGGCATTGAACATGGTAGTCCCCTAACAACGGGAGGATTGTATTCAAATGGAGCAGCTACTGACATGAATGGGTGGACATTAGCATTTGAATCACAAGTATGGATGCTGACTATTTAACATGCCTTGCTTACTCTTCATGCCTAATTTACCATTTTGAAAGCTTCGATCAGGTTTTCTCTAACTGATTTTTACTCAAATGTAGCTGCTTACATTCTTCATACTATTTGGCCTCTATGCTAACTTTCTAACTATAGTATAATCCGTTTCAGGAAGTGGGTTACAAAATGCCATTAAATTATTTTTTGTGTTCCATGTGTCGAAGTTTGGATAGCATGCTAACGCTAATTGCCACTAATTTGGCTCCATACGTTGAGAGTCTGACAATTGTAATCAGTTGCCATCCTATATCAAAATGTGTCGATCTGCTGACTGTTCTAACCAGATTGCTACCTATTTTATATTCCAGCAACAGTACCTTCTACTGAAATCATATTCGATGTAGAATGACTTGCGGCGAAGCTATGCCTGATCATAAACATGTTGTTCTAAAAAATAGAACCCATGTGCACAGGAAAAGCTGAATGTGTCATCATCACTCTTTTCGGCATAATCCTATACTTATTCAAATCCATCAAAATGTGCGCATTGCACAATGGCTTTTCCTTTGGCTTGAATTCTGTTGATTTTCATTTGCTATCTTAGCTCGCTTTGCTTAAAATAGAGATGCTCTGTGCTTTTTGCAGATTGCATTTTCAGTGAGACTTCATACTACGGCCCTCCAGTACACGAGTGCCAGCACTGTGGTGTGCAGTTTTGGTACCAAGAGCGTGTGAAAAGGTCATATCCAGGTGACGCAGCCGCTATTCGTTTCCATCTTTGCTGCAAGGGAGGGAAGGTCAGTTTGCCTTTCCAAAGAGACCCTCCTTCGTTCCTAGATGGGCTGTTGAATCCAAATGGTGGTATTCTTTCAAAATATTTTATTAAATCTGTTCGGGCCTACAATTCTATGTTTGCATTCACATCACTTGGTGCTAAGATTGACACATGTGTAAACAAGGGGCCTGGTCCATACGTGTTTAAGATTAATGGCCAGGTCCACCATAGAATTGGATCTTTATTGCCGGATGAGGGTGCGGCTCCGGTCTATGCACAACTCTATATTTTTTACACTGAAAACGAAGTTCAAAATCGGATATCGATTTTTGATAGGCATAGAGAGTCTGACGATGGGCACCAGGTTGACAAACAGATAGTTGAAGACTTGGTATGAATGTTTGATGAATCAAATGAACTGGTAAAATCATTTAGGGCAGCTAGGGACTTACTGGTACAGAGCTAGTGTCAGCCGTACGCCTTAGGCTATTACACGATAGGTCCAAGAACACAACCCAATATAGTGCGCCAGCGGGGTCTAAGATAGCTGCTTTGATAGTCGAGGACTTTTCCAAGGAAAAAAAGAGCCCAGCTATAATCATTCAGGATAGGGGAGGCGGCCTTAAACGAATTAGCAACCTACATGCAAATTATATGGCATTACAGTACCTGGTTTTGTTCCCTTATGGGGATCAGGGTTTCAAAATAAGAATTAAGTACAATAGGTCAGCGACCTTGAGGGTTGGAGTTAGAGGTGAGGTCACAATGCTTGAGTACTATGCTTATAGATTACAACAGCGTAGATGTGAGGCAACTACATTGATACATGGCGACCGATTATTCTAGCAATATATTGTTGACGCCTTCGCATCCGTTGAGGAGAATAGGCTTAGGTTTATAATTAAAAACAATAAGAACCTGAGGTCGGAGGTGTACAAGGGCCTTGAGGATGCGCTTCGCAAGGGCGATGTTGATGGCAGTGGCGTTGGTAAGAAGGTTATTTTGCCTGCTAGCTTTACAGGGAGCAAACGATATATGGTTCAGAATTACCAAGATGCAATGGCCATCTGCCGATCATATGGGCCTCCAGATATGTTTATTACTTTTACATGTAATCCAAAGTGGCAGGAAATAGCTGATGCCCTTACATTTGTTCTAGGACAAAGGCCTGACGCTAGACCTGATATAGTTAGTCGAGTCTTCAAGCTAAAGGTGGACGAGCTTATTTCTGGGTTGAAGAAAGGAACCTATTTTGGGAAGGCACGTGCAGGTATAATCATCAATTTCCACTCTCCCTCACTATGTTTGTTATGTGGAGGATAGTCTTCACTACGGATCTGGTGGATTATTACTGCACAAAGGAGCACATTGTTTGGTTTAGACACTACAACTATCTATTTCTGTCAGGACTTGAAATTGAATCTCCACACTGTTCCCTCAACCTTAAACAGTTATGTAGGTCTGATTGGATATGCTCTTGATCCTTACAAATTTCCAAAAATCCGTAAGGAATGACTAACTGTTAGCGTCGGTAAGGAAAGAGCACATGAACAAAAACTTAACAATGCAGGATAGATATTTAGGTACATACCATGTGCTGCACCAGTTGGAGGTCTGAATGATGATTCAGTTCCTTTAGATTAGATATGGTCAATTCCAGCAACCCAGCAGCAGTGCCCATATGGCGTGTATCTTTTGCAGGAGTGAGGTCCACACCATCTTCTGTTATATTTTGCATAGACCTAAACACACAAACCCATGGATATCAGACTAGCATGGTTTTCTTCGCCTGTACTGATTAAACCAAACTCATCAACCTTCCTGTCATTGTACAAGAATGAAAAGTAGAATGTGGATGTTGCTAAAATTTAAAGTCACAAGCCATCTCTTTTTAGATTAGATGTGTAATAGTGGATAGTGCAGTCAATAAATCAACAGGGAATGAAATTTCAGAAGGCCAATCCAACGCGGCATATTTTGCCATTTTTAGTGACAAACTCATGGCTTTAAAGGTTTATGCTAAAATCTTGCTTTATGCAAAGTGTGCCATATGTGATGGTAAACTGAAAAACCACAAGAAAAAACTAACCATCATTGCATTACTTACTCAGCAGTGGTATGCCCAGTTGTCACAGAGCTCTTGTCGAAGGTAGATCAGCAAGTATAGCCTGTGGCTCCTGCCTCATCTCCCACCCATCTGGTATCTGCTCCTGCGTCTGAGAAGATAACCACCCTTTGTTCTAGCTTATGTATAAGTGAAATCCAGGCATCAAACTTATAATTCATCTTCTTGACATCTCGCTTTGCACCATCTATCCAAGTTTCCTCTACATCTCCCTACCTATTTGAAAGCAGAGTCATTAGATTATCCTAAATATAGAAAATATAAAACTGAGTCTCCAGGATGAGTCATGGGTACTAAAATAGAAATATGATACTATGCAATGATACTACTAGAGAGTAAGGAAACAAAAAGAATGTCCAGGTTTATATATCTTTAGTTCTTTCCCATTGCTAGATGCAGAATATTGAGCAGCGCACGAAACCAAAAAACAACTACGGCCGAAGATCTGCTGCCTTCGCTGCACCGCTCGTGTGGCGTACACTACCAGCGGCACCATCAGCACTACCTCTGATGGCGACGGTGTCGGTTACTGATGGTGCTACTGCCACCGCCGGCACTGAGGCAACCACCGTAACTGATGATCCACCATGGGAACACGGAGAAGAACGTGGGTAGACTTCATGGCCACTGCTGAGTGTCTGATGTCCTACAGGCAAAGTGATTTGTGTTGGACATGGGACCAGAGCCCTCCTCTATTTTGCACTCAACAGGCAAAGAATCCCTATGGATGCTTAGGCCATGTTTACTCGAAAGCCTATTTTCAAGCTGCGTAGGCAATAACCCAATGTTCCTGTTTGGAGAGAAACCATCCCTTTTGTTTGCCATTTTCTGTTTTATAATGAGTATTTCTTCGTTTGTTATATCCACTGTAACCTATAGTGTGGTTGTGACCATGAGCAGAGAGGAATAGAGTAGGATTTGTGTTGGGATGGGCGACTTGTTGCTAACTTTGTGATACAATGTCTATGGCTGTGACTTGAGGAGCCTACACTGACCAGGCAACTCGTCCTCAGACAAACAAGATTCACAGACATATTGGAACAGCTTAGGTGACCCAGCATCATTTCAACTAATTGTAAGCATGTTCAGGCTGGCATTATTATGTTTGATCATCTTTAGAATAGTTCCTTCTATTTGTGAATTATTAGTCCATAACACAGCAGCAAAGGCACTAGGAACCTGATGCTAGGTGGGCGGAGGTTGGCAAAACTGCCCTTAACTCATTTCTGCGTTCATCTTCGGCGAAATTGCGGCCAGCACTCACCAATTTGTACTTGTTTTTGAAGTGGCCGCAACTGCTGATTCGGTTGTCCATAAATAAACTATTGATTTCAGTTACAATACGCACATTAAATAGGATTTGCGCCACTGAAAATACGTTGCTTCCTATTTAAGCCAGAGGGAAGTTTCCACCTCCACCTTTCAGATAACATCTACAGTCTATTCCGAAATAATCTTGCATAGTACAGAAAAGGGCATCTGAACAGACTTATAGGTGCAGAAAAGAACATCTGCAGATGATCCTTTGGCAGACGTAAAGACTGCAATAGGTGCAGTCTTCTCTACAAATTTGAGGAACTATTGAAAGACACATTAGTGTCACTGAACCAGAGACCTTTGGTTTCCAATAGCAAAAAAGAATTCAAGTAAAAAAGTGTCGAATTACTCAAACTAAATTACGTCGCTTCTCACATCCAAATCACAAGTTACGACAGATGAGCCTTATTGCCACATTATTTATGCTATGACTACACCAAATAATACTTGCCTGTGACTTTGCTGTGGATGGATTACCCAGAAGCAAGACATGAATATCACCTCTCAGACGTACACCATCAGTAGCTTCTGCAAAAAGAGTAGTTTGAAGTACAGCATGGGAACACAATTAGGGCAAACGGAATTACATTTTTTCTGAAACATATCAGCTTCTTGACAAGAATGCATACCTTCTTAGATCCCCAAATAACAAACATGCAATAGCTTCCTTGGCATCAGAATGACCATAAATTGAAGGACCAATCATTCAACAAAGGTTGGCATATGTATCTGGCCTCTGTGCAAATTCTTTGAATTCCATTTCCTACAAGGCAGCAAGAAAAACTCAGCCTTACAGATAAATGTATCTCCATTATCAATGTAAACCTTGAAAAAGAAACGACCCCATCAAGAGTGAAGTTTGAGGGACCATTTGAGTTATTGTCTCAAGATTTCTCCAAACCCACAACTGTAATGTAAGGCTGTTTAACACCAACAGCGCCCTTGTGGCTGCAAAATGGTCTCAATGGCGTTAATAATCATGTATTGGCCAAGTACAGATTCACCAAAAAAATCTTTAGACTCATCATACGGTGCGGATGCTTGGTGGACGCCGTAGACGCCAACAACAATTAATCTAGTCCCTGGAACAGTAGTTTGAACTAGGTGCCTCTCTACAGAAAGCAACATATTCCTCGGAAGCTCACCAGTTGGAACATCCTGGGCAAATGGAGATCATTGTCAGTCATATTTACAACAAGACACGAGCAAAACACTGAAATGTATGATTGCTTTGGCTTGGCAACTTGCATCAAGGATAAATAGCAACTAACCTCAGGATTCTCCTGCAATTTGAGGGTCTGGAGATCCACATACTTGCTCTTATCCAGGACGGCAATCCAAGGGTCCAGGGGGCAAGGCTCTTCTCCAGGCTACTGGTAAACAATCATATAAATAATCATTTAACGATAAGGATAATACAGCCTCAAGTCTGTTCAGATGTTCTTTTCTGTAATATGCAAAGATTATTTCGGAATAGACTGGATGTTATTTGTGCCACCGAACTATGAAATCCATTTGTTTAATTTCCTTGGGCTGTAATTTCAGCTACGACCAACACTATCATTTGAACCCCTGCTTATAAGCAGCTGTATAGTAACACCAATTAACACGTGCCTGCAAATATGAGGGATGCAAACAAACAGTTTGTCTAGCGTTTTTGTAAAAATTTGAGGAAAAAGAACCAGAAGGTTACATGAGCGCCGGCGAGGGGTCACGAGCACTGATGAGGGTCATCAGCGTGGGTTTGGCCTTGAAGCCTCCGTGCGCAGAAGCCATCGATTATCCTTGCCTCCGTGGGTCGCGCCGCTGCCAGCCTTAGCCTCAGTGCCCATCCAGAGCAGCCGGTTCTCGCCTTCGTGCGGGGCCACCGCCGCCAGATGTGCTGACCTCGCCTTCGGGATAAAGAGGCAGCGCGCCAGCACGCCGCCGCGCTGGGGTGTCGCCGTCCCGCTGCAGGTCATACACCGGACGGATTGCGAGCGGCCGTGGGCGGGCGGCTCAGGCCAGGGGCCTGGGCGGTGCCGGTGCAGGCCGAGGCCGGATGGAGCGACGCTAGCGTTCCCGGGGCATGGGCACAGGGCGCAGCTGAGTACTGTAGCGTCGGTGACGGGAGGTCAACGATGGGATTACGGCGGTGGGGATGCGGTGTTTTTGCTGTTCGTTTGAGAAAGTATGCGGTGGGTTTTGGTGATGCACTGACGTGCTGGGCCTCCACGAGTTGCTGGTGGGCTGGATGGGAATGAGGCGCGTCCATCTGTGAGCTATTTTGATGAGTACGGTGGTAGCAGTGTAGACATACGTGTAGATTCTTTTGAAGGAAAAAAAATAACTTAGTTCTAAAATACCATGTATGTGTATACGTGCTATATTTTTCCTAAGGCTGTTGGATATGGTCGAGAGCACAAATAGTATCTGTATGTATATGCACCCCTACCTTTGTTAGCAAAACGTTTGTATATTTTTAACCATTGATGAAAAGCACTAGGAAATGAACAAGGAAATGATAATCACGCAGGCAATCCCTTGCACACCTGACGAAAGACGGATGCATCATATGCTAAGCTGAGTTACCCCGATGCCGTAGCGGAGTAAGACGCCAAACGGCGGCAGCAGGATGGCCAGCAAGATAACGTCTCTGACCCCATTGCTGGCGCATTCGCCGCCTTCTAGCTCTAGCTGTATATTCTACGGCACTTCTCTTCTATTCTAGGTGCCCAAGAGGCGGGAGGAGATAGTAGCAAGTAGCTCAATGTCAGGCCAAAGTTTTGCCCAAGCTAGCTCAGCTCAGGCACCGCTGAAGCGTAGTAGCGACTAGCGAGCAGATACTGATCCCAGTCCCAGGGAAAGAATCAAAGAAAGCTGCCAGGAGAAGAGAAGATGTGGCAGTGCTGGGCTTCAGTGGTGCAACACCTGCCCTCGCTTCTAGGACGCGTGCCCTGCCTAGCATTAGCCGTGCTTAGCTCGATCTCATACCTAAATAATTAATCGCTAATGTGCGAACACGCCATAGTAGTGAGCAGTGACGCAAGGAAACTGGCTTTGCCTGACCTACTCTTTCTATTCTGGTGTACTCACAAACTTAATCTTGTGCTTGCCTGCTGCTAACTGCAAATTTTGTACACATTTTTAACTACATTGAATTGTTGGTTCTAGAAAATGATTTCCTTTTTCACATTTTGCAGATGCAGATAGAAGTTTGATGTACGTAGACATCGCCGATTTAGTTGACACCATCTATGCAGTGTAGTTCGCTCTTGCAAAGGTGACCGAGGTTTGCAGTGGAGTGGTGAAGGGGAAAATACTTATGGCCCCATAAACCTTAGATCTACCAGCCCGTACTGTAGTAAGAGTCGACTATACGTTGGAGCGGAGGATGGAGGTTTAACGTTGGCGCCACTATTAACCACTATTAACCTATACCTACCAAACTAAACATGGTATATACGTGCGTATATCTTCAAGTCTACTTAGCATTGCCCACTACATGCTTCACAAATGAATATAGCACACACACGTGTAACAACATAATAGGAGACCAATGAATGGTATATGGACATCTACAAGACCGCCATCACCATGCTGTCACCTCACTATCGCCCATGCCACTAAAGGCGTGACCATGGACCACATGTCGTGTTGTCACCTCCATGCCAACCAAGCGACAAAAAGCGTGCCCATAAAGCATTGCGCACACTTCTCCTATATATGGCTCGCCATGTGGCTACATGTAAGGTCCAAATGGCTAGAGAGGAGGTGAATAGCCTATTTAAAAATCTACAAGCTTCACTAAACAACCACGTTAGTATAAAAGATGGCTAAGCTAATTCTAGCACTAGCTCAACTACACTATGCAAGCCAGCTATACAATTCTAGTGAAGCAAGGCTATGATCTCTAATACACACCAACAAGACTAAGTCACTAAGCTACTTACTCCTATGTGATAAAAGCTACACTAAGAATAGTACAAGAAAGTAAAGAGCAAGTGACTTGATTCTTATACCAACGATGTAGAGAAGTAATGCACTCGAAGAATCAATCACAAAGATCAACCACAAGAGAAATCCTCGGCAAAGAGATGACACAAGATTTTTACCGAGGTTCACTTGCTTCCCGGCAAGCTACTCCTCGTTGTGGTGATGCACCCACTTGTCGGTTCACGAGCTAATGGACTATCAAGAGTCAAGCCCTCGGCGGGCGCCGCACAACCGCACACAAGATGGGGATCCTCCAAGCCACGAGCTCCACTAGAGTATCCAATTTGCGAACTCCCGCGGGAAAGGATCAAGAACCCCTTACAACACTTGGTGAGGGCTCCAACAATCTCCAATTGCGAGCTCGATCACCTCCGCTGCTCCAAGCCGTCTACCGTGTCGGGAAACACAGAAGAGTAACAAGAAATCCGCAGCAACTCGAAGATCAAGTGCCTCTAGAATGCAACTCTCAAGCAATGCACTTGAATCTCACTCAATCTCACTCAAGATGTGCAACTATGCAAAGAGATAAGTAGAGAGGTTGTTCTCTAGCTCAAAGGATATCTCTAGGTCTCAAAATGTGCAAGAGTTACCCTCAAACCCCGGACACCCTCTATTTATAGCGAAGGGGTACGCAGCTAGCCGTTACCGGACGACACAGTTCAAAACGAGCTGACCGGACGCGTCCGGTGACTACAGGACAAGCGTGAACAGTGCGCGCCAGAAGTTACCGTTGCCATGACCGGACGCGCTCCTGCGAATGACTGGACGCGACAGTGCCAGCGTCCGGTCGCAGTCCAGTAAGCTCCCGTCGAGACCGAACGCGTCCGATCGCACGTGACCGGACGCGCCGCGCGTCCGATCAGCACTCCGCTGCGCTCTGCCCCTCTGGACGCCTGACCGGACGCTCCGGTTCCGTGAGGGACCGGACGCGCCGGTCGCGCGCTCTTCTTCTGCGCACAGGTGAACTGACCGGACGCGCTGGTCAGGCCAGACCAGCGTCCAGTCAGAAACCCTAGCAGCACCGAGTTGAACTGACCAGACGCGTCCGGTTAAACCGTGACCGCGTCCGGTGCAGCGTCCGGTCACCACAGTGACCGCCGTTCGCCTCCGTTTCTTTTCCAACTTTCGGCGTAGTGGAAAATAGGCGTTTCACTTTCCCAAAAAGCGCTGAATCCCGCCGAGCTAGCTCGGCGGGAGGGAGAGAGGAACCTAAACCCGTCTCTACCGCTTAAACTCCACCGCCTTCGCAAATGTGCTAACACCACCAAGTGTACACCACCATGTGCATGTGTGTTAGCATTTCACAAACATTTTCAAGGCGTTATATTAGCTCTCTACTAGATCCTAATGCATATGCTCAAGACATTGATCTAGTGGCACTTGATTCCCGAGCTAACCGTGATTGCCCCTCTTGATAGTCGGCTATGTATCCTAAACCCGGTCAATCACTTCTCTACTCATCTTAGACCGGCAAGAGGAAAACCCTATGGTTATACCTTTGCCTTGCGCTCTTAGATCCTTCTCCTCCACTTGATCATCATGTCCTTCATTTTATGTGCATCTCCACCATGATCGACATTTCATGTCCATGCACCATTTCTTTGTGATCTTGTGGCCACCACTCCTTGCCACATACACCTTCATCACATGTGTTGCTTATGCCTAACTCAAAACACTTAACACATGTCATTAGCAACTTGGTGTCATTAATTACCAAAACCAAACTTGGGCTTTCAATCTCCCCCTTTTTGGTAATTGATGACAACCATCACAAAGATATGAAATGAAATCAATTTTCAATTTCGATAGTATTAGCTCCCCCTACATATGTGCTTCCATGAGTTTGGTTCAATTGTGCACATATGTATGGATTTGAATTTTGGGAGAGTTACTACTATCAAATTGATGCTAAGGTATATAGAATGGACCTTTGAAGCGTGATACCAATCGGAGTTGCCTTTATATACCATCATTAGCATCGATGTAGCTAGACACCACTTGTAATACATCACTTGTAAAGATCACAAACACTAAAGTACCCCGTGAGATCAACATTATAATCAAAGGTGTCTAGATACCACTTATAAAGCTACTCTCAACAAATCATCATTCAAGATCTATTTCTAGCAATCACCATACAATCATGAATATGAATTTAATTTTTGCAATGCAATAATTCATCATGTTAATGCACATACAAATGCAACAAATCATTCATAAGCTTGCTCCCCCTACTTGTGTGCTCAATTTTAATTTCTCTCCTCCTTACTATATCTTTCTCCCCCTTTGCAACTTAACTTTTTTATCTTTGTGACTTTTCTATCTTTGTGACTTTTCTCTCCCCCTTTGTCAACAATCACCAAAAAAGGTGTCAATTTTAGTGAGAGTCAAGTCAATTAATATGAGGGAGTCCAAATTATGGTTCAATCTAGATCACTTGCCTAGAATATGTAATTCAGTTTGATCCAAGCACAAGCTTCTTCACACCTCATAAAGTATAAGAGTTATCTTGAGCATGTTGAATTACACATTATGAGCTCGTTTACTAGATTCAACACTAGGTTTGCAAGCCCACAAACATGCCATATGCTACCACTAGATTAAACAAACATAGAAGCAATAGTGGTACCATATATACATCGAAATCATTTGATTTTTATGAATGAGCCTATTTGTCATGCAAATATGTCTATATGTTCTAACCATGTCCTTAGCAAAGTATGAATGATATGTCAAACAACTTTACCTTGCTATGTCGGAGGAGAGGCATGTCATATAAGAATGTGGGGATGCACTCATTTTAAGTTGGAGAAGTCAAGTATGTTCAATTCATTCTTCAACTTGTAAAATCTCTTTTCATCAAGTGGCTTTGTGAATATGTCGGTTAGTTGATCTTCGGTGCCAATGCTCTCAATGCTAATATCACCCTTTTGTTGATGGTCTCTTATGAAGTGATGCCTTATGTCAATGTGCTTCGTTCTTGAATGTTGAACCGGATTTTGAGTCATCTTGATAGCACTCTCATTATCACAAAATAAAGGCACATTTTTGAACTTGATTCAAAAATCATTCAAGGTGGCTTTCATCCAAAGCAATTGTGCACAACAACTACCGGCACTAATGTATTCGGCCTCGGCAGTAGATAGTGCAACACTATTTTGTTTCTTTGATGACCATGAAACAAGAGACCTTCCAAGCAATTGACAAGTGCCACTTGTGCTCATTCTATCAATCTTGCATCCACCATAGTCGGAGTCCGAATATCCAATCAACTCAAAATTAGACCCCTTTGGAAACCATAATCCAACATCATGAGTGCCCTTAAGATATCTCAAGATCCTCTTGGTTGCTTTCAAGTGACTTTCTCTAGGTGAAGCTTGATATCTTGCATACTTACACACACTAAACATTACATCCGGCCTAGAAGCGGTGACATAGAGCAAACTTCCAATCATAGACCGGTATTGCTTTTGATTTACCATGTTGCCACTAGCATCAACACCCAATTGATCATTTGTGCCCATTGGTGTACTCATTGGCTTAGCCTCTTGCAATCCAAACTTCTTGATCATGTTCTTGATGTACTTGCCTTGACTTACAAAAGTGCCATTCTTCATTTGCTTAATTTGAAGTCCAAGGAAGTAACTAAGCTCTCCAATCATAGACATCTCAAACTCATTAGCCATCATATTTCCAAACTCTTCACAAAAGTCTTGGTTAGTTGATCCAAAGATAATGTCATCCACATAGATTTGCAACACAAACAAGTCATTTCCAAGCTTCTTAGTGAAGAGAGTGGTGTCAACCTTTCCCATCTTGAACCCTTTAGAGAGAAGAAAGTCCCTCAATCTCTCATACCATGCTCTAGGTGCTTGCTTCAAACCATACAATGCCTTCTTTAGCTTGTAAACATGGTTGGGCTTCTTGTCATCTTCAAAACCGGGAGGTTGCTCAACATAAACTTCTTCGTTGATGTAGCCATTGAGAAAAGCACTCTTGACATTCATTTGATAGAGCTTGATGTTGTGTGCATAAGCATATGCTAATAAGATTCTAATTGCCTCCAATCTTGCAACCGGTGCATATGTTTCTCCAAAGTCAAGACCCTCAACTTGAGTGTATCCTTGTGCTACTAATCTTGCTTTGTTCCTCACAACCATGCCATCTTGATCTTGCTTGTTTCTAAAGACACACTTAGTACCAATTACATTGTAGTTCTTTGGCCTTTCAACAAGTTCTCAAACTTGATTTCTAGTGAAGTTGTTTAGCTCTTCATGCATGACATTTACCCAATCGGAATCCTTCAAAGCATCTTCTAATTTCTTAGGTTCTTCAAGTGACACAAATGAGTAATGCTCATAAAAGGATGCTAGCCTTGATCTAGTTTGAACCCCACTTTGAATACCACCAATGATTTGGTCCAATAGATGATCTCTTGCAATGCTAGTAGGTTGGAGTATTAGGAGTTGGTTACTTCCACTAGCTTGACCTTGATCTTGCACTTCATCATGAGAACCACTAGAGCTTGCTTGATTTGTGTCAATTTGCACATCTTGGTTGATCACATGAATATCATCATCATCAACTTGCCTTGGCCTAACATCTCCAATGTCCATATTCTTCATTGCATTTGACAATTGATCTCCTCTCACATCATCAAGGTTTTGAGCTTCATTTTGAGACCCTTGGGTTTCATCAAACTCAACATCATGAACTTCTTCCAAGGTGCCATTTGTGAGATTCCAAACTCTATATGCTTTGCTTGTGGTAGAATAACCAAGTAAGAATCCTTCATCACATTTCTTTTTAAACTTGCTTAATCTAGTGCCTTTCTTGAGAATATAGCATTTGCAACCAAACACTATAAAGTATGCAATGTTGGGCTTTCTTCCATTCAATAGCTCATATGGTGTCTTTCCAAGCTTCCCATGGCAATAGAGACGGTTGCTACAATAGCAAGCCGTGTTGATTGCTTCACTCCAAAATGAATGACTCACATTGTATTCACTAAGCATTGATCTAGCCATGTCAATCAAAGTTCTATTCTTTCTTTCAACTACACCATTGGATTGAGGAGTGTAGGTTGGAGAGAATTGATGTCCAATACCAAGATCATCACATAAATCTTTAATTCTTGTGTTCTTGAATTCACTACCATTGTCACTTCTAATCTTCTTGATGGTAGTCTCAAACTCATTTTGCACCCTTTTTACAAAAGATTTGAATAGATCATGTACATCACTCTTGTCAAAGAGAAAGAACACCCAAGTGTATCTAGTGTAGTCATCCACTATCATAAAACCATACTTGTTGCCACCAATGCTAGTATATGTTGTTGGCCCAAACAAGTCCATGTGTAATAACTCAAATGCCTTAGAAGTGCTCATTTCACTCTTGCTAGGATGTGTATTTCCAACTTGTTTGCCGGCTTAACAAGCACTACATGGTTTATCCTTTTCAAAAGTCACATCTTTCAAGCCTCTAACTAAGTCATGCCTCAAAAGTTTGTTCAATTGTTTCATTCCAACATGACCAAGCCTTCTATGCCACAACCATCCCATACTAGATTTACTAAGCAAGCATGATGTCAATTGTGTCTCACTATCATTGAAGTCAACCAAGTATAGACTACCATGTCTAAATACTTTGAATATCAAATTTGATCCATCAACACTAATGACTTCAACATCATCACTACCAAAGATACACTTGAAGCCAAGATCACAAAGTTGTGTCACCGATAAAAGATTGAAATCCAAGCTTTCAACTAGCAACACATTAAATATGCTCATGTCATTTGAAATAGCAATTTTACCAAGCCCCTTGACCTTGCCTTTCTTGTTGTTGCCAAAAGTGATAGCATCAAAACCACCATTTTGATTTGTATCAATTGATTTGAACATACATGAATCCCCGGTCATATGTTGAGTGCACCCACTATCAAGCACCCAATGCCTTCCTCCGGCTTTGTAATTGACCTACAAGACAAGATCAATTCCTTTTAGGTACCCAAACTTGTTTGGGTCCTCCAAGGTTAGTGACCAAGCTCTTTGGTACCCAAATGGCTTTCTTCTTTGAGCCCATCCATGGTGCACCAATGAACTTAGCATGAACACCATTTGTACCCTTGGTAAGTATATAGAAAGAATCAAACTTAATTGAGGATACATTAGCATTGGATTTCTTGTTCATGCAATGTTGCTCTATGTGACCAACTTGCTTGCAACTTTTGCAATAGCTACCATTGTTCTTCACAAAATGAGTCTTGTGAGGAGTAAAGACGGCCTTGCCTTTCTTGGGGTTATAGCCCAATCCCTCTTTATAGAGAGAAGCCCTTTGGCTACCCAAGCACATAAGCAAGCGGTCCTCACCACCATAAGCCTTGGCTAAGGTGTGATTGAGCTCTTTTACCTCCTTCTTGAGATTTTCATTCTCAACTATAAGTGTGGAATCACAAGTGAAACCATCACTACTAGATGAGGATGATATAGATGAGCTACATGAAGGGTTAGTGGGAGCAACAACAATAGGCTTATGAAAAGATTCATCAATTATATCACATGATATGCCTATGTTGCAAGTTTTAGCTTTCTCAACATTAGTTGGCATATTTTCACATTTTTCAACTAGAGAAGAATGAGCTTCTTTAAGCTTGGTGTGAGACTTTTGAAGCTTCTTATGGTCTACCTTTAGACTCTCATAAGATGCTCTAAGCTCATCAAGTTCTTGCATAAGGTTTTTCTTTTCCTTAAGCAAACCCTTGCACTCCTTTCTAGATTCTTTAAAATCTTGAGTGCAATCTTCTAGCATAGTGATTAGTTCATCTTTAGTGAATTCTTCTTCATCACTATCACTATCACTAGCATTATCATGATCACTTTCATCATCGGATGATACCTTAGCGGCCTTAGCCATGAAGCACGATGGAGTGTCGAAGAGGGAGACCTTCTCTTGGATGGCAATGCTAGCATGTCCCTTCTTCTTGCTCTTGTTGTCATCCTCATCATCACTTGAGGAATCATCACTATCCCATGTAGCAACATGAGAATCATTCTTCTTCTTATGAGAACTCTCCTTCTTTTCTTGCTTCTTCTTTTGCTTCTTCCTCTCCTTGGTAGCATCTTCATCATCACTATCATAAGGACACTTTGCAATGAGATGGTCCTTGCTATGGCATCTAAAGCATCTCATGTTATGCTCATTCTTCTTGGATGAGTTCTTCCTCCTCCTTGCACGAAAGCCTTTCTTCTTCATGAATTTGCCAAATTGCTTGACAAAGAGAGCCATCTTCTCATCAATGTCATCACTATCACAAGAGTTTGAGTCTTCATCACTTGATGATTCAATCTTGGATTTACCCTTGGATGTGGTGGCTTTGAATGCCACACTCTTCTTCTTCTCATCATCCTTCTTCTCATTTTCCTTCTTCTTTTTCTTGACCAACTCATCTTTCTCATCATCTTCTCTATATGAATCATCGATCATCACTTCTTGAAATATTTGTTGAGGAGTTGAATCCTTCAATGTAGTCCTCACTAGCACGGTGATCAATGTATCAAACCTCTTGGGCAAGCTTCTCAAGAACTTCATAGAGAATTGGTTGTCCTTGACCTCCTCACCAAGTGCCTTAAGCTCATTGACAATGACTTGCAACCGATGAAATATTTCCGGTACACTTTCATCATCTTGCATCTTGAAGCTTGAAAATTTTTCTTGCAAGATATATGCTTTAGCGATCTTTGTGCCTTCGGTGCCCTCAAATGTTTCTTCTAGCTTGGCCCAAGCATCATGTGCAACTTCTATGTTCTTTACTTGCTCAAAAGTCTTATCATCTAATGCCTCATGAAGAGCACTAATGGCAATGTCATTGCATTGGAGCTTCTTCTCTTCTACCGGTGTAGGTACTTCCGGATTAGCAACCACAAATTTTGTTTCGGTGACCTTCCACACTTCTCTATTGATTGACTTGAGGTGTGCGGTCATCTTAACCTTCCAATATGCATAATTTGTGCCATCAAAGTGAGGTGCCTTCTTGGTGTTGTTGATGTGCAAGTTTAATTGAGCCATTTCTTTTTCACCGTAGGTTGTTAAGCCTCAAATAAACGGTGCCTCGGCTCCGATACCACTTGTAAGGTCCAAATGGCTAGAGGGGGGGTGAATAGCCTATTTAAAAATCTACAAGCTTCACTAAACAACCACGTTAGTATAAAAGATGGCTAAGCTAATTCTAGCACTAGCTCAACTATACTATGCAAGCCACCTATACAATTCTAGTGAAGCAAGGCTATGATCTCTAATACACACCAACAAGACTAAGTCACTAAGCTACTTACTCCTATGTGATAAAAGCTACACTAAGAATAGTACAAGAAAGTAAAGAGCAAGTGACTTGATTCTTATACCAACGATGTAGAGAAGTAATGCACTCGAAGAATCAATCACAAAGATCAACCACAAGAGAAATCCTCGGCAAAGAGATGACACAAGATTTTTACCGAGGTTCACTTGCTTCCCGGCAAGCTACTCCTCGTTGTGGCGATGCACCCACTTGTCGGTTCACGAGCTAATCGACTATCAAGAGTCGAGCCCTCGGCGGGCGCCGCACAACCGCACACAAGATGGGGATCCTCCAAGCCACGAGCTCCACTAGAGTATCCAATTTGCGAACTCCCGCGGGAAAGGATCAAGAACCCCTTACAACACTTGGTGAGGGCTCCAACAATCTCCAATTGCGAGCTCGATCACCTCCGCTGCTCCAAGCCGTCTACCGTGTCGGGAAACACGGAAGAGTAACAAGAAATCCGCAGCAACTCGAAGATCAAGTGCCTCTAGAATGCAACTCTCAAGCAATGCACTTGAATCTCACTCAATCTCACTCAAGATGTGCAACTATGCAAAGAGATAAGTGGAGAGGTTGTTCTCTAGCTCAAAGGATATCTCTAGGTCTCAAAATGTGCAAGAGTTACCCTCAAACCCCGGACACCCTCTATTTATAGCGAAGGGGTACGCAGCTAGCCGTTACCGGACGACACAGTTCAAAACGAGCTGACCGGACGCTCCGGTCAGGGTGACCGGACGCGTCCAGTCACTACAGGACAAGCGTGAACAGTGCGCTCCTGCGAATGACCGGACGCGCTCCTGCGAATGACCGGACGCGACAGTGCCAGCGTCCGGTCGCAGTCCAGTAAGCTCCCGTCGAGACCGGACGCGTCCGATCGCACGTGACCGGGCGCGCCGCACGTCCGATCAGCACTCCGCTGCACTCTGCCCCTCTGGACGCCTGACCGGACGCTTCGGTTCCGTGAGGGACCGGATGCGCCGGTCGCACGCTCTTCTTCTGCGCACAGGTGAACTGACCGGACGCGCTGGTCAGGCCAGACCAGCGTCCGATCAGAAACCCTAGCAGCACCGAGTTGAACTAACCAGACGCGTCCGGTTAAACTGTGACCGCGTTCGGTGCAGCGTCCGGTCACCACAGTGACCGCCGTTCGCCTCCGTTTCTTTTCCAACTTTTGGCGTAGTGGAAAATAGGCGTTTCACTTTCCCAAAAAGCGCCGAATCCCGCCGAGCTAGCTCGGCGGGAGGGAGAGAGGAACCCAAACCCCTCTCTACCGCTTAAACTCCACCGCCTTCGCAAATGTGCTAACACCACCAAGTGTACACCACCATGTGCATGTGTGTTAGCATTTCACAAACATTTTCAAGGCGTTATGTTAGCTCTCTACTAGATCCTAATGCATATGCTCAAGACATTGATCTAGTGGCACTTGATTCCTGAGCTAACCGTGATTGCCCCTCTTGATAGTCGGCTATGTATCCTAAACCCGGTCAATCACTTCTCTACTCATCTTAGACCGGCAAGAGAAAAACCCTATGGTTATACCTTTGCCTTGCGCTCTTAGATCCTTCTCCTCCACTTGATCATCATGTCCTTCATTTTATGTGCATCTCCACCATGATCGACATTTCATGTCCATGCACCATTTCTTTATGATCTTGTGGCCACCACTCCTTGCCACATACACCTTCATCACATGTGTTGCTTATGCCTAACTCAAAACACTTAACACATGGCATTAGCAACTTGGTGTCATTAATTACCAAAACCAAACTTGGGCTTTCACTACAACTGCACGCCGACGCACAGGCGTGTGCCCGCTGGGCCCTCCATGGCAATGAACAAACTCCCCCAACCGGCCCTAGCCGGCCATGTGACCTATGTAGCCACAACCACCGCCTTGCTGATCTACGGTGAGCAAGGTCTGGCCGTCATGGAGACGAGAGTGGACCAGCACAAGAAAGGAATGCTAGCCTTAGAAGACGCAGACCTTCCATGGAGCCGACCACTAGTGGCGGATGCAGGCTATACCTGTGGGGCCACCTGGCCCCACAGGTTTTGATGAAACTAGTAGAATTTTACTGTAGCTTATATGGCTTGGCCCCACAGTGTCTACTAGCTGGCCCCACAGGGTTTGATTGCTGGATCCGCCACTGCCGACCACCATGGTAATTAGGCGCCGACCATGTATGCTGAGCATCCACCGTCCCTCGCTACGCGCCACCGTCCATTTGCATGCGGCGTACAATCACCAGGGAAGTTGTCTCGTCGCTCCACTGCCCAGGTATCCGGCCACAACAATGCCATTGAAGGCGAGCAAGCAAACCAGTGGCACAACCCCTCTTCCTTGGCATATAAAAGGGCACCCCGAGTTGCTCTCCTCCACCGCCTAGCAGCACGATCAGCTCACTCGCCTGCTCTCGCTTCAATTTGTCCGTGCATACCATATATGCCTATACGCACGAGCCAGGCTCGACAGTCATTGCAGGACGAGGTGAGCAGCTCATGAGCATTCCCTCGCTCTTTCCTTCCTCCCTATGGTTTTCACCCTGCTCCCCTCCTTAGTTGGTTGTAGAACGTGACTTTAGGCTTTCTGGGCAGTGTTTTACATATAAGAATATTTTACAAAAATTCTTACTATCTTCCCTTTTCCCAAAAATGTTTACTCTTATCTATTCTCTCACAGAAGGCAGAAGGAGTTTGGACCAGCAGCTACTGTCTAGGTGTTGAAGGCTTTCCCAAGCTATTGTATGCTACCATGCAAAAACTTGGAATCAAGGATCGCCCAGAATATGAAGGCAGGGAGTACGAGGAGCATGAAACCGAAAGATGTGAGGTCACCGTCTATATCGAAAAAAGTGAAGACTTCCCTGACATAGCTGAAGCATGGAGTATGACTACGACCGGATTTCGGTTTGTAGACACATATCAAGCTGTCGCTCGCAAAGCTTTGAGGTGCCTGTGCCAGATCTACGAGAAGCCCATTGCCCGTACACCCATGAGATTCTTTCCACCTCAGGAAAAGGACCAGCCAGTTTGGAGGACCCGCATGGACATCTTGCAAGGACGTTATTCGCTCGAGGATGACCCGACTGTGGTATTCATGACCACATACCTACTTGCTCTGGATGAGCAATATGATAAGCAAGCATCGGAGTTGAGGAAGTGCATGCACCGCGCAGAAGAAGGTGAGCTCATGGTTAGAAAGCTCCATGTGCAGCTAGTGGAGGCTCAGGCCCAAGCAGTTGCAGCCGAGAGTCATGAAACTGCCATCGCTGAAGCCTTGAAGGAAGCTGAGGACCTCCATGCCCAAGAGTTGAAGGATGCCTACCTTGTCACTAGGGCCAAGAGAAGAATGCAAGCCTTACAAGACCGAGAGCCCATGATTCTAGAAGGGATCCCAATCATGTCCCTAAATACAGAAAGAAGACTCGACGTTGAAGGCCCATCGGCTCCTCCACCCACAGAAATCTCTCATGAAGCTCTAGAGTTGGAGCCCAGTAAGGAAGAAAATATCCCCCTCACCCAGCCACCCCCAAAAGATGACGTTGACCCGCCTCTTAGTCCAAGGGATGGACCACAGATGTTGAAAGAATGATCCTTCTCAACACCAAGGAAATGAAGCCCTTTAGTCGAAGACGTTAAAGATTAGTTGTGCCATGTTTCTCCTTTAGTCTTAGGGAAGTGAAGTTTACTTCGCTTTTGTTCACCCCAAAGGAGATGAAGCGTATTGTAGTATGCGTATTTTGTTCCCTGCTATGTTGTACCCTCTTATTTAGAATATATATTTGTGCTTGTTGGTTGTGCTAATTGAGTGCTTTATCAAAGTTCTTTCAGTCTCTTTCATAACAATACGATGAGAAAACATATTAGACATATGAGCCATATTTTCCAAGATTTCCTATACCGAACACATACCCGCAGCGAATACGGTCCGAAGCCAGACCTTCAACAGCTGTTCTGCGCATGAGGATATGTACCCGTATTATAGTGCTTGCATTTTCCGCCTGCTATGTAACCCTACATAATGTAATGCCTTGGCTCTAGTGGAGTTAGCTGCTTGAGGCCCCCACTTTACTAGTTTTATGTAGACGTCCTTTCACCTAACGGGAGTGGATCCTAATTCACTCTTTTGGAAACCCTCGCGTCAGGGAATGTACTTTTGTTGTAGTTTTTTGTTCTTTCCGCTTATAATGTAATCCTACCCAATGTTGTGCTTTGAATCTAAGTATGTTTGTTGCTTGAGCCCAACTCCATCAAGTGCTTCTATACACTAACATGTCGTTTGATTGGGTGGCCTAGAATAGGCACGATGTAATGACAATCAACCTCTATGTTCCTTTACAGTATTCTAATGAAAAAAACCATGTTGCTTTTCCTCCCCATATTTTCCTAGCATTTAATGTACAAAATAGACCAACCTTTGGTACCAACATGATGAGAAAACATATTAGACATTTATACTGATACCTATACTGAGCACATAACCCGTAGAGAAGCGCGAGCAGCAGTGGATTCCTACTTAATGTTGCCCACTACATGCTTCATAGATGAATATAGTATACACATGTAACAACATAATGGGAGGCTAATAAATGGTGTATGGACAGCTATAGGACCGTCATCACCATGTTGTCACCTCAGTGTCACGCATGCCACTAAAGGCATAGTTCATGGTCACGCCTTTAGTGTTCTGAGCGACAATGACAGGGCCGCACACCAATGATGGTCCCTCATAAGAGGGACCTACAACGGCTGGCCTTACCTCCTCTGCATGGAAAGACGGGAAATAAATAGCCCCTTAGATGCCTAGCCAAAGGCCCGCGCGTGCCCGTGACTAGAGGAGCGTGCCCGACCCCTTAGGTGCCTAGCAACCACTGCCATAGATATCACCTCACCACCGCCCATCGCACTTCATGACACCACCCACATCGATACGATAGCTCCCGTCCACTATCATCGATGCTGCTGCTGCTATTGCTGACCAATGATGTCGCGCGTGTTGTCCCCTCCGCTCGACGCCGACGCTGCTGCTATCCCCGCTGTCCCCTATGATGCCATTGTATCGCAAGGACTGTCGGTGATGGCGCGCACCCAGCCACACACCCCCGCTCCCTAACCCCACCATCGTTCACCTATAAAAGCACCCCCTCTAGCTGCCCCTTCCCGCCAGTGACACTCCCTCCATCCTAACCACCCGCCAAATCACCCCCTAAATCCCAAAACCAGGTGCCAAACCCCTACTAAAACAAGAAGAAGCTAGAAGAAATTGCCGCCCGCTGAAGATTTTAGAAGAAGACGCCAGAAGAAGACGAAGCACGGTGCCAGAAGATAAAAGCTAAAGCCCTCAAGATGTGCTTCGTGGAAGATGAACTCACCAACTTCATCCTCGCCATCCAGATTTCTATGCTGATAGGATCGATAGTCTTGCTCATTGTGGTAACACGCCCCTTGCCATATGTAAGGCCCTGAGGAAATTTGTTGGAATCAGGGAATTACAATAAAAAGTACGAGTGATTATTGTCAGTGCCAAAAATATCTTTGAGAATCTCGGGCTCAAAAGAAGAAAAGATGGTGCATGAAATATCTCAACTAGGAGATAAAAAGCCAGCAGAAGATCTCTTGTCTGGATCCACACGGTCGTCAATACTACACCGCCACCACACGGTCATCAAGACTACACCACCACTACACGATCGTCAAGACTACCTCCCTCCACAGTGCCTCGCTGTGTAGTGGAACCCACCTTTACTCCTTCCCTTCCTCCACACACCTTGTGAACCTGGTCAAGCCCAGTCAAAGCGTACACCAGAAGCCTCACCCCCGCTCCTCTATAAAAGGACCCAAGGAGCCCTGCCACGAGGCTCTTTGTCTCGACGATGTAGATTAGCCACTCCTGAGGGAGATGTACCCGTAATTAGCATCTCTTTCCCTCTCTCCATCATTGTATTCCACCCGTGGCAATCAAATCCATGTATTTGGCTCGCAACCTACTACGTGCATGAGATAGACTAACTGAAGAGGGTGTATGAACAAGAAACCACACCCTGAGAAGATAAAAATCGGCGACCATAAGGAGTAGACACGCGGATAATACACAGATCTGGCTAATAAAAGATTTAAGGATAAATCTTCTAAGTGGAGTAGATCCGGATCCCACTCAAGAAAACACAGGGCAGAGATAAGTAGAAAAGAATGATGTAAATCTCTACATGAGAAATGGATCCGGCATAACCCGAGGATTGGCACTATAAAACCCCAAGAATCAAGCAATGAGAAGACACCGTGACAAGATGATCATCAACAAGCTCCACAACCAGAAGATGTGCAGACACCCCAAGAATCCTACCCAATGTTGTGCTTTGAATCTAGGTGCGTTGGTTGCTTGAGTTCGACTCCATCGAATACTTCTTTACACTAACATGACATTGATTTGATGGCCTAGAATAGGCACCATGTAATGACAACAAACCTCTATTTTCCTTTAAAGCATTCTAATGAGAAAAGCTATATTCCCTTTTCTTCCCATATTTTCTTAACATTTAATGTACAAAGTAGACCAACCTTTCGTACCAACACGATGAGAAAACATATTAGACATTTCTATACATTCCTATACTAAGCACGTCACCCGCAGCGAAGCGCGGGCAGCAGTGGCCAGTGAATATTGTAGCGCTACATCTCATTGTAGTCGTCAGATCGCCACGAGATCAATCTGTTTTTTCATGGATCTACAGCCTTGGACGCCGCGTTGAAGGCCATTTCCATCGCGGTGGTGGCCGCGGACAGCGCGTCGGCCTCCCCGGACCAGCCCACGGCCGCACCCATCACGGCGTCGAGGTGGCCCTCGGCGACCTCCGCGGCCGTCTCGGTGGCGCGGGCCGCGGCCTCGTGCTCTGCCTTAGCCACCGCCCACGACGCGAGCGCCTCGCTCTCGAAGAGCGCCAAGATGCCGTCCAGCCTCGCCGGGTCGAAGCCCCGGTCGTCCAGGGCCATGTCGACGAGCACGGAGAGCTGCTCGAAGAGCGCGTCCATGTGTGGCCACTGGCCAGTGCCCTGTTATTGTGTGCTCGTCCTGGTGTTCATCGCCCTCCCGCCACTTTATATACGAGAAGGGTGGAGGATATATGCTACGCTTGCGAAATAGGAGATTCGAGCACGAGTGCACGACGGTTGCGGACTAGCAGTTGCAATTGCAATGCCCTTCGGTGAGTGAGGAACTGAGGATCGTCCTTTTCCGCAAATTTCACGACGAGGAGAATAGTCCAGCACTCTAGCTCCGGAGCCTTTACGCCAGTCTTAATGGTTTCATCAGAGTTTCACCAACATTAATTATGTTGATGTGGCACTATATTAATGAAGAGAGATGATAAAAGTTTTATAGGAGTAGAGAGTTTTAGACCGGTCTCAGTGAGAATTTCATGGCTCAGTTTCCAACCCACTCGTATTTTGGAAACTCTCTATTTCTATGAAACTTCCATCATCTCTTTCATCATCAATACAGTGCCATGTCAGCATATTTAATACCCATGAAACTCTATGAAACTCCCACTGAGGATGGTCTTACGAGGATGAAACTCTTCTGCACTGTTTTTAAAATCTAGATGTGTTTTCAAAATAGTAATATGAAATCTCCACTGAGACTGACCTCATAACACCGGTAAAGTACAGAGATCTTTGTTTAAAAAAAAGTACAGAGATCTTGTTCCACTGCCTGACTGGTGTAATCTGCAGTAACTTTAATCAGTTGGAATAGCGCATCGTTGGATCACATCACGAACTAAGCAACCAGTTAGATAGCTCCTAAGTTGCTCGAGACGGCTGCATTGCATTTTTTTTCTTCCTTTGGATGGTCTGTTATAATTATATTTTAGATTAATTTTTGTTACTATTTATTCTGTAATATAAGTGGTCTGTTTTTTTAGATACGAGAGATAAGGATGAATTTATTTTCTTTATTTAAAAAGACAGTCCAATGATGAATGAACATTCGCAAAGTATGCCAATTCAATTCGTGTGCTGAGTTTGTTATTCATATATCCTTTTCTCACTGAATTCCACTTTTAAAGAATGGCTGCCACGTTCAGTGGCGTAGCCAGGATTTATAGTTATGGTGGTCCATTGTCTAAATTTTTTTAACTGCTGTAAATTTAACATGTCCATACACAAATATATGAATCATAAACGCAATTAATTATAGAAAGGACATACATAGTTCATAAAATAGATAAGTACTATATCTTTCTTAACATAGAATTGAAATATTACATACCCATAATAGTTGAAGAACAATATGTTTCAATATCACCACTCCTCTTCATGTTTCAAAAATTTTGCAAGATAATTATATAATGTTTCAATATATCAAACCAATAATCCAATACTAGAAAAAAATCATATATTGAAATAAAATAATTCAGTGTTGCACTTGCAGAAAAAAAAAATCAGTTTTGCATACCCTATGGCTTGTGGTACAGATGGCAGATCACTGACCATATATTGAAATTGAAGAAACTGAAAGGAAAGGAAGAAACGTGAGTACGTTCTTGTGACTAAGGCAGCGTTTAGTTGGGGAAAAAAAATTTGGGTGTCACATCGGATGTTTCGTGGGATGTCGGAAGGGGTTTTCGGATACTAATAAAAAAACTAATTACATAGTTCGCCTGGAAACCGCGAGACGAATTTATTAAGCCTAATTAAGCCGTCATTAGCACATGTGGGTTACTGTAGAACTTAAGGCTATTCATGGACTAATTAGGCTTAAAAGATTCGTCTCGCGATTTCTCACCAAACTGTGCAATTAGTTTTTTTTCGTTTACGTTTAGTACTTCATGCACGTGTCAAAACACTCGATGTTATTGTAGAACCCAAAAAAAATTTTGGGAACTACACCAGGCCTAAAGGAGAATAGGGATAGACGGGTAGGGCAGCAGCCAGCGGGCTAAAGCTTTGGCTAAGCAGTTTAGTCTTGGAGTCGCTAGGATTCAGAGTACCTGCTGCCTACTAGGTTGCTGCTTTGCGTTTGCCGATGTCGGAGCCCGATGCTCGATCAGATGGCTATGCTCAGCACCGGCGCCGGCAGTAGTTGCGTCGAGGCCGTCAAGTCGTCAACCGACCCCATGATTTCACCGCACGCACGCGAGAGACACAAAGGATTCGTTGGGCAGTAGACGAACAGACGGCGCCATGCGGAATGCGGAAGGTTGTGAGGCACTGAGCGAGTCCTGACTCTACCTACGGGCCTTGGTTGGGCCGAGCGTAGGGTGGTCCGCGGCCCACAGAGACCACCCTATAGCTCTGCCTCTGGCTGCATTCACACGCACTAGCGCACACAACATGTCTAGTATAAGTACAAAGTATAGCTTGCTCCACAAATTCTCATGTATACGTGCATCGTGGAATCAATGAACCAGTAGTCGCACGTAATAAGATATGAAAATCAATATGTTTTTCATATTTTGTCATGATCTCATCTATTGGAACCTTTTCTTCCCTAGGTCACTCATAAAGTTGTCATATCTGATCCACGATCGATATAATTATGTCATATCAGAAAGAACTTTCACTATCTTGCTCCTAAAAGCTACAAGGTAATTCAACATCTGAAATTTCGGACCATTTCCAAATCATTCCAGACACTTTTATACTTGTTTTTCTCATGTATGTTTGTATCGAGAACCCTGTCCTTTCTTTTTAATCTTCTTTGTGTCCTTCCTGGTCCGGATTGCCCGATTGGATACACGAGCATATCTTTTCGTGCGTTTGGATTGATTTTACCAAGTGCGGAAAGATTGTAAGTTGAGATAAGAAGTTGCTCTTAGGCTATTGTTATATACTCCATAATTACCATGAGACGTCCATTTAATGAAATTTGGATGTTTATAATCTATACGTGCTATATAAAATTTGATTTTGTTGATTAAGATAAATAGGAACTTTGATGATAATTATGCCCATGATGTTGATGCTAAACACTAGTGCAAAGTCAGGTCATGACACATTTGGTATAACTCTGCTTTATTGGAGGAGAAGCTTTTTTTTGGCTTCGACTCTACGAGCAGCTTCAGTGGTGTATTTTGGCAAAACGCCTGGATAACTTCTTCTATATTGACAAGAATGGCTAAGAGTGGACAGATGTTCAATATGCCCCTAACTATCTGACTTATTGTAATAATTGAATTGAATGTTTGCATATGTTCTTTATATTTGAGCGCATATGAAATAAAAATAAAAATAAAAAATAATACAAATTATTGGCAAGCAAACCATTCCCCAAGGGGAGGGTGTCGGACTGTGATCACCAGGACCTAAAAGTCTCGCTCGCACCACTGTCGCCCATGGGGTGCGTCTAGCCACGAGCCGCCGCTCGATGTCATGCACCGCCTGCAACACCGGTGACGAGGGCACACAATTCTCCCATCGGTGGGCCTTCAACTCATGGGTCACCCCTCACGAGTGCTGCCTCCTCAAGGGATGAATCATCTTTACCAGCTCACAAACTATCCGCTTCCATTTCCCCTCGCCGTCTTTTCTCCCCATTAGGTGGGGATCCATGGAGGCGGTGCTAGTGCCTAGGCAGTGCGAGTCTATAGTTTGAGAACGAGGAAAAAACTACAGTAGAAGTGGAAATTGGGTGGCATAATCTTGTAATATTTAATCAACTGCAAGGGTAATACGTATCTTGAACCATAGCCCTAGAAAAGGGAGGAACTGGTTTAAGTTTGTTTTTTCTGCTCCATCCGTTGTCCAAGCCTCGTGAGACCGATTTTCCACAGGTCCACGTGAGAAGTTGTTTCCTTTTTACACGTTTGGTGAAAAAAATTATGCAGAATTGCTCCTAAAACTGTTGTACAATTTTTTTACCGAACATGTCCTTATTATTATTGTGAGATCTAGTAGTAACACAAATTTGAATTGTACACTATTATCTACTAGCATACTTGTTCCATCTGCATTTGATCAGTTTTTTCCTTATATCTTTTAACCGATCTAAACCGTTATAGTCTAGATCTATATGATCGATTTGATAAAAAAAAGTTTATGATTGAGAGTGGAAGTTATGGTTTTTTTTTTCAAACTTTACTTAGTGCCAAAGCTCTCGAAAGAGCTCTCGCTTAGAATTTAGCAGGCATGTATAGGATTTTGTTTTTGTGGCTCTTCAGTGAAACCCAAAATAAGGCCCCTATATGTTGACAAATAAAATAACTAAATTAGGTTCCATTATATAACGACATATAATTTTCAACAATAATAACTACAATAGATATTTAATAACCCTCTCAAATATTCACCGAACCAATAGGCAAGAATGCACGCTATTACCCTAATCAAGAAGTAAGACGAGAATGAAAATTGAAAAGGCATGTTGGTAGAGAAGAGAAAGTGAAAATTAACAAGCATCATGGAGGACTTGTTGGCCGATTGGTGTCAGCTAGGGAGTGCCGCATCGTCTTGTCGGCCGTCATGGTGCCACTTGCGGTGTTTGTAGCGATGGTCGACGCCAATGCAAAATGAATTGAATTTATCGCGTGAAAGCGAGTACTTATGGTAGATTACTGGACTGAGAGTTAGAGCATTGCAATGGAGTCACATAAGTGATCGGTGAACACTTGCATGGTAATCCTTGTGAGCCGTGTCAAGAAACTAAAAAAAACTCGTGCTTAGACTAGTTGGGCTTAAAATAATTATGCTTAATATAATGACCAATTATTGATTAGGGGGTTTTATTTTTTAGAGCCCCGGGTGGTCGCGCCACTTTGGCTGGCCTTGGGTACCAAACAAACACCACAAAACAGCTCTGAGCAAGGAGCCAACAGCCTATTATCCCTCCTAAAAATAAAGAAACTGAACCATTCTCATCTTATATTAACCAAACATTCTTGTGAAATGACTTCACCTTAAAAAGAGAGACGGAACCGCCCCATCTCAAATAGTCCCCAAATCAAATACACCTGGAGATGCTCAGCGGAAGGATGTCCTAATCCTCGTACCGGTAGTACAACGAACTACATGTAAGGATGCAGGTGAGTACTTAATGGTGGTTCTTTTCGGTCAACTAAGGTTGTGTTTAGTTTTTACCTAATTTTTTTTCACCCAATCACATTGAATGTTTGGACATGTGCATGAAGTACTAAATGTAGATGAAAAAAACTAATTATACAGTTTGGTTGGAAACCACGAGACAAAATTTTTAAGTCTAATTAGTCCATGATTAGCCTTAAGTGCTACAGTAAATCACATGTGCTAATGCCGGTTTAATTAGGCTTAATAAATTCGTCTCGTGGTTTTCAGGCGAGTTATGTAATTAGTTTTTTAATTAGTATATCTGAAAACCCCTTCCGATATCCCATGAAACATCCGATGTTAGACCCAAAAATTTTTCTTTCACGAACTAAAAAGGCCTAACTAATCACGATCAAATACCATTTAAGTTTAAATCTTACCTAGCTCAAATTACATTGAATACCATTCTAGTTCATTTAAACAATTTTTTGGATTGACCCAACTAACAACTATACAAAGTAATTATAACTTGCATCACTAACTACGCAGCTGGTCTAGGAGTATGCTCTTCTGCCCCCAACCGGAAATGCTCAAGCGGGCGACCGTCGAGACCTTTGCTGTATGAGTACGCGACGAACTCTCTAGCCGTGACGCTCTTGTAAAGCGGGGGATCGCTGCCATCCGTGATGGGTCCATAAAGCCTCGTGGATCTCTTCGTGTCCGCGTTGAAGAAGCACGCCACCGAGACCCTGGGCGTATCCCTGCTCTTGTTCGCCAGGACCCGGTGCTCCACGCTCCTGAACCGGCCGTTGCTGACAAGCTGCACATCACGGGGGCAATGCAGGCGCAACCACAGTCAGCGTCGGGTCACATTACAGGCAACAATTTCCAGCGAAAATGGAGATCCAGACGGTGTGGAGATCGAGTGGATGCCTGAAGAAAGTCGCCGATGTTGACGATCAGAGCGCCGGGCAGGGGAGGGACGTCCACCCAGCCCCTGCGGTCGAGGAGCACCTGCAGGCCGCCCATGCCGTCCTGCAGGAGGACGGTGACGAAGGTGGCGTCGGCGTGCCTGCTGGTGCCGAGGGTGAGGTGCGGCTCCGGGCACGGCGGGTAGTAGTGGCTCGCCACGTTCAGGCTCCGCGCGCAGCCCATCTCGCGCAGGTGGTCGCTGGCCAGCCCGAGGGACTCCGACAGCAGCTCCAACACCCGCAGCGCCAGCTTCGTCGCCGCGTCGCCGTACTCCAGCATCACGCCCCTTTTGTTCGCTCGGTTTGAAGCACCAATCGATCGTGAAGTATATTGCGGTATTGGCCATGGATCAGAGATTCAATAGTGCAAACTCCAGGGATTAGTGTGTGTGCCGTGTGCGTGTTCATACCTGACAGCCTCGGGCAGCTCCTCTGGCCGCGGCGGGTCCGGCGCCAGCTCGCAGAAGAGGGTGTCGCGCCAGTTGGCGGCCGCCGACTGGAAGAGGTCGTAATTGGAGCTGAACCTCACCTTGCGCGCAGTGTCCCTGGTGTAGAAGCGGCGTTTCACCTCCGCTGGCTGCTCGTTGAACCGCCTCACCCCGGCGAGCACGCCGGCCATGAGCTCCCGCGGCACGCCATGGTTGGTCACCTGGAAGAACCCCACGGTCTCGGCCGCGCGCTTCACCTGGCTGGCCACCTCTCCTCGCGGTGCTGCAGCCGCGAGGTCGATGACCGGGATGATGCCGGCGGCCACGACGTCGGTGGACGGTGGGGACGACGTCGCCTCCAGGGACTCCGGGGCGTGGCGGAAGATGGGCGGGATGGCCGTGACGCCGGCGTCGACCAGCCCCTTCACGCCCGCCTTGGTGTCGTCGAACGCTTGCAGCTCGCGCCGGCGGTCATAGCCGGCGGAGGCCATGCCGGCTGCCGGTTCGGTGGCAGACATCGATGGTGTATTTGGTGGTGGGGCTCTGCGCGCGACGGGCGAGATAAGATAAACGGGATGGGATCAATCATCCATCGGCGGCCATCGATCTCAATCGTGCTGGGCTAAGGTGGTGGCTGGAGGCGGATGCAAGTGTTTCAGGACTTGGGATTTTTTCCCCCAGTCCAATGGCGATGGCAACCACTGTAGGATATTTTCGAACGGGCAATGCACGGCTCCATTCCCACGGTCACGCCACTCCAGCGCAGGCACCAGGGACCGTGTAGCGAGCCATGGCAACATCTGGTCATCGTGGACTTCAGAGCAGGCCTGGCCTGCTGCCGGTGTTTCCAACTAGTGGTAGTACGGTTTGGGGAAAATTGCAGATGCCGTTAAAATTGCAGACTGACTTGAACGGAGGTGCGTCATCCAAAATTCCAAATTGCGTTCAATCAAACAACGGCCGGCAGGGTGCACCGTGCCGTGCGAGCGATGTCACGCTCGGAGTCGGAGCGCAGGCTCCGGAAGTCAGGAAGTGGAAGGCGAGCACGGCAGCGCGAGCGACACGGGGGGCATGCCGACGGAGTCGCGAAACGCACGAAGAAACCGTACCCTTGTCCGACTCGCAGTCCTCGACACGCGCGCCACGCCGCGCCCCGCTCCCTTCCCGACTCCGGAGCGCAGCCTGCGCCGCTGCCCACTGAACTCCTCTTCCCCTTCCGCCTCGGCTCCCCCCAATCTCCTTCCCGATTTCCCGAGCCCCCGAAATTCGAATCGCCCGCGTCCCGAGCCCTCGCCCGCACGCCGCCGATGCCCTCCAAGCGGCCGTCCCCG
The DNA here is from genome assembly GCA_038087645.1 of Saccharum hybrid cultivar R570. Taxonomy (NCBI): domain Eukaryota; kingdom Viridiplantae; phylum Streptophyta; class Magnoliopsida; order Poales; family Poaceae; genus Saccharum; species Saccharum hybrid cultivar. Next base: position 16,536,974 of record JAQSUU010000259.1, read on the forward strand.
CACGCCATGGACGAAGCCGCCTCCGCAGCCGCCGCGCGCCTCCGCCCCTCCACCCCGCGCTCCAAGAAGCGCACCTCCCGCTCCAAGTCCCGCGGCCGCTCCCGGGACCGCCGCCGCTCCTCCCCGAACCCTAACCCTAGCTCCCGCCGCGAGCGCGCCGCGGACCACGGCTCCGCCGCCGCGCCCTCCCGCAAGAGCGACCGCAAGCCCAAGCCGCGCTCCTTCCCGGACTCCGCCACGCTCGCCACGGCCATGGCCTCGGTCGCCGCCGCCGCCGCCTCCTCCGCGGCCCCGGCGTCCGGCGGGGGCCGTGGCAGTGCGAGCGCCGTCCAGAAGCTCTGGACCGAGTCCGACGAGGTCGCGCTGCTCACGGGCGCCGTCGCCTTCAAGGACCGCACCGGCATCGCGCCGCGCCTCCCGGACATGGGCGAGCTGTTCGAGTCCATTAAGGACTCCCTCGCGCCGCACCTGGACCAGGCCAAGATGTACTACAAGCTCAAGCGTCTCAAGAGCAAGTTCCAGCACTCCGTGCCGGGCGAATCCAGCACCGCGCACGAGCACCGGCTGCGCGACCTAGGCGCGGCCCTCTGGGGCGCCGAGCTCGCGCGCCCTGAAGAGAAGGCCATCGCGGTGGCTGAGGAGGCCGACGAGGATGACGCCGACGAGGGATTCGTTGGCGGGGACAGGGAGGGGGCCGTGAAGCTTCCTATGGTCAAGGAGGTGCTTGGAGAGTACTGGAGGCTCAACGGGCAGACCATGTCAGGTGTGTCGCTGGAGAAGGGGTTGGCGATGCTTGGGCCACAGGAGGCTAGTGTGGCCGAGGTCAAATGGAGGCGACAGCTTGAGGCAGATATGCGCATGCAGATGCGCCGGCATGATCTGGAAAAGGAGGTCTATGGCCTGCTCATCGATGCCATCAAAGGCCTAGGGCCTTAGCTGGGTACAGATTTTACCATTCTCTGTGATCTGAGAGAGAGATCGATTTACTTCTCTTGTTTCAATTGCTGTTTATTTTTGCTTATCATCAGTTTACAATTGGATTAAGGTGCTAATGCTGTTAAACTTGCATCGGAAATTGGCATGTTCAGTTGACTATTAATTAGTGGGATTTAGTTATCCAAAATCACCATGCTTGTTTGATTTACTCATGTCATGAGGTTTGATTGTGTTAACAATTTAGTATCTTTCCCTTCCTCTAGCCTCAGTGGTATAGTAGGCAATTTTCATTTCAAAGCACACAGAATTGTGAAATTTGGCATACTTTTAAGAAGTTAGGCTATGCCATTTGTTTTATTTTACATTTACCATGCAATGTTTGTAGCATGATGTTTGTTTGAAGGAGAATTAACGGTTTTCTTCCGGAATTATTCTTTCTTTTGAGTCTTCTGGCTATTGGCTAAATTTCCATTTTCATAGTTACACCGTTCTTATCTTGTCTTTTTCTTTGCAAGGATTATCTAGTCTTCTTTTGTTTACAAAGTGGAACTGTTTGGTTGTCTTTCTTCCTTCCAGAATCCAGAGCTCTAGCTTTCATAGTAAAATAGGCCATGACACATTCATACATATGGCAGGTGTTTGTTTCTGGAACTATTGAGCTCAAGTTTCTGTATCACAATACTAGTGTGTAGAATAGGTGTCAAATCTGAGTTCAGCTTGCCATGATAATTGGGTTATATTTTTAATTCATCATGAGTTTATCATTGAATAAGTCACAGAGTTATGCTTAAATTTAGTTGGTTGGCATGCTCCCTCATCATTTTTATTTATTCAAAAAGTAAATCGATTACATGGCTGCCTGGTTTACTCTTCTTGTCGAGTAGAATTGTGTTTGTAGTTTGGTTTCTTTGCCATCCCAGTTCTACCATCTACTGTAAACTAGCTGTTTTGTTTGTGAGTGCCCGATAAGTTTAGCGCATTTTCACAGCTTTTATGTGGTGGCTTAGATGTTTGAATTAGCAGCTACATTTAATATTTGTTTCATTGCATATTAGCATATTGCATAATTTTTTGTGTTCCTTTCTTTGAAATGATAGAATGTTTGCTGTGATTATTCTACTTGACATGTAGAATTATCTTTGCAGTTTGCTTTATTTCCCTTCCCAGTTTTACCCTCGATGGCAAAACCACCATTCTTATCCAGAAAAAAATACTAATTACTATTCTGGCATGGTCTTGGTTCGCTGGCGGGATCTGGTGCTTCTCACTCTCTGCCGCTACGCCCTCGACGACCACGTCCTTGTTGATGCCTCGGTCGCCGCCCAGACGCTGGCGTGGCTCCGTCTCGACAGCATCGTCCTCTCCTGGATCCTGGGGACGATCTCCTTGGACCTCCACGACCTCGTCCGCACCTCCCCTGACGCGCGCCGGGCATGGCTTGCCCTTGAGGGACAGTTCCTGGGCAACGCCGAGGCCCGGGCTCTGCGCCTCGATGCGAGCTTCCGCACCTTCGTTCAGGGTGACATCTCCGTTGGCGAGTTCTGCCGTCGGATGAAGGGCATGGCCGACTCCCTTGGCGACCTCGGCTGGCCCGTGGAGGATCGCATCTTGGTCCTCAACGTCCTACGCGGGCTCAGTGACCGCTACGCTCACCTCAGGACGTGGATCACCCGTCAGCGGCCCTTCCCCACCTTCCTGGAGGTCCGCGACGACCTGGTCATGGAGGAGCTCACGCAGGGCATCCAGCCGGGGTCCACCGCTTCTCCGGGGTCCACGTCTTCCTCGACGGCTCTGGCTGCCACTCCGCCGCGTCCGTCTGCTCCACCACGGGCGTCCGCTCCACCGCCGCCGTCTCTCCTGGGCCCCCTCCCTCCGGGCCAAGCGGGGGTGGGGGGGTCGTGGCGGTCGTCGTCGCCGGGGCGGGGGTCGTGGGGGTGGCCGGGGCGGTCACACCCGGGCTCCGGCACCGGGTGGGCCACAGGGGGGGCATCATGGCCTTCCTTCCAGAACCCGTGGTCCGGGCGCATCTCCATGTGGCCCTTCCACGCTCCCGGGGGCGACCCGCGTCCACCGGCGGCCATGCTCACCGATGCTCCACCTGGTGCTCCACCTTCCGGCAGCTTCCCTGCTATGCCGTGGGCTCCACCCTCCGGCACCCTACCTGGGGTTGCCGGCTGGGACCAGGCGGTTTTGGCTCGCTCGTTCAGCACCATGGGCCTGACACCTCCGGTCGGACCTGAGTGGATCGCTGATTCGGGAGCCACCTACCACACCACCCCTGAGCTCGGTATACTTTCGTCTCTCCACTCTCCCTCCTCTTCTCTTCCTTTGTCCATTATGGTCGCAAATGGTTCGTGTCTTCCAGTCACGTCTGTGGGTACCGCCGGTGCTCATGGCTCCTTCCGTCTTCCTGATGTTCTTGTTGCTCCTTCTATGGTTCACAACCTTTTTTCTATTCGTCGTTTTACAGCTGACAATTCCTGTTCTGTGGAATTTGACTCTTCTGGTCTTACTGTAAATGATTTGGCTTCCCGGCGTCCTCTGCTCCGATGTGACAGCACCGGGCCCCTTTACACCCTTCGCTTTCCGGCGGCTACTTCGTCTTCTACGCCGTCTGTTTTGTCAGCTGCTTTCGCCGCTTCTACTTCCTCTACTACTTGGCACCGGCGCCTCGGCCATCCTGGACGTGATGCCCTGATGCAGCTCAGTCGTAGCTCCGGTCTTCCATGTACTCGGGCTCATGATGAGCAACTGTGTCATGCGTGCCAATTGAGCCGACATGTTCGTCTTTCTTTTCATAGTTCTACTTTTCATGCGGCCCGCATTTTTGATCTTGTACATTGCAACCTATGGACATCTCCTGTTCTGGTTATAAGTACTATCTTGTGGTGGTTGATGATTTTTCGCATTATTCGTGGACTTTTCCCCTACGTGCGAAGTCTGATACGTTTCCCACGCTCCTTCACTTCTTCACTTGGGTGTCCACACAGTTCGGCCTCAACATCAAGGCCGTCCAGTGTGACAATGGTCGTGGGTTTGATAACTCCACCTCCCGTGCATTCTTTCTCTCTCACGGTGTTCAGTTGCGCATGTCTTGCCCATACACCTCTTCGCAGAATGGCAAGGCTAAGCGGATGATCCGCACCACCAACGACACCGTGCGCACCGTTCTGTTTCAGACCTCTCTTCCTGCTCGCTTCTGGGCTGAGGGCTTGCACACCTCCACCTACCTCCTCAACCGTCTTCCTTCCGCTGCCTGTCCTGCTCCCACGCCACACCATGCCCTCTTTGGTACCCTTCCTCAGTACGATTACCTACGCGTGTTTGGGTGTGCGTGTTACCCCAACACCGCTGCCACTTCTTCCCACAAGCTGGACCCCCGCTCCACTCTTTGTGTCTTCCTCGGGTACTCCCCGGATCACAAGGGGTACCGGTGCTTTGACCTTACCTCCCGACGGGTCCTCATCTCTCGCCATGTGATGTTCGATGAGTCCGTCTTTCCCTTCTCCAGCACCACCACCACTCCTGTCCCTGATCCCCCCTCCCTCTTTCCCGACGGGTCCATCGCGGTTCGCTGCGCCGGTACGGATGTACCAGCGCAGGCCGCGGCCGCCGCCACTCGCAGTCCCTTCTCCGCCGGGGACACCGACACCACCGCCGCAGTCCCCGCCGGCCCGTGGCGCACCGCCGGTCTACCACCTGCCGCTTCTTCACCGACACCCGCGGCATGTTCACCCGATGGTGACCCGGCACGCGGCTGGCACACTGCCACCCCAGGCCCTTGAGGCATCGACCGGTGACGCGCGGGTCTCTCCGGTACCCTCTTCCGTTCGCGACGCCCTGCTGGATCCCCACTGGCGCCGCGCGATGGAAGAGGAGTACGCCGCGCTTCTCGCCAACCAGACGTGGGAGTTGGTGCCTCGGCCACTGGGCTCCAACGTCGTCACCAGCAAGTGGATCTGGACCCACAAGCGTCGGGCTGATGGCACTCTCGAGCGCTACAAGACTCGATGGGTTCTCCAGGGTTTCACTCAGCGCCCTAGAGTCGACTATGATGATACCTTCAACCCGGTGGTCAAGCCGGCCACCGTCCGCACCGTGCTCTCACTGACGCTTGCTCGGTCATGGCCCGTCCATCAGTTGGACGTTAAGAATGCCTTTCTACACGGCCTTCTCACCGAGACAGTATACTGCAGTCAGCCGGCGGGGTTCGTTGATTCCTCCCGTCCTGACATGGTCTGCCGGCTCAACAGGTCTCTACGGCCTCAAGCAGGCACCCCGGGCGTGGAACCATCGGTTTGCTGCTTTCTTGCTGACACTGGGGTTCGTGGAGGCCAAGTCTGATACATCACTGCTCATCTACCACCATGGAGCTGACACTGCGTACTTGCTGCTCTATGTTGATGACATTGTCCTCACAGCCTCCAGTGAGCCCCTTCTCCGCCGGATTATTGCCGCTCTTCAGCAAGAGTTTGCTATGAAGGATCTGGGCGTGCTCCACCACTTCCTCGGGGTCACTGTTGAGCCTCGTCCTGCCGGGTTACTTCTTCACCAGCGGCAGTATACTCGGGATATCCTGGAGCGGGCTGGGATGACTGACTGCAACCCCTGCTCCACTCCGGTTGACACTCAGGGCAAGCTGTCCGAGACTGAGGGCCCCCCAATGTCTGATCCCACTGCCTACAGGAGTCTCGCTAGTGCCCTTCAGTACCTCACCTTTACCCGGCCGGACATCATCTATGCAGTTCAGCAGGTCTGCCTTCACATGCATGATCCCCGGGAGCCTCACCTCACGGCTCTCAAGCGCCTCCTCCGCTACCTCCGGGGCACGCTCGACTATGGCCTCCTACTCCACCGGTCCTCCTCCGCCGACCTTGTCGTCTACACTGACGCTGACTGGGCGGGGTGTCCGGACACTCGGCGCTCCACCTCCGGCTACGCTGTCTTCTTGGGCGGCAACCTGGTGTCCTGGTCGTCTAAGCGCCAGCCTGTGGTCTCCCGGTCCAGTGCCGAGGCGGAGTACCGCGCTGTCGCTAACGGCGTCGCTGAGGCCTCCTAGCTCCGGCAGCTTCTCGCTGAGCTGCACACTCCGCCCTCCCGGAGCACACTGATCTACTGCGACAATGTCAGTGCGGTCTACCTCTCCACCAACCCCATCCAGCACCAGCGGACGAAGCATGTGGAGATCGACCTACACTTTGTCCGTGATCGGGTGGCCATGGGCGAGGTACGGGTCCTTCATGTTCCAACGACCTCCCAGTTCGCGGACATCTTCACCAAAGGCCTCCCGTCCTCGACCTTCACCGAGTTTCGCTTCAGCCTCAACATCACCAGTGGCTAGTTGCGTCTGTGGGGGGCTGTGTGTGTTCTTTCTTGTTCAGCCTGGAACTCCGCTGCGCCGGTAGTTCAGACTGCGGGGGGGTGTTGGAATGTGTGTGTATTAAGCCCATGAGGCTAGGCCCATGTGGCCCATGTATGGTTACCTATATAGCTACCCTTCTAGGGTTAGCCCAAATTAATAGAAACTCATTCCCTAACAGGTAGGACAGATTAGGTATTGGATTGATGACTAAAACCAATGTTTTTAACATGATACATTATTCTTTGTTTTTACTAATAAAGGTGATACTTCTAGCATAATCAGTTTTTAAAAATTTGCTAGGCGCTAGTTAGGCGATTGGGGTGTCTGGCAGGTGGATGCTTAGGTAGTCTATATGGATAAGCTGAATATTGAATTTATAATTGGATTTTCAACAAGTTAGCATCCAATCAGCATGAATAACGAAGAATTCCATGAGCTAAATTTGCATAAGTGGCATAATTAAAAGCCAAAGAGTGTGAAACTCATTTGTGTATTTTTCCCAATCAAGCATGAACATTTCAAGCCAACAATATATTATTGATGCTAAAAGTTTACTGTTCTCTTTGTGCATCTTGTGGTTTAGGTCAAGGTCACTGGTTGCATGGTTGTTTCAGTACTCCTGTAAGAGTTGAATCACACTTTTTTTTGTTTAAAACATGCCTTGTAGTTTACAATTTGGCAAAAGAGACCTGCTTTAAATATAGATACTTGAAGGGAGTACCGCTGTTGGATCTGGTTGCAGTGTTTGAAAGAACTAGTCAAGTATGCATATCTAATATGTTGTATACTTGTTACATGTGCACAACTATAGTTCAAGCTGTGTAGTTATTTGAGATTTTGGCATATGGTGTATCACAAGTGCATCAATCATGTTTGGGCATTTGGAGGTTCTACTTGTGTGTTGTGGGTGGGGGGTGGGGGGGGGATCCTTATGACATAAAACCTTTGTGATTTTTGAATAAAAAGTTGGACTTTGTGCTTTTATGTTGCCTTGGGTTGTCCCTGATGGACAATCTTGGCTTAGTCATTTGATTTTGGGAAGGTTGGTACTTGGTTGGACTTTGCAGCATTGAAATGACAAGGCAAACTATATTATGGTTGACATGTCTTCTATTCCATTGACAATTATGGTGTGCCCTCTGTACGGTAGTCAACCATCTAGTTTGTTTTCTTGACATCTCTTCTATTCCATGGACAATTATGGTGTGCCCTCTATTGTATGGCAGTCAACCATCTAGTTTGTTTTCCTAATGGGTTCACAATAGACCCACTGTCTCCACATTTTGGCAGTTCACCTTGTGGTGTCCACCACTTATTATCTGAGTTGCCAACTTGCCATGCAGAGAGTTCCATCCTCCATAATGTTGATTGTTGAGATAAGCCACATGGCTGTGATTTTTCCCTCTTTGTTATGTGTGTTGTCTTTGTTGTTTTCTCTTTTTGTTCTCTTTGTTTGATGTGGGGTTGGCTGTGGTGGAGAATGAGATCAGTGCCAATTGATTCCCTATTTTATTTATGGATAAGTGTTCCGGTTATATAGTTTTGGTTTGCTCTATGCTTCCCACACATTCAGGCAACTAGTAGTATCCGTGATAGAAGCAAGCATTACCAATCAAAAAGAATGTCTATACCAAAATAACAAAAAAATCCACCTGAATACAGTGTTCAAAATCCTATGTGGTGCAAAATCCATGTCCTCTATTAGCTGGATTTACTATTACTTTTCTTTGTCCCCTAAAGTGACGTTCTAACACAATGTCCACTAAAGTTTAGAGCCCCTATGGGAGTGCACTAAGGGCTTCTACTCTGGCTCCTGTTGAAAGTTGAAATTCTACCAAACGGTCTCTTGCAAAAGTGCTTCGCAGGCGAAGCAGGGTGAAGGCAGAGCCATTTTTTTTGTGAAGGATGGACGAAGCACAAAATTGTGGCTTCACTCGCCCCGTCGAGGGTCACACAAGCAAAGGGCTCCCGTGCTCCTTTGTCGCGCGCGAACCTCTCCTCTCTCTGGCGGAGGACTCCCGTTGCCCACGCATGCACCCCGAGTAGAGCCTTGCAGAGGCCAATGGCTGGGCGGAGGTTGGCTGGCCAGGAGGCGATGGATGGACCTAGTGCCACCACATTGGAAGCTAGGATGGGATGGATTTGTAAGGCTCGGCCGCAACAGGCACGAGCATGGTCCTTGGTGTCTGACCTCGACTGGCGCTTGCTCGTAGTGTCCCACATCCGTGGATGCAGAGCGCGGTGTGAGGCGTTCACCACGCACAAGTTCAAACCAAGTCGTGAATTTATAGAAATATAATAATGCCTTTTCTTATGAATTATACAGTAAAAAAACAAATGAAAAAATGTAAAGAAAATCAAGTTAATAAAGACAGTAATAGCTAGGGGCAACATGGACATTAGATATACTCTATTCATTTCTGAAAATACAGGAGCTATTTTGCCAAACATTTTCCAAAGTGCTTCAACTCCACCAAAGAAGTTGTTGTAAAAAAAAAACAAAAAAAAACACTCCACCAAAGAAGCCACTTCTCCAGAGGTGCCAGAGCCGGAGCCCTGCCAAATAGTCCCTTAACCTCATCTTGCATATGCAAGGCATTATTAAGATAGAAAGCACCTAACTAACTCCTTGTCCTTTGTCCGCTCCCCTCCCCCTGAGGGCCCAACACACCCACCCACCCACCCACCCCATTGAAGTTCTAATACAAAGCCTGCTAAAGCTTAAATCTTATCTCATGTATCAGTTTCACAAGGAGTTAAGATGGAAAACACACAACAATTTATGATACCCAAAAGCAATTTGTTAATCATAATATTGGATTGATCCCATGAGGGGCATTTTGACCTACCTGCCAAATCCGGCTTTCCTTGGTTTTGGTGTAGCTAAGCCATTTGGTTGTACTCTTCTTTCATTTTGTCACATGTCGCCACTTTGGCTTGCCCTGTTCGGCAAATTCTAACTATATGCCATTGGTGAGGTCCGAACCTTACGAGTCCCTCTTCGCTGCATGGGATGTCTATTGATACTTCAACACTTCCCTCTTTATCTAGTATATATTATTCTACAGCATGCATAATGTGGGCAGTACTTCCTCTCGAGAACATTCAGATTTTTCATGTCTGTCTAGATTAGGCATTGTGTGGAGTTGTGCTTTGTCCATCTTTCTCTGATCCAAAACCAAGCATGACCATAAATCCAATCGCCCTCAGGCCGAAACAGTCGCAGACATGGAATTAGAGGAATGCAGGAATGCACTCAAATGGAGGAAAAACCATAAATCAACCGAGCGCCGAGGGATTACAAATCAAGGCTGAAGGAATCTGTGACGGACTGCTTGTCGCCACACCAGAAAGGAGTTGCCGCCCAATTGACCATGTCGAAGAAGACGAGCCTCTGATACTACCTGTCAACACCCATGGTCGCTGCTGTTGAGATCAAATCTGACGTGAGTAGCAAAAAAAAAAAAAAAAGGAAATCAGAGGCTAGATGATCTAGATAACACGAGGAAGAAACCGTCCTTTCTTGTCTGTTCTGTTTCTTTAATTTCTCTATTTTCTTTCTTGCTCTCACTGTCCAGACTCTTGGAACATATACACGCGTCTTCCACCTGGGTCCCATGGTGGTTGTCCGCTTGTCAGTTAAAGTACTGGGCACCTTGCTCTTCGTCATGGGTGTTACACCTGGGGTATTACATGTAGGGCATCTAGTATTTATTGAATGCTGAAAAAGAAACAAAATATATTACATGTAGGGCAAGTAGCCAAGGCGTTCAAAATAATGGATTATATGGGAACTTTGGGCCTGTTTTGTACTGACCCTGGCCATTCTGCCTGGTCCAGGCAGAAAGTCTAGGCATTGGATTTCGGATGCCTAGGGCTGGATTTGCAGTCTGTTCCAGGTTGCCTGGTCAGGACAGAATCAGGTAGAATCTGATAGGAGATATCAGGCAGTGCAGGAAGCGATGTTTTTATTATAATAAGAAATAATGATAGCACAATTATTTTTAAGGATTCTTTCAGTGTAATGTTCTGGTAGCTTCCAGTTAGCAGTCATGGAATTTGCCTAAATCTCTGAATTGAGCCTTAACTAGTGTGATACTCCATATATATTGAGTTGAGTCTTCTGAAAGCATTTGGGGATAATTTTAGCACCATGAGTATCTTTTTTCATTTTGGAGGGTAACCATGGGGGTTCTAAAAGGACCTGAATTTGTGCTCTATACCAAATGAGCCAGTCTTGGTTCGCTACATGAATAAGTCTGGGGGGATATCTCGTGTCTAAAGCAAAATGTGGTTGCATGACACTCGTTTTTGTGGTGCATTGTGTTGTGCTTTTTGGTGATCATCCTTTCATTTGTTCTACATAACCTTGAATTGTTGCATCATTTGTTGCTTGATTTTGTTATTCCTTTGGTTAGTAACCATTTTCCAGCTGAAAATTTTCTGGACTAGCACTTCTTTCAGTTAGATTTGTGTTGCTGTGACTTATAATTCACAAAAGCTGCCTTTTTGGACTACTTTGTCTCTATACATTTCTAGCAATTTTGTGTTTGAGGAAAACTATCTGTAGTAATTCTCACGTGCTTCAGTAAAATCACTAGCCAAAAATGGGAGGTTTTTATTATAGCCTTTTCTTGGAGTAATTTACTTGTATAGATTCCCCAAAAGACAAAAACCATATAATTAGTAATGGTCACATGCCTGAATAAAGCTCAATGAAAACAAAATTTGCTTCTTGTGCATACTACAGCATTTGAATAATGCAATTAGTGACAAACACAATACATGTACTCTTAGTTATGTTATGCTTTTTAAAGAGCCTAATTAAGAAGATCTTTCAGCTCATTTTAATACTCTCTACTGACATTTTATTTTCTGTTACCAACTGTAGTGAAAACAACTCTTTCAAAGCCTGTATTCAGATGATCCTAGTTATACCTTTGGAATATTTGCATAAATTCTGATTGTAAGAAAACTGTTTATCTGTTACTAAAGCTAAATTTCTTTTGCAGATGCAGTTGATGGAGTACATAGCTGGATACATAGGTGGGATGTTATTTTGTAGGCTGATCAACCCGACCTCTTGGTTGCTGACTGACAGGCCTAACACGGTGTGAGGTGCTGTAGGGGTTTGCACGAATCAGTCGTGTCAATTTATGTCAAGTTGTTGAACTATTCAATGATTGTCTAAGTCAAGCTTAGGTCTGGAGATGTTCATTTTACTAATCTATCTGAGAAGAAAGCTTGGTCTATGATCAGACAGCTTTCATATCAACGCCACATTTTCTGTAAATCATTCGCTAAGTATTATTGCGATGATGATGCTGTGTTTCAGGTGTAGAATCCAGTTTCCAGTTCAGTTTCTCTTCTTGATATGTTGCTGTCTTGGCTCAGATATTTCGCCGCATACGATACTATATTCTGTCTGGACATATATATATGATTTGGTCGGAGTTGTTAGCCCTCCACTTGTCAGTTGTTGCCGGCATGGTAGTCATTATCTCATTTTGCTCAGGGCACATGGTGTGTCAATGTTTTCTAGCTTAGTATTTGAGCTTGAAGCAGTTTAATCCAATTCGATTTTCAGCTACTTTAGAGCTAGCGTTTGTAGAACTGAACAGAGCTTAGTTCTAATACTACCACGCGTCATTTAGACTCTTCTATATATCAGAATGGTCCTCAACGAGACCGACTGTTTAACTGAGCCTAATGTTTTTTTGAGCAAATACATGGCTATATTAAAGTCACAAAACATACTAAGACAACGCACAAACCGGATTTACGCGAAGGATACAGACGAAAGCGGCCCCAACCCACTTTACACAGACATGTCCTTGGGAGCCTCTCTACTAGCCGTAGATCAATTCCTGTCCAGGAGAAGCACCATCTGTAAGTCTGTCACTTTGGAAGGAGCTGCAACAGCGTTTCTATTCAGAAAACGGGATCCAAGAAACAATAACCTGCTCAGTTGGTTAGCCTTGGCCTGCCCATCCGGGTTCAAGTTCTCGACTTGGTATTGGTGTTCGCATTTTCCTGGATTTATTTTAAGATTTAACGGCATTGTGCTTTCAGTGGTAGGCGACGTTCCCGTCGACAGCGAGACGCTTGTGGTGACTTCGTCAATCTCGAGATGTGCTGGCACAGTCTTTCGGAGGTGCTCATAGGAGTAGGGTTTGCGTACGAGTATTCATAGGGGTGAATATGCGTGCGTGTTGAGTGTATGTGTCTGTACTTGTGTAATTCGTAAAAAAAACACCCATCAGCCGAGGATGCACCCTATGCACACCTGACCCTTGAATTGCCCTTGCCGCTGAGGGAGATCCTAAGCGACGGTCGGGACGCCGGCGCCTCCTCCGTCACGCGCGCCCGCGGGAAATGCCACGCCGCCACCGATTCACTCATACACGCCCACGCGTACCAGGGACCACCCGAGCCCGCTCCGTTTCACATGCCTGCATGCACACGGGGACCGCCCGTGCCCTCCTCCAGTTCCTGCACTTGCGCCGTGCGCTCGCACCCCCCGCCTATGGATGCGCACCGCAGACTCCGGCCATCTCATCCAAGAGTATACGCTTGGAACATAAATGAAACACTTGAAACATGTAAGCACTTGCTGCAACATACAACTGAAATAACTGTAACATTTAGAATATATGCTTGCAACATATGTGTAAAACATATTTAACATCCATATCAAACACTTACAACATTCGTCTGAAACAGATGAAACATTGTGAACAAACGCTTGCAACGTACCTCTGAAACACTTGCAACATATTCAACATCCGGATATACTTTTACAACATCCAAATGAAACACTTGCAACATATCTCTGAAACATCTGAAACACTTAAAACATAGGTTTGCAAGATGTGTTTTTAGCACATCTCCTTGCTGAGGTCGTGCGTCGCGGCGGGCACGGCCTTCCTGTTGGGAAACTGTGGTAGCGGCAGCAAGCTCGGGTCGGTGGTGTCGTGGCTTCTTGTTGTGGTGTCTTTGGCTAACCGCAGGAGACGATATCCCGGCCGGCGGTGACCTTCTCCTAGTGGCACGGTGCACACCGTGGTCACAACGGGCGAGGCAGAGTGGGGCACGATGGTGGATGGTGGTGCGGCGGGAGATAGAGCGCGACATGGCGGGGGACATGGCGTGACACGGGATGGGGGTGCCACGCGGTGCGGGGGCACGGCGGGGATGGCGGCAGTGGCGCGCGACACAGGTAGGAGTAAGCGTACGACGTGGTGGCGAGTGGGGAAATTTCTGCAGTCTGGGAAGCCGCCTCGTCCATCCAGACGTCATGTCTAAGCATTACCGATGCCATGAAGACTGTTGAACTCAATCATAAGGACCAAATCCCAACAGGCTCCAATAAACACTACCCAAGATGACAGACAGGACAGAGAAAGAACCGGGAAACATAGGTCCCAATAGCGTCACCACCATCTCTGCCTAGCAATACCCAGGAAGCAAAACCCAACCGAGGTGGAACCTATGAGCTCCATCCCGGACACATCAAGGTAGAGCAGAACAAACCTTCTGGGACCATCGTTAGAGGTGGTACCGACACCTTCGCCACCACCGTTGGAGAAGCGCAAGAGAAAACCAACCTAGGAGGCTAGTATGTGTGTGTGTGTATATATATATATATATATATATATATATATATATATATATATATATATATATATATATATATATATATATATATATATATATATACACACGTGCTATTCTACACCCTAGGTGTAGAATACTATTCTACACCGAGCTGTTATACTGAACAAAATTTAGTACTGTTCAGTAGTCGTGTTTTAGTATTATTCAGTATTTCGTGGTACTGTGTGTAGTACTGACTAATACTGAACACAGTTCAGTAGTACTCAGTATTTTTTAGATCAGTTTTGGCTTGTCGTGTAGAATAATATTCTACACCTAGGGTGTAGAATAGCGCTGCCGTATATATATATATATATAGGTATTCTATATTGTACTCTGGGTACTGAATAATAATCAGTACCCGAGTCTAATCACCGAGCCAACCACGGTCGCTTACCCGCGCCACTCCCCCTGCTCCCATCTCCGACCCGCGCCGGTTCCGCCCGCTCACAGGCCCGGCGAGCCCGCCCCACCCCCCACCCAGTCATGAGCTCGAGATGCCTCCGAAGCTCCCCACCCACGATTTCTTTACGGTTTCTATTTCCTCACCCCGTCTCTCCTCATTCCCTTCCTCCGCCGGCACCGCCTGTCCGACCCCTCTCCCTACCACCGCTGCTGCGTCGCTGGCTACTTCTCCGCCGTGCGGCAGCGCGCCGTCCGGCCAGGCGTTCTCGTCCGGCGTTCCCCAGCGCCCCACCCCGCCGCGGCGCCGCCCAGCGCTGTGCGGCCACAGACGCATCGCGTCGCCCGTCCTGGCATTCTCGGCCGGCATGCCCCAGCCTCCGGACCCACCGAGGGCTAGAGCCCAGCTTCCCCTGCCCTGGCGGATTCAGCGCCTCGTACCGGCGCTCCTGGCGCCGCCGGCTCGGCTAGGGTACCGGCGCCCTCCACGGCCCCCTGCGGCGGCGGTCCCTGGCCGCAGCGTCCCTTCCCCTCCGCCGGTGGATCAGATCGCGACTCGCCTTCCCATGCCCCTTGGTGGTGGCCGCGGCAGCAGGGCCCCTCCCCTGCATCCGGCCACGGCATGGCCATCCCACGCGACGACAGTGGCCGCGACCCATCTCCCCTTCATCAATAGCGGCGTCGCCCCATCTCCGCTTCACCGGCGTGGTTGTGCCCTAGAGGGGCCTCGGCGGCACCCACCAGGTTGCGATCTCCATCCCCGTGGTGGCGGCGCCTCCGGGTGTGGCGCATCACCATGAGCACAACGCCGTCACGCCCCATGGCCTCGTCGACGGCGAAGGGCGTTGCCAGGCCTTCCGAAGGTTCATTTCATATATGGATTTGTTCTGATTTTTCTTAGGTATAAACCATCTCAGATCTCACACGCATGCAGCTTGCCATTATTAGGACCATGCAGGAGGGCATGGGAGAATCGACATCCAATCCATGAACATGCACAACTGATTTGAAGGTTCTCTAGGTTAATTAGTCCACACTTGCTACAGCCAAATCAGAATGCATCAAATGTGCTCTTGCTTTTCAAGTGTTAGGCTCGTGGATTATTTCTTTGTTATCATGCTCGAGCCATGTGTTTTTTTATTTGGTTTGACATAGATTTAGCAACAATATGGCATTTTTTAGATCTATGATGACAGGCATAGAAATAGATCAAGGAGACCATTTTGATCTTGTCACTTTATTTGCGGTCTTATGTACTTATGAGCTTGTTGAACTGGTCGTAATAATGAATCACACCTAAGGAGACACTCACCTAAGAAACTATCGTGCATTTGATTCCTAGTAATTATTTTTGGTAGAACACATATTTTCACATTTGAAAAATTACCTAATCAGTGTGGTGTGTCATTTGTGCTAGTTAGATCAAGTTTCTGGTAAACAAGCATAAATTATTTTTCTTAACCTCAGTTCCCTGCAACTGAACTGAATCTTCTTAGCTTAAGGAATATATCAGTTTTTTTTTACCTCAGAAGAGCTAAAATATTTGTTGCTAAGACCTAATCAGCTACACAATGCAATATTCAAATGTCATCAAGAAAATTTTCTATGACAATTTGCTTTCACGTAAACTCTCAGCTTATAAAATAATATTTGTCTGGATGTAATCTCAGATGGGAAGCTATATTGCAATATCTATTATTCTTCATCTGATGTTTTGTTTTAAATTTCTTGTCAGGGTCCGGAGGCCGGAGTTTCCTAACGGTAAACTTCCTTTGCTTACCATTTCCTTTTCAGCATGATATATGTTCAGTTTAGATAACTTTTGTCAGCATGTAGATGCCGCAGAATTGCATATCAGTTTGCATCTACATTATAGATAGAGTTACTGCAATCAACTGGAGAATGCTTGCTTATGTAAATGGACCAGTTTCATGAAATTAGAATTGAGTATATATGTGCACAGCAAAGGGAGTATATACTTTTACTCCCTTGTAAGAAGATGTACAGATGCTCCTCAAAATTGTATGTACTAATACTAGCTCATCAAAAAGTATGCACGCATACTTGCATATATACATTTTAAGATTGTAGTAATGTTACAACTGTGATTCTGTATTATGATGCACTACAGATATAATGGTTTACAACAACTGAGCCTTTTACTCTCCGTTCAATGTTTTAAATAAACAATTCTCTTCACCCTTGGATCAAATTTTTTAGGTATGCTCCCCCAAATTTACTGACTCAATGGCAAATATGTATTCTAGAAATCTTGGTTGGTGCCTTTTAATATTCTTATATACTAGGATAATGAAAAGCATCCATCCCTGCACAAAATTACGTCAGCCTCAGTGCCTAAAAAAAATTTTAGGCCTATTATCCTACCTTAATGACAAAATGGATGGCTGGACCACCAAGTTCTAGTTCTACAATCCTCTTTTTCCTAAAATATATTTTGCAGTTTATTGCATTGAAATTGAATTTGTGCTTATGCTAAACTGCACCTCCACGAAGATACTAACAAATAGTATGGTAGTGAAAAGTTAACTTATCAAGTCTCCATTTGTTTTCCCTCAACACTTGATTTCCCTCAACCGTGTCATATGATGCAATTGCTTTTTTTTCTGTGTGTATGAAAGTTTGGCCACACAGAAAATCCCTTTGGGAATGGATTTAATTCAACCTTCCTGTTTTTGGGTCTGCTTGGTTGACTTCCAAAATTTGCCATGCTAAAGATTTTGCATGGATAGGTTGCTTTGAATGTGCTTCTACTACCGGCTAGGCTGTGCTTCTATCATTTGTTTTCCCTCAACACTTGATTTCCCTCAACCGTGTCATATGATGCAATTGCTTTTTTTTTTGGGTATGAAAGTTTGGCCACACAAAAAATCCCTTTGGGAGTGGATTTAATTCAACCTTCCTGTTTTTGGGCCTGCTTGGTTGACTTCCAAAATTTGCCATACCAAAGATTTTGCATGGATAGGTTGCTTTGAATGTGCTTCTATTACCGGCTAGGCTGTGCTTCTATATTTGTTTTGATCCTGTTGTTCCTCACATGTATTCTTTGGCTTTAGTTTTATAGCATGTGTACAAATGATTTGCCATCAAATTTGGATGTATTGTATAGGTTTACTAGGTGAATTCCTCATGTGTTGCTGCGGGAATTTCAGAAATAATGATAAAAGCATTAAGTACTAGAATCTTGCGTAAATTAGGAGAGTTTGAGAGATTAAGGTACGATGGTAAAAAAGTTAGATTAGTAACCTGATGGACACACGTAATGCCATGCTGTCCCGTGTTAGAATATCCTAATGATATTTAGTCAAAATCTCAATTCTCAAAGAATACGCCTAGGGCATCAAAGAAAGTAAGTAGAGAAAGAGATTATTGCTATCTCAATAAAGCAGGATCATATGCCATTATTCTTTTCAGAAATATCATTAGCTTTTATCAACTGAGAACTTGGGCTAACAAAGAAAATAGAAAGCAAGAGC
The DNA here is from genome assembly GCA_038087645.1 of Saccharum hybrid cultivar R570. NCBI lineage: Eukaryota > Viridiplantae > Streptophyta > Magnoliopsida > Poales > Poaceae > Saccharum > Saccharum hybrid cultivar. The sequence goes on from JAQSUU010000259.1 coordinate 16,554,824, forward strand.
TGAGAGAATGATAAAAAATGAGACATGTTTTGACATACAGATCAATTGAGCGTCTGTTATGTCTGTAGTTTTACTTCTCATGGAAAAGTCACCTAGCATTGACAAATCATCAAGGAAAAATGTAAGTTTATAGGGACTCATGTATTCATCAGATAGCAAAGGACAAAAGTAGTGACTGGGGAATACCTTCTTATTGTTGGTTGTCGGACATATTTAAGTAACATTATAGAATTACAAATCATATCATCGGAAGTACAATGCTGAAAGCAATAATTAGCTAGAAACCTAATGACTAATCAATTAGAGTGATAGACACCTAATGACAGAAGAAAGATGCAGCAGAAATGAAAACAGAAGAACCAGGAGAAGGCTATGTCGCTATGATGACAAACTGAGTAGTGACAGTATCGGCTGCCACATAGAGGACAGCGTGGTAATCGATGCCTACGTATCGGCTGCATTAGTAATGGATTGTCTCTTCCTTGCAAAAGAAACAGAGGCCTCCTTCCTGCTGAAGAATTCGAGGTACCAAGCTGAGAGCACTGGCAAGTGTCAACAGTAGAGAGGATGTGGGCGGAGGACGGATGTGCCTTGCAGGTAGCTAGGCCAAACCGCCCAAATGGTTTCTCCAAACTTGATGGGATATGAGTCTGTGAACAATCAAACACGAACTGATGGTGATTTATATGAACAATCAGATTTGGGAACCGTTAGGCAATGAATTGATTTGATGGAAACTGAATTTAAAGGAAAGTGTGGGAACCATGCAGGTAGAGTAGATGAGGAGCCGTTTCTCATGCTTGAGTATTGAGCAGTTATTTGATTGCCGGTTCGCCTCCTTGGCAACGTGAAGATACTGCAGGTATGCAGCATACGCAGCAATGCATGATGGGGGCGTCAGAAGCTGAAGCGAGGGAGTCCCATAGGCAGGGGCTGCTGGGTGGAACCGTGGAGGTGGTGTGGGGCCAGTGTGTGCTCGATAGAAGCTGAAGGGAGGGAGTCGCAGGGTTGGGGCTGCTGGTTGGAGGTGTGTGCGCGGAGAGTGCCGCAGGAGGGAGATGTTTTTAGGTACAGATCGAACGGCTGAAAAAGAGGAGTGACGTGGAAGCACGGGAGCTGAGCTTTAACTATACTTATTGCTTAGTGGGTATGAACGATATAGATATATTAGATTAGTTGTAGTTTTGCCTCGAAGGGCGGGTCTGGTGCAAGCGGTAGAGTCTTCCGCCTGTGACCGGAAGGTCCTGGGTTTGAGTCGCGGTCTCCTCGCATTGCACAAGCTTCCTTTTCTATTTCCTTTTGGGCTGATTAGTTCACACATGTTGGGACAGATTTGTTGATGCCTTGTGACAGTCCATTCGAAGTTTTGAAGATTTTTTCTTGCTATTTACCACTAGTTTGTCTTGTAATGGTGAAATTGCTACCTGACATGAACCGCAATCAAGATGACTTAAACTGATGTTCACATCCATACTATGAATGAATCCAGTATCCAAATTTCAAAACATGGATGAATGGCTGTCCAATTGGTGATAACTTTGGCTTCCAATTCTAATTTTTTCCTATCATAATTTTCATTGTTCTTGAACAATACAGACAGATTCCTGATTGTTGTTATTATGATCTTCTTTAGTCACAATTGTACTTTTTTTTACATTTTCAGAGGTTTAAAGAAGCCATCAATGGGCTTGCTGATGCCGAATGGTCTCTGATTGAAGCTGGAGTGGACGATGTTTGTATCTCTGTTAACCCATCCCTGATTAAAGTGATCAATTGCAATGCAACTTTCAATAATGGATTACCTTTAGTCAGTAGCAGTGTACTCTATACAAAGGCATCGAAGCTGTTGCATATTAGTTTCACCTTACATTTAGAATTTGTTGGAGAAACACTAAAATTTATCTCCTATGCGCCTACCCCATTAGTATTTTCATTGCAAGCATCTTTGAAACAGGGCTCATAATACTTGGCCTTTTGTTTTGTTTCTAGTTTTTGAAAGTCACTAATGTTGGTTTCAGACTTCCAGTTGATCCATTTAGAGTAGTATAAGTACAATACCTTAATTTGGTAACTATGTTTATTTTTAACCATTTTCTAGAGTATCTATAATGTATCCTTGGCTTACTGAATTATTTTTGCATACTTATTTCCCATTTGTGCTAGCTTGAAGGTCCTATAGTCAGTATCATATTTGGATGGTTAGTGGATGTCATCCCCTTCATGTACTATGTATTCAGCAATGGATTATAAGTCAGAAAAACTATTTCTGCTATATCAGATAATTCAAACAAATATTAGATTTATTTTGTCATTTTCACAATAGAAAATAATTTTATTGTGTTCAGCACTGTTGTTCGAGTAATATACATGTATATTGCTTTTTGTCAGTTAGAACTGAACTTGTATCTGCTCCCATTCTTAGAATAGAACATATGGGTACAATCTTATCAAATTTATGGTTCTTTAATTAATATATAATATCTCTGCACTTGTCTCAAATAACCATGTGCATAGAAACAACTTAGAAAGAATTATAAGTTGAAAGAATTACAAAAGCTCCATTTTTACAATCATAGTTATTTTTCTTGTTTTTGATTTGATCCACAATTTCTTATGTCCAAAGTTATATGTAACCATATACTTTCATTTCAAAACTACAACTATTGTTTCCTCTAAAAGATCTGCAAATCGTATGCATGGCTTACTGTGTTATTAATCATGAAATTCTTTTCTAATGTTTTCTTTTGTTCCGGTTCTTTTGACAGGTGAATCAATTGGCAGCCATTAGAGAGGGGCAAGAGAAGAGTGGGATGTGTTACTTTTGTTTTTTCTGATAAAAAAGTAATATAATTTGGCCTATGAGTTGTTGGAACCCAATATTTATGATCCCAATGAAGGTTATTTAGCTGCCATAAGTTGTATATGATTTTGTGGAATAACTCAGACGGAGACACATAACCATGTGTATTCAAGCTGCATAGTGTATTGCAATCTTCTTTGGTAATTCATTTGCCTGAAAAATTATGTCCTGACAGAAAAACATGGATTGAAATACGGTTTGTTTGATTCATTTGTCGTTAAAACCCAAGTTTTATGATCAGTACAAATCACGTGTTTACGTTCCAGTTGGAGATTTTTTTTGTTGCCTCACCTATTTCAATATTAAATAAATCTACCTTCTAGAAATAATGAAACAATACACGTTTTCTTGGACGTTCACCCGTCAAAAAAATCCATCGCCCGGCTAAAAGAAAACCGACCACGAGATGAAGAAAAAAGGGGGAAAATCGGCCAGAGAAAAAGGGGAAAAAAATCGGCCAAAGGAAAAACGAAAAAAATCGGCCAGAGGAAAAAGGGAAAAAAATCAGTCAAAGGAAAAAAGGAAAAAAAATCGGCCTCAAGAGTTGACCACGTGAAGTAGAAAGAAAAACGGAAAAGCTACAGAGAAACGACGGGCAGGCGTGGGGACTCGGGTACTGATTAATATTCAGTACCCTGGGTACTATTTAGCGCAGTCCTATATATATATATATATATATATATATATATATATATATATATATATATATATATATATAACCACTACCCTATAATTGGCTACAAAATAACTTATTTTGTAGCCACTTGGAGTTACGATAATTGCTATACTAATTTACGAGATTATAGTAACTCTTTACTATGTGATTTACTATAACATTATGGTAAATATCCACATGTGTTATAGTAATTCAACTATCGTAAATATATACTGACATTGTCGTAAATTAGTATATAAAATTATCGTAAATGGAGGTGGCTACAAAATAACTTATTTTGTAGCTAGCTATAGAGTATAATCTCCCTATATATATATATATATATATATATATATATATATATATATATATATATATATATATATATATATATATATATAACCAGTTTTATCCTAAACTGTAAATGGTTAGTCACTTGATGTTTAGCCATTTTTCGGGCTAAATGACCATTTAAACAGGCAAATCGACCACTTAAACGAGATAAATGGTCGATTAAGTGGAAATGTAATACCGTGCAGCGTTTAAACGTGTGTAAATGAGCTAAATGGTTGTTTAGGTGAACAATGTCTACAACTATACATGGTCCACACAATGAGGTGGGCTTCCATCTTGTCTTCGACGCCGGGAGAGAAGACAGAGGAGAGGGGTTAAGCGGATCGATCGATGAAGAATGAGGTCATCCTTGGAATAGCATGGTAGCTATTGTAGTGTTGGGGAAAGAATTGGTTCGTTTGGTTCATGACCACAACTTGCCAAGCTGTAAGTTAGACGTGCTACAATTTTTTGAGGCATGTGTTTGGTTCACTATCGTGATTATGGTGCACCACACTTTTTAGCACTCCATTTCACACGTCGTAGACTCAATTTCTTGCTAAACTCCACGAGTGTGTGTGTCTTTTTTTTTAATTTTTGCTCACTACACTTTCTAGGAAACTATAAGTTGGCTAAGATTAGGCCTGTCAAACTTAGGCCCAAACCAAACAATCTTCGGGCAAACTTCCACTTGCCGAGTCAAACTTTTGGCACAAATACAGCCAGCCTGAGGTGCTGAACAGGCCCGCCAGAAACAAGAGCCAGGCTAGGCGGGCCGATTAGCCATTTAGCCCGACTCATGTGTAGTCCAACCAACCAATGGTGTACCTCCAGCATCCGACGAACCAAAGGTCTAGCTCCTGGATCCGACGCGCCTGGTCTGGTGCCGTAGACCAATCACGCCCCTTGTCGGCATCGGCGGCTTCGTCTACTCGCATCACCCGCGCCGCACCGCTCTCCTCCGATCCCTACGCTGTCACGCTCACGCAGCCAGGAGATCCCCAATTCCCCAATTTCCTCAATCCTCAGTTCAGTAGCATAGGGGAAAAACAAGAGAGGAGAAACAGCAGCAGCCTAGCGGACGCAAGGCGAAATGGTGGTCGCCGTCGCGTCGCCTTCGTCGGCGGCACCGGCACCCTCCGCCGGCCGTCTCCATCCGACATACAAGGAGGTAAGCTTCCTTTTTTTTTCCCCTGTTCTATCGTAGCCGCTCCCCGTCTCCCTCCTCGGTTCGCTGGAGTGAACACTGAATCTTGCTGCTGCATCTCGATCGATGGTTTGGATCGGATGCGCGCGCAGATGATCATGCAGGCGCTGACGGAGCTGCGGGACCCGGGCGGGTCGAGCCGCACCGCCATCGCCAACTACATCGCCGACCACTTCTCCGGCCTCCACTCTCGCCACGACGCCCTCCTCTCCGTCCATCTCCGCAGCCTCAGGTCCCATGGCCAACTTCGCCTCGTCTCTGGCAACTACTTCGTCTCCACCGCCACTCAGCAGCCTGCTCCGGGACAGAAGCGTGGTCGGGGGCGGCCTCGCAAGATTCCAGATTTAGCCCCTTCCGCTTCGATTCCGGCGTTTCAGGGCCCCAAGCGAGGGCGTGGACGCCCACGCAAGAACGCCCTAGACCCGGTGGCTTCCTCTCCTTCGCCGCTACAGGGAGCAAGTGCTCCGCCGCCTCCATCTGGGGTCAAGAGGGGGCGTGGACGCCCGCGGAAGGACGCCCTTGTCCCTCCGCCTTCCTCTTCTTCGCCACTGCCGGGAGCGGTTGATCCACCGCCTCCATCTGGGGTCAAGAGGGGCCGTGGACGCCCTCGGAAGAGCGCCCTTGTCCCTGTGCGTTCCTCCTTTTCACAGCTGCTGGGATCTATTGCTCCACCACTTCCGTCTGGGGTCAAGCGGGGGCGCGGACGCCCGCGCAAGAATGCCTACCCCGCGGTGGCGCCGTTGGTGGGAGTTGAGCAGGGACCTGCTGGTGGACAACCACAGAGGAATACCACTCCTCTCTCACCTCCACCTGCTACCGTGCCCCACAGTGGTAAGAGTAAGCCTGTCCGGCCGTTCAGGGTTGCTGTTGATGTTAGTGCTTTGCGTGGTTCCTCCATGAACATATCTGCCTGTAGTAACAGTGTGGTTGGTGGGAAAGAGAAGATGCAACCTGAATCTGTGCAGTCCGCGGATGCTTCATTGAAGAGAGGGCGTGGGAGGCCCAGAAAGGAGAAGGCAGTGGAAAGTAGCCACTTGAAAGCCGCACAGATGACTGAGGGTCAACAGGAAGCTCTGACTGCACAAGCTGCAGACCAAGCTGGGGCTGTGCAAAATGAAGTTGAAGCTGGGGATTTGCAATCCTTGGGTACTTCTTTTACAGAGAAGAGAGGCCGCGGGCGTCCTAGAAAGAGGCCGCTGGAAACCGAAACTGCAGAAGCAGGGGTTCCTGCATCCACAGTGAAGAGAGGCCGTGGGAGACCAAGAAAGGAGAAGACATTGGAAACTGGGGACTTGAAAGTTGCACAGATGACTGAGGGTCAACATGAAGCTCTGCCTGCACAAGCTGTAGACCAAGGTGGGCCTATGCAAAATGAAGTTGAAGCTAGGATTTTGCAATCCTTTGGTACTCCTTTGATGGAGAAGAGAGGTCGTGGGCGACCTAGAAAGAGGCCATTGGAAACTGAAACTGCAGAAACCCAAGGTGATGCATTGGTGAAGAAGCGAGGGCGTGGCAGGCCAAGAAAGGCCAGGCCTTTTGAAACTGGGTCTGTGGAAACTGCAGTTCAGGTGTCTAGGGATTTGACAGAAGATGGGCCTGAAAAAGATGGGGATCTTGTGTCAGGGAAGAAAGCAGAAGCTCCAGGTGTACTTTTGGTTGAGGGGATAGGCAATGGCCCTGCAGATGCTGGATGTTTGGTAGTGTCAAGGGAGGAGGTACCAATTGCTCCGATGGATGCTGGAGGTGTGCTACTATCTGCAGAGGGGGCAGCCATTGCTCCCATGGATGCTGGGCGTGCAACACCAAGGGTTGGTCCGATGGATGTGGGTACCAAGAGTCATTAGTGCTCTGATGTTTTCAGCAACAACAAAAGAAAGAAAGAAAGAAAGAAAGAAAGAATGAATGATAGTACCTGAAAGGCTAAGCAGAACATGCAGCTGTATAAGTGTGTTCAAGGATATAATTAATAGACATACTGCAAATATTGCTATATCTTTGCACCAAGTTGATTACTCGTATGTTTTTGAGTAGTTCCATTGGAACCTGATATTGCATTTGATGGGTTTCACTTTTGGGGTTGGATTTAAATATCTAATCCACATCTTCTTCCTTTGTCAAGGACTATAACATTTGTAATTTGTTGCTTGTACTGAAAACTAGCCATGATAAGGTTCATTTTCCAGTTTCAACATCTTTTAGTGATATGTTCACATAATATCTCTGTTTTGTGCTTTATTTGATGTGTCTATTGGGTGTTTGGTTGGCGAAATGGGACGTGTTGGTCCACTATTGCTTCATTCAGTCATTCGTCATACTTATCAGTATAGAGTACTTAGTATAAAAACAAGGATTTGTGTCATCTGAGTAAAATCTATAGAATGATACTATGATGTACCAATCCATTGAGGTTTCTCATACCAACAAGTCAACTGGCCCCGTATATTTCAATAGGTTACCCTTCAGGACATCTAGCATGTCATATTCAATTTGCATGTTGATTTTATTACTATTATAGAGTAGCATATTATATTATTGCATCTTAGTGTTAATGTGTGCCAGCGTAAAGTTGAGCAAGCATGTTAACAGTTATGACTTAACCACTGGCACTGGGTCTTCTGGCAATCAATGATGAAGCATTCTGACATGGATGTTGGTTCTGTTCAAGTAAATATTTCTTATATGTTCAGCAGCAATCTATTTTGCGATGTTTCTCAGTAATAATCACTTACAGAGTAATAATCCCACTATTTTTTTGCTCGCTTTGCCTATAAGATGAAAAAAAAAGTTATTCCCCTGTTTCAGGTACCTACTGCAGGTGAAACCAAATATCATTCCGGTATCCACTGCATGGGACTGGAAACTCGAGTGTAAGCATGTAACTAAATGACAATTGATGAAATGTCTTTGGGTGCGATCTATCTTTTGCAAACTGAATGTCATGATGAGTTGAGTCATGTGGGGTGTCAATCATGATAGAATGATCTTACTACTGAATGTAAAGTAACCCAATGTTACAAGTTTTGAACAGCAGCGGCATCCATTCTCTTGCTCTAAAGTCTTACCTAGTGTTAAAGTTGCGGTTGCAACCACAGAAACCCAGCTGTGGTGACACATAAAAGAGGAGCTTGTACAGAACAGAGAGGGACTATCATCCACTTTGTTTTGGATTAGAAATGTTGGTTATATTCATCGTGGTGCTACATTTTATCTTTAATTTGATGCTGCACTTGGTGCTCCTTTTGTTTTGGTATCACAATACATGGTCAACTTTGGCCATTATATGTTTGAAACTAGTGAGATTAGCTCTATATATGGTCAGGTTTTTAATGTTACCATAATACATGATTTTTTGGTTTTCAAATAATAAGATGTCAATTTAAGAAGAATGATAAAATAGTGATAAATAAAAATTCGTAAATAGTTTTTGTGATAGGTAACTTGCATTAATTCTAATGGCAGCTTACATCAATGAGATCCAGATGATTCCATTCTACACTTTACATGATGTAATGCACCTCTTTAATTGGGCATCTGTTTGCATGGCTTACATTTGAGAAGGAAAATATGCATTCCTGAGAACTGTCGGAGTTCCTAGCCTGAGTAGCTAATCTGTGTGCTGTCTTAATTGTGCCTACTATTTTCTGAACATGTTGGATTCCTTCATTGAGCTGTGTGAACTCATTTAGTAGAGCCCTTGTTTAGTTCCCTCCAAAATACAAAAATTGCAAAGATTCCCTATCACATCACCATCACATCAAATCTTTGGACAGGTAAAAAAAATAACTAATTACACAGTTTGTTTGTACTTTGGGAGACGAATCTTATGAGCATAATTAGTCAATGTTTGGACAATAATTGACAAATACAAACGAAATGCTACATTATTTCTGGCACCTCCCACAAAGCCAGAGCCTTCGAGCCAGGATTGTTGGTGGCATTCTCTGGTGGTTGACTGTCAGACATGTAGTTGATGTCTTGTAGCTGTAACAGTCTTGCGATTCTTCCAACTAGCCTCTGCCAGGACATTAACCCTGCCGATTTTGGAGCAGAAATTTTGTCGTCAGGTTGTAGGGAGGGGGAAAGGAGAGCCTGCTCCTCATGGGTTCAGTCTTGACAGTTTCCACTTGTTTGCTCACCATCACCAGATTGTTTCATTTGTTTTGGCACCTGTTCACCATCTGTAAAAAAAAAGGAGTTTGTTCCATGTACATCGGCCATGGTTGCATGGCATCTGGCTGAAAGTCCACTGTCGTTGAAGCTGACTGCCATTCCTTGCCTTCCAAATGTACCATAATCTTGTTAGTGTGTTTTGTAGAGAAGATCTGGAACCGCAGGTTGGATAATTTGATGTATGCATTTTCTGCACTCTTTCATCCTCATCAGATGTCAGTAGATTAGTATGAAGCAGTGTACAAGCTGTCCTAGTAAAGTCACAATCAAAGAACACTAGGACGAATGAGTTGTGTTGAGGGCACTTGGTAGTGTAGTGGCAGCAGCAGCAAAGTTGGTTAGTTGGCGAGCTCGCCCACCACCCGCGGACTCAAAGCCTCTCTGCTCAGGGACACTCGAAGCAGACGTCTCTCCCTCTGTCTCGTTTTCGATTAGGACGAATAAACGGGTCTCGATCAGTGGCCTACATTGTACACTCAAATCAAGTGTGCGAATTCACGATCATGGCCAAAGAAAGGCACACACACAACCACGCCTTGTTTGTTTGCCATTGGTGTATCCACTAGGCCCTCCGTTTGTGTGAGCGTACTTATGAGAGACGAGACAGTCATGCGTTGTTTGCCATCAGTGTATCAACTAGTAGACTCGTTGTGAGTGTACCTGTCAGCAGTCACTTCTAACACACATTGCACTGACCATGCACGTTGACAGTAGCTGTGCCTCAAAGCGTAGGCTGTCTAAATCTTTGGCTGGCTGCTATGGTTTTCTTTTTGTGTGTGTGTGTGTGTGTGAAAATGTTGACAAGCCAGGTCGATTGATCCGGTCCATATGTTTGCAATGCAAGATCATGGCTCAGTGGACAGTGTGTTTACACTCACTGTCTATGCCTCATGCCTGGATGCAGAGGACGTACAGGAAGAACGTCGCGATTTGGGTCAGCATGTTAGGACCAAATGTTAATGTGAACTATTTTTGGAACTACTAGTAGTATATTTGTAGCTGAACGACCATCAAATCATCAACCCACTATTTTACTCAAAAAAATCATTGATGACTAGCTAGTGCCAGTCACTGACTGACTGTGTCACTACTCACTACTCACTACTCACTAGCTGATTAATGGGCTAGTGATGTAGTTTAATTTATCCAGGGCTTACCGTCCAATTTGGTAAGCAAGGACACAGAAGTTGAGCGAATCCTAGGACTCACCAAATTGGACAAAGATGTAACTTAGACAACATCCCAGCTGTCAGGACACAGACTGAATCCTTGTGTGCGCTGTGCTTATCTGAATCTGTTGCTCTGTCAAACTGAAACCAGTCAGTAAATTGCCATATCATGTTCAACGGCTGAAGGAAACATCACAAACTGATCATCATAGTTCCGGAACATTTTCTTGCACCTGTTTGCATCAGAGGAATTTTGTTAGCATTCACCAAGAAACGGCTACAGAAGGAATCACGTCCAGGGATACCAGGAACTCTGAAGTTTGAGTTTATCCGAGCTATTTGATCTCCCCAGTTTCCACTTTCCAGGATTATCCATAAGGCGTGATCTTCCTCCACAAGACCACAATCCTACTTCGTCAGCCAAAGATACGCACTACTTGATGTGTATATAATATGCATCATTATCAGCCTGATTCCAGAGAAGTGTGTATGCTTGGTTGTCTGCACTAGTAATAGCAACACGTACGTACTTCCGGCTGGCCAAGTTGCCAGTCAGTCAGGGGCCAACATGTTGAGGTACCTGCAAGAATCACAACCATAATGCATAGCAAACTCCCATCGGCATCATTTCCTATCTATCATGGATTCACAGCGTGATTAGAGAGACGTAATGTCATGCGAAGCGAATGCAGGCACATGCAGCCCAACCAGTCGACAGCATATTTGTTTCTGCGAGAACACGGCATGATTCGCCGTGCTGACATGCCTGCCGGGCGCCTGTCATGCGAAGTGACTCATGCGAATGCAGGCACATGCAGCACCTGAACCTGAAGATGTGCGTCAGTGCCTGCGAGGTCAGCGAATCGAAGCTGCGAGACACAGATAAACTAGCTGTGCTCCTCTTTTTCTTTTTTTTAATCAATAGTATCAATATAATCACGTCAGCTTTATTTACGCCGTTTTTCGTTGAAAAAAAAAGAGACGGACACACGGGCGCACGAATGCATGCTCCGGACATTCATGCTGTTTCTCGTGGGCAATGCAAATGGCGTCGTGGTCGTTGGTTGGAGCCTTGGAGGACACCTCATCACCAATCTACGCGGCACGTCCCTTTGCGCTGGCCAATCAGGACCAGAGCTTTCTGGAGGTCAATGATCAGTAAGAGCAATAATAGCAGGATGTAAACTGGCTAAATACTGAGGTGGAGGAGAGAGGAGAGGAGGGAGAGGAGAAGCGGGTTGTAAGCTTACAGCCGGCTTAGGCACAAAAACTCAAAAACTCTGTGAGAGAGATAAGTGGATCATGTATTAATAGTAAAGATGTAACCATTATATAAGTGGACTGAGAGAAGACTGCAAAGAAACCTTGCAGCCAGCAGCCGGCTATGTTATTAGCCTTGCTCTGAGAGAAACGCATCGGCATCTATCGATCGTGTAGGTTGGTAGAGAGGAGCTAGGTAGGTTTCAGATTCCCATGCAAACGCAGTGCAGGAGCCAGGACCAGGAGGATCGAGACTGACGAATTGACGAAGGCGATCGAGCAGAGGCCGCCCGGCTCAGGCGCCTAGCAGATATGCAAATCCTCGCAGGAGCGCACCGCCGAGGGAGGACTCATCAGCAAGCACTAGCAGATTTCGGTTGATTGCATAATTGTTAGGTGAATGAATGGCTTGCTCGCCCGGTCTGGTCTGGTCTTGCCAAGAAAGGCGCCACTCTTTGTCTTTGCCCCAGCAAACTGCTCGCCTCTTTGGTTAGATGCCTACTTAAAGCTGGATCAGAAAAGGAAGAACGAGAGATATACATGCTTTTCTTCGTTTTCGTTTGCTTTGGGCAGATGGACTCCTCTGTGGTGCATCTGGACCTGCATGTTTGCAACGCTGGAAAGGTTTGGGTTGTGTGTGTGTGTGTGTGTGTTTGAAATTGAAAGGTTTAGGTTGTTAATAATTGTGTTCTGTGGAGACAACAAAAGACAACAATGGTTTGTTCTATGTTTCTTGATCTGGAAGAAACTAGTACACCATTTTTTTTTTGCCACTAACAAAATAAATACTAGATTTTTTTTTGCAAGTCTTGGTTTGCTGCTTAGCTTTGCCACTAGCTACGCCTAAGCTTATTAGTGATGTTTTAGTATTTCAGACACCAGACATTTGTTTACACTACCATACTCATGACAAACCACACTTTGTTAGTACTACTAGTACTCTGGCCCTAAACTTTTGACTAACTTTATATACTTGTAGTTATTATAGTAACGGAACTAGCTAATTGGCCAAACATTTCTGAACTTTTTCATAGGAACGGAACTAATTGGTCAAACATTTCTGAACTTTTTCATCTACATACACTTCTCCATCTTCCCCTCAATCTCCTCCTCGTGTTAGTATTACTTTCTTCTTCCTTGTAATCAGCTTTGCATACGAGATTCATGCACAACAATTGCTTCTTTTGGGTTGCGTTATGCCTTAAAGTAACCCAACTATTGCTCTCCATCTTTGGGAAGGAAGAGTTGGGCAAACTCTCTCTCTCTCTCTCTCTTTTAATTTCCACCTTTGGTAAGGAATATGCGGCGACAGGTGCACAGAAGGAGTGACCTCAAGGTTGAATCAAAGTTTGTACACTCAAGAGTTAGAGCTTAAAACGGGGCGACATTTACCAACCGTCCATCTGTCCGGAAGGATTCGCATACTTCTCTTTTGTAGTAGTTGGATATATACAGGATGTCAGGTAATTTTTGATGATGGATATAGACGGATACTTATATTGGATATCGACAGAGATATCTGTTACATATCTGGAATTTTTATCATAATATCCAGGTAGAATCCAAAATTTTATTCGGGGACTTGTATCTTTATTTTAAACACGGTACAGACACATACACTCGTATACATGCATGCACACATTATATCTCTATAAACACTTTTGAAAAACTAGATTGGATTGGCTAATCTCGAGATTGATGAAACCATCATATCATGTCATCTACCACTAAAAGAAATATCTCCTGTTTACAATAAAAAATGAAAATAAAATTTTAACTTCATTAAAATATCAATAGATTCAAAATAAGCAATACATATATGAATATACAATTCTAACTTTAAAAAATATTCTAATAAATACAGAACAAATGCAAAAACTACAATATTTTAAAATTTAAAAAATGGTTTGTAATATCAAAATAAATCATAAAAATATAAATGCTTGTGTTATTACATTGTAAAAAATGGGACTAAAGACAAAAATGTAGGGTTTCACTAACATTTAACTATGGCTTCTTCAGCTTGATTCGTTAAAAAACAAACTGTTAGAGTAATCACCTCATGCTATATATATCTTTGCATTTTCGTGCAAAATGTTTTTGACAAACACTATTTGCTTCTGCCTCTGCCCTCAATCCCTCATCCCATATTTGATACGCATCCAACGACCAAGACTTTTTGCATTCGTATCTACTACATTTTACACTATATTTTATCGTCGGACAGTACCAAGTTGAGGCAGTGCGACAAACACACATACTCAATGGTAAACACCTTTTGTGTTCCTACCGCAGTGCATAGCTTCATAGATTGACACTACGACCCTTGCACCTCCAATGTTGCCGGCACAGGAAACACTAGGCAATTAATCAACGCCGACAGGGACAACTTCCTCCCAGCTGCTTTACCCGGAGCCGGGGACAGCAGATCAGTGGATGGTCGATTAATTAATTATATATGCACGCACAGTATTCCTCGAATATGAAATCACATAGAATCATGCAATGGAATATAATGGACTTTGGGTGCACGAGTGACTCGGATCCATCGATAGCGACACCCCTGCAGCCGTCTCCATCGAGCTCAAGATGATGCACAAGATGGATCTTAGCTTAGATGTATATCACCAATAAAAATGCATGAGAATACCTGATGGTGCAATTACCGACAGAACAATAGAAATTATCAATAAAAAATCGACACGTGAGGGAAATCTTGGTTTCTAGTAGTGTATGGTATATGGTAGAGTGTGTGTACACAAAGGATTTTTTTTATGATGTGGAAGTGAGAGAGAAAGATGAGAGAAAAGGGTGGCTTGTTTCGTGAAGCAACTACCTCGTTAGCAAAAATTCAGGATTAGGACGCAACTATCTCACCGTCATATGATTTAATGTTGTCATGTAACTCACAAACTTTCTTTATTGATTGCACAAATTAAGGATAAATAAATTATTGTAAGCTAGCTTAAAAGACAACTACCGATGTACTAAAGAGTTCATACCAAATATGATTAATATAGCTAAATTCAAAATTGGTAATTTGATTTGTACACGAACTATAAGAAGAATATTATGTAAATAAAGAATCCACATAAAAAAACAAGTGGTAAATAGCTACTAGAATAAATATAGAGAGAATAGTATTAATATTTCTATTTATATTTTGATTAGAAAGGAAAATTTTAAACAAAGAAACCATGCATATAATTTAATTAATATAAAAATCCAAAAAAAGCCATCACATTTGGTGAGGTGGTGAAGAAATACCATGTTATGGGGAAATAATAGGCCGTTGATTTTAATGCTCATCCAAAGGTCTAAATTTAATAAAAGTGTCCACATAAAAACAATTAATATATAGTTGAACTCAAATTAAAAAAAGATACATAAATTAGTGACTTCATTTATATATGAATTAGGAAGCAAAATTCATAAATAAAGAGTCCGATCAAACACAATTAATAAACATCTAAATCTAAACTAAGAATAATGAAATATGTCACTAAAATTCCTTTTGTATTAGAAAACAAAATATCTAAAAATCCATGAAGATAATTTAGTTAATAGCAAAATTGGATTTAAATCAGGAAAAACATTATCTTGGATGTAATGTGGATTAGGAGGCAAAATATCAAAAAAAGAGTAAATAAAAATATGATTGATAATAAATAGCTAATTTACTGTGTAGTTCTAAAAAAATCTAATTGAAATATAGCTAATGTCAAAATATTTTACTAGATTCGAAATCAAAATATCTAAATAAAGAGGCAATTTAAAATATCTGAATCAAGAAAAATAATAAAGCTGATGCCGATAGGTCCTCTAGATTAGAAGATCAAAATACTGGTCCTATAGATTAGAAGAACATTGGTAGGTGCAACCCTTCGATGGGGGCAATCGCAAAAAAGAAAGAAAGAAAGAAAGAAAGAAAGAAAGAAGGTGCAACTCTTGATAGCAAATTTAAAGGCACCACTACTTAAAAGGATTTTAGGAGAGAAGTCTTTTGATTAACAGAGACGTGTATAACTAAGGAACGCCATCGTAAATTGTCAGATAACCTAAGAGAGTTCTTAATACAATCTACAACTTTGTAGTTGAACATTTTTAAATTTGGAGTTGTTTAGAGTTGCAAACCCTAACCTCTTCATACCGAAACACATGTCATTTATATTTTGTCTTTTTTGCCTTAATTTTTTTTTTGGCCCTAACCTCTTCCAAACCCTTATTATGTTCTTCTTACATCTCTACGATGTTTGAGAACGCCCTAGCTAGCCCGCCGGCACTAAGACAACGTAAAGTGCGATTGTCCTAGCGGAGCCCCTCATATACGAGCTCTCTTTGGTTTGAACCTGTCAAAATCGGACAAGCTAGTTTCTGTGACCGTGCATACACGCCGGTATTCGCAGAGGCGTTACAACACGCGTCTCTGCGAGTTGCACCTAATGACCTAAACATGCTTGTGTGCTTGCTTGGGGTATTTTAGCGCGAAGACCTCGTCTATTCACGTGTTAACATCACATACGCAAATATAGAGACGTGAACTTTCGTCTGCCTGCGATGGGGAGCACGTAATTATCTTTTCTTTTTTGAGCTAGCTGGTGGCGAGCACCCGAGATCGATGTGCTGCGGAAAATGGCCTTGCTGGAACAGTCAAGAGTGTAGGGGTATGCTGCAACCTGCAACTGCGTCCGTGACGTCGCGCGGGCCATGCATGCATGGGACGACGTTGACCTGACGTGTGCCGCGCGCTCGCGCATGCCTATAAAACCGGCAGCTCAGCGAGCTGTCTTCCTCGCCGTGGAGCAGAGGAGCACAACAAGTGAGCTAGCTCTAGCTAGTAATCAGGCGTGCAGGGGCCGGCCGGGGGACATCAGGAGCAGCCATGGGCGTGGGGAAGCTGATGAACGACGTGAAGCCGTACCTGGCGATGGTGCTGCTGCAGGTGGGCTTCTCCGGGATGTACATCGTCTCCGTGGCCTCCCTCAAGCGCGGCATGAACCACTTCGTCCTCGTCGTCTACCGCAACCTCGTCGCCACCGTCGTCATGGCCCCCTTCGCCCTCATCTTCGAGAGGTACATACCACTAGCAATCATGGAGCATAACCGTACGTAGGTTCTTTAGTTTCTCGTAATGTCGTCGTCGTGTTGCCAATTCATAGATGGTGGTGTTATTTCGTTAATTGCAGGGGAGTGAGGCCCAAGATGACGCCGCGCATCTTCCTCAAGATCATGGGGCTTGCCGTGCTCGAGTATGTGTCCCGGCTGCCGCCATGCTTGCAACCTACAGCGAACAGCACAGAGGAAAATCTGCTGCTCTGCTAACGTGCATTATTCATGCGTTTCAGGCCTGTGTTGGACCAGAACATGTACTACATCGGCGCGAAGCTGACCTCCGCCACCTTCGCCTCGGCCCTCGTCAACATCCTCCCGGCCATCACGTTCCTGATGGCCCTCGTCATGAGGATGGAGAAGCTGAGGCTCCGGAGCCTCCGCAGCCAGGCCAAGGTCGTCGGCACAGTCTGCACCGTCGCCGGCGCCGTGCTGATGATCCTCTACCACGGCCCCGTGGTGCCGTTCCCGTGGTCCGCGGGCCACCACCACGCCGGCGCCGCGGCGGCGGCGGCGGAGAGCCAGAGCAGCGCCTCCTGGCTCAACGGCACCGTCATGATTATTGGCAGCTGCCTGTGCTGGTCCGGCTTCTTCATCCTCCAGGTACGAGCAGTCGAGCACGACACGGCCACCGCGCGCGCACTGACGCCATGATGCATTGCGTGATTAAGGAGAGGCAGGCATCAGGCGCTAACACTAACAGCATCCCTGTGAATGCGATCGCGTTCCGTGCAGTCGAACACGCTGCAGAGCTACCCTGCGGAGCTGACGCTGGCGACGCTGATCTGCTTCCTGGGCTCTGTGCTGACCGGCGGGGTGGCGCTGGTGGCGGAGCTCCACGACATGAGCGCCTGGGTCATCGGCTTCGACACCCGCCTCTTCACCGCCGTCTACTCCGTAATCCATCCTTACCTCACTAAACTAGCTAGCTTCTGTCCAGTGATCTTTAATTTCTTTCGTCACAGTAACGCGATTCCACGTACGACGAGCTAGCTAAACTAACCTGCTAGCTAATCTGCTGGCGGCGGTTCCAGGGGATCGTGTGCTCCGGCGTGGCCTTCTACGTGCAGGGGGTCGTGACGCAGGCGCGCGGCCCGGTGTTCGTGACGGCGTTCCAGCCCCTGTGCATGATCATCACCACCGTCCTGGGCTCCACCATACTCAAAGAGGAGACCACCCTCGGAAGGTAATCTATTCTAATACGAGTAGCTGAGGTTCACTGATCGATCGATCGAGTGACTTCACTTTTCGAGCACTTGCCGATTAATTAACTCCGATTCTTTCTTTCCGGCCCTTGTGGCTACAGCGTGATTGGCGCGGTGATCATAGTGGTGGGGCTCTACTGCCTCATCTGGGGCAAGAGCAAGGACCACCTCGGCAACGGCAAGCCCGTCGCCGAGCTGCCCCTGACCTCTGCTCCCACGGCCAACGGCAACAACGGTTACGGCAAGCACGCCGCGCTCAGCGGCCACCATGTCGCCGCCGGCGTCGAGACACCGCCGCCGTCGTCTGTGTCAAAGTGCGTTCACTGACGACGCGGATCGAGCTCCATGATGCATGACCACTCCTTCGGACTGTTCACCCGCACACTAGTAGTGCACTGCCATCCAGTGGTTGTAAGCCTGTATGATCCTGAAGGAACTTAATTGGGTTGCTCTGCTCTCGTAGAGATGGCGACTACCGATGCCGATCGTTGCGTTAACGACTTTAATTTTGATTTGATGTAGCTCTCGTCGTCGTTGCTCTGCTCTGCTGGGCCACCACCACTAATACTACAATCTTTGTTTAGCTTGTGCGAGAAGAAGAGAATTATTCTAGTCTGCAGTGAACTGCATGCATTTGATTCTCATCAGATCAGTTGTCCAGTTGATGCGTTCGATCGCCGCCCCGTTCCATCGAGAATCCGATCGTATATCCAAAGCGGGCGCTGCCGCCGCTTCGAATCTGCAACGTAGTACAGCCGTCACCATCACTCCATCAGCTTTGCTTCCGCCTTCTGAACGCTACGCGCATAATTCGTGGCTTTATTGGCTTAGTGCCTGATGACACTGATCGGACAAACAATCCGGCCTGCTTCAACCCGGCATTTGTGGTTTTGCCTCTGCCTCCTGTAGTCCTGTGTAGGACAATTGGACAAATATACTCCCAGTTGGTCTCCCTCTTTCTCTAATCATAGAAACTTTCGTGTAATAATAAATATATAGGCTGAATGGAAGTAGGTAGCATGTGCGAACCGGTGAATAGTACGTCGTATTGATCACTCTCAGAGGATCTCCAACCGTCCCCCGATACAACTCCCCCTAATAAGCTAGTACTAGGGTAGCCCAATATTACTTTTTGATTATGGGGGAGGTTCTTTCGCAGCTCCCCAATATCTTATCCCCAATATTGTGATTTGGCCCATATTGCAGATTTAGCCCACTTTGGTTCAATATCACGAATTCATATTTTTTATGTCTATCGCTCATGATTCAAATTAACAATTTTTAAATTTTATATTCAAAATTTCAGATTTAGATCAAACTATATACAATGCTAGCTACCATTGCATCTAGACAATCGTACCGTCAATGGAAATATCAGAAGACTTCGTTTAAAAATTGTACAAAGGGACAGAGGATAGACATGTGCGATAGACATGCTCATATGCTTCGTCACGGTGAAACACCAATGCTAGCTCACATGCTTCATCACTGTGAAATCCCATAGCTACCGGATGCCTCAAGGACAGACATGTGAACGGAGGAAGTCTAAATTGAAGAGTTCAACTTATTCAAAGGGACAGAGGATGCCTCAAGGTTCAGTAACCTTCCAGCTACACAGAGCCAAGGTTCAGTAACCTTTCACAAACCGTAGTCAAAAAATGAACATAGGAACAGGTAATACTAGATAGATTACATGAAGACAGTAGCAAGGTTCAGTAACTTTTTCCAAACTAGTCAAAAGATGAACTACTACTAAATTCCCAACTTGAAGACAGTAGCAGTGCATTGCCAAAAAAACATTGTATGGCAGTAGCAGTAGCAATGTTCACTTGAACTGCACATACACCTCAAATTTAAATTCAGTCATAAGTTATGATCCACTACATAACAATGACTTATGGTCCAAATGCATGCACACAGATCATCAAGCGCTGCTATTTTCAGCCCCACTCCAATTCACTCCCATCTTGAACACTAGAATTTGAGTACGCATTGTTTCAACAAAGGCCTTTTGTTTCTCATCAAGCCCACTAGTCTCTATGAACATTATCTTGCATTCCTGTTTCAGCTGCTTTGAATTCAGTTTTTTCTCTTCAATCTTTATTTTGCACTCTTCCAAGGCCTTCATCTCCAGCCATCTTGATTCCTTATCTTGCTTCTTTCTAGCCTCCAACTCCTTCCTTGATGCAATGATCTCTTGCACTGCAGTTTGAAACACAACATGATCTCCTCCCTTCACACGCTCCTTCTCTTGTTTCCTTCCCGGAGGCCTCTTGTTGGCGGGCATCGCAGTCGGACTTGCTGTCTCCTCCTCGTCTTCTTCATTTCCTTGCACAGAGCCTAGAGAGGATGTGCTTGACTTCTTCTTGTGAAGAGGATTGCAGTCAGTGTTTGAAAGGTCCTTGTTTGGTTTTGGTAATTGAGTGACAACTTAGGTGGACTAATATGTGGTTATGTGAGATACACAGGAGATTAGTCCACATGTGATGGTGTCATGAAGGAGCTCATTGCATATGAGACATGACATGGAGTCATGTGGCCAAGGTGACGAAGATCAAGATGAGGCTTGGCTCGACGGACCGGTTGCAAGTGTGAAGGGCAAGTCAGAGGCTTTGGAGTGAGGGACCGCGTGTGACGGTGAAGCTTGAGCATGACTTGGCGCCAATGGACCGACGCAACGGTGAAGAGCAAGTGAGGTCAAGATCGATGGACCAAGGTCACATGATGATATGAAGTGGATCATATCATTTGTGATTTGATTGGTGCATGTGTTGCATCAACGTCGGAGGAGTTGGAATGGAATACGCAAGGCAAAGGTATAACCTAGGGCATTTCCATTTCACCGGTCATAGGTGTGTAGAGAAGTTGATGACCGGGTTTAGGATAGATGGCCGTACTATTAAGAGGGGCAAACTTGTTTGCATATCGGTCATCTAGTGCCACTCGAGTGATCTAACTATGCATCGTTGCTAGGATCGAGTGGCGTGGCAAGTTGAGTGGTTAACACCTTCGGTAAAATGATTGTGAAAATGCTAACACACGTACACAAGGTGGTGATCACTTGTTGGTGTTGGCACATTTGCGAAGGCGGAGAGGGGTTTGGGTTCCTCTCTCCCTCCCGCCGAGCTTGCTCGGCGGGATTCGGCGCTTTTTGGAGAAGTGAAATGCCTATTTTCTACTACGCCGAAAGTCGGAAAAGAAACGGAAGCGAATGGAGGTCATAGTGGTGACCGGACGCTGGACCGGACGCGGTCTCAGTTTGACCGGACGCGTCCGGTCAGTGTTCAGCGTGTGCACGTTTTTCAGTTGTTTGATCGGACGCGTGGTGCGTCCGGTCACAGTCGACCGGACGCGTCCGGTCGATCAGGGAGCTTACTGGACTCTAACCGGACGCTGACACTGTGGCATCCGGTCAGTTCTCCAGCGCGTCCGGTCATTGTTTCGTTGTGCGCGACTCAGACTTGACCAGCGCGTCCGGTCAGTTACGGGACCGGCGCGTCCGGTCGATTCCGGCGCGTCCGGTCGTTGCGACCAGCGCGTCCGGTCGGTTGAAGCAGCGCGTCCGGTCATTGCGTTTGACCGTTGGCGCGCAGTGACCGTTGGAGGATCTAACGGTCGCGTTTGAATTCGAGGGACACGTGGACGGCGCAGGGCGACCGGACGCGGTTGAGCGCGTCCGGTCAGTTTCGACCGGCGCGTCCGGTCGTCCCGATTTTTGCCTAGTGAAGGGGTAACGGCTCTATTTGATCGTGGGGTTATAAATAGATGTTGTGGCCGGCCATGGCCGGTAGCTGAGCACACTATAGTCTTTGTGACTTGTGTGGTAGTGCTTGGGAGCCCTCTAACTCACTCATGCTTGATAGTGTTCATCGGATCGAGTGAGAGAGCGATTCTAGTGCGTTGCTTTGAGAGATTGCATCGTGTGGCACTAGGTGATCGTGTTGCAAGCCGGTGGTGCTTGTTACTCTTGGAGGTTGCCACCTCCTAGACGGCTTGGTGGCTTGTGGCTCCGTCGAAGCTCGTAAGAAGATTGTGCGAGGCTCCGGAGAATCTTTGTGAGGGGGATTGTGCTCACCCCGCGGGGATCGCGAAGAGCAACTCTAGTTGAGCGTGTCATTGAGCTACCACACTTTATGGTGGGTTCTTGCAGTGCCTTTTGAGAGGCTCGGTGTGTGACCGATTAGCCGCCGAACCACGAAGTGTTGGTCGACACAACGGGGACGTAGCTTGGTGGCAACCAAGTGAACCTCGGGAGAAAAATCACCGTGTCAACATTGTTCTTCATCTTCTCGGTGGTTTGCCTTCGTACAACACAAGCTTGTATTTACTTTCATATATACTTGTGCTTGTGTAGTTGCTCTCTTAACTAGTTTGCTTGTGTAGCTTGCTAGTTGTCTTCTTGCTTGTGTAGCTAGAAGCTTCCCTTTACGTGACTAATTTGGTTTGTGTAACCTTGTTAGTCACATTGCTTAGTTTGTGTAGCTAAGTGACTTGCGCTCTCTTTTTTGGCATTAGTTGCCTTGTTATTGAGCTTTGCTAGTGAGCTTAGGAGCTTTGTGCTTTTGCTTCACTAGTTGTGTAGGAGCTCCCTCGGTTGGTAAAGTACTAGTGCATAGGTTTGTGTGACCTTGCTCTAGAATTGAGTAGGTGAGCTCTTGGTAAGCTTAGCACCTTAGTTGCTTAATTAGGATTTTTGCAAGGTGCTAGAGAACTTAGATAGAGGGGTGTAGTCTTGGCTAGACCGATAAGTTTAATTCCGCATTTGTTTTGGTTAGCCAACGCGTTTAAGTTTTAGAAAGGACTATTCACCCCCCCTCTAGTCCGCCATCTCGACCCTTCAATTGGTATCGGAGCCGGGTCTCTCATTTGCGGTCTTCACCGACCCGAGAGGATGGCGGCTTATGGGCTAGATGATTGTGTGGAACACATTTTTGATGGCACTCACTATGCACGGTGGAAAAATCACATGCTTGACCATTTTCGTGCTCTTGGCCCTAAGTTTTGGTGGATCATAGTTGTTGGCTTTTCTCATGACTTGGATAGGTGTGGTAGCCGTACCCAAGCTCAAAAGGATTGTCAAACACTTGATGCTCAAGCTAAGTTTTATCTAATCAATGCTTTGAATGATGAGATCTTTGACAAGGTGAGGGGTCTCTCAAGTGCACATAGCATGTGGACGGCGCTCAAGTATCACTATTGTGACTCCGCAATTTGGGATGATGGAAAATTCAAGAAGGATGATCACATAGTGATGAAGGTACATGAGGATGTTGAGCATGACCACAACAAGGTGGTTGTGGAGGATTGCTCCACCTCAATGTCAAGTGATGATGATGATGATCATGCCAAAAGATCACTTGACAAGAATGATGATAATGCCACAAGTGATGCAAGCAATGATTCTACTCCATGCACACTTGATGGTGAAGATGATGGCTATGAGAGTGATGCTTCAACAAGCTCTTCAACATCACCACATTGTTCCATGTCACATGGTGACACTAAGGTATCTATTGGTGGTTTTGTTATTGATTGTGATGATCCAAATTTTGAGCTTCTATATAAACTCTCAAAGGCCCTAAGAAATGAGATGGCAAAAACAAGTAAATTGAGAAATGAAAACTCATTTCTAAAAACCACATGTGAACAACAAAAGCATCTACTTTATGTTACTACTTGTTCACATGAGGAGTTAAAATTAGCTCATGAGGAACTAAGTGTTGCTCATGATAACTTGGCACAAGAACATGCTTTACTCACTAAGAAACTTTCTATTGAAGAAACCAAAACTAGTGAGAGCTCATCATTTGGGTCAAATGATCAATCACATATTACTAACCCTTGTGATGTAGGCAAGAAGCATGTATCCACCTCTTGTGATGATTTATTATATATGCTATGTTCTTCACAATTAGATGCTTGTTCTACTTCTATGTCTTGTGAGACTAACCTTTTGAAGGAGAACAATGAGCTCAAAAGTGAAGTGAAGAATTTGAGCAACAAGTTGGAGAGGTGCTACAACTCTAAAATCGCCATTGAGCATATCATGACCAATCAAAGAAGATATGGTGATAAGAGTGGTATTGGCTACAACAAGAGCAAGGGCAAGATTATGAAGAAGCAAAATGCAAAGAAGCTATCCCAACTCATGTGCCACCTGTAAGGTCCTAGATGGCTAGAGGGGGGGTGAATAGCCTATTAAAATTCTACAAATACCACTAAGGAAACTTGTTAGAATAACAAACGGCGTAAAGCGAGTTTTGCTTAGCCAAAGGTTGTGATGCAAGCCTCCTATCCACAAGTCTAGTAGATTAAGATCTCTAGTTCACACAAGAGCTAAGTCACTAAAGTTACACTAGAGAACAAGCTAACAACACTACTAGCAAAGCTACTACTAGAGCTACACAAGATAATCTAGTGAATGTAAATGCAAGAGAGAGGATAGTGATTCTTATACCGACGGTGGAGTGAAGATGTTGCCAATCACCAAGAAGATATATAATCAATTAATATTGACAACAATACAATATGGAGACCAATCACCGGGAGACAAGAGACACAATATTTTTGTTCACCCGGTGTTCACTTGTGCACCGACAAGCTACGTCACCGGTTGTGTCGACCAACACTTAGATGGTTCCCCGGTGTGACCCTCAAGTCACTTGCCCCTCAAGGCACGCCCCGCAAGGCACCGCAAGACGCCACTCTCAAGTGAGGTAACTCAATGACACGCGCAATCCAATAGAGTTGCTTTTGGCGTCCCGCCGAGGAAAGCACAAGAACCTCTCACAATCAACCGGAGGTGGCCAAGAACAATCACCTTCTCTTGCCAATGCCTCCAACAATCTCCAAGCCGGCTAGGAGCGGTACTCTCCAAGAGTAACAAGAAATCCACCGGCTAAACCACCCACAAGTGCCACTAGATGCCCTCAAGCTATGCAATGCACTTTGGGATCACTCAATCTCACTTTTGATTTGCAATCAAGCAAGGGAGATGAGTGGGAGGAGTTGCTTTAGCTCAAAGGATGCACAAGAGTGTTAGAAATGCCAAGATACCTCCCCAAGGGCCGGCCAACAAGTATTTATAAGCATCCCATCCAAATAGAGCCGTTGCTACTCCACTTGTCCGTTTTTCAGGACGACCGGACGCGCCGGTCGTCACTGACCGGACGCGCTCAACCGCGTCCGGTCGCTCCGCGACATCCACGTGTCCCCCGATTTCAAAAACGACCGTTAGATCTTCCAACGGTCACTGCGCGTTAACGGTCAACCGCGATGACCGGACGCGCTGCTCGAACCACCGGACGCGCCGGTGCGCACAGTACCCGCGCGCGCGAAGACAAGACCGGACGCGCTCCTCGCATCGACCGGACGCGCTGGTCACGACCGGACGCGCCGGTCCCGTGACACACCGGACGCACCGGTCAACCCTGAGTCGCGCAAGACGAACCAGCGATCGGACGCGCTGATGAAACGACCGGACGCCACAGTACCCGCGTCCGGTCGGAGTCCAGTAAGCACCCTGGACGACCGGACGCGTCCGATCGTGTGTGACCGGACGCGCACCGCGTCCGATGGTCCACGTGAACCGCTGATCGCCTGACCGGACGCGCCGGTCGCACAGTGACCGCGTCCGGTGCAGCGTCCGGTGCAGCGTCCGGTCACCTCTGTGACCTCCGTTCGCCTCCGTTTCTTTTCCGACTTCCGGCGTAGTGGAAAATAGGCATTTCATTTCCCCGAAATCGCCTGAATCCCGCGCTCGCACGCTCGGCGGGAGGGAGAAAGGAACCCAAACCCTTCTCTACCCGCAAACCACAGCGCGACCAACGACACCTTTGCAAATGTGCCAACACCATCAAGTGTACATCTCCATGTGCTTGTGTGTTAGCTTTTTCCCAATCATTTTCAAAGGTTTTCCAGTTAGCTCACTAGGCCCTACATGCAATGCACTTCATGAATTCACCTAGTGGCACCCATGCGTCGAATAACCGATAAGACTTCCCCTCTTAATAGTTCGGCTATCGACCCTAAACCACTCACACCCTCTATGGTGTTTTGAGTGTAAAACAAAATGGCCCTATGGTTATACCTTTGCCTTGAGCCCATTTTGTTTCTCCAAATGATATGATCCACTTCATATCATCACATGACCGTCTCGATCCATCGACCTTGACTTCACTTGCTCTTCACCGTTGCATCGGTCCGTCGGCGCCAAGTCTTGCTCAAGCTTCACCATCGCATGGTCCTTCGCTTCGAAGCCTCGACTTGCCCTTCACCTTTACAACCGGTCCATCGAGCCAAGCCTCATCTTGGTCTTCACCATCTTGGTCACATGAGTCAATGTCATGTTTCATATTCAATGACCACCTTTATCTAAATCATCCACTTAGATACAAAGGTTAGTCCTAGGTTTCATCAATTAGCCAAAACCAAACTAGGGACTTTCAATCTCCCCCTTTTTGGTAATTGATGACAACCCTCACAAAGATGATTTTGATAACAAAAGTTTTGAACTTGTCATACCTGTCCAATCATTTTGCTCATAAGTAAAGTTTGGACAATTATCACAAGCTCGGTTTTGGTAGCATTAGCTCCCCCTACATATGTGCATAGAGTTTGGATTGAAAGCTTTGCACATATGCATGGATAGAAGTGTTGGGAGAGTAATTCTACCAAAATGATGCTAAGGTGTAAGAAATGGACCTTTGAAGCGTGATACCAATCGGAGTTGCCTTTTACACCATCCTTAGCACCATGAAGTAACTAGACATCCATCAAAACTCAAGAACCCAGTGAGATCAACATTATATGTAAAGGTTCTTGGACCACTTGTAAAAGCTTTAGGCATGTCTAGATACCACAAGAAAACTATTCCTATGCATGCTAGTAGATCATTTCATCATCCAAGTTCTATACTAGCATTGCACCACACAAGCATGTATATTGAACTTAAATACATGTGCAATGAGCAAGTCATATGAAAATGCACAAGCAAATGCAACAACTTTGTTTATGAGCTTGCTCCCCCTACTTGTGTGCATCAAAATTTTATTTACCCCTTTATCATGTTGAATCATCTTTTTCTACTTCTCCCCCTTTGTCAACAACTTACCCAAAAATGGGATCAAATTGTGGAGAGAAGAAAAATGTTTGATGGAGTAGGTTAAGAATTATGAAATTTGGTTCAACCTAGAATACTTGCCAAAGATATTTAATTCGATTTGAACCAAAGACAAGCTTCTTCACACCTCATAATAAGGGTTATCTTGCCTATGTTGAATTAAATATTTATAGCAAATCTTATAGATTCAACACTAGGCTTGCAAGCTCACAAACATGTCATATGCCACCACTAGATCAAAACAATCAAAGAGGCAATAGTGGTAACATATATTCATCAAATTCATTTGATTTATCATGAATGCTCATGCATACTACTTATTATGTCTACATGCTCTAGCAAGTCCTTAGCATAGGATGAATGATATGTCAATCAACTTTACCTTGCAATGTCGAAGGAGAGGCATGTCAATAAGTGGGTGGGGTGCATTCAACTCATGTTTGAGAAATCAAGAATGTTCAATTCATTCCTTAGCTTGCAAAACCTCTTTTCATCAAGTGGCTTAGTGAGAATATCGGCAAGTTGATCATCGGTGCCAACACTTTCAATGGCAATATCTCCCTTTTGTTGATGATCTCTAATGAAATGATGCCTTATGTCAATATGCTTTGTTCTTCCATGTTGAACCAGGTTTTGTATCATCTTGATTGCACTCTCATTATCACATAGCAATGGCACATTCTTGAAGTTGAGGCCATAATCCTTCAAAGTTGATTTCATCCATAGCAATTGTGCACAACAACTCCCCGCACTCACATATTCGGCTTCGGCGGTAGAGATTGCCACACTATTTTGTTTCTTTGAGGACCATGACACAAGTGATCTTCCAAGTAATTGACATGTGCCACTTGTGCTCTTTCTATTGATCTTGCAACCCCCATAGTCAGAGTCCGAATATCCAATCAATTCAAACTTTGACCCCTTGGGATACCATAGTCCAACATCTCTTGTTTGCTTTAAGTACCTCAATATTCTCTTTGCGGCCGTGAGATGACTCTCTCTAGGTGAGGCTTGATATCTAGCACACATGCAAACACTAAACATGACATCCGGCCTTGATGCGGTGACATAGAGTAGACTTCCAATTAAAGACCGATATTCCTTTTGATTCACCATATTGCCATCAAGATCACTATCCAAAATGCCATTTGTACCCATTGGAGTTGAACTTGGTTTTGCATCTTGCATTCCAAACTTCTTCAACATGTCCCTTATGTATTTCCCTTGACTCACAAATGTCCCATTCTTCAATTGCTTTACTTGGAGACCAAGGAAGTAGCTAAGTTCACCAATCATAGACATTTCAAACTCTTTGGCCATCATATCACCAAATTCTTCACAATAAGCTTGATCGGTTGATCCAAAGATGATGTCATCAACATATATTTGCACTATGAATAGATCATTTCCAATCTTCTTGGTGAATAGAGTTGTATCAACCTTGCCCATCTTGAATCCCTTAGAGAGAAGGAAATCCCTTAGCCTCTCATACCATGCTCTAGGTGCTTGCTTTAAGCCATATAAAGCCTTCTTCAACTTGTACACATGGTTGGGTTTCTTGTCATCTTCAAATCCGGGAGGTTGCTCAACAAAGACTAACTCATTGATAATCCCATTGAGAAATGCACTTTTGACATCCATTTGATATAGTTTGATGTTGTGTGCACAAGCATAAGCCAATAGAATCCTTATTGCCTCCAATCTTGCCACGGGAGCATATGTCTCATCATAGTCAAGACCTTCAACTTGAGTGTAACCTTGAGCAACTAGTCTTGCTTTGTTTCTCACTACAATGCCATCTTGATCTTGCTTGTTTTTGAACACCCACTTGGTTCCAATCACATTGTAGTCATTTGGCCTTTCTACCAACTCCCAAACATCATTTCTAGTGAAATTGTTAAGCTCTTCTTGCATAGCCATGATCCAATTGGCATCCCTCAAAGCTTCTTCTATCTTCTTTGGTTCTATGGTTGACACAAATGATGCATGCTCACAAAACATAGCCAATCTTGATCTTGTTTGCACACCACTTCTAATATCACCAATAACACTATCAATGGGGTGATCTCTTGCAACATGTTGTGGTTGAAGTACTTGCACTTGATTGCTTGAGCTTGGTTGATCACTTGATGTATCTCGATGAGAAGAACTAGCACCATGATCTTGCACTTGAGAGTCACTAACTAGCTTGAATGGTGAATTGAGCACTTGATCTTTATCATCATCTTGAATATCAATTACTTGCTTTGCTCTAATGTCTCCAATGTCCATGTTCTTCATTGCTTCCACTAATAGAGTTCCACCAATATCATCTAGATTTTCTTCTTCATCTTGTGACCCATTGGTTTCATCAAATTGCACATCATGGACTTCTTCTAGAATGCCACTTGAGTTGTTCCAAACTCTATAAGCTTTGCTTGTAGTTGAATAACCAAGTAGGAACCCCTCATCACATCTCTTGTCAAACTTCTCCAATCTAGTGCCTTTCTTCAAGATATAGCATTTGCAACCAAAAACCCTAAAATAAGAAATATTGGGCTTTCTTCCATGAAGTAGCTCATATGGGGTCTTCACTAGCAATGGATGACAATATAGTCTATTGATGTAGTAGCAAGCGGTATTGATTGCTTCATCCCAAAATGATTGACTCACATTGTACTCATGAAGCATTGATCTAGCCATATCAAGCAATGTTCTATTCTTCCTCTCAACTAGGCCATTTGATTGTGGAGTGTACTTGGCCGAGAATTGATGTCCAATACCATAATGATCACAAAGTTCTTCAATTCTTGTATTCTTGAACTCACTTCCATTGTCACTTCTTACTTTCTTGATTCTAATCTCAAACTCATTGTGAACTCTAGTGAGAAATGTCTTGAAGGTGTCAAACACTTCACTTTTGTCACTAAGAAAGAATACCCATGTGAATCTTGTGAAGTCATCCACTATGACAAAGCCATACTTGTTACCGCCTATGCTTGTATATGTTGTTGGTCCAAATAGATCCATGTGCATCAACTCAAATGCTTTGCATGTGCTCATTGTACTCTTCTTTGGATGTGAGCTTCCAACTTGCTTCCCGGCTTGACATGCACTACAAAGCTTATTCTTCTCAAATTCAACATCTTTCAAACCATTGACAAGATTGTGAGTTGTAAGCTTCTTTAATTGTTTCATGCCAACATGACCAAGCCTTCTATGCCAAAGCCAACCCATGCTTGATTTGGAGACTAAGCAAGTTGTCAAAGAAGTTTCTCTAGCATTGAAGTCAACTAGGTAGAGATTCTCATATCTAAAGCCCTTGAATGCCACATTTGAACCATCCACACTAATAACTTCCACATCATCAACCCCAAAAATGCATTTGTAGCCTAGATCACATATTTGTGCCACGGATAGAAGATTGAAATCCAAGCTTTCAACTAGCAACACATTGGAGATACTCATGTCATTTGATATTGCAATCTTGCCCAAGCCAATAACCTTGCCTTTCTTGTTATTGCCAAATGTGATAGAATCAACACCACTATCATTGTCATTGATTGAGTCAAACATTCTTGATGTACCGGTCATGTGTTGAGTGCACCCACTATCAATAATCCAATGCCTTCCTCCGGCTTTGTAATTGACCTACAAGCAAATCAATGAAGCTTAGGTACCCATTTTTGCTTGGGTCCTTGTAGGTTAGTAACTAAGCTCTTTGGTACCCAAATAGCCTTCTTCTTTGGGCCCACAATTGGTGTACCAACAAACTTAGCTTGCACACCCTTCACACCCTTGGTAAGCACATAGCAAGAATCAAAAGGTATAGCATTAACAAGGTTCTTGCTTTGGTTCTTTTTATTGCAATTATGCTCTAGGTGCCCAACTTGCTTGCATCTTTTGCAAAACCGACCATTGCTTTTCACAAAGCTAGGCTTTGGAGTTGCAAAGGCCGACTTGCCTTTCTTGGGGGTGTAGCCCAATCCCTCTTTGTTAAGAGAGAACCTTTGGCTACCCAAGCACTTAAGCAAGCGGGCCTCACCACCATAGGCCTTGCCTAAGGCGTGAGTGAGCTCATCCACCTCTCTCTTGAGAGTCTCATTCTCAACCATTAGTGAGGCATCACAAGTGAAACCATCACTAGTAGTGGAGGTAGAGTTGGTGGTGGTGGATGAAGAGCTACAAGAAGGGTTAGCATTTGACATGATGATAGGTTTATTAAAGGATTCATCAATTATATCACATGTAACACCTATATCACATGATACAACAACCTCCTTCTTTGCTTGTTGCTCAAGTAGCAAAGAGTGAGCCTTTTCAAGCTTGGAATGAGCCTTATCAAGATCCTCATGGTCTTCCACTAGACTCTCATGAGTGGTCTTAAGCTCACTAAGGACTTTCTCAAGTATTGCTACTTTCATTGAAAGCTTCTTACACTCTTTGTCCTTGGCAATAGCTATGTCTCTAGTTTGTTGCAACAAGTCATATAGTTGTTCTTTAGTTGGTTCATCATCATCATTTTCATTATCATTATCACTATCACTATCATGAGCATATTCCATTTCACTTTCATCATCACTCTCATCATATAATACCTTAGCTTCTTTAGCCATGAAGCATGAAGAGGATGAATCAAATAGTGATGGCTTCTTGTTGATAGCAATGGAAGCAAAAGCCTTGTTGGATGATTCTTCTTCTTCTTCATTATCATCACTTTCCCAAGTGATCACATAGGCACCATTCTTGCCTCTCTTGAATGTCATCTTGGCTTCTTTCTTCTTCTTCTCAAACTTGCCCCTCTTGTTGTTCTTCTTCTTGTCATAGGGACATTCCGCTTGAAGGTGCTCAGTGCTATCACAATTGAAGCACTTTCTTTGTTGCTCATTGCTCTTGAAATTGTCATTTCTCTTTTTGAAGCCTCTTCTTTTGATAAACATTTTGCCAATATTTTTGACAACTAGAGCAAGTGTCTCATCATCAACTTCCAATTCTTCATCTTCTTCGTTGTCATCTTCTTCTTGAATTGAGGCTTTTCCCTTTGAGGAGATGGCCTTGAATGCCACGGTCTTCTTCTTTTCTTCCTCCTTCTCATCAACATCTTGATCATACTTGTCAAAGGTCAATACCTCTCCAAGCAAATCATTGGGCTTTATTGTTTCAAGCCCATCTCTTTGTAGCATCATGATCAACATCTTGAATCTTTTAGGTAAGCTCAACAAGAACTTGTGGCAAAAATCTTGGTCTTGTGTCTTGTGCCCTAAGCTCTTGAGATCATTCACAATGACTTGCAATCTATGAAACATCTCTAAGATTGTTTCTTCTTCTTTCATCTTGAAGTTCTCAAACTCACTCTTGAGCCCATATAGCTTGGCACTCTTCACAACCTTAGTGCCCTCATATGTTTCACTTAACCTTGTCCACACTTCATTTGCCAATTCCAAGTCCTTGATGCCCTCAAATACTTTTGTATCAATACCATTGTAAAGTGTATTGAGAGCCATTCTATTGCATGTTCTATTTGCTCTATCTTCATCGGTGAGATGATCGGGATCAATGATAGCAAAATCATTCTCGGTGACTTCCAATACTCTCTCATGAATGGAACCAAGGTACATTGTCATCTTTCTCTTCCAATGAGCAAAAGAACTAACACCATCAAAGAACGGTGGCTTGCCCCCAACATGATTGAACACAATTTGAGCCATTTTTCACACCGAAGGATGTTAAGCCTTGATTAAAACGGTGACCACGGCTCCAATACCACTTGTAAGGTCCTAGATGGCTAGAGGGGGGTGAATAGCCTATTAAAATTCTACAAATACCACTAAGGAAACTTGTTAGAATAACAAACGGCGTAAAGCGAGTTTTGCTTAGCCAAAGGTTGTGATGCAAGCCTCCTATCCACAAGTCTAGTAGATTAAGATCTCTAGTTCACACAAGAGCTAAGTCACTAAAGTTACACTAGAGAACAAGCTAACAACACTACTAGCAAAGCTACTACTAGAGCTACACAAGATAATCTAGTGAATGTAAATGCAAGAGAGAGGATAGTGATTCTTATACCGACGGTGGAGTGAAGATGTTGCCAATCACCAAGAAGATATATAATCAATTAATATTGACAACAATACAATATGGAGACCAATCACCGGGAGACAAGAGACACAATATTTTTGTTCACCCGGTGTTCACTTGTGCACCGACAAGCTACGTCACCGGTTGTGTCGACCAACACTTAGATGGTTCCCCGGTGTGACCCTCAAGTCACTTGCCCCTCAAGGCACGCCCCGCAAGGCACCGCAAGACGCCACTCTCAAGTGAGGTAACTCAATGACACGCGCAATCCAATAGAGTTGCTTTTGGCGTCCCGCCGAGGAAAGCACAAGAACCTCTCACAATCAACCGGAGGTGGCCAAGAACAATCACCTTCTCTTGCCAATGCCTCCAACAATCTCCAAGCCGGCTAGGAGCGGTACTCTCCAAGAGTAACAAGAAATCCACCGGCTAAACCACCCACAAGTGCCACTAGATGCCCTCAAGCTATGCAATGCACTTTGGGATCACTCAATCTCACTTTTGATTTGCAATCAAGCAAGGGAGATGAGTGGGAGGAGTTGCTTTAGCTCAAAGGATGCACAAGAGTGTTAGAAATGCCAAGAGACCTCCCCAAGGGCCGGCCAACAAGTATTTATAAGCATCCCATCCAAATAGAGCCGTTGCTACTCCACTTGTCCGTTTTTCGGGACGACCGGACGCGCCGGTCGTCACTGACCGGACGCGCTCAACCGCGTCCGGTCGCTCCGCGACATCCACGTGTCCCCCGATTTCAAAAACGACCGTTAGATCTTCCAACGGTCACTGCGCGTTAACGGTCAACCGCGATGACCGGACGCGCTGCTCGAACCACCGGACGCGCCGGTGCGCACAGTACCCGCGCGCGCGAAGACAAGACCGGACGCGCTCCTCGCATCGACCGGACGCGCTGGTCACGACCGGACGCGCCGGTCCCGTGACACACCGGACGCACCGGTCAACCCTGAGTCGCGCAAGACGAACCAGCGATCGGACGCGCTGATGAAACGACCGGACGCCACAGTACCCGCGTCCGGTCGGAGTCCAGTAAGCACCCTGGACGACCGGACGCGTCCGATCGTGTGTGACCGGACGCGCACCGCGTCCGATGGTCCACGTGAACCGCTGATCGCCTGACCGGACGCGCCGGTCGCACAGTGACCGCGTCCGGTGCAGCGTCCGGTGCAGCGTCCGGTCAC
This sequence comes from Saccharum hybrid cultivar R570, assembly GCA_038087645.1. Classification (NCBI taxonomy): domain Eukaryota; kingdom Viridiplantae; phylum Streptophyta; class Magnoliopsida; order Poales; family Poaceae; genus Saccharum; species Saccharum hybrid cultivar. The sequence goes on from JAQSUU010000259.1 coordinate 16,589,166, forward strand.
CTCTGTGACCTCCGTTCGCCTCCGTTTCTTTTCCGACTTCCGGCGTAGTGGAAAATAGGCATTTCATTTCCCCGAAATCGCCTGAATCCCGCGCTCGCACGCTCGGCGGGAGGGAGAAAGGAACCCAAACCCTTCTCTACCCGCAAACCACAGCGCGACCAACGACACCTTTGCAAATGTGCCAACACCATCAAGTGTACATCTCCATGTGCTTGTGTGTTAGCTTTTTCCCAATCATTTTCAAAGGTTTTCCAGTTAGCTCACTAGGCCCTACATGCAATGCACTTCATGAATTCACCTAGTGGCACCCATGCGTCGAATAACCGATAAGACTTCCCCTCTTAATAGTTCGGCTATCGACCCTAAACCACTCACACCCTCTATGGTGTCTTGAGTGTAAAACAAAATGGCCCTATGGTTATACCTTTGCCTTGAGCCCATTTTGTTTCTCCAAATGATATGATCCACTTCATATCATCACATGACCGTCTCGATCCATCGACCTTGACTTCACTTGCTCTTCACCGTTGCATCGGTCCGTCGGCGCCAAGTCTTGCTCAAGCTTCACCATCGCATGGTCCTTCGCTTCGAAGCCTCGACTTGCCCTTCACCTTTACAACCGGTCCATCGAGCCAAGCCTCATCTTGGTCTTCACCATCTTGGTCACATGAGTCAATGTCATGTTTCATATTCAATGACCACCTTTATCTAAATCATCCACTTAGATACAAAGGTTAGTCCTAGGTTTCATCAATTAGCCAAAACCAAACTAGGGACTTTCACCACCGATGCCATGAAATGGGACATATTGCTAAGTGTTGCCCTACCAAGAAGTCTCAAGTTGAGCCAAAAGCAATGCCCAAGCTAAAGTCAAGATCAATCATGAAGATATTAGTGAATTGATGATAAAGAAGAAGAAAATAAGAAGGGGTGGAAGAGCAAGGCATCCAATGCAAATTCAAGATGCCAAGATGATGAGCAAGAATCAAGATGAGAAGAAAGTACATGCTCACATCAAGTGCTTCAAATGTGGAGATATAGGACACTTTGCCTCGGGGTGTCCTACCAAGCTTGAGAAGAAGGCTCAAGCAACCCATGAGAGGTTAGGCAATGGGAAGCACAACATGAGCAAGGAAGAAAAGACTCAAGCAAAGAGAATGTGCTACTTATGCCGGGAAAGGGGACACATGGCACATTCATGTCCCCTAGGTAACACTTCTAAGCATATTTCAATTGATGATACTAATGTGCTTAGAAAGGATGTAAATGGTACCTCTATTGTTGCTATTGCAAAACATCCCGCTATCGATACTAAGGTTTTGCCTAAGTATGTTGCACCTAACTTGAGAGGACCCAAACTTGTTTGGGTACCATCAAAGAGTGGATGATTGTTTGTAGGAACCATCGGTATTGGAGGCTTGATTCAATTGGTTTCATTTTGTTCATCATATATTGAGTCAAGTTATGAAGCTCAATGCATATCCAATCCCAATGCCAAGTCAAAATAAGTGAAGTCCAAGTGCTATAACATACAAGTGCAATGTTAAAGATTGTGGTGATTTATTGGATATATTTGATGACTTGCAAATATTCAAGTTGAAAGCTTGCTAGTGGATGATCATGAGCTAACCAAGGTATATCTCTTGTTGATCATTTTATTTGGGTGCATATGAGTTGATTGAATTGGATATATATGCAATGTTGCTTGCTATAAGATGATTGAATGGATTAAATACCTAGCAATCAAATTTGGATTGATTTGTGTTGGATAAATTCATAAGATGACATTTAGTAAGTGGATTGAATGGATATATGTCTTGTGATAGTGTTCAAACAAGTTAATCTCAAGATTGATTCATATTTGATAAAGTATTGCTCAATGTATTGAAATCTGTCCAAAGTTGAAAATCTGAGCTAGCAGTGATCAAGTCTGAGTTTGGACGATCAAATCTATTTGGATTGGCTTGAAATTTGGTATACGTGCTCTAGGATTATGATATGATATGCTGTACAAATTTCATAAGAATTGGATAAGAGATGCTTCGGTTTTGGAGTGGATCTTGTCAGCTATAGTGCAGCAGTTTTCAACATGTAGCAGTGGTGAAAGATTTGAAATCTGGTGGCAATCTAGATGTCAAATGAATCTTAAATTTTTACAGCTGCTAGATGACTTAGTTAAGCACATCTCCACAAAATTTTATGGCATTTGGATCTGTACATTGGGAGATATGAATTATTCTTTGAAGGGTACAGAATCTGTCAGAAAAGTGACATTTATTGGATATATTTGGAGTCACTTTGATTAAAAGGTCCTCAAGTTGGAATCATATTTACAAGAGTTTGAGGTACCTAAGCTTGGTTTTGGATTGATCTATAAGCTTGACAAGAAATGAGTACAAGGCACTTGATTGTGGAATGTACTTGGTGTACATATTTGGTACTCAAATTTGAAGATCAAGATCAAACTCAAGATGAGAATAAAGTTTAAGTTCTAGTGATGATTGAAGATTATTTGGTAGAAAGAAAAGGACTTAAACATGTAGGAAGAGTTGGACTCAAATGTAGATTCAAGGATTATTCATCAAGATTGAGTTCATCATTTGGATCAATCAAACTATATCATTTCAAGTGAGTATCAAGAGTGGTTCTTTGGAGAGAGGTCACTTCTCCCTAGTGAGGGGCTTGCCGCCGTGTGTAGGTGAAATCAAGTTTGGGACTTGGAAGGCTAACATGAAAGTGGTGATCCAAGGAACTTGTGATGCTTAGTTGAAGCAATCAAAAGGATTGATCTAAAGAGCAAGCAACACCCAAAAGAGAGCTAGTCATAGCAATTCAAATGGTATTCTAAATAGTTCTCTCATGCAAGCACAATGAGCAAAAAGATGAAGCAAGCCAACCATATTGAGATAGTGCACTTGATCATAAGTGGTTTTCATTTCATATGGGTGAAGAATGGATTTATTTATTGATAATTGGTCTTCACCAAGCCATAAATTGGACTTCACATTGATATTGGAGTAATGAATTGGAATCTATGTGACTATCCTCTACTCCAACATAGGAAAGGTATTATTGTAATGTGCATGATCAATTCATCCCTTACTAGTATGCGGTTAGTGCATATAGTACATGCTTACTAGGATCATGCATAACAAATAAAATGTTTGAATTCATAGCCTACCACTATTGCTTGAATTGTTTAAATGATCTAGTGGTATGTGTATGAATTTGTTCATGAGCTAGTAAACCCAAGTACTTGATCTAGTTTGGATTGCTAACAAGTGACAAGTACAACATTGGCAAGATAACCCTTAAGCATAAGGTGTGAAGAAGCTTGTCATTGGATCAAACCGGACTTAGAATCTTAAGCAAATCAACATCGTTCAAGTCATACAAGAAGCTCATGACAATGATAAGAGTACAAGCACAAGACAACAATGAAAATAGATATCTAGTTTGATTCAAATGGTATCTAGACTCAAATTGATCTTACAAGTGGTATTCACTAGTGGTGTCTAGATCATGATCTACAAGTGATATCTTACAAGTGGTACTCATGAAGATAGCAAATGTTCAAGAAGTGAATATTATTGCCAAATCCTTCAAAGTGGATCAATACTAGAAAATTCTTTCAAATGGTATCACATTCCTACTCATGGTATCTTCACGTGGTATCTTTCATGCAAGACGATGGTTCCACAAGTGATCCTCAACTTTAAGTGATCAAATCAAGAATGCATCCCTCACCTATAAGAGCTCAAAGATTATCAAGTGAATGACCCATGCTATGACATAGGGGAGGAACCCCACCTAATGGTATCAAGGTCAAAGATCCTAAGTGGTATCTCAAGAGCAACCATAAAGTTTGTCATTCCAACATATGTGGTAATGTCCATAAAAAATGCAAGATTCAAGTCTCAACCATCTACCCCAATGCTAGTCTTCGCATCAATAAGAAGCACACCTTTTATGGAAATTGATGACAAAGGGGGAGAGATTGGACAAAGATATGCAAGATTTCCTTTTAAGGAGAGATTGCTTTGGGGAGAGATAGATAATATTGGACATAGATATGGACAAAGAGGGAGCAACATTGAAGAATATAAGGGGATCAAAATTCTTGGACAAAGAAAGCACACAAGTAGGGGGAGCAAGCTCACGAACATTGAATGATTACATTTGATATGTGCATAATTCATGTGCTTGCTTGCATTGCATAAGTTCTTAAATTCAATATGCATGCTTGTATGGTGTATGCTAGTTATAGAACTTGAATGATGATTTGATAACTAGCATGCATAGGATGTTAGCTAGACTTGTGATTATCATGCAAAAACTAGAACCATGCTTATAATGTTGATCTCACGGGGTTTCTAGTGTTTTTGATGTCTAGCTACTCATGATGCTAAGGATGATGGCAAACTTGTGATTTTCAAATGGTATCAAGCCACTAATTGGTATTGAGCTACAAAGGTTTATTCTATACACCTTAGCATCACTTAGTAGTGCTAACCCTCCCACAAATTTCATATTTATGCATATGTGCAAGCTTGAAACCAAACCTTTTGAGCACATATGTAGGGGGAGTTATCACTACCAAGTCGGATTTTATGGTGCTTATCCAAATCCTAACATAGAGCTTAAATGTTGGATAAGTGGCATAAAGTCCAAAAGAACTTAATTTCCATATCTTTGTAGAGTTGTCATCAATTACCAAAAAGGGAGAGATTGAAAGGTCCTTGTTTGGTTTTGGTAATTGAGTGACAACTTAGGTGGACTAATATGTGGTTATGTGAGATACACAGGAGATTAGTCCACATGTGATGGTGTCATGAAGGAGCTCATTGCATATGAGACATGACATGGAGTCATGTGGCCAAGGTGACGAAGATCAAGATGAGGCTTGGCTCGACGGACCGGTTGCAAGTGTGAAGGGCAAGTCAGAGGCTTTGGAGTGAGGGACCGCGTGTGACGGTGAAGCTTGAGCATGACTTGGCGCCGATGGACCGACGCAACGGTGAAGAGCAAGTGAGGTCAAGATCGATGGACCAAGGTCACATGATGATATGAAGTGGATCATATCATTTGTGATTTGATTGGTGCATGTGTTGCATCAACGTCGGAGGAGTTGGAATGGAATACGCAAGGCAAAGGTATAACCTAGGGCATTTCCATTTCACCGGTCATAGGTGTGTAGAGAAGTTGATGACCGGGTTTAGGATAGATGGCCGTACTATTAAGAGGGGCAAACTTGTTTGCATATCGGTCATCTAGTGCCACTCGAGTGATCTAACTATGCATCGTTGCTAGGATCGAGTTGCGTGGCAAGTTGAGTGGTTAACACCTTCGGTAAAATGATTGTGAAAATGCTAACACACGTACACAAGGTGGTGATCACTTGTTGGTGTTGGCACATTTGCGAAGGCGGTGGAGTTTAAGCGGTAGAGAGGGGTTTGGGTTCCTCTCTCCCTCCCGCCGAGCTTGCTCGGCGGGATTCGGCGCTTTTTGGAGAAGTGAAATGCCTATTTTCCACTACGCCGAAAGTCGAAAAAGAAACGGAAGCGAACGGAGGTCATAGTGGTGATCAGACGCTGGACCGGACACGGTCTCAGTTTGACCGGACGCGTCCGGTCAGTGTTTAGCGTGTGCGCGTTTTTCAGTTGTTTGATCGGACGCGTGGCGCGTCCGGTCACAGTCGATCGGACGCGTCCGGTCGATCAGGGAGCTTACTGGACTCTAACCGGACGCTGGCACTGTGGCATCCGGTCAGTTCTCCAGCGCGTCCGGTCATTGTTTCGTTGTGCGCGACTCAGACTTGACCAGCGCGTCCGGTCAGTTACGGGACCGGCGCGTCCGGTCGATTCTGGCGCGTCCGGTCGTTGCGACCAGCGCGTCCGGTCGGTTGAAGCAGCGCGTCCGGTCATTGCGTTTGACCGTTGGCGCGTAGTGACCGTTGGAGGATCTAACGGTCGCATTTGAATTCGAGGGACACGTGGACGGCGCAGGGCGACCGGACGCGGTTGAGCGCGTCCGGTCAGTTTCGACCGGCACGTCCGGTCGTCCCGATTTTTGCCTAGTGAAGGGGTAACGGCTCTATTTGACCGTGGGGTTATAAATAGACGTTGTGGCCGGCCATGGCCGGTAGCTGAGCACACTATAGTCTTTGTGACTTGTGTGGTAGTGCTTGGGAGCCCTCTAACTCACTCATGCTTGATAGTGTTCATCGGATCGAGTGAGAGAGCGATTCTAGTGCGTTGCTTTGAGAGATTGCATCGTGTGGCGCTAGGTGATCGTGTTGCAAGCCGGTGGTGCTTATTACTCTTGGAGGTTGCCACCTCCTAGACGGCTTGGTGGCTTGTGGCTCCGTCGAAGCTCGCAAGAAGATTGTGCGAGGCTTCGGAGAAGCTTTGTGAGGGGGATTGTGCTCACCCCGCGGGGATCGCGAAGAGCAACTCTAGTTGAGCGTGTCATTGAGCTACCACACTTTATGGTGGGTTCTTGCAGTGCCTTTTGAGAGGCTCGGTGTGTGACCGATTAGCCGCCGAACCACGAAGTGTTGGTCGACACAACGGGGACGTAGCTTGGTGGCAACCAAGTGAACCTCGGGAGAAAAATCACCGTGTCAACATTGTTCTTCATCTTCTCGGTGGTTTGCCTTCGTACAACACAAGCTTGTATTTACTTTCATATATACTTGTGCTTGTGTAGTTGCTCTCTTAACTAGTTTGCTTGTGTAGCTTGCTAGTTGTCTTCTTGCTTGTGTAGCTAGAAGCTTCCCTTTACGTGACTAATTTGGTTTGTGTAACCTTGTTAGTCACATTGCTTAGTTTGTGTAGCTAAGTGACTTGCGCTCTCTTTTTTGGCATTAGTTGCCTTGTTATTGAGCTTTGCTAGTGAGCTTAGGAGCTTTGTGCTTTTGCTTCACTAGTTGTGTAGGAGCTCCCTCGGTTGGCAAAGTACTAGTGCATAGGTTTGTGTGACCTTGCTCTAGAATTGAGTAGGTGAGCTCTTGGTAAGCTTAGCACCTTAGTTGCTTAATTAGGATTTTTGCAAGGTGCTAGAGAACTTAGATAGAGGGGTGTAGTCTTGGCTAGACCGATAAGTTTAATTCCGCATTTGTTTTGGTTAGCCAACGCGTTTAAGTTTTAGAAAGGACTATTCACCCCCCTCTAGTCCGCCATCTCGACCCTTCAGTGTTCCTTTTCTTTCACTTCTCATTGTTTTGGAGTAATGACCAACAATGCGGCATCACAAAGGTCTTATTTTTTGGATCCCTCTGCGTGTACAACTTCTGGCAATACTTGGTTTGTCAAATTATATAGTGATGAATGACAATCAGATAGGGGTCATCAGCCCACCAAATTCAATTATGCATAAGAAAATAGCTAGATGCTCAAAAAATAGATGTATGATGGCTAGCCACACTAAAGTACTTGATAAACTAAGTGCATTAAAGCATCAGAGAACATTAGTATGCAATCAGACTCTAATATATCCAAAGGAAATCACAGCAGCATAAGTGAAATATGAGTAGACAACTTACCCGATCCTGAATTGTTGCTCCACTTGGTGGCGCACGATCAATCTCCTCAACACAACCTGCCCATCGGTTGCAACACTCTTGGATTGTACTCCAATGGTGCGCAAGAGAACCAAGGGTGCGGCTGGATGAAAGTCCTATGTTTGTGTTGGCAATTAGTGACAATGCCTAAGTGCTAATCATATGCATAAGAATGTGTGTAGCAATGATGATTGGCGCAAAACATGGTGAAGCATGGTGATCAAGTAATGTGATGATGAAGTGCTTACCATGATGTGGAGTTGGAACAAGGTGCAACAAGTGATGCTCAAGGCAAAGGTATCATGTAGGGATTTTCATTTTACATCCAAGACACCATAGAGGGTGTGGATGGTTTAGGATCGATAGCCGTACTATAAAGAGGGGAATTTCTGGGCTATTGATCACTTAAGTGCCACTAAATGAAAAATTCATTTGCATATGCATTTAGATCTACTGGAGAGCTAACCTAACGCCTCGAAAATGATTGTGAAAATGCTAACACACATGCACATGGTGATGTACACTTGGTGATGTTTCAGCGCTTTTCGGGAAATGAAACGCCTATTTTCCACTACGTCGGACGCGAAGAAACGGAGGCGAACGAAGGTCACAGAGGTGACCGGACGTTGCACCGAACGCGGTCTCAGCGTAACCGGACGCGTCCGGTCAGTGTCAGCGAGCAGCGCGAGGGGCAGCTAGGGTTTCTAACCGGAGCGTCCGACGCCTCACGGGACCGGCGCGTCCGGTCAACATGGCGTGGAGCAACATCAGCATAGAGCTAACCGGACGCGGTGGCGAGTCCGGTCACGATCGACCGGACGCGTCCGGTCGTGGTGGGTGCTTACTGGACTCAAACCGGACGCTGGCACTGTGGCGTCTGGTTCATCTAGCGTGCGCGTCCGATCACTGACTCGCTGGAGCGCTGCTCAGCTTGACCAGTGCGTCCGGTCGGTCACGGGACCTGCGCGTCCGGTCATGCTTCGCGCATGGGTGGTGTGCGCACCAGCGCTTCCGGTCAGTTTGACCAGCGCGTCCGGTCAGCGCGACTGCAGCAGAATCAAGTGCCTAACGGCTAGTTTTTGTTGGGGACGTCTATAAATGCTTGTTGGCTGGCTCTTTGGGGTCTCTCTTGGCTTGTTGATCATTCTAGCACTCCTTTGAGCTGAGCACATCCCCTCCACTCTTTCTCCCTTGCTTGTTTGTCTAATCAAAGCGAGATTGAGTGATCTCAAGTGCATTTGCTTGTGAGTTTGCATCTAGTTGGCACTTGGGTGTTCATTTGCTGCGGGATTCTTGTTTCTCTTGGTGGTTGCCGCCACCTAGACGGCTTGGAGCAGTGGTGGAGATCCGGCACGTGTTGGTGATTGTTCGTGGCCGGCTCCGGTGAGCTTGTTGTGAGGGGTTGTTGTGGTTCCCCGGCGGAGCGCCGAATTCCAACTCTAGTGGATTGCTCGTGTCGGAACTTCTCGTCATTTGGTAGGTTCTTGTGGCGCCTTTTGAGAGGCTCGGTGTGATACCGATTAGCCACCGAACCACGTGGTGTAGGGGGACACAACGGGGACTAGCGTGCCGGCAAGCACGTGAACCTCGGGATAAATCATCGTGTCTTCACTTCATTGATTGTGATTGATTTGTCTCGGTGGATTGGTTATCTTGAATATCATCACTTGGAATTATTGATTGGTTGGCTCAATTCATCGCCCCTCGGTGAAATATTTCTTACCCTACTCTTGTATTACATTTCAAGTACTTAGTTGTTTTCTCTAGTGCTTAGTAGCTTGAGTAGAGTAGCCTTCTAGTTTTCTTCTTGCGGTTTGACTTGTGCGGTTGAGTGATATATATTAGAATTATATTTTGGATAGGTGGCTTGCAACACTCCATAGGCTAGGCAAAACTCGCTTCTCGCTATTTGTTATTGCTAATTAAATTGTCTAGCACATTTTGTAGAAAGTTTTATTAGGCTATTCACCCCCCCTCTAGCCATCAAGACCTTTCACTGGATGGGGTCTTGACATTATGGTGAAAGTGATCATAAATGCGATTCCAATATGTGCTGGTATTTTGATCGGTCCCAATGATTGGATCAAGGCTCACACTCTCTCATGCCATGACCAAGGCCTCATCCTCCTCTACGGAGTAGTTTGCTGATCTTGCCCATTTTTTCCTTTTAAGGGGATTATTCTCAATGGGATCTTCATTTACATTTCCAACTGACATTGGGCCAGAGATGTCAACGGGATCTTCGTTTACACTTTCAAATGGCATTGGGACAGTCGTGTCAATGAGATCTTCGTTTACACTTGACATTGGGACAGTCATGTCATCTATATCAACAGTACCGATCATATCCATGAAAGACTGCTCACTACATAAGGCACAAAAGCATAAAATAAATTTCAGTGCACAAGGAGCAGGAAGTGTTTCAAGGAGTATTATGCAGCAGTAACCAGTTCAACATCCAACCAATGAAACAGCTGAAAATCTGAAAGAGTGTATAGAGTCTGAAAGCTTTTGCAGGGCTTATCAAGGCGAACAGAGTTATGTCTCTAAGCTGGCAACCTTGGTCGTCCAGCTCCTTGTGATCCATGTAGCAGGTTATCATTTGAGGTGAACACTTACTATGCAGTAATCTGAATTAACATCAGTGTGTTTCAGACTTCCAGTAAAACAATAAAGCTAGCCTTCAGAATCTAGAATTTCATAAATACAACAGGTAATGTTTCCCAGTTGCGTTTTTTAAGGTTTAACGCTAGAATAGCTACGGGATTTTGCAACAAAGAAAGGAAGATATATGAAATCACATAATCAAAGCTGGTAGCCTGGTACTGTATTGTAAATTGGCCAGCAAGGTCAAAGCTTTAACTTGCCATGGACGCGTCCAGATCGTTGTTGGATATGGTGGCTGCCGCCGGCAGATTATACAGTGGTGGTGGAGCATTCTTCGCTCCTAGGGAGGCGGACGCCTTCCTCTTGCGGGTCTTCTGCGCCGCATCTGGGAGCACGTGGTGGCCTTGCCACCGACGCCGCAACTCCTGCTGCGAGGGTGGAGGAGGGGGCCTCTGTAGCGCTCGAGGGGCTGGTGTGGCGGGGTTGGGACGAGCGCCGGTGGTGGGGTTCGGACCAGGGCCGGTGGCGGCGGACGGACGAGCACCGGTGGCAGCGGAATCCATTGGGGCGAGGGCCGGTCTCCGGCTGAAGGGGATGGTTGCGACGGTGGAGTAGGAGGACCTCGACGAGGCCGCCGTGGAGCAAGAGCCGAAATTGCGGGAGATCGGCGCGGCGGCGGGACGCAAAGCCACCCCTCGCGCCAAAAGAAACGCGTATTGGGGGCAGGGTGCTCTCCCCTTTCTTTGCGGGGTGTGGAGATGGATTATGCGTGGCTGAGAAAAAGTTTTTCTCATTGGGGATCATATTGGGAGACTGTTGGAGCACCTCAAATCCCAAAACAGCAATTTTTTCCCATTGGGGATAAGAAAGGGAGACTGTTGGAGATGCTCTTACCCCAGAATAATTGGGGGCGGGAGCGAAAGGCCTCTGTCTAATAGGGTTAGAGCGTTCGAGTAGCATCCACCTCTCGTCTGTCCCATGATCAAGCACAGGTCGAAAGACCCGGTCCGGTGCTCACAGGGTAACGGTACCCCTGTGTTAGGATGGTATAGGCCCCGTTCGGCTGTGCTGATAAGCCGGCTGAAAAACACTGTTGGCTGATTTGTTGTGAGAGAAAAACACTGTTCTGGCTGAAAAAACAAGCTGAAAAGTACGGATTATAAGCCGGATGAACAAGGCCATAATGTTATTATCTTTTATATAACTTTGTACAATTTAAATTTTCTTAGTAAATTGTATTGGAGCACAAATATTAATAATACACATTGTAGACTAGGTCAGATATAAACTAGTTTGACTTGTTCTGTCATAAATTTCGTAGTCGTATTCTTTTGTGGGCTGAGGGAGTATCAAAGGAGTACCGGAGGCGACCAAAGATAAAGCCGACAAGGATCTGAGTGCAGGGAGGGTCCAATGATGAAGTTGACAAGGATCTCATCGGTTACATCTACGGTAACGATTTTGTTGGATTTTAGGGCTTGACCCATTTCTATTCAATTAAAATCAAATATATTTTGAAACTCATATGATATGGTGCATTAAAGTCTTAGTCCCACCTGAGATTTTGATTAAGGGTTTATTTGGTTCGACTATGAGCTGTGAAAAATATGTTGTGAACTATGTGTTGTAAAAAAGATGTAATCTGTTTGGTTGAAATAATTATAAAACATATTCCCTCTCTCTGTCTCTCTGAAACAACTATGAAACATCTTTCTATTTCCACTCATTTAGAAAAACAAAAGGTCAAATACTAAAAGCATGGTCGAAGGTGCTTCAAAACTTGTACAAATGCTATTTACAATATAATAGCAAACTTACCATATGAATAATAACTATTGCAACATAAGCTGCAGTACTGAAGCTCCACCCCTGAAATTTTGGTTGTCGTTTCTCTCGCTTTGCTCCTATATGACCTTTTTTTTCCCTGCTGGACTCCTGAGGACGGAGAGCTCGAGAAACTCTCAAACTCCCGGTTTGGCCAATTGACGCTCAACATTGCATGATCCATCCATGGACCGGGCCGTCCGTCCGTTCCCAGCAATCTGCGAGGCAAAGTGCGCACAGACGCATCATGCATGTCCGGGCACTCGGGCAGGATCGCACGACCTAGCTAAAAGCTGCCATCCCCAGCCAAAAGGGGAAAAAAATCAAACATAGGCCGGACTCCGAACGCATGGCCCGGCTGGCTGTATCTGCTTTGATAGTGTGAGGTTATCAGCTAAAATCAACCAGTCAAAGAATATTATTTTTTTTTCACAGTAAATCAGCATCAGTATCAGTATCAGCAAAAAAAAAAAAAAAAAAAAAGTCAGCCGAACATAACCTTTGCTAGGTGCCTACGTCGGTGAGATATGAACGAAACATGGTCCAAGGTCACTCTCGGAAGGGCCGGCTGTTCGCCCGAGCCATGCATGCAGCCATCTCGTTCGTGCCTTTCATCGCGCGCGTTGGTTTCTGGACTTTTTGTTTCGTTTTCCAGGCTTTTGGATATTCATCATCCATTTTGTGATGAGAGGAAGGAACCGAGTGGCCGATCGCTCTCTGGTAAAAACGAAGATGCACCTGATGCGCGTGATTGTAATCGGAATGGCTGATCGCTGATCGCTCATGCGCTCTTCTCCACTTCTAGGTTCTAGCAGCTTTTCTTTCTTTAGGGAGAGAATGGGACTGACCTACGATTTTTTTAAGCAATGATTTGGCTTACCCATTAGCCAGGTCGGTGCAGCACTAGAGCCCATATTCGATAAGGTTTTTAAGCCATATAAAAATGTCTATACGCTTCTAAAAACTATTATAAAATTCCTAGAGATAGATTGAAATATACAAATACAAATAAAATATTTAGAGCTTGTTAAAATATCTCTAGAATGATCCAAAAATTAGATTTAGGTATAGATACATGAGAAAATATTCAAAAAAATCTATAAAATTACCAAAATATTCTAATTGATGTCTAAATGTGTTTTAAAAAAATTGCTCGTAACAAAAGCATAAGACACAACGGACACAAATGATAGTCTGAATGCATGCATTCATCTTTAATGAATGGTGCATTAATGATTGTGTTATCTCATATTTTTATGTCGACAGTTTTTAAAATTTATTTAGACATAGATTATAATGTTTGGTTTTTTTTTCAAAAAAATCCCTATTTTTTAAGAGCTAAATCTATTTTTTTAGCTTCTAGAGATATTTTTCATGAGCTCTAAATATTTTATTTTGGTTTATCGTGTCCCCATCTATCTCTAGTTTTTCTTGAATTTTTTATAAGCTTAGAGACATTTTGTGGTTCAAAAATCTTATAAGAAATTTATATGTACCAGACATGCCCGTGTGTTGCACCGGGGCCACGAATTTTCATTTAGCTATGATGATTTTGTATCGGACGTGGGCACGTGGATTCGGTCTTCATATCGAACCAGGTAGGACGCGGTGGGACATTCGTAGGGACATCGGATTCGTACATGTGTGGTGGACCGGGTGCACAATACAGGTAGATGGTATTTGGTATCACTGAACCTTTTTAGGTGGAGAGAAGAGAAGACATAACAATAGAGAGATGCTAGCGCACGGACATCTAGATGAACGCCTGCGTTCGGACACCGCTCCTGCACCTTGTGTCAAGTGCATCTCCGTTTCCCACGCAGTCCTTCGTTTCTCGTGCCCGCATCGCCCGGATGCCTCACCCTACCTACACCACCCACTCACACAGGACTGCACACTTCCGCTCCACATCCCGCGTGCAGGCAGGGACCGCCTATGCCCCGCTCCGTATCACGCACGCGGGGACCGCCTACGCCTTCTCCGTATCGCGCTCACACCCTAGCCTGCGGATGTGCACCGTGTAAGTCTGGTCGTCCCTTTCAACACTAGAAACATGAAAACACTTGTGACACAAAAAAAACTTGCTGCAACATACGTCTGAAACAGATGAAACATTTGAAACAAATGCACATCTGTGTGAGATATATGCAACATATACATAAAACACTTGCAACATGCGTCTGAAATGGATGAAACATTTTGAACAAACGCTTGCAACATGTGAAAACATATGCAATATTCCAATAAAAACACTTGCAACATACGTCTGAAAACAAATAAAGCATTTTGAACAAACGCTTGAAACATACGTGTATAGCTATTGCAACATGTGCAACATCCCGATCTACTTTTGCAACATCCATATGCAACACTTGTAACATACCCCTGAAACATCTGAAACAAACATACGCTTGCAACATGTGCTTCTTCGTGTCATGGTGTTTTCGGTCAACCATGGGAGACGATGTCTCGGTCGTTGATGACCTTCGCTTAGTGGTGTCGGGGTGGTGGGGCGCGGTGCACGCTGTAACCACGACAGGCTAGTGTGGAGTGGGGCGCAGCGCTAGATGGCCGTGGCAGCGAGGTGGAGTGGGGTGGCACGGCGGTGCATGGCCGTGGCAGAGAGGCAGAGTGGGCGACGTGGCGGTGGATGGCCACACGGCGAGGCAGAGTGGGCGGCACGTTGTATGATGGGTGCACGCGCGGGAGATGGCCGCGGTTGGGAGGAAGACTGGCGCGACGCGGCGTGGGATGCGACACACGCGAGGACATGGCCGTGGCAATGATGTGGATTGGGGCGAGTGGATGGGCGCACGGTTGAAAGTCCCTAGTTTGGTTTTGGCTAATTGATGAAACCTAAGACTAACCTTTGTATCTAAGTGGATGATTTAGATAAAGGTGGTCATTGCATATGAGACATGACATTGACTCATGTGACCAAGATGGTGAAGACCAAGATGAGGCTTGGCTCGATGGACCGGTTGTGAAGGTGAAGGGCAAGTCGAGGCTTCGAAGCGAAGGACCATGCGATGGTGAAGCTTAAGCAAGACTTGGCGCCGATGGACCGATGCAACGGTGAAGAGCAAGTGAAGTCAAGGTCGATGGATCGAGACGGTCATGTGATGATATGAAGTGGATCATATCATTTGGAGAAACAAAATGGGCTCAAGGCAAAGGTATAACCATAGGGCCATTTTGTTTTACACTCAAGACACCATAGAGGGTGTGAGTGGTTTAGGGTCGATAGCCGAACTATTAAGAGGGGAAGTCTTATCGGTTATTCGACGCACGGGTGCCACTAGGTGAATTCATGAAGTGCATTGCATGTAGGGCCTAGTGAGCTAACTGAAAAACCTTTGAAAATGATTGAGAAAAAGCTAACACACAAGCACATGGAGATGTACACTTGATGGTGTTGGCACATTTGCAAAGGTGGCGTTGGTCGCGCTGTGGTTTGCGGGTAAAGAGAGGTTTGGGTTCCTCTCTCCCTCCCGCCGAGCGTGCGAGCGCGGGATTTAGGCGATTTCGGGGAAATGAAATGCCTATTTTCTACTACGCCGAAAGTCGGAAAAGAAACGGAAGCGAACGGAGGTCACAGAGGTGACCGGACGCTGCACCGGACGCGGTCACGGTGTGACCGGACGCGTCCGGTCAGTACAGCGCAGCAGTCAGGCGCGCGGGTTAGGGTTTGCAACCGGCGCGTCCGGTCACTCACGGGACCGGCGCGTCCGGTCAGGCGCCCTGTGGGGGACTACTGTTCGTAAGGTCGATCGGACGCGGTGCGCGTCCGGTCACACGTGATCGGACGCGTCCGATCGTTGAAGGAGCTTACTGGACTCCGATCGGACGCTGGCACTGTCGCGTCCGGTCGTTGCGAGGAGCTCGTCCGGTCATGGTGTCGCGGGCGCGCGGTACTGTGTGATCGGCGCGTCCGGTCGTTGCGAGGAGCGCGTCCGGTCATGATGTCGCGGGCGCGTGGTGCTGTGCGACCGGCGCGTCCGGTCGGTTGAGCAGCGCGTCCGGTCATTGCGTTTGACCGATGGCGCGCAGTGACCGTTGGAGGATCTAACGGCCGCGTTTGAATTTGAGGGACACGTGGACGGCGCAGGGCGACCGGACGCGGTGAAGCGTGTCCGGTCAGTTTCGACCGGCGCGTCCGGTCATCCCGAAAAAATGGTCAGTGGAGTGGCAACGGCTCTATTTGGATGGGATGCTTATAAATACTTGTTGGCCGGCCCTTGGGGAGGTCTCTTGGCATTTCTAACACTCTTGTGCATCCTTTGTGCTAAAGCTACTCCTCCCACTCATCTCTCTTGCTTGATTGCAAATCAAAAGTGAGATTGAGTGATCCCAAAGTGCATTGCATAGCTTGAGGGCATCTAGTGGCACTTGTGGGTGGTTTAGCCGGTGGATTTCTTGTTACTCTTGGAGAGTACCGCTCCTAGCCGGCTTGGAGATTGTTGGAGGCGTTGGCAAGAGAAGGTGATTGTTCTTGGCCACCTCCGGTTGATTGTAAGAGGTTCTTGTGCTTTCCTCGGCAGGACGCCAAAAGCAACTCTATTACATTGCGCGTGTCATTGAGTTACCTCACTTGAGAGTGGTGTCTTGCGGTGCCTTGCGGGGCGTGCCTTGAGGGGCAAGTGACTTGAGGGTCACACCGAGGAACCATCTAAGTGTTGGTCGACACAACCGGTGACGTAGCTTGTCGGTGCACAAGTGAACACCGGGTGAACAAAAATATTGTGTCTCTTGTCTCCCGGTGATTGGTCTTCATATTGTGTTGTTGTCAATATTGATTGATTGTATATCATCTTGGTGATTGGCAACATCTTTATTCCACCGTCGGTATAAGATTCACAATCATCTCTCTTGCTTTTACACTTACTAGATTATCTTGTGTAGCTCTAGTGGTAGCCTTGCTAGTAGTGTTGTTAGCTTGCTCTCTAGTGTAAAGTTAGTGACATAGCTCTTGTGTGAACTAGAGATCATAATCTACTAGACTTGTGGATAGGAGGCTTGCATCACAACCTTGGCTAAGCAAAACTCGCTTTACGCCGTTTGTTATTCTAACAAGTTTGCTTAGTGATATTTGTAGAATTTTTTTATAGGCTATTCACCCCCTCTAGCCATCTAGGACCTTACAACGGTGCTGTGAAGCACGTGATGGGTAAGCGGAGTGGGGAGATATTTTTGACAATGATGAGGAGACGTAGAGAGCAGACAGGCCTGTTAGACCGGTAGTGGTAGCGTGCAGGCCCGTCAAGGAGCGTCCGAGTGGACAGACGCCTTGACTAAAGCATTACCGCAATAAATAAGATGAATTATCTTCAAAACCACTTATCCACGACAGGGAGGTAAGAGCATCTCTAAGAGTACCTAAAAGAGTCTCCTAATCCAGGAATTTTGGCAAGATTGAAAAAAACTCATCTCTAATAACTCCCAAACCTACCTCCCAATCTTTTGGCACTTGTAAAAAACCACCTCCACACGCGTAAAGTTACGCCCGTGTATCATCGCCCAATCTAAGGTGGAAGGAGGTGGGGAAGAAAAAAAGTAGGACAGGGTTCATGATGCAAATGTACAAGGGAGAAATAAAGCATAAAAATGGTTAGTGTGATTTAGAAATTGTTTAGGATTCCTAATGTAAAATTAGCTTGTACGTGAGGTTTTGAAAACTAATAGAGTCGTAGCTTTTTTACGCCTCCCAATATATTTTGCAAAGGTTAGAAAACATGTTTTTAGGAGTATTTTTAGATACTGTTGGAGATGCTCAATAGAACGATTTTGAGAGTTTGAAGAAAAATCAAACTACAGAGGTAAAATTGATTTCTTTTTCTCATACTAGCAAATATGCACGTGCGGCACACATGTGTTTATCAAAAACATCATTACACAATTAATATTACGCTAGAAAAAAACTAAATCATTAGCTTCAATGAGATTCAGACTCCATGTATATTCATTCCTTATTTCTTAATGCATATGTCAGATTATCAGTAAAGACGACAATCAGATCAATAGTGTCGATGAGCTTAATTTGGATAGAATATGTGTCTATATATATGAGCAAAGAGCCCTAGCTAATTAACCAATTAGCAATATAACGAAGATCGGATAAAAATAGAAAAGAAAATACCTAGCCCTTGTACCGAATTAAAGCTGACAGAGACGGTGATGGAATGTAAATTTCAATGAAGAGTATTATAATGTGAGAAGGATTTACGTACAACTCTGAACTTTGTTTGGGCTCGTCGATTGCTAAGCTATTTGCTCTCCAGAGACGTTGCACCGGAGGATTTTCCTTGTACAAGCTTGCTGGTGGCAAAAATTGCTCGGCTATGCGTGCTCGTCGACGACGACAGCAACCAGCGTCTACAACAGGCGATTCGGCCGTCAGGACTCAAACAGATTCGAATCTTTTCTTTACGTATTGTGCTAGAGACTCAAACAAATTCAAATGCTAGGAGTCTTACGTGGAAGATGTAAGATCACGTAAGTCCGGATTCAACGGTTATTACGTAGAGAGATCATCTATAGAAAAACTCGTCATTTTATAGTAGGAGATATATGTAAAAGAGGATCCGTCTTCCGCTCTTCCCCGCCGTGTTCTTCGGGCCCAATCTAGCCCAAATACTCTATTCCACATAATCTGGCCCAAATGCTCCCAACCCACGTCGCTTCACGAATCGCGAGTCACGACTCACTACGACAAAAAAGAAAAAAAGAAAAAATAAATAAAAGAACCGAGCGCTTCTCTTAACCCGTGACCGCGGGCCCCACCGCCAGGGAGTCACACACAGCGTGCCAAGGGAATTTCTTCATGTTACGGTGATATACGGTGTACGCAGACCTCCAGAAAAGCACGAAATTGGAAATCCCGACCATCCCCATCCCAAGTTCCCAACCTACCCTGCAAGCCATTGCTCGCGCGTCTCGCGTCGTGCAAGTCCAAGCTCCCACGACTCCACCGCGACCGGGAGAGAGAGAGAGGCAGAGAGAGACGCCCGCCTCCAGATCGGCCGGCGGGGATGGCGGCGTCGGACTTTCCGGCGCTGCTGCTGGCCGTGGTGGCGGTGGTGCTGCTCCTACCGGCGGCGGAGGCCGTGTGGCTCGAGCTGCCGCCGTCGGGGACCAAGTGCGTCTCCGAGGAGATCCAGCCCAACGTCGTGGTGCTCGCCGACTACTCGATCATGTACGAGTCCCACCCCAGCTCGCACCCCACCGTCGCCGTCAAGGTACGCGCCCCACGAGTCGACGATTCGCTCTCGGATGCCCTTGGCGTGCGGTTTCGTCCCGTTCATTCTCGTGCTTGATCTCGATCTGGGCCGGTGAACTGGTGCGTGCTGGGATCTCGGTCTAGGCGAATCGGGATGCAGCTCAGGTGCTAGATTGCGCTAGCTTTCCGTGCGAATTAAGCCCTGCAATTTTATTGTTGGCTGATGAGCTTCTGCGAGTCAAAACTAGCACTTATGAGAGATGGAGGGAGGGAGGGAGGAATTAAACAGGTTCTTGTACCTAGTACGGGACATTTTCGCTACAAATTCGTGTTAAGTAGCTCAGCGTGAATTTTTTATATGAATCTATCGAGAAGGGAAAATCTGCAAGTCGGCAGTTCATCATGAATCTGGTCATAGTATCACCTAATTCATGGTTTCGAGACATTAGGGAAATTGATTTGTGAGTCAAAACTGCACCTGGCCATTGCTTCAGATGGGGATAATCTTCAATTTGGGCATTCCTATGCTGGATGGCTCTCTCCCAAGTAACGTCCATGTGCTATGCTGGGTTTCCATTCTCTCTTGGGAATCGAGTTCTTATAATACCAGTTACTAGCCCTAATGCAATAGGGGGTGAACATAACACTAAGGTGCAACAGATGTTGGATTGTGCTTGCTATTGCGACACCCGAGTGTTGTGCACATCAGAAGAGTTAATGCATAGTGTTACTAGAGTCTAGACTAAAAAAACTGACTGGAGTCCCACCCTGAACCCTGCTCGATTGCTGATTCCTTTAGGGAACTTCAGATCCATATTGAAATCTCACAAACTTCAGAAGACAAGATTTGATGATCGAGGTGACAAGGTGCAGTATAGGTAGCAGCACTTCTGTAGCCATATCTGCCAACTTAAGAACAGATTAACAAGTCTGATGCTCATATGTCTTATCTAGTTATCCTATGCTAGCCTTGCATTTTTATTGGATTTCTGTGATCAGTTTTTTTTTGGTTGTTAATCCCACAATGCATCGTAAGGAAAGTTCTGTGTGCTTAGAGAGGATCTTTTTCCCCCTAACTCTAGTTTTGTAGGAATCACATTGGAATTTGAATGTACAAACGATCGATGTGATTCAGAGTGCCTTAATTTTCAGAAAGCAACTTTAGCATGTATGAGTCTGGTCTCTATTTTGTTTATATTTGCATATGGCAAAAATATTAAGTGCACAATCCTTCCCAGTGGAATCGTGAGGACCCACTAAAAAGACATAATTAGAAGCTTTTTAAAAATTCACAGAAACTCCATACATGTAGATGAGATAGTAACATGCTCGCATATAACATTTTTATAATCAAACTCAACCTCATCTGTGAGTAATGAAATTGACAAATCACAGAGAAAGAAAAGACATACAGACATGTACTCTTTTTGTCTTTTTCTTCGCTATTTGTCTATGATTTGTCAATTTGATACTAATAAACAAATTGAGTTGGACTTGAAATTTTATATGCATGCATGTCACCTCCTCATTTATAAGTATGGAGTTTTGGAGAATTTTTCAAAACTTGTACGTATGTCTTTTAAGTGGGTAGGTATTCATGATTCCACTGAGAAAGGGACTTCCTGGAATGGTTTCCCTTGCATATTTTATCTTGTAATAACGGAGACATCAGACATGTCCATATTCTTGTTGAACATATCTAATCAATGTGGCTTGTTGAATGCGTCAGAGTTTTTTTTTTCCTTTGATATCCTCAATACCCCTAAATGTTTTTTTTTTGTTTATTAGGTTACATCACCCTATGGAAATACTGTACATCATAATGAAAATGCTACAATGGGTCAGTTTGCTTTCACAACTACAGAAGCTGGAAACTACCTTGCATGTTTCTGGATAGACAGTGTGGAGAAAGGATCAGGAACATCTCTAAGTCTTGATTGGAGGATAGGGATTGCTGCAAAGGACTGGGATACTATTGCTAAGAAAGAGAAAATTGAGGTGTGGCTAAATACAGTCTAATTGAAGTCCACCTGCACTCCTGTAATGCTTTGCTCTTGGTTTCTGACTATTTGCGATATGGATTCCTTGTTCAGGGCGTAGAACTAGAGCTTAGGAAACTTGAAGCTGCAGTTGAGTCCATCCATCATAACTTGCTGTATCTCAAAGCAAGGTAAGCTATCTGTCTCTTTTTATTTTTTACATGAACTTCTCTGCTCTCTTTTTCAGGAAAAAAAAGGGTCACTGCATGGAACTCTTTGCATGGAACTCGTTGTCATATTGATCCTATTGCAACCTAGTTAGGGAGATTATCTGCAGCTGGTGCATGGTGGTGCATGTTCTGATGCATTCCTGAATGTTATCGATACAGGGAAGCGGAAATGCGAACAGTGAGCGAGAAAACAAATTCAAGGGTTGCCTGGTTCAGCATCCTGTCACTGGGAGTCTGCGTTGCCGTCTCTGTGCTGCAGTTGTGGCACCTTCAAGGGTTCTTCCGGAAGAAGAAGCTTATTTAAATTCACGTTTTATCAGTGTGTACTTCCCGTGTTAACTACCTTAGGAGGACAGTTTTGTCATATTTATTTCAAAAGGAAACTCATATGATGGACAAAACAGCTGGTTGATATATGATACATGACTTAATGGCTAGCAACTTATACTGTGTGGAATTCAGGTCGTCCTTTCTTCTTGATTTCCTTGCAGATGGTGGCAAATAATGAGTGCCACTTGTGCAATTATCTCATTATCTGCCATACTTGAAATCCGGATTTTTACTCGCTATCCTTGAAATTTAGAATTGTTATACGGTATAACAATCCAAAATTTGCAGATATAAGCAGATGACACCCGGTATAAGTGAAAAGTTTGTGGGGCACAATGGAGAACTGACATTTGATTAGTGAACTTCGATCTGCCTCGGGTCAGGCCGGTCCGGCCCACGTCAGACAGACTCCACCTGAAGCAGTTAAAAAAAAAGACTCCAAAGCACACGAGCCGCTCCAGACCTCCAGTGGTCCTGTGAGTCAACCGAACAAAGGAAAAAGTCTAATATTGGCCCCGGAACACGTAACCCTCTCAAGTATCAAACGGTGCTGGGCGGGGGCACGGCCGGCGCGCGAGAGCTGCTGAAGGCAGTATCAAACGGTGCTGGGCAGGGGCACGGCCGGCGCGCGAGAGCTGCTGAAGGCAGGGTCAAAGTGGACAGTGACGAGCTCCACTAGCTAAATAAAGAAAAAAATAATATAACTTACAAACCAAAAATCCAAATTAAATTTCGATTGCACCATTAAATTCGTCTCAATAAATCATTCAAAACTAGATCATACATGAATATATTTAGATAAAGTGACAAGTGGGTCCCACAGTGGATAGAGGATGATATAGAAGATGTATAGGTCACACATGGATATATTTAGATAAAGTGACAAGTGGGTCACACAGTGGATAGAGGATGATATAGAGGATGGATATGTATGGGAGAATTGAGTATAGAAGAGAGAATCTTGCTGACTAGGACTTAGGCTATCCGCACTCATGGACCTCTATATTTATCCTCTATACGTCCTAGTCAGCAAGATTCTCTCCTCTATATTCAATTCTCCCGCATCCATCATCCTCTATATCATCCTCTATCCACTCTATACACCGTGGGATCCACTTGCTACTTTATCTAAATATATTCATGTGTGATCTAGTTTTGAAGGATTTATTGAGACGAATTTAATGGTGCAATCAAAATTTAATTTGGATTTTTGATTTATGAGTTATAATATTTTTTTCCTTTGTTTAGCTAGTGGGGCCGTCACTGCTCACTATAGAGTAAGCACTGTAACACTTTAAATATAAAGTAAGAGAAAAGATAGAGTATCGTTTTATCAATACAGAGGTGGGGATAACCTCAGCTCGCAGTCGCAGCGCATCGACCACACGATGCCGCCGCCTCTCCGCTGTCTCCTGCTCGCCTTCGTCGTCCTCCTCTCCTGCTTCCCCCGTCTCGCCCACCCGTTCACCGCTCTCGAGTCCGACCATGTCGTCCGCTTCCAGGAATACCTCCGCATCCGAACGGCGCACCCGTCCCCCGACTACGCCGGCGCCGCCGCCTTCCTCCTACCCTACGCCACCTCGCTCGGTCTCCAGACCACCACGCTCCACTTTACCCCGTGCAAGACCAAGCCGCTGCTCCTCCTCACCTGGCGGGGCTCCGACCCGTCCCTCCCCTCTGTGCTCCTCAACTCCCACATCGACTCCGTGCCCGCGGAGCCCGAGCACTGGGCGCACCCGCCGTTCGCGGCGCACCGCGACCCGGCCACGGGCCGCGTCTACGCGCGTGGCGCGCAGGACGACAAGTGCCTCCCCGTCCAGTACCTCGAGGCGATCCGGGGCCTCCAGGCAGCCGGGTTCGCGCCCGCGCGCACCGTCCACATCTCGCTGGTCCCCGACGAGGAGATCGGCGGCGCGGATGGGTTCGACAAGTTCGCCCAGTCGGAGGAGTTCCGCGCCCTCAACATCGGGTTCATGCTCGACGAGGGGCAGGCGTCGCCGACGGATGTGTTCAGGGTTTTCTACGTGGATAGGCTGGTGTGGAGGCTCATCGTGAAGGCGGCGGGGGCGCCGGGGCATGGGTCGAGGATGTTCGACGGCGCCACCGTGGACAATTTGATGGATTCCGTGGAGACCATCGCTGGGTTCAGGGATGCGCAGTTCAGGATGGTGAAGTCCGGGGAGAGGGGTCCTGGGGAGGTGGTCTCGGTGAATCCTGTGTACATGAAGGCCGGCATACCAAGCCCCACGGTAAGTATAGCAATGGTGCTATCTAATTAAACTTTTGATACAATAGTACTCCTGGTAGCAATGGTGTTTCGACAACAACCACAATCAAAATAGCTAATGAATTGAAATCCTTCCGGAAATGCCTGGGAACCTATTGTTGTGCACGCAACCACCATGCTTTTTAACATTTAGATAGATGTGGTTTTATGTTTGCGTGTTAGTGACTTTATAATCAACGGATCAACTGCATACCTTAAAACAACGAAACAAATGAATAACTGACCCTGCCTAGTTGTTTTATGATGGGTACAATTTTACCCAAACATTATAGGATTAAAGTACTATAATATAAAATGTTTTTCATTCCTGATCGGAGAGAATATGCAAGCTATGATGTGCAAATACTATCTACAACCTACACAATAATTAATAAATATTGTAATAATGTTAAATAGGTCCAATAAAAATGAATATAATGGAACACTTAAGTATAGCTGTCAGCATATGCCAGACAATTTCTGGGACATTATCTTCCTTTCAGACCTTAAAAGTGTATGCTATTGAAATTGGCCGCAAACAAATGTGCAATTGTTTTTGACCTCTGCTTCGTTATCCTGTTTGATCCTTAAAACCATTCTTGTTGTTTTTGGTCCCTTGGTTTTCTAATGTTACATTTTCATCCCTCTGTTCCTTCTTTGTAAGACTAAATTATATTATGCAATTTTTAGCTATATTCTTATTATTCAAGTATCATTGGACCTGCAAATGTTCTTTTTTGTAAAAAGGGAAAACCTGTAATGACAAAATGTGTTCAAATTTTGCTTGCTTTCTTTACTAATTGGATAAGTAAGCCTGGATTAACAGTCTGAAGAATCCCTATAACGCATATCATCAAATTTCTAGAGGTCAACTTGTCTTATATGTGATTTTGATAAGCAAGCTCAAGGATATGAACCAATTGAATATGGTTACCACACTGTTATCTTTTGAATTTTGTTAGGCCAAAACCAACTAAACAAAATTAAAGGGCAAAGGAAACCATGTTGATGATAGTTCTGGTTGAAGTCCCATACTTTTTCCAAAAATTAGCAATGTGATACGATCATGTGTATGATCATCCCATTTGATCGAGAACTGTACTTAAACATACATATGGATTAATGATTAATGAACTCTCTGTATTCCCTTTTATTTCACCACATGTGTACTACAGCACTAATTAATTTGTACTCATAATTTAATCCAAACATGACACAAAAAATCAGCACTTAATCAGATCTGCATTACTGTGCAAATCTCCATTTTATTTTATTTTAAGAGAAATTCTCAGGTTACAGATAGTGGCATTCACCAAATTCAACAGTACGGTGCAATTTATTTGTGGCTTGTAGTCTCTAAAGACAGATTGTTGCAGGGTTTTGTGATGAATATGCAACCTTCAGAAGCAGAGGTTGGGTTTGATCTCCGCCTTCCTCCAACTGAAGATATTGAACAAATCAAACGAAGAGTCAAAGAGGAATGGGCACCATGTTAGCACTTTACACTCAGTCCAGCCCAACACTCCACCACAGGGTCGGGCGTTCATGCGCTCGCGCCCCTCATAAGGCAGGAGGCCCATTCCTCCCAAAAGCCCGGACTGATGGGAGAGGGAAACTCCCCCTTATAAGGCGGTCACGGCCCCCTTGCCTGGGCGAGGTGGCACTAAACCTGAGGTGCTAACACCCCACCCCCCATAGGGCGAGGCCCGGCCCAGGAACCTCCCACAAGGCTCTGATACCAGTTGTTAGCACTTTACACTCAGTCCAGCCCAACACTCCACCACAGGGTCGGGCGTTCATGCGCTCGCGCCCCTCATAAGGCAGGAGACCCATTCCTCCCAAAAGCCCGGACTGATGGGAGAGGGAAACTCCCCCTTATAAGGCGGTCACGGCCCCCTTGCCTGGGCGAGGTGGCACTAAACCTGAGGTGCTAACACACCAGCTCATAAAAACTTGACTTACCAGGTGAAAAAATTAGTTTCGCCGTCATTTCCATATCTGAAACTAAACCAAGTACTGCATTCCCTGAAATCCCTTGTTGTCATACAGCTAACGCAGAAAGGTCCAGTAACAGATGTGGCTGGGCATCCCATATTTACAGCAACAGATAAGTCAAACCCATGGTGGCCCATATTTGAGAAGGCTATCACCTCAGCGGGTGGAAAGCTATCTAAGCCCGAGATCTTATCTTCAACCACAGATTCACGCTTTGTGAGGCAGCTGGGCATTCCTGCCCTTGGGTTTTCTCCGATGACAAATACTCCAATACTACTACACGACCATAATGAGGTAACTGAAACCAGGCCGCTACCTCTTTCCTTTCCTTGTCCTTGTCCAGAATGTGGTGCTCAAAATCAATGTTGATCGCAATGCTGCAGTTTCTGGAAGATAAGGTATTCCTGAGGGGCATCAAAGTGTACGAACATGTCATTAGAGCACTAAGCTCGTTCCAAGGCTGATTCGTAAAAGGAAACTGCTGTTGCAAGATGTGTAGCATTGTTGGATTCCCACCTCAGTTACTGGATGAAGGTAAGAGCATCGAATACAGGTTTCTAATAATTGGTTCAGTCACAAACATGCTAAAGGAAACATTCCGAAGCCATCAGAATCTGTCGAATATGGTGATATGAATGATAGGCAAACAACTGTATGTATACTGTATGGCGTAGGGGTTGTGAACCGTAGGGGTTGACGGGTCGTGGTGTATGTCTGTATTCCAAACCTCCTGTCTCTGTTGATATTTTCTTATTTGGAGGTTCTACAATTCGTCCGTGTGCTGGAGCAAACTGGGTGTTGGAATAATTTCTCCCCACATGGGACACTTTTTTTTTCCTCTCCAAAACGCAAGAGGTTGGAATAATTTCTCCCCACATGGGACACTTTTTTTTCCTCTCCAAAACGCAAGAGAACTGTGCCTTTTTTGTTGCGCTCTTTCCACGGATGGCAAGGCACCAGTGCTCTGTTGTCGCCGTGTTTGGGCCAGAGTGGGTGAATATCGTTTGTCGTCTGAAGACTATTAACAGCTGTGTTCTGAACCGTCCATCCACCCCGGACGCTTGGTTGCTGGGCCGGGACGTCAGCCCAACGATTCATGCTCTTTTGTTTCTAAAAAAACAAATCTAATCCACTCATTTCTATCCACTCGTTTCTCTTCCAATCGCTTTTTATCTGCTCGGTAGTTGCCTCCTAGTGCATGGCCGCTGACCCTGCTAGGCGCAGCGCTCGGCCGCCTCCAAGGCGCAACGCTCGGGCACTGGCCTTGCCAGCACGACGCGCGGCTGTCTCTGAGTCGCGGCGCTCGGCTGCCGGTCTTGTCAGGTGTGCCATGCTGTTACCCTCTTCAAGTCGTGCGGCCGCGGCCTCCCCGCCGCTCGTGCTGCCGATGCCCCCTTCCGCAACGTGCAGCCACTGCCGCCGCCCTGCCGCCTACGAGTGTCGCGGAGCCGCTGCCTTTGGTGAACACCACACAATGACGAGCCTCCATTCTGACCAACAGCAAGGAGATGTTGTGCTCAAAGTGCATGCAAGAGTATGTTTTAATTGTTTCAGATGTTTTAGAGGTATGTTGCAAGTGTTTCATATGGATGTTGCAAAAATAAATCGGCATGTTGCACATGTTGCAATAGTTGTATACGTATGTTGCAAGCGTCCATTCCAAATGTTTCATCTGCTTTTTCAGATGTATATTGTAAGTGTGCTTATTTGGATGTTGCATATGTTTTAGACATATATTGCGAGTTTTATATGGATGTTTTTATATGTTTTGCAATAACTTTTCAAGTGTTTTCTTGTGTTTTTTAAATGTTTCAGACGTATGTTTCAAGTGTTTTATCTGTCTTCGTAACCATGTTTGCAAATGTTTTATCTCGATATTTCAAAAGTAGATCGAGTGTTGTCGGGTTTCCACCTGCAGCCGCTGCTGGGGCGCCACCAAACAGGTGCAAATGTCCAGGTGGGGGAAGCGGAGGGGGGCGGGCGGTGTGAGCGACGTTCGGGCGGTGCGGGTCCTATGTGTGCGGACAAAACAAAGTGCAGGCGCGTGCGTCCAGCAGGATGTCGGGGCGCTAGCACTGCCGTGTGTAAAAAGTTGGTGTTCGGGCTTGTTGCTTGGTATTACATCTGTCCCCAAAGAATATAACTATGGGTTAAGTGTGAGTTAAAGTGATTTACGTTTGACCAAGTTTCTAATAAACAATATTTACATTTATGGCTCCAAATCAATTTATTATGAAAATATATTTTATAATTAATCTAATGATATTTATTTTATATTATAAATATTTATAAATTTTTATCTATAATTGGTCAAACTTGATATACTAAAACGTGACACTGCTCCCGAACTGTATTCTTTCGAGGACGGAGGGAATATCTCCTGTGTGTGTCATAGACGTTCTAAGGGCGTGTTTGGTTAAATGTGTTAAAGGTTAACAAACACTGTAGCACTTTCGTCTTATTTGACAAAAAGTTTTCAATTTTGGACTAATTAGGTTTAATAGATTCGTCTCGTAAATTACTCTTAATTTGTGCCGACATGCATGCAATTAGTTTATATTTAATACTCCATGCATTTACCGCAACATTGATGTGATGAAAGTTAAACTGAATGATTCACAAACCAAATAGGACCTAAGAAAAAAAATTTGTTCCAGACCAGCGCTGCAGTTGTTTGATCAGGTTTCTGAACATGCAGTGCAAACGATTGTACGGAACTCTTCAAAGTGGAAGCGCGGCTTAGGGCTTGTTCAGTTGCAAAAAAAATTTATAAAATGATTCTGTAGCACGTTTCGTTATTATTTGACAATTAGTGTCCAATCATGGTCTAATTAGACTTAAAAGATTCGTCTCGTCCATTTCGTATAAACTGTGTAATTAGTTTTATTTTTTATCTATATTTAATGCTTCATGCATGTGTCTAAAGATTCGATGTGACGGGAAATCTAAAAAATTTTGCAAAATTTTCTGGGAACTAAACCAGCCCTTAGCCGTGAGTGCCGCATTGGTTTGCAGCAAGAGCTATTTTTTTTTGAGCAAGGTTTGCAGCAAGAGCTTGACACTGGTCCGAAACATCAGTTGCCAAGCCTGAAGATTACAGTCGAGGAAGTGTCTTGGGACACTTTCGTCGTGGCATGTTGAGTTGTGGCCTGTGCAAGTCGTATCTCTCGTGCTTTAGTGTCTCGGCAAGTCTGGAAGGAGCGCAACGCAAGGTGTTTCCGAGGCTCCTCAACCTCAATCAGCGAACTCCTGCAGATCGTCAAGGCCGAAGGTGAACGTTGGATCGACGCCGGAGCCAACGGACTGGGAGCGCTAGCAGGGTGTGACGCCACGGCTGTTAATTTAAAATATGTAGCCTCAACGTAATCGCGGCACAGCCGGCGCCCTTTAACATAAACTCTCCTGAAATGAAATAATACGCGAGGCTTAGCGTATTCGAGAAAAAAAAACTTTAACTATATATATACAAAAGTTTAATATTTATAAGACATAATAATTATTATTATTAGATGATCATTGAATCTATTTTTATAGTAAATTTATTTGGAGATACAAGTGTTGCTAATATTTTTCTCTAAATCTAGTCAAAATTTTAAAAGTTTGACCAACATATTTCACGTAGCGATAGCTAAATAAGAATAGAGGGAGTATCGTCCGTGCCTGGTAAATAAACGACATTGATGTCAGGACGTCTGTTATATCTCTGTTTCATCTGCGTGACCGATCTACCCATGTCGGCAGCTTGATTGTTGATGATGCGTAAGCGTAACAGGCACAGCCAAAACTGTTGTACCTGCGCCCATGTGCACTGCCCCATGCAAAAGCAAATAATCAAAGATGACTGAACAACTTTACATTCCAATTTTAATTTGAGCTCCAATTATTAGAGGACGACATGCTTGTGGCAAACGACGACGAGATTGTGGATTGGAGTTCCACTGCAGAGGCATTGCAATTATCATATTCGTACGTATGCGGTTGCGTAGTAGGAAAACAGAGGGTGTGCAGGAATGGTCGTCCAAGGGCACGTTGAATTGAACGTCGATCATGCATGAACACACAGATTTGTGGCCGTGGCCGTGAGTTGGAACTGGAACCGCGGTTCGAAGCGGACAGCAAGATCGTTCGTTCCTTCCTTGGTCAGGGTTCACACCACAGCAAGCCCCAGCTTGTCTTGGCTGACGAGCGCGTCAGACCAGCGTGACAGTCCGGCTCAAAGTGAGACAAGGCTCGTGCATTTTGGGTGCGAATCGAGAGCTCTTTTCTACGGAGAATCAAAACCTCTCACTGATGAAAAGGATAAAGTGGGATCATGACAAACAACACCAGTACCCTAACCACATGTACTGGAAAAACTTTCCTCGAAACGAAAAAAACAAGTTTTTTGTTTCTTTTATTCTCCTTTTTTATGAGAGAAGCTGACGAAGAACAGTGGCCCTGCTCGTGGCACGAAGCTTCCCGGCATGCTCCTGCCCATCCCCTGTCGCGGCCCGATGGCTTCCAGCTCTCCCACACGCTGACAACGGCCGAAAGATACTGACGCGAGAAGATGTATGGATAACTATTCGCGCTGCTGTCGATTTCCTCGGCTCTCTTTGACGAACGGAAACGGACCAAGGGCGTGTTTAGATTGCAAAAACTTTTTGGAAAATTTCTGTAGCCCTTTCGTTGTTATTTGGTAAAATTTATCCAACCATAGACTAACTAGGCTTAAAAGATTCGTCTCGACGTTTACAGACAAACTATACAATTAGTTATTTTTTACCTACATTTAATGCTCCATGCATATGTCAAAGATTCGACGTGACAACTACTGTAGCACTTTTTAAAAAGTTTTTGGAACTAGACAAGGGCTAATGCCTTATGCCCTGTTTGGTTTGGGGAGTTAAATTTTAACTCCCATCACATCGAATGTTGCGGCATATGTATGGAGTACTAAATGTAGACTAATTGTATGCATGTTGACACATTTTAGGGGTTTTTTACGAGACGAATCTATTAAGTCTAATTACTCTATGATTGAAAACTTTTTGTCAAGACGAAATTACTACAGTGCGAGTT
Source organism: Saccharum hybrid cultivar R570 (assembly GCA_038087645.1). Classification (NCBI taxonomy): domain Eukaryota; kingdom Viridiplantae; phylum Streptophyta; class Magnoliopsida; order Poales; family Poaceae; genus Saccharum; species Saccharum hybrid cultivar. The sequence continues at coordinate 16,620,235 of JAQSUU010000259.1, forward strand.
AAACTTTAACTCTCAAACCAAACACCCTTATTGGTTGGTCTGTCATGTCATGAGTCGCATCATGATATCATCTGCTGCCGAGGTTGATTTCTGCGAGCTAGGCTGTCAAACCGCGTGAGCGTGGGCCAACCCGAGACGCAACCCGGACCCGGGAGCTGATTTGCTATTGTTATATGGTCCGTGCCTAATGCAGGTGAGCTTCAGTTGTTAACAAATTCTGGAGCATATGGCTGGCTGGCCCGTGCATGCATGACACACCAGTCTTGGCAACATGCATCCACTTGGAATCCATGTTCCTTTTTTTCTTTTGAAAAAGATCGACTTCATGTTCCTGCATGTCATGTGAGCATATATGTAAGGAAGGACAACGAGAAGAAAACGTACAAGCAAAGGAGTACGTATTGTAGTACATCTTCCCTTCCCTGCTAACTATGGTCGGCAGGCAGTGGCAATTCAGTTTGAGGAACGCACCATCCTCATTAGCAGTGGTGACCAACGTTAATTAGTTTCCCTAGCTGCGGACTGCAGAGAGCATCATGAGCAACGCGGTTTGTGGAGGCGGCGGCCCACCCAATCCAACCCCAACTACCTCCTTGGCATTTGGCAGGCAGTCGCTCGCTGCAAGTTGCAGTCCAGTGCAGCTAAGCTCCAGCTGCCTCTGCCCGCGACAGACACCGCCCGCGCACGCGGCTTCGTACGATGGCATAGCAGTCGCTGCCGTGCTGACGCCGTACGCCGCCGCACGTCTAGGCACTTGTTGATCTCCTCCATCTCCTGTCGTCGTCTCATCGCCTAGTAGTAGTACTACGTCCGGCCGGCGGCCCCCAAAGTCCGCGAAGCTGCCAGGGCCCAATAAACAAAGATAACCCTCCGACTCCGACGCATGTTACCCCTTCTAGTAATCGTACAACAGTAATCTAGTAGGACTAATCTCTGCATGCCCTAGTATGCCCGCAATGCAGTTGGTAGGGTGTGTGTGTGCGTGCCTGCCGCCGAGTGTGAATTCCCACTGCTGTTCATATTCATAATCATGCAGATGCAGACGCAGCAGCAGCCTCGTCTCGTGCCGCCGTGGGAAAAAGTTGCCACGCCCATGTGGGCGTCATTTCATCGAGAGGCAAGCAGGCAGGCACACATATGCCAACTTGTCAAGATCTAGTGTGCACAGCCAACTCGTCGGCAGGTTAGTGTTAAACTTTCCACTTCCAGCTGGAAACGACCAAATTACTACTACTCCTACACATCACATGTAGGGTTAGGTTCAGTCGCATGCAACGCAAGATTAACCAACCAACCAACCACCATTTTTTGTGTCCAAACTCCAAAGTACTTCACTATACCAGTTCCTAGTTCTAGATGAATGGCTAAACTTATTAATTGACTGGATTTACCTGTCACTCTGAAGTCACGTGCCAGTCACTGACCGAAGTTCGCTCGCAATAGTAAGTCCAGCAGCCTATCCAGTGAAATCCAAGCTTGAATCTCAAGCCATTTACCATGTCCGCGGCTGTGAATTGTAAGCCATTTAGCCGTCAGGATCGGAGTAAAAAGGTCTCAGGCGATGCCCTTGTTTAGTTTCCAATTCCTACAACTAAATTCCACTATGCAAAAAGAAGATTCCCTGTCACATCGAAATGCTGGCACATACATGGAGTACTAAATATAGATGAAATAAAAAACTAATTACACAGTTTTGTTGTACTTTACGAGACGAACATTTTAAGCCTAATTAATCAATATTTGGATAATTTTTACCAAATAAAAATAAAAATTGCTACAGTGCGACGTGACCCTTACTGTTCCACTAAACATGGGCGATGACCAATTCGTATGACAGCTGTACGTGCAAGTCGTACAACAGAGCACAGTGGCGCCCTGGCGGGTTAACTCTCCATCAGCAGGAATGCAGGATGCTTCCTCGTTCGCTGATGTGCATCACTGGCAGCTGTACGGCTGACCCAAGCTGATGTGCCCGTCCCAGACTATTTGTCCCGTATCGCTCTGATATGAACAGGAAAGCTATTCAAACAAATGTTCAACCACCAAACAAATGCAAAAACTAATGCGCATGACTCTCACATTGACATTAGCACAGTTGCGAGCATGCCATCCTATAAAATGTGGGCATCCATCGCCAAAGTTAGACAGACAAGCAGCAACATCACTCACTCATCCACCTGGTGCCACACATTCATAGTACACCAAGAACAAGAACCTTGCATTGCAATTTGCAAACCATCGCCGTCGATCGTGTCCAAGGAAACCAAGCAAGCAAGCAAGCAAGCGGCGTGTGGGAAGAACGAAGCCGGAGGTCGAGCTACTTACCAGCCATCATGGTGAAGACGGCGGTGGCGGCGAGCAGCAATGACGCCGCGGCGGCGAGGCACGGCGGCAGTGGCAAGCAGAGGACGTACAAGGGCGTGCGGATGCGGAGCTGGGGCTCGTGGGTGTCGGAGGTCCGGGCGCCGGGCCAGAAGACGCGGATATGGCTGGGATCCCACTCCACCGCCGACGCCGCGGCGCGCGCCTACGACGCCGCGCTGCTGTGCCTCAAGGGCTCGGCGGCCGCGCCGGACCTCAACTTCCCGCTCCGCCTCCCGTTCGACCTGCCCCCCGCCGGCGCCATGTCGCCCAAGGCCATCCAGCGCGTGGCCGCCGCCGCCGCGGCCAGCAGCGCCACGCCCTTCGCGCCCTGCGCTGAGAATAATAATGGCAGCGCCTGTACCGACGGCGACGGCGATATCACCCCGGCGTGGAGCAGCAGCTCGCCCGCCAGGGACGACGTCTCCTCCCCTGAGTCGACCGTCAGCAGCGAGAGTGACCTCTCCGGCGATGTGGACTACAGCTCGCTCGCGGACATCGACGCCTTCTTCCAGTCGCCCAAGTGCATGGACTACGCCCTCATGGACCCCTGCAGCGCCTTCTTTGCGCCGCCGGCGCCGATGGCGACCGACGACGACGCCTGCTGGGAGGAGGACGGCGGCATTGCGCTCTGGAGCTTCTCCACTCTCGACTGCTGATCCAAGTGGCGTCAGAAGAGCGCAAGCAATTCAGTTACTGACTAATCGCCGATCAAGTGACCAAAACTGCTGGTTGCTTCATCGACGGCACAAATTCCATATACATGATAATTTAATTCGATATATGTAAACATTCTTAATAAGCTAATTTTTAAGCATCGTAGTGGGGAGCTCTCATGAATGGAGCTACATGTTTTAAGGTAGCTTCCATGCATGAAGTTAACCTCTTTACCATTGCTTGTTTATGAGTAAAAACAACTTTATTGCCAGTATAATTGCACAAAGAAATTGATGTTCTATCCCCTTTTTGTCAGGGAAACACATAACAAAAGTAAGCTGTCTGGGCTTGTCAGGGTGAGTTGGTGCTCAGTGGTTCTCACGAACTCATCCATGACTCCTTCCGAACGTCCAAAATGCTGGACGATTGTTGGCTCGAATGCAGACCTGGCTGCGAGTGCCCTGACCTTTGGGGTCCGCAGGCTTTTGTCTATACCACTCGTGAGTTCGTGCACCTGGGTATTGTTGATCTCGAAGGACCCTTCGTCTTGTATGATCTCTATTAACTCCTTGTCTGAAGGCCCGTATAGTGGTATGTAAAATGAATCCAACATTTCTCTGCTGATCACACCCTGCTAATCAAAAATACAAAGTGTGGTGTTATTTTTCTTGCAAAAGTACAATGGGTGTACTTCACTCCATCACATCGCAGCTACCAGCTGGAGTGCCAGAGATTTGGTCTATGCTTGCAAAAGTTCAGTATATGAGTTGTTATAAGGAAATATTTTTCGTGATCACTAAAACATAACGAGACAAATGATCCCTATGTAATCTAAACGCCTCCCCCAAACTCTGATCTTTGATGTAATTTGGAAAGGCTCCACCTTCCACTCACCGGTTTCTCCGACATATGTGGAATGGAAATGGAGGTGGGGATCCCGTTTTGATCCCGCCACCCCCCCGAAGTTGACCTCAACAAACATAGCATATATTTATCACTCATACATGCATGTGTACTTCTTTTGAACAATGGCACAACATATATGCTTACTCTAATTACTTATTAATATATTTTATATTAAAGAAGTGGGTAATATAGAAACATATATATGCGTAGTTTATGACTATTTGAATAATTTTTGTAATATAATATATGTTGGTAATTTATATGTAGATTTTAGTGGATATTTTAGTTTTTCAATAATGGCAGAAGTGGTAATTTATATGTAAATTTAACAGCCTAAATAAATTATCTATCATAATGGTAGGTGGACAATTAGATGTAAATTTAGTGTTACTTTAGATTATCTTTCATAATGGTACATGTGGGTATTTAAGTACAAAATCATAGGCATTTTATGTTGTTTTTTACCATCACGGAAAGTGGCAAATCCTTAGAAAATAGAATAGATCAAATGAGTATTATTATCTATGGTAATTAGAGTATGTTGAATTGATGGCCAGATGATTCTAATTTTTGTGAGGATTTGTAGGAATTCTTCTAGCGTCTCATGAGGATTAACATGGAGGCACCTTTAGGCAACTCTAGTTAGAAAGTCTAGGATTTTTGGCGATGAAGATTAAAACCAACCAAATAAAGGACAAATGTTTCTAATTATTGTGTGAGTTTTATATTATTCATCCTTTTTCTAGTGTGTCTCATTAGAATTAACGTGGAGGCTTCGTTGGGGCCTTTAATTAGTAAGAGTCAGATGGTTTGGGAGATCTTGTAAGAAAGGAATCAAAGAGTGTTTTAGCACAAAGTCCTCGACCATTTGGCTCTTTGAATAAAATGAAAGATGAAGCTATAACTTAGGTACTAGTGGGGGCGAAGAAGCTGGCTGCGAATTCTTGCCTCCCATGGCTAATCTTTCAGCTATCATTGTTGTAATTAGCTTTTGATTTTGCTTCGCCCCCTGGAGACCTTTCTTCTCTATCAATAGAAATGAACAGTGTGTGTGTAATTGGACATGTAAAACTCTCGATGTGTACTATGCATTCAAAAGAAAACTAATTATTAGTTGCTATAAACAAGAAACATACTAATCATTTGAAGAATTTACCGTACCCTTGATGCCATGTCATTTAAAGGAATAAATGCATAAACCCATGGTTGAGTGGATCGGTAGGCAGTGTCACTGGATGGTCGGCGGCGCATGGAAAGCACCATTTGGCCCTCAGGGACCAATTCTTGAGCCCGTGTGTTCAAGAAAATCGTGAAATCCTTTCTGAACTGTTGGCCAAAAGCCTGAACAACGAAGGGCCGCCTTGCTTGCCTGAGGCCCTCGTCTTTGTCATAAATAGGGATCCTTCTTTTCTTTAGATCCTCGGGTACCTGTTATTTCATCGTGCATACGTAAATCTCCAGAGATTTATTGCGTATTGCAAGTCAGGGCTATTTAGATTACCTGAGATAGCCAATTCAAGCTATGTGATGACAAAACTAGATTCACGGAATTACTGGTGAAGAGTCTTTTGTAGAATGATCCAGGTACAATAGCAGTAAAAACAGGACCAAAATCCTGTGTGCTTTGCTGGTATGCAAACAACCTCTTTGCAACATTCCTGTTCGCTTGGGATTATCAGCCAAATCAGCCAGCCAGCCAACAGTGTTTTTCTCTCAAAAAAACCAGCCAGCAGTACTTTCAGCCAGTCAGATCAGTCTAAGCGAATAGGCATCCGGAAGATCATTCAGCAGCACTGACATCTCCGGTACTATTTCCTTATGAACTGAGCAATGGTGAAAAATTGCATCAACTGCATTTTTAACCAGGGTCAGTGCGTTCGGTCCAGCTGAGCATCCCAAATCAGTGATCACTACGTTTCTGAGGGTGTTGGTATGTTTCCGCAAGCTTGTGACAGCCTCCTGTATCAAAGGCTTCATCCTGTTTTGCCCTGCATTCTAGGAGCGAAGTGTAGGTTTTGTTCAGATTTTTGAACATTCTAACTGTTCAGCTCTGCTAATAGAAACAAACATTTAATCATATTCATACGCCTACTTCCTTGTGACCTATTTTGAAAAGGGGAGTGCTCTGGGTTACTAAATCCTTATGATTTGGACACACACACACAACAGAAAAACTTTCCAGTTAGGACCTAAAGATGGTACAAAAAAAATGAAATTCTGGACCAAATCTTTGTGACCTTCACCACTTAATGTAAAGAACAATACTTAAAGAGCAGATACAAAGCATAGTAATGCTTCTGACTGTTGAGGCATATATGAGTTGGGAGGATACCTGAGTGGTAGAATTCCGAGCATAGCTTGCTTCTCCTTCTCCCCTATTTGTCGGGTATCGATGATCCCCACTTCTGAAGACGACGCTAAGAACTAACCTTTCGGCAGATTAGGAACGTAATCACGAACCTGGCCGCCCCTTCAGTGTGGAACTCTGTCCCGACCGACCTCAAGAGTGAGGGCTCCGCCTCGCCCGACCCCTTGGGCGCGGGCCCAGCCGCGCCCGACCCCCAGGGGAAAGGCCCGCCTCGTCCGATCCTGGGGGCACGAGGTCTGTCTCGCCCGACCCCTCTAGAATGGTACCGCCCTGCCCGACCCGAGGGCCGCCGGATCGGCCCCGGGCGGGGGGCGCGGGCTCCTGCAAGGGCCCCCCGCCATCCCCAACCGCTACGAACGCGGGTGGTGGGCCCCAGACCATGCCCCTAATGTTAGAGAGGGGGCGGGCGCACCTCGACGTGACCAGCAACCACTGCAGGCTATACCTAGATGTCTCCAACAGTGTCGGGCGAACTGGCACTGTGCTTCTCGATCCCCGTGCGACTCCGAACGAGGGAGTCGGTTGGCCCCATGACAGGGAGGGACGAGGCGGCGCGGTCGAGCGGCAGCGCCCGCCTATAGCACTAGTGACGGACATAACCACAACATGCGCGTGCCTCCATTGTCGTCTGCAGGACCTACAAGGCCCGACCGCGAGGGGAAGGGCGGCACAGCCTCGGGTTGTCTCCTCCATCGTTTTTCTCTTTCTTCATTTCTCTCTCTTGTACCCCGGGTCCTTCCTTTTACCTATAAAAGGGAAGGCCGGGCACCCCACGAGGGGGCCTCTTTTTCGACCAACCAAAAACACTTCAACTCCACTTCACTTTCATCAGAGACCTGGGAGCTCATCCCTCTCTCGACCGTTTGTAGCCCCTACTACAGACCCGAGTGCAAGTAACACGAGCAGCTCGCCACTGGACATAGGGACATTCAACCCTGACCAGTATACATCTTCGTGTCCTCTTTGCACACCATCTGAACCTAAACGCGCAATCATAGAAATTTACTAGCCGGTGATTCCGAACACCGACAGTTGGCGCGCCAGGTAGGGGCCTTTGCACATTTTGTCACTTTCATCATGCTTCGGATGGCCAGCCACGAAATCGACCGGACCCAGGTGCGCACGTGCGCTTCGGGAGTCTAGACTTCGTCATCACCATGGAGGGAGAGCTGGTGCAAGCTATCGCGCCCGCTCAGTCCCCTTCCCTCACTGGTCTCGACGCGATCGTCGAGGCTCTCGAGGAGCTGCAGCTGAGCGCTCCAGAGGTCCGCGCCCCGGAGCGCAACCAACTCCTCGACTTTGACTTTGGGAGGTTGGAGCACCAGCTCGCCGTGTACCTAGGACCTCACCCATCCTGGGAGGACCTGCGGGCTCTCAGCTTCTCCTTCATCAACATCATGACGCAGCTCGCCAGTGGAGAGCCGCTCTCCTCAGACACTCTGACCTAGGGCGCCTCGATAGCGTTCCCTTATGGTTTGCGCAACACCGCGCAGATTGTCGAGCACCATATGGCGCAACGCTCTTGTCCGCCGCCACGAACGACGAGTTCGTGGGTATGGCCAACTACATCATGGAATCGATCCACGATCTCCTCAAAAGCGATTCAGAGACAATCTCCGATTCTGCCTCTAGCTAGGGGAGCTACCACCCCTCGCGTGAATGCTTCATGGCGAAGATCGCCAACGACACTCACCGAGAGGTGACCCCCGAGGGACGCGTCGCGAGTGCCGTCGACGATACCCCTTAGGGGGGCAGCGGGACTCGCTCGCATCCTGCCGATGGGCACGGGGTTGCGGCGGACACGGAGGTCCCGCCCCACCCACGTATGAACCACCTACGGGAGCGACAGCGAGAGATCGAAACCACGTGGCTCCATCTGGAGGAGGAGCGCGCGACGCTCGATCATGAGATCACATAGCACCATGATGAGGTGCACGTTCGGGCCCGCGACACGCATCGAAGAATCGTCGAGGACGATGACGGGCTCCCACGCTTTGCCCGGGCAAGCCAGAACATAGTCGTGGTGACGACTCTGCTCCGAGGGCTCCCAGAGCCCGCGACGCCTGAGGGATGCCTGGTGCAGCGCGAGATACGTACGCTGCTCGAGCGCGTGGCAGTGCAGCAGGCGGAAAGCTCAGTGTCTCGATGACGCAATGCCAGCCAGCGTGCACCATCGGCGTGACACGACAACGACACATCTGTCCTCCAACCCCCACACGGTGGGGAAAGGCCCACTGGGGACTGTGACAAGGCCGCATCCGTCCACCAGCCAGCATGTGACGGTGGAAAGGCCGTCTCAGCCCCGATGCATGACCGACTCGGCCACCACTGCGACGCACGTGACACTCTGACCGCCCGCAGGCACAGGCAGGAGGAACAGAGAGGAGAGGCCAGCCACCGCTACAACCCTCGTCGCGGTGGCCACTACGATAGCGGCGAGGACCGAAGGCGGAGCCCCCACCACCAGGGCCCCAGGTTTTTAGCCGGCACATCCTCTGCACGCCCGTCCCGGCACGCTATCGCCCGCTGGCCAACATTCAGAAGTACACTAGGGAGACGAACCCATGCCTATGACTTGTGGACTATCGGCTTGCTTGTTGTTGATAGTCATTAAACATCAGATATAACCATCAACTATTGCATAAACTAATATGAAACGAATCACAAACTATAGTTATATGGTTTGGCTCTAACAAGTTCCACGAGTTTTGATGCTCTCACTTGTCTTGTAGGAATATTTAATTTTTCACCAAATAAAAGTATCCCAAATAATGAATTGGAGTGCACCATTACGATGAGCTCATCGAGACAATTGAAACAGATATATTATTTGCTATATTTGGAGCCCGAAATAAAAAGATATTAAATCCGCGACGAAACCTACGTGGGAAGACTCTAGAAGACTACAGAAGGCGAATCACCAAAGCGGAGCTCGAGGGGTTTCCATGTGGGGCCGAGCGGCCCCACCCCTATACAGGTCGGCATGTGGGACCCATGGGTCAGCCTCTCCTTTGTACGTCGGTTTCCCACTGCCTCCTAGGATGCATCTACACCTTTTTTAAAGTCGGTTTGATCCAAGGGTTCACGTTGCACCCCCAACCTATATAAGCAGCCCTGTACCCCCTCCCTGGAGCTATCCTTGAAACTCTAATTGATATTCATCTCTTCAGATCAAGACCACATCAGAAGAATTAGGGCTAGACTCTCTAATGTAGTAGATTAGTTCTAGTTGAGAGTTAGAGAGAGTCGAGCTACGCTCAGGTTCTAGAGAATTCTTTAGAGATATAGTATATCTTTGTATCTTACATTTGCAAGACTTATATTTTAATATATTTATCTTCTCTTTTACTTTTATGCCTTCATGTGTGTGGTTAGTATAGTTGTTATACTTTCGCATGGGATCTCCGCTCGTATTGAGTGCTCTAGTTATCATATGTGATTAGAGTAGTAATCAATAGTGTAGACATGATGTCTAGGCTATGGGTTATCTGAGATTGCACCCAATCCCACGGATAGTTGTGATAGCCCCAGGGGTGACAGCTCTGTCAGGCCGTTGTAATCCACCACATTCAGATTGGTGTTCGTAGAGCTTTAAGCAGTCTTCCCCCAACTATGCTTTCTCACCCCCCTCGAGAGTTGGAAAGGTACTGCTGCTCCAAAGTGTTATTGTGTGATAGCTATATCTATCTATGCTACAGTTATCATAGAACCAAACTAATAGAGAAGTATATAGGAACCTTGAACTCTCCTACTGTCCTCTCAATTTAGCTAAACTACTCTTTTATCATGGAATTCTCCTGTGTATGTGTCATTATTCATAACTCATATCATTTACCACTTATCTCCACTTTAGTCTAGTTGGTATACTAAGTTAGTAGATACATGATGGTGAACTATCAGCTTCTTTAACCATTGCTTTCCTGTGGATAAATACGATATTCTAGAATACTCCTGGGTAAAAGCTATAATGGTATCTGTGCACTTGCGGAATTTTCTATGTGCGTTAATAAATACCAACACTTGTCAAGCCGCGCCGCGCAGATGGTGATGTGTTCATCATCCGCAGCCTTCCCCTGTACCTCGCCGACTCGGCACGTACATGGCTGGAGCATCTCCCGTCCAACGAGATTAGATGTTGGGTGGACCTTAAGAAGATCTTTGTGGGTAACTTCTAGGGCACCTATGTACGCCCTGGGAACCCTTGGGATCTCAAGAACTGTCGGTAGAAGCCAGACGAAACTCTCTACGAGTACATCCGACGCTTCTCTCGATAGTGCAATGAGCTGCCCAACGTTGCCGACACCGACATGATTGGGGCCTTCTTGTCGGGGACCACCTGTGAGTCCCTGGTCCACAAGTTGGGGTGCAAGTGCCCACGGACTACCAAGGAGCTCCTCAACATCGCCACCAGTCACGCTTCGGGTGAGGAGGTGGTCGGAGCATTTTTTGACCGTGCCCAAGGCAAGGCCAAGCGGGACGAGGACGTCGGTAAAGGCGCCTCTAACCACTCGAAGAAGAAGAAGGGCAAGCAGTGGCCCGGGGATTCACTCGTGGCCGCCGTAGAGCGCAAAGGCAGAAAGGTGCCTGCCAAGGGCACCCCGGATCACTTCGAGAAGATGCTCGAGGGACCCTGCCCTAACCACACCTACCCCATCAAGCACGCTTACAAGGACTATGAGCTTATGAAGAAGTTCTTGTCCGGGGGCTCCAAGAAGGGAGACGAGAAAAAAAGCCTGCCTTTCTGGGAGATGACGCCGAAGAGAAGGAGAACACCTTCTCAGAGGAGACCGGCTGCTTCATGATCTTTGGCGGGCCAGCGGTGTATGACTCCAAGCGCCGACAGAAGCTCACGCGCTGTGAGGTGTACGCGGCCGAGCCGGCCACCCCCGCTTTCCTCCGATGGTCAAGGTCTGCCATCACCTTCGACCACTCCGACCACCCAAACAACGTTCCACATCCGGGTCGATACCCTCTCATCGTTGATCTGATCATCGACAAGAAGCGCCTTAGCAAGGTGCTGATGGATGGGGGTAGCAGCCTCAACATCATGTACATCGAGACGATCGATGCCATGGGCATCAACCAGTCGCGTATCCGACCGACCGGGGCGCCTTTCCACGGTATCATGCCAGGGAAGCAGGCCAAACCTCTCAGATAGATTGACCTGCCCGTCACCTTTGGGTAGAAGTCCAACTTCAAGACTGAGACCCTTACCTTCTAGGTGGTCGGTTTCCACGGAACGTACCACGCCATCCTGAGACGACCATGCTACGTGAAGTTCATGGCCATCCCCAACTACACGTACCTGAAGCTGAAGATGCCAGGCCGGCATGGGGTCATCACCGTCGGCACCTCCTTCCAGCGCGCTTACGAGTGCGACCAAGAGTGTTGCGAGCTCGCCGCTGCGACCATCACCTCCGAAGAGCTCGCCCGACTCCAAGCGGCCGGCGAGCTCCTTTGAGCCCGCGGAGAACACCAAGGAGATCCTCATCGACCTCTCCGGCTTCGACGACAAGGTGTTGCGCATCGGCTCAGAACTTTCTCCTAAATAGGAAAGCGTGCTCGTCAAATTTCTCCGCGCGAACAGCGACATCTTCGCGTGGAAACCCTCGAATATGCCGAGCATTCTGAGGGAGGTCACCGAGCACACCTTGAGGATCAAGCCGGGCTCCAAGCCGATACAGTAACGTCTACGTCGCTTTGATGAGGAGAAGCGCAGAGTCATCGGAGATTGCGAAGCTTTTGGCGGCTGGATTTATCAAGGAAATGTATCATCCCGAGTGGTTAGCCAATCCTGTTCTTGTAAAAAAAGAAGACCGGGAAGTGGAGAATGTGTGTTGACTATACTAGTCTCAATAAGGCGTGTCCTAATGATCCGTTTCCTTTGCCGTGCATAGATCAGGTAGTCGACTCGACCTCGGGGTACAAAACCCTCTACTTCCTTGATGCGTATTTCGGCTACCATCATATTGCGATGAAAGAGTCCGACTAGCTCGCGACTTCTTTTATCACACCGTTCGGATCGTATGCTGACGCGATGAAAGAGTCCGACTAGCTCGTGACTTCTTTTATCACGCCGTTCGGATCGTATTGCTACGTCAGCATGCCGTTCGGATTGAAAAACACAGGAGCAACATACTAGTGATGTATGCTCAAGTGTTTTGACAATCTCATCGGAGAGAGCATCGATGCCTACGTGAACGACATCGTAGTCAAGTTCAGAAAGGTTGAATAGCTCGTGGTCAACCTTGAAAAAAACCTTCAAAAAGCTCCGAGAGAACAGTATAAAACTCAACCCTGAAAAATACATTTTTAGGATCCCGAGAGGTATGCTACTTGGGTTCATCGTCTCTGAGCACGGCATCGAAGCCAACCCCTGTAACACCCCGGGTGTTATAGTGCTAATTAATTTGCCATGTCAACATAATGCATCGCAAAGCATCCATGTTAGGTCAACCTTGTTATGCATCAACTAAAACAAGTTTACTTATCTAGATTGGATGTGCTTCTCCGTGGTGTGATCCGAACACGAAAACCCTATTTTCGAATGCCACCGCAAATACTTAGTCCATGCTCTGCGTAATTTGAGGTGTGTGACTGTGTCACACACTAGTGTCAAGTGTAGGGTATGAGCTCAAGTGCAACCCTTAAAATGAAGCTCCAAGTTTGAGTTTGAGTTGGAGTCCAAAAACTTGTCACGAGTTTTCCGATTCGAATTTAAATTCAAATTTGGGGAAAGTGTAAAAGAATTTCAAAAGCTAAATTGGTCAACCAAGAGTGGCATTTGGTCAACCATGTCATGTTGGTCCAAATGATGCCCTTGGATGATGGTTTGATCACTAAGTAATCACTAATCAAAGTAGCAACAAATTTCAATTGCAATTCCTCCGAAAACCCTAAATTTCAAAACCCTGTTTTACCCCTTTTGAAATAATTCAAAATCTAAGCAAAATTTGGGAAAAATTTCAAAACCAAGTTTGTAGAACTTTTCAAGGGCTACAACTTTGGTGTTTTGAGTTTTCAAAGTTTTAGTGTAAAATGTGGAACAATTTTGAAAATAAACAAATTTCAGATTTAACTCATTTTTGTCCCCAAACTAAGATTTCAAAATGGAGGCAGAATTTTAAAATGTTTTGAACAGAAAAGTTGTAGGTCTTGTCAAGATGTACAACTTTGGTGTTTGGAGATTTTGAAGTTTCAATATAAAATTCAAAGTAATTTCTAAATTACCAAATCCCCAAAATGTGTCCCCTTTTGAATTTAAACTCAAATTTCAAAATCCAGTTAGAATTTGAAAAAGTGTTCAATACAAAACTTATAGAGCTTGAAATTCTGAAGATTTCATATATTGGAAGTTTTTCAAGTTTCCACATGAATTTGAAAGTAATTTGAGAAAACATTTTGAAATTCAAATTTGGGGGGGAGGAGCTACAGTGCCCGACCAATGGCGGCCGGCCACCGGCCGGTATGGGCGTCGGCGAGCCGCCGGATGGCTTCCAGGCCGTTCCCGTGGACGCTTGACCGCCACCTCAATCGCGTGCGCACCTTCTAGCGCTGCCAGCAGGGTCGGAGCCCCTTTATAAGCCGAGCGCGTCGTCGTTTTTCTTCCTCCGTTTAGCCGTCGCCGCCGTTGGTTTTCGCCGGCGAAATTCATCACCATCACCGCACCGCAAGCCACTCCCTCTTGCAGCCAGCTTCACCATAACCCCACGCTTCGTCTGAGCCCACCATCACTCCATCTCGCCATCCCTAACGGCCTCCGAAGCTGCGTCTTCCTCAGCTCCGGTCAAAGCTCCGCCGCACCCACCTCGTCGTCGACAGCCTTCTCCGGTGAGCTCCAAAATTCATGAAAATTTTTGTGTAAGCTTCTCAATGTGTAAACTATCTAGGAAAAATATTAAATGTCAAATTTGATTACTTTGTGCAGTAGATTGAATTAGTTCCAATAAAGATTAAATGCAACTTCCATGAATTTTAATAATTAAATTATTAATCCAAAAATTATGAAATTTATTGTGACACTGTTTTAGGTCATTCTCAATCCATAGAAAAAGTTTAAGCTTGTTTAGATAAAGTATGATCAACTATTAATTATGCCCTAATTAGTTAAATAATAAACAAATGTTAATTTGATAACTTTAAGTGTTGTGTGCCCTTTTGATTGAGTGATGTCCTTAGGTCACTAATCATTGGTGATCTTTGGCACCTTAATTCCATGTTTGAGCTCATTAGTAACTTGCTTAGGGATAAAAAGCTGGTATCGCTGGAGTTGTCGCTACTAGTTAGTAGGTTCTCTGTTTGCGACTATACCGTGAAGGGAAGTTGTACTCAAGTAATAAATCGTAGCATATCATCATCAAGCATCATGTTTATCATCGAGCATCATGTTGAAGCATGTTATGTACTCGTATAGTTCCCGCTTTCGAAGAAGTCGCAGTTGCCGAGCAAGCTTCTGGAGAAGAGCTTTCGTCGGTGGGTTCCGGACCGGAAGTCGGAGTCGGTGAGTCCGAGTTAGTCGTCGCGTCAGAGCAAGGCAAGCCCCGGTGCATTTAAACCCTACCTTGATATTTACAAGACTTTATTATTTATATTATGGTTTACTGCATTAAGTAATTAGGAGTTGAGTGATAACCTAATTGATGCATTATCATCCTTGATTATTGCGATATCAACCTTGATACCTGTTTTACTGAAAAATGCGTAGTATTCTTCGCTATGCTTAGAAGTTAAGCTTTTAAATAAAATGTTTACATGGCCATGACAGCATACTTAATGAATATTGAAATATGGGAATGAACTTAAAAGATCGGGCGGGTGGTTTGGCCACTGCTAACATGCATTGGGAAAGGAGTCTTAATGTAGTGTTTCCGCCTTGTCAGTTAAGGACCGTCCGTTGTAAGTCTGCTTGTGTTTCGAGACTTTGCAACTAGCCTCATGCCTTGGGTAAGCCCAAAATGTTGGTGATTCCGTTACGAGAACGTCTAACCTCGCACTGGGAGTGGAGAGATGGCGGGAGTAGCGTGTACCCTCGGGGCTAGAATCGGGCCGGGTTCGAGGAGTACTGTACTCTCGGGTGGCGATGGACACGTTCTGGTTTTGGGAGATTTAAATGAGGGTTGATATATACAAGATTCGGTTCTACATATGTCGTGAGGTTAGAGATCCCCAGCTGGGTATAATCGGTTCGAATCGTCGTTGCTCCTCGGTTATGGAGACTTGATCACCTGACCTACATCATAGTTAAGAACTGGAATTGAAAGAAAGAATGAGAAATGTTTTGATGATAATTACTTTGATCTAGATTAGGATCACTTAGAATTGGTTAATGAACCATCAATGGTAAAAGTAAAATATTGAAGGTAAGGATTTACTTTAGTAAGCTTTTCTGCAAAAGAAAATTTAATTCTGGAATACCCGTACCTTGATTCCCTAAAGCTAGCATGTCCTTGGAGTCTTTGTCTTAGTCGGGTAAGTCTTGTTAAGTACCCTCGTACTCAGGGTTTGTTGAACCTCTTGTTGTAGGTGCGGTTCATGAACAAGTCTGCTTTGAGCCTTGTTGCATGACCGTTGTGGCTGAAGAAAGTGACGACGAGTAGACTGTGTGGCCTTTGGGCAAGGCATCTCGCTTGTGTGATATAATAAAGTTACTACCGATACTTCTCTACTACTGGTTTGTAATAATGCTACATAAGGTTTAAGGTTTGAAAACTGGTTTATAACCCTAAGTTATTGTAAGACTTCCGCTATTTTACTCTGTTGAATATTTTGAATAAACTGTTGTAATATTGCAATACTCCTGTGATTGGATCCTGTTCGGAGGAAAGCAGGCCTTTTAAGTTATGAGGAACATAAGTACGGCTGTCAGAGGTCATTATGACAATGACGGGTATATATAGACCATCATAATTAGGAGTTCTGTGACAACCCCGATAACATCATGGCCATCACTCGAATGGGTCGGCGAACGAGCGGCACGGCAGTAGTCAGCCCGCGCACCCCGCGTGGCAGCGGATAGCCCGCGCACCGTCGGCAGTCAGTGCCTCCACCCTAGTAAAATGAATCCAACATTTCTCTGCTGATCACACCATGCTAATCAGAAATACATTGTGTGTTATTTTTCTTGCAAAAATACAATGGGTGTACTTCACTCAATCACATCGCAGCTACCAGCTAGAGTTCCCGAGATGTGACGCTTGCTTAGTGGACTAATCTGGCACACACACATAATGCATGAAAAAAAGCTTTGAGAACACCTATATTATTCTAAGTCCATCAAGTCCATGGACTAATCTGGCACACACACATAATGCATCTCCAAGAGTTTTTTTAAATTCACTCTCTAAATTACCATTTGGGAGTCATCTGCATAAAAATCGCTTTTTATATCTTCACACTCTCCAACAATTTTTTTATATCTTGTGCATACTTTAGAGAGCCATTTTTGCTATCTATCTTTGGGTAGCAAGAAATCCGTAATAGAGTATTGCTATATTTGGATGACCGTTTAAGAAGTTGTTGGATGTTATTTTTTCATCAAAATCTCTATTCCTAATGATTAGAAATGATATAGAGAATCTCTTGGAGTTGCTCTTAGGAGATGTAAGTATTAGATTGTACTATTTAATACCTATGAGGCAATGGCTAATAAAATTACTTATATAATTTGAACATTTTTTCGCTTTATTCATTTTCTAACACACCTCTTTGTATTTGTGAATATGCATTTAGTTGAAAAGTTAGCTTTATGGTGGTTCTTGTTGCCGTCCATATCTTATGACGTCAACAATCTAGATTTTAATTTTCAAATCTTAATTCTATGACTTGCTTATTGTATCTTTTATTAAAATCTCCTTTTATATTTTGTTGAAAATAAAGTTTTAAGGTTGTAGACTGTAGTAGTATAATGGCATAACGATCATTTAAAACTGCACCCATGTCACTAAGATCAATGCTAGAGGTTGAAGTAGATATAAGATGGGTAGCTGTGCGAATCTCAAGAGGATATTAATATCTAAGCCTTATAATCGTACTCCCTCCGTCCCAGAAAGATGGACGTTTTAGCGTTCAAAAACTGTCCCAAAATGGTTGTCGTTTTAGACTATGGGACCCACATAAAGAAGGATGCAGGCCTACAGCTCTCTCTTCGCTTCATCCACATCCTCGTCCGTCCCCAAACCCATCCCCATTGCCGCACCCATCCCACCCGCACCAGTCCTCCCCTTCTTGCCTCACCCTCTTCTCTTCCGTGCATGGCGCCGAGGCGAGGCCGTCGGCATCGAGGTGGAGCGGCCGACGTCGCCGTGGACCGAAGCAGAGCGGTCGTCCCTCAGGCGGCAGATCCGGAGTGGAGGTGGAGCAGGCCGGCAAGGGCGTGGACCGGAGCAGAGTGGTCGAGGCGAGTGGTCATCCCCCGAGCGGCTGATCTGGAGCGGAGGTGGAGCAGCTCGACGTCCACGCGAATCCAGCGATGCACCCCGAGCAGCCCCGCCCAATGCCCCGGCGAGATCCATGCGTAGCCATCGACGAGATCGACGTCGAGCTCAAGAGGCGGACGTCCATCTTCTCCTCCACCGAGATGTCACGCCCTCCCTCCTCTTCTCCTGCACCGGTGCCGAGAGGCCACGGCGGCGCATGCCCCCTCTTCTCCTCCATCGGCGCGGAGGTCGCGCATCCCTCTTCTTCTCCTGCACCGACGCGGAGGTCGCGGTCGTGCCCGCCCCTCATCTCCTCCACCGGGGCGGAGGCCTCGCCCGCCGTCATCTTCTCCTCCGCCAGATCCATCTCCGTCGAGGTGAGTGTGGGGCTCGGTGAGGTGAATGCGCGCGTGGTGTGGTGCTTGGTGCGGTGGGCGTGGTTCTCGATGAGGCGTGATGGGAACGGGGAAGAAGAAAGAAAAGGAAAGAGAAACGTAGGGGCATGCAGGTCTTTTGGCTTTTGCCTTGGTTTGCGCATCGACTCCTAAAACGTCCTTCTTTCTGGGACGGAGGGAGTAGTTTACACGAATGAAATCTCAAATGGATAGGTATGGCCACCTTTGGTCTACACTAACCTCCTCAACTTCACAAGCCTTTTTGAATTTTTAATCAAAAAATTATGTGTAATAATATTTATTTATTATAAAAATAGAGTTGTTACAATTATACTATCATGATATTTTAGTTAAATGTATAAATTTGTCTAAAATATAAATTCTATAAATTATATGTCATGGTTATAAATATAATTTTTAAACGTTTGTTAGTATATGAATTGTTAAGAAATATTTTTCATGATCATTAAAAAATAACACATATATTTAGCACCCTCACAAGCATGTGTACTTCATTTGAACAATGGCACAACATATATAATACAACAACAACAACAACAACATAGCCTTTTATCCCAAGCAAGTTGGGGTAGGCTAGAGATGAAACCCAAAAGAGACGGGAAACAGGGAGACACATAAAGGGACATAAAGGGCACAAGACAAAAAGAGGTCACGGTTCAGGCACGTTGATTGCCAATCTCCAAGCGCTCCTGTCCATAGCTAAATCCTTGGAGATATTCCACTCCTTAAGATTTCTCTTAACGGACTCGTCCCAAGTTAGTTTAGGTCGACCTCTACCGCTCTTTACATTATCGGCCCGCTTTAGAACTCCACTACGCACCGGCGCCTCAGGAGGCCTCCGTTGGACATGTCCAAACCATCTCAACCGATGTTGAGGCCTACGCAATGGCACAACATATATGTTTACTTTAATTAGTTCTTATTATATTTTGTATTAATAGAAGTGGGTAATACAAATATATATATTTGCTCAAAAAGATTATATATATATATGCGTAGTTTATAATTATTTGAATAGTTTTTGTAACAATATGTTGGCAATTTATATGTGGATTTGAGAAGATATTTTAGTTTTTTTAATAATGTCAGAAGTGGTAATTTATAAGTAAATTTAACAACCTAAATAGATTATCTATCATAATGGTAGGTGGGCTATTAGATGTAAATTTCGAGTTACTTTAGATTATCTTTCATAATGATATAGGTGGGTAATTTAAATACAACTTCATAGGTATTTTATGTTGTTTTTCACAATCACAGAAGTGGTAAATCTATAGAAAATAGAATAGCTAGATCAAATGATTATTATTATCTATGGTGATTAGAGTATGATGAATTGATGGCTAGATGATTCTGATTTTTGTGAGGATTTGTAGGATTTTTTCTTAACGCTGGGGCTAGACAGAGAGTACAAGAGTACATGACTGAGTCATCTCTGCTCCTATTGTAGACTAAATAGGCCACGCATGACAGAATACATGAGTATATTGTTTGAAGATTTGGGCTGGCCCAAATAATAATTCCAATAAATTCCAAAGGTCCATTCACACATTGCAACTTTATGAGGAGTGAAGCCAACTTAAATACTTGAGTTGTCTTCACCTAGTTAAAGCTATTGGGTAGAGGAAAAGGAAGAAGCATGCGCTCGCTCGATCGCTGGGGCCGGGGTGATGGGCGTGGGCGCACGACGTGCTGGTCTTCTAATGGCAGGTCAATTACCTTAGTGTTGTGATTACGCGGCTGGTTATTACTGTAGGGATCTGTTGTAACCTTGATCCTTGGGAGATGCCATCCACATCTTCACTACATCAAGACACAGGATCCCAGCTACGTATTATACCGATATAGCCACCCCAAATTAAGACCACCTCTCACAGAGGTTACAAAAATCAAACAAAACATATATTACAAATGTTGAAGATTGACGATATCTTACCATATTGTACCTACGCTAAAAATTACACTCTAACTAGTAATAGGCGGTCGTCTTGCCCATGGAAGTCGCCACCATAGCTTGGATGGCTCCAGCTATTCATCCACTTTGCTGAGATCAAAGGGGTGACATGACCGCCAATGTCCTGTAGGTACCTTAATGTTGTAATTAGGGGTGACATGGCTTGGGAGCAGCGCGGTTGAGCAGAGGCGGGGAGCGTGGTAGGGCGACGGGGGCCTAGAATCTCATACCAAGATGTTGTGTTGCCGGTATGGCGGCGACAATGGTAGAGTAGGTGACGAGCCCTAAATAGGAAGATCGTAGTCACGATTAGGATAAGAGCGAGATTTTGCCCCTCGGCTTCCTATTTTGATTAGAGGAATAGAGAATAGGCTATGCCTCCATCTGTTGATGTCGAGGCTGTGTTTAGTTGGCCCTGTAAAATTTTTGGAAGCACAGTAACTCTTTCGTTTGTATTTGGCAATTAGTGTCCAATCATGGGCTAATTAGGTTCGAAAGATTCGTCTCGTGATTTACAACCAAACTGTGTAATTAGTTATTTTTTTATCTATATTTAATGTTCCATGCATGCATCTAAAGATTCGATGTGACGAGGAATCTTGTAAAATTTTTGGAACTTTGAAGCAACTAAACAGGGCCCGAATGGCTTACACATAGGTCCATGACAGTCCCAATGGGACATTGATGCTAGTTTCTATTCTTCTTAATTACATTGATAACTCAGCAATTTGCTGACGTGGCAAAGAAATTAATGTAGAGAGAGGGTAGAGAAATTGTTTTCTCCTCAAGGAACGACGTCCTCATGCGGTTAAGGCACGAAGAAACTAGCGAAATCGCGTTGGGGAGAAACGATTGGTTTCTATCGCCCTCTTCCCGGATCCGGTGTGCTGCCGCCGGTCCAAGCTTCACGCACGCCGCACCTCAAATCCGCCGAGGCCTCGACGTTCGCGTGCGTGGCCCGCATCTCCCCATCCGATGCGCGCGCTCTGCTGCTTTCCGCTCGGCAGCCGACGGCGCCGGTGGCCAGTGCCTGCACGGTGCCAGGCACGCAAGGCAGCGCGGTGCAGAGTACATGCAGGAGAACTCCCTAGACAGGTGCACGCGCTATGGTGCTTCTCGCTCGGCGGCCGACGGCGCCGGTGACAGCTGCGCGGGGCCACGCCCAACACCGTGGCGTTCTGGAGCGCCTTCGCGGAGTTGGAGGTGAGGCCCGGGCGAGGCAGAATTGCTGGTGATTACCCACACACAGGTGAGCAAAATCTCGCTATAAAAGCCACACGCTGGCAATATTCTTCCTCTGCTCTTCAACTCAATCCAATTAAAACCATCTACTGGAGCTTCCCGGAAGGATATTGGCGAGTTCCATCTTCGAAGAGAAGCAAGACTTGAGAATGTGTCAAGAGAAGCTAGCAACACCGGCGAGCGGACATTACAGCACGGGAGTGAAAAAGGAAAAAGAGCCAAACGCGCCGTAGAAGATCAGAGACAGGAGAGAGAGGAATCCGATGAACCATTGGGCAAATTTTTGTTTGGATTTGGGCCTTATCTAGATGCCTTCAAAATTATAAATTTTTACTTTTCGTCTCATCATATCGAATCTTTGACACACGTATGGAGTATTAAATATAGATAAAAAATAAATAATTGCACAATTTAGTTGTAAATTACGAGACGAATCTTTTGAGCCAAATTAGTTCATGATTGGATACTAATTGTCAAATATAAACGAAAGTGCTACAATAGCCAAATTACAAAAGTTTTTGCATTTAAACACCCCTTGGTAGAAAATCTTGCATTGTGAATGAGTAGTGTCTTGGTGCGGCATCCTATTATTATATAGAAACTAGCAGGAGAGCCCGCGCAAAGCGCGGGCAGTAATCTGGCTTTTTTTTCCTGTTCTGTCGATATTTGTTAGCGGATTGTTACTGTTTTTAACAAGTTGGTACTGTTTAGTAACGGGTGTACTGCTTGCTTAACGATGTTATTGTTTTATAACAGGTTTACTGTGTCTTAGCGGGTTTTACTGTTTCATAACGCGTCTGTACTGTTCATAGGACCAGGTACTGTAATGGTGTTACTGTTTCATAACGGGTTTTACTGTGTCTTAACAGATTTTACTGTTTCTTACCGGGTTTGTACTGTTTATAAGACCCGATACTGTATTAGCGGTCTACTGTTCCAAGTCACTTTTGTGGGAACAGTAACATATGAGTGTGACGAACCCGGCCGGGAGCCTCGATTTAAGAGTTATGTATAGATTACTCTAGTTTTTTTTTATATTGGGACTGTCCTAAAACACTCCACTAAATTCACTCTATCTTATCCTTTAAATCTAAAACCTTGTTCGCTTATCTTATAAGCCGTATTTTTACAACTAATGAATAATATTTTTCTTTTATAATAAATCAAGAAACAGTGCTCCCAGCCATGACTTTTCAGCCAAGCAAATTGGACCTGGTTCTTAGCTACTACTTCGTCCCATAAAAAGAGTCGCTGTGGGAAGCGTGCTGGTCAAACTTTCTCAACTTTGACTACGTTTGTAGAAAATACGTGCAACATTTATATCTTTAAATAAGTTTATTATGAAAGTATATTCAAAGATCTACCTAATGATACTAATTATGTACCATAAATATTAATATTTTATTAAATATATTTGGTCAAAGTTAAAAGCTGTTGATTTTTTGGAAGCGAGAATGACTTTTTTTTTTTTTTGGACGGAGGGAGTAAGTTCTAGGCCTGTTTGGGTCTGATCAGCCACTGCCTTGGTCGCTGCCTGTTTGCGGCGCCTTGTGAAGGACATGCCCCACATGGCAACAAAGCCAGCATCAGATCAACCTACCAATTTCCCTTGCTCCGTTCAACCGATCAGCGAGAGGATCAGCAAAGTCAAACCAAATCACCCTTGCTCCTCTGTCTGATTTCGCTCGAGTTGCACGAACACCAGCAACTTGCCACAATCGCACCCAAACATTCAGATGGGGACTTGCCAAAATCAGCGATGAGATGGGGACTCCAAAATCTGCGATCAAGCTCGTGGATCTCCCGAAACTTTTGAGGAAACGGAGGGAGACCGACTTACCCCGGAAGGGAACGTTGTCAGAGTTCGCGGATCTGTAGGTGAGGGCTCACGTTAGCGGATCTTTGAATCATTTTCTACTCTTTCATGTAGTCTAGAATAGGAACAGAGATCGACTGTAATCTCTGTCTAGCCCAGCGTTAAGATAATACAATTAGTTTATATAGTGAAGCTGACTGGGATCATCATCTAGCTTGCATTTAGCTAACTTAAACAATGTTATCAGTTGTTTCGTTTGTCTTCTAACTACCTCAAATAATCATGCTGACTTGCGGTTTGCTAGCTATTCAAATAAATTTTGATTTGGTTCTATTAGATTCATTTTTTTTAAAAGGATGGCTTCCAACTGTTTAAAAAACTTTCTGAAGTCCCAAACGATCCCATACATCTATAACATCTTTAGCAGCCGCAACTTCTGGTGGTAACCTCTGCGTCAATGCAACATTTGCAATAGTACCATGTCCTCCGGGCAATCTCTGCACATGAATAGGGGAGAGGGAGAAGCGAGCTATGCTCGGAACTCTACCACTCAGGTATCCTCCGAACTCATATGCCTCAACCGTTTGGAATTAACATGCTTTCTACCTGCTCTTTGTGTGGAATTAATATGCTTTCTACCTGCTCTTTATGTATCGTTCTTGACATTTCACAAATTTGGCTTGTTGTGAAAGTGGTGAAGGTCACAAAGATTTGGTTCACAATTTCATTCTTGGTATCTTTAGGTCCTAACTCCTAACTGGAAAGAGATTTTTTGTAGGATTTAGTAACCTAGAGTACTACCCCTTTTTCTAAATAGGTCACCACGGGGACTTAGGAGTATGATTAAATTTCTGTTTCTATGCAGCAGAGTTGTACAGTTAGGTTGTTCAAAAATCTGAACAAAATCTACACTTCCCTCATAGAATGCAGGGCAAAACAGGATGAAGCATTTGATACAGGAGGCTATCACAAACTTGTGGAAAAATACAAACACCCGCAAAAACATAGTCATCGCTGATTTGGGATGCTCAGCTGGACCGAATGCGCTGACCCTTGTTAAAACTGCAGTTGATGCAATATTTCACCATTGCTCAGATCATAAGAAAATAGTACCGGAGATATCAGTGCTGCTGAATGATCTCCCGGATAATGACTTCAACGACGTCGCAAAGAGGTTGTATGCATTCCAGCAAAGCACACAGGATTGTGGTCCAGCTGTTACTGCTATTGTACCTGGATCATTCTACAAGAAACTCTTCACCAGTAATTCCGTGAATCTAGTTTTATCATCACTTAGCTTGAATTGGCTATCTCAGGTAATCTATATAGTCCCTGACTTGCAATAATCTTCGGAGATTTACATAGGCATAATGAAATAACAGGTACCTGAGGATCTAAAGAAAAGCAGGATCCCTGTGTATGACAAAGACGAGGGTCTGAGGCAAGCAAGGCGGCCCTTCGTTGTTCAGGCTTTTAGCCAACAATTCAGAAAGGATTTCACAATTTTCTTGAACACACGGGCTAAAGAATTAGTCCCTAATGGTCAAATGGTGCTTTCCATGGTAGGCAGACCTTCCAGTGACACTGCCTACCAATCCGTTCAACCATGGGATTTTTTATTTGTGCCTTTAAATGACATGGCATCAAGGGTACGGTAAATTCTTCCACCTGACTAAATGTTTCTTGTTTCGGCCAACTCATAAGTTTTCATTTGAATGCATAATACATATTCTGGGTTACGTGTCTAATTACACACATTGTACTCTCGCAAGAAAACTAACACAGTTATAGATTTCTGATTTAGGAGGCGTTCGGCTGGCAGAATCTCGACTGAAACCGGCTGGTTTTGTGAGAGAAAACACTGTTTAGCAGGTTGGATGAATAGTAAAATGAGTGGAGAACCAGCCGGCTGGTCTGAAAAGTTTAGACCAGCGAACAAGTCCTTAGCAGGGTGTGATCAGTAGAGACATGTTAGATTCATTTTACATTCCACTATATGGGCCTTCAGATAAGGAGTTAATGGAGATCATACAAGATGAAGGGTCTTTCGAGATCAACAATATTGAGGTGCATGAACAAATGAGTGGTGTAGACAAAGGCATGCAGACCCCAAAGATCAGGGCCCTCGCAGCCAGGGCTGCATTCGAGCCAACAATCATCCAGCATTTTGGACGTCCGGAAGGAGTTATGGATGAGTTCGTTGGAACCATTGAGCGCCAACTCAGCCACGTTCCAGCTTCCCCTGCAGACAGCTTACTTTTCTTATGTGTTTCCCTAACAAAAAGGGAATAGAATAATGGCGCATATAGTATTCCGTCGTGTATACTAGCATTGCTCACATGTCGGTGCTGTTATGGGTGTGCATCGCCAGGATCACTTGCTGGAAGACAACATAACTCCAAGAGTAAACGCAGCAGCATTTGAGGAACGGAAAAGCTGAAACACACTCGGGTGTTTTAGCAGCCGGGCACATCCGAATTTTTTTTGGCCGTTCGATCATGAAGCAAGCGTTGAGATGGCGATCTGTTTAAGATATTGCGGGATCCCGCCTGGGCCACGTTCTAGGCCGCTGTTGGGCCAGGACGTGGGCCTGTTAAGCGTTGAGATGGCGATCTGTTTAACAAATTGCGGGATCCCGCCTGGGCCGCGTTCTGGGCCGCGGTTGGGCACGGCCTGTTAGGCTAGTTTGGCCTTTTTCTTTTTCACTGAAATTTTATTAAGCTATTCATTTTAGAAACTTGTGCAGTTTTGTAAAATACAAATGGATGTCCAAATGAAGTCTTTGTCCTTGTCTAACTATAGAAAAAATTGTGACTTGTTAATTGTCTTTGTGTCAACCTATATACTAATTTTTTGTCCTTGTCTAACTATATAAAAAATGTTGTGACTTGTAATTTGTCTTTGTGTCAACATATATAATTTTTTTTGTCCTTGTCTAACTATAGAAAAAATTATGACCTGTTAATTGTCTTTGTGTCAACATATAATATTAATTTTTTTTATCCTTGTCTAACTATAGACAAAGAAATTGTGACTTGTTAATGTTTTTTTATCAATATATATATTAATTTTTTGTCCTTGTCAAACTATATAAAAAACATTGTGACTTGTTATATTAAATTTTTGTGACTTGTTAATTGTGTGGGCAGCCGTTTGATTTAAATGTAACGTTGTTAGATATTGTGTGCTACTTTTCTCTGAAACAACCGAAGTTTGCTCCTGATAAAAATCGTGTGTTTTACACTGATCTAACAACCGAGTGCTACTTTCCTTTGAAACACACGGATGTGGCATAGACAGATTCTTGATGAAAGCAAAGAAACGGAGGTGCTGAAAGAATCGACTGGAGCTCTGTGTATTGGGATGGTTCTAATAGTTCTAATAGCAACCGTGACATTTAGAGTAACTTTGGCTGTGCCTGTGATCGCAATAATGGAGGCTCACCAATACTTGCTCGAAGGCATGCTTTTGATGCATTCATCTGGTCCAACACATTCGCCTTCGTTTGTTCCACGGTTGCTACCATTTCTCTCATGCGGTCTGGAAACCCTTTGTTGAACCTTTGGAGCCTCTGAACGAACTTAGGCATTGCCTCCTACTTCGTATCCATTTCAGTTACATGCTTGGCTGCAGCCTTTGCACTTGCTGCGTATGTGGTGCTAGCTCCGGTGGCTCAGAACACTGCACATGGCATACCTATATAATCAACTGGAGTTCAGAACACTGCCTTGTCTCGTACTGCTATATAATCAACTGGAGTTCATTGGGACACGTCTTATTCTCCTATAAAACCCTTATGTACGAGGAAGGAGCTAATCCAGGCATGCGTATTTTCAGCACTTACTATCATGGGTACTATGGTATTACAGTATTGGCCCTTAATATTCATCTTTGATTTGGCCGCGTCAGCAAGCCAGTCTCCAAATATAGAAGCACCAGCACCAGCACCATTGGCTTCAACTTGAAGCGGGCGTCTAGAGTATGTGGTCACAGCACACATGGCATGAATCAGTATCATTCATCGGATTTGGTTACCTGCATCCCGTACCTGAATAATCAATGTGTCCCATCTATCTGCATTTTTTTTTTGAGATCGTGCCGTGGCACGTTTTTCATTAAGCAGAAATAGAGTTTGTTACATCCTAAAATAGCCACGGTAATCCAGTGATTACCGAGACGAACGACTGAACAACACACACGTGGTTGTGATTACACAACAATAAACCACGACAACCCGGCTAAGCACACGGCCTACCTATCCTCGGCGTCAAACCCGGCGAAATCTAAGTTCATGGCCACATGGTCGAAATCGCCCGAAAATAGCATGTGCAGTGCGTTCTGCTTGCTGGCCGACATGGGGGCCGTAAAGGCTGCCCGAAACTTTTGAACAACGTCGGCGTCCATAGCGTCGATGTCGACGGCGATGCCAAGCTTCTGCAAGAGAACGTTCTGCGCCTGGATCGTGGCGTTGGCCGCGCGGGGTTTTGCGGCGAGGCGTACGCTGCACCTCGCCGTGAATCCGGACTTCGGCGTCTTGGATCTCCTGAGCTTGGGGGCGGCATGGATGATGGGGGGTCTAGAGGGACGCATATCTGCGACTCGAGCTCTTCCTGAAGCGACTGGAACAGCGTTGGGCGGGGGGGGGGGGGGGGGGGGGTTGTGCTCCGCGTAGCACTGTCCCTGTCGTCGGAGGTCGGCTAGACGTCGCTAGGCGGGTTGTTGGCCATCACCGCCTCCGCATCCTCCTCAGGCGCAACAGCACCCGCGACCACTGGTCGGCTCGCAGTGTACGAGGTGGTACGCTCATCTAGCATTGGGTCGGCGGAGGCGACCCACACGGTGGGCCCTGCCTCCCCAGGCACCGCATCACTCACGACAACGGGCGGTCCCGTCCGAGGTGACGTGCACTCCTGTGAAGGCAGGCACCCAGTGCTGGCACACCCGCTGCGCGGCGCACGGCTTGCGAGGCGACGAGCTCCTCCAGCATTGGGTCGAACCACGTGGGAGGCATCGTGCTCACGCACGGCTCCAGCCCCAGTGCCGACGCCAACGGATCAGGCCCGGAGAAGCAGAATGCAGCAGCAGAAGCAGCTGCGCTGACGTCGTGGTCGGCAGACGCACCCGTGCCGATGTCCTTCTTCGGCCTAGTCCGGTGCCGCCGCCGCCGCCGTCGTTATCGACCGCCACCGGCGCCCCCCTCGGCCCCAGGTGCAGCACCCTCCAAACACGGTGAACCGTCGTGCGGCGCGTGCTGGGAGGCCGAGTGGCCGTCACGAGCAGACTGTCGTGGTAGGTTGGCGCCCTTCGCCGCCATCGCCGCAGCCCTAGGTTGCGTGCACTCCCTGGCGAGGTGGTGGAGGCCATGACAGCATAGGCAACGTCGTGGCAACCGACAAGTCACAACACGGTGCGAGTAGGAGAGACAGTTGAAGCATCTGCCGTGAAGCTCTGCGGGGATCCTCCGAGCCTGCGGGAGCTGCCTTTGGCGATGCTCAACCAAGACGACCGTAGGTTGCGTCTCCAGCCGCGGGAGGATCTCCCGCCACCCATCGGCGTCGGGGGCGGAGACCCGTCCGCGGCGACCAAGGCGCTGGTGTGCCGGGACGCGGCCCTCCACTGGCCGAGCCGGCATGCCGTACAACAATAGTGGGCGCAGCCGACTGCGTTTCCCCCGCCTTCGCCCAGCACCCAGGCGACCCGCCACCGCACCACCACGGCCTGACGTCAGAGGTAGGGTGCGCGGCAGGGGCATCACCGGCAGCGTCGACGTCCTCGGCGGCTGCGGCTCCCGATGAACCACGTCCAGGTAGAGGGTCGTGGCGATTGGCATCTCTTCCGCATCGGAGTCGTCGAGGAGGTCGTCGTCCGCCCAACGACGGGCCTTGGAGCGTCCCACCGCGCTGCCCCCAGGATGGAAGGGGGCGGCATCGGGGGATAGGGTGGACGACGGGCTCGGAGCGGGGGTGGACGGGTGGACGAGGAAGGCATCAAGGTCGAAGGCAGCGGGGGCAGCGCTCGCCCCTGCTTCGGCATCCGCGCACTGTGATGTGATGCCGGCGGCGGCATCATCCGCCCATGGCCATGGAGGTGGCATGGACGCGGCGGCCTCCAAGAGCTGCTCCGAGATGGCTGCAGCGACGGGCCCTGCCGGCGGCGGCGGAGGGGGCGGGGAGGCAAGCTCGTTGGCCGCGGAGGCAGCCTGGCCGCGCACGGCGGCGCCGGATCCGGGCCCCCCGCAGGCCAAAGTGGTGGTGTCGGTGATGCCAGGCCCGCTCTGCGGCAACAGCGTGGACGGGGCCTCAGGCTGCAGCGACGGAGCATGCGCGCCATGGCTGCCCCCAAGCACGCCGAGGCAGCCGCCCTGGATCCCCGCGAGGTCGCCATGAGAGGAGGCGGTGGCGGGATCTGGCGCCGGTGGCTCCGGGGAGCGCGCGGTCGCCATGGATGTGGGCGACGCGGCTCCGCCCTGGAGCCCCACGAGGACGCCGCGGGAGGGGGCGGCGTGGTCGCTGGAGCACCCGGCGGACTCGTAGGCAGCAGGGAGTGGACGGGAGAGGGGTGGTGGAGGGGAGGTGGAGGTGGGGGGCGAGGCCGGCGCCGCCGGCGGCGGCGGGGAGGGCATCCCCTGCCCCCACTTCGCTGTGGCTTTCACGATTACGATATCTATCTGCATTATGATTCTGTAGACACTTTATTGAATCAGAAGAATCGGATGTTTTCCATTGTGCTTACTAATTTCCCCTTTGTTTGTTAGTTGGGAGCTATTATGCTCATAATTAATAATGTAAACAGTGATCAGTGCACTTGCAGAAACAGTTTTTTTTCCATGTTCGGATGATATTTGTGATTCGTGGAAAGTCTCAATGAGGCAGGCATTTGAATTTGTAATTTATATAGCCATGCCGAGCCATTGTGCTCCTGGCGCCATGGCTGGCGACCCTCTTGCTGCTGCCTGCTAGGTGGTATTAAAAAAAAATCCAAACTTTGGCTGCCAATGTGCAATAATTTGCCAATCCAAAGCTTTGAGGCTTTCTATCCATACACTCAACAAAGGTAAGGAAAGTTCCAAGAAGGGAATCCAATGCTGACAGGACGGCATCACCGATCAAGCCTGCGACTCTTCTCAAACACGGATCTGTAGTCTGTACCACTTACAAACAGAGTACAGCTCTGTTCTTGGAGCCAAACCCCACCCCCCCCCCCCCCCCCCCCCCCCCCCACCCACCACACACACACACGTTCTTCATGAACACAGCAGACAAGACTCACTATATGCTATTGCTATGCATGTCTCTCTGTTGCTTATGCATCTGCATGACACAGCAAAAATCAGACTAGAAATGGTACCTGTCAGGTTGCAATAATCAAATTTTCCATGATTCGCTTCTCTCCCCACCTCCGTACATAGACAGGTGAACCACACTACTGATACTCCAAACCTGAAAAGGTGAACAAATATACATACATGAAATAGAAATGCATACTATATTGCTAGATGCTACAACGAGAGGAATCATCATACCACAAAAACTATGCGTATCCGAGGACAATGTGGTGCTATGGAGGCTCAATAATCTCCAATCCAAGCAGATTCTGTAATCAAGGTACAATAACTCACATCAAATTCCAACCAGATTCTGTAATCAGGCTCAATATATTCCATCAGGCCACAAAAACAGACGGTATGCAAATTTCTAGCAATGGACCTTAGGCCTTCTCTAGTGTGGGAGTGGAGCTAGGAAAAAATCGGGTCCCACAAAGAAATAGTTGGCAACACTCTTGAAGGACCACAGTGTGCTAGCTTCACTAGTAGTGCCTGATGCATGCTCTTTCCCTGCCAAAAGCTGGTGCATCCTCTTCACTCCATCCCGGTTCTCTCTCTGCTTCTCCCTCCATTTCTCCCTCCAAGTACAAGTAGGCATCGGTGAAACTAGATTCACCGCTCCCCTCTTTTCCCGTGCTGGCATCACTAGTCGCAGTGTTCAAGCACCACTCAAAGTGATGCCCAAAGACCAAAAAGTAATTTCAAGCATCACGATACTACACTGCGGAAGGCCTTACTACTCTTCATCAATAACTCAGTATCAATAAGATGGAAGTTATATGATGAGGGTCATTGCAAACTTTAAGAATCCACAAGGTGTCCATCTTTGTGCAGAAAACATCACATCATAATTTTCACAATTGCATCATTCATACCATGCATCATGCATCGAGCAGATGCCAGCCATCTACTATTCCCGAGTTGCAGAAATAACACAGCACTTGATCCCTGAATCCGATGACCTCTTTCAGCTGCACCTTCTTGAATGAAAAAATGGTGGAAAATAGGAGTATTCAGTATAAATTGCCTGGGAAATTGAGACTTTGATGAAGATGCAGAAATGTCCACACAAAAAACCGAAGAGTCAGAAATGAAATACTCTGATTAATCAGTGCAAATTTCATGCATAATTACGCCCAGACTCAAGGGAAACGCCAAAAGTAGTCTGATGCTACAACAAAAATACTAGTAGTTCAAAGACCGATTTTTTAAAGGCTTTAAGCCTTCGACACATGAAAGGTCAAATTGCGTTAAAGAAAAACACATGAAAGGTCAAACATGTAATCTGTAAAATTGCTTATCAGCTAGATAGCTACTGGGTTTTAAATTTCAGTGCAAGTTACCATAAACTCTGCAACGCATCCACAACCAATATAGCTCTAAGCATCTCCTCATTTCTAACATACAAGCTTCAGCACTCAGTATTGCGCTGACTAAAAGAATTGCTTGCAGAAATACCATGAAAATTTTGAATACAACCATCTCCTTTAGCTGAACTTGTCTGAATAATAGAATTACATAACATACTCGGCAGAAACTGCCTAAGAAATTTGGAACTAGGGAGAAAATGGGTGGATGTACTGTATCAATAATTTTGTATTTCAAACCATCTCCAAAACAATGAAAAAAAATCAGAAATCAATGCTCTGATGAACAACCTGAACAACTTTAATACTTTACCATGCTTCTTTTAATATTCTTTTCAGATGAAAGGGAAGCTCCAAAATTCTGATGTCACAAGAACTTCACACGACAGAAATCACACCACACTATATTGAAATAAGTAGCCTATAAATTTGCAAGAATACAGAACAATAAAGCCATATACTAGCAATGAATAAATAAACAGGGTTCTTCAGTTTTGTTGTACATTTTCACAAGTTCTGCACCAGCACACAGGTAACTATATCTATTATCTAAGACCCTGTGCTGTTCTAAGAAATACATGTATATCACTATAAATTACATCTCTAGTCTAGGCTGTCTTGCAAGAATGAACCACAGCTGCTGTGCAGTTCAAGAGTTCATCTTTTTTAGAGTTCCAGAGAGCCAAATAGGACAAGTCTTTATTCCCTTGTACATAAAACTCTCTTTTCTCTATCTTAATTGAAGGGCAGAGCTCCTGCCATTGCGTTCAAAAAGACAAGTCTTTACATCAGTTTTAGGTTCAGGCTCTGCACCCTACCAGGGAAATATCAATCACATAGCACAGATTTCCAGTAGACAATGCAAACAACTAACTGGATATTAGGTTCATGAGTTCATTAAGAGGAAGTCAGAAACATTTTCATAGTTGCCATTTACCAACATCTGATATGATCAACTTTTACATTGTGCAATTACTTGTTTTGTCGTAGTGTAATCTTGAATCTAACTACCTCCTTCAGCTGTACCTGCCTGAATGAAAGGATTAAGGAAAAATATTCAGTACAAACGGCCTGGTAAGTTACTCAGAATAACATATATAACTTTAATGCTTAACAGCCTTCTGTTTACCGTTTTCCATAAAAGGAAGCACCAAAAAACCATGTCACAAACGAAATGAACATCACAAATCATATATCTCATAACATGAGAGTCAAACTTGCTTTTCAGTCACAGAATAACATACAGCAACAAAACAAAAGGAGGGTTGTTCTCCAATTTGTTGCACATTAACATAAGTTCACTATCTGTACATGTTTTAAAAAAAAAGCTCAGCACAATCAACACTCAGGAATCATATCTAACATACAATGTAGCTCAAGCAGCAATAGGACCATCTAATCTAAATAAACATCGAATTTTACATTACAAGACATTATGTCTGAACTTGTTTCTACCTTGTAAATTTCAACTCTAGTCCCAGTCATTTTGGAACTAAGTGCCTTGAAACGTACAGCTGCTGACCAGAACCAGTTCATTGACACACTAACATATATATAGATGCCATTATCTAGACTATATCTCTGAATCCAGTAAATTAAAGCAGCTAAGAATCCGGGATAGCATCAGCTGCAGCCCATGTCGACATTACATAGAGTATGCGTCCCTTCCACCCTCCCAGGAGCCACTGATGATCCACATCAGTGACAAAGTCCTCGTGAAACTTGTCCCTGATGCTCTCCCGCACGGCCATGACAATATCCGGATCCAATGTCAGCTGTCTCAGCCCTGCCCGGTGGTTCCGCAACTGCCACTTCTTATATGTCTCAGGGCGCTCCACCCTGTCCAAGCCTTCACAAGCGATGACATTCTAGGCACACTGGCCAAAGAGATCCCGCTCAACCAGAACGCATGAAAATTTAGCTATAATCACTATTTTCTGTTTTTGTGTGGGTGCGGCTGCACCCAATAATGTCTATGTACATCCGCCCATGGCCCCGGCGGATGGTGCCCACGTCGTCTCGGCCACCATCACCGCCATATTGCGACCACCACCAAGCCAAACCCTCTTGTACACCCGTCGGTGAGTGAATTCTCTCCTCGAACTGTGCCCCCCCAGCACCACCGCGGCTCTTCTTCCTCTTCGGCGGGGCGTGAACGCACGATCCATCGCGTGTCTGAGTTTGTGCTGGGAAAAATAAAAATACAAAAACCACGAAAAAACAAACTATACTTGGGAAAAGAAAATAATAAAACCTAAAAATGTGTCGATAAAGTACTCACCTACTCATGTATCTTGTAGATTTTTGCGCGTCTCACTGATCCGACGTATATTTTGCTAGCAGTTGTGCTTGTGCTTTGCTAAATGCGAGTTGTGGTTACTTGTATGAGCACGGATCATGAGTCTAGACTCATGTACGGGACACAAAGGAGTGTGACCGAATTTTGGAAAGTAAAAAAAATCGGAGACTCATCCTATATTTATTATTTGTTATTTTTGTTTATAAGAAAAAGTAGGAAATAAAAAAGAGGAGCTATAGTCCATTTCATTTAAGCTATTAACATGCAAATCCCCATCACAAGCATGTTTTCATTTAAGCAATGGCCATAGTCCGGTGCTGCCAATTTCCATTGCCAATTTAATGTGTGCCTGGTCCAGTTTCCATATGGGATCATCTGTTGATTGCTTACTTGAGGCGGTTTTCTATATTGCATATCCTAAAGTATTATACATCTGTGAAACTGCAACAAGTCCATTTTGACTCCTTCCTGAAGTAATTTCCAGTTAACTGAAAAATGTATGAATAATGTTGTTTTCATTGATTTCATGCAAAGATTGGGTCAGGATCTGCAACTTTGTCAACCACTTGTACTGTAACCCTATCGTTCAGTTTTAGTATCAGTACTAGGTAGCTAATGGTTAATAGGGCATTTGCTAGTTAAATTGTACCAGGTCCAACTTTGCAAATGTTAGTGTGATTGACTGATTGCATCTGCCCTGAAAAGAGATCACCAATGGTTTATTTGTGTTATTGTTAGATGTGATTGACCGATTGCAAATGTTAGATATAGAAATTGGATATCAAGTTTTTGTGAATGTTATTGATGAATGGCATCTTTGATTTTCAGGCAGACAATACTAGAGGCATTTTGATGCACCAAGAAGATCAAAGTGCTCATGGTTGCTGTGCAAAGCAAGACAATGTACATGACAAACATCTTAGTTGTGTAGAACTGTAGATACTTAAGTGATCTAGCACGATTGTGAGCCATTTTGTATAAAATATTGTACAAGCACAAATGTTGATGGCTTCAATGAAAATTGTGAGCATGGTTTATATAAAAATAATTAATATAATTAATATTAAAGTTAATGTCATTAGTTATATAAAAATAATTAAAATTTATTTATATATAGTTAGTATTATTAAAATTAATATTAGTAGTCCTTACTTTCAAATAGTTTAATTGGTACACACTAGTGATTTTAAAATCGATATAGTTAGTAATTAGTCAGTGGTAATTTTTACATAGTTTAGCATAGTACTGTATTCTTTACAAATACGAAAGGTCTCAAATTTTCATGCCTTTTCAAATTTTGAAAAAATTGACTTATCTTAAACCTAGAATTACATTCTTTTTGGACCCAGGGAGTCTAGGATAGCATGACACGATGCCCTACTTTGTCGTATATGGGAGTACATCTATTTTTGTACTACTCGCTGTTAAATAATGCAATTCTAAAGTAGTACTCCATCGGGTCTAAAAAGATTGCAATGATAGGTTTAGGACAAATCAAACTTTTTTTAAAATTGAACAAGTTTATAGAAGGTAATATAAAAAATTATATTTCTAAGTAGGTTTATTGTAAAATATATTTTATAATTAATCTAATGATACTTATTTAACATCATAAGTATTAGTACTTTTATATAAATTAGTAAAACTTGAATTTATTTAATTTCTTGGAAAGTGAGAATTGTATTCTTTTTGGGACAGAGGGAGTACCAAGTTCGACAATTTTAAATTTAAAAAATTTATATAAGAATATATGTTAAATAAATATCATCAGATTTATCTTATAATATAATTTTATGGTATATATATAATTGTTATAATAACTAATATTTTTTTGTAAATTCAACAAATTGAAAATATAATCACCCTGTTTGCTTGTGCTTATCAGCCAACCATTCGGCAGTGTTTTTCTCTCACAACAAATCAGCATCAGTCAGAATCAGCCAGCCAGCAACCATCCAGCGAACAGGTGAATTAGAATTGTATTTCTTTTAGGACTTAAGCAGTTGTACTAGTAGAATTAGACCACCGGAACAAAGTAGTAGTAGTAACACTTTCTATTGTATCAGCTTTCATGCATAGAGGAGGTGAAATCTATAGGCGACCTGAATCAAGTTTGCAAAATAGAGATGAAAAATATAAAGAAATTTACCAGGTTAAGGGAATAAAAAATATTTACAAAACCCTACATTAATAATAAAGAAAGCAACCAAAAATATTTAAATAGGAGAGAATAAATCAACAATCGATCGCATTCACGGCCTGTCACGGAAGAAAGAAGGAAGGGTATATTTGTCTTTTTGTGTGGTTGCTAAGCGGCATCATGCAAAAATGACAAACAAGGGGTAAGAAAATTAGAATTAATGGCATGAAAGGAGACTCATAATTTTAGAAGACACTGAAGAAATTGGTACAAGTTTGGATGGGCATTGAATGAATTTTAGCGGAAGTAATTATCATCCTTCATGGAGTCATGGTAAAGGAAGTGTACTCAAAATAGGTGTACTCCATTCGTTTCAAATGCTCGAGGTTAGGGTTGACCATTTTGGGACACTGCTAGTGTAGGCATGCTCACGGTTAAGGCTCACCATTTGTATACCTTGTAGACCAATTTTTACTGTAAGGGCAGTCACAATGTTGCAAAAGGTAACAAGTAATTAACGTTCGTGCAACAAGCATCGTGGGGATTGATCTTAATAGAAAAACCTTAAGCTCAGTTAAAAGCTTAAGGTCTAGACTTAATAAGGAATAAACATATTTCTTCTCTCTTCTCTAACACAATCCTAAACCCTAAACCCTAAACCATAACCTTAATTTTAGTGGTGCACTCTCATATGTGGGTCTAGTAACTATTGTGAGATTGGCTCTAGTTACTATCCTCTCGCATGGGTCCCACGCTTAGGTCATCCTCGCTGCTCATTGCTTTGCAGTGTGCACAAAGTTCGAAGTGTCCTATTGTTCCATCAGCTATTGTTACATATCATGTCACATTCGTCCCAAAATAAATGCATGTCTCGTTTTTCGTCGAGTTCTTTTTTTATTTTAACTAAGCATATAAGAAATAATATCGATAGTTGTATCTCTAGATAAGTTCATTACGAAAATATATTACTTATTCAATCTAATGATACTTAATAATCATCATGAACACTAATACATTTCTATATATATTTAGTTAAACTTTTAAAAAATTGACTACTCAAGAAATGATGACTCCTCAGAAAATAAAGTATGTATTTTTTTTTTGACAGAGCAATACACGACTCTAGGCTTCGACCACTATATTTTGAGTTTTTTATACTACACGCAGCAGGAACATTTTGTAGATAGATTAGGGGCTGCATCAGTGTGGCTACCACTAGTAGTACTGCGTAGAGCAGTAACACAGATAAGGAGCTTATGGATGGTATGATGTTTTAAAGAATGGGAGTATAAATAGTCCATCTGTTTTAAAATATTTATGTCAAGACAATTTAATAAAAAGTAATAGAATTAACTTGTCCTAAACATCATTTTTAAAAACAGTTATCTCCTAATACGATTCACGCATCAAAAGCGGGCATAGCAAAGTGCCACGTCGCCCGCTAAGCCTCGAGCCGTCGGATTGTGCGAGCAAGCGATCTTCCCCGTCCGATAGCGGTCTTCGTGGGTGTCCTGGCCGTTAAGCCACGAAACCAGGCCGTCGCGGGTTCCTCGTGATCCGATAGCAGGCGACTCCCGCACCTCCCTCCTCCTCCCGGCTCGGCCGAGGCTAGTGGCCCCAGCGCGGGCACGGCCCCCCCTCCCTTTCGCCATCCCGGGCGCCGTTGCGGCCATGCTGCGCCGCTGCAGCAGGGCCAGCGCGCGTGGCCAGCAGACCACGGCCTGCCTCGCGCTGAGCCACGGGAGGCCACGAGTTAGCGCGGGTCCGGCGACCGGCGTAGCTCGCCGCCCGGCCAGCCGCCGCCGCCGTGGATCTTCCCGCTAGGATCGACACCATGGGAGCCTGCTCGCGAGCAGCACAGCTCCAGGCCACCGTTGCTCGTGGTTGCGGCCAACTGACTTGCGATGGCATCAGATCGGTTCGGGTCTCCGCCTTTCATCGCAGTCTTGGAACCTCGCGAATGTTCTCGGTGCGTCGTCCCGTCTGCGCTATCGGCGTCGATGAGCACGGCGGCAGCGCGGTGGCACACGCGAGCCGAACGCGACCCCGCGGGACACCAGACGCCCGCACATCATCCTCAATCTGCTCGTCACCTTCGCCATTTTGCCCGTCTTGCTGTGCCGCTGTAGCCTCCGGCCCACCGCCCGCACCCGCGCAGGATAAACGCCCTGAGCAGGGCAGCAGACGGGCTGTGGCGTTTCGCCGCGGACTCCCATGCTCCTGAAGATGGTGAGCAGGCTCCTTGCGCAGCATGTGCCTGCGCTCACATCGACAGGGAACCAGAGGCCCAGAGCCTCCGTGCCCCCTCTTGCTCCTATGTACTCCCCGTTGCCACCCACAATCGACCTCAAAACTAGCCGGCCTGCTAATGGGTTGGGTTCAAATGTGTTTAATGGGTTGGATTTTTAAATGGGTGTACTCTGGATGGGTGGGAATGGGTTGATTTATTTAGCGGGTTGGGTTGGGTTGGGTTTAATAGAAAACTGGGTTGGATGGGTCGGGATTGGGTTCTTTTTTGTGGGTTTGAATGGGTTGAGCCCATGGGTTGATGTTGAATTTTTAATATATCATATTATACATATATATTGATTTGTAATTTATTTAGCTTTTGATGTAGGGCCCACATGCATATTTTGCTATGCTAATTGGCACGGATTAGCCTCATGACATTTTGAATCCAACTTAATTTATTTTGATCAATTTCGACAAAATTTTATAATGTGAACACGAGCTTTTATTTCTAGGGTCCAGCTTCGAGGTGGGGCCCACATATTCATCTAGCAGTGCCAACTGGCATGAAATAGCTGCGTGTTACATTAAATCATCTGCAACAAATTTTAGTCAATTTCGACAAAATTTTATAATGTGAACGCGAGCTTTTATTTCTAGGGTCCGGCTTCAAGGTGGGGCCCACATATTCATTTGGCAGTGCCAACTGGCATGAAATAGCTGCTTGTTACATTAAATCATCTGCAACAAATTTTAGTCAATTTTGACAAAATTTTATAATGTGAACGCGAGCTTTTATTTCTAGGGTCCGGCTTCGAGGTGGGGCCCACATATTGATCTGGCAATGCCAACTGGCATAAAGTAGCTGCTTGTTACATTAAATTATCGGCAACAAATTCTAGTCAATTTCGATAAAATTTTATAATGTGAACGCGAGCTTTTATTTCTAGGGTCCGGCTTTGATGTGGGGCCCACATATTGATCTGGCAGTGCCAATTGGTATAAAGTAGCCGCTTGTTACATTAAATTATCTGCAACAAATTTTAGTCAATTTCGACAAAATTTTATAATGTGAACGCGAGCTTTTATTTCTAGGGTCCGGCTTTGATATGTGGCTCATATGTTTTATCCAAGCATATATATACATCTTTATGTAAACACATAGATTTTTATAGCAAACCCGTGGGTTTAATTAGTTTATGGGTTGGAATGGGTTGGGTTGAAACTATAAAAATATGGGATGCGGTGGGTGAAAGAAGAGAGTTAATTTGTTATGGGATGGGTTAGGTACGGGGTAGGTTTTCACCCATTAGCAGGCCTTCATGGATCATGTCCTCGACGTGCTCGATGAAATGGGCATAAAGTATGTTTTTTTTTCCATTTTTCCCTTTCAATGTTTGCTTGCTGATTTTGTACTATCCCCATCTCTATCGGTGCATATTGAGGTTCAGAGTTCACTCAGTTATTGACACGAGTTCAGTGGATCTGCAAAATGTTTCCTCTATACGAACAGGTCACCTTCTCTGAGTAGCCTGTGTATCACTATCAATGTTTTCAGTACAACCTGTAACCAAGAAATGGGTTGGCATGTGCTCATGGTTGTCTTCCTCATCCTTAGTGAGGCTCTCTTATGTAACTGTGAGCATCGTTTAGCATTTCTTAATGCCCTGTTCGGCTGGAATTATAAGCCGGCTGAAAAACACTGTTGGCTGATTTTGTGTGAGAAAAAATACTGTTTCGGCTGAAAAAACAAGCTGAATAAGACGGATTATAAGCCAAATGAACAGGGCCTTAATCTACGTTTTCATTAACCGATAGGTAAAGAACTTAGCTGTTTAGTTAGATTGCCCCTTCACCAGTCCAGTATGAAAATTTGTTTGTTGTATTATAGAACATAGTTATTTGCATCTACATGTCTTCCTATGTAACCAATGAAAGCTCATTATTTCTTCTTTTAAAATCTGACTGAAATTTTAAATATTTACTACAGGTATCAGAGGCCAGAGGCTGAGATCAACAACTGTCGTAAGCTGCCTCTGCAGCTTATATGTCAACTTGATATTGGCATATAACTTTGTAAGTATACAGCAAACCGGTATGAAAACAAGCAATTATTATTGATATATTTTATCAACTCGGTTACATTTACTCTTTAGACTCATGCTGAGTGAGGTGAGGTCTGTGCACAGATGACACTATAATAAACCTTGTTTTACTTTCCCATCTATTAATAGTTCTAAAATATTTCTCTGTTAATCCTGTCATATTTCAACCAGAAGCTCCCACCACAGGAGTTGATTGCAAAGGCTCTTAATGGAAATTAATGGAAATTTCACCATAACTTTTGGAGCAAGTATTTTTTCAGTTAATGTCGTTGGTTTGTAATATTATAAATTTTCCTCATAAATACACAGCCTGCATTCAGACTTGTATCACACAATTCAACCAGAAGCTCCCACCACAGAATCTGTCTTCACGCGCGCGGGAAGTGGGCCGGCGCCGCGGGAACCGGCGATGCCAAGTAGAGTACGCGCGGGCATATATGTGCGCAAGGAGGGGTCGGATGCCAAGTTTCTAAAGATGGCAAGTTAATTTACCAAACTATTGGAGGCTGATTTTTCTTGTTTTGCCAAATTTTCATAGATGCCAAGTTGATTTGCCCAACTCTTGGAGATGCTCTTAGAAACAACTTATTCTGCAGATCAACCAAAGCACCATCTTTGCTACAGACCCTGGACTTTTTATCTGGTATGGCATTCTTTTAGTATTTCAGAGCTATATGACTCATTTTTCACTTTCTTTTGAAAAAATGTATTTGTATATGCAGGGGCAGAGCTTAGTGTAGGCCAAGCTGAGCCATGGCCACCCCTTCTCAAATGCAATCTCTATTATCTAAACAGTGATTTTGTACTGTTCACTTCTGTTTAATTTTCAATTACATACACTGCCCCCTGCTCTTATGGTCAAGCTCTGACACTGTATATGTGTATGGCCAAATATATGGATGCCCTAGGATTCCACTGCATGATTCTGAGTTCCACAATTTAGTGATACAAGGCAAGATGCAACTCATGCTCCTTATCTCAAAGCAAATCCCACTTACCACTTTATTGAGCTGATTTTATGACAATTAAAATAAAAAAACAAAATTTGGTTACAAACTTAGTCCATTTTCTGTTTAGTAGTGAAATTTTAAGATAATCTGTGAACTGAATGTTAAAAATCTATATGGTTTCTCAATGCAAGTTACAGAAGTATCATTATGCTGGTGTTTTGTACACTGTAATCAATTATGTGTATCACTAATTTGCAAAGTATAAATTCTGCCGCTTAGTTAGAACTAAGAATTCAGTTTGATACCATAGGGCATAATTTTTCATATACTGAATTATTTTGTCAATTGCATTTTTTATTTTTTGGTGTCACTAATTTTGGTCAGTTTGATATCACTAATTTTTCTTATCTCTCTATTCTGTGTTTTTTGGTGTTTATTTTTTAAAAATATTTTTTATACGTTCTTTGTAGGACAATGATTTTGTGCTGATATAAGATAGTGCAAACAATATGGAACTGATTTTTTTTCATGAAGGAGTCTTCAAATAGGCTGCAGTCAATTTTAACTGGAGATTTGGGTCTTAAATTTAACAAAGTGATAAACAATAAATTATGCTCTGGGCAAATCCAAAATATGACCTGTTTCTACTAATGGCCTCGTTTAGATTCCCAAATTCACCCCTAAATTTCACTATGCAAAAAGAAGATTCCTCGTCACATCAAAATGTCGGCACATATATGGAGTACTAAATGTAGATGAAATCAAAAACTAATTGCACAGTTTTGTTGTACTTTGCGAGACGAATATTTTAAGCCTAATTAATCAATATTTGGATAATTATTACCAAATAAAAATAAAATTGCTACAGTGTGACGAAATATTTACTATGCAAAGTTTGGATTCCAAATTTAGAATCTAAGCAAGGCCAATGTTGGTCGATCTGGCTCACTTTCAAAAGAGACCTCCCACTTGAATGACACGCTCAAGCACCTCATAAATACTTCTCTGGCACGTCCACTGGCCCTTAGCGGCAACGCCGCATTCTTTTCTAGGCCTGGTTTAGATCCTAAATTTCATCCCTAAATTCCACTATGTAAAAAGAAGATTTCTATCACATCAAAATGCCGGCATATGCATGGAGTACTAAATGTAGATGAAATTAAAAACTAATTGTACAGTTTTGTTGTACTTTGCGAGACGAACATTTTGAGCCTAATTAGTCAAAGTTTAGATATTTTTTACCAAATACAAACGAATTGCTACAGTGCGTATTTAATACGCACTGTGCAGATTCGGCCCCCCAAATTAGGAATCTAAACACGGCCCTAGTAGTATATTGAATCAAAATATGACATACGGCAAGTATGGTGGGCGTGGGAAAGGGAGAAGAGCATAATGTAAGAGTACAATGGACACCAGGAGAGTGTCGACTAGGACATTGACATATACTATACGAGTATTAAAGTACTTGCCAATAACCTATAAAGATCCGTGTCAACCATACCATGCTAGAAAGACACATCATGCTACAGTACAAGAGTACATATAGTACTTCCACTTACTCCCTCCGTCTCTTTTTAAGTGTCGCCCGGGAAGCATGTTTATGAGAGAAACACGGATTTCTAGCGACACATATTAAGGGACAGAGGGAGTAAGCACTGCTACACTGACGACCGGAGGCAGCAACTCCGAGAAACTTTTAGTCAAACCGGAGCTTTTTTCTGTCATAGGGCTGTTTAGTTCCCAAAATTTTTCAAGATTCCCCGTCACATCGAATCTTTAGACGCCTGCATAAAACATTAAATATAGATAAAAAATAAAACTAATTACACAGTTTAGACGAAATGCACGAGACGAATCTTTTAAGCCTAATTAGACAATGATTGGACACTAATTACCAAATAACAACGAAACTGCTACAGTATCATTTTACCAAATTTTTCACGAACTAAACCAGCTCATAGCATAGCAGAGGTGAAATCATCATCTCCTCGTGTATTTTCAGCTCAACAACTCCCTGGACCTGGCCCTGCCTGCCTCAGCTCAACATCTCCGGAAACAGCGGTGGTCAGCAGGTGGAGAAGTGAAAACATCTCCAGAAACGGCAGTGGTCAACAACTCAACATCCCCGGCCAAACAAATCCAGCATGGGCGGGTTCATGGCCGCTTCCACCACCTATGAACAAAACAACGCTAGAATAAGCAAGTGAACTTGACATGAACAAATAAAAATATCCCAGCAACCATCTGCGAATCTGATAAATCAGTCCAAACAGGTTTACTAATAGGATGCGCTGATCTAGTACAAATTCGAGGTTTTGATAAGGATCCAACGAGGGGAGTAGCAGGTCCGATTGTAGGCTTTAATGAAGCAGGAAAATCTATAAAAAAAAAGTAGGACGAGAACAATATAAGGGGAAAGTACTAAAATGCATTAATATTGAAGGGGGAAGTACTAAAAACATAGCTACAAATGAACACACACAGCTGTACACGGTAAGATTAAAACAAAGAATTGTAATTGGTACTATAAGTTGGGAAAGACGTAGACCAAAATGCAGCAAAAACAGATTACAAATTTAAAAATGTAACTTGACAGTACTAGAAGTTAACAGGTTCGAAGTGCAAATTTTCAAAAAGGTTAAGATGTCAAAAAAAAGGATTAAAAATATGCAACCTAATTTTCATATTTCTATCATTACAATATATGTTATGTGTATGAATACAAAAGAAAA
The DNA here is from genome assembly GCA_038087645.1 of Saccharum hybrid cultivar R570. Classification (NCBI taxonomy): domain Eukaryota; kingdom Viridiplantae; phylum Streptophyta; class Magnoliopsida; order Poales; family Poaceae; genus Saccharum; species Saccharum hybrid cultivar. The sequence continues at coordinate 16,664,518 of JAQSUU010000259.1, forward strand.
CACCTAAATACCATAGGGTGGACTGGTACCATATGCAACTGCAATAACGTCATAGCAAAGGCAAAAGCATTCAGCTTCAGGATCAGTGAATGTAATCAGTGCTATTTTAGCTACCCATCACTCTCAAGCTCCAAACTATTTGTGCAGAACAGTGGACATGCAAGGCTTTCAAAGATGAAAAGATATGCTGCAATGTAACAAAAAGAAAAAGCATCGATCCTATACATAATTATTTATTTTAAAAATGACTGACAGAACTAGCCACACTAATGAGTAAATAGTAATATTATATTATAAAATAGTAATATAATCTCTACTGTTGTCAAGGAGGACACATGCATATGTATAATAATTTCAGTGAATAGGACAATAAGGATGGTCCCATGTTATACTTGTCTTTATGCTTGCTTTCCACTCAAGTCAATTGCTCATAGAAATTCTTCAGTCTTCTCTTTTGTAGCTTCCGGCCTCCAATGCTAATGAAACCACGCTTCCTCTATTCGCAGCAACCAGGCAACACAAACAGACAAACAATACACACATCTAAGAACATACATCAAACAAAAGAAACATTTTAAAAGAGAACGCACTAAAGGACACGGTATGTTGCTACAGTCACAAAAACACAAGAACGACGGATAACGGAACTACCATTAAAGAGGACACGCAACTATCGAGACGATTACAACATAACGCAGAAGACCGACTATAAACTTAATGCATATTAGTTATTGAAATAAGGTGATAAACATTCTGAAGAAATATTCTAAAATTAGATTAAACAATTGAATTACAGAGCTAGGTTTAACCCTGGTCATATTTTATTTATAAGTATTGTCGACTTTGCAGAGATAAAAGAACATGTGAGAACAACTATTCTAATTATATGAGATATGTACTTGGGCTAAGTAAATTATAATTTAAACATATTTAAGTTGCCATTAGCTAAGTTCATGCTTAGTTACAAAGGACTGACGTGACAAGATTATATATTATTTTTAATTATAAAACTAATAACAAACATATTAATTAATATAATATTCAGCTATATATGGAAAAGCATATGACATGAAAAACATTAGTGCTACTGCATAGAGAACGTCGATGCGAATCTAACGCAACTTAATTGGAGCAAAACAGATTTCAAACGAATAAATGCTTGAGGATTAAAGCCGTATAACTATGAAGAGCAGATACGTAGTGTAATGTGAAATTATCTACACAAGTTTATCATATATACAACGTACTTAGACTAAGCAAATTTTAATTTGAAATATAATATACATTAATCATATTAATCAATTTAATATTGAACTATATATATAGAAAATATGTAATTCAAAAGATATTTAGTTTAATATTAATTAGATTAACATTAATTTAGGATAGACTAAAGTATAAACCCGTGTTGCGTTTAATTAGAAACTCAATTACACAAGCATAAATCAAATTAATACCTAACTTATAAATTTCAAAGATGTAAGACATGTTAAACGTTGCTGCTAACACATAACTTCGATCGGCACTATTGCAAAACAACAAAAACGGATTTAAACCAGGATTTCTTTTAATTGGAAAGCTATTAAATAAATATATTAATCTAATTACTATTTAAATTAATAAATTCATAATCAAGTGACATGATAAACATCGTTACTAATACATAGTTTACGTCGACACAAACATGACACGACGCGAATGAAATTGCAACCCTTAGTTATTTTCTAATTAACAGCGATTAAATAATTATTAATCAAAAAGTTTCTAAATCAATAAATTTATAATTATGAGACATGACCAACGTTGGTACTACCGCGTAGAGCGCGACGACACGAATCTAACGCGACTTGAACGACTCGAATCGGACGTAAAACGAATAAACGGCGGAGGAAAAACGATGGATGGCAAAACTGTAAATACCGTCATCTTCTACCTTGGGCAGCAGTACGTCGTGGTCTCCGTAGGGCCGCTGCTGTTCATGCAGGGGTAGGGCAGGGGCTTCGGCCGGCCAGCAGCAAGGCCACGACGTCACAGCACGCGGCAAAGGACGACGGAGCAGGGCCCGCCCACGGGGTCGGCTGGCCCGCACGACCGCACAGCGTCTTTGCCCGCACGAGCAGCGCTTGCTGCTCCTGCTCGCGGTGCAGGCGGCCGGGGCGCGGGTTAATGGCAGCGTGGGGCCGCGGTGGAGGTTCTGGACGGTGCACAGGGGTCACGGTCGAGGACGGAGTGTGGATGGCTGGAGACGATGAAGAAGAAGGATGTCCATGGAAGACCTCGCCGAAAAAGAGAGTGGAGGTTAGGGAATCGATCAAACGGACATGGATTCGCAAAACGAAAGAAGTGCCGTTGAAGAGGACGATGAGATGAACCTCGGAGTGGAAGCGGAATTCGCCGGAGATGTTCGAGGTGGCCGAAAAAGCTCGCCGAACCTTCGTCGGAAGTTCGCCGAAACGCAAGTTGTAGATGAAGAACTTCGGCGAGGGGTGAAGGGAGCTACGAGCGGCGGCTCGCGATAAGGGTTGTACTTCTGAATCCAGAGCGTCGAGGGCTACGCCGGCATATATATAGTTGTAGGGTTTGGAAACTTTTCGAAATTTCTTAATTTCGGAATTATTTTAATTTCACGAATAAAAATAATTCCAGAAAATCTAGAATTACCTTTTTGGCCGTGAAAAATAGTCCGTAGCTCAGAAAAATCTCAGGAAAGATCCTAGAGACTCTTGGAAAGATAAGGAACTCAACTAAATAATTTTGAGCTCATAAAAGATTAATGAAAAGATCAATAGAAAAGATTAAGCTCACGAAAATTGAAATTTTAAATTCAGAAAATGTCAAAAAGTTTCCCGATGAGAAGTAAACGTCGTCCTATGGTAATTTAAAAATAATAGCACTCACCAACACCAAAGACAAGCATCACACAAACACCACATTATCAAATTAATATGAAAAAGTTTAAAACCATAATTTTCTATATTTAAATTAGCAGCAACTTAACTTATCTAATAAATTTATTTAAATATTGAAATCATTTATTTTATTTAGTGTTTTTCATGCACAACCTAGGAAATTTTGGGTGTGACAATTCTACCCCACTTAACAGGAATCTCGTCCCGAGATTTGGAGAGACTAGGGAGAAAGGTAAAGTTGATCTGCAATTCTTCACTCTTCCTTGATCAACTCTTATCCAATGACGATGCCACAAGCTCAAAACTAACTTTGTAAACGTCTTCTTTAGACCCTTACGATCCTTGTAGATGGTTCCAACATGTTACCCACCCTGAGAAGAGATACTACGCTCGATAGTGACTTTGCAACCATGTAGATAGCTGATGCTTCTAGATGACAAAACAGAACATATAAACCTCCATCTTGTATCGTCTTTTAGTTTGGCAAACCCCCTTAAGAAGAGATCAATTGGAGAACACCAATGAATATATTGCATTTGTTTCTGAGTGATAACTACCATCATGTCCTTCTGGCATCCCAAAGAGATTCATGAGCATATGCAAGAACAAGTAACCTGCACTTCCTCGCGAGCAGAAAAATGGCAGTGCAGAGATATAGTTATAACTCGAGTTCTGGGAATCCGATGATGTTGTAGCTTATACCGTTGGAAATCTTATCAAATTGACTACAACTTTCTTATAGAACACTTCTCCAGATTCTGCAGTCAAGGTAGTCGAAAACTGTGCACAACAGAAACTATTCCAGGTTGCTAATAGCACACATGCGTCGCCTTGTGATTTTCATAACTCCCAAACCATAATAGCTATTAGGATGGTTCTTATAGTCAGAGAAAGATATTGAAGCCTACTATTATCCAGAATTTATTCATGATTTTTGGACGTCCAAAAATAAAGATATAAGCTAAGGAGGACAGATTGTTCTAAAAAGACAGGATAAGGTAGAAACAAGATTCATGGAGATTAGAGAGATAGATAATACTAATATTCAAATATTCATTCTTCTTTGATTTGTGTTGATGAGATACAAGACATGGATCGAGGATAGACAAAAGATGCCAATAAAGATAAAGTTTGATCTTTAGTTCTTTGTACCTCGTCGCTTGAGATTAATGATGGTAGCGGACGCTACCCCACTTAACAATGATTTTGGTCCACTTGGCAATGTCATTGAAGGAAACACTTTCTCTAAGGCTTGCTGCTATTGATAAGTCCTTCATATGTTGATCCTCCATTAAGATGAGATAAAGAAGTAGCATGACAACCAATGGTAGACAGGAACGGTCTAAGAGAAAATGGCAAGAATTAGGATCGATTGAAAAATTAAGTAGGATAGAAGATGACACTACCCCACTTAACTTGGATCGAGTTACTCCTCAAGACTTATACCTTCCGGGCCACTTTCAAAACACGAGAACAAGGACAACACACAAGCAACACATCAAGAAAAACAAGTACACATCACATCATCGGTATTACACGTGCTTCTTCAACAATGGTGGTCATCCTAAAAGAGATTATGGATGATGAAAGGCCATCGAACTTTTGAAAAAGGTGAGATCAGAAAACTTTTAGTAAAAACAACATAAAACAAAAACCAAGGAAATAAGAGATAATAGCTCAAAGGAAGCTATTAAGGAGAGGATACAACAGGACAAGGAAGAGGAAATAGTCAAAATCAATGAGTCAAGGGATGACAAAAATAGTTTTTTTAGTAAAACGAGTTTTAGAATATATCCAGTGCTACTTGGCATACGTCCTACAGTCAACACCGCTCTAATACCACTCTGTCACACCCGGTTTTCTAAAGAACAAAACCAGGCTAATTATATGTATGCCCAGGAAGTCCACACATATATCAGAATGAAAAAGTATCAGAAACAATGTTATTATATAACGTATACATAGCTATATTAACACTTACATCAGAGTATCGCGGAACGGTGACTAAACTTCAGGCTCCATTCTTCTCAGGGACGGCTGACTGGTGGCTCCGTATGCCAAACACTTCTGAAAGACTTCTGGAAACTCCACTACCTCTTTATCCTTCTTCTGAGCAGCACCTCACTACATACTGAGGTGTGGGGGAATAGCAAGGGTGAGTCCATGTCGAACTCAACAAGTATAACACAGGGTTCATGAGACACAAAAGGCTAGACACTGGTTGACTGCGTTTAGCTTTTAATCATCATATAATTAGCAATTGAGCAGCATCAAAATATTCCAATTCCCATTAATGAACCAATGATCAATTGTAATAAGGATAATGAATAGCATTAACATGAGCATAATAATAACAACAATAATTAAACATGGTATAACAATGGTGACCAACTATTCTGTAAGAATCCCCAAGGCCGCTCGTATCCGTGAGCACGGCTAATATACCAGTTTATTAAACTCTGCGCAGAGGTGTACACTTTCACTGTGAGTCATGATTTCCAAATGCATGAGTTAATTACTCCCAAAACACTGAAAACCATATAAAGCCATTCAAAAGTTCGTCTAACAAGTTAGGGCCATGAGATTCACTCGGCAGGCAGATGTAGGAACCCCTTTTCAAATGGAACAATTTCTTCTCGGCTATACTCATAGACTAGAGGCTGTCCTACACCCAACGTGGCAAGCCATTCTTACGCCATTTAAGGTAACCACTAACAAGCTAGAAAAGGTCTCTTGAACAACTAGAGCCAAAGCCACATAGCCCTCACAGCTGTACTGTATGTCCCGGTTATCACTTACAGGTAAGTCCTTATGGAGATAAACCAGAGCAACAATATAACCCCTTGCTCTAGCCCCCTTTTCAACAGTAATAAAATCATCTTAATGGTTGGTTGCTTAATCCATTAATCAAATTACAAGATCATTGTTCATAATTAAGCACTAGCAATAGCTACCCAAATACATAACCCATAGGTGACAAGGAAACAAGATATCAATAGCTAAGTTATAATCTCTACGATTGTCAAGGAGGACACATGCATATGTATGATAATTTCAGTGAATAGGACAACAAGGATAGTCCCATGTTATACTTGCCTTTATGCTTGCTTTCCACTCAAGGCAATTGCTCATAGAAATTCTTCGGTCTTCTCTTTTGCAGCTTCCGGCCTCCAATGCTAATGAAACCACGCTTCCTCTATTCGCAGCAACCAGGCAACACAAACAGACAAACAATACACACATCTAAGAACATACATCAAACAAAAGAAACGCTTTAAAAGAGAACACACTAAAGGACACGGTACGTTGCTACAGTCACGAAAACACAAGAACGACAGATAACGGAGCTACCATTAAAGAGGACACGCGACTATCGAGACGATTACAACATAACGCAGAAGACCGACTATAAACTTAATGCATATTAGTTATTGAAATAAGGTAATAAACATTCTGAAGAAATATTCTAAAATTAGATTAAACAATTGAATTACAGAGCTAGGTTTAACCCTGGTCATATTTTATTTATAAGTATTGCCGACTTTACAGAGATAAAAGAATATGTAAGAACAACTATTCCAATTATATGAGATATGTGCTTGGGCTAAGTAAATTATAATTTAAACATATTTAAGTTGCCATTAGCTAAGTTCATGCTTAGTTACAAAGGATAGAGAACGTATATGGAAAAGCATATGACATGAAAAACATTAGTGCTGCTGCATAGAGAACGTCGATGCGAATCTAATGCAACTTAATTGGAGCAAAACAGATTTCAAACGAATAAATGCTTGAGGATTAAAGCCGTATAACTATGAAGAGCAGATACGTACTGTAATGTGAAATTATCTACACAAGTCTATCATATATACAACGTACTTAGACTAAGCAAATTTTAATTTGAAATATACTATACATTAATCATATTAATCAATTTAATATTGAACTATATATATAGAAAACATGTAATTCAAAAGATATTTAGTTTAATATTAATTAGATTAACATTAATTTAGGATAGACTAAAGTATAAACCCGTGTTGCGTTTAATTAGAAACTCAATTACACAAGCATAAATCAAATTAATACCTAACTTATAAATTTCAAAGATGTAAGACATGTTAAACGTTGCTGCTAACACATAACTTCGATCGGCACTATTGCAAAACAACAAAAACGGATTTAAACCGGGATTTCTTTTAATTGGAAAGCTATTAAATAAATATATTAATCTAATTACTATTTAAATTAATAAATTCATAATCAAGTGACATGATAAACATCGTTACTAATACATAGTTTACATCGACACAAACACGACACGACACGAATGAAATTGTAACCCTTAGTTATTTTCTAATTAACAACGATTAAATAATTATTAATCAAAAAGTTTCTAAAACAATAAATTTATAATTATGAGACATGACCAACGTTGGTACTACCGCGTAGAGCGCGATGACACGAATCTAACGCGACTTAAACGACTCGAATCGGACGTAAAACGAATAAACGACGGAGGAAAAACGATGAATGGCAAAACTGTAAATACCGTCATCTTCTACCTTGGGCAGCAGTACGGCCCTCCTCATCTGACTTATAATCTGTCTTATTCAGCTTGTTTTTTTAGCCGGAACAATATTTTTCTCTCACAGAAAATCAGCCAACAGTGTTTTTCAGCCGGCTTATAAATGCAGTCGAACGGGGCCGTCGTGGTCTCCATAGGGCCGCTGCTGTTCATACAGGGGTAGGGCAGGGGCTTCGGCCGGCCAGCAGCGAGGCCACGACGTCACAGCATGCAGTAGAGGACGACGGAGCAGGGCTCGCCCACGGGGTTGGCTGGCCCGCACGACCGCACATCGTCTTTGCCCGCACGAGCAGCGCTTGCTGCTCCTGCTCGCGGTGCAGGCGACCGGGGCGCGGGTTGATGGCAGCGTGGGGCCACAGTGGAGGTTCTGGACGGTGCACAGGGGCCACGGTCGACGGAGTGTGGATGGCCGGAGACGATGAAGAAGAAGGATGTCCATGGAAGACCTCGCCGGAAAAGAGAGTGGAGGTTAGGGAATCGATCAAACGGACACGGATTCGCAAAACAAAAGAAGTACCGTTGAAGAGAACGACGAGACGAACCTCGAAGTGAAAGCGGAATTCGCCAGAGATGTCCGAGGTGGCCGGAAAAGCTCGCCGAACCTTCATCGGAAGTTCGCCGGAACGCAAGGTGTAGATGAAGAACTTCGGCGAGGGGTGAAGGGAGCTACGAGCGGCGGCTCGCGATAAGGGTTGTACTTCTGAATCCAGGGCGTCGAGGGCTACGCCGGCATATATATAGTTGTAGGGTTTGGAAACTTTTCGTAATTTCTTAATTTCGGAATTATTTTAATTCCGTGAATAAAAATAATTTCAGAAAATCTAGAATTACCTTTTTGGCCGTGAAAAATAGCCCGGAGCTCAGAAAAATCACGGGAAAAATCCTAGAGACTCTTGGAAAGATAAGGAACTCAACTAAATAATTTTGAGCTCATGAAAAGATTAATGAAAAGATCAATAGAAAAGATTAAACTCACGAAAATTGAAATTTTAAATTCAGAAAATACCAAAAAGTTTTCCGATGAAAAGTAAACGTCGTCCTATGGTAATTTAAAAATAATAGCACTCACCAACACCAAAGACAAGCATCACACAAACACCACATTATCAAATTAATATGAAAAAGTTTAAAACCATAATTTTCTATATTTAAATTAGCAGCAACTTAACTTATCTAATAAATTTATTCAAATATTGAAATTATTTATTTTATTTAGTGTTTTTCATGCACAACCCAAAATAGAAAATTTTAGGTGTGACAGACACAAAAAGAGTACCTCAGTGCTGATGGCATATCGAAGTCCACAGGGGCCACAAATCTTATCATTTATTATATCCTGTTGAAGTCTTGAATTCCTTAAATGGAAACAATTTCCCACCCCCACAGATTGCTTCTGAAAAAGGGTGCACCAGTGATGTTACTGCGTAACTTGAACCAGTCTGATGGTCCGTGCAATGGCACAAGGCTTACCATTATAGCCCTAGGAGACAAGATCATAGAGGCAAAAATCATGACTGGAACTCATGCAGGAGAAAATGTCCTTATACCTCGGATTTCTTTGACTCTAAAAAATACAAAGTGGCCATTTGTTCTTGAGAGGCGTTAGTATCCAATAAAAGTATGATATGCTATGACTATTAACAAAAGCCAAGGCCAAACTCTTTCTGCTGTTGGTGTGTACCTTAAGAAGCTGGTTTTCACCCATGGCCAGTTGTATGTTGCCGTCTCTCGTGTTACTTCAAGACAGGGGCTTAAACTTTTAATAGAGGATGAAATTGGTGCCTGTACAAATGCAACAAAAAAATGTTGTTTACAAAGAGGTGTCCGCTTCTCTTACATCTACAGAAACACCGGCGCCACTTACTATAGGAGGCACCACGCATAATGTGTCACAGGATGAACAGAGTGGTCTTATCGCTGATATTATGAACCCAGTTAATATTCTGGTAAGCAGCTTGAATGCCCTATACTTATATTTATTTCTATATTGCTACCTTTACATTTGGGTAATCTGGACCAACCAAATAAACTAACAAAATTTCCCTTCGATTCCCACTGTAGACACCTCCTCTGGGTTTCGAGCTTCAGACACCGCAGGAACACACTTTCACTGAGTGAGTTGGATTACCATCCAATACCAGTGCACGTGATCATCATAGTTCAAACACTCGTGTTGTGTTTTGCAATCCATATCACTGACAGACATCAGCGTCTTACTGTTAACAGGCGTCCTACACAAAAACAGTCTATTTGCAGGCAACTATTCCAGGATAGCAACACCGATGAAGAGGTACACATGCAACAATTGTTTAGTGCCATCATTCGGTACTTTGTAAATCTATGCACAAACATATGTACACATATGTACACATTTGTTTCTCAACATACAGGAACAAACAAGTAGTGAAGAGACCAACGGAAACAAGATTGGGCACCGCCAAAAAAAAGGCGGCCTCATTAGTCAACTCCACCTCCACGGCCAAGAAGTAGGTTTGCATACATAGCTCAAAAACAGCCCTGCTACACGTACATCAATCCAATGATATTAGCCTTTTGTGTTATGTACAGGTCAAAGATAGAAGACTCCAAACAGGAACAAAAGAGCAGTGGACGAAACGAACGCTAACAACAGCACCATAAATGCCCCAGGCTCAGACAGATCTACCTCCTTGATATAGACCCCCTGGCTTTGCTTCTTATTATATAATCGGCATTGCTTATATAAATTAAAATGTTTGTTCTTCCTCTGCTGTTGTACAATCTATTATAGCATTTCCTTCTCTGTTTCTCTCTACGTAGATTGCTTAAATTTTTTAGGCTAAATAAGACGATTCCCTACATGCTCCATCATATCCATGTTACTTTTTGACATCCCTCCACTTCGTTGCGTCATAGATCTCCATATTGTGTTTGGTTTGGAGTTAAGGTAAAATGGGATGGTCCTGACTCTAGTTCGTGGGATGGGGTAGTTCCATTTTTCTGTTTGGTTGAAGAGATGGGATGGACCCTGATTGGATGAAGGGATAGAGACATGACATTTGTATGGGGTTACCTCCCCCACAAAATAGGTAAAGTTACCTCTATCTATTTGTACTCACACCTGATTAGTGAACTCCTGGTACATGTACACATGATTAGTGAAAACCTGGGTACATGTGTATTGTCATTGAAAATAATCATCACATCACATGTACATAATAAATGGCAAATTCATATGTAAAATGCAAGTGCGAGGCTTACTGTAATTTTAAAATTCATGCCTCACAAATATTAGCATGTGACATGCTTACAGCTAACGTCAAGTTCTAGTTTTCAAACAGTACAGATTGCAGGCTTTTGTACATGATAACAGCAAGCTGAAAGCCTTATGCATAACAGCTAACACATACTACACGGTTCAAGGCTATGACATAATATAAATTTCATGCCTTCGACTTAGTTAAACCACACCTAAATTGTTCCATTGGTCGCAAGCAAAAGAGCCATTACAGTCACCATTTTACTGTCCTAGGAACCTCTCAGCAATGAACAAAGCAACCCAAATTAACTTATGATCAAATGAAAGCTTGTAGAACACCTTCCCAATGCCCGGGTTGGCCACCAGATGTTGGAAGTACACAGATATGTGTGTGGCTTCAAAACCTGGAACGCCAACCAACAGATCAAATAGATCTTCTGATAATTCATTGCTGGGGGTGGCGGGGGTGGAGCAGTGGCCTTCTCTATAGCTTGTGCAAGTCTGTCACCAACACGATTGATCGCAACAATCAGTCCCTCTTCTTCATCTACACTAACTTTTGCTTTCTTTGTCTTGCTGCCCGATGATGTAGCCCCATGATTAGTAGGCAATGTAGTGGCATCACTCTCACCATTTGCATTCATCTCACTCCCACCTTGTCCATTCATCTCACCCCCAACATTTGCAGCCATGTCTTCATTTTCATTATTAGCATCTTCTGTACCTAATGCAAAATTTGAATCCTTGGCGAATCTTCCTGTAGCCATGCTATTTCCAAAGATTGTTTGCGTCTCAGAAAAGTGTGCAAGAGGCTTGTTTAAGAATTCAGCATCAGCCTTGTGATCCTATAATGTCAACACAAGTTAGTAGCTAAATCTGAGAAGCCAACATTTTTAGAAAAGTTGGGCCAATTATACCTGAACATAACCATTGTAGTGCTCATCATCAAGAGTGATTATGAAATTGATTTCATCCCGACCAGCAGCACTCAGTTTCCTAAGCCTTGTTATATTTGCAAACTTTTTTTTCCATGTCAATACATGTCCATACAAATTCATTCCAGCAGCGAACTTGTCCATACAAATTAAATTCAGCAATCAAACATGTCCATACAAATTCATTCCAGCGGCAAATGCTCCAAATCTTTAGGAATAGATGCTCTTATGTGTGTGCCATCGATAGCTTCAATACAATCCTAGTTTAGTTTCAGTACAATGAAAAAAAGTTAGAGGCTAAGACAAGGTGGCATAACTTAATGTGAAAATGACGTAGGGATTAACCTCAAACCTTAAAATAAGGATCCCACCGACAAAAATGATTCCTCTTACTGCACCTTGCATAGGCTCAAATGATTTCTCTTACTTTTAGTTTTATACCCCATAAAAACACTTCCCTCAACATTACTCACTATTTGTAGCGCTGTTTACCCTGCTTTTAGCTTGTTGCTCTACACATGCCATGTATACCTATGTGTTCTGTTCATTAGTTTCCTAACTTTTTTTTTGCATATTATTCCAGACAAAAAAAACAAGGGAAACCAGTTCGTGCTTTTGTTACATGGGAAGGATTAGCTTCTGCACGCTGTGACTCCCCATCTTCTCTTGCCTATCTCAGGACGGCTGCTCGCAACAAAAGAGAATAGCCTGTCCAAATATGTACAGAACAAAGTGCTAGATATCTGTGTGTTATATGTTTAGCGTCAATATGCCTAGAAACTCCAACACTTCCTTTCTACATCATCATGGACTTATTATGGGCATCAGTTAATGTAATGTTTGCAATACCAACACATGTAATATATACCTACACAGATGTACAATGCGCATGGTGTATATATATCTACACCATCATGGACTTATTATGGATATCAACAGCATATGTAGCATGCAAAACCTGCATATAAACCTACATGTGTTTACTCAACCATTGCGTGCGGTTCGTACTAGTCTCAAACAAAGAACGAGAGGACGATAAAGCAAGCAGCGACGACGACAAAAGACTGAAGGATCGCTGGCGCACAAGCACCGCCGCCGGCAGCGTCAGTGTCACCGTCATTCGCTTCATTCCTCACCCAACCGTCCCCGTCCGGCCCGCGTGGCAATGGCAACCAAGCCAGGGGCCCCCATCCGGCCATCACCACAGGCCCCGGCGGCGGCGCCTCCGTCTCGCCACTTCCTTCTTCGCGGCCGCCGCCATCCTGTGCCCCATCCGCCGGCTGCTGCGGCAGCTCCTGTCGGCAGACCGGGCACGAGTTGTGGAGCCGGAGCCACGGCACGATGCAGTCCGTGTGGTACGCGTGCTTGCACGGCAGCTCCCGCGCGGCCTCCCCGAGCTCGAACTCCTCCTTGCACACGGGGCACTGCGAGCCGTCCGACAGGTGCGCCGGGGAGACCTGCACCGTGGGGAGCGAGTCGATGGCTGACTCCGGCGCCGGCGCCGGGCCGGGGCGGTCGTCCTGCGTGAGCCGGTCGATGAGAGCGTTCAGGTTATGCCCGATGAAGAACTCGTCCCAGACGACGGGCGGCAGTGGCGGTGGCGCGTCGACGTCGTAGTCCTCGTCCGGTAACCGCGTCGCCGGCGCTGGCGGCGGGGACGGGACGCGCCGGGGGCGGCGAGGGAGCGGCGTGTCGGCGTCGGCCGTGGGGTCCCTGCTGGCGTCGCCGCCGGTGTAAATGACCCAGCGGCGGGGCCCGTCGTGCGGGAGGAACGGCGGCTGGAAGAACTGGTCGGCCGGCGGGACCACGGGCCGCGGCGCCGGCAGGTCGATCTCGTGGAGGAAGCGGCCGAAGCAGCGCGGGCAGAAGACATCCGAGGTCGGGTACGAGACGGCGCGCACCACGCGGCCGCACACGTAGCACCAGTACAGGCGCCACGTCCGCCGGCGCCGTCGCACGCCGCCGCCCGCGCCCGTGGACATGGCTAGAGAGCAGAGCTAGGCTAAGCTTGCCTAGTCGATCGGAGTAGTCGCCGCACCCCGGCCCGCTCGACGTGGCTTGAAGGAGGCGCGCATGAGATGGGAGCATGGGACCTAGTATAAGAGGATTGCTGAGGGAATAGGGCAGCAATTTGATTTGGACAGCGGCAAGGTTAGCATAGAGAGGGTTGGCGGGAAGGAATGCCTTTCGCCCAGAGATGAACACGATTCTGTCTTACGGGGCGTGCTGTACGAAATCTGAAGCAAAGCATTGCACTTGCACGTTCCTTCCTTCATGCGACTGCGAGCTGCGAGCGGCCCGCGAGTGGCCGGTGAATGGGATACTGACATGGCAGTTGGCATTGGCAGTGACGCAAACTTGTGGCCGATGCTATATTCCATTCACCCCGAATTAATTCGCTTGTCTTGTGTCTATGGGTTCATTTCCTGAATTTTTTTTTAAAAAAAACCATTCTAAGAATGTAGCACAGAGATATGGGACAGAAAATGTTTCATTGAAAGCTTTCCAGAGCCATTTGTGTCTCTGCCAAGGACAATTATGTTGGTAAATGTGTGTTAACCCAAATTGTTATGCATGCTTTTATAATTCGATAATGCTTGGCCACGGGCATCCATCCCATCCAGACGTCGCGTGCCTCACTCCGCTCGTTGCTGCGGCCTTCTCCCACCGCGTGCCCCACCTTGCGTTGTTTGCGCGCTTGCTCCCGCCTGTCGCGCCCCCCACCTACGTCGCTCGCTCCTTGCTCCTTTCTCTCCCGCCCGTCGCGCGCCCCACCCGCCCTCGCTTCTCGCTTCGGCCATGCACCGCGCCACCCGCTCCCTCCTGCAGCGCGCACCGCCCGCCCGACTGAGCCAAGCCTGGTGGTGGTGGTGGTGCTAGTGGTGCTCGCGCGCCACCGTTTTCGGCCTTCCCCCTATGTTGCAAATGTATGTATCAAGTGTTTTAGATGTTTCAGAGATACGTTGCAATTGTTACATATAGATGTTGCAAAAGTAGATAAGGATGTTGCACATGTCGCATATTTTGCAAGTGTTTTCAGAGGTACGTTGCTAGCGTTTGTTCAGAATGTTTCATCTGTTTCAGACGTGTGTTGCAGCAAGTGTTTTATCTGGATGTTGCATATGTTTCACACACATGTTGCAAGTGTTTTATCTGGATGTTGCATATATATATATATATATATATATATATATATATATATATATATATATTTCACACATATGTTGCAACAATATATTTCATATGTGTCAGACGTATATTGCATCCAAATGTTTCATGTTGCAAGTGTTTCACGGAGCACGGTCAGTGATGGGCGCACGGCTCAGGCGTTGGGGGAGAGGGGCGCGGTGGACGAGGGCACAACGAGCTGGGGGCGGCTCTCGGGTCCCGCCCATGCGGAGAGAGAGAGGAGGGGGTCAGGGGAAGGAGCGGTCACAGCGACGTGGGCAGGGTGCGCGTACGAGCCGGGGTGGGCTGTGTGGCTATCTGAATGCGAGGAGCGGCGGGCGCAGCGACGTGGGCAGGGTGCGTGTATGAGGCAGGGGTGAGGCGGATGGG
The DNA here is from genome assembly GCA_038087645.1 of Saccharum hybrid cultivar R570. NCBI lineage: Eukaryota > Viridiplantae > Streptophyta > Magnoliopsida > Poales > Poaceae > Saccharum > Saccharum hybrid cultivar. The sequence continues at coordinate 16,679,746 of JAQSUU010000259.1, forward strand.
GGAGGGCTGCGTGGCCGTCTGGAGGATGTGCGGGCGTCCGGACGCACGCGCCCGTGCGGACGCTGGGGCGCTAGCCACACCCTTTGTAATTATATGTGCAATAGTTGGGTTAATACATAGACCATTCGTTGTTAAATATTCCTTGCGTTCTAAAACATAGTTCCCTTTACATTCTAAAGTCAAATATTTTTAATTTTGGCTAAGTTTTTTTTAAAAAAATAAGAAGGGAGACTAGGTATAAAAAATGAGGCAGAAAAAACATAACATGTCTCCTTGATCCACAACCTACATCATCTGTACATCTTCCTAGACACAAAAAGTCTCCTTAATTCATGGAGGCCCTTCGACAGTTACTCCTTGCTACCCATACTATTGCCGGCCCCACAACTTTGTAGTAGGTAGTAGGTAGATGATAGAAAAGAGTAGATAGATAGACAAATAGATGAAAAATTTATTTGTAGAAACTATATATGATGAGTATATTTTTTGCAAGTGATATTTATATTAATTAGTAAGTATGGAAACTAGTATATCATAGTTCCGTGGTTATGAATTAGACCGTCCTAGAGTAATAAGTATCAGTACTTATATTAGTATATTATATAGTACTAAAAAGAACAAAACGTGCATATTTTTTTGTGCGACACTGGTTCTGGCTTGTCTGTCTGCCTCCGCCTGCGATCCTCCACGCACGCGCCGGCAGGTGGGCCTCCTCGACGAACGCAAAATCACCCCCAATCACCGGCACCGAGGAATCACCGCAATCTTCGTGCTCGCCCCGTGCGACTCCCCTCTCACCAGCGCTCCTCCTCTCCCCGTGCGACTCCCCTCTCACCCCGACGTCGCTGCCGTCCACGTTTGCCTCCGCGTCGACGGCTCCTTGCTGGGATCCTCGGCGTTCGACGAGTAGCTGGATCTCGGGATTTACAGGTGAGACTGCCCAGGGACGAACCCCACGCCGCCACGCGCGACTCCTCCTCTCCTCTCCCCCACGGATGAACCCCAGGGCAGGGCGCCAGGCCACCGACCATCAGGCCATGCCGCCTCCCCTGACCTCGGGCACCTAGGCCGGCGCTGCAGCCACCCAGGCCGGATGCGGGCGCCAGCACCGCCGTGGTCGCGTGCTCGGCCGCGGACTCAAGCGCCGCCCTGGCTCCGATGTGTGCTCGGCGGCGGCGGGCAGCCAAGACCACGATTCTTCAGTGCAGGTACCTCCACCTCTCTCTCCTTCCCTAATTCTTGCTCTGATTTCCCGCGATGATTTGGTCCTGATTTCCCTGCTGGCCATTGGTCCTGATTTCCCCTCCATGCTGCTTTTTCGTTCGATTGATGCACTGCTTTTTCGTCCAGGCAAGTCGTCATCATGGGGAAGAAGGTGAGTCTGTGGCTAGCCTAGGCGGCGGCCAGGAGCCAGCGCCGCTTGCCTGCGCCAGCACACGCCTCTGCGCCACCGTTGCCGACGAGAGACGACCGCAACAAACTCGTAGCGCCCCCGCCCCCGAGCGCCCGTAGCACGCCCGCACAGCCGAACTCGCCGTCCCGCCATCACAGCTCGCCCCACGCGTACTCGCTTCGCAATGCTGCCGCAGCTCGCCGGCCTCGGGGAAGGGATCAGGGAGGTAGGAGCAAGAGACGCCGCAGATTGATGACACACTCGTTGATACAGAGAGGTGGTGGTCGGTGCTGGCTGGGGGACGCGACAGCGTCTTTGTGTGGAGGCAGGCCGAGGCGGCGCTATGGCTCTGTTCGTGCTGAAGACCGAGAGGAGATAGGGAGAACAAGAGAGCCTAAAGCAGCCGTACATATGCAAACTCTACAAAATTCTCGTGGTGATATATACTTTTGATTTAACAAGGCGAAAAGGTAATTAATGCAATACAAATATTTGGTCATGATCAGAACCTAACCAATATGTGCTGTTACCGAAATGCACTTCTGCTTGATATTGTGCCACTTGTGAATTAAAATAGACAACTGATTCTGATGCTAAACATGTCTTGTTTTCTGATGTGTTTTTTGTTTCAAAATGTTTGAGATTTTATGCTCGTTAATGTTTCAGATGTCTGAATATGTAACACTCACAAACTCACTGAACATGGAGGTTGCCTCTTTGCCATATAAATTTGTTTGAACCCAACAACCTTCTATACTGACCAAACTGAACCTTAGCGTGTTTGTTTGTAGGATCCACTGTTCACAAGCATGTGCCCTTGTCGAGCCTCGGCGCATAGTGATCATCAGAACTGAAAAACTTAAGTATGGTCCACCCATGCCCGCATAGACAGGTATGAATCTTGTTAACCGAACGTGGCAAAATACAACCTATAATTGTGGAGTGCACTGCTCAAATCTAGAATCATGGAATCTAGAACAGACAAGCATTTTTTGCTTTCTAATGTTGTCATGAATCGTGATAGGAGAGACAAGGGTTGCGAGGGAGGATTGCAAGCTTCATCTAAACAGTTCTTTGTTGCCAGGTTCCATTTAGGCTTAGCATCTTTCAAACAATGTCATAAACCTACTCAGACCACAAAAGTACATTTCACGATTGCTGTATACTCATAATCATTGTGGATCTGCCATATAAATTTTAGATGTAGTAATAAAAATTACAGCCACTACAAATGTGAAATCCCAAATTTAGCTTGACATGGGCTTCAGATGTATAGTAATTTTTTTTCTCTATGAATCCTTATTTACACCTAATGCTGGCCGTTTCCTATGCTTACACCTGCATTTTTTTCTATGAATCCTTATTTACACATAATCATTGAGATATGCAGGTGTGTGATGCTTATTAATTTGTTATACTCGACTGTACAGCTACTGATCTAATTTAGTAAGATGTGTTGCACACCTGTGTATGTGGTGTATCTATTGTGGATTGGCCAAATAGAAGTTATAGATATTGAAAGAAAATAAGAGAAAAATTAGTTTGCGTGAATTCAATACATCTAGCTAATAGTCCCATGAGAATAAGGGTCCCTTTGGTTTGGCTTTTGGGAGCAACTTTTGCTCCCCAGAATTCAATATATATGATCTTTTTCTGTCTATTTATAAGGAATAATTTAATTTCCTAAACATGCAAGAATAGCGTATAAATGACTCAAAACTGAAATCCCAATCTGTGACAGGAAATGCAAGGCGACAATTTTAGTTTTTTAAGGCAATCATAATTTTCTGTGGGGGCTGTTTCGGCACCCTTGCCCTTTCGGTTTGTTTTAATCCTAAATCCTGATCTTGAAAGATGGAGAAAAATAATCCTTGCTACTTTACAATTCATAGGATCTTTTAGGTAATGCATGTCATGTTGAGATGGGGAAGCTCCTGGAGTAGGACTAGCTCTCGCTTGCGTGGCATCCAGTGCATCTGGGGCGCGCCATCAGCTTGGTGCTGCAGGCAAAGCATTTGTGATGAGTTCTACTACGATTTTGACATGCTCCAACCATTCCCTCATGTTACTCCTTTTCTCTCTTAGTTCCTTTTTCTTTCTTCTCTTTTGCTCAGATCCGAGTTACTTCTTCCCTCCAACTAATTTTGTCTATGCTTGGGTACTTCAGAGAATTGCTTGCGATAAACTCATGGCCCGCTGTCCAGATTTAGCTTGTGATATTTCATTATTTGGTATTTCTGTTGCTGCCATACATCCTGTGTCCTCACTAGAAGTTCTGCTCTCTGTGTTGAAGTAGTTCTAAGGTCAAGATATTTTTGCTAGATTTGTCAGGTATTGTTCCTTGTGCTACTGCTGCGTAGTAATTTTACTAAGATTGTCATTTTACTTGTAGATCATTTCAACCATTTTACTTGTAGATCATTTCAACTTACTTATGCTTTCTTGTTTTTTTATTTGAAGATCTTTTCTACAAAATGACAGGGATCCATTATTTTTGCTTTCAGGCTTCCAATTTGTGCCTTGCTTTTGTTGTTGTATAGATACTTTTTTTTGGTCATTTTGTACATTATGTTATGGGTAAAGAACACATTTTGATCGCTGTTGCATTGATGTCAAGACTCAGTCCTCTGAGAGTATCCATCATCAATGAAACTATTGAGTCTTATATTTATTAACAATATATTGTTGATATAATCAGTTGTTTCATTACAAACTAGGTAATCCAACTTTGATCTGAATGGAGTCAGAATAAGATAGTGTTAGTTATTACAGGCTCACCAGAAACAATTTGCTACCATCCAGTAGTGGATTGTGTCTACAGTTTGATTTGTCGTATTGTATTTTTATATAGAGTTGACAATTGGAAGACCCTTTTTACCTGGTTTTGGCAGAGTGTTACATGTCAGCCGAACACATATATGTAGGTTGAAGGATTTTGTCAAGGGTGGGTGAAAATTAGTCAATTTGGTTGTGCAAAACTAAACTGTGTTATTGTTAATAAATATAAATATTATGGAATTTTATTTTATATATTTTTTATATATACCCGCGCTCTCCGTGACTGTGTTAATTTCACGAACTTTACTTTTTGGATTAAATGTCATTTTAAAGTCGGTATTTGATTTTACAGTATTGTTATCTTATCGTGCGATCCTTGTGTTTTTAGTACAAAAGTTTAGCTGTCCCGTAGCAACGCACGGGCACGAACTTAGTAAGTATAGTAAAGAGTTGTAGATGAGCTTTATACCGAGGTGAAGGGGAGAAAAAGGCGCATGTAAGCTTATAGCTAACTTGTGCATAAGAGCATCTCCAAGGGACTTTGCAAATGGACTTTGCATTTGTTGTTGTTTGCAAAGTTCCAAACCAAAATGCAAAGTCTAAAAATAGGCTATCTCCAAAGGACTTTGCAAATGGACTTGGCAATTACTCAATTTGTGGCCCCAGGTGACTCAATTTGTCAGGCGTCCAGTCCAGGCCGCCGGTGCCGCTGGTGATCGGCGTCCAGTCCAGGCCGCCGGTGCCGCTGGTGACCGGGCGTCCAGTCCAGGCCGCTGGTGCCGCTGGTGATCGGGCGCCCAGTCGCGCCCAGTCCAGGCCGCCGGTGCCCTTGGAAGCCATCAACGTCGCTGTTGGACAAAGGCTGTGAACGATCGGTGCCCACGATGCCGCCGACGACTCCATCAAACAGGCTTGCGCTGCGGATGCACAAGGTTTGTCCTTTGTAAATACTTCTGTCCGGCATATTTTTTTTTATTTTGTTCAATGTTCTGAGGCGCATAATTGTTCCCAGCTGCGGTGGAAGAGGGCTTCCAGATCACGTCGCCGAAGACAATTGGATGACGAGTCTTCAGACGACGATGATTTCTTTATGTTCGCAGCCGCTCAGATTGTGCACAAATTTTCGAGTAAAAAACAAAGACATGGTGGTTCGGTCCTTGGCCATGCTGTCATTTATCGCGATAGAGAAGGTGGGCACCAGAGGATGTATCAAGATTATTTGACGGATAATCCGACTTATGGTTCAGATTTATTCCGTCGGAGGTTGTTGTTCTTTCACGTTAGATAATTTCATAGTATTTTTTTTGTCTAGGTGTTGAACTTATGTTTGTTCTCTTCATATTCAGAATGAGGAAGCCTCTTTTCGTACGCATCATGACTGCCGTTGAAGCACATGATCATTACTTTGTGCAAAAAAGGGATGCGGCAGGTAAAAAGGGTCTTAGTTGCTTCCAGAAAGTTACTGCTGCTCTTCGAATGCTCACATATGGGGTTTCTGCTGATGCTACGGATGAGTATATTCGCATAGGCGAAAGCACTGCACTTGAGAGCCTACGTAAGTTCGTCACTGCAATTGTAGAAATATTTGAAGCGGAATATCTGAGACAAGCACGTTTGCTGGCGGTCAATGAGAAAAGAGGTTTCCCAGGAATGCTAGGCTCCATCGATTGTATGCATTGGGAATGGAAGAATTGTCCAATGCAATCACAGGGCCAGTACAAGGGGCATACGAACAGGCCAACTATCATTTTAGAAGCTGTTGCATCTCACGACCTTTGGTGTTGGCATGCATTTTATGGGATGCCTGGTTCTCATAATGATATCAACGTTCTTCACCGGTCTCCACTGTTCGACAATCTGGCCGAAGGTAGAGCTCCAGAGGTGAACTATACCATTAATGGCCATGAGTACAAGATGGGGTATTTGCTCGCAGATGGTATTTACCCCCCATGGGCGACTTTAGTGAAGACCATCTCATCTCCTATGGGGAACAAGCAGAAATATTTTGCAACAGCACAAGAAGCAGCGAGGAAGGATGTGGAAAGGTTTTTTGGGGTCTTGCAGGCTAGGTTTCCCATTATTAGACAGCCAGGTCGCATTTGGGACAGGGAGACACTTGCGTTGATTATGAGGGCTTGTGTTATCATGCACAATATGATTGTTGAAGATGAAAGAGTTGTCGACCCTGATGAGCGGTTCCCGGATGTTGGTGAAAATGTGCAACCTTCCCATGGCACGCCTACTCGCACACTAGCTGAATTTATTGAGGCCCATAAAAAGATCAGAGATAAGCCAACACACTTCCAGTTGAAAGAAGACCTCATCGAGCAGCTATGGAACCGTCATCCTGATTTATACCACATGGAATGAATTAGTTTTGTATTGTTAGCATATTTTATTAAAGTGTGTAATGAATTATTTTATATTGTTAGCATATTTTATCAAACTGTGTAATGATCGGCACAATTTAGTTTTTTGTTGTCATCCTCGTTATTGACGACAAACACAGCAGGATCTGTACAGGAGCTAGTCATTTCGATGAGCAGCAGCATGTTCAATGACGACAAACACAGCAGGATCAATGATGAGCAGCAATGATCAGGCAATGATCGGACCATCAGTCAAAACAACAGCAGGCAACCACAACTAAATCTGTACAGCACCATGCAATGATCAACGTCGCTTTCAAGCAATGACGAGAGCCACAACTTTTAATGAATTGAAATATAGCACACCAAAGTATAATATAAAGTGACAAGGGAAATAATTGTTCTCAAACTAAAGTGGTTTGTTTAAACTAAAACTAAAACTAAAACTAAAACTAAAGATTGTAACGCGCAAGGATCTTCTTCTTCATTATGTTGTGCCACTTGAGCTGATCTTCGTCGAGTTTGCTCGTGTCTGCTAACATTATGTCTTTTTCTTCATTTAGCAAGTTTGCTTCAACATTTTTTTCTTCATTTGACAAGCGCTTCTTCTCAAGCTCAAGTGCAGCCTTCTCTATCTCAAGATATTCCTTCTCAGCATTCTTGTCATCCTCTCTTGCCTTGTCTCTTTCCCTGTCACGTGCCTCCTTCTTTTCCAACATCTTCTGCAAAACTGCAAGAGAGGCGTCGTCACGCATAGCTTGTTTTACCTGCTTCTGACCCGGTGGCCTCTTTCGTTCTTTCGAACCTGGGGTTGCACCCTCTAGGACTTCATCATTGTTGCTCAATGGGTCATTGTTTGGCGTGGATTCGTTGGTAGTCTTCTGTTTTTTGTTTTTCTGATTCAGTTCAATCCTCAATGTCTTCCACTTGTCTTGATCCTTCAGAATGTGATAACAATGCATAAGAGTGAACTTTTGCTTGTTATCATCATCTTCTCCAACGTATGTCTCCAATGCTGCATTAATCTGCACATGTAAAATTTTTTAAATGTTGATATCTTCACGTATGAACCAAATCTTGGAAAACAAATGAAAGAACCAACTACGAAAACATACCATGTCTTGGATAGTGCATCCACTAGCATTCCTACGCTCAATTTTCTCATAGCATGAACAAAACTTGTTCACCTCCCTCTGAATAGTCCCCCATCTATGCATAATAGAAGCCTCTGTCCTGTCAATGGTAGCTATCTTTTTATCCTTGTGTTCTTCAAAGAATGCACGAATTCTACCCCAAAAAGTGGAACGAGGTTGATTGGCACCGACAATGGCATCTTTGCTAACTTGCAACCAAGCTGAGCATATGACTTTATCTTCCTCTATGTCAAATTTTTTTTTGCCTATGAGACGCACCCTTTTTAGCACGACGGCCACTAACAGCAGCAACTTCAGCTGCCTGCGATTGCATAGGATCAGTTTGAAATTCAGAAGGAACATTATTAGCACTGAACTCAATGTCTTGCGTCATTGAATAGTTCAAGTCCAAGTCCAAGCCCAAGCCAACATCAGTAGGATCAGCGTCTGATGTGAGTATGCCCGTATAGTATCCAACGTTCTCCATTCCAAAGGAATCTGCTCATGCAAAGAACAACATATGACATGCAAAGATCAACATATACACCTTGTGAGATCAAAATCAATTAAGATCCAACAGCAAGGCACTAGATGATGCTACATGTTCCCAGGTTCCCGTTCCCAGTCGCAAGCCACTGCCCACAGCCACCGTCTCCCTCCTCCTCGCCCAACCTCGCCGCGATCAGGTGGTGGATGCAGCAGCGAGGCGGCTCCTTCAACCGCCGCTACCGGAGCTTCTCCCGCGCCCGCAACGACTTACCGATCGGCCATATCAAGGCTTCAGATCAGAACCATATCAAGGCAATAATCCACAAAAAACCCTAGCTACCGATCGCCCATCCCCTCCACATACAACCCTAGCTAGCTGGCGCGAGGTGAAGGAGTACCTCGATCTTGCCCCCTAGAGCCCTGGAGCCCTTCCATCGCCGACGCCTGGAGCCCTGGACCACTTCCAACGCCGACGCCTGCAGCCCTGGAGCCCTGGACGCCTGGAGCCCTTTCTTCCGTCGAAGCCATCGCGCGCGCGAGGTGAACGAACCGGGCGCGACGAAGGAACGACCGCGCGCGCGAGATGAAGGAACCGGGCGCGAGGAAGGAACGACCGCGCGTTTGCCAAGTCGAGCGGCCTCTGCATAAATGCCAAACCCAACCTGAGAATGGCAAAGTTTCCCCAAATGCAAAACTAATATGCAAAACCATTGGAGCTCTCTTTTTGAGGTTTTTGGCAAATCCTCAAATGCAAACCTCATTTGCAAAGTCTCTTGGAGATGCTCTAAGAACCAAGAAACTTACTGAGAGGAACAAGTGGGTCTACCGTTAAAAAAAAGCAAGTGTGAGATAACCTCACTACTATATAAGTGGACTGATTGATAGGCTGTAAATATTCATATTCTTGCTCCTGGGACACTCTCAACGATAGAGTCAACTTTATAAATCATATGAACTCAAAAAAGATAAAAATAAAATAATATAACATACCAATATAGAAAAATATGTAAACATAGATAAACGAATAATAAGAAAGTGTATATATATTACTCCCTCCGTCCCAAATAAACCAATTCCTAGAATCCATGTCAGTCAAACATTTTTAAGTTTGACTAACTTTATAAAAAAAAAGAATAACAACATCTATAACATAAAATGTACATCTTACGAAAATATATTCTACGATAAATCTAGTGATACTAATTTGATATCACAAATCTTAGTGTTTTTTTCTAAAAATTTAGTCAAAGTTTAAAAAGTTTGACTTATGACAACTCTAGCAATCTATTTATTCTAGACAGAGGGAGTAGCTTTTCATAATCATAAAAATACTAGTTTATCATTTTCTCTACTTTTATATTAAATATTCTAGCTGTTTTTAAGAACGGTCCCTGCGGAACCGGCTCCTACAAAACACAAAACCGCAAAGCCAATCACAAGGCGCAGTCCCGCGAAATCCGTCAAGCAAGCACACACTACTACCAGGTCCACTTTCCAGGGAAGTGCAGCGGCATCGTCGCGGCCGCCGAAATATAGATCGAAGACCTGCTGGACTCCGCCGCCTCCTCCTCCCGTCTCCCATTCCCCATCGCCAAATCCACGTGAACGCGAGAGCGCAGAGAGCACCGCCGCCGCCGAGAGGATTGGCCCAGCGGAGCAGACCCTCCAAACTTCGGCGGCAATGGCGCTCTCTGACCGCTCGCGCGAGTCACTCCTACCGAGCTTCCTCTACTCCCCGGCGGCGGCGAGGTCGTTCGCAGGCGCCTCCCGCTTCCCCGCCTCGCCCGCCGCGGCGGCTCCGGCCCCGAGTCTAGCAGGAGGTGCCCCCCTGCCGTTCACGATCCAGGCACCCAATGAGAAGATCGAGATGTATTCGCCAGCGTTCTACGCCGCCTGCACGGCCGGAGGCATCGCCAGCTGCGGGCTCACCCACATGGCCGTCACGCCACTCGACCTCGTCAAGTGCAACATGCAGGTGAGTGGCTGGAGAGGTAGATCCGGCGATTGACTGTTGCCAGGGCTACTAATCGGGTGCGGTTTGATAGATCCAGTGGTGCCGATTGTCTTATTACGCTTTCTGTAGAACCCTGATTCTCATAGCAGCTTCCTTTCTTTGTGTTGTCCAAGTAGGTAGTGTGTATTTGTGTACTTGGCGTATGATTTACTGATGATGGTTGTTAATGAGTGTATCGTGTAGTAGATTATATATATTTGGTTATTCCTTTCTTTAGCCATCGAATAGGGATCCTGTACCCAATCATTCACTATTAGAACTGTAGGTTAATTGATGTCTGTGATCAATTTCTTTTTGTGTGTGCATTTTCACCTCTCTAGTGTGTAGTATCCAACTGGTTTCATAATAACAATATATCCTATGGGTTTATTTCCCGGATTGTTGTAGTGCAATTTGCACAGTTTTGCGAGCAAATGTGTTACATCAAATTGTTATATGCGTGCTTCTGTAATTTATTTGCACTAGTTAGGTTGACATAAATCATTCGTTGGTACATGGATACATAAGTATATTTCTGCTGGTAGCTATAGCTAGCTTAAATGCTTAATATGGTATGAGTTTTGACTTTAGTTTGTATTGAACTTTTATATGCTTTCTATAAAAAGCATGGTTTTACCTCTGTCAAAAAAAAGTTTTAACTTTAGCATTTTGATAAACTTTTCAGATTGATCCGGCAAAATACAAGAGCATCACATCTGGTTTTGGGATACTGGCCAAGGAGCAAGGAGTGAGGGGCTTCTTCAGGGGGTGGGTGCCCACCCTGCTTGGCTACAGCGCTCAGGGAGCTTGCAAGTTTGGATTCTATGAATTCTTTAAGAAATACTACTCAGATATTGCTGGGCCTGAGTATGCTCAGAAATACAAGACCCTGATATACCTTGCTGGGTCGGCTTCTGCTGAGGTGATTGCTGATGTGGCTCTCTGCCCCTTTGAAGCCGTGAAGGTCCGTGTGCAGACACAACCTGGATTCGCTCGTGGTCTCAGTGATGGGCTCCCTAAGTTCATCAAATCTGAGGGTGCCCTGGGGTAAGGAACTAACCTTGTTTTTCTTTAATATGAATTTATTTATTTCTGTCGGCAATAGTGTCTTTTGTGTTCTAACATTTTCTTGTCAAACCTGCAGGCTTTACAAGGGAATTGTCCCTCTCTGGGGTCGTCAGATTCCTTGTAAGTAAATCTGATCTGGATAGCTTATTTGTTTTGTTAATATGTAATGTTGATATTTTCTCCATGTTGTATGTTTTGGGCCCTTTGGCAACGTTTCATATTAATGGCTCTCCATGTTAGTTGTATTCATTGTAATCTATTGGTGTTATGTCGGGCTCAGCACCAGGCCTGTTAGTGGGCGCTAGGCCCGTTAGTGGGCTGATTATCTATTTATATATTTCCTTAAAATAGTTTAGTTATTTCCTTAAATTAGAATCTCGTAGGCTATATATTTGTAACGTTGGTTGAGAAATAATTAAGCAAGAGCAATCTATTATTGCTCGGCTTCCCTTAGGGAGCCGGGAGTTTCCAAACCCTAGCCGCCACCCTCCTTCAGCCCTAATCGCGTTTACTGTTCGCGTAAACAGTAAACGCGGCACTGTAGCGCCGCCACGGCGCCGATCCGCCATTCTCGCTCGTTCAGACCTCGCCCACCAATCTCTCACCCCTACAACCTTCGCAGCCAGCCCGGTAGGATCCGTAATCCTATCAACCTGGTATCAGCATTGCCAGGCACGATGACGTCTGCTCCACCGAGTTCGTCCATCCCGGCGTCCACTTCGCCGCCGCCCGCTGCGTCGTCCGATCTGTCCGAGACCTCCACCGCCTCTGCTCAGCCCCTGACGCTGGAATCCTTGGGGGCCAAGGTGGATATGATCGCCAACGCGCTGGCCTCCATGCAGCAGGCGTGGGCCGGCCTGCTCCGGGCGCCCGCGCCACCGGCGTTCTCTGCACCACCACCACCGCCTCCGCCGCCGGTGCCCACGGCACCGCTCCCAACTGGCGCTGGAGTTCCGCTCCATCTCATGCAGTGGCCGGCCTCGCCATCACCCTTGCCGGCTTGGCTGCAGCCGTCCGTGCCGGCGTCGGCCCCGATCTACTCGATGGCCACGTCGCCTTCTCCGACAACCTACACGACGGTGGCGGCGACAGCGGTGTCCTCCCTACCCCCCGCCAGCACTCTTTTCGGGGGGGGGGGGGGGGGTGGACGGGCCGCTGTTCTTCGGGGCGCCCTCTCCCTCGGGCGGCCAGCCGCAGGGGGGGCTCGACCCAGCCCTTGCTGCTGCCCTCGCGGGCGCCCAGGCGGGGCCCAAATTCTACAAACTGGAGTTCCCTACGTACGACGGTTCGACCGATCCCCTGAATTTGTTGAACCAGTGCGAGCAGTTCTTCCGCGGCCAGCAGACGCTCGCCTCCGCTCGCACATGGCTCGCGTCCTACCATCTTCGGGGTGTTGCCCAGACATGGTACTACGCCCTGGAGCAAGACGAGGGTATGCCTCCTTGGGAGCGCTTCCGCGAATTATGCTCGCTTCGCTTCGGGCCTCCTGTTTTGGGCACTCGGTTGGCGGAGCTTGCCCGCCTTCCTTTTGGTTCTTCCGTTCAGGATTACTCGGAGCGTTACAACGCCGTCCTGTGCCATGCCCACAACCTCTCCGCTCGCCAAAAGGCGGAGTTGTATGTGGGTGGGCTGCCGGACCACCTCCGTAAGCAGGTTCAGCTCCGCGCACCGCCCGACCTCCAGTCCGTCATGTACTTGGCACGAGCGTTCGAGGAATGTGAACCTCCTCCTGCACCGCAGCCTCGCGGCACCCCACCGCCCCATCCCTCGGTGACTACAGGCGCTACACTGGTTGTTCCCGCGCCACTACCCGCTCCAGCTCCCTCGTTTCGTCGTCTCACACCGGAGGAGCTGTTGGAGCGCCGTCGTCAAGGGCTTTGTTACAATTGTGATGAGCCCTACGTCCGCGGACATCAGTGTAAGCGACTGTTCTACTTGGAGTCGGCTGACTTCCTCGACGACGACGTACCAGCTGCGGTGGCGACTGATGCAGTGTTCCAGCATGACCCCGGTGTTGGTTGACGATGCTTCTACCAGGTTTCAGCTCGAGGACGAGCTGTTTCTCCAGGCGGGGAGAGATGTTATGTCGGGCTCAGCACCAGGCCTGTTAGTGGGCGCTAGGCCCGTTAGTGGGCTGATTATCTATTTATATATTTCCTTAAAATAGTTTAGTTATTTCCTTAAATTAGAATCTCGTAGGCTATATATTTGTAACGTTGGTTGAGAAATAATTAAGCAAGAGCAATCTATTATTGCTCGGCTTCCCTTAGGGAGCCGGGAGTTTCCAAACCCTAGCCGCCACCCTCCTTCAGCCCTAATCGCGTTTACTGTTCGCGTAAACAGTAAACGCGGCACTGTAGCGCCGCCACGGCGCCGATCCGCCATTCTCGCTCGTTCAGACCTCGCCCACCAATCTCTCACCCCTACAACCTTCGCAGCCAGCCCGGTAGGATCCGTAATCCTATCAATTGGTCTCTTTGATTTGGTGACATTTGGTTGCTTGAAATTGTGCTTTTCCAAACGAAACCCTGCTGAAACCTACCCAACATGTTTCTCTCAGTTAGCCTCATATGTTAGTCCCACAAGGCCACGAGCCTTGTGCCTTCCATTTCAAACTTTAGATGTATGAGTAACACAACTGCACTTCATAGTTCATGTTTTCATTCCTCTTTGATGACCTGGATGAAAGTTCACCTCTACTTTGTTTTTTTTCTTTATATATAAATATATAATGTTTCTTACCTTTTTGAATGGCCTTGATTTAAATTATATTCATGGAGTTAAAATTTGTCTTGATAAGTTGTAGTACTTTGATTTCATTGAGTTTAAAACTGACCATTTTTATTAACTTCTTTTTGTTATAAAAGCAAATCGGAGTTAACCTGATTTTGTATATATGCCTCATTGTTCTTGAATTGTAGTTGTTATAAATCACGGTTTCCATTGCCATTATTTTTATGTTTTGTGCAATGATTGATATCATTCTCCTGCCACAGTGAAGAAAAAGGTTAAATGAAACCTAGTCAACCTCCACAATATTTTTATTAGTATTGTCAGAGTTATGATTTCTTCACATGCTGCTTCAAAAAGTAGCAAAGGCTACTTTTTGTTCACTTTTTAAAATAAGAAAAAAGCTCTTCTTGTATTACACATTGTGGAATTACTCACCTTATAATATGGACATGCTCAATACATTAAATTTCTACGTTTCGAAGTAGTTTTTCTTTGCATTGACTTATGACAGAACTACAGATATGTGCTTCTGTTGTGGTTATTGACTTAACTTTACGTGATCAAGTGCAGCACCTATTTTAAGACTACATCAACACTGCACTTCAACTTGATATTTGTGCCGGATACTTTGTGCTTCTTTTTCTTTTTTCTTTTTTTTTGAAACGAAGATACTTTGTGCTTCTGGTAGCTGTTTATTTATGTTTGACCTGATTCTGTTCAGATACGATGATGAAGTTTGCTTCATTTGAGACCATTGTTGAACTTATCTACAAGAATGCTGTTCCTGTTCCAAAGTCAGAGTGTAGCAAACCTTTCCAATTGGGTATCAGCTTTGCCGGTGGCTACATTGCTGGTGTTTTCTGTGCCATTGTTTCTCACCCTGCTGATAACTTGGTCTCTTTCCTGAACAATGCCAAGGGTGCTACGGTTGGTGATGTAAGCACTTTCTACCTGTCACCTGCTTAAGATGTTTAGTTTGCTTTCCAATTTGGCTGTGATGTTCATCAGCTACTTGCTGTATATTTTGTAGGCTGTTAAGAAGCTTGGCCTCTGGGGCCTCTTCACTCGTGGTCTTCCTCTTCGTATTGTGATGATCGGTACTCTTACTGGAGCCCAGTGGGGTATTTATGATGCATTCAAGGTCATGGTTGGACTGTAAGTGTCTTGCTAGTAGTTTAACATAACATACATCAACTTTTTAGAAGGATGAAAAAACTGATGATTCCTTTTGCAATCACACAGGCCGACAACTGGAGGTGTCATGCCAGCACCAGCTCCCGCTACGGAGGAGGCTGCACTGAAGGCCAGTGCATGAGCTCCATATTAAGATATAACTAAGCAGTCATTCTTCACCGAGACAATTGTATTCATTACATGAGTTCAACCCTACTTATACGTTGAATTTTTTAGAGGATGGTTGTCATCTTCTGAACGAGAGCAACTTGCTAAGCCGGGAATCATAGTGTTGTGCCCAAGTGTACTGGTAGTGCTTGTAATAAGTTTTAGGTGGGCAAATTACTGATAGGAGCCCAGGTTTTGCACCTGAGGCAAGGTTTATTCATGGTACACTGCCAGACTGCCATTCTGCCGTTCATGTTCCTAAAGGAGTTTATTCTGTCAATTTTGATATATGCGAATGATGGGAAGATTCAAGCAGTCTGTTTCAGTAAGATGCTTTTATTATTCCTCAATCAAGAATTGCTTGTGCTTGTGCATTGCTCATTAAATCATCGTTCTGTTGGGCTAGCTACCTGTGGCAAAGCATGCTCTAGTTCATATCTTCGATAAATTCTCTGTACAAATATTGAAGCTATAGATCCCTTGTGTGATGGTTGCTGCTTTGTGCATTATCCTGCTTTCAGTTCAAGCGTCGTTTCCTTTAATTTTGGTATTATATTATTCAACATTCTTTTCTGCTACCCGCTGGCAACGGATGACACAGGAGAATTGTACTAACAAAGGAAAGTTGTAGGATGTTTGGTTTCAAGAACCAAACCATTCTAGATCAGGTGGTCCATCGTAAGTCTATTCTTCAAATTTGGTAGAATGACTTTATTTCGCACGCCCTGGCAGTGCCCTCGGCTATACTGGACGAGGGCACTGCCAGGGCGTGGCCACCCCTCGTGCGCAGCCCACCACCCCTCCGCCACCGCGCACGCCCCGTGCAGTGTGAAGAACGCGGCGGCCTCCCCCGTGGGCGGCAGCAGCGTGACGTAGAACATGGCCTCGTGCATCACGCCGGAGACGACGAACGTGGCTAGCACACCCACTGGGGCGCCGAGGCGCGCGCGCACGGGGCGGAACACGCGCTGGCAGAGCAGCGCCGGTACAGAGAGGTTCCACCTCCGGCCCCAGAAGTCGCGCAACAAGGCCGAGAGGTAGGGCCGGTCGAACTGGGGCTCCAGCTCCAGCCCAACCAGCGCGCGCGACGCCGCCGCGGCCGCCGCCATAACGAGCTCCAGCGCCAGGTACACATGCACGGAGTAGAGCGTGAGCAGGACGTACCCGTTCATCCGCTCCTCGTACCGGTACAGCGACACGATGGCCGCGAGTTTTGTTATTCTCACTTGTTTTATAGAAATATTTATTTTTTCACAAAATAAAACTATCTCAAACAACAAAACGGAGTACACCATTGCAAAGAGCTCGTCGAGACGATCAAAATTGATATATTATTTGCTATATTTGAAGCTCCAAATAAAAAATATTAATTTCGCAAATTAAAAATAAGTGCTGACGTCATCGCTGACGTCAACATCGTGAACAGTGCCATGCAAAACAGCCTAGAAAACCGCCTAGGGGTGAAAAGTGAACTTTTTCAAGAGTTGGAGGACTAATGTTATCCGATTTTGAAGTTGAAGATTAAAATCCAGACTTTTATAATAGGTGAAGGACCTAAAGTGGACTTAACCCATTAAAGAAAGCTAGCAAAGATATTTTAAGATCAATGCTTGGGCTTGCATGAGATGGACGTACCAGCGTGTCATAGACCATGCCTGGACTGAAGCAAAAGGTTTCTAGCTGTACAACTAGATGTGCGCCTTTGTGCCAAGCATGAGATGGATGTCGCATTCAAACGGGGCCTCACTTAATTAGACCAGCTCTCTATAGGACATCTTTCCGATTCTCAATACCGCACGCGCAAGGTACACCCAGTCTTTCTTGTCGCGTGTGCGTGCATGCCACGGTCCACGGCTATACCGCACGGCCCCTCTCCCTGTCGTATTCCGCAGTCAGAACCAGAAAATTTGTAGGGTCCTGTTCAGCTAAACTGATAAACCAGCTGAAAAATACTGTTGGCTGATTTATTGTAAAAGAAAAATACTATTCTAACTAAAAAACAAGCTGAAAAAGACGGAACCACTTGCACCCACGCGCGCACGTTCCTCCACGCAACCCCCGCTGTGCGATTCCCATGCATTCCTGTCCCTGCTGCTTATACGGCCCTTGGAATGTGACACAGCTTAGCCGCCGCAAAGAAGACAGGCGAGCATGCGCGCACTACGGCACTAGTGCTTCCACTGTTGTGCACGCGGGGAAGGATTGTTAGCAGCGCTGGTCTGTTGACTGAAGATGGAGTGCCTATAGCTAGCTCATCCTCTGGTCCGCCTGCAACAAGGCCCAAGAGAGACAGGCGGCCCAGCTCCAAAGTAGTCGGCCCATCCTGGATCAACTAGAGATATAATATAAGTAGTAAGAGGAGGGATGAGAGAGAGCATGAACAGAAATATGTAAAACTCTGAGTTACATTTTAATCATTCATAGCAGTTTAATTCCCGTAATATCTGTTCTTCCTGTTCATCGTTCCTTCCTAGCGCCATCAGGTGCTAACATCTGGTATCGGAGGTCTTGTTTCCAGTCCTGGCCGGCCGTACTCCTCCGCCGCCGCCTCCACCACCCCAACTCCACATCACCACTACACACGCCTCAATCGCGCTCGCGGCGCCATGGAACCTTCCTTGAAGCAAATCCTCGACGCCCTCAACTTCCGCTTCGATGAGTTCGACCGCCGCCTGGACGACCGCGACCGCGTCTTCGCCGACCGCACTGGATCCGTCGACTCCCGCTTCGCCGCCTTGGAGTCCTCCATCTCCACCCAGGCCGTCGGGCTCGAGCGGCGCCTAGCCGGGATCGAGTCACGCCTCGCGGATCCGGTGCCTGCGTCCGTCGAGCAGCGCCTCGCCTCCATCGAAGCCTCCCTCACCTATGGCCACCGCATCACCGACTTGGCAACCGGTACCGACACCGCCGTCAAGCAGGAGTCTGACCCCCGGGTGACGGCGCTCGAGAAGGTTTCTGCAGAGCTCGAAGCATGGCGCCCCGGCGTCGACGGCGTTCTGGATGACATCCAGAAGGACGTCCAGAAGCTGGTGAGGAACCTCAACCGCCAGGTGTTCGACGAATCGTCCCACCGCCCGGTCGCGCTTCCTTCGCCAACGGTGGCTACCGCGTCGGCTTCGGCGGCCGGTCTGCACGCCACATCGCCCAGTGGGCACCGCGTCGACCTCAATCCACGGGATGATGGGCCCGGAGTCGTCACGACTTGGACCCATATCCCGGCCAATGGTATGCCCCATGAAGTTACTCTCGAATTCATGCTTCTGAGTTTCATCCTCCGCCAGTCATTGTCCCTCCACGTTCGGCGCCTGACCCCGTTCACCACCCTCCACCAAATTTGTTTCGCCCCCCACCGCCACTACCCACTTTCTACCCAAGACCACCACAGCACCACAATTTTCCACCTCCCCCACCAGTCACCCTCCCTGCCCTGATCCCAACCGTTCCAATTCTCTGCCTGGCAAGCTGCCTAAACTGCCTTTTCCGATGTTTCGACGGACTCAACCCAAAACGTTGGCGTTCCTTATGTCAGAAGTATTTTGCCACTTATGCTGTTGATCCTTGTAAGGTCCAAATAGGCTAGAGGGGGGGGTGAATAGCCTAATAAAACTTCTACAAGAATTACTTAACCACAAGTTAGTACAAAAGGTGGCGGAGCAAAATGCACTAGCTCTAACTAATTAAGCAAGCCACCTACACAAGTCTAGTACAAGGCTATCCACTAAACACAACAACAACAACTACAAGCTAGATACAAGAAGTAATACAAGATAAGAGCTTCGAGTGATTATACCGCCGTGTAGAGATGAGAAGTACCAATCACTCAATCATACAAGAGAAATCCTCGGGAAGAGAATGACACAAGAATTTATCCCGAGGTTCACTTGCTTCCCGGCAAGCTACTCCTCGTTGTGGCGATGCACCCACTTGTCGGTTCGCGAGCTAATCAACTATCAAGAGTTGAGCCCTCGGCAGGCGCCGCACAACCGCACACAAGATGGGGATCCTCCAAGCCACGAGATCCACTAGAGTATCCAATTCGCGAACTCCCGCGGGGAAGGATCAAGAACCCCTTACAACACTTGGTGAAGGCTCCAACAATCTCAATTGCGAGCTCAATCACCTCCGCTGCTCCAAGCCGTCTACCGTGTCGGGAAACACGGAAGAGTAACAAGAAATCCGCAGCAACTCGAAGATCAAGTGCCTCTAGAATGCAACTCTCAAGCAATGCACTTGAATCTCACTCAAGATGTGCAACTAATCAAAGAGATGAGTGGAGGGGTTGTTCTCTAGCTCAAAGGATGTCTCTAGGTCTCAAAAAATGTGCAAGAGATACCCTCAAACCCCGGACATCCTCTATTTATAACGAAGGGGTACGCAGCTAGCCGTTACCGGACGACTCAGCGAAAATCGTGATGACCGGACGCTCCGGTCAGGGTGACCGGACGCGTCCGGTCACTACACGACAGACGAAAATCGCGCGAGTCAGAACTAGCCGTTGTGCTGACCGGACGCGCTCCTGCGAATGACCGGACGCGACAGTGCCAGCGTCCGATCGCGTTCCAGTAAGCTCCAGCTGCGACCGGACGCGTCCGATCGCACGTGACCGGACGCGCCCCGCGTCCGATCGGCGCTACGCTGCGCTCGGCCTCTCTGGACGCTTGACCGGACGCTACGGTTCCGTGAGGGACCGGACGCGCCGGTCACGCGCTTGTCTTTTACGCCTAGTTGAACTGACCGGACGCGCTGGTCAGGCCAGACCAGCGTCCAGTCACAAACCCTAGTGCCGCGCCGCGATGAACTGACCGGACGCGCTGGTCAGACCGTGACCGCGTCCGGTGCAGCGTCCGGTGCAGCGTCCGGTCAACACAGTGACCGCGTCCGGTGCAGCGTCCGGTGCAGCGTCCGGTCAACACAGTGACCGCCGTTCGCCTCCGTTTCTTTTCCAACTTTCGGCGCAATAGAAAATAGGCATTTCACTTCTCCAAAAAGCACCGAATATATGAAATGAAATCAATTTTCAATTTCGATAGTATTAGCTCCCCCTACATATGTGCTTCCATGAGTTTGGTTCATTTGTGCACATATGTATGGATTAGAATTTTAGGAGAGTTACTACTATCAAATTGATGCTAAGGTATATAGAATGGACCTTTGAAGCGTGATACCAATCGGAGTTGCCTTTATATACCATCCTTAGCATCGATGTAGCTAGACACCACTTGTAATACATCACTTGTAAAGATCACAAACACTAAAGTACCCCGTGAGATCAACATTATAAGCAAAGGTGTCTAGGTACCACTTGTAAAGCTACTCTCAACAAAACATCATTCAAGTTCTATTTCTTGCAATCACCACACAAGCATGAATATGAATTTAATCTTTGCAATGCAACAATACATCATGTTAATGCACATACAAATGCAACAAATAATTCATGAGCTTGCTCCCCCTGCTTGTGTGCTCAATTTTAATTGATCCCTTTCAAATGTCATATCTTTTACTTTCTCTCCCCCTTAGTATATCTTTCTCCCCCTTTGCAACTTAACTTTTTATCTCTTTGTGACTTTTCTATCTTTGTGACTTTTCTCTCCCCCTTTGTCAACAATCACCAAAAAGGTGCCAATTTTAGTGAGAGTCAAGTCAATCAATATGAGGGAGACCAAATTATGGTTCAATCTAGATCACTTGCCTAGAATATGTAATTCGGTTTGATCCGAGGACAAGCTTCTTCACACCTCATAAAGTATAAGGGTTATCTTGACCATGTTGAATTACACATCATGAGCTCATTTTCTAGATTCAACACTAGGTTTGCAAGCCCACAAACATGTCATATGCTACCACTAGATCAATCAAACAATAGAAGCAATAGTGGTACCATATATACATCAAAATCATTTGATTTTCATGAATGAGCCTATTTGTCATGCAAATATGTCTATATGTTCTAAACATGTCCTTAGCAAAGTATGGATGATATGTCAAACAACTTTACCTTGCTATGTCGGAGGAGAGGCATGTCATATAAGAAAGTGGGGGTGCACTCATTTCAAGTTGGAGAAGTCAAGTATGTTCAATTCATTCTTCAACTTGTAAAATCTCTTCTCATCAAGTGGCTTTGTAAAGATATCGGCTAGTTGATCTTCGGTGCCAATGCTCTCAATGCTAATATCACCCTTTAGTTGATGGTCTCTTATGAAATGATGCCTAATATCAATGTGCTTGGTTCTTGAATGTTGAACCGGATTTTGTGTCATCTTGATAGCACTTTCATTGTCACAAAACAATGGCACATTCTTGAATTTGATTCCAAAGTCATTCAAGGTGGCTTTCATCCAAAGCAATTGTGCACAACAACTACCGGCACTAATGTATTCGGCCTCGGCGGTAGATAGTGCAACACTATTTTGTTTCTTTGATGACCATGAAACAAGAGACCTTCCAAGCAATTGACAAGTGCCACTTGTGCTCATTCTATCAATCTTGCATCCACCATAGTCGGAGTCCGAATATCCAATCAATTCAAAGTTTGACCCCTTTGGAAACCATAAACCAACATCATGAGTGCCCTTAAGATATCTCAATATCCTCTTGGTTGCTTTCAAGTGACTTTCTCTAGGTGAAGCTTGATATCTTGCACACTTGCAAACACTAAACATCACATCCGGTCTAGAAGCGGTGACATAGAGCAAACTTCCAATCATAGACCGGTATTGCTTTTGATCTACCATGTTGCCACTAGCATCAATACCCAATTGATCATTTGTGCCCATTGGTGTACTCATTGGCTTAGCATCTTGCAATCCAAACTTCTTGATCATGTCCTTGATGTACTTGCCTTGACTTACAAAAGTGCCATTCTTCATTTGCTTGATTTGAAGTCCAAGGAAGTAACTAAGCTCTCCAATCATAGACATCTCAAACTCATTAGTCATCATATTTCCAAACTCTTCACAAAAGTCTTGATTGGTTGATCCAAAGATAATGTCATCCACATAGATTTGCAACACAAACAAGTCATTTCCAAGCTTCTTGGTGAAGAGAGTGGTGTCAACCTTTCCCATCTTGAACCCCTTAGAGAGAAGAAAGTCCCTCAATCTCTCATACCATGCTCTAGGTGCTTGCTTCAAACCATACAATGCCTTCTTTAGCTTGTAAACATGGTTGGGCTTCTTGTCATCTTCAAAACCGGGAGGTTGCTCAACATAAACTTCTTCATTGATGTAGCCGTTGAGAAATGCACTCTTGACATCCATTTGATAGAGCTTAATGTTGTGTGCACAAGCATATGCTAATAAGATTCTAATAGCCTCCAATCTTGCAACCGGTGCATATGTTTCTCCAAAGTCAAGACCTTCAACTTGTGTGTAACCTTGTGCAACCAATCTTGCTTTGTTTCTCACAACTACACCATCTTGATCTTGCTTATTTCTAAAGACCCACTTAGTACCAATCACATTATAGTTCTTCGGCCTTTCAACAAGTTCCCAAACTTGATTTCTAGTGAAATTGTTTAGCTCTTCATGCATGGCATTTACCCAATCGGAATCTTTCAATGCATCTTCTATTTTCTTAGGTTCTTCAAGTGACACAAATGAGTAGTGCTCACAAAAAGATGCTAGCCTTGATCTAGTTTGAACACCACTTTGAATTCCACCAATGATTTGGTCCAATGGATGATCTCTTGCAATACTAGTAGGTTGGAGTATTGGGAGTTGATTACTTCCACTTGTTTGACCTTGATCTTGAGCTTCATCATGAGTACCACTAGAGCTTGCTTGATTTGTATCAATTTGCACACTTTGGTTGATCACATGAATATCATCATAATCATCAACTTGCCTCGGCCTTATGTCACCAATGTCCATGTTCTTCATTGTATTTGACAATTGATCTCCTCTCACATCATCAAGGTTTTGAGCTTCATTTTGAGACCCTTGGGTTTCATCAAACTCAACATCATGAACTTCTTCCAAGGTGCCATTTGTGAGATTCCAAACTCTATATGCTTTGCTTGTGGTAGAATAACCAAGTAAGAACCCTTCATCACATTTCTTTTCAAACTTGCTCAATCTAGTGCCTTTCTTGAGAATATAGCATTTGCAACCAAACACTCTAAAGTATGCAATGTTGGGCTTTCTTCCATTCAATAGCTCATATGGTGTCTTTCCAAGCTTTTCATGGCAATAGAGACGGTTGCTACAATAGCAAGCCGTGTTGATAGCTTCACTCCAAAATGAATGACTCACATTGTATTCACTAAGCATTGATCTAGCCATATCAATCAAAGTTCTATTCTTTCTTTCAACTACACCATTGGATTGAGGAGTATAGGTTGGAGAGAATTGATGTCCAATACCAAGATCATCACACAATTCCTCAATTCTTGTGTTCTTGAACTCACTACCATTGTCACTTCTAATCTTCTTGATGGTGGTCTCAAACTCATTTTGCACTCTCTTGACAAAAGATTTGAATAGATCATAAACATCACTCTTGTCAAAGAGAAAAAGCACCCAAGTGTATCTAGTGTAGTCATCCACTGTCACAAAACCATACTTGTTGCCACCAATGCTAGTGTATGTTGTTGGCCCAAACAAGTCCATGTGCAATAGCTCAAATGCCTTTGATGTGCTCATTTCACTCTTACTAGGATGTGTATTTCCAACTTGTTTGCCGGCTTGACAAGCACTACATGGTTTATCCTTTTCAAAAGTCACATCTTTCAAGCCGTTGTGCTGACCGGACGCGCTCCTGCGAATGACCGGACGCGACAGTGCCAGCGTCCGATCGCGTTCTAGTAAGCTCCAGCTGCGACCGGACGCGTCCGATCGCACGTGACCGGACGCGCCCCGCGTCCGATCGGCGCTACGCTGCGCTCGGCCTCTCTGGACGCTTGACCGGACGCGCCGGTCACGCGCTTGTCTTTTACGCCCAGTTGAACTGACCGGACGCGCTGGTCAGGCCAGACCAGCGTCCAGTCACAAACCCTAGTGCCGCGCCGCGATGAACTGACCGGACGCGCTGGTCAGACCGTGACCGCGTCCGGTGCAGCGTCCGGTGCAGCGTCTGGTCAACACAGTGACCGCGTCCGGTGCAGCGTCCGGTGCAGCGTCCGGTCAACACAGTGACCGCCGTTCGCCTCCGTTTCTTTTCCAACTTTCGGCGCAATAGAAAATAGGCATTTCACTTCTCCAAAAAGCACCGAATCCCGCCTCGCAAGCTCGGCGGGAGGGAGAGAGGAACCCAAACCCCTCTCTACCGCATAAACTCCTCCGCCTTTGCAAATGTGCTAACACCACCAAGTGTACACCACCATGTGCATGTGTGTTAGCATTTCACAAACATTTTCCAAGGCGTTATGTTAGCTCTTTACTAGATCCTAAATGCATATGCTCAAGACATTGATCTAGTGGCACTTGATTCCCGAGCTAACCGTGATTGCCCCTCTTGATAGTCGGCTATGTATCCTAAATCCGGTCAATCACTTCTCTACTCATCTTAGACCGGCAAAAGGAAAACCCTATGGTTATACCTTTGTCTTGCGCTATTAGATCCTTCTCTTCCACTTGATTATCATGTCCATCATATTATGTGCATCTCCATCATGATCGACATTTCATGTCCATGCACCATTTCTTTGTGATCTTGTGGCCACCACTCCTTGCCACGTACACCTTCATCACATGTGTTGCTTATGCCTAACTCAAAACACTTAACACATGGCATTAGCAACTTGGTGTCATTAATTACCAAAACCAAACTTGGGCTTTCAATCCTTCACTCTGGATTAGTTTGGTCGAACACTACATGGAGGGTCCTGCAGCAATTTGGTACCAATCCATTGCACCCCAGCTGCCCACGGCAACCTGGGATTCCTTTTGTCAGATGCTGCATGAACGATTCGATCATGATCAGCATGAGTGTCTCCTACGCCAAATGTTCAATATCCGCCAACAGTCCACAGTCTCAGCCTATGTCACTGCTTTTAGCCAACTTGTTGATCAGCTCAGATCCTATTCTCCTAATGCCGATCCACTATTTTTCACTCAACGTTTCATTGATGGACTTCGTTTCGACATTAAAGCCATAGTACTTGTTCAGCGTCCCCGCAATTTCGATACTGCTGTTCGTTTGGCTTTATTGCAGGAAGAGGTGAGCACGGCTCCTAATCCGCGAGCTCAGCGTGGAGGTGATTGGCAAGCTGCAACCAGGCCACGGTTGCCGGCCGCAGCCGCTCCGCTGCCTCTTCCTCCCCCGCCTATGCATGCAGACAAGCCGGTGGTGCCAGCTGCGGCTGCCCCAGCAGGGACTGCAGCTCAACCTGCTCCCCAAACCATGGCTGCCGTTAAAGCATACCGGCGTGCCCTCGGCCTGTGTTACAAGTGTAACGCCAAGTGGAGTAAGGATCATGTCTGCGCCCCGGAGATACTCCATGCTGTGGATGCCCTCTGGGATTCTTTTTTCTTCAGAAGACTCACTAGCTGATTCTGTTGAAGAATTTCCAACCAACGAGCAGTGTTGCTTGGCCCTCTCTAAGGCGGCAATTTCTGGTATTCCGGCGGCTCGTACAGTCTGCTTGCAAGGGTCCCTGCAATCTATTCCCGTGCAAATTTTGGTCGATTCAGGCAGTTCTTCTTCCTTCGTGAATGCATCCCTGGTGTCCAGGTTGACTGCAGTGGAGTCAGTTCCTCTCTCAAGCTCGGTACAGTAGCTGGTGGCGCTCAGCTTGTCAGTACTGCAATACTCTGCAATGTCCACTGGTCTGTCGGTGATTGCTCCTTCCAGACTGATTTCCGGGTGCTGCCATTGGGAACTTTTGATGTGGTGATAGGCATGGACTGGTTAGCTGCATATAGCCCGATGCAAGTTCACTGGCAGGAAAAGTGGATCGCTATTCCATATCATGGTCAGATCGCTGTGCTGTAGGGTTTGCATTCATCTTCTCCTCAGCACGTACTTCTTCATATTGACCCGGTTGAACAGCTAGATGAGTCAAACCCGGAGTTGGCTCCGCTACCGGTTGAACTACAATTACTACTGGACACCTATTCTGATCTGTTCCAACCTCCCACATCATTGCCACCCTCTCGGGCTTGTGACCATGAAATTCCCTTGATTCCTGGGGCTACACCGGTATTTGTCAGGCCCTATCGGTACCCTCCACGGCTCAAAGACGAAATCGAAAAGCAAGTGCAAGACATGTTGTCTCAGGGGTTAATTCGGCCTAGCACCAGTTCCTTCTCTTCCCCGGTGCTCTTAGTGCGGAAGAAAGATGGGGGCTATAGGTTCTGTGTTGATTTCCGCCACCTCAATGCATTAACAATGAAATCCAAGTTTCCAGTGCCGGTCTTCGACCAATTTATGGACGAACTTGCTCATGCTCGTTGGTTTTCCACATTGGATTTGAGGGCTGGATTCCATCAGATTCTACTTCGTGAAGGCGAAGAATTCAAAACAACTTTTCAGACACACTTAGGCCAGTATGAGTTTTGTGTCATGGCCTCTGGACTCACGGGCGCCCCAGGCACGTTTCAGGGTGCAATGAATGCTACTCTTGCCCCTGGTCTGCGGAAATTTGTTATTGTCTTCTTCGACGACATCTTGGTGTTTAGTCCCTCACTTGAGACACATCTGGAGCATCTGCAGCACGTCTTTGATTGGCTACGTCAGGACCAATGGAAATTAATGCGGTCTAAATGCACGTTTGCACAGCAGTCCATCTCATATTTGGGACACGTGATCAGTGCTGCAGGGCTGTATACGGACCCTGCCAAAGTTCGTGCTGTAGCTGAATGGCCTGTTCCAACATCTATCAAAGAACTCAGGGGGTTCTTAGGGCTGGCTGGCTATTATCGGAAATTCGTCCGCCACTTTGGTATTCTTGCTAAACCCCTCACCGAGTTGCTCAAGAAGGATCAAGTGTTTGTCTGGACGACTACACATGATGAGGCTTTTGCTCTGCTGAAATCAGCTCTTTGTTCAGCGCCGGTCCTCGCCTTACCAGACTTTACTCGCCCTTTTCATATCGAGACCGACGCCTCCGGTGCGGGAATCGGAGCTGTGCTGCAACAAGACGGTCACCCGATTGCTTTCATTAGTAAGCCTCTCAGCGCTAGGAACCAGGGCTTAACAGTATATGAGAAAGAATACCTGGCTATATTGCTTGCTGTGGATTCCTGGCGTCATTACCTCTTACAGGCCGAGTTCTATATACACACAGACCACCAAAGTTTGATCCACCTCAACGAGCAACGCTTGCATACAGCATGGCAGCAAAAGGTTTTTGCCCGCCTGATGGGTCTCCAGTACAAGATACTTTACAAGAAGGGGGTCGACAATGGGGCTGCTGACGCCTTGTCCCGCCGCCGCCATCCTGACCAATTGCTGGCTATATCTTCCATCAAACATCAGTGGCTCGATGAGGTGGTTCTCAGTTATCAGAATGACCCAGAGGCTGTTAAGTTACTGTCACAATTGGCTACTCAACCTGATTCAGTACCTTCTTATTCCCTCGCCCAAGGTGTGATTCGCTATCAGGGTCGCGTTTGGCTAGGCTCCAGTAAGGCCATTCAGCAGCAAGTACTGTCTGCATTCCATGCCAGCCCTGTCAGCGGTCATTCAGGTGCTCCAGCTACATATTCCAGACTTAAGCGTCTCTTCTTTTGGGTGGGAATGAAAGCTGATGTCTGGCAGTTCGTTCAATCATGCTCGGTCTGCCTCCAGGCCAAGCCTGACCGCGCCCGTTACCTAGGTCTTTTGCAGCCGCTTCCCGTACCATCGGGTTCATGGGAACTTGTGTCTATGGACTTTGTCGAAGGACTGCCCCTGTCCGGGTCTGCCAATGCCATATTAGTTGTGGTCGACAAGTTCTCTAAGTTTGCTCATTTCATCGCATTGAAGCATCCATTCACCGCACAGACTGTGGCCCAGTTGTTCTTTGACAATGTGTATCGCCTCCATGGTCTGTCGAAGTCCATAGTTTCAGATCGTGACAAAATATTCACAAGCTTGTTTTGGCAGTATCTTTTCAGAGCAGCTGGTACTTCTCTTCGCCTCAGTTCGTCTTACCATCCACAGACCGACGGGCAGACCGAACGGGTAAATCAATGTCTCGAAACATTCCTCCGCTGTTTTGTTCACTCTTGCCCTTCTCAGTGGCGTCGCTGGTTATCTCTCGCCGAGTATTGGTACAATACTTCTTTTTCATTCAGCTCTGGGCAAGTCTCCCTTCGAGGTGTTATATGGTTGCTCTCCTCGGCACATGGGTATGGATGTGGATTCAGCTGCACCTGTTCCTGATCTGCAAGCATGGTTGTTCGGACGAGCACACATGCAAGATCTTATTCGCCAGCACTTGCTGCGCGCCCAAGACCGCATGAAGCGTCAGGCTGACAAGGGCCGTTCTGAGAGGGACTTCTCTGTGGGCGACAAAGTTTTCTTGAAGCTGCAGCCCTATGTACAGTCGTCCTTGATGCGTCGTGCCAATCACAAGCTCTCATTTCGCTTCTTTGGGCCATACAAGATTATTGAGAAGATTGGCTCTGTGGCTTATAAACTGGAGTTGCCATCCACTTCGTCTATCCACCCCGTTTTTCACGTCTCCCAGCTAAAATTGTCTCCAGGTGATTAGCAGGTATCTTCGACCTTACCATCTGATCTACAAGTCTTCCAGGTGCCTCTGCGCATACTTCAGCGACGGTGGTCCACTGGTGATCACCCCATGGAGCAAGGCCTAGTCCAGTGGTCCCACACTCCACCAGAACTGGCCACCTGGGAGCCGCTCACTACTCTTCGCCAGCAGTTCCCGAGAGCGCCGGCTTGGGGACATGCCGGCTCTGAAGACCGGGGGGATGTTAGCAGCGCTGGTCTGTTGCCTGAAGATGGAGTGCCTATAGCTAGCTCATCCTCTGGTCCGCCTGCAACAAGGCCCAAGAGAGACGGGCGGCCCAGCTCCAAAGTAGTCGGCCCATCCTGGATCAACCAGAGATACAGTATAAGTAGTAAGAGGAGGGACGAGAGAGAGCATGAACAGAAATATGTAAAACTCTGAGTTACATTTTAATCATTCATAGCAGTTTAATTCCCGTAATATCTGTTCTTCCTGTTCATCGTTCCTTCCTAGCGCCATCAGGTGCTAACAAGGAAGTAGCTTGGAAGCATGGGCGGCTTTCGTCCTTCCCAAACCATATCCTCCTGCTTGGTGCTTGCTTCGCTTGCCGCTGCCGGCCTCTACCCTCTAGATCGCTCCAATAATCAGCTGTGTGCGCGCGCCAAACCCAAACATCGCCTCCTGTTCCTGTCCATCTATCTATATTACGTATCTCGCAACGCCAGGTCCTAGCCGGAAGTACACGGGATTGGGCGCCTTAGGCTAGCAATTAGCGGATTCCACTCCACCCACCATGCACTTTGCTCTCGATCCACACGGTGCCAGCCATCACTATTCGTCAAGCACGAGTTTCGTTCTGTCTACTCTCATCGGTCGCTATCTGCTACTGTCGATACTTGCAATAGTAGCATCTCTATAGTTGCCAAAGCACAAATACATCCAAGCACGTGTTGGAAGTGGAACGTGCACCGAAATGCCCTCTGCTATTAATTGACCTGGTCGTCGTCCGATATTCATCTCATCATCTGCCCCTTTTCTTTGGAGAACAAACATGCATGCATGTGGTATTCACTTCGTCTAGTGCAGGCATTTTCATGCGCTGACTTGGGCAAATTGATAGACGCCACGAACGAGACCGGAACTCCGATCCGGAAGTACTATGAGATAGTCGGGACCAATGGTGGTTATCATTTAGCACACGGTTATTACTAGGTCTTTTTGTGATGCTATATGGAGCGAGAGAGGCAAACTTTGACGACGCATGCAAACGCGCTCGCTCTGTCCACGTCAACTGGTACGGTGCCCAGAGCACCTCCTTTTGTTTCTACCCTACAACAGGCGTCTACTAGTCGCGAAAGTTCCACGATAGTCATCACATAGATAATGCCCACTTGGGCATTGTATTACACGGTGCTTTCGTTCTGACGGTGACTGGATAAGCCTTACAATTGTCCTCAGTTTGGCTAGGCGAGCTACCCTAGTCCACGGTTAGTCGTAACACAACTACACAAGGTGTATTGCCATTCACTTTTACAGAAGCAGGATGCATGCACAGACAGAAAAAACGATGCACCATACATTCAAGGAAAGTACTACTAAATTTTTTTTTAGAATTATAGGGATTAAACCCCAGTCTTAGACCAAGTACTGCTAAATATGAATATGAAAAAAAAGAGAGGACCGTCCTGCAGACCATCGAAACCAACAACCCGTGGCTAGCCAAAAAAAGTGACACCATCCTCCAGGGATCAATCGGATCTGCACCAGTCACCAAGCTTAGCTAGCACCTCACCCTCGATCGGACATGCATGCACCGGAGGCAAAGCAATCCTAGCATCACCTCACCTAGCTAGCTTTTCTTACCGACCAAGATTTCCTGGTTCGCCTCGTTGCGTGCGAGGAACATTGTTCCATTTCCAATTCCATCGATCGCGCGTGCGTGACGGCGGACTGGTTGCTGGTTCCACCTTTGAGCCCGGCCGGCCCGGTCATCACCCAAAACCTAGTAACATACTTTAAATCTTCAATGGTAGTTGCACCTTGCCTTATACTAAGTATACCAACTAACACATAGTTTGCGAGACTAATATAATCACTAGCTACAGACGACACGGCAGCATTCCTATATAGTACTCCCCGTGCCGCCCAAGACAGGCTGTACCTCGTCCTCGTCGTGCTCCTGTCAGTTTGTTCGATCCAAAAGCTCCTGTTGCTCGCGTCGACGACCAATCAGCAGCCATGGACGGCCGGGACGACTTCTTCAGCGACTTCATGGTGCTGCGGCCGGACAAGGGCGGCGTCCGGAGCCTGCTGCACCTCCTGTGCTCCTGCAAGGTCGCCGACAACGACGCCGTGGACTGCCCCGTCGGCACCGAGGTCGCCGAGCGGCGGCGGAGGTGGGCCATCTTCGTCTCCCTCCTTGTGCAGATGCTGCTGCTGTCGGTCAAGACGCCCCTCGCGGCGTTCGGGAGGGCCGTCGAGTACTGGATGAACCTGCTCACGGACAATGGCAGCGGCGTCATTGGGCTTGTCAGGAACGCTGTGCACGGTACGCGTACATGATCATCATCAGTTCTTTCTTCTTTCAACATGCATGATGAGCATAATTAAGGTGGGTGCGCGTATCCATCTATCTACTCCAGCACAGACAGATATACATACTCACGATGATGCGCCTTCTGTTCTATAATAGCACGATTATTGCCTTTTTAATTTTCTTGACGTGTACTAACTAATCTTTTGAAAGGTGAAAAAAAGGTTTGCTCATTTTTTGCGTTTGGTTTCCAAATTCGAGCCTATATTTCCTTGAAATATCTTTCTTCAATTGCATATTTGTGTATTCGCCACAAGAACAAGAAAAAAAGGTTTTAGACCCTGCTTGGAACCATGGCAATTATTTTCTAATTCTATGTTTTTTCATTCATGTGCAACTGAAACTTATTTCTGTGAAATTCTTATACGATTCCTCTGCAGTCTAAACGGACGCTATTTTTCCTATATCATGCCTCTGTCTTCTTTTGTTTGTGCATGCACAAATGAACATAGCACCCCGTACATATACAACTTTTTTTTTTGATATTTTCTTCAAAGTCTGGAAGTTCATCTACCCATAATATAATGGTTGTAGAAAGAATTTAGAGTGTTTAAAGTTGATAAATCACAAATGAATCTCCCAAAAGAATGAACATGAATCCTAATAAAACAAACACCCGTTTGGGATTCTCGATCAATACTCGTCCCTCAAAAAAAAAGAATACTCATGTACCACGAATTAGATGGTGGGTATTATTACTTTTTTTTTATAAAAGAATCTTATTTATGAATATGTAGCTAAGAATGCAAAGTCAAATGATACCATCATTCTATAAATTGATCAATCTGATAAGATGGAATGAAAGCAAACACAACTGCTTAAATATATCATTCGAATGCTGACATATATATAATTTTTTGGGTAAAGGATATAAGCCAATTAGCAACCACACATAGTAGATGCCTAGTTTATCGCTTACTATTCGCTTTGTGATATTTAACAATGCTGCAAGGATCAGCATGCCTGCTAGTTGTGCGAGAATTTAAAAAGAGTTAAATCACTGGTTTAAGAGTTAATTAGTACTATATAACACGTCATCAGAAGTACATGACTATTGAAGTATAGATGGATGTCACACAACTGTAGCAGTCATAAAAAATATATAATTTGTAGATTAGACATTCTGGTGCAGGTATATCTCAAATCGTCCTAGTGGAGTTAAGTACTTTCAGACATTCCTACTTTATGAACATGTGAAGAAGTCAATCCAATCATTCTTAGCTTCCTCCTGAAGAATTGAAGAGAAGGATGTTGTCAGTTCCTTATACTTAACAATAAGTTGAGTTGGGTGTCTTAATGGTTTAAGCAATCTAGTTGAATAATGTCTTTTGCTTTCTGTCGTGGGCACTAACTCTGGCAATCATTTCCTTGATAGAAGGCAATCATTTCCCTATAGTATGCTTTAGTTGTCACCTTATTAGGACTTGCAATAAGTACGCCCTGTTCAGTTGAGCTTATCAGCCAGAATCAGCCAACCATTCAACAACGTTTTTATCTCACAACAAATCAGCATAGCAGCAGCCGCCGCCGCAGAAACCATCAGCCGAAGAGGGCTTGTAAGGTTGCTGGTGCAAGTATGCATTCTAGGGCAAATATTTTGGTTTGATGATGTAGCTTGCTGCTTTTTAGTTTGAAATTAGAAATCAAGCATGAGTTCAGAAAAGTAGCAGCAAGTTGCTTTGCAGATCTGCATTACACCAAATGTTTGATAATCCTCATTCTCATTTCAGTTCACTTTCGGCACATTGGATGGATCAGCCATACTTATTTGAACTTTTGCGTTATAAAGTGTGGAAACGCACAACTGATCATCATGTGGTTTTTGAAAGTCAAAGAGAAACCCACATG
Organism: Saccharum hybrid cultivar R570; assembly: GCA_038087645.1. Lineage (NCBI taxonomy): Eukaryota > Viridiplantae > Streptophyta > Magnoliopsida > Poales > Poaceae > Saccharum > Saccharum hybrid cultivar. The sequence continues at coordinate 16,713,099 of JAQSUU010000259.1, forward strand.
TTCCACAAGCAGACAAACATTGTTAATTGGCTTTGTTCTTCAAACAAGTACACAGACTGTACTTAGCTCTAGGTTTTCAACCAAGTATATGACACTTTCCTAACAGTACTATGTACATACATCCATGTTCCGTAATTTTCACCTCAAATTTACGAACATCAATCACGCTGATTTTCAAACTAGTACGGTAACAATGACATTGGTTTCCAAGGAACAACAAGAATTAAACCCATCCGTTTCCACCGTACCATGCATTGCAGGGAAAGTACAAACCCCAGACAGGAGATCTCCAAATTACCGGTCCTTCATCGGATTAGTTGACACGAGAATTGAACTGGACAAGAAGATCAAGGCAGGGGACAGCAACTATAACGCAGCTCTTGGTATCATGGCTGCAAAACTAGCCTACGAGAACAAACTCGTCATCAAAAACGTCGTCGAAAGCAATTGGAAGGTAATTTTTTTTATTACTTTTTCAAAAGAGAACATGATTTTCATGCTCTCAATGTCTTACATATCTCCTCCACTGTTCGTGGCTCTGCAGATGACGTTCTTGGAGTTCTTCAACTGTTGGAATGGTACGATCAGTAGTTCAGTACCACACGTTCAGTCGTTGATGCATGGCATGCATGTTAGATGAAGTGATTAACACGCGTACGTACGCGTGGTGTGCTATCTTTGCAGAATTCCGCGGCGACTACACCACCCAGGCGTTCATGCTGGCGGACAAGCCCGCGGACGCGGAGCTCGCGGTGATCGCGTTCCGCGGCACGCAGCCGTTCGACGCGGAGCAGTGGTGCACGGACGTGGACTTCTCGTGGTACGAGATCCCCGGCGTGGGCAAGGTCCACGGCGGCTTCATGAAGGCGCTCGGCCTGCAGAAGAACACCGGGTGGCCGGCGCAGCCCACCGAGCCCGGGGCCGAGAAGCGCCAGTACGCGTACTACGCCATCCGCGAGAAGCTGCGCGCGTTCCTGGCCGCGAACCCGCGCGCGCGCTTCGTGGTGACGGGGCACAGCCTGGGCGGCGCCCTGGCCGTGCTGTTCCCGACCGTGCTGGCGCTGCACGGGGAGGACGCCCTGCTGGAGCGCCTGGCGGGCGTGTACACGTACGGGCAGCCCCGCGTCGGGGACGCGCAGCTGGGGCGGTTCATGGAGCCGCGCCTGGACCGCCGCTACTTCCGGTTCGTGTACTGCAACGACGTCGTGCCGCGGGTGCCCTACGACGACGCGACGCTCCTGTTCAAGCACTTCGGGCTGTGCCTCTACGTCGACAGCCTCTACAGGCCGGCGGCGATGGCGGAGGAGCCCAACAAGAACTTCTTCTCGCCGCTGTTCGTGGTGCCCAAGTACGCGAACGCGGCGTGGGAGCTGCTCCGGGGGTTCCTCATCGGCCACGTGTGCGGCGCCGTGTACGCGGAGGGGTGGGTCATGCGGGCCGCCAGGGCCGTCGGGCTCGTGGTCCCCGGCCTGCCGCCGCACTCGCCGCAGGACTACGTGAATGCCACCAGGCTCGGCGCCGCCTCGCTGGAGCTGCTGCTCCGTGATTAGAGCTTGTGGAAGAATTCGTGGAAAATAGAGGACAGAATTGACATGTATGCCCAAGGATAAACTTCGGCTTAATTTGTCAGAGGTACATACATCATCAAAGCAATTGTTCACGATGCCGTACGTAGTGCCTTGCGTCTAGTTGACGCCTATGTTAGCAGTAGTAGCACGCATGCTGACGATCGGTACAGAATGTTGTAGAGATAGAACAGCGCTGGACATAGAAGCGAAGCAACCAATGCCCGGCAGGTACGGCAAGGCTGGACAGTGACAGTCGGGAGCACAGCCTTCGTCTCTTACTGCACGATTTTAATCTTGGGTTGCATACACTTGCAAGGCTCGTTTTGGCTCGTTAGAGTAGCCGACTAACAGCCAGGAAAAGGCATGTATGGTCGCCCGGCCGGGGAATCTTCTCTTCTATCCGGTTCTATACATCTTTAACCTATATATATATATATATCTATGTGACTTTATCTTTCCACCCAATTTGGTACTCCCTCCGTCCCATAGTACATTCAAGCATTCGAGAATTATACTCCGACATTAAATATTTTAAGAGACAAATCATGGTTTTGTATTAAATAGTAGCACAAATTTGGTGGATATTGTATGGTTACTTGTTACGTGTTTATCAATCAATCTCTATTAATCACATTGGTAATAGTATTTGATTAAGGATTGATTAAGGAATGAAGTAAGGGTATATGTGTATTTTTTATTCTCCTTTAATTTGTACTAAAATCTCTAAGATATACTATATTATAGGACAAATGGAGTATTAACGTAGTGTTATGGAGTCTGAGCTTTGGCCCATGCTCCCTCCGTCCAAAAAGAAAGACATTTCCACTCCCCGAGAAATCAACTCTTTTTAACATTGACCACGTATATATAAGAAAAATATTAATATTTCTAATACATAATGAGTATTATTAGATAATCATAGAATATATTTTCATAATAAATTTATTTAAAAATATAAATGTTGCTAATATTTTTCTATAAACCTAGTCAAATTTAAAAGAGAACTAGCACGCATCCCATAACGTGTTTCTTTTTTTTGGCCGGAGGGAGTATATCGTTGTCGCCCTTTCGCCGCTAAAGAGCACGTCCATGATGACTGAACTCCGTGCGCTCGGAACCGATGTTTCAATAGTTAGGCACCTTCCTATCGGGCGGATTGAAGATGTCCACTCCGACTGGTGGCAGCTCTCCCTTCTCTGTCACCACTCGCAGCCGTGCGCCCTTGCCATTTGCCAACGTTTTGGTGAGAGCAGCACCCGCAATCAATTTGATACTATTTCTTATAAGTAGTTAAATATAAATTTTATCATATCAATTAACTGTGACCCACAAGACTTGATACAATAGGATAACTAAAATAAAACACTAGCCTTTAAATATTGGCTTCACTGTGTTTCAAAAGTTTTGGAAATATTTCCATCCAGATGAAACCTCTCTCCTTCATCTCTTAGTAACTCTAATATTATATTATTATTTTTGTTTATATAGCATCTTATTAAATGAGATTAAAACTATGTCAGGGCTGATCTTAGACCTAACTTCCCTAACTTTTTCAAGGTTCCACGTCTGGACCTGAAAAACACTCATAATTCGAAGAAATATTTCATGGGGCAACAGAACTGCACACAGCACAAGTTTTTTTTTTTCAGGATTCAGCCTACCGGATTCAACCGGCCCAGCAACCCAATACGCCTCCCTGAACCCTCCCCTCTCGGCCTCTTGCCTCAATCGGCCCAAAACCCCTAATCCAAGCGTCCATTCCTGAATTCCTCCCCGGCCGGCCGGCAGCCGCCCCCCGCCGCCGCCACGAACCCCGTTGACAGCGAGGCGGCCGCTGCTGAGAAGGCGCGGCGCAAGAAGGACAAGAGGGAGAAGAGGAAGAAGCATAAGGATGCCAAGGAGGACGACTGCGGCGCCGCGACGGCCGAAGAAGAAGCACCCAAAGAGAAGAAGCAGAAGCAGAGGAAGGGTGGAGACGAGGGGGACGGGCAGGGGAAGAAGAAGCTGAAGCCGACGGTGAGCATCGCCGTTGCCGGCTCCATCATCGACAACGCCCAGTCCCTCGAGCTCGCCACCCTCGTCCGTACCCACCTTTCCTCCTTGTCCCACTAGTCCTTGCCTATCTTGCAGCACGAAGCCTTACAAAGAGCATCTCTTCTGTCTCAGCTGGCCGGCCAGATCGCTCGCGCCGCCACCGTCTTCCGCATAGACGAGATCGTCGTATTTGACAGTACTCCCGCGGCGGAGAGCGGCGGCGCGGGTGACGGTGAAGAGAGCGGCGCGCGGTTCCTTGTTCGGATTCTGGAGTATCTGGAAACTCCACAGTACCTCCGCCGCCGCCTCTTCCCGATGCACAAGAACCTGAAGTTTGTGGTGAGATGCCAAGCAATGTGGTTGCCCTCGACATTTGATGATTTCTCTAGGTACCAATGGTGCTGTGCTGTTTCTGGTATGCAGGGATTGCTTCCACCGCTCGATGCGCCACACCATGTGCGCAAGCACGAATGGTCTGAGTTTCGTGAAGGTGATATCCCTTCTGGTGCCGTTGCTATTGATTTTAAATTCCGAGCTCACAATTTGAAGTAGGATTCCATCTCCGTCAAAAAGGGTGCTTAAGTAGTTAAATTTAACTTTTACCATTTTCTTGTGGAGCTAATCTAGGAATTTTGTGTCTTCTCGTAGTTCAAGTGCAATACATGCTGAACATCTGGAATGGAACACAAATGTGCATTTATGAATTAGAATGTGGTCATTTAAGGTTCTTTTGCTAATCAAGCTTGCACATCTTCCTTTTAAAGCTTGCACAAATATATTAATAATATGGTGAGGAGATATGTAGTTCAAACATACGGTTAGGTGGAAAAGTGCAAAACGATTTGGTTAGTGCACCAATGAACACTCAAAGTTTCTGGTAATATTCGAGATGTAGTTCTCAAACTCTACCTATGTGGCCTTTGAAGTTCACCCTGTACTGGAAATAAGAAACTTAGCAATTTCTTATACATGTTAAATCAGATGAAGTTTTGTTGCTATCCACACCAAGCACAGCTTGCTTTTTCCTGTATCTTGTTTGGAGGTTGAATTTCAAATGGTCTTACAACATATAGTGCATCTTGCATATTTTTTAAGGATTTTCTCATGTTGATTTGATGCCCAAACTGGAAGTCTTTGCACCTAATTCTGTTTTTACATTGCAATATGCATCTCTGCTGGCATGGTGGATTTCTGCTACTTGTTTATAAATCATGTCCAGCTCGCTCATGTTGAATAATTGTCTGTTTCCACATATTTTGGTATTTCTGACCCAACAAAATGCTTACATGTTACTGAATTTAGACAGGCGTAACATTGGAAAGTGATCCCTCAAAGGGGACTCTTGTTGATGTCGGATTAAGTAAGGTATTATGGATCTTCTAGTGTCCTTTTCTTTGTTGCGTGCCACTTGTCTGGGGAAAGGTGTTTACTGAGTTTGAAGATATGTTGAAAGACTGGGGAAAGCCTATCATATCTTACAATCTATGGGAGTATATAAATGGACACAACCGTATGAAAATCTTAAATATGATTTTGCTTACGTTAACCGGCTTATTTTCTGTAAAAAAGGCTTTTTAAGGCAGACAATGAAGTTAGGAAAAACAAAATCCCAAGATTTGACAGACCTTAATCTATCATTTATAGATAAAAAAAACATTTCACAATGTATATTATCTGATTTGCACTTAACGGTTTCATATATAGAACATATCACCACTTCCATGCAAAAAATGTGATATTGATTCTAGTTTATCATGATTCTGCAGAATGTTCTGGTTGAACAAACACTAGAACCAGGCAAAAGAGTAACTGTAGCCATGGGAACAAACCGTGACCTAACAACAGGTAAACCATTTATTTCATGGGTTACAAAATATGATTGTGTTGATACTTCTTTATCTATACCTTTTCCAATGTATGAAGAATTTGTACATGTCTTAAGTAATCTGGATAATCCGCATAAAGGCTATTCCTATTTCCTAAGCATTTACATTTGGTAGTTCAACACTTCTATTATTAGAACAAATTTAGTTCATGGTATTTGTTGGCTTGTTGCTTCCTCTTCAACTTTTGGTCTTTCTCATTTCAACTCATGAGTATTGTTCTCAATGTATTCTTCTGATGTATTTTTGCTTGTCAAATCAATTTTGAAACCAAATTATGTTGCCTATTCTTGTGGAGTATGTCTATGTCCTCATTCTGGAGTAGTATTGAATTTAACTGTGTACTGTTTTATTTTGCAATTTTACTGTAACTTAACTATACCTGCATCTAGCTTGCATAAGGAAAGTTGTCCCCCCTTCCACACCCAGGGAACAGATGGGATCTTATTGGGGCTACAAAGTTCGTTATACTTCAAATTTAAGTGGTGTTTTCAAAAATTCCCCATTCAAGGTACTGTTTTCACATCTCAATATGCTGTTCAGAAAAAAAATGTGTTATGGTTACTCACTTCCACCTTCCTTTGGTTTGTTATTTACTATCCCTAGGAAGAATACGACCATATCATTGGCACCTCAGAGCATGGACAAATAGTTAATTCTTCTGAGCTTACCTTGCCTACTTTTAGGTATGCCATCTGCTGCTCTCATGGACCACCTTGAGAAACCAATTTAGATTTGTTACCATTTTTTTATTACTTGAATGTGTAAATTCCTCCCAATTTGCTTAGGTAGGATGCTTCAACTTTATTTGAGTAAGCTAAATTGTACATTTCAACAAATAGTCAAATGGTGGTGGACATGTGTTTTATGTGCTAACCTGTGCTAATAATTCTTGCTAAGCAGTAAGCAAGTAGCTGCTACCTTACCTTTGTGTTAAATTATCATGGGTGGATAAACATTTAACCAAGGAATGTGTACCTTCACTTAACTATTGAATTGATACGTTTTAGTTAAATTCTTTCTATATTAACTATTGGCTAGTATTGTGCTATTGCCATATTCCAAGGCTGAGCATCGTAACCATCTGTGTATGCTTTATGAATGACCCTTGCCATGGATATTAGCTACCATTATGAGTCTATCCTGTCACTTATGAGGCTTTACTGAACAGGCACCTCCTGATTGCATTTGGTGGACTTTGCTGGTTTGGAAGAAAGCATAGAAGAAGATACAAATTTGAAGGTATAGCTATTCTTTCTGCTATGATACTTCATATTTCTAGTGAAACCTGATCTCTTGCCTGGGAATTAGGAGTTATGAAAGCATTTCTGGTCTATGGTCAAATTGAGAGTACTTGAAATGTCAACATTGCATGAACCTGAGCTAATTTGGCAGCTGAAACATTCAGCTTGTGTTTGTGGGGACTCTTTCACTTAATTAATGATTGAAATACTACTACTGTTGGTGTTGAAGTCACTTATTTCTGTGACAGGGTAAACGTGCAGATGATGTATTCACATCTTATTTGAATACATGCCCCAACCAAGGGAGCAGAACAATAAGAACAGAGGTACCTGCCTCTTGTAAGCTTTTAAAAGTTCATTTGTTATGACATCTGTTGATATGCTAACAGGTAGCAATTTTTTTCCCCAGGAGGCCCTTCTCATTTCCCTCCAATACTTCCAAGATCCCATTAGGCGAGCGGAACAAAAATTGTAGAAGGTAATACAGACACGTGCAAATCTAGCGATGCCACCACAAGTTGGACCCTATCGGCTTCAGAGCTTCACTTGTAATCATGGAGTTTTCTCACCAGAGAATTTTGACCCTTCACCTATGTGGTGATGACAGTGGAGCCAAGAGGTTGTGAGCCATAGAGGACATTTTGACATGACTATTTCGGTTTAGAAAAATTGATGTGGAGCTGACTTAAGTGAGTGTTAGCTTGCCATTTCAATGTATCCAGTGGTTGTCCACGGTAGTCTATCGCTGTTTCATGCCTTTGACAATGTACTGAAAAAACGGGGATCGCTTTTAGCACCATAAGGCCATGCTTGACGCAATGGTATTCTTTGTTAGGCGACATTTGTGCTTGATTTGGAGTCAATACTGCATAATGCGATTGATGATCACCATTTGTAGCAGTTATGGTTCATGTTGTATGGGTGTCATAGTTTAGTTCTCCCTCGGTTCGATAATGAAGTATGTGCACTAGAGAATAGTGCTGCCCTTGTGATTGATGGGTGTGTGTATATATATATACGGAGTATATGCCCTAGAGCCAAATCCCTGATGGATTTTGATCCACTAGGGTTTTAGGGTTGCAATTGTCCATAAGACGAGGCGGTTCAGTGCATTGGACACTTGTTCGTATGCCAGCGTAACCACCCCCTAGTTATTCGTGTTTGTGTCGGAGTCGGACACAAATCAGAGTCAATTCCGCTTTCTTTATAAGCCCGATCCGGAGGGGCGAGTCCAGCCCACGTACGTCTCACGCGGTCATGCCAGCCACCGCCATCCTCCCTCCCCATCCGCCGAGACGCGCGACGCCGGCCGCCGCCATTTTCGCGTAGCGCGAGCGAGAGGACGCAGGCGACCGCGACCGCGACCACCGCCAAGAAGATGCCTGGCTATCGCCGAGTCGCGGCGCGCGACGAACTCCGCTCGAAGACGATGGACTTGGCTCCATCCGAGCTCTCCGCCCCTGATCCGCGCCAGGTGCTGAGGAAGAGGCTCTGCGAGGAGATGGAGGTGCTCCGCGGCATCCTCAGGAAGGCCGAGCTCGTGGTGTGCAAGAATATCGACAAGGGCCGCGCGGCACCTCACCGCGGCAAGGACGGGCGTTTCTTGGCCGCAGAAGCCCGATCAGAAGCCATGGAGGCCGACCGTACTCCATGTGCCAAGAGAAGGAAGGCGATGCCACCCGTGGAGATCATCGAGCCCCCGCTCCGGATATCGAAGGCCGATACGATTCCATGTGCCAAGAAAAGGAGGACGACGCCACCCATGGAGATCATCGAGCCCCGGATATCTCAGGACGAGATCTTCAGCTTGGCTGCCCGACTGTCGTCTCTCTCGTCGAACATGCCGGTGCGCATCCTCGAGTTCCTAAACAAGGAGTGCACCGGTCACACAGACCAAAAGGCTGGCGAGATAGAGATCGATCTGGGGTCCATGAGGTGCTCCGCCATGTTCGAGCTGCAAAAGTTGCTGGACGAGTTTGCTGAACAAGAGAAACGACGGCAGCAGAAAGAGGAGTCGATGAACGTCTGCAGATCCACTAGTCGCTCATCGCCCCGTGAACGAGAGGAAGGTGAGTTCATAGAGGAAGGTGAGATCATCGAGGAAGGCGAGTTCATGGAGGAGGATTGTGGTGCCACCACGGATACATTCGGCGGCGATGCTTCTCCTGTTGTGGCACGGAAGGGCCTTTGTTCACCGCCACAAATACTGGAAGACGGAGAGATGACAGAGGAAGAGGGCGTCATATGCGGCGACGCCGCCCATGTTGCAACCGCTGAGACTGCAAAAAGCCCAAGCAACAGCAGTTCGTCAGGATCCTCCAGCAGCAGCGATGGTTCATCTGGATCTTCTTGCAGCGATTCATCGGATTCCGACAGCAGCGACTCTAACTCCGACGATGAATGCGTGACAAGCAATGTGGCTCCTGCCGTTCTTCCCATTCCCAAGGCCGATGCCTCTGCCATAGCAATCCTCGAAGACGGAAAGATGATAGAGGAGGAGGAGGTCGACATATGCGGCGACACCGGCCCTATTGCAACCGAGAAGTTTGTTGAAACAGTAAAAAAGCCCCAGCAGCAACCACAGCTCTAGCAGTTCGTCTGGATCCTCCACCAGCGGCGGCCGTTCATCTGGATCTTCATGCAGTGATTCATCAGATTCTGACAGCAGCGACTCTGGCTCCGACGACAAGTGTGTGACAAGCAATCCGGCTCCTGCAGTCCTTCCCAAGACTGATGCCTCGCCCATGGCAATGCCACACAAGGTTCTCAGTCCTATCGCTGAAGAGGAGTTTACTGGAACCAGGAACAGCCGAAGAAGCAACAGTTCATTACTTGAAGATGGTGAGATAGAAGAAGAGCAGGAGTCCAGGGGCGCCTCCCCCATGGCTGCAAAGTTTGCTGAAATCGTAAATAGTGCAGGATCTACCAATGACAAATGCGTCAGAAGCAGCCCGGCTCCTGTCGTCCGTCCCGAGCCATCGAAGCCGCAACCGGCTGCACAAGGCACTGTTCGTCATTTCTATACCAAGGGTTTTGAGAAGAAGCGCGAGAGGGCTGCGGCTGCACAAGGCACCGTTGGTCATTTCGAGAAGAAGCGGGAGAGGCAGAGAGCCTACGAAAAGCTGGAAGAGATGGAGACGAACGCGAAGGCGAAGCCCATCTTCGACTGGATACACCCAGGACACTTGAGGCAGCTAGGGATCACCACCACGGTGGAGTACGCTGTCACCTCGGAGCGGCGTCTTCCTGCTCGCCGTGGCTGCCCGGTGCAGAGTCTACTTGGGCTCTTCTTGAAAGCAGAGTAGCAGATCCACTAGATACTCAAGACCTATTGGAAATTTATTACAGTAGATTGATGTATTTTTTTTTGCGAACACAGTAGATTGATGTATTAGTGTTTATGTAATCCAGATGTACTTTCTGTCGCACAGTACGATGTACTCATGATGTTGTAACCTGTATGCTGTTAAGTGTTGAGCCCTACCAAAGCTTATCGAGCATTGATCAGTCTAGTATTTTCAAAAGTCTAGCGAGCCTGATGTATACGTAAAGAATGTAAAAAGTCTACTTCACCTCTACCAACTATAAGGGGTGGACTACTTAACCCCCAACTATGAAATGGTCTATTCTACCCTCTGAACTTTTCAAAATCGGTCAAATTATCCACCAGGCGGTTTTGAAACCGCCTGGGAGGTGATTTGACCGGTTTTAAAAAGTTCAGGGGTAGAATAAACCGTTTCATAGTTGAGGAGTTAAGTAGTCCACCCTCCATAGTTGAGGGGGTGAAGTAGACTTTTTGCTGTAAAGAATATTGCCTTGAAACCAATTAACATTGTGCCATTGTGTTGTACTCTGTTATATGCTGAGAAAGTTGTATATGGCTAGCTATGTTTGCAGTCAAATAAGCATGAAAATATTCATATATTCCAGGGAAAAAAACTGTCCGCAGCATTGCAATACAAAATATATGTTCCTAGACCCAGATGTACCCATTTATAATGCGACTGCATTTGGAGCAAAGCCAATTTCGTAAACAGATGCAATCTAAAGATATACGATCTAGTGATCTACTCCTAGACAATTGGTCCTAGTCGGGCACACTGGATGCAGCAGGTTAGCCATCATCCCGTTAATCCAATGTGGCCCAGTCAATTTTTACCCAAACCCGCCGTGGAATATTTAGTTTGCTTTGCTTTTATTATTTTGATGAATGCAATATACATTTTTCTCATAAGTAAATAGAAGTAATAGCGCAAGTCATGATAAACTTACACAAAGACAATGAAATAAGCTGAATTTAGTTTTTTTTTGTTAATTACTTACTCACACAGCAAATCTCTTGGCAAACTCACGAATATAAGCATCTTGTATTGATTTCATCACGTTTTCATACAAAGACTATTTAGTTGATAGCCAAAATTTTGTTTTTGTGATCTGAAGTACACATTGCTTTTGTCCATTGCTGGAGCTATTGGTATGCCCAAATATTGTGACTGGGTAATAGGCGCTATAATGTTTTTATGAACAAAAGCATTTCTTAACCACGAAAAGGTGTTTTCCTTATTGCGTCCAACTTCGAAGCCATCTCTTGTGCCAAACTTATTCTCCCTCCTTCAACAAGAGCTTCCTTCAAATTACTGAAAAGCTGACCAGGTGGCCGAATTCCTTTGTCCAGCATCTCCTGGAAATATACACAAGCTTCTTCGAGCCTGTTCTCAAAGCATAACCCATTGATCAATGCCGAAAACATGTGCATACATGGGAGGACACCTCTCTCCCCCATTTGCTTCCACACCTTCAATGCCATATCAACTCTTCCGTTACTACAGAACATGCCAACCATCATTGTATATGTATTGAGCTGAGGCTCACAGCCGTCCATTCCCATTCTCTGGAATATATTATAAGCTTCCTCAAATTTCTGTGATTTTATCAGATAATGAAGAATTACATCATAAGTACGGGAATTTGGGCCAATTTTACAGTTCCTCATCTCGTCAACCATCTTGAAAGCATGCTGAAACTTTGAGGCTCTGCAGTAAGCTCCAACTACCGCATTGCATGTAGGCACCTCCATGGGGAACCCGCTTTTCTTATAATGCTCAAAGTACTTCAAAGCTTCATCAAGCCTCTCCTCTGCACCAAGGCCATTGATAAGCATGCAGTACACATGAGGACTTGGCATGCAACCACTTGCTTCCATCTCGTAGAACACCTTGATGGCCTCATCACATTTGCCAGACTTGCAGAAGGCGCTAATCAGCATCCCATAGGCAACGACATCAGGCCTAATGCCAGCATCAATCATTTCTTGGTACATTGTTTTCACCATCAACAGATCTTTCTCATGGCCCCAACCTTCCATGAGGACAGTGTAGGTTTTCAAATCAGGTACAAACTTACCCTCCCTCTTCATCTCCTTATAGATGGCTTGTGCCTTCTTCACTTGCTTGGATTTGCTTAGCGTGTCAATCAGCCAGTTGTAATCCGACAACTCAGTTTTAAGCCCAAAAATGCTCATCTTCTCGAATGTCTCAACAGCCTCTTTGACCTTTCTAGCCCGAGCATACCTTCGGACGATGAGCTTGAATGTGTCCTTAGACAGCAAGCCCCGGCACCGCATGGTCTCCACCAAGCTCCACACCAGCCTGAACTGCTTGATCTTGCCGAGCGCCTCAATCAGGTTGTGGAAGCCCTCAGCCGTGTAACTGAAGCCCTCCTGCCTCTCTGCCCAGCGGAAGAAGGCAAGTGCTAGCATCCCAGCATTGCTCAAGTTCTTGAGCACTTCAGCTACCAGCTCTGGAGACATGGCCACCCCAAGCGCATCAAGCGTCGACGCAATCCTTGGTTCTGGTTGTGTGGACACAATACGACACACCATCTTAGCAGCCTCTGACATGCCCACAGGCGGCCCAAAGGCGTCGCCCGGCGTGACTGTGAATTGCAGTGGCTCTGCACTGGCATGCTCATCCGTGGACTGCCGAGCCACAGTACAAAACCCTGAAGTGTGCGTTCGACCGAGCACCTGGCAGGTATGGCCAAACAGTGTGTGGCATGGCAGTTTTGGTGAAGCAGGAGGTGGAGGCATTTCGTCGAACAGTCCTTGTGCATCCATGGCGAGCGCGCAGGGGCCACTCCTCACGGAGCTACCGAGCAGGGTGGAGGCTGGGCGGGCAAAGCGATGCATCAAATCGTGGTTCTGAGAGGAGGGTTTGAGGGACAAATGATTCTGCAGTGACGGTGAGCGGTGGGAGGGCAATCAGAACGGGAGGGTGTGGCAGCGCCGGCACTAGTGCTAGATGCCTAGATGCGAAAGTTCTTTGTCCTTCTACTATCCAAATAACTGCACAAAGAAAATGAGTAACATTTCAGTTCACTAATTATATGCACAAAGTGCAGAGTAACATGTTGGTTACCAAAGTGTGCAACTCTAAATTAGTGTAAACTTGTGGTTCAAACAGTAGTCTGCAAGACTGCAAATGATTAATTTCATAGTATTCTTGTGGTCTTATTTTACAAACTGTGACCAGTACCTAGTGAACTGCTTCCAAGCCCTCATGTGCCATATATGGCTGCTGGTGCTAGGGATTTACCTGTGATTCGGCCAACCACATGTAACACCTTAGCACGTGGAAGTATTAAATAGAGCATTATCTATCCAAAAAATCATCAGTAGGATCCTATATTTTTAGAATATTGCTTATTTCACCCATGCATAGTTATTTTCATCTAAAACATTTCAAACAGGTAGCAAGACTAACCAATTTTCTTCACTTCAATGTGTATTGTGTACCCATAGCTTAGTTGCTATCATGGAGCTCCACTTTTGGGAAACAGAACCTAGTTTGAACCTGAAAACTCATCAGAAGAAGCAAGGTGATCAGGGAAGTGAACTGAAAGGAGTTAGAAATACATTTCCACCAAGTGTGTCATTGTAGCTACACACAAATTGCCATTCAGATTGTAGTTCACAAAGAAGACGATAAGAGGCCACAAATATGTTTGATAGCTGAAAGTGAAGATTTCCATTTTCTATTGTTCACAAATCAGCATCTAAGCTGAACCACCATTCAGCTACCATAATTCTTTCTACAAAAATCATGCAAAGTACTTCTGATGCTGTGGAGAAAACACATATAGATATATCTTGTACCAACAAAGATCAAAGATAGGAAAAAAGATAAACATCTTAAGAGGAGAAAGAAATATATCCCCTCTTAGTTTGAAAATAAGCATGATTTGACAAGGTTGATCAGAGTGTCCACTTAAGAATGTTTATATCCCCCTCTTAGTTAGGCGTGCGCAACCTCTGTTAGGCTCTTGGGCATGTCTGATTATACAAAAACACATGTGAGATGGAAACTTTTCTAATCAATTCACCCACTAAAAATAGATACCATTCATCCACTAATTATGTGCAGGAAACAAACATTCTATCCATTGCATGGAAAGCCTGCAACTTACAGTAGGACAAAGGGTATCAAGCAATTCAGTCCCAAAAAATTCAACATTTACAACCTCATCAAATGCTTAGCTGTTAGATAGAATACTGGTTGGTTACTTACAATCTAGAAGACCCCTTTTGTTAATGACTACCTTATGGACCGGAAGATGTAAGCAGAAGCACTGAGATGGATGAAGCTAAGACTTGGATGAAGGTTCAGTTCGTATTTTATGAAACTTTCTTTGATATAAGCAGGTATCTGAAGTTGGCACAGAGTCTAGTAGATATGTTTGATTTATTCCTTGAATGATGGGCTGTATCATCTCTTTCGTACCAATGATCTCACGCCAATGGAGCAGGTTTCCAATGAATTATTTTCTATATTACCTCTTTTGTGACTGGATTGATGAAAAAGGATAATGAACCTATAAATGCAGTAGCTAAGGCCAACCTTTAAAATGCAGTAGCTACGGCAAACCTTTAAATGCAGTAACCAAGGCAAAGCATCTTGCACGTGCAGTCAGTAGCTAAGAATAAAGGTGAAACTACAACTGGCGATATTGCAACTAATATTTTGCCAATGGACTTGAAATAGACAAATAAGGACAGTTTAACACAACTGCTGATTTGTGGTATAGTTCATTTAAGTTATTTGCATCTGAAACAGCTCCAGAAACTGAGCCCAATGCTCAATCCTCTGTTTGTCCCAGACCATGGTTAAAGAGAAGGAATAAAGCATCAGTGTACAGTCTCGCTGTAAATCCCTTTTCTGAATATTTTTTCCTCAACTGATTTAATTCAATTGAATCACTTATACTTAGATCTTAAATCATATATACAGAGTCTACTTATTTTTATGCTATAGTTCATTTGACTTATTTGCATCTGAAACAGCTCCAGAAACTGAGCTCAATGCTCAATCCTGGTCGGTAGCCCCAGACCGTTAGGATTTTGGAGTTTCTTTTATCCACTAGTTCAAAGGATTCAGAGGAATATAGACACAGGATAATATACTAATTGTTAACTCTAAAATAAGTAGACTCTGGAACTGAATATAGACATGAGTATAAAGACGCAAAGCTAAAAGCAGGGAAAAAGAGGTGATGGTGGCGGCGGCTTAAGATAGGGCATCTCCAAAATTACAGGAATCACTCAGTCACTCCACCAGATTGACCATCAATTGAAAAAAAAGGCATGCATTCCAATATATTGTAAAGCTGGAAAAGCAGTACAAATAAAAAAACAGCAGGCAGATCTGAGGATTTCGTCGTGCAAATAACTGAATGTGTACTGAGCGGATGGTCTTCAATATTGGTGACGCAAGAGCTAGGCGTCCAGTTAACCGATAAGCTAACAGACACATGTATAATCAAAATAGTTAACTGATCGCTGTGCAATTTTTCCAGTTCCATCGAACTGGTAAGCTAAATCAATTGAATCCAAACAGATAACTGATCATGAGGGCCTTGGCGTTCACCTTTCACTGCAGCCGCTTGGTGTCTGGACCTGATGGAGGGGGCCTTGGTGTTCACCTTTCACTGTGGCCGCTAGTACATGGTTGTCAGTGCCGCAGCCGGTGAGGCTTTGTTCTGGCCTGATCCAGGCGTCTTCCTGCTGGTGGATAAGGAATCCGGCTGAGGAGGTGTGGCTCCAGTGGTAGACCTAGGATTTGAACCCAGGGTACGCTTAGCAAGAAATATAAAATGCAATACATATACATAATTCGGTAGATTGTTGGGTATACAACTACAAGATTATTTAAATCATTAGATACACAAGTAGAAAAATAACAAAAAAAAGATAATATGTTTAAACTGCAATATATATTGTTGTTCATGCCTGAACTTCCTGACAACAAACATACAAGCAGAAAATGGCACATCAGACCCACTTAACTGCAATGTTAAGTCACAAATTAGGCTTTGATTTCATCCTAAGCTATGCAATGAGCAAACCACTGGCCATTAAAATATAGAATCACACACCAAATTCACAAATGCACAATCCCTAAGCACAACTTCACAATCCCTAATCCTAAAGGGAAGCAGACTCTTACTGACTCGCCACGGGGGCAGGGGCAGCGGCTAGCGGCCAGCCGGACAGGGGGCGCTTCTGTGGATGCACTGGATGTTCGTCGGAGTCGTGGGGCGCCGTGCGGGGACAGCTCAGTTGCTGCCGGCCAGCTGGAGCTGAGGGCGGTTGCAAGGCATTGGGGAGACGGAGACCGGGGTTAGCAGGGCCTGGGCGGGTCCGTAGCTGTCGGCGGCCCGTCGGCTTCGCGTGGCGGTGGCGGCGGCGCAGCGGCGCGCCTCGCTCGGGAGTCGGCGCTGATGCTGTTGGGCCTTCGGGGGGAGACGAGGAACGGGCACAACATCGACGCTTTTGAACAGCTGTTTGGGCTGTGGGCCGTGTTTAGTTACCCAATTCGGGTGACGCCGAATCTGCACAGTGCTACACTTTAGCACTGTAGCACTTTTGTTTTTATTTGTTAATAATTGTTCAAATATTGATTAATTAGGCTCAAAATGTTCGTCTCGCAAAGTACAACAAAACTGTGCAATTAGTTTTTGATTTCATCTATATTTAATACTCTATACATATGTCGATATTTTGATGTGATGGGAAATCTTCTTTTTACATAGTGGAATTTGGAGATGAATTTGGGTATCTAAACAAGGCCGTGTTTTCAAATACCTGGCACATTGATCAACCGGTGATCTCTAATTATCGCGTAGCCACCACAGTTTGTCTAAACGGTCGTTTCTGCGGATTGATTTTTCTCGAGAAAACTTGGTAATCTAGATTAAGTCATCTCATTTTTTAAGTTTATTTTAGGACTTAAGTACACTATTCTTTCAATAATAGAAAATGCTAGCGCATGGACGTCCGATGCGAATGTTTTCCATCGGACGTCCGCCTGCACACCTGACAAGCCTGCCCTGACGCCTTACCTGCCCCCCTCCGCGCGCCCCGCCCCCGCCCCCATCCCCATCTGTTCTCCCCGTCCCCGCAGGTGCATCCCGCCCCCGTAGGTAGGCCTGGATATTGAGCCGGCTCGGCTCGTTACAGCTCGGCTCGTTATAGCTCGACTCGTTAAAATTTTGGCTTGGCTCGGCTCGTTATACAAACGAGCCAACAGACTAGCTCGGCTCGGCTCACTAGAAAGCTCGAGCTAGCTCGTTTGGCTCGCGAGCCAAATCATAAAAACACAATACAGAGAGATTATAAATTTATAATAGCAAGTGAGCAACAAACACATCAAATGCATACTTAAAATGAACTAAACAAAGTACTTATAAATTTAACAAATCAGTAGCTAAAGAAGAGTCTTAGAGAGGCTGAATCAATAAGTTTGACTACTGATTTGTGGACATCCAATCAGAATGTTCAGTACATGTGTTTGGTGGCACATTACATAGATAGTGATTGGGTTTTGCAATGCCGTGTTCTTAACTTTGTTGAGTTAGATCCTCCCCACACTGGTTTGGCGATAGCTCATGCTGTTTTTAAGTGCTTGGTGGAATGGAAAATAGAAGATAAGGTTATGTCACTCACGCTTGATAATGCTTCAAATAATGATACTACTGCTACAAATTTGTCAGTCAAGCTACTTGCTAGAAAGAATGGCCAGTTTGATCCCAAATATTTTCATGTTCGTTGTGCTGCTCACATAGTGAATTTGGTTGTTAGTGATGGTCTAGACCAAATAGAAGGTCTCATAAGTGACCTAAGGAATACTACGAAATATTTCAAGAGGTCTCCAAGTCGCCTGTACAAATTTGTAGAGGTTTGCAATGAGTATGCTATTAAAGTTGGGAAATGTTTGTCTATTGATGTTAAAATAAGGTGGAACTCAACATATAAAATGCTAGACATTTGCATTGAGTATAGGGCTGCATTTGGTTATTATGCTCAAGTAGACCAGAACTATACATGGAAACCTACAGAATCTGAATGGAACATATATGAGAGGATTAGATCAATTCTAGGAGAGATGGCTGGAGCAACCACTGCATTTTCAGGATCAGTTTACCCTACTGCTAATGTCTTCTACCCTTACATTTTGAAAGTCAAGCTTGCATTGTTGAAGGCAAAAAATTCTAAGAACACATATTTGAAGAAAATGAGTGCCGCAATGTTAGACAAATTTGATAAATATTAGGAAGTGAAGAACAATGTCATAGTTATTGCTACGATCCTTGACCCTAGGTTCAAAATGAGATACATTCAGTTCTGTTTTAGTGAGCTTTATGACTCCTCAAGGTATGAAGAAGAGGTTGCTGATATAAACAAAGAGTTAGAAGAGCTGTATAAGAAGCATGAGTTGGAGCAACGCCGAAAAATGGGTGGCAGTGGTAGCTCAACCACTCAATCATCCTCGTCATCAAAGGAAACAACCAGCTCAGTGACTTGTCTCGTTTCAAGTGAATTTCAGTCCTTTCTAGAGTCGAGTGCTTCAGAAAGTTCAAAATCTGAGTTACTTATCTACCTAGATGAAGCAAACCATCCTTTACATGATAAGAATTTCAACTTACTCCACTATTGGAAGGTAAATGCTCTTAGATTTCTTATTATGTCTAGTATGGCAAGGAGATTCTTAGCTGTCCTAGCTAGCAGTGTATCTTCTGAGTCCACTTTCAGTTGTGGAGGTAGAATTCTTGATGACTATAGGAGTTCTTTGAAGCCAGCGACAGTTCAAGCACTAGTTTGTGCATCTAGTTGGATACGAGGTTCTAAAAGCCCTCCTGTTCTTCTGGTATGTGATGCTTAGTCTATTTTTCAATTCCATTTTTCCCCAAAGTTTGTGTATGTAAATATGTAATGCTTAATTCTTTTACTATTTTTTTACAGGGAGAAGATGGTGATGATGGTGACATTGAGAGTGTCGAGTTTCCCAGCAGCCTGGTGGAAAGCAACTATTAAGTCTATTGTAGAATGTTCAGCAGTGTGGTAGAAATCATATTTATTCTCACTTGATGTGTTGTTCACATACAGGTAACAAGCAACAAGGGAGAAGAGAACTAGGGACCTGTTGGCTGCGCCCCATCCCCAGGGCTAGGGCTGGACAAAAAGCTCGTTAAGCTGGCTCGATGGCTCGGTACAAAAGTGCTCCGATTAGACTCATTTTTCTTTTAAAATAAAAATGACTTGATTTGGAACGACTTTCAAGTTAGGCTCGGCTCGTTAGGCTCGTCATGAAGTTGGGTCTTAAACAATGTAGGAAATAATGATGAATAAGATTATACCAATTTTTAAAAAAGCTCGAAAAAAACTACGGTTGGCTCGATATCCAGCCTTACCCAGGGCTGCTTCTGACTTGCTTTCGGTGTCAATTGGCATGCTGCTGCTGTGCTGTAACAGCATTACAACAAACCTATGTATATATTTGCTATAGACCTGATCACACTAGATGGTGCTCGTTTATTTTGCTTCGTTCTTGAATTCTGTATGGATGAATGAAATCCTTCGATGGATGATGCTGTAAACTGTATGAGTATGACTATCTTGGACTCATGGTCATGGTGGGCTGGCTAGACAAAAACTCTAGTTCGATTTGTCGAATTGTGGATCAATCAATGGATGGATTATATTCTCCATTGTTAAATTTATAAGTATTTTGTTTAGTTCATTTTAAGTATGCATGTGATGTGTTTGTTGCTCACTTGCTATTATAAATTTATAATCTCTCTCTGTATTGTGTTTTTATGATTTGGCTCGCGAGCCAAATGACCTAGCTCGAGCTTTCTAGCGAGTCGAGCCGAGCTAGTCTGCTGGCTCGTTTGTATAACGAGCCGAGCCGAGCCAAAATGTTAATGATCCGAGCTGTAACGACCCAAGCTAGCTCGATATCTAGGCCTAGCTACGGCAAAGGATGAGGAGCGCGGAAGAGGTAAGGGTGAGAAGGAGGAAACGAATGGATAAGTTTTTTTTAATTTACATGCAGGCAGGAGCAAGTGGTGGGGGTGAAAAAGCCGTCCGACATTTGTACAGTCCACGACACGTAGCATTTCCGTTCACTAATAGTCGACATATTCATGAATAATTGATTTAATGATTTTTTTTGAAGACTCAACAAGAGAATTGCTGAGTACATTTATTAGAGAGCAAGCAAAGAAAAATCAAACAAAGGACAACAAGACGACAGACAGCTAAGAGGAAGGGCACACTATCATTTCATGACTAGTAGGAACCCCGCGCAGTTGCACGGGCTAGCAAGCATTACAATGTGCAAAGTTTTTTATTATAAAATACAATTATGTTTGTTTAAGTCGGAAAATAAAACCTCTTGAGTTGTTGCTTGTGGTTTGCCAGTTTGTGATATATATAGGCATGTAGAAGAATCCAGCATCTCAAACTGAAGCTGTACGGGGTAGGAAGCTTGGTATGAAAATCCATATTCATGCTACATGGATCAGGCTAGGGAACTTGTTATGAAAATCCATAATCATGCTACATGGATCAGGGTCTTTTCCTCGGAATTTTTGGAGTTGAGTGTTCAACTGTTGGATGCACAGTTTCAGATTATAATGCACATACACCAATTTGTGCAGCCTATCATAGCCTGAACCATTTCTTCTTCTTGCATGGAGCAAAGCAAATGTGCTCCATCTTCTTTGACAGACACCTGATGATATGCATTGCGGGGCAATATGTAATTCAGGACACTGCCCTGCATAAGAACATCACCAGTCAGCTGCAAATAATTTTAAAAAGTTAACCTGTAGCATCTTACAGAGGACGATCACCATGTGACAATTTATTTGAGAGATCTTAGTCGCAGACTGACAGTAGTAACAGCAGATGAATACCTGCGATGTTTGTGACATCTAGTGCTGATCACCGAGGTTCTGCATCTCCAAATAACCCTCTCAGAGCTAGGCAGTGGGCAGCATGTAACTATTGAATGTTAACATATTCATTAATTTTCCTTATAAGTAGTGTTAAAAGTTCATCCTGACATAAAAAAAAGAGCATCAGCAAAGATTGTGACACGAAGAAAAAAGAGACCAGCAGCCAAGCAGCGAGGGAAAAGAGCACGTCATTGTTGTTTAAAAAATGTTTTCACTCTAATATTACATCATGTGCAAATAGCATCATCAGTAGCAATGAAGCATCAGAAATGAAAATCAGTAATAACCCATAATATTGCTTTGAAAACTCCATTTGTAAAGGTGAAGCATAGGTGTGGAAATCATGTATACTGGATTAATCACATGTAGGATCTAAATTTTGCATCAGCCAAATCACTGACCGCACCAAACGTTGATACTAATATTTTTCAGAGATCTTGGAACTGCACAATGGTCTTGAATAAGTGGAGTACATGTTACATAATTGGATATTATTTGTTATAACTGAACCTTTGGCACCTTTTTTTCATGATTGCACAAAGTTAGATTCAGTAGCTGAATCTCAGTTCAGCTGTTCAAACGAAAGGTCTATCGGTACTGCAGATAGCATGGAACTGAATTAACTTGCAAAACATGGCATCCTAGCCCTGAGCAACAATTGTGCATCGGTATTTCGCGGTATACCGTGGAGAGGGCCTACACAATTCATGCCATCTTTTAGGCCCCGTTTGGTTTGTGTGTTAAAGCCTAACAAATACTGTAGCACTTTCGTCTTATTTGACAAAAAGTTTCCAATTTTGGACTAATTATGATTAATAGATTCGTCTCGTAAATTACTCCTAATCTGTGTCGACATGCATGTAATTAGTCTACATTTAGTACTCCATGCATTTGAGGGAACATTGATGTGATGGGAGTTAAACTTTAACACACCCAAACCAAACGGGGCCTTAATGTGTTGGACGTTGACTTTTTGTTGTAACTTGTAGCAGTAATCTGTAAACTAAGAAGCCCTGCTCTTTGACTCTCTGCCACAACTTACCTCAGAACTCTGATCTATGACATGGAAAAAAGTGTATATTTTATAACATATGAAACCTAAAACACGGAATTATTTTTCTCTGCTGTATAAATGGTCTCCCTGTAGTGAATTCTAAATTGTTTTCTTATTTTGTATTACAAATTTAAACTCAAACAAATGTTAGTAAACTCAAACAAATTGTTTTCACGGCTGTGTAGGCAGCATGCTATTTTTTCCTCTCTTTTTTTCTGGTTTGGCTTTCCATCGAGCGACCGAAAGGCAGAAGACAGCAAGGCGAAAGAGAATAGGGATTGAAGGCCTTACCGTGTATGGGGAGGAGGAAGAACGCGTAGCAGTCACGATCCCAACGCCGTCGGAGCGGAAGAAAGAGGGCAACTCCAGTGTACTGTGGCAGGTAGCCGTTACGGAGGTGGAGATGGCGGAAGAGGGCGTATGTAGAGATGGATCTGGCACAAATGCTGTCCCTCCGGCTGGCGCTGGCGTGAAGCCGATGGAGAAGGGCGGCACGGACCCCTGCCGTGTGAGGCTTCTGGCAAGGGCTACATCCTTTTGTTTGTGGCCCTTAGCTGTCGCCGGATGGGCAGGCGTGTCCGCGGCTGTCGGCGGTGGCGCGGGTGTCAGTAGCCAGCGGCGCCCATCACCTCCTTAGGACGGGAGGCGAGGAAGGGGAGGGAGCCGGCGATGGGCACGGCTAGCGCGGCGCGGCGTCGCGGCAGGGACGGCCAAAGTTACGGCGGCGCTGGCAGTGGCAAGGAGCGACGCGGAGGGAACACAGATCTACCTGCGACTGTGAGGCCACGGCACAGAGGGCAGGCTGGGGCGGCGGAGGGCACTGGGGCGTTGCGAGTCTGGGGAGGTGCGGAGGGCGGCGGAGGACACCGGTAGCGAGCGACGCCATGTCGTAGAAGGTTCGCGAGTCGCAATATTTTTTAATGAGCAAAGTGCATGGGCGGTCCTTAAACTTGTTGAGCTGTGTCATCCCGGTCCACGATCTTACAAAACGATCATCCTGGTCCGTTTGGGTGGCATTCTCGTCCGAATGGACAACGCCGTTCATGCAAAATTGCAAAAGGGCCCTTGAGAAGCTAACGTCCGTCATTTGTTACGGCTCTGCTCGGTTCTGTTCGTTTCCGTCGTCTCTGGTGACGGCGGCGAGGGCGGACGAGCGGCGGCCGGCTGCTGCTAGTCGGCGCAAGGAGAAGAAGAGCAGCAGCGGACCTGTCGTGATCTTCCCCATCGCATTCCAGGCTCCAGGTCGTCTTCCCCTTCTCCCTCTCCAAATCACTTGTTGTCGCCTACCATGGCCGTCCATCCAAGCTCCTGTTCCGAGTACAGTAGGTGCAAAAGGCCATATTTGCCTCTCGTTGCCTGCTTGCATTTGGCCGTTTTTTTTTACTTTGTGTTTGCTTGCAAACTGAAGTAAGCTCAAAGTCTATAACTTTTGCAGGGAGATGAAAATC
Organism: Saccharum hybrid cultivar R570; assembly: GCA_038087645.1. Taxonomy (NCBI): domain Eukaryota; kingdom Viridiplantae; phylum Streptophyta; class Magnoliopsida; order Poales; family Poaceae; genus Saccharum; species Saccharum hybrid cultivar. Next base: position 16,736,625 of record JAQSUU010000259.1, read on the forward strand.
GATGCCCTTCTTTTTTGGGGAGGGAGACTGAAGATTTTTTTGGTGAAAGAAGCAAAGAAGTAAGAGCAGCAGAAGCAAGAGCGGCTGGACAAGAATTAAGGGGAAGGATGCTAACGGCACTGAAGAAATTAGAACCTGTGATTTGTCCCATCAGCTTAACGTGTTAGCAGGAAATGGAGAACAAATTAGAACATGTGATTTGTCCCATCAGCTTAGTGTTCAGGCATGTTGAGAGCAATGAATGTAATTGCAAGTGCACTCAAACAGAAATGGCACAAGAGAATTTCTTGCATCTTAAATTGTACCCATCTTGGTTTAACCCATCCATATTATCTGGATGTATTACAGTCCAACAGGATTCCATCCAGAGTTTTTGATGCCTCAAACCTGATAAGCACAGCATAGCATCTATATTGTTTTGATGCTTCTAACTATACAAGAGCTGCTGATATGCACAAAAAGGCAAGACAGAACTACTCAATGCCTTGCTCAAAAGCTATATAGTGTAATTCACTGTCCAGAAGTGTGACCAATTACTTTTGTTGCATCTAAAATCACTTGGCTTCATCCTTAGAGTTTCATGTTGCTTCTTCACTTGCCACCTTGGTCTTTTTGTTCTCCTTAGCTGCTGCTGCCCTACCAGGCTTGGAGCTTGTTGTGGATGAACTTCTCTTCCTTGACGCTGCAGCCTTGCCAGCCTTGGTGTTTGTAGTTAAGGGGACACTTCTTGGAACTAGGATGTTGGACAAAATAAATCCACATTCTGGCAGTGGACCTTGAGGCTGATTGTTGAGTTTCCTGCAAGTACATTGTGTATAAATAACATTATGAGTAAATGCAGCCATGATTGCAGGTGAGTAAAATAATATACCTCTTCCATCATCACTGTCATCATTGTGGAGCTTGCTTGAGTTGTTTGAATCACATCTTCATGTCTCAGATCCTGTGCACCTTAGTTCAGCAGCAGCTTGTTCAAATCCTGTGTGAGAAGCAGTAGCAGCAGCCGCCATAGCAGATTGTTCAGCCTCTTGTTGTAACTGAGCACGTGTATTTGCTACCAGCTTCTTTGCATCTTCAGAATTGAAACCCATCTTCTTCAACTTGCATCCAGCAGAGTTATGTCCACCTTCTGAACAATGGCTGCAATGTATGCTGACTTCATGTTTGGACAACTTTGGGCCATGTTTACCTTGAATTTCTTGAGGGTGCTTCTTCCTTGACTTAGGAGTCCTATTTTTTTTCATGAGAAGGTGGTAGTACTTTAGTCCCCTCAACTGACTCCCATTGACTTTTATCTTTGCAAGGCCAAATGTTAGAGGCATATGCTCTTTTGAATGTGTCAACTGAGTAGCAAGTAGGCAGGACACTCTCAGGAGGTATCCTCTCATGCCTTAAACAAGCTATAGCATGAGAGCAAGGTATCCCTGTCAACTGCCACCTCCTACAGTCACATTTTTGGGCAGCTATATCTACAATGTGTTGGTAGTCTCTAACTTGCACTTGAAAAACACCTTGTCCTGATGGCAGTGCATAACACATGTTTGCCCATTTGGCATTTTTTGCAACCTTTTTCCTGATCTTTGGGCAAAAAGCACCTGGCAGCTCAGACTCCAACTCTTTTTGCTTGTTGTAGTGCCTGGTCATGATCTGGGTTTTAATCCTCTCAAACATGCTCAAAATGGGTAACTCTCTAGCCTCTAAGATGTACTTGTTGAAAACCTCACAATTGTTATTCAACAAAATATCACTTTTGGGGAATTCTGAGAAATAAGCCCTCACCCAAGCGTTGGGTTCCATCTTATCCAGCCACTTCCATGCATCAAGATTCAATTCTTTCATCCTCCCCATCATTATGTTGAACTGAATTTCTGATGATGATCTTGCACATGCCCATAGCTGTTTTTAAGGGTCTCACCTTTGAACTTTTCTTGAAAATTACCATATAAGTGTCTGACACAAAATCTGTGCTCAGACTCAGGAAACACCTGTTTCACAGCTGGGATCAGCCCCTGTGCAAAAAATAAATGAAACATAAATAATTAGCAACCAGATACACAACATATTGTCTTAGTAATGAGGTAGTGAATTTCTTACCTTTTGTTTATCAGTCATGAATGTCCAGGGGTAGGTGTTCTCTATCTGCAGATCATTCTTAAGGGTTTCAAGAAACCATTTCTAGGAAGAAAGAGACTCTACTTCAACTACAGCCATCGCAATAGGATAGATACAATCATTGGGATCCATACCAACTGCTGTTAGAAGCTGGCCTCCAAACTTTGTTTTAATATGGCACCCATCAAGACATAGTATGGGCCTACAAGCAGCCAAGAATCCCCTCTTGCATGCATCAAGAGACATGTAGCATGTACTGAATAGACTGCCAGCAAGATTAAGGTAGAAGGAGCTCCCAGGATTACTCCTCCTAAGCTCATGACCATAATCCCACAAACTGTTGTACTGTTGAACCTCATCTCCATATATTGTCTTCAAAATAAGCCTTCTAGCCCTTGCCAACTTGCTCCTGGATGGAGTCAAGTTCTAATCTTTTTGAACTGTCCTTCTAAAGCTTGTTATACTCATCTTATCATTAGCTCTAAAGGAGTCAAGGTACTTAGCAGCTAGGTACTTAGCAGTGCATCTCTTCAGAACCCATTCCTTCTGGCAGTTGTGGTGCCCAAAGTATGTCTTGACCACAAACGACTTAGCTCTGCTGTCCCAGGAAGCATACAAATTCCATGGACAGCCCTCGGCACAGTGAGCCCTCACCCTGGTTTTGTCATTCCTGGGTAGCTTTATCTCAACCCTGTTTCTTACGCTATACTCAGTAATGGCTTCTCTAAGCTTCTCCACATTGGGAAAGACAAGACCAACAGAGAAAGTTGGATTATTCAAATCTTTTTCCCTAAAAGAGGAGAACCCAAGTCTCCCTTCACCCTCACCACATCAGAGTCAGGAAGCTCAAGACCTTCATCATCTGTCTCCTCATCATCACAGCATGTTTGGGCTACTATTGTTTGGATTGCCTTTAGCTTGCTTCCTTTAGCTTTCTTGTTTCCTTTCACCCTGCCTACATTAGTTTCCACATTGTCCTCTAAAAGGTCCTCATCTCCTACTTGTATGTCATTGTCACTGTCCACAAAATCATCATCATCAGATTCAATGTCATTGCCTGCTTCTGGACCCATATCTTCCACTTCAATCAATTGCTTGACCTTATCGTTGTCCAAATTGGTATAGAAAACAGGCAACTTCTGTCCAGAATTCATGAATCTAGATTCTGGCACTTTCATGGGGCTAATCACCTTGGGCAAGTCACGTACAGGATTGGTAACAACATCATCCCAGTCTACCCCTCCAATAGTGTCATCATAATCAAAATAGCATACCAAAGTAGAGAACTTTTTAACAACATATGACATTACATTGGTATCATGGTCAGAAACAATAATCCTCAAGCCATCTGCAATTGTCTTCCTAGGTAACAGCCACTGAATCCTCAAATTAGTGTTCTCCATATATCCTAGCTTCTGTGCAAAATCTCCAAACCAAACAGGCGACCAAGTGTCTGTCTCAATCCCATCAAACCAATCAATTTTCTCGTCCACATACGATTTGAGATTACTAGAACCCATAAAAAAGCCACCATGATGAACCTCTAACGTGAACACATCTCCAACAGTACCTACATCGACAAAATCAAAATACAAATCATACCTAAACCCTAAAACCTAACATTTCGAACAAAATCGACAACTGTAAGAACCAAAATTGACATTCCATGGAGGAATCCATTCTACGTGTGGGGGATTGGATAGATGGACTCACTTTGAACTGGCGGGGGATCCCCTTTCCTTCGCAGTTGTGCCACCATCGTTCTTGCCCTTCCGTCTTCGTGGCAGAGTGCTCCAGGGTCCGCTGCGCGTCAGCAAAGTCTTCTTCTCCTTGCGCGGACTAGCAGCAGCCGGCCGCCGCTCGTCCGCCCTCGCCGCCGCCGGAGATGACGAAAACGAACAGAACGAGCAGAGCCGTAACAAATGACGGACGTGAGCCTCAGAAGGGCCCTTTTGCATTTTTGCACCAACGTCGTTGCCTACAAGGATGAGATTGCGACCCAAACACAGATTAGGGACCGGGATGACCGTTTTGTAAGATCGTGGACTGGGATGACACAGCTTGACAAGTTTAGGGACCGGCCATGGACTTTACTCTTTTTTAATCCCTGCTGCCCCAACGGGAGGGATGCCGAAGTGGAGGAGTTCTGCATCTCCAAATAACCCTCACAGAGCTAGCCAACGGACAGCATGTAACTATTGAATGTTAACACACTAGTGTAGAGGTGCGCGCCATCGCGCGCATGTACAGTCATACGTAAAATTAAAAATATGGAGAAAATACAGTGACTAACAAGCTATATAGGTATATATTTCGGATATATATTACACATGTTGCTCGTGTTTGCAAAGAGTTGATATTTGAGGAATACATTTAGTTTCCTACATAGCATATCGGTCCGGGGAATACATTTGCAGTTTTTAGATTTCGAACAAACAAACAGGCAAGTCTTCGATGGGATTACACACCCATAGCTATGAGCAGTTAGTGAAGGTACGATAAAGAAACAACAGGCTCAGGCGTTTTTTTTACAGGACGACCTTTTGTTTGGGTGGTCTGGAACCCGTATTAGCTTTAGGACTACGATGCTAAGGAATGCTGGTCTAGAATATATCCCTGCGCACGTTACAAAATGGTGAAGCTGACATACTGTTAGATGGCATTACCTGGTGTAAGAAACAACACAGTGAATCAGTAAACGATGGAGTTGAGATAGAACTTTTTTTTTGTGTTGCAAAAAAAGTGTCGTATGCGATGTGCAAGGCTATGGCTGTGTTTTGCAAAAGTGTTGAAAACAAATGACCGCAACAGAAATCGTATAAGTCTAGATTAGATTATGTTTTAGAGTAATTAAGCTGCGGCTCTAAAATCTGAATGTCCATCTATAATGTGCAGTACCATATATGTGTAGGTCATCTGAAATTAGGATCATAAAAAAGGGGTTAGGTTCATTTTGGTCCCAACCTACAGTACCACTCCATAGGCTTCCTCTGTTTTCCATTTGTATGATATCCTTGGTTTTATCTTGAAAAGAGTTTTGCCTGAAACTGTATCCATAAAACAAAGGTAACGATCCATATAGTGGGATGCAGAATCACTAAGAACACATCGGCTTCCCACTATATATATGCGCAGCTTTTGACACTGACCATAGCAAGGCTCCGAAAAAACTAACAACACCCAAAACGAATGCTTACCACTGGTTCTGTAATAATCAGGTAATAACCTGGAACTCCCCTAGTATGTTATTCAAACTATCAGGAAGCCGTTTTTTCACAAGGTGAAGCAGACAGGCCATGGACAACAGAACATCTGCTATGCTAGTGGGAAGTAGGACTGCATATCTGAGCAACACATTACACATGGTATGTTAGTTTTAGGCAGGCAAAAAATTGTAAGAGCATCATAAGAACAAAATACAGATCCACGTTGCATCTGCTGTGGGCAATTGCAGAGCTGAACTCAAAGGATCCACTAACCGGAAGAAATAAACGATCTTAATTGCAGCAGCGTACTTGCTGTCGAGGACACCAGGTCAGTGTCACGTGTGATCAACAGACGTTAAAACATCATTTGCCCTGAAACTAAAGGAACAACCATCTCAGTTGAGATTGGACAATACAACGTGCACATTAAAAATAGCAGGTCCACTAAAACATGGTGGTAAAACGTGAAGCAGGTTAAGCCTGTGGCCTAACCCTGCAGGTAAATGAAAATAATATTGCGTTGCCTTTTTAGCTATCTGCAAATATCAAGAATGGAGGCTGGCATAAGAAAGATTAGGAGCCGGAAGTAACGGTCAGTCCATTTCACATAAATTTTAGTCTGACAACAAAGCGAAGGATAATAAAGTGTTAGCACATATGCATAGAACCTTGTTGTAACTTGGGGAAACTATCATAACGCTTGTAAAGGCAAGCTATCAAAATTTGCTTTAAAGATCTTGTTATCACCAATATATCCGTTGAAAAGTCGAAAGTTAGTTTGTTTACATCGTTGGCAACAAATTAAATAGATGGCTTTTTTTGTTTGCAATATATGTTTCATGGGAACATTGCAAAGAATAAAAGGAAAGAAAATAGCTATCATAGCCATAATAATTACATTCAGATGTAGTCATAGGCATAACTGTCATATAGAATAGGAATGCACAGTAAACAGCTTGAAAAAGAGAAAAATAGCACCAAGATAAGACTACCCCATAGGCATGTATCTAAATCTAAATAAGTAAAATTAGCAAATACAGGCTGCAACATTAAAGCTTTATCTGATTGGCACCAGACATGCAGAGAAACAAAAGGAAAGCAAAGGTTAGAGCATAGGCAGTTCACCTGAGGAGCAGTGCAAATACAGAATCCTATGTAATGACCGGGACACTATGAAGTGGAGCACAGAGAGTAATCTGTCGAAATCGGTAAAACTCCTTTGAGATCAAGCACATTGAGCACAGAGGTAGCAGGAGTTAGACTGACCGGAAAGCACGAATACAGCAAATTAGGAGAACCGAAGCTAAAACAAAATTGAGAAACAGAGGCTAGAGCATAGGCAGCTTACCTGAGTAAGGCAAAGGGAAGATCATGTATGATGACATGAATACTATGGAGATCAGTAGAACTCCTTTCAGATCTACGTGTGCATATGATGATCTACCAAGAAAAGGAAACCATTTTAATATTCTTTAAGCAAGGACATTTTGGAATACTATGAAAAGAGTTATGCATATATATACATTTAAGATATTGGTAAAGTAAGAGGTGTCATAAACAGAACCGTACATACGAGATTCTAGAGGAATTAGGATAGTTTGTGGTCCTGGCTCTTAGCATAAAGCAAAGAGATATATATGTTCATCCAAAGGTGTAGACATGTGTCTCGTGTAATTTGTCAGCATATTTATTTTCAATTTCATTCTGCAAGCATAATTAGTTGATACAGATAATATTGTAATATTGGAGTTTCTTATATTGTCCTCGACTGACTATGTTAAAGCACTATACTACTAAGTTAAGCGTTGACAAAACAAAAGTCTTTGAAGATTGTAGGTGCCTGGTTGTTGCAAAATACTTCTACCTGATAAATCTGTGGAATGAGACAATTACCAGCTAGGCGGTATGGAGCAGACCAAGATACCCAATGCGCAAATCTGTCATCCTTCAAATAAACCAACATTAGTTGGAGCAATAGCTTTGTGGCAGCAACAACAGTGGTTATGACAGGGTTCTATAGAGAAGCATCTATCTGCAAGGCAGCGACGAGCAATGGACGCAGCAAGGAACGGCAATGGTGGCTGTCCAGTCACAGCACGTTGAACAGGTCTAGAAGGCAAATAAAACAGTGTAATGTCTGTAAAAAAAGCGGATGACGTGTTTAAACTGAGTACCAGGCTAAAAACATGAAACTAAAATTGTGTTAGTGCAGACTAAATCTTAAGGCAAACAATGACAGGGAACAGACCATTTAGAAGGCAGGATTCAATTCTATAAATCTCATAGGCTGTTGCATGACAAACATAGAACAATAGTCAAAATACTTCAATCGGTAATTCATGAGTAGTTTCAGACCTGACAGGCAATAGGAATCTAACATAACCAGGCAGTATGAATCAGTACACGCAGGGTTTATTCAGACTGAGCTAATGTAAGCCAAAGCAAAGATAAAATAAAGCAGATAAAAAATCACTGACTGGTGCATTGGTTTGTACTTTGCACAGATGAACCTAGAATTCCAACCTGATCTCACTGTGTCTATAGCAACAGATGAGCAGGAAACGCGGACAGTGTACCTAGTAACACAAGGCTGAGGATTATAAAACGGCTGCTAGCGGCAAGTTGCATCCTGTAATTTTGTGGACATTTTATCTTTCCTCAAATATGTCATCCGGCATGATCATGAAAATAAAGAGCACCCAATATGCCACTGGCCGTACCTCAGCTTTCGCCAGGGATGCCCCCTTCCAATCAGTGGCCGGTCAGCAGTTTAGTTGCATTTGTCATATATCTGCTTCAAACTTCATGGCACGATGCATTTCCTGGAACAATCCAGAACAGAGCAAATTAGAGGTCTTTGCCTCTTAAGCAAACATCATATTCATCTATGAGTTGGACCTTTGCTATTGGCACAGTTGATAACTAAACCTAACCAAGCAATTCAGTCCAGTTTGTAGCAAATAAAAAGGTAGGAACCAAGTAAGCATCCACAACAAATGTGCAGCAATTAATTCTAAATTTGCACTGGCCGAAAAAAGAAGGAGCATAGCAACCTCTTATTCTTAAAAAAAGACAAGATGCAAGGCACCAAGCAGGATGGCCTACCAAATGAGTTGAAGTATGTGCTCCAAGATCATCATACAACTTTATGACAAACCTTTCATAACCAACCCTTTTCTAAAAAATGGACCTTACAGGATGGAACAACCAATTGTTGTTTGAAAATATGTCCTCTGGACATTGCATAGTAATGCATCCATCTCTGAATATTTTATACCAATGCATCAATCTCTATCGGTTTAACATAGCAGGTATCTTTTTTGGAGGCTCCAAGACCTATGATGCACATGAAGCCAGTAATCATTATGTCTAAAAGTAAAGCATGTACCAATAGGGAAAAATAGGAAATTACACTCATGTTCATATGTCTTGCTGTGCTCACTTTTTTGTCATTAGAGAACTATCGAACTGAAGATATAACTTGGACCTTCGTAGGCATGACAAAAATGAAAACTGAACTGAATCAAGTATCAAACTCAATGGAGAGGAGGTAACTCTCAAAATCCAAACTACAACACTATATGCCATGCTCTCTTATCTTTGCATACTGCACAACCAAATTTCTGCTGGACATGAATATGTATGCAAAATCTTGATAAAGGGAAATAGAACAATAGCACCAGGGTGTCACACCTGATAGTCCTAAAAATTAAATCTTGCTAAAAAGGGAATTATCAATCAATAAATCCTACGGAAGAAATCTGAAATGAGGCAGCCCACATCAATCCATGGCAATCAGAAAATAGACGATGTAACTGTGAAACAAAAAAAAATATGGAGAGATGAAGGGCGAGGTGGTCACAGCGGGAAGGAGGGAGGGAGGGGGGGTGGAGATGAGCAGATAGGCAAGGGCGAGGTCTACGCGGGGAGCGCCGTCGACGCTCTGCTTCCACCGAGCTAAGCCGCCGCTGCCGCCAACGACGAGGAAGAGGCAGTTAGGGTTTCGTTGAACGCACGTGGACTACTGTGAGGATGCAGCGCAGGGGGAAGCCGCGGTGAAGGCCACCGGCGGGGCACAGCCACGCCGCTCCGTGGCAGGGGACGGCCACCGGCGGGGCGCACGCGTGGCGCGGCGCCGCATGCCGAGGGCGCCGCCTCTCCGGCCATCCGACGTCACTGGGCCTAGCCGGCAAGAGAGGGAGGGGCGGGGGAGGGAGGAAGGAGAAGGGCGGCCGCCGCCGCTCCGAGGACCGGCTGCTGTCACCGTTGCCGTCGGCCGCGTGAGGAGAGAGGGAGCGAGAGGGAGCGGAGAGGATAGAGGGAGAGGAGACGTCTGGAAGCTGAAGCAAGCCAGGGGAAAACGATTAGTACAGAGGAAGCAGGCAAAAGCTAAACAGTAACCGCAGAAGCTGATATCGGTAGAATCAGGTGGAACAACCGGAGCCGTCGATCGTCAAGATCGAACGGACGAAATCAATTATGGTGACGTGGATAGGGCTTCTACCTGAGAACCCCTCACATTCTATAGAGTTAAATTCATTAATTTTCCTTATAAGTAGTGTTAAAAGTTCATCCTGACATAAAAAAAAGAGCATCAGCAAAGATTGTGACACGAAGGAAAAAGAGACCAGCAGCGAACCAGCGAGGGAAAAGAGCACGTCATTGGCTGTATTTAGTTCTCAAATTTGGAGGGTCAAAATTCACTGCAGCGATACTGTAGCATTCGTTTGTATTTGGTAATAATTGTCCAATCGTTGACTAATTAGGCTCAAAACGTTCGTCTCGCAAAGTACAACCAAACTATACAATTAGTTTTTGATTTTATCCACATTTAGCACTCCATGCATGTATCGCAAATTTGATGTGACATAGAATCTTTTTTTGCATAGTGCACTTTTCAATGGATCTAAACACAGCCATTGTTGTTTAAAAAATGTTTTCACTCTAATATTACATCATGTGCAAATAGCATCATCAGTAGCAATGAGGCATTAGAAATGAAAATCAGTAATAACCCATAATATTGCTTTGAAAACTCCATTTGTAAAGGTGAAGCATAGGTGTGGAAATCATGTATACTGGATTAATCACATGTAGGATCTAAAATTTGCATCAGCCAAATCACTGACCGCACCAAACGTTGATACTAATATTTTTCAGAGATACTGGAACTGCACAATGGTCTTGAATAAGTGGAATACATGTTACATAATTGGATATTATTTGTTATAACTGAACCTTTGGCACCTTTTTTTCATGATTGCACAAGGTTAGATTCAGTAGCTGAATCTCAGTTCAGCTGTTCAAACCAAAGGTCTATCGGTACTGCAGATAGCATGGAACTGAATTAACTTGCAAAACATGGCATCCTAGCCCTGAGCAACAATTGTGCATCGGTATTTCGCGGTATACCATGGAGAGGGCCTGCGCAATTAATGCCATCTTTTAATGGGTTGGACGTTGACTTTTTATTGTAACTTGTAGTTGTAGGCCCCGTTCGGCTGAAATTATAAGCCGGCTGAAAAACACTGTTGGCTGATTTTTTGTGAGAGAAAAATACTGTTCCGGCTGAAAAAACAAGCTGAATAAGACGGATTATAAGCCAGATAAACAGGGCCGTAATATGTAAACTGAGAAGCCCTGCTCTTTGACTCTCTGCCACAACTTACCTCAGAACTCTGATATATGACATGGAAAAAATATATATTTTATAACATATGAAACCTAAAACACAGAATCATTTTTCTCTGCTTGTATAAATGGTCTCCCTGTAGTGAATTCTAAATTGTTTTCTTATTTTATATTACAAATTTAAACTCAAACAAATTGTTTTCACGACTGTGTATGCAGCATGCTATTTTCTCGTCTTTTTTTTCTGGTTTGGCATTCCATCGAGGGACCGAAAGGCGAAAGAGAACAGGGATTGAAGACCTTACCGTGTATGGGGAGGAGGAAGAACGCGTAGCAGTCACGATCCCAACGCCGTCGGAGTGGAAGAAAGAGGGTAATTCCGGTGTACCGTGGCAAGCAGCCGTTACGGAGGTGGAGATGGCAGAAGAGGGCGTATGTAGAGGTGGATCTTGCGCGAATGCTGTCCCTCCGGCTGGCGCGGGCGTGAAGCCGGTGGAGAAGGGCGGCGGCGGCGGACCCCTACCGTGTGAGGCTTCCGGCAAGGGTTACATCCTTTCGTCTGTGGCCTTTAGCGGCCGCCGAACGGGCAGGCGTGTCCGCGGTTGTCGGCAATGGTGCAGACGTCAGTAGCCAGCGGCGCCCATCACCTCCTTAGGACGTGAGGCGAGGAAGGGGAGGGATCCGGCGATGGGCACGGCTAGCGTGGTGGGGCGTTGCAGCAGGGACGGTCGGAGTTACGGTGGCGCTAGCAGGGGTGGGGAGTGATGCGGAGGGAACGCAGGTCTACCTATGACTGCGATGCCGCGGCACAGAGGGCAGGCTAGGGCGGCGGAGGGCACCGGGGCGTTGCGAGTAGGGATGAAAACAGACGGAAATGGAGGGAAAAACTCCTCTCCCATTTCCATTTCTATATTTTTAGCGGAAACGAGACCGGAATCGGAAAAAACAGAATTAAAAACGGATGATGGTATATGGAAATACGGAAACGGACAAATATAGATGAAGAACTGGAAAATTAAGTTAGAATAACATGATCAAATATTCTCAAGTATACCTGAATAAAGTGACAAAATAATATACACGTACGAAGTTACCGGTCCAATATTCTCTAACACGCCATGTTAACATGCATAATTGGTGATTAGTAGTTTTATGAACATATCAAATTATCTAGACATATCTCACATAGAATAAAAACGGGATGAAAAACGGGATAAATACGGGTCAAATCCGGATGAAAACGGGATCCCACAGAAACGGATGGAAAAACCGAAACAGGATCCTACAAATACGGAAATGGACGGAACAAAGTAGAAAACAGAATAGGTTGGAATGAGATTTTTTCCGTCCGTTTTCAACGCTGGTTGTGAGTCTAGGGAGGTGCGGAGGGCGGCGGAGGACACCAGGTAGCGAACAACGCCGTGTTGTCGAAGGTTCGCGAGTTGCAATTTTTTTTAATCCCTGCTGCCCCTACGGGAGGGATGCCGGAGTCTGAAGTGGAGGCGGCGATCTGTAGACTGTTGATGGCAAATCGAGCGGGCAAGAATAAGAGGCGACGTGGCACGCTGTGGGATTAAATAGGTGAGTATAGGAATAAGGGTAAGGTATAGATTTGACGGCATTATTTTTTTTTTAATATTAGACGGTATATCCTTTAAGGCTTTAACGGTGAGACATCTACTGTGATTTCGTTACTAATATTGAAATTAGCATAAGTCAGTGTACATGCATGCTAAGGACCAGAGCACTTTATTAATCTCAATGTCGGTAGAGTAATGCATATATGCAGACGATCTGAACACGACGGCATGCTATGTTTGGAGCATGCTAACGATCAGAGCGCTTTGTTAATCTCAAAATCGGTGGAGTAATACATATACACGGACGATCTGACTGAGGACGACGGGACACAACCACTTTACCTCAGTGTTTGCAAGCGAATGGAATGTCTGAATGATCTCGTAAACCTGACTAAGCGCTGGATCAATCGGGCCGGGAAAAACCAGACCCATTTTTATGGTCTGAACATAACTTGAGCCCCGACTTCAGGTCGGATTTTTTGGCCCGTGCTCCCAAGGAATACGCCTAGACAGTCTAGCCATAGCAAGGAGAGCTGGCGATTCGGGAGAGTATTTCTTAGGTTTTCTAGTATTTTGGTTGAGTTAGATCTTAAGTTAGGTCCAGAACTGTAGTTCGTGCTTGATCTAATAGTTGTTCTCGGTCAAAAAAAGAATCATGTCCTGAGTCCATCTAAAACACTGGTCAGAACAGTTTTTCTCCAACGTTTCGAGTCAAGTTGGTAGGCCCATAAACCTACGATCAGGTCGACTTGCGTAGACTGGCGGAATAGGTGAACGGCGCCGGTGTAGCCGCCGCCCGCCGGCATTCAGTAAGCCGGATGTCAGAAGCACACATGGAGTCGGAACGCAGGCAAGGCAGCAAGAGCGCAACTTGCGGTTGATCAACACAAGAAAACACCGGAACAGACGCGACAACGCAACCACCTCGGTAGTATATTGCTACAATTTGGGATCTTAACGTGCACTAAATCAGTCACGCGGCAGCGCCACGTGCTGTGCCCGGCGCGAAACGATGGACGAGATCCAGCAGGTTGACGTGCGACGACCCGCCCACCAGCGCGGCGGCCGCCAGCGCGCGCGCCCGCCGCCTCCTCTCCTCGGCCTCCTCGCCGCCCCCCATGACGCTGCGCACGGCGTCCTCCACCACGTTCCGCCCCACCAGGATCTCCTTCTTCACGGCCTGGAACGTCAGCGGCTCCTTCACCCCAACGCTGACGCCGGTGCCCAGCACCTCCACGACCATCTTCTCGTTCAGGAACTGGTCCGAGAAGTGCGGCCACGTGACCATCGGCAGCCCGGCGGCGATGGCCTCCAGCGTGGAGTTCCACCCGCAGTGCGTCACGAACGCGCCCACCGCGTCGTGGGACAGGATCAGCAGCTGCGGCGCCCACCCTCTGATGAGCAGGCAGCGCCCCGCCCCGACGCGCGCCTCCAGCTCGCGCAGGAACTCGCGCACCGTCTCGTCGTACTCGTCGGCCGTGTCCTTCACGGCCCAGACGAACGGGTGCCCCGATACTTCCAGACCGAGGCCCAGCTCGATGACCTGCTTCGGATCCGCCTGCGCGATGCTCCCGAAGGAGACGTACACGACGGACCTGGGGTCCTGGGCTCCTTGCCGTCCAGCCACTGGTGGCACTCGTCGGGGTCGACGGCGGAGGCCCTCAACCCTCTCCACGCCAGTGTGGACGCCAGTGTCGTGCGGCTCTGGTGGTACGTTGAGACCGGCCCAACGGTCCAGACCTTCATCTCCCGGGCCGCCGCGTAGCCGGCGACGTACTCCGGCTCCAGCTCCAGGAAGGTGTTCACGATGACTCCGTCGGCCTCGGCCCGCGCGCGCTCGACGTAGTCTGCGAACTCCTCCCACCACGGGATTGGGATCCCCCGGAAGAAGCCTGGCGCCTGCGCCCTCGTCACCACGAACCTTCTCTCCAGGCCCGGCACGACGACCGGCTCGTTGGAGTCCTTGACGCCGTCGTACGCGTTGAACCTCTCGAGGTTGTGCTGGCACAGGAGGCCGAAGGCGCACATGCTGAAGAAGCTCAGCCGCGGGACGCCGAGGTTTGCGGCGAGCTCCGTGGTCCATGGGTGGACGAAGTCCGACACGATGCACGTCGGGTACGGCGCGTGAGCGCGGAGGTAGCTCTCGATCGGCTCGCGGAGGAGCGCCATGGCGCGGTAGTAGTTCCACATGTAATTTGGTGGAACCCTGTCCGCGTCGTCCGCCTCTTCCGGCAGGCCGGACTCGGCGTAGTCGAGCGGGAACTCGACGAGCCGGACCGGCAGCCCGGTCCGCTGGGCGGACTCGACGGTCCGTCGCACCAGCGCAGCTGTGGACGGCGGCGCCACGATGGTGCAGAGCGCGCCGTGGGTGGCCAGCAGCAGGGCGGTGTCGACGGCCGGGATGAGGTGACCCTGCTCTCTCAGCGGGACGAACACGAAGTGCGCCGCCTTTGAGCGGCCGCCGTCATCCTCCGCGTCTCCCCGGGCAAGGATAGACGCTGGCACTTGGCTCGTCATCCTGCTCATCGTCTTCCCAAGTGAGCTGTGGTTTTCTTGCCTCTGCCCTCTGGTGTGCTGTAGACTTTAGGTGGATGTGCGTGCCATCTTAAAGGAGATATTCTTTGGATTCCGGTGGGCAAAAGTTGTCTGATGACAGCCAATGAGTGATCTGTTGGATTGGATTGAAAATCATCACTGCCTGCACGGTCAGCGTGAGCATGTGAGTTACAATCCTGTGTTTTTTTATGGTCCAGTGATCTATACTCCCTCCATTAAAAAAATGTACATACATCTCGTTTTCCAAAAAGTTACCATTTTTAAGATTGGCCTAATATATATAACAATATTCTAATAATATGTGTAATAAATATTAGCAAATTAATGGTAGAATATATTTTTATAATAAATATATTAAGAGATACCAATGTTTATAAATATTTTCTATAAATCTAGTTAAAACTAAAAAAGTTTAACTCCAAAAAAATAAGATGCACTAATTTTAGAATGGAGAGAACCGAAAATTACTAACTGAGGGCTCATGGTGCATGTGGCATTGTGATATGTTAATTTAGTACTCTCTACATTCCAAATTTTAAGTCGTACTAGTTTTTTTTGTTCTAGTATAATATTATAACGACCAATAGTTTTCGCCGTCTTTGGGGAAAAAAATCAGAAAGCTACCGAGTCATGATGACATGTGCCAATGGGAGCTAAAGTAGCTTTGAGTTGGACCTGGGTTAATCGCTGGAGCTCGCGATTTGTCACGTCTATTAACACAAGGCCATGAAGGCCGAGTATGAGATCAAAAAATGGGGGCATAGTTTTTTTTGGAATGTGGTAGGACCTGCCGTTTATATATTAAAAAATAGGGGAAGTAACAAGGCCTAGGCTAAAGGAAAAATAAAATCATCACATCGCACTACAAGGAGGAGAAGAAAAAGGTGTCGAACATCACAGTCTCGTAGTTGGTAGACGAAGAAATTCTAGTATAAGCTTTTGGTGGCCCAAATGACTGACATTGAAGTATTTAACTATCTGGATGACCAAGTGTGAGTGCCGGCGTAACTGCGTGGTTGCTCCTGTCTCCTGATACAATTCAATATGATTTTGCTAGCTAGTGAAAGTCAATAAATCTGGTACGATCTTTGATAGTTCAGATTGCTAATGTTATAATAAGGGCCTGCTCAGTTGTTACGTAGATATATACTCTCCTTCTTTTTCTAAAAAAACTTCAAAGAGTCAAATCAAATAATTTAAATTTATAAAAAATATTAACATTTATAGTACCAAAAAAATAGGTACCTACTCTCTCCGTCTTAAAAATAGAGTCGCTATAGAAATCGTGCTGGTTAAACTTTCTTAACTTTAACTAGGTTTGTAGAAAATACATGCAACAATTCTATCTCTAAATAAGTTTATTATGAAAGTATATTTAATGATCTACTTAATGATACTAATTATGTATCATAAATATTAATATTTTGTTAAATATATTTGGTCAAAGTTAAAAGTTGCTGACTTTTTGGGAAGCGAGAATTGACTCTTTTTTTGTTGACAGAGGGAGGGATGAAAACAGGCTTTAGAACCATAAATAGATTTAATTTTGCAAGCATATTTATAGATTCACGTGCAAGTCTATTTGCATCCATGTAAGTACCATTATATTAATTATGAAATATAGATCTATTTACAGAGATAAATGTTGATATTACTTTCAATAAATTTAGTCAAACTTGAAAAGTTGACTTGATTTAAATTTAAAATAGCATCCCTCATCGACCTTTGTAACTGCATCGCGACCTCCGCACTGTCCACCCATGCCCGGATCCTTCCTCGATGTCGCACCCGTGGCCGAATCCTTCCTTGCTGGCTTCATCTGCGGTGGGGTGCCGTAGACGTGGGAGGGGTTGGTGGAGAAGATGAGAGCGTCGTTGTTGGAGTCGACGGGCGGGAGGAAGCGACGACGGAGGCGATGGGTGGGGGAGGTGCGGTGGAGGAAGCCACAGCCAGTGGAGGCCTGGAGGGGCGGTGGTGAAGGGCACCGACAGAGGAAGGCATAGGCTGGGGAGGCGACGCCGCGACAGCCAAGGAAGGGGATCGCGGATTTTGTGGTAAAAAATGTGAGTTGGAAGGGATAGTGCTGCATGCTCCCATGCTAATACATGGATCGTGGGACCATAGTCTATAACGACAACCTTTATAGGGACGTAATTTGAATCCCAGAACGATGAAAGGGTCTGGAGAAAAGGTTCGTGGTGACGAGGGCGCAGGCCCCGGGCTTTTTCCGGGGGATACCAATCCCGTGGTGGGAGGAGTTCGCGGACTATGTCGAGCGTGCGCGGGCCGAGGCCGACGGCGTCATCATGAACACCTTCGAGGAGATGGAGCCGGAGTACGTCGCCGGCTACTCGGCGGCCAGGGGGATGAAAGTCTGGACCGTCGGGCCGGTGTCGCTCTACCACCAGCAGCGCGCCGCAACGCTGGCGGCGAGAGGGAACACCACCGACATCGACGCCGACGAGTGCCTCCGGTGGCTGGACGGCAAGGAGCCCGACTCCGTCGTGTACGTCAGCTTCGGGAGCATCGCGCAGGCGAACCCAAAGCAGGCCGTGGAGCTCGGCCTCGGGCTGGAAGCGTCGGGGCACCCGTTCATCTGGGCGATCAGGAACGCCGACGAGTACGACGGCACTGTGCGCGCCTTCCTTGACGAGCTCGAGGCGCGCGTCGCGGGGCGCGGCCTGCTCATCAGGGGGTGGGCGCCGCATGTGCTGATCCTGTCCCATGCTGCGGTGGGCGCGTTCGTGACGCACTGCGGGTGGAACTCCACGATGGAGGCCATCACCGCGGGGCTGCCGGTGGTGACGTGGCCTCACTTCACGGACCAGTTCCTGAACCAGAAGATGGCCGTGGAGGTGCTGGGCATCGGCATCAGCGTCGGGATCACGGAGCCGCTGTTGTACCAGAAGGTGGAGAAGGAGATCGTGGTCGGGCGGAACGTGGTGGAGCAGGCTGTGAGGAGCGTGATGGGCGGCGGCGAGGAGGCAGAGGAGAGGCGGCGGTGGGCCCGCGCGCTGGCGGTCAAGGCCAAAGTGGCCATGAAGGAGGGCGGGTCGTCGCACCGCAACCTGCTGGATTTGGTTGGGCGCTTCAAGGGTGTCATGGCTGAGACCACCAAAGGTGCATGAAGCAACAGAGCGTGGTGAAGGTGTACCGGGGAGAAGGTGCTATCAGCAGGGATGAAAACGGTACGGATATTTTCCGACCGTATTCGAGACCGAATCCGTTTAGAGGGGTTTTAATCCGTCCGTATCCGAGTTCGGATATTTAACATCCGATACCGTATTCGTATCCGAATATTTAAATCATATATTTATGATGTCGATATCCAATCGTATCTTATTCGGTATTTTTTATACTATCCGTATTTGAATCCGAATCCGGACATAAATATGAAAACAAATACGATATCAGTCATATCCGTCCGTATCCGATCCGTTTTCATCCATGGCTATCAGCTACGTTTAATTGTTTTCTATTTATTACTATAGTCTATAGGTGAGTGTCAACGTGTTACTATAGAAGAACATTTATATATGTGTGGGTGGTATATTTTTTTATTTGTCTACGTGACATTCAGTTGTTTTGGGTCTTTCTGTCAACCAAATTATTTTTTTGGGTTCCAGACATCAGAGAAATATATGTTAAATTGTTCACAAATATTATCAAACTGTTCACAAATTATTCACAATTTTCAGAAAAATGCAAAATATTCACAACTTGTGGTGGGACCCACCCTCACCTTATTCTATTGGATTGGATTGGATTTGTTCGAGAATTCGAAGAATTACAACAAAATCTTTAGAAATCACATTTTTAGTTAGAAACTTCTATGGATTTTATTATTCTTCTTTTCTTGGGATCCAAAATAGAAGAATAAAAGAATAGGTATAAGAATTAAGTCGATCCAAAAAGGAAAGGAGATTCATGGCCAAGGGCAAAGATGTTAGAATTCGAGTTATTTTGGAATGTATTAGTTGTGTTCGAAAGGGTACCAATAAGGAATCGACGTGGATTTCTAGATATAGTACTCAAAAGAATCGTCACAATATGCCTAGACAATTAGAATTAAGAAATTTTTGTCGTTATTGTCGAAAGCATACCACTCATAATGAAATAAAGAAATAGGAGCATCGTGTGTTCGATTTTTCCAAAGAATAGAAAGAGTAAGAACTTATTAAATATATAGAACATAGATAGAATACAAAATACAAATCAACTAATCTGATTTTAGGTAGATATTATTTCATATGTATAGAGGGTTTTTATTTTTATATATTTGGATTTTTTATTTTTTATATAGTACATTAATCAAATAATATATGGACCAAATAAAGACCACTTCTTCTGGTTCTGGATCAAAAATTAATAAAATAAAGAAATATTTTTTTAAAAAAATTAAATAAGGAATAAATCATGTATATATCTAAAGAACCTTTTCGTAAATCTAAGCAACCCTTTCATAAATCCAAACAACCTTTTCATAAATCTAAGCAACCTTTTCTAAATTCAAACAACCTTTTCGTAAATCCAAACAACCTTTTCGTAGGCGTTCTCGAATAGGCCCGGGGGATCGAATTGATTATAGAAACATGAGTTCAATTAATCGATTTATTAGTGAACAAGGAAAAATATTATCCAGACGAATAAATAGATTAACCTTGAAACAACAACGATTAATTACTCTTGCTATAAAACAAGCTCGTATTTTATCTTTCTTACCATTTCATAACTATGAGAATGAGAAGCAATTTCAAGCCTAGGCAATTTCAATAATTACTGGTTCTAAACACAGAAAAAATAGACATATTCCTCAATTAACACAAAAGTTCAATTCCAAGCGAAACTTAAGAAACTCCAACCAGAATTTAAGAAACAACAATCGAAACTTAAGTTCCGATTGTTGATGTTTTATTCGAAAGGCTCAGACTCATATATAAAGAAAGTAATCCAATTTTAATTATTGTGTTTGTTATAAGAAAGAAAAATGGGAAAAAAGAAATAGTTTTTTTATTTATTGCAACATGCTCGATGATTCCTACCACTTAATCTTAATTTATTGTATCTTCCCGGAGTTTCCTCTCCGGGAATTCGGTTTTAATTATTCCTGTATATTACTTTTTTATCCTTTAATTGATAGTCTTTATTTTATTGGAAATCATGTAAAGATTATTTGGATTTGATACACCTACTTGTGCAAGCATTTTACGATTAAGAATCAATTCCTTCTTGGACAGATTGTGTATTGATTTACTATAACTATTGAATACGTTACATACTCGTGTTGCTGCGTATATCCAAGTGATCCACAAACGATGAAAATCCCTCTTTTGCCTGCCTCTATCTCGATGAGAAGAAACAAAAGCTCTTCTTACTTGTTGAGTAATCATTCGATTAAGTCTTAAATGAGCCCCTCTAAAGTTTGAGGCAAATGAACACATTTTTGTTCATCGTCTCCGAGCTATATATCCTCGCGGAACTCTAGTCATCGAATCAAATTAACCTTAATAAATAACTAATGATTTCTCTTCTTTTAACCCTCTTTTTTGCCATTAATAACTAAACGGATTATCCGATATATAAAATATTAATTCCAATGGCTTTTGCTACTATAACCTTCCCAACCATGATTTTTTATTATATTAAGTCATTTCGCATAGAAATAACAAATTCTAATGATACTAAAAAAATGTGGGTTCCATCGTTTTTATGGTTCCCTTTTAAACGGCATGGCCCTCTCTATACACCGGAGCCCTTTCTTTCATTTCATCAAAAGGTATTGTGAACTTGTATAGTTCATATTCTTTGGCTCTACCTATCCACTATAGAGTAAATAACCCTTTTCACAATAAGAGTTATTCATACAGTGATGATATTTAATTATAAAAGTTGGCAAGTAGCTGACCCTTTAGTCCATTCTTTTAAGATAAAGGAGCATAAGCCTTTTTCTTTTTATTACTATTTCCTCCGCTTAATGGATAACCATTTGTTACCAATGGGGGAATTGCTTCTTCTAATCTAGATGATTGGATTTGCACCAAAGAAAACCATAAATTCAGTATACCATAGAAATCTAGGATAGAGCTTCTCTATCCTATTCATTGGTACCGATCATGGATACTTCAAAATTTTTATTATCTGTTTGAACTCATGATCTGAACGAGTCGCACATACACCCTAGCACATGTTCCTCGAAGCGCGGCCGATTTTCTAGCATTTCGTATTGGCTGTCTTGTATTTCTAATAAGTTGTTTAACCGTTGGCATGTTGTATGTATATATAAAATGGATTGATTTAGATCGATCTTAACCTGATGATTCATCATCACGAAGTATTTCTATTTTCTATAGCATAAAACCCGAATTTAGGTTTGAAATAAATTTACAAGGAATCCACCCACTACCAATCCTTAAACATTTCTGGAAATCACACTAGATCAGTATCGCAGTGCTCGTCAATCATTTCATCCCCTACAATATCCATAAGTCCATAAGCTTTGGCTTCGTCTGCTGACATAAAAACATGCCTTTCCATGTCTTCGGATACAACCCAAAAAGGCTTGCCTGTTCTTAGTGCATAAACCCTTGTGATCATTTCGCGAACTTTGTGTAACTCTTCCACTTCTAGTAAAAATTCTTTTGTCCTTGCCCGATAATAAGCACTAGCAGGTTGGTGAAGCATAATCCTAGCGTGAGGGAATACTATACGCTTGGTGGGTTCTCCTCCAAGCAGAATGAAGGAGGCCATGGACGCGGCTATTCCGAGGCATATTGTATATATATATCAGGTGTCACCGTTTGCATCGTATCAAAAATCACCATTCCTGAGATTAGCCACCCGCCAGGGGAGTTTATAAACAAAAAAATATCGCTATTTCCATCTTCTATACTAAGATATACCATCAGACCTGTAATATGATTCGTGATCTCGCAACGAATCTCTTGACTAACAAAAGTGTCCTTTCTCGATACATAACATTGTATAAGTCAACCCAAGTCGCTTCTTCATCTCTGGGAATCCGGTAAGGTACTTTTGGAACACCAATGGGCATATTAGATTAATATTATTAAATTTAAGTAAAAAAACTACACTTTAATATGGAAACGTAAGAATGGAAGAGAAAGAAAGAATCTGCAGTTTATTATCTTCATTTTTTTTCTTATTCTATAAGAATACTATAGATTCTATTAATACATAGATTGAAATAATACATAGATGTAAAGATTCTACATATAAGGAAGGTAAGACAGATTGAATAAAGAAAAAGGAATCTGTGATTCGAATGATAAACAAAGAGGGATGAAGGATTTATTCTTCGTTTTTCCAAATAGCCCAAGCTACCCATTGCATATTGGCACTTATCGAGTATAGAATAGATCTGCTTCTCTTTCTTCTTACAAACAGAATTGACTTGTTATTTTTAATGGATTGAAATAAATATTCAGGCTTTCTGACATAGAATCCCCTAGAAGGGTTAGGTACATAGAATATGTATGGACAGTCTTTTCCAATGCGATAAAATAAAACGACATCGTGTCTATTTTTCTCTGCTAAAGGGGTATTTCCATGGGTTTGCCTTGGTATCGTGTTCATACTGTCATATTGAATGATCTGGGTCGATTGCTTTTGGTGCATATAATGCACACATCTCTAGTTTCTGGTTGGGCTGGCTCGATGGCTTTATACGAATTAACGGTTTTTGATCCCTCTGATCCTGTTCTGGATCCAATGTGGAGACTAGGTATGTTCATCATCCCCTTCATGACTCGTTTAGGAATAACAAATTCGTGGGGTGGTTGGAGTATTTCAGGAGGAACTGTAACGAATCCGGGTATTTGGAGTTATGAAGGTGTGGCAGGTGCGCATATTGTGTTTTCTAGCTTGTATTTCTTGGCAGCTATCTGGCATTGGGTATATTGGGACCTAGAAATATTCTGTGATGAGCGGACAGGAAAACCTTCTTTGGATTTGCCCAAGATCTTTGGAATTCATTTATTTCTTGCAGGGGTGGCTTGTTTTGGCTTTGGTGCATTTCATGTAATGGGTTTATATGGCCCTGGGATATGGGCGTCCGATCCTTACGGACTAACTAGAAAAGTACAAGTTGTAAATCCTGCGTGGGCTGCAGAAGGTTTTGATCCTTTCGTTCCGAGAGGAATAGCTTCGCATCATATTACTGCGGGTACTTTGGGCATATTAGCGGGCCTATTCCGTCTAAGTGTCCGTCCGCCTCAACATCTATACAAAGGGTTATGTATGGGTAATATTGAAACTGTACTTTCCAGTAGTATCGCTGCTGTTTTTTTTTGCTGCTTTCGTAGTTGCCAGAACTATGTGGTATGGATCAGCAACGACCCCAATCGAATTATTTGGGCCTACTCGTTATCAGTGGGATTAGAGATACTTTCAGTAAGAAATATATCGAAGAGTTAGCGATGGGTTAGCCGAAAATCTTAGTTTATTAGAAACTTGTTCTAAAATTCCTGAAAAATTAGCCTTTTATGATTATATTGGTAATAATCCGGCAAAGGGGGGGATTATTCAGAGCAGGCTCAATGGACAATAGGGATGGCATAGCTGTTGGATGGTTAGGACATCCCGTCTTTAGAGATAAAGAAGGACGCGAGCTTTTTGTACGTCGTATGCCTACTTTTTTTTTTGAAACATTTCCGGTAGTTTTGGTAGATGAAGAGGGAATTGTGAGAGCAGACATTCCTTTTAGAAGAGCATAATCCAAATATAGTGTTGAACAAGTAGGCGTAACAGTGGAGTTCTATAGTGGCGAACTTAATGGAGTAAGTTATTCTGATTCTGCTACTGTAAAAAAATATGCGCAGGCGTGCTCAATTAGGGGAAATTTTTGAATTAGATCGAGCGACTTTGAAATCCTATGGTGTTTTTTGCAGCAGTCCAAGGGGTTGGTTCACTTTTGGTCATGCTACCTTTGCTTTGCTCTTCTTTTTCGGACACATTTGGCATGGCATTCGAACCTTGTTCCGAGATGTTTTTGCTGGTATTGATCCAGACTCCCTTCCCTTCCCTTCCCTTCCCCAACCTGGGCAATGGCGGTGGCTACCAAGGCTATGGCGGCTACCACAACCAGGGTGGCAACGGCGGTGGGTACTAGCAGCAGCAGGGAGGCTACCAGCGTCGCCCAGGCAATGACACTACTACCGGCCACGGGGATGTGGCTACTTTGGCAACAACCGCTTTCCTACCCGTGCCCCTGCCCCTGCCCTCAAACCCATCGTCATCGAGGACATGAACTTGTTCCCGCTGCTACCCGCCGTGGCTTTCTCGGTGGCCATGGCAACAATGCGGATCCGACGAGGGCGATGGTCTGTCCGTGGATCCAGCGGCCACAAATTCAGTTGATGGAGGTGACGAAATCAACCGGTTCACATATAGCAATACGTTTTTTATAAGTCGAGTGGGTGGTACACTCAACGGAAACTGTCATGATATATTTATATCTATCATGATTTTTAGAAATGTTTGTACATGGCTTGATAGCAAATAAGTTCAAAAGTTATAGGCAAGGATGATTATAGAAATATCACTTATAGTTATGCAAAAATTATAGACTTTCCTTTTCAAACCTATTTGGTTGACATTGACCTAGCTAGTAAACTATGCGCACTACGGTTGAGCGCATGCGAGTCATTTTAGTGTGTAAATGAGAGCTAGCAAACCATACAAAAACACCACCACATGCATTGCGACTTATGGGTTAACCTCTTCACGATTACAACTTAATCAACTCATAACACATTACCTTAACAATGGTCCGCTACAAGAGCATGTTGAACAAAATGCATCCCACAAACAACCATGTATTAAACACTTAAACGAAATGAGAGAAATGGAAAAAAATATTTTGGTAAAGTCTGAATATAATGAGCCATGTAAGAGAACCTACCACCAATCTTTTTTTCGTGAACATGCCATAGCATGTGTTTCATTAAGGCCTTGTTTGAATGCGCATGTATTCATCTCAATCCACATGTGTTGAAGTGGATTGGAGTGGAATTAAACTAAGTTCCATTTCTATCCACTCCAACACATGTGGATTGAAGTGGATACACATGCATCCAAACAAGGCCTAAGAAAAAACTACCACCAATATGAAAGAAAACCCTTCAAGTGATGTTTTCTTCCTTTTTCCAGTCAAGTTATTTATGCAGATATCTAGAATTTAACAATCTTAGTTGCAAGTCAGTTCAGAACAAGCGACACCATTCATGATTCAATATCTTTGACCTTGCAATTGCCAAGTGTTTTATTTCTTCAGTCAATAGTAATAGGCAGCCAGCCAGGCAAACAATCATCAGCACAAAATAAGAAGTCAATGGTCGTGTACCTACCTGTTACTATTAGCTTCGGAGACACAAATCGCTTGGCGAATTGGTGCTGGCATCCCCTTTCAACAACCACTTTAGATCACCCCTCTATAGCTAGTAAATTTATTGGCAATGACTTATATACGGTCTTCCGTTTTTAAGGGCCAATGAATGGCCGCCCGCGTGCGACTTCGCTTGCGCATACGACTCTCCACTCCCCACGCACACACCCACCTATCTATCTCTCGATCTCTCTCATCTCCGGCAACTTCCTCCCCAACTCTGGCGAGCATATCTGGCAGTGGCATGGACACTTCTATGCCCCCCTCTCTCTTTCCCCGGTGACCTCCTCCCCAACTCCGACAAGAGGATCCAGCGACGACATGGAGTCTTCGGGTGGATCCGGCGGCGGCCAGGGCGGATCCGGTAGCGGCCATGGCAGATCCGATGAGGTATGTCCTCCTCATACTCCTAGATCTCCGAGCTAGGGTTCCAGCGACCTCCTCGCCAACTCCGACGAGCGAATGCGGCGATGGCATGCAATCTTCCGACGGATCCGGCGGCAGCCATGGCGGATCCGACGAGGTATGTCCTCCTCCTCCTCCTGGATTTTTGACCTAGGGTTCCGGCGACCCCCTCCAACTCCGACAAGCGCATTCGGCGATGACATGGAGTCTTCGAGCAGATCCGACGGTGGCCATGGTGGATCTGACGAGGTATGTACTCCTCCTCCTGGATCTCCGAGCTAGGGTTCCGGCGACCTCCTCTCCAACTTCGACGAGTGGAACTGGTGACGGCATGGAGTCTTCGAGTGGATCCGGCGGCGGGCATGGCGGATCTAGCGAGGTATGTCCTCCTCCTCCTGGATCTCCGAGCTAGGGTTTCGGTGAGCTCTCCCTCTCATCTTCCCCAACTCCAGCAGGCTTAGAAAGGGAAGTTTTAGGGAGGAAGGCATGCCAGGTAGTAGGGATGGCTGGAGGACGGTTAGGGCCCCTGACGGCAAAGGAGGCGGTCGGATCAATTAGGGGCGGAGGCGTCACGGCTAGGGCGAGCTCCAGCAAGGGGAAAGGCGGCCCCACATCCACGGAGCTCCAACCAAGCCCTACGCGCCGCGGTAGGGCGGGGGCGATGGTGAGGAAGAGCGTGGCCACCGGCAAGGAGGAAGAAGGGGGAGGGGGTGGAGCATGCGAGGTTGAAGACGGACGCGGTTGTGCATAGCGGCCGGTCGTATTTAAAAGGTGTCCAAATTTCTTCCTAATGTAAATACCTCCAATTGCTTTTCCAAATTATATCTATCAGCCCATTCACTAGAGGTCAATTGCTAGTTCATCCCAATTACTGATTTTATTAAGAGATTATTTTAATATTTTTTTGGTTCACCAATTCTCAGTAGGTTCAATCCTTTATTAAATTTTGTGACGTTAACCAGACTCCCATGCCAGTTATCAAGAGAATGGCCATTAGGCAACCTAAGAAGATGCTTTTGGTTTTGTTTCTCCCTTAGGCCCATCTTCCAAATCTTACTGAAGGGAAGGATGATAGTACGAGCTCGTTGGGCACCAGGGCCCTAGAGCATGAGATGCATGCACTTAGGAGGCCCATCAAACGGCTTGGTATGATGATTGTACGTTGTGTCCAACAATTTGGCACATTTGAAGGCCCGAAAACTTATACCAAGCTAGTCCACGGGAACGGCCCAAAACAAATTACAGTCACACCTGCCTGTTTGGTTCGCACCTCCTAAAGTATAATCCCTATCGAATGTTTGACACTCATTTGAAATACTAAATATAGACTAATTACGAAACTAATTGCACAGGTTGAGACTAATTTGCGAGACAAATCTATAAAACCAAATTAGTCCATGATTTGACAATGTGGTGCTACAGTAAACTTGTGCTGATGATGGATTAATTAGGCTTAATAGATTCGTCTCACGAATTAGTCACGACTTCTGTAATTAGTTTTATGATTATTATCCGAACACTCGATGTAACACCCCATGTAACATTGATGTGACACCTCCTAAACTTTAGTTCCTTAGTCCAAACAGTTGTAACTAGCGAGCGACCGGTAACATGCCCAGCTGGGTGGGTTTATGACGCACTACGGGTGGAACTCCACGATGGAGGCCATCACCGCTGAGCTACCAGTGGTGACGTGGCCTCACTTCATGGATCAGTCCCTGAACCAGAAGATGGCCATGGAGGTGCTTTGCATCGACGTCAGCGTTGGGATCACGGAGCTGCTATTGTACCAGAAGGTGGAGAAGGAGATTGTGGTCAGCCGGAACGTGGTGGAGGAGGCCGTGAGGAGTGTGATGGGCGGCGGGCCCGCGCGCTAGCAGTCAGGGCCAGAGCGGCCATGCAGGAGGGCAGGTCGTCGCACCACAACCTGTTGGGTTTGGTCGGGTGCTTCGAGGTGTCATGGCCGAGACCACCAAAGGCGCGTGAAGCAACAAAGCGTGGTGAAGGTGTACTGCAGAGAAGGCGCTATCGGCTATGTTTAATTGTTTTCTATTTATTACTATAGTCTATAGGTGAGTGTCAACACGTGGAGGAGGCCGTGAGGAGTGATGGGCGGCGGGGAGGAGGCGGCGGGCCCGTGCGCTAGCAGTCAGGGCTAGAGCGGCCATGCAGGAGGGTAGGTCGTCACACCGCAACCTGCTGGATTTGGTGTCTGAAGGATGTGTAACAACATTGATAAGCCTGGTGCCTCCTGAAAAAAGTGAAGCCTAAGGGAAGGAAGAAGACGGAGTTAGATAAGGCAGCAGTAACCCTTGGGGCATTATGCGAGAAATTAGGCACGAGAGAC
Source organism: Saccharum hybrid cultivar R570 (assembly GCA_038087645.1). NCBI lineage: Eukaryota > Viridiplantae > Streptophyta > Magnoliopsida > Poales > Poaceae > Saccharum > Saccharum hybrid cultivar. The sequence goes on from JAQSUU010000259.1 coordinate 16,764,864, forward strand.
TGCAAGGCTTGTGGATAGTACGCTACACTGCCTACACATAATGCGCGGACGTGCTCATGTGCCTCACCTTGGAACATTCCAGAATGAGGCTTGAAGCAATGAGGAACAAAAAGAAAGGGAGGCCACCAGGCGCTAAAAATAAGAAGGTAAGCTGGAAGCAGGATACTGATTGCGATGAGGATGATAATAGAGTGAAGACACGACATAAGGTAGTCACAGAAACCACATATACTCATTGGGACAGTGACAGCGAGGGAGAGGATGAAGAAGAGGCGGGGAGTGAGTAATACAAAGTGACTGGCTGGAGGGAGCATCCATCACAGCAAAAGGCTAAGAGAAGGGGTTCTACGACTATATCATTCAGAGGTATACGGAAACAATTTGGTCACAGTGATAACTGAGCTTCAATGCTTCAAAAATGGTAGGTGAATACTGCGCTAAGTTGAGCTTTTGTTATTATTCACTATCTATTTGCAACTGATGTCTCTGCTAACTCTTAGGTTTCTGTTACCAGTGTTCCCAAACCCTTGATCTCAAATAAAAAAGACAACACTTGAGGAAAGAAAAGAAATCCTCTGGTAGCTCCACCCTATGGCTTTGTGTGTGTGTGTGTGTGTGTGTGTGTATAAGGTTGACGGTTTTTGATGGGCTGTTGTTGGCTGTGTCAAATTTCTGTGGAAAATCAATCAATTCGTATCAGGCATGATTCTGCTGCAAATGTCGGTGCATGGAGAACTGATGGCGCCTGCTATGTGAACATACTAAGTTTAATGGAATCGAGATCTTGTGAAATTCATCAGTAGTGTTACTCCATCCACAATGTTCCTAGCTTAAACGGTTCGCTAGTGGTGTGCTACAATGTTAGAAGACACCACCACTATTGTGGTAAATCTGTGAGAACAAAGAAATTCTGAGATTTATTTACTCCCTTAACAAATGTGTCCAAGCTTTAGCTTGTGATATGGCTTGGCAATCATTTTACATAAACTTCAGAAAGTGCCAGAATTCAGAATCTAGTGATAATACTCTAATGTGCATATGAAACAATGGCTATTTCATTTTGAGGAGCGACAACAATTATTTTCTTCCAAATTTTCAGATTAGAAAAGTCGATTCCACCTTTATAGATTGTAAGTTTTTCCACTTATTAGAAAAATGGATGGACAACTTTACATAGGCAACATTATAACTGCATAAAACATACAAAAAGGCCTAAATTCAGGTGCTCCTCTTTACAAAATAATGGAAATCTATTGCCCAAGACAAGAACGCTGACATTGATGGTAGTGTAGAACCAAAGAGAGCATGGTAAACACCACAAATCTACTTAGGCTGCCATGATCCAAATTGATTAGTGGTCCTTTGAAGCTCATTTGAAACCCCGTACGCCAAACATACTAGAACTTTACCAAAACTCCAAAACGCCAAGGAAAAAGGACCGGAAGGAGTATGTACTAAAAAAATATTTGTCTACACCCACAACGAAAATAGGAACTTATTGAAAAAGGAAAATTATTGTTGCACATATGAAATAATGAAACAGAAGAAAAATGACATACAACTGGTAAAGAAACAAACAATTGACAACTAGAAGCTTATTTGAATAGAATATTACATAAATCTAGAATGCTAAATTTTATAAAGAAAATATGAACTCGAGCAAAAGATTCCTCTTGGCTTTAAGTTCAGATATATGTGTGATCGTCATCTTCATGTGAGCCATTGTTAGGCTCATTCAGAAATGGACCCTGGCCATTGTTTGACCCTTCACCTTCGTCTTCGTGTCAGTAGACGAATCTTCCGACACTTCAGGGGTCGGTTCATCATCATCACTATTGTCATAATAAAGATCATTGGCAATCTTGTGGGTTTGTTGTTGAACTTGTCAACAACCAAAGGATCAATATTTTCCTCGCTTGGAGCAACAAGAGGCTTAATCTTTCCTCCGTGTGAGAAGGATTCGGCTGCCCTTTAGGTGGTGCACTAATTAAATAGTTGTCAGTCGGCAAAATGTACCCTGAATTACTTGAGGTTGTATCCCCAATTTCTCGTAATGCTGTATGGTTTTGACAATACTCCAGGTACCCCTTGCAAGAGAGACCAGGGGCTTGGGCATGGTGGAATTGTGGTTGAAACAAACAAAGATACGAATGAAAGGTGAGTTACAAATGAGAATAGGAAACTATGGATGTAGTGTGACTTGTACACTCTGGATGAGTTATGAACAAGACCAAGTTTCCGAATGGTTGTGAACAAGACCAAGTTACAAAGTGCTTAAAATAGCCAAGGATAATGAATTGCAGTGAGCCACGAGTGGTTGCGAACAAGACCAAGTTACGGAGTGCTTAAAATAGCCAAGGAGAAAGAATGGCTGCGAGCAAAGAGTTGTTGTGAACAAGACCCAAGTTACGGAGTGCTTAAAATACAAGAAGAATGAATGGTTGCCAGCGAGGAGTGGTTGCGAACAAGACAAAGACCAAGTTACAATGTCCTTAAAATAGCCAAGGAGAATGAATGGTTGCATGTATGCAATGAGCCACAAGTGCTACGGACAAGATCAGTTGCAGTGTACTTAAAATAGGCATGAAAAAGAGCGAATGGCTTCATGTGCGCAGTTAGCCACAAGTGGCTGCGAAGGATGTGATGGTGAACGGTGAAATGTTCAAACATGTATTTGTTTAAATAAGTTAGAGAAGTGTATATATATATATATATATATATATATATATATATATATATATATATATATATATATATATATATATATATATATATATTCGTAGGTGAAGCGTATTGATATACCAAAACTAGAAAAGAGGAGCAACATGGCAGGTAGAAGCGAGGGGGACAAAGGGAAAAACGAAGAAACTTACAGTGATGAGGAGGATGAATATGGCACGAAGCATTGGTATGCAAGCAAGCTCATGGGAGAAGCAATGAAAATCATCCAAGAAGGAAGTAAGTCTAGAAAAAAGTATATGAAATGTCTGGGTCAACTAGAAAATATCACATTCTTGGATGGGTGTAAAGACAAGGAGGATGCAAACACGGATGGAAAGGTGAATTGCTTAATTGAATTATATATTATTGGATGCTTAGATAAGAATAATTTAATACAGATTTGATGAGAAAGGGGTTAAATTTGGTGCACCTATATTAAATTTGTATCATGCTTATAGGATTTAAAATGAGAAATGGAGATGAAGAAATTACAATTGGAGATAAAAATCATAAAATAAATAAATGGAGCAATTATAAAATGGTCCTGGCATTTGGATTTAACATAGGCTAGGACATACATACTAGCAATTCACAACCAAGTGGGTAGTTTGAGCTCAGGTGGCATCGCTGGAGGTGGGAACCTTCTTGCGGTAAAGAAATGGGATGGTAGCTTTGCAGGATTGTGGAGGCACAGTGGAAGGGCGATTCCTGTTGCCATGGGCGGTCTGAACAATCAAAAAATAATCTACGAGTTTGGGTGTGCTTTCTCTTAATTCCATCTAGGATCTGCTTTTAATCATATCAAAACAAGCCCTTAGAAGCAACACTAGATGACAAGTTGATGTGAGCAGGTCTGCATTCAAATGAATCTTACTATGTTCTCAAACCTTCGGATCCTTCACGCATTCGGAATAGGTATGCATTCAAATTACACCAATGTACTGAAAGTACAGTTGGATATATACATGGTAAATTTAAGACAACAGTGTAATGTGAGATACATGTTGAAAAAAATGACGAATTATATCATATGATGGTAAGAAGGATGAAACTCTCCAAGACAGAATTGAAAAGAAAACATAAAGCAGAGATTGAAAGATGACAAAAATAGTTGTGAAAAAGTATGTTTTAGGCTGGGTCAATTGGTTATTATGCAAGGTAAAAAAAGTTGAATGGGTGCATTAGTTTGACTGCGAACAACACAAGTGGCTGTGAACCATGCCAATTTTTAACCTCCTTGATGCAGCTTTCCCGCAGGCTTTTATGTTGAGCGGTTCATGCATAAGTATAAGAAAGAGAATGTTGTTTATTAATTCATACTCACCATAACACATTACTTCAGATTCTATCATTAGTACTTCCTGGTCGCACATTAGTACCGGAGACAACGCGATATGGAGGGAACAAGGAGGCATCTAGCAAGTAAAAAATTGAGGAGAAAAGGCAAAATGGAGTGGGCATCGATAAGGGAAATGGTAGAAAGGTTATAGCTTGCGTGAATTCATTTTGTTTTGTTTTGATTGGGAGTTTTGTGATGAGTATACTAACAAATTTTTGAATCACAAAGGAGGTTTACAAGTGGAACGAAGACGTAAAGAACTGTCATGGAATAGATGTTTATGAGGGCCTATGCCTAGTTGAGGGAGAGTTACCACCGCTATTGGCGTGGAATGGATCAACGGAGGCTGAGAAAACCACTCTGAGTGTTGATCCACATGGCTTTAGTTAGTTAAAGGGCATACACATACACAAAGTATATAATGTTAGAAGTGCTACCACTTTGTGATGAATAAAATAATGTAGGGTGTGGAAGATAACTAAGAGGAAGAGGTTACAAGTAAGATAAGGGAGAATAGATAAAAATGTGACAGAACAATGAATTTGATCAACAAGGCACTGATGTATTGAAGTTGAATGATGCTCATGGTGATCTATAATAAGGAGCAACAATTAATAAAGGGAGTGGAAGCGCAGAAAATTTTGTCATTGTGAGGCTGAAAATGGTTGAAAAGTTGAATTGTTGTCAAGAGAAAGATGAGCAAGATTTTTTGTTCAGCACACATGACATAGTGCTATTCATGGGCCAAATAAAAGTTGTAAGGATCTATGGATGGACATGAGACTATATTTATGGTTTGCTAAACAAAATGTTATGATTAACGATAAATTTAGTCATACGGTTTTGGAGGATTGATAATTAAATATTGTTATTTTATACTTTGTGTATATGCCCTTTAACTAACTAAAGCCATGTGGATTGACACTCACTGTTGTTATCTCAGCCTTCGTTGATCCATTCCATGCTAGTACCCTGTGGTAACTCTCCATCAACTAGGCATAGCACCTCATAAACATCTATTCCATGTCAGTTCCTTACATTTTCGTTTGACTTGTAAACCTCCTTTATGATTCGTATACTCATCACAAAACTCCCAATCAAAACAAAACAAAATAAATTCACGTGAGCTATAACCTTTCCAACCTTTCCCTTATCGATGCCCACTCCATTTTGCCTTTTTTCCTCAATTTTTTCCTTGCTAGATGCCTTCCTTCTTCCCTCCATATCATGTTGTCTCCGGCACTAATGTGTGACCATGAAGTACTAATGATTGAATCTGAAGTAATGTGTTATGGTGAGTATGCATTGATAAACATCTCTCTCTTTCTTATACTTATGCATGAATGGCTCGACATAAAAGCCTGCGAGAAAGCTACATAAAGGAGGTTCTAAAATGGGCATGGTTGACAACCACTTGTGTTGTTCGTAATCAAACTACATGCACCCATTCAATTTTATCTTGGCATAGTAACCAATTGACCCAGCCATTTTTGTCACCTTGCAATCTCCGCATTATGTTTTCTTTTTAGTTCCGTCTTGGAGAGTTCCATCCTTCTTACCATCCTATGATATAGTCGGTCATTTTTTAGCAACATGTATCTCACATTACATTGTTGTCTTAAATTTACCATGTATATATCCAACTGTACTTTCAGTGCGTTCATGTGTTAAACAATTCTCCATTTCCTTCTTAGAACGCCATTTGCACGAGTTCTAACATACTTCCACTAGGCGCCTTAGAATCTCAGCCGCAACACCATACTGCCGGTTCATCTCAGGTTCTCATAATGTTGGTGTCATTTGAATGCAGACCTATTCCGAACGCGCGAAGTATCTGAAGGTATGACAACATAGTAAAATTCATTTGAATGCAGTCCTGCTCACATTAACTTGTCATCCAATGTTGCTTCTAAGGGCTTGTTTTGATACGATTAAATCAGATTCTAGATGGAATTAAGCAAAAATCCTACCCAAACTCGTAGTTTATTTTTTGATTGTTCAGACCGCCCGTGGCAAGAGGAATCGGCTTTTCCACTATGCCTCCACAATCCTGCAATGCAAGTCCACCATCCCATTTCTTTACCGCAAGAAGATTTTTCCCACCTCCAGTGATGCCACCTGGGCTCGAATTACCCACATGGGCTGTGAATTGCTGGAATTGCTGGTACGTACATCTTAAATCCAAATGTCAGGACCATTTTATAATTGCTCCATTTGTTTATTTTGTGATTTTCTATGAATTAGTTATTAACATCTTATATTTAGTTCATAAATAAGATATTTTAGCCTCAAAGGCATACCTGTTATTTTATACTTAGGACACAAAGAACTTATGAAAAATAATCAGGACTGGCAAATGCCTAGATTATCTAGAACGCGGATTTTTTATAATGCAGCTTATTACAAAAACTTGATCAGATTACAATCAATTCTCAAACAAGCGCTTCCAAACATGGCCTAACTCCATCTGCATCTTTATTGGAAACTCACAATTTGCAGGCTCGTGGTCTTGGTTTTTCATCTCCAATTGTAATTTCTTCATCTCCATTTCTCATTTCAAATCATGCAAGTATGATACAAATTTAATATAGGTGCGCTAAATTTAGCCCCTTTCTCATCAAATTTGTATTAAACGATTCGAATCGCACCATTCAATAATATATGATTCAAGTAAACAACTCACCTTTCCATCTTTGTTTGCATCCTACTTGTCTTTACACCCATCCAAGGAAGTGACCTATTGTAGTTGATCCAAGCATTTCCTATACTTTTTTTTTCGACTTACTTCCTTCTCGAACAATTTTCATTGCTTATCCCATGAGCTTGCTTGCACATCAATGCTTCATGTCATATTCACCCTCCTCGTCTGTAAGTTTCTTCTTTTGTTTCTTTGTCCCCCTCGCTTCTACTTGTCATGTTGCTCCTCTTTTCTAGTTTTGATATATCAATACGCTTCAGCTACGAATATATATAATTCTCTAATTTATTTAAACAAATACAAGGTTCACCATCGCGTCCTTCGCAGCCCCTTGTGGCTAACTGCGTACATGAAGCCATTCGCTCTTTTTCATGCCTATTTTAAGCACACCGCAACTGGTCTTGTTCGTAGCCACTTGTGGCTCAATGCAAATATGCACCCATTCATTCTCCTTGGCTATTTTAAGGACACCGTAATTTGGTCTTGGTCTTGTTCGCAACCACTCGTGGCTCGCACCCATTCATTCTCCTTTTCTATTTTGAGCACTCCGTAACTTGGTTTTGTTCGCAACCACTCGTCGCTTGCAGCCATTCATTCTCCTTGGCTATTTTAAGCACTCCATAACTTGGTCTTGTTCACAACCACTTGTGGCTCACTGCCATTCATTATCCTTGCTATTTTAAGCACTTCCTAACTTAGTCTTGTTCACAACCATTCCGTAACTTGGTCTTGTTCGTAACCCATCCCGAGTGTACAAGTCACATTACATAGTCTCCTGTTCTCATTTGTAACTCACCTTTCATCCGTATCTTTGTTTGCTTCATCCACAATTCCACCGTGCCCAAGCCCGCTAGTCTGTCTTGCAAGGGGTACCTAGAGTACTATCGAAACCATGTAGCATTAGGAGAAGTTGGGGATACAACCTCAAGCAATTCAAGGTACATTTGGCCAACTGATAACCATTTAATTAGCGCGCCACCTAAAGAGCAGTCGAATCATTCTCACACGGAGGAAAATATTAAGCCTCTTGTTGCTCCAAGCGAGGAAAATATTGATCCTCCGGTCGTTGACAAGTTCAACAATAAACCGACGATGATCTTTGTTATGACAGTAGAGATGATGAAGAACTGACCCCTGAAGTGTCGGAAGGATTCATGTACTGACACCAAAGATGAAGGTGAAGGCTTAAACAAAGTTCAGGGTTCATTTCTGAATGAGCCTAACAATGGCTCACATGAAGATGACGACCACACATATATCTGAATCCAAAGCCAAGAGGACGCTTTTGTTCTAGTTCATACGTTGTTTATAAAATTTAGCATTCTTGTGTGTAATATTGTAGTCAAATAAGCTTCTAGTTGTCAATTGTTTGTTTCTTTACCAGTTGTATGTCATTAATCTTCTATTTCATTATTTGATATGTGCCTACCCAGGACTACCACACTTATAACTTAGAACCCCTTTTGTGCCTACCCAGGAAGCTGGCTGTCACACTACTAGTAGAAGATCTTACTAAGCTAGAGCCATGTGGCTTGAGGTTGCACAGTATATCCCGGGTGGTCGCTCCACGAACCGGTCCTTAGGGAGGGTGGACATAAATACCCCCAAGAAGAAGGGCTCAAGTACTCATTACTCCTAAACATGATCCATACCGCTAAAAAGCCAGCTTTTATTATCAGTTGCATAAGCCATTAGTCAGGATTACAGATCTTAAATTAAGGTGTCATTTGTGGGTTGGAGCAGCTAAGCATGACTACAACTACCCGTGTGTAAACCTAGGTATAAGGAATGATCAGCAAGTCTAGATAATCATTAGGGTTTACAAAATTAACACATGCATATAACGTAAAGTGAATTAAAGCGAGTAGGTAAAGAACATGGTCAAGGGCACTTGCCTTTCACCCAGACTATATTGCTCAAAAGTATTCAATCTTCAACTTTTAGTCTTCCGCTTTTAGGTCTTCAGCTATTGGTCTCTAGCTTCTGGTCTTCAGCGTTCACAAACTGCTCTTCCTCTACTCGTACCAGCCAAGCAAAACAAATAGACAAACACGATTAAGAACAACACATCACTCACAACAAAAGCTTGAAAAGAGTGTACTAAAAGGCATGACTCGTTGCTACGATCACGAGAGCGCAAGAATTGAAACCAGAATGGAGCTCTCATCGAAAGAAGAAATGACTACCGAAAGATTTAAGTTCTCAAAGACAGACTATAGCTGCATTTATTTTATGTAATAAAACAATGTGGTGAACATTTCAGAGAAATATCATAAAGTTTCTTTAAGTCAAATTAAATTGAATTTTGAAAAGCCAATGTAAAACCTCCGTCACATTTTATTTATAAACATTTCATACAAGTTATGCCATTTGAATATTTAATTAAAAACTTTAAAGCATGTGAGTGCATCTAAGTGAATCATTTCGTGTAACATATATACGCTAAGCAAGTTATAAATTAAAAACTCATTCATGTTGTAAATAATCAAATTAGCATTAAATTATGAAAGCGGAGATTAAACCCTAAATTGCTTTTGATTTGGAAAGCAACGTGAACAATCATTAATCATATTGATATTTATATTAAAATTCAGAAACATCAGCTATGGTAAACGATGCTGCTAATGCGTAGCTTCGATTGGCACAATCGTAACACAATAAGAATGAAGTTAACCTTTAGGGGACTACTACAGCCCGCACGCGCAAGCGGAGTGGACCGAGCCCGCACACACACTCTCTCTCTCTCTCTCTTCCTTATTCGGCCCCTCCCTCGCGACTGCGTCCGTTTCTGTTTCATCTTCTACCTCGCGACTCCCCAGCCCTCCACCGCCGGCGATACCTCCTCTCCTCTTCCTCCCGGCGACCACCGCCCTAGATTCGGCGTCCATCTTCCTCCCTAGCTCCGATAAGTGCCACCTCCTCCACCACCTCCCATTGCCGGTGCCCGCCGCCGGCAGTAGGGTCTCGCGGCCGCGGCCGTGGAGCTCCGGCGAGACCCTACCGCCACCGGTGACCTCCTTCTTCCACTTCCCCCTCCCCCGCCCTCTCCCGCATGCGGCCATGGCGACCTCGGCGAGCTCCGGCCATGGTGCATCCGCCCCGACCTGGCCCGACCGCCCCTGCCGCCGCCAGCTTCCCTAAACCGCCCATCGACCATCCCCACCACCTGGCCTACCTTCCTCCCCCCAACCGGCCCTTCTATACCCCACCAGAGTTGAGAAAGAAGGGTGGGACGCGGCCGCCGGAACCCTAGGGGACCGCCGAAGTTGGGGAAGAAGATGGCCGGGGCAGTGGTGGGCATGGGCGTGGCCTCTGACGGCGCCGGCGCAAGCGTGGCCTCTGCGGCTCGGGCGTGAGCGGGGCGCAGGTGCAGTCTCTAGGAGGGGCACGGGCGGACCATCTGATCTGCGCAATGGACAGCATCGAGGCTGTGCGTGCCGAGCGACGCCAGCATGCGCGCTCAGAAAGAATCATTTCCGTAACCTTTAAGTTGTTTTTAATTAAAAAGCGATAGAATAGGTATTAATCAAATTAACATTTAAATCAACAAATTCATTATCAAGTTGTATGATAAAAATCAGCACTACTCCATAGAGTGCATCTGACAAGAATCTAACGCAACAGGACGACTCGAAATGGAGCTAAACTGATTTAAAGAGAGGATTTAACGTTCACGCAGAGGAAGGGGGCCTCGGCGTGCGAGAGGGCAGCCGGCCAGGGGCTCCCCGCCCGGCTAGACGGCGGCGCTAGCAGGCGGCGCTTGCCCGTGGCGGCCAGCGGCGCGGCGGGCTACTGCAGCCCGCAAAAGGGGCGGCGGCCACGGCGGTTGGCGGCCTCTGCACGAGGTAGCGTGCGAAGGGGCGAGGGTCGGGCGGTCGGCGGCCGTGGGGCAGCGCGCACCCGCGGGGTAGGGGGAGGGGGGTGGGGTGGGGCACGATGCTAGAGGCTCGGCTCGGTCGGCTTGCCGGCGGTGGCAGCTAGCTCCTCTACTCGCAGTGGTGGAATGCAAGGCATGGCGGAGCATCGCCGGAAGACAGCGGCGTAGGCGCTAGGGTCTCTGCCAGGCATGCGGGTGGCACAGGGACGCGGAGCTCGACACGGCGAACTCTGCTGAGTGGATCTCGCCGACGAACGACGGCCGTAGATGGCGAACGATGCGGCTGGGCGGCTTGGGTAAAGGCGGCGGCTTCGATGAGCTACGACGCACAGAAGAGAGGGAGAGGGAGGACAACAGCGATACCGGCGGCTTCCTCACCTCGGCGCGGAGCTCGTGGGCCGGTTCTCGTCGACGTGGATGCGGCCACTGCGGAGATCGCCGGTGGCGGGATCTCTGCGGACGGCGGCTGCGTGCGGGAGCTAGGGAGCGCTAGGGCTATGGGCGGCTAGGATTTCTGAGGCGGCGCGGCGCATTGGGGAGCCTCGATTTGTAGGCACGGCCAACCTCGGGGCGCGCGCGGGCCTAGCAGATACGAGCGGTGGCGTCGTCCGCTTCGTGCGGAGGTTGGGCACTACGTCCACCGTCGTTGACGTGTGGGGGCCACCTGCCAGCGGCTGCGCGACGGAGGCGGCGCGGGGCGGCTTCGTCTGACAAGCGGGGCCCGCCGGGCAGCGGCACAGAGGCGGGGTGCGGGATGAGGGGCGGCTGCCGCTGCTGTTGCTGGGCCGAGGCCCATTAGCGGGGGCGCGCAAGCGCGGGAGCTGAGACAGGCCGGGGCGGGGTGGGCCGAGGCTGCGCACTGCTGCTGGGCTTGGCCTAACCGGGACAGTGCGCGGGCTCAGAGGAAAGGCCTTAGGAGACGGGGCGTTTTGCTGGGCTTCAAAGAGAGGCCGGAGCTGGGCCGGCTGGCGTACTGCAGAGCAGGCCGGTGGCGCTTGTAGTTAGCAGGCCAAGAGCACGGTTCCCCTAAAAAAAGGATCAAACCGCTTTTCCAAACTATTTTAAAACCATTTAAATTTGAAAACTCTCAACTTTATAGATGATTTTAGGAATTTAAAACTAGTTTCAATATTTTATTTTTACCAAATATATTTTGAAAACCCATTTTAAACCATTTTTTGAGAATCAAAAACCGCTTTGATGAGCACATTTAAAATACATTTTTAAAATTTTTCAGACTCAAACTTGAACCGTCTTTGAAACATAACTTTTGAAGGTTTATTTTCCGAAAAAAGAAGAGGACCTATTCATGGTTACTACGAGTTTTAAAAATTCATTTTTCACACAATAAAAATAATGCAAAGGCATGAATACAACAAATAAATCACATTAACTTAATTTATTAAAGTTTTTATAAAGCCATGTTTTCTCACATTATATTAACAATGAAATAAATAAGTCTTCGAAAATTTTAGAAAATATATTAAATCCTTTATTTTATTTAGTGTTTTCTACTCACAATCCAAAATAGAAATTTTAGGATGTGACATCCCGTTAAACGCATATTCCCTCCCTCCCAATAAAAGAGTAGTCCAAGCATTCAAATATTATCCAGTGTCGTTCTAGCCTGTATCAGAGGACCCCATGCCTACCAAACCTACTGCTGCCTTTCTCTTCTCTCTCCCACCTTCCCCTCCACTCGCTCTTCTCTCACCATCCGCTCGCATCGGATCCGCATCCACCCCTGAAAGCCCAAGTTTGGTTTTGATAATTAATGACACCAAGTTGCTAATGCCATATGTTAAGTGGTTTGAGTTAGGCATAAGCAACACATGTGATGAAGGTGTATCTGGCAAGGAGTGGTGGCCACAAGATCACAAAGAGATGATGCATGGACATGAAATAATGATCATGGTGATTAAGCATGAGGAGATGGACATGGAACAAAGTGATCAATGCAAAAGTATAATCATAGGGTTCGTTTTTGCCGGTCTAAGATGAGTAGAGAAGTGATTGACCAGGTTTAGGATTGATAGGGCAATCACGGTTAGCTCGTGAATCAAGTGCTACTAGGTCATCATCTTGAGCATATGCATTAGGATCTAGTAGAGAGCTAACATAACGCCTTAAAAAATGATTGTGAAAATGCTAACACACATGTACATGGTGATATACACTTGGTAGTGTTGGCACATTAGCGAAGACGGCGGAGTTTGAGCGGTAGATAGGGGTATGGGATTCAGGCGTTTTCAGGAAAATGAAATGCCTATTTTCCATTACGCCGGATGCGAGAACCGGAGACAAAGTCGCGGTGGTGGTCGTCGCTGTTTTACAAGCGATAGACGCTGTCCTCGGGAGCAACAGACACTGCCCTCAGCGTCTGTCGCTTACCCTGGCGATGGCCTGTTGTGGTGGAGCGACAGACGTGGTGGTGGCCACGCGACGGACGCACGACGTCAGCGTCCATCGACAGTGGCGTCAGCCGGGCGCAGGAGCGAGCGGAGGCGAGCTGTGCGCGACAGACGCTGGCCGGGTGTGGTGTTGGCGCGTCGGACGCGTCTGTTGAGTCGCACGCATTGCAGGGCTCTCTAGACCGCGTCTGTCGATGCGACAGACGCTGGGTCTCGGACGCGATGGACGCGTCTGTCGAAGGCAAATTCGACCGTTGGCTTTGAGCGCGCGGGGACACGTGGCGCACAGAGGTGCGACGAACGCGGCACTGCAGCGTCTGTCGCCTTGGTGTGGCCGCGTCTGTCGCCCTCGACAGGGGTATAACGGCTAGTGGCTTTTCCATTCGCTACAAATAAGAGGTGGCCGGCTGAAAGGTCCTTGTTTGGTTTTGGTAATTGAGTGACAACCTTAGGTGGACTAATTGTGTTTAATGTGAGATACACAGGGATTAGTCCATAGGTAATGGTGTCATGAAGGAGCTCATTGCATATGAGACATGACATGGAGTCATGTGACCAAGGTGGCAAAGATCAAGATGAGGCTTGGCTCGACGGACCGGTTGTAAGTGTGAAGGGCAAGTCAGAGGCTTTGGAGCGATGGCGTGGCAAGTTGAGTGGTTAACTCCTTCGGTAAAATGATTGAGAAAATGCTAACACACGTGCACAAGGTGATGATCACTTGTTGGTGTTGGCACTTTTGCGAAGGCGGTGGAGTTTGTGCGGTAGAGAGGGGTTTGGGTTCCTCTCTCCCTCCCGCCGAGCTTGCGAGGCGGGATTCGGCGCTTTTTGGGAAAGTGAAATGCCTATTTTCCACTACGCCGGAAGTCGGAAAAGAAACGGAGGCAAACGGAGGTCACAGTGGTGACCGGACGCTGCACCGGACGCGGTCACGGTGTGACCGGACGCGTCCGGTCAGTTTAACACGGCACTCAGGCACGCGAGTGTTAGGGTTTGCAACCGGCGCAGTGACCGTTGGAAGTTCTGGCAGCCGCGTTTGAATTCGAGGGACACGTGGACGGCGCAGGGCGACCGAACGCGGTTGAGCGCGTCCGGTCAGTTTCAACCGGCGCGTCCGGTCGTCCCATTTTTTGCCCAGTGAAGGGGTAACGGCTCTATTTGACCGTGGGGTTATAAATAGATGCTTTGGCCGGCCTTGGTCGGTAGCTGAGCACACTATAGTCTTTGTGGCTTGTGTGGTAGTGCTTGGAAGCCCTCTAACTCACTCATGCTTGATAGTGTTCATCGGATCGAGTGAGAGAGCGATTCTAGTGCGATTGCATCGTGAGGTTGCATCGAGTGGCACTAGGTGATCGTGTTGCAAGCCGGTGGTGCTTGTTACTCTTGGAGGTTGCCACCTCCTAGACGGCTTGGTGGCTTGTGGCTCCGTCGAAGCTCGCAAGAAGATTGTGCGAGGCTCCGGAGAAGCTTTGTGAGGGGGATTGTGCTCACCCCGCGGGGATCGCGAAGAGCAACTCTAGTAAAGCTCGTGGCTTGGAGGATCCCCATCTTGAGAGTGGATGTGCGGCACCCGCTGAGGGTTTGACTCTTGATAGTCAATTAGCTCGTGATCCATCAAGTGGGTGTATCGCCACAACGGGGACTAGCTTGGTGGCAACCAAGTGAACCTCGGTGAAAAACCGCCGTGTCAACATTGTGTACATCTTCTCGGTGGTTTGCTTTCGATACACAAGCTTGTATTACTTTTGCATATATATTGTGCTTGTGTTGTTGCTCTCATAACTAGTTTGCTTGTGTAGCTAGCTAGTTACCTTCTTGCTTGTGTAGCATAGAAGTAGCGCCCGTTGCGTGGCTAATTTGGTTTGTGTAACCTTGTTAGTCACATTGCTTAGTTTGTGTAGCTAAGTAATTTGCGCTCTCTAGTTTGGCATTAGTTGCCTTGCTATTGAGCATTGCTAGTGAGCATATGTGGCTTTGTGCTTTTGCTTACTAGAATTATGTAGGAGCTTCCCGTGCTTGCTAAAGTACTAGTGCATAGGTTTGTGTGACCTTGCTCTAGAATTGTTTAGGAGAGCTCTTGCTAAGGAAAGCACCTTAGTTACATAATTAGGATCTTTGTGAGGTGCTTGTGAACTTAGATAGAGGGGTGTAGTCTTGGCTAGACCGATAGTTTTAATTCCGCATTTGTTTCGGTTTGCCGACGTGTTTAATTTTAGAAAGGACTATTCACCCCCCTCTAGTCCGCCATCTCGACCCTTCAATTGGTATCAGAGCCGGGTCTCTCTTTTGTGGTCTTCACCGACCTGAGAGGATGGCGGAATATGGGCTAGATGTTGAGTGTCCACACATGTTTGATGGCACACACTTTGCACGATGGAAAAATTGGATGATATGCAATTTTAAGTTTATTTGCCCTCAAATGTGGTGGATGGTAGATGTAGGCTTTTCTCATGTGTTGGATGAAGATAATCTAACTCAAGCACAAGAGAAATGCCTAGATCTTGACATCCAAGCTACTAACATCATGTATAGATCTTTGGATGATAGCATCTTTGGTAAGATCATGGACCTCAAATCCGCTCATGAGATATGGGCCTATCTCAATGAAAAGTATGGAGCTATCACCGATGATGATGATGATGTCAAGACTAAGGAGGTTGCACATGATGATGTTGAGCATGACCACAACACGGTGGTTGTGGAGGATTGCTCCATCTCATGGTCAAGTGATGATGATGATCGATCTACCACAAGTTCACTTGACAAGGATTGCGATGACGCATCAAGTGTTGCAAGTGATGTTTCTACCCCAAGCACACTTGATGGTGACAACATTGGTTCATGCTCGGGCCTTGATGATGCTACTACAAGCCCATCCACTACATCACATTGCTTCATGTCACAAGGTGACACAAAGGTATCAAATGATAATGTGATTGATCATGTTGATTCATATGATGAGCTTGTTAGTAGACTTGCTAGCATGACCATGTCTTTAGAAAATGAGAAAGCTAAAACAATGGAATTGGAAAATGAAAACTCATTTCTAAAGAACTCATGTGAAGAACATAAGCACTTACTTGATGTTCTTAAATCTTCACATGAGAAGCTAATGTTGACTCATGAGAAAGTACTTGCATCTCATGAGGAATTATTAGAAAAACATGCTTCTCTCATTAAGATGTTTTTAAAGAAAATTAAAAATAATGAGAGCTCATCACATGGATCAAATGATCAATTGCAAAATGTGACTAACCCATGTGATATAGGGAGAAAGCATGTATCCACCTCTTGTGATGACTTATTAGATATGCCATGTTCTTCACATATATATGCTTGTTCTACGTCTATGTCTTGTGAGACTAACATTTTGAAGGAGAACAATGAGCTCAAAAGTGAAGTGAAGAAATTGAGCAACAAGTTAGAGAGGTGCTACAACTCAAAAGTCACCTTTGAGCACATGATAAAGACTCAAAGAAGCTATGGTGACAAGAGTGGCATTGGCTTCAACAAGAACAAGGGCAACAAAAAGAAGCAAGAACAAAAGAAGCTATCTCATTTCGTGTGCTTTAAATGCCATGAGATGGGTCACCTTGCCAAGTCTTGCCCAACCAAGAAGCCAAAGATGAGGCCACAAGATGAAAAGAAGATACCCCAAGCTCAAGTCAAGATCAATCATGATGTTGGTGACTTGATGATGATGAAGAAGAAAACAAGAAGGGGTGGAAGAGGAAGGCATCCAATACAAATCCAAGATGCCAAGATGATGAGCAAGAATCAAGTCGAGAAGAGAGATTTGGCTCACATCAAGTGCTTCAAGTGTGGAGATATGGGACACTTTGCCTCGGGGTGTCCTACCAAGCTTGAGAAGAAGGCTCAAGCAACTCATGAGAGGCAAAGCAATGAAGAGCATCACATGAGCAAGGAAGAAAAGGCTCAACCAAAGAGAAGATGTTATTCATGCCGGGAAAGGGGACACATGGCTCATTCATGTCCCCTAGGTAATAATTCTAAGCCTAGTTCAATTAATGATACTAACATGCTTAGAAAGGATGGCAATGGTACCTCATTGGTTGGAATTGCAAAACATCCCGCTACCCATACTAAGGCTTTGCCTAAGTATGTTGCTCCTAACTTGAGAGGACCCAAATTTGTTTGGGTACCATCAAAAAGTGGATGATTGGTTGTAGGTACCATCGGCATTGGAGGCTTGATTCATTTGGACTCATATTGGTCATCATATGGTGAATCAAGTTTTAAAGCTTAGTGCATATTCTATCCCAATGCCAAGTCAAAATAAGTGGAGTCCACATGCTACAACATACAAGTGCAACATTCAAGATTGTGGTGATTTATTGGATATATTTGATGGCTTGCAAATATTTGAGTTGGAGCTTTCTAAGAGGATGATCATATGATAACCAAGGTATATCTCTAGTTGATCATTTTATTTGTGTGCATATGAGTTAATTGAATTGGATATATATGCAATGTTGCTTGCTATGAGATGATTGAATGGATTAAATGCCTAGCAATTAAATTTGGATTGATTTGTGTTGGATAAATTCATGAAATGACATTTAGAAAGTGGATCGAATGGATATATGTCTTATAAAGGTGTTCAAACAAGTTAGTTTCAAGTTTGATTCAATTTGGTCAAGTATAGCTCAATGTTTTGAAATCTGTCCAAAGTTGAAAATCTGAGCTAGCAGTGATCAAGTATAAGTTTAGATGATCAAATCTATTTGGATTGGCTTGAATTTTGGTATACATGCTCTAGACTTATGTTATAAGATGCTGTACAAATTTCATGAGAATTGGATAAGAGATGCTTCGGCTTTGGAGTACATCTTGTAAACTATAGAGCAGCAGTTTTCAGCACGTAGCAGTGGTGGAAGATTTGAAATCTATTAGCAATATAGAAGTCAAATGAAGCTAAAATTTTTACAGTTGCTAGATGACTTAGTGAATCACATCTCCACCAAATTTCATAGCATTTGGATCTGTACATTGGGAGATATGAATTATTCTTTGAAGGGTACAGAATCTGCCAGAAAAGTGACAATTATTGGATTGATCTAGAGTCACTTTAAGTGAAAGGTCCTCAAGTTGGAAACATATTTATAAGTGTTTGAGGTACCTAAGTTTGGTTTTGAATTGATCTAGAAGCATGACAAGAAATGAGTACAAGGGCATTGATTGTGGAATGTACTTAGTGTACAAATTTGGTACTCAAATTTGAAAATGAAGATCAAACTCAAGATGAAGATGAGGTTCAAGTTCTAGTAATGATTGGAGATCATTTGGTAGAAAGAAAAGGACTTAAAGAATAATTCAAGGTTACTCATCAAGTTAAGTCCATAGATCAATCAATCAAAGGCAATTCAAGTAAGTGTCAAGGATGGTTCTTTGGAGAGAGGTCACTTCTCCCTGCTGAGGGGGCTTGCCGCCCATGGGTGGGTAAACCGAGCACCGGCTTGGAAGGCTAACATGGAAGTGATGAATTCAAGGGACATTTGAGATGCTTAATTGAAGCAATCAATAGGGTTGATCAAGAAAAGCAAGCAACACCCAAAAGAGAGTTAGTCATGGTTATAAAATTGGTATCATAAGTACTTCTCTCATGCAAGCATTGATCAAAGAGAAAAAGCAAGCCAACCACAACAAGAGATAATGCACTTGATTATTAGTGGTTCTCATTTCATATGGGTGAAGAATGGATTTCTCTATAATGATTGGTCTTCACCAAGCTTATAAATTGGACTTCACATTGCTATTGGAGTAATGAATTGGAATCTATGTGACTATCTTCTACTCCAATATAACAAAGGTATCATTGCAATGTGCATGATCATTTCATCCCTTACTAGTATGCGATTAGTGCATATAGTACATGCTTACTAAGGATCATGCATAACAAATGAAATGTTTAAAATTCATAGCCTACCACTATTGCTTGAATTGTTTAAATGATCTAGTGGTATGTGTATGAATTTGTTCATGAGCTAGTGAACCCAAGTACTTGATCTAGTTTGGATTGCTAACAAGTGACAAGTACAACATTGGCAAGATAACCCTTAGTATGAGTGAAGAAGCTTGTCATTGGATCAAACCGGACTTAGAATCTTAGGCAAATCAACTTAGTTCAAGTCATACTAGAAGCTCATGACAATGATATGGGTACAAGCACAATACAACAATGCAAATGGATATCTAGGGTGTTTCAAATGGTATCTAGACTCAAAGTATTTCTTCAAGTGGTATTTACAAGTGGTGTCTAGATCATGATCTACAAGTGATATCCTACAAGTGGTACTCATAAAGATAGCAAATGTTCAAGAAAAGATCATATTGACAAATCCTACAAGTGGTTTCATGATAGAGGATTCTTCAAATTGGTATCACACCCTTATTTGTGGTATTTCTACACATGATATCATTTATACAAGATGGTGGTTCCACAAGTAATCCTCAACTTTAAGTGATCATCAAATGAAGAAAGTTCCCTCACACACAAGAGCTCAAGATTATCAAGTGAATGACCCATGCTATGACATAGGGGGAGGAGCCCCACCTAATGGTATCAAGGTCAAAGATCCTAAGTGGTATCTCAAGAGCAATATACAAGTAATGTCATTCCAACATGTGTGGTGATGTCCATAAAAATGCAATATTCAAGTCTCAACCATCTATCCCAATGCAAGCCTTTGTATCAATTGAGAAGAACACCTTTTATGGAAATTGATGACAAAGGGGGAGAAGTTAGAACAAAGATATGTCAATGCACCAAGAGAGAGGTTTGGGAAGAGATTGAACAAAGATATCATGAGAAGATGAGTTTGGACATGGAGATGGACAAAGAGGGAGCAACATTGAAGAAATGAGAAGGATCAAAATTCTTGGACAAAAGAAGCACACAAGTAGGAGGAGCAAGCTCATGAACATTGTTTGGTTGCATTTGATTTGTGCATATTCATGTGCTTTCTTGCATTGCATAAGTTTTATATTTAATATGCATGCTTGTGTGTTGTATGCTAGTTATAGAACTTGAATGATGATATGATAACTAGCATGCATAGGATGATAGCTAGACTTGTATTTCGACATGTGGTACTAGAACCTTGCTTATAATGTTGATCTCACGGGGTTTCTAGTATTTTTGATGTCTAGCTACTCATGATGCTAAGGATGATGGCAAACTTGTGTTTTTCAAATGGTATCGAGCTATCAAATGGTATCGAACTACAAAGGTTTATTCTATATACCTTAGCATCACTTAGTAGTGCTAACCCTCCCACAAATTTCATATTTAAGCATATGTGTGAGCTTGAAACCAAACCATTTGAGCACATATGTAGGGGGAGTTATCACTACCAAGTCGGATTTTATGGTGCTTATCCAAATCCTAACATAGAGCTTAAAATGTTGGATAAGTGGCATAAAGTCCAAAAGAACTTAATTTCCATATCTTTGTAGAGTTGTCATCAATGACCAAAAAGGGGGAGATTGAAAGGTCCTTGTTTGGTTTTGGTAATTGAGTGACAACCTTAGGTGGACTAATTGTGTTTAATGTGAGATACACAGGGATTAGTCCACAGGTAATGGTGTCATGAAGGAGCTCATTGCATATGAGACATGACATGGAGTCATGTGACCAAGGTGGCAAAGATCAAGATGAGGCTTGGCTCGACGGACCGGTTGTAAGTGTGAAGGGCAAGTCGGAGGCTTTGGAGCGATGGACCGTAAGGCGGTGAAGCTTGAGCAAGACTTGGCGCCGATGGACCGACGCAACGGTGAAGAGCAAGTGAGGTCAAGATCGATGGACCAAGGTCACATGATGATATGAAGTGGATCATATCATTTGTGATATGGTTGGTGCATGTGTTGCATCAACGTCGGAGGAGATGGAGTGGAATGCGCAAGGCAAAGGTATAACCTAGGGCATTTCCATTTCACCGGTCATAGGTGTGTAGAGAAGTTGATGACCGGGTTTAGGATAGATGGCCGTACTATTAAGAGGGGCAAACTTGTTTGCATATCGGTCATCTAGTGCCACTCGAGTGATCTAACTATGCATCGTTGCTAGGATCGAGTGGCGTGGCAAGTTGAGTGGTTAACTCCTTCGGTAAAATGATTGAGAAAATGCTAACACACGTGCACAAGGTGATGATCACTTGTTGGTGTTGGCACTTTTGCGAAGGCGGTGGAGTTTGTGCGGTAGAGAGGGGTTTGGGTTCCTCTCTCCCTCCCGCCGAGCTTGCGAGGCGGGATTCGGCGCTTTTTGAAAAAGTGAAATGCCTATTTTCCACTACGCCGGAAGTCGGAAAAGAAACGGAGGCAAACGGAGGTCACAGTGGTGACCGGACGCTGCACCGGACGCGGTCACGGTGTGACCGGACGCGTCCGGTCAGTTTAACACGGCACTCAGGCACGCGAGTGTTAGGGTTTGCAACCGGCGCAGTGACCGTTGGAAGTTCTGGCAGCCGCGTTTGAATTCGAGGGACACGTGGACGGCGCAGGGCGACCGAACGCGGTTGAGCGCGTCCGGTCAGTTTCAACCGGCGCGTCCGGTCGTCCCATTTTTTGCCCAGTGAAGGGGTAACGGCTCTATTTGACCGTGGGGTTATAAATAGATGCTTTGGCCGGCCTTGGTCGGTAGCTGAGCACACTATAGTCTTTGTGGCTTGTGTGGTAGTGCTTGGAAGCCCTCTAACTCACTCATGCTTGATAGTGTTCATCGGATCGAGTGAGAGAGCGATTCTAGTGCGATTGCATCGTGAGGTTGCATCGAGTGGCACTAGGTGATCGTGTTGCAAGCCGGTGGTGCTTGTTACTCTTGGAGGTTGCCACCTCCTAGACGGCTTGGTGGCTTGTGGCTCCGTCGAAGCTCGCAAGAAGATTGTGCGAGGCTCCGGAGAAGCTTTGTGAGGGGGATTGTGCTCACCCCGCGGGGATCGCGAAGAGCAACTCTAGTAAAGCTCGTGGCTTGGAGGATCCCCATCTTGAGAGTGGATGTGCGGCACCCGCTGAGGGTTTGACTCTTGATAGTCAATTAGCTCGTGATCCATCAAGTGGGTGTATCGCCACAACGGGGACTAGCTTGGTGGCAACCAAGTGAACCTCGGTGAAAAACCGCCGTGTCAACATTGTGTACATCTTCTCGGTGGTTTGCTTTCGATACACAAGCTTGTATTACTTTTGCATATATATTGTGCTTGTGTTGTTGCTCTCATAACTAGTTTGCTTGTGTAGCTAGCTAGTTACCTTCTTGCTTGTGTAGCATAGAAGTAGCGCCCGTTGCGTGGCTAATTTAGTTTGTGTAACCTTGTTAGTCACATTGCTTAGTTTGTGTAGCTAAGTAATTTGCGCTCTCTAGTTTGGCATTAGTTGCCTTGCTATTGAGCATTGCTAGTGAGCATATGTGGCTTTGTGCTTTTGCTTACTAGAATTATGTAGGAGCTTCCCGTGCTTGCTAAAGTACTAGTGCATAGGTTTGTGTGACCTTGCTCTAGAATTGTTTAGGAGAGCTCTTGCTAAGGAAAGCACCTTAGTTACATAATTAGGATCTTTGTGAGGTGCTTGTGAACTTAGATAGAGGGGTGTAGTCTTGGCTAGACCGATAGTTTTAATTCCGCATTTGTTTCGGTTTGCCGACGTGTTTAATTTTAGAAAGGACTATTCACCCCCCCTCTAGTCCTCCATCTCGACCCTTCACCGGCCCTTGGGGGCTCTCTCTTGCACATTTGAGATATTGAGGCACACTTTGAGCTAGAGAACTTTCTCTTTCACTCATCTCCTTGCTTGGTTGCATACTCTAGTGAGATTGAGTGAGATTCAAGTGCATTGCATTAAGAGTTGCATCTAGTGGCACTTGATTCTTGAGTTTGCTGTGGATTGCTTGTTACTTTTGGGTGTTTTCCGACACCCTAGACGGCTTGGAGCAGCGGTGGTGTTGAGCTCGTGATTGGAGATTGTTTCGAGCCTCACCAAGCGATTGTGAGGGGTTCTTGAGTCTTCCCCACGGGAGTTCGTGAATTGGCTACTCTAGTGGAGCTCGTGGCTTGGAGGATCCCTATTTTGTGAGTGGATGTGCGGCACCCGTTGAGGGTTCAACTCTTATAGTTGATTAGCTCGCGATCCATCAAGTGGGTGCATCGCCACAACGAGGAGTAGCTTGCCGGGAAGCAAGTGAACCTCGGTAAAAAAATCTTGTGTCATCTTATTGCCAAGGATTTCATTCGTGTATGTGATCACATTGATTGATTGGTACATTGGACATATCTCTTCTCATCAACATTGGTATATCTATTCAAGCTCTCTTATTTACTTATTGTTCTTTGCCTTGTTTAGCTTGAGTAGAATAGCTTATCACATAGGAGTAAGTAGCTTAGTGACTTAGCTTTGTTGGTGTGAATTAGAGATCATAGTCTTGTTCACTAGAATTATATAGGTGGCATGCTTAGCATAGTTTAGCTAGTGCTAGAATTAGCATCGCCATCTTTTATACTAACCATTGTTGATTAGTGAAGCTTGTAGATTTTTAAATAGGCTATTCACCCCCCTCTAGCCATTTGGACCTTACAACCCCCCGCCACCCATCGCATCTGACCGCCGCCGGTGTCCAGGTAGAAGTAGAGCGGCCCGCCGCCGGCGAGGGCCATGGCCATGGCCTTCCTCCTTCTCCTGCACCAGCTGCTCCCTCTTCTTTCCTCGTCGTGCACTGGATGAGGCAGGAGGGTAGAGCGTCAGATGCGGATCCAACGACTAGCGGTGAGGTAGTGGCGCCCCCCAGGCGAGGTTGTGCGGCCCTCGGCGAGGTCCACCGCACCACCCAAGCTAGTGCCGAAGACGAGAACGGGAGGAGATGTTGGTGCCTCATCCCCAACCCGGTGACCCCACCGGAGCCCATCCTCTCCGTCCCGAATGTGGAGAAGGCCCACGCAGGCGCCCCTATGAACCCGTCGCAGTCCTCGCTGGGATCCTCTTCCTCCCCTCAGCCAGTATCCCTCGTCTTCTCCTCCACCCCCTCCTCTTCTCCAACAACGGCGCGAGCGGGCGAGTGATGCCGCCCTGGCGGCTCGCGACGCAGAGTAGACCGGCTGCGAGCCACGGCCTTCCTTGCGGCGCTCGGAACGGA
This sequence comes from Saccharum hybrid cultivar R570, assembly GCA_038087645.1. Classification (NCBI taxonomy): domain Eukaryota; kingdom Viridiplantae; phylum Streptophyta; class Magnoliopsida; order Poales; family Poaceae; genus Saccharum; species Saccharum hybrid cultivar. The sequence continues at coordinate 16,789,044 of JAQSUU010000259.1, forward strand.
GCAGACCGGCAGTGAGCGCGAACTCGACTTGGTAGAAACATCGGCACCGGCGGCCGCGTGGATCTGGAAACTGGAATGCGATTGGGAAAGGAGAGCAAGAGAGAGATACTATAGGGGTATTATGGTCTTTTTCCATTCTCCTTGGTTGCTACACCCGTCTCTAGAACGACATTATTTCTAGGACGAAGGGAGTAGTTATTAGAACCAGACTAAAGATCGAATTGGTGAAGCCATCGGTTAGCTGGTTCACTGGTCTAACCATAAAGAACCAATTGAACCGCTAGTTTGATAGTTTTAGACCAGATACATTGAACCGCCCACAAATACCTCAAACCGGTGCAATATCATAACATACAATAGATAATTAGCAACATGTAGTTGATCACATAAATAAATAAATAAACTGATAAAGAACACAATTATATAACCAACTTTCGACTAATCTAACCACAAGTTCACAGAAGGTGCTCCAAAATTATCGCCAAAATATAATAATATAATAAAATGACAATGATTCATAATGCATCGTAGCAAGGATGTTAATTTAATAAATTTCATAAGTTTTGGTTCTCTAGAGTTGTTTGACGAGATATGTATGAGAAGATAATATATGGAGTATTTATGAATTAAAAAAAGGACTTAATTCAAATATTTACCGTTGTAATACGATCTCAAATGCTAAAATGAAGTGCATCATTATAAAGAGCTCGTTGAAATAATCAAAATAGACAATATTTGTCTAGGTTGTGAGCCATCGAGGACATTTTGACGCGAGAGGACATTTTGACACAGCCATTTCAGTTTAGAAAATTTGATGCGGAGCTGACTTCAGTGAAAGTGAGTGTTTGCTTGCCATTTGAATGTATCCAGTGGTTGTCCACTGTAGTCTGCATCACTGTTTATGACTTTGACCTTGTACTAAAAACGGAGGGTCGCTGTTAACACCATAAGGTCATGCCTTGCTAAAGTCTTCCTTGTGCCTTCGCTTCAATTGCAGTGCTGATTCTATTTTGTGGATATAGGAGTTGGTAGTCAATGACGCAATGCTATTGATTTGGATTCAGTAATGCATAAGACAATCGATGGTCACCATTAGTAACAGTGATGGTTCATGTTGTATTGGTGTCATAGTTTAGTTCTCCTCAGCTCCATAATGAAGTATGTGCACTAGAGAGTAGTGCTGCACTTGTGATTGGTGGGTGTGTATATATATGTGCCCTCGAGCCAAATCCCAGATGGACTTTGATCCACTAGGGTTTTAGGGTTGCAATTGTCCATAAGAGGAGGCGGTTGAGTGCATTGGACACTCGTTCGAATGCCAGCATAACCACCACCGATGTTTATTCATGTTTGTGTCGGAGTCGGACATAATCAAGGTTCTGCTTTTCTTTCCTTCTTTATAATGCCGATGCCGATCCGACGCCACTAATTGGCGAACGTTCATCTATAAAGAAACCAGCGAACATTTTTCAGACAACAAAAATTGCCTAAATAAGAAAGCATTCATTTCACTTCTCTTCTCTTTCTTTTTTTTGACGACGCAGGCATTCCATTCTCTTTCTCTTTTGGGGCATTCCATTTCATTTCACTTCTCTTTCTCTTGCTGGATCGCACGCACTGCAACATTTTTTTCTTTTTTCTTTTTAGAACCATGCGCACATAATTTATATAACTGAATTAAACAGCATAACTTCGACGAATAACTTAACAGTGCTAACTTAACGGTGCTCCCACATTCTCTTTTAGGTTCATTAGCCTTAACTTAGAAGACTGAATTAGACAGCATAACTTGGACGAATAACTTAACAGTGCTAACTTAGTAGTGCTTACACATTTTCTTTTAGGTTTCATCGGCCTTAACTTAGATAACTAAATTATACAGCATAACTTTGATGAATAACTTAACAGTCATAACTTAGCAATGCTCCCACATTTTCTTTTCAGAAACTAATCATTCGTGATATGGAAAAAGGGTTTATAAAAGGGTGGGAATGAAATAAAAGTAACTTTTACAACCTATACATAATAATATGATGCTGCAACCTTTCAAAACCAAGATAAATAATAACTTTCATAACTTCTGCAGCAATAATCTCAGCATCTCTATGACTATGACATTGAGCATATCTGTTTCTTTAATTGGAAGATCTGCAAAATATTTTAATTGTAATATTTAAAATAACAAATACAAAACAAAAGTTAGATGCATTACTCTTAACAGTAAGTTAGTCAAATAAGTTAGCCACACATGAAAATACAAGTTACATACATACCTCTGTACAGTAAGTTAATCAAGTAAGTTAGGTAACATACACATAAAAAGGAGGAGTTAGATACATAACTCAGTACAGTAAAAACTAATGAACTAAGTTAGGTACAATAGACATGAAAAACAAAAAGAGACAGATAAATAACTATGTTATCTAACATAGCACCATAAAAAGACTATGTAGAACAAATCTATAAAAAGAAACTATTTCAATAGCAATGAATGTAATAAGTTAAGTAGAAAATCATCCCTGTTATACCATGTTTATGAATAATTTGAAAGCTTTATACCCTGACAAGTTTAAGAAAGAGCAAAGATAAGGATTCCATCAAAGATAAAATATTAGGTACAAATATGAAACCTTACATGTTGCTCAGCTATGTCACGTATTGCAAGTGGCAAGAATTGATTCTCCTCATGGGTGCACAAATAGTATGTCAATGCCTCACGAATAGGCTTTGCATGCACTTGCATGACATAAAAATTCGAAAAACATCTTGTGAACTAATCTGAAGATATAGACAATATGTCCTAATCAAATTATCACAGTTTTAAAAATAGAACTTGACAAAGCCATAATTCAAGAACAAAGTAATACCGCTTTGAAATAAAGGTGAGTCTGGCCATCATAAGACTTAAGTAATTCGAGAACAAATACTTCACTGTCATTTCTGCAAATAATATTTTTTTTAAAATGTTAATACTTTCAAATAAAGTTATGTGCAAAAAATGTTGACATAAAAGTTAATAGCTACAAATTATGTCCACAAATTTAGACATAAACTTATGTGGAGAAAGTTAGACATAAAAGTTATATGCAGAAAATTATACATGTGAACAAAGTTAGATATAAAAACTTTGACACGAACTTAATATCTACAGGTTATGTGCACAAAGTTAGACATAAAAGTTTGACAACAAACTTACAACATAATACATAAACTATAACATAATAACACGGCGTACGTTTGTTGCTTGTTATTTGAATTCTGACTTTTATTATTTAATAACAATGTCGATAGTATTTGCTACCCTAGGCATTCTAGAATATGAAAAGTAATTATGAGAACAAGTTGTGACCATAATTTTTCAAAGTAACTCATGGCATAGCTTGGCAAGGCATAAGTTATTCACAAAACTTATGGACATAACTTAGTCCCTAAAACTTATCCACCTAAGTTATGCTCCGCAACTTACATTCCTAAATTATAATGATCAAGTTATGCAGAATATTATATAGTGAACTTGGCCTAGCTATGTACTAGTACATGAGAAGTACATATTATATGGAACTATAAGTATGGATTCTGGTATATAGAGATCTTGTACTTCTCTTAATTGTGACACAAGTTATGAGCAATATCCTAGACATTCTAGAATAGTCATGACTTCTTTATTATTATTATCAAACTACTATACTTGTTTCCTGGTGATGCAATTGAAAAGTTGAGACTGTCTTTCTGTGCATTGTAGGCATTCAACAACAGGAGACTGGACAGACAAGACAAGGAGAAACTATGTAGCCTGGCAGAATTGGAAGCTTATCTGTTAACTACAAACAGTAGCGCCACAGCTACAAACACAGGGCAAATTCTCAAAGATGATGCAGAAACTGTTGTTGGTACAAATCTCAACATATCAATTGAAGGAAGAAACAAATCAGATTATTTGAAAGCACCAAGATTGTTTGATCTAAATGAGGTAAGTGAAAAAAGAGAAACCTTACTACAGCTATTAATTTTGTGGTTCAGGAAAAAATGATATACGAAATTAACGTTATTTCTGATGGAATAAATCTGTGATGATGAGATCCTTCCAGCAAAAGAACCAAAGAAGCATAGCATAGGTTCATAGTAAGAAGGAATGATTTTAGAAATTGTTCCAAGGAAGGGCTAGCTCTTTTCACAGTTCTGATGGAAGTAAAATAGAAAACCACTTAGATATATATATAAGAGAAAGTAGTAGATTTTAATAATATTTTTTGTTTTATGGAGTCAACTTCTTTCATAGTCACATTGATATAAAAAAAATTCTTATTTAGGATGACTCCAAGGCATTGTGGATATTTATATCTCAATATAGATATAGGCATCTTGAGAAAAGATGTGGACATATAGAGAAGCTGCAGGTGAAGAAAAATGAGGTATCGACCAAGATTCTAGCATCAAATAAAATTAGTTTGCTATTGAGCTAGCGTGCATGAACCCAATCTAACATATACCCCAATTGGTCTTAACCTATCTAGTCAGGATGGAATGCGGAGAGGTGTGGTAAACTGCCATGTATTCTGTGTAGACCGAGAAAAATATTGGAAAATTTAGTCTATGACCATGTGTGTTGGGGGCAGGGTTAGGCAAATAGTAACTGAAATTCGATGAGGGGGCGAAACATTTTTTTCTAATTCGATGAGCAATTTTCATGTTAGAACCTAAATGGATAAATGCACAGTGACTGAAATTGGTATTGTGGGTAGAATAATACATGACTGAAAATTTGGCAGACATGCATGGAGACAATATCTCTAGGGTGAAAATGACAACATGTGCAATAGCAAGCAGCAGCTACTCTCATATACAGATAAAGAGAAGTGAAATCATGCACAGTGCTAACATGCTACGCAGTACCAATACATATTAGCTATTTTTATCCGAGGATCTCTAGCAGTATTAGAGGATGGTTAAACACAAACCTCAAGGGGCTAGAGGTCCTGAGGTGAACGATTGGTCACCACAACTCACATGGATGTTGTGTGCCAACCTGATGTGCACGGATTCATTGAGATGAGGAAGAAGAGAAAACAAAAATCGATCAGCAGAAGCAGACCATGATGCAGCCATGAAATTTCAATGGATCTCTGGAATGGAACCAACTAATCGATAAGATAAATCCCAGAAAAGTGAACAATCAGCCGAGACATAGAAAACCAAGAGAAAAGTTGAGGTCTAAACTAAATATCCATAGATACAACCTCTATCATTATGTGTACCCAGCCCCTATGATATTGGGTCTCCCAGGTGGAATGTAATGTTAGTTGGTAGCTAGCAAACAAATATAACCATGAAGAGCAAAGTTGTGATAGGTTATACTTGCACCAGTTGGACAAAGCGGGTAGATTAGATAATTGTATGCATCGATACATGTATTTACCATGTAAATTTTCTGGTTTTTTGTTTCGATAGCGTTAACATGTAGAGGTGACATTACTGCTGAAAACATATTTAAAGTACACATTTCTTCTATTACATAGGCGTTAACAGAAAAGGCAGGCAAGAACCATGTTAGGTTTTAAACATAGGCATGAAGAAGAACCACAGTGTCTAGAAATATGAACTATTCATGGTAAGATAACTGTTGTGCCTAGAATAATGTCGCCCAAGGTGCTACAGGTATCGACTAATTGACTAAGAAGTGCATAGAAGTAGAACAAGCAATGGGCGTTGCTAGACTGATAATGCATGAAGAGGCCATGAATATTACCTGATAGATTGAACCTGCAGCAGCAACACAATTCTCTTCAACTATATAATCTGTCAGATGAAAAAGCAAGTTAGTAACGTCGCTTTGACACAAGAAATTAGGAGATGGGTGCTTAGAAGGATTTGTGCTATAATTTACTTGTTTTTTTTGTTGCATTGTGTTCATTGGAAAAGGAATAATTGTCATAGAAACAACTGCACATGAGAGATGCATGGCCTATAAATAGGTTGTCCTAACTTTGGACCGAAAGAGAGAGAAAGAACCTAGAGAAACCAAACCAAAGGAAGGCAGGCTGAATTGACAACCTGCTTTTGACATAGTTTTGGTTTGATGACATCTAATTAGGAGGGTTGTCTGCCTAACAACAAAATAGTACAGCGCAACAGAACTAATCCTATATGCAAGGAAGCGTAAAAACCTCAAGTAGTATTAACCTGTAGGCACTTGGTTTAAGCAGCATGTCTACTTTGTAGGCCTGTGAAGTATGGAAGATTTAATTTCATTAGGAACAACAAGATTAGAAAGAAAACACCTTCCTGATGCCAAGAAGAAAAGGGAATGATGCATACCTGATTTGGGTGATGGCACGGGAGATATCTGAGCAGAACGCCGAGCAGCAGTAGAAGCATATGGTCCATTAAAAATTGTGAATCTATATAAACAGAGCAGGTGCTAAAATCAACAGAATGGGGCATATGTTCTTGACACATTCTGATACTGCGGCATTTTCTGCTGAAAGAATTAGAATTAGACCATTGGACTAGCCACTTTAAAAAATTATGAATTAGACTGTTGTTTCAAACTCAAAATGAATAATGAAACAATGATGACGCATTTCAGAGTTAAGCTTTTCACCTGTTCATTCAGCCTGAATGCATGGTAATTCATTTTTGAACTCTTACTTGCTATCTGATTGGATGCACCTAAACACAATAGAGGGGCAGCCAAATATTAACTTTTTAGAAATATAAGGTAGCAATAGGTAAGTGAACGTATAGTTTGTTTCGCTTTGGAAAAAGGACCTGAACACCAAACTTGGAGATAAGTGGGAGTAGAAGAATCTAAACCTATAAATGATCTTGTATCTCTAAAAATATATTGCATATACATATGTGATAGCACAAGAAAATCATCAGCTTCCTTGCAGGCACAGTTGCATCAGATAAAAATGCAATTTATACATATGGGCATATGAGATAAAATGTTAAGACAAAAAACCTTAAGACGGAGTCCAATTTGTACGTACAAACTTAGTAATGGATCACACTAACATTAAATCGAATCATTTCCCTGAGTTGAATAGAAGCACCTTTGGTAAATTGTTGGTGATCATGAAGAAGCACATGGAAAGAAGCAACAAAAATCAAATAAGGGGCGTAGGTGTACGTTGAGCTCCTTACTGTCAACACTGTGTCGTCCGAGATCAATTTAATGGAGTTGGCAGGTCTACACCATCACGCCAAGAAGTGAGTCGCCATTTCCAACACAAGCAAAGACAAATGAACAATCAAATATTCAGCTGCAGAAGTTTCAAAAAAAATATTTAGCTGCAAACCATCGAAGGCAAGGCCAACAAACCTACCCAAAAAAGAATGTGCCAATATCTTTGAAGGGAGGAAAGATTTAAATATACATTTCAGACAACGCTATGCTGTAAAAGCTTATAGAAAAAAAAATCTCAAACCTTGTGATGGAAAAATCTTGCTAGGATAGTAGGATGTTACCTAATAAGAGAATGAACTGGGCTGTTTCACTTGTGCCGTAAAACTCTTGCAAGGTATAAACATCACCATTGTACTGAAAAACTGAAGATTGTATAGCTTCAATCCCCACCTCTTCCCAAAATACAAAAATATTAGATCATTAAGCCAACTAATTGCACAGTTGCAATCCATGTTAGAATATCATCATCATCATCATCTCGCCATAGCCCAAATGCCCAATCAAGGGAAGTGAACCCACTCTGATCGAATAGCCAAAGTAAAGCACAATATCAAAACAGTTCAGACACAGACATGAAATTGAGGAGTTTTGATGATCACGTGTGCATCATGGAAGGAAAAGATGACACACTCAATTGGTTTTTCATCTTGAATTGAATTGCAATTTCAGAAAAATCATGTGGTAGAAAATTATGTGGTATATATAGGTGCAGTTCTGTAATAGTTTGAAGAAGATTTCCAGTTGGTTTACTGAATCAGACGTGCAGTCAGCACGTCATGTAATATAATGATACACAACCCTCCTATGTGTTCAAGAAAAACATTAAATTTTTAAAACTAATACCTTGATGCAGGCTTACATAAGTGAACATGGTTACCTCATATGGTCAAATAGTACAAATTGTGCATTGGCTAAAATTTTAGGCCATAATTTAGTAGCAGTAAGCACCTAACAAAGATGTAGCAGAAAAAGGATGTTTAGATGATAAATCATAAGCTACAATCTGTCGCAGGACATGCTACAAATAAATTTTATAGTATGGATTGCAAATAATAATAAAAACCATTCATATTGGAATAAGAAAATCAGCTTTTAAGGTTCCTTAAGCAAAATTATTAGTGAATGGCAATACAAACACCGATTGTTTGATTTGTAAAAACACCAAATTCAAAGAGTACAATTAACAAAAAGCAAAAGGAAAGGGGAAGTTCAATTGAGTGAATAACAGAGCATCCATGGACTTGAACTAGCAAGAATGAAGATCAGTTGATTTACATACATACATATATGCATGTGATGGTCAAGTTAAGAGCTAGCATCCATGGGCTCAATCGAATGCTTGTTAAGTATATATCGATCTGCAGGTTCTAAAAGCATGAGGCACAGGGAAACCAATCGGTCACTAACCTGGAAGACCAAGGCCTACACGCAGCCTAGCTGCTGCAGCGTGCACCTTCATCACAAAATTAAAGATATAAGGAGACAACGTCGTTGAACTTGAAGCTAGCTCCCTTGTAGATAAATAGCCGACGGCCAGTATCAGTATCATGTATTACTAGCAGTGTAAATGAATGCAAGATCTGATGCATGAGGCTGAACGAGGATGGCCAGGGCTTTCCCGTCAGTTGGCGGAGCGGCACCGGAGCGAGAGCCGGTGTCGGGGCTGGGGGCAGTGAACCGGCGACGGCCGCACAGGGCAGGGGAGGAAGCTGGAACGAGAGTAGGAGCGGGGAGAGGAGGGCGGTGGCGATCAACAGGGCTAGGACGATGCGCAGCGCTGGCGCAGGAGCCGGGGGCGGTGAACCGGCAACGGCCGCGCAGGGCAGGGGAGGAAGCTGGGACGATTGGAGGAGCGGGGAAAGGAGGACGGCAGCGGCCAGCAGGGCTGAACGATGCGCGGTGCCATGGGGATTCCTCGAATACCTAGAACACCTCGAATCGAATCCTCAATAATGCAAATCACGATGAAACGAGAGAGAAGAGATCTTAGCAATACCTCGTGATGAATCCTAGAGAACACCCACCGGCAGGGATCCCTCGAATCCGATCCCGACGAGGCCGCCGCGAATAGGAGAACGGTGGGGGAGAAGATGATGTGGCACTGTTCAAAATGGCCCGTTTCGCTTCGTTGGATTGTGGGGGCGTCCGTCTGTGTAACTTGCGAGACGAAAAAGGAAAAGACAACGTGACGGAAGAGGAAAGAGAATAGTCGTGTCGCACGTGGTCGGATCGTTCGCTGGAATCCAGACCGGTGAACGCTCGTCAAAATGGATTTGGGATGCCGATCCGGGGAGGAAGGGCGAGTCCAGTCCACGTACATCTCACGCCAGCCACCGCCATCCTCCCTCCCATCCGCCGAGACGCGTGACGCCGGCCGCTGCCATTTTGGCGTAGCGAGAGCGAGAGGACGCAGGCGAACACGACCGCTGCCGAGAAGATTCCTACCCATCGCCGAGTTGCGTGCGACGAACTCCGCTCGAAGACGATGGTGTTGGCTGCGGCCGAGCTCTCCGCCTGCTGAGGAAGAGGCTCTGCGAGGAGATGGAGGCGCTCCGCGGCATCCTCAAGAAGGCCGAGCTCGCTGTCCGCAAGAATGTCGACAAGGGCCGCGCGGCACCTCGCCACGGCAAGGACGGACATTTCTTGGCCGCAGAAGTCCGATTGGAGGCCATGGAGGCGGACTATGTGACAAGAAAAGGAAGACAATGTCACCCGTGGAGATCATCGAGCCCCCCGGATATCGAAGTCCGATCAGACTCCATGTGCCAAGAAAAGGAGGACGACGCCACCCGTGGAGACCATCGAGCCCCTTAGGACGAGATCTTCAGCTTGGTTACTCGACTGTCGTCGCTCACGTCGAACATGCCGGCGCGCATCCTCGAGCTCCTGAACAAGGAGTGCACCGGTCACACAGACGAAAAGGCTGGCGTGATAGAGATCGATCTGGGATCCATGAGACGCTCCTCCATGTTTGAGCTGCAAAAGTTGCTGGATGAGTTTGCTGAAGAAGAGAAGCATCGGCAGCAGAAAGAGGAGTCGATGAACGTTTGCAGATCCATTAGTCGCTCATCGCCCCATGAACTAGAGGAAGGTGAGTTCATTTCATAGAGGAGGATTGTGGTGCCACTGCCACCACGGATACATGCTGCGGCGGTGCTTCTCCTGTTGTGGCAAGGAAGGGCCTTTGTTCACCACCACTAATACTGGAAGACAGAGAGATGACAGAGGAAGAGGGCGTCATATGCGGCAGCGATGCCGCCCTTGTTGCAACCGCTGAAACCACAAAAAGCCCCAGCAGCAGCAGTTGTCTGGATCCTCCAGCAGCAGCGATGGTTCATCCAGATGTTCTTGCAACAATTCATCAGCCGACAGCAGCGACTCTGGCTCTGACGACGAGTGTGTGACAAGCAATCGAGCTCCTGTTTTTCTTCCCAAGACTGATGCATTTCCCATGACAATGCCACACAAGGTTCTAAGTCCTATTGCCAAAGAGGGGTTTGCTGAAACCGAGAACAATCAAAGAAGCAGCCCGGCTCCTACCGTCCATCCCGAGCCATCATGGTTTTAAATAGCGGGCTATTGAAAATAGCGGCAACTTTTTTCAACAGCCATGAGGCTATAGCGATGCTACGACAGATAGCGTTTTTATAAAGAAAACATGAAAACACCACTAACTGATGAAAAAAAAACATGGCAAATATGAAACTCGATGAACACAAATATGTTTCTAAGGTTCGAAAAGTCTAGGTAACATTACCAATATGACATTACAACATGGTTTATGAGAGTCCAGTGTTTAATTGCCCAAAATATCAAATTAGTAGCAAATGATAAGTAGAAAATAACTAATTAAATTGTCAAAATCTATTAGTGTTGGCAAAATCTGAAATAGCATCGCTATTTGAACCCTAAAGCTATGCAACTTAACAGCGTTATAACACGCAATATCAGTTAAAGTTAGCATAGGGCACAAATAGAAATAGCTTAGCGTTGAGTCTCTCCGGCCACTATAGCGTGCGAGCCATCGAAGCCACAGCCAGCTGCACAAGGCACTGTTCGTCATTTCAATGCCAAGAGTTTTGAGAAGAATCCCGAGAGGGCTGCGGGTGCACAAAGCACTGTTCGTCATTTCTATGCCAAGGATTTTGAGAAGAAGCGCGAGAGGGCTGCGGCTGCACAAGGCACCGTTGGTCATTTCGAGAAGAAGCGCGAGAGGCAGAGAGCCTACGAAAAGCTGGAAGAGACTTAGACCTCAGACACTTGCGGCAGCTAGGGATCATCACCACGGTGGAGTACGCTGTCACCTCTGAGCGGCGTCTTCCTGCTCGCCGTGGCTGCCCGGCGTGCAGTCTACTTGGGCTCTTCTTGAAAGCGGAGTAGCAGACCACGGAGATGGCAAAGGACTGAAGGAGCCTCAAGACCTAAAGGAAACTTATTACAGTAGGTTGAAATCATCCATGATGTATTGCCGTATTGTTGTTTATGTAATCCGTCTGTACTTTCTGTTGCACAGTATGGATGTACTCGTGATGTTGTAATCTGTATTCTGTTGAGTGTTGAGCCGTATCAAAGCTTGTCGAGCATTGATCCGTCTAGTTTTTTTTTTTGAAAGACCATTGATCAGTCTAGTGAACCTGATGTATATGTAAAGAATATTAGCTCGAAACAAGTTAACATTGCGCCATTGTTTTATACGTGTACTCTGTTAAGGGCGATTGGTTCTCGTCTCTTGGAGCCAGGCTAGCATCTGGGCAGCCAGGCTCTCGCGGGCCAGGATCTCAAGCATGCAACAGCTGCCTTGTTTGGCTCAGCTCCCGTTTCTGTCCATACAATCTCTTCGCATAACATGATTGGTTGGCGTTTTTCTGGTTGCCTCGTGCATGCGATGAGTGAGCGCGCACGAAGAAACGGATCTCATCTCCGTTTCCCGCGAGCCAGTCTCCGCAGAGGCTTTTGCATGCGTCGGGACAGGCTCAACTCGTGATGCAGGTAACCAATCGTCCCAATGCTGCATACCACGGGCCAGGTCATGGGGGGTCAGAGACGAAAGGAGTATGTATATGTTCCTAGACCCAGATGCACCCTCCTATAATGCGACTGCATTTGGAGCAAAGCCAATTTTGTAGACAAATGCAGTCTGAAGATACACTATCTACTCGTACACACTTGGTCCAAGTCGAGCACACTGGATGCAGCAGGTTAGCCATCATCCCATTTTTTATCCAATAGTTCAAAAAAAAAACCGCTGTGGCTGACTAGTCAATTTTACTCAAACCCCTGGGCAAACTCCTCCATCGTCTCTGAGCAAGTCAGCCATGAAGTGTCCTGCCCGTAGACTGTCTCGTCTCCCATTGCGCTGCATCAAGCCCCCTGTTCGGCTGAGCTTATCAGCACGGCTTATCAGCCGTGGAACCGTGTTTTTCTCTCACAGCAAATCAGCCACAGCCGGCTTATAAGCAAAAAAACAGCATGCCGAACAGGGCGGTTTGAGAAAACAGTTGCAAGCACTGAAGTGGTGGTCCAATGTTTGAGATGACATGAGGTCTCTCGAGCTTGCTTCTGCGTTAGTTTTCAGTTTTAAGTAGAATATATAGTTGTGGGCATGACTGATTGATGTACACACCTTTTTTTTAAAGGTAAACAGGAGGGGCTCGCCCCTACTGTAATTTATTATTGAAAAGAAAACAGAGTAGCTAAAAGCAAAACAAAATTACAGATTGATGTACACACATTGCAACACATCTCTGCCAAAATATGCCTAATATGTGCCTATCAATTTGTTTGCCACACCTTTTAGGGCACGGTTAGACAAAGGTACCTATGACACGTGGGACATAATGCTAAAAAGTGTGGCCAGTAATAGAGTTGTGATATAGTAGAACCAAAAACCCTCATAAGAATATGTGGTGTAGGACGTTCTGGATACAATCCAAACATAAATACACACTGACACACCTGATAAAAGTAGCATATGACTATATGCACTCGGTTACGCCACATGAGAGAGAAAAGCTTCCATGATCAACGAGGGCAGCGAAAAGAATATTAGCAGATCTATCTAGAGGAAATAAAGTATGGGACAGAGAAAACAAAAGAATCAATTTAACTCTGTATAATTTCACGAGTAAGCCACCAGCATAACCCAAATCCTACCACCGAGGCCCCTGTGGGTAGGAGCTCATGCAGTACTAAAGACTAACTTCAGCTATCAAGTAGACTAACCTAAAGACTAAGTACTAAAGAACGAAAAAAAATGGCTTTCTGAGTTTGCAAAAAATGTACAGAGTTCAGCTGGGGGGTTGCACATTGGAAATGGACTCCTGTGGGTAGGAGCTCATGCAGTAATGACACCAGACATCCACGGCACAGCGACAGGAGCAGTCGGATGAGAATCTCTGTATGGCTCAGAGTACCGGTCTTTGAAGTTTAATCTAGGGTGGTCAGCCTGAAATACAAACCAATGCAGCCGAAATTACTTCTCAGGTGGAACAAGATCCATTCTGATAATGTATATATGAATGGAATACCAGGATTTTAATGACTACATTCTCAAACGTGAAAAAAATGAAGTTTCATTTGGAAGAAAGAGTCCAAGAATAGCATCTCACTATTAAGTATCTAAAGGGAATTTATTAAATAAAGAAAGAACCTGAATATTCATCCAGATTACCTCGCATTGTCAAAACTTAGAAATAAAAAAAATATATGAATGTTAAGTCATGAAAGAATAAATTCAAGAGAACTAAAAATAGCATTTTATAGTGTCAGACCATCATCTACAAACATTAAATCTCCAACGTGTATAAAAGGGAGAGAATCAACTTCTGGGCATGAATATTTTAAATATGAGAGCAGTTTTTGTGCCTGCGTGGCTGGCGCCCTGGATATCTGGACCATCCATTTCCATCGGCCCGATCAACCGTAGACGGAGAGTAACAGGAACCAATGCTCCGGTCGTTCAGTAAAAACTTCCTAGCAAATGTTCAATATTTTTTGTGATGCAGAATAAAGTGGCTACTCAAGTATCTACACTATTGCAGCATAATTTTTTCACTTTCATATACATCATGGATTCCATTGTTTCCTGGTCAATGTTCCACCTTCTATAGATAGCACTGGAATGTTCCAGCTGAGGTGTCCAATAAATCAGTCACCGCAGAAATTTTGGAGAGCTTCAGAAACCATAATGAAACACATTCCAGTGCATGGTAAGAAATCTTAACCACTGCACGGTAGAAAAATTTCACCATACCAACGTGAAAACTTCCGTTTAAACAAATCCCAATCGCAAGCAATGGCCTGGATGTCAGGGGCGCCATACAAAGTATCCTCTAACAAGTAACTAGATTTTGTGTTATATCAGCAATTCAGCCAAAATGGGCCACCAAAAAACAGATAACCTGAACACGCAACACATACATGTTTCCACCAACAGTTTGTACACGACGGTGGACATATTGAGTTATTAACTAAGCGATGGAACAAGACTGTATTATCAAGTAAAAGAAAAAATAACTCAATGCCAGGCCACCAGAATTGTGCTGGCTGCACTTGCGCTGCCTGCTCTAGCCACTGCCCAAAACCATGATAACCAAGTTAGAGGCCCAGTAGCTACACTTCATATGTCCTACCGTTGTTAATAAACCAATACTTATATCATACAACAGACATAACACAATTTGGAAGTCACTATCCCAGGAAACAGGACAAGTTTGGTAATAATGAACTAACATCACCAACTATGCACGAGAGTTGACTTAAGTATATTCTCTTATATTAGTTAAGTATTTAAATATTATACACATTAACACATAGATGACAACAGAAAATACCTGCTTCAACCAGCATTCTTGATGTTTGTGTTCATATTTGTCTGGCGAGTAGCATCCATACTCAGACGGACAGTAAACCCAAATATTACACTTTAAAGCTCCTGGTCTGGCCCTCTTAGCCTGATCTATACAGGCTTGACAGCAATCTGCGGCACTTTCTTTGTGATGTGTTAAGCCCCATCTAACAGCAGTGCCACCATAATCAGTATGCAGTTCAGTATTGCATTCAGGGGGCAAAGGTGGACCTGGTATTATCTCTTCATCTGCAACATTAACATCAATCAAGAACCATTATTCGATTGTCTCTTGGAGCAATTTAAAATTACTGCACCATTTGGTAACCAATGACCCGTAATACCTAATCAACAATGCTAACAACATGAACAGTGTAAACGAAATAACCTTCTGGTTCATTCTCAGGCCTGTCATCATGTTCAATATGATATATAGTGGGAGGTATCCAAAGACCAATGTCCTCCAATAGCATTTGCCAGTTAAATTCCAAGGCTCGCTTCAACATCCCTAAATATCGAATCACAGGACATTACAAATGTTAAAAAATAAACAAGTATAATAAATATGTCATCATAGTAACTTCAAGGAAGCTCACGTACTTGATTCTTCACTGGAGAGGCCAACATTTGATAAATTCTTAGTAGATGTACTTCTCATGTACATAAGCTTCCCAACACGCCATGCTTCTACAGCTTCTGGCGTATATTAGAAAAATGAAAGGAAAAGATTTTATTTTAGGTTAGTAAACATATAAAATAAATGATGTCTAACACTACATATATTTAGCCTTGCAATTAATAACTAAGTGGTACATACGTCTACAGATTAAATGCACAACCAGAAAACAATTTTAGATTTTTCTAACGGTCTAACCTATATCCCCCTCACTTTCTTTTTAAGGAAAAGGTCTCACCTACAACCCTAAAACAGAAAGTAAGTGTGAAATTCAGTATGACTATGATATCAGTAATAGTAAACTTTCCTAAACCATCAGTATTGCTTGGTACTTCCCTGTCATTATTTGTCTAAATACAAGAGTAAATCATATCTTACAAGCACCTTTATAAAAGAAAACAAAGGAAATCACAGTTTGGCTTGTCCTATTGACTAACAGAATGAATGCCAACCAATAAGGTTTCGACAAATCAGACAAAACTTGAAGAAAAAATCCAGTGAGGACAAGACAGATAAAAGAAGCAGCACATAAATGGCAAGTCCATGGATAAGTACGCTGGAGTTGTAAGCTCCAGAACCATAGTTTTAAATAGCGGGATTTAGCCCCAGCTATAGCGGGATTTAGCGTTTGGAAAGCTCCACCGCTAAGCTATGTCACTTTTGGCGCTAAATGGAGTTTACCGCTAATAGCGGCTAAAAGCGCGCTAAAGAGCGCTAAAACGGAAGCATCTTAGCGCCGCTATCAAGGCAAACTCCAGCCCCATCCGGCCCAAATCACACGCCAGCCCAAAACCAGTCAATACACTGCATTGGAGAGTCTCGACGCAAGGTTTTCTTCAGACTACGACGGCGGCGGCGGTTGCTTCGACCGGCGGCAGCAGTCCCGACACGAGGAGTTGCTTCGACCGGCGGATGCTGCTGCCGGCAGCAGGCTTCTCAGGATCTCAGCTCTTGACGAGAGAAGTTCTCGCGGCTGCGGCGGCGTGGTAGCGGCTGCTGCTGTTGGCCGGCAAGCATGTGTGACTTGCAAGCGGCCGTCTTAGATCTGCGGCTGCGGGCAACGAGCAGGTTCGATTGGGGAGTAGCAAGCTGGCGACCATGTCCCAACCAGAGCAGGCAGGAAAGTTCCTTCTTCCTTTCCCGCTTTAACACTTCACTGATTTGCTTCGATCAGCAAGACTTTAACGCTGTGGATGCCTGGATTTGCTTAGGTCCTGTTTGGCAACTTAGGATTTTTGGACTGCGCTACTATTGCTGTTGATTAGTCCAGGCATTAGTAAGGGCAGCTAGATCTGGTGTCTTCTCATCTGATACTGCGATCTGCACATGTGTCACTATATACAGCTACTGGAATATTAATTTTACAAGGCATCCAAGCCTTGTAGCAGCTACTGGCATATTAGTTGAAACAATCTCAGACTTCTGCCATATTAGTTGGTAATTGGTATTTGTAATGTCTTCATCTTCTATGTTTATTATGTGTAAAATTACCTTATGCTTGACATATTTTTTGCTGAGCCGCTAAATGGCTTAGCCCGCTATTTAGCCCGCTATAGCCTTTCTTAGCCTTTGGGAGAGGCAGCCACTAACAGGCTTAACCCGCTATTTAAAACATTGGCCAGAACCCAGAACATAGCTTTTGGCTTAATATCTTTTACAAGGTTATCATAGAAACAATGGCCCATAGTTCTCAAAAGTATGGATGGGATTTATTGTTTTCGTGTGAAAATACAAAAACAAGTACTCCCTCCATCCCAAATTATAGGTTGCTTTGTATCTAGACATACAGTATATTTAGGTGCATAGCAAATGCTATGTAACTAGAAAAGCTAAAGCTACGTGCCTACATAAGCCAAAACGACCTATAAAGGACAGAGGGAGTAGAAGAGAAGAGAAATAAAGAAACATGTCCACAAGGACCTATATTCTGCTCTTTCTTGAAGAAAGGAAGTTTCAGAACTAAGAGCTGGTACATAGGAGTGAGCCTAACAAAGCACCAGATTAGTAATGGTCCAACTAGCCAGACGCAGGTATGTACAGTCAACCACAGCAACATTTTTTTTTTTAGATAATGAGTCAACCACAACAGCAACATGGACACATGATTACGAACCATAAAGGAGCACGACATTCCAAGCCGCGTACTGAAAACAGAAGAGCAACCATCCAGATGCAGCGGGCAATAATTCCAACTTGGTAAGTCAACTAAATACTAAAACTGAACTACCAGTACCAAATCAAACAATAGCAGAAATACAAACCTCGTTGTTCCGTGGTACTAGAATTTTCCCCCAAATCGTGCAGCCTCTGCAAAATCTCAAGCGAAACTTTCTGCTTCAGCTCGAGCGGCAGCCCCCTTCGCCTCTTCTCTTCCCTCGCGAATGCCTTGCGCAGCTTCTTCACCTTCTCGCACCAGACGCCAAAACCCAATGTCTCAAAAGTTTCAGATCACCGTTTCAATGAAACACCTGAACAGATTGAATTCCAGACACAAGAGCTCTGTACAACAGCTATACCGCTTCAATGAGCTCGACGGGCTCAGCCGCGCGGCGAATCTGGATCGACTCCTCCACCCACCTCATCTGCTCCCTGGAATACTTCAGCTCCCCGCCTAAACCCACAGGCACGAACTTAATCGGCAGATTAATTTGATCAGAACAATCGGATGGACTAACAGTGAGCTGAGAAGAGGAAAAACAGCGTACGTCTGGGTGCAAATGCGAAGGAGCCGGGTGCGTAGAGCGCGCGGGCCACGAGCAGCGCGGCGACGAGGTTGCCCACGCAGAGGGCGACGGCGACGCGGCGGCAGGTGCACCACCTCGCCGCGGCGGCCGCGCGGCCACCGAGCCGCAAGCCCCTCACCATGGCGTCACGCGCGGAGCCATCCTAGTACCGCCGCCGGCGCCGAGGCCGGTGGGCTCCACGCCCGTGCTAGGGTTCCGCACGCCGGAGCTCGCCACGAGCGACGAGCTGTAATCACACTGCGGCACGGTAGCAGTGCGCGCTCACGAGATGTATGTGTTCGATGCCTTCGTGCGCGTGTCGCCGCAGGCGGCGGCGCCTTTTGGGGCTTGGGCGCTGGGGAAGCGGCTTGGACGGTAACTTGACCAGGGAGCTGAACCGGTGACGCCACTCGCTGGACCTACTCCCGATTTCCTACTGCCGACAGGCGGGTCCGAACGGAAGCTTAGCTGCAGGTGCGGAGGAGTGGCCCGCACGCCGGTTCACAGGTCACTGTCCGCACTCGTCGTACTCTAAATTCATCATTTAAAAGAAATATTTTCTCCTAGTTAGCGAGATTCTCTCCTCTATACCAATTTCTCCCACACCCATCCATCCTCTATATTTCATCCTCTATATCATGAGTCTCACATGTCATACACCATCCCTCTCTCTCACTTCCTTCTCCCCCTCCCCATCGGTCCCCACGGTCTCTCTCCTCCCTCCCTCCTCGCGCGGCCTCCCTCCCTCCTCCCCGCGCGGCCTCCCTCCCCCCGCCGCAGCCTCCCTCCCTCCTCCCTGCGCGGCCTCCCTCCCTCCCCGCCGCGGCCTCCCTCCCTCCTCCCCGCGCGGCCTCCCTCCCTGCGCGGGCCGGCGAGCGCGGGCGTGGGCGGGCGGCGGTGGCGAGCTCGGTCAGCGGGGCCGCGCGTGAGCGGCGGGGGGCGCGCGAGCTGCGGTGGCGAGCTCTGCCGGCTGGAGGCACGCGGGTGGCGGTCGGGCGGGCGGACGGCCGGCGCGAGTGCGCGGCCTCGCGGGCGGCGTTCTCGGGCGGACGGCCGGCGCGGGCGCGCGGCCTCGCCCTCTCCTCCGGCGGACGGCCGGCGTGGGCTCCACGAGCTAGGCCATGGCCATGGCGGGCGGCCATGGCCGCGAGCTAGGCGGCGCTCCTCGCAGGCGGCGCTTCTCGGCGGGCTCGCCCTCACCTCTCTCCACGTCGCCTCCGTCCCTGCTCCACGCGAAGGACGACGTCGTGCGGGCCCCGCGCTTGCGTGGCGCTTACCGTTCGCCTTTTTCCCTCCGCCAGAAGTACCGGACGAGCACCCGTCCGCTTGGATTGCGGACGGGGTAGCGCACGCCGCTACGGCGTTTTTTACGGTAAACTCGTCCTCCAGTACCGGGTACCGGACGCCGCTGCGGGTAGTCTTACGTTTGGTAGGGATTAGACATTAGTCATTGTTTACCGTAGGAATCTGAAGCTGATTGGCTCGTAGAAGAGAACCTGAGCTGTTGGAATGTTCCGTCGTACTGTAGATTACTCCCTCCATTCCAAATTATAAGGCATTTCAAGAATTTTGAAGAGTCAAAGCATCTTAAGTTTAACTAAAATTATAGAGAAAATTACAAAAATTTGTAACATTAAATAGATATACTATGAAAATATAATTAATGAAAAATCTAATGATACTTAATTGGTGTCATAAATATTATTATTTTATCATATAAATTTTGTCAAATTTGAGATTCTTTGACTCTCCAAGATTCTTGAAATGTCTTATAATATGGGATGGAGGGAGTATTTTTGAGTAGTCTATTATTAACGGTACAAGAGCGACTCAAGAGACCGACCCTTTATACTAAGATGCTAGAGATTTTGGTAAAAAAATTATCCTCCAATAGCTTCTCTAAATGGTTATCCAAATATAGTCATCTTCTATACTGAATTTTTCGCTAGGCAAAAATAGAAGAGGAGGGTGACTCTCTACATTACGCACGAAACATAGAAGAACTGTTGAAGAGTGGAAAGATATAAAAAGCGAGTTTTGCAAATGACTCTCCAAATGATGATTTAGAGAGTGAGATTTAGAAAAGCTCTTGAGACGTTCTAATTACTAATTAATCATTACTGCGTGGAAGCCAACTTTTTTATGGGCAGTTGTTGTTGCGTCAGAAGCCATTTTTTGTGGGGCTGATAGTTCCACCTGCAAAAGAAATAGCGATTCGAAAAGTGGTAGAAATGCAGGGCGCATTTGTTTGCCTGGACCAGTCAGGGCACTGCGCCCGTGGGCTACAACCTGGACTGTTTGTTTGCCTGGATGGAGTTGTCGGCTCGGCCCGCACGGCCATTAAAGCCGGCCTCGGTCAGGCTATGGGATTTTTTTCGTTCCTCCTAGGCTCAGCTCGAGAGGGCGCGGTGCGTGCGGCAGCCTTCCTTCCCGTCACCTCCCTCTCGTTACCTCCCCTTCTCATTCCCGTGGGAGAATAGCAAACCATGGCGGCGTCACGCGCGAACCATGCTCGCAATGGTGGATGGTCGCGCTCCTCCCCAGCCCTTAGGCAAATCTGGCGGCGGCGGCCGTACCCATGACGGCGGATGGCAGCGCCCTTCTTCCTCATGCGCACTCCTCCCTAGCCCACAGGCAGATCTGGCGCCATGACCAACGGCCTCCTCGCGGCTGAGTACGCGGTCACCGCGTACACTCGTAGGCCATCCAAGGCTAACAGCCTCATCGCCGCCGGCACGAGCCTCGCGGGCTCGCCGCGCGCCGTGGCTGTCGCGTCCGACATGGTGTTCACCATGGTTGAGAACCACAGCGACGTTCGCGCAGTGGTCCTGGACGCTGCCACGGTGTCATGCTGCTGGACTACATGAGCTCGTCCCCGTCCGTCATGCGCGAGGTCGCCGCGGCCACGGTAGGCTGCCACGCCGTCGGCGCGCCGGTGTCCAAGGGCGGCGTCGGTGCCCGGGACAGCATGCTGGCCGTGTCGCTGGTTGCGACGAGGCCGTGGTCAAGGTGTCTGCACCTAGGGGCTCATGGGCGTCGCTCCGTCGGATGCAGGCTCTCAAGGAGCTCGAGCTCTCAAGGGCGGCTGGGGCGATGTCAAGAGTTTGCCGACAAAGGTGCCTACTCGTGGTTGGCAGTTCGCGCTGTTGAGGTGCTCGATGTAATGGCAGTGAGGTGAGGAAGAAGAAGGTGAGATGGTAAGGTCACCTGATTCTTGATAGAGGGTAACCTTACGCGTTGAGCCAGGCAAACAAACACCATCTCGCCCTCAGCCAGCCCCTGCTGCGTCCAGGCAAACAAACAACCCCAGTTGCACCACTTAGGGCTGCCTCCACCTGGCCAGGCTGGGCTGGGACGGACGGGCCACCCTAGTCCAGGGAAACAAACACGCCCGCAGTGTCCATTTTGCTCTGCATTTTACTACGTCAGCAAAGGTAAGAAAAAGTAAGGTGTGAATTATAATCTTGGTCGTGTTTAGTTCCTCTCTCTAAAGTTTAGTCCCTGTCACATCAGATGTTTGGACACATACATGGAGTATTAAATATAGACTAATTACAAAACTAAATACACAGATTGAGACTAATTTGCAAGACGAATTTTTTAAACCTAATTAGTCTATGATTTGACAATATGGTGCTACAGCAAACATGTGCTAATGACGGATTAATTAGACTTAATAAATTCGTCTCCCAAATTACTGAGAACTTATGTAATTTATTTTATTATTATTATCTAAACACTCCTACGTGACATCCCATTGACACCTCTGTACTTTAGTCCTAAATTTAAACACCCACGATCGTTGTCCTGGCGTCCAGCGGTAAAGCATGACAGCGAAGTGTAGCAGTGACAGCGCTCGTAAAGTCGCATTTCAGCTCACAACATGAATTAATTGTGCCCTTCAAACCGCACCAGTTAGCTCGCGGATTGCATTGCTACTGCCATGGCTTCGGGCTTCGGGCTTCGGCCTTTCCCGTGAGCCTGTCCGGTTTCTGGCCCATGTGACTTCTACTGCTACTACAGACCTGGGCGCCCAGCATTGCCGCCCGCGTTATACCACCCATTTCAGCCCAGCTTGACAGCCGCATTCACCACTGAGCAGATCAAATGAGCATGGATGCCGGAAGCATTTGTTGCTGGAGTTTTTGAGGTACCAATCAGAACGGCAAGTGCTCCGGCCTCTCCATTCGACAGCGACTCAGCGAGACTTGGTTGTGGGAGCGACGCCGCGACGGATACGCGAAATGCGCGTGCTTCATCATCGCCCCGGTCTCGCTGCCGTTGCCGCCGGCCGGAGCATGGGCGAACAAACCGCCGTGCGTCAGGTGGATTGCCTCCTAACCGAGCTGTTAGTGGTGTACGGCACCTGCGAAAATTAGCTGCAATTTTGGAGGCGAACGGAGTGTATATGCTGGAGATTAGAGAATGGAGACATTCCCGATGAACTGTATGTGGCAGGTTACCGTCGAATGAACAGAGACGGCGAGGGCTCTTTCTCCACCATTAAAGCCAGTACATGAAACACAAGGCACTCATAATGCAAGACTCTATCATAGAATCTAAGACTATTTATTACACCTTATTTATGGTATTTTATTGATGTGGCAACATATTTATTGAAGAAAGAGGGAGAAAAAACAATATTCCAAGTCTTATTTAGACTCTAAGTCCACAATATTCGAGATAATAAATAGCTTTAGACTCTGTGATAGAGTCTACATTGTGGTGCCTAGCAGAACTCAAACGCCGCAAGTTAACAAAGCAAAAAAGGAGCATTGATCACATTGAAACACGAATAAGTTTTAAAGTCTCGAGGTAGCAACACTTCCAGTCAAATTGTCTGCACTGCGGCATTTCCACAAACACATGGCGTGCGCTGCCATGGATCGTGAGGCATCCACAAGAGGATTAGAGACGACGCCACAACCTCACCACTAGACATGCGAGCACACAACCGTAGAACAAAAACGCGGAGAAGAATTCCCAAGGGAGGCCGCTACTGGTCCTCGGCGGCGGGCGCAGGGTGGGCGGTGAAGATGCGGCGGAGGTGGGACGCGAGGGCGCCGGACGAGTCGGCGTCCGCCTCCCTGCGGAGCGCGTCCTGGAGGTCCCGCATGCGGTGGGAGAGGTCCTCGCGCTCGCGGCGGAGGTCGGCGTTGTCGACGGCGAGGTCGTTCAGGCGGTGCTTCTGGCCCAGGGACCGCAGGCTCATCATGAAGACGCCCGCCATCAGGAACAGCTGCACGAACCCTTCCTTGCGCTTCGCCGCGTTTGCCAGCAGTCCCGGCGGGCGCCGGCCCCCGAAGCCGCTGCCGCTGACGTCCGCCATCTTTGCCTGCGAAGTGCGAGGTTGGACTCGGTCCGGTGGGCTCTGGGCTTTGGGGGACGCGGATTCGATACCTTTGCCTCTGGTTAGGCCCTATTTGGTTTGAAAGGGACTCAGGACTGGAGACTAAATTTTAGTTCTTGGTAGTCCCTAAATTGCTAAACACAGGGACTAAAAGAGGGACTATTAGTCTCTGGTCCACTAGACTCTCTCGAGGGGCTAATTGGGACTAGTGGTCCCTGTGTAGTCCTTAGTCTCTAGTCCTAGGAACCAAACATGCCCTAAGTCACGCGCTATGTCTTCGTCAAAAAAAAAAGTCACGCGCTATGACTTTCCTGGCATCCCATATGCGTTGAAATGGAATCCAATGACCCTTAGCGATTCAATCAAAGAAGAAAAAACAAAAAACAAAAGAAATGGAAGGGAAGGATAGAGGCGTCGGGTAATCGGTAATTCTTCGATCCGAGCGTACCACTCTTTACTCCGGTATCGAACAGACGTGGGGGCTTGGAGCAAGTGACACAATCTTTGGTTCATATCCAGTCAATCACCTGTCCATCTCCCATTCCGTGGCTCCCGCGCGCCCGCTCCGCTGCTCCTGTAGTTGCTCTACATGCTCACCCTGTTTCTCTTTTCCGTTGCTCCTGCTCTGTCGCCCGCCTCGTCCGACGACACCAATAGGTGCCTCCAGCGCAAGGAGAAGCACTAGGCAGCGCGAAAGCCCTTTGGCCTCGCCTCCTGCTACGGCTATGGCGCTCCGATGCAGACGGCAAATGAGGCCACGCCGAGATACGATGCATGTTGGAAATGTACATCTCAAATGTTTCAGATGTTTTAGAGGTATATTTCAAGTGTTTCGCACGGATGTTACAAAAGTAGATCGGGATGTTGCATATGTTACAATGGTTATACATGTTTGTTGCAAGCGTTTGTCCCGATGTTTCATCAGTTTTTCAGATATATGTTGGAAGTGTGTTTATCTGGATGTTGCATATGTTTCACACATATGTTGCAAGTGTTTTATCTGGGATGTTGCGTATGTTTGCAATGATTTGCAATTGTTTTTGTAAGTATTTCAGATGCATGTTTCATATGTCTTTTTGTACGTTGTATAAGTGTTGCATCTGGATGTTTTAAAAGTAGATTAGGTGTGCACATAGGATGTACGTGAGAAGCAGGAGAGGCCCGCGTGGGCGACTTTCGGGCGGCACGGCATGGGCGCGGTCGACGACGTTTGAGTAGCCCGGGCCCACGTGTGAACCTGCGAAACAGCGAGGGAAACCTACTGCAGCCGCAGATCGCTAGCAGTGCCGTCACGGAATGGCACTCGTGGCGCCGCGCTCTGCAGATGGACCAGGATGTGGTCGTGTCGCGCCGCGCGTGCTGGATTGTGCTGGAATCGTTCCCGACGATGGTCTGCGGCGACGTGAAAGCGCACAAGGAGATGATGATGAGATGCTCGGGTTGCTGCCCAACGAGTGTTGCCACGCTTACATACAGAGATGAGCTAGTCGGCTAGTCGCTATTCTGGTTGACGCCCTTGACCTTGCGGTGGCACTGCGCGAGCTCAGCAGCGGAGATGGTGCCATTGTCGGCAACAAGACAGATAAGATAGTTGATGATTCTGGGAAGAAGTACATGTTTCAGGAAGCACAAAGAGAACGAGAGCATGCCGGCGGACTGCTCAACCGTTCACGTGAACCACACACCTTTTAGCTTGCTGATTACATTTTTTTTTTCAAAAGCCATCGACAAGAGTATGCCTGGCATATATTGATAGAGTCAAATACAAACAGAATTAGAAAGAAAAAAAAAGAGAAAACCTCACCACTCACGAAGGCTTGTCCGCTTGTAATTGGTATTCTATTGCTAGCTATTAGTTATCTTTATCTTTATATATATGCTCACTCTGTCACTCACTTCGCTGGTGGTGGCTGGTGTGGTGTTGCCTCCACACTTGGCATTCATTTCTTTGTGATGGACTTGAGATTGGTTTCTTCCAACACAACTTCAGTTGCTTTGGAGGATTTTTCTAAGAGCGCTTGAGATCGCAGAATTCTAGATGGACTTACCATGGTGGATTGTAGTGCCAAATGATGGAACTGAGAGCATCCATAAAAGGTTAGCACTGTTTCATCTTATATCGAACCTGCAGAAAACAGTTCTATTTTTTCTCTAACTGAAATAGTTTGTTTTTGTAAGCAACAGCTCTAACAGATAATCATCTGTTCCTGTAATGTTCTCCCTACTTGTTGTGAATCTCAAAACTGTAAACCTAACTACAGTGTTTCTTTTCTGTACATGATTTGAATAGAAGAAAGGAGTTTGCAGAAACAAGTTCATGTGCACATTGTCCAAAAGAAAAATACTAGTTAGTGGCAACTGGGATGAGATTACTTGAACTCTTGATGGATTCTTAACAAATGCAAAGTGTTTGTCAGTCCATCCCAAACTTTAAACACGCTTGGCACAAGAAATTAATCCAAATAAATATTAGTATACCATCCCAACCTGTCATCCTAGTATGATTGATACAGCCATACAGGTAGAGAAGCATTCAAGTATAGTTTCATACAAGTTCATTCCTCCCCGAGTATTATTCTTTTGTACCACAACCTTCTTCCTTTACGTCGATAGCCTATATATAACAAATTAATAACACGTTTGATTACTTGTACACGCGCTTGCTTAGTTGTCGTAGATGCGGCACTCGTCGGTCTCCGGGTTGTCCTTGCAGTACTTCTCGAGCGGGTCGCTGTTCTCCTTGAGGTTGTCGCGGGCGTGGCTCGCCGCGGCGCTGATCTCCTCCACATTGTCCCACGCCGCCGCGCACTCCGCGGCGCCCTTCTCGTCCGCGCACGTCGCCTCCGCCTCCTTGATGCTCTCCGACAGCTTGTCGGAGATATCCGGCGGCGTGGCCGGCCCGGTCGACCTCACGGCGAACCCACCGCGGCGCGCCACGGGGAACCAGACGCGGCTGGCGGCCTTCTTCCTTGGGAGCACATCGGCGGCCGCGAAGGTCGCCGGAATAGAGAGGCTTGCCACCGTCGACGCCATTTCTACCTAGCTAGCTTCCTGTTACAAGCAAACTCGATCTCTTGTGTCGACAAGGGATGGTGTGTAGTGCTGGCTGTCACGTAGCTAGAACTGGACTTCAGTACTTGGCATTTTGCGCTGGAGAGACGAGGTTAATATATAGCTTTGTTCGTGGAAGGGCAGGCGTTTTACGTGCACTCGTTTCTTATCGCCTGTTGGCCACTCGTTGTGGTACACGTCGCTGCTGCGTTTAGAGATATTTGAAGCCTTGAAGGGCAAGTGTGACTTGGGAGGGAGATCTTTTGCTCGGTTCGGGAGATCGGAGTTGTTGGCAAGATAGAAAAACTTGCAGGTGTGCAAGCGTTGCACGGTGTTTTGTGCTTGTAAAGTTCGTGTAGAACACGATGTTCGACACGAGGTCCGTGTTGCGCCGCTTGTTGTAGAAAAGTGAACTCGATGCGACCAAAACAACTCGTTTTCAGGGGTGAACCAAATATCTGAGATATTGTCGGAGGCTGCGGATCGGAGAAACAAACAAATGGTATAGCACTACTACTATTGACAAATTTCTAGATATTTTTGAACAACTTGATACATATGTAATTTGTGGTACCCGAGGATAACGTAGGAGATGCATGTCTGGCTGACAATAATCAACAAAAGTGCACGGGAGTACTAGACAGCCAAGGGTAGTGGATGCGTGGCCCCAGAGCCTCCGACCGGACTCCTGATTAGGCCCAATCATTGACAGCTTTCGTAAAGGAGTTGTGACCTCTATCTCTGAATAAATAGGTTTATAGAGTTATCTCAAGTTAAAAAATTTAAACTTTGATCAAATTTCTAGGAAAAATCCGTTAAGATTTATGACATCAAATCAGTATCATTAGATATTACCATAAAATATATTTTCATAATGTGGTCATTTTATGTCATAGATGTTACTCTTTTCTATAAAGTTAGCCAAACTTAAGATAGTTTGACTTGTACAGATTCTAGGAATTAATTTGTCTGTGAGGGAGTATATAATTATAAGCTATTGTTTACTTGTGATTTGTCGGTGCCCATCCTCATGCGTAAAGACACATTAATCCCTTTTGAACTTCTATATGGCGATAGTATAGTAATATGAAAGGTAACACAAACATAAGTGAAAAAGAGCTCGATACATGTTATAGGGTTAGATGACCCAACTTATCAATTTGGTAGGACCAATATGGTTAGGAAGATAGATTTTTCCAAACAAGCATGGGATGTTTGTAATTCTAATTGATATAACTAGAATGAGCATAGGATGAATATGACCATGTTATGATAAGATCAATGACAAAGGTTAATGAATATCATATCATAAATTATATATGACATGATAATAAGATAGCCCGGACATTTTTCTTCGTATGGCAGCTCAAGCACACAAACTAATCACAGGCATACAACCTAACCTACACAGCGGGATGCCCAATTTCAGTCATGTGTAACCTTATGACTAAGAAGAACATGTTGCCTAGTATTGGTGCCAATCTTTTATAAGCTCAAGCAGCAGTACACAAAAGATTTAGGAAAGAAAGGGAGAGATAACATGGAAGCAAACCCATAACAGTCTAATAGGAACCGCGACGCGTGAGTCCTTCGTCCCATCTGGTACTCTTCTTTATCACCGTTGTCTTCAACTTCTGTTTAGTTTTTTATAATCACTACCGGGTCGGAAGTCCCCATCACTGCAAGTGCGACTTGGGAGGGAGATCTTTTGCTTGCCGGTTCGGGAGATCAGAGTTGTTGGCAAGAAAAACTTGCAGGTGTGCAAGCGTTGCACGGTCTTTTGTGCTTGTAAAGTTATGTAGAACATGATGTTTGATGCGAGGTCCGTGTTGTGCTGCTTGTGTAGAAAAGTGAACTCGATGCGACCAAAACAACATGTCGTTTTGAGGGGTGAACCAAATATCTGAGATATAGTCGGAGGCTGCGGATTGGAGAAACAAACAAATGGTAGCACAGCTACTATTGATAAATTTCTAGATATTTTTGGACAACTTGATACATAATTAGTGGCATTCGCTATGGTAAACACCAAAAAGACTATGTTTCTTAAAAATGAAGTAAATAGTGAGATAGATTTAGATTCCTGCCGAAAGAGATTCAGGATGAGTGTTATCATATTGTTTAGTCCATAGCAATTATGCTTAAAGAGCAACATTGCAAATAACAACACAGCTATTATATCTTTTGAAGCCATGCACCTAAATCCTCACACGCCTAAGAAATTCTTCTATATCTTCAGGAATGTTGTCTTTAGCTTTGGTGTCTTGTACTTGAACATCTCTACCAGGAATGTGGTCGTCAGTGCATTCCCATCCTATATCTATTGTTTACTCGTGATTTGCCGGCATCCATACACACGTGTAGAGACACATAAATCCCTTTTGAACTTCTATACAACGACAGTATATGGTTAGATGACCCATAAAAGGTAATGCAAACATAACTGAAAAAGAGTTCGATACATCATGGTAAAGGGTTAGATGACCCAACTTATCCATTTTGTAGGACCAATGGTTAGAAAGATAGATTCTTCCAAACATGCATGTGATGTCTGTAATTCTAATTAATATAACTAGAAGAGTAAAGTGCACTGACGGTCCTCGAACTTGTTCGGCTGTGTCATTCCGATCTCTAAACTCGCAGATCGACCGTTCAAGTCATCAAACTTGTTCATCTGTGTCATCCCGGTCTCTAAACTCTCAAATCGCTCATTTATGTTCTCAAACTTGTTCGGCTGATATCATTTAGGTCCCTAAACTTGCATATCACCTGTTTATATCCTCAAACTTGTTCAGTTGTGTCATCCGGTCCCTAAATACTGTAAACTTATAAATTCAATATATATCTATAGAACTGTCTAAAAATTGTAAATCTAATTTTGTTAGACTCCTGGTAACATATACTTTAAATTAGAATAAAATAAATCACCATGTACTTTCTATTTTTAACTCTATAGTTCAATAACTAAATAGGCACATACATTTTTAGGATTTATAAAAATATACGTGCCTATTTAGTCATTTAACTACAGAGTTAAAAAGAGAAAGTACATGGTGATTTCTTTCATTCTAATTTAAAGTATATGTCAACATGAGTCTAACAAAATTAGATTTATAATTTTTGGACAATTCTATAAATATATAATGAATTTACAAGTTTACAGTATTTACAGCATTTAGGGACCGGGATGACACAACTGAACAAATTTGATGACCTAAATAAGTGATTTGTAAGTTTAGGAACGTAGATGATATTGTCGAACAAGTTTGAGGACCTAAACAAGCGATTTGCGAGTTTAGGGACCGAGATGACTCAGATGAACAAGTTTGAGGACCTAAACAGTCGATTTGCAAATTTAGGGATCGGAATGACACTGCCGAACAAGTTCGAGGACCGCTAGTGGACTTTACTCTAACTAGAATGAGCATGGGATGAATATGATCATGTTATGATAAGATCGACGACAAACGTTAATGTATATCATATCATAAATTATATGTGACATGATAATAAGTTGACATAAACATTATATATAAATAAGTTTAACTAAAGATGTAACTAGAATCGCATTAGTGAAAAAAAGCACACCTCAAAGATTGTTGGAAGTTTTTTTGGTGCGCGTTTCTTAATAACATACTCTCCGTAAAAAAAATACAATTATAGTTTTCCGAGGAGTCAACTGACTTGAAGTTTGACTAAAATCATATAAAAGCAACTAACAATTATAATACAAAAATAAATACTATTAAATTGATTATAAAATATATTTTTATAATAAACTTTCTTGAAGACATAAATATTATAGTCAAAGTTAAACTAGACATGCGCACATTCCATAGTTGCATTTTTGGACAGAGGGAGTAGTTACGTAGATTTATTGAAAGGAGCAGGTTTTTTTTTGTTTGCACTTTGTGCAGGTGCATTCTAATGATTTTGCTGAAATCAGACCACACGCTTACTAAGAGTGGCCTCAATGGTCAGCTACGGCGCAAGCTGACATCGGACATCATCCGACATGGACACGTAAAAAGGAGGAGAGATGATCTCGCTAACGACCAAAGAATCATCAGCCGATTTCGCTGCAACCCAGAACATGTGAGAGTGGGATATACGGGAACGGCTCTACCGGTGGGAATACAAAGGTAAGATAATATTTCTTTTACTCTCTCACCTCCAGCTCAGCCAGCGACGTCGTCGACCCCGCTGGGGACGCCGTAATGCACTACTATAGATTCAGTCATCAGTGCCGGCCACATCACTGCCGAAATTAGGACAACCGGCAGTGATGACCCTTCACTGCCGGTTCTAGGCTCTGACAACCAGAAAATAATTGGGGGGTACGAGAACCGGCAGTGATGACAACTATCACTGCCGGTTTGTGTCTCCCGCCGGCAGTGATGACAACTCCACTTATCACTGCCGGTTCAAGCCAAGAACCGACAGTGATTTGATTCTATCACTGTCGGTTCTAGGATAGAACCGACAGTGATGAGCCTGACAGCACAAAAAGGTTGTAGCCGTCATCTTCTTCCTCCACTCTTTTATCCCGAGAACAGAGGCGCGCGTTTGGGCCACTCCCTCCAATGTTGCAGTCGCCCAAATCCGTGAAGCTACCACTTAGATTTGGAAGAATGGCTTGATCTTTTTTGCTTTAAGGTTAGTAACAAGCCTCCATTCCTTCAATTTTGTTGCTTAATTAGCTTTGTTTTGATGGCTATAATGCTTGATTCTCATTCTTATTTCTCCATTCTTCTACATAGCACTTTTCTAATTGATGGCTATAATGCATTGTTAGTATGTGATGTTATAATTGGTTCTTAGGAGTAGAGTAGATTCTTTTACAATGTTGATGAGCAAATTAACCCATGTGTCACCAAACAATGCATTGTTTGGAGCAGTGGCGGATCTAAGGGGGGCTGGGTGGGCTCCAGCCCCCCTAATGACTTGATTTACTACTAGAAACACTGTAGCAAAATCTCAAATCACCGTTAAATCTTCATGCAAATCAACATCTCCATTGTTTTTAGCCCCCCCTTGATTCTCATCCTGCATCCGCCACTGGTTTGGAGCTACATTGTTGTTCATGATCATGTCTTCAATTTTAGTATTTTTTAAAATTAATGTCTCTATTTTTATGTGGCATGGAGTAGAATAATTGTTCTACAATATTGTGCAATAATTATTTTTTATGGGGCTGCGATTTTTAATTTATATGGGCATTGTTTGGAGCTACATTGTTATTCATGATCATGTCTCCAAATTTAGTCTTTTTTTTTAAATTAGTGTCTCCATTTTTATGTTGCATGGAGTAGAATAATTGTTCTTCAATATTGTGCAATAATTGTTTCTTATTAAAACTTTCCTATGTTTCCTCTGCCCAGTCCATTTTACCTGTGCAGACATGGATCGAGGGTGGATGTACGATCTGTCATGTACAGACCAACGGTACTTGACGGGCATCGACGATTTCATCAAGCTCGCTAGAGCCAATGCTGGGGACTCACAGCCTGTATTCTGTCCATGCAAAGATTGCAAGAATACGAGAAAATGGGGCGACGTGGAGCATATACGATTGCACTTGATTACCAGGGGGTTCATGAGAGACTACACGATTTGGACTTTGCATGGGGAGGTTGGTCAAAATGTTGCACAAGAAAACAATGATGATGTGCCCATACCTAGCGTATCCCTAAACGCATTTCTGCCTATTGATGATTACCAATGCTACACAGTACCTGTGCCTACCAACGATAATGTGTTTAGGAATACATTAGTTGACGACACAGAGAAAAATGATGGCATTTCACAGTTTCTACATGATGTGCATGGCGGATTCCTTAGTGCTACACAGTTGAAAAAACTAGAGATCATGAGAAAGGATGCAAAAACACCATTGTATCCGACCTGCCCAATAAGCAAACTGGAAGCCAACATCATGCTATTAGAGTTCAAATCAACGAATGGATTGAGTGATAAAGGCTTCGATAGCTTGTTAGGTATACTACATAAACTACTCCCGAAGGGTAGCGAGTTACCAGAAAAGACTTACCTGGCCAAGCAAATGATTTGCCCAATCGGCCTCGAGGTTGAGAAAATACACGTGTGTTCCAACGATTGCATATTGTACCGTGGAGAAAAATACAAAGACTTGGATGCGTGTCCCAAGTGTAAAGCTCCCCGATACAAGCAGAGAGCACTGCGATAGGAGCGCCGCAGGATCCAACTAATGGTGGTGGTAACAATCAGGACGATTGGAGCCCTAGCCATTATCTGCAGCTAGACCAAGGAGACGAGGTAATAACTTAGGTCATACCTAATAACGCGATAGTAAGAAATCACGCTAGATAAGTTTGATGGGGACTTATTTATGAATTTTGAAGCAGGTTCCGCCGCAAGAGCCAAGTGGTGAGGGTACCAGCAGGACTAAGCGTGGTGCAACAAAGCTTCCTTAAACAAGTAAACATTGGCACATCTCTGAGTTCGACCAAGTAGGGGAGCCGGTGAAGCCTCTTAAAGCATTAGGCCCATACAAGAGTGTCATCGGGGCACTTGTAAGAGACTTTATCCCGATCAAATACAGGAAATGGACTGGTCGTGAGGATGACCCAAGGAGGGTTCCAGAAAGTGAGAAGGAGCTAGTTTGGAACAAGTTGAAAGGGTATTTCACTTTTCCTAATGACTATGACGAGGCGACAGTCAAGAAGAAGGCCAAGGAAACCATGGGTCGCTCGTTCAAGACTTTCAAGGGAACCTTGTACAAGTTAATCAAGGAGGACAGAGAACCGAATTTTGAGAGAGGTCAATACAATAAGCAGAGAGACTTCTGGGAGGAGTTCAAGGCTTACAAGCTATCCGAAGAGGCCAAGGCATCAAGCGAAAGAAATAGAGCAAACTCGCTTAAGGCAAAGGATCCTCATCGCCTAGGATCGCGTGGCTATGTAAGGAAGATTCCGGAATGGGAAATGGAAGTCCAGAAACTAGAGCAGCGCAGCGTTAGGCCTCAGACAAGCGATTGGCAGCCCAGATCAGTAAACTACCTACTCGCAAGGGGGGCACAATACAATAGTGACGGGAGCCTTAATGCCAGTAGTGAACCCGTCAGCAATCTCCTCCAGAGGATTTCAACCTTAACTGAGGAAGTGAATAGAGGTAACCGCAAGTCCGATAGAGAAAATGACGTGCTCACACAAGCACTTGGAAACAAGGAGCACCCCGGTCGCACTAGAGGAGCCGGGAATGTTCCTTGGGTGAAAGCATTCGAAGGTGAATCTTCATCCTATAGGAGCCGGGCGAGGGCTAGAACGCAAAGAGAAGAAGAGCTCCAAAGGTTTCGAAAGGAAATCGATGA
The DNA here is from genome assembly GCA_038087645.1 of Saccharum hybrid cultivar R570. Lineage (NCBI taxonomy): Eukaryota > Viridiplantae > Streptophyta > Magnoliopsida > Poales > Poaceae > Saccharum > Saccharum hybrid cultivar. Next base: position 16,823,227 of record JAQSUU010000259.1, read on the forward strand.
TAGCATGGAAGCACGGATAGCTGCTCAAGTTGATGCACGAGTTATGTCAGCTATGCAATCCATGTGTTCGACACAACCGCAGCCTATCCCGACTTTGAATAGCCCAGTGCCCAAGGGTCGCAGTAGCTGCGGCTCAACCCCTATGCTTGACGAAGAAGAGGTCAATGCTCCTCATCCGGTGGACAACATCACTGGACCTATTAATGTCAGGTTGTACATCCGTCAGCAGTGGACAAAAGACAAGGTGGCGGTCGGACAAGCATTTCCAAGAGGAGGCGGCATCATTCATGGCAAGCCAATGCCACCCGGGTATGCCAGGGTCAGCATTGATAAGATCTTGGATAAGAAATACAATAAGATACACATTGATTTCCCAGTGGAGGAAGATAGGCCGCGTCTTGTTCACAACTTGGGCACTCATGTGGCTTGGCGCAAACGCTTCATCAAGCTGGATGAGCAGCCATCTTCGGATGATGAGGATGGCAGTGAATCATCGGCATCGCCGCCGCCAAGAGGTTTCTCTCCTCTGCAAGATCCTCATTCTCCCTCTCCTGCCTCGAAAGAGAAGACACCTCCTCTACCTCCTCCACCGCCAAAGGAGAAAACACCTCCTCTACCTCCTCCACCTCCTCCACAGCCAAAGGAGAAGACACCTCCTCCTCCTCCGCCAAAATCCAAAGTGCGATCAGGTTCGACCTCGCAACACAAGAGGTCATCAGTTTCGGTTGGTAATGCTCCCCAGACAAGTAAAAAGAAGGTGGATGCTAGCATTACGAGTAAGATGAAGGACCCGACTGTGGAGCCTCCAAGCAAGAAAGCCGCCGTTGCCTTCTTTAATCGAATAGCCAGTCTACCTAAGTGGAGACAACAGACCGAATTTGAAAGGCAACACAACAAAGAGAGTAATCAAATCAGAGCTAGAGAAATACACACCAAAGAATTGCTAGAGATACAGAACTTGGCCAACAACATGGGCATATCCATGGAGAAGGCCACGGAGTTGTATTACAGAACGAGAGATTTTGAAAAAGCCACGGTCGCATACAAGTATTCAAGAGGCAATCCTTTGGTCGCCACCGAACAAGAGTATAGAGATTTGCCAACATACATGCGACAGTTGCATGATTATTACTCCCTGGATACTGCCAAAGGAGACTGTGTCAGTTTTGAAGTTTGCATCCCTCCCGGACTGGTTTTTAATCATCCTGAAGAAACGGTGCATATTATTTATTATGAACACCTCTTTCAGCTCTTCCAACGGCGCTCGCTCGATACGCAGATTTTGATGATATGGTCTATGTAAGTACCCTACCCTCACAACGTTATAATAAACTACGTGATTTGCATTTGAATATATCATATGTTTATTATGTAGGTGTATGGTAAAATGGTGCCTAAAGAAGCAATTGAGCAATATAGACTTCTTGGATCCTATATTTGTAAATGAGACAACATGCACCGCCGCTGGTGAAGATGACTATGTACCAACAAGTTTGAAGATTGAGTTTGAAAGGATGTTCAGAAACAACAAAACAAATGTACTCCTACCCTACAACTGCGAGTATGTGTTCTTGACCCTTATTTTAGTGTTTCTTTTCTTGATATGTCATTCAATAACATGGACTTTGTGATTGCAGCAACCATTTCATTCTCGTAGATATCTATCTTCAAGATTCACATATCGAGGTGTGGGACTAAAAAAAAAGCCACTTTCTCTTATCGACCCCCTAGTCAAAGTGCTGAATAAGTAAGTGAACCCAATATCACAACACTTTCTAATCACATAGGATATTGTAATGTCCTCGGTCTTCACACTTCATTTACAATGTAACATAGAATGAAGGCATTACCTAATTGGAAAAATCTCGATAGCAAGATGCAAAAGCAATGGAGTGCCCCATTCAGTGTAAAGTATATGGAGGATCTCAAGACCCTAGATCAACCGATGGGGAACAATGAATGCGGGTTCTATGTGATGTGGGCAATGCTAAAATACTTTGGCGCAAAAACAAATAAGGGAGATGACATGGTACGTAGGCATCCCATTTCTATTGTTTTGTCTTACGTTTGTGCATCTCAATATCATCTTGCTTCAATTACAGCGCAAAGCAAACAATCACAACCAGTTGCTAGATTTTGAGATGAGAGGAATTCAAGAGGAGATAGCAAGGTTTGTGATGGACGAGATATTGACCAAGAAAGGATCATTCTCCATTGCGAGGACTAAGAAGTACAAGGCGCAGTACGGAAGAGACCACATTGATAGGCTATTGTAATGCGACTCTTAATTCGATACTTAAAGTTTTTTTTTGAAACTTTTGTAATATAAATGTTGATGGGTTTGTATTGTCGCTGATCAACAACCACCTTCACGTCGATATCAAATTGATCGATAGCAACCACCTCCACCTCCCCGACCTCCCACCCCACCACCTCCCCTTGAAATGAAAATAAAACAATTATTAAAATGCAAATTGTGAAAAGTATATCACTACCGGTTCAAAGAAAACCGGCAGTGATAATATAATCTACACAACCGGTTGGTTAAAACAACCGGCAGTGATGGCTCAAGTATCACTGCCGGTTTGTAACACGAACCGGCAGTGATACATGAGCTATCACTGCCGGTTTGACATAACCGGCAGTGATGTGATCAGCTCATCACTGTCGAGTTGGTTATGGCGGTTCAAAATCCGCCAGTGAAGTGGGGTTTTGAACCGCCAGTGATGTCCTTCTCTGCTGTAGTGATGATGTGGTGAGAATTTTAATTCAGAAGATTACAACCGTGCGCATGCACTGGACTGCCAGCAATCCTCTTCACACAGCGTCTGTAGTCTGTACAGTAGTGTCGGTACCAATAGTACGGGGGCACCCACATCCATCGTTAATAAAAAACTAAAACGACTAAAGCCACGACAAAGCGCAACCCACTTCAAAAAACACGCGACAGGTCCGCCTCGTATGAGGCCGGCTCGACAGGATGCCTCGACCTCATCCCGTCTCCGACTCGTACGAGGCCCCCTCGACGGGAGGCCTCGACCGCGCTCCGACCCGAACGAGGCTCGATTGCCCACCGGGAGCACTTCGACTCGCGTGAGCCTTGGTCGAGGCGCTCGACCCCTCTCTTTACCTACCCCAGGACAAAAACCTTAGCATTTAATGCAATCACCTACTACCACCTACCGGCATGGCTGCGCGCGTGGTCGACGTGGGAACAATGCCAGTGTCAGTCTTCACTGTTTTACCGCCCATCCCGTGATGGGAGGTGAAAAACGTCACTGTACCCACCTTACCGAACACTGTACGTCACTAGTTACCCTCGAGGGAGGATACGACAAGGCCCGTACACCGCGGACCAGGGATTCGGACTTATCCGTTCGGCCTCGACCCAGCCTCGACCCGGCCTCGACGCCCAGCACGGCTCAACAGGGAAGGAAGGACGGTATGGCACGGCACTCCGGGTCATTTCAGCGCCTCATCCTCTACGACATCACGTGCCCAGGGATGGTCTTCCATTCCTAGGGCACGCCTCTACAGTCCTCTCAAACAAGGATCGACAAAACATCGTTTCAAGGCCCCATCGTCCTGGCCACCTCTCGCCCTATAAAGGGAGGGGCCGGGGCTCCACAAGGGACGGACGACGGACGAAAACAGACGAACAACGAACCGCATACAAGATCGGGATCAACATCTCAAGTGATCATCTTGTACTTTCTTTTCCCCTTTTGAGACTTGGGCTCGATGCCCTCTCTCGCAAGCTTGTAACCCCTACACAAGCGCCTCGGTGCAAGGAAATACAAACCTCTCCCCCCCCCCGCTGGACGTAGGGCCTTCTTTGCCCGAACCAGGATAAACCCCCGTGTGTTCTCCTTGCATCACCATCCAGGAAAGGGACACGCAGCATTTACTCGTCGGTCTAGGACCCCCTCGGGTTTGAACACCGACAGTTGGCACGCCAGGTAGGGGATCGCTGCGTGCCAACATCGCTTTCTCGCCTTTTTCCTGGATGGCTGACCCCGAACGCCCTATCCCGTTGGCCACGGTGATCTGGTTCGGGAGTTTGGAGTTCATGTCGCTCGGCTACGGCTACGATATGGTTCTACTCCCGCCTAGGCACCCTACCGACGAGGACTACGAGCTCTCCCAGCCTGGGGAAGCAATCCGCCGGTACCGCCGCTCCAGGCAGGCGCGAGCCGCCCGACGGCGGCGAGCCCGGCGCAACCATCGTCTCCACCTCGCGGAGGGTGATGGGATTCCCCGTTCCGGCACCCCCCAGCCAGGCGCCGGCCCAGATTTCCTCGTGGAAGGTCTGGGAAGGATAAGCTTAGCTGGGGACAGCATGCCAACGGAGAATCCCGCCTCTCTCCCCGGTGAGACACCGCTACCCGGAGCACCCGCTCCGGTGTGGACAGCCACATCTCCTTCGCCGTTCCCGTTTGGGCTAGATTCGGCTGCCCAGGTGTACGCTTCCTCCGTAAGCACTTGCATGAGTGTTTATGAGGAACTCCCTGGACACCCTCTACGCTCCACTCTGGACCTCGTTGCGTCCACGATGGCTTCTGATTATCTGGACTCTACGGAGACACCAGAAGCAGAGCCCTGTGTGACCACTTCCCAACGTTGCAATCCCAGAAACGATTCGCGACGGCCGAACATTCCCCCGTCATACTACTATTTTGGCGCTCCTGACTCCGATTCGGCTGATGACACCTACGATCCGACCCGTGAGTGCTTCAACGTCGATGTTGAAAGCACGTCGGAATCGCAGGAAGAACAGTCAGACGAAGGAAGGCACACGCCGCTCCATGTCGAGCTTCCTGCCGAGCGGGACGAGGCTCAGTTCCTTGCGGATCAAGGAATGCAGCTCAAGCAAATCCGCGAGTTGCAGGAAAGGCTCGACGAGGAACGACAAAACCTGCATCTACTCCAGCAAACCCTCGAGCATGAGCGTGCGGAACGCGCATTTGGCGGGAGAGCTCGCGAGAGAGCTCGCGACGTTAACCGTCGCATCGGCGAGGATCGGGCGGTCGACCCCCCGGTCTTCGCTCGAGCCAGCCAGAACGTCGTCGCCGCCGCCATGCTCCTCCGCAACATGCCCGAGCCGTCAAACCCTGATGCCCGCCGGGCTCGAGATGAGATCCGAGAGCTCCTCGAGACTGCTGCCCTACAGCAGGCCGAGAGCTCTGCCTCGAGGCGACGCGAGCCCGCCTCGGAGCGGCTCGTAGAACCCTCCCAACAGGAGAGAGAGGCCTCGGTTCATCCCGAACCTGCCCGACGGATTCGGATGGCTCCCGCCCCTGAGCTCATCACTCATGACCACGAGCCTCGAGACACCCGTGGCAACATCGTCGAGCGCCGCACGCGCAAGCACGGTGACGGTATGGCTCGAGGCTACCACGTGCACAGGGGCGGGTGTTACGACAGCTCGGAAGATCGTAGCCCTTCACCCGAGCCTCCGGGCCCCCGGGTCTTCAGTAAGGCTATCCGTGAAACAATACTCCCGGCTCGGTTTCGCCCTCCCACGACTGTCACCAAGTACAACGGCGAGACCAAACCCGAACTTTGGCTCGCCGATTTCCGCTTGGCATGTCAGCTGGGCGGGGCCACCGATGACCGGGTCATCATTCGACAGCTTCCCCTGTTCCTCTCCGACACTGCTCGAGCCTGGCTCGAGGATCTTCCGCCCCAACAGATCCACGACTGGGATGATCTCGTGAGGGTGTTTGAGGGGAACTTCAAGGGAACCTACATGCGCCCCGGCAACTCGTGGGATCTCCGGAGTTGCAAGCAGAAACCGGGTGAATCCCTCCAGGATTACATCCGGCGTTTCTCCAGGCAACGCACCGAGCTCCCCAACGTCACCGACTCCGACGTGATCATGGCCTTTCTCTCTGGCACCACTTGCAAGGAGTTGGTCCGAGAGTTGGGCCGTCACACCCCGCTCACTGCCAACAGACTGATGGACATCGTCACCAACTTTGCCTCTGGCGAGGAGGCAGTTGGCGCCATCTTCGGCGGTGAGCAGGACAAAGGGAAGCAGAAGACCGACGATCCCGCGAGCTCCACCCGGGGCTCCAAGAGGAACAACCGCAAGAAGAAGAAAGGCCAGCAAGGCAAGCTCGAGGCCCCGGCCGACGAGCTCGTCGCTGCTACTGAGCGCAAGAAGCCTCGAGGCCCCCCCCGGTACTTTGAGGGCGTAGACCCCAAGGGCGACGACAAGGATGGAGGATTCCCCGAAATCCATGACTGCTTCATGATCTACGAAGGACCCTCGACCCGCCTCTCGACGCGCCAGCGCAAACGACAGCGGCGTGAGGTTTTCTCTGTGCAGCCGGCGGTCCCCCACTTCCTTGACTGGTCCGGATGGCCATCACTTTCAACCGTGATGATCATCCGAACCACGTCCCCAATCTAGGGGTTTACCCACTAGTTGTTGATCCCATCATCGCCAACGCGCGCCTCACCAAGGTGCTCATGGACGGCAGAAGCAGCCTCAACATCATCTACTCCCAGACCCTCGACCTTCTGGGGGTCGAGAGAGCGCGCCTCCAACCTAGCGTCGGGGGCTTCCACGGAGTCGTGCCAGGGAAATGGGCGGAACCCCTCGGACGGGTCGATCTGCCTGTTTGTTTTGGCACACTGGCCAACTCCAGAAAGGAGACTCTCACTTTCGAGGTGGTCGGATTCCGTGGAACATACCACGCTATCCTCGGGCGCCCATGCTACGCCAGGTTCATGGCAGTTCCGAACTACACCTACCTCAAGCTCAAGATGCCAGGCCCAAACGGTGTCATAACCGTCGGGCCCTCCTACGAACACGCTTACGAGTGCGACGTCGAGTGTGTCGAGCACGGAGAAGCCGTCTTGGAGTCGGCAACCTTGGCGGCGGACCTCGACGGTCTGGCCAACGAGATCCCCGACCCCAAGCGCCACGCCGGCAGCTTCGAGCCCGCGGAGGACGTCAAGCTCACACCCCCGTGGGAAGGGCCGTACATCATCACAGAAGTACTAAAGCCAGGCACCTACAAGCTATCCAACGAGAAGGGCGAAATCTTCACCAACGCTTGGAACATTGAACAGCTACGTCGCTTTTTCCCTTAAGCAGCCTCGAGGCTCCGTAATTTCTTTTTCGTCAATAAAGAATATAGCGATGTTCAAACTTTTGTTTTACAAACAATGAGGAAGGATCGACTCTGCTCCCCCAGAATCGAACCCCCCTCGGGGGCTACAAGGGGGGAACCCCCTGTCCCCGAAAAAATTCGTATCCTTTTTCAAAAAACCGAACTGTCACCTAAGTCGACAACGCCGCGGAAGTACCCTAAGGCTCAAAGGGCCGTTGAGCCGTGAGATCACTTACGCCTCCGAGGCTACGGTACCTCCACTCACCCCTCACGCGACCGCGCACTAAGTAGACCTAGTAACGGTTCGTAACTTTGAAAAAGAATACATCCCCGGTCGCTTCGAATCAAGTTCTTACACGATCCGCAAGGCCGCAAGAGCACCCTAGAGTTCGAGGGCAGTCGAGCCGCGAGATCACTTACGCCTCCGGGGCTACGGTACCTCCACTCACTCCCTTACGCTCAAAGGTGCGACGGCGTGCTAAGTAAATCGTGCAAAAACGTGATTCAAGCAATAAAGGGAAGAAAAACTCGAAACAAAACTCAACGATCGGTACAAGTTTACGTTTCGAGCGTTTCAAGGCCTCCGAGGCCGCCACGACCAAAGTTTTAGACACTAACTTATTACATGGGCCTCTGCGCCCAGATTTGGCTCACAGGCCCTCATCGTCAGCAGATGGAAGGCTCGACCCCGCCAGCCAACCCCGGGCCTGACTCTTATATCTCGATGGAAGTCCAACGGGCGAGCGAAAAGGTAGGAGCAGTTTTTGCATTCAATAACCTTACCTAACCGTTCCCCTGAATCTCGCAGGAGCAGGGCACGTGGCCGTCCCCCACGTCGTAACCGTACGCCACGTCGCCCACTACCGCGCTGATCTCGCCTCCCCTCCTAAAAAGCGCGCCCGGCTAACAGGCGGGGGAAGGATCCGCGGATGGATATTCCCAGATACCTGGGAAACGGGCTCCGAGCCCACTATAAGTCTCGAGGGAGCGAAGGCTGGCCCTCGACCTGGGTTCGACAGCCGCCCTCGAGCGACGGAGCAAGGGACGACTAAGGGTGCGCCCGTACATGGCCAGGGCTCGAGCCACGCTCTTGAGGCACCCCAAGACGTATTCGAGGCCAAAGGAAGAGGTCGACGTAGGAATCCCCTCGGGGGAGGCACCGAGCCCTCGGATCCTGTCGAAGGGAACCGACATCCACACGACCACTCCTTGGCATTCTTGAGAGCGCCTCCGGGCCACAAGCCGACTCCTAACGACTGGAGCACGGACTCTCACTCGAATTTACCCGCTAGCAGCTCGCCGGAGATCGTCGGAACTCGCCCGAACAGGGGTAGTACGGCGTTCCCCACCCCTCCTCCTCCTCTCTGAAGGAAGAGCGTGAGGGTCGCACAACTGAAGACGGCCGGGACTCCGATCGACCTCGTGCGCGCGAGGTTCGGGGGCTCGACCGCAACTCCGAACCCACCATAAGTCTCGAGGGAGCGAAGGCTGGCCCTCGACCTGGGTTCGACAGCCGCCCTCGAGCGACGGAGTAAGGGACGACTAAGGGTGCGCCCATACATGGCCAGGGCTCGAGCCACGCTCTCGAGGCACCCCAAGACGTATTCGAGGCCAAAGGAAGAGGTCGACGTAGGAATCCCCTCGGGGGAGGCACCGAGCCCTCGGATCCTGTCGAAGGGAACCGACATCCACACGACCACTCCTTGGCATTCTTGAGAGCGCCTCCGGGCCACAAGCCGACTCCTAACGACTGGAGCACGGACTCTCACTCGAATTTACCCGCTAGCAGCTCGCCGGAGATCGTCGGAACTCGCCCGAACAGGGGTAGTACGGCGTTCCCCACCCCTCCTCCTCCTCTCTGAAGGAAGAGCGTGAGGGTCGCACAACTGAAGACGGCCAGGACTCCGATCGACCTCGTGCGCGCGAGGCTCGGGGGCTCGACCGCAACTCCGAACCCACCATAAGTCTCGAGGGAGCGAAGGCTGGCCCTCGACCTGGGTTCGACAGCCGCCCTCGAGCGACGGAGCAAGGGACGACTAAGGGTGCGCCCGTACATGGCCAGGGCTCGAGCCACGCTCTCGAGGCACCCCAAGACGTATTCGAGGCCAAAGGAAGAGGTCGACGTAGGAATCCCCTCGGGGGAGGCACCGAGCCCTCGGATCCTGTCGAAGGGAACCGACATCCACACGACCACTCCTTGGCATTCTTGAGAGCGCCTCCGGGCCACAAGCCGACTCCTAACGACTGGAGCACGGACTCTCACTCGAATTTACCCGCTAGCAGCTCGCCGGAGATCGTCGGAACTCGCCCGAACAGGGGTAGTACGGCGCTCCCCACCCCTCCTCCTCCTCTCTGAAGGAAGAGCGTGAGGGTCGCACAACTGAAGACGGCCGGGACTCTGATCGACCTCGTGCGCGCGAGGCTCGGAGGCTCGACCGCAACGAATCATTCCCCAATGAAACAAATAAAAGACCTCGGAGGAGTCTCAACACTCCACCGAGGCCTCGGGGGCTACACCCGGCGGGTGCGCTCGCGCGCCCCCACCAGAAAAAATCACGACGCCACGACTCCAGTTCAAACAAACCTCTGGGAGAGTGATCACACACTCACCCAGAGGCTCGGGGGCTACTGTCGGTACCAATAGTACGGGGGTACCCACATCCATCGTTAATAAAAAACTAAAACGACTAAAGCCACGACAAAGCGCAACCCACTTCAAAAAACACGCGACAGGTCCGCCTCGTATGAGGCCGGCTCGACAGGATGCCTCGACCTCATCCCGTCTCCGACTCGTACGAGGCCCCCTCGACGGGAGGCCTCGACCGCGCTCCGACCCGAACGAGGCTCGATCGCCCACCGGGAGCACTTCGACTCGCGTGAGCCTTGGTCGAGGCGCTCGACCCCTCTCTTTACCTACCCCAGGACAAAAACCTTAGCATTTAATGCAATCACCTACTACCACCTACCGGCATGGCTGCGCGCGTGGTCGACGTGGGAACAATGCCAGTGTCAGTCTTCACTGTTTTACCGCCCATCCCGTGATGGGAGGTGAAAAACGTCACTGTACCCACCTTACCGAACACTGTACGTCACTAGTTACCCTCGAGGGAGGATACGACAAGGCCCGTACACCGCGGACCAGGGATTCGGACTTATCCGTTCGGCCTCGACCCAGCCTCGACCCGGCCTCGACGCCCAGCACGGCTCAACAGGGAAGGAAGGACGGTATGGCGCGGCACTCCGGGTCATTTCAGCGCCTCATCCTCTACGACATCACGTGCCCAGGGATGGTCTTCCATTCCTAGGGCACGCCTCTACAGTCCTCTCAAACAAGGATCGACAAAACATCGTTTCAAGGCCCCATCGTCCTGGCCACCTCTCGCCCTATAAAGGGAGGGGCCGGGGCTCCACAAGGGACGGACGACGGACGAAAACAGACGAACAACGAACCGCATACAAGATCGGGATCAACATCTCAAGTGATCATCTTGTACTTTCTTTTCCCCTTTTGAGACTTGGGCTCGACGCCCTCTCTCGCAAGCTTGTAACCCCTACACAAGCGCCTCGGTGCAAGGAAATACAAACCTCTCCCCCCCCCCGCTGGACGTAGGGCCTTCTTTGCCCGAACCAGGATAAACCCCCGTGTGTTCTCCTTGCATCACTATCCAGGAAAGGGACACGCAGCATTTAGTCGTCGGTCTAGGACCCCCTCGGGTTCGAACACCGACAAGTAGAAATGATTTTCACCACGTTCGAGGAGGAATATTTCTGGGTTCTTTCCCCCTCTATCATGCATGGAATCATGGGGAGCTAGGCTAAAGCTAGCTCTAGGTCGGCAAACTCATGTTCGAGGCTACCGTGAGTCCATGATCTGATGAGCTAGACATCGGCATTTCGGCACTGCTTCGTCCCGGGCTCCCTGCCCAAAACAAGCACGTGAAAACCAAGTCAAACATACTCCTATGTTTTATGCTACCACCAAACTACATAAATGGTGATTAGCGATGTGGTAGCAACTAGCAACTGCAACAGATCTGGCCAAGCTTTGTAACACGGCAAGCTCGCCGGCAGTCCTAAGCATCCATGCCTGGAACCGATAGGGCAAGCTCCAGTCACAGACTCACAGCTGCATGAGCACGAGACGCAGGGAGAATCTAGGGCCCGTCACCCATGTGGCTTGGCTTACTTTTGCCCACCATGTTGCCCTTTATTCCCCCTCCGATCCCGCGTAATGGCCTTTCTGAAACTCCATGTTCTTTCATCTTTCTGTTGAACGGGCGGGGTAACCTTATCCTGTAAGTCTGTAACCCCAGCGTGTGAATAAGCACAAAAAAAACCGTTATGCTACCCTCGTGAAAGCATTAACAACAATCACAGTGTTGTATGCGTCGGATAACATTGCCGGCCAAGTTTAGAGACCCACATATATCACTTTAAAAGTTCATGGACCTGAATGACATCGCCTGCAAAGCTTAGGGACCCACGTATATCACTTTGAAAGTTTATGGACCACCGTCACACCATCAACCAAGTTTAAAAACCGACGATAAATTTTACTCTTTTACTTTTACCTCTTAGGCAACGTGTCATCCTGTGTAGACACGGATTGCACATGAGGTGTTGTATTTAATTTGCGTGTAAAACATGCACGCGTCAAATTTTCTGCATGGAAACGGTCGCTCGTTGAGTGACAGTATATGCAAACGACAGAAATGTTGAATTTCTGCATGGAGCCAAGGACTGTACTACCTCCGTCCATAAAAATACAATTTTCATTTTTTGATGAGCCAAAAATACAATTTCATTTTTGATGAGTCAAATAATTTGAAAGTTATATAAAAAGTACTTATATTTATAATACAAAATAAGTATTATTAAATTAATTATAAAAATATATCAAAATAAGTATAATTAAATTAATTATAAAATATATGTTTATAGTAATTTTAGTTAGAGACATAAAAGCTAATACTGTTTATTATAAATTTGATCAAAGTTAAGCTAATTTGACTTGCATAAATCCTGTAATTGTATCTTTTTTGGATGGAGGGAGTAGCATTAAGCAGCCACTGAGCCAGTGACACGGGTGATGGAAAGTGTCAGGAGTGGCGCCAATTCAGTCGATCACTGCTTGTGACGACCGTTAGGCTATGTCTCACTGACGTGTGGGGTCGTCGATGTAAGTGGGTTGCATCCGACATATGGCTGTTAGGAGACCGGCTATATAAGCCAGTAGAGAAGGGGAGAAGAAACCAGGTTGTAACTGACTACTCTGTTTCTGTAATAGAATACGATCCTGCCATCTTGGCAGTTAAGAGTAGTTCTTCGTGTTCTTTGTTGCAGCCAAATTAGTCATTCATAGTACCCATATAGCAATCTCATAACAATTGGCATCGAGAGCTCCTTCGATCGAGGGGGTGAGAAATTTTTTCTCGCCGCTGTTCGGATCCACTCTGGCGCCGAAGTGGAAGCCTACCAAGTTTCAGCAAGACATGACGGCCTCCATGGAAGACCTCAAGGCGACCATGGAGAACATGGCGAAGCAGTTCGCCGGTGTTCAGGAGATGATGAAGCAGTTCCCGGCATTTCCACAGATGATGACGACCACGATCGACAAACTCAACGATCTTGAAGCGTGGTGCACCATCGCGAAGACTTCCATGAGAACGATGATGCAACAATCCAAGGAGACGACGACGCGAGTTCAGCAGTTGGAGACGCGACCTCCACTGCCGCTGCTTCAGTCGCCGCTCCAACCTCCTCTACCAATGCCGATGATGCCGACGCAGCAGATGGTGCCGCACCAACCTCCCCTGTGGTTTGACCACAACGCGGCACCAGCACCATCGCACCATTCGCAATCAACCTCCCAATCGCCCAACGGGCACGACCTGCGTCAAGATCACCGGGTTGCTGGCGTTGGGGCCCCTCGGGTCGCACCGCCGCACCCGGTCACGGGTATGGCTCATGACCACATCGCCCTAGTTTTTCCTCTGGTTGATTCAGAATTCATGCACGACAGACGTTCAATGCCGGTTTCCAAAATGGATTTCCCAAAATTTGATGGGGATAATCCGAGATTGTGGCATGATCAGTGTGTTATATATTTCAAGGTTTATGGAGTGCATCCGGTGATGAAGACGTGGTTCGCGGCATTGAACTTTCAAGGATCTGCTGCAACGTGGCTTCAAACTATTGAGCGCCGTGGAAGGGTGGCGGATCGGGATCATCTATGCGGATTGGTATTTGCTCAATATGATAAAGACCAATACCCCAATCAGCTGAAGCAGCTCGAGAACTTAAAGCAGACGGGGTCAGTGGCGAAGTACTATGCTCAATTTGAGAAGCTATCACACGGGATTCTTTTGTACAACCCGTCGTATGATGACGTGTACTTCGTTACTTGATTCTTGGCAGGGCTGAAAGAAGAGATCAGAGCTGCGATCACCCTGCATCGCCCATGTGACATTGCAACTGCTAGTACACTCGCCTTGCTACAAGAAGAGGAACTACAGGCCACAAAACAAAAGTCCTTTGGGCGAGGTTTCACCAAAGTGACTGATCGGCTGGGTTTGGACAAGAATGGCGTTGCATCAGGTGACAAAGCATCTTTGAAGAGGGCCAAGTCTGATACTAATGACAAATGGACCACACTGAAGCAATACCGCCGCAGAAATGGCCTCTGCTACAAGTGTGGTGGAAAATGGAGCACAAATCATTCGTGTCCAGAACAGATTCCCATACATGTATTGGAAGAATTGTGGGAAGTATTGGAGCTTGACACTTCACAGGATATTGATGAAATTCAGTCAGAGGTAGAGGTGGGACTTGGGCCGTGCCGTGCCGGCACGGCACGGTCCTCTCGTGCTTCGTGCCGTTTCGGGTCGTGCCCTCTAGGCACGGGAGGCATGTCGGGCCGTACCGATATGGCACGGTGAATCTTTTCTTCGGCCCAAGCACGGCCCGTGGCACGCTGGCACGCCTTCGGGTCGTGCCGGCCCAAGCACGGCCCTCAAAATATCTTTGCTAATTTTCTTTTTCCGCTCGTGATATGAAATATATATATCTTGTGTGTACTATTTTAATAAAAGTTTAATGATTTTCATAATCTATTCAAGAATTAGATAAGAGGTAGTATAGTAAATACTAGAAAATTGTATTTGTATAGTTGTAGAAGTGTCTACGTGCCATTTTCGTGTCGTGCCGGCCCAAGCACGGCCCAAGATGCGGGCCGGGCCATGTAGCCCGCCGTGCCGAGATTCTGGGCACGGCACGGCCCTCGTTTTCGTGTCGTGCCGGCACGACCCAAAATATTTCGTGCCGTGCCGTGCTTTGGGTCGTGCCAAAAGACCGTGCCATGACCCGCCCTCGAATGGCACGGCCCAAGTCCCAGCTCTAGTCAGAGGTACTACAGGAAACAGAGATGGTAATGGCAGTTCAAGCTCCGGATTCAAAACAAGGCAATAGACGACAGACATTGAAACTATTGGCACGTATTGGCAAGCAGCAGGTTTTGATTCTGGTTGACTCGGGCAATATTGGAACCTTCATCAGCGACAGATTGGTTGACATTCTAAAGTTATCAGTTCAACCTTATGCGTCAGCAAGTTTCAAGGCAGCAGGCGGGGGGCAATTGCAGTGCAATCAACAGGTGTCAGGTTTACAGTGGTGGATACAAGGCCACACATTCACTTCGGATGCCCGTGTATTGGCTCTACGTTGCTATGATATGATAGTTGGGGAGGATTGGCTTGAAGCGATCAGTCCTGTATGGGTTGATTACAAGACTAAGGAGATGCGTCTCACACATCAAGGAAGGCGTATCACGTTGCAAGTAGTTTGAGATTAGCTCTAGTGATGTCCTGAGATACCCCGAAAGAAGCTGCAAGGCCTAATCCGGAGTGGGGCAGTAGCCTATTGCATTCAGCTTGACAGCGATATGCCAATTGAGGTTGTGTCAGACGAGCTACAATGCCTCTGTGCCATTGAGCCTGATAATGAGCCAACTGTCTCGAGTGAGGTGCAAGCATTAGTGCAAGAGTATGAACATCTATTTGCAACCCCTAGTGAGTTACCACCTGCCCGAGAAGCTGATCATCAAATCAATCTAATGTCGGGAGCACAACTAGTGCGTGTTCGGCCTTATCACTACTCCATCTAGAAGAGTGAGATTGAGAATCAACTCAAGGAGATGCTGTAGAATGGTGTTGTCTGCCACAGCTCCAGCTCATTCGCTTCACCAGTACTTCTTGTCAGAAAGAAAGACGGGTCTTGGTGCTTTTGTGTAGACTACCGTCAGTTAAATGTAATGACTCTAAAACACAAACACCCAATGCGGGTTGTAGAAGAGTTACTGGATGAGCTCAGTGGAGCAAAGATCTTCACTAAGTTAGATTTTCGCGCTGGCTATCATCAAATAAGAATGGCGGTGGGTGAAGAATACAAAACCGCATTCAGGACTCATCAAGGACTATATGAATTTTTGGTAATGCCGTTTGGCCTGACCAACGCTCCAGCCACATTTCAGAGCTTGATGAACATGTTGTTTGCTGAGTTGCTTCGCCATGGGGTACTGGTGTTTATGGATGACATACTGGTCTACAGTGAAACACTGGAGGAACATTTGGTGCTACTGCAAAAAAGTGTTTGACATTTTGCATGCTAACAAGTTCTACATCAAGCGCGGCAAGTGTTTCTTCGCTCGGTCTTTAGTCGAGTACTTGGGGCATGTGATCTCAGCAGAGGGAGTTGCAACAGACCCTACCAAAGTTCAAGCAGTACTCAACTGGCCTACACCTACTACTGTGAACCAACTACGTGGTTTTCTTGGCCTGACTGGATACTACTGTGGGTTTATTCAGCACTTTGGTGTTATAAGAAGACCACCGATAGAGTTGCTGAAGAAGAATCAGGTGTTTAGATGGTCTACTGAGGCCGATCAGGCATTTCAAATCTTGAAGCAAAAGATGGTGCAAGCACCAGTATTGGCTGTGCCAAATTTCTCAAAGCAGTTCAAACTTAAAACTGATGCATGTGATTTTGGCATTGGGGTAGTTTTAATGTAGGATCATCACCCTTTGACATATCTCAGTAAACATCTATGTCCAAGAAATCAGACACGGTCAGTATATGAAAAGGAGTGCCTTGCTATTTTGATGGTTGTTGAAAAGTGGAGGCCATACCTGCAGCATGGGAAATTCCTCATCAGAACAGATCACAAGAGCTTATTGCACTTGACTAAACAAAAGGGTGACCTCTAGACTACAACACAAGGCATTGGTGAAACTGATGGACTTGAATTATACAATACAATACAAGAAAGGTATAAGCAATGCAGCAGCTGATGCATTGTCACAGTGTGAGCATGATGGGGATGTCTCTGCGGTGTCTGAATGTCTGCCTATGTGGATTCAAAAGTTGCAGGAAGGTTATAATGATAACCCTAAAGATAAGCAGTTATTTACTGAACTCAGCATATCACGAAGTAATTAGAAGGGGTTCACACTACATGATGGAGTCATTCGGTTGCAGGGAAGAGTATGGATTGGGCACAACTATTTAGCTCAATAGCATGTCCTGGAAGTTGTACATAATAGTGGCATAGGGGGACACTCTGGAATTACTGCTACATATAGCAGGATTAAAGCATTATTTGCATGGCCCAACATGAAGCAAACAGTACATGCATTTATCCAACAATGTCAGACTTGCCAGCAAGCCAAGAGTGAGCACATCAAACTTCCAGGACTCTTACAACCTTTGCCAATACCAACTCAGGCATGGCAGATTGTTAGTCTTGACTTTGTGGAAGGATTACCAAAGTCTGACTAGTACAATGCTATACTTGTAGTTGTGGACAAGTTCAGCAAATATGGGCATTTCATTCTCTTGCACCATACATTCACTGCCATGCATATTGCAAAGTTGTATCTGGACAATGTCTACAGATATCATGGACTTCCTCAAGCCATCATTTCTGACAGGGATCCCATTTTCACCAGCAATGTGTGGCAACAACTGTTCAAATTGACTGACACAAAGCTACTCATGAGCTCGGCATATCATCCATAGGAGGATGGTCAAACGGAGAGATTGAATCAGTGCCTTGAAGGATTCCTACGTTGTATAGTACATTCATGTCCCCGACAATGGAGTAAGTGGCTAGCAGTTGCTGAATATTGGTATAGCACTGCTTATCACTCGGCATTGGGTCGCTTCCCATTTGAAGTGTGTAAGGTCCTAAATGGCTAGAGGGGGGTGAATAGCCTATTTAAAAATCTACAAGCTTCACTAGACAAGTGAGTTAGTAAAACAAACGGCGTAGCAATTCTAGCACTAGCTTACTAAGCTATGCAAGCCACCTACACAAGTCTAGTTTAAGGCTAAACACTAACCACACCAACAACTAACTATACTCCTAATCAAGAACAAAACTACACAAGCTCGAGACAAAGAATAACAAGCTACACAACTAGCTAGGTAGATAAGTAAGCAAAGGAGTAAGCTAGTATTGTTATACCGACGTTGATGAGTAGAGATATGTCCAATGAACCAATCAATCAACGTAATCACATACACAAGATGAAATCCTCAGCAAAGAGATGATACAAGATTTTTTACCGAGGTTCACTTGCTTCCCGGCAATCTAGTCCTCGTTGTGGCGATGCACCCACTTGATGGATCGCGTGCTAATTGACTATCAAGAGTCAAACCCTCAGCGGGTGTCGCACATCGACTCACAAGATGGGGATCCTCCAAGCCACGAGTTCCACTAGAGTAGCCAATTCACCAACTCCCACGGGGAAGGCTCAAGAACCCCTCACAATCACTTGGTGAGGCTCGAAACAATCTCCAATCACGAGCTCAACACCACCGCTGCTCCAAGTCATCTAAGATGTCGGGAAATACCTAATAGTAATAAGAAATCCACAGCCAACTTAAAGATCAAGTGCCACTAGATGCAAATCACTAAGCAATGCACTTGAATTTCACTAAATCTCACTAGAGTATGCAACCAACAAGGAGATGAGTGGAGGGGAAGTTCTCTAGCTAAAAGTATGTCTCAAGTGTTCAATGAGTCAAGAGAGAGGTCTCAAAACCGGCCAAACATGTATATATAGAGATACCCCTTCGAATAGAGTTGTTGGGCAAAAATCGGGGGCACCGGACACTCCGACGCACAGGCATCGGACGCACTCAGCAGCGTTCGGTGCACCAAATCTCGCCACATGTATCGCACGTTCAAAGTTCAACGGTCGTTTCAGCGAGCACCGGACGTGTACGATGCCCAGCACTCAACGTCCGACGCCAAGCGTCCGATGCACTCCAGTAAGCATCCAGAGACGTTTTTCGCTCATCGGACACGTCCGACGGTGGGTCAACGGACGCCACTGCGTCCGGTGCACATGAGGGTTCGAAGAGGCTGCTGACATCACAAAGCCACCGAATGCTGCACAGTGTTTGGCCAGCGTCCGACGCCATAGCGTCAGATGCACCGATGACCACTTTGTCCGCGCGTACCTCTGTAGTGAAAACACCGGACGCTGACGTCAGTGTCTGACGCTGCCGTAGCCAGCGTCCGACGAGTGTTTCTCTCCCGCGACTTCACCTCCGGTTCACGCATCCGGCGCAATGGAAAAAGACATTTCATTTTCATGAAAACATCGAATCCAGCCTCGCAAGCTCTACGGGAGGGAGCGAGGAACCCCAAACCCCTCTCTACCCCTCAAACTCCACCTCCTTTGCAAATTTGCCAACAGCACCATGTGTATATCACCATGTGCAAGTATGTTAGCATATTTTCACAATCATTTTCTCAAAGGAGTTATGTTAGCACTTACTAGATCTAAATGCATATGCTCAAAGATTTTGACCTAGTAGCACTTGATTCATGAGATGACCGTGATTGCCCCTCTTGATAGTCAGCTAACAATCTTAAACCTGATCAATCACTTCTCTACTCATTCTAGACCGGCAAAAGGAAAACCCTATGAATATACCTTTTTGATCATCTCACTCCGAGTCCATCTCCAAGTGCTTGTACTCCATGATCATCATCTCCATATTCATGCACTTCTTCTTTGTGCTCTTGTGATCATTACTCCATGCCACCATACACCTTCATCACATGTGTTGCTATGCCTAACTCAAACACTCAACACAATGGCATTAGCAACTTGGTGTCATTAATTACTAAAACCAAACTTGGGCTTTCAAAGTGCTATATGATCATAGTCCGAGACATTTTGGTATCTCAAATCTGCAACTCTGTTCGGTGCCGAATTTGGAACAATGGCTGAAAGAGAGAGAACTGCTGACACACATTGTGCAGCAGCAGCTTCAGCACGCGCAACAAAGGATGAAAGCGCAAGCGGATAAGAACGGGTCTGAAAGAACTTTTCAACCTGGTGATATGGTATGTCCATGCTTCAGTGACGCCAAGATCAAGTAAGAAACTATCCTTCAAGTACTATGGACCATTCAAGGTGTTAGAACGGATTGGTGAAGTAGCATACATATTGGAGTTGCCACTGAATAACAAGATTCATCCTGTTCTACACGTATCTCAGCTTAAGAAACAGATACCCAGGGACACAACAGTTTCAGAAGATCTGTCATCAGTATGCACCGAACCAACTAAAGCAATTCGACCAGAAAGATCGTTGGCGAAGCGTCTGATCCAGAGAGGAGCTCACGCCATTCCTCAGGTGTTAGTCAAGTGGAAATTTCTACCTGAAACCATGGAGACATGGGAAGACGAAGGTGATATTGAATGGAATACAACTTCAGCTTTAGCTTGAGGACAAGCTTGTTCATAAGTGGTGGGGAGTGTAACAACCATCAGGCTATGTCTCACTAACGTGTGGGGTCGTCGATGTAAGTCGATCGCATCCGACATCTAGTTGTTAGGAGACCGGCTATATAAGCCAATAGAGAAGGGGAGGAGAAACCAGGCTGTAACTGACTACACTGTTTCTGCAATAGAATACGATCCTGCCATCTTGGAAGTTAGGAGTAGTTCTTCCTGTTCTTTGTTGCAGCCGAATTAGTCATTCATAGTAGCCATATAGCAATCTCATAACACTGCTGCGCCGTACGCACCTGTAGGGTAACTAGTGCCCCCGCCGGGCTCACTTTTGGCCCCAGCGCATGCGCTGCGGTGCCTCGTCTGTCCTCTCCTATCGTCACAGTCCCTGGCCACCACCATCCATCAGTCGTCCATCTTGCTCCTATGCGCCTCTGCCTCCTCGCGCTTGTGGTGGTAGGCGCTCACTCACGCGGAGGGGGATCGTGTGCGACTGGCCGACCACAGGCGTTAGCCAGGCGTGGCCATGGCCTCGCTCACCTCGGCGCGTCGTGCTCGTGTCGTACGCTGCCTCACCCGTCCCCTCGGGATCTGCTCGATGTGCCGTGCTGTTTTCGAGAGGACGTTGCGCTGCTGAATGCTAATCAAGGGAGAAGAGCGTAGTCGTAGATTCGCGTTTCACCGGTAACCACCGTGGCGAACGCACGGGCTTGGCCACCGCAAATGAACGAATGTACTCCTTCTGTCCCTAAATATATGTCATTTGCGCTTCCCAAGAAACAACTTTGACTAAATATATATTAAAACATATTAATATTTATGGTACATAATTAGTATAGTTGAAAAGTTCTTTGAATCTAGTTTTTTAATAAATTTATTTAAAAATATAAATATTGCACGTATTTTCTATAAATTGAGTTAAACTTGTGGCAGCCAACTAGCGGCGACAGATAGACAGAGGGAGTAAATATGTACACCAGCTGCAGCGGCAGCGGACGCCGGATGGGCCGTGGACTGCCCGTGGCACCATGCCTTCCGCAAGAGGCCGCACGGCATTTCGCGCGCGACTGTATGTGCGCGGGCGGCGGGCCTTTCGGACCTACAGCGTAAAAGTGTTCGTTTTCATCAGCTAGCGAGTTCACTTATCTGTGAGACCAAAATGATTATTAGAAATATCGAATGTACGAAGTGCACTTCAGCTAATAGCATTGCTCCTAAAGTTGTGAAAACGCATACAGAGTTCAAGGTTACAAATTGAAGTGCCTCTTGATGAGTGCACTGATCATGAGTTGCATTAGTGCAAGTACTGGTGAGTTCTGGAGAATGAGGTAAAAGAGATTCCCCAGCTTGTTTGACAAGCGCATCTGCTGTTTGATTTTGAGATCTTTGTATTTTGCCAATCACTGTTGTTCTTGTAGCGGCGGAATTGTAGAAAATCTAGGTGTAGTACTTCATTCTCTAATCTGGTGGATTGGTATGATCCTGCTCATTAAGAAAGTTCACTAGCTGCTGGTTATCCGAAAGGAAATTGACCTGTTGGAATCCAAGTTGATCAGTGATAAGAGCAGCCAAGGCTATAGCGGCCGCTTCCGCCATGAGGACCGAGGGTGCAGCTGTTAGAACAACCTTGACATAGACTATCTGCACCGGTTGACAGAGAGTGTGTAAGGTCCAAATGGCTAGAGGGGGGGTGAATAGCCTATTTAAAAAATCCAGAAGCTTCACTAAACAACCACGTTAGTATAAAAGATGGCTAAGCTAATTCTAGAACTAGCTCAACTACACTATGCAAGCCACCTATACAATTCTAGTGAAGCAAGGCTATGATCTCTAATACACACCAACAAGACTAAGTCACTAAGCTACTTACTCCTATGTGATAAAAGCTATACTAAGCAAACTACACTAGGACTAATACAAGAAAGTAAAGAACAAGTGACTTGATTCTTATACCAACGATGTAGAGAAGTAATGCACTCGAAGAATCAATCACAATGAGCAACCACAAGAGAAATCCTCGGCAAAGAGATGACACAAGATTTTTACCGAGGTTCACTTGCTTCTCGACAAGCTACTCCTCGTTGTGGTGATGCACCCACTTGTCGGTTCGCGAGCTAATCGACTATCAAGAGTCGAGCCCTCGGCGGGCGCCGCACAACCGCACACAAGATGGGGATTCTCCAAGCCACGAGCTCCACTAGAGTATCCAATTTGCGAACTCCTGCGGAGAAGGATCAAGAACCCCTTACAACACTTGGTGAGGGCTCCAACAATCTTCAATTGTGAGCTCAATCACCTCTGCTGCTCCAAGTCGTCTACCGTGTCGGGAAACATGGAAGAGTAACAAGAAATCCGCAGCAACTCGAAGATCAAGTGCCTCTAGAATGCAACTCTCAAGCAATGCACTTGAATCTCACTCAATCTCACTTAAGATGTGTAACTAAGCAAAGAGATGAGTGGAGGGGTTGTTCTCTAGCTCAAAGGATGTCTCTAGATCTCAAAAAATGCAAGAGTTACCCCAAACGCCGGCCAACTTCTATTTATAGCGAAGGGGTACGCAGCTAGCCGTTACCGGACGACGCAGTGCAAAACGTGATGACCGGACGCACCGGTCAGGGTGACCGGACGCGTCCGGTCACTATAGGACAAGCGAAAACCGTGCGCGTCAGAAGTAGCCGTTGCCGTGACCGGACGCGCTCCAGCGTTTGACCGGACGCGCTGCACCCGGCGTCCGGTCGGAGTCCAGAGAGCTCCCACCGTGACCGGACGCGTCCGATCGCACATGACCGGACGCGCCACGCGTCTGGTCGGCTCTACGTCCAGCTTTGCCCCTCTGGGTGCCTGACCGGACACTCCGGTTCCGTGAGGGACCGGACGCGCCGGTTGCAAACCCTAGCATCCGCGTGCCTGACTGCTGCGAAGAACTGACCGGACACGTCCGGTCAAACTGTGACCGCGTCCGGTGCAGCGTCCGGTCACCACTGTGACCATCGTTCGCCTCCGTTTCTTCTCCGACTTCGCAAAGGTGCTAACTCCACCAAGTGTACACCATCATGTGCATGTGTGTTAGCATTTCACAAACATTTTCAAGACGATATGTTAGCTCTCTACTAGATCCTAATGCATATGCTCAAGACATTGATCTAGTGGCACTTGATTCCCGAGCTAACCGTGATTGCCCCTCTTGATAGTCGGCTATGTATCCTAAACCCGGTCAATCACTTCTCTACTCATCTTAGACCGGCAAAAGGAAAACCCTATGGTTATACCTTTGCCTTGCGCTCTTAGATCCTTCTCCTCCACTTGATCATCATGTCCATCATTTTATGTGCATTTCTTCATGATCTTGCTCATCATTTCATGCACCAAATTATGTGGTCTTGTGGCCATCTCTCCATGCCATTTCCACCTCCATCACATCTTGCTTATGCCTAGCTCATTTCACTTGATACAATAGCATTAGCAACTTGATGTCATTAATTACCAAAACCAAACTTGGGCTTTCAATCTCCCCCTATTTGGTAATTGATGACAACCATCACAAAGATATGAAATGAAAACAATTTTTAATTTCGATAGTATTAGCTCCCCCTACATATGTGCTTCCATGAGTTTGGTTCAATTGTGCACATATGTATGGATTTAAATTTTGGGAGAGTTACTACTATCAAATTGATGCTAAGGTATATAGAATAGACCTTTGAAGCATGTTACCAATCGGAGTTGCCTTTATATACCATCCTTAGCATCGATGTAGCTAGACACCACTTGTAATACATCACTTGTAAAGATCACAAACACTAAGGTACCCCGTGAGATCAACATTATAAGCAGAGGTGTCTAGATACCACTTGTAAAGCTACTCTTAACAAATCATCATTCAAGTTCTATTTCTAGCAATCACCATGCAATCATGAATATGAATTTAAGCTTTGCAATGCAACAATTCATCATGTTAATGCACATACAAATGCAACAAATAATTCATGAGCTCGCTCCCCCTACTTGTGTGCTCAATTTTAATAGATCCCTTTCCAATGTCATACTCTCCCCCTTACTACATCTTTCTCCCCCTTTGCAACTTAACTTTTTATCTTTGTGACTTTTCTCTCCCCCTTTGTCAACAATCACCAAAAAGGTGCCAATTTTAGTGAGAGTCAAGTCAATCAATATGAGGGAGTCCAAAATATGGTTCAATCTAGATCACTTGCCTAGAATATGTGATTCGGTTTGATCCAAGGACAAGCTTCTTCACACCTCATAAAGTATAAGGGTTATCTTGACCATGTTGAATTACACATCATGAGCTCATTTTCTAGATTCAACACTAGGTTTGCAAGCCCACAAACATGTCATATGCTACCACTAGATCAATCAAACATAGAAGCAATAGTGGTACCATATATACATCAAAATCATTTGATTTTCATGAATGAGTCTATTTGTCATGCAAATATGTCTATATGCTCTAAACATATCCTTAGCAAAGTATGAATGATATGCCAAACAACTTTATCTTGATATGTCGGAGGAGAGGCATGTCATATAAGAATATGGGGGTGCACTCATCTCAAGTTGGAGAAGTCAAGTATGTTCAATTCATTCTTCAGCTTGTAAAATCTCTTTTCATCAAGTGGCTTTGTGAATATGTCGGCTAGTTGATCTTCGGTGCCAATGTTCTTAATACTGATATCACCCTTTTGTTGATGGTCTCTTATGAAGTGATGCCTCATGTCAATGTGCTTGGTTCTTGAATGTTGAACAAGATTTTGAGTCATCTTGATAGCACTTTCATTGTCACAAAACAATGGCACATTCTTGAATTTGATTCCAAAGTCATTCAAGGTTGCTTTCATCTAAAGCAATTGTGCACAACAACTACCGGCACTAATGTATTCGGCCTCGGCGGTAGATAGTGTGACACTATTTTGTTTCTTTGATGACCATGAAACAAGAGACCTTCCAAGCAATTGACAAGTACCACTTGTGCTCATTCAATCAATCTTACAACCACCATAGTCGGAATCCGAATATCCAATCAACTCAAAATTAAATCCCTTGGGATACCATAGTCCAATATCATGAGTGCTCTTAAGATATCTCAATATTCTCTTGGTTGCTTTTCAAGTGACTATCTCTAAGTGAAGCTTGATATCTTGCACACTTGCACACACTAAACATTACATCCAGCCTAGAAACGGCTTAGCATCTTGCAATCCAAACTTCTTGATCATGTCCTTGATGTACTTGCCTTGACTTACAAAAGTGTCATTCTTCATTTGCTTGATTTGAAGTTCAAGAAAGTAACTAAGCTCACCAATCATAGACATCTCAAACTCATTTGCCATCATTTTTCCAAAGTCTTCACAAAAGTCTTGATTTGTTGATCCAAAAATAATATCATCAACATAGATTTGTAACACAAATAAGTCAATGCCTATCTTCTTGGTGAAGAGAGTGGTGTCAACTTTTCCTATCTTGAACCCTTTAGAGAGAAGAAAGTCCCTCAATCTCTCATACCATGCTCTAGCTGCTTGCTTCAAACCATACAATGCCTTCTTTAGCTTGAAAACATGGTCGGGCTTCTTGTCATCTTCAAAACCGGGAGGTTGCTCAACATAAACTTCCTCATTGATGTAGCCATTGAGAAATACACTTTTGACATCCATTTGATAGAGCTTGATGTTGTGTGCACAAGCATATGCTAATAAGATTCTAATTGCCTCCAATCTTGCAACCGGTGCATATGTCTCACCAAAGTCAAGACCTTCAACTTGTGTGTAATCTTGTGCTACTAATCTTGCTTTGTTCCTCACAACCATGCCATCTTGATCTTGCTTGTTTCTAAAGACCCATTTGGTGCCAATTACATTATAGTTCTTTGGTCTTTCCACAAGTTCCCAAACTTGATTTCTAGCAAAGTTGTTTAGTTCTTCATGCATGGCATTTACCCAATCGGAATCCTTCAAAGCATCTTCTATTTTATTAGGTTCTTCAAGAGACACAAATGAGTAGTGCTCACAAAAGGATGCTAGTCTTGATCTAGTTTGAACACCACTTTGAATTCCACCAATGATTTAATCCAATGGATGATCTCTTGCAATGCTAGTAGGTTGGAGTATTGGGAGGTTGTTGCTTCCACTAGCTTGACCTTGATCTTGCACTTCATCATGAGAACCACTAGAGCTTGCTTGATTTGTATCAATTTGCACACTTTGGTTGATCACATGAATATCATCATCATCATCAACTTGCCTTGGCCTAACATCACCAATGTCCATGTTCTTCATTGCATTTGACAATTGATCTCCTCTCACATCATCAAGGTTTTGATCTTTATTTTGAGATCCTTGGGTTTCATCAAACTCAACATCATGAACTTCTTCCAAGGTGCCATTAGTGAGATTCCAAACTCTATATGCCTTGCTTGTGGTAGAATAACCAAGTAAGAACCCTTCATCACATTTTTTTTCAAACTTGCTCAATCTAGTGTCTTTCTTGAGAATATAGCATTTGCAACCAAACACTCTAAAGTATGCAATGTTAGGCTTTCTTCCATTCAATAGCTCATATGGTGTCTTTCCAAGCTTCCCATGGCAATAGAGATGGTTGCTACAATAGCAAGCCGTGTTGATGGCTTCACTCTAAAATGAATAACTCACATTGTATTCACTAAGCATTGATCTAGCCATATCAATCAAGGTTCTATTTTTCCTTTCAACTACACTATTGGATTGAGAAGTGTATGTTGGTGAGAATTGATGTCCAATACCAAGATCATCACACAAATTTTCAATTCTTGTGTTCTTGAACTCACTACCATTGTCACTTCTAATCTTCTTGATGGTAGTCTCAAACTCATTTTGCACCCTTTTGACAAAAGATTTGAATAGATCATAAACATCACTCTTGTCATAAAGAAAGAATACCCAAGTGTATCTAGTGTAGTCATCAACAATCACAAAACCATACTTATTGCCACCAATGCTAGTGTATGTTGTTGGCCTAAACAAGTCCATGTGCAATAGCTCAAATGCCTTTGATGTGCTCATTTCTCTCTTGCTAGGATGTGCATTTCCAACTTGTTTGCCGGCTTGACAAGCACTACAAGGTTTATCCTTCTCAAAGGTGACATCCTTAAAGCCTCTAACTAAGTCATGTCTCAAAAGTTTGTTCAATTGTTTCATTCCAACATGACCAAGCCTTCTATGCCACAACCATTCCATACTAGATTTACTAAGCAAGCATGATGTCAATTGTGTCTCACTATCATTGAAGTCAACCAAGTACAAGCTACCATGTCTAAATCCTTTGAATATCAAATTTGATCCATCAACACTTATGACTTCAACATCATCACTACCAAATATGCACTTGAAGCCAAAATCACAAAGTTGTGCCACCGATAAAAGATTGAAATCCAAGCTCTCAACTAGCAACACATTAGATATGCTCATGTCATTTGAGATAGCAATTTTACCAAGCCCCTTGACCTTGCCTTTATTGTTGTTGCCGAAAGTGATAGCATCAAAACCACCATTTTGACTTGTATCAATTGATTTGAACATACAAGAATCCACGGTCATATGTTGAGTGCACCCACTATCAAGCACTCAATGCCTTCCTCCGGCTTTGTAATTGACCTACAAGATAAGATCAATTCTTTTTAGGTACCCAAACTTGTTTGGGTCCTCCAAGGTCAGTGACCAAACTCTTTGGTACCCAAATGGCTTTCTTCTTTGAGCCCATCCATGGTGCACCAATGAACTTAACATGAACACCATTTGTACCCTTGGTAAGTATATAGAAAGAATCAAACTTAATTGAGGATACATTAGCATTGGATTTCTTGTTCATGCAATGTTGCTCTATGTGACCAACTTGCTTGCAACTTTTGCAATAGCTACCATTGTTCTTCACAAAACGAGTCTTGTGAGGAGCAAAAACGGCCTTGCCTTTCTTGGGGTTATAGCCCAATCCCTCTTTGTAGAGAGAAGCCCTTTGGCTACCCAAGCACATAAGCAAGCGGTCCTCACCACCATAAGCCTTAGCTAATGTGTGATTGAGCTCTTTTACCTCCTTGAGATTTTCATTCTCAACTATAAGTGTGGAGTCACAAGTGAAACCATCACTACTAGATGAGGATGATGTACATGAGCTATATGAAGGGTTAGTTGGAGCAACAACAATAGGCTTATGACAAGATTCATCAATTATATGACAAGATATGCCTATGTTGCAAGTTTTAGCTTTCTCAATATTTATTGGCATGTTTTCACATTTTTCAACTAGAGAAGAATGAGCTTCTTCAAGCTTAGTGTGAGACTTTTGAAGTTTCTTATGGTCTACCTTTAGACTCTCATAAGATGCTCTAAGCTCATCAAGTTCTTGCATAAGGTTTTTCTTTTCCTTAAGCAAGCCCTTGCACTCCTTTCTAGATTCTTTAAAATGTTGAGTGCAATCTTCTAGCATAGTGATTAGTTCATCTTTAGTGAATTCTTCTTCATCACTATCACTATCACTAGCATTATCATGATCACTCTCATCATCGGAT
The DNA here is from genome assembly GCA_038087645.1 of Saccharum hybrid cultivar R570. Lineage (NCBI taxonomy): Eukaryota > Viridiplantae > Streptophyta > Magnoliopsida > Poales > Poaceae > Saccharum > Saccharum hybrid cultivar. Next base: position 16,851,707 of record JAQSUU010000259.1, read on the forward strand.
GATACCTTAGCGGCCTTAGCCATGAAGCACGATGGAGTGTCGAAGAGGGAGACCTTCTCTTGGATGGCAATGCTAGCATGTCCCTTCTTCTTGCTCTTGTTGTCATCCTCATCATCACTTGAGGAATCATCACTATCCCATGTAGCAACATGAGAATCATTCTTCTTTTTATGAGAGCTCTCCTTCTTTTTCTGCTTCTTCTTTTGCTTCTTCCTCTCCTTCTTGATAGCATCTTCATCATCACTATCATAAGGACACTTTGCAATGAGATGGTCCTTGCTATGGCATCTAAAGTATCTCATGGTATGCTCATTCTTCTTGGATGAGTTCTTCCTCCTTGCACGAAAGCATTTTTTTCATGAATTTGCCAAATTGCTTGACAAAGAGAGCCATCTTCTCATCAATATCATCACTATCACAAGAACTTGAGTCTTCATCACTTGATGATTCAATCTTGGATTTGCCCTTGGATGTGGTGGCTTTGAATGCCACACTCTTTTTCTTCTCATCATCCTTCTTCTCACTTTCCTTCTTCTTCTTTTTAACCAACTCCTCTTTCTCATCATCTTCTCTATATAAATCATCGGTCATCACTTCTTGGAATACTTGTTGAGGAGTTGAATCCTTCAATGTAGTCCTCACTAGCACGGTGATCAATGTATCAAACCACTTGGGCAAGCTTCTCAAGAACTTCATAGAGAATTGGTTGTCCTTGACCTCCTCACCAAGTGCCTTGAGCTCATTGACAATGACTTGCAACCGATAAAACATTTCCGGTACACTCTCATCTTCTTGCATCTTGAAGCTAGAAAACTTTTCTTGCAAGATATATGCTTTAGCGGTCTTTGTGCCTTCGGTACCCTCAAATGTTTCTTCTAGCTTGGCCCAAGCATGTGCAACTTCTATGTTCTTCACTTGCTCAAATGTCTTGTCATCTAATGCCTCATGAAGAGCACTAATGGCAATGTCATTGCATTGGAGCTTCTTCTCTTCCACCGGTGTAGGTGCTTCCGGATTAGCAACCTCAAATTTTGTTTCGGTGACCTTCCACACTTCTCTATTGATTGACTTGAGCTGTGCGGTCATCTTAACCTTCCAATATGCATAATTTGTGCCATCAAAGTGAGGTGCCTTCTTGGTGTTGTTGATGTGCAAGCTTAATTGAGCCATTCCTTTTTCACTGTAGGTTGTTAAGCCTCAAATAAACGGTGCCTCGGCTCTGATACCACTTGTAAGGTCCAAATGGCTAGAGAGGGGGTGAATAGCCTATTTAAAAAATCTACAAGCTTCACTAAACAACCACGTTAGTATAAAAACATGGCTAAGCTAATTCTAGCACTAGCTCAACTACACTATGCAAGCCACCTATACAATTCTAGTGAAGCAAGGCTATGATCTCTAATACACACCAACAAGACTAAGTCACTAAGCTACTTACTCCTATGTGATAAAAGCTACACTAAGCAAACTACACTAGAACTAGTACAAGAAAGTAAAGAACAAGTGACTTGATTCTTATACCAACGATGTAGAGAAGTAATGCACTCGAAGAATCAATCACAATGAGCAACCACAAGAGAAATCCTCGGCAAAGAGATGACACAAGATTTTTACCGAGGTTCACTTGCTTCCCGGCAAGCTACTCCTCGTTGTGGCGATGCACCCACTTGTCGGTTCGCGAGCTAATCGACTATCAAGAGTCGAGCCCTCGGCGGGCGCCGCACAACCGCACACAAAATGGGGATTCTCCAAGCCACGAGCTCCACTAGAGTATCCAATTTACGAACTCCTGCGGGGAAGGATCAAGAACCCCTTACAACACTTGGTGAGGGCTCCAACAATCTTCAATTGTGAGCTCAATCATCTCCGCTGCTCCAAACCGTCTACCGTGTTGGGAAACACGGAAGAGTAACAAGAAATCCGCAACAACTCAAAGATCAAGTGCCTCTAGAATGCAACTCTCAAGCAATGCACTTGAATCTCACTCGATCACACTCAAGATGTGCAACTAAGCAAAGAGATGAGTGGAGGGGTTGTTCTCTAGCTCAAAAGATGTCTCTAGATCTCAAAAAATGCAAGAGTTACCCCCAAACGCCGCCCAACTTCTATTTATAGCGAAGGGGTACGCAGCTAGCCGTTATCGGATGACGCAGTGCAAAACGTGATGACCGGACGCACCGGTCAGGTCCGGTCACTACAGGACAAGCGAAAACCGTGCGCGTCAGAAGTAGCCGTTGCCGTGACCGGACGCGCTCCAGCGTTTGACCAGACGCGCTGCACCCGGCGTCCGGTCGGAGTCTAGAGAGCTCCCGCCGCGACCGGACGTGTCCGATCGCATGTGACCGGACGCGCCACGCGTCCGGTCGGCTCTACGTCCAGCTCTGCCCCTCTGGGTGCCTGACCGGACGCTCCGGTTCCGTGAGGGACCGGACGGGCCGGTTGCAAACCCTAGCACCTGCGTGCCTGACTGCTGCGAAGAACTGACCGGACGCGTCCGGTCAAACCGTGACCGCGTCCAGTGCAGCGTCCGGTCACCACTGTGACCATCGTTCGCCTTCGTTTCTTCTCCGACTTCGCAAAGGTGCTAACTCCACCAAGTGTACACCATCATGTGCATGTGTGTTAGCATTTCACAAACATTTTCAAGACGATATGTTAGCTCTCTACTAGATCCTAATGCATATGCTCAAGACATTGATCTAGTGGCACTTGATTCCCGAGCTAACCGTGATTGCCCCTCTTGATAGTCGGCTATGTATCCTAAACCCGGTCAATCACTTCTCTACTCATCTTAGACCGGCAAAAGGAAAACCCTATGGTTATACCTTTGCCTTGCACTCTTAGATCCTTCTCCTCCACTTGATCATCATGTCCATCATTTTATGTGCATTTCTTCATGATCTTGCTCATCATTTCATGCACCAAATTATGTGGTCTTGTGGCCATCTCTCCATGCCATTTCCACCTCCATCACATCTTGCTTATGCCTAGCTCATTTCACTTGATACAATAGCATTAGCAACTTGGTGTCATTAATTACCAAAACCAAACTTGGGCTTTCAGAGTGTTAACTATAAACACTCCTAAACCTGCATTCCTTATATTAGTGGAGAAGGTGTCTGGTGATAAAGATGCATCCAAATAGCATGTGACCCCCTCCAATAAGGAGGGGGTATACAATCAGATGTGTGTCCTGCAAGTTTTGGGTCACCTCCGAGCTGAGTCCTGTTTGATTGGGATGATTAGGAAGAGATTCGTTACCTTGATGGGTGTCTTGATCCTGTGATCGTCGAGTGGGGGGACACACCTGCATCCTCTGGTTTTCCTGCTGTGGTAGAGAACTCATACCTTGATTTGGTACCTCCTGTGAAGCCATTGTTTGGGTTGATATGTGTGCCTATACTGCATGGTGCACCTGCCAAGGAGTCCAAGTTTTCCTACTGAATGTATTATCATTTCTTACTTTCCAAATGTACCATAGAGTTACTAGTATTTTGCTAAATAAAGCATCGGGGGTGGAAATGGGCAAAACAGTTTGAAGGATATGTTGGACGCCGTCTTGCTCCTGTGGTAGTTGGTCAGCTCTCAGGGGTGGATCAGAGGAGAACCACACTACCCGAGGTAATTGACAAAGAAAGAAAAGATGTGCATCATCTTCAAGTGCTCCATAGGTAGTGCAGTGTTCATTAATATTTACACCGTACCTGCCTGCCTTTCTCCAGTTGCTAGTGCTCTTCTGATTAGTCTCCAGGTAAAAGTTTTGATCAGTGGTGATAGGTCCTTTTCGCCAGGCTCTCTGCAAAAAGAAATTAGCATGATGTGTAATGCTCCTGGATCCATGATGTGGCAACTGGATGAGATCTTGACGACTTAGGTGCATGTAGATGTTTTTGGTTGTGCACCTCTGCCATCTTTGGATGGAACCCATCTGAGCATGTCACTCTCAGCGCTGGGGATTACAGTCAAAGAAGTGATTTCCTGCTCAGCTTGATTATCGAATAGCGAAGCAATATAATTAACATTCCAATTGTAAGAATCATTTTGCCACCATTGCAAGAGTGTAGCTGGGAGCGGTAATTGAGTAACAGGTAAATTAATATGATCATGCCCAAACCGGGACGTCGAAACTGTTCCCTGAGCCTGCGGTCTGCAGGGCTGTGCCTGTGCGATCCCGTTCCCGTCCGCAGACTACTCTAGGACACGCTAGGCACATGATTGGACGAGCACTGTCTGCCACACGTGGTCTGTTTCGCTTCAATCAGCCATGCATTGTACTGATTGTACTCCCTGCTGACTCGTAGTAGAGTCGTAGTCCACACATGGTCTAGAAGTGTAGCTATTCTCCAAAGTACTCCAATAATAAATATAGTGGTATCATCAAATTGTGGCCTAAATAAAAAATAATACTAATGTCCGATTTAGCCCTTGAACTTGTTGCACACATTAGGCGATCTCTACCTTGAATCTCATCCTCATTTCTCTACGGTTCTCATAGTTTTCAATACATCCAAACATGACCTTAATTTTTTTTTATCTTAGCATGCATCAAAACTCAAACCATGATATTTGGAGCAAAACAACCTGAAAACTACAGCCACGATCCCATATTATTCCTGACATTTTCAGAACCGAGCATTTACTACAAATCATTTTGAGATCCAACATTACTCCTAGTGGCTTCGTAGTACTTGGCACAGGCAGTGGCGGACCCAGGATTTGCCTAAGACTAGGGCCAAATCCTGTGCCTCATTTCTTCCTTGATATGACAGCCATTTGTTCAGCCATTTGTTCCTTGATTCAAATCGAGAACTTGGAATCGAAAAACTATAATCAAAATTACAAAGGATTCAAATTGGGAACTTGAATCGAAATTAGTAGAGAACAGTTGGAATCAAAATTACAGGGGGTTGAAATTGGGAACCTGGTCGGCTTGTCTTCTTCCTGTTTGGCACTTGCCCTGTTCGCCTGCTCCCAGCGGGCAGTAGCCCCTGGGCGGCTGGCCTCCTGGCAGTCGAGCGGGGCGGGGGCGACGGGGCGGCCACCGCTGGTCCGCTGGTCCGCTGGGCAGCGGCTGGCGGCCGGCGACCGGCCAAGAGCAGAGGCGCGGAGCCGCGGGGCACAGATATGATGGAAGATCGAAGGGGGCAAGCCGGCGCGGAGGCGGCGGAGCGGCGCGACTCCAGGTCTCCGCCCTTGGCAGGATGCGAGCGAGGAGGCAAGGGTCGGGACTCAGGTGAAGGCGCTGCTGCCCTGTTCCCTGGCTTGGACGCTGATGTTTGATGGACTGGGCCGAAAAAATTGAACAGCTGCTCCCTAGCTAGTTGGGCCACGACTAGGGCCAAGGCCCTAGTTGCCCTAGCGCTGGGTCCGCCAATGGGCACAGGTGGCCAAGGTTGTATTTTAATGCTAGGCACATGGATGTCGTTCTAGTCTACGGATTGATAGTCACCAGAAGGTGTATGGTTTTCGCTTTTAATTGGTTGTATATGCAGAGGCCGAAAGAAATATTTTTAAGACTTTGTATCAACTTCATATAAAAAAAAGTTTGGTCGAGCTGCTGTTCTGCTCCAAATTTTGCTCAAGCTTCCTGTTTTCAGTTATCAAAAGTTTAATCCCTCTCGGCTCCAGATGTGAACTCTGTCTCACAGATGACGTCAGAAACTCGGGAGTTGCCTGTGAACGATTTTCTTTTGGAACGGCCAATCTTATCGATCTAAAGATCGCGGATCCACGCCTGTTAGCGTAATCTTTAAATATTCTTGGGTGTAGCCAATGCCGCCTAAAATCATGTTTTCATGTTTAGCTAGTATGCTAGACGGTAACCTTGCTGTACGCTAATGGCATCCCAGATCAGTATACTCTAAAGAAAGCCATTTGAAGAAACAAAAAAAAAAATCGTGATGCCTAGACAAACATATGCACGCCTGCAGTCTGCGGAACCGAAGAATTGCATGGCAATTTGCAAATAAATGCAACTCTACCTTAATTTGACACGAAACAAAGTTCGCCGTATGGAACCCTGCCTCTGCCCTGTGCCAGACAAGGAGCTAGCGCACCAGAAATAATCCAGGATGGAGACGCTTTTCTGAAATGTACCAGTTTGGTAGAATCTCTGATAAAGGCAAAATATCTAAAAAGACAGCGACAAGCACCTGAAGGAACACCTAATTTGTGCATCATTTCCCCTCACGAAGGCAGTACACCACCGTCAGTTGAGGACTCTTGAAGGCGAGGAACCCTTTCGTTCACGTAAAGTCTCCCGTGCGCGTAGAAGTTTCTTCGCTGCAAAAGTCATTTGGAGTCTGCCCTAGAATAAACGGCGTGTTTGTTTGTCTGGATGGGGCTGAGCCAGGCCTAAGACGTGCATGCGCCCTTGTTTGTTTGCCCGGAGATGCTTTGGGCCTAGCCCGCACGCTGCTTAAAGCAGCTGGGAGCTAGGCCCCAGAGAAACGGTCTTCCCCTTCGTTTATCCAGAGCCCAACTCTCTTACGACGCAATGCCCTAGTACTGTCACCTCCTCGAGTCGCGAGTTTCACTCACCTCTCCCGATTCCTCCTCACCCACCGCCGCTTGTATGTCAGCGCCAGCCCTTGCGACCGCAAGCACGGGTCTTCCTCCTCCTCGCCCTGGCCTTCCTCTTCCTCGCCCTCACCTTCCTCCACCTCCAGGCGCCCCTCCCGCCGCCGCGCGCATCTGCCGTGGCTGCCCCTCACCGCCGCACAATCACCTCGATGCCATGGAGGAGAGTTGTTGCTACTGCGCGCCGAAGGAGAGGAGGGCCGCGGCCGGGGCTCGGCCGGACGGTGCTAGTGCACGGCGCAGGACCTTCGTGCGTCCGCTACAATGAGGAGCTCGGCAAGCACGCGGCCAGGGACAACAAGAAGACGTGCATCATCCCGCGCCATGTTCTCCTTGCCATCCGCAACGACGAGGAGCTTGGCAAGCTGCTGGCCGGCGTCACCATCGCCCACGGCGGTGTCCTATCAGCACGCCACCCTTGCAGCACTCCTCTGACCCGGCCACCGCGGCAAGGAGATCGATCTCGCGGGGCGCAGGGGCACCGCCGGCGAAGGCGGCCACGGGAGCCGAAGCACGCCGCGCGGCACGGCTGAGGCGAGGACGCGGTCGCCACGGAGGTGTGCCCATGGAGGTAGCCATGGACGGTGGTCGCATGGATGGAAACTGATATGGCGGTGGATGGAGGTGTGCCCATAGAGGTTGTGTGTCCCACCTGTTCATGGAAATGTCTCAAAGAAGAGAAGGGGAAGAATTCGGTGGTAACTCCACCGCATGTTACTCCAAGGTGATCCTATACACATGTGCAGGCAAACAAACATTATCCCGCACTAGCCTGGCTCTGCTGGGAAAATGAACCAAACAAGCAGGCGTTACACCAGTTGGACCTGTCCCATGCTAGCCTGGCTCTCCTAAGCTGGCCAGGCTAGGAACGTCCAGGCAAACAAACACGCATGGAGAGATCGCGATTCACGAGCGAGGTTTGATGATTACAAGAAGTCACACTCATCCGGATTTGTTTGATCGATCATTGATGCAGTTGGCGCGCGGACAATGAAGGGACAATACGGTTACCTGCACGCACGTTCGCGGGTCCAACACAATGCCTGCGTGTGCAGCGTCCAAACCCGTCTGCTGCATGGTTGCATGGAGTATACTAGGATAGTAGGCCACGCAAGCAACGTACTGACGGGTGTCGGAGCAAATCAAGGAAACCTCTTTCCCTCGTCCTTGGACGACGGCGACACGACGCGGCGGGCGTCGGACGTCCTCCACTTGGATTGCATTGGATCTGCACATGCACTGCAGCGACCGGAGTTTAACTGCGAGCCGGGACCGGGACGCGACGCGACCCGCTCGTGCCTCTGCCCTGCCCATGCTAGGCGCCACGAGGCAGATCGCTGCGGCCGTCTGCAGACGTGGCCGGACGGACGGCGTTGTCGCCTCGCACACGCACCTTGCTGCCACCTTCAGCCCAACGGCCTGTCTGTTCACCTGGACTGATCTGACTGGCTGAAAGTACTGCTGACTGATTTTTTATGGAAGAAAAATATTGCTGGCGGACTGGCTGATAATCTAGCTAGCGCGGCAGCAGATCCCGGCCGACAGGTTCGGGCGCGCTGCCGTGGATACGGTCGCGTCTAAGCTTTGCGCAAGACAAGTCTGTGTCCCGGCTTTCCCTTTGTGCAGCAAGACGCGAGGTGAGTACGTACGTGCAGTGCGTGGTCCGTGGTACATGCATGCTCCGAGCGTTTGAGACACAAGCTACATACTCCTGTCGTCGCACGACCATTTCCGGTTAGTGTGATTTGATGGGTCGAATTTCTTAAGCATGTCGGAAGAAAAAAGAAAAGGGCACTCGCTCGTTCCTGTACTTCCTACCGGCACGGCAGAAGAAATTTTCGTAACGGTTGGAATCTGACCACGTCCACGGACCACGGTCCACGCGCGGCTTACGGGTATACGGCGGCGGTGGAATCGGAAGAGTGAAGGCACACGCACGAGCACACTCGTGGTTCGTCAGCGCGCCGCAGCAAGACGGCACGGAAACGAACGGCTAGGCGAGGCCGCACGGTTGCGAGGATGCACGTGGCAGCATTTACTCGCGGTGCATGAGATGAGCTTGCCATGGGCCCCTCGGCCGGTCACGTACGTACGCCATGCGCACGAGCACGCGCACGCCCATGCCAGTATGCCACACACCACGCTTGCATTGCAATCTGCCTGACGCCGGCCGGGCCGAGCTCTGAATTCGAAATTCGAAAGCCCCAACCCACAACCGTCCGATCCAGCAATCATGACGTTCTGTTTCGTCGGGAACGTCACGGCACGGAACGGGAAGAGAGAGAGCGAGAGGCCCCCGCGGCCTGCGCCGTCCGTTGTCCCAACGGCCGGGGCGGACCCCCGCGTAACGGCGCGTGGGGCTCGGGCGTCCCTCAGCCGTCGGATCCGCAACTGGAATTGGCCAAAGATAAAAAGGAGGCCCGAGGCGGCCACCAGCGCGGTGGCCTGTGCTTGCGTTTCCCGTGCGTGCGCCGTGTGCGAGAGGAAGGGAGGGTCCTTTGCCCGGATGGGGAAGTACATGAGGAAGCGCAGCGTGGGGAGGACGCCGGCCGTGGAGCTCGGCGTGAGGACGCGTGCCCGCTCCGCTGCCGTCGCGAGCACTGCTGCGGCGGCGGCGGAGGCACCGGCTCCGAAGAGACCAAGGAAGCAGGCGACAGCGCGTGCGGAGGCCGAGGCCGAGGCGGCGGTCCGTGGCAACGGCGGCGGGGCAGCGCCAGCTGCAGGGTGCTGCTACCTGCAGCTGCGGAGCAGGAGGCTGTTCATGCCCGCGGGCGACGTGCAGTGTCCGGTGCCGCCGTCGCCTGCGGCGGCGGTACAGCGGCCTGGAGCTTCCGGGGAGCCGGTGGAGGTCGTCGCTGGGATCTCGAGGTGCTCCAGCACGGCGTCTTCGGTGGACGTCGTCCTGGCAGTGGCACCGGCTAGGGAGACGAGCGGTGGCGAAGCGGACGAGGTGGGTGGGCGCGGGAGCCCTAGCTATAACAATACGTACAATTCACACATGGCGCCGCTGAATTATCCGTTCTGATTGCGGTTTCTTGGTGTTACTACAGCCACGCGAGGACTGCGAGTGCGACGTCGAGAGCGTCGTCAGCGACTCGGCCGGGTGCCGCCGCCGCCGCGAGAGGTGAGCTGCGTTCCTCCTGCATTCCCGGGAATTCAACATCCTTGCCGCTTTTATTTTCACGATTATTATTTCCCCGTGAATAATTTTCGTAATTCAGGAGGGAGACGACGCCGTCGAGCCGGCCACCGGCAGATCTCAGCGACGGAGAGCGGAGTCCGGCCACGGACGACGACCCAAAGCGCCACCGTCTGACGGCTTTGGCCACCACCGCGACAACGACCGCGGTGGCTTGCAGAAGAGCAAGGATGCCACCGGCAGGAGAGATCGAGGAGTTCTTCGCGGCCGCGGAGAAGGCGCAGGCCGAACGCTTCGCAGCCAAGTAAGTGGGAATAATTCAGTGCACAATGCACACCGTCGTCCGCCGGTGCCTCGTGCGCGCATTTCGTCCGGCGACCGGTGGTGGTCGTCGTCACGACTCCAAACACCAGGCCGTGGGCGCTAATTTCAGGCTCTCTTCTCCCACACAGGTACAACTTCGACGTCGCACGCGGGCTGCCGCTCGGCGCCGGCCGGTACGAATGGACCCCGGTGGCCAGCGGTTGACGACGACGTGCGCGCCCGCCGGAAAGCGTAAAGCTGGAGCCGGAAAAGCGACGGTGGCGCAGAAAGACGGGGGCCTGGCGCGTGCACTCGGACTGGGACGAAAGAGACGCCGCTAGCCACAGAGAGAAAAGAGTACATACAGATGTACAACCAAAGCAGAGGCGGCGGCGGAGAGAGAGCAGTAAAAGCTAAAGATGGCCAAACAGGCCTGGCCCGATGGGCCGGCACGGGCCCGACACAAGCTCCTTTCTTTTGGTTATCTGTTGTTTTGTGTATTTACTTTTATCTTTGAAGTTTTATCTTTGAAATTTTAACTGTGCTGTTAAAAATCTGTTGGTAGTTCATACTGTGCACGGGCCGGCACGGGCACTGGCGTGCTCCCGTGCCCAGCGGCACGACACGGCACGCTCCAGCTATAGCCGTGTCGTGCTCGTGCTGAGTGCCTGGCACGGGAGCACGCCAGGCACGGCACGGTAGGCACGCGTGCCTTCTCGTGCCCGTGACGAGACGTGCCGTGCCGGTCCGTGCCCGTGCCCGTGCCGTGCCGTGTGGCCCGTTTGGCCATCTATAGTAAAAGCAACGATCATTTTCAGGGCCCGTTTGGCTGGGCTCCGCCGGCTCCGGGCCCGCACTGTAGCACGCAGAAGCTGGAGTCAGGAGAGGCTAAAAAAACTCCTCCAGCTCCGACCGTGCCAGCGAGAGAGAAAAGGGAGGCAGAGAAAAATGGATCCGTGCTACAGTACTTGCTACAGTGCATATTAGAGGGATCCGGAGGTTTTTTTTTTGACAACAGATCCGGAGCGGTTGAATCCGCACCAAACCGGGCAGTAGCGTTTACTAGCTCCTCTCTCTCGATCCGACCTGTGAGTTGTTCAGAATTCTTCGTAGTCCCAGCCACTAGGATTTCTGTAGCCCGTTGCAACTGTTTCTGTTTCCGGTTTTGGTTGGTGTCATCGGGACAGCCGGCATTCCCGGCATTCAATATGTACAGTACCACAGCAGCTGATGCCGCCGCAACAGTCACCTTGTTTTGCTGACAACACTTCGGTACCTCGCAGTCTTTTGGCCCTGTTTACTTCCCATGCAAACCCAAAATATTTCCTCTTTCATCCATCACATCGAATCTTTAAACGCATGCATAGAGCATTAAATGTAAGTAAAAAAATAACTAATTACATAGTTTGTCTGTAAAGTTCGATACGAATCTTTTGAGTATAATTAATCCATGGTTGGACAAATTTTATCAAATAACAACGAAAAATGCTGCAGTAACTTTTCACCCAATTTTTCAGAACTAAACACAGCCTTTGTTTCTTTCGTACCAACTTCTACTATTTTTTTCGACAAGCTATTTTTCAGCTATAAAACGGTATTTTTCTCCCACGATATTTCAGCATAAAGCATCAGTATAAGGGTCTGTTTGGTTTAAGTGTTAAAGTTTAACAAACACTATAGCACTTTCGTCTTATTTAACAAAAAGTTTCCAATCTTAAACTAATTAGGCTTAATAGATTCGTCTCGTAAATTACTCCTATGCCGACATGCATGCAATTAGTCTACATTTACTCTATATATTTGAAGGAACATTTATGTGATGGGAGCTAAACTTTAACTCCTAGAAACCAAACAGGCTCTGAGCTAAATTTCAACATAAAACAGGGTGGTTCCTCTCGGTCGCAGCATTTTCATTCTTCGGTTCGTGTTCCTGCACTATAGCCAGATCAGATCCGTCCATTAATTAGCGAGCGTGAGCAGCTGCTCGATGTGTGCAGTGCTTGGTCGCATGGTGTTACCGCCCTGTGATCTGAATCTGATGCATGGTGTGCCGTGGAGAGGTCAGGGCTTAGGCGTGGTACGGTGAGGGTCGGCCCAGGCCTGCCGCGCGCCCACCGGTGGAAGCTGCCATCTCTTCGTCCGGCGGTCCCTGCGGCACCGCATGTGCGAGAGTTGGAGAAAAAGGGATTACATTAAGCGTCGGTTTTCTAATCGGAAGAGCGTCGTCAGCGGCGTGGTATATTTTTAAATGATCGTTTTCGTTTATGCCATCCTAGTACTTAGGGCTCGTTTGACACTACAAACAGCTTCGTCTCCTCACCACAACGTACGAAGAAGGTAGAGCCAGTAAAGAAAAAAATTGGCTTTACTGGCTTCTAGTTCTTTTTAAAAAAAAAAGAAAAAAATGACTTCTTGGTATAATGGACGCCGAAGCCAACCAGAGCTCTATCAAACAGACTGATAGAGCCTTAATACTACAGTCTAGGAGCTACTCAATAAGAAACCAAAAGGAAAGTTAATAAAAGGTACGGTACCAAATAAAAGACACCATAAACACGTGAGTTTCAACTAATTTGAGGATAAAAATTATATAGCAACAAATAAAATCAAAATATAAATTCATGACATCATGGGACATGGTTTGCCAAAAAAAGGCCACTATAACTAAAACTAAGGTTTCAATTAAAGCATATTGAAGATACATAGAGGTGCCATGCAGAGAAAAAAACTATGGATCTGAATGAAATAACATTTATACCTAATATTAGAGAGTGAAAATTGCTTTCTTGTGACGTCTCTTACTCTCTCTCCCCTATCCACCCGTCCCCTGGTCCATCGTCCATCATTCTCACCTTTCTCGCTTTGAGTTTGGACCTGCACAACATTCGTTGACGTCGCACCACTCATCTCTCTTGACCTAAACCGTCTGAACCCATTCGTATCACATAGTGCGATGCGGACATGTGACTCGTCTTCCACCTTTCTTAAACTCAGAGCAGTGCACACTACACCCAGCTATTTAAGGTGAGTCAATTTTTCCTATGAAAGTAATCATTTATTGCAGTAACATTCATTATAGGCCTTGGAATTTATTTGATTTAAGGTTGGGCCACACCTAATTAAATTCAACTAAAATAGCTAGCTTATTATCAGTGTCACAAATAAATAAAAAAATTACATATCTTGTTGCAATGTACAAGCATATTTTGCTAGTACTCTATATAGAAATTTTTAATAATTAATGTGTCTATCACAACTGGATATAAATTATTGGGTATCTATATAGAAATTTTTATATTAGTTAGTTATAGCTATTAAACATAAACATCTTGATCCTTATGACCCCTATATAAGATTGTAGATCGTGTGGACATTAAAAGGTGTTGCGAGGATATGGTTTGGGATGTAAGCGCACATGGGTCCGGCCGTCCGGGGATAAGGTAGGGACAGAATGGTGGAGATGCGCCGGGAAGGAGATTATAGAAGGAATGTTGCTTCCATCAGGATCTAAATTTTTGCAGTACTGCTAACCGCGACGGCAACCCGTAAGGCGAAAGGACGTTGTAGGTTCTGCTGCCTGCCCGGTGTGACCGTAGAGGCCTATATTTTGTGCGGATGCAGGTGGCTTTTGTTTGAGATAATTCCTTCATTGCCATCACAATCTATACCAATTCCTTCATTGTCATCGAAAATTGTAAGTTTCATTCGTTGCCATCTGTTTCTAATTTTTGATCCCCTCACTGCCATTCTTGCCTGATACCCTTAATTGTGATGGAAAAAGACAATTATGCCCTTCCTTTTTCCCATGATAACCTGTCGTGTCCGCGCCCCATTGCAAGGCAAAGCCACAAACGATGCCCGCTGCTCACCCCGCACGCCAATTGGGCAGACCTATTCTCACAGGAGAGTGGGAGTTGTTTGGTGCATGCGGTGGTGGCCCGTGCAGGCGTGCGTGAGAAACTTTAAATTTCACCTTAGCATATACATAGAAAAACAAAACAAAACAAAACAAAGAAAGTAATATTTTCTAACTAAGCAACTATGTTCTATATCTTCTGACTATGTAAATCTTACACGTATCAAAATACGTGACCTAAAATATATATTATTATTTTTGGATCTAACTATCAGTAAAAAAGGGTCATAGAAAAAGAAAGAAGAAAAAACGTCCACACTGCTGCTGCTTCTGGACGATGACGCCTTCTCCAGTTTTGCGCGCAGCCGGCTCAGCATGCGTGGAGCTATCGGCGTTGTCGTGGGGTCAATGTAGAGGCAGGGGTAAATTTGGCACTTGAAGCTCCGTTATGTATGCACAATGGCAACCAAGGAAATAAATGATGTAATTGGATGGCAATGAGAGGAATAATAGATGTGTGATGGCAATGAGAGGATGAAATTATAAATTGATGGCTGCCAGAGGGAATTAACGTCTGCCGGGATCCGGAGACGCAGGCGAGGAGGATCCCGACGACGGTGAACATTCCGCTGCTGCGGGCCGCGGTGCCGGCCGGTGCGCGAGGCTCGTAATACGAGCGTATCGTATGCTGTGCCGCGGACCGTCGTATCGTATGCTGTGCCGTGCAGGGCTGGTTTTCATCGCGCCCGAAAACGAGCGTGCGGTGGTGCTGACGCTGAGTCCGTGGCACCTGCCGTGCCGGTGACGGGCTAGCTATCTATAGTATATATTAATTAATCCACTCCATGCTCGGACCTGGCGTGGAAGGATGATTCTTGCTCGATCCGCTTGTCCCCGCCCCGCGCACGAGTTCCCTCGTCCCGCGTTCTCCGCCGCTCGCCGCGGCTGGTGGAGTACACTCCTCCTCCCGTCAACAGATGCTACACGATTCGCCATTCATCACATTACAGAAGCAGTAACAATCAAGTAAACGACCCGGTCTAGAAAAGCCCTCGATCGGAAGGTCAGGCCTCAGCTCGGCTGGCCTGTTGCGAACTTTTGGAGGAGTTTTGTTCCTCCTCCCGTTGACAGCTGACACAGATCTGCTACACGATTCGTCCGTCATTCATGACACTACAGCAGCTCTTTGGACACGAAGCGCGGAAAGTACATGGTAGTACAGAGCAATGCAGGTCGAAGCATGCATGGGACGACAAACGGGATGGCGGGTTGATCTGGCCACCAGTTCTCTCGACTTTGCCGCAGCTGTCGTCCTTCAGGCCGGCCGGCCGCCCCGCACGGGCGCTCGACACTGAACGGAACCTGCAGCCCGGTATGACATACAACTTCAGATTCCCAATTCCCGATTTCACCCGATTTCGAGGGATGGTTTTTAGATGCACAAGAAGAGGGGCACAGAAAAGCTGTTATAATCTGCAAGACTGCAACTGCAATTTTCCCATCAGCTTTGACAACCGTTCGGCTCTGTGGGCCGGGCCCAAACAATAGCAAGGTGATGGCGAGGCAAATTACGAATTGGGGGCCCGGCTCTCCCACAAAACAGAGCCTGTCAGCACTGCGACTATTATAAGTTCGTTTGGGAGAACCGTGCCCCTCCCAAGGTTAAGTTCTTTGGCTGGCTACTTGTCCAAGACCGAATCCAAACGCGGGAGAATTTACTCAAGAAGCACTGCATTGACTCAGACCTATGTGAGTTATGTGGTGCTTAGGTTGAAAGCACAGCTCATCTTATTGCTGGTTGCGCCTTTGCGGCTGGTTTCTGGCACTGGATTGGTGTGCAAATTGAAGAAGAAGATGTTGCTGCTCTTTGGCGCGTTCTACCGCCGTCCACCATCCCTGTTGCACACTACAATGCCTTTCTTCTACTTTGTTGTTGGCGTCTCTGGAAGCACAGGCATGATGTTGTGTTCTGTTCCTTGCCTCCTTGCTACACTCGCCTCTTCGCGAGGTGTCGCAAAGATGCCGAGCTTTGGGCATGTAGGTTGCCCCCATCAGATAGACATGTTGCTCATGCTTGGGCTTTGCTGTTCTCCTCCCTAAACCTGCTAATATCCCATAAACGACATATAACAAACTGCTCATATATGTTCCTTTTATGAAATGAAAAGGTGGGGACGCTCTCCACCCGAACTTCTTGAAAAAAAAACAAAACAGAGCCTGCCAATGACGAGCGTGTACGCCTGTAATGAAGCCTGAATTAATTTTCAAAATATGCAATCAATTTACAGATACAAAAAATCGCTAAATTAAATAAACCGGGGAAAAAAGCAGTAGTTGTAGGCTTGTATCTAGATTTTCATATACGGACGGAAAGGTACGTGAACTTGTTTGCCTCGCAGTTCAGAAAGCAATGTGGGGAGCAACGCGAAAACGAGTCAAGGAACGCGACAAATTGCAGAGATAAACCTCAGAGAGCGTGCCAAACTTGAGATGTGCTGTCAGACATTTCCGATGTCGTTAATTCGCAAACCGACAGATGTGAAAAAGGATTCCAGGTTGGCGCGATCCTCATCGAGGGCTGGAGTGTTCTAACCTATGTATACATTGAAGACGAAGTATACGCTGTCATTGTCAAGAATAGCACCTGATGATCGTTAGTAATGGCTCCAAGTGACTTTGGAGTAGGGCATGCCGGATTCACACGAGTGTTCAGGCTATTCCGTTTCATGCTGATGTAAGCAATCTAGGACTTATTACAGCTTGGTGCAAGCAATCTAGGACTTAAATGAACGGCTTGGGATGAAGCCTCGCCGATTATCTTGAACCAAGGAACAACATTTGTAATTTTGGTTTAGCCATTAATGATATTGTCGATTGTATGGGTCTGAACCCTCACCAAGGTCATAAACGGCTCACCGAGGTCGATCTGAGATACCTCACTCACTTGAAGGACATGGCATAGTCAAGCTATTTGCTGTAATTAATTAGAAAACCAGCTTGTAAACTGATTAAGTTAGGACTACAACCTTATCCCCTCGAACTATATAAGGAGGGATAAGGCGTCCCCATGTTCAACATCCAGAGAAATACATAGTAGAAAATAGTTACAATCCCCACCTCACAAACTAACCCGAACGTACAACGCACAAAAGCAATAAAAACATTATCACACGTTGGACGTAGGGCGCCCTTTGTCTCAGCAAGTATAAACATGTGTCTGTGTGCTACCACTTTGATTGACTGCTACTTAGTGCGCCAGGTAGGGGGCATCACACACACATTTATATGGATGGATTAGCTAGATTTGTTCGACAACAAAGGTGTCGGTGTGCTCAAGCAACGTCTCTCGTGATCACGCAACGTCCCTCGATGTTACATGATGACACTCGGCATCGCGTGATGTCTATCGTCGACCTGCAATGTGATTCGGTATCCAGCGACGGCACGCAAGCATAGCAGCCCGCAATGGCCCGTGACGACACTCATCGTCCCATTGGCGTCTCTCACTGACCCGCTATGTGACTTGGCATCCTATCGCATCCCGCTGCGGCACTCAACATCCTATGGTGTGCCTCACCATCCTCGTGGCATCCCTTGTTCTCGAGTGTGACTTGGCATCCCTTGATATCCTATACGGTGGCCTGCAACAACTCATTGGGGCCTACTACGACTCGTTGCAACACTTGCTCTCCTGCAGCATGACTCATCGTCCCTCGTTCTCTCGTGGTGTGACTTGATGTCCCCATGACGTTCCTTCTTCCACAACGTAACTCATCATCCCACGACGTCCTTCGCCGTCTTGTGGCAACATGCTTGTAAGGATCATATACCATATGCATGATTATATTTAGTTTCGATTTAGATGACAACACAAGTCTAGAACTAATATTTGTGTTAAAATGTATCTAAATGTTTTCTAAGGTTCTTATGTAATTCGCAAAAGAAATGGTTCTATGGATATAAGAAATCAGAATGAAAGAAATCAAAATAAAATGAAAATATTGAAGCCGGGATAAATAGAGGGTTGAATACGACTTAAAGTTGGTCAAATTAGAATGACACGAGGTTCAAGCTGTAGAGATGACATCTGGATTGCTGTAAACTCAAACATGAAAGAACTCAAGGGCTACTATGGATCACAAGAGCCCTGGATACCTTCAGTGAAGTCATAAATGACTGAGGGTGTAGACCAAGGCCCTGTTCGGCAGGCTGTTTTTTGGTTTATAAGCCGGCTGTGGCTGATTTGCTGTGAGAGAAAAACACTGTTCCACGGCTGATAAGCCGTGCTGATAAGCTCAGCCGAACAGGGGGCAAGTCGATTGGCCAAGAGCAAATCTGGCTCGGGTTGCCTCATCGACTTAGTGGACAAGACATAATAACTCAGATATACATGAAAAATGATTCAATCCGTTGTAATCGACTATAACCAACTTATAAACCAATAAGGACAGAAATAATTATTTATACCCCGTTCGCTTGAGCTACTTTTTCAATCATGAAATAGTGTTTTTTTCTCATAATATTTTAGCATAAGCATTAGCATAAGCGAATAGGGTATTAACCTTATCTCTCAGTTTACAAGGAGAGCTAGGGAGCTCCTTAATCAGTATCCACAGCAATACGCTAATACCTATAATAGACAATAGTTTCGACCCTTCTACTCACGATTAACCCGAATATAAACATCATGACACATGACACCTCTTATTTGAACTACTAGCATAAAAAATTTGTGTCCCATTTACTGCTAAAACACCGATAGATAAACTACAAAACAACGGCAGCAGTATACTACGAGAGATACGGGAGAATTGACTTAATAAAAAATATTCTTGCTCCATTGCTTTAATTATTAGTACATGCTAGGACACGTGACATTGCTTTGCCGTTACATTAAAGGATTAACGTGAATTCAGAAGCAAACATGAATAAGTACCAAATGACATTCGCATATGCGTGTGAAATTTTCTAAAGCTGACGCATTGCTAGCTTTTTTAACTCACGAAGAAATACCTGGAAACTTGAATTTGGTCTAAAAATATGCACGTAGGGGACCATTGCTTGAACAAAGCATCAGGTCAGCTGGGAGGAGGGGCCAAAATCAATACGACGTCGTCCACATCAGTACTACGAATACGAAATCGACGACTGACGTGTGGTGGTTTGAGCGACTAATTTTAGTTCACGTCACATCGGATATTTGATACTAATTTGGAGTATCAAACATAGACTAATTATAAAACTAATTGCATAGATATAGACTAATTTGCGAGACGAATCTACTAAACCTAATTAGTCCATGATTTGACATATGGTGCTACAGTAAACATGTGCTAATGATGAATTAATTAGGCTTAGTAGATTCGTCTCGTAAATTAGTCTCTATCTGTGCAATTAGTTTTATAATGACCTCATTTTTAGTCTTTCTAATTAGCATCCGAACGTCCGATGTGACAGAGACTAAACTTTAGTCCCTGGATCAAACACGTATTAAAAAAAAGAAAGAAAAGAAACGATGATGAGTCGCAAAGGAAGCGGAATGTCAAAAGACTAATGGTTCCTTGGTGGGTGTGCGAGCTATATGCTTGTGCACTCGCTAGTCAGTTACTTATTACTTATCTTTTCTCTCGTCCAGGTGGAATAAAATACAATACGTGCTAGGTATTCGAAGGCATGTTAGAGAGGCCTTAATACACCTAAATGAGCACAAGAATTAAAGGTGGTTCCCTGATTAGGGTGTGTGCGCCCGTCTCTATGGGGGAAGGGAGTTGTCAAGACACAATTTAAAATGTTTGAGAACGTCAAGTTGAAGAGGTGACATAGCTTGAGTACAAATCTATTTATAGTGTGTAGTAAATTCTCGCTCACTTCGCTTTCAGTTTCTGAGAGGACTTTGATTTCGTCGTAATTATCCTGTACTACCTCTTTAGACTTACATTGGAACAAAATGACAAATCAAGTCATCCATAATTATAAGTTGCATTCGAAGATAAGCTCAACAACACAATTACGGGAGACATAATATAGTCGTGCCAAATGACATATCCTAGTAACTTTCGTAGTGTTAAGCCCGATGTCGTAACATAGAAAACTTTTATTACAAAATATTGCACCAAAACGACACAACTCAGGAAACATCAATATCACGAATTCACGATGTGGTAATAATAAAATGTTTCTAGGTTGAACAAAAATATTTCTTTATTTAAACACGCGATAGTGGGTTGGTGGGTTGTACTGTACCTATATTTGTATCACTCTGAGGAATCCATACATATACGAGTATGTGTACTCCAAGGTGAAGTCATTAGTCAAGTATTACTACAAGTTTAGGCCCTGTTCAGCTGGAATTATAAGCCGGTTGAAAAATATTGTTGGCTAATTTTTTATGAGAGAAAAATACTGTTTCGGCTAAAAAAATAAGCTGAATAAGACAAATTATAAGGTAGATGAACAGAGCCTTACTCGTAAGGTGAAGTCAATTCAAACGGCTGAATCATATCTGCACATGAGCATGACTGTACCACCGTTACTCATGTTTATCCAGCCCCGCAAGTTAGAGTTGACCACCGGCCACTTAAATAGACCAAAATTTCGCCTCACACGGGACACGGCGCACAAGCAAACTCCTATACAAACCTCAGAAAAAAACGGCGTTCGAAGAAATCTCTCGAAAAAGAAAATAAAAAACGGGCAACGAACCAAACGCCGAAGCGACCCATCCCGTCCCCGTCCCGTCCCCGTCCCCGTCTCCTCCACTCCACCCCTCACCTCCATCTCCACCAGAAACAAGAGTCTTTTCCGTGTATGCCATTATAAAAGTTCGCAATTCCTTCTGTGTCACCGAAAAGTTTGGTGGACTTCAGCGTCACTACTCTAAACTTTTTTTTGCCCTCCATGCCACTGCCGTCAGACTGGGCTCTAACAGTGTCAACCTGCAGGTGTGAAAAGTCAAAAATACCCTTAGGTATAAATATGCTATTAATTTTTTTAGCATCTTAACGACTTCAAATAAAAAAACTCAAAACTAGAAAGTTGTAGGTCTCGTCGAGATCTACAATTTTCATATAAAAATTATCTTTATTTAATTTCGCAAAAAATATATATTATTTTTCTAAGACATATTAATCATATCAAATCATATCTTTTTTTTGCAGAATTAAATGAAGATAATTTTTATATGAAAATTGTAGACCTCGACGAGATCTACAACTTTCTAGTTTTGAGTTTTTTCATTTGAAGTCGTTAAGATGCTAAAAAAAATTAATAACATATTTAGACCTAAGGGTATTTTCGACTTTTCATGCCTGTACTTTGACACCGTTAGAGTCTAATATGACGGTAGTGGCATGGAAGACAAAAAAAAAGTTTGAAGCAATGGCGCTGAAGTTCACTAAATATTTTCAGTGGCACAGAAGGAATTGTAAACTTTTATAATGGCATACACGGAAAAGACTCCGAAACAAACAAGTGAAACAGCGCAAGCCCTTGCTCCGATTCCCCTCTCCCTCCTCGGCCTCCTCGACAGAAGCAGCAGAGCAGGGGCCGCGGCGTCGGAGGCGTCGGAGGCCATGTGGCCCGGCTGCGGCGGGCGGTTCTACTGGGCGCCGGAATCGGCGCCGCCGGGGCAGGCCAGGGGCGTCGCGGTTCTGTTCGCGTGGGTGTGGAGCGACGATGAGCAGCTGCGGCCGTTCGTCGAGCTGTACTCCTCGCTCGGGTGGCGCTGCCTCGTCTGCCACCCCGACCTCGTCGCGCTGTGAGTGCCGCCGCGCCGTTACTCGTTTGGACTTGACTTGGGTAGGCGCCCGATTGTAGCTCTACTATAGCTTCTATCCTGGCCTGCCCGTGCGGCTATAACTGTGCTCAGGTTTAATTTCAGAGGTTGCTTGCTAGTAGGTGGCTCCTGAGATCGTGACGCAGGAAGATTTAGGTTTGGCTACTTATGATATTTTGCGGCGATCAGATTGGTTGGGCATGCTACTTAGCTGAGTTGTGTTGAGTTTGGCAACTCCCTCTAGATTAATCACTGGATGTTAATATCCCTAGTCTTAGGGTTGATATATTTGTGCAATTTTTACTGTTTGCTCTGTATTGATGCCATTTTAGCGATCCTTCCTGTTTGGCTATTAGGCATGGACGTCTTAGTTAAGTTACTGATTACGGGATGGCAAAGATGTTTTGACTGTGGTAATTAGGAGTAAATCAATGCACTTCAAGGTTGGCATAATTTTCAAGGACTACTTTACAAAGTAAAACTAATTGCATCCATAGAGAATGTCCTGTAACGTTATCTTTCCTGTCGATCTTCTGCCATAAGTTCCTAGCATTGATCCAACATGTTCCTTATCCCTTTTTCACTTCTTTTGCTTTTATGTGTTTACACAGTAATAGAGGCTAAAGCCATATATGCATGGGTTCAATATGTAGCTGGGTCTATCCAAACATTTTTGTTGCTTGAATAATGTGCAGCTGGATGCTGGAAGCTTTTATAATTGTTTTTGTAGCCAATTTGAACACAGTAGAACAATTCTGATTGAATAACACTAGCGTGCTGACCCTTTCAAAAAAAAAAAAAACACTAGCGTGCTGATTGTCATCACATTAGTGTTGAAGTTAGAAGCATCAAGGGTGTCATTGACAACACTTAATTCACAGGTGGAGTGGGAAACTTTTTCCATGGACCTTTAGGCTTTAATTAAGCAATAACACATTGAATAGAGCTTTTTTCATATTTAGAAATGGCACTTGTTGAACCTTACTTCAAATATGATACAGGTGTGCTAAAGTGTAGTGTTTCAGTAGGGTTGCGTGCATGATTGGGCCCTTTTATAAATCTGATCATGGTACTGTACTAATTCCTATCTTCTTCCAGATATCTCTCTGAGAAAGCAACATCACTGGCAACTGGTGTTATTAGTGAGCTGGTTAAGGTAAGTATTTTTTCTCCCTTATTATTGTGCTTACAGATATCACACAGTACATTAAGTGGACAAATTCTTTTTTCTCGAAAAACGCAGGAGAGCTGCGCATCATTCTATTAAGAAGTGAACAAATAGGGAAGAACCCATACAACACACCCCAGGCCAGCCGAAAAAGGAGGCAGCACACACACACATTCACACTAACTCACGCCAACTCACACGACTCCCCAAGAACTCTCTGATCCTTAGGATATTATGCGCGCCTTTATGCTTCAAAAGGCAACCAACAGAAGCTTTAGGATCCTAGCTTTCTGAATGGCGGGCAGTCAGGAGGGAAATTCCTCGAGCCCCAGCCAACGACCATAATTTTCGCTCTTCTCTAGCAATGATCAAAACTCTTCCAATATCAGGGGCTGCTCCATCAAAAACACACCTGTTGCGATGAGTCCATACAGTCCAGGCTCCAAGAATTATGAGAGAATTGATTCCATGTGAAATTATGTCACTGGTAGCACTAGTCACTCTATCCCACCAATCTAAAAAGGATAGTTCGGTGGGCTGAGGGGAGAGGGATTGCAGGCCAACTTGTGACAAGAAACGGAACCAGAACTCTCTTGTGAAGACACAACCAATGAGGAGATGATCAATGGTTTCGGCTGCTTGGTCACACAAAGGACAGCGCTCAGGATGAGGGAGACCTCGGCGAGCTAAACGATCTGATGTCCAACATCTATTATGAGCAACCAACCACAAAAAGAAACGACATTTAGGCGGCGCCCAAGTCTTCCAAATTTTTTCCCACGGCCTCAAAGGAATGGAACCCAAAAATAGGCCCCCATAAGCTGATTTAGCAGAATATTGCCCATTTGAAGCAAGTCGCCATATATGTCTATCTTGTACTTCAGGCTGCAGCTCAAAGTCTGATAAGAGGTCCCATAGGAGGAAAAAATCGGTGATGACCCCAACCGTGCGAGCCCCCTGTATGTCTGAAATCCATGCATGGTTAGTGAAGGCTTCTTGTACCGTTCTCTTCTTGCGTCTCCTAACAGCAACAGCAGCAAAGAGGCGAGGTGCTACATCTGCAATGCATTGTCCATGGAGCCATTTATCCGTCCAGAAAAGGGTTGTTGCTCCGTCTCCAACCTCAGAATAAATTGCCGCTGCAAGGAAGACCCTTACTTGTTCAGGTACATGGATTGGGAGGGCTGCCCATGGCCGATCAGGTTCTGTTTTTTGAAGCCAGAGCCAACGCATACGCAAGGCCCAGCTAAGGGACTTGAGATCTGCAATTCCTAACCCACCTAATTCAATCGGTCGAGTGGACAGAAATTCTGTTAAAGGGTGGAGAAATAAAAATTGCATGCTTCTTTTTTTTTAGCAAGTAACAGTATTAGGTCTTTTTCCTGTATTCACACTATTGTGTAATGCACTAGGCAATGTCTCTTTTAGCTCTTTGTTATCATTTGTTCTCAACCTGTGGCTTACACGGAAAATTTATAGGTGATGAGATCCTTCGAATGCAAGCACATTATAATTTATATAATTATTTTATCTTATTACATTACATTGTTTTGTACTATCTTTTAATTCTGCCACCTCTGGCTCTATGTGACCTTACTACTGATTGAGAACTGAACTACTTGCATGTTTGTCTATGATACCTCTGAATTCTGATCTACTGGAGGACTGTTTAAGTTGTTGGGAAATAGGAATCCTGAATCTAGAAAATCATTGATCTACTTACTTTTTTGTACTACTTTACATAATTATAATTCCCACCCAGGAATAACATGAAATGCTGGTTTCAGGAACTGAGAGTAAAACCTGTGCCAATTGTTCTTGCTTCCTTTTCTGGTGGCTCAAAGGGATGCATGTACAAGGTTATTCAGGTGCATGCATTATCACTAAATTTCTTTTATGATTTAATCTTAACTGCCATTTGTAAATAGAATCATCTGTCTTTTTTCTAATGAAAAAGAAGTGTCCCAGTTGAAATGACTGAATTTCTTGGATTTTCCAGTTACTAGATGGAATATGTGAAGGAGATGCAACCATGGTATGTGATGCCTTTCTTATTCATTGATTTCAACATACATTTCTGTCAATACAAGTAGGGAAGGACATTGGAACCTATGAAGAAATCTTAATTGAACTGTTTTCGGGACACGTAACAAAGTAACAGTGTATCAATGGTCATATGGATTAGGTACTGCTAAGCTATAGTTTCTTCCAGTTGTTTAGTGAGACGAACTATGCTTTGCTTTAGTATGTTGAATGTTTTCTTTGTCCTTCATCAGTGATAACCCTGCCCTTAAATGTTAACTTTGTACTTTCTGGGTTGTACCTTCAACTAGTATGTAGTTTTGTTCATGATTTGTATCAACTGCAATGATGGATTTTGTGAAGTCCATCTTCATCATTATATTTGTCAGTCAGCATCTTGGTTTTATTTTGAGATAAAATATTTACTGTGTATGTTTGATTAGTTTGTTCAGCTAACATAGATCTGTTTATTATTGATATATGTGGTTCACCATTGGGTGGAGATTAGCTATTTGAGTCACTGCTCTTAATTTCTTGGCTAAGATGTTGAGTTTCTTGACATAAAATTTTCAAGTGCAGAAGGACTATCGGTTAGTGAGAAACTGTATCTGCGGGCAAATTTATGACTCTAGCCCTGTAGATTTTGTCGGTGATGTGGGCACCCAGGCTTTTGGAAATTCATCTCAGTCAACTATATTACGTTCATGGATGGCAAAGGCTCTAGCTTCTGGCATGGATACTCTCTTCCCAAGCAGGATTGAAGCTCAGCGTGCAGAGTACTGGCACACACTATACTCAGCAGCAGTAAGTTCTGTTTTATCTGTGATATTTATCATATACCTTTGATACTTATGATATTTTTCATTTATTGTTCTTGCAGGGATTGGGTCCTGTTCTTATATTTTGCTCAGAAGATGATAATCTTGCTCCATGCCATATTATCTGTGGTTTTGCAAGGCGTTTGATTGAACTAGGCACGGAGGTTAAACTTATGAAATGGAGTGACTCCCAACATGTCGGTATGGTTCTTATCTTGTCTTCACCGCTATTGATAAATAGCTCATTTGTAACTTGAATATGAATGAAACCAATGCAGCTTCTTTCCAAGACGTGGCATTAATCTCACGTATTGATTTATTGAATTCTCAGTACAATTGCACAACTATTTGAGACAAAAAAACAAGTCCAATATGTACCACATCCATGAGCAATTAACACTTGAATGTAATGATTTATTCGTACTCCAATTTTTTATAAGGCTGACTTGAACCACATGTTCCGATACCTGGATTGGGGCTGTTGCCAATTTCTCAGGGACACAGAATATTTGGTATGGGAGTTTACTCATAAATGTTGAGGAAATGACAAGCGGAAGGAAATTTCCATGCCCGCCTTATAGCTTTAGGCATTAGGATGGTCACACTAGAATAGTAGGAGACAACATTATAATACACACGGTATATGTGGGTCAACTTGAAACCTCAAATTTTTCTTCTCTGCTGCCAGACATTATGTCACATTTTACAGATAATCAAGTCACTTTTCTGATTACTTGCAGGCCATTACAATTCACATGAAACTGAATACAGAACAGCTGTAGATGATATGTTGAACAAGGCTCTTGTTACCTTCTGCCACCGAAGCCAACTATATGACTCAAATATGGCTGGTGACCAGGAGTACAAGATAGCGCACTCAGTGTGCAGTCTACACAATGCTGCAGCCAATTCAAATGAGAGCTTAAGAAGGGTAGCTAACAGTCCTAGTGATCACTTCTTCTTGCCAAGTTCTAAGGATCATGATGAATCTCGGGAACCCGGTTCTCTGATTGAGGATCAGAGGCGCAACATGTCCCATCCACCCTGCATGGAGCCTAAAGGAGTCCTTGGCCAAATCCTGTTTGATGTTTGTGTTCCGAAAAATGTTGAAGGATGGGACATCAAGCCGACAGTGTCCCCGAATGGACGGCCAACATTTGCTTCTGCCCGGCAACTTGGTCCATTCAATCCCATCAGGTACTTCCGACGTTCAAGACTATAGTTTTCTGCAGGAGTTGAGATTTTTGTATATATAATGGAGGCAAGGTATCTAATGGCAACTCTGAGCAAGATTTTACCTATGTAAGTTCCCTGTAATTGTTTCTGTTTTGCTTTTGCACCGCTTGGCGAGAGAATGTACATATGCTTTGTATCATATGAGTGTGTACTAGAAGGGGGATCGTGGACATAGTTTCTAGGCGGCGGTTGTAAGGTGCACGCTGACATTGAATAGCCAAGGGAATGCATTATTATGCTCCTGTAGTTACCGCTATATTTCATGTTCGTTAAATCTAATTATCGGAAAAACTTCTCTTCCTTTTTACTGATCATAGTTACTGTTAGTATTTTTATGTTGATCTTTCTTTTTTTTGCTTGGCGTCTTTTGTTTCTTTGAGTATCGTTTTGTGTTTAGTGCTGTCACTGATTGTATTTCTGTTTCACCTCATAGTTCTAACTTACTGAAACAAATACAAAGATGTCAAAGAAGACGTATATATATTTGCCTTCGCCTTTTTAACTGTACAAATCAGGAGTGTTTGAATAGCTTGTGAAGCTCATTTGTATTCTCTTTTCCAGAATTATTGGATTTGCTATGGGACTAAATGCTTACTCAATTGATATAGATGGGCCATTGATCACATTTCCTGCCTTGAACTCTGAACCCAAATTATTCTTAAGTAGACGCTAGGGTTCTTGGTTTTTCTTTTCCTTCCAAAAAGAATAGCCGCAATGGAGTATTCCTTCACATTCACATTCACTATTCAGATGCCATGTTCCCATGGAATGAAATTTGAGGATTGAGGGAGCAGTTTTGTTGCAATGCTATGAAATAATGATAGAGCAAAATTTTAAGAATCCAAATTAGCATATGCAAGTGTCATGTCTAGGTCTAGTGGGGGAACCACAAGAAAAGTTCTAGAAATGATTTGCAGAGTTACAGATCGCAGGTGCAGAGTTACAGATCGCAGACACAGCAACCAATTCATCTCTGTAGTCTGCGATCTGTAACTCTGTAGTCCACAAGACCTCGCCTTTTTCCTCCATATCTTTTTGATAAGACTGCTCTGCATTATTAATGTTATGAAGCATTGCATGATATCGAGAATCATATCTACTTCAGAAAATGAGAACTCTCCAGGAGCATTCATCTTGAACAAGCCCTGCGGGGACGGGCAAGCTGGATCACAACTTTTAGACTTAGTGACTACGAGCTTCTTGTTGGATGTTCTTCTGTAGAAAAACGAAAAAAAAGAAAGATCGAATACGAACCTGTTGTGTTCTCTGTTCTGGCCAACGTGGGCAGCACATGGACATGATGCTCTTTCTGAACTCAGGCGTTTTCAGACGACGTTTCTGTACTCTAGTCACAAAGGGAACTCATGACGTGTTCATATTTCTGCGGTTACAGATGGAAACAACAACATACTTCTACTGCGGTACATTTTACTGCATGTGTTTAACATTTGTGCCACTACCCAGCTTGGGAACCTGTTGATGAGCTCTACTACCCAGCTAGAGAACCTGCTGATGAGCTCTACGAGATAAACAACTGACCACTTGGGGATCAGATTGCTCTGGTCCACGAGTGCCTGTGAAAGCCTACCAAAAGAATCTGATTCTCATTAATCAACGATTTTGCCGCGTCTTTGGAACAAAGAATCTTGGAGTTTCAAGGCTTTCGTATGATCAATCACGGAACTTTTCTTAAATAACTCAGCTTTCTGCCTCTAAGCATTGTAAAATTTTGTGCTACCAGCACGTACGCCACCTGTTAATATTTTATAGAAGGTCGTAAAGGTAAACCAGACAGACATCGACAGGAGAACAAAGTCTTGATCATGATAAGCATGCTTCATTGTTATTGCTCAGGGGAATTCTGATTGCCAAACAGGGATTGAAGATTGCACTATTGGAAGAAGAAGAAGAAAAAAAAAACTCAACCAACTGATCCATCCCTGAGTGACCTACAGCTTTTAAAATATATTATATCAAAAAGGATATATAAAATAATATCATCTTCTCATGATAAGTGTTAATAGTCATGTATAACATATTACCCCTGTTTTACTATGTATATTATCCTGTCCGAATACCTATGCTATATACGAGGCTAAAAAGGTAAGTAACTTCTGATAAAATTGGATCACATTCTTACTCTCGCTGGATATATAGGTGACGTTTGGTCGGTTTCTTAGTTCGACACGTCCTTATTTAAATTTACTGGGCTAAAGAGCAACCAGTTGTTTCGGTCGCTGAGAGAATTCATCTCCCAGCATAACTAAAGCCGAGCGCATCATCAGCTCATGGCTCGCTACGGGCTACCTATGATTTTGCTCAACCAGAAAACTGTGCTTGTAATTCGCCAAAAGATACCCTGCTTTGCGAAGCTGGATATGAACCAAACATCCTCAAAGCAGTGTACTTGCCACAATTTTTATCAAGTACTCAAGTGGATGTGGATTCTCGAAATTTGATCATTCGACCTCTTTGCTCCTTCCATTTCTAGTCTAGATTATTTCTATGCGCTAATGTAACAGTACGGCATAGCATATATCCTAATCCAAAGAATGCAGACTGTCTAATGCGGCTTTCAAGCTGCACCACCGAATATTCCCCTAGGAAAAGAAAAGCGCAGTGGCAACTGGCAATAAGCTAGCAGCATCTAAAAGCAATCTAGCCACTACATTATTTCCATTTCATCTAACAATCTACCCCATGCTCAACACGGCCAGCCAAACTCTGTGCGCGCGTGCAAAACGTGCAGTAACCGAGTCGTAAAAACCTCAGCACCGTGTGGCCCTCCTCTTGGACCGGTATATATATAGGACGGAGCTCTGTGCGTCAACAACAAGCAAGTTGGGGTGTGCGTCGCTACTTGCAATTGCAACTCGATCAGCAGTAGACACTCACAGCTCACTCGCAAGCACTCACCAAGCGGAAGCAAAGCACACAGAGGCAAGCTAAGCAGCGGTCGCCGGCCGGCCATCGGCGTACGTACGTTGTGAGGGGATCGGATCGTCGGATCGGATGGCGTTCATGCGGTACCGCGCGCTGCCGCAGGGGGAGCTGACGGTGGAGGAGTTCCGGGCGTGGCTGGCGCAGTTCGACGCGGACCGCGACGGGCGGATCAGCAGGGAGGAGCTGCAGCACGCGCTGCGGAGCCTCAACGTGTGGTTCGCGTGGTGGAAGGCGCGGGACGGCGTGCGCGCCGCCGACGCCAACCGCGACGGCGGCGTGCAGGGGGACGACGAGGTGGCCCGCCTCTTCGCCTTCGCGCAGAAGCACCTCCACGTCAAGATCACCCAGCTCGGCTACTACTGATCTGATGATTGATCCATCGGGCATCGGCCAATAAGCATCGTACCATCGATCGATGTGAGTCTCTGTTGTATTGTCAGGATGGATTGGATGTGTTGTTAATTTTTTTTTTGTTCATCCTGGTGGATGTGTGTCGTTACTTGAACGTTGTACGGGTGCTTCATTTGGCTTTTTATTCAATGTCTTGTTGTAACTTTGTGGATGGTTTGAAAAGAGTCTGCGAGTCTGCGAGTCTGCGTACTCGTATTTCCGGTTCAGCTCCACGAACTTAATTAATTTGCTGAGAAATGGTTAAGAAATGCATGTGGCATGCCGTGGCCTTCGTGCAGTGTTCGTAGTAAAAGTGGTGAAAAATTAACACTAGGAGCGCAAGTTCAAAGAAAGATCAGATAATGCATAATAACAAATAGACGCACGGTTTGTTGGCATAGATACAATCACTGGCAGAATGGAGAAAGGCGCCGAGGGACCCAAGATTAAAATAAACATAACTATTCCAGTGTTTTTTTTTAAACTCTGTTCCCTTGTCTAAAAAAAATGTGACAAGTTTAAGATAACAGAAAAAGAAGGGGCCACAGTCACCTTGGGTCTCAAACAAGCTTCGCACCTGTGTGCAGTCAATACCAGAGAGGTATGCCATCCGTCCTGCCCCAAAATGATACGCATATTTCGTATAAGAATAAGAATATCAAATTTTATAAATTTTGATCAACAATTATTCAAATTATATATAAGAATCCTCTTCTCTATCATTATATTTGTCTGGCATAATCCTGCCAGCAATTTTCGAGAAAAAATTATATATAAAAATAAGACATAAAAATTACATCAATAGATTATGTGTTTAAAGTATCACCCAGTCGGTGTTGTTTCTTAAGCAAATAGCTACACGTTATAGAGAAAAAATATATGTTTATGACTTTTCCTTGATCAAACTATGCTATTTTTTCATGACCGTGCCACTTATATGCACGTATTTCATTAAGAGGAATTAGAAGTACATTACAAGTTACCTACTCATCGGTAAACGCAAGCTTACCAGAGAGGAGAACAAAAAAACCATAAGAAAGAAAGAAGAACTAAAACAAAAACTGAGGGTGAAAAAACAATCAGCCTAAAGACGGCCTCGACTCCCTAACCAGACAACAACGCGCAAGGCCGCTCAGCCCGCGCATCAAGCACCAAAACAGGTTCTGTGACAATAGGGAGAGGCAAATTTGCGACAACTGATGGTTACGTTAACTTCTTAGCGCGTCTACGGCAGGAGCCCATCAACCTCCGGGACGAAGTCATCCAGGAATGCGTCATCCCAGAAAAGGACCTTAAAGGCCTCATGCTTGGACTCCGAAAGCGGCTCAACAAAGATGGACTCCAATTTCTGTGTCTCTGCAGTGTCGACGGGCTCGGAAGCATTCGCGAGCCCTAACTTGACCATAAGAACCTTCTGCGCCTGGAGAGTCGGGTTGGGCACCCGAGGCTTAGCAGCTAAGCAAACACTTCTCCTAGGCGAACCGACACTGGGTTGGACCCGAGCAACCTTGAGGATAGGCCTTCTCTGAAGCACAGGAGTTTCGAGAGGCAAGCAGACACTGTCCTAGATCATGCGCGTAATGTCAGCGACTGAATCCTGCTGAACGTCCAGGACTCCTTGCCCAGAGCAAGGCCCACCTAGGGCAACGGACGCCTGAAGGGGTTTGGCCGCAAGACTGGCACTGTGACGAGGTGACAGGGCCTCAGGAGACCTATCCTGCCCTTGCTGAGACAAGGCTGGTGACAGTTCCGCAACCCACTGAAAAGGGCGCGGAGGTGGCATCCGCAACTCCGAGCCGGCAAGCTGAGACAGCATCCGTTGCCCACAGTTGCAGACGCAGGTGACCACCGCCTTGGCCCCAACCTCCAACTGGGTGGCCGTCAGAGTTGAAGCCAGGTGGTCTAGTGTAGGGCACGTGGCAATCCAACTGGCGTCGAGAGAAGTTGCAAACTCCTCCAACATCAGGTCGTCCATGGTGTCGCGACCAGGGAGCAAGTCGTGAGGCCCCATGGTCAGCTCAACGGGTCGAACCCAAGAAGGCGCGTCCCGTTGGCCAGCTCGCCGTGGTTGGCTGCAGTGTCGCAGGAGGAGTCGGTGAAGTTGGCTGGCTTGTCACGGTCAGTTGTAGCGTGGCCAGAGGAGTCTGTGGAGTCTATGGTGTTTACCCTCGGCCAACTCTGGTGCCTCCTACGCCGGCGCCAACGCCTGGCGGGCACGAAGCGACCGTCCGAGCCCTGGCCACCCGTTGTCGTGTTCTCGAAGAAGGAGTATGTACCAACAATTTCAAAATCAGTTTTTAGGTAGTCATAGAATGAGAGTGAGGGAGATGGATGATGTGGTTGGGTGGGGGAGTGGGGAGGCAGATGACGAGCCAATGCTATTAAAGAGTGCCAGGAGGTCAATGCTATTAAAGAGTACGTAAGCTCAATGCTATTAAAGAGTGCTATGTTTAGATGGTGGTGTAAAATTTTTAGAAGCACAGTAACTCTTTCGTTTGAGCTAATTAGGTTCAAAAGATCGTCTCGTGATTTACAACCAAACTGCGTAATTAGTTATTTTTTTACCTATATTTAATGCTCCATACATACGTCCAAAGATTCGATGTGACGGAGAATCTTGTAAAATTTTTGGAACTTTGAAACATGGGCCAGAGTAGGACTGCAGGAGACAGGAGCTCGAGTGTTGCTCGTCGGGTTACCAGGGGCTTGTTCAGTTCCAAAATATTTTGTGAAAAAACAGTAGATTTCTCATCACATAGAATCTTTGACATATGTATGGAGCATTAAATATAGATAAAAAATAAAACTAATTACACAGTTTAGATGAAATTCACGAGACGAATCTTTTAAGCCTAATTAAGCTATGATTGGACACTAATTATCAAATAACAACGAAAAGTGCTATAGTAGCATTTCGCAAAATATTTCAGGAACTAAACAAGCTCTAGGGAGAGGGAGATAACAAATGGATCTGCATAGAAGCATGGATACTTAGGCCAATGTGATGAGATACGGCGTTAAAATGTCCCAACAAAAACATCTAGAGTTTATTTGAACATTATTAAATGTTTTAAGGGTTACACTATCAGATTTTATAATTGACGAGTTGCCCTAAAAAATATCTAGGGTTCATTTGAACATTATTTGATGTTGTAAGGTTACACTACCAGATTTTATAGTTGATGGATTTTGTCAACTCTTGATATATTAGAGGGTTATTAGATCTTTTCTACTGCATGTCAGCAAAATCTTCTTTAAAACTATCTGAAGAGGTTACATAGATGGTTTTCAGTAGTTTTTGAGTAAAATATCTGATCTGGTTTTATAGATGAGGGTAGTAGAATAACCACAAATGAAGTACTCGTTTGTTCTAAATTATAAGTGTCTTTGACTTTTTTTTATATGAAACTGAAATGGAAAAGAAAATTATAGAAGGTCAGGATGAAGAACCGGTTGATGGTGGACCGAACCGAACCAGGAACCTCCCAACCCATCTAACCGGGCCATAACCGGGAACGAGCGCTAGCTCGGACGGTGAAGACTCCGGGTGGTGGAGCCACCGATCATGGGTTCGAACCACGATTTCCCACCTTTGGGAGCAGTAGTTCTTATTTAATCTGCAGCCTCTCACCCGTGCGGAGCCACAATGAGACCTGTGCGGAGCCACGATGGGACTATGACGTGCCCGTCATCTACGGAATTTTCCGGTGATCTCTACACGGATGCGGTCGTTAGTTCTGAGTGTAGTTGTAGGGCTATTTGTACACGTATAATGTGTGTGTGAGGTGTGTGCGTATACATGTATGAACAGATAATACACCGATCATGGGTTCGAACCACGATTTCCCACCTTTGGGAACAGTAGTTCTTATTTAATCTGCAGCCTCTCACCCGCGCGGAGCCACAATGAGACCTGTGCGGAGCCACAATGGGACTATGACGTGCCCGTCATCTACGGAATTTTCCGGTGATCTCTACACGGATGCGGTCGTTAGTTCTGAGTGTAGTTGTAGGGCTATTTGTACACGTATAATGTGTGTGTGAGGTGTGTGCATGTGTAGAGTGGTGTGCGTATACATATATGAACAGATAATACAGCTGTAGCCAGACGAGAGGCATAAAAAAGAAAAACCGGGCCGTAACCCGCAACTCCCGCACCAGAGGGGCTGGGCTCAAGCTCGACCGAATCGGCCCCGCGCCCGGCGCTTCTCGTCGACGCCGCCGACGCCGACCAACAAGACGCCTCGCACGCCACGCCACCACCGAAGCGCCTCTCACCACCGCAACCCACGCGATGGCGCCGCCCGACTCCATCTCCACGCGCTCCTCCCTCCCCCTCGCCGCTGCGCCCATGTCCGACCCGACCCCCTTCCCCTCCGCTGCGTCGCCGCCTCCAAACCCGCTCGCTGCCGCCGCCTCCTTCCTCCAGCACCACCTCTGCCGCTTGGCTTCCCACCTGAACGCCCCGCGCCCCGCCCTCGCCGCCGCGGCCGCGCGCACGCCGGGCCCCCAGGGCGCCTCCCTATCTCTCGCGCTCGCGCCCGATGAGGTCGCGCGCGCTCTCACCGGCACTCCCGTCTTCACTGTCTGCAACTCCAGCAACGAGTTCGTGCTCGTCTCCGACCCTGCCACCGGCCTCCGCTCCCTCGGCCTCCTCTGCTTCCGTTCCGAGGACGCTGACGCCCTCCTGTCTCATGTATTTCCCGCTCTCTAGCCACCTGTTTGCTTTGGGCTTTGGTTTTGGATTGTTCACTGGTTGTTCGGGGGTTTGTGTGGTTTAGGTGAGGACGCGGCAACCGATGCTAGGGAAGGGGGCAAAAGTGGTGCCTATTACACTTGATCAGGTTGGTTTCACTCTGTATGTCTTGTGGTGGATCATGTTAGACTTGATGGCCAATTTTTCATTGAATTGTGGGTTTTGTAAGGTTTTTGTGTTTTGTTTGAAGTATGAAAGCCATTCCAGTAATTGGAGGCATCTTAACTTATTAGCAAGGTGAGAGGTAAGACTTCTAACTAAATTTGACTAGTTCTATCTGGCTTATCGACGAGGAATTGTGGACGCTCTCCTGATTTAGGTAGCCAATTCCTTATTAGCTTATCTTGTTCATGCTTTTAAGATGCACTAAGCTTGGTTGACGCCACTGCAGCTTTGGTCATTCTAGTGCATGCATAGACATTGTGTTTACCTTGAACCTGATCGATACTCTATTATATGTTTCATAATGCAAATATATACCATAACTTGCAGGTCTATATGTTGAAGGCTGAAGGTATTGCATTTCGGTTCTTACCCGACCCTCTTCAAATAAAGAATGCACTGGAGGTCTGCTCTTTAATAGATTTTTCACTCATTGCTCTATTATCTTATATATACCTGGACCTATTTATAATCTACTCCCTCCCCTCTCTCTACGATGTGAGTAGAATTTTGATCCATCAGGCAGATTGCAATTGCTCTTGAAAGCAGCAATACAATGATTGTTGTTTTAATTATTACTTTACTTTCTTGTTATTTTATTACAATGTAGGGATGGAACATGTATGTCCATTTCTCCATATGTTGTAATTAAATGCCGTGATGTTGACTTCCTTGGCTATTATTGGCCTACAGTGGTTTGACTCTGGCCAATCATGTAATTACTAGTGTACTAGCAATATTCACATAGCACATGCAGAAACTCTACATAATTGGTATGACTTGGCAAAATGCATAACCATAGCTATTGGTTTAACATGTTCCAACATTTCAAAGAAAACATATGTTTGAAAAGATTTTGTTACATTGAGCAATCCCAATGAATTGGTACGAGATCTGTACATTTGTGGCTTATTATATGTCTTTAACATAATGCATGAATCCTAGACATATGGACATAGAACAAGTGAAGTGTTAGTTCTTACCATAGTGCTAGGTGTCGAATCTTTCTGTTTTTTTTCCTGGATGGACTTGTTGACCTAATGACCTGCAATGATTCTCCATAGCACACATTTGTAAATCTAAGTTAAGTTTAGGTAACACATACTTTTGGCTTTAGAACAAGTTAAAGTCTTGCATATCGGATACGTGGATCATTGCAGCCCCCTTGATTGTTCTTCAAGTACGAAGAAAAAAGGTTACTTCATCCTTGTGACATGTATTACCCTTTTTATTTTCCAGATGAAATCGGGCTTAACTGCTTTTGATGGTGTTCCTGTTTTTCAGGTAATATCCCTGATTTGGTCACTCTAATAAGATATTTTACTTTCCATATTGACCTATTTGATTTTAGTTTCTTGTGAGTCTGTGTCAATTTGATGCCATGAGTAGTTCTTGTTATACATGCTAAACTCAGTCAAATACTCGCATGTATTAATTCACTAGGATGCCCACAGGCAAACCCTTCATTTGTACCACAAATTAAGTGTAACCTTGGGGCACTACTTCCATACCTTTTTAACCAGAAACACATCCTAGCAATTAGTGAACAATTTCTTGATTAAGCAACAATGTTTTCAGGTCGCCTGGTCGAACCTGGTCGACCTGGGACCGACCAGACGACTAATCACGATTAGTCGTCCCTGGTCGTCCATCTGGTTGTCCAGGTATATCAGCTGGTCGACCTATATATATACACTATATTATACACAATAAAGCAAGCATCAAGACTGCATTAGTGTTTAGCTGGTGACTTACTTGTGGGAGTTGTTTTCTTCTCTTTTCTGCACTGTCCAGAGGTCCATATTCCTGTCCCAGACTCCATTTCTTTGCTGACTTGCTGCTGGAAGCCTGGAATATCAAAGAAGACCATAATTAGCAAGTAGCAACACTACTGCAGTCTTGAACTTGACACAGCAGCACTGCTGCAATAGCAAATAACAAACATTTAGTAGAGTAGTAGACCATAGCAGCCAGCCAGCCACATAGCCAGCACAGCATATTACATAACCAAACTATCAGAGAGCGAGGGATTGGGGGGGGGGAGGGAGGAAGAAGATGTAGAGGGAAAGGCACATACCATAACCATCGTAGGAGGAGCTCATGATGAAGACCGGCGGTGATTACTTGACCTGAGACTTGACAGAGGGCGTCGACGGCTCCCTGCTGCTCACCCGCAGAGCAGACAGCAGAGTACCACTAGAGAGGAAGGAGACAGGGAGAAGCGCGGGGGAGGAAGGGAAGCCACGCGCGTGGGAGAGTTCAGTCGCGCGCGGGGGAGGAAGGGAAGCCGCGCGCGGGTGAGATTTTGCGGCTGAATCGCGCGCGGGGGGAGGGGAATTGCGGCTGCTGACGCCCGACGGGGGGACTCGGGGTGCTATGTGCCTGCCCTGCCCTCTTATTGTAACCCTAACAGGCCAAAACTAAAGCCCAGTAGCCCACATGTCCACCAAGTAAAACCAGGCCCAAAAGCAGAGTGTACACACTGGTCGTCCATATGCCCTGGTCGTCCGATTAATCGTGATTAATCGACGATTAATCGGACGACCAGAAAGCTGGTCGAGCTGATCGAATCGAGGCTCCTGATCGACCTCCAGGGGCGACCAGGACGATTAATCGCGATTAATCGGACGACCTGAAAACATTGTTAAGCAAATAACAGTAATTCCTCTCTTGGGAAAATTAAAGATCACTAGCAAATTGTTGATTGATGCCTTGTCTCTAATAATTGCTAGTGCATTTAGCTATTGCTAAATCTAATGGATTATGGGTAGGCTCGAGAAGAAAAGGTGTGAAAGAAATTGAAGCTGTTTAGTTGTTTCTATGATTTACTTGCCCATCGCTATTTATTGTGAAAATTAATTGTACGCCCATTCTGTTCTTAGTCAACTAGTCATGCTGTGCTGTCTCCAATCAAATTCCTTTCTTTTTTTTTTTCCTTTTCGAGTTTATTATATTTATTCTCATCTGGAGCTTTTATGCAAAGGGACAGCCTAACCCTTTTTCTTCATTAAGATAAACTGTATGTGGTTTCCGGCATGAAAGAGTGACCACACAGCAAAAAAACTACTTACAGAAAGTGAAAATCCACACAAAACACAATCAACCAAACTGCAATTGTTGCATCAGTGTAGTAAAATAACTGCCAAGATGTTTAGAGTTTCATACATTGTCGCTTCAGCTTCATCAGAATGGGTGTCTATCTTTTTCCGGGAGATGCTCCACTCCACACTTTACTTTTGAGATTGTTGTGCAGTTCCTTTTAGTTTTATGCTATTCTGATATTTGTGCCACCAGACTTCTGTCTTGGGGGTTCATGATCCTCACTGCTACTATGAACCATTAATTGCTGCAATGAAAATGTTCCGATTGCATGTGCAGTCAGATCTTCTGGTTGTGAAGAAGCAGAAGAAGCGCTACTGTCCAATATATTTTCAAAAGGTTTGCCAGGCTGCATTTTATATCATGTAGTGTTCCTTAGACCTTGATTAGGTTTTTAACACTAACCTCGTGGTTCAGGAAGACATAGAAAGAGAACTTACAAGGGCTTCCAAAGGTTCAAGAGGGTCAGCCTTGTCTAAGCAAATTATGGTATGTAGTTATGTTCGGTTATAGCTCGCATAAATCTCTCATGACAGCTACTTATACTCTTATGTGTTTTTCTTCCAGGTTGGAGTTTGGAGGATGTCCTTAAGAAAATGGAGGTATGATGGAGATAAAATGGCACAATGGAGCCTGTACAGTTGTGCTAGTTCAGCAGTTCTTACCATTCTGCTATTTGATTCTGCAGATAAATGAGAGGAATTCTGGCTGGGATGATTTAATCTTTATACCCCCTGGGAAGAGCCTCAACCAACATATCAATGAGGTATCAGCGTGATTTTGTTCCACGGTGATAGCCCAGAGTTTGAACAGACCATTCACTTTAAATGCTATGATGGTCAGCCAAACAAAATATCAAATTGCTGCCTGAGCTTTTTCTTTGGATAGCAAATTTCATGGTTATCTTGGTGAGGAAAAATTAACTAAGTGATAGAATATGGCTGTGAAACAATTTTGTTGTTGCATCTATTCACAAAAACTAACACAGGTTACACAAGAAGATTTGACGAAGAGTAAGATGCGACATTGGTAAATCACCGAGCAATATAGTTTCATGAAAGTATTCTCAGGATTGTACAATAGAAAAAGAGATGAATGCTTAAAGGCCCTATTTGGATGCAGAGTATTTTTGGAGCGGTTGGAAAAATACCATGATTTTTGAAATATTTTGGTTTTGGAATGCTAAGGTGTTTGGACGTCACAAACCTTGTAGTTTTGAAAACCATGCTTTTGCTAAAACTAGTCTTTTTGTTTTTTAGAAACTCCATTCTAGACCTTTTACTTCTATGTAAGCCGTAGTATGGCCCTTTATCCCTTTATGTGTCTCTCTATTTCTCGTCTCTTTTGGGTTTCATCTCTAGCCTACTCCAACTTGCTTAGGACAAAAAGCTATGTTGTTGTTGTTGTTGTAAGCCGTAGTACGACATCCATAGGCCCTAAACTGTTGCTACTCCATAGACCTTCTCTATGTAAGACATACCTTTCTGGGGATAGTTTTTAGCTGAGTGCTTAAGCTGTTGTGTTGACAGGCGTGATATATTTGCATTCCCCACAATCTGTATTTCACTGCTTTTGGCTGCCATTTGTCACGAGGAGTTGCACTTGGTACTTACACCATCTGGATCTGGATCCAAAAGTGGACTCAAACCATTTGCTGGGTTGTGCATTGAGTGCAATTTATGTTTGTGGTACAGAAGGACAGATAAACGGGGATACGAACGGCGCAGATTTCATTACTTCTTGGTACTAGTACTCTACGTTGTTTTCACAGGCTTTTCGATCTT
Source organism: Saccharum hybrid cultivar R570 (assembly GCA_038087645.1). Lineage (NCBI taxonomy): Eukaryota > Viridiplantae > Streptophyta > Magnoliopsida > Poales > Poaceae > Saccharum > Saccharum hybrid cultivar. Next base: position 16,891,736 of record JAQSUU010000259.1, read on the forward strand.
AGAAGAGTCAAGAGACAACCGGAAGTCAACATACAGAAATTCTTGGGCCACCACTGATTTGTAAAGTATAGCACCTGAGTTCAAATTCGAGTAGTTTCCTTCATGGACTTGTTTTAAGCTGAATACACTCCAAGCTTCAATTCTTCAGTGAGCTGGCATTGCCCGAGTGTCAGCTTTGGTAAATTTCTAAGAAGCAATCTACTTATCCAGCTCCTGGTTTATGGGTACCAAGTTTGGTCATTTTTTTCCCTTTTTGACGAAACTTGGTCATTTTTTTCTACCCCGAATTGGAGTTCTTTGCTGGACTTGTTAATTAGGAGCTTCATATCCTTACGGGGAGGCCAGAGCAACTTAATCAAATGTCCTATCTCCTCTCCCTTATAATCAGGCCAGAGCAACTTCATCAGATATCCTCTCTCCTCTCTCTTATAATCAGTTGTAGAAGATCTCGTAAAAGCAATTTAAGGAGATGGAGTGCAGAGCTACAACAGATTACTCAAAAACCATCCCTTATATCCATCATGACATGTGGTGCCCATATGCCATAGGCAAATTAATTTTTCTTCTCCCCTCCCTCATCTAGTTCATCTCACTCTTCCATGCCCACACGTAGGGGTAGTGCACGAAAGGTGCACCTCCATGGCCATGTGCAAGTGTCAGAAGGCGGCACGGACAAGCGGGGCTGGCTTGGCAAGCCACATGCCTTGGTTGTGGGATGGCCAAGGGCCGACGGGCAGCAGCCATTGAAACATGAGGGGAAGGGTCGAAGTCGAAGCCTCGAAGGCCGAAGGGTGAGGAAGAGGTGGGGCCATAGATAGCCATGATACCATTTCTATATGCAAGGATCTCACAGCTAAGAAATTGATTCGTTACCATGGTTGACCTCTCGATAACTGGCCGGTGTCCATAACAAAAGAAACCTGCACTGGACTTCGGCGGGGCCGGTTGTAGCGTTGGCGTGCCATATGGATTCCGCCGGGGCGACGAAAGGAGAGCGAGATCTGCCGGAGGCAGAGAAACGCCGGCCAACCGGTCTGGGCACTGTCACTGCCGTCTTCTTGCTCTCGTTGCCGCTGCTGATCCTGTTCTTCCTCTTCGGCGACCGAGCTGTCGCCTCCATCGCCGGCGACTCCCTAGTTTGGCAGCGCGCGGAAGTGCAGAGTACTTGCTCCTTTCAATTGCCTACAAGCGCATCTGTTGCACGGTAATGGTCCGGCTCTCACTGTTCCATTCGTTTGCATCGCAGGCTCCGGCGGGCTCCTCTCGCCAGACTTCGACGCAGCGACGTGCCTCAGCCGGTACGAGGCGTCCAAGCGATGGAAGACGCCGCCGCCGTTCCCGGTCTCCCCTTACCTCGTCCAGAAGCTGAGGCAGTACGAGTCGAACCATCGGCGGTGCGGACCGGGCACCGCGAACTACCGCGAGGCCATGGCGCAGCTCATGTCCGGCCGCAACGGCGACCGCGCCGAATGCAGGTACGTGGTGTGGTTCCCCATCCAGGGCCTGGGCAACCGGATGCTCAGCGTCGTCTCCACCTTCCTTTACGCGCTGCTCACCGGCCGCGTCCTCCTCGTCCACGAACCGCCCGAGATGGTGGGGCTCTTCTGCGAGCCGTTCCCGGGGACCTCGTGGATCCTGCCGCCGGACTTCCCCTACAAGGACGGCTTCTGGGTCGGCTCAAATGACAGCTACCTGCGCATGCTTGAGAACAACGTCGTCCGCTACGACGGCGGCGGCGGCGGCGACGCCAGCGCGCTGCCACCCTACGTCTACTTCCACCTGGAGCAGATACAGCTCCGGCTCCAGAATCACACGTTCTGCGAGGAGGACCACCGCGTGCTCGACAGGTTCAACTGGATGGTGCTCCGGTCAGACAGCTACTTCGCCGTGGCGCTGTTCCTCATGCCCATGTACCGGGCCGAGCTGGACCTGATGTTCCCGGCGAAGGCGTCCGTGTTCCACCACCTCGGCAGGTATCTCCTCCACCCGGGAAACCGGGCGTGGGGGATCGTGGAGAGGTTCTACGACGGGTACCTCGCCGGCGCTGACGAGCGTCTCGGCATACAGGTCCGCCTCGCGCCGTTCCTTCAGCTCACGTTCGAGGTCATGTACGAGCAGATCACCCGGTGCACGCGGGAGCACGACCTTCTGCCACAAGTGACCGACACCAGCGCGCCGGGTGCCCGGCCGTCCAACGGCACGGCGGCCAAGGTGAAGGCCGTGCTGGTGGTCTCCCTGAAGCCGGAGTACTACGACAAGCTGCACAGCGTGTACTACACCAACGCGACGGCGACCGGCGAGATTGTCACGGTGTACCAGCCGAGCCACGACCAGGACCAGCACACGGAGGCGCGGGCGCACAACGAGCGCGCCCTGGCCGAGATCTTCCTGCTCAGCTACTCCGACAGGTTGGTGACCACGGGGTTCTCGACGTTCGGCTACGTCGCGCACTCGCTGGCTGGGCAGCGACCCTGGCTACTGACGCTGCCGGACCGGACTACGCAGAGGGCCGCCGTGGCTTGCGTGAGGCCAGCGTCGGTGGAGCCATGCCTGCACTCGCCGCCGTCGCTCGTCTGCCGGGCGGAACAGGATCTTGACCCGGTGGCGCATCTGCCCTTCCTGCGACACTGCGAAGATGTGGACGCCGGCGGCGGCCTCAAGCTGTTCGATTGATTTTGCTCCTGCATAGATGCTTGCTTCTGCGCAATGGTACTATCTATCTGTACATTAGTGGAAATGAACAAATCCGCAGAAATAGCACACGAATTCGAGTCATAAAAAAATCCTTTTCATTATTGCTGTATCACTCGGGGTGAACAAGTTTGAGCCCCCAGGTCATGTCTTCACAGTGCTGGACATGCGGCACCAGCTTTCCCGTATCAGCGCCGTGCTTCGCCCTGCAGTCGTAGAAGGGCGGCCCGTGCATGCACGGCTCCATCGACTTGGCCCGCCGGCACGGCGGGTACGGCGTGGTGTGGTTCTCGGGCCTGAACATGATCCACGGCGTGAGGCCGCCGAGGCCGTGGCCGACGTAGCCGAACGTCGACCAGCCGCTGGTGACGATCTTGTCGGTCATGCCAAGGAGGTACATCTCCGCCACCGCCTTCATGTCGTGCGTCGTGTAGCCGGAGAGCTGGTGCTCCTCGTGGCTCGGCTGGTACACGCTCACGACCTCACCGGTGGCCGTCGCCAACTGCCAGTACTTCCACCGGATGTTCTCGTAGTACCACGAGCTCAGGCCGGTCATCAGGACAGCCTTCGATCGCGCACCGGCCGTCGACGGACGGGGCGGTTCCTGCGTCACCACGTCGGGGAGCAGATGTTCTTGGGACGTGCAGGCGAGGATCTGATCCAAGATGTGCTGGAACGGAGTGTCCCCGTCGAACACCCTGACCTGGATGCCCAGCCTTTCGTCTGAGTCCCTCAGGTACGAGCTGTGGAACCTCGTGATCAGTCCCCACACTTTGTTCGTCGGGTGGAACAGGTAGTGCGCCAGGAGGTAGAACACCGAGTCTTTCCGAGGGAACATCCTGTCGAGCTCGTCCTGGTGCGCCGGGTTCAGGAACAGCGCCGGCACGAAGTACCCGTCCGTCCTCATCACCAGCCACGGCGAGCGGCGGAGGAACGGCCGCTCGTCGTCGCAGAAGAAGAGCTTGTCGTGGTAGGTGCAGGAATGGTCGAGGTCCACGAACACGTACGGGAGCCTGGACGCCAGCGACGCCGCGCTATCGTTCTGCACCAGGTTCCTGTAGCTCTCCCGCACGTCGCCAGTCAGGTTCTGGAGGTTACTGATCGGGAAGTGCTGCGGCAGCAGCCACGAGGTTCCCGGGAACGGCTCGCAGAAGATTTCGCCCATCGACGTGTTCCCGTCGAGGAGCAGGACGCGGTCGGTGAGCACGGCGTAGAGGAACGCCGACGCCACTGCCAGGATCCTGTTCCCGAGGCCCCTGTACGGCACCAGCACGAGGTACCTGCAGGCGCCGTCGTTGGTGCCGTTGCGGCGCCAGGACCTGAGCCGCGCGGCCGCCGCCCTGTAAGCCTCGGTGCCTGGGCCGCACCGGCGCTGCAGCGCCTCGTGCTGGCGCAGCCGCTTGATGAGGTGCGCGGACGGCGACCGCGTCAGGTTCTTGCGGTAGAACGCGGACTGGTACCGGCTGAGGCACGACCGCTCGTCGAACCCCGGCACGAGCAGGCCGCCGAGGAGCTTCTCTGCATCGAATTCCGCACGCGGGAAAGTAGATTAGATCTCCTTTCGATCGAAATCGTTCCAAAGCACCCGATTCAGAAGACCCACCACCGCGTCACACGGCGGCAGAGGATGAGATAGATCAAGAGTGCGTGGATTATATTACTACGTTACCTTGCCGCGCGAATGTCGCCAACGGCGAAAAGGACGCGGGCGTCCACGGCGAGTCCCGCCGGCTAACCGTGGTCATCAGGACGGGCAACGCGACGAGGCAGATGGCGAGCGCTGTGACCTTCTTCCTCGCGATCCATGGCGTTGTGTTCTGCTCCACCGTACCCTCTTCTGCCTCGGCACGTCGGGCCGCGTTCTCCACGGCGTCCAGGCATTGCTGCGACGGCCGCTTGGTTATGCCAATGCCGACCACGCCCTCCAAGGCCATTGCTATCAGGCCTGGCGGGCGATGCGTTCTTCTCGGGGTCCCGAGATCCCATTCTAAAATAAGACTTCCAGGAGATTAGGCATGGGCGCATGGGCATGGCCTCTTTTATTTGGAAGGAACTAATAAAAGGAAAATGAATAAACAAAACAAAGGAAATGTGTCTCGCAGTTTTTTTTTAATAAGATTACACAAGACTGACGGGATTGGTAGCGACGATTATGTTTCAAACTGATGATGGGCTGTGCTATTTGGGCCGCACACAATTAAGCTAAGCTGCTGAGCACAGCAGCAATTGGACTGCATGCAGCAACAGCTGCAGCGGAAGTAGCTGAAGCTATCAGAGCATTTGCTACCAGTGTAATAAGTTTTTTTAGATAATGGAAAAGATCAGGCTTCATCTCTGGAACCCATAAGAATCAGACCAATTATATTACATAAATTGAAAGACATATAAAACCAAACCACTCAAAAACCAATCCTAGCATTATTTGTTTATCCAAAAGAAGCGAAGAACTGCATGGCCGCCGTTTCTAGCGACATCATATTTGGTACCAGTGGTAGTACTAATGTTTTTCTGGATTTTGTGACGGCTTTACTAACCTCATGATTTGGCAGCTGGTTATATCTTTTTTTTTAAAAAAAAAGTCTTGTCTTGAAAAAGCAATGGTCCTAGTTCAAACCCAAGTCCTCAAAACACTAAGATAATGGTCCTAGGCTCCTAGCTTAGTTAGTTGGTTATTGTCGTGGGTTCGTAACCGCGGCGAGCATCGTGGTTGATTGTCGGGAGTCAATGGGTGTGTTTGTTTGCCAGGACCAGCTGGGCCATGGCGCTAATGGGCTGCAACGTAGGCTGTTTGTTTGCCTGGACGTGGTTGGGAGCCAGGCACGCACGGCCATCAAAGCACCCCTCGGCCAGGCCCCGTGAAACGAAATTTTTTCTCGTTCCTCCCAGGCTTGGCCCGAGCGGGCGCTGAGTGGCCCGAGCGAACGTTGCCATCACCTCCGGTGCCTCCCTCCAAATCCCGTGTCGCCCCTTCTAGCCCTCCCCACCTCGCCATGGCAGCGCCGCCGCCTCCCTCCCCCGCGCCTCCGCCCCCCTTCCTTCCTCCCTAGTGGCTCCCCTCCTCCCTTCGCTAGCTGCGGCAGGAGCTCCAGGCCCCGTGGCCCCCATGGTACCACCGAGGACTCCACCAACCACGACGACGCCACCGCCCTCGGCGGCCTTGCCCCTCAAGGCTGCGATGGCAGCAGCCTCGCCCTTCTTGGCCGCGACGGCGACGGAACTGCCCCTCTCGGCCGCAGGGGAGCACGCCGCAGTTGCGTGCCTCCTCCTCGACTGCGGTGCACCCTAGAACGCGCTCTCTCCCACGGGCCTCTCAGCAGGGGACCTAGCCTCCGACCCCGACACCTATGACCTCCTCCTCGACCACGCCCTCCGCTCCGAGCTCATCCTTGGCACCGTCGCGCGGCGGCAAGTGGCCCCCGCGAACGCCTCGGACGGTGCCCCGAGCAGTGCTGACGGTGCACGTGCGGGCGGTGTGCCAAAGCGGTGGCAAGGTGTTCAACGTGGGGTTTGGGATGGGGATGTAGTGCTCTCTGGCCTGCTGCTTGTGAGGTGCTCAACAAAATGACAACGAGGTGAGGAAGAAGATGGCATGGGGAGTAAGGCTACCAGTTTCCTAATCCAGGGTACTCATACACATTTGTCCAGGCAAACAAACACCTTCCCACCCCCAGCCAACCTCTACTTGGGTCAGGCAAACAAACAGGACTAGTTGCACAGTCTTGGGCTACCTACAGTTGGCCAGGCTAGGCTGGTACGTGCCGGCCACCCTAGTCCGGGCAAACAAACACACCCAATGTGTGGGTCTCCGGTGGCTCAGATACTCAAAACACAAGAGGGACACAACGATTTATCCTAGTTCGGGCTTCTAAACCCTACGTTTAGCAGTGTAGTATTCTTCGTGTTAGGGAATGCCCAAATCAGGGATTACAATGGTGAAGATCAAGGGACTTCGGGAGGGGATTGCTGGCGTCGGTGTTTTGTAAACTGAACTAGTAAATTTATACGATTGCTGCGCTGCTCTAGGAAGACGATGATAGCATCCAAAAGACACGAAGATTTATACTGGTTCAGGTCGGAGCCCTACGTCCAGTCTCAGAGATGATCGAGTGCATGTTCCTCGCTTGAATGCTCTGAAGTTCTTATGATGGGGGGTGCAAGAATGGTGAAAGAGGTGGAAGAACCTAAGCTAGGCGATGGGCTACCCGAAGGGAAGCTTCAGGAGCCCTACTGCGATGGAGAATGAGTAAAATGGTAGAGGATGTGAATCATAGAAGATGGGTGCCCTAGTTGCCCTTATATAGAGTTTGGGGTCAGGGCACATACAAACCAATAGGTTCTCCCGATCGAAGGGTCGGGAGCCTGAGGGAGGGCCTAGCTAACTTGGCATGCAAGCTACGTCGTCTTGTGGAGCACATTCGAGCGTGGCTGTCGTCATGGTCTTATGGCCACATTGCGGCATGGCATGGCATGGTGCTACTGTGTTGGCCATGGCAGCATTGTAGGCACGATGGTAGTTTGCTAGCCGTCCTGTGCGACGTGGTCTTCATCATCGTCTCCTGGTTTCATAGGGCGTCGTACAGGAGTTGGTGGCCGCCCCTAGGTCGTTGATCGCCTCGTTGTCTTGGGGAGCGGGGGGCACGATCCCTATCATTGGGATCAAGGTTCCTGCCAGCCTGGATGGCCTCTAAGTCAAGCCCTCATCATGGGTCCTATCCTGTAGTGGGTAGGATTGTACTCTCGTCTTGTCGGACTGTATTTGGCCGGTGGTCATCGTACCTATCATCACCGCTTTAAGTAGTATTGTCTTGTCTGTGCGGTGTGGCACATGGATGGTGTCTGACCGGACCGAGGTGACCGCTATCCCCTCGGTCCTTACAGGGTCAGTGCAGCATACTCGTTCTTGTCAGAGCAGACACGCTTGGCGGCGCTCGACCTGTCCCCATTCCTTCCAGGGGTCGGGACGAAGGAGAGGCGTGCACCCTTCAAGCGCCGCACGCTAAGGCACGAAGAAAGGGTCGTGGCTGACCCCGGCCTTAGCGTCCGGCCTGGTTTGCTTGGCTTAGCTGGGCCTCTGTCGTTCAGGCCTTTACTAGCTAATATGTTATGGGTTGCGTGGCCTTTTAACTAATCGGTTCCTTGAGACACCCCGGGGTTATAACCCCGGCAGTAGCCCCCGAGCGTTTTTATGATCACGAAGAGTGATCATGAAAACGCTGAGATGCGCGTGCGTTGAATGTGGGTTCATAGTTGTGGCTTATTCGAGCTTCGTCGCTCGATCCCTTGCGGGAAAGTGCATTCAATGCGGTAGGTGGCCATTGTGCTTTGCCCTGTCAGGACACCCTGATGATGTGGTATGTGAATGTTGAGCCTTGCTGTGTCATTGTGCTGCGTATTGGGACTTGTGACCCAGGCGGAACCGAGTAGTCTCATCGACATCGTCCTGGCCTACTTTTGTGAGAGTCTGATTTTCCTGATCTTACGCGAGCATCCAACATTAGCTGTGACCTCCCTTGGTTCACCACGCGGCGTGGGAATCCAGGCCGTTCAGTCCACTCTTGGGCTTATAAATATGGGCCTTCCTTCCGTTCGAACCACTCATGGTTGTGTCTACAGATCGTTCCCTTCCTTCCTGCTGAAAGAGCAAGGAAATGGGAGAGAGAAGTTCGAGGAGAACCGCGTGGTTCCCATCATGTGTCCCTTTGGGGGTCACCGGTAGTGCCCGGAAGCTAGTGGCGCCCCTTCAACAACTGGTGCTAGAAGCAATGGCGAATCTAGCCCTTGAAATGACCTGGGGCGAACTTATAATATGAAAATTTTAGCTAACTGACGCCAACATGCATGTCAAGGGGAAAGTTATAAAACATGTTTCAATGGAGAAATAAAGTACAGACTTGTCAATTTTAAAAACAAGTCAATTAGAAAATGATATTAATCATAAAAATGAAGGAAAGAGTAAACTCCTTGGGTATTCAAAATATGAAGGTGTCAATGTTTTTAGTATGTAAGTAAACTCCTACATTCTAATATTTGTCATGTATGACATCACATATTTCTAATTGTACAATATATAGTAAATACATAACACATATTCTTCATGTTTGACATATAAAATTAAATCAAGAAAGAGTAAATTAGATATAATCAGCACGTTAGTATGTAGTGTCCGTGGACCATGGTTTTTCCTAGAGCCGGCCCTGTTCCAAACGACACCCTTTCCGTGCTACAGTGTCTATGAAATTCAAGCGGTGTTTTAGGAGTTTTTATTAATCGGATGACGGGATCTCCATGCCCCCACCAGCCATCTCAGTAGCCACTCGCGTCGCTGGTCCAACAGAGATGGCCGTGGCCCAGTCCGACTAAGGCCCATGGAACAAATGACGCTATGGCTCTTCGCTCATCCCCTCACAGCCTCGTTGCGTGCGCGCTGTGCGTCGCCGCGCGTCCGGCGTCTTCGTCTTCCCGTCCAGCGTCGTCCTCGGCCAAAAACTTGCCAACTCTTGGGGGTGTAGATAGGGTGCTCAGCCAAAGGGACCTAGGGCGGCTGCCCTAGCTCGCCCTAGTGGTGGCTCCGCCTCTGGCTAGAAGGGATCTTGCGAGCGGAGAAGGAAAGGATGGCGCGGCTGCCGTGTAGGGGGCTATGCTGCCTTTGTGACATGGCTGCACTTTGGCCTCCCTTTTGCTCCATCTTGGCACTGGAGTGGTTGCCAACGTGTTTGTTGGAGCTAGCCAGTCCTGCCGCTCTCCTCCTCCCCCATGTTCTGATCCCTGGGGCTATGACACTGCGAGAGGGCTTGCGAGTTCATTTTTTTGCTTCGTCTCGCCTCCCCTGCAGTGTCGTTCCCTAAGGGCTTTTCAGTGATACCACCACTAGGGTGTGGCAGTATCAGTTTTTGCATTTCTTGTGTGCGGATCGCCCGCACATCGCTTTGTAACCATATAAGATATGAATAAAAGCTCAAGGAATCCAACTTCTGGAGTTGTTGTAGCCCTTTTGTGAGGCTTTGCTTGCTTGTTATATGTGGTTTGGCCGCACACATTTTGTGGCCGTGTTATCCGAATGAGACCTCGTTGACCTTCGACCTTTTCGGCCAAGATTAGATTCGTGAGTCCAGGGACGCGGACTTCGGGTGAGTCACTGGTCTTTTGCTGCACGGGATGATGAGGTCATCGAGCGACCTTGGAACTCTCCTCCAAAATGTCTACGAGCTTGGGGATTGCAGACCTTGGGTGAGTCATTGGCCTCTCGTCACGCAGGGCAACGAGGTCATGGAGCGACCTTGGACCTCTCCTTCCAAATGTCTGTGAGCTTGGGGATTGCAGGCTTTGAGTGAGTCATCGGCCTCTCGCCGCGCAAGGCGGCGAGGTCATCGAGCAACCTTGGACCTCTCCTCCCAAATGTCTGCGAGCTTGAGGACTGCGGTCCTTGGGTGAGTCATTGGCCTCTCGTCGCGCAGGACAACAAGGTCATCAAGTGACCTTGGACCTCTCCTCCCAAATGTCTGCGAGCTTGAGGACTGTGGACCTTGAGTGAGTCATTAGCCTCTTGTACCACAGGGCAACGAGGTCGTCGAGTGACCTTGGACCTCTCCTCCCAAATGTCTGCGAGCTTGGGGATTGCAGGCTTTGGGTGAGTCATCGGCCTCTCGCCGCACAGGGCGGCGAGGTTGTCGAGCGACCTTGGACCTCTCCTCCCAAATGTCTGTGAGCTTGAGGATTATGGACCTTGGGTGAGTCATTGACCTCTCATCGTGCAGGGCAATGAGGTCATCGAGCAACCTTGGACCTCTCATCCCAAATGTCTACGAGCTACAGTGTCACTTCACAAGGAAGGAGCTGTTGCGTGACTTTCAGCCGCCCGCGGTGACGATCCCTCCTGAAAGGGTCACCGGCTCTCGTGGGAGCGTGAGGCATCGCGGTTTTGGGATGTGGGGAGGAACTAGCCGCGGCCTAGTTCTAATTATTGGGACTGTTCAAGCCTGGCTCTGGCTTCCTCCCGCTGCCGTTTCCTGACCCCAAAGGGTCGTACTGCCTTGTTACAGGCAGGTTTCTGTTTTCGCCCCACGCAGGGAGAGGCTTGTCCACTGTAACCACGCGATCGGAGCGGTGCGCCTCGTCGGGGTTGATGGGTAATTCGAGTGGGGCTCGATATCCTCCCCAATCGATGTGGAGTTCGGCTATGCCTCGTCGAGAGACATCTCATAAATCGTCGGCCATCAATCCCGTTGGTCCCTAACCGACTTTGCAGTGGCCAGAGGGCAAGATGTCTTCCCCAGAGGGGGTCAACCTGGGAGACTTCAAAGCGGACCACTCGAGCACAGAAAGAGATGGTCGCGTGGCTCCGCACCACCGATTAGAGCCGTAGGGGCCCATCTCCTCCTTGACCCTATCCCTTTTTGTGGCCTTGAGCCCTTCTAAGGGCCAGCCCAAGAGAGGCTTTCCTAAGCACGACACGAGGCATATCCATGGCGGGTTGCTCTTGCACATAGATCTAGGGGCGTGCGACCTCTTTGATCATGCGGCGTTGATGACGTCCACTCGTGGGCAGCGAGGCGCCCTCTGAACGAAGGTGCGTAAACTGAAGCGATATGAAAAAATGAACAAGCAGGGCCTACCTGGTCTGGGTCATCGCATGGGAGGCCGTTGCTCTGCCTTCCGCCCAGTCGCTACTCCTGCTCTGCAGGATTATCAAAGAGGTTAGTAATGGTCATGGGCCTAGTTTGCTTGCCGAGGTTATCCTTGCGGCTATAAATCCACTGGAGCGGTGCACTGTGGGAGGTATCGTTCTCCCATCTCTTGCATTGCCCCTTCTGCTCATGCACTTGTAGTTGTTCCCCCTGGTGATGGATCACGGGAAGCGTCTCCATGAGGAATCTCCATATGTCGACGGGCCGCCGTCGCTCCTTTTGTCTTCTCTGTGAGAACAAGGGTAAGTGATTTCGTGTCGTTCTTCAGATTTGGTCGTGCTTGTGTTAATTACGGGTGTGTTTAGTATCATCTCTCCGGCGATGGCGTCGGAGACCAGAGGCCCATCCGGTTCTGTCCATCCTTGGCCTGTTTTGGCTCCGGAGCCGGTGAGCCCTCGTCCCCTGTCCCTTACTATCGGGCAGCAAGGGATATGGAGCTTTATGCTCGAAAGGGACGAGGCCCACCGGTTGCATTCGAGTTCTGGCCACGTGGCTAAGACATGAAGGAGGGGTCGTGGTTGACCCTGGCCTTAGCATCCGGTCTGGTTCGCTCGGCTTAGCTGGGCCTCGATCGTTTGGGCCTTTGCTAGTTGATATGTTATGGGCGCATGGCCTTCTAACTAATCGGTGCCTTGAGACACCCGGGGTTATAACCCCGAGACTCGGTGCTATATATTAGACCTGAGAAAATTAAGCCCAGCCCAAGCCCGATAGGTTTTAGCCCGCCCACGAACCTTACTGGATAGGCCCATAAAGTTTTTTCTTGGCCCGAGCCCGGCCCAAAATACTGTTTTTTGCAATTTTGCACTATAAAGTACGCTGGCAGCCTGCCCAGGCCCAATCCCAGCTTGAAGAATTAGGCCTGGCTGTCTAGTGGGACGGTCATGGGCAGGATTTTTTGGCCTAAAATAACATGGCTTTTTTTGTCCCGGCCCGAACCCGGCCCAGCCCGCAAAATGCTCAGGTCTACTATATATCCTAGTGCTCGTCAGTGTGCTTCCTCAGCGAGTAAGAAACCGAACTTCTCTAGATGAGGTTCTCTCTAGTTTGATTGGGAATCGCCCCCCCTTCTACAGGGGTCGGCCCTCACCTTATATTCCGAGGAGGGCTCGAGTACAAGTCGATTTGGGTTCTAGTCTCTGGTCTATGTGCATCGGGGTGCTCGAGTACCATGCCTTGGTGTGGATGGACCTTGCCTTGTCGCATAGGGAGGAGTCGATGCAGCCGCAACAGCCCCCAGCCGGATCTGATCCCACCTCCAGCTTCCACCGTTGTGCCGATCAACATCCACAACCACGTTCCCGTCACTCTCACCGCGGATGACAATGACTTCCGACAATGGTGCTCTTTCTTTGAACTTAAGTTCAAGAAATTCGGCCTCATCAACCATGTTGACGGCAGCGTCGACACCGCCGCCATGATCGACAACCCCGAGTGGATCCAAATCGACTCCTACATCATCTCCTGGCTATACTCCACCGTGTCCAAGGAGATCGATTTGGAACGACATCTACAGGCCCCATAGTTCTGTGCACACTGCGCGTGGACAGCGATGGCCGGGCTGTTCCTCGACAACAGCCTCCAGCACGCGGTGTATGTCCAGTAGGAATTCCAGTCTCTTCCAAGGTGACATGTCCATCTTTGAGTACTACGCCCCCTCATACGCCTCGCCGACATGCTCTATGACAGCGGCGCGGCCGCCTCTGATCCGGCACTTGTCATCAACATGTTGCGTGGCCTGTACAACAAGTTAAGTCAGGCCATCGCCATGCTCTCCACCATGACACCGCTGCCCACCTTCCTCTACACGCGCTCCTATCTGATCCATGAAGAAAACCGCATCAGGCACTCCCTTTAGATGGAGGCGCAGACGATGCTGCTCGCCACCACCAACACCTCCACTGCGTCCAAGCCTACCCCAACACCCCATTCTCCACCTGCGGCACCATCCGCCGGCGGTGGTGATCGCCGATGAAGGGACCGTGACGCCTAAGAGGGGGGTGAATTAGGCAACTTAAAACTCTATTTCTAAACCATGGCCTCTATTTTTCAACCTTAACAAAACTTATGCAATTAAGTTAAACTATCTAAATGTGCACCTGTAGTTTTGCAAGGTGTATTGATATCTCTACCGTAAAATAATTATATGCAATTTATGTTTCAATCCTATCAACTAAGCTAGGAAAGATAAAGCACACAACCAAGACAACAATATAAATATGGAAGCTTAAGTGAGGTAGAGATGCAAACTTCCATCGACGACTCTGGTATTTTTATTTAGCTATTGAGAAGCGTACAAGTTTCTCCTAGTCCTCGTTGGAGCCCCTCAAAAGGATGCCCTCGCAAGGGCTCTATCAACCACGACATCAAGATCTCGGCTGCTCCATCGACGGAACTAAAGGTGTACTTTGACGCTGACTAGGCAGGCTTCCCAGAGACTCGGTGATCAACATCGGGCTATTGTGTCTTCCTCGATGACTCACTTGTGTCATGGTCATCGAAACGACAAACTACCGTATCCCGGTCTAGCGCCAAGGCCAGTACAGGGCCACGGCAAGGCCATGGTGATCTACTGTGATAATATTTTATTGGTGTATCTCACTGAAAATCCGGTAAATCATGGGCGAACGAAGCATGTTGAACTTGACATCCACCTTCGTGCGAGAGAAGGTGGCCCAGTTAGCAACAAGGCATCAATTTGCAGACATTATGACCAAGGACTACTGACGCCATTGTTCAACGAATTTCAGGGACGGTCAGCGACCTATTCTTAGATAGCATAGAGCTGCATGCGTGCTTCCTATTAACGGCTGCATGTGAGCTACCTATTCTTCAGCTGTTCCTGGCTTCTAGGCAGCATTAGGATTGCTTGGCCAGCAGTGATTCATTCAGCATCGCGCATACGTACCTACACACTGTCAAATTGCCGATGAATGAACTCGAGCATTCTTCTCTCTTACAAAAAGAAACCTGGACTAAACATCGGCGGGGGTAGCGTTGGCGTGCCATGGATTCTGCCAGGGCGATCAAAGGAGAGCGAGATCTGCCGGAGGCAGAGAAACGCCGGCCAACCGATCTGGGGACTGTCACTGCCGTCTTCTTGCTCTGGATGCCACTGCTGCTCCTGTTCTTCCTCTTCGGTGACCGAGCTGTCGCCTCCATCGCCGGCGACTCCCTAGTTTGGCAGCGCGCGGAAGTGCAGAGTACTTTCTCCTTTCAATTGCCTACAAGCGCATCTGTTGCACGGTAATGGTCCGGCTCTCACTCTTCCATTCGTTTGCATCGCAGGCTCCGGCAATGCGTCCTCGTCTCAAGAGAACGCTCACCACGGCCTGCTCCTCGGCGGGCTCCTCTCCCCAGACTTCGACGCAGCGACGTGCCTCAGCCGGTACGACGCGTCCAAGCGATGGAAGCCGTCGCCGTTCCCGGTCTCTCCTTACCTCATCCAGAAGCTGAGGCAGTACGAGTCGAACCATCGGCGGTGCGGACCGGGCACCGCGAACTACCGCGAGGCCATGGCGCAGCTCATGTCCGGACGCAACGGCGACCGCACCGAATGCAGGTACGTGGTGTGGTTGCCCATCCAGGGCCTGGGCAACCGGATGCTCAGCGTCGTCTCCACCTTCCTCTACGCGCTGCTCACCGGCCGCGTCCTCCTCGTCCATGAACCCCCCGAGATGGAGGGGCTCTTCTGCGAGCCGTTTCTGGGGACCTCGTGGATCCTGCCACCAGACTTCCCCTACAGGGACGGCTTCTGGGTCGGCTCAAATGACAGCTACCTGAGCATGCTTGAGAACAACATCGTCCGCTACGACGACGGCAGCGGCGGCGACGCCAGCGCGCTGCCACCATACGTCTACTTCCACCTGGAGCAGATACAGCTCCGGCTCCCGAAGCATACCTTCTGCGAGGAGGACCACCGCGTGCTCGACAGGTTCAACTGGATGGTGCTCCGGTCAGACAGCTACTTCGCCGTGGCGCTGTTCCTCATGCCCATGTACCGGGCCGAGCTGGACCTGATGTTCCCGGCGAAGGGGTCCGTGTTCCACCACCTCGGCAGGTATCTCCTACACCCAGGGAACCGAGCGTGGGGGATCGTGGAGAGGTTCTACGACGGGTACCTCGCCGGCGCCGACGAGCGTCTCGGCATACAGGTCCGCCTCGCGCCGTTCCTTCAGCTCACGTTCGAGGTCATGTACGAGCAGATCACCCGGTGCACGCGGGAGCACGACCTTTTGCCACAAGTGACCGACACCAGCGAGCTGGGTGCCCAGCCGTCCAACGGCACGGCGGCCAAGGTGAAGGCCGTGCTGGTGGTCTCCCTGAAGCCGGAGTACTACGACAAGCTGCACAGCGTGTACTACGCCAACGCGACGGCGACTGGCGAGATTGTCACGGTGTACCAGCCGAGCCACGACCAAGACCAGCACACGGAGGTGCGGGCGCACAACGAGCGCGCGCTGGCCGAGATCTTCCTGCTCAGCTACTCCGACAGGTTGGTGACCACGGGGCTCTCGACGTTCGGGTACGTCGCGCACTCGCTGGCTGGGCTGCGACCTTGGCTGCTGATGCTGCCGGACCGGACTACGAAGAGGGCCGCCGTGGCTTGCGCGAGGGCTGCGTCGGTGGAGCCATGCCTATGCCTGCGCTCGCCGCCGTCGCTCGTCTGCCGGGCGGAACAGGACCTTGATCCGGTGGCGCATCTGCGCTTCCTGCGACACTGCGAAGATTTGGACTTCGGCCTCAAGCTGTTCGATTGATTTTGCTCCTGCGTGCATAGTGGTTGCTTTTTCGCAATGGTACTAGGGATGCAAATGGGTGCATGTTTGCCTGCAACCTGCTAAATCCAGCCTACAAAAAATCCTCCATGGGCACCTCCTGCGCTTGCGTAGCTGGCTTAAGCGGGAGTAACCTGCAATGCCTGTTGGGCTTAATTGCCTTAACCTGCCTGGCTTGCATCACCTGCATGTACCCGTAACGCATCCTGGCCGACCCGTCCCCGTTCATCTCTCGCCGCCCTCGCATGGTGCGCCGCCCGGTAAATGATGGCCATGTTAAAGAATTAGGCAATTTTCAGATTAAAAGTATGATTAAATCTAGAACATAAATTATAGTAAATATATGAACTAGATTAAACATATATGGCATACTAGTATAGCAGATCAGCATATTTCACAGCATCAACATGACAAGTATTAATAGTCCAACAGATAGATTAGATTGTACGAACGTCAAGATTAGATCAAGAGAATTATACCTTTCGGTTGTAGTAATAGATGGTGTTGAAGATGTGGCTGGCTGGTGGTGATAGAGCGAGATCGCTGATGTCGATGTCGTCGATGTTGAAGTCGTCGTCGAAGTCGTCGATGAGAGGCGGAGGAGTATTCTTGATGACGATCCCGCGAGCTCTAGCACGACGAAGCCGACGCGCCGATGCACCCTTCGGAAGACGAGCCGTTGTGGAAGCTTTGGGAGCAGTCGCGCGAAGAACGCTTCCCAAAAACCTTATTCGCCTTCTCCCGGTGCAGGATCGCAAAGACAAGGGTTCCGGAGACCTGCTCACCCGGTCGCTGGTGTATGCAAGCGATCGAACTGGAGTAGCTACAGCGGCGGCACAATAGCGAGTAGAGGCAAAAACCCTAGCTCAACTGGATACGTTTTGGCGTGGCCGGCAGGTTGCTTATATAGTCATGTCCAACCAATCTCGTGTCGCGATCACGATCTAAATTGATTTAGGACTCTTAATTTGTAACTGATTAGGACTTATGCAACTTGAAGGCCAAGAAACCAAAAACGAAAATAGCAAAAGGAGATCAAGGCGAGGAGCCGGATTTCGGTGGACCATTCACGCAAGTGCCCCGCGCCCTTCGCCCGGCCCGGCCCGGCGAGCGAGCGCGCGTGTGGACTTCTCTTACTCCTCCTCACACTAGACTTGAGAAAGTGGAGAGGACTTACATATTTAAGTATGACTACCTTTACTTCAACAAGCAAGGTGATACTAAAGAGTTCCCACATCTCCTCTTGCTCACATGATTGAGCTTTTAAGATTTATTAGGAATTTCACAATTGGTTATTGGGTCAAGCCCATATAAATTCCAACAGGCCATGCCGCGATGCTAGCTGCTAAGGCGTCATCGCCCTACCTCGCCGAGCACTTGCACAAGACAGTGGTGCGGTCGTGCGGAGAAAGCAAAGCGAGCTGCGTGCTTTGCGGTGTCTTCCATGGCTCGCAATTGAAAGCAGGCTTCCGGCAACCGTGTGCAAGCCTGCATGTGTCTTGCTGCTGCTAAGCCCTGCAGGTGGATAAACATTGGCGTGTTCCACGTTCCGGAAACATCGTTCCGATTCGTGGAGCGGGAACACGATGGAACATCGTTCCGAACAACGATGGAATATGATCCACACCACGGGAACCATGACGGAACGGGAACACGACGGAACATCGTTCCAAACAACAATGGAACATGATCCACGCCACGGGAACAATGGCTGGCCACTTGGGACGCTTGCTACAGATTGCCACTGCCGCTTCGTGGAGGCGTGGAACGATGATTGGCCTGGGTTTTTCATGGGTGCGTTTTTAGCCTTTTGTTCTCATGGATGGCTGTAAGTCGTTGATGGAAATTTGAGGCCCAAAATCCAATTGATGGAAGAAAAAAAGAGGAGAGGCCGCACGAGGAGTGCAGTTATCTAATTAATTTGTTTATGATATCAACTAATTTAATTAGGATCATGTTCATCGTTCTGGGAACACGTTCCATTTACGCTTAGTACGCGTTCCATTAACCGAAGGAACGAGATCAAGTTATATACCCCTTCGTTCCATGGACTTAAGAAACAACGTAGCGCGTTCCCGTTCCATGACCCTAACGTTTCGGGAACTGGACTATTATGAGCTGTATGCTAGTAGGAACCTGCAGGACAAGCAAAATATGCTAGCGGCTGATGCAGTTACCTGCAGGCCGCCCGCAAGAGCGTTAAATTTATCATAAGGACTACACTTTGGCATCGGTGTTCAATATGACTCTGTTCTGTATTGAGTAAAGCCATCAGGAAAGATGAGGACGAAAGAATCTAGATAAAATATTATATATTTTTATTTTGTATTTTTTATTTGTTATTTGAAGATGTACTGGGCCGAGTTTTAATACAACTCTCCTTATCTCTGAAAAAAAAGTGACGCTAAACCATCCACAATCTCATATCAATATACACGTGGATCATCATGTGTCTTCTGCGGATTTGTTCATTTCCAGTTTTCCACTACGTGCTCCTCGAAAGTGCAGATTTTTGTTAGAATATTAGGCAATTTCTATGTCATTTTAATTCTACAAATTAACGTTACGATGATGACATATAAAAGAATATTAACCATTGAAATCATGATATCAAACATATCCATAACAATATGGAACATGTGATCAATTATCATGTGAAGCATGTGATTATTTAAAACATGAAAGCAAGATATATGAAACATAACAGTAAGGCAAAACATATATCTCATAACAACAATAAACATGTGACAGCATGTGAAACGACATGACAGAACTACTGAAACATACAGACAACAATGTATGAAACAACTTGACTGAACCAACGAAACAAGCAGACATGACATATATCTTATAGCAGAAATAGACACAGAATATAAACAGAAACGATATAACTGAACAAACGAAACAGACTCATAGCAGCATTTGAAACAAAATGGATATACCACTGAAACAAGCATGATCTGGAAAACGTAAAACAACAGGGAGATGAACCAATCATACCCTCCCATGCACTCCGAGGATCCCGATCCTTGTCCAACCTCCTTCGTCATGTCGTAGGAGATGATGAAGGGAAGAAGATGAAGAACTCGAGGAAGAAGACGACGAACGGCAGCGACTTGGGCAGTCGCGTAGACGCTCCCCAAAAACCTAATTGCCGATCTCTCGTGCAAGGTCTCGAACGGCAAGGGCTTTAGAGGCACCTGCCCTCTCCCTTCTCCGTGTGCGCGGATTGAGGAGATGAAGAAACCTTCGTTGCGGCTGAAATGTGGTTCTGTATTCTCTCTCGTGTACCGAAGAGACAGGGCTCTCTCTCCTTTATCTATGCGGCTGGAAGAGGAAGGAGGAGGGGGCGGGCATGTGAAGAGTTCAACTCCAAGTTGAAACTCCTACGGTTAGTGAGGCATGTGAAGAGTTCAACTCTTAGTTGAAACTCCCGCGGTTAGTGAGTGCTAAAAATTAACACAACCACGCCACGCCACGCCACGCCTCGCCCACTCGCTGCCTGCCACGCCCACGCCCCGGCCCGGCTGGCGGCGGCGGCGCGCGCGCGTGGCACGCCTTTGTCAGTTTCTTAACTTCTCAATTTAAGCAGAATAACTTCCACCATATAAGTCAAGTCAAGGACCCTTAGAATTCCAATCCGATACAACTCATATTGTCCATAATTACACACCATAGAGTTTATTGATTTATTAAACTTAAATGGGCCTGGCCCATAATAAATCCAACAATCTCCACCAAACTCTAGGGTTTGTAGATGAAGTATCAGAATCATAATTCTTTGATATACCAGTGTTTCGATGGAGACTGTTAAGTTGAACATCCATCTAGAATAAGAGTTTCACTCAGCCACAACTGAACAATGGACTATGCCTTGAATTGACAGTTTTATGTGAGAAGAGATTCACTCAAGTCCTTAGCTGATACTAGGCTGCAAAAGGCCTCCCCGCTGTTTTGAAGCATATAAGTCACACTTCTGTGCCTTTCATGAGTATTTAGGGATTACCCAAGTCCCATAGACTGTGACCAACAGTCTGACTCATATAGGTGTACTCCTCAAAAGATGTTCTGTAGGACAACATCTCACCTTTATAAGACTCTTGGAATACATTAAGGTAAATACCATCCTGCCTTATAGATAGGAAAGATGTGCATCAGAAATGAGTCAAGAAAGGGATATTTTCTCTCAATCTACTCCTAGCTTGTTTCACCACTCTACTTCACGGGATCTCCGATCACATAGAGCAGGTTACCACTATAGTAGATTTCATGTGGGTCTCATACTCATTTCTCTCGATGCACTTTCTATCACATTGCGTGACAGACCCTTAGTGAATTGATCTGCCAGATTATTCGACATGTGGACATAATCCACCGTTATAACTCCGGAGGTTTTCAGCTTTCTGACAGATTTTAATCTTTGCTTAACATGCCTTGTAGACTTCATGTTATTCCTAGAACTGTTGACTTTTGTAATCACAGTCTGGTTGTCACAATTCATGAAAATAGCCGGTATCGGTTTTTCAACTACCGGTAAATCCATCAGGAGATCACGAAACCACTCGGCCTCAGCCCCAGCAGTGTCTAATGCTGCGAATTCTGCTTCCATTGTAGACTTCGTTATGATAGTCTGCTTGCAAGACTTCTAGGAAACAGCGCCACCTCCAAGCAAGAACACATATCCGCTTGTGGCATGAAGCTCATCAGCATCAGAAATCCAGTTGGCATCACAATAGCCTTCTAGCACTCTTGGGTTTCCAGTATAATGAATACCATATGTCATAGTACCTTTCAGATAGCGCAACACTCTCTCAAGAGCACGCCAGTGCTCATCTCCTGGTTTTGAAACAAACCGGCTCAGCTTGCACACAGCATAAGAGATGTCAGGTCTTGTTGCACTCGTAAGATACATGAGTGAGCCAATGATCTGAGAGTATGTCAATTGATCTCTTGCAATTCTTCGATTTTTCCTCAATATCATGCTAGGGTCATAAGGTGTAGGAGCAGGATTACAGTCACTAAAACCAAAGCGACTAAACACATTTTCCACATAATGGGATTGTAAAAAAGTTACCCCACCATCACCTTCACTAATAAGTTTGATGTTTAGAATGACATCAGCTTCTCCCAAATCTTTCATATCAAAATTGCTCGATAGAAGTTTCTTTACTTCCTCAGTCACATTGAGGTTTGATCCAAAGATCAATATGTCGTCAACATAAAGGCACAACATAACAGCCTCACCCCCACCATACCGATAATACACACACGAGTCTGCTTCATTCACAGCAAAACCAGCAGCTGTAAAAGTATGATCAAACTTTTCATGCCATTGCTTAGATGCTTGTTTTAGGCCATATAATGATTTTAACAACCTACACACCTTATTCTCTTGACCATCCGCAACGAACCCTTCTGGCTGATCCATATAGATCTCCTCATCCAACTCTCTATTTAGGAAAGCTGTCTTAACATCCATCTGATGAATGATAAGACCATAAGAGGCTGCCACGGCTATTAATGTACGAATAGTAGTCAATCGAGCCACTGGTGAATAGGTGTCAAAGAAATCTTCGTCCTCTTTCTAGGTATATCCTTTGGCCACAAGTCTTGCCTTGTACCTCTCAATTGTACCATCAGGCCTAAGCTTTTTCTTGAAGATCCACTTGCATCCTATAGGTTGACAAACATAAGGACGATCAACGACCTCCCAAGTTCCATTAGACATAATAGAATCCATTTCACTCCTTACTGCTTCCTTCCATAAGTCAGCATCAGGGGAGGAATATGCCTCTCTAATGGTGGTTGGTGTGTCTTCCACAAGGTACACTATAAAGTCATCACCAAAAGATTTTGTAAATCTCTGTCTCTTGCTCTTTTGAGTGACTATAGTGTCATCCTCCTCAGGGATGTGCATGTAAGAATCCTCAGCATGATCTATAGGAATAGACAGTTCTTGCTCATGGGGAATTATAGTCTCATGACTTATTTCTCTAGGTGTATTTTTATGGGAAACTCATTCTCAAAAAATGTAGCATGTCTTGACTCCATGATAGTATCAACATACATATCAGGCACATCAGATTTTATAATTAAGAACCTATATCCAGTGCTATGGAAAGAATAGCCTAGGAATACACAATCAACAGTTTTAGGCCCAAGTTTACGCTTTTTGTTGATTGGCACATTTACTTTAGCCAGGCAACCCCAAGTGCGCAAATATGATAGATTTAACCTTCTCTTTTCTCATTCCTCGAATGGTGTGATCTCTTTGTTCTTTGTTGAAACTCTGTTCAGGACATGACATGCTGTCAAAATTGCCTCACCCCACCATTCCTTGGATAATCCCGTTGTACTCAATATGGCATTCACCAAATCAGTTAGAGTACGGTTTTTCCTTTCAGGTTGATTCTCAACTTCAGCTTTATAGGTCTTAAAATAATTAAACGCTTCATCTTTTGTTTTTAAGAGATACACATAGCAAAATCTGGTGGAGTCATCTATAAAAGTGAGAAAGTATCTTTTATCGCCTTTTGTCAAAATTCCATTCATCTTACATAGATCAGAATGAACAAGTTCTAGAGGTGCCAAATTCATCGCCTCAGCAGCCTTGTGGGGCTTGCGGGGTTGTTTTGATTCAACACACACATGGCACTTAGACTTTTTAACCAAGTTGAATTTAGGAATTAAATTTAGATTTGCTAACCGCATAAGACAACCAAAACTTGCATGACAAAAGCGTGAATGCCATAAATCCGACTCATCAGAAATATCAACAGAATTCACCAACTTATTACACACATCATGCAACGATAGGCGGAATAAGCCTCCGCAATCATATCCTTTACCAACAAAGGTTCCACGTTTCGACACAACACATTTATTCAACTCAAGAACAACTTTGTAGCCATCTCAACATAACATAGATGCACTAACAAGATTCTTCTTTATGGAGGGCACATGCTGCACGCTCTTCAATAGCACCGTCTTCCCCGAAGTAAACTTCAGAATGACCGTACCAACATCAAGAACATGAGCACGCGACCCATTCCCCATCAACAAGGCGCCAGACCTCTCGACCTGGTAGGAAGAGAACAAAGAGACATCAACACACACATGAATATTTGCACCACTATCCATCCACCACTCAGGTGAATTACAAACTGAAATAACAAATGCTAAAGAATTACCATACCCATATGTTCCATCTCTAGTCTCAGTAGTTACAACATTGGCTGATTTCTTGTCCTGTGTGGACTTGCGGTCAGGGCACTCTCTTGCCCAATGCTGATCACTACCACAGACAAAGCATCCTCCCTTTCTCTTGTTATTGTTGTTCTTCTTAAACTGTGCTGTTTGAACAGGCTTAGGTGTATTCTCTTCTTGTTCTGGTTTTTCTTCTTGTTAAACTTGCGGAATTTCTTCTGCACTACATTAGCAATAGAGGTCTCAACAACTTTCCCATTGTCCTTTGCTCTAGCCCTCTCCTCAACATCAAGAGTACCAATGAGTTCTTCAACATTGAACTCTTATCTCTTATGCTTGAGGGAGGTGGCAAAGTCCTTCCAAAAAGGTGGTAACTTGGTGATTATACCGCCAGCCACAAACTTGTCAGGCAAAGGACAAGGAAACAGTTCAAGTTCCTTAGCTAGTGACTGAAACTCATGAGCTTGTTCCACTACAGATCGGTTCTCAACCATCTTGTAGTCATACAGCTGCTCCATGAGATACAGCTCGCTACCAGCATCGGTAACTCCAAACTTTCCAACAAGTGCATCCCACAGATATTTCCCTGTAGGGAGAATGATATAGCTTTTCTAGAACTTTGTATCAAGTGCGCTAATCACTGCACCTCGAAAGAGATTGTCATCAGCCTTAAATTTAGCCTCATCCTCATGAGACAAGTTAGAAGGCTTGCCCTCAGCGGCATGATAACATGACATAGCAGTTAGCCACAATTCCATCTTAGCTTTCCAGATCAAGAAGTTTTTACCATCAAAAGTATCAGGCTTCAACACAGCAGCAAAACCTCTGACAGAAAAATGCCTATAATTAGGTTTTTGGTTGTTAGAATATTAGGCAATTTCCATGTCATTTTAATTCCACAAATTAACGTTATGATGATGACATATAAAAGAATATTAACCATTGAAATCATGATATCAAACATATCCATAACAATATGGAACATGTGATCAATTATCATGTGAAGCATGTGATTATTTAAAACATGAAAGCAAGATATATGAAGCATAAAGTAAGGCAAAACATATATCTCATAACAGCAATAAACATGTGACAGCATGTGAAACGACATGACAGAACTACTAAAACATACAGACAACAATGTATGAAACAACTTGACTGAACCAACGAAACAAGCAGACATGACATATATCTTATAGCAGAAATAAACACAGAATATAAACAGAAACGATATAACTGAACAAACAAAACAGACTCATAGCAGCGTTTGAAACAACATGGATATATCATTGAAACAAGCATGATCTGGAAAACGTAAAACAACAGGGAGATGAACCAATCATACCCTCTCATGCGCTCCGAGGATCCCGATCCTTGTCCAACCTCCTTTGTCATGTCGTAGGAGATGATGAAGGGAAGAAGATGAAGAACTCGAGGAAGAAGACGACGAACGGCGGTGACTTGGGCAGTCGCGTAGACGCTCCCCAAAAACCTAATTGCCGATCCCTCGTGCAAGGTCTCGAACGGCAAGGGCTTCGGAGGCACCTGCCCTCTCTCTTCTCCGTGCGCGCGGATTGAGGAGATGGAGAAACCTTCGTTGCGGCTGAAATGTGGTTCTGTATTCTCTCTCGTGTACCGAAGAGACAGGGCTCTCTCCTTTATCTATGCGGCTGGAAGAGGAAGGAGGAGGGGGGCGGGCATGTGAAGAGTTCAAAGTTCAACTCTCAGTTGAAACTCCCGCGGTTAGTGCTGCCTGCCACGCCCACGGCCCAGCCGGCGGCGGCGCGCGCGTGTGGCACGCCTTTGTCCGTTTATTAACTTCTCAATTTAAGCAGAATAACTTTAATCATATAAGTCAAGGACCCTTAGAATTCCAATCCGGTACAACTCATATTGTCCATAATTACACACCATATAGTTTATTGATTTATTAAATTTAAATGGGTCTGGCCCATAATAAATCCAACAATTTTAATTTGTTGTGAGTCGCTACGTTAAACATTGGACATGCACGTATCCAAACGCATGGGTGGCACAACGATTTGTGCTACACTGTTGCTGGCCTTCGATGGCTATTATTCATATGTGCCAAATCTTAATGACCCATTGCGCTCTGTGTATATGTCTCATGCTGACATGTTCAGAAAAATGTGGAGTGCATTATTCTTCGCACGTCGCTGCATGCACCTACGACGATTCTCCGAGAGAAGACCGGAGTGCTGAGCACGAAGGCACGATCAAGCAGAGCTTCCTACAACGCAGTTGACCTGTACCGAAACCTTCGCCTATGAATTCGTTGCTGCTCATCATCAGCCTGCTCGCGCCGGTGGGACTGATTGGGCGACATTTCGCAGACATGGCGAAGCGCGGGGGAGGGCTTGTCAGGATCGTCTTGATGCTCTCCGTTCCCTTGCTTCTGGTGCTCGTCCTCTCCGGAGATCGCCGGCTGCTGACGTCGTCGGACTCTGAATTCGTCGGCCTCAGAAGCACAGGAGGTGGTGAGTTTTGTTTTGTTTTGTTTTGTTTCTTTTCCCAGCATGCAAATGTTTATTCCAGTCAATAAGCCGAGCATCGATGTAGTACAATCAAAGCCCAAACGTGCGTGCAACGGTATTTGGTCGTTTCGCGGTTTTGCCGGCATAGAAGATAGAACTTGTCGTAGCCGCTCAGCTCCCAACGTTGGCATGTGCGTGGGAACGAAGACGAAGGTGGTCAAAGGCTAAACGCGCCAGTTAAAAATATATCTGCAAGCTGCCAAGCTCGATTTCTGATCGTCACTTACGAGGTAAGAGCAAGTACAGTGCAAAATGCGTTGACACGTGTTGTTCGAGGCCTTAACCTTCGAACACCGGGTGACTACTAAGCTTACGTGAGTCGCGAAGGAGACGGGTGACTACTAAGCTTACGTGAGTCGCGAAGGAGACACGGCAGGAACGAAAGTATGACGAAGTGATTCAGTAGGTAGCTGGTTTCAATATTCATCATCCTTTACAATGATCCCTTGGGGTCGTAAGGGGCTGTTGGCCACTACCAGCCATGCAAGTTGTGGCGCCGCCACAGAAGTGTGGCACAAATGAACTGAAAAGATTGTGTGGCTGCCACAGCTTACATGCAATCCAAACACCAGACAAGGTACCGTGGCAGCCGCAAGTCAGGTGTGGCGAGTGTTGGGGGAACCAAACACTCACTTATACAGGCCCGTAGACTTCACACATGGTCAAATTGCCCTCACACCTACTCCAGATCCAGAGCATATCCTATCTGCTTTGGGCACATATGGTCCACCGGCCTTCGCCGCCCCTGGATGACACTGCCCTCAGCCAGCACCTGATCACCCCCTGACACAAGGAGGGGATCGCCTAGGTTAAGCAACCTTCAGTCTCCGCAACGGCGCCTTTGCCCCTCAACAGGCCTCCCTCGTTTCGCCTAGGACACCATCGTCTCCTTTCACCACTCTAACCGCTGTCGTGACAAAACCTGGAGATCACCTGCAGACGATAAATGCTCACAGTAAATGGCGAAATGGAGCTTAAGGTTATGGAGCTGGGGTTCGCTCCTCTGGCCCATGGTGTCGCCTATTGGCTCGTCTCCATGTGCCCTCTCCTTTGCACCTCGGCCAGAGCCTTTGAACCACGAAAACAGGGTACGGTGTACCGCCTTCGCTAGCGTATTCGCCACTTTGATGAATAGCTGAAAGTCGAGCGCATGGTCGGCGGAGGGCGAAGAGGGGGTGACGAAGGGCATGTCTCCCCCCAACAACACGTGTTAAAGACAGGACATTGTCGTATCACTAAGCATCTGTACCATAGAGATGCACGAAGGACTTTGAGCTAAAATCCTAGGAGATACAAGTCACTTTGAGCTAATATGTTAGGAGCAGGAGCTTGACTTAGGCCTTGTTTAGTTCCTCCTTAAAAGTTTATACCCTGTCTCATCGAATGTTTGACACATGCATGAAGTATTAAATATAGACTAAAAAAATAACTAATTACACAGATTACAACTACTTTGCGAGACGAATCTTTTAAGCCCAATTAGTCCATGATTTGACAATAAAGTGCTACAGTACACATGTGCTAATGACGGATTAATTAGGCTTAATAAATCCGTCTCGCGGTTTACTGACGGATCCTGTAATTTTTTTTATTAGTATCCAAACACCCCATGCGACACCCCTATGTGACACTCGATGTGACACCCCAAAACTTTACACCCTGAAACTAAACGAGGCTTTAGTACCGCATATTACCATAGTGTTACCTTATTTGATGATTTTGAGCTGAATCATTTGTCGATGTAATGAACTGAAAGAGACAGATAAAAATATCAGTAGTAGAAACATTTAAAGTTTGTTATTATAAACATCTGCTGTGTAATTAAATCACTATTGTTCCTTCTCCCACATTTACTTTTGACATGTGCAGAGGAGATGAGCTCTGAATCTAGAGTGTGTGCATATTGTTACAGTGATATTCATATGCTAGAGAATGCCCTTATTTATACACTGCTGCTAACTCAGGCCCTTTTCTACTGCATCTCACTCTTTGATTTGTTAACATAATTAGTCCGATTATCTTACAGGGAAACAAAGCCATATGTGCTAAATATTTTGACTAGACAACAGTGCAAACTAACCTGATCGGACAATCGAGAATGGATGAGGTGGATCAAGTTGGGCTGTTAATGGGCCAATTTTGTGTGTTGAGCTAGGCTAAGATGAATTGTACTGCCAATTCGAACAATTATTTTAACTGCTGGTTTTCTGACCAATGCTGTGCTCCATATCGATGCAAATTTTATCGTGACTTGCAATACAAGTGCAGTGGATGTGGGGTTCACCACTGAATCTTTTTTTTTTCGAAAGATCGGTTCACCACTGAATCATTGCATATTTGCATCTGACGATTTTCATTGTCGTGTCAATTTCAGGTGATAGATCTTACGACAAGCTCCTCGGCGGCCTCTTGGCAGACGGATTCGACGAGAAATCCTGCCACAGCAGGTACCAATCCGCCATGTACCGTCGCAGGTCTGGCAGGCAGCCTTCGGCGTACCTCGTCTCCAAGCTCCGGCAGCAGGAAGCCCTGCAGAGGCGGTGCGGGCCGGGCACCGTCGCCTACAGCAACGCTTTGGAGCAGCTCAGGTCGGGCAGGAGCGGCGGCGGCGACATTATCGCCTCGCCCGAGTGCAAGTACCTGGTTTCCATCTCGTACCGGGGCCTCGGGAACCGGATCCTCGCCGCCGCGTCGGCGTTCCTGTACGCGCTGCTCACCGAGCGCGTTCTCCTCGTCGACCCCAGCAACGACATGGGCGAGCTGTTCTGCGAGCCCTTCCCGGGCACGACGTGGCTCCTGCCGTCGTCGGGCTTCCCGCTGGCGAGCTACACCAATTTCAGCGTCAGCACGGCCGAGAGCTACGGGAACATGCTGCGGAACAAGGTTCTCAGGACCGACGACGTCCCCGAGGCGCAGCAGCTGCCGGTGTTCTCGTACGTCCACCTCGACCACGACGCCACCGAGCAGGACAGGTTCTTCTTCTGCGACGACGACCAGAGGGTGCTCCGGAACATCCCGTGGCTAGTGATGAGGACGGACGGCTATATCGTGCCGGGTCTGTTCCTGGTCATGGGGTTCCAGGAGGAGCTCGGCAGGCTGTTCCCGGAGCTGGACACCGCGTTCCACCACGTCGGCCGGTACCTGTTCCACCCCAACAACCACGTCTGGGGCCTCGTCACGCGCTACTACGACGCCTACCTCGCGACGGCGCAGCAGCGGGTGGGCATCCAGGTGCGCGTCTTCGGCACCCAGCCCAACTCGCCGGAGCTCCTTGAGCAGATCACCAAGTGCACGCAGAAGGAGAGGCTGCTCCCGGAACTGCTCACCACGGCAGCGGCAGAGCCCCAGGTGCCGGAACCTACCCGGAAAACCAAAGCTGTCCTTGTCACCTCGTTGAAGAACTGGTACTACGAGAAGCTCAAGGGCATGTACTGGGAGCACGCGGCAGCCACCGGCGGCGAGGCGGTGAGCGTGCACCAGCCGAGCCACGAGGAGTTCCAGCGCTTCGGCGCCAAGTCGCACGACGCCAAGGCGTGGGCCGAGATCTACCTGCTGAGCCTGACGGACGCGCTGGTGACTACGGCGTGGTCCACGTTCGGGTACGTGGCGCAGGGGCTCGGCGGCCTGAGGCCGTGGGTGATGTACCGGCCGGACAACGACACCCATGTGCCGGATCCGCCGTGCGGACGGGACGTGTCCATGGAGCCGTGCTTCCACGCGCCGCCGGTCTATGATTGTAGGCTGAAGCAGGGGGCGGACACCGGAAAGATTGTGCCGCAGGTCCAGCATTGCATCGACATGAGCTGGGGTTTGAAGATTGTTCATCCCAGCTAATACAGGTTGTGTACCTTGTAATGAAAATGTACATTGGTGGCTTCAGGGCAAAGATAGAAGATTTATCGTTGGAAAGCAAAGATTGCTGTCTTGACATGCGTCTAACACCTGAAGACGTAAGAAAAAAAAGTGAAGAAGAGAAGGTGTTAAGCTAAGCCAAGGAATTAGTTGATGATTGCTCTATGAAGTTCATGCTGATAGATGCAGTGAAGGGCACACGAAGAGAGGACAATTACAATCAATGAAACAAACAAAAGTATTTTAAAATTTCAAGTAAAAAAAACCCGAAAACTACCCCTGCTAATTTTATAGAAATTTGCATGTAACAATTTCGAGCCTAGAATTTTTCATCGAGACAAGTTTGACTATGTCCACGGATTTTCCATGCCCGAATGAAGATAAGCATGCAAGGAAGATTAGTATCAATATTTTGCCCCCAAGAGAAAGGAACCAGTCAAGATATTGTTTTTGTTCTACATTAGGTACTAGTAAGAGCAACTCCTAAAAGCTATTTATATCCTTTCTAATTTATACTAATCGAGATTTTGGTATAAAAAACATGCTCCAATAGCCTCTTTAAATAAATATCCAAATGTGGACATGTTCTATTCTGGATTTTTCGCTAGCCAAAGATGGAGAGCGAGGATGACTCTTTAGAATACGATAAGATATAGAAAAATTATTGGAGCGTACAAGGATGTAGAAAACGATTTTACCCAAATGACTCTCCAAATGATGATTTAAAGAGTAAATTTAAGAAAAACTTTTGGAGATGCTCTAATACTTATGTATTTTTATCTGAAAAGTTTTTAATTTTATATAAAATAAAATATGCTTATCAAAGAAAAGTTCATATACTACCTATGTTTTCTTTTATAAGATGCAGCTTGACATGATATCATATCCTAAATTACACTTTGACCATTTATTTATTTTTATATTAAATTATTTATGTTTATAAACTTATGATAGTTGAATGATATGTTTGATTACAAATCTAACCATATCAAGTTTGTATTATATAATTAAAATTGTTAGCTAAACTATTGGTCAAAGATTTTAAGATTTAAATCTTGATATATTTGTGTGTTTTATAAAATAATATGTAGAGATACAACTTTAGAACCTGTTCAAGCTAGAATTGAATGCATTATATATAGCATCGATCCTCATGGAGCTTTGGAGGCAAACTTTGTAAGATGTCGTTCTCGTTTTTTAAAAAAAATGATAAATCTTGAATTTGATAATTATATTAAAAATTGTTAATATTTTTGACATGTAACAAGTATTATAAGTAGATGAATCATGAAATATATTTTCATAATAAATTTATTTAAAGACAAAAGTATTAATAATATTTCTATATGTCCAATTAAACTAAAAAAACAACCCAATCTAGATCTAGGTTCTAGGATGATATATTTTCTTTGAACAGAGTAGTAGTCAAATAAATTGAACAGGCTGTGTAAGCCACATTTCTCTACGTACGTTCCATTTATTTCACAGCCCACTTGCTGCGTAACGTGCTATCGAGCACCGAAAAGCACGAACCTCAACAGTCAACATCAAGGAAAAAAAAACCCCAGTTGTTACTGCGGTACGTTTACTTTGGACATTTATAATTTTGTAAACAAAGGTATTTACCTTCAGCATAGGGATGCGC
Organism: Saccharum hybrid cultivar R570; assembly: GCA_038087645.1. Classification (NCBI taxonomy): domain Eukaryota; kingdom Viridiplantae; phylum Streptophyta; class Magnoliopsida; order Poales; family Poaceae; genus Saccharum; species Saccharum hybrid cultivar. The sequence continues at coordinate 16,923,147 of JAQSUU010000259.1, forward strand.
GATGGCCCAAATATTTTGCAGCAATTCGAAAATTCATGCGCGCCAGTCTGCCAGAGCCCAGAAGACTCCAAGCATGCACGTCGAAAGCCCTGCGAGTAGTATTACAGTTGACTCGCATTGCAATCTGCGATACGACGACAGTAGCTGATCACACCGGCGGTCAGAAAGCGTATATGGCTGTTTTTAGTTCATTGAAAAGTGTACTATGCAAAAAAAGATTTTCCGTTAAATCAAATTTGTGATACATGTATGGAGTGCTAAATATGGATAAAATCAAAAACTAATTGTACAGTTTGGTTGTACTTTGCGAGACGAACGTTTTAAGCCTAATTAGTCAACGGTTGGACAATTAGTACCAAATACAAACGAAATGTTACAGTGTCACTACAGTAAATTTTGACACTCCAGATTTAGGAACTAAACACAGGCTATGTGACGTGTGTCAAGTGAGCAGCGACGGGCGCAGACGGCCGCACTGGCGCCTGCAGGTTGCGGTTTATTGAAGCGAGTAAGATGCAGGAGCTGATGGATGGCAAGCGAGCGAGCTGGATGGTTATCGCCGTGCTCACCGCTGTCGTGATGACCATGCTGATCCTCGGTGGGCGAAACGTTGGAGCGCCGGGGGTGTGGACAGCAGTAGCCAGCTTCCGCCAAGGTATATATCATTCTGTTTTTTCTTTGCACTAAATCTTTTTCGCCACGGTATTGTAGCACGTTTTTTCATTAAGATGAGGGGACGAATAACTCTACTTCATCAGTTCTAGAATTCTAAATTATATGTCGCTTTGGGTTTTCCAAAGATAATGTTTTTACTATGTATTGACACATAGTGTATATCTAGGTATATGTATATAAAACCAAAACAACCTACAATTTAGCATGAAAGGAGTAAAAGAGATGGGTAAGCCGGTGCTTGCCACACACTTAGTTTTATAAGTTAGATATTTTGTTTTATTAACAAACATTATAGAAATGCTATTGCCAATGTTAGGACTCGTTACATATTTCTACTGGAGCTTTATGTTCATAGGAGAAAGTTCCTCATGCCTTTTAGGCATCCACGAATTCTTGTGTTTCGAGCGCCCTTCATACACTCTAGTCAGCCGAAAATTTCAATGCTCTTGTTCGATGTGATTTTGAACTTCTGATGGTGAGGTATGGAAGCGGCATTTTGGATTGGAAGTTAGGAAGTTCAGTGAAGGGATGCAATGCAATTCAATGACAATGATAACACATACTACGGAGTAGACTACTAAAAAGTCAATAGTTACAAATAGTAGATAATATTTGATGGGCAGGCTAGAAATAGGGGGGTCACCCGTAGCAGTGAGTGGTATCAGATTTGGTAATGGAGACTGAGCCAGGAGGTGGTGGAGAAGAGGAGTGGGAGGCAGGGACATAGAAAGACGAAGAATTAGAGGCCGGAAGGATCATGATGTGGCAGGGGAGATGCGTTCATAAAAAAAAACTATTATGAAGAGAGAAACTACTCGTGTGGGTCGGTTTGACAGTGATTGTTATTTGAAACGAATGTATCACTGATCATAAATTGTTTTGAAATCAAGTCGTGCAAAGATTATGATATTTTGCCTACAGAAGCTCCATCCATATTATTCTACGAATTGTAACTAGCGAACAAATCGCAATATAACAACATATACGCATTATCCAAAAAAACAACAACATGTACGCGCTTCACACCATTTCCCGCTTCTGACATCACCTGTGACAGGTTCCACTGATCTCTCCTCCTCGCATCCGACGGCAGCGCACCACGACAGGCTATACAACGGCCTATTGATCGACAGCTTCGACGAGGAATCCTGCCACAGCAGGTACCAATCCGCCATGTACCGCGGGAACCCCGGGAGGCGGCCCTCCCCGTACCTCATCTCCAAGCTGCGACGGCACGAGGCTCTCCAACGACGGTGCGGCCCGGGCACCGCCGCCTACAGCAACGCCCTGGAGCAGCTCAAGTCAGGCAAGAGCATCGCGTCGCCATCACCGGAGTGCGCGTACATCGTCTCCATTTCATACAGCGGTCTCGGAAACCGAATCCTCGCCGCTGCGTCGGCGTTCCTGTACGCGCTGCTAACGGACCGCGTCCTCCTCATCGACCCCAGCAACGAGATGGATGACCTTTTCTGCGAGCCGTTCCCCGACACGACGTGGCTGCTGCCGCCGGGCTTCCCGATGACGAACTACACCAGCTTCGGCGTGGACACCGCCGAGAGCTACGGGAACATGGTGAGGAACAAGGTGATCGGGAGCGGCGGCGTCGCCGACGATGCTTCGTCGGCGCGACTGCCTGCGTTCGCGTACGTCCATCTCCACAATGACGCCACCGTCCAGGACAACTACTTCTTCTGCGACGACGACCAGAGGCTGCTCCGGCGCATCCAGTGGCTGGCGATGAGGACGGACAGCTACATCGTGCCGGGGCTATTTCTTGTGCAGGCGTTCCAGGACGAGCTAGACCTGATGTTCCCGGAGCGCGACGCCGTGTTCCACCACATCGGCCGGTACCTGTTCCACCCGAGCAACCATGTCTGGGGCCTCGTCACGCGCTACTACGACGCGTACCTCGCGGCGGCACAGCAGCGAGTTGGCATCCAGGTGCGTGTCTTCGGCGTCCAGCCGAACTCGCCCCAGCTCCTGGAGCAAATCACCTCGTGCACGCAAACGCAGAAGCTGCTCCCGGAAGTGCTCGCCACGGGAGAGCCGATGACGTCGCCAGCGTCCCGTGCCAGGTCCAAAGCCGTTCTCGTCACCTCGCTCAAGTCATGGTACTACGAGAAACTCAAGAGCATGTACTGGGAGCACGCGGCGGCCACCGGCGAGGCGGTGAGCGTGCACCAGCCGAGCCACGAGGAGTACCAGCGCTCCGGCGCCAGGTCGCACGAGCACAAGGCGTGGGCCGAGATATACCTGCTCAGCCTGACTGACGTGCTGGTGACCACCGGCATGTCGACGTTCGGTTACGTGGCGCAGGGGCTCGCCGGCGTGCGGCCGTGGGTGCTGTACAAGTCCACCAACAGCTCTGCCGTGCCCGATCCGCCGTGCGGCTGGGACGTGTCCATGGAGCCGTGCTTCCACAAACCACCGAGCTATGATTGCCGGCTGAAGCAGTGGGCGGCGGACATCTCAAAGGATGTGCCGTACATCCAGCACTGTGACGACTTGAGCTGGGGGCTGAAACTTGTTGGTCGGAACAAATAGGATGTCCCAACGGGACTCAATATAAGGCTAATCTGAATAGTAAAGTTTTATCTTGTTGCTTCTAAACGTGTGATATCACGTACAGTCATCTGTGATGATGAACCAAACAAGATCATGTAATACATAGTTTAAATTTTGTTGTTTCATAAACTAATCATGTAGTTTTTTGTTGGAATTTTTTATTCGAAGTTAAAGACTTGTTACTCTTGATAATTTCTAACACCTAGACGGCCCAGTGGAGGACTAAGCGACGTTCCTCGGTGGAGTTCTTGTTGAGGAGCCTCTACCATGTGTACATGGTCTTGAAGCCTACCATTCCAGAGTAGAGATTGGTCATTCACTAGTGAAAGGGAGCTAAACAGAGTCTGTAGTGACTCTTTGATGCTACAACGTGATTAGAGGGTTAGAGCCTGTCTCTACTTAGATGTCGTATACTGCATCTCCTATAAGTTGTTTTAATAGAGTACCCTAAAATCAACTAGAATATAGGAGAGTACTATTGCATCATATTACCTAAAACTAGCTATCATAATTTATAAGTATAAACGATATAAAATAAAATAAATAAATGGTTAGAATATAATTTAGGAGACCATGTCGGTTAAACTACGCGTTATAAAAGAAAATGGAGATGTTGTAACCCTCTAATCACGTCGTAGAATGCTTAAGAATTTAGCCTTAGTGTGATCATGAACTTGATTGTGATGATCAACCCGTGAAAAAACTTATATGCACTGTGAAAACTTAGAGGAGCCAAAACTTATATACTGGTACTCTAGTAGTAAACAAATTTTGGCTAATACATGTGCTATATAACTTTAGACTCATATTTTCTATTGTTTATATTGCATATTCTTCTATTCAATAGATGTGTAGTCATAAATCATACTGATATTTGTTTAAATCTAATTTTTTTAAAAGAAAAACATATTCCATGTGCTAGTATCTAAAAAAAATTCGGCGAAATTTTAGCCGAATTTTACGAAATTCGGTAATTTCGGTGGTGGCCGAAATTTTTGCAATACTGAAATTAAAAGCCTACTAACGTCCATTGACCATTATGCACTGCAATTAAAGGTCTGATGACAGAATCGAAGTACTACGACCTTGAACATGCAAAAAAACAATCTGCACGTTGATTTGTAGTGCATCCCAACGCTCAAGGATTGACACTGTAAAAAATCGCGACTTGTTACTAGGAGTTCAAAATTTTTTTTCCAGAGTTAGTGGTAACGAAGACTTTTCACATGTAGCTTTTGCATAGACTCCATGTGGAAGTCTAGCAGCATTTTCAAAGTCCATATTAGACTGTCATATATAGGACTCCAAACGTAAAATGACAGTATAATATAGTCCTTGAGAGTTGAGATTCGATGCAGATTGCTATTGCAGACTTGTGGCTGATCTGCTTCGCAACAATATACTACGTACAACATTCGTGGCCAATCCGGCAGCCAAGGAGCATTTTGGTAGGGCGCAGCGAGGCCCGCTAGCACGGTGTCCGAAGGGAACAGCAGAGCATTGGCAGCAGTTTGAAGAGGCTCCGCTGTCCGTCGAAAAGCGGCGAAGATGGCGAAGCTGCTGGTCGACGTCAACGTCAAGCGGCGGAGCTGGGCGGTCAGTGCCGTGCTTGCTGCCGTCGTGGTGACCGTGCCTCTCCTCGTCATCATCCACAGTGGGAGCAATTTTGGAGCACCGGGGATTTGGATTCAGACTGCCGTGGCCGGCTTACGCAAAGGTAAAGTTCTGTTAATTCCATGTTCGCACGTAGTAGTCCTGTTTGTTTCTGAGATCGATCACTTGCTTGCAGGTTCGAATGATCTCGCCATGCAGCCGAGGTCAGCGCGGCGCCACGACAGGCTTCTCGGCGGCCTACTGGTCGACGGCTTCGACGAAGAATCCTGCCACAGCCGGTACCAATCCGCCATGTACCGTCGAAACGCCGGCAGGCAACCCTCGACGTACCTCATCTCCAAGCTGCGGCGGCACGAGTCCCTGCAAAGGCGGTGTGGCCCGGGCACTGCCGCCTACAGCAACGCCCTCGAGCAGCTGAGATCCGGCAAGAGCGTCGCGTCTCCGGAGTGCAGGTACATAGTCTCCGTACCCATCGAAGGCCTCGGGAACAGGATGCTCGCCACAGCGTCGGCGTTCCTGTACGCGCTGCTCACGGACCGCGTCGTCCTCGTCGACCCCAGTAACGACATGGACAACCTGTTCTGCGAGCCGTTCCTCGGAGCCACGTGGCTGCTGCCGGAGGGCTTCCCGCTGGCGAGCTACGCCAACTTCAGCATCGACACCGCCGAGACCTACGGGAACATGTTGAAGAACAAGGTCATCGGCGCGGAAGCCGCCGCCGCCGCCGATGCTTCGCCGGCGCAGCAGCAGCTGCCCACGTTCGCGTACGTCTACCTCCACAGCGACGCCGGCATCCACGACAGAAACTTCTTCTGGGACGAAGACCAGAGGCTGCTCCGGCACGTCCAGTGGCTGGTGATGAGCACGGACAACTACATCGTGCCGGGGCTGTTCCTTACGAAAGCGTTCCGAGGGGAGCTCGGCAAGATGTTCCCGGAGCGCGACGCCGTGTTCCACCACCTGGGGCGGTACCTGTTCCACCCCAATAACAACGTCTGGGGCCTCGTCACGCGCTACTACGACGCCTACCTCGCGGGCGCCACGCAGCGCGTCGGCATCCAGGTGCGCGTCTTCGGCGCCCAGCCGAATTCGCCCGAGCTCCTGAAGCAGATCACCTCGTGCACGCAGAAGCACAAGCTGCTCCCGGAAGTGCTCGCGACGGGAGAGCCGACGACGTTGCCAGCGTCGCGTGCCAAGAAGAAGTCTATAGCCGTTCTCGTCACGTCCCTGAAGCCCTGGTACCAGGAGAAGATCAGGAGCATGTACTGGGAGCACGCGACGGCCACAAGGGAGGTGGTGAGCGTGCACCAGCCCAGCCACGAGGAGTACCAGCGCTTCGGCGTCAAGTCGCACGACACCAAGGCGTGGGCCGAGATCTACCTGCAGAGCCTGACCGACGTGCTGGTGACCACCAGCCAGTCCACGTTCGGGTACGTCGCCCAGGGGCTCGGTGGCCTGAGGCCGTGGGTGATGTACAAGCCGGTCAACGGCACAGTGGTGCCGGATCCGCCGTGCGGCCGGGACGTGTCAATGGAGCCGTGCTTTTTCCAGCCGCCGAACTACAATCTCTGGAAGAACCAATGGCTGGATGCCAGTAAGATTGTGCCATACGTCCAGCGCTGCCCCGACTTCCCCTGGGGGGGTCTGAAGCTTGTTGGTGGGAATGAATAGCTTCGAACGCGTCGAAGATATGTAAGTGCCCCGTTCGTCTGAACTTATCGGTCAGTCATTTAGCATTATTTTTCTCTTACAACAAATTAGCATTAGTATCAACACCAGCACCAGCCACCATCCAGCGAACAGGGTGAATATATGTATGACTACAGTACATGAGTTTGATGTTTTTTTTTTCATTTTCACATTTTTTTGCATCTCCTATACTATGTGCACATGAAATCGAGATCGATTCCAGGCACTGCTCTCCTCGTGCTGACAATGGGTTTGGGTTCAGGGGTGGTTGTGCACTACCGCCTTAGAGCAAGGCCAATAATAGAGCTAAGTGTTTGGCTATTAGCCAAGTTGCAAGAACCAAGCTATACAATAGTAGTATCTTATTTGACTACAACAAACTTTTTTTATTGTTAGTTTTACTCATGCCCACCTTCTCTTCCCTAATCCTCCTCACATTTACTTAGTGCATGGACCCACTACTGCATATGCATCCGTGCCTAGCTCGTTGCTTGCATGAGAGCCAAGCTCTCCTCTCTCTCTCCTCCCTTCTCTACTGCACATTAGCATTTGCTTGGTTATAAGACAATTATTGTACCTGCTCTTAGAAAGTGCCTTGGAAGTGGCATGCCAGCCAAACAAAGGAGGTCAATGCAGGGGCAACAACGAGTTGGCAGGTCGCCGTTGGCCGCGTGCAAATGAAGATGACGGTCAGGCTAGGGAAGCAGGGAGGTCAAGCTCTACCATTGCAAGTGTTTGCCCTATTTTGAATGATGGATTGACTTAGTTCTCTCCCCTAAACTATTTGAACCTCTTAATTGTTGGCTCTTCATCATCTCAATGAGGTAATTGTAACCATTATTCATCTGTTGACAATTTTTCATCATCATTGTGCTTGAAACTCAGCATGTGTCCCTTTAACCTGTTGGCTCTTGCTTTCTTGTATTTGTGCATCTTCATGCCCATAGAAGCTCCTTCATCCAACACATCACATCAACATTGTCAACAAATAGGTCATCAACCCCATCATCCATCTCATAATCACTATCCACAAAGTTAGAGTCATCTTCATCATTGGCTCTACACTATTGCCTGATACCCTCACAGCCATCTACACATTGGCCATGTACATCATTAATCTTAGTCTTTAGATTATGTAAAAGATATGCAAATTTTCTCTTCCTTTGTTCTCCACAATGGACACCTTCTTTGGATTCATCACCTTAGGCAGCTCTACAACAAGGTTCATCACAATGTCATCCTAGTTATTCCAGTGATATGATGATCATGATCAATATAAATCACCAAGTTATGGACCTTATCAATCACAACCATGACCATCGTGTCATTGTCACAAACCACAATTCTCAAACCATCGATTATTTTTTTGCCTAGTAGCTAGGGATGAAAACGATCGGAACCGTTCGGTTACGATATTTACTACGCATAAACGATTCCCAGTCGATCGGAAACTCACCATAATTTTCATTTGAACTATTTACTAACGACAAATATATGGTACTGAAAGAAATTTAAAAATCAAAAGTTGAAATATGGTAATGGTCGAAAACGGTCATAAATGATATCACTATTACGGAAACGAGCCCCGGTAAACGGAATCTTCCATTATCACCTTCATCCCAATTAGTAGCAACTAATATATATTCAATGTTGATGAGTTCTCCTCGTAACCTAGTTGACCCACAAAATCATCAATCGATAAATGTGACTGGTATTTCTCATCATTTTAGGCTATGTTTTCTCCAATTCCAACACACACCCCTCCCGTGATGCACCTCCAAACTGAACAAATCCAAACCATCTCCTCCATTACAAAAAATATTTTTGAAATGTACCTGATAAAAATGATTTTGAAGAATTTTATTGCAATTATTCACTTTTTCACACTATAACAATGGAACTTTAACCAAACCCCAACCCAAGTGCAAACAAATGCACCTACCAAAACAAACATACCTAAGTTGACTTCCCTACTCTAATCCACAACCTAACAATACAATTCCATTGATCAAAGAGGGGATTTTGGGCGGTCAATATATTAATAAGGCACCGCCTCTCCTTTGTGCGTTCGTCCACCCTGCTATCCTTCCACGCAAACAACTCCTCTTCTGGCATCACCTATTGCTAGCAATCACCGCCTTTCTCCATCTGCTTCACTTCCCTCTTCCACCTCTGCGAAACAGAAGAGATGTGACAAGGACGAGGAAATGAGGATGGAAGGATCCTATTCGCTCTCTTCCTCTCGTGTTGTTAGTTTGAGACAGGCATGGTGGGTGCCATCTATTAAGGAATTACCACATGCAAAGAGAGGATATGGGAACATATAGAGTATGTGAAATGAGCCAAAAGTCCTCTCCAAACCATAGGAGGTTGTATTGGCGAGATCCAAGGGTTCATAGAAACCAAAAATAAAAACCGTCTCGATGTCCAAGGGCCCTTAGTATAGTACGAATCAACATCCTTGATGACCGCCCTTGCCCTTTTCTCTTTTTTCCATTAGGGTCTGTTTGGATCTATGGAAATGGGCTGAATTGGAATTGGTTTCCTGAGCTAGCCTGTTTGGCTACCTACTAAATCAAAAAATGACATTCCGTCTGTTTTCACAAGCCGAATTGAACACCTACGATAGATTCTTGGGCTCTCAGACAAAAAAAGATTCTGAACGCCTCCTCGTGACTTGACTCCCTCACCGGTCCTGACGCCTCTTTGCTCTGGCCTCCCTTGACAATGTCATGGCGTCTAGGGTTTCCAAGTCTCACGACTCCATCGTCCCCATCCTCCACCTTCCATCCCGTCTGCTCCTTGCCCCTTGTGGACTCATCCTCCACGTCCCATCTCGTCTCCTTGCTGCCTCCTGCTCCGCAAGGTCTATCTTCCGGCTAGATCCGTGTTGTCTTGTTGCCAACCGATCCTTCTACCTCGATTCTCTGCCTAGCAACTATTGGGCTCCTTAGATATTCCTGCTAGTTACAAGCATCCATTTGGTGAGTTGGGGCTAGTAGCATCCATGCACCGATTTGGGGGATTTTCTTATGGGAAGGCGTTTGATTGATTTGGTGGAGATTTGGTTTGTGGATGTTGTGCCCGCTTATGTTGTGCGTCGATCTGGTTTTGGATGAAGAGAAGGGTGAAGTTTATCCTGTGAGATGGGACACCATCAGTCATTAGTCTAGTGTCAGTCTGTTCCTGGCTGTAGATCTTGAAGGTATCTATATGTTATTTTTTCCCACAGATTCTGCTCGTGCTTGCTAGTCCTACGTTTGAAATGTAGTGTTTTGATATGCATGCTTCTGCGTTAGATTCTCCAAACTTTTACATAGCCTGCAGGGTCTCTAACGTAGTAGAAAATGGCACACTATGTCCTATCGAAAATAGGATTTACTATGGATTCGAGTCAAGTTTATGGCATCATTGTCCTTTCTTTTTCTTCTACATATATGTATGAAAGCATGCATAGTCTCTAGTGTAGTATAATATAGCTTACTGATGGATTGACATTCTTGTTCTGCTAGCATTTGCATGCTATGCATGTCTTAGTCTGTATTAGATTATAATATTTAAATTTATCAGCTAGACATATGAATTTTTAGTCACAAATTATTCTCAGAACCGAGAAGGGCCTAGTAATAAATATCAAGACATATAAGCAAAAATAGAGTAGCATAGATTATATTTTTAGTGAGATCGCTAGATTGAATTGGAGATCACTTTATGTCTTTTTGGTGTTCTTGGGCATGCAACATCTCCTCTTTCTATTTTATTCGGTTCTGTATATCTCAGCTTGTGTTAAATTATATTATGTTTGCTGTATTATTTTGTGATATGTAGAGTTAGATGCTTAGTGTGTATGGAGAGAGAAGTGTTTGTAGTATGGAGAGAGGTGTGGTGGTGTTTACTGTGTTAACAGAGAGAGAAAGAGTTGTGTTTGTACATGGGAGGAAGGAGACAGGAACAAAAGACAGAGCAATAGCAAAGTAGCTTTCCATGTTATTTTATCCAAATAGGTTTTGTAATTTAATTCTTAGCAATAGATTCTATGTACTTGTACATCTAAACAAGAATGCTAGAATCCAATCAAATTCTGGGCAATTTAGTTCTATGATCCAAACGACCCCTTAGTCTACTTCTTAGCTTTGTTGAGTGTTTGTTATAGGGGATAGGATCCATATGCTCCCTCGCCCCTCTTATAAGGAGGAGGGAGGTGTCAATTTATATATTTTCCTATATAGTGGCGCAGGGTTACATTTAGGTCCCTAGAAATTACATATAGACCTCATGGATGCCATATTTTGGTCCTTGGGCCTCTATGGACCGGGCCTTTTAACTACAACTTAGAGGAAGCCATGAAGCATGTACTCCCTCCGTCCACAAAAACATGCAATTCTCATTTTTCGAGAAGTCAAACAGTTTGAACTTTGACTAAATTTATATAAAAATACTAATATTTATAATACAAAATAAGTATCATTAGATTAGTTATAGAATATATTTTTATAATAAATTTATTTGGAGACATAAATATTAATACTATTTACTATAAAGTTAGTCAAACTTGAGTCAGTTTGACTAGAACGCTTCCCATAATTGCAAGCTTTGTTGGACGGAGGGAGTAACACCCAAAATTTTCATGATTTTGAAATAGTTAAATTTGATTTAATTATGTACTTGTTTGAGCATATTTAATATAGAGAAATACTATTTTATTTGAAATTAAAATTCAATATAAGGTTAGGAACATGATGATGTATTCATGCTGTTGCATTTGCTTTACTGTGTTGTGTGGTTTTGACTGCATTTAAATTGGATTCAAAATTCATTTTGAAAATGGCTTTGGAAACAAAAGAATATGAAAAAGAAAAGGAAACCTCACCCTATTCTCTTTCGGCCTGGTGGCCTGGAAGCCCACGCCGGCCTGCTCCCTCGTCCCCTCTTTCTTTTGCTTTGGGTCGTCCGAGGCTGGCCAAGGAGCCCAGTTTCCCTCTCATCTCACTCGCGCATGGGCCGGCCCAGGTAAAGCCGCAGCGGGCGCGCCCTCTCCTTCTCTGTATTGCTGACGGCCGGGGCCTGCACGTCAGCCGCGTCGCCTTCCTTGCGCCGTGACCGAGCCGGAGATGAACATTGACCCGACCCCGATCCAATCCCGAGCATCACGGGATTTCTTCCCAAGGCAATGTGTTCTGGGCTTATCTAAGCATAGCCGAGCCCGCCGTCTTCTCTTTTTCCACCCTAACTGCAAGCCGAACGCCTTCATCTCAAGCTCAGGGAGCCGGAACACTAAGCTCCGCTGCCTTTTTGTCGTCGGAGCCTGCCGTTCACCCCGCGCCTCCATCTTCTATGTTGGTGAGCTCGCCATCTTCTTCTCTTCCTTCCCGTGCTTTTCTTTTGGTCTGGGATGCCCTAAATCGCCAAAACGGTGAACTCCAGCGAACCACAGCAATGGCGCCGCCGCGCGGTCGACCTCTCCGGTGGCAGCGCCGCCGAGCCCCCCCTCGACTTAGCCACCGCCGTCCAAATCTGGATCCACGACTCAGATTAGAAGATACCCCTTCGTGGGGCAAAATTGTTAAAGAGCCCCTGAGCTTTTCTTTAATAGAACCTGCCGTCCCAAAGCGTCTTCCGAAAATACGTTTTCTTCTTTAGAAAACATAAATTCCGTCGGTTTAAATGAAAACCATGTTTCAAATGTTTCAAAGATTTGTTTCGCTTATAAAATGCTCGTTTTAACTTCGATTTGACCCGTTTAAGTTGCGTTAGGTTCGTATTCGCGAGCTCTACGCATTAGCGCTACTGTTCAGTAGGTTTGCAACATTTAAATTTCGAGCTTATATTAAAGTAATTATTTATCTATAGGAAATCTTAGTAAATTCATAATTTTCACGTTTCAACTCTTTTTTGTGATCTTTACGTCTATGTGATCGTAGCAACATGTAGAATAGTTTTATAAAACTTTTATACTGTTTTGCTACTATTGGTGTAATGTTCTAATTAATTCTCTTTGATTGCTTCGTGTATGATTGCTTGGACGATTGTGTGTTGATGCTTGGTGATCAAGTATAGACGTTGAGCAGTATTTTGACAATTGGGAGTACTACTTTGAGCTGGACTAGCAGTACCAACAGAAAAGCTTTGATCAAGGCAAGTATAACATGTGACCATCCTTATTGTCCTATTCACAGAAATTACTATTCATATGCATGTGTCCTCCTCGATAACCATAGAGATTATAACTTAGTGATTGATATCCTATTTTCTTGTCACCTGTGGGATGTGCATATGGGTAGCTTGACTAGTGTGTGATCTATGAACAATGATCTTGTAATATGACTAATGAATTGTGCAACCAACCATTAAAGATGATTTTAATTACTGTTAAAAGGGGACTAGAGTATGGGGTTATTTATGTTGCTCTAGTTTCTTTCCATAAGGACTTATCTGTATGTGATCATCCGGGACATACAGTACAGCTGTGAGGGCTACATGGCTCTGACTTTAGTTGTTTAAAGGACATTTTCTAACTTTTAGTGGTTACCTTAAATGGCATAAGAATGACTTGCCACGTTGGGTGTAGGACAGCCTCTAGTCTTATGAGTATAGCCGCGAAGGAAGTGTGCCATTTGAAAAGGGGTTCCTACATCTGCCTGTCGAGTGAATCTAATGGCCCTAACTTTTAGACGAACCTTTAAGTGGATTTATATGGTTCTCCAGTGTTTGAGTTTGATCCTCCCACACATTTGGAAACCATGACTCACAGTAGTAAAAGTATACACTTCTACGCAGAGTTAAAAACTGGTGTACTAGTCGTGTCCATGGATGCGGGCGGACTTGGAACATCTATAGATAGTTAGTCACCATTGTTATCATACGTATTACTGTTAATACTATTATGCTTATATTAATAGCTATTTCATTATTCTTATTACAATGGATCATTTGTTTATAATGGGAGTTAGTTCATCTTGATGCTACTCAATTGCTAATTATATGATAATAAAAGCTAAATGCAGTCAAACAGTGTCTAGCCTTTTGTGCCTCATGAACCTTGTGTTATAGTTGTGGAGTACGACATGTACTCACTCTTACTATTTCCAACACAACAGATGATGAGAACAACGAGGACTATCGTATTAAGTATTAGACTTGGTGTCAACCAGTTAACCACGTCCCTGTGTTTGGAGCTTTCGCGAAAGAATTATTATTAGTTACTACTTTTATTGTATGAGACTGTGTTAAGTAATTGTCTGTTATGTAATAAGCACTGTGATGGTACTATTGTAATTTATCAGCTTGTGTGTGCAACTGAGTCCTGGGGCGCACATGAGTCTTTTATGCATTCTATTTTTGTCCTTAAAAATAGGTGTGACAAAACACGATCCCTAGAAAGCAACCATTTTTTGTTAGCAAACCCCAGAAAGCAACTTGTTGCTCATTATCGTAACATTATGAATAATATGTAAGCTCTCTTTTATAAATAAAGGGTCACGATGAAAAGCTGTGTCATGAAAAAATTGTCTACAAAATTATATAAAAAATGTACTGAAAAGATTACCATAAGAAGATGTGATGATAAGTTTTTTCCGCAACATATTATTATTAATAATAATAATTGTAAGTTTATAAAAATAGAACGTTGCAGAAACACATATTTCCATAAAAAAAGTCACGGGATTGGTCAGCTTGTTCACTGGTTTCCAATTCACTAAATGTTCGCCGATTAGCAGGGCCGTTAGATGAGTCTTCTTTTGTACTCAATCCAGCAACAAAGGAGATTTAGGTTAAGCCCACAGGATCGAGATCGATAGCTACAGCTTCCTTTTCATTTGATTTGACGCTCTCTGTTTTTCAGCCAGCTACTTCCAACTCTGGCTGTGTTTAGATCTAAATTTTGGAGTGCCAAAATACACCGTAGCATTTCGTTTGTATTTGGTAATAATTGTCCAACCATTGACTAATTAGGCTCAAAACGTTCGTCTCGCAAAGTACAACCAAACTGTGTAATTAGTTTTTGATTTTATCCACATTTAGTACTCCATACATGTATCACAAGTTTGATGTGACGGGGAATTTTTTTTGCATAGTGCACTTTTTAATGGATCTAAACACAACCTCTTTCAACAAATCAACGGAGAGAAACTTCTTGTTTATAGAAACACCCGTGCTATAACAGGTCTATCAATATTTCATCATTTGAAAGAGCAGAAAAGTTATTTGGCGTAAGGTAACTGCTAACTTCAAGGTTTCTACATCTTCTTCCCCACCTTTTCATTTCTTTTCTCTTCATTCACAGTCTAACTAAATATTTTGGTATCGGGGTGGGATTGGAAGTATGTTAGAGCCAATTTCACCCCAGAAACGACAAAGTTATTGGAGTTCTTCCAAAGGAAACAAAGGGATCGGAGTAATCAAATGGAGTAAGTTTCGGATAGATGCCAGAACATCTAGCGGCAAACATTGGCCCACGGTTTCTTCTTCTGTTCTTGGGCAGTTAACTACGCTGCAAATGGAACGGAGCAGTCAATTGGTTTACTCCTACATTGCTATACCCTGATCCCAAGGACATGGAATTGGAGTCACGAAGTATAGTTGGCGTTGATGTAAACCCAGCCGATTACATACAGTGTTAGCACTACTATGGTAGCTGCCGTCTGCGGTATATTTTACGCTCAAAACAGAAACCCATTGTACTATGTCAGAGGATTATAAAACCAACTCATCAAGATCTCTACTGCGGAATCGCATACTGAAACGGGCAGCAGCACACAAACGCGGATAGACTATAATAGAGTTGACCTGCACTAAATGCATCGTGCCCACAGCCCACATGCCCATTGGCGGCACACTTGTCAAGCCGCGAGACCGAAGCTCAAGCTCCAGACACGAAGTCGTCGCAGCTGGCGGTACTACAAGAGAATTGGGACACTGCGAGAGCGCTGCACGAATAAGCATTTGGTGGAGACCCGAGGAAGCTTCCCCCAGCTCAGTGGCCACAATGAACGGCGTGCTCACTGCCCACGGCAAGCGATGGAACTGGGGTGCTAGCGCTTTGCTCACCGCCTTCGTCATGACCGTGCCCACGCTCGTCATCCTCCTCGGCGGCAGCACTGGCACGCCGGTGGTCTGGGTCAGGACGGCCATGGCCGGCTTACGGCAAGGTAACCAACTTTTCCCTCAACACAAGTTCCTTCACGGCTTTCTAAGCGAGAGACTACTATAGTTTTTACTTCCCTGCATTTTGGAAAGCAGAGATTTTTGTACTCACGAGTACAACGCTAAAAACAGCTTTGTGCTTACTTTTGCATGCAACGGTCTGCAGGTCCGGACGATTTCTCCTTCCCGTACACGAGGACAACGCACGACAGGCTTCACGGCGGCCTCTTGGTGGCAGGATTCGACCAGGAGTCGTGCCACAGCCGGTACCAATCGGCCATGTACCGCCGGAAACCCGGCAGGCAGCCTTCCTCGTACCTCGTTTCCAAGCTGCGGCGGCACGAAGTCCTGCAAAGACGGTGCGGCCCGGGCACCGCCGCCTACTCCAGCGCAGTGGAGCAGCTCAAGTCCGGCAAGAACGCCGCATCGTCCCCGGAGTGCAGGTACCTGGTGTCCATCTCCTACCGCGGGCTGGGGAACCGGATCCTCGCCGCCGCGTCTGCGTTCCTGTACGCGCTCCTCACCGACCGCGTGCTCCTCGTCGACCCCAGCAACGAGATGGGCGAGCTGTTCTGCGAGCCGTTCCCCGACACGACGTGGCTGCTGCCCTGGAGCTTCCCGCTCTGGAACTTCGGCTTCGACACGCCGGAGCGGTACGGCAAGATGCGCGAGAACGGAGTGCTCAGGACGGACGTGCTGAACGGCGGCTCCCTGACGGCTGCGGCGGCGGAGATGCCGGCGTTCGCGTACATTCACCTCGACTACAACCACACTAACTACGACCAGCTGTTCTTCTGCGACGACGACCAGCGGCTGCTGTCGAGCTTCCAGTGGCTGGTGATGAGGACGGACAGCTACATCGTGCCGGGGCTGTTCCTCGTGAGGTCATTCCAGGAGGAGCTCGACATGCTGTTCCCGGAGCGCGAGGCCGTGTTCCACCACCTCGGTCGGTACCTGTTCCATCCCACGAACCATGTGTGGGGCCTAATCACGCGCTACTACCGCGCGAACCTGGCGTGGGCCCAGCGCCGAGTCGGCATCCAGGTCCGCGTCTTTCCCTGGGAGCCGGAGTCTCCGGAGCTCCTGGAGAGGATCACCAAGTGCACGCAGGAGGAGGGGCTGCTTCCGAGACTGATGGGAACGGAAGAACCAGCCGTGACGACGACAACGACGGCGGCGGCGGCGACGACCGCGCCTGGTGCCAAGTCAAGCGCCGTTGTGATCACCTCTCTCAAGGCCTGGTACTACGAGCAGATGAAGGGCATGTACTGGGAGAACGCGACGGCGAACGGCGAGGTGGTGGTCGTGAACCAGCCGAGCCACGAGGAGTACCAGCACTACGGCGTGAAGTCGCACGAGTACAAGGCCTGGGCGGAGATCTACTTGCTAAGCCTGACGGACATGTTGGTCACCACCGGCAAGTCGACGTTCGGCTATGTAGCGCAGGGACTCGCCGGGCTGAGGCCGTGGGTCCTGCTCAAACAGGCCAACGGTACAGCGGGGCACAGTAGGCACAGCTGGTGCCGCAGGGACATGTCCCTGGAGCCGTGTTTTCACATCGCGCCGTCGTACGACTGCAAGCGACGACATGACTCCGGCGAGATCGTGCCGCATGTGCGGCACTGCGAGGACGTGCCCACAGGGTTGAAGCTTGTTGACTGAGTGACTGACCCAAATGAAGGGTGAGAACGGCACTGTAGGACACCACCGCATGGAATCATAGATTGAATTGTATTTTCAGGTGTAGGCTGCTGCATATAGTATTGAGAACAGTGAAATTTTTAGAAAGATGAGCATTGAAGCCATTATCTAATCGAAATATATGTTCTAGACTCAAAAAAGTGTCGAACTGACAAAAAAAACACTTTAGAGACCCCATGTCGCTTCAAGCCTAGCTAGTCTAGACCATGGTTCAGGCTATTCTTCGCTGAAAAAGTACCCGACCTCAGCGGTAGAAACGATTTTCCTGAATTTCGCCGATTTTTGGGATTTCTCGATACGAAAAAGGGTCAAACCAATTCAAACTGCCTCCACGAAACTTATCCGAAACTTACGAAAAAGAAATTTTAGAGCGAGAATCGCTGAAAATCAGACGAAATTTGGCACAATAACATAAAAAAAATACAAATTTAACATTTTTCTTGGCCGATCCACAGTTCAACACAAGTTTTCAATAATACGTAAGATATTTGAAGTACGCCGAATGTTGAAAAGGACTCCAGTAACTTGTTCCAAGCACTTCAGCTTGTGCCACTGCCAGAAAGAATTCCTAAAAAGCTAAAACATGCATCTTCCTAATCAAACAACAAATCCGGAATGTCTAATGGAGAGTCCATTCGCCGGCCAGCAAGCATAAGCATTACTCATCACCCTTCACGGCTCTGCTGTTGCTGTAGTGCTGTACACGAGCATGGATTTGGATTCCACGCATTAGAAGACTAACCTAATACTGCATTGCTACACTGCCATCAGAAGGCCACGCATACGAAGACCAATGCCAACCGGCAGCCGCTGAAGAGACCACAGCACCAAATCGAGAGCAGAGGACCAAGGAAGCGAGGCGGGGCATGCGGCGGCTGAGCAGGGGAGAGGAGAGAGAAATAAAATTACAGCCAGCTATGTTTCATTTGGGTATTTATATGGTTTTGGATGGACTAATGGGCCACATAGACCATGTTGGACCAAAAAAAATTTCGAAAAAGACCGAGATTGAAATGCCGGTATGGCCTTTTACCGGGCCTGGCAGAGAGAAACGATTTTCGACGATTTTCACTAATTTTCGGCTAAAATTCTCAACTCTAGTCTAAACCCGTGTGGCTGTGAGGATGGCAATGGTGAGACCCTTTAATTTGTTGCCGAGCTCCTACTCGCTCTCCCTCCACCCCACCAACCACCCACCCTGGTGCTTGAGACCCGTGTGGCTGTGAGGACGGCAACGGTGGGACCTTTAATTTGTTGCCGAGCTCCGGCTCGCTCTCCCTCCACCCCACCATCCACCCACCCACCTTGGTCCTCGAGATTCTGACAATAGATATGTGCGGCGGCGGCACAGTGGCCTAGATTCCGCCGCCTAGATTCTAGAAGACATTATCTAGGCCTCGAGTCCAACGCTCCATGTCACACACAACCCGTGTGACCTTCGAGCGCACAACGGAATACCGCTCAGCTCGCTATACCCACGAGCTGTGGCAGAACCGCCCGAATTAACACACTTTCAGAGACACTTATCTTCTACTAGACACTAAGTACCTTGAAAGTGAGCTAAACCAGACAGTTACATCGAGCACACCCAACGGGAGAACTCGAAACAATCCACATTTTACACCCCGGGATCCAATAATGAGTACAAGCTCATAATACTTAGTCCATTTCATACAACATAGAGTCTCGGAAAGCATTTTTTACAATACCAGAGTTCAGAGTGTGATAAAATAAACAACGGAAATAAAATAAGCATCTAGCGGATCTATATGAGAATCCGTTTGTGCCCACCAGAAGAATTCTCCACACAAGGCCTAACTGCTTAAGGTGCACTTGCAACAAGGGTAAAATAAAGCCTGAGTACACAATGTACTCGCAAGACTTACCCGACTGGGAATATATTTTCCGACTCTCAAGGAACATATTAGGCTTTATGGCTTGTGAGTTTCTTGTTTGCGGAAAGCAATACTAAGAGTGTATCCTTATTTCCTTAGATTAATAGTCGCCATGTTTTAATCATTATCCAACATACTAAGTAAGCATCTGTTCTACATTCAAGCAAGGGTTGAGCAATCAAAGCTATTTTTTCATCTCTCATAAGCCAGTTCTTACTACGGTGCAGAGCGTAGTCAAGTCGTACCGTCACGTAGAAACAGCGATTCGCGAATCAATGTGCCCAGCTGGGTACCTAAAAAACACACGCCTCGTTTGCACCCCAGGCACAAGCGAGACCAACCCGTTCCACTCCTGTCACGGGTTCCAGGTCCCGTCCAAACTTGGACTCCATGCCCCCACATTTGAGGTTCGGCTTCAATGCGGTGCTTAGACCTCCGCATATCCCCGCATCCAATCAGTTGGTCTGGAAAGAGTCGGAGCCCATGACAAGAGAGTAACAAGTCTTCCCGCTCCCATAAGCAAGTATGTGCTCGGGATAATAAATTTGTGGCTTGATCAGGGTCCATGCAACGGACGGTCCTTAATCGACACAGACAGGGAAAACAGTGCAACCAAGCTATGCCCCGTAGCCGCGTGACACAACCTGTTACACCCACCAATACACATACCACATCCCTACCCGGTCACCATTTCCTTTCCACCGTCTCATCTTGAGTTTTATGATAATAATAATCACATGTTGTGAGTAACGACAGGTTACCCACGCTACCGCCAAACCTAAGCAAAGCAACTACGCGATCCTGTACTAGTAAAACTCATATATATATATATATATATATATATATATATATATATATATATATATATATATATATATATATATATATATATGCATGTGGGTATCATATAATTCCTGCAACGTAAATGCACAACATATATATATAATGATTATCGAAAATCCGGGTTATGCACTGGGGCTTGCCTTGGGTAGGTGCGAGGTCAGTGGTGTCAGTCACGGCGGCTCCTGGAACTCCTCCGGTACGAAGATCTCCTCCTCGTACTCTTCGACGATCTCCTCGTAGTCCTACTCCTCCGCGGCTACGTACTCAACTATCTTGTGATCTACATGTATGAAATGATAATGCGGCACTTACTAAGGTGACAACAGCGGCTCTTAAAAATAGCAACAACTACTAAGCTATTTAGCTAAGTCTGATGGCTGATATGCAGAGTTGCCCATTATCTCTACTAAGCAAGAATTAACTGATCTAGCTATCTTCTAGCAACTAAAATGCATATCATCTTTTTATTACCGATTTAATACGTAGCACTACTAGGGAAACTTAGCTACCCTATCTAACAAGCTATTCAAAGGCTACAAAAATTACAGCAAGCACCTAATAATATCATGAAACTACTATAAAGTTTTCAGAGCTAAAGCTATCCTAGATTTTTCACAAAAATTTCTACAAGATTGGGTGCATTAATATTCGTTGTCTTTTGCATTGATTTAATAGACCTAGCATCATCACAGCTATGCATGAATAGAATTTACCAACTGATAGAGCATGAATTTAGGAACTCAACCAAGGTGGTTTCACCATTTTAGGACATCTACACGAATCGCTATAAATTATCAAAGTTTAGCCCAGAACAAAATTACAAAAGCATTACTAAAATTCCTAGAAAAGGAAAATCCATTCCCCTGGCGCGGCCCGCCCCAGACGACCCACCTGCGCGTAGCGCGCGCACACGCACCCAGTCCACGCGGCGCGGCCCACGCGGGGAAGCCCGCAAGCGCGCTGGCGAAAAAACTAAAGAGCCCTCCGTCTTAAGCCGTTTTACACAGTGCAAAGCCCACTATTTCACCAGTCACGGGTTTTGCAAGAACAACCTTGAAACAACCTAGTCTTGCAACGGCAAGGTCCCTGGACAGCCTCCCACACCCCGGCGCGGCGCGCACCGGCAAAAACCGCTACGCCAGCCAACCTAGACCCACATACGGTAAACTAGGAGGTCGACCCTCACCTGGGGACCGACACGCGACTCAGGGCAGAGGCACACTTCCGAGGACGCAGCAAGGTGACTCCTCCATGGCGACGGACGACTGCAAGGGCGGCGCCACTGTTCCGGTGAGCTACAGCCAAGGCAAAACGAACGAGAAGGCTTACGAGCATCGGTGACTTACCACGAATGCCGTTGAGGCGATGGCAAGCCGGGAGCTGCTCGAGCTGACCACGCGCGACCCGAGAGGTGCGACGGTGTCCCGGGCGGACACGGTTGCGCCACCGGAGGAACGGGGGCACCACAACTCCAACCAAGGGACGCATAGCGTAGAGGAGCTCGAGGCGGTCCACTCAGTGCAACTAATCGGGTTCGGGGATAGATGAGTGCAGCCAGCCACAAAGAGGGGAAAAACGCCCTATAATGGCGCAACCGGACCCACGCTCCAAATATGGAGGTCGCCGGGGCTCCACCGATTCAATTGCGGGTACAGGGAGGTGGACGAGGTCGCTGCGATGCTACCGCCATGAAGGATGAGCACAGGACGAGCACTGCAAGGCGGGACCGGCTACGGTTCGCGGCTCAGGCGGCAAGGAGACAGGGGAGTCACCACGATGGCTTGCTCAGGCGGCAGGGCGATCCTTGGCTCCGAGTAGGTACGCGGTGGGGGAAATTAAGGTGGCGCGACGCTCGTTGACACAGGCCAGGCAAGGGTGGAGCGGTGGGCGGTGAACTCTGAGCCATGGCAGCGTGCACCTGCACGCGACCGCCTAGGCCCGCGCAGCCGCGGTGCCGAGAATTGGCAACCGGCCAAGCACGGACACGACGGTGAGGTGGGGCAAGCACTGCACAACGTCAACAGCAACAGCGCGCCAGGGCACGGCGACCTGCGGAGCAGCGGCAGAGGTAGGTCAGGGCGGTGGGCCGAAGTTGGGCAGCGAGGCAGAGCACTAGTGGCAGCGGGGCACCGTGGCCCGCGCGTGACCGGCAACAGGCGCTGCGGCCAGAGCGGCCAAGGTGCACCCGAGCCACAGCTAAGCCGGGACGGCCTCGGCCGGCCCCCGCGCGGTAGTGCGCGTGCACGCGGTGCAGCTTGGCACGGCACGTCGAGCACGACGACGCGGTGACCGCGCCTGGCTGGCCAACAAGCCGAGACTAAGCACGAGCACGATTTTTAAAGCATCTACTCCGGCTAAACCTGCTCGAACACGTCCCAACCACCTGGACCATGCCAAGGAGGGTACTTTGGGCCACCTGCCAGGACTAAGACGCGACACAAGCTATTAACAAATTTTTGTAGAATAAATTCGCGAACACGGGCTCGTCAAACCGTTTTCAAAGTCTATAATTAGCTAAGTCCTTAATTGAACCCTAATTCAAATTCAATTTCCGAGCTGTCAGCAACACTAGCTAGCATTATTACTAGGTTAAAACAAAAGTTGCATTGTCAACCACAAAGTTCAAACTTCATTTAGGGTTCACATATATGTTTTATAACATTTTCGCTTGATAGAAGTTCGTTTTCAACCGTAAGTGATAAAACAATGACTCTTGCGTCAACTTCCATTTAATACTTTTATTAATTATTTTAAGTTACTAAAATGGTTCTACGCACTTCAACACATGCAAAATCACATAGAGATGATGCTCATGATATGCCTTGGTGCGTTGTTTTGCGCGGTAACACCAAGGGTGTTACACGAGCCAGCGCCCCTCGGGCCCAGGTTCAGCGAAACCCACAACATATCCAGACTTAGGCCTAGCTCAGCCCCAAAAACTAGTTTGATAATGCCCCCGCCTTATATGTCATGCTCTTCCACCATCAATTATCAATGTGAGACTAAACCTAACGTTAGGGCCCGTTTGGCGTGGCTCCATACCGGCTTCTCCTATGGCTCCACGTTTGGTGTGGCACGCGTGCCGAGCAGATGGAGCCGCACCAAATGCCCTCATGCGGAGCACTTCTGACCGATAAAACATGGAGCGCTAGAATCATTCTCAGACATGGCCCGAAAGGCTTGAGCTTCGGCTGTAGAACGCGCGGGAAGAAGCGGTGCCTCACGTTTGTTCCTTCTTTTTTGCCTCAAAACAAACAGTAGAGTGACTGAGTGAGCAATGAAAATTACAAATGCACAGGCATATAAAAATGTCAAGTCCTCCGACTTGTCGTAGAGCGAGTAATTGTGCCATCATCTGACTGATGAGCCAGCCGAGCCTGCCACTGCAGATCCATTGACTAGTAATGCATATATAGAGCCCGTTTAGATTTGAAAAAAGTTTGGTAAATTTCTTGTAACACTTTTTGTTGTTATTTGACAAAATTTATCTAATCATAGACTAACTAGGCTCAAAAGATTTGTCTCGACATTTACTAACAAACTGTACAATCAATTATTTTTTTACCTACATTTAATACTCCAGACATACATCCAAAGATTCGATGTTATAGTTACTATGCAAACTTTTTTGGCACTTTTTGCCAACTAAACAGGCTCATAGTATCTCGGTCGCCGGTTGGTGCATGTTTTTGTTTTTGAACAAATCAGGAGGAGCACTGGCTGCACTGCCAAGTGCCAATGCCATGGTGCATGGTTAACTAGGCACATGGCGCCCTACCCTCCCGGCCCCGGGTGCAGAGTGCAGATGTACGAGGCGGAAATGGTCTTCGCAGATCGCACACGGGACACGGCGAGGAAGGGCACGAGGTATATATGCATTTTCTACGAGAGGTCAGCACTCGAGGGACGCCACGCGCGCGCATTGTCTTCAGTTTACCGTGCACCGTCTTGCTTGCTCGGGTACGTGCAGCGCTTCTAGCTAGTGCTTCTTCTAATCTTTCCTAACGAAAGTCGTCTACCGTTTTAAATGTAAAAAATAAAGAACTGTACATGAACCGGGTGGCTTCAACGAAGTCGGCGAGCGATCGGGCGAGCCCAGCCAATTACGTGCCTACACATTTCACCGCTCTGGGGATTTCATGTCACTGTTTCCAACACATCTAGATTTTAGAAACAGTGCAGAAGAGTTTTATCCCTATGAAACTCTCTCTGCTCCCATAAAACTCTTATCATCTCTCTCTTCATTAATATAGTACCACATTAGCATAATTAATGCACATGAAACTCTGATGAAACCCCGCTGAGACCGGCCTCTCACGTTTACCGGCTAACAGTAGTTAGCCAGCTAGGTAAGTGTAGCAGCACTCTCGACCCTCGAGTCCGGATCCTAACACGAAAACCCATGCATGGCGATCCGATCCATAGTAGATTAATTCGAGCCGACGGGCCGGCCATTCCACGCCAACCTATCACCATTGGCTAGTACTAGCCAATAAGCCATTACACAAGTGCAGCAGCAGCAGCTAGCTAGCTACTTAGCTAGTTAAGCTCACACGCACTAGCCAAGCCAATGCAACACAAGATGGACGACAGCTGCGGCGGCAGAACACAGCGAGGCGACGAGCCCATCGGCAGCTGGCTGGGGATCGAGGAGGTGGTCTCGCCGTTGACGGGGAAGAAGGACGCCAAGCAGCAGGCACCCGCCAGCGGCGGCAGGCGATGGAGCTCCGTGGTGAGCGCCACCGTGGTGGTCCTGATCATGACGACGCCGGCGCTTCTTTTCCTCCTCAGCGGCCGCCTCGGTGCGCCGGTGGTGTGGATCAGGTCCACCGTGGCCAGCGTAGGCGCGCAACGGCAAACAGGTAATCACTCCGCTCGATCAGGCGCTCCATCTCACCGCTGTTTGCACGCACAAGCTTGAAATTAGCGTGCGCGCGGCTTCCGATTCAAAATTTATCATTAATCGTACATATCACATCGGTCCAGTAGTATCGTGCAGCTTCCGATTCAAAATTACGGTACTAGACTACCAAGAAAAAAAAACACACACACAGCCAGAGTTTTTTTTTTCTTATTATGCAACAAAGGCAATACAAATGTGCTTGATTAGAAAGTGATGCAATAATATGGTAATGACTTGAAAACTCTTGAGGTCATATACACACTTCTAGGGAAATAAAGAGGTTTTGGGTTTTGAATTGATCACAGCTTAATTAGCTCTGGTTTGGCTTACTGGCAGAATCCAAGAAAGACGCACTTCTTGGTGGCCTGCTGCTTCCAGGATTCGACGAACAGACCTGCGCCAGCCGGTACCAGTCCGTTTACTACCGCAAGAACATGACCCGGCTGCCGTCCCCGTACCTCATCAAGCGGCTGCGGGAGCAGGAGGCGCTGCAGCGGCGGTGCGGCCCGGGCACGGAGCCATATATGAGAGCGTCAGAGAGGCTCCGGTCCGGGGAAACCGGCGCCGTCGACGACGTCGACGGCTGCAGCTACCTCGTGCTCATCTCCTACAGGGGCCTCGGCAACCGGATGCTCGCGATCACCTCGGTGTTCCTCTACGCCCTGCTCACCAACCGCGTGCTCCTCGTGGACCGCGGCTACGGCAACACCCTGCCGGACCTCTTCTGCGAGCCGTTCCCGGGGACGACGTGGGCTCTGCCGCTCGACTTCCCGCTCGACAGCCAGTTCCGGCAGCTGGACGAGGCGGCGCCGGAGAGCTACGGGAACGTGGTGGTGAACCGGAGCGGGTCCGTGTCCGGGATGCGGTTCGTGTACCTGCACCTCGACCACGCCGCGTCGCCGGCGAACCGGCTCGTGTACTGCGACAACCACCGCGAGTCGTTCCTCCGCCGGATGCAGTGGGCGATCATCCGGACGGACCAGTACATGGCGCCGGGGCTCTTCTTCAACCCGGCGTACCAGGAGGAGCTGGACCGGCTGTTCCCGCGGAAGGACTCGGTGTTCTACCTCCTGTCGCGGTACCTGCTGCACCCGACCAACGACGTCTGGGGCATGGTCACCAGGTACTACAACTCGTACCTGAGGGACGCGGACGAGCGGCTGGGCATCCAGATCCGGGTGCTATTCGCCGGCGCCGACAAGCCGGCGCAGCACGTCCTGGACCAGATCCTCGCGTGCACGTCGCGGGAGCATCTGCTGCCGGGGGTGGTGACCACGGAAGGAGCCGCGCCGCAGCTCCCGCCGCCCGCCGGCGCGCGGCGGTCCAAGAAGGCCGTTCTGGTGACCGGGCTGAGCGCGTGGTACCACGACAACATCCGGGAGATGTACTGGAAGTCGGCGACCGTCGACGGCGAGGTGGTGAGCCTGTTCCAGCCCAGCCACGAGGAGCACCAGCAGTGGTACCACAACAAGCACGACATGAAGGCGGCGGCGGAGATCTACCTGCTCAGCCTGACCGACAAGATCGTCACCAGTGCATGGTCGACGTTCGGGTACGTCGGCTACGCGATGGGCGGGCTCAGGCCGTACCTCATGCTCATGCCGGAGAACCAGACGGCGCCCGACCCGCCCTGCACGAGGGCCATGTCCATGGAGCCGTGCTCTCACGGGGCGCCCTCCTTCGAGTGCACGAGGAAAGAGATCAACACGATCATCAACACCGGGGTACTGCTGCCCCATGTCCGTGCTTGCGAAGACATCTCATGGGGGCTTAAGCTTACTGACCCGGATGTGGAAAATTAAAGGAGGTGTAGGCGTGTCGTGTGTCCTCTCATATCGAAATATACACACGCCACTTTTTGTTTTGTTTTCGTCATTTTTTGCCATTTGGGCGTCGTTGTTGTCTGTTTGCCCGGTCTCGAAATGGTGCACTTGTGCTGCCTTTTATAGAGCATGTATACGTACAATTGAAACGGTCTCAGTTACACATCAAGAATCTGAAGATTAATTTCATTGCAAGCGTTGTTTTGAAACGTGCAGCTTGAGTGTTGCATGGCTCCGTCATTGGACTCATGAATTGCAAGGTTGTGTCAATTGCAAATTTGCAATGTTGTGATGACAAGAAAGAGCATATCGGCTTTGCTTGTCGCACATTATTGGAATTTACGGCAATGGTCTTCTTGGTCTCCCATGGGTGGCCTTATGTCTTTAAGATTACAAACTAAGTTTATTTGGCATTATTGATTGTTTTTGCTTTAAGCATTTGTATTCTATAATGGCCCTGTTCATTCGGTTTATAATCCGTCTTTTTCAGCTTGTTTTTTCAGCCGGAACAGTATTTTTCTCTCACAACAAATCAGCCAACAGTGTTTTTCAGCCGGCTTATCAGCACAGCCGAACGGCTCCAATAACTTTAATCCGATTCTTCACTTGTGGGGATGGAAGCCTGATGTTCTTCCATTATCTTTCTTAAAAAAGCTTGAGTGTTGCAGCGTAATTTTTCAAAATACAGTATAGACATACTCACATATACATGTGTACATGTAATTCCATAATAAATGTACATATCCTAACGGTGATGAAGTCACCACTTACCATGCATTCACCATAGACGGTCCGTTACCGACGAACGCATCTCTTATATGCCTGAAAGAATAATTAACCGAATTTAGAAATACCTTTGAGTATGAGACTCCAACTCAGATTGCCATGTTCTAAAAGGGATAACCAGTAGAATTTTTTTTAACCCCTCCTTATTCCTCAAAAAACATGTTGAGCTCACAGCGACTGTTGCAGCATTTGCAATCATGCCTACAGCTGAAGGGGCAAAAAAAATCAGTCTCTTATTACAACAACATAGATCGGCATGCACGGATTATCTCAGGACGCATGTACTCATTTGCTCAGCTGCACGTTATGTGTTCGGCTTGCTTAGTGGTTGGTTGATCAAATTTCGTCGTGGCGATCTCGTGTAATTTATTAGGTTCCCACTAGCTGCAGGTTCATTCGCCGTCGCAGGGAAGCAGATCTGCCGACGTCCAGTTGTTTGTTTACGGCGGGTCATCGCCGGCCGGTACCGGCTCCCGATGTACCATACCAACCACAGGTTCGATGCAGTCAGGTGAACTAGTCAATGGATCCGAATCACATGGCGCGGGACAGCACCGTTCCGTGTTCGTGCTCTTCCAGTACGTAGAAAACGCAAGCCTCTCTGACAGCGTCAGGCGAGCTAAACGACGCTACTGGAAGAGGCACGTTTTGTGGGGAACCTAGCTTGATCCCACATCTCGAGTCAGAATCAGTTGTTTACCTCTCATTGGGGCGCAGGATCAGGAGTTGACAAATTAAGTCCACGTGTAGGACTTGGTCTCGTGGAAGCAGAGGCCAGTTGGGTTGGTTCCTCAAAGTCGTGTGTAGTAGTCAGGAATTGTTTCATGTCGGCTAGTAGTACTGTAGTAGTTACTACGCCGGTTAAGCACTCTGAATCTTTCCTTTCCTTTTAAAAAATAAAAAACTCTGTATCCTTGAGGTCATCGGACTGGATATATACTGAAAGTAAATGCATGGCACATGCAAAGCCCCGCCGACTGCAAGGAAAGCTTCTGAATCCAAGATACATGAATCACGGTCCACGCCGTCCACCCACGCCCAAACGGCCAAAGCCGTGCCCATGCGTCACATGGATATGGTCCAGTTCCTACATCCACCGTGCTGGATCATCTAGAAGGAGCGGAAGAACAATCTTTGAAGGAACTAGCAAAAATGGGTCGTAAATCTTCATGCTATAATCAAGGAAGAAATGGCGCTCAGGGGGGTTGTGGTTGACATCCATGGATTGCTTAGGCACTGTCACTCTGTTTTGAGTCTTCGAACTTAGTTCAAATATGTAACAAACTGATATGGCAGTGCTATGTCCTTTCGTTCAAAAATAATCCACTGCACCCGAACGCCACTGATGCTGGAACACTTATCTCAGCAATAGCGAAACACAATTGACATGGGAACTGAAAGGTGTTACTTTTTGTCACAAAAATGAGGCAATTAAACACCTTTTTTTTTGGCATTTTGTCCGTGCGGTTTGGGGCAGCAGCTACTTGTTAATTGTTACAGTCTTTGAAAAGAAACATATTTATTCTCCTTTACGGTTATTCATTGGCTTCGCTCATGGGCTACTCCCATGAAATACTTCACAGGCATTTCTTGCAGTAGCATCATAACAATTGACGCAAGCCGTGACAATGTTGTCTTATAATTGATAATCATTAGAATGCTAAACTGTTTTTTTAAATTTTTTTGTTTAGGCTGTGTGCTTTTATTCAGAGATCGAAAGTGAATTCATAATTAGTATATTAACTATTGTGAATTAATAAATCCTTTCATTTATAAAGAAAAAACAATAGCGAAATCAGCATCTTACTTTTGTAAGTTCTGAAAAGACACATCCAGATCACTATAGACCACGGATGGGCACGTCTTTAGTCTAATTGTTGTTTTGCAACGATTGTGGTTCCTTTTCAGAAGAGAATGCAATTGTGATTCACAGAGAAGAACGAATAGAATGACCATGCACACAGCTCAAGGGGCTGGTATGTTTAAGTTTGGCAAAGCTCCAGCTTGCAAGAAGTAACTCGAGCTCAGCAGTGCAAGCTCGAAGAATTCATGGAACTGGAGCTGGTGCAATGAGAATGTGAGGGTTAACCATTTTGTATCCACTTAAGACTAAAAAGAACAAATTGAATGACTATATGTTAGCCTACAAAGTTCAGAATTGCATCAAGTTGGAGCTGGAGCCCGGCCGAACAGGAGACTAAGATTATGTAAATTAATCCAAAACCGAATGATAATGTTCACATCTTCTTCTTCTTCTTTTTTTGACGATGAACAAACCATAGTAAAATGAGGGAAATTGTCTTCCCTTTTCATATCTCAAATAAAGTGTACTAGCAATAAATCAAGCACCCCAATTTGGTATGTGAACCTTTTTTTTTAAGAGATGTGAACCATTTATTGCTAGTACACTTTGTGACTAAGTCTTACTTTACCGTCCTAATTTTTTCATGCGTATTGTCAATGAGTTTATTTTTCAGGAGGGTTGAAATTGCATGTCTGAACAAATGTTGTATGTCACAACCAAAAGAAATTATTTTTTGGTGAATTCGAGTCTCAATTAAAAGAAATTAGAACATCATCTCAAAGAGTTTTCCTAAATTCAATTTCCATAGAGGGGCAGTCTCACAAAAAAAGTCCCCTATCCCTCCTAAATATTTTTTTCTCCCCTAACAGTTCCTCTATTTCAAATCAAATACATATCGATAATGCTTAGGAGTGGGTGTCCGTCCATCCGGACGCCACTTTTCTAGGCCTGCTTCCTCCCTGCATCTCCCCATCTCTCTCAAAAATAGCTCCCACTCTCGTGCTTGCCCATTGCGTACTGTTGCGTCGTGTGCTTGCTGCTACTGTCTTCCCCACCGCGCACCCCATCCCGCGCCGCGCGGCTCCTCCATCCCACGCCGCGCTATGCTTCATCCCCCATCGTGCTCGCTCCAGCTCGCTGCGCGCCATGCCCGTCCCCTGCGCGCACCGAGGTGCTACCGACGTGGCCGCCACGATGTGCGACCTCAATAAGGAGATGTTGCAATGAAAGCGCATGTTGCAAGTATATGTTTTCAAGTGCTTTGCAATTGTTTCATATGGATGTTGCAAAAATAGATCAGGTATTGGACATGTTGCATATGTTGCAAGTGTTTTAGAGGCATGTTACAAGTATTTCAGAGGTTTGTTCAAAATGTTACATCTGTTCAAGACGTATATTGCAAGTGTTCTGCATGTTGCATATGTTTCACACATATGTTACAACAACATATTCCAAATGTTTTTGCTGTTTTAGTTTAATGTTGCAGTAAGTGTTTTCATGTTCCAAGTTGTTAGTGTTTTATCTAGATGTTGCATATATTTTACACATATATTGCAAGTGTATGTTTCAGATGTTTCATCTGTTTCGTACTTATGTTGCATTCAAGTGTTTCATGTTGCACGTGTTTCATGTTGTTCGAAGAGTTAGGGGCGTGGGGAGTGATGGTGGCACGACACGGGCACCGGGGAATGGCGCGCGATGAGCTGGGGGTGGAGGTGGCACACGGCGCGCCGGTGTCCTGCGGACAGGGCGTGCTAAGTGTCGGTAGTCGAGGCACGACGGCGGCGGGTGCGTACGCGGCGGGGCGAACGACCTCGAATCGAGGTGGGGGGACGGGCTCCGCGTGCGAGGCAAGTCGTCTAGACGCGCGGGCGCTACGACGGGGCAAGGTGCATGTGTGGGGCTAGAAAAAAAATCAGCGGACGGGGCAGGCTGCGCAGTCGTCCGTCCGGACGTCCGAGCGCTAGCACTCGATAATGATTAGGAGCGGGCATCCGTCCGTCCGAACACCGCTTTCTAGGCCTGCGTGCTACCGGCCCAACAGGCCTGCTTCCTGTCTGTGTCTCTCCATCTCTCTCTAAAATATCTCCCACTCATGTGCTTGCCCATCGTGTGCTGCAGTGCCGTGTGCTCGCTGCTGTCGTCTTCCCCACCGCTCACCCCATTCCGCGTCGCGTGGCTCCCCCATCTAGCACCGCGCCCCCATCCCGCGCTGCGCTGCGCTTCAACCCCTATGCCGCACCTGCTCAAGCTCGCTGCGCGCCGTGCCCCATCCCCACACGCGTCGAGGTGTTGCTGGGGTGCTGCCAAGGTGCTGTCGACGCCGTAGTTCCCAACCAGAAGGTTATGGCCGCTGTCGACGACGTTGCCACTGCGCCGCGTGACCTTAGCAAGGAGATATTGCGATGAAAGCGCATGTTGCAAGTGTAAGTTTTAAGTGTTTCAAACATTTCAGAGGTATGTTGCAATTGTTTCATATGAATGTTGCAAAAGTAGATTAGGGATGTTGCTTTTGTTGCAAGTGTTTCAGATGCATGTTGCAAGTGTTTGAGAGGTTTGTTCAAAATGTTTCATCTGTTGCAGACGTATGTTACAAACGTTCTAATCTAGATGTTGCTTATGTTTCACACATATGTTGCAACAATATGTTACAAATGTTTTAGTTGTTTCAATCTTATATTGCACTAAGTGTTTTCATGTTGCAAGTGTATGCTCCAGATGTTTCACATGTTTCATATGTATGTTGCATTCAAGTATTTTATGTTGCACGTGTTTCATGTTATTCGGAGATTCAAGGGGCACAGGGAGTGATGGTGGTATGACGCGGGCATCGAGGAATGGTGCGGATGGGGCGCGACGGGGGCGGGGTGCACATGCGGGGCGGGGCGAACAGCCTCAAATCGAGGCAGACAGGGCGGGCTACGCGTGCGAGGCGAGTCATCCAGATACGCGGGCGCTGCGATGGGGCGAGGAAAAAATCAGCGGGCGGGAGCAGGCTGCAGGCTACAGGCGTCCGTCCGAACGTCCGGGCGCTAGCACTGCCGAATACACATGATGGATAACATGTTATCCCAAATTTGAAGGGGAAAGAGAGTGTGATTGAAAATACCACTATAAAAATATAATGGTGGATAGAGGGACCATTGGAGGGTGATTTTTGTTGCATATATAGGTTACTCTAGGTTTATTTTTTTATAATTGCAAAGGTGGGTAATTATATGTAGATTTTAGGCAGTTACTCTACCTTTTTTTCCATAATGAAAACGGTGGGTAATTTTTTAGAAAGTAGAATAAATTCTATAACCAGTATATTATCAATAATGAATAGAGTCTATAGCTAGATGTTTCGACATCTTTTTTTTCAAGAATTTCTAAGATTCATCTTTTCTTCTAACATTTCTTATGAGTAACATGTCCAAGAGAATGTTAAGGCTTCAAAATGAGTCTCTAACTAGTATTATTACTAATATAAAATGGTTGCAGACTTTGTAACCAACAACCTATCCCAACCTCTCCTTTTTGTGACGTAAATGGATCAGAAGAGACGGTTTTACTTTTAGTAACCAAGTTTTCAGTAGCAATTCTATCAATGGCTCAGAAAAAGGTTGTTTTTACTGATAGTGCCCAAGTTTTCAGTAGCAACTCTAATTTATGATCTCTTGATTTGAAGTACTAAACGATGAATGGTGTCTCTCTCAGGGCTATAATAACATAAGTAATGTCAATTGTTTTATAACTTCGATCGAATGGATAGAGGTAGGGCTACTGAAGTATCACAGGTAGCCACTATATTACTACTCCATGAACATAACTGGTATTAGATCACCTATGTGACCTGGGTGCCCCTTCCACGCCTGAACAAGCCAAACTCTAGTCAGAGAACACCAGAAGCACCCCACTGATTCTCTTGTGATCAGAGGAGATTCAGTAGACTAGAAGCCCAATGAGCAGAGTGATTAGCAACAAGTCCTCTTCGCCAAGAACAAAACAACTTAACTGTTGAAGATCACCCAACCGAGACAGCTACTGAAAGCACAAGGTAATTGGTTTTTTGATATATCGGCAGCCAGTTTATTACTACTCTGCTCAGAAGCCTTCTGCCGCATTTGCATTATACTTAATTCTGAGTGCGGAAAACACTGAATTAGGTAGGCCAATCATGCCTCAGGCTCATGGAAGGCCAGACAGCCGCCGCCCCAGGGGCCCATCAAGATGGTCAGATAGATATGAACAACTAGCAGGTGCCCCCGTGCTTCGCACGGGGCATAGGCAGGAATGGATGGGTATTTTGAAGTAGCATCTTAGGAATACAACATAGTCTGCAGTTGGCACATGTTGCATTAGATCTATTAATTAAAGCTTTGTTGCTGTACAAAGCATAATGCAAAAAGAAGCAGCTGAAAGAAAGTAGGGTAAAAAAATCAGTAATTCGTAGTAGGTCTTATAGAAGAGGTGTACACATATATGTTGCAAGCATCGCATGAGGAATACAAATATTTACAAAGAATAGCATATGGATGAAGTATGCATTGGTCAATGTTAGGAAACCAGGACCAATTTGTACATTCACGTGAAAGAACGAAGACATATACAACTATACATGTATTGGGTATGGATCTATTGTAGGGACGGGAAAAAATAAATAAATTAAACTAAATAGGTTCTAGTTTGAATAGACTCAACATCACCAACAATGTCTTGTCTGTTTGCTTTAATGTCTCTGAAGATTGTAATGCAAAAGGTTAGAAAACCATATGAGTTAGAACAGGAAAGGCAAGATAGGAAAAAAGAGAAAGAAAGAATGCGCACATTGAACTGGCAGTAGACACACAGCGTCCTGCAACCGGAGCACGCCTGCCCGATGAAACTGTACCAAATCATTATTACCACACAAATGTGTGTGTGGCAAAGATTTGCAGTTCAATTTGGGAAAGCGAGAGCAATAGAAGAAAAGGAAAAACACATGCTTAGATTGAACTCCAACATCGTGGGCAAAGGTAGCAGGTTTCGGAGCTGTTACCTTGCGCAGAGAGGAAAGAGAGAACCGCGAAGCATCCACACATGGAAGGGTATCCTCTTAATCTGAAAAACGTACATCAAGTATATGACGTATTGAATTGCTGATTTGCTGAAGTAGCTCTAAATCCATAGGTTAGGGAGTAGTGCACGACTTACTCTGAACGCTTGGAAGTATTCAGTTTTCCAGTTGCTGGAACTGTCTTGCGTTTGATTTACAGTCCGGACAGAAATAATCTGAATTTTGCAAATCCTATCACACAATGGCAAGTTAAGAAAAGGTACTCATAAAATAATTGCATACAAATATGAAGCAATAAGGACATCAAACTATCATCATATAAGGGTAAGGAAAAAGCTTCCATGTTGTTGCATGTCAGGTGACAACAAACCGGCCACAAAGTACCTTCGAAGTCATTAGGTAAAATATTTATGTGACCACTGAGGCAGTAAATAGTCCTTGAAGGCGAGCAGTACAATAAGAAGGTCACATAACACAGAATGTGAGCCTAAACATTGGATAATGTTCTGCAATCTGTGTGAATAGAATTGAGGCAAAATGAGGCACAGTAAAATAATATTGAGCCATGGGAATTAAGCAGATGTAAATTAAAATGGTATGGTAAGAGATTTATAGTGAGGTACCGTGGTGACTGTGGCGGCTGCCCTCTCCGGTTTTGCAGCAGCGAGAGGAACGCCAAGATTCATCCGCATGAGACATCAGAAATAGAATCGACGCGAGCAGGGGCAGGCCAGGCCAAAAACGAAGGTCGTCCTTACCTGATTCGTCTGGTGCGGGCGTCCACAGTGAGGCGAACAATGGCACGGTGGCCCGGCGAAGCGACAGGGAAGCCGGCGCGGGCGTGGTGCCGGAGCTCCCATGGCGCGGCATAACATCGGGCTGCCAGAGTTGGGAAGACGGAGGGGTTGAGCGCATGATGTGGCTTCGGCGGCGTCGCGGCGACCAGCGACGGTGGCGCGCCGTCGGGGAAGGCGAAGGGGTCGCGGTGGCTGCTCGGCGGTGGGTCTCGCCGGGGGGCGGCGCGCGGCGCGTAGGGCACGCAGGGGCTGCGGAGAGGGCCGGCGCAGTCCTCACGCGAGGCTCCGGCGAGGGCGGAGCGGCGCCCTCTTGGCGCCGACGGCGTCGCTAGGAGAGGCGGAGGTCGAGGCGGAGAGGGAGGAGGTGCGGCATGGCGGCGTCGCATGGCGGTGAGGAGGCAGGGGGCGCGGCGTAGGGCAGGTGGGGGCGGCGGAGAGGCCCAGCGCGGGCACAGGGGTTTTGTGGGTGGTGGTCCCGGTAGGCGGCAGAAGGCACGGGTGGAGAGTGGAATGTTCGAGGTGTTTATTTTATTTTATTTAAGGCAGAGGACGTTATGATAAGGGCAGGGGGTTGGGGGTGGAAGGGGATCGGATCGATCGCTACAGGAGCAGCGAACAGGATTGGACGACGTGGGCGCACGGCTGGCCGTTTTGGTATACAGCTATATAGATAAAGGATAGATCAGACAAGATCGATGTAGACCAAACATGGCACACAGTTCAAGGGGCAATCCATTCTGACACTGGAGACGCAATGGCATATCATTCACGGTCTAGGCTATAATAACTGAATAAGATGATTGCTAGTGTATAAATGACGCCCTCCCTTTCATGAATCTCAAACAAAATGAACTAGTAATTCCCACCAAATTTATAGAAGATCTAAGTGAAATTATATATGCTCCAGGTAATCAGCTCCCAAGATCAACTAATACAATCCAAATCAAGCAAAACTAATCAAGAATTTTTTGTACAAGTGGTATATCCTACAGTCTGTTTTCTATGTTTGAATAGCATGTTTGAATAAGAGTTCATGTTTATTGGTTGCTGCTTCAAACAGGATCTGAAAAGGTAAAGATGAGATGGAGCTAGTTTGGGAGGACTTGAGTTAGGTCTAGAGCTCCCAAAAACTAAGGACGAAATAATTGGACTGGCTCCACAAACAAGTTTGATCTTAATCTAAAAGACACAAGCTTAAGTTCAATATATAAACTCAGAAATTCAAGCACATCTTTTCTGTACTATGAACATTGAGTCATGTTCTTCCACATATACAATCGCTGCACTGGATTTGTATCACAAAAAATCAATTATCATCAGACCAAATAAGTTGAACCGATGAATCAGAGGATTCAGTTTAGCTGCCACTATTATTCCAATTCAGATGATAACGCCAGATGCACACCCATCACTCATCTATTCTGATCGTCCTAACTTATGCATAATGGATGCAAACTTTATTACCAAACAACACCCAAGTTAGCATACAGCCTATTCCCAACCTTTGGCATGATCGATGGCTCAAAGAGAAATATTTTGAAGTACTAACCTATGACAATGACACCCAGGTTAGCCATAACAGAAACATGCTACTTTAATAGGTTGAGCTTATGTATATCATAAGACTAACAGAACTTGACAGCGTGATGCAAAGCAGCATGGCTCAGTAAAGCAGCACGATGCAAAGCAGCACGGAGCTAACCCGTTGCATAATCCCACTAAGAATAAGAACATCACCAATTAACTGCCGGTAGCCAATATATAACTATTCAAGGGGCATCAACAAGCATCATACCACTTATCTTATGGAACACTGATACGTACGGGCAACTAAAATTAAGCAAGGCTTTCAGAACACTGATACGTACGGGCATCAACGAGACAAGAACATTGAGCTTGATTTACGTGGAAGTTTAACCGTATCCAAATTCCACCGATAACATCAGATGGTCGTGTGCTTTTCATGTTCCACTCATTCTATCTGGTACATAGTCATTGAAGCTTGCAAACCTTATTATCCAGCCGTGACCAAATAACACAATCTAGCCTTCTACAGCTTAGCAGGCTTGGGGAAGATGTCAGGGGTGAACTTCTGCGCTGCACTTATGCTCCCCTTGATTTTAATCGCCCCTCTACACATCAATAGAGTCCATCAGCCTCAAAGAAACTATCACACACGAAATTCTAAATTGCAAGGGGAAAAACAAGGATTAGTCTTGTTCTCCTAACCGGATGAAAGCAATCTGCGGGTTCGTCTTGCCGGTTGCGATTCCAAGGAAATCGTTATCCGTGAAGGAGAAAGTAGCATCCGGCTTTCCCTGGTACGGCCCTGGAAATCATAAGCAAGGCTTTCAGAACACTGATACGGGCAACTGAAACTAAGGTTGAAGGACGGTAAAGGAGGAACCTTTGGTGACCTCGCCCTTCTTGAGGTCGACCACGAAGAGCTCCTCATCAACGCCGATCTTCTGCAACGCACAACACCGCACAGGAATAAAGTATCAGAAAGGCCGTCGATCTGACCTGAATTTCACGCAATCTAGGCCAGGAGAGGAGGGATTCATGGGTGATTCGAGAGGGAGGGGGAGGAGGGGAGCCTGACCTTGGGGGCGATGTTGAGCTGGTAGACGAGGCCGACCTTCTTGGTGAGCTCCTTGCCGGCGTCGGTGGCCAGGTGCTGGCGCATCAGCTCCAGGAGCTGCGCGGCTTTGAGGCTGCTACCGTCCATCTCAGCGGGCCAGCTGGGAGTTGGATTAGCACCGCGGAGGGCGCGGAGTAGAAACGGAGATTGGAGAAGGGAGACGCAAGAAGAGGATGAGGGGGCTTGGTCGGTTTTGTTGGGATGCAGTAGTTGCGGGAAGGAGAAGGCAATCAAAGCCCCGGCAAGAGTACAACCCCAACCGCCGCCTTCAAGACGTGCAGGCACGCCACGCCACGATGGATCTGGCTCTGGCTGGGTGGATGCCCCGGGCCTATCCGGGTGGTTAGCTGTTGGCAGCGGCAGAACGGCGGGCAGAATTGCATAGCTCGCGTTGAGCAATTTTTACAGTTTTATTTATTGCACTACGGAACTACGGGAGCACCAGTATCATAATCTCTCCAGGATGTACAAATCACGTAAACAAATACTACGGGTGTGTTTAGTTCCCAAAATATTTCACCCCAAAACATCATATTGAATTTTGCGGCACATACATGAAGCATTAAATGTAGACGAAACAAAAAAACTAATTGCACAGTTTACCGTGAAATCGCGAGACGAATCTTTTGAGTCTAATTAGTCCATGATTAAACAGTAATTGTCAAATAAAATAAAAGGCTACAGTACCCATTCCTAAAATATTTTGGGAACTAAACACACCATACGTACATAACACTTTGAAAAATTTTTATCTGAGAACACATTGGCATAAGTTCTCGTCTCTCGTGATTACCACAACACACTATCATCAATGCCTACTTACCACATAACTGTGTTCCCCTAGCGGTATGGGCGAGAAAGAAGATTAACCAAATCAGAAAATCCTTCCTCTAAAAAGGTGAGGAAAACGCTAATGGGGTTCACTGTCTAGTTTACTGGCCGATGGTCTGCAAGTCAAGGGATTTGGGAGGCATGGGAGTGCCGGACCTAGATAGATTTGGAAGGGCCCTACGCCTCCGGTGGCTGTGGCAGGAATGGGGTGATGACCCCAAGCCATGGGTGGGAACAAAAGTTCCCTGCAATGACACAGATCGCCTCCTGCTCAACTCCTCCACCACAGTCACAATTGGCAATGGCGACAAAGCGCGCTTCTGGCACCACGGTTGGCTTGAGGGAGAGGCACCTAGATATCTAGCGTCACAACTATTCAAGCTGGTGTGCAGAAAGAATAGGACGGTTCATCAGGAATTACACAACGACAATTGGATTAAAGCACTGCAAGCACGTATCGCCACAACAACTCAGCTCCAAGAATTCATTGGCTTATGGATTGGATTACAAAATGTTCAGCTGCAGCCCGATGTATAGGACACAATTACTTGGAAATGGACAGCTGACGGTACCTATTCCACCCGCTCGGCATACAGGATACAGTTCCGAGGCTCACATCGGAAGTTCCAACATGACCTCATTTGGAAGTCACGAATAGAGAATAAATACAAGATACACGTCTGGATCCTAATGCACGACAAAATCCTAGCAGCAGACAATCTGCAAAAGAGGGGTTGGCCACACCAAGAACATTTTGTCTTATGTAACGGGCCTCTGGAAACAGGGCTTCATCTCTCCTTGCTTTGCCCCTTCGCAAAAGCCGTCTGGGACCAAGTGATAGCTTGGGAAAACTTTGTGGTGCAATAGCCACAACAAGAACCGGCCTCAGTTGCCGATTGGTGGGAGCAAGCGGCAAGCAAGATACAAAAGCAAGACCGTATGCATTTCAATGGTATGGTAATTTACATTATGTGGAAGGAGAGGAATGGAAGAATATTTGAAAATGTGCATAGGACAGCACAGCAGGTCACCTCACTGATCAAAGAAGACATAGTGCAATGAATTTTGGTGGGTGGGGGGGGGGAGGGGGGGCAAACTAGCAGTGCGAGGCGTGTTTTTCTCCTCTATGGCCTTCGGACCACGGTGTTTTGGCACCTCAGGTGTCATGTGTATATAAACATCTTTTCACTACTTAATTGAGCGGCAGAGCTCCTGCCTTTTACTTTAAAAAAAAACCACAACACAAGAGAGCTGGTCTCATATCTAGCCAATTATAAGGAGCTAGTTATATTCTCGTTGGATTTAATTAAACTTAGCCTAAGCTTATTTAGTTAAATTAGTAAGTTTCAAGACACATAATAAGTGTTAGGTGTAATAAAGAATTAACTCGTATACAAAATTGGCTTGAGATTAACACACCTTAATAGATAACTATTGTCTATATACTTCTATTAACACGCGCGGGCTTTGATAGTAGCATTAGCAGTGCCAATGAAGATTTGCAACTCTAAAGTGTAACTGACGCCATGTTGGATCGCTGGGCCAAGGTGGGAACGAGGGCAGCATTAGCAGTGGCAACGAAGATTTTTCAGCTCTAAATTGTAACTGACGCCAAGATAGATTTGCTAGATCAAGATGGGAGTGAGGGACAAACTAGGGAGAGTCAGAGGTACAATAGGGAGAAATTTTAGTTCTTTAATATTAGGAATAAACTAGCAAACTTACGATTTGCGACTTAGATATTTTCATTCTTTAATATTATCTAGGTATAAACTAGCAAGCATACAATTTGCAACTTGGATGTTTATTCAAAGATTATGCTATTTGTTCCAATGCATCTTGGAATCGAATTCCATATTGGTCAGAATTTCTGATTGAATTTATGACCAGGGCTCTTAGAATTTGATTTATTCTCCTCAATCAAAAATTCCCCTCAGGGTAAGAAATTTTTATTTCTGACAATTTCTAATGTGTATTTGTGCTCGTTTTACACTAACTTTTGTAGGTATCAGAATTTCTGATGGGGATCAGAATTTGGAATCCTGGACAAAAAGTGACATAATTGCTACCAGCTCCTCCACCATGATGAACACCTCTCTAGGCCATTTGATCTCTCCTCTCTCCCTTCTTGTGAGGATTGTTTGATTCTTGTGGGATCTAAAGAGTTGGGTTGAGAGATTGTGTGATTAAGAGCAAGAGGTCGCAATCTCACCCTTGAGCACACTTGTGGATCTTGTCTAGTATTTGGGAAAGTGTTTGTTACTCTTGAAGATGAAACCTTCTAGATGGTAAGGAGTTGATCGGCGAGCTTCCAAAATTATGGTGGGCCACGGAAAGTGTGAAGCTTTTGATTTCACCTCCGCGAGGAAAGAAATCAAAGGTACAAAAGTGAGACAAATGAATGAGGGTCTGCATGTACTCTGTGTTTTTTTTGGAAGAGAAGAATAAGTAATAATTGATACGTGACAACGAACAATAAGGAACAACTGAGTTATCAAGGGTTTTTTTTTTTCAAATTTACTGTCGTTTCAACCGTGTGTCGTGCGTTTATCAACCATATTAGTCAGATTCGTCCCCAGCCCCCAATGATTTTTTAAAATGAAAAACAAGAGGACGAAGTTTATCAGGGCTGGCTAGTGGGTAGGGATAATTAGATCCATGTATTAGTGGGAGCTTAGTGACCTTTCCAAGCCTTGTACTAGTACTACTGGAGTACAAGTGCTAGTAAAGGTGAGCCATCCTTAAGTCGTCGTGGTACAGCTTGCCCTGCTGTCTGTCTTGTGAAGTCCTGATTCCTGACACTGTCCTGAAATATACATTCTGGAGGCAATAATCGCGCACAGGTCTGCATTCTGGTGGCAATAATCGCGCTCATGAGGTGCTACTGGAACTGTGAAGTACTCCTACGCGACAGCTACATTTCGTCTGCATCCATCAGTCATGAGTAACGTAGCCCAGAAAAAGGGGACATATTGTTACAAGCAGGTCAGCAACTAAAACCTGATGGTATCTCATTATCAAATTATGTCACCAACATTGAAACAACATTAAGTTACTTGCATGATCTCACCATGGCAATAGATAGGAGGGAGTTAATAAACAGATTAGA
Organism: Saccharum hybrid cultivar R570; assembly: GCA_038087645.1. Taxonomy (NCBI): domain Eukaryota; kingdom Viridiplantae; phylum Streptophyta; class Magnoliopsida; order Poales; family Poaceae; genus Saccharum; species Saccharum hybrid cultivar. Next base: position 16,965,005 of record JAQSUU010000259.1, read on the forward strand.
TGGTACGCCTCACTGTTGTTCATATGAGGATCGTGCAACTGAACCTAAACGGTAAACTGTCAGGCGCAGACTACCCATGCCACCGAAGTTCACAGAACAAGGAGAACGGTAGCCCTGAAGCAGCGGCGGTCTACAGGGGGTAACGGAGTTCTCTTGACTTCATCTGATATATACACACGGGCACATCTAAGCCGACGATCTTGACTTGGGTCAATTCTGTGCAAGCTTCAGCAGGCTACCATGGGCCAGTCAGGGTGCGGCGCAGGCAAAGTTTCTTTGCCTTTGGTCCATGTTGGTTGTTGATTCGCTCCAGGACCTGCAAAAACCATTACAGAGAAACTTCTGTGAGCCAAGAAAACATTGCCTAATGGGAACCGTCATTTTCCAACTGATGAATATGCCGCACATCAAAATTGGCAGCCAAAAAGATCTACTGTCTTCTGCTACAAAATAGACATAAAATTTTCACCAAGATTGTCATGGAAAAGCAAACTTCTCAGGTTAATACGTTAAAAGTAATAATCAGAATCAAGAACTGTCTGAATTTCAGAAAAATTAATGCATGCTTTGCTTAAATCATGAGGATGCCAACACAGATATCGTTGTTCACTCACTGATGAGATTTTCTTTCCTTTTTCTTTTAAAAAATATCAACTAATCAGGATAAGTTAAAATATAGATGTGGTAGCACAAAGCAAGGTACAATTGCTAGTGTTAGCATTCTATTTCCAATAAGTAAACATCACGCCATATAAATCTCATTTATGTGAAGCCCTCTTTATTTAAAATCTGAACTAATTAATCAGATAAAAGATAAAAATATAACATCTCAATAGAGTTAACTCATTACTTTACTAAATTATATCAAGAAGTAATGCATGAAAAATGTATGCAACAATTTCCAAAGTTTCAATTGAATGTGTATCCTATTCGTAATGGTACATTTCTTTGCTTTCAAACTAATTCACATAGGATAGTAATTGATACTATGTACCTAGAGTGCTCTGATAGGCTAGTGGTGAAACTGTGACAGATATGCCGATATTACAATTAATATGTCATTGGTATCCTAAACATCTCATGCATTGAATGGAATGTTGTATTGAAACCTATACCTGTGTTGAATCCCTTTACTGGACATGCCAAGGTTTATCACATAAGAACTGACAAATTGATATTCCTAGCATTGGGTGAGGTCCAGACCTTGCCCCATACTAAATTGGTCAGCTTTTTGCAATTTGTATTCATATTTAACCATATGATTTATTTGAAATTGTTTTGGCGAATTTTAACACTTAAGATCCCTTAGAGGAAGGCAACAGTCTCCAGATAATGGCAGTAGAGTTTTTGAAATCAAGGGACCTCCTAGAACTGCAGGCTATGGCTGCATTCCGGAGTCAAGTTGATGGTTTCTATGTATCTGGCACGCCTAGCTGCTCAAAGTACATGAAACAAGCACAATAAAACAAGGACGGAAACGAGAATCAAGTCATCACTTTTGAATGTCATTCCTATTTATGTGTATCTGGTAGCTGCATTTGAATGTCATCACTTTTGAATGTCTTTTGCCTAGATGCTCAAAGTACAAAAAAATCATGCAGAACAAAACCAGATGGAAGATAAAAAATCAAGTCATCCCTATTTCCATGCAATAAATTTATTTATCATTTTTGGATACTACCTCAATTAATCTTTCTTATAAACACTGAACATAATGGATGAATGAACTGGTTGACATCATGTTTTACGAAAGTCTATGGTTCAGAAAGTTTTTGGGTGCAAAAGGAGAAACTTTCAACATCATGTAACAAAATAATATATGGACATGAAAATGGAACAAGGTCATCATGCATTGATTTAGTGATAGGTACATGTTGGAGTAAATTCTACTCGTAATTCTGAAAGAAAAAATCGAACTCATGTCCAACCAAACATCAGCAGGTTTCTATCACGGGAAACTAGGAACTAGAAAGAGCCTCACTGAAATGTTGTGAAGCTAGATCCGTGAAAGCTCCATGGAAAGGATTAAACCAATTATAGGCAATTAAATAGAAAAACATAAAAATTGTTGCTTAACAGCAGCATATCATCAGCCCCCGCCTCTTTCCCCAGCATTAAGAAAACATGAAATAGTGATCAGTCAGAGTCTAAAGAGAACTTGGTAAAGCTTCTACAGAAATGAAAAATCAGAACAACAGTATTTTCCCCAAATGGAAGATCATTACCTCATCCTTTTGCCTCTTTAGCATTTCAACCTGCACAATGAAGCATAACAAGTTAATATAGCCTCTTTCGTTTGTATCAGGAGCTAAGAAGAAACAAACTATCATGGATGAAATGGAACTTAGGTCTGAAATATACAAATCCCTAACGGCCCATTTGAATCCTTTCATTTTGGAGGAACTGGAATCTACTATATGGACTCGGCTATTTGGCTTGGAATTTGACATTCTAGAACTTTTCAAGTTTAGATATAGCCTGTCTTAAATTCATGAGTTGAGAAATAGAACTAGATTCCATTGATGCCCACGCTCTGTTTCTGCTCTACAACTTATACCACGCTCTTCAGCTCGCTGACAGCACACAAGTATATCCCCTAATGTGGCCAACATCAACATACAAGTATGTTACGCATGTGACTTGTGATTATTGGAATTGACTTCAATTCTAAGGATCCAAACGGAGCCTAAGAGTTAAGCTAACCAGAACTTGCCTTCATTTGTCTCAAATCAACGAGGTGAGTTGATAACGCTACAGTGCTACACAATGGACAGTACAAATATGCAACACTAGCAATTTATCAATAACATCAGATGCCCAGGTGCTACATGTGACAATTGAGGTATAATAATCCGATATAGACAATATACATTTCAAAATAGACATAAATCAAAATACCATTGTAACAACATTAAGCTCATGAAAGATGTGTGCCCAAACTAGCAAGCTAGGAGCTCAAGTCTAAGACAACATGCATCAGTCTGTATGTGCAGTCTCCATCTGTCGCTCAAGGCAGCTAGTTCGATGGAACATATGCAACAAGGACCAGGCATTTGGAAGTTGCTACTAATTGTGGCAACTCATCTGCTGCCATGCCAGCAGCAAGCCTCATTATAAAATTCAAAAGTCTCTAGGCGCTCAAATCCCTAGAAAAAGGTACCAATGTGGGGAGACTTCATGGAAGTCTAATATGAAGAGATTATCAAAGGAACACAGATTGAGTATATTCATTGATACAGTAAACAAATAATGTGCATACATTACAACCATGAAAGAAAATCTATTTTTTTTAGTGGCAACAACATATCTTCTAATAAAATATAGCAATTATACCTGCTTTTTCTGCAACTCATCATTCTGATCCTTGAGTTTTGCCACCTCAGCTTCCAGCTCCATTATGTATGCCTACAATGTTAGAAAGCATGCAAGTTAAGTGTCTGTACACTGGGTTATGAATTTAGACTCTTATCAGTGAATTGAACTGACATAACAATTTTATTTCAAGTAGAGGAATCCAATAAATTTGAGTTCCAATGGAAAATTAGGGGTCAAAGATTATAGCTTATACAGCAGCACATGTGCACCATGGAATAACTTACAGATGTAAAATACATCAATCATGTCTCTTGTATTTGCAGCTAAAATTAACCAGAAAGAACACAAAACCATGTGTTTATGATTGGAATTGTAAACCTCCGTAAGCCCAAGGTGCTATCCCTATCATCTCAATGAGGTGGTTGAAATGATGAATTCTGTGAGACTGGAATGTGTAACCACCATCTCCCAAATTAACAAACTTATCCAGTGTCTCAGTCTTCCTGAATCTGAGAGGGTCAAGCTGAACGTTCATTCCCAGATTCTTCACCTCTTTAGATGAAGATAAGAGTATTATACAATGGCAACTTGCTATTTGTAGAGGCTACTTAGCAATAGATTAATATCAAAGAGCTAAACTGGAAGTGGCAGATCACATCAAGTGAATAAAGTACAACATAATCCAGAGGCATACCAAATATAGTCACCATAGAGTTCCATTTCAGACAAATTTTTACTATAATTAAGCTAAAGATGCAGTGTGAGTAACAGACAACATAGCAGTGTACTGAAAGAAGGAAGGCTCCACCTGCTTCCTCGCACGCGACCTGGCGGCCGACTCCCTGTTCTTGATCATGCGCCGCTGCCTCCTCTCCACCACCTTCTCGACGGTCGGTCCCTTCCTCACCCTCAGCGCAGTGTCGAAGGGATACGGCACCGGCGACAGCGACGACAGATCCCCCGCCTCCACCTTCCCCAACCCGTTGAGCACGACCGGCGTCGTCGGCGCCGCCACCGTCATCCCTCCTCCGAGCCCCTGCCCGACGACCCCGGTCACCATCCCGTTCCCCAGCTGCATGGTCTGCGGCGCGACCGCATTGCCCTGGGAGAAAAGCCCCTGCGCGTGCGGCTGCAGGACGAGGGTCTGCTGCCCCATGTCCTCACGAACCACGCCGGCGCGTACCAGGAACTCCTCCAGAGTCATGGACCCCAGCGTCTGCTGACGCTGGGCCTGCGCCTGCGCCTGCGCCGGCAGCGGCGCGGGCGCGGGCGCGGGAGCGGGAGCCGCAACCGGCTGCGCGTCCTCCCCGCCGGTGAAGCCCACGATCTCGCGCCAGACCTCGTCGACCGTCTTCTGGCTGAGCGTGCGGGACAGCGTGAAGGAGCCCTGGCGCAGGATGGGCGCCCCGGGCTGCTGCTGCGCGCGTTCGTGCGCGTCCACGGATGCGGCCGCCGTGGTCGTGGGGGCGGCCGCGGCCATGGCGTTGGACTCCTCGGCCGTCCAGATGTTGCGCAGCAGCTCGTCCATGTTCATGGAGCCGAAGTCCTTGCTGGCGCCGCCGAGCGTGCTCTGGAACTCGTCGAACGTGAGCGAGTAGATCGAGCCCTGACGCGCCAGCGACGGGGCCCCGCTCCCTCCCGGCATCTCCATCCCCGCCTCCCGCCTTCTCCTCCCCTCCCCTCTCCTCTCCTCTCCGCTCCCCAATCCCACCGGAATTCAATTCCGCACCTGAAACCACAGGCGGCGGATGCAGAGGAAAAGGGGGCGGTGAACAGAGCAGGCGACTTTATAGCCGGGCAGCGGCAGGCAGAACCGACAGGACGGAGGAGGAAACTAGGGAGCTCCGCTCGAGGGGAGCGTGACCTTGATTAGTTGCGGCTGGCGTGCTACAGTATACCACAATTAGCAAGAGGAAATCCAGTTCAAAGAGGCGGGTTAAAGAGAGAGAGAGCGAGCGCGCAGGGGGAGCACCGGGGGACGTGGAGCTGGAGCGTTGGTGGGGAGTTGGTGCGGCTTTGAGGGAGGCGATCGCGGCGGCAAGGTGGGCGACGGGACAGGTGTCGCCTCGGGGGCAATAAAGTGCTGCTGCGGCAGCCGCTGCCGTCGGGGGACCACAAGGCCCCGCAGCGGATCGCCACGATGCCTCGCGCACACGGACCAGTGACCACGACACCACACCGGACGAAAACGGCAAGCGGGTTTTTGGGTGCGTGGATCAAACACTTCCACTTGCTACACTGTTACAACTTGTAATGTAAGTGACACTTACACAATTTTTCTTAATTGTGGCGCTTGGACTGTGGGTTATGATAGGTGGGACAGGGAAATAGAAAGTGCATTAAATCTGATCCCACGATTGGTTTTAGAGAAAGAAATATGGGGAGGGTATGGGAAATGGAAATAATGTGTTTCTGTCTCACCAATCCTATTCCACCGTGAGAGGTGGGTTGTGGCCGTGATAGAAGCTCTGACTCATGGCCCTCGCATCCCGTGCCACCGCCGTGGTGTACGTCCTCCTGGCGCTCGCTGCCTTCGCCATGAGAGCGGGCTCCCACTCCCCTGTCCCGACGCTCGCGGTGGACTGCGTCTCCCAGGCTGCCACCCTCATCGACTGCCTCGACTACGTCCACCAGGGGAGCACCAAACGTTGGTTGGCCGCTGCCGAGGGAGGCTGCGAATTGTGGACCTGCTGGATCAAGGAAGGCTGCGCACGCCATTGTCGTCAATGGGGAGGAGGGTGTGAAGAACGGCCCCGCTTGCGCTGCCGTTGTCACAGGAGCTGCAACCGCCTCCACCGCCCACAGCACAAGAGGCCGAGCCGCCCTCGCCGCGCGTGCTGCCGGAGCCCCAGCCAACATCGCTGCGCGCACTATTGGAGCAGCAACCGCCCCCACCGTGGAGTCGGTCTCGTCATCCACACTGCCGGAGCAACGGCGATATCGTCACTCGACAGTAGCCGCGCTATCCACCAGGCAGGGGGCCGAAGTCGATGGCAAGGATGAGAAAAATGGAAGGGACGACGAGAAGATTGGGACCACGAGCGAGGAGGTGTCAGTTTTTTTTGCCCCACAGCATTTCCCTAACCCAAACCATGGACAACCAAACTTGGGTATGGATACAAAACACATCACATCCCTAACCCATACCCCATCTTTCTTACGCAGCTATATTTCCCTATCCCTATCCCAACCCCCATCCAAACACCACCTATGTGTGTATCGTCCACAGTAATAAGATCAGGCTGCAGTGCAAGAATGACCAACGAGTGTTTTGCTAGTTTCATTTCTCCAATAACTTTGTAGGCAATTTTGTTTTAAAGGTGCTTAACATGGTTGCATATGGGTGTGTTTGGGTCCATGTTTTCTGCAGTGGCGTCCAAAACAAGCAAAAAATCACGCCAAATGCCCTGTGGTGTGAGTGATTCTCTTCGCTGCACACGGCATCCACACCACAAAAATGAACCGAAAGCCGCGTTTCCTCTACCACGGTGGGATGGCCACGGTACGCATACCGCACCGTGTGGTCCATAGACGCCGTCCCAAACACGCCCTACGTCGTGTAGCAGCGAAGTGCCTGTCTATGTAGGATCATTTGAGAGACAGTCCAAGCGTTGCAGCTTCACGGAGCGTCGCATTCTTTTGTAAGCGCCTGATCTGGTTTGTGCTAGACTCCACGCTGCCAAAAAACAGCCTAACGACCCACAAACGTCTAGTATTGTACAAGCCCTAAACAACCCAAAATTAACTCTAAGGGCTAGGAGGGCTAGGAGGGCTAGTAGTCTTGTGATTGTAGGTAGAGATAGAAAGAGATATGCATCTAAAAGTACCAATACCAGATAGCAATCCATCTGTAGATGCTAGCATGGCAAGATAAAAACAATGACCATGTGCCACACTATGTAACTTGACGCCACATGGCACTTTGCTTATGCAAGTATATATCATGACGCCAGTGGGTAGCACCATATGGGTAGCTAGCGAAGTGCTTCACGTTTGTTCCTTGTTGACTCTAACAAGCAAGGCCGATCCCAAAAGTTTAGTAGTGAAAACCGATTCGCTAAATGCGACATGAAATCCATGTCTAAAAGTTTAGTAGTGAAAATCGATTTGCTAAATGTGACAAGAAATCCACGTTTAAAAGTTTAGTAGTGAAAACCTGCGATAAGAAATCCACGTCCAAATGTTTAGTTATGAAAACCGATTCGTTAAATGCGACACCGACCACCACAACATGTGCCTCACGCATACGAACCACCACACCACACCACACTGGATGAAAACAGCTGGGGGTTTTTGGGTGCGTGAATCAAACACTTCCACTTGCCACGCTGTTACAACTTACAATTGACACTTGACACAATTTTCCTTTGTATTGTCCTGAGTAATAAGATCGGGCTATGGTGCTAGAATATGTTTTGCTTGTTTCATTTCTCAACTAACTTTGTAGGTAATTTTGTTTTAAAGGCGCTTAGCATGGTTGCGTCTGTTTTTTTTTTGCAGTGAAGTGCTTGCCCATGCAGGATCATGCGAGAGATGGTCTAAGCGTCGCCGTTTTGCCGAGTGTCGCATCCTTCCGCAAGTGCCTAGGCCGTGTTTGGGACCACAGTTACCCACTGCGCGGTGCAGTACGCGGCCCTTGCGTCGCGGTGCTGAAAACGCCGAGCTAGTTTATTCCTGCGGTATCGATAACATGTGCGGGGAAAAGAATTATCGCACCGCGGGAGCGTTTGGCGTGATTCTCGGATTGTTTTCAACGCCACCGCAAGGAACGTGGTCCCACACACGCCCTAGTTTGTGTTAGACTCCACACTGATAAAAAATAGCCTAACAACCCATAAGCGTCTAGCAATGTACAAGCCCTGAACAACCAGAAACTCTAAGCGGTAGGAGGGCTAGTATTCTTGCGGTTGTCATCGCTAGGTGGGTGATGACCTATCACATCCAGCCTAGTTTGGAATTTGGCCCGTAGTGGGGCATGTGCATGTTAATGAGTATTGTGGAGAGTTTAGTCGTTGTTAAAAGTGGGATAGACCAACATATAAGGCTTCTAGAGTCCATTCCACCATCCCCAGATTAATCCTTTTATGCGAAGTGAGGATGAAAGCGTAAGTGGGATGGTGGTAGGTGTGGTTCGCTCGGCGTGCAGAGTGGATTTGAGCCGTTTGGACTCCGAGGCGTTACAAATGGTATCAGAGCCGACCTTCGCGGCCACGGGCGCATGCGGGTTAGGTGCGCAGACATGGGGTTCATTGCGCATGTAGGCCCTGCGGGGTGCACGGCTTGGCAGATGTGCCGGCACTGATCATGGGGTCATGTGTGCTAAGAGGGAACATTCCTGGTCATCGTTTGCCTGATTGTGGATGTGTTGGGCCGACGAGGACGTCGGTTCCTTTGAGGGGGGTGTATGTCACATCTGGCCCAGTTTGGAATTTGGCCCGTAGTGGCCCCATGTGCATGTTAATGAGATATTGTGGAGAGTTTAGTCCCACCTTGATTGTTAAAGGTGGGATAAACCAACATATAAGGCTTCTAGAGTCCATCCCACCATCCCTGGGTTAATCCTTTTACGCAAAACAAGGACGAAAGCATAAGTGGGATGGTGTTAGGTGTGGTTCGCTCAGCGTGCAGAGTGGATTTGAGCCGTTTGGACTCTGGGGCGTTACATGATCGCAATACAGGTGTGTTTCCAGGATCACAATCTAGTGTATAACAACTCTATGACCAGATAAGCCACAACAATACTATAACTTGTATAACATTGCACAAAGTAAAGACTGAATAAAGTTGAGAAAGAGTAATATATTGAATAAGGTAAAGTCTTACAAAAGAAAGGAAAAGGTACAAGAGCTATACCAGACTCTCCAGAAGACAGCTCTAGAAGACTCGAGCAAAGCTCACTACTCAACTCTAACTCCCACTCTAGACTACACTACTAAGATAAAGTGGACTAACTACTCTTCACTTGAGCTTGTAGGCTTCTTCACCATGAATGGAGAGGGGGGAGTGACCCTCTATTTATAGGTGGAGGTGGAGGAGCGCAACGTCAGCGATCCGTGTGACCTTGGTCATGCAACCATTAGATCCACCACCATAGAACCGCCTTAAATCCAAGGGCCAGGGTCATTTGGCATGTGCTAAATGTGTGGGGAAGGCGGTAGAGGGTGGCCATTTTTGTCACGTTGGATGCTTCATTGTGGGCCCATGAATCCGTGTGACTTCATCCTCCACCCTTGAGACAAAACACAAGTGTGATCCAAGGGTGGGGAATGGCTCTGGGATACTTCACATGGATCCTGCCACCTTGGAAAGGCCTGGTGGGTCCATAGGCAGGTTGGGCGACCTGCATATGGAGGCCCCACCGGCTCATTTGCCTCCATTTGTCATCTTCTGCATAAAAATACCTCAAGGTACAGGTGGAACTTGTTATTGATAAAATATGTTCATGTCATGTTACTCTTCTGTCGGTGTCCAGTCCCGAGGGGGTCCTAAACTGACTAGTAAATGTTGCGTGTCCCTATCCTGGATGGTGATGCAAGGAGAACACACGGGGGTTTATCCTGGTTCGGGCCGAAGAATGCCCTACGTCCAGCGGGGGGAGAGAGTTTTGTATTTCCTTGCACCGGGGTGCTTGTGTAGGGGTTACAAGCTTACGAGAGAGGGTGACGAGCCCAAGTCTCAAAGAGAGAAAAAAGAGTACAAGGAAGATTGCTTGAGATGTTGATCTCTATCTTGTGTCTTGCCCGTTGTCTGTGTCTTCGTAGGGTCCTGGCCTCCCCTTTTTATAGGGTCGAAGGAGGCCAGGGTACCGGGGAGCCTTGAGATAATGTTTTGTCGATCCCTGTCGAGGTGACTGTAGCGACGTGCCCTAGAAATGGCCGGCCATCCCTGGACACGATGGTGACGTTAGGGATGAGATGACGGAATGACCCGGAGCACCATGCCATGCCGGCCTTCCCTTCCTGTTGAACTATGCTGGGCGTCGAGGCCAGGTCGAGGCCGGGTCGAGGTTGAACGGATAAGGCCGAATCCCTGAGATTGTGGAATACGGGTCTTGTCGTATCTTCCCTCGAGGGTGATCGTCGGTAAATAGTGTACGGTAAGGTGTGTATAGTGACAGCTTTCACTACCCATCCCGGGATGGGCGGTAAAACAGTGAAGGCTGACACCGGTATTGCTCACACGTCGATCCTGGTTACGACCATACCAGTTGGTGGGAGTAGGTAATCTCATTAAATGCTCTGACTTTTGTCTTGGGGCAGGTGAAGTGAGGGGGTCGAGCGCCCGTCCCGGGGTCACGCGAGTCGGAGATTTTTCCGTTGGGCCTCAGGCGAGTCGGAGTGTGGTCGAGGTGCTTCGCCGTACAGGGTGCGGTCGAGGCGTTCCTGTCGAGGGTGCCTCATACGAGTCGGAGCCGGAGCGCGGTCGAGGCGCTCCGTCGAGCCGGCCTCGTACAAGACGGACCTGACGTGCGGTTTTGAGGTGGGCTGCGTTATACTGTGGCTTAGTCGTTTTCTTTTTTATTATCGATGATGTGGGTACCCCATACTGTTGGTACCGACAGTAGCCCCCGAGCCTTTGGGTGAGTGTGGGATCACTCTCCCAGAGGTTTGTTAGCTAATGAACTGGAGTCATAGCGTCGTAGTTTTTTCCGGTGGGGGCGCGCGAGCGCACCCGCCGGGTGTAGCCCCCGAGGCCTCGGTGGAGTGTTGAGACTCCTCCGAGGTCTTTTGCACGTCTTATTTGGGAATGGTTCGTTGCGACCGAGCCCCCGAGCCTCGTGCGCGTGAGGTCGATCAGAGTCCCAGCCGTCTTTCGTTGTGCGACCCTCACGCTCCTTCTTCAGAGAGGAGGAGGAGGGGTGGGGAACACCGTACTACCCCTGTTTGGGTGAGTTCCGACGATCTCCGGTGAGCTGCTAGCGGGGGAATTCGAGTGCGGGCCCGTGCTCCGGTCGTTAGGAGTCGGCTAGTGACCCGGAGGCGCCCTCAAAAAATGCCAAGGAGTGGTCGTGTGGATGTCGGTTCCCTACGACGGGATCCGAGGGCTCGATGCCTCCCTCGAGGGGATTCCTACGTCGACCTCCTTCTTTGGCCTCGAATACGTCTTGGGGTGCCTCGAGAGCGTGGCTCGAGCCCTGGCCATGCACGGGCACACCCCTAGTCGTCCCTAACTCCGTTGCTCGAGGGCAGCTATCGAACCCGGGTCGAGGGCCAGCTCCCGTTCCCTCGAGACTTATGGCGGGCTTGGAGCCCGTTTACCAGGTATCTAGGAATATCCGTCCGCGGATCTCGCCCCGCCCGTTAGCCAGGCGCGTCTTTTTAGGGCGAGATCGGCGCGGTAGTGGGCAACATGGCGTTCGGTTACGGCGTGGGGGACGGCCACGTGCCCAGCTCCTGCGAGATTGAGGGAAACGGTTAGGTGGGTGCATTAAATGCGGGAAACCGCTCCTACCTTTTCGCGCGGCTGTTGGGCTTCCGCCGGGGCTATAAAAACAAAGCCTAGGGGTCCGCCTCCCCTACCGGTCCTTTGCGTTCTTGCGATCTTTGCCTCAGACAGCCCTTGCCCCTTGCGCTCTCCGCCCACATCGCCGCGGCCACCGCACCCTCTTCGTTCGCCCGACCTTCCGTAGCGCCAATGGCAGGAAAGAGCCAGATCCTTCCCGCCGACGACTGGGCCGCCTCCTCGGTGACGGAGAGGAGGTTGGAGGAGTTGGTCGAGGATGGGCTGCTGCGGCCGAGGACGAGTCGGTCATAGCCAGAGTGGATTGCGCCGCCTCCTGCCCACCGGGAGCCAGCGCCCCCCGAGGGGTACGTGGTGAGCTTCATCTGCTTCCATGAGCGAGGATTCGGCGTACCGGCGTCCGTCTTCATGCGCGCGCTCCTCCACTACTACCGGGTGGAGCTGCACCACCTCGCCCCCAACGCCGTTGCGCAGGCCGCCATCTTTGCGGCGGTCTGCGAGGGCTACCTGGGGGTGGAGCTGCAGTGGAATCTATGGCTTCACCTCTTCAAGGCCGAGCTTTTTGCCAGGAAGGCAGGGGAGAAGGGGGTCCGGTGCGCGGCTCGAGTAGGGAGCTGCGTTCTGCAGGTGAGGTCGAGCCGGGCGGATCTGTATATCCCGGCTCACCTCATCTCCTCGAACAGTGGTTGGCATGAGGGCTGGTTCTACCTCCGCAATGATGAGAATCAGCTGCCGAGGTATACCGGCCGAGTGCTGACCGCTCGAGAGGACAACTGGATCTACGGAGTCCCGGAGGCCGAGAAGCCGTGCTTGGACCCGCTGCTGGCGGCGCTGCAGCAGCTCCGCCTTCGGGGCTTGATGGCGGCGGCGGTGGCCACGGCGTTTCACCGACGTAGGGTGAGCCGCTGTGTCAGCGCCGCCTCCGCCTTGACCAGATGACTCCGGAGGCATCCCTGTAGGGGAGCCGGATGTCCCACGAGTCCCTCGTCCTCGAGGAGGTCCTCCGGCGGGCGCGCCGGATGGTGGGAAATTTCAAGGTGGAGGAGGTCGACCGGGTCCCCATGCGACCTACCCAGGGGTTTGAGCCCGTGGTAAGTGTTTTTGGGTCGGTACGTTCGCCTGTTTCGTTTATTTTCGGATTTCGCTGATTTGGTCGAGGCCGACGCGCAGGATCTGTCGGTGTTGCGGGAGACGCGGCCGCCAGTCCCAGAGGACCGGCCCGCCCGAGAGGCTCGACGTCGGCATGCGTCCAAGAAGAAGCAAGTCAAGGAGACGGCCAAGGAGGCAGAGACGCTGAGGAAACTTCGGCGTCAGCAGACCATCGACGGGGTCCCCCTGGCAGAGTCTCCCTCCGAGACGGTCTCGGGGGAGGACGATGACGACAGCGACGGCGAGGACGACGACGCTCTGTCGCGGTATGAGGCCGCGACCGGCCTGGGGGACCTCCCCGACATTCGCCCCTTGTTGGAGCCTGTCGGGGGGTCGTCCTCCTCGGTCGTTGTGGTCGAGGAGACGGATGAGGAGGAGGAGAAGGAGGCGGGCCCCTCGACAGGAGGGGCCGTCCTACCCCGGGCCCAGCAGGGGGGTCGACCGGCCCGCCCGCGCCGGTTCAGGCCCCGCCAGCTCGGGCGGAGGCTGGAACAGCGGTCTCGGCGTCGTCATCGGCGGCGCCACCTGTGGGCGTGAGGACCCGGGGCCAGCTGGCCTCGGAGGCGTAGGGGACGCAGGGCGGCGTTCCGGCCAGGGCCCCAAGGAGTGCCCGGCCCGTTGGTGGGGCTGCCGCGAGGCCACCGCCGGCCGCCCCGGGAGGCTCGGACCGTCCGGGGTCGAGGCCCTTGGTGCCGATTTCCGGGTAAGTGTTTGCGTTTGATTCTTTCGCCTTTCTCTGGATCCGTTCACTGACGTTCCTTCTCACTTTGTAGGTTAAAGCGGAAGGCAGAGCTGATGGGGCCTACCCCTGTGAAGTCGCTTCGGGCTAGCGCCGTCGTCATTAACCGGACGGTGGCGCAGGATGCCGGCTGGCTCCAGCGGGTCGAAGCCGCGAAGGAGCGGCTGCGGCAGTAGCAGGGGGCAGCCCAGGCGACGGTAGGTGCCTCGGGGGCTGCCGGCTCTGACCCCACCGCGCAGGGGTCAGGACCCGCGGAGGTGGTGGCGCCCAGCGCGGGCGAGGCGGAGCCCAGGCCGTCGTCGACGGCCGAGGCTGCTGTCGAGGCCGCCACGGCCGAAGCATCTGTTCGTGATGTGGAGCGGGTGGATGCGGACGTGGCTATGGAGGAGGTCCCGCCGGCGGCGGGACAGGGGGGTGGGGCTGCCGAGCCCCTGCCCGAGGCCCCAGAAGCCGGCTCCTGAGGAGCCAGCGGTCGAGGGGCTGGCCCCTACAGAGGAGCTGGCGCCCGTGACGGTGGACCTCACCCTCGACGACTCTCCCCTGGACAAGGGGAAACAGGTGGTCGGAGTCGAGGGGGGTGAGGCCGCGGACCAGGCTGGTGCCTCGACGGCGGTCGGAGAGGCGGGAACTGCGGGCGAGGCCGGTCCTTCCGCGGGGCCGGGAGACGCCTCGACCAGATCATCATCCTCGTGGCCGGACATCGCCGCGCTAGCTATAGCGCGGGCGGAGGCGGAGATACCACGGTGGTTGGTCTGTCCCTCCAGTTTAGGGACACCGCGAACCCCGACGCCGAGCCCATCTTCACCCTGAACGACTGGGACGAGGTGCACCACTGGGAGTACCTCGAGGGTCTCCGTCGACACCTCGAGCGAGTGCTACATGTGGCGACGGAGACCGTGTCAGCCCTTTTCACGGTTCTCTTGGTGTCTTTTTCCCTCGGCTCTTAATCTTTTTTGTTTTTCGAACTATGATCAGGAGCTCAAGGAGTACTCCCGCCGCAAGTCGCTTTTCATCCAGGATGAGAGTGGCGTGTGGGCGGTGCTTGCCCGGCAACGGGCTCTGGTCGAGGAGGCCCAAAAACGGCTTTCTGATCGGAACGCTGAAATGGCCGAGCTGTGCGTTGCCTACGTGGCGGTGAAGGAGGAGGCGGTGCAAGCCTGGGCGACCGAGGCCGTGATGCGTGAAGACGCGAAGAAGGCCCGTGAGGAGGCAACTCAGGCCCGCAAGGACCTCGAGCGCTTGTCAGCACGGGTGAAGGAGCTCGAGGAGGACGTCTCCCTAGTCAGCCGTTAGCGCGACACCCTCAACGTCCAGATCGGACAGGCCACAGCTCGCCTTGGCGTCCTGAAGGACGAGATCGCGGCGCTGAACGGAGCCGTCCAAGAGAAGGACGTGGCTCTGCAGACCGCCCGCCAGGAGATCGAGGCTCTGAGGGCGACCGTTCGTGACAGGGACGACGCTCTCCAAGGGCTCGAGAGGACGTGCGGGGGACTCCGTAACGAGGTCGTGGGCTTGCAGACCCATACCGAGGGTAAGTATCGGTGTTACGGTCTTGGCGTCGAAGCCCCGTGCTGGTGCTAATTCAGTTTGCTGTTTTTTTAGAGCTGGAAAGAGAGCATCGGGTGGCTCAGGCGTCTGCTAACTCCTTCCAGACCCTCCTCGAGGCCGAGACCCAGAGGACCCAGTTGCTCCAGGGCGCGATTACCTCCGTGTGTGACGGCCTAGGGGTCGAGCCCGATGCCGACACCAGGGAGGACGCCCCGGGGAACTCCTTTGTCCGCCGGATGGCGGCGCTAGGCCGCCTCGTCCGTGAAAGGATACGGGGCAGCCTTCACCATGGCGTGAAGAGGGCGCTGGCCATCGTCCGGTCTGGGTTTGTATTCGACATGGAGCTTGTCGCAGACGGCTTTATCACAGACCTGGACCGGACGGACGAGGAGAACGAGGATGCCTACCTGGAGCTGATCGGAGCCGCAGAAGAGCCTGGGAGCCGCCTGGCCTCACTTTTCGAAGCCGAGGTGGTTCCACCCGCCGACGATGAGGGCCTGTGAGCCAAATCTGGGCGCAAAAGCCCATGTAATAAGTTAGTACTTCGTACATTGGTCGTGGTGGCCTCGAAGGCCTTAAAAACTCGAAACATAAACCGGTGTTTGGTTTTTTAAGTTTTGTTTGAGCTTTTCTTCCCTTTATCGCTTGAATCATGTTCTCGCATGATTTACTTAGCACGCAGTTGCGCCCTTTGGCGTAAGGGAGCGAGTGGAGGTACCGTAGCCTCGGAGGCGTAGGCGATCTCGTGGCTTGACTGTCCTCGAGCTTCAGGGTGCCTCTTGCGGCCTCGTAAATCGTGTAAGGACCTGATCTAAGCGATGGGGGGTGTATTCCTTTTCAAAGTTATGAACCGCCATTAGGTCTGCTTAGCGTGCGGTCGTGTCCCTAGGCGTGAGGGGTGAGCGGAGGTACCATAGCCTCGGAGGCGTAAGCGATCTCGTGGCTCGAGAGTCCCTTTGAGCCTCAGGGCGCTTTTGCAGCGTTGTTTGACTTAGGAGGTAGTTCTTCAATTTTGAAAAAGAGTACAAATTTTTTTGGGGACTGGGGGTTCCCCCTTGTAGCCCCCGAGGGAGGGTCGATTCTGGGAGAACAGAGTCGATCCTTCCTCATTGTTTGCAAAACTAAAGTTTGAACATCGCTGTATTCTTTATTGACGAGATTGAAGAGAAATTACAGAGCCTCGAGGCTTTTTAAGGGAAAAAGCGACGTAGCTGTTCAATGTTCCAAGCGTTGGTGAAGATTTCGCCCTTCTCGTTGGATAGCTTGTAGGTGCCCGGCTTTAGTACTTCTGTGATGATGTACGGTCCTTCCCATGGTGGCGTGAGCTTGTGCCGTCCCTTGGTGTTCTGGTTCCGTCGTAGCACCAAGTCGCCGACGTTGAGGTCACGCTTGCGGACATGTCTGTCATGGTAGTGTCGGAGACCCTGCTGGTACCTGGCAGAATGCAAAAGAGCCACATCCCGGGCCTCCTCGAGCTGGTCGAGGGCATCCTCTCTTGCGGCATCGTTGTTTCTCTCGTTGTAGGCCTTTAGCCTCGGGGACCCATATTCTATGTCAGTGGGGAGCATGGCCTCAGATCCGTAGACTAAGAAGAACGGAGTGAACCCCGTGGCTTGACTCGGCGTTGTTCTTAAGCTCCACAGGACCGAGGGAAGTTCGGCAGCCCATCTCCTGCCATGTTTGTTTAGCTTGTCGAAAATTCTGGGCTTCAGGCCTTGCAGGACCATGCTGTTGGCACGTTCCACTTGGCCGTTCGTTTTTGGATGAGCCACGGTTGACCAGAGCACACGGATGTGGTGGTTGCCGCAGAAATCCATGAACTTTTTGCCAGTAAACTGGGTGCCGTTGTCCGTGATAATACATTTGGGAACCCCAAAGCGATGGATGATATCGGTGAAAAAGAGCACAGCTTGTTCGGACCTAATACTGGTGATAGGGCGAGCCTCGATCCACTTGGAGAATTTGTCGATGGCGACAAGCAAGTGGGTGAACCCTCCAGTTGTTCTTTTTAAAGGTCCGACAAGGTCGAGCCCCCAAACGACAAATGGCCACGTGATGGGAATGGTTTGCAGGGCATGTGCTGGAAGGTGGGTCTGTCTCGCATAGTATTGGCAACCCTTACAGGAGCGCACTAGCTTGATAGCGTCGGAGACTGCGGTTGGCCAGTAGAAGCCTTGTCGGAAAGCATTTTCGACAAGGGTTCGAGGCGCTGCGTGGTGACCACAAGCCCCCGAGTGTAGATCGTCGAGCAGGTCTCTACCTTCTTCATTTGTGATGCACCGTTGGAGGATGCCAGTAGGGCTGCGGCGATACAGCTCCCTACTGTCGCCGATGATTACAAAGGTTTTGGCCCTGCGAGCGATCCGTCGAGCCTCGGTCTTATCCGAGGGGAGGTCTCCTCGGATAAGGTAGTCGAGGTACGGAACGCGCCAGTCAAGCTCGAGGTCAGATGGTGGGGTCGAGCCCTCCACCTGCATGGCTTCAGCCCCGGTCGAGGGGGCCTCTGCCTCAGGTGGGGCGTCGAGGAACGTCCCGTCGACCCCTCCGTCTGGCCCAAGGTGGACGGATGGCTGCTGGAGGTCTTTTGCGAAGATGTCTGGTGGAACCGTGGTTCTACTGGACGTGATTTTTGCGAGTTCATCGGCGGCCTCGTTATACCTGCGTGCGATGTGGTTGAGCTCGAGGCTATGAAACTTGTCCTCGAGGCGCCGCACCTCTTGGTAGTAGGCTTCCATTTTGGGATCACGACAGCTCGAGCTCTTCATGACCTGATCGATTACGAGCTGGGAGTCGCCTCGAACGTCGAGGTGTCGGACCCCGAGCTCGATGGCAATTCTCAGCCCTGTGATGAGCGCCTCGTATTCGGTGACGTTATTTGACGCAGGAAAATGAAGCCGAATGACGTAGCGCATGTGAACCCCGAGGGGCGAGATGAAGAGCAAACCCACGCCTGCTCCTGTTTTCATCAACGACCCATCGAAGTACATGGTCCAGAGCTCAGCCTGAAGCTGTGCAGGGGGGAGTTGGGTGTCGGTCCACTCGGCCAGGAAGTCTGCTAATACCTGTGACTTAATAGCCTTGCGCGGCGCATAAGATAGGGTCTCGCCCATGAGCTCGACCGCCCACTTGGCAATTCTACCCGAGGCTTCCCGGTTCTGGGCTATCTCTCCCAAAGAGAAAGAAGAAACCACGGTCACCGGGTGACCCTCGAAGTAGTGTCGAAGTTTGCGCCGTGTTAGGACGACGGCGTATAGCAGTTTCTGGATTTGTGGGTACCGTACCTTGGTTTCCGAGAGCACCTCGCTGATGAAATAGACCGGTCTCTGGACGAGCAAGGTATGGGCTTCCTCGGCCCATTCGACAACCAGGACTGCACTGACTACTTGCGATGTCGCGGCGACATAAAGTAGGAGGGGTTCTCCTAGGGTCAGAGGGACGAGGATCGGTGAGTTAGAGAGTGTGGCCTTGAGTTTTGCAAGGGCTTCCTCAGCCTCGAGGGTCCAGGAAAAGTGCTCTGATTTCTTCAAGAGACGGTACAGAGGGAGCGCTTTTTCGCCGAGGCGCGAAATGAAACGGCTGAGTGCCGCCAAGCAGCCTGTGACCCTCTGTACGCCTTTCAGATCTCGGATGGGGCCCATTTTGGTTATTGTTGTGATTTTTTCTGGGTTGGCTTCGATGCCACGCTTAGACACGATGAACCCTAAAAGCATACCTCGAGGAATGCCAAAAACGCACTTCTCAGGATTAAGCTTAATGTTTTCCGCTCGGAGACATTTGAATGCGACGTCAAGGTCTTTGACCAGATCGTTGGCTTGTTTGATTTTGACAACGATGTCATCGACGTAAACCTCGACGGTTGACCCGATGTGTTCCCCAAAAACGTGCTGCATGCATCGCTGGTACGTAGCCCCTGTGTTCCGGAGACCGAAAGGCATCGTAACGTAGCAGTACATGCCGAATGGGGTAATGAATGAAGTCGCAAGCTAGTCGGACTCTTTCATTTTAATCTGGTGGTAACCGGAGTATGCATCTAAGAAAGAGAGAGTTTCACATCCCGTGGTGGAATCAACGATTTGATCAATGCATGGTAAAGGAAAGGGAACTTTTGGACATGCTTTATTTAAACTAGTATAGTCTACACACATCCTCCACTTCCCACTCTTTTTCTTGACTAATACAGGATTAGCTAGCCACTCAGGATGATGAACCTCCTTGATGAATCCGGCCTCCAGCAGCTTGTGAATCTCCTCACCGATGACCCTGCGCTTCTCCTCGTCGAAGCGGCGCAGGCGTTGTTTCACCGGTTTGGATCCGGCCCGGATCTCCAAGGCGTGCTCGGCGACTTCCCTGGGTATGCCCGGCATATCCGAGGGACTCCACGCAAAGATGTCGATGTTCGCGTGGAGAAAGTCGACGAGCACGGCTTCCTATTTTGGATCGAGGGTGGCGCTGATGCTCAGCACCTTCCCCTTGGGATCAGCAGGGTCGAGGGGCACGAGCTTGACGTCCTCTGCAGGCTCGAAGCTGCCGGCGTGGCGCTTTGGGTCGGGAATCTCGTTGGCGAGACCGTCGAGGTCTGCAGCCAAGGTCACCGCTTCCAAAACAGCCTCGCCGTGCTCGACACACTCGACGTCGCACTCGTAGGCATGTTCATACGAGGCCCCCACAGTGATGACACCATTTGGGCCTGGCATTTTGAGCTTAAGGTAGGTGTAGTTTGGGACCGCCATGAATTTGGCGTAGCATGGGCGCCCGAGGATAGCGTGGTATGTTCCGCGGAATCCGACCACTTCGAAAGTGAGCGTTTCCTTTCTGAAGTTGGCCGGTGTGCCAAAGCAAATAGGCAGATCGACCCGTCCGAGGGGTTCTGCCCGTTTCCCTGGCACGACTCCGTGGAAGCCCCCGACGCTGGGTTGGAGGCGCGCTCTCTCGACCCCCAGAAGGTCGAGGGTCTAGGCATAGATGATGTTGAGGCTGCTTCCGCCATCCATGAGCACCTTGGTGAGGCGTGTGTTGGCGATGACGGGATCAACAACAAGCGGGTAGACACCCGGACTGGGGACGTGGTCGGGATGATCATCACGGTCGAAAGTGATGGCCACCTCCGACCAGTCAAGGAAGCGGGGGACCGCCGTTTGTACGGAGAAGACCTCACGCCGCTCTCGCTTGCGCTGGCGCGCCAAGAGGCGGGTCGAGGGTCCTCCGTAGATCATGAAGCAGTCGTGGATCTCGGGGAATCCCCCATCCTTGTCGTCACCCTTCGGATCTTCCTTCTTGTCATCCTTCTTGACGCCTACGCCCTCAAAGTACCTGCGGAGCATGTGACAATCTTCGAGGTTATGGTTAGTGGGTCCCTTGTGGTAGGGACACGACTCTTTGAGCATTTTGTCGAAGATGCCCCCACCGGGGGGGCCTCGAGGTTTCTTGCGTTCGGCAGCAGCGACAAGCTCGTCGGCCGGGGCCTCGAGCTTGCCTTGCTGGTTCTTCTTCTTCTTTTGGTTGTTTCTCTTGGAGCCCTGATTGGAGCCCGCGGGATCGTCGACCTTTTGCTTCCCTTTGTCCTAGTCACCTCCAAAGATGGCACCAACTGCCTCCTCGCCGGCGGCAAAGTTGGTGACGATGTCCATCAATCCGTTGGCAGTGAGTGGGGTGTTACGGCCCAACTCTCGGACCAACTCCTTGCATGTGGTTCCGGAGAGGAAGGCCATAATTACGTCGGAGTCGGTGACGTTGGGGAGCTCGGTACGCTGCCGGAAGAAGCGCCGGATGTAATCCTGGAGGGATTCACCCGGTTTCTGCTTGCAACTCTGGAGGTCCCACAAGTTGCCGGGGCGCATGTAGGTCCCCTTGAAATTGCCCTCGAACACCCTTACGAGATCGTCCCAGTCGTGGATCTGTCGAGGTGGGAGATCCTCGAGCCAGGCTCGGGCGGTGTCAGAGAGGAACAAGGGGAGTTGTCGAATGATGACCCGGTCATCGGTGGCCCCGCCTAGCTGACACGCCAAGCGGAAATCAGCGAGCCAAAGTTCGAGTTTGGTCTCGCCGTTGTACTTGGTTAGTGTCGTGGGAGGGCGAAATCGAGCGGGGAGCACTGTTTCACGAATAGCCTTACTGAAGACCCGAGGGCCCGGTGGCTCGGGTGAAGGACTACGATCTTCCGAGCTGTCGTAGCGTCCGCCCCTGTGCACGTAGTAGCCTCGAGCCACGCCGTCACCGTGCTTGCGCGTGCGGCGCTCGACGATGTTGCCACGGGTGTCTCGAGGTTCACGGTCGTTGGCAGTGGGCTCAGGGGCAGGAGCTACCCGGTTTCACCGGGCAGGCTCGGGATGAACCGAAGCTTCTCTCTCCTATCGGGAGGGCTCGACGAGCCGCTCCGAGGCGGGCTCGCGCCGCCTCGAGGCAGAGCTCTCGGCCTGCTGCATGGCAGCGGTCTCGAGGAGTTCTTGGATTTCATCTCGAGCCCGACGGGCGTCGAGGTTTGATGGCTCGGGCATGTTGCGGAGGAGCATGGCGGCGGCGACAACGTTTTGGCTGGCTCAAGCGAAAACCGGGGGGTCGACCACCCGATCCTCGTCGATGCGACGGTTGACGTTGCGGGCCCTCTCGCGAGCCCTTCCGCCAAGTGCGCGTTCCGCGCGCTCACGCTCGAGGGTTTGTTGGAGTAGATGCAGGTTTTCTCGTTCCTCGTCAAGCCTGTCCTGCAACTCACGGATCTGCTCGAGCTGGATTCCTTGATCCGCGAGGAACTGAGCCTCATCCTGCTCAGCAGGGAGCTCGACATGAGGTGGCGTGTGCCTTCCTTCGACTGGTTCTTCGTCCTCCGATTTCGACGTGCTTTCAACATCGACATTGAAGCATTCGCGGGTCGGATCGTAGGTGTCATCAGCCGAGTCAGAGTCAGGAGCGCCAAAGTAGTAGTATGACGGGGGAATGTGAGGCCGTTGCGAATCGCCTCTGTGATCGCGACGCTGAGAAGCGGTCACACGGGGCTCTGTTTCTGGGGTTTCCGTAGAGTCCAGATAATCAGAGGCTGGTGTGGATGCAACGAGGTCCAGAGTGGAGCGTAGATGGTGCCCGTGGAGTTCCTCGTAGGCACTCATGTTGGTGCTTACGGAGGAAGCGTACACCCGGGCGACCGAGTCTAGCCCAAACGGGAATGGTGATGGAGATGTCACTGTCCACGCCGGAATGGTTGATCCGGGCAGTGGTGGTGTCTCACCGGACGGGGGAGCGGCGGAGTTCTCTGTCGGCATCATACCCTCAGCTAAGCCCATCCTACCCAGACCCTCAACGAGAAAATCTGGGCGGGTGTCAGGCTGAGAGGCGCCGGATCGGGGAATCCCATCACCCTCCGTGAGGCGAAGACGGTGGTTGCGCTGGGCTCGTCGTCGTCGGGCGGCTCGCGCCTGCCTGGAGCAGCGGTACCGGCGGATCGCTCCCCCAGGCTGGGAGAGCTCGTAATCCCCGTCGGTTGGGTGCCTGGGCGGGATGAGGACCATATCGTAGCCATAGCCAAGCGACATGAACTCCAAACTCCCGAACCAGATTACTGTGGCCAACGGGATAGGGCGTTCGAGGTCAGCCATCCAGGAAGAAAGGCGGGAAAGCGACGTTGGCACGCAGCGGTCCCCTACCTGGCGCGCCAACTGTCGATGTCCGGTCCCGAGGGGGTCCTAAACCGACTAGTAAATGCTGCTTGTCCCTATCCTGGATGGTGATGCAAGGAGAACACACGGGGGTTTATCCTGGTTCGGGCCGAAGAATGCCCTACGTCCAGCGGGGGGAGAGAGTTTTGTATTTCCTTGCACCGGGGTGCTTGTGTAGGGGTTACAAGCTTGCGAGAGAGGGTGACGAGCCCAAGTCTCAAAGAGAGAAAAAAAAGAGTACAAGGAAGATTGCTTGAGATGTTGATCTCTATCTTGTGTCTTGCCCGTTGTCTGTGTCTTCGTAGGGTCCTGGCCTCCCCTTTTTATAGGGTCGGAGGAGGCCAGGGTACCGGAGAGCCTTGAGACGATGTTTTGTCGATCCCTGTCGAGGTGACTGTAGCGACGTGCCCTAGAAATGGCCGACCATCCCTGGACACGATGGTGACGTCAGGGATGAGATGACGGAATGACCCGGAGCACCGTGCCATGCCGGCCTTCCCTTCCTGTTGAACTTTGCTGGGCGTCGAGGCCGGGTCAAGGCCGGGTCGAGGTCGAACGGATAAGGCCGAATCCCTGAGATTGTGGAATACGGGTCTTGTCGTATCTTCCCTCGAGGGTGATCGTCGGTAAACAGTGTACGGTAAGGTGTGTATAGTGACAGCTTTCACTGCCCATCCCAGGATGGGCGGTAAAACAGTGAAGGCTGACACCGGTATTGCTCACACGTCGATCCTGGTTACGACCATACCAGTTGGTGGGAGTAGGTAATATCATTAAATGCTCTGACTTTTATCCTGGGGCAGGTGAAGTGAGGGGGTCGAGCGCCCGTCCCGGGGTCACGCGAGTCGGAGATTTTTCCGTTGGGCCTCAGGCGAGTCGGAGTGTGGTCGAGGTGCTTCGCCGTACAGGGTGCGGTCGAGGCGTTCCCGTCGAGGGTGCCTCGTACGAGTCGGAGCCGGAGCGCGGTCGAGGCGCTCCGTCGAGCCGGCCTCGTACGAGACGGACCTGACGTGCGGTTTTGAGGTGGGCTGCGTTATACTGTGGCTTAGTCGTTTTCTTTTTTATTATCGATGATGTGGGTACCCCATACTGTTGGTACCGACATCTTCCTTTGAAACCGAGGTTGTTCACGGTGTTTTGAGTGTGTAATTTTGTGACATTTTCACCGTCAACACTTCTTAAGAGAGCCAAATTGGTTCACTGATCTAGGCAAGCTTATCATTTTCTGCGTCAGTCAAGCGAGATAAGGCTAGGCGAGACAAGATGAAGAGCCAAACTCGTCAGCTTTAAGCATTCGACAAGAATTGTAGGAACTAAAGACATTCTATCCCAACAACATTAATCAAACTCAATGGTAGTAAATTGTATTTGTAGTGGTGCCATAGATAATGGGTTTGCAGAGGTGCACACGTAATATACCTAGTACATGTCAATTGTAACTAGCAAATTTTGGTAAGAAAAAAGCTTAACGTTATAAATTACTTTGGTCCACATATGCCCAATCAAACTTCACAAATAAACCATAGGTTGTACCATCGTTTTGTTAGTCTAAGTTCGACATCTGTTCTATTTTTTCTGAACTGAGGTGGACCTATTTCCATTTGAGAAACAAGAATACAAATGTTTGCGGAGACCTAAGCAAGGAGCCCAGAGAGAGAGCCTGACTCTGAATGCAAGTCTAACTCTTGACTCAAGATTTAGCTATAACAATAGGGAAGAGAGACAAAAATAAACCTTGTTAGGTTAATATATTTTTTTGAACGAGCATTGTCAGATTAATATGTTGATTGTTGAACATCCTAATCAATTTTATATGTTAGCAATTTTCTGCATTTAGCAAGTGTAAAGAGTCCTAAAACAAATTTCTCCATTTAGCAAGTGTAGACCCACTTAGAAAAATAACACTTTTTAGGTTAGTAAAAATAGACAACAAGTACAATGGTAGTGTTTGAGTGTTTGTCAGTTCTACAATTTGGTTCTTCGACAATGGTGTGGTCTAGAACATCCCCATTACCCATGGTCAAGAATTCTTGAATAGGTGCAGGAGTGCAAAAACTCACCAACTTCCATAGGGTCTAATGTTTTGCCCACAACCAAATTATTCAATAATGAAACAAGAAGATCAGAATCACCACTTTTGGCATCAGTCTTTCCCAGGTTATTAATTTCATTCGCTGAAAGTAATTGAGTAGCAGCCTTCTTAGGTTGAGATTTGAGATTCTTGCTTGCTTGTGGTGATGATGCAAAACTTTTGCATAGATCCCTCCTTTGATGGCAGCAATAGTGAGAGCTCCTAGAAATGTCCATGGAAAGCCGAAGTAGACTGACAATATACGCAGGACCGTGTCTCGAACAGTTCACCCCTAAAAACCGAATCAATAACTGTCGGAGCACCTCTTTTCCCGTAAGGAGTCTGAATTCCACTTTGCTCGTCCTGCAAAGCATTGCGCAAGGACTCAAGAAGTTCATAGCTGTCATGCATCTTGTAGGCTTCGTACTTGCCAGCATGCAGTCGTACACTTCTTAAGAGTTCATTCGGGTTCAACATGCCTCCTGCAGAATCAGCAGCGCTTGCCTCCACAAAAAACTCCTTCAATGCCATGCCAAGGATGACCCGGTGGAGACATCCAAAACCATCCAAGGGCTTGTTTAGTTGCACTTCAATCCCCAAAACCCATATGTGTTGGGAGGGATCGGGGTGGATTGAATACAGCCAAATAAAGCACTAAGAGATGACAACCTGATTCCACCACAATACTTATTAAACTCTTGTGTGTGACATCCACACCACACCACACCGGATGAAAATGGCAACGGGTTTTTGGGTGCGTCAGTCAAACACTTCCACTTTTGACACACTGTTACAACTTACAACTACAATTTACAAGTGACACTTGACACACTTCTGCTTATGTATCATCAACATCGGTTTGTAGTGCCAGAATGAGTGTTCTACTAGTTTCATTTGTCAACTAACTACTAGTTTCATTTTCTTACTCTTGTTTTAGTTTATTGTATGATTTAAACTTAGGAGATGGTAGATTGGTAGATACAAGTAGGCAAGAACAACTATCAGAACATATCATAGTACTCGTAGGAATAGAGCATTTAATTGTTTTCTCTTTTCTTTTGCTAGGAAAAGAGATTAGTTTGCTTTAGGCATGTGGGTCAAACACTTCCGCTTGCTTCACTGTTACAAGTGACAATAGTCATTACATTGGGCAAACTAAAAGTTAGGGCTGTCATTCTTGAACGAGCAAGAATTGTTCTTGTAATAATTGAGTTTTCTTATGTCATGGCTTGCGGTTGTATATGTTCTTGAAATAAGTGCATGTACAATGCATATTGCTCTTACAGAGCTATTTAAGGAGAGAAAAAATGCTACGTCATTAAGCGCCTCTAAGAGAATCTAATCCATAATGATAATTTTGCTTAAAATGTGCTTAACTTGTGTGGTTATAATTTACTTTGGTCCACATGCCCAATCAAACTTCACAAACCATAGGTTGTATCAGTTTTGTTAGTCTAAGTTAAAGTACGACATCTGTTCTATTTTTTCTGAACCGAGTAAACTCATTTCCATTCAAGAAACAAAAATACAAATGTCCGCACAAACATAGGCAAGGAGCCCAAAGGGAGAACCTGACTCTAAATGCAAGTCTAACTCTCGACTCAGGAGTTTGCTATAACAACAGAGAAGGGAGACTAGGACAACTACCAAAGTTCGACAAAAACATGACATCAAAAACCATCTAAGGGCTTGTTTAGTTGCATTTCAATCCACCCAAATCCATATGTGCTGGGAGGGGTTGGGTTGGATTGGATACAACCAAACAAGCACTAAGAGATTACAATCTGATTCCACCACAATACTTATTAAACTCTTGTGTGTGACATCCACAACCACATATGTTCTAGTTATTTTCTTTTGCATGTCTTACTTGGGTGATCTATATGGCTTGAAAACAAAATGGCTATTGCGAATAAATTCTCTCATAAATTTTGTACCGAAATGACATTTTGGGATCTCTTACATGACAGAAATGGATGGTGGGCAATGTGGGAGAGACAATGAGAAATAATGTTGTCTTAATTTGTTGATCCTGTGCCAAGCAATGAGTTTCCTTTTGATGTTGCATTGGAGAGATCTAGGACGTATTTGGTTCGTAGCCCCACCTTGCCGCACCGCGCCGCACGGCATGCACGACATTTTTGGCACCCGTTTGGTTGCTTGTGGCAGTTGCGACATGCCGCACCGCATGCACAGCATTCTCGTGTATTTTGCCACAAGCCGCCGAAAGTCGTGCGAACGAATTCATCACCCCATTTTTGGGGTGGGCGTTGCCTAGGCATGGCATGCAGCAGCAACAACAAAACACGTGCCTAATACATGCCCGGGAGTGTTGAACTCTGACATACTTACCCTGTTCGGCTGAGCTTATCAGCACGGCTTATCAGCCGTGGAACAGTGTTTTTTTCTCACAGCAAATCAGCCATAGCCGGCTTATAAGCTAAAAAAACAGCATGCCGAACAGGGCCACTATTTACCCTTCGTTCCATAATAAATGCACTTTTAAGATTCAATTTTTTTAAAAAATAAGAGCACATCTACATAAGAGATAAACCAACTCTATTTGTCTTTTTCTACTTTCTCTCTTTCCAAAGCGCAATGATTACATCTTCGTAGGGATAGTATATGTAATTTCTCACTAGCCTTGATATCTTCACCATAATTCTAGAAGTACACTTATTTTGGGACGGAGGGGTACGTTACCATCATGACTCAACAACATTTTTCTGATTCGCTTTCAAGGGAAAAAAGCATTTATGATTCCATATAGCCGTATTGCCGATATTTGATTTGTTGCTCATGCACCCGCAAGTCGCAAGCGTCCGCATTCGTGCGCATATGCCGCCGCTGTGTGTGGCTTCCACTCATGATGGGCTGATGGCTCGGTGAGCTTCCCTTTTTCCTTTCGGGGGCCCTTTCCTTTTCCTGACTAGGAGGATAGTAGTGGCTCTGGTTAAGAGAGGAGAGGACCACGGGATAGCTAGGCACCGCAACGTGTCGCGGTGTCGGTGCCCGCAGGACTCAGCGGGCTTGCGACGGTACATACAGTGCGCCTGCACCCAATGAGCGGCTGCGAGATACTCCTGTTCAGAAGCTCGCATCGTCCTGTCCGCCGCCCGCTCGAGCGCGAACGGGACGGAGGGACCCGATCGCGGCCGTCGTTTTCGCGGGGAGGCCGGGGGGGTGTGTGTGTGGCTGGTGGCCTCGTAAATTGTCGTAGTGTGAAACGGGTCCTGCGATGGATGGATGGCACGCCGCTGCTGCTCGCGTCGTCTTTTCTCGGCGGGCGCCGGGGTTCCGGCCAACTTTTCGCCTAAAATGGTTCCGGAAGTCTTCGTGGGCTGCGGTGCTTGGAGCCAATTTGACAGGAACGGTGAAAGTGAAATGGTTTGCGCGTGTACGGCTTGTGCTGTCATCAACGACTTCGTGTCGACTGGGTAGCTAATACTCCTAGGATTCTTGGTTCACTGGCTGGCTAGAGAGTCTCAAGTCTCAACAGTGTTTACGAGCCATATGGTCATGGGCTTATCTTAATCTAGTCTGAGCGAAATTTATCTGCGCTATCGATTTTCAGAAGGTGAAGCTAGCGGAAAGAATTTCAAGAAATTGCACTCCTAGCTATAGCTGATATCCTCGCGCCGTGCCGCGTAAATTCGCTGGCGCCATGTCCACGTTTTGACCGCTTGTGCATGTGTGCTATGGACGAAGCTAGTCACGGAGGCCGGAGGCCAATCATGCGGCCACTGCGCCCGGCTGGCCGCCAATGTGCTGAACTGTTCCCCGCACAGGATCGGGCAGGTTATCCTGTCGTCAGTCAGTCGCATCTCATCCGTCCTGCATGGGGCTCTCACCCACCTGCAACAGCCGCAGACGATCGATCAAAGCCGGTCCTACACCTCCTCGGCAATTTTCTATGGCGCGCCCACCCCGCCTGTGAGGGTGAGGCTACGCCAGCGCGGACCCCTATCATGCCATTTTGAGAGCTCCGCCCGCAAATTGAATATTGCCCGCGCGGAGGGTAGCGCGAGACGCCCTCCACGTCGCCCCGGTTCTAGTCCTCGCGACCGGCCCAAAAACATTAGTCTATTCTGCACGCGAAAGCGCCCTCCTCCGCCGCACATGACGAGCTCCCTGGGAAACGGATGCCGTACACATGCGCGCGAGCAGAGCTCCAACAAGCTAGGCGAGACCCCGTGCGCCGGCTCTTCGCTCCCCCTGCTGGCCGGCGGCGTCGCGGTCGCGCCGTTGCATGCGGATTGGGTTGGGTTTGATGGTTTGATGATATGTTTTGTTCGGCCGGTCGCCATCGGTACCTAACGTACGTGGCGTTACTGCGAATGGAGAGACCAAACGGGAAAAAAAACCCCGTATGGATAGCATCGCTGATGGCGAATGAGTTTCTGCTCGGCTTTTTACGCCGGTTCATGGGGTGTATTTGGTTTTTCTATGTGGGGGAACACCGAAAGAAGAGTGTTGTTTTGCACCTGGTAGATAGGTAAAAACTATAGGAAATTTCTGGAAGCCCGGGAGTAGAATAATACCCCCCGGCACATGCAAAGCTTCTACAGAGTACGTACCAGATGCCCAGCTGGGCATGTTACCGGCCGCTCGATAGTACACATTGTTTAGTCCTGGGTGAGTACATAAGGCTCGTCATCTTTTGACCACGCCACGGTAGATCATTGGCCGCTGTTAGCCTTTTGTGGCAGTGTGTGTGTGTGTGAACAAAGGCAGTGTGTTTTCTTGCAGTTCCAGTTTTGTATGTGTGATGAGGACTGCAATTTGTTTTGGGCCGTTTCTGTGGACTTCTGGCTTTGGTATAAGTTTTCGGGCCTTCAAATGTGCCAAATTGTTGGATACAACAACGTGCGACATCATACCAGGCATACGTTTCATGGGCCTCCTAAGTGCATGCGTCTCATGCTCTAGGGCCCTGGTGCCCAACGGGCTCCGCTGAGTACTTTACTAGTAGCCTTACTAGTATCATCCTTCCCTTCAGCAAGATTTGGAAGATGTGCCGTGTGCGTGAGGGAGAAACAAAACGATGGGAGTCTGGTTAACATCAGGAAATTTATTGATCCCAAAGAAAAAAAACATCAGGAAATTTATGAAAGGATGGAGCCTACTGAGAATTGGTGAACCAAAAAAAAGATTAAAATAATCTTCTTAATAAAATCAATAATTGGGATGACCTAGCAGCTGACCTCTAGTGAACGATCTGATAGATATAATTTGGAAATGCAATTGGAAGTATTTACATAAGGAAGAAATTTGGACAATTCTAAAATACGCCCGGCCCCCCTCGCCGAAGTTCACCCTTGTCGCGACGCCCCCGTCCCGACTTGGCCCAGCCGCCTCCGCTGCCGCCAGGGCCCCTAACTGCCCTCCAGCCACCCCACCGCCTGGCATGCCTTCCTCCCCCTAAACTTCCATTTCTAAGCCCGCCGCCGTAGTTAGGGAAGATAAGAGGAGAGCTCACCGCCGTAGTTAGGTACACATTGTTTAGTCCTGGGTGAGTACATAAGGCTCGTCATCTTTTGACCACGCCACGGTAGATCATTGGCCGCTGTTAGCCTTTTGTGTGTGTGTGTGTGTGTGTGTGTGTGTGTGTGTGAACAAAGGCAGTGTGTTTTCTTGCAGTTCCAATTTTGTATGTGTGATGAGGACTGCAATTTGTTTTGGGCCGTTTCTGTGGACTTCTGGCTTTGGTATAAGTTTTCGGGCCTTCAAATGTGCCAAATTGTTGGATACAACAACGTGCGACATCATACCAGGCATACGTTTCATGGGCCTCCTAAGTGCATGCGTCTCATGCTCTAGGGCCCTGGTGCCCAACGGGCTCCGCTGAGTACTTTACTAGTAGCCTTACTAGTATCATCCTTCCCTTCAGCAAGATTTGGAAGATGTGCCGTGTGCGTGAGGGAGAAACAAAACGATGGGAGTCTGGTTAACATCAGGAAATTTATTGATCCCAAAGAAAAAAAACATCAGGAAATTTATGAAAGGATGGAGCCTACTGAGAATTGGTGAACCAAAAAAAAGATTAAAATAATCTTCTTAATAAAATCAATAATTGGGATGACCTAGCAGCTGACCTCTAGTGAACGATCTGATAGATATAATTTGGAAATGCAATTGGAAGTATTTACATAAGGAAGAAATTTGGACAATTCTAAAATACGCCCGGCCCCCCTCGCCGAAGTTCACCCTTGTCGCGACGCCCCCGTCCCGACTTGGCCCAGCCGCCTCCGCTGCCGCCAGGGCCCCTAACTGCCCTCCAGCCACCCCACCGCCTGGCATGCCTTCCTCCCCCTAAACTTCCATTTCTAAGCCCGCCGCCGTAGTTAGGGAAGATAAGAGGAGAGCTCACCGGAACTCTAGCTCGGAGATCCAGGAGGAGGAGGAGGAGGACATACCTCACCGGATCCTCCATGGCCGCCGCACCACCAGATCTGCTTGAAGACTCCATGCCATCATCGGATCCGCTCGGCGGAGTTGGGGGAGGTTGCTGGGGGGAAGAGAGAGAGGGAGATGGGAGAGGAGAGTCCTTGCCACAGTCGGATTTGCTCGCCAAAGTTGGGGAGGAAGTCGCCAGAGATGAGAGAGAGGTGGGTGTGCACGTGGGGAGTGGAGAGTTGTGTGCGCCGCACGCGGACGGCTGTTTGCTAGCCCTTAAAATCGGACGGCTGTATATAAGTCATTACTAAGAAATTTACTAGCTATAGAAGGGTGATCTAAAATGGTTGTTGGAAGGGGATGCCAACACCAATTCGCAAGCGATTTGAGTCTCTGAAGCCAATAGTAACATCTATGTACACTATCGTTACCTTCTTATTTTGTGTTGATGATTGTTTGGCTGGCTGGCTGCCTATTTACTATTGGCTTAAGAAACACAACACTTGGCAATTGCAAGGTCAAAGATATTGAATCATGAATGGTGTCGCTTGTACGTTCTGAACTGACTTGCAACTAAGATTGTTAACTTCTAGATATCCGCATAAATAACTTGACTGGAAAAAGGAAGAAAACATCACTTGAAGTGTTTGCTCTCAGATTGGTGGTAGGTTTTTCTCTTAAATGAAACACATGTTATGGCATATTCACGAAAAAAGATTGGTGGTAGGTTCTCTTACATGACTCATTATATTCAGGCTTTACTAGAATATTTTTTTATTTATCTCATTGTTTAATACATGGTTGTTTGTTGGATGAATTTTGCTCAGTTCTCTTGTAGCAGACCATTGTTAAGGACTTAAGGTAATGTGTTATGAGTTAAGTTGTAATCGTGAAGGGGTTAACCCACTTTCAACTCCAAGTCCATTTGGAGGGCACATACAGAGGGCAAACACCGGGTTTTCACATGGCTGCTAATACAAGCAAAAATATTGACAGCAGATAAGCTCTTGCAAAGAAATTGCCCATGCAATCCGGTCTGCTTGATGTGTGACCAACAGCCAAGAACGGCGCTTCACCTATGTGTTCTCTGTCCTTTTGCATCAGAGGTTTGGTCCCTTGTTAAATCCTGGGCAGGTGTTTGCATCTCGCTGCCTTCTCCGATGTGCAGTCAGTGCAGGAGTGGTGGGACAACGCTCTCCAGGGACAATCAGCCACTCAACAACGAACAACAGCGGCAATTTTTATGTACACGACTTGGAATATTTGGAAAGAGCGTAATTGGAGGACCTTTCAGGCAGCGGAGCGAACTCCCATTCAGGTGCTAGGACTAATCAAGGAAGAGCGGGGTCTGATGACGCAAGCTTGCGGACGTCCGGTAGTTCCATAATAGGGTTTCCTCCATCACTTTCAGTGTTTGTAGTGGTTGTGTTCACCAGTTTTCAATGTAATAACTCATTGTAAAACATTTGCTTGCTCTTCTTCTTATATGACATAGCAGAGCTCCTACTAATTCTTCAAAAAAAAAAGAAGAAAGGGTTAACCCAGAAGTCGCAATGCATGCGGTGGTGCCTTTATGGGTTGCTAGCTCTCATTTACACACTAAAATGACCGGCATGTAGTGTACATAATTTACTAGCTAGGTCAATGCCAACCAGGCTCACAAAGAGAAGTCTATAATTTTTTGCAAAACTATCAGAGTTCCTAAATCACAGGCGTCTGATTTTTACTTTTATTTCAGGCGACGAACATCATCCATCTAATCTGCATCCAATGATCACCACTCTTCCTCATTCTTAAGACCTAACACCTTTTCTCTTGTTGTTAGTTCATCTTCACTTTCAGGCACCTGTAGGATCGGAAATGTGCAAAAGTATAATTGATATTCTTATAATCGTCGTCCTTGCCTATAATTTTTTAACCTATTTGCTATCAAGCCATGCACAAACGTTCATAAAAAACATGATAGATATCATGACAATTTTTGTTGAATATACCACCCACACATATAATCATGACAGTTTTTGTTGAATATACCACCCACACATATAAAAATATTCTTCCATGGTAACGCGCTGACACTCACCTATAGACTATAGTAAATGGATAGAAAAAAAATTAAACATAGCCGATAGCGCCTTCTCCAGTTCTCCACGGTACACGTCACCTTCACCACGCGGCGCTCTGTTGCTTCATGCTCACGCGCCTTTGGAAGTCTCACGATATCATGATAGTTACACTTGAATGTACCATCTATACATATAAAAGTGTTCTTCCATAGCAACACGCTGACACTCACCTGTTGTAAATAGAAAACAATTAAATAAATGTAGCCGATAGCGTCTTCTCCACGGTACACCTTCACCGAGCTCTGTTTGCGTCACGCGTCTTTGGTAGCCCCGGCCATGACAGCCTCGAAGCGCCCGACCAAATCCAGCAGGTTGCGGTGCGACGACCCGCCCTCCTGCATGGCCGCTCTCGCCTTGACCGCCAGCGCACGGGCCCGCCGCCGCCTCTCCTCTGCCTCCTCGCCGCCGCCCATCACGCTCCTCACGGCCTCCTCCACCACGTTCCGGCCGACCAGGATCTCCTTCTCCACCTTCTGGTACAACAGCGGTTCTGTGATCCCGACGCTCACGCCGATGCCCAGCACCTCCACGGCCATCTTCTGGTTCAGGAACTGGTCCGTGAAGTGAGGCCACGTCACCACCGGCAGCCCCGCGGTGATGGCCTCCATCGTGGAGTTCCACCCGCAGTGTGTCACGAACGCGCCCACCGCAGCATGGGACAGGATCAGCACCTGCGGCGCCCACCCCCTGATGAGCAGGCCGCGCCCCGCGACGCGCGCCTCGAGCTCGTCCAGGAAGGCGCGCACGGCTCCGTCGTACTTGTCGGCGTTCCTGATCACCCAGATGAACGGGTGCCCCGACGCTTCCAGCCCGAGGCCGAGCTCCACGGCCTGCTTTGGGTTCGCCTGCGCGATGCTCCCGAAGCTGACGTACACGACGGAGTCGGGCTCCTTGCCGTCCAGCCACCGAAGGCACTCGTCGGCGTCGATGTCGGTGGTGTTCCCTCTCGCCGCCAGCGTTGCGGCGCGCTGCTGGTGGTAGAGCGACACCGGCCCGACGGTCCAGACTTTCATCCCCCTGGCCGCCGAGTAGCCGGCGACGTACTCCGGCTCCATCTCCTCGAAGGTGTTCATGATGACGCCGTCGGCCTCGGCCCGCGCGCGCTCGACATAGTCCGCGAACTCCTCCCACCACGGGATTGGGATCCCCCGGAAAAAGCCCGGGGCCTGCGCCCTCGTCACCACGAACCTTTTCTCCAGACCCGGCACGACGACCGGCTCGTTGTCATCGACGACACCGTCGTACGCGTTGAACCGCTCGACATTGTGCTGGCACAGCAGGCAGAAGGCGCACATGCTGAAGAAGCTGAGGCGCGGGACCCCAAGGTTGGCCGCGAGCACCGTGGTCCACGGGTGGCAGAAGTCCGCCACGACGCACGTCGGGTACGGCGCGTGCGCGCGGAGGTAGCTCTCTATCGGCGAGCGGAGGAGCGCGACGGCGCCGTAGTAGTTCCCCATGTACTCTACCGGGATGTTGTCCATGTTGTCGGCGCCTTCGGGCAAGCCGGCCTCGGCGTAGTCCAGCGGGAACTCGATGAGCCGGACCGGCAGGCCCGACAGCCGGGCGGACTCGATGCTCGGGCGTACCCGCGCAGACGTGGCCGGGGTCCCGACGATGGTGCAGACCGCGCCGTGCGTGGAGAGCAGCAGCGCGGTGTCGACGGCCGGGATCAGGTGGCCCTGAGCCATCAGCGGGACGAACACGAAGTGCGCCGCCTGGGTTCTTCCGCCGGTGTCGTCTACGTCTCCCCGGCCGTCGGTTGCCGCTTGCCCTTGGCTACCCATCCTGATTTCTGGCGATGGTCGTGGCCGACCGGATAAGGGATGGGCAGTGAGCGAGGTTTAGTGATCTTGGCTGCTTTCGTGTGTGTTCTAGTTGCTGCGCATGGCATCTGCTATGAAAGACCGCATACGTGAGTCGACTTGGAGCTGTGTTTGCGCCGTTAACCCAGGCACCCAGCCGGCCAAGGCCGGCCGGTCGACAAATACGGAGTATGTCCTCATCAGTCACTCCTCAGGACTGACGTCATTTGCGGGCGCCAGGATGATAGTACGACACTTGTCTGAATTGTGAGACTGTAATGCTTGTACTCCATCTCGCGGTAGCATGGTCTTGAACAGTACAAAACGAGTTGCCGAGTTAGAGGCCCACAAATATTGGGTTTCCAACGAAATCCAACATCAACTAGCGCTAATACTTACTTCTATTCGCAGCTGTCTTCCTCGGCTAGGAGCCTAGGACCTATAACTACTACAGTACCTCCTATGATCGATTTTCCACGAGGGATCTCGATTGATAAACCCAACTGGACTACGCTTTTGCAGTCTGCCTTCAGTTATATGACAGTAAGATATTCCCTCTATCCCAAAATAATCGCCGTTATGGGATTCAAACTATGTCCCATTAAAGATTATCGTTATAGACTATGGTCTTACGATCCATTAGCTTGGTAGCATGCAGCCTTATCCCTTCCAACTCACCTTTTTATCTCAAAATATGCGATCCCCATCCTTAGTTGTCACGACGTTGCCTCCCTAGCGGCCTAGCCCATGTCTTCCTCCATCGGTGCCCTTTGCCACCACCCTCTAGGCCTCCAATGGCCGTCGCCTCCTCCACCGCACCTTCCCCACCCATCGCCTCTGATCCATCACCGCTACCTCCCGCCCGTCGACTCCAACAACAGCTGTCTCATCTTCTCCACCAACCCGTCCCTCGTCTACGGCACCCCGCCGCGGATGGGGCCAGCGAGGAAGGATCTGGCCATGGGTGCAACATTGAGGAAGGGATCCGGCCATGGTGGGACAACATGGTTACAAAGGTCGATGAGGGATGCAATTTTAAATTTAAATCAAGTCAACTTTTCAAGTTTAACTAAATTTATTGAAAGTAATATCAACATTTATGTCTCTAAATCGATCTATATTTCATAATTAATATAATGGTACTTACATGGATGCAAATAGATTTGCACGTGAATCTATAATTATGCTTGCAAAATTAAGTCTATTTCTTGTTCTAAAGCCTGTTTTCATCCCTAGGTACCTATTTGGTACCATAAATGTTAATATTTTTTACAAATTTAAATTATTTGACTCTTTAAAGTTTTTTTTAGAAGAAAAGGAGAGTATATATCTACATAACATCTGAGCAGGCCCTTATAACATTAACAGTCTGAACTATCAAAGATCGTACCAGATTAGCAAAACCATATTGAATTGTTAAAGAGGATGTGGTTGTGGTCTTCGCCTTCTGGGACCTAGACCGGCGAAGCATCCATACTCTGAACACAACCAATATGGTGCTCCTCAGGAAAACATCCGCGCCGACTCGCTTGAAGGAATACCGCCCCATCAGCCTGGTTCACAGCATCGGCAAGCTTGTCGCCAAGGCGCTGTCAGCACGACTAGCCCCGCACTTGTCAGCACTGATCCAACAAAACCAAAGCGCGTTCATCCGCGGGAGATCCATTCATGACAACTTCATGTCGGTGCAACTAGCGTGTCGCTGGCTGCACAATCGCCATTGCCCCGCCGTCCTCCTCAAGATTGACATCGCGAAGGCGTTTGATTTGGTGTCTTGGGAATTCCTCTATGAAAATTATAGCTCTCGATGAGATCTATAAGTTTCTAGTTTTAAGTTTTTTTTTATTTGAGGTTGTTAAGATGCTCAAAAAAATTAAACAAAATTTTAGCAGTATATTAATCGCGTACAAGCGCTTGTCGTCTTAGAAAAATCATATCGTTCTTATATGGTGTCAAATGGGGATACTTTCTATATGAAAGTTATAGCCCTCGATGGGATCTACAAATTTGTAGTTTTGAGTTTTTACGTTTGAGATCATTAAGATGCTCAAGAAAAATAATATAAAGTTTCAGCATCGTATTAATCGCGTACAAATACATATCGTCTTGAAAAAATTATATCTTTCTTATATGGTGTCAAATGGAGATATTTTCTATATAAAAGTTATAGCTTTCGGTGGGATCTACAAATTTATAGTTTTGAGTTTTTTTCATTTGAGATCATTAAGTTGCTTAAAAAATAATATAAAGTTTTAGCATCATATTAATCGCGTACAACACTTGTCGTCTTGAAAAAATCATATCTTTCTAAAATGGAGATACTTTCTACACAAAAGTTGTAGCTCTTGATGAGATCTACAACTTTATATATAGTTTTAAGTTTTTTCATTTGAAGTCTTTATCTTGGGCGGCGATGTGACTAGGCATGTTTAAAATAAACTTGAGCGAGTGTTAAATTCCCACACGGCACTACTTCGGTACGTGACAAGCTCGAGTTCACAATTCAAATTCTACCCAAAGAAATTTAGATCAAATAAATTATTGAGCTTCCTAGGGCAGAGTTGAGTCTAGTTCACCACCTCAAAGTTCGATAAGATCTATAACTTTATAGTTTGATTTTTCTATTTGAGGTCATTAAGATGCTAATCAATAATATAAAGTTTTAGCAATATATTAAATATGTACTTCAGCTTAACGCCTCATAAAAATCTTTTCTGGTGTGTGCCACACGTGCTTGACCATTAGTTAAAGAGAAAATTATCCCTTTTTAGGTACAAGAAAATATGATGAGAGAATACGGTTACAATAAGCGATAAAGGAATATGTTAAGGTCATAGTTTAATTTCTAAGTTTATTAGATCTCGCTAATTTTATAATTGACAATGTCTATTGTTGCGTAACTTTTTTTCACCATCTTTGCATAAAACTTTTATGCGAAGCGATGACGAAAGTGTACTGAGATAGTAATATTGTGTGATTAAACTATCTACCATCAGCGTAACAAATCAATCATCTTCATCCGTTTTTTTGGTAGTACTTGGATTCCCGAGTCAACTTTCGATTAGTAATCAGTCACATCGCGCACCCAAGATAACGACCTCAAATGCAAAACTCAAAACTATAAATTTATAGACCCCATCGAGGGCTATAACTTTCATACAGAAAGTATCTCCATTTGACACCATATAAGAAATATATGATTTTTCCAAGACGACAAGTGCTTGTACGCGATTAATACGATGCCGAAACTTTATATTATTATTTTTTAAGCATCTTAATGACCTTAAATGCAAAAACCCAAAACTATGAATTTGTAGATCCCACCAAGAGCTATAACTTTTATATAGAAAATATCTTCATTTGACATCATATAAGAAATATATGATTTTTCTAAGACGACAAGTGCATGTACACGATTAATATGATGTTAAAACTTTATATTATTTATCTTGAGCATCTTAATGATCTCAAATGCAAAAACTCAAAACTACACATTTGTAGATCCCATCTAGGGCTACAACTTTCATATAGAAAGTATCTTCATTTGACCCCCATATAAGAACGATATGTTTTTTTTCCAAGATGATAAGCGCTTGTACACGATTAATATACTGTTGAAACTTTGTTTAATTTTTTGAGCATCTTAACGATCTTAAATGAAAAAACTCAAAACTAGAAAGTTATAGATCTCGTCGAGAGCTATAATTTTCATATAAAGATCATCTTCATCCAAGATCGTATGAAAAAAATACAATTTTTTTATGGTTGCGCCTTGCCGCACCGGTCTGAATGGCGTGGTGCTATAGTGTGTGGCACGGCAAAAATTTTGACGTTCAAATCGCTGTCCAACGTGGCAGATCGTGTCGTACCGATGCATATGACACGACAGCATGTTTTAGCCGTGCTATGAACTTTGGCGCGGCAAAAAATGTTAGATTTGAAAATAAAAACGCAACGGTGTTAGATTTGGAATTTGTTTTAGAAAGAGGTTAAAAATAAAAAAAAATTCGCAGATGCAGCAGGAGTTATCGCTCCACCCGGCAGCACGCCTTCTCCTTTTCCCTGGTGCGGCTCCAGCTGCCGCCGGCAGCAAACCTCCTCTTTTCCTAGATTGAGCGCAGCAGTCATGGCGGAGGTCGCCCGGCACCACGCGCTCCTCCTTTCCCTGGTGCGGCACCAGTTGCAGAGGATCGAGCGCAGCAGTCATGGGGGGAGGTGCAGGGCGATGCAGCAGGTCCTGGGGAAAAGGACGGAATGGGCGGGGGCGGGGGTGAGGCAGTGGGACGCCATCGGAACGGGGAGCGGGCAGCGGGTCGGAGAAGAAGGGCCGTCGCGAGTCACGATAGAACAGGGTGGGGCGATACTATTCTGTCCGGGCGGGTGCGAGTCGACTCGGGGGCAGGGGTGCGAGTCGGGTGGGGTGGGCTGGATGGTGGAGTCTGACAGGTGGGGCTGTTTGTGCTGCTTTATATATTTACTCCGTATATATATTAGGCCAATTATAAAAATGTTAACTTTTTTAAAAACGAGATGCATGTACAGTTTTTTCAGGGATTTTTTAATGGAGGGAGAATACATCACGGGACCATAAGAAAACACAGGATTGTACTGTAATTCACATGCTCACGCTGACCGTGTAGGCAGTGAAGTGATGATTTCCAATCCAAGACAAAGTTTGAAGATCACTCATTGGCAGTCATCAGACAACTTTTGCCGCCCCGAATCCAAGAATATCTCCTTTAAGATGGCACGCACATCCACCTAGTCTACAGCACACTACAGGCAAGAAAACCGAACCATAGCTCACTCGGGAAGACGACGAGCAGGACGATGACGAGCCAAGTGCCAGCGTCTATCCTTGCCCGGGGAGACGCGGAAGGTGACGGCGGTCGCACAAAGGCGGCGCACTTCGTGTTCGTCCCGCTGAGAGAGCAGGGTGCCAGGGTCACCTCATCCCGGCCGTCGACACCGCCCTGCTGCTGGCCACCCACGGCGCGCTCTGCACCATCGTGGCGCCGCCATACGACGGACCGTTGAGTCCGCCCAGCGGACCGGGCTGTCGGTCCGGCTCGTCGAGTTCCCGCTTGACTACGCCGAGTCCGGCCTGCCGGAAGGGGCGGACGACGGGGACAGAGTTCCACATAGATACATGTGGAACTACTACCGCGCCATGGCGCTCCTCCGCGCGCCGATCGAGAGCCACCTCCGCGCTCACGCGCCGTACCCGACGTGCATCGTGTCGGACTTCATCCACCAATGGACCACGGAGCTCGCTGCCAACCTCGGCGTCCCGCGGCTGAGCTTCTTCAGCATGTGCGCCTTCGGCCTCCTGTGCCAGCACAACCTCGAGAGGTTCAACGCGTACGACGGCGTCAAGGACTCCAACGTGCCGGTCGTCGTGCCGAGGCTGGAGAGAAGGTTCGTGGTGACGAGGGCTCAGGCGCCGGGCTTCTTCCGGGGGATCCCAATCCCGTGGTGGGAGGAGTTCGCGGACTACGTCGAGCGCGCGCGGGCCGAGGCCGACGGAGTCATCGTGAACACCTTCCTGGAGCTGGAGCCGGAGTACGTCCCCGGCTACGCGGCGGCCAGGGAGATGAAGGTCTGGACCGTTGGGCCGGTCTCAACGTACCATCAGAGCCGCACGACACTGGCGTCGAGAGGGCTGAGGGCCTCCGCCGTCGACCTCGACGAGTGCCACCAGTGGCTCGACGGCAAGGAGCCCAGGTGGCCAGGTCCATCGTGTACGTCTCCTTCGGGAGCATCGCGCAGGTGGATCCGAAGCAGGTCGTCGAGCTGGGCCTCGGGCTGGAAGCGTCGGGGCACCCGTTCGTCTGGGTGGTGAAGGACGACGCGGACGAGTACGACGAGACGGTGCGCGAGCTGGAGCTGGAGGCGCGCGTCGGGGCGGGGCGCTGCCTGCTTATCAGACGGTGGGCGCAGCAGCTGCTGATCCTGTCCCACGACGCGGTGGGCGCGTTCGTCACGCACTGCGGGTGGAACTCCACGCTGGAGGCCATCGCCGCGGGGCCGCCGATGGTCACGTGGCCGCACTTCTCCGACCAGTTCCTGAACGAGAAGATGGTCGTGGAGGTGCTGGGCACCGGCGTCAGCATCGGAGTGAAGGAGCCGCTGATGTTCCAGGCCGTGAAGGAGATCCTGGTGGGGCGGGATGTGGTGGAGGAGGCCCACCCTGTTCGTTTCGCTGGATCAGCAGAATCAGCAGCCATCTAGTAGTGTTTTTCTCTCATAACAAACCAGCGAACAGTACTTTCAGCCACAATAATCCAGCGAAACGAACAGGGTGGGCGAGGAGATGGGCGACGGCGAGGAGGCCGAGGAGAGGAGGCAGCAGGCGCGCGCGCTGGCGGCCAAGGCGGGCGCGGCCGCGCTGGGGGAGGGTCGTCGCACGGCAACCTGCAGGATCTCGTCCATCGTTTCTCCGCCACGTGACTGATGTAGTGCACGTTATTAAGACTACCCGCACTCATGGGCCTCTATTCATCCTCTATACGTCCTAGTCCGCAAGATTCTCTCCTCTATACTTAATTCTCCCGCACCCATCCATCATCTATATCATCCTCTATCCACTGTGGGACCCACTTATCACTTTATCTAAATATATCCATGTGTGATCTAGTTTTGAAGGATTTATTGAGACAAATTTAATGGTGAAATCGAAATTTAATTTGAATTTTTGGTTTGTGAGTTATAGCATTTTTTCCTTTTGTTTAGCTAGTGGGGCCGCCACTGTAGAGTATAGAGTAAGCACAGTACCACTCTAAATATAGAGTGAGAGAAAAAATAGAGTATCATTTTAGAGTATCCAGTACAATAGTTTTTACTCTATATTCATACTCTAAACCTTCAGAGTATCGTTTTAGAGTACCCACTGCCGCTAGCGTAAGATCCCAAATTGCAGCAATACACTACCGAGGTGGTTGCGTGATCGCGTCTGTTCCAGTGTTTCGTCAGTATTGAATTATTTATCAATAATCTCGGCAAGTTGCCGAGTTGGTTTGCTGGCGTTCCACACTTGCATCATTGCTGGTGTGCTTCTGACATCCGACTTCAGCCGGCGGCTACACCGATGCCGTTCACGTATTCCGGCAGTCTATGCAAGTACACCCTCCGTTCTAAAATAGCTGTTTTTTTCGTTTCTCGAGAAATAACTTTAACAAAAAAAATTTATTAAAAAATATTAATATATATGGTATATAATTAGTATCATTGGAAAAACTTTTGAATCTAGTTCTTTAATAAATTTATTTGGAGATACAAATATTACACGTATTTTTTACAAATCGAGTCAAACTCGTAATGAAAATCCAAAGCGATTGATAATTTGAGATGGATGGAGCAGCCATGATCAAGATCTGACCAGAGTGTTTTAATGGGCTCAGGACATGATTTTTTTTTTCACGCGCTACAGTCTCGACCTACTTAGGCACCGTTTAGATGGCAAAATTTTTGGGAAAAAAATTTCTGTAGCACTTTTCGTTAGCAAAATTTATCTAACCATGGACTAACTAGGCTCAAAAGATTCGTCTCGACATTTACAGACAAACTATGCAA
The DNA here is from genome assembly GCA_038087645.1 of Saccharum hybrid cultivar R570. Lineage (NCBI taxonomy): Eukaryota > Viridiplantae > Streptophyta > Magnoliopsida > Poales > Poaceae > Saccharum > Saccharum hybrid cultivar. The sequence continues at coordinate 17,007,829 of JAQSUU010000259.1, forward strand.
TTAGTTATTTTTTTAGCTACATTTAATGCTCTGTGCAAAAAATTTTGGCCCTTTTTGACCATCTAAACAAGGCCTTAAGGAGCTCTTCGGTTGGTTTGTTTTTTGTGTGACCTAGGGCGTGCTTAGTCAGGGGCTGTAAAGTTTTCGGGGTACTGTAGCACATGTGTAACTATAGCAATTAATGTCAATTCATGGACTAATTAGGCTTAAAAGATTCGTCTCGAAAAATACATGTAAACTGTGCAATTAGTTATTTTTTTTATCTATATTTAATTCTTCATGCATGTCTCCAAGTATTTGATGGGATGAAGTGTAAAGTTTTTGGGTGGGACCTAAACACCCCCTAATAATCATAGTGCTACTAGATTACTCCCTCCGTCTCTAAACAACTATGGTTCTCGTTTTAGAAAAATATTAATATTTATGATACATAATTAGGCCCCCTTTGGCTCACGGGGCAAACACAGGAAAATCGTAGGAAACCGAGAGCGCATGATAGGAAAGGGAATTCGTTTCCTACGCGAGCCAGTTCGGGAACATGAAGTCGAACCGGATTTTTCGTTTCCTGCGAACACAGTGAGAGCGAATCCTTTCCTCCATCGTTTTCCTCTGAAAAGTTTCCCGTGAACCAAATGAGTGCTGACGTCAGCCATTCCTATAGAATTCATTCCTCCGTTTCACCTGCATTTCACCTGCGTTCCAAAGGAGCCCTTAATATTATTAAATACATCGTTGAATCTATTTTCATAATAAATTTATTTAGAGATACAAATGTTGCACGCTTTCACATAGGGGGCCATGATGTTTGCGAAGATTTATGATTCAAACATGGGGGGCCAAGGTATCTGCAAAGTTATTTTTAGAAACTCGTAGCCAACAATCTTTAATAAAGGAAGTCAGAATTTAGCCATGTCAAATAGAAACAATAAGAGTGAAAAAAAATATGACAACAAGTAATAATAAAGGCAAACGAGCTACATGTCCATTCCAGAAAAGACATTTATCTAATGAAGAAAAATTCTAACGTATAAAATTCTCATGCAACTGTATATCCATTACTAGTAGACTCATAGCGTTTGTGCTAAATATAGATAGACATGCATATGTACAGGGGAGCTGAAGGAAAGCCACACGCTTACCACCAAGGCACGCAAAACTGCATGTACTAATTACCATCATTAGCTGCTAAACATGATATTAATGGCAGTATATGGCAGAACAAACAGGACATTGCGGGGTATGGCTAACTGTCTGGGTGTATTCGCTAGAAAATTAAAATTCGACCTGAAGTTGGGCTCGAGTTATATTCAAATCATAAAAAAGGGTTTGGTTTTTTCCAGCCCGACTAATCCAGCGCTTAGTAAGATTTACGAGATCATTAAGACATTCCATTTGCTTGCAAGCTCTCGAGATATTGTGGTTGTTTCCGTCATGCTTAGGTCGTTTGCGTATATGCATTACTCCGCCGATTTTGTGATAAACAGAGTGCTCTGATCGTTAGCATGCTTTGAACATAGTACACTGACTTATGCTAATTTTGATATTACTAACAAAATCATACAGATGTCTTTATTTAAGGGCGTATAGTTTAATAGTGAAAAATAATGCCCTTAATCATATAATGAATTCATTTTAGACGAGCATATTGATTAGTATTACTGAAAGAATTGCGTGCCCAAGTCCTAAATTTAACCAAAAAATGAGATAACTTAGGCCCTGTTTAGTTCCCAGAAAATTTTGCAAAATTTTTCAGATTTCCTGTCACATCGAATCTTTGGACACATGCATGAAGCATTAAATATAGATAAAAAATAAAACCAATTACACAGTTTAGACGAAATGGACGAGACAAATCTTTTAAGCCTAATTAGACCATAATTAGACACTAATTGTCAAATAACAACGAAAAGTGCTACAGGTTAATTTTGCCAAAATTTTTCAACTAAACCGGCCCTTAGTCTGTGTTTAGTTTCCCATGAAATGTAAAATGCCAACTACTTTGGAATGATGAAATACAAAATACCAAAATTTTTATAGGTGTGTTTAGTTCTATCCAAAATACCAAATTTTTCATGAGTTGGGTAAAGGCTTTTTGGCTTTTTTTTTACCTCTTGAGGCCAAAATCTAAAATGGAGAATGGATACCTTTTTATTAAAAATTTTGCATTGTGTTTTCATTCTGTAAAATGATAAGTCAAATTCCAAAATTTTTTAAGTGAAATGGGAAACTAAACGCACCCTTAATCTAGATGACAAGTTTATAAGAAAACCCAAATCCGCCCAATCCGCTGAGCTACGCGATAAACTAGAGATCACCGGTTGATCAATGTGCCAGGTATTTGAAAACACAAAGAGCTTCAAAAGCGTCGATATTTATGCTCGTTCCTCGTCTTCCCGAAGGCCCGAACAGCATTAGCGCCGATTACTGAGCGAGGCGCGCCGCTGCGCCGCTGCCAGCCACCTCCACGCGAAGACGACGGGCCGCCGGCAGCTACGGGCCCGCCCAGGCCCTGCTAACCTCGATCTCTGTCTCCCCAATGCCCTGCAACCGCTCTCAGCTCCAGCCGTCCAGGCTCCTGCAGGCCGGCAGCAACTGAGCTGCCCCGGCCCCCGCACGGCGCCCCACGACTCCGACGCGCCTCCAGTGCATCCACAGAAGCGCCCCCTGTCAAGCTGGCCGCTAGCCCCTACCCCTGCCCCTTGGTGAGTCTGCTTCCCTTTAGGATTAGGGACTGTGAAATTGTGCTTAGGGATTGTGCATTTGTGAAATTGGTGTGTGATTCTATATTTTAAATGGCCAGTGTTTTGCTCATTTGTATAGCTTAGGATGAAATCAAAGCCTAATTTGTGATTTAACATTGCAGTTAAGTGGGTCTGATGTGCCATTTTCTGCTTGTCTGTTTGTTGTCAGGAAGTTCAGGCATGAAGGACAATATATATTTTCATTTACGCAAGTTTTGAATCTAAGGTTTTATATGAGACCTTTTAAACATATTCTTTGTTATTTTCTACTTGTATTTCGAACGATTTAAATAATCTTGTAGTTTTATACCCAACTATCTACCGAATTATGTATATGTATTGCATTTTATATTTCTTGCTAGGCACCCTAGGTTCAAATCCTAGGTCTACCACTGGAGCCACACCTCCTCTGCCGGATTCCTTATCCACCAGCAGGAAGACGCCTGGATCAGGCCAGTACAAAGCCTCACCGGCTGCGGCACTGACTGCCCCATACTCGCCTCATCAATGCGTCGTCTGGACACCGAGCGGCCACAGTGAAAGGTGAACACCAAGGCCCCCTCCATCAGGTCCGGACACCGAGTGGCTGCAGTGAAAGGTGAACACCAAGGCCCCCTTGATCAGTTATCTGTTTGGATTCAGTTGATTTAGCTTACCAGTTCGATGGAACTGAAAAAATGGCACAGCGATCAGTTAACTACTTTGATTATACATGTGTCTGTTTAGCTTATCGGTTAACTGGACGCCTAGCTCTTGCCTCACCAATATTGAAGACCATCCAGTACACGTTCAGTCATTTGCACGACGAAATCCTCAGATCTGCCTGCTATTTATACTGCTTTTCCAGCTTTACAATATATTGGAATGCATGCCTTTTTTCAATTGATGGTCAATCTGGTGGAGTGACCGAGTGATTCCTGTAATTTTGGAGATGCCCTATCTTAAGCCGCCGCCACCATCACCTCTTTTTCCCCGCTTTTAGCTTTGTGTCTTTATACCCGTGTCTACATTCAGTTCTAGAGTCTACTTATTTTAGAGTTAACTATTAGTATATTATCTTGTGTCTATATTCCTTTGAATCCTTTGGAGTAGTGGATAAAAGAAACTACTAAATCCTAATGGTCTGGGACTACCGACCAGGATTGAGCATTGAGCTCAGTTTCTGGAGCTGTTTCAGATGCAAATAAGTCAAATGAACTCTAGCATAAAAATAAGCAGAGTCTGTATATTTGATTTAAGATCTAAGTATAAGTGATTCAATTGAATTAAATCAGTTGAGGAAAAAATGTTCAGAAAAGGGATTTACAGTGAGAACTGTACACCGATGCTTTATTCCTTCTCTATAACCATGGTCTGGGACCAACAGATAATTGGGCATTGGGCTCAGTTTCTGGAGCTGTTTCAGATGTAAATAACTTCGATGAACTATACCACAAATTAGCAGTTGTGTTAAACTGTCCTTGTTGTCTATTTCAAGTCCATTGGCAAAATATTAGTTGCAATATCTCCAGTTGTAGTTTCACCTTTGTTCTTAGCTACTGACTGCACGTGCAAGATGCTTTGCCTTGGTTACTGCATTTAAAGGTTTGCCTTAGCTACTGCATTTTAAAGGTTTGCCTTAGCTACTGCATTTATAGGTTCATTATCCTTTTTCATCAATCTGGTTGCAAAAGAGGTAATATAGAAAATCATTCATTGGAAATCTGCTCCATTGGCGCGAGATCATTGGTACGAAAGAGATGATACAGACCATCATTCAAGGAATAAACCAAACATATCTACTAGACTCTGTTTGTGCCAACTTCAGATACCTATTTATATCAAAGAAAGTTTCACAAAATACGAACTGAACCTTCATCCAAGTCTTAGCTTCATCCATCTCAGTGCTTCTGCATGCGTCTTCCGGTCCATAAACAAGATATTAACAATAGGGGTCTTCTAGATCGTAAGTAACCAACCAGTATTCTATCTAGCAGCTAAGCATTTGACAAGGTTGCAAATGTTGAATTTTTTGGGGCTGAATTGCTTGATACCCTTTGTCCTACTGTAAGTTGCGGGCTTTCCATGCAATGGATAGAGTGCTTGTTTCCTGCACATAATTAGTGGATCAATGGTATCTATTTTCAGTGGGTGAATTGATTAGAAAAGTTTCCAACTCACATCTATTTTTGTATAATCAGACATGCCCAGGAACCTAACAGAGGTTGTGCACGCCTAACTAAGAGGGGGATATAAACATTCTTAAGTGGACACTCTGATCAACCTTTTCAAATCATGCTTATTTTCAAACTAAGAGGGGATATATTTCTTTCGCCTCTTAAGATGTTTATCTTTTTTTTTTCCTATGTTTGATCTTTGTTGGTACAAGATATATTTATATGTGTTTTCTCTACAGCATCAGAAGTACCTTGCATGATTTTCGTAGAAAGAATTATGTTAGCTGAATGGCAGCTAGCCATCCTAGGCACAAATGGTTCAGCTTAGATGCTGATTTGTGAACAATAGAAAATGGGAATCTTAACTTTCAGCTATCAAACATGTTCGCTGCCTCTTATCATCTTCTTTGTGAACTACAATCTGAATGCAAATTTGTGCGTAGCTACAATGACACACTTGGTGGAAATGTATTTCTAACTCCTTTCAGTTTACTCCCCTGATCACCTTGCTTCTACTGATGAGTTTTCAGGTTCAAACTAGGTTCTGTTTCCCAAAAGTGGAGCTCCAAGATAACAACTGAGCTATGGGTACACATTGAAGTTTAACAAGGATGTGTTACATGAGCTGGGAAGAAAATTGGTTAGTATTGCTACCTGTCATACGCCTAATCGAGGGTCCAGGAGAGGGCCCGGCCCACCCAGGCCAGCCACGCGAGGGCCAGCGGTGCCACCCAGCGAGGGCGGGCTCTGGCCATGCCGCCGACACCTGTATCCGGAGGATCTCAAATAAAGGAAAGAAAATGAATAAAATAGGAATAGAGTCGGTTTAGATTAGATAGCATTTAGGAGTCCAAATCTATAAGGACCTTCCTCGTTAGATTACTTACAATGCAAATCTACTCGGGACTATAAATATAGAGGCATTGTAATCATCTGGGATAAAGAAGCCTCGGGCTTATCCTACCTCTCCCTCTCTCCCTGCGCCTCCTCCCTTCCCCCCTGCCGCCGCCCCTCCCCTGTGCCGACGCCACCAGCCCCCCTCCAACCCCCCCCCCCCCCCCCCCCCCCCCCCCCAAACCGACCTCCTACACTACCTGTTTGAAATGTTTTAGATGAAAATAACTATGCATGGGTGAAATAAGCAATATTCTAAAAAATAGAGGATCCGACTGATGATTTTTTGGATAGATAATGCTCTATTTAATACTTCCACGTGCTAAGGGGTTACACTTACATGTGGTTGCCCGAATCACAGGTAAATCCCTAGCACTGGCAGCCATATATGGCACATGAGGGCTTGGAAGCAGTTCACTAGGTACTGGTCACAGTTTGTAAAATAAGACCACAAGAATACATGAAATTAATCATTTGCAGTCTCGCAGACTACTGTTTGAACCATAAGTTTACACTAATTTAGAGTTGCACACCTTGGTAACCGACATGTTACTCTGCACTTTGTGCATATAAAAGTGGACTGACATGTTACTCATTTTGTTTGTGCAGTTATTTGGACAAAGAACTTTCACATCTAGGCATCTAGCACTAGTGCCGGCGCTGCCACGCCCACCCGTCCTGTTTGCCCTCCCACCCCTCACCACCGCTGCAAAATCATTTGTCCCTCAAACCCTCCTCTCAGAACCACGATTTGATGCGTCGCCTCGCCCACCCAGCCTCCACCCTGCTTGGTAGCTCCGTGAGGAGTGGCCCCTGCGCGCTCGCCACGGATGCACAAGGACTGTTTGACGAAATGCCTTCACCTCCTGCTCCACCAAAACTGGCATGCCACACACTGTTTGGGCATGCCTGCCAGGTGCTCAGCCGAACACACACTTCAGGGTTTTGTACTGTGGCTCGGCGGTCCACGGATGAGAACGCCAGTGCAGAGCCACTGCGATTCACAGTCGCGCCGGGCGACGCCTTTGGGGATGGCCCGCCTGTGGGCATGTCAGAGGCTGCTAAGATGGTGTGTCGTATTGTGTCCACGCAACCAGAACCAAGGATTGCGTCGACGCTTGATGCGCTTGGGGTGGCCATGTCTCCAGAGCTGGTAGCTGAAGTGCTCAAGAACTTGAGCAATGCTGGGATGCTAGCACTTGCCTTCTTCCGCTGGGCAGAGAGGCAGGAGGGCTTCAGTTACACGGCTGAGGGCTTCCACAACCTGATTGAGGCGCTCGGCAAGATCAAGCAGTTCAGGCTGGTGTGGAGCTTGGTGGAGACCATGCGGTGCCGGGGCTTGCTGTCTAAGGACACATTCAAGCTCATCGTCCGAAGGTATGCTCGGGCTAGAAAGGTCAAAGAGGCTGTTGAGACATTCGAGAAGATGAGCATTTTTGGGCTTAAAACTGAGTTGTCGGATTACAACTGGCTGATTGACACGCTAAGCAAATCCAAACAAGTGAAGAAGGCGCAAGCCATCTATAAGGAGATGAAGAGGAAGGGTAAGTTTGTACCTGATTTGAAAACCTACACTGTCCTCATGGAAGGTTGGGGCCATGAGAAAGATCTGTTGATGGTGAAAACAATGTACCAAGAAATGATTGATGCTGGCATTAGGCCTGATGTTGTTGCCTATGGGATGCTGATTAGCGCCTTCTGCAAGTCTGGCAAATGTGATGAGGCCATCAAGGTGTTCTACGAGATGGAAGCAAGTGGTTGCATGCCAAGTCCTCATGTGTACTGCATGCTTATCAATGGCCTTGGTTCAGAGGAGAGGCTTGATGAAGCTTTGAAGTACTTTGAGCAATACAAGAAAAGTGGGTTCCCCATGGAGGTGCCTACGTGCAATGCGGTAGTTGGAGCTTACTGCAGAGCCTCAAAGTTTGAGCATGCTTTCAAGATGGTTGACGTGATGAGGAAGTGTAAAATTGGCCCAAATTCCCGTACTTATGATGTAATTCTTCATTATCTGATAAAATCACAGAAATTCGAGGAGGCTTATAATATATTCCAGAGAATGGGAATGGACGGCTGTGAGCCTCAGCTCAATACATATACAATGCTGGTTGGCATGTTCTGTAGTAACGGAAGAGTTGATATGGCATTGAAGGTGTGGAAGCAAATGGGGGAGAGAGGTGTCCTCCCATGTATGCATATGTTTTCGGCATTGATCAATGGGTTATGCTTTGAGAACAGGCTCGAAGAAGCTTGTGTATATTTCCAGGAGATGCTGGACAAAGGAATTAGGCCACCTGGTCAGCTTTTCAGTAATTTGAAGGAAGCTCTTGTTGAAGGAGGGAGAATAAGTTTGGCACAAGAGATGGCTTTGAAGTTGGACGCAATAAGGAAAACACCTTTTCGTGGTTAAGAAATGCTTTTGTTCATAAAAACAGTGTAGCGCCTATTACCCAGTCACAATATTTGGGCATACCAACTCCAGCAATGGACAAAAGCAATGTGTACTTCAGACCACAGAAACAAAATTTTGGCTATCAACTAAATAGTCTTTGTATGAAAACGTGATGAAATCAATATAAGATGCTTATATTCGTGAGTTTGCCAAGAGATTTGCTGTGTGAGTAAGTAACTAACAAAAAAAAAACTAAATTCAGCATATTTCATTTTCTTTGTGCAAGTTTATCATGACTTGCGCTGTTACTTCTATTTACTCATGAGATGTATATTGTATTCAAAATAATAAAAGCAAAGCAAATTAAATATTCCACGGCGGGTTTGGGTAAAAATTGACCGGGCCACATTGGATAAACGAGATGATGGCTAACCTGCTGCATCCAGTGTGCCCGACTTGGACCAAGTGTGTACGAGTATATCGTATATCTTCAAACTGCATTTGTCTACGAAATTGGCTTTGCTCCAAATGCAGCACATTATAGGAGGGTGCATCTGGGATTCTAGGTGAATCTGATGAACATATACTCCTTTCGTCTCTGAATAATTCAATTTGTAGAATTGTTTTAACTCAAACTCTTTTATGTTTGACCAATTTTTAAGAAAAAAGTATAAATATTTATGATACCAAATAATCATATTATAGAAATATGTTTCTTGGTGTACCTAATGATATTAATTTGGTGTCATAAATAAAAAAAAGTTTGACTTTGAGGCAACTTTGTATTGCAATGCTGCGGACAGTTTGTCCCCTCGAATATATGAATATTTTCATGCTTAAACTGCAAACATAGCTAGCCATATACAACTTTCTCAGCATATAACAGAGTCCAAGTATAACATGATCGTGCAATGTTAACTAGTTCAAGGCCCTGTTCGCTTGTCTTATAATCCGTACTTTTCAGCTTGTTTTTTTAGCCGGAACAATATTTTTCTCTCACAACAAATCAGCTAACAGTACTTTCAGCCATTGTTTTTCAGCGAAGCGTACGGGCATTCTTTACATATACATCAGGTTCACTGGACTGATCAATGGTCTTTCAAAAAAAAAACTAGACTGATCAATGGTCTTTCAAAAAACTAGACTGACCAATGCTCGATAAGCTTTGGTAGGGCTCAACACTCAACAGCATACAGATTACATGATCACGAGTACTTCCATACTGTGCAAAAGAAAGTAGCCGGATTACATAAACACTAATACATCAATCTACTGTAATAAATTTCCAATAGGTCTTGAGTATCTAGTGGATCTGCTACTCTGCTTTCAAGAAGAGCCCAAGTAGACTCTGCTACATCTCCGTGGTCTGCTACTCTGCACAGGGCAGCCACAGCCACAGCGAGCAGGAAGACGCAAGTGTCACAGGTGTATCCAGTCGAAGAAGGGCTTCGCCTTCGCGTTCCTCTCCGTCTCTTCCAGCTTTTCGTAGGCTCTCTGCCTCTCACGCTTCTTCTCGAAATGACCAACGGTGCCTTGTGCAGCCGCAGCCCTCTCGCGCTTCTTCTCAAAAGCCTTGCATAGAACTGACGAACGGTGCCTTGTGCAGCCGCAGCCTTCTCGGGCTTCTTCTCAGGAACCCTTGGCATAGAAATGACGAATAGTGCCTTGTGCAGCCGGCTGCGGCTTCGATGGCTCGGGACGGATGGCAGGAGCCGGGTTGCTTCTAACGCATTGGCCAATGGCAGATCCTGTACTATTCACGGTTTTAGCAGCCGCTGGCAGGTGGCCCCCACGCGTCAGCGACGGTGGACGTCGTCCCCAACCTCCGCACGAAGCGGACGACGCTGCCGCCGCCACCGCCCGTATCTCCTAGGCCCGCGCGCGCCCCGAGGTTGGCCGTGCCTATAAATCGAGGCTCCCCAGTGCGCCGCGCCGCCTCAGAAACCCTAGCCGCCCCTAGCCCTAGCGCTCCCTAGCTCCCGCAGGCAGCCGCCGTCCGCCGAGATCCCGCCGCTGCCGATCTCCGCAGTGGCCGCATCCCCGTCGACGAGAACCGGCCCACGAGCTCCGCGCCAAGGTGAGAAAGCCGCCGGTATCGCTCTCGTCCTCCCTCTCCCTCTCTTCTGTGCGCGGTAGCTCGCCGAAGCCGCCGCCTTTACCCGAGCCGCCCAGCCGCATCGTTCGCCGTCTCCGGCCGCTGTTCGTCGGCGAGATCCACCCAGCCGAGTTCGCCGTGTCGAACTCCGCTCCTGTGCCACCCGCATGCCTGGCAGAGCCCCCTAGCGCCTGCGCCGCCTTCCTCCGGCGATGCGCCGCCGCGCCTTGCGCTCCACCACCGCGAGCAGACAAGCTGGCCGCGGCCGCCAAGCCGGCCGAGCCGAGCCTCTGGCCATGCGCCATGGGGAGGAGATGCATGGAGGAAGATCATTAAATCCCCGCCGTTAAATCGTTCTAGCTTTCGTGTCAGATGCGCTCTGCTCCCTCCGTTCCAAAATGGTCGTTTTCGGTTTTGGCGCCACACATTTGACTTAATTTATAGAAAATACGTGCAATATTTATATCCCTAAATAAATTTATTAAAAAACTAGACTTAAAGATCTTTCCAATGATATTAATTATGTACTATAAATATTAATATTTTTTAATATATATTTTTTCGAAGCTATTTCTTAGAAAGCGAAAGCGACAGATATTTTGGAACATAGGGAGTACGCCGTAGTGCTGATGTTTATCATGCAACTTGATAATGAATTGGTTGATTTAATAAATGTTAATTTGATTAATACCTATTCTATAGCTTTTAAATTAAAAACAACCTAGCATTAACTCTGTTCTTGTTCCAAAATTACGCGTTAGCAACATCGTTTATCATAGCTCATGTTTCTAAATTTTAATATAAATATCATGGTTTTAAATAGCGCGCTATTTTTGCCGCTATAGCCCGAAATAGCTTGAAAAAAATTGTGCCGCTATTTGCGTTCATGCACAATTTTGCCGCTAAAGTCCGCTAATTACGGTTTATAAAACGCTAAACACTTTAGCCTTATCTCGCTATTTAAAACATGGATAAATATCAATAAGATTAATGATTGTTGACATTGCTTTCCAAATTAAAAAGCAATTTAGGGTTTAATCCCCGCCTTACATAATTTAATGCTAATTTGATTAATTACAGCATGAATGAGTTTTTAATTTATAATAACTTGCTTAGCATATACACGTTGCATGAAATGATTCACTTAGATGCTCCACATGCTTTAAAGTTTCTAATTAAATATTCGAATGACAAACTTGTATGAAATGTTTATAAATAGAATGTGACTAAGGTTTTACATGGGCTTTTTCAAATTCATTTAATTTGACTTAAATAAACTTTATGGTATTTCTTTGAAATGTCTACTACCATGTTTTATTAAATAAAATAGGTGCATGATATAGTCTTTCTATGATAACTTAAATCTTTTAGTAGTTGTTTCTTCTTTTGACGAGAGCTCCGCTCCGGTTTCAATTCTTGTGCTATCGCGATCGTAGCAATGAGCTGTGCCTTTTAGGCCCTGTTCGCTTGGCTTATCAGCCATACTTTTTCAGCGAAGGAACATTGTTTTCCTCTCATAACAAATCAGCGAACAATACTTTTCAGCCTGGCTTTTCAGCAAAGCGTATGCTCTTTTCAAGCTTTGTTGTATGATGTGTTGTTCTTAGTCGTGTTTGTCTGTTTGTTTTGCTGAGTTGCTACGAGTAGAGAAAGAGCGGTTCGTGAGCACTGAACACCAGAAGCTAGAGACCAGCAGCTGAAGACCTGAATTGGACGACTAAAAGCTATAGATTGAATACTTCTGAGCACTATAGTCTGGATGAAAGGTAAGTGCCCCTTGACCATGTTCTTTACCTACTCAATTTAATTCACTTTACTTTATAAAAATGATTACCTAGACTTGTTCATTCCTTGTACCTAGGTTTACAAATGGGTAGTTGTAGTCATGCTTAGCTGCTCCAACCCACAAGTGTGAAAGCCCAAGTTTGGTTTTGGTAATTAATGACACCAAGTTGCTAATGTCATGTGTTAAGTGTTTTGAGTTAGGCATAAGCAACACATGTGATGAAGGTGTACGTGGCAAGGAGTGGTGGCCACAAGATCACAAAGAATTGGTGCATGGACATGAAATGACGATCATGGTGGAGATGCACATAATATGATTGACATGATGATCAAGTGAAGAAGAAGGATCTAAGAGCGCAAGGCAAAGGTATAACCATAGGGTTTTCCTTTTGCCGGTCTAAGTTGAGTAGAGAAGTGATTGACCGGGTTTAGGATACATAACCGACTATCAAGAGGGGCAATCACGGTTAGCTCGGGAATCAAGTGCCACTAGATCAATGTCTTGAGCATATGCATTAGGATCTAGTTGAGAGCTAACATAACGCCTTGGAAAATGTTTGTGAAATGCTAACACACATGCACATTGTGGTGTTAGCACATTTGCAAAGGCGGTGGAGTTTAAGCGGTAGAGAGGGGTTTGGGTTCCTCTCTCCCTCCCGCCGAGCTTGCGAGGCGGGATTCGGCGCTTTTTGGGGAAGTGAAATGCCTATTTTCTACTGCGCCGAAAGTTGGAAAAGAAACGGAGGTGAACGGTGGTCACTGTGTTGACCGGACGCTGCACCGGACGCGGTCACGGTCTGACCAGCGCGTCCGGTCAGTTCTTCGTGGCGCGGCACTAGGGTTTGTGACCGGACGCTGGTCTGGCCTGACCAGCGCGTCCGGTCAGTTCACCAGTGCGCAGTAGGAGAGCGCGCGACCGGTGCGTCCGGTCCCTCACGGAACCGGAGCGTCCGGTCAGGCGTCCAGAGGGGCAGAGCGAAGCGGAGTGACGATCGGACGCGGGGCGCGTCCGGTCACGTACGATCGGACGCGTCCGGTCTCGACGGGAGCTTACTAGAACATGACCGGACGCTGGCACTGTCACGTCCGGTCATTCGCAGGAGCGCGTCCGGTCATTCACAGGAGCGCGTCCGGTCACGGCAACGGCTAGTTCTGACGCGCACTGTTTCTTGCTGTCGTGTAGTGACCGGACGCGTCCGGTCACCCTGACCGGAGCGTCCGGTCAGCGCGATTTTCGCTGCGTCGTCTGTAACGGCTAGCTGCGTACCCCTTCGTTATAAATAGAGGGTGTCCGGGGTTTGAGGGTATCTCTTGCATATTTTGAGACCTAGAGACATCCTTTGAGCTAGAGAACAACCTCTCCACTCATCTCTTTGCATAGTTGCACATCTTGAGTGAGATTGAGTGAGATTCAAGTGCATTGCTTGAGAGTTGCATTCTAGAGGCACTTGATCTTCGAGTTGCTGCTGATTTCTTGTTACTCTTCCGTGTTTCCCGACACGGTAGACGGCTTGGAGCAGCGGAGGTGATTGAGCTCGCAATTGGAGATTGTTGGAGCCCTCACCAAGTGTTGTAAGGGGTTCTTGATCCTTCCCCGTGGGAGTTCGCAAATTGGATACTCTAGTGGAGCTCGTGGCTTGGAGGATCCCCATCTTGTGTGCGGTTGTGCGGTGCCCGCCGAGGGCTCGACTCTTGATAGTCAATTAGCTCGCGAACCGACAAGTGGGTGTATCGCCACAACGGGGAGTAGCTTGCCGGGAAGCAAGTGAACCTCGGGATAAATTCTTGTGTCATTCTCTTCCCGAGGATTTCTCTTGTGTGATTGATTAATTGGTACTTCTCATCTCTACACGGCGGTATAATCACTCAAAGCTCTTCTCTCGTATTACATCTTGTATTTAGCTTGTAGTTGTTGTTGTGTTTAGTGGATAGCCTTGTACTAGACTTGTGTAGGTGGCTTGCTTAATTAGTTAGAGCTAGTGCTTTTTGCTCCGCCACCTTTTGTACTAACTTGTGGTTAAGTAATTATTGTAGAAGTTTTAATTAGGCTATTCACCCCCCCCCTCTAGCCTATTTGGACCTTACAAGTGGTATCAGAGCCGAGGCACCGTTTATTTGAGGCTTAACAACCTACGGTGAAAAAGAAATGGCTCAATTAAGCTTGCACATCAACAACACCAAGAAGGCACCTCACTTTGATGGCACAAATTATGCATATTGGAAGGTTAAGATGACCGCACACCTCAAGTCAATCAATAGAGAAGTGTGGAAGGTCACCGAAACAAAATTTGAGGTTGCTAATCCGGAAGCACCTACACCGGTGGAAGAGAAGAAGCTCCAATGCAATGATATTGCCATTAGTGCTCTTCATGAGGCATTAGATGACAAGACATTTGAGCAAGTGAAGAATATAGAAGTTGTACATGATGCTTGGGCCAAGCTAGAAGAAACATTTGAGGGCACCGAAGGCACAAAGACCGCTAAAGCATATATCTTGCAAGAAAAATTTTCAAGCTTCAAGATGCAAGATGATGAGAGTGTACCGGAGATGTTTCATAGATTGCAAGTCATTGTCAATGAGCTCAAGACACTTGGTGAGGAAGTCAAGGACAATCAATTCTCTATGAAGTTCTTGAGAAGCTTGCCCAAGAGGTTTGATACATTGATCACCGTGCTAGTAAGGACTACATTGAAGGATTCAACTCCTCAACAAATATTTCAAGAGGTGATGACCGATGATTCATATAGAGAAGATGATGAGAAGGATGAGTTGGTCAAGAAGAAGAAGAAGGAGAATGAGAAGAAAGATGATGAAAAGAAGAAGAGTGTGGCATTCAAAGCCACCACATCAAAGGGCAAATCCAAAATTGAATCATCAAGTGATGAAGACTCAAGCTCTTGTGATAGTGATGACATTGATGAGAAGATGGCTCTCTTTGTCAAGTAATTTGGCAAATTCATGAAGAAGAAGGGCTATCGTGCAAGGAGGAGGAAGAACTCATCTAAGAAGAATGAGCATACCATGAGATGCTTTAGATGCCATAGCAAAGATCATCTCATTGCAAAGTGTCCTTATGATAGTGATGATGAAGATGCTATCAAGAAGGAGAGGAAGAAGCAAAAGAAGAAGCAAGATAAGAAGGAGAGCTCTCATAAAAAGAAGAATGATTCTCATGTTGCTACATGGGATAGTGATGATTCCTCAAGTGATGATGAGGATGACTACAAGAGCAAGAAGAAGGGACATGCTAGCATTGCCATCCAAGAGAAGGTCTCCCTCTTCGACACTCTATCATGCTTCATGGCTAAGGCCGCTAAGGTATCATCCGATGATGAGAGTGATCATGATAATGCTAGTGATAGTGATAGTGATGAAGAAGAATTCACTAAAGATGAACTAATCACTATGCTAGAAGATTGCACTCAACATTATAAAGAATCTAGAAAGGAGTGCAAGGGCTTGCTTAAGGAAAAGAAAAACCTTATGCAAGAACTTGATGAGCTTAGGGCATCCTATGAGAGTCTAAAGGTAGACCATAAGAAGCTTCAAAAGTCTCACACTAAGCTTGAAGAAGCTCATTCCTCTCTAGTTGAAAAATGTGAAAACATGCCAACTAATGTTGAGAAAGCTAAAACTTGCAACATAGGCATATCATGTGATATAATTGATGAATCTTTTCATAAGCCTATTGTTGTTGCTCCCACTAACCCTTCATGTAGCGCATCTACATCATCCTCATCTAGTAGTGACGGTTTCACTTGTGACTCCACACTAATAGTTGAGAATGAAAATCTCAAGAAGGAGGTAAAAGAGCTCAATCACACCTTAGCTAAGGCTTATGGTGGTGAGGACCGCTTGCTTATGTGCTTGGGTAGCCAAAGAGCTTCTCTCTACAAAGAGGGATTGGGCTATAACCACAAGAAAGGCAAGGCCGCTTTTGCTCCTCACAAGACTCGTTTTGTGAAGAACAATGGCAGCTATTGCAAAAGTTGCAAGCAAGTTGGTCACAAAGAGCAACATTGCATGAACAAGAAATTCAATGCTAATGTATCCTCAATTAAGTTTGATTCTTTCTATGTACTTACCAAGGGTACAAATGGTGTTCATGCTAAGTTCATTGGTACACCATGGATGGGCTCAAAGAAGAAAGCCATTTGGGTACCAAAGAGCTTGGTCACTAACCTTGGAGGACCCAAACAAGTTTGGGTACCTAAAAAGAATTGATCTTGTCTTGTAGGTCAATTACAAAGCCGGAGGAAGGCATTGGTGCTTGATAGTGGGTGCACTCAACATATGACCGGGGATTCATGTATGTTCAAATCAATTGATACAAGTTAAAATGGTGGTTTTGATGTTATCACTTTCGGCAACAACAAGAAAGGCAAGGTCAAGGGGCTTGGTAAAATTGCTATCTCAAATGATATGAGCATATCTAATGTGTTGCTAGTTGAGAGCTTGGATTTCAATCTTTTATCGGTGGCACAACTTTGTGATCTTGGCTTCAAGTGCATATTTGGTAGTGATGATGTTGAAGTCATTAGTGTTGATGGATCAAATTTGATATTCAAAGGATTTAGACATGGTAGCTTATACTTGGTTGACTTCAATGATAGTGAGACACAATTGACATCATGCTTGCTTAGCAAATCTAGTATGGGATGGTTGTGGCATAGAAGGCTTGGTCATGTTGGAATGAAACAATTGAACAAACTATTGAGGCATGACTTAGTTAGAGGATTGAAGGATGTCACCTTTGAGAAGGATAAACCTTGTAGTGCTTGTCAAGCCGGCAAACAAGTTGGAAATACACATCCTAGTAAGAGTGAAATGAGTACATCAAAGGCATTTGAGCTATTGCACATGGACTTGTTTGGGCCAACAACATACACTAGCATTGGTGGCAACAAGTATGGTTTTGTGATAGTGGATGACTACACTAGATACACTTGGGTGTTCTTTCTCTTTGACAAGAGTGATGTCTATGGTCTATTCAAGTCTTTTGTCAAGAGAGTGCAAAACGAATTTGAGACTATCATAAAGAAGATTAGAAGTGACAATGGTAGTGAGTTCAAGAATACAAGAATTGAGGAATTGTGTGATGATCTTGGTATTGGACATCAATTCTCTCCAACCTACACTCCTCAATCCAATGGTGTAGTTGAAAGAAAGAATAGAACTTTGATTGACATGGCTAGATCAATGCTTAGTGAATACAATGTGAGTCATTCATTTTGGAGTGAAGCTATCAACACGGCTTGCTATTGTAGCAACCGTCTCTATTGCCATGGGAAGCTTGGGAAGACACCATATGAGCTTTTGAATGGAAGAAAACCCAACATTGCATACTTTAGAGTGTTTGGTTGCAAATGCTATATTCTCAAGAAAGGCACTAGATTGAGCAAGTTTGAAAATAAATGTGATGAAGGATTTTTACTTGGTTATTCTACCACAAGCAAAGCATATAGAGTTTGGAATCTCACAAATGGCACCTTGGAAGAAGTTCATGATGTTGAGTTTGATGAAACCCAAGGGTCTCAAAATGAAGCTCAAAACCTTGATGATGTGAGAGGAGATCAATTGTCAAATGCAATGAAGAACATGGATATTGGTGACATAAGGCCGAGGCAAGTTGATGATGATACTCATGTGATCAACCAAAGTGTGCAAATTGATACAAATCAAGCAAGCTCTAGTGGTACTCATGATGAAGCTCAAGTTCAAGGTCAAACAAGTGAAAGCAATCAACTCCCAATACTCCAACCTACTAGTATTGCAAGAGATCATCCATTAGACCAAATCATTGGTGGAATTCAAAGTAGTGTTCAAACTAGATCAAGATTAGCATCCTTTTGTGAGCACTACTCATTTGTGTCACTTGAAGAACCTAAGAAAATAGAAGATGCATTGGAAGATTCCGATTGGATAAATGCCATGCATGAAGAGCTAAACAACTTCACTAGAAATCAAGTTTGGGAACTTGTTGAAAGGCCGAAGAACTACAATGTGATTGGTACTAAGTGGGTCTTTAGAAACAAGCAAGATCAAGATGGTGTAGTTGTGAGAAACAAAGCAAGATTGGCAGCACAAGGTTACACACAAGTTGAAGGTCTTGACTTTGGAGAGACATATGCACCGGTTGCAAGATTGGAGGCAATTAGAATCTTATTAGCATATGCTTGTGCACACAACATCAAGCTCTATCAAATGGATGTCAAGAGTGCATTTCTCAATGGCTACATCAATGAAGAAGTTTATGTTGAGCAACCTCCCGGTTTTGAAAATGACAAGAAGCCCAACCATGTTTACAAGCTCAAGAAGGCATTGTATGGTTTGAAGCAAGCACCTAGAGCATGGTATGAGAGATTGAGAGATTTTCTTCTCTCTAAAGGGTTCAAGATGGGAAAGGTTGACACCACTCTCTTCACCAAGAAGCTTGGAAATGACTTGTTTGTGTTGCAAATCTATGTGGATGACATTATCTTTGGATCAACAAATCAAGACTTTTGTGAAGAGTTTGGAAATATGATGGCTAATGAGTTTGAGATGTCTATGATTGGAGAGCTTAGTTACTTTCTTGGACTTCAAATCAAGCAAATGAAGAATGGTACTTTTGTAAGTCAAGGAAAGTACATCAAGGACATGATCAAGAAGTTTGGATTACAAGATGCTAAGCCAATGAGTACACCAATGGGCACAAATGATCAATTGGGAATTGATGCTATTGGAAACATGGTAGATCAAAAGCAATATCGGTCTATGATTAGAAGTTTGCTCTATGTCACCGCTTCTAGGCCGGATGTGATGTTTAGTGTGTGCAAGTGTGCAAGATATCAAGCTTCACCTAGAGAAAGTCACTTGAAAGCAACCAAGAGGATATTGAGATATCTTAAGGGCACTCATGATGTTGGTTTATGGTTTCCAAAGGGGTCAAACTTTGAGTTGATTGGATATTCGGACTCCGACTATGGTGGATGCAAGATTGATAGAATGAGCACAAGTGGCACTTGTCAATTGCTTGGAAGGTCTCTTGTTTCATGGTCATCAAAGAAATAAAATAGTGTTGCACTATCTACCGCCGAGGCCGAATATATTAGTGCCGGTAGTTGTTGTGCACAATTGCTTTGGATGAAAGCCACCTTGAATGACTTTGGAATCAAATTTAAGAATGTGCCTTTGTTTTGTGATAATGAGAGTGCTATCAAGATGACACAAAATCCGGTTCAACATTCAAGAACAAAGCACATTGACATAAGGCATCACTTCATAAGAGACCATCAACAAAAGGGTGATATTAGCATTGAAAGCATTGGCACCGAAGATCAACTAGCCGACATATTCACGAAGCCACTTGATAAGAAGAGATTTTACAAGTTGAAAAATGAATTGAACATACTTGACTTCTCCAACTTGAAATGAGTGCACCCCCACATTCTTATATGACATGCCTCTCCTCCGACATTGCAAGGTAAAGTTATTTGGCATATCATCCATACTTTGCTAAGGACATGTTTAGAATATATAGACATATTTGCATGTCAAATAGGCTCATTCATGAAAATCAAATGAGTTTAATGTGTATATGGTACCACTATTGCTTCTATGTATGATTGATCTAGTGGTAGCATATGACATGTTTGTGGGCTTGCAAACCTAGTGTTGAATCTAGAAAATGAGCTCATGATGTGTAATTCAACATGGTCAAGATAACCCTTATACTTTATGAGGTGTGAAGAAGCTTGTCCTTGGATCAAACCGAATTACATATTCTAGGCAAGTGATCTAGATTGAACCATAATTTGGACTCCCTCATATTGATTAACTTATCTCTCACTAAAATTGGCACCTTTTTGGTGATTGTTGACAAAGGGGGAGAGAAAAGTCACAAAGATAAAAAGTTAAGTTGCAAAGGGGAAGAGAATGACATTGGAAAGGGATCAATTAAAATTGAGCACACAAGTAGGGGGAGCAAGCTCATGAATTGTTTGTTGCATTTGTATGTGCATTAACATGATGAATTATTGCATTGCAAAGCTTAAATTCATATTCATGATTGTATGGTGAGTGCATTAACTTGAATGATGATTTGTTGAGAATAGCTTTACAAGTGGTATCTAGACACCCTTTGCTTTTAATGTTGATCTCACGGGGTACTTTAGTGTTTGTGATCTTTACAAGTGATGTATTACAAGTGGTGTCTAGCTACATCGATGCTAAGGATGGTATATAAAGGCAACTCCGATTGGTATCACGCTTCAAAGGTCCATTCTATATACCTTAGCATCAATTTGATAGTAGTAACTCTCCCAAAATTCTAATCCATACATATGTGCACAATTGAACCAAACTCATGAAAGCACATATGTAGGGGGAGCTAATACTATCGAAATTGAAAATTGATTTCATTTCATATCTTTGTGATGGTTGTCATCAATTACCAAAAAGGGGGAGATTGAAAGCCCAAGTTTGGTTTTGGTAATTAATGACACCAAGTTGCTAATGCCATGTGTTAAGTGTTTTGAGTTAGGCATAAGCAACACATGTGATGAAGGTGTACGTGGCAAGGAGTGGTGGCCACAAGATCACAAAGAATTGGTGCATGGACATGAAATGACGATCATGGTGGAGATGCACATAATATGATGGACATGATGATCAAGTGAAGAAGAAGGATCTAAGAGCGCAAGGCAAAGGTATAACCATAGGGTTTTCCTTTTGCCGGTCTAAGTTGAGTAGAGAAGTGATTGACCGGGTTTAGGATACATAGCCGACTATCAAGAGGGGCAATCACGGTTAGCTCGGGAATCAAGTGCCACTAGATCAATGTCTTGAGCATATGCATTAGGATCTAGTTGAGAGCTAACATAACGCCTTGGAAAATATTTGTGAAATGCTAACACACATGCACATTGTGGTGTACACTTGGTGGTGTTAGCACATTTGCAAAGGCGGTGGAGTTTAAGCGGTAGAGAGGGGTTTGGGTTCCTCTCTCCCTCCCGCCGAGCTTGCGAGGCGGGATTCGGCGCTTTTTTGGGAAGTGAAATGCCTATTTTCTACTGCGCCGAAAGTTGGAAAAGAAACGGAGGCGAACGGCGGTCACTGTGTTGACCGGACGCTGCACCGGACGCGGTCACGGTCTGACCAGCGCGTCCGGTCAGTTCTTCGTGGCGCGGCACTAGGGTTTGTGACCGGACGCTGGTCTGGCCTGACCAGCGCGTCCGGTCAGTTCACCAGTGCGCAGTAGGAGAGCGCGCGACCGGCGCGTCCGGTCTCTCACGGAACCGGAGCGTCCGGTCAGGCGTCCAGAGGGGCAGAGCGAAGCGGAGTGACGATCGGACGCGGGGCGCGTCCGGTCACGTACGATCGGACGCGTCCGGTCTCGACGGGAGCTTACTGGAACACGACCGGACGCTGGCACTGTCACGTCCGGTCATTCGCAGGAGCGCGTCCGGTCATTCACAGGAGCGCGTCCGGTCACGGCAACGGCTAGTTCTGACGCGCACTGTTTCTTGCTGTCGTGTAGTGACCGGACGCGTCCGGTCACCCTGACCGGAGCGTCCGGTCAGCGCGATTTTCGCTGCGTCGTCTGTAACGGCTAGCTGCGTACCCCTTCGTTATAAATAGAGGGTGTCCGGGGTTTGAGGGTATCTCTTGCATATTTTGAGACCTAGAGACATCCTTTGAGCTAGAGAACAACCCCTCTACTCATCTCTTTGCATAGTTGCACATCTTGAGTGAGATTGAGTGAGATTCAAGTGCATTGCTTGAGAGTTGCATTCTAGAGGCACTTGATCTTCGAGTTGCTGCTGATTTCTTGTTACTCTTCCGTGTTTCCCGACACGGTAGACGGCTTGGAGCAGCGGAGGTGATTGAGCTCGCAATTGGAGATTGTTGGAGCCCTCACCAAGTGTTGTAAGGGGTTCTTGATCCTTCCCCGCGGGAGTTCGCAAATTTGATACTCTAGTGGAGCTCGTGGCTTGGAGGATCCCCATCTTGTGTGCGGTTGTCGGTGCCCGCCGAGGGCTCGACTCTTGATAGTCGATTAGCTCGCGAACCGACATGTGGGTGTATCGCCACAACGGGGAGTAGCTTGCCGGGAAGCAAGTGAACCTCAGGATAAATTCTTGTGTCATTCTCTTCCCGAGGATTTCTCTTGTGTGATTGATTAATTGGTACTTCTCATCTCTACACGGCGGTATAATCACTCAAAGCTCTTCTCTCGTATTACATCTTGTATTTAGCTTGTAGTTGTTGTTGTGTTTAGTGGATAGCCTTGTACTAGACTTGTGTAGGTGGCTTGCTTAATTAGTTAGAGCTAGTGCTTTTTGCTCCGCCACCTTTTGTACTAACTTGTGGTTAAGTAATTATTGTAGAAGTTTTAATTAGGCTATTCACCCCCCCTCTAGCCTATTTGGACCTTACAAAGTGGCTTATGCAATTGATGATAAAAGTTGTCCTTTTAGCAATATGGATCACGTTTAGGAGGAATGAGTACTTAAGCCCTTCTTCTTCGGGGTACTTATATCCACCCTCCCTAAGGACCGGTTCGTGGAGCGACCACCCGGTATATACCGTGCAACCTCAGGTCACGTGGCTTTGGCTTGACATAGTAACAGATCTTCTGCTAATAGTGTGATAGCTTTCCAAGTAGGCACAAAAGGGGGTCTAAGTTATTAAGTGTGGTAGTCCGGGTCTCGCTAGGAAGTATATTGTACTAAAAACACCAAAACACCAAAACGCCAGACATATTAGACTTTTACTAAAACTCTAAACCGCCAAAGAAAAAGGACCGAAGGAGTATGTACTAAAAAACATTTGTCTACAACCACAATGAAAATAGGAACATATTGAAAAGGGAAATTATTGTTGCACATATGAAATAATGAAATGGAAGAAAAGTGGCATACAACTGGTAAAGAAACAAACAATTGACAACTAGAAGCTTATTTGAATAGAATATTACATAAATTAAGAATGCTAAATTTTATAAACAACATATGAACTAGAACAAAAGATTCATCTTGGCTTTAGGTTTAGATATATGTGTGGTCGTCATCTTCATGTGAGCCATTGTTAGGCTCATTTAGAAATGGACCCCTGAACTTTGTTTGAGCCTTCACCTTCGTCTTTGGTGTTAGTAGACGAATCTTCCCACACTTCAGGGGTCGGTTCTTCATCATCACTACTGTCATCGTTGATCCTTCTGGGTTTGTCATTGAACTTGTCAACGACCAGAGGATCAATATTTTCCTCGCTTGGAGCAACAAGAGGCTTAATATTTTCCTCCATGTGAGAAGGATTAGGTTTCTCTTTAGGTGGTGCGCTAATTAAATGGTTGTCAGTCGGCGAAATGTGCCTTGAATTGCTTGAGGTTGTATCCCCAACCTCTCCTAATGCTGCACAGTTTCATACTCTAGCTACCCCTCGCAAGACAGACCAGGGGGCTTGGGCATGGTGGAATTGTGGATGAAACAAACAAAGATACGGATGAAAGGTGAGTTACAAATGAGAATAGGAAACTATGGATGTAATGTGACTTGTACACTTGGATGAGTTACGAACAAGACCATACGAAGTGCTTAAAGTAGCCAAGGATAATGAATGGTAGTGAGCCACAAGTGGTTGTGAACAAGGCCAAGTTACGGAGTGCTTAAAATAGGTGAATGGCTGCAAGCAACGAGTGGTTGCGAACAAGACCAAGTTACCGAGGCTGCAAGCGGCAAGTGGTTGCGAACAAGACCATGTTATGAGTGCTTAACATAATCAAGGAGAATGAATGGTGAGTGTTGCTAACAAGACCAAGTTACGGAGTCCTTAAAATAGGTAATGAGAATGAATTGGTGCTAGCCACGAGTGGTTGCAAACAAGACCAAGTTACCTTATCCTTAAAATAGTCTTGGAGAATGAATGGGTGCATGTATGTATTGAGCCACAAGTGGTTACGAACAAGACCGGGCGCTGTGCTTAAAATAGGCATGAAAAAGAGCGAATGGCTTCATGTACGCAGTTCGCCACAAGTGGCTGCGAAGGACGCGATGGTGAATAGTGAAACGTTCAAACATGTATTTTTTAAATAAGTTAGAGAAGTATATATATATTCGTAGGTGAAGTATACTGATATAACAAAACTAGAAAAGAGGAGCAACATAGCAGGTAGAAGCGAGGGGGACAAAGGAACAAAAGAAGGAAGTTACAGTGACGAGGAGGGTGAATATGACACGAAGCATTGGCGTGCAAGCAAGCTCATGGGAGAGGCAATGAAAATCGTCTGAGAAGGAAGTAAGTCTGGAAAAAAGTATAGGAAATGCCTGGATCAACTAGAATAGATCACTTCCTTGTATGGGTGTAAAGACAAGGTGGATGCAAACACCGATGGAAAGGTGAGTTGTTTAACTGAATCATATATTATTGGATGGTTCAATTCGAATCCTTTAATACAAATTTAATGAGAAATGGTGTAAATTTGACAAACCTATATTAAATTTGTATCATACTTCTAGGATTTGAAATGGGAAATGGAGATGAAGATATTACAATTGGAGATGAAATTACAATTCGTTTTTCATCTCCAACTGTAATTTCTTCATCTCCATTTCTCATTTCAAATCCTGCAAGTATGATACAAATTTAATATAGGTGCTCCAAATTTACCCCCTTTCTCATCAAAATTTGTATTAAACATTTTGAATTGCACCATCCAATAATATATGATTCAAGTGAACAACTCACTTTTCCATCCGTGTTTCCATCCTCCTAGTCTTTACACCCATCCAAGGAAGTGATCTTTTCTAGTTGACCCAGACATTTCCTATACTTTTTTTTGGACTTACTTCCTTCTCGGACGATTTTCATTGCTTCTCCCATGAGCTTGCTTGCACGCCAATGCTTCGTGCCATATTCATGCTTCTTGTCACCGTAAGTTTCTTCTTCTTTTTTCCTTTGTCCCCCTCGCTTCTACCTGCCATGTTGCTCCTCTTTTCTAGTTTTGATATATCAATACACCTATGAATATATATATATATACATACATACTTCTCTAACTTAAATAAATATATTTTTGAACATTTCACCGTTCACCATCGCGTCCTTCGTAGCCACTTGTGGCTAACTGCATACATGAAGCCATTCGCTCATTTTCATGCCCATTTTAAGCACACCGCAACTGATCTTGTTCGTAGCACTTGTGGCTCAACGCATACATGCGGTGATGTACACTTGGTGGTGTTAGCATATTTGCGAAGAAGGTGGAGTTTGAGCGGTAGAGATGGGGTTGGGACTCTCTCACTGAAAAACGCACCAGACGCTGGCCTCGGGGGCACCTGCGCGTCCGGTCAGTTCAGGCAGAAGCACGCGCGAAGGAGCTAAGCGAGCAGACGCTGGCCAAGGATCACCTGCGCGTCCGGTCAGTTTCTGCGGAGGACTGGACTTTGGCTGAACACTATTCAGCGTCCGGTCACGCTGACGTAGCAGTGCGTAGTGAGGTCAGGGAGGACCAGACGCTGGCCTGCGTCTTGTCACGGTGCACCGAACGCGTCCGGTCGAAGATTTCGCGCGATGGACCCTTACTGGAAACGACCGGATGCCACGTTGTTCAGCGTCCGGTCATTAGCATCTGCGCGTCCGGTGTGGTGTGTACGCGAGCGCTGTAAGTTTTCGACCATTGGCGATCCAACGGTCCTCATTTGAACGTGACACGTGGCAGCAATCTATCGGGCGAGCGGCGTAGCCACCGGACACTGAGCTGCGTCAAGTGCAGCAGCACCTGCGCGTCCGGTGCTATCGGGGAATACAGGGATGAGAGCCTAATGGCTCTATTTGTTTGGGACCCCTATAAATATGTGTTGGCCGGCTCTTGGGGAACTCTCTTGGATTTTTTATCATCTTAACATCCTCTTGAGCTGAGCATACTCCCTCCCACTCATCTCCCTTGCTTGGTTGCTAATCTAAAGTGAGATTGAGTGATCCAAGTGCATTGTGATTGTAAGTTTGCATCTTAGTGGCACTTGGGTGATCTTTAGCTGCGGGATTCTTGTTTCTCTTGGTGGTTGCCGCCACCTAGACGGCTTTGAGGCAGCGGAGGAGTTGTGGCAAGAGTGGTGCTTGTTCTTGGCCACCTCCTGGTGATTTGTGAAGGGTGTTGTGTCTTCCTCAGCGGAGCGCCAAAGGCAACTCTAGTAAATTGCTCGTGTCATTGAGCTACCTCACTTGTTGTAGGTTCTTGCGGTGCTCTTGGGGAGCTTGGCTTTGGATTGCCAATTAGCTGCCGAACCACGAGGTGTAGGTCGACACAACGGGGATTAGCGTGCCGGCAAGCACGTGAACCTCGGGAGAAAAATCTTGTGTTCATCTTGTGTATGATTGAATTTCTCCTGGTAATTGGTCATATATATTGTGACTGTTTCGTCCTCTACGTGACGGTATAAAGATCATATCATCTCCATTTACATTTTGGCAAACTAGTTCTAACAAGCTCTTTAGTGTAATTGGTTGTGAGAGCTTGTTTTATCTTTCCTGGTGTAGCTTCTCACCTAGTGGAGCTCTTTAGTGTAGCTAGTCTTTGAGAGCTCGTAGTGACTTAGCCATTGTTTGTTATAGTGATCATAGTGACTAGAATCGTTGGATAGGTGGCTTGCAACCCTTATAGAGCTAGAGCAAAAATTATATTTCGCCATTTATTATACTAACCTTTTGCTCTCGTGAGTTTGTAGAATTTTCAATATGCTATTCACCCCTCTCTAGCCATATTAGAACCTTTCAAGAGGAGAGGAGAGGGCGAGCCACACCACGTGAGGAAGGCGTGAGGTATGGGCCGAAGCCCTACGGCAAGCCGCTCTCCGCCATCCATTGGCACCATGTGACACCCGATCTACTTTTGAAACATCCAAGTGAAACATATGCAACATACGTTTGAAGACAGATGAAACATTAAAAACATGCGTGTATATCTATTGCAATCTGTGCAACACCAGATCAACTTCTGAAACATCCATATGAAACATTTACATGGCGTTGCCGATGACCATGGCCTACCTGGTGGGGGACTGCGGTAGCCAACAAGCTTTGGAGAACGAGGACGGCGACTGCAACCGCAATTGGAAGCGTTGCCACATGTCCTCGCACCACCACCGTCGGGACGCAGAGCCGGAGGCGGTGCCCACTACCAGGGACCAGGAGGGGGGCATAGGGACTGAGCTGTGGTGGCTCGATGATGTGTCGCCGCATCCGCATCAAAGACTGGCAAGAGAAGTCGTCGCGAGCAGCAAGGTGCCTCTGGGCCCGGGCCTGAGGCAGGTGACGGTGCTAGGACAGAGAAGAAATGGACCTTGGAAGAGAGAAATCTGATGAGGAAGAGGATAGCATGGATTTTGGTGGAAGGGATAAGCACAGTGGAGTTTTTTTTGAGAGAGCCCAGAGCGGATGAGTGGAGGAGCGGAAGGCATAAGCGCAAGTGATTTTTTGAGAGAGAGAGAGAGGGAAAGAGAGAGCGGCAAAGCGGATGGGTGGAGGAGCGGAAGGCATAACCACAGTAGCAGATGAAATATGGATGAGAGACTTTCAGTTGAAGGAATAGTATGGAAAATTTGAAGGCTTGATCGGGGTTCCTTAGTTCACCCTCACCCTTACCTAAACTCTTAGTTTTTCTCTCTCCTTGTGAAGCCACACTTTGACACTTTGCAAGCCCTAACCTGGTTTTGTCAGGCTGTTAGTGGGCCTCCTGTCCCTCTATAATCCAACCACGTCTTCCTGTGCCCATCTCCTCCGCCTCACCGGCCTGCCTTGCGAAGCTCCTTTCTGAGACCATAGAGCACAACCAATCCGTACCCCCAAATGTTTGGAGAGAGAGCCCGAAATCGTTCTTGATATTAGGTACCTGTATAGATAGGAGATGTGGTGAAATTAGGGTCATATTTGTTTCGATTGGGATAGGACATGACTTGATAGTTAAAGCCTTCTTATGATGAAACTACGCACTTGTGACAAAGTGAGTAGCAAACAGTGTCCTAATAATAAAACAAAATAATACCTATATCCTTGAATAAATAGATTTCTAGAAGTTGTCTTAAGTCAAACTTTTTAAACATTGATCGAATTTCTAGAAAAGAAACGTTAAGATTTATGGTATCAAATTAGTATAATTAGATTTACCATAGAATATATTTTCTTAAGGTGCTCATTTTATGTCATATATGTTGTTATTCTTTTCTATAAAGTTAGTTAAACTTAAAAAAAATTTAACTGCCACGGATTCTAGGAATTAATTTATTTAGGGACAGAGTGAGTACACTACTAATCCTAATGAAAGGCTACTAATCGCAACCGGAGTGAGTAATGAGCAATGGCGCAGTTGCCATACATAGAGTCGCTGAAGCGGACGCGCGCGTAGCGCAGTGGTGACGCCTCCCGTTGTGGAGCGCACCCGCCCAACCGGGTGCTGCACCGGGGTTTTTCCCCAGAAATAAGAACAGTCTCCGCTTGGACCAGTTCCAAGCGTCTGCCTCTCACGCGTGAAGCTACAATGGGATCGTAACGTGCCTGTCGCCTACGAAATCAGTGGATTTCGGTGATCTCAAGAAGGACGCGGTCTTCAGATTTGAGTGCAGTTGTAGGTTTGTTTGTACACGGGTGGTGTAAGTAGTGTACATGTGTTGAGTGAGCGTGCGTGTGTATAAACAGATGCTGCAGCTGTACCCAGATGAGAGACGTAAGAAACATAGAGTCGCTGATGGTTGATATTAACAATTCGTGAGGAGGATCACGTGCTACGTGTCGTCTCGGACTCGCAGGTCAAATTACATTTAAGACCAGTATGTGCTTGATTAGGAAACGATTATATAGTTAGAAAATAACCGATCAGGTTTCACTCTGTATTCACCTTTAGTCCTTTTAGTTACGTAATTTAATCGGAAATAATAGTACGAGAGGTCACTTGTACGAAAGAAGAGGACTGAATGACTGATCCTTGCGTGGAGCTCATTTGAGAGGCCCAACCGCCAAGGCATTTGGCCGCTTGCCGCTCTTATCCTATCCTCGACCACGGCATTACGCGATGTACGGGTGGGGTGTGAATTGTGATCGTGTGACCATGGGCTCGCAACGCAATCTCCCAGCTCGTGGTTGTGGCTCTCCACCCAGGCATCGACTGCCTTGCCGGGCAGCCAAATTTCTGCAGCAAACGGTACCGTCCCACGCCGATCCCTCCACTCGGGCGTCGGGCCCCTTTTTCGTGGCACGGCACAACCTTTTCCGGCCGCGTGCCAGGTGCCACCCACGATAATCTTTGTCCCATGCCTGCACGGCTGCACCCACCGGCAGCGCACCAGGTCCATGCCACTGCCAACAGTCTCGCGTTGCCGTCGCCCCACGCTCTCCTCCCCGTCGCAGACTTCCAGCCGGCGGCGTCCGTGCCCAAGCCTTATCCGGCCGTCGTACCATTCTACCGACCGCGCTGCAGCAATCCTGAACGCCGATAACGGAACTGCAGCTGCGACTGCGATTGGGGGAAGAACACGGTGGCGGCGCAGCAGTGGGAATGGCGACGAGGATGCGTTCCTACGTCAGGTGCTTGGTCAATCTCGTGCTCCCCTTCCTCTTCTTCGCCTCCCTCATCTACCTTTCCACCAGGCAGCCGCTCCTCGACGTGGCTGTCCGCCAGGAGGTCGCGGCTGGCAGGCTGCGGGTGTTAGTGGACCGCGCCGCTAAAAATGCCAGTGTCACGACGGTCGTGGCGGCTCAGGTGTCTGACATCGCTGCCGTTGCATCTGAAGGTGCTGACGCCAATGTCCTGACCGACGCGCCCCTGACCTCCGGCGATGCCAGTGTCACGACGGATAAGGTGCAGCAGGCGTCTGCCATTGCTGCCGTTGCAACTGAAGATGGCGAAGCCAAGGTCGTGGCCGATGCGCCGCCAGCGTCCGCCGCCGCTGAGCCGAGAGGGTCAGACTCAGACATCGCGGCAACGGCGTCTACTGCCGGGAGCGACACGAATGGCGACGCTGACACCATCGTGTTCGACTTCCGGCCGTACGTGTTCGTGTACAAGAGCGGGCGCGTGCACCGCTTCCACGGCACGGAGACCGTCCCGCCCGGCGTCGACGCGCTCACGGGCGTCGCGTCCATGGACGTCGCCGGCGACCGCGGGGTCAGCGCGCGGCTCTACCTGCCCCCGAAGAACCGTCGCGAGGGCCGACGCGGCAAGAAGAAGAAGACGAAGAAGCTGCCCGTGCTGCTCTACTTCCACGGCGGCGCGTTCATGATCGAGTCGCCGTTCTCGCCGCTGTACCACGCCTTCCTCAACATCCTTGTCTCCAAGGCGGGCGTCGTGGCCGTGTCTGTGGACCACCGCCTCGCACCGGAGCACCCGCTCCCGGCCGCGTACCACGACGCGTGGGCGGCACTCCGGTGGACGGTATCCAACTGCCTATCGGGGCCGGAAGCCTGGCTCGCCGACCACGGAGACGCCACGCGCATCTTCCTGGCCGGCGACAGCGCCGGCGGCAACATCGCCCACAACCTGGCGGTGCGGGCCGGAGCGGAGCCACCGCTGCCCGGCGGCGCGGCCATCGCCGGCGTCGTCCTCCTCAACCTGTACTTCTGGGGCAAGGAGCCGGTGGGCACGGAGCCCGGGGAGCGGTGGGTGCGCGACGGCATCGAGCAGACGTGGGCGCTCGTGTGTGGTGGCAGGTACGGCATCGACGACCCGCACGTGAACCCGCTGGCGGCGCCTGGCGCGTGGCGCGGGATGGCTGGCGAGCGCGTGCTGGTGACCATCGCGGGACGCGACAACTTCCGGGACCGGGCGGCGGCGTACGCGGAGGGGTTGAGGCGCAGCGGCTGGCGAGGAGAGGTGGAGACGTACGTGACGGAGGGGGAGGCGCACGTGCACTTCGTGGGCAACCCGAGGAGCGAGAAGGCCGAGCGGGAGACTGACATGGTGGCCGAGTTCATCGCCGGCGGTGGCCGTGGCCATGGCGAGGCCGCGCTCTGGCGTATTTTTGGGTTCTGCTCTGACAACGTGGTGCGGCATGTGGAAATTGTTAATGCCTCTGCTGCAGGGAATTATTCCAAAGCAAAAAAGAACAAATTCTGTGTACCTGTCACGGCAAATATGCGGTGAAACATAATAGGAGAAAACATGAAAACCAATTAAAAATATGTGTTAATCTTTTATTTCAAATCTGGTATATCCACAATGCATACAAATATATATACTCACCTGATATATGCCCATGCGTCGTACCAGGCCACGATTTTTTTGACCGAACATCGGTAATTGGACTCGGACACGTGAGCTTCGAGAACTACATATCGAACGCGGAAACGTGGATGTGGCCTTCGTATCGAAACCAGATAGGACGCAGATGCGTGAGCTCGGAGTGGAGAATGACTCGTATCAGCCACGGGCGCGTGAGTATGGATTGAGATTTGGTATCACCGGGTAGATGATGACGTTAAAGCCTTTTTAGGTATAGAGCAGAGATAGAGAAGAGAAGAGATGTATAAAAGTTGAGATACAAACTTAAACTAGGAAAATTCATACGAAAATAACAAATTTTAGCACGATTGCTATACAACAACTGGTTATTTTAGGTGCTGCTGGCAACCGGATTTGTGGCCCTCCAATTTCATACATTACGCTTCATCTGCCACTCGATCCTCTCGTTGTCTGTGGCTCTCTGCCGCCCGAAGACAGAGGGACGGATGCCCGGCTCCCGCCCCCGCCTCCGCCTCTAGGTTGAGCACCGCCGCCTCCACTCTGCCCGCGGGCTACTTCCTCTGCCGCCGCCTCTCCACTCCGCCCCCAGGCCGGCTCCCTCCGCCGGCGTCGCCACTAGGTCGCCCGCCTGCTGCCCCCAGGTCGGACCACCGCCGGTGCGCAGCCCCTCGCTAGGATGAAGCTCGCCCCTCTGCTCGGTTTTGTTCATCTGAGATCTGCATTTTTTCTGAAATTTGTGAACAATTTGACATATATTTCTTTGATGTCAGGAAAACCATAGAAATAATTTGTTTTTTTAAAAAAATTGGCATATCTTTGTGTTATTCTCAAATTACATCACTTTGTCTAATAAATCACACTAAAAAAATCATTATAAATATAGTAATAACGCGGTGTAAATATAGTTATAAAATAGTATAAGTCATTAGAAAAATCTGGTTGTAAGAGGGGCTAAAACAAATAGGTTGTTGGCTAGACAGATTCATACGATAATCTATATCTCACCCGAGCATTTTTCGGCCGTCGGTCACAAGATTTTGCGGCCGTCAGATCCGGCCCCGCAACGGATACGATGGTCGCGTGGCCCAGGGCGGCAGGGTGTCTCGGTCAGGCCCCTGCGCGGGATCATGTATATGCCTTTTAAGGCCTTGTATAGGCCTGGTCTAGTTTTCAAAAAAATTTGCCTCTACTCATCGCATCGAATATTTGATATATACATGAAGTATTAAACGTAGATAAAAAAAAATTTAATTGCATAGTTCTCGGGAAAATCGCGAGACGAATCTTTTAAGCCTAATTAGTCCATAAAAGCCTTAAGTGCTACAGTAACCACATGTGCTAATAACGGATTAATTAGAATCATTAGATTCGTCTCGCAGTTTCCTGACGGGTTCTGTAATTTGTTTTTTTATTAGTATCCGAAAACTCATCCCGACATCCTTCCAACACATCCGTCGTGACACCCAAAAATTTTCTTTTCGCGAACTAAACGCAGCCTTAGTTCATGGGTGAAAGTTTTTAGGTATCACATCAAATGTTTCATGAGATGTCGAAAGGAGTGTTTGGATACTAATAAAAAAACTAATTACATAACTCACCTGGAGACCGCGAGACGAATTTATTAAGCATAATAACTCGTCATTAGCACATGTGTGTACTGTAGCAATTATGGCTAATCATGAACTAATTAGACTTAAAATATTCGTCTCGCGGTTTCAATGCAAACTGTGCAATTAATTATTTTTATCTACATTTAATACTCCATGCATGTGTTCAAACATTCGATGTGACGGGGTGAAAAAAATTTGGTGGAAACTAAACAGGACCTAAATCCAGGGCTAAAGTTTTGGAGTATCATGTTAGCTATCATATCGGGATGTCACATGGGAGTGTTTGGATGGTAATAATAAACAACATGTTCGCTGGCTGATCTGGCTGAAAGTACCGCTGGTTGGTTTTTGTGAGAGAAAAATACTGCTGGCTGACTGACTGATTTGGCTAATAATCTCAAGCGAACAGGCTGAAAACAAATTATAGAAGCCCTCAGTACTCCGCGAGACGAATTTATTAAGCTTAATTAATCCATTATTAGCAAATGTTTGCTGCACCTTTAATGTAGCACTACATTATCAAATCATGGTCTAATTAGATTTAAAAGATTCGTCTCATAAATTGTTGTGATATGTATAATTAATTATTTTTAGTTTATATTTAATATTCTATACATATGTCATCTGACGAGACAGGGACTGAACTTTAAACGATCCTGCGAATCGGCTGTAGCTACTGTTTGTATTTTTCTCTATAGAACAACAGTGGTTATGAGTGCTTGTCCGCGTGCTGCAGCATCTGCCTCTGCTGCAGTATGGGTGCATGCAGGATGCTCGGCAGGGTGGTCAGGTGCATGTTGCTTTTGCACGTAGGAGTATATGCAAAGCAAATTACATATTGGTCGTGTTTAGTTTCGGATTCGGAGCACCGAGTTGAAATCGCGCATAATAAATACGCATTGTAGCATTTTCATTTATATTTGATAAAAATTATCTAAACTTTGACTAATTAGGCTTAAAATGTTCGTCTCGCAAAGTACAACAAAACTATGTAATTAGTTTTTAATTTCATCTACATTTAGTATTACATGCATGTGCCGGCATTGAATCTTCTTTTTGCATCGTGGAATTTGGGGTAGAAATTGGAAACTAAACGAGGCCAGGCCATTGTAACGTACTCCGTCCGTCCCTTTACATGTGTCCGTATCACAAGTTTAACTTGATTTATAAAAATTACATATAATATTTGTATCTCTAAATAAATTTATTAAAAAACTAGATTCAAAGATCTTTTTAATAATACTAATTATATACTATAAATATTAATTTTTTAATACATATTTAGTCAAAGTTGTTTATCGCGAAGCGCAAATGACAGATATTTAGAGACAGAGAGAGTATTTTACTATT
Source organism: Saccharum hybrid cultivar R570 (assembly GCA_038087645.1). Lineage (NCBI taxonomy): Eukaryota > Viridiplantae > Streptophyta > Magnoliopsida > Poales > Poaceae > Saccharum > Saccharum hybrid cultivar. Next base: position 17,042,063 of record JAQSUU010000259.1, read on the forward strand.
TCAGTTTAGGTGTAAATTTTATTTTCAATTAGTATAAATTAATTATTCATAACTGGAAATGGTCAGAATTACTCAAATAGTTATGTGATTATCTTTTGGTTTTTTTATTTTCTATATGTTTTATTTTGGTTAAATCTATATGTCTTCTATGTATTTTTTTCTTTGATGTTCTGCTAATTTGCCTTTCATAGAACTTATCTGTTAAATCTGTATTTTCTTCTATGTTTTTTGCTTTGATTTTCTTCTAATTCGCCTTTCATAAAACTGATCTATTTATTTTGTATTTTTTTTCTATGTTTTTTGCTTTGAATTTGATCTATTTTATTTGGTTCGTTGGATGTGGATCTCGTGGTTATGGGAATCGAGTGACATAGAGCCTTGAATCACTCGTTTTGCTTTGTTTGCTAGAATCGAGTGATTTAATGTGTTCTGTCACTCGGGTGACAAGAGGGTCTCAAAATTTATTACTTTTGTAGGAATTTTCAGCAGCAAACCGTGTACTCATCACAAACTTAACGAGTTAACAGATTCCATCCACAATTATATCTTTCTTTTCTTTTTCGAAATGTCAATTATATCTTTCTGATACGGAGGCAGTAATGACAAAGACACCACCACCACCGACAGGGCTACAGATGACAGCCAAGAGCCTACCGAATGCTACTCCGGCCATCGCGTGTTGTTGTCCTTCACCATTGCGTAGAAGGCTCTCTCTTAGTAGGTGAGCTGTGAGCATATAGCAGCAAATACAGCATCGCGAGTTCACGACACAAGGCGAAGGGGCCGTCGCGATGGACATGGACCTGGACGGCGAGGTGCAGTACGACTTCTTCCCCTTCATCCGCCAGTACAAGAGCGGCCGCGTCGTCCGCTTCGGCGCCACCGACACCGTCCCTGCCGGCACCGACGACACCACCGCCGGCACCGGCGTGACGTCCAAGGACGTCGTATTTAACCCGAGCTCTGGACTCTGGGCTCGCCTCTACCTCCCGTCGGCGCTCCCGTCCGCCGGGCGCCAAGACAAGCTCCCCGTCGTCGTCTACTACCACGGCGGCGCCTTTGTCATCAGGTCAACGGCGAACCGGCCCACGCACGAGTACCTCAACCGCCTGGCAGGTTGTATGTACTTAAACTCCAAGACGAAGGGCCTGTTTAGCTCCCGAAAATTTTTGGGAAATGCTACTGTAGCAATTTCGTTGTTATTTGACAAATATTATCCAATCATAGACTAACTAGGCTTAAAAGATTCGTCTCGTAAATTTCGTCTAAACTGTGTAATTAGTTTTATTTTTTATTTATATTTAATACTTCATACATGTGTCTAAAGATTCGATGTGACGGGGAATCTGAAAAATTTTGCAAAAATTTTTGCAAACTAAACCGGGCCGAAGACGATGTTCACCATCACATATTACGTAAAAGTTCATATCATAAATACAGCGGAGTTTAAACATAGTTATTACAAACCGAGTTCAAATAAAAAGTAGCGGAAGCAATTTGTTCAAATCCACACATACTCACATGGAGTTCAAGTATAGTGCCAGCTGATGATCATCTCCAACAAAAGTATTAGATGAGACGTAAGGAATGACCATGGCCCATGGTCCTAAGCATCACCCATCGTAGGATAAAGATAGTTGATACAGTAGCAGTAATACATTTGTCCATCTATAACAAGTGGGAACAAAACCCTGAGTACAAAACCAAAATAAAGTGACACCAAGGATTATGAAGGGCTTTATAGTGGTGTAGCTGACTCATTTGCAGAAAGATATTTTTAGGGTCTGTTTGGAACGCAGAAATCGAAAACACAGGAATAAAAAAAACGCAGAAATAGGATGAGTATGTAGTAGTAAAACAGAGGAAAGAAAAAACGTAGAAAATAACTAAAAAGAAGTGTTTGGAACGCAGGAATGCATAACACAAGAATCACAAGACTGTGAATGATAAAGAGTTATTATTAGCGCAAAACGAATAATCGAACTACAGATCATTTACGATTGTGGGACCCATGCACTTACTCATTCACCCGCTTTTAGCGGCGGACAACCATGCATCCGATGAATTATTATTGTGGTCACCTCGGGCTTCAACGAAGGAATCAGAAACCAAAAATTGGAGTGGAGTTTTGTTTTCCCGTGAAACTGCAAAGAAGCTACAGTGTTCCATAGGAAATGAAAGTTTACTTTCCTGTGTTCCAAACGCTCTGCTGTCCTCCCGTTCCTCCGTTTTTGTTTCCTTTGATTTTCCTATGAAAATCCTTTGTTCCAAACGACCCCTTAGCATTTCAAGAACCTTTTTCAAAAGCATTATGTCAAGTTAATCATTATTAACCTGTCGACTACATTTGCACATATACTAGAGCAAGCATGTGATTAAACAAGTAATGATAACCAATGATCATTAACAACTTTCATAATGTCATATCCATTATAACTGTCCAAGTGTTCCATCAACATTACTACGATGAAGTAACTCAAGTCAAGTGTTCATTATCCAGTGAACGATGGCGATTTGAATCGATTATTAACCAGCTGGTAATTTATTCCTCACACAAACCTCACTCACCCGCTAAAGTGAGATATTGATCACCGAGTCAACTATCCAGGAAAAATCTCGAGTTCGCCAGGAACCACATGTACCCGGGGGCCGACCGACTGCCTTTCAGTTTTATCATCGCGCCCCCGTGTTCTACCACACCTTCTCTGGTACAGTGCGCTACGGACAATCCACTTGGCACGAATACTCTCCCAGCTTTGTGGTCGAAAGGTACGTTATTCGGCCAGCTAAATGTGAGGCATGCGTTCAACATGACCCGAGGCCCAACAACAGTCGGTCCTTAATCGATACAGACGGAAAGCACTATAGTCTGAAACCCTGTAAGTCTCCGTCCGGTCTCAACTTTAAATTAACACTTAGTTATCCCATGATGACATAATTATTCAAGTAGATCTAGGTAACCACCTATAGCTCGCAGGTAACAGGAAATCACCCGACTTCTACCGGTCTAAGCTAGCTAAGCATTGACTCAACTGCGGATACCAGGGTAACAAGGATATAGTATACAAAGATAAATAAGGTATAATGCAACAACAGTTGCAGACAACTCCTGAACGTAATACATCAATTAAAATAAAGTAGTAATTAAATATTTACAAACTGAGGGAGAAATGCTCTGGGACTTGCCTCTCTCGAAGGAACTCGGGCATTGATCGGGGCACTCCAGAAGCTTCTCAACGTCCTCCTCGTCGGCTTCGGGCACCTCCTGAGGCTGCACCTCGAGCTGCTCCTCGGGCTCCTCGGGTACGACGACTGGATTCTGTGTTTGCGATCCTGTATGATGCAGGTGCGTAAGTGCTTATGCAAAAGATGCATCGGATAAAATGCACATAATGAATATGCTTGCATGCAAGGTAGATGGGCATGATTTGCTTTAATTGGTAGAGTATAGTACAATTCTCATACAAGGTAGTCAACATCATCCAAGAACATATACTATAAGTATATGTCATCTACTGCATTCTTTTCTACTACTAACTACCATGTAGCCACATATAAGTACTGCCACACTAATACTACAACCACTGTACTAACATGCTAAGTCACAACATCATGTTAAAATGCTTCAAAGATACACCAAAGATTCACTAATTCCCTAAGCATGCATAAGGCAAGATTTAATTAAACCCTAATTATCATTAGGTTTGAATAGCAACATCTATTTTGGTAGCATAGAAAAATCTTAGAAAATTACCATAGCATAGTACTACTATAAGTAGACTATCATAAAAGTTTCATGGTATTTAGATAAGTAGAATAGCCTACACAAAAATGACAAGCTAGGGCCTAAATATGAGCATGAAAATACTTTGTATTATGAAAAGTATCAAACAATAGATTTAACATTTTTCCTATGTTCTACTTAGTATATAACCACTGTATGAAAATTCTCAGGACCATGTTTTATACACATTTTTCTCTCTAGCAAAATAACAAAAATTAGCAAATAAAAGCACTTGAACTACACATCATAATTTTTCTACAGAACATACATGACATATATTTTTCATGTAAATTACATCACTAAATAAGATTAACAAAATTGGAACCATATTTTTCTGGGCTTTCTATGATTTATTATGCATTTCTCAAGAAAATAGCAATTTCAATAATTAAATAAAGCTCCATAGAAAAGTATCACAAATTCAACATACAATATTTTTAAATCATAGATCTAGTCATGAGGATCACAACAAAATTTATTTCACCATTTTTGAAGCAAAAATGAGTACACAAACATTTTCCCAACTATTTCTTTTCTCAAATAATAAAAGAAAAATAGAAAACAATTTTCTTATTGCTACTGGGCCGGCCCACAGGAATTGACTGGCCCACGGCCGCTTTCGGCCTCAGCAAACAGGGCAGGGACGAGCGAGCCGACCTGACTCGGCCTCCCGGCCTAAGGCCGAACTCGGCCCAATAGGGCAGAGTCAGGGAGCGGCCACGCCACGCCGGCGCTCATGGTGTTGCGGCAGCGCGGGGTAGCGGGCCGACGGCCGTTGCCGGCCACGACCGGGCACGACGAGGTGCGCATGGGGTCCGCAAGAGGGAGACGGACACGGGAAGGTGAACCAAAGAGAGAGAAGGAGCGGGGAAGCTCCGACCACGTGAAAAGTCCTATGTTTGGTGTTGGTAATTAGTGACAATACCTAAGTACTAATCCTATACCTAAGTTATATGTAGCATATGAGGATTAGTACATTCCAAGGTTGGTGGCAAGATGGACATGGTGATCATGATGGCCGCAACCCTACGTGATCAAGGCAAAGGTATATGCTTAAGGGTTGTGTTTTTAGTAACTAAGACACCTAGTGGGTGTGGTTACATTATAGGATAGATAGCCGTACTATAAAGAGGGGAATGACGCGGCTATTGAACTCCTAAGTGCCTCTAGGTATGCATTTCATGATCATATGCATTTGGATAGAACTAATAACGCCTTGAAAAATGATTGTGAAAATGCTAACACACTCACACATGACGTGATCACTTGGTGGTGTTGGCACATTTGCGATGGCGTTGGAGTTTGAGCGGTAGAGAGGGTTTGGGGTCCTCTCTCTCTCCCGCCGAGCTTGCGAGGCGGGATTCAGACGTTTTCGAGGAGTTAAAACGACTATTTTCTACTACGCCGGAAGTCGGAAAAGAAACGGAGGCGAACGGAGGTCATAGGAGTGACCGGACGCTGGACCGGACGCGGTCTCTGTTTGACCGGACGCGTCCGATCAGTGTTCAGTGTCTGCGCGTGTTTCAGCTTTTTGATCGGACGTGCAGCGCGTCCGGTCACAGTCGACCGGACGCGTCCCGTCGTTGAGGGAGCTTACTGGACTCCAACCGGACGCGGGCACTGTGGCGTCCGGTCAGTTCTACAGCGCGTCCGGTCGCTGTTTCATTGTGCGCTGCTCTGGCTTAACCAGCGCGTCTGGTCCGGTACGGGACCAGCGCGTCCGGTCGAGCCCAGCGCGTCCGGTCTGCGCGACCAGCGCGTCCGGTCGGTGTTTCGCGAAAGTAGCCGTTATGTGATCGGCGCGTCCGGTCAGCCCGACTTCGGCTGTTTCAAGTGAGTAACGGCTATATTCGAAGGGGTACGTCTATAAATACTCGTTGGCCGGCTCAAGGCTCCACCCCTTGGACATTTGACATACTTGTGAGCACTTTAAGCGAAGCAACTCCCCTCCCACTCATCTCTCTTGCTTCTTTGCATATTCAAAGTAAGATTGAGTGATCCAAGTGCATTTGCATTGTGAGATAGCATCTAGTTGGCACTTGGTGGTTGATTTGCTACGGGATTCTTGTTTCTCTTGGTGGTTGCCGCCACCTAGACGGCTTGGAGCAGCTTGGAGGCGTTGGCAAGAGTTGGTGATTGTTCTTGGCCACCTCCGGTGATTGTGAGGGGTTTGTGCCTACCTCAGTGAAGCGCTAAAGGCAATATTAGTAAATTGCTCGTGTCATTGTAACCTTTTGCTATTTGGTAGGTTCTTGTGGCGCCTTTTGAGAGGCTCGGTGTGAGACCGATTAGCCACCGAACCACGTGGTGAAGAGGGACACAACGGGGACTAGCGTACCGACAAGCACGTGAACCTCGGGATAAATCTTTGTGTCATCATTCTTATTGTGATTGATCGATCCCGGTGGTTGTGTATTGTGGAATTCATCTCTTGATCATATTGTTTGGTTGGTTCAATACTTCGCCCCTCGGTGATACCCTTCTAACTCTCTCTTGTATTAATTTCTTAGTTACTTTGCTAGAGTAGCTCTTTTGTGTAGCTTGCTAGTTGTAGTTTCCTTCTCGGTTTGACTTGTACGGTTGAGTGCAAATATACTAGAATTGTGAATTGGATAGGTGGCTTGCAAACACCCCGTAGGCTAAGCAAAACATGCATCTCGCTATTTGCTATATTGATAAAATTGTTTAGCTTGTCTTTGTAGAAATTTTTAAAAGGCTATTCACCCCCTCTAGCCATCAAGACCTTTCACCACGGCGAGGCCGAGCGTGGTGGCTTCATGACCGACGGCGAAGGAAACGCTCAAGGCGGCTCTACCTGGCTCAACCGGTGAAGTTGCCGCGAGCACCAGATGTCAGAGAGCGAGGCGGAGAGGTGTGCTCGCGATTGCGGGCGGCGGTGGACCATCGGTGGCTAATTTCGCCAGCGGAGCGGGCGGTGGCGAGGGCAGCGAGGCCGTGCCCTCGGTGCGGGGCGAGGGAGGAGAAGGTAGTGCGAAGCAATGGAGGAGGCAGGGAGGAGCGGAGCGTTGCTGTGGGCTTGAAAAATTACGAGTGCGCGCGCTCGTGGGGGCTACCGGGCGCCACCCAGCAGGCGTCGCCGGCATGCAGCCACCACGCGGCGCGGGGCGCGTCCGCGCACGGGAGGGGCCGACGCGGCGCGGCGTGGGCCAGGGCTGCGGAGGCCATGCTGGGCCGGAGGGAGAGGCACGGGCGCGGGGAGAAAAGCCGAGCCGGCTCTGGCCAGCGGGCCAGATAGGAGGCGGCGGCCTGTTAAGGTGAGAAAACTGTTTTCCAAATTTTATTTTCAAATAACAGTTTCAAATCACATTTTGAGCAAGAAGATGACCTTTTCTGGAAATGGCCCAAAAATAAAAGTTGCTTAGAATTTAATCCTCTACAACTTTGCTTTAGGTACTAACTAAAAATTTTGCATAGATTTTGAATTGAGATGTAAAAGCTAAATATGAAGGGTTTTTGACTATTTTCAAGAATACTTTTAAAAGCATATTTTGCCAAAAGTTTGAATACAAACTTTGCTCTAAATTGCATGATAAATATTTCTAAGTGATTTGCATTTATCATCAAACATGTTTTATTGATCTAGCTAGCATAATTAGGGCAAAAATAAATCTAACAAGTGTATGCAACATTCACGTTTTATAGTAATGTTTCAATCATTATTTCATGCGATGCTAATGGATGCATAACAATGCTTATGCTCATATTTTGCAGGTGCTAAATGCATGCGTAACACAGGGGTGTTACACCATCATTATAATGACTTCACATCGAGAAACGTCAGAAGAAAATTTAAAGGTATTTTAATATATATGAATTGTTTCTCTGAATATCGCTTTTGTATATGTAGCTAAGCGTCTATCATTAACTATTTTATACATATAAGCGTTTAAGTCGTGTATATAAGGGGCCCCTAAATTTTGGTTTCGCCCCAGGCCCCTAAAAACTCAAGGGCGACCCTGGTGTTTGCTCGGCTATCAGCTAGACATCACGTGGGGATCATCTTAGGATCGTAGCAACAACTTGTTTGTGAGTTGTTCTAACTCCACGAGTTCCTCTCGGTCCATGGCCAATGAGGACATACCCGACACTAGCCTTGTTATGTCTACAACACAGAGGATTGGAGTCAGAGGATGGCCGATGCGTCGATTGGGAAAGAAGGCTCTATTTGGTTGGCAGCCAGACCTCGCCACACCATGCCCTAGGTTTCACGCTAGAAGTTAGTCATGGTTTGGTTAGTTCCTCAATTTGTGGCGCCGCCAAACTTGCATGCATGCGCCCAGTTCATTTTAGTGTCGCAGTTCACCAAATTATGTGGCGAGCAAAACCTCTGCATGAGTTTTGGCACGACCGCTTGTCAGTTGGGGCAGGTTGCAGTGACAAGCCAAACATGCCTGAAATCAGTGACTTATTTGGGACGGTTAGGCCTTCAATGGGTCGCTTCTTCTATCTCCACTTGATCACTCCTCGGCTCAACACACGGTAACGGGAGGTGAGAAAGAAGCGGGTCTAGTGCGACCACACTAGTAGCTGGGGCAGCCACCCCAACATGCCTCTAGGGTGGCTCCGCCCCTGCAAACATGGATTTATAGATTCTTCTTAGTAATTTTAGTTAAAAAAATCGCCAGATCAATTAGAAATTTCATCTTGATCTTATTTATTTATGTTTATAATATTAGGTTTTTGCTGTCGACAGATTTTGTTAATTTATATCTGTTGAATTATGGGCCATTCATTCTTGCTTCAGGATTCGTGCAGCTTCTCAGCCATATCCACCTGCTAAGACTATCCGCACTGTGTACTCTACAACGATACTCCAAAACTTTAGAGTATGAATATAGAGTAAAAACTGCTGCACTGGGTACTCTAAAACGATACTCTATCCTTTCTCTCACTCTATTTTAGAGTAGTACAGTGCTTACTCTATACTCTATTGTGGCGGGCCCCACTAGCTAAACAAAGGAAAAAAATGCTATAACTCACAAACCAAAAATCCAAATTAAATTTCGATTGCACCATTAAATTCGTCTCAATAAATCCTTCAAAACTAGATCACACATAGATATATTTAGATAAAGTGACAAGTGGGTCCCATAGTAGATAGAGTAGATAGAGGATGATATAGAGGATGGATGGGTGCGGGAGAATTGAGTATAGAGGAGAGAATCTTGCTGACTAGGACGTATAGAGGATGAATATAGAGGTTCATGAGTGCGGGTAGTCTAATGGGTACAAAACGACGCATATCGAACCCGCGAGCCCGTTTTTTGGAAATCCGCGCCCTTCTTTTTTTACTTAGGGTGTGTTCAGTTGGTGAAAAGTGGGTGAAAAGTTAATGTAGCATCTTTCGTTGTTATTTGACAAAATTTATCCAATCATGGACTAACTAGGCTCAAAAGATTCGTCTCGACATTTACAGACAAACTATGCAATTAGTTATCTTTTTTACCTACATGTAATGCTCTATGCATGCGTTAAAGATTTGACGTGATGGGTGGAAGATGAAATATTTTGGGTTTCCATGAGAAGTGTACACACCTTTCCACGGACTTGTTCGCTTGTTTATCCCCAATTTGTCCGCAGCTCGTGTCCGTGCGCGGCCGCGCAGGCGGTGGTGAGCTCCTCGCTGCGCTATCCCCTTTGCCGCGCCCGACGGTGTGGGGTGGGGGTGGGGCGCTGTCCTCGCAGTCCGTTCCCCGAAGCCACGGCGGGTGTGTTGGGGGTGGGGGCGCTGTCATCGTGCGCTGCTCGCCAGGCGAGCTGTGTGGTGGGGCGCGGCCGTCGCCGCCGCTTCCCCTGTTGCTGATTGAAGGAGCTTCACTGTTCTTCGTAAGTTTCTTGTACCTGTAATTTTTGGCCGCTGATTTGAGGAGCTATTGCCGCTGTGCGCCTGTGCGTGCTACCATTTGCTTGGTCGCCGATGTCTCGGCCCGGGCCCTGGAAGGGAAGGGAGATTTGTGTGTGTGTGTGTGTGTGTGTGTGTGTGTGTGTGAGGGGATGTTGTGGGGGCGGGAGGTGGCGAAGGCTGAGACGTGTCGAAGCCGACCATGTCCTGCGCGGCTGTGGATGCTGATTTGAGGAGCATTTTTTGATGATGCGTTTTTTGTATGCATTAGTGCTATTAGAGTTAGTTGCTTGTTTTCTCAATCTGGATCGGTTCTCAGAGTAGACAAAAATAATGCTTAGGAGTCTGAGATTTGGCGTCCTACAACCCTAATTAGGAGTCTGATATTGACATGCTAGGGGCCCTCTTGGTTTTAACAGTAGTAGAGATTTTGAGAATACTCAGTGTTTGTTTGGTCGAGAGGATTCCTGGTGGATGTGACTCATGTACCTGAAATAATGATTAATGAATGACCCTGGTTTGCTGTAAATCATTTTACTGGTAATGTTGTGTATATGACAGGCATTTGGTCATTGGTTATCATTCGTGGTTGTGTATTTTGCGGTTAATCCTGAGATACAGGCCTGTGGCTTGTCTTGGTAGGATCTATTTGGTGCTGCACGTTGGACAGACCTGCATTACTCTGTCTTGATGTAAAGCAGTAGGTGACTGTTAAGTCAATCAGCTAAGGCCTCAAGTGCCTCCTTTTTGTCTGCAATTTGTACACCAATTTCCAGGTTGCTATAGTCAGCTTGCTCGAGCTGTGCTTCTTCAGGCCACGAACTGTAGTAATATTACTAGCACCATTTAATATGGCTGTACATGCCTGTTAATATTTTCTAGATCTCTTTTTCACACATCTGTGTTGCTATGAATTTTGATACTTCAGTTGTGTTCTCCTGTTATACTGTTTTTACAGTTATTATTGTTCTTTTTATGTTCATGACAAATCAATTGTCCATAACATAGCTCGGAAGTCACAAAGACACAGCTGGTATCACTACAAAGGACCATTTTGTGCTAACTTCAAATTTTGTTACTGATCAGCAGAACAATGAAGAATGATTTTTCTTTTGAGTTGCATTTGATTGCAGTAGTTGTGGGAGTACCAGTCTTGTTTAGATTGCTGTCTTGTTTTTATTAGCAACCTTAAACACCAATCTGGCAGCAATTCATATTCATTTAACTCATCTGTATTCATTCCAGTTTTGCTGTGGAAATCTCCAACATTGCCTTCGTCTGAAATATCAGCAGTACCATCTGGATACTGGGCAAAGTTATCTGGATCCCTCACAGGCATGGACTAGGAAAGGCATCAGTTTGTCCCATGTACCCATGGATGAAATTAATAAATACTGGTACCACCTACAAATGAACGGGGATAACATTTTCTCAGTTTAAAACTCAAGAGATTTCCTTTTGTTACCTGATATAAATGCATTTATTCATTGATTGGAAAACAGAAAAAAATGCAACGTGTTACTTCTTCAGTCACGCAATAAATTAGTTATTTTGCGCAGCTTGAAACTGATAGCTTTATTTTATAGTTTGGAACCAATTCCATTCCTTCCGGCGATGGAAAAGAAAATAGGGGCTTTTCATTCATTTGTTCTCTTGTAATTGTTTCTCCTGTCATTACTGTCTTGTACATTTTCGTTTTGCCATTTGAAACTATCAGACTAGATATGTGATGCTTTCCTTGTCACTGTACAGGTTCATCAACACATCTACAGGGTCTGCGACGATGTCTAACAGATGGAACCTTCAAGAGCGCTGAGATTTGAAGAAACACTGAGCAAGGTGAATTTATTGTGCCCTCTGAGCTTTGTTTGTGTGAATCTAAGCAATTGGCCATGGCAATTGACTAGAGTGCCGTGGCTGCCAACATGTTATCCGTACTGAATATGGAATATGGTTTTACTCTTTCTGTTGACAGTTTCACATGAATTTCTAGATGAACCGTTGAATTTGACTTGAATTCTTCATGTCTTACATAGTCGTGCTTTGGTTTAGGTGACACAGGCCAAACATATTGTAGATAGATGTGTAAACTTCTTGTTCCACGCTCTGCTTTGGTTTATCAGCTTTGAACATTGATTTTTTTGGTGAATTTAGTTGAGTTGCTTATTTTGCTTTTTTTTGGGTGTGTGTGTCTGTGTGTGCTGCTGTGTGTGTGTGTGTTTGTGTGTGTACATGTTTTTGATAGCTTTGGTGTGTGTGTGTGTGTGAGAGAGGGAGAGAGAGAGTGTCTGGTGTGTGTATCCGTGTGGTGTCTGTGTGGGTGCTAGCTTTGGTGTGTGTGTGTGTGTGATTGTGAGTGTGTGGGTGTTTTTGTGTGTGTGGATGCATGTGTTTTTTTGGTGCTGCTGGTGTGTGTCACTGTGTGTGTGTGTTTGTGTGTGTGGGCGTGTGTGTGGGTGCATGTGTTTTCTGGAGCTGCTGGTGTATGTGTGTGTGTGTCTCTCTCTCTGTTTGTGTGGGTGTGTTGGAGAGTTTGCAGCTGCAGGATGTTTTTTTTGGGTACTGCATGATGGTCATGTGGCCTATGGGCTTTAAATTTTTTTTATCAGCTATATCTGTTAGAAGATTGGTAAATCTTAGCTTGTCTCTTCTTTGACCAGTTATTGATGTGTGGAACTTTTTTTTATGTGTGATGGAGGTGTAGTTGATTTGATTTTTCTAAGTTGTTTTTTTCAGAGTTGTAATGGTTAACTTAGTTGAGTTGATTGTATTTTTTAGCTGTAATGTCCTGAGTTATAATGGTGATTTTAGTTTTATAGGTAAACTATATGTTGGTCCTGAAGTTGATTTCTTGAGCTGTGGTGTTGTTCTTTATGCTCTTCTTTCTAGCACTCTCCCATTTGACCTTTCTAAATTCAGCAAGGCATCTAAACTAGCTTTGCAACATATCAAGAACAATCGGTCATTTCTTTTCTATACTAGAGGCTGCGATGTCTTCACCTGGAACAAATAGTTGCTCGGTTGTGTCAGGTCACTACTTACACTAACAACTTGCGATTAATGTGCAGTTATTCAACCAACAACAGAAAAATCAATTCGACATATGGGTGCTGCATGCGGTGGTGGCTAATGATACCGATGACAGTTTTGTGGTGAGTATATTTCTTTGAACGGCACATGTTGCTTATCTTGACAACCTAAGTATTAAATAGTTTACTAGACTAGATGTATTTGGCAGATGTTGTAGATATGCAATCATCAGATATGCTACCATAACCCAATATGTATCACCCTGGGGATACTGATTCTTGAACCATGTTCTTGCTTCTTATTTTTGTAGTTCTCAAAGGCTGTAGGAAAGATTAAAGATGCCATCTCAGCCCTGCTAGCGGCAACAGTGGACGATGACAACGATGAAGCTGCAGCTCTTGCTGCTGCAAGCAAAACTGACGAAGTGACGGACAACAAAACAGTTCTTTTTGTATTGCTTTTTTTTGTTTTAGACCTGTTAACAGAATTGACAGATATTTTATATAATTATCTGTCAGTTTTTCTAGAGCTGTGATTGGTCAAAAAAGTGACAGATTTGGGCTGCTAAAATCTGTCTACAGATATGTAGATAGTCCCATAATATTAATGGATCTTTACTAGATAGAGTAGATGTGTAATGGTAGTTTTTATCTCTTTTTTCAAATAGGGTAGTTTTTACCTCTAGATAGAGCCATAGAGGTGCTAATCTAACCCAACAAGCCGGAGGCAAGGTCCGTGCAAGTTTTTGGGCCACGTCGCCCCGAAATCCCCCAGCGCTCCACCTCAGCGCCGCCCCCCTCCCATTGGTCCACGTCAGCTTGCCACCTCCAAATATATAGCTGGCCGCCCTCGTGTTGGCAAAAAAAAAACGACGGCAACGAGAACCTTCTCTCGCTCTCTCCGACGCCTCCACCAGGGGCGACCGCGACGCCGACGGCCGACACCGGCGCGCCGCGCCCGCCGTCCTCCTCCTCCTTCTCCCCCTCCTCCTTATCCTCCTCCCTCCCCCTTCCCTCCACCGGCGGCGGCGGGGGCACCTTAGCTTCCTTCGCGTCTGTGCCACCAGCTGAGGCGACGGCGGCAACGGCGACGGCGCCTCCGCGGGTGGCGCGCCGGCGGCCCCCTCCCCCACCGTTCCCCACGCTGGTGAGTCCCCACGGCCTCTGCTCTTCCCCTCCCTCCCTCTCCCCATCTCTCCTGACGCGGCCGCTGCCAGGGCGGCGGCGCGGGCAGGGCAGCAGCAGCAGCCGTCCTTTTCCTCCTCCATGTGCCCTCGCGCGGCACGGGTGCGCCGGCCGCAGCCCCCACCGGTGGCCTCCGACGGCATGCACCCCCGGCGCTGTCTCCTGCCGGTCCTCTTCTGCTACTGTGAGCCGTGAAACCCTAACGACCTTCTTTGATTTTAGTTTCGATTTCAGCCTGGCATGGGTTCCTACCACATCAATTTGGTGGCCTCCAGTGCACTGACCCCACTGCTTCGACTCGGATGAATAGGACAGACAGTTAATTTGTAGGTACTTCCGTTCTTTTCTTCTTGACCTTCATAAACAGATCAGTCATGTTTCATATTTTCATTATTTAATTGTGCACTTAACGTCCAGTGCTGCGTCTGTAGTGTATCGTTTGCATGATTATGGAAGAAAACGACTCAGGTAAATCCCTTTTTTCGTACTGGAAACATTAAAAACGAATGATTACATTTTCCTGTTGTGTTTCAGTGCCTTCTAGGCTGTGTTTAGGCTTCTCTGCTTCCCTAAAGCAATACGCTACATGTTCATTTGGTATGTTATTCCTATTAGATTGTTCAAGCATCTTTGTTGACCATGGACATTATTTAGTTTAGAGTTACTTTATAGAGGCTTAAAAGCCATTCGGTTCTGCTGGATTGATTTGCACAGCAATCATAGATGATGGATTGGGAGATCTTTACATTACGGTCTGTTGCAATAAAGGGTGATGGATTGGGAGATCTTTGCTTAATAAAAATAGTTAGTCTTTGCTATCTTTTTTTTTTGGTCAATAACAACTTCTGAATTTTAGCTTTGGGAACTGAGGTGCTAATGCAGGCTCTTAACTACAAAGCGGAGTACATCCTGCTTGGTGTATCTACGTTCTTTGATATACCTCTCATTGCTTTATATTGGTACCTACATGTCTAAATATCCTAGCTTCTGCGAAGGGGGAGGGTACTAACCTAATTTGACACTTTAAACCTATGGCTGCATCTTTTTGCTCCACCAAACCAGATGTAGGCTGCGGGAGGATCGAAAAAAAATAGCTGATCACCTTTGGTCAGTCGATGGATCAATTTCCGATTCCTTCATTTTTGGCGGTGCTTGCAGCGGTTTTTTTTTGTTCTTTTTCCTTCCTCTTTTTCTTACCAGGTTACCTTGCAACCAACAAAGAGACGCCAGGCTGTTGTTCTCCCTTAGCATTCATTCTTCGATTATTTTGCTCACTTTCTGTGTCTCTTTTATTCAAGTTCTTCAGTTCAATTCTTCTTTTCCTTTTTGTTCTGCGGTGGGATATTTACCTGTTCTTGCCATTCCTGTAAGTTGTTAAGGCCAAAAAACTGTTCCTTTCCAAATCCACTCCACTGTTCCATGGTTCGCAGCTAAATTTTACCATGTCAAGTCCCATTTTTCTTAGTTCAGTATCTTATCCTTTTTAGGCTCTTAGGTGACATGCGGTTGGATTTTTTGTAACCTGCTCAACATCTTCGTGGCCCCTTGCTATGTGCTGATTTTTTCCGATAAGACGCCAGCTACCTCATCAGTGTTGTTATTTTTCCAATGTTGTTATTAATTTTTTTCCCAACATTCTCACCAGTGACAGAAGCTATGTGCCATGTCAGCGTGTTGCCGCTTCATAGCCCAGCTGCCTTCACCGGAAAAAGCAACTAGCAGCATAGACCTCTGTATGACAAGATTTGTTTCTGCAGATTTTCACTTGAGGGTTTCGTGGTTCAGATAAAAAAATTGATCGTTTCCTTAATAGTTTTGTCACCCAAATACTTAGGCACCTAGCCGCTGCTTAGTGTTATTGTGAAATGGTGCACAAAGCTGTTTTATTTGCTGCAATATTGCACCTAATGTCTATTGTAAGCTAGATCAAATTTCGCTTCGTAGATATATCAGTGCATCTATCTTTTCTGAAACCTTATTAGTCGGCTATGTGGTTGTTTGATAATATCATCTCTGTATTTCAAGGACAAAAGGAGCGCACTGGTGCTGTTGATTTGATCAGCCACTGCAAACTGCTGCCACACCATGAAGCATCTTCACAATGTTGTGCCTTTGAAATTTTTTCGGTGTTATAATTTATAAAGCCAAGGCCTTTGGCTACAGATTGGTTTATGGCATGTGCAAGGTGATATATGTTTTTGGTTTGCCACTGCTACCTCAACTCCATAAATTTCCTCGCACATAGCTGAAAGCCTCTCATTTGCTTGCAGACATTCTAGGCATGACGAACCGAAGGACTTATTTTTATCGCTTGGGATACTTCAGGTTGGATGCAAATAAGTTTAGGGACGCACGGTTCATTTCATTCTAAACATGTATTTGGTGGACAAGCAATTTTCAAAAATGAAATTGTTAATATCCTGGTTATCTTTTCTTGGGGTCTTGATTCCTGATCTCCAGGTGCATAAACAACGTACTAAGTGATCAGTCCTCACCTAGCATAGGTTGCCTCCAAGTTACAATAAGCAGTATTATGCCAACCAAGCAGCACTACCTGAAATTTTGATTGTGCTGCTGGTATTATCAACCAGAATAGTTGGTTAATGGTTAGTGCTGCAAACGAACAAAAATGAATTTTTTTATGGAAGCAGATAATTATTATTTGTGATCCCTATATTTCCCACTTCCCATTATGACAGTTATTCAGTATGCAAATATGAAATGTTAAATCCTAATTCACGTGGCTATACACTACACTTTACCAGCTTATTTCATCATCACGTCGAATTCTTTAACAAGATCTTCTGGTACATGTACCAGGAAATTTTTTAAAATTTCACAAATGCAGGAAGTACTAGATTAAATTCGCTTTTGCACCACAAATCACATGCCTAAACAATTGAGAATGCTTCTAGGATGCCACCTTTTTCTTACCGAGGGAGTCAAGGGAATTGGAGAAGAATCCCATGGCAACCAAGGGGTCTCCTCTCCATGGTCCACAAACTAAAGCTCATTGAGCAGGCCCAACACTTTTTGCTGAAACCAAGGAACAGGTTTTCGAATCCAAAGCTTCTGAAGAGCGTGCCAAATTGCTAAGGTATTTGATGATTTATTATGATATGATACAGAATTTGTCATGTGAGTACCTCCTTTGTTGATATTTAAATGACAGAAATTTATAGTAATTTGGTTCTGACTAAGGTTAATGTGTGAATAGTCCCAGGAAAGATCTAAATTGTGTGATGCAACTAAACCATATTATGGAATTGCATGTCCGAAATTTTATTCGATATAGTGCTTATCAATTCAGTCAGCATAGAGCCTATATTTTGGCTTCACTGTGTGGGTTTTGTTGTTGCTTGTCAGCTCACAGACCTTAGTGATATGCAACTTTATGCATAAATAATTATCTTTGGGTGACCTACAACTTGATAATGCTGAATGTTCTATTGCGACTCCCTGCTTTATTTTGTTCTTGGTGAAGGTTTACTGGACTTTCAGTTACACAATCAGGTAAGATTCTTGGTGAAGGTTTACTAGACTTTCAGTTACACAATCAGGTAAGATACTAGACTCACATAGGTTGGCACCTCATTCTGAAAATAAGGAGAGATGTGACTGCCATTTACTAAATTCTTTTCTGAAGATAGTCCTAGGGTGAAACCATGTGCAGGTTCCTATAAAATAGTTATATCTTTGAGCACCCACATCATGCGAAAACAATGCTGCTTGGATTAGGCAATGCTTGGATGAAAAATGCTAGTCTGATGCCTCTACATCTCTATAGAATGGCAAATACTTGGGTAGTCATAATTGATAGTCCGAGTTTCTCTTTTCATAGTAAGGCAGGAAAAGTGCAGTTCAATTTATAATTTGTATAGACAACCCCAGAATTATTATTTTCTCCAGTTGACCTTATACCTTCTGTAGTGGTGTCATGAGATTTCTTTAAGGGGGCCTTCTTTAAATACAGCATAAAACAAAGATATAGTTTAATCAACCTTCTTTCACCTGCACTATAACAGAATTGACTGCTGTGTTTCTACTTACAAACAACCGTTGTCCATTTTCTTGGTCCATTTAGAGAATTATCAATAGAATTGTTTCCTTCACCACAGAATTTATCCTGAAATGGCTCATTTGGTTAATAAGCTAAAAGCTAGGAATGTTGATCTATTCTGTGTCACGAGGCTTCCGACGAATGATCAGGCTAGCTCGTGTAATATCATGTGCTGGTTCGTTCGCGCTGCCCTACACTCAAATTTTAATGGTCACATGTTGACCATATTTGAATGCCAATGATGATGGAAATAAATTTCTTTTTCCCTGCACTATGGCATATGATCGTTTCTGTGATTAGGCAAAGCTATTGCCAGATGGATAGGATAATGTCAATGTTTCATTCTGAGATTGATTGCTATGGGACTGTTCCATTTGAGAAAACACTGTCACCTAAGCAGTCTTCAATGAAGAGTGCCTCGAGAAGAGGCCAACCAAGGTAACGTCGTTTTATTCTAGGCTCCATATTAGTCTATATGGTACCCGGTAACATCATATTGTATATGCATTTATCATCAATTGATCCACTAAATTCTTTGTGCAACCAGGTGTTGTCGCTCAACAAAGTATGTGCTACACCATTTTGTGACATGAGCATGACTACGCTTCACAAGCTCAGCACGAACGATGATTCCTGCGCATGTCAAATTTTTTAGATCATAAAAGATGTCAGATGGACTTAGCAAACCTGTTCCTAGGCCTGTTATCTATACATTAGACAGCCTATTCTACCTCTGTTTGTCGATTCAATCTCCACCTCTCCAGGACCCAACACGATTAGCTGAGGTGGCGCGCGAGGGCGCGCCCCTTCAACTAGTCTTCAATTAAATCCTGGTCCGCCATTATATGCACGCACGATGCCGGATGCCGTGGCCCGTGGGCCGTGGCATCAGGCATCTGAACTCTGAAGCCTCGCGGTCGCGGGCATGGCGATTGGGGATCGCGACGTCAGCCAGGTGTCACTTCACTTGACTCTAGTCTACCTGCTCATGGTCTTCTAGAAGTTTGGCGGGCCACCCACCACGTAGCACACAGTACTGGTCACTGCTTCCTCACCCACCAAGCGACTGGGACGGCCTTCCACGATCGCTGAAATAGTCGTCGTCAGGACCCCACTTTTCCGCACCAACCCAAAGATCGTTATAGCAAATACATCATCGCCTCGCAGCTCTCACCGCATCTCATTGCGCTGGCGCGTCTGCACCACTACACCAACCGTTTGGTCCGTTCCACCCGTCGGGGATTCCTCCCGCATTACATAGCACTAACGCTAGCGGTCTAGCGGCTGTGTCCGAGCAAGCCACGGACCGAAGCTAACGACGACGAGCGCGACAGCATGGCGGCGGCGGACCCGGACACGGAGGTGCAGGCGGAGTTCCCGCCGCTGGTCCGCCAGTACAAGAGCGGCCGCGTGGAGCGGTTCTTTAACCCGGCCCCGCTCCCGGCCGGCACCGACCCGGCCACGGGCGTCGTGTCCAAGGACGTCGTCGTCGACCCGGCCACGGGCCTCTGGGCGCGCCTATTCCTCCCGCCCGGCAGCCACGGCAAGAAGCAGCAGCTCCCCGTCGTCGTCTACTACCACGGCGGTGCCTACGTGATCGGCTCGGCGGCCGACCCGTGGACGCACACCTACCTCAACGGGCTCGTCGCCAAGGCCGGCGTCCTCGCAGTGGCGCTCGAGTACCGCCTCGCGCCGGAGCACCCGCTCCCGGCCGCCTACGAGGACTCATGGGAGGGGTTCAAGTGGGTGGCCACCCACGCCACCGCGGGCGGCGGAGGACCGGAGCCGTGGCTGACCGAGCACGGCGACTTCTCCCGCGTGTTCCTGGCCGGGGCCAGCGCGGGGGGCACCATCGCGCACTTCGTCGCCGTCCGTGCCGGCGAGCAGCAGGGCCAGGGCGGCCTCCTCGGGATGCGCGTCAGGGGGCTGCTGATAGTGCACCCCTACTTCAGCGGCGCGGCGGACATCGGCGACGAGGGGACGACGGGGAAGCAGCGCAAGGCGCAGGCCGACGCGTTCTGGCGGTTCCTGTACCCCGGCTCCCCCGGGCTCGACGACCCGCTCTCCAACCCGTTCTCGGAGGCCGCCGGCGGAGCGCGGCGCGCGTCGCCGCCGAGCGCGTGCTCGTCTGCGTCGCCGAGAAGGATGACCTCAGAGACAGGGGCGTCTGGTACTACGAGAGCCTCAAGGCCAGCGGCTACCCCGGCGAGGTGGAGCTGCTCGAGTCCAAGGGCGAGGGCCACGTCTTCTACTGCATGAACCCGCGCTGCGACAGGGCGCGGGAGATGGAGGAGCGCGTCCTGAGCTTCCTCCGCAAGTGAGCAACTCTGAGCGCGCGCCAGTGCAAAGCGTTCAACTACGAAAGTGAGATGGAATAATTTCACCGTTCCATATGTGGCGATGTTGGAGCCTGAGCCCTGAGGGTTCGTGTAATTTGTTTGCTTAAAATTCATTGAAGTTTCGAAGTGTATCTTACTGTCCCGCAAATTGCAAATTTATAACTTTCTCGACTTTCGTTTTAGGCCCTGTTCATCAGGCTTATAATCCGTCTTATTCAGCTTATTTTTTCAGCTGAAACAGTATTTTTCTCTCACAAAAAATCAGCCAACAGTGTTTTTCAGCCGGTTTATAATTCCAGTCAAACGGGGCCTTAGCTTTTTGCTGACTTCAGTGGTGACTTCTGCTAGCGAGAAGATGAAACAAACAGATTAATTGTTAAGCTAGTTTTGAGAAAATATAAACTAGAAACACTAAATTAACAAAAAAAGCTACCCGATAGAAACTAAAAGTAAGATAGGAGCTTGTATTTCTCATATGCCTGAATTTAAAGTTTTTTCCCAGGGGATCAACAGTAGCCATTCGATCTTAATCCAATCATCCAGAAAAACAGCACTGTACATCTTCTTTCTCTTCCTCTCAATCTCTCTCCTTGATTTCAGGCATCTGTACTATAGGAATCGTGAGCTTTTTTTAAAAAAAAAAACAAAAGACCAAAACCTACGAATCAAACGCCCCAAATATAACGCAAAATAATTCTCCACCGACAAAACACGGAAGGATACAATTCGAGCATCCGACAGAACAAATATATTGTTTCGGCAATCGAACAACTTTCAGCGCATTACAATTGAAGTATCGAAATGATATAATAGCATAAAGAAAACTCTTATTTCATCATCTCCCTGTTCATTTCTTGATGAAAGCCACGGTCCGCTCCTGGAGTTCAACGCCCTGCTCCGAGTCCAGCATGTCGAAGTGGAACGCGTGGCCGACGCCCTTAGACTCGAATAGCTCGACCTCGCCGGCGTACCCGCTGGCCTTGATCTCCCGGTAGTACCACAGCGCGCGCTCCTTGAGCAGGAAGTCGTTCTCGGCCACGCACACCAGCACGCGCTCGCACGGGATCCCGGCGGAGGCCTTGCGCGCCGCGTCGTCCACGAACGGGTTCACGCGCGGGTCGTCCAGTCCCACCGTCTCCGAGACCACGAACCGCCAGGTCCGGTCCATGAACGGCCGGATCTCGGGGCCGAACGCCATCTCGCCGCCCACGGCCTCGCTGCCCGTGAAGTACGGGTGCACCAGGGCGAGCCCGCGGATGGTGACGCCGTCGGGGAGCGCGCCGGCTGCGGAGGCCCGCTCGGCCGTGTTGTGCGCGATGTTGGCGCCGGCGCTGCAGCCCGCCAGGAAGACGCGGGACAGGTCGGCGTGCTCCAGCAGCCACGGGTCCTCGCCGTCGCCGAGCGTGACCGCCCACCGCAGCGCCGCCCACGCGTCGTCATACGCGGCGGGCAGCTTGTGCTCCGGCGCGAGGCGGTAGTAGCCGGACACCCCGATGGCGCCCGAGCGGGCGACGAGGTCGTTGAGGTAGTTGTGCGTGCCCGGCCGCGCCGGCGAGCCTACCACGAAGCCGCCGCCGTGGAAGTAGACGATCACCGGGATCTTGCCGGTGGCACCGGGAGGGAGGTAGACGCGCGCGGAGGCGGGCCCGGCGCGGATGTCCTTGGAGACGACGCCGGTGGCGGGGTCCGTGCCGGCGGGGGCGGTGGGGGCGCCGCCGGGGCGGTGGATGCGGCCGCTCTTGTACTGGCAGAGGTAGGGCTGGAAGTCGAAGACGACCTCGGAGTCGGGATCCATGGCTGCGGTCGGCGAGGAGGGGTTGGTGGCAGCGGCGTCGCCCATTTTGGTTGGGGGAGGAACCGAATTGGCTACCTAGCAGTGCAACAGAGCGAGGCGAACACATTCAGTTGGAGGCTTCACGAAGATATACAAAGGCTGCAGGTGAGGGTTGGTGAGAGTTGACTTGTATACAACGGCACTTCAAAGCGATTTTTTTTTTTGTTTCCCATGTGGTCCAGAACTTTGTCCATTTCGAAAAGTGTTACCTTCCCATGTGGTTCAGAATCTTTTCCATTTCGAAAGAAGTACTGTAGCACATTATGAATTTCCAAAATGCTACCGACAGCGATGCTTCATGCTACACAAGAAGTCCACAGGAATTTCGAATTTTCAAGAAAATACAAAACGCCAGTAAAACTGCTCAGCGGCCCATAGTTAATTCCAAAAAGAACGTAATTATGGGATTCCTATATAAGTTAAACAAACTCAAATTTGACTAAATTTATAGTTAATAGTATTAACGTTTACGCCTTTCAAATAAATTTATTATAAAAATACATTCCGTAATTAATTTAATAGTACTTTTGTATTATAAATATTATTACTTTATTTATATAATTTTGGTCAAAGTTTAAATTGTTTAATTTTTTAAAAAGCGAGAATTATATATAAATTTTTAGGATGGAGGGAATATGCTCGCCAAGAGAACATGCAAGTACTGCCACTGTAATACAACACCACAGTCATCAGCATAGCCGACATGTTCTTATATAAATCATCCCTGCTCTTGTACCACAGATATGTAACCACTTCCGCAAATAGAATTCGCCACTTGTACAAATGCTTACTGTAGGAACATAGCAGCTTGGTTACGTACATAGGATGGACATCGATCTGTCCTCCAGTTCATTCGGTTCAGGAATGCGCAGGTCATATATGCCTAAGATCCGTACAGTCATTAGCCTGTGAGCGTGTTACTTACTGCGTTTTGCACGGAGGCAAGTGAATCGATTGCAGTCTTTGTGAACCAGCTGATTCCAACCTTCACCCGGTGTTCATCCGTGGGCATTCTGAGGCAGTACACGAGCTTCCGAGCTGCAGAGCAAAGTTCAATTTCAGTTACGCCTAGGCGAAAGTGAATGAGCATGCTTCAAAGTGTTCATACCAGCATGTCCTAGAGGTCCTTCCAAGGTCAGCCCTTCAATGAAACTTGCTGTTACCGCGGCGTCATTTCTACCAAGCGTCATCATCTCACCAAGGTTTTGGAACCTGCAAAACATTCAGTATATTTGAGGTCTCCTATGGAGTTCAACCCTTCCTAGTTCCTACTAATCGATATCGAATACTACTGGAAAGAAACTGAACAAATTAGCAATGCTTTGAATAAATGAACAGAGACAAAGGTGTCAGCTAGATTTGAACCTGAATGGCAGGAGAGGCCGATCATTTATTGCCGCCCAGAGATTCCATCCAGCAAAATCTGCTTGTTGAAAGGCAACCTAGGAGATAAGAGTTTCTTTAGTGACATGACTAGCAGTGCAGGCTTGCAGCATCAGCCTGAAGAAAAACCCAGCAAATCTCTTACCTGTGCAGTGGCAGGGAGGAGTTTGCCTGATGGATCCCTTAGAGCTGCTGAATCACCAATCGCAAATGTCCGGGGATGGCCTTTTACTTGAAGGGTTTCCTCTGTCTCCACCTGCCCCCGACCATTCAGAGGAATAACATAGGGAGCATCAGGAGGCTGTAACCGGGGAATCTGAGATGTTGAACCCACTGTCCACAGCACCAAATCGGCCTCAAGAGTCTGGCCTTTGAGTCCTCTTTCAGCAGGTTGAAGGTCCAAAATTAGTTTCCTATGATCACCGTCAACTTCAGAGTATGTAACTATGCTACTTGAATCATCAGATGCAGAAGCCTCTTTAATGCAGGTCACAAAATATCCCAAGAAAAGCTGAATATTCCGAGACTCAAGAACCTGATGGGAAAGTAGTGGAACCAAAATTACTTAATAAGTGATTAGCTGACAGCTCAGAAAATATAATTTCCTCAACTGAAGAAGTACAGATATCATGCAATGTGCACTATCAAGTTACCAAAAGGTGTGGTTGACAATATAGATAGAGCAAGAAAACAGTGCCTATGGAGAGGCAATGATGCTAACAGAAAGAGAGGTGGTAACTTAGTTGCTTGGGAAACAGTCATGCTTCCCAAAGAAAAGGGTGGACTGGGAGTGATAAATCTGAGGCTGCAGAATGATGCATTGCTCATGAAACACGTTAACAAATTCTACAATAGAGCAGATGTTCCTTGGGTACAATTGGTGTGGGCCAAGTACTACAACTCCAAAGTACCACATGTGGCTAGAGAAATGGGCTCCTTTTGGTGGAAGGATGTGCTTAGGCTTAATATCTTTTTCAGGGGTATCTCCAACTGTAATCTGGGCAATGGCTCTTCTGTCTGCTTTTGGGATGATCTCTGGACTGATTCAGTACTCTCCCAAACATACCCAAGATTGGCATCCTTTGCTAGGAATGAGGGGGCATCAGTGCTACAAGTCATGCAAG
Source organism: Saccharum hybrid cultivar R570 (assembly GCA_038087645.1). NCBI lineage: Eukaryota > Viridiplantae > Streptophyta > Magnoliopsida > Poales > Poaceae > Saccharum > Saccharum hybrid cultivar. Next base: position 17,066,664 of record JAQSUU010000259.1, read on the forward strand.
CTGAGGATCTTGATAGCTTATTCTTCCTTCCTCTGTCACAGCAAGCTTTTGGGGAACTAGAATTACTTCAAGTAGAGCTACAAGACATGCCTTATGATGACCAGGCTATAGACCGCTGGGTTCCTGTTTGGGGAGGTGCATACACCTCACGAAAATTTTACTCACAGGTGTTCAAGAATATGGAAGCACACTCGGCCTTCAGTGTAATCTGGAAATCAAGATGCACCCCACGTGTAAAATTCTTTGCTTGGCTAATCCTTGTTGATCGTCTCAATACCAAGGATATGTTACAGAGAAGACATCTCGATGTTCAAGATGATGTTGTATGTGTGATGTGTGACAATGGCGAGGTGGAGACCATTGATCATCTCTTCTTTGACTGTGACTTTGCGAAGGAGTGCTGGAATATCATTCATATTGATTGGGATGCTTCATTATCTCTGCTGGACAGATTCATTCAAGCCCGAAGTGCACATAACATTCCTTTCTTCACAGAAGCAACATTGATAGCAGCATGGGAGTTATGGAAAGCACGCAACGACAAGATTTTCCAAAGAAGGGATCCTAGTCCTAGTTTATGGTTGTCAAATTTTAAACATCAGTGTAACCTTCAGTCGATTCGTTTCAAGGATGACCTTAGGTCATCCTTCTGTGTTTGGTTAGATGCTTTCAGTTAATCCTGGATATCCTGTATGTAAGACTCTCTGTACTCTTTTGTTTTAAAATTTAATCAAAGCTTGCACTGTGGGGATCTCTCCTACAGTCTTTTCGGTCAAAAAAAAAAAAAAAGAAGTACAGATATGAAAACAATATCATCGTGGGCCAACACTGCTATGTAAAATAGTAAAAGAATAGCATGACTTCTCCATGTTGTATTGCATGGGAATATAGGATCCTTAAACAACCCAATGGAAATGTATTGTTTGGTAACATATTACAAAAGGTGAAGGGATTTGTATGATAAGGATAGCAACATTGCACTAAAGCTACAACCCTTTAACTGGATCAGAATTCAGACACGAGATGACCCCAGAGCATTCAAATGGACTATGCAATCAATTACAATTTTAACATAAAGCTGACCAGAACAGTTCATTATGTATGTATAGAACCTTTTAGCTTCTTACCTTCAGAGCAGCGTCACGATTTCCTTGTGGAGCAGTGGGACATATGGTTGTTTGAACATTTATTGCCTTTACAGTCCCAGTGTTTTTTAATCTCTCAGATATAGTCGCAGCTAATTCAACACCGGAATAGCCCAACCCCACAATTGCCACCTCAATAGTAGGGGAACTCTTACCAAACCTTTTCCTCTCTAGCATTTTCAACTTGCTTTCAACCCTCTGCAAAATAAATTTATGAAATAAACAACAGGAGAATTCGATAGTCGTGGACTCATGGATGAGTATTTGAGCTATTTATGCACAACAGGATCTACAATACTAGAAATAGCTAATAGCAGCCATAATAACAAATGCATGATGATATACAAATAACTGACCCTATTTTTTTTTTAAAGTATTGAGTTATTTCAAAAAGTATGATTCACTTGTTACATAGGTTGTCAGAACAAAGGCATCAGGAAAAAGAATGATGATCATGGTCTCATTGTAAGATAATCTGCTGCTCCCTTTTGATCTTTTGCTGCAGCAGAGAGTTGGTATTTTGGTCAGCTCTTGCTGTCCATTTATAATACTGTAGGAGTATGGCAATAGGCCAACTATGTAGTGGCATACATCAGTCATGTAGTAGTAGTTGGGGGCTGAGATCAGCCATGTGCTAGTGTACCATATAGTTGGTACTAGACTTGTATATATACTAGGACTTGTATATATACTATGCAATGCAATGGAAGAATCAGTTCAGTTTCCTGCACTTGTGCCTGTGCAGTGCTTGTTTAGTGTGCTGTGCTCACCCTTCTCCTACTCCTACCTCTAGCGAGTTGTGAGTTGTTTAGTGTGCTGATTGCTCACCTCTGCAGGTGGCTGGATTGCCAACACTGATGGACCCACGGTTGAGAAATTAAGCTATCTATGCACTATGCTGCACAATAGGATCTGTAATCCCTGAAACAGCTAATGCAACTATATCAACAAATTCATGACATATATCAAATAGTGGCCCCCAATGTTAATATTGATTATAGTTTTTGAAAGATAATCGATTCCATTAATCAAAGACACACTACAGAGATGACATTAGTAGACTCCCATTGGAAATTTGTAGCGCCAGTCTCATTGGGCATGGAGTGGCATGGAATAAACCTAACACATAAGGAACATTATGAACCTTTGTCGACCCCCTAGCTTGTTTTGCTACTCTAACTGTTGCTCGTTTAGAACTCTTGTATGATTCACTTGTTGCAACAGTAGATTTTACAGGCTAATATTAGTAGTTCCAACAATAGATTAGTTTGCAATGAGTATATATACAATTTCATGAGATGATTTGTGCTTACCAAAGCATCCTCTAATGTCGTGAAAGGAAGTGCATATTCAGCTGAACCGGGAACAACATCAATTTTAGCTTCAGCCCCTAAAGCTAGAACGAGCCTGGCTGCCCATTCCAAAACAAATGTCAGCAACAAGCTTATTGTAACTAGACAGCAAAGAACTTTAATCTAGCCATCTACATAAATAAAGTAGTTCTACATGTTATTGTTGTGTTCTATGGTTCCCTATTATTAATTATTGACAATCTACTCATTAAATAAAAAAATCCATTCATATCATGATTCAGGAGTGGCCCGAACGAATGGACCAGTGCTACATGGTTATCAGAAAAAAGGGACAGAGTTCAGGCAATCCTAGGTTCACATTAAAAGTTAGTGAGACAGACACTGGTACTTATTTTACATAATCTAAAAACTTTGTAGCAGCAAATAACAACTTGTTCTTATGTTTCAAAAACAAATATCCTTAAACATATCTTAAATGAAAAAATGAATTATAGCAAACTACTTTAAAATTGCTCCTAAAAGGAAGCCTTGGACTTGACAGCCACTGCAATCATGTAGAATTTATTATTCTTACCAATCATATTCAATGACAGTGCCACTTTCCAGATGAACAACTCCACCAGTGCATGGCTCTCCAGGTCCTCTTCTAAAGTGATCAGAAGGGCGCAGAAGCTTTACACTATCTCTCACAAATTGAACGCTTGTGTTTTTCAGCAACTCTGTAAAAGATGGAGCTATCTCCCAGACATCCACTTCTGGCAACCAGATCAAATAGCAACAGTTTGAAATATGAAAACATGTGAAAAGGAATAATCAAAATAATTTATACAATTGAAACAGAAGTACCTCCTGATAATAGCTCATACAACATGGGTTTAAATACAAATTTATCAGATTGATCAACCAGAAGAACCTGTAATTTGTGTTGCTTTATTAGTAAACTATTACAGTATAATAAACGAAATAGAAGATTACAGAAGACGCCATCATGAAATCATAAGACCCATAAGAAAGGGTCACATAAAATCCCATGAAGAAAATTTATGCAGTTCATAAGGAGCGTAATTTCTACCAGTTCAAGATAAATGGAATTTAGCAGAGCATCATCATTTTACCTGAGGCCTCTTATCATTGGGCCACACAAGAGAATCAAGTCTTAAAGCAGTGTACAGGCCTCCAAATCCACCACCTAAAATGCAAACTCGTGGTCTCTGAAAATAAGTATTAAAAAAACACATTCAGAAACAGCAATATAAATCTATAGTCAGAATAACTATATTAAAAATCCAGCTGCCCTAAATCGTAACAAACAACTATCCTCAGCAAGGCTCACATAAGGGCAGACCCAGTGCCAGAGGCTCCCACACGAGTGGGGTCTGGGGAAGGGAATAACCGAAGCAAAGTCTTACCCCTGCAGAAATTCTGCAGAGAGACGGCTTCGAACCATAATGAGAGGAAAATATTCCCCGGTCCATAAAGAAGAACAAAAATATGCATTACTAGTAGTGTTTATCAAAAGCTGTATGTCATGAGTTGCAAATGCATTTATACTAAAATTTTTGTCCGAATGATGTACACCTAAGTCTAGTCTCTTGTGATTGTAACATAGTAACATTTCCCACAAATTATCAGTGCATTAGCCATTAGCCATTAGAGTAGGTGAGTCTAAGGTGAACTGACTCAATACTCTGACCACAGTAGGTGAGTCTAAGGTGAACTGACTCAATACTCTGACCACATACAGATAACTACCAACTCGTGAATAGGTGAAAGCAAATATCAGGAACAGCAGGCAATCTTAAGTTGTTGAGATCCCAAATCAGTCGACCTGCTTATCTGGCCAAGAGTATAACGGCAACGGTGCTACTGCTTCGTCAGTCGATGTAGACCGAGCAAAACCACCATCACCAGAGCCACTTGAAGCCATGCACTTAAACAGCCTTGATGGCAGTGCAAGCATATTTGAAACACCAGCACCAATTGTCCATGAGTTCTTCCACAGATTCCTACTTCCTGTCAGGAACCAAGGGCTAACTGATTAAGCAGAGAAACAATATTTAACTATATGAATTTGTACCAATTGTCAAATTGAACACAAAAGTACTGCGAAATGCAATAAATGCCAGGAGCTTTGCTGTCCTACGAATGTGAAACACATAGGTTTGAGTAACTACAGTAGAACCCAAAATCTATTAAGCGAGCCCTTCTAGTTCAAATGCTTCAACAATCCAACTTTCCCATCTGACTTGAGATCAGATTTTAAGACATGCATACGCTATCAGAAGAAACAGAGCAAGAAATAACATCAGAACAAAAATTCAAAAGTATTCTTGTTGGTAAAGTTAAGTAAAACATGAGAGTCAATATTCAAACTATTCTCATAGCTAAGCTAAAATCGTGGCCCAGTATGCGCATTGACCAGCACCTGCTAACCATCGGACGTAAAGCCCCAACTTCGGGGAAACAAACCCACTAGGCAGGCAGCAAAGCGAACAGGCAAATCAGATAACCACACGAAATCTAGAGGCGAGAGGGAGCTCGTGGACCTCACCAAGTGCGAAGCGCGGCCGCGCCGGGGTGGGCACACGCGGCCCGGCGATGTGCGACGGGCGGCTCCACGGCGCCGCGCGGCAGCTCATCGGCGGGGAGCGGACGAGCGCGCGAGACGTGGCGCTTGTCGGGGCCGACGACAGGGGAACAGAAGCGAGAGGACTGAGGAAGCGGAAGACTGAGAGGGCCTTCCTCCCCTGAGAAAAGGGCGATGGTACGATGGGCTTTGCGTGGGCTCGAAGTGGATACCTTACCAGGCCACCACTGGATTGGCAAAACATTTTGATCTATCGTAAATATTGAGAGTTTGTTCAATAAGGAGAAAAAAAAATAAAGGAGGTATTATTGGGAACCCAATTACGAACGGAAATGATACAACTCGGCCATCCGTCCATGACTCATCTCCGGACGTGGCTCCCCAGGAGCGGCCCCAAACAAAAAAATAAAATCCCCCACTCCCACGTGCTTATCTGCCTCCCCCAACTCCTTCATACTTATCCGCTAGGCCCTAGAGCAGCGTGTCCACTCATTGTCCGCGCCCCTTCCTCCACCTCCCGCTCCTCCACTGCCGCGCCGTGCCCCATTGCTAGCCGCGCCGCGCGCCCATCCCATACATCTGTGACGCTCGCTCCCTCGCCGTCCGTCCATCCGTCTGCTATCGCACGTCGCTGACCCCGCCATGGCCGTTGGGACGCATGTGCTGTGGCGTCTCAGGTCTTCCCCAACCGAGCCAAGGGCACCCACAAGCGTGATGGTGCTAGTGGTGCTCATGCGCCGTGGCTCGCCGCCGGCTCCAACCCCGGCGCCCGGAATCGACTAGCCTAACCTTCCCCTCCTATAGGTTGCATATATATATTTTAAGAGTTTTTAAGTGTTTTAGATGTATGTTGCAATTGTTTCATCTTGATGTTGCAAAAGTAGATCGAGGGATGTTGCATATGTTGTAAGTGTTTTCAGAGACATGTTGCAAGCATTTGTTCAAAATGCTTCATCTATTTCTAAACGTATGTTGCAATCGTTTTGATCTAGATGTTGCATATGTTGCAACATTATATTTTCAAATGTTTCAGTCTTATATTGCAACAGGTGGTTTATGTTGAAAAGTGTTTTGTTTTGGATGCTCATGTGTTTCACACATGTTACAAAAGCATGTTTCCAAAGTGTTTCGCAGACATCTTCAATTCGAATCTTGAGCTGGGTTTAGGCTGCTGGTCGTCGCGTTCGTCAAAGCAAAACTGGCCTACAACTGCAACGCCATTAGAAACTCGGAACCGATTAGGCGGCCGCGCGCATCTAATAAAACAAAGCTTAGTTCACTTTGGAAGCATCTTTGGAGTTACACAGGGACTAATCAATGCGAAAGGTCGCCGCTGCCGCCTGCCGGGAAAGAAAACGACGGCAATACGTCCCAGCGAGGACGCGCAGGCGCGCAGCCCAGAGCGGACGTCGGTCGTTGAAATGCCTCAGCCTTCCACGCCTTATCGTGGGCAGGGCAGCAGGCAGGACAAACGCGGAGACATGCGGTGGCTAACCTCCACTCGGCCAACTTGCGGTGCCTCACCGACTCCGACGTGCAGGCGAGCAAGGCGGGAACGGGAAGAGACATGCCGGCCGCCGGCGTGTTGATGCCGCGTCATGCTATTGATTTTTTTTATTCCAGTGAATACTAGTGATAGTTTATCAACTGAAAAATAACAGGAAATGTATGTGCTCAGAGTCGGGGAACACCGGGCACCCGCAAGATGACAAGTTGGAAACTTTTCCCCTAAACAAAAGATTGTTTTTTTATCATGCCATTGTAATTTCTGCATACCTGCCCCGTAAAAAATGCATGGCATTAGCTGTGCCCACTTATAAGAACATTTATTTGTCGAATATTCGGCAAACCTATACTCCAGTTTATTTTCAAAACTCCTCAAAATCAACCCAGCACCTTTTCTTAAAGGAGAACGAAAGGTCGAAATGCTTAGTCATCTTTACAACCTTCGTTTATTCAAGGTCATATTGACCTGTAAACATTTCCATGCTAAATATCAATTCGGTCTGAATACACACTGATTAATAATGCTTTTAATGAGTCCGTGTTCCACGAAATGAAAAAAAAAGCAGGCAGAGTCAACTGATTAGGATCGTAAAATGCCTCCTATTCAGGAAAAAGCCTTGTGCGCTCAAGGAAGCAAATTATGCATAAAGATATGACAGCGAAGCACGCAAAATGTTTCTGAACTTCCAAAGAAAACCGCATTTGTTCGGTTTCAGTCCAAAATATTCTCATTTTCCTAGACGTGGCCACGAGTTGACCCTGTTTGATCATCACGGAGTTGACCTCTTCGCTTGCCGTTTCAACGGATCATAGGCTTCGGAACGTGGGAGTTTTCAATATGCCCGCCCTAAAAGAACTTCATAAAAAACACCTTAATTTAATTCCCTAAGAAATATTCCTGTGGAAGTACAGAGCACGGACTTCATAAAAAAACACTTTAATTTAATTCAATAGGAGTAACAGATGATTTGAATTGTTTCCTGTTGAATTTGTATCCTACAAAATTTAAGGACTACTACTGCGTTATACAAACAGAGCAAGGTCCTTGACATCACGACACCGAGATATATATCGATGGAAGCTGATCCCAGTAATCAGCGGTAAATTAACAGGCGTGGCGTCATTAGCGCCGCACCAAATCAGGAGCTAACTGTGAAGGAAGGAAGTACAGAGCACGAGCTTCCTTTGACGAGCGAGGAGACGGCCATCTGTTTCCTACCGTATCATATTTTATCTTCCAAAATCTGTGTCGTCATCAGCGAAGCCTTTAGGAAAAGGCACGCATTAGCCCACTAAAATCACGTTAGACAAAGCGGTTGTTTATACTAGTAGCTCACAACAGCAGATCACTATCACTGAATCACCAGCCTATTCCTTTAAGACGAGCACAAAAAACATGCGTACTTTGGTCCAAATGGCTTACCTTCAACTGTATTTCCAATTGACGAAATTTGTCGGCAAAGCACGGAGATGAAACCGATAGCGTCCCGTCAATTAAAAAGCGATTTCAGTCGTCAGAATCCGGCTCAAATGTTTCAAGAGTTTGTCTCAGATGGCAAGAATCTTCAGAAAATAGCAACACATATTTCTTACTTTTGGTAAATACTCCGTACATAGAAAATCACGCTAAAATATCAGAAAATAAGATCTCAAATTCCTCTGTTCCGAACGTGCTTCACTGTTATGTTTTGTTAGATATAAAACTTCCTATACAAATCGATCTCCTTTTATTATAAATTCATTCGTTCAGCACGTATTCAGGTCGTTCTCAATACCAGTCTTCCCCTGCAGGCCTGCTTCCTCCCGGTTTCCTTGGCTTCTCTCCATCTCCTTCTCCATCCCTCATCACAGCTCTTAAACCAGCGGCAGCCACCACCAGAGGCTCTCCAAGTCCGAAAAAGCCAACCAAAGACCACCGAAATGGAGCCGAGGCCGAGGATGGCTCCCGCGTCGCCGCCGCCGCCTCCGAAGGACTTCCGGCTAGACAGCGCGGCCACCAGCCCGTACGCCACGGCGCCGTCCAGCCCGCGCGGGCGCCGTGTCCCCTCCGACGAGGGAGCGGCGGGCGGGCTATTCCTGACGGCGCCGCCGTCGCCGAACCCGTTCGACCTCCTGCCGCCGGCCACCCCGCACCTCACCGCCGCCAACCCGTTCGACCTCTTCCAGCACTTCACCAGCGCGCCCGCCAGCCCCCGGCGCGCCGCGGCCATTTACGCTCACTTCGCCGAGGGCGACGGCGGCGACGGTGGGCGCGACGGCGGCGACGATGACGACGACGAGGAGTTCCAGCCGCGCCGGTCGTACGCCACGGGCGTATCGTCCGTGCCGTTCGACTGGGAGGAGAGGCCTGGGACGCCGAAGCGGTGGCTTGGCGGTGGCGTGGCCGCGAACGAGGCGGCGTGGGACACAGAATTCGAGTTCGGCACGCACGTCGGCAAGGCCGCGCCGGTGGAGACGCTTACGACGGCCGACGAGCTCTTCGAGAAGGGCAAAATCAGGCCTTTGAAGCCGAAGGCCAAGACGGCCGACGAGCCCAAGATACGTCCGTTGAAGCCGCCGCCCGGGCTGCTCGACGGCGGGAGCGTCGCGTCGTCGCCGCGGTCGCCGATGGGCAGAGGTGCCATGTGGTCGCCGCGGCTGAGGAGCAGGGTCAGCTCCGGCGTCGACTTCGACCCGTTCGCCGCCGCGCTGCTGGAGGCAACCAAGGCGCCATCGCCATCCCCGCTCGGCAGCAAAGATGTCAAGGGCAGTGCCAGCCCCGGCTCGCCGCCCAAGAAACCTGCCGCGCGTACCGCGTCGAGGTCGAGGAGCGCCGGGTGGAGAAGGTGGCGGCTCAGCGACCTCCTCCTGTTCCGGAGCTCATCCGACGGCGGCCGCGTCAACAAGCAGGAGCACCCCGACATGAAAGCAGTGCAACAGTTCAACGAGCCCGTCAAGAAGGCGAGCGCGCAGCCGGCGGTGACGATCAAAGCCAGCGCAAAAGGCGACGACATGGGCAAGGACTGGAAGCGGCATGGCAACAGGAACGCGGCCGCGGCGGCGGAGAGCGTCGCCGGGTGCGCCCGGCTGAGCCCGCTCCAGCGGCTGGCCAAAGGGCTCGGCGCGTACTCGTGGCACCAGCACCACCACGGCATGGCGGCGCCGGCAAACAAAGGGTGAAGAATCATAGCGTAATTCTGCCGTATTTCTCTGCCCGGCAGTGGCGGAATCAGGGGATAAAACAACGGAGATGTTGATTTGCATGAAAATTTAATGGTTATTTAAGATTTTGCTACAGTATTTTTAAGTGATAAATTAAGTTATTAGGGGGCCGGAGCCCCGCCAGCCCCCTTAAATCCGCCACTGCTGCCGGTTACTGTTCATATAAGACGTATCTTTTTTTTTTTTTTTGCATATTGTGAAAGCATGTACAAGTGCAATTTGAAACCAATACTGCTCTTGGTATTTCTCACTTTGTGGAGCTTGACTGTATTTCTCATCGTGTATTATTTGCATAACTAGCAAACGTGGCGGTGAGGCTGTGCATGCATCAAACTTAGTATATCTAGGAATCAGACTCTATACTATCATCAGACGTGAGTTGTTACAACTTGAGTACGGTTCCTGAGTTCTGAGTTGTTACAACTTGAGTACGGTTCCTGAGTTCGGATCACATACGAGAGACTGTGTTCGACTCGCTGTATTGTTGGCTGATGCTGATTTGTTGTGAGAGAAAAACACTGTTACATGACTGACTGATTTTGGCTAATAAGCTCAAACGAACAAAGCCTAAAGACACGATAGCACTTTGAGAAATAAATTAAAAAGCGTACAGAAGAATCATTTAACTCTTTAATATCAATTAAATTAGATATAGATATTATATATAAAAATATATAATAGATAGATATACATATAGAATTAGATAGATATAGATATAGAATAGATAGGATATAGATATAGGTATGGACTTAAACATAAGATAGATTATGTGACGATGAGAGACTATTGTTAATTATTATGGATTAATGTGCCCTTGATCATTGGCATGTTCAAGTCTTCTTTTCTTAAAACCTATGATAAAGTTAGATTCCGCCTCACCCTCACAGTAGCGCTTCAATTATGATCAAAATGTACCATGCTTATCATCATAAAGACTGCACATACAGCTACAGTATCTGCGCTGCTCTAGAGACGTTTCTTTGATCACGGGATTCCTTGGGCGGCGTAGCATATACAACCCATACAACCATACTGATATGGAACGTTCTGCGTGTATTGGGGGATATGGACAAGAATGCCTAAGAACAGCCGTAAAAACTGAAATTAGCTGATGAGAGGTTTTGCTCTCTTTATTTTTAGTTTTCATCTTTAGGGATTCCATTTCTTATCCAGTGTCTTATTTCGAAATGTCTGTTCTAATAATTTCTCAATGATTTTATTTACTGAGTTATTTTTTCATTAAGCATGTCTAGGCAAGTGGGAAATAGTGCACGCTAGAATCAAACCATAATACCATATAGTAGGCAGTGGTGAATGCGGCCTAGCAACATAAGAGGGCTTATCTATCTCTTCTTCTTCTTCTTCTTCTTCTTCTTCTTCTTCTTCTTCTTCTTCTTCGCTTATGTCCAAAACTTGTGGTAGAAACTTAGAGGGACTCCGTTGTGTTCATGTTGGTTTGGGGGGCTGGAGTCCACTCTACACCCCCTAAATCCGCCTCTCATTGTAGGCAAAGTTATACACCTACCCCAAACAAGTGACTCCATGTTGCTTCTATTAAGATTTGAATTTACTATAAACGTAATGACATCATAAAAAAAGGATCGAGCTAAAATGTAATTCGAATGCATTCTTAGTTTTTTTTTTCAACGTTCTTTTTTAGTAGTGAGTATGAGTACTGACCGTTTTATGATTTTGTTTTGGTACCGACGAAGATGATGACCAGGTGCGTGGTACCTACATGGGCGGTACAGATGACCTTTAGTGAGTACTGCTAGTTCCATCATTGATGCAGGATTTTGTACGAGAATCAGAATCATCCCGGGCACTTCTCTCCACTGCCACTCTTTTCAAAGGTGCTTCCACCGAAATTCGTTTCCTCTGACCGAAGGAAAACGAGAGTACACACGATACACCTAGTAGTGCTCAGTGGCATAGCTCAGTGATCGACACATATATGTGAGTTTGTGGCCAGCATTTTGCCTCTCTCCTTTTGTCTCGTCAGTTATATGAATGCAGTACCAACAGTTAGCGTGCCAAAACCCCAATACTTTAGTGCCCTAATCTGAGCCATCACCTTCCAAATCAAGAAATATTCATGCTTCACCACAATCTTTTAGCATTTCTCGTCAAACTCTCCAGTGATCGATGAGGCTCGAAGATACGCTCCTGCTGATGGATACTCAGTGGCAAGAATATGGTCCTGAGGAACAAAAAAAGTACCAATATTAAGCCATCTCAAGAAACTTATATTCCCTCTTCATTCTTCAATCAAAAAGAAAAAAAGGGGTGCCAAATTGCCCAATTAGATCTACTCGTCTGAACACCATACCTTTGCTCCATGTAAACAACGCAATCATTTTCTGCAGCATAAGAGGATCCGAAGGGAAATAGATGTCCTCGGCTGATCGTCAGTGACAATCGTGAGTACTCGACAATCATTAGGGCCCCACATAACATAATATACATTTTTTTCCATATCCTTTATTTTTTTTCTGCCACTTCAATCCAAGCACTCTAGTAGGACGATATTGGCATAACCATTTAACTTGTCCAGCGAATACAATAGACTTGTGGACTTGTGGTTTTGTATTGTATGGTGTAGGCTGTAGCCATCGGTAGCGCCAGTCGTATCCTGGTCGGCGGCTTGCGGCAAGCACGTCTGCGTAGGTCCGAATTAGTAGCCTATATCTCTGTATAATATAATGTATCTTGTTCAACTTTTCTACTTGTTTTTAAACAACAGAATTGAGTTGTGGCGTTTTGGTGCTACTCATGTCGTCGTTAGTGGCGTCGAAATCGGCTTAAGCGGACCATTTAATCACCTTGCCCAATAGTCATCGACATCAATTTTTAACCCCAAGAAAAGTCACGGGTATTGAGTTGGTGAAGAATAGTGATGAGCAGTGACTCTTTCTATTCTAAATTATAAAGCGTTTTGACATTTCAGTATATATATATATATATATAGACATAGTGTATATCTAAGTGTATAATAAAAATTATACATCTAGAAAAGCTAAAACATCTTATACTTTGAAATAGCATAGTGTATATCTAAGTGTATAGTAAAAAATTATACATCTACAAAAACTAAAATGTCTTATAATTTATAATGTAGAGAGTACTTGTGTCCAAAAATATATATATATACACCTTTAAGTTTAGATTAAGTCAAGTTTCTTTACATTTGACTAAGTTCGTAAAAAATATTATAATATTGATGACTCTAAGTAAATAATACTATAATATATATTATGGTAATCTAATAATATTTATTCCGTATTATATAATATAAACATTTTGTAGATCTGATTAAACCTAAAACTGTTTGACTCATTTTGCTTTATGGATGGAGTATAGGTGTATAGGGGTTTAGTTGAGACGAGGCTGGCCCTGGCCGTCCAAATTGGCATCGTGTCACTCGATGAGGCGGCCCCACCTCGTCAACTCTGACATTCTCTCGATCCGCCTCTATGAATTTCAGAATTTGATCCCCCGACAGCTTGATTACCGGTCCTACTACTTCTTAACCCATTATCCTCTCTCTCCCTTTGTTTATTTGTTTATCATCCGGCCTGTGACTGTGAGGCCAGCATAGTAGTAGTTGCCGTTCTACGGCCCCGCGGCATCGATTCGCCGGTCAAACGCAACGTGACGCGACGGCCCCATACGAGCCATGCGAGCACACGCGAAATGTTTTCTTCTTTTTTTTTTGTCCGCCGGGCCGGACCGCAAATTCTCCCTGCCCGCGTACGTGCGACCCCTGCGCGCCGCCGAGCGTGCCAAGCATCTTCCCAAGAGAATTTTAAAAGGAAACAAGGAAACTCTCCGATAAAGAGCATCGCCTAGGCACCTTTCGCCTTCGCATCCTAGATGTGCAGATGTGCTTGTGCCTTGTGCGGTCCTCGGCCACACTGAGTACGGTCTACGGTGACGTCCACCGAGCTCGCGATTCCCACTTTAAGGGGCCGTCTAGGAGAGCTTCGGCTTCAGCCAAAACAGTTCTAGTTGTAGTTTTATCTGTGGAACAGATTCACCTAAGGATTTGGAGCTGTTTTTGTTAACCGTTTGGTAAAACAGTTTCTTCGGGTAGTCCAAAAGACGAAATGTTCATACTACCATTATTTTTTCTTTTTTTTTTCTTTTTTTCCTTCCCTTTTCTTTTTTCCTTTCTACCTTATCCGTTCACTCATTCACGCACACGGCCGTGCGACGACCCCACGCCCCCGTGGTCTCGACATCCTTCACCCCCACGCCCGGCGGACACGGCGAACTCGGTGAATCACGGCTGGCGGCCCCACGACCAGCGGCTTTCAAGCGGTGACCCCGTGCGGCCCTGGCGATCCTCGGCAACCACAATGGACCCAGCGGCTTCCAAGCGGTGACCCCAACAACTTCCGAGCGGCATCCCTCGGCGGCCCCAGCCTCCCCGCGCCGCCACCGCCTCCCCGCAGCTCCCCGTGCCGCCTCCGCCTCCCCGCTCGTCCCTGCCTTCGCACGCCTCGGACGGCCGCCCCTGTGTGGCCGTGTTCAGGCCGAGGATAAACTCGCCCAGGGCCCCACGCATCTGACAGGGAGCCGAGGGAAGCTTGATTTTTCAGCTCCATCTCCCATCTTCGCTCTGTCTCAACGCAATTTACGGGACTTCTCCCGTGGAGCTATTGTCCTCACACCCGTTTGGTAGCAAGAGTCGTAAAACAGCTCCCGGAGCCGGTCGGGAGCGCTACCAAACGGGCCCTAAGGAACTCGGCGGCACTGTCGTGAACGCGTGATCTGCCTCGTGTCGGGCAGAGACACGGGGGTGGGGTGGGGTGTGATCGGTGGCCAGCGGCAACGGAAACATGCTCGCGGCGTCCATCCGACGAGCAAGATCGCTCGGTTTCGTTCAACTCCCCCGGAACCGGGGCCGGCCGGGGTGTTCGTCGGTCGTCGCGTCGGTTGCTTCTGACTTGCCGACCAGACGCCTGGACGGGGAGCCGCCCACGACGACACATACGTGGTGCTCATTTTCGGTGGCTTGGCTAACGAAGGCCGAGCTGGCTCTCGTTGAGTCGCAGCGCAGGTGAGTTGACCCGGGCGGCCGCCTGCCCGGCACGGCAAATTTGGGTCATCGGCACCGGCTCTGGCTTGGACTAGAGAACGGATATTGGTCCGTGTCAATGGGGTCGGCTATAGCCTGCTCCCCACGGCCAAGCAGGCTTCTGTTTCTGAAGACTCTTCGGGGAGGCAACAAGAGATCTAGAAGGCTTATCTAAGACGTGTCGGATGCAGATCTAATCGTAGTACGCAGGACATCTAGGTCCTGTTGAATCGATCATCTGCTAGTTAGTTATAGCTAGCTAATACCTTTTAATTGATTTGACCTAACTAGTGAGGATAATAGTTGTTAGTTGGGTATTCAGTTAACAATTAGATGGATCCATGTAGATTAAAAAATAATTGTTAAAAGCTAACTATCAGTTCTATGATCTAAACATGACCATTTTTTCAAAGTATAAAGGGAAATGCTAGCGTACGGACGTCCGATGGAGATGAATTCCATCGAACGCCCGCCCGCACGCCTGACAAGCCCGCCCCGACGCCTGACCCTCCCCCATCTGCGCACCCCGCCCCATCCCCATTCGTTCACCCCGCCCTTGTAGGCGCACCAGCCCCCATCCTCATTTGTTTGCCCCGCCCCCGCAGGCGCACCTCTGCCCAGTCGTGTCCCCGACTGCCAGCCCCCAGCGCGCCGCACGCCACGTCCGCCGGCCATCGGCTAACCGTGACCCATTCCCCGGTGCCCCTGGTTCTCCGAACAGCAATAAACACATGCAACATGAAACACTTGAATGCAACATACGTTTGAAATAGATGAAACATCTGGAATATACACTTGCAACATATGTGTGAAAACATATGCAACATCCAGATAGAACACTTGCAACTTGCAATAAGAAAACACTTGCTGCAACAGAAGACTGAAACAGATGAAACATTTTATAACATAGTGTGGCAACATATGTGTGAAAACATATGCAATATTCAGATCAAAACGCTTGCAACATATGTTTGGAAACTGATGAAATACCTTGAACAAACACTTGCAACATGCCTCTGAAACACTTCAACATATGCAACATGTGCAACATCCCCCGATCTACTTTTGCAACATTCGTACATTTACAATATAGGGGGAGAGAGACCTAGGTCGGTCGATTCCGGCCGATGGGGTGAGAGCCAGTGGCGAGCAGCTGCACGCAAGCACCACCCAGCACCAGCACCAGCACTAGCGGCGCGCGCAAGCACCACCACCATCGCCGTCACTGGCACCGGGCTTGGCTCGGTAGCGATAGTGAGGGATGGGGGATGAGGAGCGCCATGCCGCTGGGGTGGGGGTGGGGGGAGAGCTCGGTCGCCGGGTGAGAGAGGACGCCGCAGGGGTGGGGAGGGCGCCGCGCGCGGGGTGGGAGAGAGCCGCCCACTCCCCTGCAACACCGCCGCGCCACCTCCATGGATCTCGCCTGAGGCGAATGGATCTCGCTCATGCTCCGTATGGATCTTGTCGGGCTGGGGGAGAGGGCCGCCAGATCTAGGGCATTGGGGGCTCCCGGTGAGGACACCGGGGTGGGCGAGGACGTCGGGTGTTGGTGCACCGCGGCAGGGGATGAGGAGCGCGGAAGGGGTAAAGATGGGGAGGAGGAAGCGAAGGGATATGTTTTTTTAATATACATGTGGACAGGAGCAAGCGGCGTGTGTGAAAAAACCGTCCGACGTTTGTGCGGTCCATCGAAAACTGACTAAGTGCAAGCGAATGCTGAACCAGAGCTCTACTTGGGTCTGATCACCCACATCGGGAAGAGTTCTCGTGTAGCCATGGCCTCGGCGCCGGCGCGTGCGGTCTCAGCTCTTGAGCACAGAAACACACTGTTGACCGTCCAGAAAACGGCCGGTCACCTTGTCGCATTCCTAGCATACGGCACACTCCATTTGCGAAAAAGAATAAATATGATTCACACATCCTTTTACAGTTTAACATACCCAGAAGGGAACTTCAGAACACTGAGCCTGGGCGCGTTTACTCTTTATAAATTTCTGGAAGCGCTTTTGTTCAGTCACAGAGCTACTGTCTCAGTTGTCGAGCACAGAAGCATACACTATTGAACATCTTGAGAACGGTCACCATGTCCTCATTTCACAGTATATGACACTCCATCCGCGTAAAAGAAACAATTAACAGATCCTTTTACATGATTCAAAAGGAACTTGGTCCACTCCAGAACCACTGATGAGGATACGGTGTGGACACACATTGCTGATGCAGAAGAGCTCTGAAATCCAGTGGAACACAATTACCAGCATTCTTTCTGAGAAAGATGCATTCGGTTAGTGTTTTTTTCTTTTACAACATCAGACTGCAATTGGCAAGCCCATATGGAGGAAGAGTAGTCTGGCAAGGGCAAGATGTTAGTAGGTTTTGTATAATCCCATCAGAGGCTTCTCTCTATCCTCCACTCTCTTCCTCGCTGCTTCCCGTGCTTTGAGGGCCGCTTCCTCCTCCTTGGAGATCACCTTGGGCTTGCCGTCCTCCCTCTTTCTCTTGTTAACAGCAACAGCAGAAGGAGCAGGAGTGCCCTTAATAGGTCTCATTGGGTTCAATGGTTTTGTGACTACCCGACCTGGAGCTGGACCTCCTTTAATAGTGGGAACGGCCGTTTCTGCAGCAGGAGCTTTTGTTTGTGAAGTTGAGGATTGACCAACGTCTGTTTTGGAAGTTTGCACAGACTTGTACGCCTCTTCTTGAGTAACCCACTTTCCTACTCATATACAAACATAAACATCAATATATATGAAAAGAGAAAACCCAGCTTGGATAAATACAAGACAGAACATTACAAAGAGAATTACCTAAACTATCAGAATAATAGAAGCCAGAGTTTGAATCGTAGTGAAGTCCAGTAGATTTGTCATGATAATATCCTGATGCCGAGTCGAATATCCATCCTGCAGAAACAAGATTTGAAGAAATGTCACCAAACAGAGAGAATATTCAGACAACATGATTTGTTCTAGTTAACATATGATCAGGTTTATGCAAAGAATGCTTCATAATTCATAGGACTCAGGAGAATAATCTAAAACTCAAGAAATTAGTTGGCTATACTTGCATATAGTCAGTAATATCCACTAATCTAGCTTCTAGCCAACATATCAAGATTGGCAGATAACCAGAATTGATAAACAAGCCAGGTCGGATATGAACAATTTATTTAACTAAAGAACAGAATTCTAAAAGAAAGAAAATCTTTCACTTATTACAAATATTGTTATAAACATTGCCCAACAACAAACTCACAGGGCTGACAGAAGAATTTTATGTCTTCTTTTCTAGTATATAAGAACATTTAGCTTGGAATAATATCAGAAAGCAGCTAAGAAAGGAT
The DNA here is from genome assembly GCA_038087645.1 of Saccharum hybrid cultivar R570. NCBI lineage: Eukaryota > Viridiplantae > Streptophyta > Magnoliopsida > Poales > Poaceae > Saccharum > Saccharum hybrid cultivar. The sequence continues at coordinate 17,084,839 of JAQSUU010000259.1, forward strand.
GTAGTTCCAGGCCAGCAGAAAGTAATGTCAGGATTTGAATGGGTGATTCAATCTTGTAAGTTCTAGATCAAATAAGTGAAGCCTGAAAAAACTGATACAGGTCAGCTAATTATCAGGATTTCTTGGTTGACCATGCAAGTCTGGGTGTGTGAACTTGATGGGAACTTGGAAGAAGTCCAAAATATACAGGGGCGGAGCCAGGAATACTTGAAGAGGAGTGCTTGGTGCAAGTATTTTAACATAAGAGTAACATAACAAGCTAATCAGCACTCAAATTAAGAGAATAAGGGAGATGATATTCAATGTGAGTGTATTCTGTATACAGAATTATAGATCAAAGATGAGCATAGACACAGCAGAATTCAAACCATTTATCATGATAGGGTACTAGAAATGCACTTAATTGTTGACATATATAAAAACAGTAAAACCATACACAACCATCTCCAGGTGCTGAAGTGTCTCCATCAACATTCCTCTGGCTATTCTCTAAATCCTTTTGATAACTCTTTTTAGCTTTCTGCAGCAGAAAAAAAGTTGAACATGAATCAGGCATGCTTCCGTAGCTCGTGAACCGATTGCTAAAGCATGACAAACAGGCACAAGACATCAGTATGAAGCCAAAAAGGACATATTACAGCTGTATGAATACAATATTGTCTTCTGTATATAAAGCATTCTAGTTTATGTGAGATAACTATATGCATACCACCAATGGATATTGAATAATAACATGGTAATAATAGGAAAAATGCACATCTGAGAACTTACTGCTTCTATCTGCTGTAGGGCTCGAGCAGCTTGCTGCTGTTCCTTTTCCTTTGCCTCACTCTCCTTTTGCATTGTCGACAGTCTTTTGGTGACATTGTCCTTGTGGCGCTTACCAAGTTCATGTGTCCTGATGCTGAATGAATTGTTTGCTATATAAATCTTACAGAAGTCGCACCATTTGTTTCCCTGGCTCACCCAATACTGAAACAAAGGAGGCAAAAGATAACTTATTATTCCCCAAGTGAACTTGCACAAATGGATGTTTCCTACAATTATTCCCCAAGTGAACTTGCACAAATGGATGTTTCCTACAACATAGTTTAACAACATAACAGCCAGCAGATGACTGAAAACAACATTTGAATGGCAAAAGAGCCCTGTTATTCTTTTGAGAGAGATAAGCATATTATCATTTACTCGGAATGAGACTACTTATCATGGGCACAACACATTTGCACCCTCCTCGTCTAGCATCTACATTCCTTTTCCTTTAAAAAAAAATGAACAAGTAATTCAGAAGCAGGTAGCATTCACGGCAACAACTGAAATCTAATCGATAATTCCACCATAACCACCACAGAACCTCGTCAGAGGGCCGAAATCTCTGCTCTTCTGCCTCGCAAAGCCACACCTTGTACTCCACCCAGACACTGGATAGTGCCAAGCATCCACAAGTACAAGCACAAGCACTCCCAGCTACCTAACCCTAATCCCTAGACACCCACGAGAAAGAAGGCAAGGCCGCGCGAGGTACAGACCTACAGGGTACTACCACCCAGGCCCCGCAGAAACGTTCTTCCCTGTAGCGAGAAGATCGCTAGTGAGCCCAAACGACACCGCGATTCCGCCCGAATCGGAGGTCACGACCGCGGCCTTAAATTTCCATGGAAGTGGGGGAAGGGAGAGTACCTCCGTCATGGCGGCGGGCAGGGGATCCGCGAGAAGGGGACACGGGCCTTCGCCCTTGCGGCGGGAGATCGCCGGCGCAGCCGAGGAGGGTGCGGATTTGACGCGGCTGGAGGGGGCGGCCGGAGGCGGCGGGCGCGTTCGCAACCAAGAGCAAGAGGTTTTTCTGCCGAGAGCGAGGTACGAACACAAAGGCCAAAGGGTCAAGTCGGCTGGCCGTACGGGATGGAGGTGGGCTTCGGCATTTGGGCTTCTCACAGTAGCCAAAGCTGACCATGGCCACGTTCAGATTGCAAAAAAAAATTCAACCCGATAAATAGTACTAATTTTGTTTTATTTAACAAATATTATCTAATCGTAGACCAACTAGACTCAAAAGATTCATCTCGTGATTTCCAACTAAACTGTGTAATTAGTTATTTTTTTACCTACATTTAATACTCCATGCAAGTGGCTAAAAATTGATGTGATGAAGAGAGAGTGAAAAAATTCTAACTTTTGGGTGCATCTAAACGAGGCCCAACTGAAATAAGATGTTTAATAGTGTTCTAATTGTTAAAAATAGAAATTTGATGAAAAATATCTTCCAACAATATTTTTTAGTTAGTTATCCAAATAGTCATTCCCTATCCTGAATTTCTCGTTAGTTCAAGATGGAAGACGGTGGGTGATGTGCTGAACTAGTTTTGGCGAGCCTCGTCGTCTGGCTGTGACAGCGTTCTTAGGCCCATTTTGGTTGGACTTTTGCACCTGCTTTTGCTTTTGCAAAAGCCAAAGCTAACTAAAGGACTTAAAAGCCACAGCTGCTTTAGACCAAAAGCAGCTTTTGTCTTAGTACAAAACTGAAAGCACCTCTCCCTTTGCTTTCAGCTGTTTTTTGTTCTAAAAATTACCCACCTGCCACTGATTATGTACATACCGTTTCGTTTTTGTCTTCTATTCTATTCCCCTCTCGCAACATCGCTAGGGAGTCCGACGGTTCGCACGCCGCCGCCGCGGGATCCCCTCCACCCCAGTGCGAGCTTCCTCCGGCAAGCTCGTCTCCAGGCGGCTTCCTCTGGCGGGCTCGAGAAGCTTCGACCATCTACCACGCCACCACCGCAGGATCCCCTCCACCGCCGCTGCGGCAAGCCAAGCAGGCCGGCTGTTGCGCCTCCCCACATTAACGCGCACCTCCAGCGGCCCGTGACGAGCTCCTCCAGCGGCTTGCGACGCGCTGCTCCAGCAGCCTGCGACGAGCTCCCTGCTCCTCCAGCGGCCTGGGACGAACGAGCAAAAGGGCGCGCGCGAGAGTCCCTGCGGTTGGTAAGGAGCCCTGGCGGCCGGCATGGGCCTCTGCCCTTGCCCCGGCGCAGCTGCTCCAGGAGGAAGAAGGAAGAAGATGACGAGTGGGATCCGATTGTCAGTGAGAGAGGAAGAGAGTTGGGTGGGGTGGCTTGGGAATGACATGTGGGGTCCATTCGCTGGTGTTTTCCAAAAGCCAATGCTGTTCCACCAAACGGCCTTCTGCTTTTGCCACAGCTGCTTTCCTACATCTGTTTTTTCACAACCCATAACTCACAGCAGCTTTTCCAAGAACCACAACCCAACCAAACAGGGCCTTAGTGTTTCTGCTTTTATCTTGGGTGGATCTGTAAGGTCTAGGTGTTAGTGTTTTCTTTTTTTTTTAATCGAGGTGTTAGTGTTTTCTGCTTTACCTCGGGTGGAACTGTAAGGTCCAGGTGGACTTAATTTTGGACAAAACATCTGCGCCGTAAGTGATTCTGTTGGTCTTTTGATGTTTGGAAGGTGAGCCTAACTCTTTACTCTTTAGAGTGTACGCAAGATATACAAAAGTTGTTGGAAGCGTGGAAAGATATACAAAGCCATTTTTATTCAAATGATTTTTCAAATGATGATTTAAAGAGTGAGTTTTAGAAAGATTCATGGAGATGCTCTTAGTTGCTTTTACAATTCTACATCCTGAGTGGATGCATCACTTTGAAAAGAATACTGTTTGGTTGAATGTAAGGGTAGATGCAGTACATTTGATTGCGTGTATGGGTGGATACGAAGACGTATTCGTCAGAGGATGACATGTCGGCCAGCATAGGATGAAGTGCATCCACCCAGTCAGGATGACTAGAAAAACTTATTTTGAGCGTGTATACTAGGCTCGAATAAAAATATATTTTTGCATCCGCTCATGGAGGCTGCATCTAATCAGCAGGCAACCAAACATACTTCTTTCTCCGATTAAGTATCATGTCTGGCTAGATATCATCATATTCCTAGAAATTATACCTGGCTGACAGTAACTACTAGAAAAATGATTTTAAAAGAAAGGGTCAAATCATTTCGGACAGGCACACCTAACGACCGTCTTCGTAAATGCTTAGGGGAGCTCTAAGAAAACGTCTGCCTTCGAAAATCATCGATTGATGGAGGCAGTCATCTGTCTCCATAAATAGATTTTTGGAGACGTGCATCTTAAGGCAATCGCCTATGTTAATCAATAATTTTTGGAGACGGTTGTTCTAAGCGTCCGTCTTCTAAAATCGTTTTACGGAGACTACAAATAGTTGCCTCAAAAAATAATTAATAATTTTTCACATGAACTTGGATGAAGACGTTCCTTATATCAAAATTGTATCTCGACGGTATCTACAACCTTGTAGTTGAAAAGTTTTTTAATCGAAACTGTTTAGGACCCCAAAATATTTATTCATATATTTTGAAATTTGAAATTTAAAAGTATCAAACAATCTTGGATGTTGACATGATCTATATAAAAGTTATAGTTCTCGATACATCTACAACTTTGTAGTTGAAAAATTTTTATTTAAAATTATTTAGTGTTTCAAATATATGTTCTAAGTTTATAGATTTTGAAATTCAAAATTAGAATTCCTAAACGATCTTGAATGTTCACGTAGTTGATACTAAAGTTGTACTGACTGGTCTGATCTACATGTTTGTTGTTGACAAGTTTAGAAATCGTTTAGAGTCTCAAATATTTATTTTAAATTTACATATTTTGAGTCGGATGGTGATGCATCCTATGCCAAAGTTGTATTACTTAACAAGATTTACAACTTTATAGTAAAAAGTTTTTCCATTTAAGTTCATTTAGTAGCTAAAATATCCAATGTAAGTGTTGATATTTTACCACCGATAGCCTGCCACGGGGGTACCCGGGACAGTTGTTTGGGCTTCGGCGTGTGCAGAACTCGACGGTTAACGCAAGAGACAGTCGATTTATACTGGTTTGGGCCCTCATGATCGAGTAATAGCCTTTACGTCCAATCAGCGTTAACCTGTGCGTTTGATTGATTGTTATGATCGTCCTATTTTAGAGGGTGCCCATAGCCTCTCTTTATATAGGTAGAGACGGCTATATTGCAGTTACAGTTCTAGTCGGATCCAAAGAAGGTGTCCTGATCTAATTACAAAAGGTACTTTTCTTTAGGAGTCCAGCTAGTTTGGCCTGTTCTACTCGGAATCGGCGTTGTCTGTCGTCATGCCTCTTCTGTCTGGCGGTGGGCCTGGCTAGAGCCCACTGCCAGTAATTGTTTCAATGAGGAATCCTGTGGGTTTCGTATCGATAAGCCCTCGAGTGTTTTATGGTTGAACTCGAAAGCCTCCTTGCTTCCTCAAATCTTGCCAGGAGAAGCAAGCCTGGTCCGGGTTCTTTCGAAGAGAAACCTTGAAGTAGTCTTTCCTAAAAAAATCTTTAAGTGATGTGTGCTTTTTTGAAGAAAAAGGACACTCACTGAGTGTAGTCCCCGAGCATGTTGCTATTTGGAACAAAAAGTTGGAGGGTCTTGAATCTTCCGAGCTGAAAAAACTAAAAATCTTTCCTGAGGATATGTACCCTGCAGTCCCCGAACTTGTGTCTGGGTTCTTTTATGAAAAGAACTCGGACAAAGGGTCCTTTTGTAGTTTACTCAGGTAGTTGGAGTCTTTTAATGTCTTTCTGTCAGATGTAGTTGCTGGTTAGTCGTTGCGTAGTAAAGGCAGCATAGTCACGGGTTTTACAGTACTGAAATATTCCTTTGGATATGCCATCCTGGTGTGCTGTAGTTTCTCATGTTGTCACTTTTACTGTTATGACTTTCTGTCACTGCTCTGAACCCTTTCTCTGGTGGCTGTCAAGTTGAATCTGTTGGTGGACTTGGTCTATGTACACCACTCCTTGGTCTATAAATACCCTCCTGGCGAGCTGCTGTAAACCAGTGAAGTCTTGATGTAGAGCCTGAAGCTTGTAGTCATGAATATTTGTGAGGTAGAGCAACCCCCGGGCGTGAGTTGGAATCTTGTATTGCTTGTAGTAGATAGAAAAAGTCTTGTGATAGAGATTAGAGGTAAACTAATCTTTCAGCGGTATTGCACTGGTAGTCTATTCTGGTAGATGGAAGAAGTCTTGTGATGTGGGACGCGTTCCCTCATACAGGTGTGCCGGGTTGATTCGTCCACTCTGCCTTGCGACTGTCCGGCGCAGATCAACACATGATCTAGCATCACATCGGACTTAGGTAGACTGATGCATGTAAGCCTCCCCTGGTCCATGTTGTCTTACTGTGCCGTTGACACGAATCTTGGATGCACTGCGCTCTTCCTTTGAAGAAAACAGTGTAACCGGGTAGAGTTTGTTTTGCCGAGTAGCAACTAGGAGCACGTAGTCGTTTCCAGAGCCAAATTTCACTAGGTTCCTTGTTGCTACCTTGTTCGTCATAGTACCGAATTCGATGGGTCTTGTAAAGTTTGTAATCTTGTATCCCTTGAAGATACTCCCTTCGTCCTTTATTCACAGGCGTATTAGTTTGGGAAAAGGTTTCTGAAATGACTGGCACATAAGCTGTTAGCTACATCGGGAGGTAGTGCTCACGTCCGTAATTCCTGCGTGGAGTAATTGCGCCGCCTCACTTCCACCGTTGGCTTTGCATGCAGCTATGCAGGGAGTCATGGTCAGCGTGGGATACTATGGGATTTTGCGGCGTTTGCGGCTGAAGGTTACGGGAATTAAGTTTTCCTTGGTCTTGGTGAAAATTGCTATTACGCCTGTGAATAAAGGACGGAGGGAGTATTTGTAATAGAAAAAATTTTGTTGCTTGGAGATGTTGTCTTGTGCAACTGTCCGGATAGTTTTGAATGTCATCCGGGTTATTTCTAAAACTCCTTTTTCTTACATTGTAAATGCAGAGTTCTTTCTGAACGCTCTTGTGTTGTAACTACTTGGCAATGGTTTTTGTGGATGGATAAGTCTGAAATCTGCTCGTTACAGTGTTCCATGTGAAAAGGCGTGCCGTTGTCATTTTAGCCGCGTCAGGCAGTTAATGTGTTGGTGTGGAAATCGAACCGTTGTGTTGGTTGCCGCGTCTAATGGGCCACAGGGCCGCGTTTTTTTGCCGTTGTAGATGTATAAAGACCTCTTCCCTCTTCTTCTTTTCTTCACTCGCTCTTGGCTTTCTGCAATCCATCTTTTACAAATCCTAGTCTCACTCTCTAGATCACCGCCGCCGCTGTCGCTCATCCATCACCGCCCGTCCGTTGCGCATACATCCTTCTTCAGGAGAGCGTCGGTGTTTTATGGGCAAGGGCAAGAACTCGAGGGCAGCGAGCAGCAAGAAGGTCATCGAGGAGGACGAGGAGCGGGTTCTTGAGGTAATTGAGAACATGGAATTTCTTGCCATAAGGACTGTAGCATTTGCCTGGCCTGTTCCGACCACTAAGGAGGAGCAACTGAAGGAGTTGGATGACGAAGCTTTGATCCAGGAGAAGGGTCTCACTGAATGGAGGGCACCTGGTGAGCACTGGGTTCCTTATCTCAATCCTAGCGAGATTGTTCTTTTTGTGTCTTTTGTTCGAGCTGGTCTGTGCCTTCCTGCTTCTCCTTTTCTTAATCATTTCTTTGACATATCTTTGAATCATCTTACCCCCAATGGGGTTCTTCATCTTTCTGTCTTCATACATTTTTGTGAAGCTTTCCTTGGTATCCACCCTTCCATCACTCTCTTTCGCTACTTTTTCCGTCTGAAATCGCACCCTAAGACCAACAACACTTCTGTTCTTGGTGGGTGCGGGATCCAATTTCGCCAAAACAAGCAAAAAGAGTTCTTTGACTATACTCTGGTCGATTCTGTGAAAGACTAGAGAATCGAGTGGTTCTATACTGGCAATGTGGAGCCTTCCCTCACTGTGCACTCGGATTCTGGGCCGGTTGTCAATGATTGGTGGGAGAAGATGCCTCTGACAGCCGAGGACCTCAAGAAAATCAAGCTGTTTCTTGATAGTATCAAGATCTTGAAACAACAAGGCTTGACCGGGTTCGGGATAGTTGCCAGCTACCTTCGTCACTGGATTCAACCCTTGAAGGCGTGGGAGACCTACGACTTTGAGTATGCCAGGGCCGAGGATCCATCCCGGATGGTCTCCATGCAAGAGCTGACAGAGGAGGAGATTTTGGAGCACCTCCAAAAGATTCTGAAGGGTGTGAGCATCGTCCCGCACTAGGTCGACAAGTTCTCTGCTACCAATCAGCCTCCAGCTGTAAGTGTCATTTATCTTCAAATGGTACGTTTCTTTTCTGCCTTCCCTGCTCAGGCTTGTAGATGTTGATCTTGGTTGTTTGCAGGAGTGGGGGCAGAACTTTAACGACATGCCTCCGCTGCCTTTGGAGAACAACCCTGGTAGGGTTGGAGAAGGTGGGAACCAGGGGGCGGTTACTGGGACAAGCGACTCCGGAGCTGCAGTTATCCTTTCGGGGGTTTCTGTCGGGGAACCCGGGTTGCAATACGCACCTTACGCCCACACCTTGTTCCTTGAGGTACTGGCCCTCTAGTAAGCGGGGGCGGGTAGATGACTCTTCTACCAGTACATCCATCTTGAAGAAGTTTCATCTGCCGAGTACTCAAATAACAGGTAGCATGCTCCTAGGTGAGCGTATCCTTATCTTGCTTTTTGCCTTTCTTCTTACTTTTTCTTCCTTATCTGAATTCTCTTGTTCATTTAGATGGTACTTTGGTAGAGCTGCTTGAGGATGAGGATGAAGATGACAGTGTGGCCTTCGTTACCCGTCAGTGAGTAGTTGAAGTGCCTATCCATGTTGTTTTGCAATGATTTGACTTCTTTTTGATGATCCATCTTCTTTTCTTTTGTTCCTTCTTTTGTTGGTAGCTAGGGATCAAGCCAGGGTTCTGGTGGAGCCATGACTCTTGTCCTGCCAGCCTCTGTGCAGGCAGGTGCTGATATCTTGTCTTCTGCCATGCCTCCGCCCAAGTCATCTGGTTGGCTCGGAGGCATTGGCTTAAAGAAAAAGACTGCCAAGTAAATTACTCCAACTTGTTCGCCTGTCTTTTTGCTTTGGGTCTGTTTCCTTATTGAGGAGTTCCTTTATATTCTGTAGGTCATTGTTGACGCCTTCCCCTAGCCCCCATCAAGTTCTTCGCTGGCGGGTGGTCCCCTTCCGCTTACTAGCTCTCAGGACTCAATGCGGATGATCAGCGAGGCGGTGGCAGGAGAGGTGACAACTCAGGTTGAGCAGCCCACTGTGGAGTATGTTCGGGTTAAGGAGGTTGTGACCATGGTAGAGAACTCGACTGCGACTATAGCTAGGGCTTTTGCTTCTTTGGACACGGCCTTGGTCTTGGCGTCGACTTCTTCGCCACCTCCTTCCCTTGCCGGTCGATTTGTAGATGACCAGCATCTAGCGGATGAGGTGGTGCAGGAGTTTGATGTTACCCATCGTCTGTCCGAGTTGTCCGCCGCATGGGCAAACTTGACGGCCGACACGACTTCTTTTGGAGAGCTGCTTCAGGTAACTGCCTTCATTTTCTCTCTTCCTTTCTTTTTGATTTGGTGTCTAGGCTTCTTTTTCCCTTCTCTTTCTTACTTTCCTTCTTCTTTATGTAAGGTCTTTTCTCAAGACCAGTCCAGCTTCTTTGGCTTAGGCGAGGTCGAGAAGAAGCTGGTCTTCGAGGTGAATCGCTTGAAAGCAGAGCTAGTCGTCAAACAAGTTGATCTTGAAGCCGAGCGCCAAGGACATCTGAATTCGGAGAGAGTCCTTCACGCTTAAGTTGCCGAGTCGGAGAAGCTGAAAGAGGACGCCCTAGCTACTTTAAAGGAAGCATCTAAGAAGTCTGATGGCCTCAAGAAGGATTTTAAAGGTATCCAAGTTGTCCTGTACCCTCTTTTTTCCTTGTCCGTTGGTTTTCTGATTTTTGTTTTGGGTATCGCCAGCTCTTCAGAGGGGCAATAAGAAACTCTCAGACAATCTCGAGGTCATGAAGGCAACAGTCCAGTCTGAGTACAACCGGGCTAAAGAGGTAACTGAACGTGCTAAAGAAGAACTTGCCCTTGCTAGGTTGATTAGACGTGGGGCTGACCGAGATCTTGTACAGGTTAAGAAGACCATAGAAGATCTAACTGGCAAGCTGGCGGTGGCTATGAAGAATTAGAATGCCTTGTGGCAATCTTTTCGTTCGATCGCCGACCTTCTTTGAACCCCGGCGGATGATGGGCAGTCATGGGGTCAATTTGTCCCGCTGATCCCTGCTCGCTTTCAGCAGTTCGTCAAGAAGTGCGCCTAAGTTTGTACCAGGAATGTCTTGGCCCAGGTCTGGGTTCTTGCTCCGGCTGTTCCTCTGGCGAAGCTTGCAGAGGATGCCGAGAGCCAAGAGTACTTGGACGCTTTCGAGCAAGCAGAGGCCGAAGTTGATGAACTGGCTGGGAAGATTGCTAAGAATTTAAACATTCAGATCCCCTCTCTAGATGATAACGCTTGATTTGTAATCAACTTTTGTACTCGGGCTCCTTGTAAAAATAATATTTTCTGCTGTCTTGTACACATGAGGACTTTATATATTTCAATATAACTTTCTTTTGATTTTCTGTGTGGCTGTCTTCGCCTTGTTTATTTTTTAGATGAGTCAATCTGAGTAGTCAATTTTGGACTTGGCATGTATTGTAGTGTCTTATTGGATTCGTGACTTAGAGCGCTTTGAATTTGATAGGGCGAGCGTAGGCTTAGTAGCCTTTTTACTTTCATCCGAGTTAATCGTCTCGAGATAGGGTGAGTGTATATGTATTCTCATCTTGGTTCAATAACCTGGGATAGGTCGAGTGTATATGTACTCTCATCCAGGTTGAATAACCTGGGATAGGGTGAGTGTTGGCTTATTAGCCTTCTTACTCTCATCTAGGTTGAATAACCTGGGATAGGTCAAGTGTATATGTACTATCATTTAGGTTGAATAACCTTGGATAGGTTGAGTGTATATGTACTCTCATCCAGGTTGAATAACCTAGGATATGTTGAGTGTATGTGTACTCTCATCCGGGTTGAATAACCTGAGATAGGGCGAGTGTTGGCTTAGTAGCCTTCTTACTCTCATCCAAGTTGAATAACCTGGGATAGGTCGAGTGTATATGTACTCTCATCCAGGTTGAATAGCCTAGGATAGGGCGAGTGTAAGCTTGGTCAGCCTGTTTGCTCTCATCCGGTGTTGGGAACAAACCGAGATAGCTTAGTTTTGTAAGACAAGTGTTGGTGATGAAAATCATCTTTATTATATTAATCATGAACCTTGATTATATAATATCTTGGAAAAAAATCTTTCTCGTATCCTTAGGCATAGAATCTTTGCAACCGGCTGATGTGCCATGAGTTTCTGACTGGTATGCCATCTTCGGTCATCAACTCGTATGATCCTGGCCCGGTGACTTTGGCAATGATAAAAGGACCTTCCCATGGGCTGAGCAGTTTGTGTCGTCCATCTGTTTTCTGAATGCGGTGAAGTATCAAATCTCTGACTTGAAGGGTACGAGGTTGGGTGTTTTTGTCATAGTGGCATCTCAAACCTTGGAGATAACGAGTGGATTGTAGAGTAGCATTGACTCTGACATCTTCTGTGCTGTCTAGTTCTAGTCTTCGGGTATGTTTGGCTTCTCCTTCATCATACTGCTCTATCTTTGGTGAGGTCCAGATCAAGTCTGTTGGCAGTACCGCTTCTGATCCGTATACAAGGAAGAAAGGCGAATACTAGGTAGCTCTGCATACTTGAGTCCATAGCCCCCACACTACTTTAGGCAATTTTTCAATCCACTTGGAGCCGTAGTCTTCTAGTTCTTCATACAATCTGGGCTTCAAACCGGCTAGTATGAGGCCATTAGCTTTTTCCACCTACCCATTAGCTTCAGGGTGGGCTACTGATGTGTAATCGATGCTGATACCACAGTCTTGTGCCCAACTTTTGAATTCAATAGCTGTGAAAGGAGAGTCCAAATCCATGATGATTCGGTTAGGTATACCGAAATGATGCATGATGTCTTGGATGAACTCGACTGCCTTGGCTGCGCTGTACTTGACGAGTGGTTTGTACTCGATCCATTTGGTAAACTTGTTGATGGCCACGAAAATGTATTCAAAACCACCCTTGGCTTTCTTGAGAGGTCCTACCTGATGTGATTGTAGCTGCTAATATTCTTGCACCTAACAATTCCTGCATGGATTCTACAGTTAGTAATTCTGAAATACCTGTTGATGGAGATGACACTATGGTGATGGTTAATTATTTGGGTAAAGGTTGTGAAAGTTACCACAATGAGTCCAAAATTGTGAAGAATGTTGCCGATGTGAGTGTTCCTACTCAAGTAATTACTGCTAGCCATATTCATGATCCGATAAATAAAGATTATGCTAGAGCTATGTCAAAGCCGAGGATGGCTTTGTTTCAATAAAAGGAGAATGATGAGACCATGGCTCCGCAAGTTAATATACCCGGTGATTTATCAGCTAACAATACTAAAAATCCTTGTTTCATAAAGCTAGGTGCGTTCTCATTTGATATAAGGCAAAATATGAAGAAGGAAGGAGATTTATCTTCTACTGCTATCTTGTCAACCAGGCTAATTTTCCAACGAGTTAATTTGCGCAAGCAATATGAAAAGCAATTTGTGCAGATTGGTTCGATGCTTTGTGAGATCAAGTCGGACATCACTTGAATCATTATTGGCTGATCAGATTACTCCAACTTTGAAGCGAGATACAAGCAATCAAATCTTTTGTGATTGGCTTAAATATATTAGCGTGATGGTCTTAGTACTAGTGCTTTGCATTGTTGCCGGATTATTTTATTGTTTCTATCTGGAGTTACTAGCAGGTGCTAGTTTATATTTATTTAGCAAGTCTTTGTTTTCATAGTCCAGTCCGACACGTTATGGTGCCTGCGTGCGCCTGTGCTGGTTGAACCAGGTGAGTCAGGCTGTGTCCCCGTGTCTACGCACACGTAGGGCTGGCCTGCGAGCTATATAGCCCAGGTGACATCCAGTGTAATTTTTAGATGGGATTTTATTTGGAATTATTCCTCGTCGAGCCGCCGCTCGTGAAACCCTAGTTGGGTGTTTCCGGGTCCTTGTGGATTTGCGTGGAGTTGCGTGATCAAGCTGCTACAGCTTGGGCGCGTCGCTTGGAATCTCGGAGTTCCTCGTCTTCTGATCGTGGTTCGTCGTGGCTGCGGGTGAAAGAAGTTATCTAGGGTTTGGTTTGCATCATCTATTGTAAGCTGATCCCTCTATTTATTATTGCTACTGTTTGAGTTAATTAATCAGAGAAAGTTATTTGTGGTTGCTGATACTTTCATCTATCAAGTTTGGATTGTTGCATCTATTAATTCCGCGTGAGAATAATTTGTCAAGTCGCTGCCCTGCTGAGATTTGTTTGCTGAATATTTGAATCTGATTTCACGTGACATCTGCAAGTGGTATTGTTTTGATTGAGAGGCTGGTAATACAGTTGCGTGTCTATTTCTTATTTGATAATTGCGTCAGTCTATGCTTGCTGCAAGTTTTGTTCAGCCAGCTATTAAAGGACAATATTGAGGTTGGCGCTGAGTTTATAAATTGTTGCTGCTATCTATTCATACAAATTCATACTCCGATTGATTTATACTGTGAAAGATTGGGCAATTATTTGGACAGCGTAGGCGTGTCCTCATCACTACCTGATCCAGCCCCCAGCAGGAGAACGGCCAAGTGGGCGGGATGCAGATAAGATTATGTGCTGGGACGTGAGCCTGTGTTTTGCAAACATTTGGCAACTTTTGCACTTCCTGACGAGTTCTTTCGTGTCCTTTAAAGCAGTCGGCTAGTAGAATCCAGAACGAAAAGCTTTGTCAACTAGCGTTCTGGATGCAGCATGATTACCACAACATCCTGAATGGATTTTTTTATAATTTCTTTGCCTTTTTCTGATGAGATGCATTTAAGAAGTACTCCTGATGAAGCGGCTCGTCTATAGAGTTTGTCCCTTACTAGGACATGGTTCTTTCTCCTTCGAACAACTCGGGTAGCTTCCAATTTATCTGTTGGTAGTTTATTTTCTTTGATATAATCGATAAAAACCTGAGTCCATGATGTGGTGATTACTAATATTTGGTTGTTGGGTGCTGAGAGTTCTGGGGTTATCTCACCGGGTTGTTTGATAGAGGGAGCTGACAACTCCTCTACGAACACACCAGGCGGGACCTTCGCCCTGTCCGATCCTAGCTTGGCAAGGACGTCTACTGCAATGATTGAATCATGCAGTACATGTAGAATTTCTAGTCCTTGAAAATGTTTCTCGAGTTTGCGTACTTCAGCACAGTATGCATCCATGTTGTCTTTGGTGCAGTCCTAATCTTTGTTGACTTGGTTGACAACACTGCTGAATCACTGTAGACGAGTAGTCGCTTGATTCCGAGAGAAATAGCTGCCCGGAGTCCATGGATAAGGGCTTCGTATTCTGCTTCATTGTTTGTAGCTTGCCAAAGGATTTGAAGAACATATTTGAGTTGTTTTCCATCTGGAGATGTGAAAAGGACACTAGTGCCAGCTCCCTCTAGCTTGAGTGATCCATCGAAGTACATTTTCCAATGGTCGAGGATAGCATCTAGTGTTGGTTGTTGGATCTCTATCCACTCGGCTATGAAATCTACGAGTGCCTGAGATTTGATGGCCTTACGAGGAGTGAAATCTATATTGAGTGCCCCAAGTTTGACTGCCCACTTTGAAATGTGTCCAGTTGCATCTCGGTTGCGTAAGATGTCTCCGAGTGAAAAATCAGTTACCACTATGATCTTGTGACCATCGAAGTAGTGTCAAAGCTTACAGAGGTGATCAGGAGGGCGTAGAGTAGTTTTTGTACATGCGGATACTGGACCTTCGAGTCTGACAGTACCTCGCTAATGTAGTAGACGAGTCGTTGTACTTTGTAAACATGTCCCTCTTCTTTTCTCTCTATGACAATCGCTGTACTGACTACCATGGTAGTTGCTGCAATGTATAACATCATAGCTTCATTCTTCTTTGGAGGTGTCAAAATAGGCGAGGAGGTAAGGTACGCCTTAAGCTTTTTGAAAGCATCCTTGGCTTCTTCTATCCACTAGAACTTGCCCGTCTTCTTTAGGAGTTTGAAAAAGGGTAGTCCCTTTTTGCCGAGTCATGAGATAAAGCGATTGAGGGCTGCCATGCAACCTGTCAACTTTTAAACATCCTTGATGCAGCGAGGAGGATTCATCTTTGTTATAGCTCAAATTTATTTGGTGCTAGCCTCGATCTCACGACGACTAACCAAGAAACCGAGTAGTTATCCTGATGGCACTATGAAAACGCATTTGTTTGGATTTAGCTTCCACTTCCACTTCTTCAAGTTCTCGAAAGTTTGTTTTAGATCTTCAATAAGGATGTCTGGATCCTTTGTCTTTACTACAACATCATCAACATAAGCTTCCACATTGTCGCTAATTTGCTCGCCTAGGCATGTTTGGATGACTCTATGATATGTAGCGCCAACGTTCTTAAGTCTGAACGACATGGTTTTGTAGCAGTAGGCGTCGAACGGTGTGATAAAAGAGGTCTTGCTTTGATCTTCTTCTCTTAATACAATCTGATGATAACCTAAGTAGCAGTCAAGAAAGGATAGTAGAGCGGATACTACTGTTGAGTCAATAATCTGATCAATGCGCGGTAGCCCAAACGGGTGCTTCGGGCAATGCTTGTTGAGATCTGTATAGTCGATACACTACGCCACTCAGCCGTGTTCTTTTTCTGTACTAGAACTGGATTGGCCAACCAGTCGGGATGGAGAATTTCTCTTATGAATCTGGCTGCTATCAGTTTCGTGATTTCTTTTTTAATTGCTGCTTTCTTGTCGGGTGAAAAACGTTGTAACCGTTGTTTTATAGGCTTGGAGCCTTCATTCACATCAATTCTGTGCTCAACCAACTCTCTTGAGACACTTGGCATGTCGGTCGACTTCCAAGCAAAGATATCTTTGTTGTCCCAGAAAAAGTTGGTGAGCGCGAGCTCCTATTTTACAGAGAGGTGGGCACTGATAGTCGCCGTCTTGGAGGGATCACCAGTGCCCAGGTCGATTTGCTTGACGTTGGCTTCTTTCAGTGGTGGAAGGATGCTAGGCCTCTTAGCCGGGATCTCTAGCTCTTTCAAGTTTATTTCAGCAGCAACAGTGGCTATCTCTTCCCTTCCGTTGGCTGCTTGTGCCTTGGCCGTAATTTGGATTGCTTGAACATCGCAGTCAAAAGCATGCTTCAGATCACTTCGGAGAGAGAGAACACCATTGGGTCCTGGCATCTTAAGCAAGAGGTACGGGTAGTGCGGTATTGCCATGAACTTGGCTAATGCTGGTCGCCCAAGGATGGCGTGATATGATGATTCGAAGTCTGTGACCTCAAATTTGATGAACTCGGTACGGTAGTTTGCTAGGGTTCTAAATGTGACTGGTAGGGTGATCTGTCCGAGTGGCATAGCGGCTTTGCCGGTCAAAGCCCAAGTTTGGTTTTGGTAATTAATGACACCAAGTTGCTAATGCCATGCATTAAGTGTTTTGAGTTAGGCATAAGTAACACATGTGATGAAGGTGTATGTGGCAAGCAGTGGTGGCCACAAGATCACAAAGAGATGGTGCATGGACATACAATGATGATCAAGGTGATCAAGCATGGTGGAGATGCACATTAAATGATGGACATGATGATCAAGTGGAGGAGAAGGATCTAAGAGCGCAAGGCAAAGGTATAACCATAGGGTTTTCCTTTTGCCGGTCTAAGATGGGTAGAGAAGTGATTGACCGGGTTTAGGATATATAGCCGACTATCAAGAGGGGCAATCACGGTTAGCTCGGGAATCAAGTGCCACTAGATCAATGTCTTGAGCATATGCATTAGGATCTAGTAGAGAGCTAATATAACGCCTTGAAAAAATGTTTGTGAAATGCTAACACACATGCACATGGTGATGTACACTTGGTGGTGTTAGCACATTTGCGAAGGCGGTGGAGTTTGAGAGGTAGAGAGGGGTTTGAGTTCCTCTCTCCCTCCCACCGAGCTTGCGAGGCGGGATTCGGCGCTTTTTGGGGAAGTGAAACGCCTATTTTCTACTGCGCTGGAGGCGGAGAAATGGAGGCGAAAGTCTAGAGTGTTTTTCACTGAAAATCATCGATCAGACGCTGGACCGGACGCGGTCCAGGGTGGACCTGCGCGTCCGGTCAGCTCAAGTCGAGGGCAGAGGCACAACGCGCCTAGGGTTTGTGACCGGACGCTGGTCTAGCCTGACCAGCGCGTCCGGTCAGTTCACCTGGGCGCAGAGGAAAGGTGCACGCAGAACGTGCGACCGACGCGTCCATTGGTCCTCGGGACCGGAGCGTCCGGTTAGTAACGCGACACGATCGGACGCGCGGCGCGTCCGGTCACGTGTGATCGGACGCGTTCGGTCGCGGTGGGAGCTTACTGGACTCCGACCGGACGCCAGGTGTAGCGCGTCCGGTCAAACGCTAGAGCGCGTCCGGTCACGGCAACGGTAACTCCTGATGCGCACTATTCACACTTGTCCTGTAGTGACCGGACGCGTCCGGTCACCCTGACCGGAGTGTCCGGTCAGCTCGTTTTTAACTGCGTCAACCGGTAACGGCTAGCTGCGTACCCCTTCGCTATAAATAGAAGTTGGCCGGGGTTTGAGGGTAACTTTTGCACATTTTGAGACCTAGAGACATCCTTTGAGCTAGAGAACAACCCCTCCACTCATCTCTTTGCTTAGTAGCACATCTTGAGTGAGATTCAAGTGCATTGCTTGAGAGTTGCATTCTAGAGGCACTTGATCTTCGAGTTGCTGCGGATTTCTTGTTACTCTTCCGTGTTTCCCGACACGGTAGACGGCTTGGAGCAGCAGAGGTGATTGAGCTCACAATTGAAGATTGTTGGAGCCCTCACCAAGTGTTGTAAGGGGTTCTTGATCCTTCCCCGCGGGAGTTCGCAAATTGGATACTCTAGTGGAGCTCGTGGCTTGGAGGATCCCCATCTTGTGTGCGGTTGTGCGGCGCCCGCCGAGGGCTCGACTCTTGATAGTCGATTAGCTCGCGAACCGACAAGTGGGTGTATCACCACAACGAGGAGTAGCTTGCTAGGAAGCAAGTAAACCTCGATAGAAATCTTGTGTCATCTCTTTGCCGAGGATTTCTCTTATGGTTGATCATTGTGATTGATTCTTCGAGTGCATTACTTCTCTACATCGTTGGTATAAGAATCAAATCACTTGCTCTTTACTTTCTTGTACTAATCTTAGTGTAGCTTTTATCACATAGGAGTAAGTAGCTTAGTGACTTAGCCTTGTTGGTGTGTATTAGAGATCATAGCCTTGCTTCACTAGAATTGTATAGGTGGCTTGCATAGTGTAGTTGAGCTAGTGCTAGAATTAGCTTAGCCATCTTTTATACTAACGTGGTTGTTTAGTGAAGCTTATAGATTTTTAAATAGGCTATTCACCCCCCCTCTAGCCATTTGGACCTTACAAGTGGTATCGGAGCCGTGGCCCCGTTTATTTGAGGCTTAACAACCTACAGTGAAGAAGAAATGGCTCAATTAAGATTGCACATCAACAACACCAAGAAGGCACCACACTTTGATGGCACAAATTATGCATATTGGAAGGTTAAGATGACCGCACACCTCAAGTCAATCAATAGAGAAGTGTGGAAGGTCACCGAAACAAAGTTTGAGGTTGCCAACCTGGAAGCACCAACACCGGTTGAAGTGAAGAAGCTTCAATGCAATGACATTGCTATTAGTGCTCTTCACGAGGCATTAGATGACAAGACATTTGAGCAAGTGAAAAACATAGAAGTTGCACATGATGCTTGGGCCAAGCTTGAAGAAACATTTGAAGGCATCGAAGGCACCAAGACCGCCAAAGCTTACATTCTCCAAGAAAAGTTCTCTAGCTTCAAGATGCAAGAAGATGAGAGTGTACCGGAAATGTTTCATCGGTTGCAAGTCATTGTCAATGAGCTCAAGGCACTTGGTGAGGAGGTTAAGGACAACCAATTCTCTATGAAGTTCTTGAGAAGCTTGCCCAAGAGGTTTGATACATTGATCACCGTGCTAGTGAGGACTACATTGAAGGATTCAACTCCTCAACAAGTATTTCAAGAAGTGATGACCGATGATTCATATAGAGAAGATGATGAGAAAGAGGAGTTGGTTAAAAAGAAGAAGGAAAGTGAGAAGAAGGATGATGAGAAGAAGAAGAGTGTGGCATTCAAAGCCACCACATCCAAGGGTAAATCCAAGATTGAATCATCAAGTGATGAAGACTCAAGCTCTTGTGATAGTGATGACATTGATGAGAAGATGGCTCTCTTTGTCAAGCAATTTGGCAAATTCATGAAGAAGAAAGGCTTTCGTGCAAGAAGAAGGAAGAACTCATCCAAGAAGAATGAGCATACCATGAGATGTTTTAGATGCCATAGCAAGGACCATCTCATTGCAAAGTGTCCTTATGATAGTGATGATGAAGATGCTATCAAGAAGGAGAGGAAGAAGCAAAAGAAGAAGCAAAAAAAGAAGGAGAGTTCTCATAAGAAGAAGAATGATTCTCATGTTGCTATATGGGATAGTGATGATTCCTTAAGTGATGATGAGGATGACAACAAGAGCAAGAAGAAGGGACATGCTAGCATTGCCATCCAAGAGAAGGTCTCCCTCTTCGACACTCCATCGTGCTTCATGGCTAAGGCCGCTAAGGTATCATCCGACGATGAGAGTGATCATGATAATGCTAGTGATAGTGATAGTGATGAAGAAGAATTCACTAAAGATGAACTAATCACTATGCTAGAAGATTGCACTCAACATTTCAAAGAATCTAAAAAGGAGTGCAAGGGCTTGCTTAAGGAAAAGAAAAACCTTATGCAAGAACTTGATGAGCTTAGGACATCTTATGAGAGTCTAAAGGTTGACCATAAGAAGCTTCAAAAGTCTCACACTAAGCTTGAAGAAGCTCATTCCTCTCTAGTTGAAAAATGAGAAAACATGCCAACTAATGTTGAGAAAGCTAAAACTTGCAACATAGGCATATCATGTGATATAATTGATGAATCCTTTTATAAGCCTATTGTTGTTGCTTCCACTAACCCTTCATGTAGCACATCTACATCATCCACATCTAGTAGTGATGGTTTCACTTGTGACTCCACACTTATAGTTGAGAATGAAAATCTTAAGAAGGAGGTAAAAGAGCTCAATCACACCTTAGCTAAGGCTTATGGAGGTGAGGACCGCTTGCTTATGTGCTTGGGTAGCCAAAGAACTTCTCTCTATAAAGAGGGATTGTGCTATAACCCCAAGAAAGGCAAGGCCGCTTTTGCTCCTCACAAGACTCGTTTTGTGAAGAACAATGGTAGCTATTGCAAAAGTTGCAAGCAAGTTGGTCACATAGAGCGACATTGCATGAACAAGAAATCCAATGCTAATGTATCCTTAATTCAGTTTGACTCTTTCTATATACTTACCAAGGGTACAAATGGTGTTCATGCTAAGTTCATTGGTGCACCATGGATGGGCTCAAAGAAGAAAACTATTTGGGTACCAAAGAGCTTGGTCACTAACCTTGGAGGACCCAAACAAGTTTGGGTACCTAAAAAGAATTGATCTTGTCTTATAGGTCAATTATAAAGCCGGAGGAAGGCATTGGGTGCTTGATAGTGGGTGCACTCAACATATGACCGGGGATTCTTGTATGTTCAAATCAATTGATAAAAGTCAAAATGGTGGTTTTGATGCTATCACTTTCGGCAACAACAAGAAAGGCAAGGTCAAGGGGCTTGGTAAAATTGCTATCTCAAATGACATGAGCATATCTAATGTGTTTCTAGTTGAGAGCTTGGATTTCAATCTTTTATCAGTGGCACAACTTTGTGATCTTGGCTTCAAGTGCATATTTGGTAGTGATGATGTTGAAGTCATAAGTGTTGATGGATCAAATTTGATATTCAAAGGATTTAGACATGGTAGCTTATACTTGGTTGACTTCAATGATAGTGAGACACAATTGACATCATGCTTGCTTAGCAAATCTAGTATGGGTTGGTTGTGGCATAGAAGGCTTGGTCATGTTGGAATGAAACAATTGAACAAACTTTTGAGGCATGACTTAGTTAGAGGCTTGAAGGATGTGACTTTTGAAAAGGATAAACCATGTAGTGCTTGTCAAGCCGGCAAACAAGTTGGAAATGCACATCCTAGTAAAAGTGAAATGAGCACATCAAAGGCATTTGAGCTATTGCACATGGACTTGTTTGGGCCAACAACATACACTAGTATTGGTGGGAACAAATATGGTTTTGTGATAGTGGATGACTACACTAGATACACTTTGGTGTTCTTTCTTTATGACAAGAGTGATGTTTATGATCTATTCAAATCTTTTATCAAGAGGGTGCAAAATGAGTTTGAGACTACCTTCAAGAAGATTAGAAGTGACAATGGTAGTGAGTTCAAGAACATAAGAATTGAAGATTTATGTGATGATCTTGGTATTGGACATCAATTCTCTCTAACATACACTCCTCAATCCAATGGTGTAGTTGAAAGAAAGAATAGAACTTTGATTGACATAGCTAGATCAATGCTTAGTGAATACAATGTGAGTCATTCATTTTGGAGTGAAGCTATCAACATGGCTTGCTATTGTAGCAACCGTCTCTATTGCCATGGAAAGCTTGGGAAGACACCATATGAGCTATTGAATGGAAGAAAGCCCAACATTGCATACTTTAGAGTGTTTGGTTACAAATGCTATATTCTCAAGAAATGCACTAGATTGAGCAAGTTTGAAAAGAAATGTGATGAAGGGTTTTTACTTGGTTATTCTACCACAAGCAAGGCATATAGAGTTTGGAATCTCACTAATGGCACCTTGGAAGAAGTTCATGATGTTGAGTTTGATGAAACCCAAGGATCTCAAAATGAAGATCAAAACCTTGATGATGTGAGAGGAGATCAATTGGCTAATGCAATGAGAAACATGGACATCGGTTATGTTAGGCCAAGGCAAGTTGATGATAATGATGATACTCATGTGATCAACCAAAGTGTGCAAATTGATACAAATCAAGCAAGCTCTAGTGGTTCTCATAATGAAGTACAAGATCAAGGTCAAGCTAGTGGAAGTAACCAACTCCCAATACTGCAACCTACTAGCATTGCAAGAGATCATCCATTGGACCAAATCATTGGTAGAATTCAAAGTGGTGTTCAAACTAGATCAAGATTAGCATCCTTTTGTGAGCACTACTCATTTGTGTCACTTGAAGAACCTAAGAAAATAGAAGATGCTTTGAAGGATTCCAATTGGGTAAATGCCATGCATGAAGAACTCAACAACTTTGCTAGAAATCAAGTTTGGAAACTTGTAGAAAGACCAAAGAACTACAATGTAATTGGCACCAAATGGGTCTTTAGAAACAAGCAAGATCAAGATGGCATGGTTGTGAGGAACAAAGCAAGATTAGTGGCACAAGGATACACTCAAGTTGAGGGTCTTGACTTTGGGGAGACATGCACCGGTTTCAAGATTGGAAGCAATTAGAATCTTATTAGCATATGCTTGTGCACACAACATCAAGCTCTATCAAATGGATGTCAAGAGTGCATTTCTCAATGGCTACATCAATGAAGAAGTTTATGTTGAGCAACCTCCCGGTTTTGAAGATGACAAGAAGCCCGACCATGTTTTCAAGCTAAAGAAGGCATTGTATGGTTTGAAGCAAGCACCTAGAGCATGGTATGAGAGATTAAGGGATTTTATTCTCTCTAAAGGGTTCAAGATGGGAAAGGTTGACACCACTCTCTTCACCAAGAAGCTTGGAAATGACTTGTTTGTGTTGCAAATCTATGTTGATGATATTATTTTTGGATCAACAAATCAAGATTTTTGTGAAGAGTTTGGAAAAATGATGGCAAAAGAGTTTGAAATGTCTATGATTGGAGAGCTTAGTTACTTTCTTGGACTTCAAATCAAGCAAATGAAGAATGACACTTTTATAAGTCAAGGCAAGTGCATCAAGGACATGATCAAGAAGTTTGGATTGCAAGATGCTAAGCAAATGAGTACACCAATGGGCACAAATGATCAATTGAGTGTTGATGCTAGTGGCAACATGGTAGATCAAAAGGAATACCGGTCTATGATTGGAAGTTTGCTCTATGTCACCGCTTCTAGGTCGGATATGATGTTTAGTGTGTGCAAGTGTGCAAGATATCAAGCTTCACCTAGAGAAAGTCACTTGAAAGCAACCAAGAGGATATTGAGATATCTTAAGGGCACTCATGATGTTGGATTATGGTTTCCAAATGGGTCTAATTTTGAGTTGATTGGATATTCGGACTCCGACTATGGTGGATGCAAGATTGATAGAATGAGCACAAGTGGCACTTGTCAATTGCTTGGAAGGTCTCTTGTTTCATGGTCATCAAAGAAACAAAATAGTGTTGCACTATCTACCGCCGAGGCCGAATACATTAGTGCCGGTAGTTGTTGTGCACAATTGCTTTGGATGAAGGCCACTTTGAATGATTTTGGAATCAAGTTCAAGAATGTGCCTTTGTTTTGTGATAATGAAAGTGCAATAAAGATGACTCAAAATCCGGTTCAACACTCAAGAACGAAGCACATTGACATAAGGCATCACTTCATAAGAGACCATCAACAAAAGGGTGATATTTGTATACAAGGCATTGGCACCGAAGATCAACTAGCCATATATTTACAAAGCCACTTGATGAGAAAATGTTTTACAAGTTGAAGAATGAATTGAAAATACTTGACTTCTCCAACTTGAAATGAGTGCACCCCCACATTCTTATATGACATGCCTCTCCTCCGACATAGCAAGGTAAAGTTGTTTGACATATCATCCATACTTTGCTAAGGACATGTTTAGAACATTTAGACATATTTGCATGACAAATAGGCTCATTCATGAAAATCAAATGAGTTTAATGTATATATGGTACCACTATTGCTTCTATGTTTGATTGATCTAGTGGTAGCATATGACATGTTTGTGGGCTTGCAAACCTAGTGTTAAATCTAGAAAATGAGCTCATGATGTATAATTCAACATGGTCAAGATAACCCTTATACTTTATGAGGTGTGAAGAAGCTTGTCCTTGGATCAAACCGAATTACATATTCTAGACAAGTGATCTAGATTGAACCATAATTTGGACTCCCTCTTATTGATTGACTTGACTCTCACTAAAATTGGCACCTTTTTGGTGATTGTTGACAAAGGGGGAGAGAAAAGTCACAAAGATAAAAAGTTAAGTTGCAAAGGGGGAGAAAAATATAGTAAGGGGGAGAGAAATTAAAATTGAGCACACAAGTAGGGGGAGCAAGCTCATGAATGATTTGTTGCACTTGTATGTGCATTAACATGATGTATTGTTGCATTGCAAAGCTTAAATTCATATTCATGATTGTATGGTGTATGCTAGAAATAGAACTTGAATGATGATTTGTTGAGAGTAGCTTTATAAGTGGTATCTAGACACCTTTGCTTATAATGTTGATCTCACGGGGTACTTTAGTGTTTGTGATCTTTACAAGTGATGTATTACAAGTGGTGTCTAGCTACATCAATGCTAAGGATGGTATATAAAGGCAACTCCGATTGGTATCACGCTTCAAAGGTCCATTCTATATACCTTAGCATCAATTGGATAGTAGTAACTCTCCCAAAATTCAAATCCATACATATGTGCACAATTGAACCAAACTCATGGAAGCACATATGTAGGGGGAGCTAATACTATCGAAATTGAAAATTGATTTTATTTCATATCTTTGTGATGGTTGTCATCAATTACCAAAAAGGGGGAGATTGAAAGCCCAAGTTTGGTTTTGGTAATTAATGACACCAAGTTGCTAATGCCATGCGTTAAGTGTTTTGAGTTAGGCATAAACAACACATGTGATGAAGGTGTATGTGGCAAGCAGTGGTGGCCACAAGATCACAAAGAGATGGTGCATGGACATACAATGATGATCAAGGTGATCAAGCATGGTGGAGATGCACATTAAATGATGGACATGATGATCAAGTGGAGGAGAAGGATCTAAGAGCGCAAGACAAAGGTATAACCATAGGGTTTTCCTTTTGCCGGTCTAAGATGGGTAGAGAAGTGATTGACCGGGTTTAGGATACATAGCCGACTATCAAGAGGGGCAATCACGGTTAGCTCGGGAATCAAGTGCCACTAGATCAATGTCTTGAGCATATGCGAAAGTCCAGAGTGTTTTTCACTGAAAATCATCGATCAGACGCTGGACCGGACGCGGTCCAGGGTGGACCTGCGCGTCCGGTCAGCTCAAGTCGAGGGCAGAGGCACAACGCGCCTAGGGTTTGTGACCGGACGCTGGTCTGGCCTGACCAGCGCATCCGGTCAGTTCACCTGGGCGCAGAGGAAAGGTGCACGCAGAACGCGCGACCGGAGCGTCCGTTGGTCCTCGGGACCGGAGCGTCTGGTTAGTAACGCGACACGATCGGACGCGCGGCGCGTCCGGTCACGTGCGATCGGACGCGTCCGGTCGCGGTGGGAGCTTACTGGACTCCGATCGGACGCCAGGTGCAGCGCGTCTGGTCAAACGCTAGAACGCGTCCGGTCACGGCAACGGTAACTCCTGACGCGCACTGTTCACACTTGTCCTGTAGTGACCGGACGCGTCCGGTCACTCTGACCGGAGCGTTCGGTCAGCTCGTTTTTAACTGCATCGTCCGGTAACGGCTAGCTGCGTACCCCTTCGCTATAAATAGAAGTTAGCCGGGGTTTGAGGGTAACTCTTGCACATTTTGAGACCTAGAGACATCCTTTGAGCTAGAGAACAACCCCTCCACTCATCTCTTTGCTTAGTAGCACATCTTGAGTGAGA
Source organism: Saccharum hybrid cultivar R570 (assembly GCA_038087645.1). Classification (NCBI taxonomy): domain Eukaryota; kingdom Viridiplantae; phylum Streptophyta; class Magnoliopsida; order Poales; family Poaceae; genus Saccharum; species Saccharum hybrid cultivar. Next base: position 17,110,753 of record JAQSUU010000259.1, read on the forward strand.
TTGAGTGAGATTCAAGTGCATTGCTTGAGAGTTGCATTCTAGAGGCACTTGATCTTTGAGTTGCTGCGGATTTCTTGTTACTCTTCCGTGTTTCCTGACACGATAGACGGCTTGGAGCAGTAGAGGTGATTGAGCTCACAATTGAAGATTGTTGGAGCCCTCACCAAGTGTTGTAAGGGGTTCTTGATCCTTCCCCGCGGGAGTTCGCAAATTGGATACTCTAGTGGAGCTCGTGGCTTGGAGGATCCCCATCTTGTGTGCGGTTGTGCGGCGCCCGCCGAGGGCTCGACTCTTGATAGTCGATTAGCTCGCGAACCATTAAGTGGGTGTATCACCACAACGAGGAGTAGCTTGCTGGGAAGCAAGTGAACCTCGATAAAAATCTTATGTCATCTCTTTGCCGAGGATTTCTCTTGTGGTTGATCATTGTGATTGATTCTTCGAGTGCATTACTTCTCTACATCGTTGGTATAAGAATCAAATCACTTGCTCTTTACTTTCTTGTACTAATCTTAGTGTAGCTTTTATCACATAGGAGTAAGTAGCTTAGTGACTTAGCCTTGTTGGTGTGTATTAGAGATCATAGCCTTGCTTCACTAGAATTGTATAGGTGGCTTGCATAGTGTAGTTGAGCTAGTGCTAGAATTAGCTTAGCCATCTTTTATACTAACGTGGTTGTTTAGTGAAGCTTATAGATTTTTAAATAGGCTATTCACCCCCCTCTAGCCATTTGGACCTTATAGCGGGGTACTATTCTGTAGAAAGGAACACTTGTTGGAGTGATCATCCCGGCAAGTTCTAGCCCCATCTTCCTTAGCGTATCTGAAAAAATGATGTTGAGTCCAGCTCCTCCATCGATCAGCACCTTTGTGACGGTCATACTAGCAATGGTTGGATCTAAAAACTTGTGGGTAGTGGCCAGCGTTCCCTATGCTAGTCCACTGATCCTCTCTTGAGAACTGGATTGGATACTGCGACCAATTGAGGTACCTGGGAGTAGCCGGTTCTGCTGCCATGATAGTTCAAAGAGTCAGCTTGTCTTGATTCTTGCTTCTAGAACCCAGGACTCTGGTCAAGATTACTACCACCGTCCCCTTGGACTTCTGGAATCCCTTGTCTTCATGATTGTCTTCATCTTTCTTCTGGTTATCTTCTTTTCTGTCTCCTTTGTTACTCTTTCTCATGTATCGATCAATGAATGTACGACAATTTCCAGTTGTGTAATTACCATTTGGGTGCCATATGCAATGCATGTTTTCAAGATCATCAAACTTCCTGGATTTGGAAATTTCTTTTCTTTGTCTGCCACGGGTTGTCGGGCCTGCGTTTCCTGTCTTGATGCCCATTGTTTCGATGATTTTGTCTATCCGAGTTGTCCCGGTTGTTCCGTTCTGGAAATCTTTCTCGGGTCTTCTCCTCCACAGTGATCATCTTTTTCACCGTGCGCTTGAATTCTTCGTTGCTTCATGAGTTCTCTTTGTAGAAATCCTAGAATTGCCACTTGGCTAGAATCCCATAGGAGAAAGCTTCAATGACCTCCCATTCGGTGATGTCGTGTACTTGAGCACACAATTCACTGAACCGTCGGTAATAGTCCCTGAGACTTTCGCCTCCTTTCTGCTTGAGTCCTTTCAGTTCCACATGAGTGATAGGGTGTGTGATGATGCCTACAAAATTATCACAGAAGGCTCTTTGGGGTGTGTGATGATGCCTGCAAATTATCACAGAAGGCTCTCTACAAGTCCTCCCAGCCCCTAATTGATCCTGGATTTAGCTTGTCGAACCATTGGAGCGGCATAGCCTATAGTGCCATAGGGAAGAAGAGTGCTTTAATGTCGTCATCACCACCACTCGATTGATTGAGAATATATCCTGAGCCACTGCTTAGGTTCATTCTTGCCATCATACTTGGTGTGGTTGGACGGCTTGAATTTACGAGGTAATGGTACTGAAAGAAGCCAATTTGCGAAGCAAGGGAATCTGTCGGGTACTCTAGCTTCCCTGTATTCAGACTCAGCTCCACCTTCTTGCCAGCTGTTGAATCGGTGCGAGTAGTTTCATAGAGCCAAAGGAATTGATGGTCTGCTCTTGTTATCCCTTGTTCGTTTAACTCGATTATTTTGGTTCAGGTCTTCCCTACTTCCTTTGTTGCTGCTTCCGTTTGGACCTAGCCTATCAAAAGCTGATCTCCGTTGACTTTGGTTATCCTACTTCTGCGAAACTGACTTGGCAAGTTGTTTTGAACAAGCTTTTCCACTTTGTATCCGTATGGCTGTTGATCGGAGAATTTTTCTAATGTGCTCTTGTTCTTCATTGGGATGAGAGATAGCTTTGAGTTCTTCAGCTAATTCTTGAATCTTGGTGTATGGAGAGTTGTACATTCTCCCGGCTGCGCGCCTCTCTTCTGTTTCCTGCTCTAATTTTCTTCTATTGTACTTGGCCAGATCAGATTCATATTTGACCCAGGCTTCCTTGCATTGCTGGGCACGACGTCGGCATCCCTGCTTCATCTTGTTTCTCCTCTCACTAGCTTGTTTCTGGCTTTCAGTTTCATTATCTTGCCCCTAGGCGAAGGGTGATATATTGGATTCGGATTCATCTGATCACCCGATGTCAGGTGCTTCTAGAGGGAGCAATGGTGATTGGGGACAACGAACCATGAATACTTCTTAAGTATGAAGCATTCTATTGTTGATGCCAATTTCCATACTATTAGAGTTGTTGAGGACTTCAGTAGAGGTTTCAGTGTCACAGATCGAATCTCCTTCCTAGTAGGGTAGAATCATCGTTGTGCCAACTGGCTTTATACTGTCATCTCTAGGAATAGAACCCGGCCAGTGGACGATGTAATCTTGAGATGTTATAGTTAGTACGAGGTCAACCTGAGCTCCTGTTAGTGGCACCCTTCGCATCGGACTGGTTGATCCTTGGAGTAGTGCTTGATAAGATGTTGCCATGTTATGGAGTCCAAATGGGAAGGGACCTGACTTTTTGAAGGAATTCTGAAAGTATCCCAAGTTGAATTCTTAATGGATTGAGGCCATGTTGTGGAGTCCTAGCGGGAAAGAACTCGGTCTATCACAAAAAGAACCCAGATAGGACTCCATCTCAGAAGCGAAGCCTGAGTTTGAGTCAAAATCGGTCAGCCATGAAATCTGAGTCAGATCAGACATCGCAAGCCGCGCGAACCTTCCGGCGAGTTGATCTGTCGTAGTTGTCGAAATAGCGATGTCTTCATGGCGAGTTGAATCTTCGAGGAGACGGCCTTGGAGCTTGCCGTCGTCGTCCGCCTCACAGATTCATGATCAAAAGATGAAGGTTGATCCCATCGAGAAGATCATATTGTCGAGGTCCATCGAGCTCTCGGATGCAAATCCCTCGAAAACCCTACCTGGCGCGCCAACTGTCGATGTTTTACCACCGATAGCCTGCCACAGGGGTACCCGGTGAAAGCATCTAGGCCCTGAGAGTTGGTTTTGGCAATTGATGGCAACACATTATTACCATGACTAACGTGTGTTTTGCAGAAACTTTGATAAGTTAGGTCATGTGGTTGATAACTGCTTTGGGCACTATGGTATTCATGCCCCTTGATGGAAATCGTTTCGGTTTTCAAAGGATTAACGACAAGATTAAGGACGGTTAGTTCCGGATGTCAAGGTGTTGAGTTACATTCGGAATAGTCGTTAGGACCTTCGCTTTGTTCCTTTGGCCGTACTATAAAGGGGGGCATGAGCGAGTAGCTTGACCTAGGTGAGTCTTTTGTTTAGGTGTGGTGCACACTTGTCAAACTTAGCACTAGGTAGCTCAGGTAAAGCTCAAAGTTCAGTTGGAAGCAACTCGGTTCAAGTTGCGTCGTGTTTCGAAGTCGTTTGAGCCGTTTACCCTTGACCGGACGCGGTCTCTGTCTCGACCGAACGCGTCCGGTCAGTACTAACAGTCACTGCGTTTCAACCTGGTTGACCGAACATGGTTCCTGCGAGGACCGGACGCGTTGATCGTGTTGACACGTGTCTCAGAGGGTAAAAGAACTAATCGGACGTGACTAGGAAGTGAGCGAACACGTTCGGTCACGTTCCAGTAAGGTACTTTGTTGACCTGACGCGCCCGGTCATCACTGATTGGACGCGACCGTGCGTCAGGTCAAAGTACCGTAAGGACCTTGCACGACCGGACATGTCCGGTCACCCCTGATCGGTGCGTCCGGTCACTCAACGGTGTCTGTCAGATTTTCGACCATTACGTTCGACCGGCGCGTCCAGTCACGTCGACCGGCGCGTCCGGTCAGTGCGTATTTTGCTAAGTTGGTAGGTAACGGTTGGATTTGACTGTGGGCTGTATAATACATTCCCTCCATCTCTTTTAGAGCTCTCTTGCTCATTTGTTCAGCTAAGAAACACCTTTCAAGTGCAAGGAAGTGCAAGAGCTCTAGTGAGGGTAGTGTTTTGAGAATCCCTCATTAGTGACTAGGAAGTAGCAAGTGTGCATCCACCTTCTCATTAGGCTCATTATGGTCAAGTGAGAGTTCTAGCTTGTTATTCTTGGTGATCGCCATCACCTAGACGGCTTGGTGGTGATTGGAAGTTTGGTGATCATCCGGCGAGCTTGTGGATGACCCAAGTCATCTTGTGAGCGGTTTGGGCGATTCACCACGACGGAGTGTCAAAGAATCAGCCCGTAGAGAGCACTTGATCCTTGCACGGATCAAGGGGGAGCTACACCCTTGCGCGGGTGCTGCAACGAGGACTAGTGGGGAGTGGCGACTCTCCGATACCTCGGGAAAAACATCGCCGTGTTCCTAACCCTTACTTTCAAGCATTTACTTTCTTGTATTGCTTTCATTGCTTGGTTTACTTTCCTAGAATTGCCATGCTAGACTAGGATTGGAACTTAGGGTGCAAAACTTTTACCGGTAGAATCACAAGAAACACTAGTAGACACTAGGGGTGAACTTTGGCTTGTTGGATTTAATTCTTGCAATTAATTTTTAGAAAAGCCCAATTCACCCTCCCTCTTGGGCATCTTGATCCTTTCAATTAGTATCAGAGCCGAGTTGCTCCTAAATTAGGCTTCACCGCCTAGAGCAAGATGTCTAATGGGGAAGGACTACCTCCCATCTTTGAGGGAGATGATTTTGCATATTGGAAAATCCGTATGGAGGCGTACCTCGAAGCCATAGATGTTGGGTGTCTTAGAGCTGCCACCGAAGGGCTTCTCGCTATCAAGGATCCCGCCAACCCAAATGGTGACGAGGAGAAGTACGACCGGTGGAATGCAAAGGCAAAAAATGCACTCTACCGGGGCCTAGGCAAGGATATCTTCAATTGTGTGCATAATGCAAAAAACGCTCATGAATTGTGGGAAAACCTTTGTGCTCTCCATGAGGGAACTAAGAGTGAGCATGAGGAACGCTATCACATTGCTTTGAAGAAAATTAATTCTTTTGAAATGCTTCCCAAAGAAAGTGCTAATGACATGTACACTCGATTGAATATTCTTGTAGAGGATCTCAATGCTCTCGGGCTCACACAAATGAGTCAATCGGATGTTGCAAGGAGGATCTTGAGCGTTCTTCCCGTTGAGAAGTATGGTCACATTGTCACCGTGCTTCACCAAAGTGATCTCTCCACCGCAACACCGACACAAGTATTGGGAAAGATCAATGCACATGAGATGTACATGCACATCACTCCGGAAGAGGGCTCATCATCTTCCAAGAAGAAGGACTTGACCTTCAAAGCTAGCCATGACAAGAAAAAGAAGAAGGGCCAAGCCATGATGGTGCAAGAAAGCTCAAGTGAAAGTGATATTGATGATGCATCACTTGCACTTATGGTGAGAAAGACCACCAAGATGCTAAAGAAGCTCAACAAGAGTGGCATCAAGTTCGATGGCAAGAAGAAGAAGTTCTTCACAAGTAGCAAAAGGAAGCCTATATCCGAGATGGATTGCTACAATTGTGGTGAACTTGGCCACTTATCTCATCAATGCCCTAAGCCTCCAAAAGACAAGTACAAGAACAAGAACAAGAACAAGGGCAAGAAAAATGATTCAAGTGGTGAAGAAGATGAGAAGAAGAAGAACAAGTCATACAAGAAGAAAGATAGCAAGTGGAAAGAGTTTCACAAGAAGAAGAAGGGAGGCAAAGCCTACATTATTGGTGATTGGCTCACCGACATTGAGTCATCATGTGAGTCCTCCGGTGATGAGAGCGACGATGAGAAAGAGAAGGTCGCCGCATTTGTGATTGGGCCATCATCATCTTCACCGACATCTTCATCACCACCTTCACCGCCACCTTCACCATCATCGTCCACTACTCACCTATGCCTTATGGCCAAGGGTGAATGAAAGGTACAAAACAATGAGAGTGATGATGATGATAGTGATAGTGATGATGAATATGATGCACCTTCTTATGATGAACTTGTAAAATTGTTGAACAAATACTATAAAGTCATAAGAAGAACTAGAAATAAAAATGATGAGCTCCAAAATAAAAATGACTCACTCTCATCTAAGTTTGAGAATGCACAAAAGACTAGTGATGAGCTCAAAGATCAAAATAAAATTATGTCTTCTACTCTCAAGGAGCTCAAAACTTCTAACAAAGAGCTTAGAGATGAACATGATAAACTTGAGAAGAAGCATGATGAGCTCAACACTAGGAACAACTTGCTAAAAGACAAATATACTACATTGAAAATCAATTATGATAGTCTTGTTGTTGCTAATGAGCTTTCTCTTGAGACACATGATGCTACTAACCAAGTTGTTAAGATTGATATAGCTACATCATGTGATGACTTGATGAAGGCTCTAGTCGCAAAGGCAAGAATGTGGTTGAGTCTGACAACTATGATGATTATGTCAAGCTCAAGAGTGAAAATGAGATGCTTAGAAATGAGAACAAGAAGCTAAAAGGGTGACAATGTTATTGAAGAAAGAATTAGTAAGAGGCTTGAAGGATGTCAAGTTTGAGAAGGACAAACCTTGTAGTGCATGTCAAGCCGGCAAACAAGTTGCAAATACTCATTCAACCAAAGCTTACATGTCAACATCAAGAGTGTTAGAACTTCTACATATGGATTTATTTGGTCCTACAACTTACAAGAGCTTGGGCGGTAATCTCTATTGTCTTGTGATTGTGGATGACTACTCAAGATACACTTGGACTTTCTTTCTTCATGACAAATCCGAAGTGGCAAATTGCTTCAAGAAGTTTGCAAAGAGAGCTCAAAATGAATTTGAAGTCAAGATAAAGAAGATTAGAAGTGACAATGGTAAAGAGTTTGACAATACAAACATTGAAGCTTATTGTGATGAGATTGGAATCAAGCATGAAGTTTCATTAACCTACACTCCTCAACAAAATGGTGTAGTTGAGAGAAAGAACCGGACATTAATCACCCTTGTAAGAACAATTCTAGATGAGTACAACACACTGGAAAAATTGTGGGCCGAGGCAATCAACACCGCATGCTATGCTTCAAATCGCCTCTTCCTACAAAAGTTTCTTAGCAAGACCCCCTATGAGTTGCTAAATGGGAAGAAGCCAGACGTCTCATTCTTCCGGGTGTTTGGTTGCAAATGCTACATCTACAAGAAGTGTCAACACCTAGGGAAGTTTCAAAGACATTGTGATATTGGTTTTCTTGTTGGTTACTCATCAAAGTTCAAAGCATATAGAGTATTTAACCATGCCACCGGTTTGGTTGAAGAAACATATGATGTGAAATTTGATGAATCTAACGGCTCCCAAGGAACAATTGAGAATTATGATGATGTAGGTGATGAACCATTGAGGGAAGCAATGAAGAACATGCCGGTGGGAGACATCAAGCCTAAAGATGATGAAGACGATGTACAAATTGTCAATCCACCATCTTCATCAAATGTGCCTCAAGATGATGATAAGAATGAGAGAGTTGAAAATAAAGACACTCATGTCTCTCATGAACAAGCCGAGGCACAAGCTCAAGATGTTGATGCTCCCCAACCCTCTCCTCAAGTGGTTGAAAGAAGAAACTCACCTCTACTTCAAGCACATCCACAAGATCTCATCACAGGGAGTCCTACAAAGGGTGTAATGACTCGATCTCAAAAGCTTTCTTCTTTTGTTGAACATCACTCTTTTGTCTCTTGTCTTGAACCTAAGAATGTAGAAGAAGCTCTTCAAGATCCGGATTGGGTGAATGCTATGCACGAAGAATTGAACAACTTTACCCGCAATCAAGTTTGGACACTTGAAGAGCATCCAAAAGGTGCAAGAGTCATTGGAACCAAGTGGGTGTTCCGCAACAAGCAAGATGACCAAGGCGTAGTAGTGAGGAACAAGGCAAGACTAGTTGCAAAGGGGTTCTCTCAAGTTGAAGGTCTTGATTTTGGAGAGACCTTTGCACCCGTTGCAAGACTTGAAGCCATTCGTATCTTTTTTTGCATATGCATCGCATCATGAAATGAAACTATATCAAATGGATGTGAAAAGTGCATTTTTAAATGGCTTCATAAATGAACTAGTCTATGTTGATCAACCTCTCAGGTTTGAAGACCCTAGATATCCTAATCATGTTTATAGGTTGTCCAAGGCGCTATATGGGCTCAAGCAAGCCCCAAGAGCGTGGTATGAGCGCCTCTGGGACTTCCTCATTGAGAAGGGCTTCACTATTAGAAAGGTCAACACCACACTATTCATCAAGAAGCTTAATGGGGAGATCTTCATTTGTCAGGTCTATGTTGATGATATTATCTTTGGATCAACAAATGAAGATTATTGCAAGGAATTTGGTGAATTGATGCTGAAGGAGTTCGAGATGTCTATGATTGGTGAGCTTACATTCTTCCTTGGTTTTTAAGTCAAGCAAATGAGAGAAGGGATTTTCATCTCTCAAGAAAAGTATACCAAGGATCTTCTCAAGAGATTCAAGATGGAAGAGTGTAAGCCAATCAAGACCCCAATGCCATCTAATGGATATCTCGACCTAGATGAGGGAGGTAAACCGGTTGATCAAACTCTCTACCATTCTATGATTGGTAGCTTGTTGTACCTTACCGCATCTAGGCCCGATATCATGTTTAGTGTGTGCATGTGTGCTCGCTTTCAAGCGTGCCCTAAAGAACCTCACCTAAGTGCCGTAAAAAGAATCTTAAGATATCTTAAGCACACCCCAAGCATTGATCTTTAGTATTCCAAAGGAGCTAGATTCCAACTAGTTGGCTATTCCGATTCGGATTATGCCGGTTGCAAAATTGATAGAAAAAGCACATCCGGAGGGTGCCATTTACTTGGGAGGTCCTTAGTATCTTGGTCATCTAAAAAGCAAAATAGTGTGGCTTTGTCCACCGCCGAGGCGGAATACATTGCCGTGGGGGCTTGTTATGCACAAATCTTATACATGAAATAAACCCTCATAGACTATGGAGTTGTTCTTGATAAGGTGCCACTTTTATGTGATAATGAAAGTGCCGTTAAAATTGCTAATAATCCGGTACAACACTCACGCACCAAGCACATTGATATCCGCCACCACTTTCTAAGAGATCATGTTGCTAAAAATGATATATCACTAGAAGGTGTAAGAAGTGAAAATCAATTAGCGGATATCTTCACTAAACCTTTGGATGAGGCTACCTTTTGTAGGTTGAGAAGTGAACTAAATGTGCTTGATTCTAGTAACTTTAAAAAATGAGCTTATGTTGTCCCTTGCATTGCATTATATTATATGTCATGTTTAATTCTCCGTAATGCATCTAGGACTTGTCTAACATGGTTATGATAACCCTCCTTTAGAGGAGTGAAGAAGCCTAACCGTGAATCAAACTTGACAAGCAACCTAGTCTTTCTTTCTTGCTTTGCATCGCATATGCATGGTTGTTGCTTTGTCATTTCTTTTCGGTTTGGCTTTGAGAAACCTCTGTGTTCGTCCATGAATGGAGAGAGCATTTGATGCTCTCAAGGGTTCATAAACTCTATTGCATGGCCATACGTTGCTCCTCGGGTGTTTATTGCATATTTTCCTAAAAATAATACTAGCCTAAGGCAAATTATTTTGAAAATCTTGAGGGTTTGAGTGAGGTCACTCATATCAGGTTCCAATTGGTGTTTATTTGAGTCTCTTTGAATTGGAACTTGATTGAGAGAAGTCGCGTCGAAGATCGGATTGAAGAAAGGCGTTAAACAGCGACCGGACGCTGGACCGGACACGATGTTGCTTCATCACTGCGTCCGGTCCCGGCGACCACCAGCGCGTCCGGTCATCCAGAAGACAATCTCAAGGATCTGTGACCGGACGCTGGACCGAACACGCCGCTGTGACCACTACGTCCGGTCTCGGACCCCACCACCGCGTCCGGTCAAGCGTGTTGAGTTCCCCGGGTGATCTCTGACCAGACTCTGTCCGCGTCCGGTCAGCCCTCACCGGACGCGTCCGGTCGCGCCAGGAGCTTACTGGACTCTGACCGGACGCTGCTCCACCACGTCCGGTCAGTCGACCAGCGCGTCCGGTCATCGCGTGGAAAGCGGATCTGCCCTCTTTTAACCGTTCGCTCAGATATATTTTTTTCTTTTTCTATCGGCCTTCGTTTCTTTCCACCGTCGCCTTCGCCGTGCCCCAGCCCACTGCTCCGCCGCGCCGCCGTGTCTTTCTCCAGCCGCGAGTCGTTCTCCTTGCCTGCCGCAGCCGCCCGCTCCCCGCTGAACCCGCAACCGTGCCACTCTTCCTCTGCCGCGCCGTCTCCGCCGTGACCACCGCACGCGCGCCACCGCCGTGACTGCTGCAGCCGCGCGCTGCCACCGCCAGCCGCAGCCGCACACAGTGCCCTTAGCCGTGTCTTGCCACCTGGATCGCCTCCGATCGTCACCTCCATTGATTCTCCAGTAGCAACTCCATTTTGACCTAACCCTAACTCATCGCGACGAGTTGCGACTTCACTCCGGCCGTTCTTCGTCGAGGTTTCTTCGCGCGATTTCGTTTCCGCGAGGTTATTTCGCATTGCCTTGATCACTTCAATTAGGGTTTGCCGATGACTTTCCGATGAAATTCTAATTCATCTATTGCATGTCTCGGCACTTCAGCGCTCATCCGGCGTTTCCGTGGAACTCTCACGCGTCAAGGTCCCTCATCTTTTCACCAGCATCTCACCTATTGGAGGTAGCTATCGCGATCTATTCTTATCTTATCTCATATGCTTGCTTTCATAAGGACCTCACTTATCTATTAGTTAATATATATTGCTTATAGTAGCTCTATCTATTCTATCTTTACAGAGAGTCCTGTCGGTGCTTTGTGTGTGGCAGTTGATCAGTTTTGAATCCGAGGCCAAGCCTACGGATACGGATTGAGGCCAAGCCTCACGAGTGTCAGTTCATCATCTTTCACTGTCAAGGTTTTCTCGGTCACAAGAGGTTGGTCATCATGGTTCGCTGCAAGAATGCTGGTGGTGCACCGAGTGACGGGGATGAGAGTCCTCCTAGACTGACAGAGGTTGCCCGTGGCAAGCGCAAGAAGATAGCCGCCAAGAAGAGAAAGAGGACACTCACAGAGGCAGAGGTAGTTTAGGCAGTCGCTGATGCAGCAGAGCTAGCAGAGAGAGGTGGCAGAAGCAGTGGAATTCATATTGGCGAGCGTCGCTTTCATCTTGAAGGTCGATAGCTTGGTACTGAGGCCACAGAGGGGACAGAGGATGCACCTGCAGAGCAGCCCACAGAGGACCCAGAGGAGACAAAGGAGCAGACCGTTCAGACTCCACCGTGTCGTCGCTCAGGACGTACGCGAGCTCAGGTGACTCCTAGGCCAGAGGGCCAGCGTCGTGGAGGTCGTCCACCTCCCAGGGCTCGAGGTCACCCCCCAGTCGAGCACTTTGACCTGAGGGGAGCTATAGCACAACAGGTCCAGGCTCTCAGGTTTGTTGAGGTTGGTCGGTGGTTCCCACCTCAGCGGGACCCCCGAGCTTCAGAGGGCTTCTACACACCTCTGCACGAGGACTTCTACAGAGCCTATGTTGACAACGGCATTGCATTCAGACCTCAGAGAGTTTGTCGACTCGAGGCTTTAGTTGAGGTTGTTGGTGAGCAGCTCCGTCCACACCTGTCCTTTTTACCTGGTTTGTCAGACTTTCTGGGACGGACTGGAGCTTACTGTGGACTTGGGTCAGAGAGTTCTACTCCTCACTTTGGATTGACCCTGCTCATGAGTTCATCCACTTTGCATTCCGAGGCCGTGACCACAGGTTGTACAGCACCAGGGTACGGGAGATTCTCTGACTCCCTGCTTCAGAGATGAAGATTCACCAGGTGTGCTTTGGTCAGACTTCACCACCGAGACGTCCTCATGGAGGTTCAGTGTCACCCACAGACATGATTAGACCTTGCTTCTGTGAGCCGTTTGGCGAGGGGTCTGAAAGGTCTTGATGGCTAGAGGGGGGTGAATAGCCTTTTCAAATTTTCTACAAAGATAAGCTAAACAAGTTTATCAATACAACAAATAGTGAGATGCGAGTTTTGCTTAGCCTACGGGGTGTTTGCAAGCCACCTATCTAATTCACAATTCTAGTATAATGGCACTCAACCGCACAAGTCAAACCGAGAAGGTAACTACAACTACAACTAGCAAGCTACACAAAAGAGCTACTCTAGCAAAGCTAACTAGCTAGCAAAGATAACTAAGAAAGTAATGCGGAGTTGAGTTAGGAGAGTTTCACCGAGGGGCGAAGTATTGAGCCAACCAATATGATCAACAATGAATACCAAGACAACCGAACACCGGGATCAATCAATCACAATATGAAAGTGATGACACGAAGATTTATCCCGAGGTTCACGTGCTTGCCGGCACGCTAGTCCCCATTGTGTCCCTTTTCACCACGTGGTTCGGTGGCTAATCGGTCTCACACCGAGCCTCTCAAAAGACGCCACAAGAACCTACCAAATGGCAAAAGGTTGCAATGACACGAGCAATTTACTAATGTTGCCTTTGGCGCTTCGTCGAGGTAGGCACAAACCCCTCACAATCACCGGAGGTGGCCAAGAACAATCACCAACTCTTGCCAACGCCTCCAAGCTGCTCCAAGCCGTCTAGGTGGCGGCAACCACCAAGAGAAACAAGAATCCCGCAGCAAATCAACCACCAAGTGCCGACTAGATGCAATCTTACAATGCAAATGCACTTGGATCACTCAACCTCACTTCGAATATGCAAAGAAGCAAGAGAGATGAGTGGGAGGGGAGTTGCTTAGCTCAAAATGCTCAAAAGTATGTCAAATGTCCAAGAGAGAGAGCTTTGAGCCGGCCAACGAGTATTTATAGACGTACCCCTTCAAATATAGCCGTTACGCACTTGAAACAGCCGAAGTCGCGCTGACCGGACGCGCTGGTCAAACTGACCGGACGCGCCGATCACACAACGGCTACTTTCGCGAACCACCGACCGGACGCGCTGCACGCAACGACCGAACGCGCGAAGCTTGACCGGACGCGCTGGTCCCGTGACGGATCGGACGCGCTGGTCAAGCCTGAGCAGCGCACAATGAAACAGCGACCGGACGCGCTAGATAACTGACCGGATGCTATAGTGCCAGCGTCCGGTTGGAGTCCAGTAAGCTCCCTGAACGATCGGACGCGTCCGGTCGACTGTGACCGGACGCGCAGCGCGTCCGATCAAAAAGCTGAAACAAGCGCAGACGCTGAACACTGACCGGACGCATCCGGTCAAACAGAGACCGCGTCCGGTCCAGCGTCTGGTCACCACTGTGACCTCTGTTCGCCTCTGTTTGCCTCCATTTGATTTTCGACTTCCGGCGTAGTGGAAAATAGGCGTTTCAATTCCTCGAAAACGCCTGAATCCCGCCTCGCAAGCTCGGCGGGAGGGAGAGTGGACCCCAAACCCTCTCTACCGCTCAAACTTTACCGCCTTCGTAAATGTGCTAACATCACCAAGTGATCACATCATGTGCGAGTGTGTTAGCATTTTTTACAATCATTTTCGAGGCATTATTAGTTCTATCCAAATGCATATGATTATGAAATGCACACCTAGAGGCATTTAGGAGTTTAATAGCCACGTCATTCCCCTCTTTATAGTACGGCTATCTATCCTATAATGTAACCACACCCACTAGGTGTCTTGGTTACTAAAACACAACCCTTAAGCATATACCTTTGCCTTGATCACGTAGGGTTGCGTCCAAATCCAAGTGTGGCCATCATGATCACCATGTCCATCTCGCCACCAACCTTGGAATGTACTAATCCTCATATGCTACATACAACTTAGGCATAGGATTAGTACTTAGGCATTGTCACTAATTACCAACACCAAACATAGGACTTTCAGGGTCCAGACGTACACCTGCCAGCTTGACACCCCTTGCTAGAGTGCTTGATGCCATTGTGAGGCAGACTCTTCTTCCGAGGCTGGGATACAGAGAGGGCCTGACACGTATGCAGCTATGGGTAGTCCATCACCTCATCTCTCAGACACCGTTTGATATTTGGGATCTGATGCTCTGTGAGATGGAGGACACTTTGGCAGAGGGCTTCAAGGGTCACCGTCAGTTACCATATGCGCACTGGATTTGCTTCATCATTCGATCTGCGTGTGACCTGCCTGCAGAGATTAGGGCTGAGATCTTAGATACCACTACTGCATTCCCAGAGTATGACATTCGACAGTTGTGGGCTTCTGTTAGCAGAGAGCAGGCACCTAGGCTGGGACAGCGTTAGTGGACAGAGGTTCCAGAGACAGCAGCTGAGCAGGACGAGACCGTTGAGGGTCTTGCTGAGGCCAAGCTTGTAGATCTAGATGCTCAGCCAGCTGATCCAGTTGAGGATGACGCCACTGACAGCACAGACGAGGATTACCAGCCTATTCTCCGGTACCGCTCTCCTCGGTCTCACGACCATGAGGCCGGTGGTTCAGGATTAGCCTCCCGCTCAGACCCAGCCATGGTGGCTATCCTTGAGAGGCTGACCCAGGCCTAGGAGAGACAGGAGGTTCAGATGCAGCGACAGACTCAGGACACAGCAGCTACATTCGCTCAGATTCAGGCTCGTTAGGACGAGTTCCAGAGGCAGTAGTTGGAGTTTCAGAGATAGCAGTTTGAGATGCAGAGGCAGCAGGCAGCCACCCAGCAGCAGTATCTTGAGCTCCTATAACACCTCATCACTGTTGGGGTTCCTCCACCACCGTCTGTCCTTACTCCAGCACTATAGTCCAGTGGACCTCAGAGTCAGGGACAGCCAAGTTTTTAGTTTACCTCTCCCCAGCAGCAGGTTCCTCAGACCTTTCAGTCCCCGAGCTACACTCCTATTCAGACGGGGTTCACTCCACCAGTTCAGCCCAGACCTCACCTTCTGACAGGCACTCCTTTCACTGACTTGAGTGCCTCCTACAGCGAGTTGACTGGTCAGCCGACACCCTCGCATACCACTGTTGTGACCTCTTCAGGGATGTCGGCTTCCGAGACTGTGGCTCCTCCAGTGACAGGGATCGGGACTACAGAGATAGTGCCATCGTCAGTTGCCTCGACAGATCCTCCCACAGTTGGTGCTTTTCAGGCTTAGGTGACAGAGACTGCTCCTATTGTTGCTACTACTTCTTCAGTTCCTGCTCCTGCTCTACAGACCCAGACTGCTTCACTGCCACGTGTATCTACAGAGGGTCAGCCTGACAGCTCAGAGTCTGAGGAGGATACTTCATAGTTCGTGATCACTCCACGCTCCTCGGCACCCGGCACGACTGCTTCTGTTCCCCCGTCGGATCCTTAGTTTTGTTTTTGGTGTTTGATGCCAAAGGGGGGGGAGAGAGTAGATTCAGGGGGAGTTTTGATAGAGGGTTTCGTTTTTTCTTTGTGTGCTACATTCATGCATCATGTTTATTTTCCTACACTTGCATATTTGTGACATGTGTGCTTGTGAGATACTTGAGTCATATGTGGTCTATCTGTCACTTTTATATATCATATCACTTAATTGGTTCTAGCTCATAAGGTTGTGCTTCCGTGTCTTACTCCGATTTTATATGAGCTATGTTTTATGTGTACTAACTCTTCATGTTTTATCTTATGAGTACACCCTGTTGGCTTAGAACACATAAGCAATTCCTAACCCCTTGTGCTTATTGCCTTTTGCTTATGTGAACCAAGCATGTTCGAAAACCTCAACTCTTATATCTTCTAAATCTAAGTGTTGTCATCAATCACCAAAAAGGGGGAGATTGAAAGCATCTAGGCCCTGAGAGTTGGTTTCGACAATTGATGACAACACATTATTACCATGACTAACGTGTGTTTTGCAGAAACTTTGATAAGTTAGGTCATGGGGTTGATGACTGCTTTGGGCACTATGGTATTCATGTCCCTTGATGGAAATCGTTTCAGTTTTCAAAGGATTAATGACAAGATTAAGGACGGTTAGTTCCGGATGTCAAGGTGTTGAGTTACATTCGGAATAGTCGTTAAGATCTTCGCTTTGTTCCTTTGGCCGTACTATAAAGGGGGGCATGAGCGAGTAGCTTGACCTAGGTGAGTCTTTTGTTTAGGTGTGGTGCACACTTGTCAAACTTAGCACTAGGTAGCTCAGGTAAAGCTCAAAGTTCAGTTGGAAGCAACTCGGTTCAAGTTGCGTCGCGTTTCGAAGTCGTTTGAGCCGTTTACCCTTGACCGGACGTGGTCTCTGTCTCGACTGGACGCGTTCGGTCAGTACTAACAGTCACTGCGTTTCAACCTGGTTGACCGGACGTGGTTCCTGCGAGGACCGGACGCGTTGATCGTGTTGACACGTGTCTCAGAGGGTAAAAGAACTAATCGGACGTGACTGGGAAGTGATCGGACGCGTCCGGTCACGTTCCAATAAGGTACTTTGTTGACCTGACGCGTCCGGTCATCACTGATCGGACGCGACCGTGCGTCAGGTCAAAGTACAGTAAGGACCTTGCACGACCGGACGCGTCCGGTCACCCCTGATCGGTGCGTCCGGTCACTCAGCGGTGTCTGTCAGATTTTCGACCGTTACGTTCGACCGGCGCGTCCGGTCACGTCGACCGGCGCGTTCGGTCAGTGCGTATTTTGCTGAGTTGGCAGGTAACGGTTGGATTTGACTGTGGGGGTGTATAAATACATCCCCTCCACCTCTTTTAGAGCTCTCTTGCTTATTTGTTCAGCTAAGAAACACCTTTCAAGTGCAAGGAAATGCAAGAGCTCTAGTGAGGGTAGTGTTTTGAGAATTAAAGTTTGAGAATCCCTCATTAGTGACTAGGAAGTAGCAAGTGTGCATCCACCTTCTCATTAGGCTCGTTGTGGTCAAGTGAGAGTTCTAGCTTGTTACTCTTGGTGATCGCCATCACCTAGACGGCTTGGTGGTGATTGAGAGTTTGGTGATCATCCGGCGAACTTGTGGATGACCCAACTCATCTTGTGAGCGGTTTTGGGCGATTCACTGCGACGGAGTGTCAAAGAATCAGCCCGTAGAGAGCACTTGATCCTTGCGCGGATCAAGGGAGAGCTACACCCTTCCCTTTGCGGTTGCACCCATCTCCCTCCCCACCAGCGGCGCATCTAGCCTGGCAGCGGCGACCCTCTTGTGCACCCTTCCCTTTGCGGTTGCACCCATCTCCTTCCCTCCGGACTGCTGCCGCGATGTCAGCAGCCTCGTCCCTTCAGCCACGACGGCGGCGGATCCGCCACTAGGGATGAAAACGGACGGAAACGGACGGAAAAACCCTATTTCTACTTCCGTTTCTATATTTTTTGGCGGAAACGGGAGCGGGTTCGGAAAATACGGGTTCGAAAACGGAATCGGAATATGCGGACATACGGAAACGGACATATACGGATAGAGCCAGAAAATTAAATTAAGATCACATAATCTAATATTCTCAAAGTATACATATATAAAGTCATGTAATAATATATACAAAGTTTAATATTCATTTACATGCTATATACGTGAACATAACATGTATATTTGGTGATTCGTAGTTATATTAACGTAACATAAGGACATGTAATTGTTGAACATGTTGAGCATAGATTGAAAACGGGATAAATATGGGTCTATTCCGTATTAAAATGGGATTACTCGAAAACGAACGGAAAACATCATTTTCTACTTCCGCAAATACGAAAACAGGATCTCACAAATACGGAAACGGACAGAAAAATGTAGAAAACGGAACGGGATGGTATGGAAAAAATTCCGTCCGTTTTCATCCCTACCCGCCACTCCCAACTGCAATGGTGGCTCCCTCCCTTGCGTCCTCCGGTGGTACGGTGGTTGCCCCTCCTCTGCATCCAGTGGCGGCGATTCCCCGTGGTGCGAGCTCTCCCATCTCCTACCGGCTGCAGCGGCCCCATGGTGGATCTCCACCGGCTAGATCTGGGCGGCTGTCCAGAGGAAGAAGAAGGGTATTTTAATCTTTGTTCAGCAGTTTTAATGCCCTTTAGTTCCCTCTAGTCCATTCAAACAAACATAGTTAGGGACTATTATTTAGTTCCTGTTTTAGCCTCTGGTCCTAGGACTAGAGAAACAATCAGGCCCTAAAACTTAGGGCACATTAGCCAGACTTAGTCTATTTAACACTAGAAGTGAGGTATTATTAGGCTTGATGCTTGTTTGGCATGTCTAGAAACATGGCATTCACGAGCACAATACGCGTCTTATTGGTCTCCGCGCTGCTGAACCATCCACTTATCTCCCTATGACTCTTTGTCTATGAGCATGACCAGCGGCGGATCTTAAGGGGGGGCTGGGTGGGCTCCAGCCCCCCTAATGACTTGATTTAGCACTAAAACACTGTAGCAAAAAACCTCAAATCACCGTTAAATCTTCGTGCAAATCAACATCTCCATTGTTTTAGCCCCCCTTCGTTCTCATCCTGCATCCGCCAACACAACCATTACTCTCGACAAGAACCTCAACCGCCACCTAACAGAATTTAGCCACTAGTACCACTACTCTCCTAACTGAAATCGTCCTTGCCCAACTCAAAACTACTGTACACACGTCCAAACTCCAAACCATCACCAAATGGCGCAGCACACGATGACGTCCTATATATGAAACTCGCAACCCTCCAACGAGGGATGTCGCTGCGCAGCGCCACGCACGGTCACGGTCACTCGCTCGCTGCTTGCCACCATCACACCCATGCTTGGATGCTCCAACACCACCATGAACCCATGCAGGTATGTCGATTCTTAACGTCTAATTTTACAACTTTATTATCATAATTTGAGCTTGATTTTATTATTGTTGTTAATAGTCTATATTTACATACTATTTTTATATTTACCATTACGTGATTTCAATCTAATTCTTACATAAAGATCTCCAATTCAACCGGGGGTGTTTTGTTTTAGGGACTAATTTTAGTCCCTGTCACATCGGATGTTTAGACACTAATTTGAAGTATTAAACAGACTAATTATAAATTAATTGCATAGATGAAGACTAATTTACCAGGCATATCTACTAAAGCTAATTAGTCTATGATTTAACAATATAATGTCACAGTAAGCATGTGCCAGTGATGAATTAATTAGACTAAATAGATTCATCTCGTAAATTAATCTCGATATGTACAATTAGTTTTATAATTAACTCATGTTTTAATCCTCTTAATTAGCATCCGAATGTCCAACGTCACCCGCCGGATCCAAACACCCCAATCTGCAATTTCGATAACCGCTCGTGATGTGACCGCGCCTCCATCTCAGACATCACGCCGTGGCACTGCCAGTGCCAGATGCCGTCTCGCCCACGCAGATCTAGACGCTGCTGTACAATCTGGGCTGCTGTACAACGTGGGCCGTTGCATGCTGTTTCCCAGATGGCATAACAGTATCGTTACAGGGGAAAAAAAAAAGATGTCGATCAACCCTCCAAAATAAGATGAAGTCGTATCCTAAAAGAATCTACAATGGCTAATGTACTGAACATGTAATCGGGTTACGTGTACAAAACCTCGAACCGGACACCACTCTCCAAGAGATCAATCGAAGTTCTCAATCTTGATTGGAGTTATATCGTCTGCCACCTCAAATTTCCCAACTAGTCTCGCAAAGAACACCATCATTTGCTCCAATGTGAACTTGATGTTCTCGGCCTGTTTAAAATCGAGAAATTAGTTACAAAATCCGTGCAGGTTGACAGTGTCGAAGGTGTTGAAAATCTGAAACATAGGAATACAGTGAGGTAACAACCTTGCGGAACCCATGCTGCTCTCCTTCATATTCCACCAAAGCAACAGGCAAACCTTTCTCTTTCAAGGCATGGTATATTTTGCGTGCCTGATCTGGTGGCACAACCTGGAAAACATTAAAGCAGATGAAAAATTATGCTATAGAAACACCGATACACCACCGAGTAATGCAGCTATGATAAATATTTCAGTTCATGGTCAGCAAATACCTTATCCTCTAACCCTTGAAACAAAATGACAGGACACGTAAACTGGTTGACAAAATTGATTGGTGATCTCTCGTAGTAAGCTCTTTCATTTCCTAAAGGAACACGAACAGGATGAATAAGTAGATGTAAATCAGAGCAGGAAACTGAGTTAACATCTTCAAAAAGAAATGATAATACCGTCTCTTACCTACAAGATTGTCAATATAATGGGACTCAAATTTGTGCGTCTCTGCTCTCAACAGAGTCAAGTCCCCAACCTAATCATTGATTGGTAATACCGCATACAGTTAGTTTACTATGGTTGTTTACATAAAAAGA
The DNA here is from genome assembly GCA_038087645.1 of Saccharum hybrid cultivar R570. NCBI lineage: Eukaryota > Viridiplantae > Streptophyta > Magnoliopsida > Poales > Poaceae > Saccharum > Saccharum hybrid cultivar. The sequence goes on from JAQSUU010000259.1 coordinate 17,131,475, forward strand.
AGGCCAAAATTACATAGCTATAGCAATCAAGTAAATGCTAGCCCACCAAGCCAACAACATATTTTGACCATTCTACCAATGCAAATTACCAAGCACAAACATGCATTATTGCTTTAGCACCATCATAAAGTATGCCAGGATTGTTAAATGATTAGTTCCATCTATAAAGCAATATCAATATAAGAGTGTGCATAGGACTATAGGACCAAAAACATTTTAATGAAAATTGTAACCCTGACACGGGCACATAAGTGCAGAAAACAAGGTATCTGACACTTGGACAAAAGGATTAAGGGGGTATATGGTAAATTGCTCAGCAAGAATACAATAAATACACGTACTCAGCAAGAACAGAATAAATACAAATATCTGGCATATATTTATGGCAAACACAATAATAGATTCTAAAAATCTAAAACTTACACCATACAGAGATGCTCCAGCCTTGAACGTGTCTCTGAATGCAAGTGAAGCTAAAGTAGTGTATCCACCTGCTGATCTACCAGTAATACAAAGGCGCTGCCCATCTACTTTGCCACTCTCCACCTTAATATGAAAAAAATCAAACATTAAGGTGAATTCTTATCACCTCCAAAGTTAAAATGCCAATTCAACATTAGAATTATTGCTCAAAGGATGTACCAGGAATCTCGCACAGCTGCAACAATCATCAACATCGACAATACCCCATTTGTCCAATAGTCTCTCCCGATACTCTCTTCCATAACCTTCAGTTTATAAGTTGATGAAGTTCAACATTATTGAATGTCCTGGAGTATCATTATAGATAAAGGGTTTAACCTAAACAATCAAAGTTAAGGACAAACCAGTGCTTCCTCCATAGTTGACATCCACATAAGCCCAACCTCTACTTGTCCAATACTGGACACTGAGGTCCAGAATTGCACGTGTTTCAGCAGTAGGTCCTCCTGAAAATTTAGAGCGTTAAAGCATTCAGTGATTTTCATCTGAAAAGAAAGAATCCAAGCAAAAACCATTTATTTTAGTTAAATCTAAGAAAACATTTAAGCTGAAATACATTTTACATGTATTTTTTCTCGAAAAACACAGGAGAGCTGCGCATCATTATATTAAGAAGTAAAAAGGGAAAGAACCCAAACAGCGCATCATTATACATGTATAACTCTTCTTTCTTTATCTTTTTTTTTGGGGGTGGGGGTGGGGGTTCAAACTGAATAATTATTCCAAGGCTTAAAAAGGTTTGAATAACTCACTTACCATGTGTTTTGACAAGCAACGGAGGTTTTTCATCAGCCAAACCTTGAAAATTGGGATTTGACGGTGGGTAGAAATAGGCATAAGCTTTCTGGCCAGGTTTGGATGTAGGGAACTCAACAAGTTCTGGTGTGCTGAAGAAAGGTCTATATTGTACGAGGTCCGGTGAGGAGGACCAGACTATTGAGAAATTGACTACTTTTGTTTTGCTCTCATTTAATGTCACCTGGATGAAACAATTGATGCATCAATTGAAATGATACACAAAATTGCACATCATCAACATATAAACAAAATTGTGAATCTGATATCTGATAAACCTTAGCAATCGACCGTGGAATACTTGCAGAAGCACCTCCAATATAGAAGTAATCATCTGCAGCAACCTGCCAGATCAAGCAAGTAACAAGCCAATATAAGTCATGAAACAAACATATACACCTCAAGTTTTCAAAGTGACAATGAAGATTTTGTCACGTACCACATCAGATAAATCAGAGAAAGGGATGTCAAGCAGTGAAACAGAACCTGAATCACAATCAAGCACACCAAGATGTGACCTTCCTTCCTGCCTGCAAGGCATAGTTATTGTGATGGTACATGAAGATGTTTCACAAACAAAGCAACATAGAATTTTTTCTTCAATATTATTGATACCTATAACTGAAAACAATGTGGTCGCTGTTTCCAAGAAAATCATACGAGCTGATGCCAAAAACCCACAATGGTGTTGTAAATTCAGCGTCTAGTGAATACACTGGTACAATCTCATTGGTTTGTTCGACCTGATGACAAAGTAGCATACTGAGATTACATGACAAATATAGTTCAGATGATGAATTAGAAAAAAGGAATATAATCAAGTTTAGCTCATTCATGAGTCACATGGGTTATGAACTCTGAATTTATTACTAATCTCAGTTAAATTGTGTGGCCAAAATACAGTTACAACACTGTCAGAAAAGCTCAAGAGTTGAGAGAAAACTGCTTACCCATTTATAAATGTTCCAAAATCCACTCCCTCTGTCAGTAACAAAAAACAGTTCTCCTGCAAGTTGAATGCTTTAGATGAACTATAGTATAAGGTTAGTAGCCACAATACTGTGCAAGAAAAATATCATTATCTCCGATGTTCTATATGATATAATTAGTTCATTCACTAAGCAGTGTGAATTGCAGACAACAAAAGGGCAAAGACCACTCAAATAGCAATGCATCATCCAACTGATTAATAATAAAGCCCCTTCCATTTCTTCTAAGAATAAGTAAGTTATGTACTCCCTCCATTCCAAATTGCGTCGTTCTAGCTTTTCTAGATACATAACTTTTACTATGTATCTAGACATAATTGATATCTAGGCGCGTAGCAAAAGCTATGTGTACCTAGAAAAAACAGAACCACTTATAATTTGGATGGAGGGAGTATTCATTTATATCATGGACATGGACCACACTAATACATTTTATTTGGAACAAAGGAAGCTCAAGGAAATGTTGAATGTCCCAATGATACAAGACTAATAGAAACAAGCAACATAAAACTTCAATAGAACATAATGAGATCCCATTTTTAATACGCAGTGTGAACAAAGAATACGAGTATGTTAAAGCTTGAAACTATAAAATTTTGAAGTACTTTCCAATAAAAAAAGATACTTAGCTGATGTTATTATCACTGAACCATACCGATAATTAGCATTTTTAAAATAATCAAGTGTACATACAAATACTCCCTCTGTCCCAGTTTATCTGTCGTTTTTGGTTTTTGTGCCACAAGTTTGACTCGATTTGTAGAAAACATGTGCAACATTTATATCTCTAAATAAATTTATTAAAAAACTAGATTAAAAAATCTTTCCAATGATACCAATTATGTATCATAAATATTAATATTTTTTAATATATATTTTGTCAAAGTTGTTTCTCGGGAAGCGAAAGTGACAGATATTTTGGGACGGAGGGAGTACAGCAGAAAAAAGGATACCTTTGGGAGACCATTTAGGTTCACTAGGAGATTCAATCAGAAGGGGATTGCCACCGGCAATACAGACCCGTTTGGCCAAGTCTCTGCAGACACAAAAATACATGGGGCTAAATCAGCAAAAGTTGGAAAGGGGAATTCAGCTATATGGACATGTTCAGTGCTGTACAAAAGTATCACAGTACCATGCTGTAAGCTCAAAATAACAGCGCTACATAATCTCTATGGTCCTAAGCTACTAGCAATTCAGTGTTTGCCTATGCAACCTTCAAGTCTTGAGTTTGTCAATGGATTACAAAATAATCATACAAGTCCAAGTCAAACTGACAGGGAAAATAGGAGGAAGTACCTGATTTTCTACAGCTACTATGTGTTGTATTAACTACAATGTGATTTATTGTCATTTAGATATTTAATACATGAAATGGCCCTTTAGGGGTATTAGAAGTATACCTGGCCATTTGGCACGGGCACTATGGGCCGGCCCAGGCACGGCCCGGTCCGAGGCCTATCGTGCCCGTGCCTGGCACGGCCCGGTGGTAGTGCTGTGCCTGGGCCGCGACTTCGGCCCGCAGTGCCAGCCCAGGCACGGCACGACTATTGGGCCAGCACGAATTTGGCCCGTTATTCTCTGCCGTTGGATGCTCACCAGGTAATCACACCCATTGGATCAGTAGTATATAAGCACCTCCTCCTCACTCCCAAGCCCTAACTTCCTATTCTCTTTCTCTCTTTTCCTCAGCCTCACGTACAGCTGGCAGCGCAGAATGTCCGCGCGGTCGAGGAGCGCCGGGCGCGTCCGCGCGGCTGAGGGCTCATCCCCGTGGCGGCAGCGTGTCCTCACGACAGCGGCGCAGCACGCGACGGCAGCAGCACAGTGCGCGGCGGCGGCGGTGGCGGCTAGGGCTCGTCACGACGGCGGCTGGAAGCGCGTCCAAGAGGCAGCGGCGCGCGGCTAGGGCTCGTCGCGACGGCGGCTGGAAGCGCGTCCAGGAGGCAGCGGCGCGCGGCTAGGGCTCGTCGCGACGGCGGCTGGAAGCGCGTCCAAGGAGGCAGCGGCGCGCGGCTAGGGCTCGTCGCGACGGCGGCTGGAAGCGCGTCCAGGAGGCAGCGGCGCGCGGCTAGGGCTCGTCGCGACGGCGGCTGTGGGCTCGTCCGCGATGACGGCGTCCGCAACGGCGACATCCACGACGGCGGCGTGGCTGCAGCAACCTCGGGCCAGCACGGGCACGATGGACCGGCGTGCCCGTTGGCACAGCACGGCTCAGTCCCCATAGTGCCGTGCCTGGGCCGAGGGTTGGGCACGGCAGCACTATTAGGCACGGCACGGCTAAGCTGCCGTGCCTGGCCGTGCCGTGCCTGGCCGTGCTCGTGCCCGTGCCGTGCCGTGCGGCCCGGTTGGCCATGTATAATTAGAAGCTGTTATCAAAATCCTTGTGCATATTCATCAAGATAGTGTTGTGGATATGCATGAACACCATCCTGACATATATCACCTAATCGTGCAGTTTATTTGATGCAGACAAGATAGTGCTTTTATTCACAACATAAGAAAAGAGTTGTTCTAATATGTTCATTCACAAGATAATTACAATTACCCGCTCTCAGCGAAGTAACCAACCCAGAGTTCTGATTTATCCCAGGGCATGTTTGGATGGCTCCATTCAATCCATGCTATCCGCTTTTTATTTTGATCAATGCGAGGAAATGCATAGAAATCATTGCCGCTGATCAGCACCTTTGGTTCTTCGATATAGAAAATATATGTAAGTTAGTGTCGTGAAGAGATGGATAAACATCAAAAGAAAGCATAGATCTAATTTGGTGGCTGTGGCAACATTCTCTGGAAATATTACCATGAACATCACTGCCACTCAAGTCTATAGCAGCAATTGTTGTGGTGGGATTCAAGCTATCCTTTCGGCGATCTATCAAAATATATGAGCATGTTAGAAGTTTGTTGGGTAACTATACATATTATAACCAAATCATAGGTCAAGTACCTTCCACCACAGTAACATAACGGCTGAAGTGAGGATCAAATACACCATCAGCATAACTGACATTCGGCGCACCATAATCGGGTGTAAGAGGCACAGGTGGAGCACCAACTGAAAAGGTAAACAAGCATGCATGACTAAAAATAATGCAAATAGTAAGCATATATACATCACATATTGCCCAAAAGAACATGAAAAACATAGTAAGCATGATTTGGTCAAAGGTGCCAGGTACTAAAAACAGATAGACTAGTATGTGGTGGGATATAAATTTGCAACATTTTCCACATTACTTAAAAATAATAAATAATGAAAGGAAATACCACACACTTACAATTTCTAAGTTTTTATAATGAACATCAATTATATAATGGTAGTTTTAACCAAGTCTCAACAATAAGACCATAGCAGCCTACTTAGTACTTACTTCCTATTGTTTGCTTGTATAGACGTTGATCCTTGTAATTTGAGAACACAACAACACTCTTGTCAACTGCAAATGCACCACCTCCATATTCTTGAGCCAGGGTGCGTGCTGCGAATTCCTGAGGTATGACATCCACAGGATTATCCTCCTCCTTTACAATAACCATACGCCTGAATACAGATTTAATTCAATATGATCAGGGCCAGATATATAAAAATATGTTAGGAGGGGCTCGTTCCATAATCTTCTACCTCTAGCCCCTCTTTCCAAGCTTCTATGGCTACAAATTTGAGAATTAGTCCCTCTGTCCCAAAATAGTTGACAGTTTAGCTATGAATATCGACAAAAGTTTGTCCAGATTCATAAGTGTCAACTATTTTGGGACAGGGAGTACAGAGGAGTTAAATGTACTGCACTACTAAGCAGATGTAACCGATATGGGCACCAATGGAAGCAACAAACATTCAATGATTGCCAGGTAGTAATATTCTGACAATATGTTCCATTATACAGCAACATTCTTGCGGCATCATGTTGATTAGCATGCACGTGCTCAGACATGCAGAGTGCAGAAATAAAATGTAATATAATCCTGATTCTCAAATTACTTCTCTGATCACAAATATAAGTCCATTTAGGTTTGCCCTAAATCAAACTTTTTTAAAAACTTTTTATAGATACCTTTATAGATATGGCTAGTCAAAGTTTAAAAAGTATGACTCAGGACAAACCTAGTTGGACTTATGTCTGTGATCAGCGGAAGTATATCTGTACATGTTAAGTTCCTCAAACTGGCATCATTTTGTGGTATTTTTAACTTAGGAACTGTAAATCTGTCAAGTCTTTTTGCTATTGTCCTCTGGTATGTCCTGTTTTAGCTTGTTCATACAGACAAAACCACATCACTTGATCTATATCTTGCCTCTCAATTCTTTACTCAAGTGCTGCTATTGCTCCAATTGAGAACAGAGAAAAATAAATCCAATACTACTTCCTTTCACAATGTCGCTGTCTTCTTTTTATTCATTCACAAATGCCTTCTTACTTGTATAATATCCATGCACAAACAACTACAGTACATCCACTTACCAGTTACCACCCACAGGATATATAACTAACCCCATGTAGTTAGATGCCCCTAAAATCTACAATACAAATTAATGAAACATAAACTGACTAATAAATATTCTGTGATTAAGTCACTAAGCAGAACACCAAAAAACTATATAATGGACTTACACAATTACAGATCATGTCTAATCCAACAGACAGCTGTTCAAGGCCGCAAGGCACAAATGTGAAACTCTTTCATGTTTCATGGGGTTTAATCAGTATATACAACAACAACAATGCGTTCTATTCCCATGCAAGAGCTGGGCACCTGGGCCACTTAAGCACAGGCCTGGCCCTGGGGGCGGGCGAGCGGGGCGGCCGCCCTGGGCCCCCCAAGCCAGCAGGGCCCCCTGCATGTATACGGTGTAGGAGTAGCCATCAAGCCCTGCCCTGTATACGGTGTAGGATTAGTATGGTTTTTTTTTTCTTGAAACGTGTAGGAGTACTATCTTGGTGTTTGGCCGAAGTACCAACAAGTGAAGGCAGCTTATATGAGAGGCTATGAGCCCAGGAGCAACATGCGCATCAATTCATGGACATTACTGTATGCCTTGTAGGGTATATATGCTTTGAGCTAGTTTTCAATTACTAAATGTATTTTAAAAAATCCAACACATGTCTTCCATAAATGTATTTCAAAACAAATGCTTCCTCCGTCCAAGAAAGAATGGAACTATGTGATACGTGCCAGTTAAAATGGTTCACATCGACCAAGTTTCTAGTGAATAGTATTCACATTTAAGTCTCTAAATCAATTTATTATGAAAATAAATTTCATAATTGATCTAATGGTATTCATTTGATATTATAAACATTGGCACCTTTTATCTATAAATTGGTCAAACTTAATAAGATACTAAAACATGACACTATACTAGAATTGCACTCTTTTTTGGACGGAGGAAGTACTACTAATCCCGATAGCAAGGCCTTACAGTAGATAATAATTTGGACGTCGATGATGATAATAACCAGTATGTGACAAGATAAATTTTTTGGAAGTGTATGGAGCAAGGAGAATATGTAATACATGCTAGGTAGCTGCTCTTAGCTTAGCATCCAAACTAATACAAGCGATAAACGATATACATATGTTCTAAGGGCCTCAATTTTAAGTCTTGCCCTGGCCCCCCAAAAATCTCAGGGCCGGCCCTGCTTAAGCAGGTTGGGCAAGGTCACTTAAGCAAGTTGGGTTTACCCTTAATCAAAATATATGTTACTAAAACGGTAAAACCTAGCAAGTAGCAACACTAAGGGCCGGTTCAGTTCCAAAAAATTTGGCAAAATGATACTGTAGCGATTTTCGTTGTTATTTGACAATTAGTGTCCATGATCTAATTAGACTTAAAAGATTTGTCTCGTCCATTTCGTCTAAACTGTATAATTAGTTTTATTTTTTTATTTATATTTAATACTTCATGTGTGTAAAGATTCGATGTGACGGGGAATCTTGAAAAATTCTACAAAATTTTTTTTGGAACTGAACAAGGCCTAAAACTTTCAGAAACATTATCGCGTGCGCGTCCAATGTCAACGCCTAGGCCACTAAACCTCGGAAGCGGATTTCATTTACCCTTTCTCCTCGGGGCGGCCCTCGATCCAGAGCAGGCGCCCATCCCCAGCGAGGGCGATACCGCCGAGGCGCTTATCCGCGCCGGAGACGACGTCAGCAGTGATGGGCGACCTCCAGGACCCGTACGGCGCCACCGCAGGCTTCTCGCCGCCGGCCGCCGCCGCGGCGGGCGGCGCGGAGGAGGCGGCTGAAGAGGAGGACATGCGGGGCTGCGAGGGATGCGCTCGCCGGTTGCGGAAGCTGGGGAGAGCGCGCTGGAGAAGGTGGGCCGGGGCGGAGGTGGGGCTGCGCACGGGCGAGAAGATGGAGGCGAGCCGTGTCGCCATTTACGGGACGCGGGGTTCTGTTTTTTATATGGTTTTGTGGGGTTTTTTTTCCCTCTTCTCTCACAGGTAGCGGCAGACCGGCAGACCCCAGATGCAGCGCAGCCTTGCAGTCAGGACTGCAGGCTCATCCTCTCTCTCTAAAAAAAAAAAGGACTGCAGGCTCATTCTAGCATGGGAACTTCATTTTTCAATATACATTTTTCTTCTTCAAATACATTTCTACCTTTCACTTCTCCTTAGCTCTATTAAACTCTCGCTAGACTTTGTTTTCTAGAATCAACCAAACAGGAGAACTACTGATTATATTAACAAAAGAGGATGTCCAGATTGAACAAAGAACAGAAGATCCAGATTGGACAAACAATGGTCCCGCAGAAAATTATCCCGTCTGTTCCAAATTATAAAATATTTTTGCTTTTTTCTAGATACATTGTTTTTACTAGTAGTATGTATAGCAAAAGTCACGTATAATCGACAACATTATGTCTGGTCCAGGCTTTTTTCTAGACACGTACCGAAACATGAGAGCTATCGATTATACATGATGTCTAGTTGCACATTGTATCTAGACATAATGTATATCAAACATTACGTAGCTAGAAAAGCCAAAACATCACATAAAGAGAAACACTTCTTACCAGGACTAAAACAACTCTGACAAGTGACAAAGACAACCCGCATATAGCATGGGCAAACAACAATCTCTCTAGACTTCTATTAACTACAACTCTGACAAAGACAACCCGCGTATAGCATGAACAAACAACAATCTCACTAGACTTTTATTAACTACTAGAAGTATCTCCACACTACAACAACGTAGCCTAAATTTATTCATAAAAATTTTAATCCTTATTTAACGTAAGATTCTAAATCGTGTTGAGGCATGATTGATGGGCTAGTCGGTCTAACTGACGTTTGAAAAACTAAACCATGGCCAGTCAATGCTACTGCCATTTGTCTCCTCGCAAGTCAACAAATCGTGGAACCTGAAAACAGACCAACACCAGGGAAAAGCTAAGGAAAACTTTGCTTCAATTATTGCTCGTAACGACAGCTAGAGCCCTCTAGTTCAATTGAAAGAACAGCTGCGAAGGGCAAATCTGCCCAAGAGGTGCACCAAGTTGCATCTAAGCTGACCAGTTCAGCAGTTGATAGCAGGTAAACAGAAAATAAGGATTGCTGCCGTTTGAAACGTTTACAAGGACTAATCAAAGTTTTCAATCTTGATTGGAGTTATGTCATCAGCCACCTTGAACTTTCCCACTAATCTTGCCAAGAACACCATCTCCTGCTCCAAGGTAAATTTGATGTTCTCAGCCTGTTCAAAGGAATGCACGTCAGGTATGAGCTATCTGCAGTTCGCAGTATGCAAATTCAAGTTCGTCCTATACTAATTAAAATGCTTAACTTGCTAGAGAACAACAGCAGATAGTGAGTTTTCATATTAGGTAGTTGACTAAGTAATTTCCTTCTTATATTAAATGTGGCACCTAGAAGATGCGGTGCCTAGGATTAAAGAGTGATCACTGGACCTTGCGGAAACCATGTTGTTCCCCTTCGTACTCAACCAAAGCAACGGGAAGGCCCTTGTCCTTTATGGCCTTGTATATTTTTGTGGCCTGATCTGGTGATACAACCTGATATCAAAGTGAAAGCCAGTAAATTGAAATCAATAGCTTCAGGTTCATGATAAGAAGTTAAGAACTGGTAAGGCGTAGTTTGTTCCTAGTCAATCCTAATTCCCTCATTCATGATTAATGGTTTGGAGTTTATTCATCGCTAGCTAGTTTCCTTTAATTCCCTCATTCAAGATTAATGATTTGGAGTTTATTCATCACTAGCTAGTTTCCTTTTTATACATCACAAGATAGTTGATGTGTTAAACAGACGGCTTCTTCTTAGCCCCTCCTTCTGTCTTTGCCTTAAGAGACGGGAATACCAGACCATTTAAGGAGGTAACCACGACCTGTGAGCACCCAGGTTCAAGCCAGGGTGGGTGGCCACTCAATTAGAGGCTCTACCAACTGAGTTATTATTTCATAAATGGATTAACATTTATGATTTCCAGGCATATTCTGAAACTTGTCAAAGGTTAGCATATCCTCCACTATGCAAGTTCAGGTTTTGTAGGCTTACCGTGTCTTCCAACCCTTGAAACAAAATCACTGGGCATGAAAAGTTTTCAACAAAGTTTATTGGAGATCTCTCAAAGTAAGCTTGTTTATTCCCTGAAACATTGGTGGTACAGTGATGTTGTTAACTGAAACATAGAAAAAAAAAAGAATGCTAGTATGGATGAGTCATGAGTGCAGCATTCCTCACCCACAAGGTTATCAATGTAGTATGCTTCAAACTTGTGCATTCCTGCCCTCAAGGACGCTAGGTCAGCTATCTGCTTATAAACAAACCAGAATCCGCATGTAAAAGTTCTTAGCTGGTGTTAAGCTGAATCCAAAAGAGAGCAATGCATGAGAAATTGAGAACCAAAACTTGCCCCATATAAAGACGAACCAGCCTTGAAGGTTTGTCTGAAAGCAAGGCAGGCTAAAGTTGTGAATCCACCAGCAGATTCTCCAGTTACACAAAGCCGCTGCCCATCCACTCTTCCAGTTTCCACCTTAATAATCAGCATGGTATAAGCATGTTCATTCATCTTTCTTAGTATCCACTGTAAATGCTGACTACATCCTCTACAAAAGTTAACAACCTGGGTTTGTCAGTCTGAACAAGCCATACCAGGAATGCAGCACAACTGCAGCAATCATTTACATCAACAATACCCCATTGTGCTAAAAGTCTCTCTCGAAATTCTCTTCCATAGCCTTCAATAAAGTGAAGGAACATCAATAACTATCACCATCAAAATCCTTGATAATAAATAGATTAAGGTGCTTGCAAATAAGAGGATGGACATCATCGAATAATTAATACATCAGATCTGGAAGTACACAGAATGTGGATTTCTTCATCAGATATATAAACTGAGACAAGAAAGAGCCAAAGACCTGAGCTTCCCCCGTAGTTAACATCAACAAATGCCCATCCTCGGCTTGTCCAGTACTGCACACTAAGATCCAGAATCCCTCGTGCTTCATCTGTGGGTCCACCTAAACAATGAGGTAGTATAAAAAAGTTATAATAATGTTAAGAAGATTTTCCACTCTGTGATGCTTTGACAAGCAATTGGAGCAAAAGATAACTTCAATGCCTTTAGCAATTCATGGAGTTGGTAAATCAAGTTAGTTTAGACCAATGTATGCCCATCTATCATCAAAGCACACTAAGAGTTTATGTTGACGAAAGACTAGATTAACATATACTTTACTCAAACAAAGAAAAAGACTGCAGTAATAGGAAAACAATTGTCACTCTTAGATACTGATTGGAAATATGTACATGAAATCCAACAAAGCATTTTTGCTAATTATTTCTGATGCAACATGAAGTCATGACCATATATGACATTGACATAAAATGATATGTTTGTTTACCATGAGTTCTGACCAGTAGGGGAGGCTTTTCGTCTGATGAACCTTGGAAAACATTATTATACGGAGCATAAAAATAAGCATATGCATGCTGACCATTTACCACAGTTGGAAACTCCACAAATTCAGGCAAGCTGAAGTATGATTCATATAGTGCAACATCCTCTGAGGAGGACCAAACAATAGAGAAATCAGTTGCCATAGTTCTCTTTTTATCAAGTGTCACCTGGTGGAAAAACAGAGGGTGAAGCTCAAATGTACACCGTAGGATTCAATGTTAATTGGCAGTAGACTACGAGAGATCCAATTAATTAAACCTTTGCTATTGATACTGGAAGAGTAGCAGATGCACCCTCAATATAGAAGGATCCATCTCCAGACACCTAGCAAATCAGCAAGCTTTAAGATAAAGCATCATGACATCAATAAGTTCGAGCATTAAGTACCAAATCTTACAAAATGATAAATAACAAAATTTAGTTACTTAAGGTAACTCATCAGATATTGTACCACTATGTTAGTTACAGAAGAGAAGGGAATGTCAATTTTCGAAAAGGACTCGGAATCGTGGTCAAGCACCCCAACATATGACTTTCCATTCTGCCTGGATAAGAAAAAAAGCAGGTTATTCTTCTGAACCACATAAAATCGAACAGATATTAGAAAGTGTGAAAACCTGTAACAGCAAACGACTTTGTGACTTGTATCATCTATTCCAAGGAAATCATAGGAGCTGACACCAAAAATCCACATGGGCTTGGAGAATTCAGCATCAAGTGAATACAGAGGTGTTACCGCATTGCTTTGCTCATCCTGTCATACACAAATCAACACAAAACTGAAAACACTGATAACAGAAAGAGTTCAAACTTCTTCATGGTAATACTTGTGTTCCATGCTTTGTTAATGTAATGGCCAAGTTTTTCGTTTAGTAAATAAACCAGCTAAAGGTATTGAGTTCTTAATTGTCTCATACAGGTCTACCTTGCTGTTGAACAGTTTCAATATCTTAGAGGCAAGGCATCAAGTTGATGCCCCATTGATTTTGGTATGATACAAGAAAAAATGGGATAACTATAAAAATAACAATATGAGTTTAGAACATTATGTTTAGTCAACATCCTACTCACTAGAGAGAGTAGGCTATAACGATGACTATTGTTAGCTACATGATGGTGTCACCAAAATAACAATGGATGTAAAAGCGTACAACTAGTTCTTAAATAAACAAATCTTGTTGAAAAGTAGGTGCAAGTGGTACATCTAGAACACAGACGATCAATATGAGGATTCCAGAACAATAGACAGATGTGCCCCATGGCAATACAGACAGATATGCATTTGCTACCCTGGGAGAACGATCAGATCAGTAGAAAACTGAATAGAAACAAAATACAACTGACAGAAACTGTACCCATTTATAAATATTCCAAAACCCACTCCTTCGATCGGTTATGAAGAACAGCTCCCCTAGAGCAAAGTAGAGTTAATCGAGTGAGAAAATACGGTTTGCATCTAGCGAAATAAAAACCAAGTAGATAATCAACGTGCAGAAAGTCACCTACTCATGTCCTTGTCTCCTTGAATTGTAACACTTAAAATGCATGAAAAAGTTCAGTATTAAATTTCAAATACCTTTTGAAGACCACTTGGGTTCAGTAGGAGATTCTACTATTGTTGGGTCTCCACCAGCAATGCAGATCTTTTCTTTTATCTCTCTACACAATAATAAACACCGCAATAAATAAATCAACAAATCTTCAAAGAAGATCATGAAACATTCATGTACATTTGAAGTAACAAGAAACTCAACCATTGTGTTAAGGTATATTAGTCAAGGGTATTAGTGTAATCTCCTCATGTTACAAATAAAGGGGGACTCAACTGACTATTGTATTGAGGCCCAATGGGGACTATATATAGAGTACATGAGGGACTCAGGGTAAACCCTAAACTAGGAGATTACACTAATACCCTTGATTAATATACCTTAACAGATCCTTTTTGTAAAAAATAAAATGGATTGCAACAAACAAATACCCTATCAAACATATCATTAGGTACAAATCAAGGTATCTATGATGTACAATACCCCAGATTCTGATAAAGCCAATAGAAAGACTACATTAGCACAATCTCGAACAAATTATCGATTTCTCTGGACCAGTTACATGAATAAAGTGATCTCAAAAACAAACTAATCCTCAACATATGTGGCCGGGCATGAAAGACTCCACGCTCATTAGTAACTACTAGATAAAGGACTGTAGCAGCTACTGGAGTTACAAGTATAGATGTGTAGAACATTTCTTTCTTTCACCAAAAAGGAGTGAAAACACAAAGGTGCAACTAAGATATTACCCTTTCTCATTGAAATACCCAACCCATAACTGCGATTTGTCCCAGGACATGTTCAGGTTACTCCACTCAATCCATGCCATACGTTTTTTAGTTGGATCAATACGTGGGAAGGCATAAAAGTCATTGCCACTGACCAGCATAGTAGATTCTGATCCAAAAAAAGAAGATTTAAATTACAAATAAGCCCGAAAATCTCTTAAGGATAACATAAAGCAGTAGCCTAAGTGTTCCTTACCTTTGACATCCTGATCACTTATTCTTACAGCAACAATTGTAGTGATGGGATTTGAGCTATTGTGCCGATGATCTGTCGTCAAATTTGATTCTTTTTTTGCATTAACTGAATAACTGTAAGCAAATCAGAACTATTGATCTGATACATGGAATAGGTCTAGTCACCTTCCATTATAGTTACGAAACGATGGAAATGGGGATCAAAGACACCGTCAGCATAGCGTACTACTGATCCAGCATAATCTGGTGTCAGCGGTAGTGGTGAATTATCTGAAACCAACAAAGCAAGGATTTTAAAATGCCAGTTACAGAATATCATGTACTTACACATGAATTTGATACTAAAATGCCATCCCTTTATACTAATCATGGCTTAAGGCCAAGAAGGTTCAGAGAAGTAGCATCAAACTTTTCAAAATCAAAGTTAGGTTACAGTTCAAGAAAGAAAAACATAACTAAGTTCCTGTTTTCCAAATGTTCACTTGAATCCCTAAAACACAGAGATTCAACCATTCTTTGTATAAGTATCTAAACGTGGTACATATCAAGATAACAAGTTAACAAAAGAAGAAAGTTTAAATGTGGCATAAAGGAGCACTTTTTTGTGTAATCACCTGGACTGAATGAGTTTAGTTAGTGCGTCAAAAAGTTCAGATGCTAGATAGGAGTAATGCCAGGTTGTACACCGACCATGCCCCATCCTTTGCCTATCTGATGTCTCAGTCGTCAGTCCCCATTTTAGCATTCCCGCAACATGTGAATCATGGGCATAAGCCTCAAGCGTCTGCCGTCACATAATGTCAGACAGATACCGGTAGCATGTTGGGTTTGATTTTTGAAGCTTGGAGCGACAAGTATTTGCCAAATTAAGTGGCCAAGGGTGACAAAACAGTAGGAATAACCAGGAACGAGGTAGTAATGCTCGTGTGGTACCCGCTGTTAAGCGTAGGTTCAGGTCAGCTCCTCACCTCCTATTGTTTGCTTGTACAGACGCTGGTCAGTGTAGTTAGAGAACACAACGGTATCCCCTTGCACGGCGAATGCACCACCACCGTACTCCTGCGCCAGGGACCGCACCGCGAACCCCTGCGGCGTCACATCAAGAGCCTTGCCGCTTGGTTCTGCCGCTTCCTTCACGAGGACCGCGCGCCTGACGACGAAAAATCACAGCTACAAATAAAAATGTGCGCAAGCACAACGCTGGGTTCTAAAATTTGTGAGTGGCAGCAGTGAAAACGGGGGCCGGATGGTTGGGCGTACCCTCCATCCTCGGGGCGCGTCTCCACCCAGACGAGCCGGCCGTCGCCGGCGATGGCGAACCCCTCGGCGGTCCTCCCGGCGGCGGAGACGACAGCGGCGCTGATCGGCGACTCCGAGGACCCGTACGGCGCGGTCGACTTCCCGGTGGCGCCCGAGGTGGCGCGGGGGTGCATCGCCGCCGTCAGGTCGCGATCGAGCGGGCGGCGGGTCGGGGGAGTGGATGAGAGAGAGGCTCGGGGACGCCGGGACGGGGACTGGGACTGGGACTGGGACTGGGAGTGCTTGCTGCTCGGCGGAGCGATGCAAGTCAGTGTGTTGACTGGTCAAAGTCAAATGCTCTTTTTATACTGCCTCGTTAGAATGGTTCTTATTTAAAATAACTAATATTTTCCATATTTTTAATAGCAAGTGTCCAATTAATTTTTTTTAAATAGCCCCAAAAAACATAGTGTGTCATAAATGTTATTATTATTTTATATAAAAATTTGATCTTAAAATACTTTGACTCACAAAAATATTAGAATGCCTTGTATA
The DNA here is from genome assembly GCA_038087645.1 of Saccharum hybrid cultivar R570. Classification (NCBI taxonomy): domain Eukaryota; kingdom Viridiplantae; phylum Streptophyta; class Magnoliopsida; order Poales; family Poaceae; genus Saccharum; species Saccharum hybrid cultivar. The sequence continues at coordinate 17,148,011 of JAQSUU010000259.1, forward strand.
AATTGGACGGAGGGAGTATGAAACGCCGTGACTAATAGACACAATAGTGTTTATTTCTATTAACAATTTCTACGTGTGAGGTTTTTTTTACAGCACCACGTGTGAGGTTGTGCCACGCTATTTTGTTTGATGCAACCTATAGGCAAGTCATCGTTTTGCTTGGCGTGACGGATAGATGAAGCAGACTATTTTGTGTGATCGATATATGAGTCATGCAATTTTTTGTTGGCGCAACCGAGACTATTTTATGAGCCAAGATGACACGTGTCGTCACCACACGGCTGTGCGACCCACGACGCTGCATCACCTTCCACGCCACCGTCGACCTAGGGAGAAAAGGAGCCGATGTTGTGCCACACCATCGTCGCCGAAGCCACTATAGTGTGCCGTGCCATCGCTGTTGAAGGAGGCCGTGAGGAGAAGCCGCGGGAGGGAGTGGAGGAATGGGGAGCGGCGGCTTGGGAGTGAAGCCGTGGGAGGGGGTCAGAGGAGTGGCGGCCTGAGGACGAGAAAACTCAGAGGTGTGGGGGAGATTTGTTTTAGGGTTTGTAATCCAACGGTTGTGGTTCATCTAAAAAGAATCCAACGATTGAGAAAAATCAGGTTGCATCGTGCCGGCCCAAAAACCATGCCATGCCCGGGGCAACACTATGGGTCGGTGAGACAGCATAGGCAAAGGCACGAGGCTTACCATGTCGCATCGGGCCTAGGCCATGCTTTTTCGGACCGGGTCCGTGCTGGCCTAGCGGGCCTGGTCCGTTGGGCCAATTATGTTACACTGGCGGTTTCCTTAAACTAACCGCCAGTGTAAAACCATTTACACTAGCATTTCTCTAGAAGGCGCCAGTGAAACTCGTGATTTTCACTGGCGTTTCACAGTAACAGAAGTTAGAAACGCCAGTGAAAATAGGTTTGGGACCGTGTCAGGTACCAGCGAAATGGGGTACCCCATTCTCACTACAAAAACTATCCACCAAGGCGGAATAGCAGCCCACGGTCCACCACAGTCGGCCCAAGGCCCTACTTCGCTCGGAACCAAAGTTAAAGGACAAGCGCCCGAGCCTCCCAGCGCTCCTCCGCTTCATCTGACCTCTTTCCGTCTCACCCGACCCCCGTAACGTCATCCAGGCGCCCGAGCCCTGTGACATCATCGAGGCGCTCGACCCCTTTGCACGGCTACCGCTTTGCTCGACTCCCACTGTAACACGTTGCCACAGTGAAAGTCCCTAGTTTGGTTTTGGCTAATTGATGAAACCTAGGACTAACCTTTGTATCTAAGTGGATGATTTAGATAAAGGTGGTCATTGAATATGAGACATGACATTGACTCATGTGACCAAGATGGTGAAGACCAAGATGAGGCTTGGCTCGATGGACCGGTTGTGAAGGTGAAGGGCAAGTCGAGGCTTCGAAGCGAATGACCATGCGATGGTGAAGCTTGAGCAAGACTTGGCGCCGATGGACCGATGCAACGGTGAAGAGCAAGTGAAATCAAGGTCGATGGATCGAGACGGTCATGTGATGATATGAAGTGGATCATATCATTTGGAGAAACAAAATGGGCTCAAGGCAAAGGTATAACCATAGGGCCATTTTGTTTTACACTCAAGACACCATAGAGGGTGTGAGTGGTTTAGGGTCGATAGCCGAACTATTAAGAGGGGAAGTCTTATCGGTTATTCGACGCACGGGTGCCACTAGGTGAATTCATGAAGTGCATTGCATGTAGGGCCTAGTGAGCTAACTGGAAAACCTTTGGAAATGTTTGAGAAAAAGCTAACACACAAGCACATGGAGATGTACACTTGATGGTGTTAGCACATTTACAAAGGTGGCATTGGTTGCGCTGTGGTTTAGGTGGTAGAGAGGGTTTGGTTCCTTTCTCCCTCCCGCCGAGCTTGCGAGCGCGGGATTTAGGCGATTTCGGGGAAATGAAATACCTATTTTCCACTACGCTTGAAGTCGGAAAAGAAACGGAGGCGGACGGAGGTCACAGAGGTGACCGGACGCTGCACCGGACGCTGCACCGGACGCGGTCACTGTGCGACCGGCGCGTCCGGTCAGTGCAGCGCGGTGTTCAGGCGCGCGAGTTAGGGTTTGCAACCGGCGCGTCCGGTCACTCGCGGGACCGGCGCGTCCGGTCATGCGCCCTGAGGGAACTGCAGATTCGCAAGGACGATCGGACGCGGTGCGCGTCTGGTCACACACGATCGGACGCGTCCGGTCGTTGTTGGAGCTTACTGGACTCCGACCGGACGCGGGCACTGTCGCGTCCGGTCGTTGCGAGGAGCGCGTCCGGTCGTTGATTCGCAGGCGCGGGTGCTGTGCGGATCGGCGCGTCCGGTCGTTGCGAGGTGCGCGTCCGGTCGTTGTTACGCGGGCGCGGCACAGTGCGACCGGCGCGTCCGGTCGTTGAGAGCAGCGCGTCCGGTCAGTGGTTGACCGTTGGCGCGCAGTGACCGTTGGAGGATCTAACGGTCGAGTTTGAATATTCGGGGGACACGTGGACGTCACAGGACAACCGGACGCGGTTGAGCGCGTCCGGTCAGTATCGACCGGCGCGTCCGGTCGTCCCGAAAAACTGTCAGTGGAGTGGCAACGGCTCTATTTGGATGGGATGCTTATAAATACTCGTTGGCCGGCCCTTGGGGAGGTCTCTTGGCATTTCTAACATTCTTGTGCATCCTTTGAGCTAAAGCAACTCCTCCCACTCATCTCTCTTGCTTGATTGCAAATCAAAAGTGAGATTGAGTGATCCCAAAGTGCATTGCATAGCTTGAGGGCATCTAGTGGCACTTGTGGGTGGTTGAGCCGGTGGATTTCTTGTTACTCTTGGAGAGTACCGCTCCTAGCCAGCTTGGAGATTGTTGGAGGCGTTGGCAAGAGAAGGTGATTGTTCTTGGCCACCTCCGGTTGATTGTAAGAGGTTCTTGTGCTTTCCTCGGCGGGACGCCAAAAGCAACTCTATTACATTGCGCGTGTCATTGAGTTACCTCACTTGAGAGTGGTGTCTTGCGGTGCCTTGCGGGGCGTGCCTTGAGGGGCAAGTGACTTGAGGGTCACACCGGGGAACCATCTAAGTGTTGGTCGACACAACCGGTGACGTAGCTTGTCGGTGCACAAGTGAACACCGGGTGAACAAAAAATATTGTGTCTCTTGTCTCCCGGTGATTGGTCTTCATATTGTATTGTTGTCATTATTGATTGATTGTATATCTTCTTGGTGATTGGCATCATCTTCACTCCACCGTCGGTATAAGAATAACAATCCTTCTCTTGCTCTTATCTTTACTAGTTTATCTTGTGTAGCTCTAGCGGTAGCCTTTGCTAGTAGTTGTTAGCTTGCTCACTAGTGTAAGTTAGTGACCTAGCACTTGTGTGAACTAGAGATCATAATCTACTAGACTTGTGGATAGGAGGCTTGCATCACAACCGTAGGCTAAGCAAAACTCGCTTTACGCCGTTTGTTATTCTAACAAGTTTGCTTAGTGGTGCTTGTAGAATTCTTATAGGCTGTTCACCCCCCCTCTAGCCATCTAGGACCTTACAAGTGGTATCGGAGCCGTGGTCACCGTTTTAATCAAGGCTTAACATCCTTCGGTGTGAAAAATGGCTCAAATTGTGTTCAACAATGTTGGGGGCAAGCCACCGTTCTTTGATGGTGTTAGTTCTTTTGCTCATTGGAAGAGAAAGATGACAATGTACCTTGGTTCTATTCATGAGAGAGTATTGCAAGTCACCGAGAATGATTTTGCTATCATTGATCCCGATCATCTCACCGATGAAGATAGAGCAAATAGAACATGCAATAGAATGGCTCTCAATACTTTTTACAATGGTATTGATACAAAAGTATTTCAGGGTATCAAGGATTTGGAATTTGCTAGTGAAGTGTGGACAAGATTGAGTGAAACTTATGAGGGCACTAAGGTTGTGAAGAGTGCCAAGCTATATGGGCTCAAGAGTGAGTTTGAGAACTTTAAGATGAAAGAAGAAGAAACAATCATTGAAATATTTCATAGATTACAAGTGATAGTCAATGATCTCAAGAGCTTAGGGCACAAGACTCAAGACCAAGATTTTTGCCACAAGTTCTTGTTGAGCCTACCTAAAAGATTCAAGATGTTGATCATGATGCTACAAAGAGATGGGCTTGAAACAATGAAGCCAAATGATTTGCTTGGAGAGGTATTGACCTTTGACAAGTATGATCAAGATGTTGATGAGAAGGAGGAAGAAAAGAAGAAGAAGACCGTGGCATTCAAGGCCACCTCCTCCAAGGGCAAAGCTATCATCATAGAAGAAGAAGAAGAAGATAATAATAATGAAGGTGAAGATTTTGAAATTGATGATGAGGCACTTGCTCTTGTAGTCAAGAAAGTGGGTCACATGTTCATTAAGAGAAGAGGTTTCAAAAAGAGAAATGATAATTTCAAGAGCAATGAGCAACAAAGGAAGTGCTTCAATTGTGATAGCACCGAACATCTTCAAGCCGAATGTCCCTATGACAAGAAGAAGAACAACAAGAGGGGCAAGTTTGAGAAGAAGAAGAGAGAGGCCAAGATGACAATCAAGAAAGGCAAGAATGGTGCCTATGTGATCACTTGGGAAAGTGATGATGAGGAAGAAGAAGAAGAATCATCCAACAAGGCATTTGCTTCCATTGCTATCAACAAGAAGCCATCACTATTTGATTCATCCTCTTCATGCTTCATGGCTAAAGAAGCTAAGGTATTATATGATGAGAGTGATGATGAAAGTGAAATGGAATATGCTCATGATAGTGATAATGATAATGAAAATGATGATGATGAACCAACTAAAGAACAACTATATGACTTGTTGCAACAAACTAGAGACAGTTATTGCCAAGAACAAGGAGTGTAAGAAGCTTTCAATGAAAGTAGCAATACTTGAGAAAGCTCTTTGTGAGCTTAAGACCACTCATGAGAGTCTAGTGGAAGACCATGAGGATCTTGGTAAGGTTCATTTCAAGCTTGAAAAGGCTCACTCATTGCTACTTGAGCAAGAAGCAAAGAAGGAGGTTGTTGCATCATGTGATATAGGTGTTACATGTGATATAATTGATGAATCCTTTAATGAACCTATCATCATGTCAAATGCTAACCCTTCTTGTAGCTCTTCATCCACCACCACCAACTCTACCTCCTCTACTAGTGATGGTTTCACTTGTGATGCCTCACTAATGGTTGAGAATGAGACTCTCAAGAGAGAGGTGGATGAGCTCACTCACGCCCTAGGCAAGGCCTATGGTGGTGATGCCCGCTTGCTTAAGTGCTTGGGTAGCCAAAGGTTCTCTCTTAACAAAGAGGGATTGGGCTACACCCCCAAGAAAGGCAAGTCGGCCTTTGCAACTCCAAAGCCTCGCTTTGTGAAGGGCAATGGTCGGTTTTGCAATAGATGCAAGCAAGTTGGGCACCTAGAGCATAATTGCAATAAAAAGAACCAAAGCAAGAACCTTGTTAATGCTATACCGTTTGATTCTTGCTATGTGCTTACCAAGGGTGTGAAGGGTGTACAAGCTAAGTTTATTGGTACACCAATTGTGGGCCCAAAGAAGAAGGCTATTTGGGTACCAAAGAGCTTAGTTACTAACCTACAAGGACCCAAGCAAAAATGGGTACCTAAGCTTCATTGATTTGCTTATAGGTCAATTACAAAGCCGGAGGAAGGCATTGGATTATTGATAGTGGGTGCACTCAACACATGACCGGTACATCAAGAATGTTTGACTCAATCAATGACAATGATAGTGGTGTTGATTCTATCACATTTGGCAATAACAAGAAAGGCAAGGTTATTGGCTTGGGCAAGATTGCAATATCAAATGACATGAGTATCTCCAATGTGTTGTTAGTTGAAAGCTTAGATTTCAATCTTCTATCCATGGCACAAGTATGTGATCTTGGCTACAAATGCATCTTTGGGGTTGATGATGTGGAAGTTATTAGAGTGGATGGTTCAAATGTGGCATTCAAGGGTTTTAGATATGAGAATCTCTATCTAGTTGACTTCAATGCTAGAGAAACTTCTTTGACAACTTGCTTAGTCTCCAAATCAAGCATGGGTTGGCTTTGGCATAGAAGGCTTGGTCATGTTGGCATGAAACAATTGAAGAAGCTTACAACTCACAATCTTGTCAATGGTTTGAAAGATGTTGAATTTGAGAAGAATAAGCTTTGTAGTGCATGTCAAGCCGGGAAGCAAGTTGGAAGCTCACATCCAAAGAAGAGTACAATGAGCACATGCAAAGCATTTGAGTTGATGCACATGGATCTATTTGGACCAACAACATATACAAGCATAGGCGGCAACAAGTATGGCTTTATCATAGTGGATGACTTCACAAGATTCACATGGGTATTCTTTCTTAGTGACAAAAGTGAAGTATTTGACACCTTCAAGACATTTCTCACTAGAGTTCACAATGAGTTTGAGATTAGAATCAAGAAAGTGAGAAGTGACAATGGAAGTGAGTTCAAGAATACAAGAATTGAAGAACTTTGTGATCATTATGGTATTGGACATCAATTCTCGGCCAAGTACACTCCACAATCAAATGGCCTAGTTGAGAGAAAGAATAGAACATTGCTTGATATGGCTAGATCAATGCTTCATGAGTACAATGTGAGTCAATCATTTTGGGATGAAGCAATCAATACCGCTTGCTACTACATCAATAGATTATATTGTCATCCATTGCTAGAGAAGACCCCATATGAGCTACTTCATGGAAGAAAGCCCAATATTTCTTACTTTAGGGTGTTTGGTTGCAAATGCTATATCTTGAAGAAGGGCACTAGATTGGGGAAGTTTGACAAGAGATGTGATGAGGGGTTCCTACTTGGTTATTCAACTACAAGCAAAGCTTATAGAGTTTGGAACAACTCAAGTGGCATTCTAGAAGAAGTCCATGATGTGCAATTTGATGAAACCAATGGGTCACAAGATGAAGAAGAGAATCTAGATGATGTTGGTGGAACTCTATTAGTGGAAGCAATGAAAAACATGGACATTGGTGACATTAGAGCAAAACAAGTAATTGATATTCAAGATGATGATAAAGATCAAGTGCAAAATTCTCCATTCAAGCTAGCTAGTGACTCTCAAGTGCAAGATCATGGTGCTAGTTCATCTCATCGAAATACATCAAGTGATCAACCAAGCTCAAGCAATCAAGTGCAAATACTCCAACCACAACATGTTGCAAGAGATCACCCCATTGATAGTGTTATTGGTGATATTAGAAGTGGTGTGCAAACAAGATCAAGATTGGCTATGTTTTGTGAGCATGCATCATTTGTGTCAACCATAGAACCAAAGAAGATAGAAGAAGCTTTGAAGGATGCCGATTGGATCATGGCTATGCAAGAAGAGCTTAACAATTTCACAAGAAATGATGTTTGGGAGTTGGTAGAAAGGCCAAATGACTACAATGTGATTGGAACCAAGTGGGTGTTCAAAAACAAGCAAGATCAAAATGGCATTGTAGTGAGAAACAAAGCAAGACTAGTTGCTCAAGGTTACACTCAAGTTGAAGGTCTTGACTATGATGAGACATATGCTCTCGTGGCAAGATTAGAGGCAATAAGGATACTATTGGCTTATGCTTGTGCACACAACATCAAACTATATCAAATGGATGTCAAAAGTGCATTTCTCAATGGGATTATCAATGAGTTAGTCTTTGTTGAGCAACCTCCTGGATTTGAAGATGACAAGAAACCCAACCATGTGTACAAGTTGAAGAAGGCTTTATATGGCTTAAAGCAAGCACCTAGAGCATGGTATGAGAGGCTAAGGAATTTCCTTCTCTCTAAGGGATTCAAGATGGGCAAGGTTGATACAACTCTATTCACCAAAAGGATTGGGAATGATCTATTCATAGTGCAAATATATGTTGATGATATCATCTTTGGATCAACCGATCAAGCTTATTGTGAAGAATTTGGTGCTATGATGGCCAAAGAGTTTGAAATGTCTATGATTGGTGAACTTAGCTACTTCCTTGGTCTCCAAGTCAAGCAATTGAAAAATGGTACATTTGTGAGTCAAGGGAAATACATAAGGGACATGTTGAAGAAGTTTGGAATGCAAGATGCAAAGCCAGTTTCAACTCCAATGGGTACAAATGGCAATTTGGATAGTGATCTTGATGGCAAAATAGTGAATCAAAAGGAATATCGGTCTTTGATTGGAAGTCTACTCTATGTCACCGCATCAAGGCCGGATGTTATGTTTAGTGTTTGCATGTGTGCTAGATATCAAGCCTCACCTAGAGAGAGTCATCTCACGGCCGCAAAGAGAATATTGAGGTACTTAAAGCAAACAAGAGATGTTGGACTATGGTATCCCAAGGGGTCAAAGTTTGAATTGATTGGATATTCGGACTCCGATTATGGGGGTTGCAAGATCAATAGAAAGAGCACAAGTGGCACATGTCAATTACTTGGAAGATCACTTGTGTCATGGTCCTCAAAGAAACAAAATAGTGTGGCAATCTCTACCGCCGAAGCCGAATATGTGAGTGCGGGGAGTTGTTGTGCACAATTGCTATGGATGAAATCAACTTTGAAGGATTATGGCCTCAACTTCAAGAATGTGCCATTGCTATGTGATAATGAGAGTGCAATCAAGATGATACAAAACCCGGTTCAACATGGAAGAACAAAGCATATTGACATAAGACATCATTTCATTAGAGATCATCAACAAAAGGGAGATATTGCCATTGAAAGTGTTGGCACCGATGATCAACTTGCCGATATTCTCACTAAGCCACTTGATGAAAAGAGGTTTTGCAAGCTAAGGAATGAGTTGAACATTCTTGATTTCTCAAACATGAGTTGAATGCACCCCACCCACTTATTGACAATGCTTCTCCTTCGACATTGCAAGGTAAAGTTGATTGACATGTCATTCATCCTATGCTAAGGACTTGCTAGAGCATGTAGACATAATAAGTGGTATATGTGAGCATTCATGGTAAATCAAATGAATTTGATGGATATATGTTACCACTATTGCCTCTATGTTTGTTTTGATCTAGTGGTGGCATATGACATGTTTGTGAGCTTGCAAACCTAGTGTTGAATCTAGAAAATTTGCTAAAGTGTTTAATTCAACATAGGCAAGATAACCCTTATTATGAGGTGTGAAGAAGCTTGTCTTTGGTTCAAATCGAATTAAATATCTTTGGCAAGTATTCTAGGTTGAACCAAAATTGATAAATCTTAACCTACTCCATCAAACATTTTTCTTCTCTCCACAATTTGATCCCTTTTTTGGGTAAGTTGTTGACAAAGGGGGAGAGAAAAAGATGATTCAACATGATAAAGGGGTAAATAAATTTTTTGATGCACACAAGTAGGGGGAGCAAGCTCATAAACAAAGTTGTTGCATTTGTATTGTGCATTCTCATATGACTTGCTCATTGCACATGTATTTAAATTCAATATACATGCTTGTGTGGTGCAATGCTAGTATAGAACTTGGATGATGAAATGATCTACTAGCATGCATAGGAATAGTTTACTTGTGGTATCTAGACATGCCTAAAGTGTTTACAAGTGGTCCAAGAACCTTTACATATAATGTTGATCTCACGAGGTTCTTGAGTTTTGATGGATGTCTAGTTACTTCATGGTGCTAAGGATGGTGTAAAAGGCAACTCCGATTGGTATCACGCTTCAAAGGTCCATTTCTTACACCTTAGCATCATTTTGGTAGAATTACTCTCCCAACACTTCTATCCATGCATATGTGCTAAGCTTTCAATCCAAACTCTATGCACATATGTAGGGGGAGCTAATGCTACCAAAACCGAGCTTGTGATAATTGTCCAAACTTTACTTATGAGCAAAATGATTGGACAAGTATGACAAGTTCAAAACTTTTATTATCAAAATCATCTTTGTGAGGGTTGTCATCAATTACCAAAAAGGGGGAGATTGAAAGTCCCTAGTTTGGTTTTGGCTAATTGATGAAACCTAGGACTAACCTTTGTATCTAAGTGGATGATTTAGATAAAGGTGGTCATTGAATATGAGACATGACATTGACTCATGTGACCAAGATGGTGAAGACCAAGATGAGGCTTGGCTCGATGGACCGGTTGTGAAGGTGAAGGGCAAGTCGAGGCTTCGAAGCGAATGACCATGCGATGGTGAAGCTTGAGCAAGACTTGGCGCCGATGGACCGATGCAACGGTGAAGAGCAAGTGAAATCAAGGTCGATGGATCGAGACGGTCATGTGATGATATGAAGTGGATCATATCATTTGGAGAAACAAAATGGGCTCAAGGCAAAGGTATAACCATAGGGCCATTTTGTTTTACACTCAAGACACCATAGAGGGTGTGAGTGGTTTAGGGTCGATAGCCGAACTATTAAGAGGGGAAGTCTTATCGGTTATTCGACGCACGGGTGCCACTAGGTGAATTCATGAAGTGCATTGCATGTAGGGCCTAGTGAGCTAACTGGAAAACCTTTGGAAATGTTTGAGAAAAAGCTAACACACAAGCACATGGAGATGTACACTTGATGGTGTTAGCACATTTACAAAGGTGGCATTGGTTGCGCTGTGGTTTAGGTGGTAGAGAGGGTTTGGTTCCTTTCTCCCTCCCGCCGAGCTTGCGAGCGCGGGATTTAGGCGATTTCGGGGAAATGAAATACCTATTTTCCACTACGCTTGAAGTCGGAAAAGAAACGGAGGCGGACGGAGGTCACAGAGGTGACCGGACGCTGCACCGGACGCTGCACCGGACGCGGTCACTGTGCGACCGGCGCGTCCGGTCAGTGCAGCGCGGTGTTCAGGCGCGCGAGTTAGGGTTTGCAACCGGCGCGTCCGGTCACTCGCGGGACCGGCGCGTCCGGTCATGCGCCCTGAGGGAACTGCAGATTCGCAAGGACGATCGGACGCGGTGCGCGTCCGGTCACACACGATCGGACGCGTCCGGTCGTTGTTGGAGCTTACTGGACTCCGACCGGACGCGGGCACTGTCGCGTCCGGTCGTTGCGAGGAGCGCGTCCGGTCGTTGATTCGCAGGCGCGGGTGCTGTGCGGATCGGCGCGTCCGGACGTTGCGAGGTGCGCGTCCGGTCGTTGTTTCGCGGGCGCGGCACAATGCGACCGGCGCGTCCGGTCGTTGAGAGCAGCGCGTCCGGTCAGTGGTTGACCGTTGGCGCGCAGTGACCGTTGGAGGATCTAACGGTCGAGTTTGAATATTCGGGGGACACGTGGACGTCACAGGACGACCGGACGCGGTTGAGCGCGTCCGGTCAGTATCGACCGGCGCGTCCGGTCGTCCTGAAAAACTGTCAGTGGAGTGGCAACGGCTCTATTTGGATGGGATGCTTATAAATACTCGTTGGCCGGCCCTTGGGGAGGTCTCTTGGCATTTCTAACATTCTTGTGCATCCTTTGAGCTAAAGCAACTCCTCCCACTCATCTCTCTTGCTTGATTGCAAATCAAAAGTGAGATTGAGTGATCCCAAAGTGCATTGCATAGCTTGAGGGCATCTAGTGGCACTTGTGGGTGGTTGAGCCGGTGGATTTCTTGTTACTCTTGGAGAGTACCGCTCCTAGCCGGCTTGGAGATTGTTGGAGGCGTTGGCAAGAGAAGGTGATTGTTCTTGGCCACCTCCGGTTGATTGTAAGAGGTTCTTGTGCTTTCCTCGGCGGGACGCCAAAAGCAACTCTATTACATTGCGCGTGTCATTGAGTTACCTCACTTGAGAGTGGTGTCTTGCGGTGCCTTGCGGGGCGTGCCTTGAGGGGCAAGTGACTTGAGGGTCACACCGGGGAACCATCTAAGTGTTGGTCGACACAACCGGTGACGTAGCTTGTCGGTGCACAAGTGAACACCGGGTGAACAAAAAATATTGTGTCTCTTGTCTCCCGGTGATTGGTCTTCATATTGTATTGTTGTCATTATTGATTGATTGTATATCTTCTTGGTGATTGGCATCATCTTCACTCCACCATCGGTATAAGAATAACAATCCTTCTCTTGCTCTTATCTTTACTAGTTTATCTTGTGTAGCTCTAGCGGTAGCCTTTGCTAGTAGTTGTTAGCTTGCTCACTAGTGTAAGTTAGTGACCTAGCACTTGTGTGAACTAGAGATCATAATCTACTAGACTTGTGGATAGGAGGCTTGCATCACAACCGTAGGCTAAGCAAAACTCGCTTTACGCCGTTTGTTATTCTAACAAGTTTGCTTAGTGGTGCTTGTAGAATTTTTATAGGCTATTCACCCCCCCTCTAGCCATCTAGGACCTTACACACAGGTACGCACGGCCCCCTACCCTTTCCTGTTAAGAAACAGGAGCTCGCCACGTCGTGCAGGATCGCTTGGGAACTTGTAACACCTGATTCTTGATCTGGTCAAGGCTTCCACGGATCTTTCTCGCCCCCCACGGTAGTAACAGGAAGAGGCTATGCTACGCCACACCCTATCAAGTCCGCCTCAATGGGACGGGGAGCAACGGCCGTCCAGGCCCCCCACCTTTTCGTCGGCGCAGCTTCAGGGCCACAAAATCCTCTTCATAATGACACCATGTCAGGGTATGGCCTCACCGCGTCATCTACAGCCACGGCGCACCACCACCACGACGATGACTGTGCGAAAGCACGAACTAAGAGGAAAGCTAGGAATATGGAGCACCTTAGGGCATTCTCTTTCTATTTTTCGTACATCCAAACACGGTAACCCGACCCCTCCCTTTGCATGCTATAAAAGGGAAGGGAGGGACCCTCGACCAGCGGCGGCATAGCAAGACAACACCACACTATGGCAATATTCTAAACACACACACTCAAACACTCGAACACGCCCACACACAGAGACCTAGGAGACATCCCTCTCTCAACCAGCTTGTATCCCCCTACTACAAGCACTTTGGTGCAAAGCAACACGAGCAGCAGCGAGCACTAGAAGTAGGAACGTTCAGCCTGAACCAGTATACATTTTGTCTCTGCCTTGCACACCATTGGAGGCTCCGACGTGCATCTTCATTCACTTGTCCCGTCTCTAGACACCCCCCGTTCTAGAACACCAAAAGTTGGCGTGCTAGGTAGGGGACTTTGCGCGTCACGTTCTACTTCACCAAGCTTCCGATGGCTGACCTTGTCGGCCGGTTCGCTCCTGGCACCCGAATCCGTTTTGGGAGCCTGGACTTCGTCTGTGGCCAGGAGAGCCAGGGGCTGGAGATGCTCCCTGTCTCCCTGCCTCCCAACCTCATAGGCGGGGAAAAGGGACTCCACGCACCCACCTCTGATGATTTTACCAATACAACGAGCAACTTCAACAACATCACCGAGGTCATAGCAGGCTTCCATTTGTCGGACCAGGACGCAGCGGAGCCTGGCGAGGGTCAGTCTACCTGGCCCTACGGTCTGGAAGGCATCGCTCGGTCCTACCGGCGCCAGATCAAGCTCATGCTAGGCACGCAGGCATTGACCCAGATCCGTGCACTGGGCCCCTTCTCGGAGTCATCCTCGAATGACAAGGAGGAGTCCTTGACCAACTCTGATGAGAGCCGTATATCAACTGCCTACCCTGGGTTTGATGGCCCGGAAGACCTGCATTGCTTCCTCGACAATGCGACCTCCTTGGGGGGACCAACTCTGACTCCGACTACTACGCCAACCCATCCTGAGAGTGCTTCATGTGCGATGGAGACCCTGTTGCTAGGGATTCCGAGGAGACACCCAGCGTCCACACTCCTATCAATGTTGTGGGTGCTCCTGTGGTGCAGGGTGGGGCCCCTCCGGTTTCGCAGACGGGGGAGTCCTACCTCCAACTGGAGCAACTCCAGGAGCTCGAAAGGAAGGTCGAGGAAGACCGTTTTCAGCTAGCTTAGCTCCGTGCCACCATCGAGGGAGAGCACGGGAACCGCAACGTCGGGGCGGCTCGCCTCAGGGCCCGCGATGTCTAGAGGCGCATCTACAACGATGGTCATGACGAAGGGCTGCCGCCCTTCGCCCAGGCAAGCCAGAACGTCGCGGCAGCCGTGATTCTTCTCCGGGGAATGCCCGAGTCGTCTGCTCTAGAGGTGCGGTGAGCCCACGGAGAGCTGCGAGTTCTTCTCGATCGAGCTGCCGTTCAGCAGGTAGAAAGTTCTGCGTCATGACGGCACGGACCGGCCCTGTCGGCTCAGCCCAAGAAGGAAGGATCAATTCATCCGGAGCCCTGGAAAGAGGAAGACCAGCTTCCCCACGCTCGAGAGCACGACGACGGCGACACACGAGATGTCATCAACAAGTGCCAGAAGTGGAAGAAGGACGGTGCCAGCCAAGGCTATCATCCTCGTCGCGGAGGCCGCTACGATAGCAGCGAAGATCGGAGTTCATCTCCGCGCCCCCGGGGCCGCAAGTTTTCAGCAAGCCAATCCGCAGCGCTCCGTTCCCACGCGGCTTTCACCAACCAACCAACTTTGAGAAGTACTCGGGGAAGACGGATCCCAGGTTGTGGCTCGACGACTATCGACTCGCCTTCCATGTAGGTGGAGCGGACGACGAGCTCTTCATCATCTGCAACTTACCACTGTTCTTGGTGGACGCCACTAGAGCCTGGCTGCAGCACCTCCCGGAGGGTCACGTCCGCTACTGGGACGACCTCATCAAGATCTTCGTAGGGCATTTCTAGGGCACCTACACGCGCCCTGGTAATCCCTAGGACCTTCAGAACTACCGACAGAAACCTAATGAGACTCTACGTGAGTACATCCGGTGTTTCTCCTAGCAGTGCATCGAGCTACCCAACGCCGCCGACGCCAGTATCATGGAGTCATTCCTCGCGGGGACGAACTGCAAAGAGCTGGTCCACGAGCTGGGCCGACACACTCCTCGCACAACCAAGGAACTCTTGGACATCGCGACCAACTTCGCCTCCGGTGACGAGGTAGTAGGAGTGATTTTCCAAGGGTGAGAAAGCAGGCGGAGAATCCCAACGACGGCGGTGCCAGGCGACGGTTCGACAAGAAGAAGACAACCAAGAAGGGGCCACGGGGCAACTTCGTTGCCGCAGTGGACCGGAATCAAGCAAGGGCCCCGCCTCCTGATGGGGCAGGACTCTTCGATAAGATGCTTGATGAGCCGTGCCCATACCACAAGGGTTCGATCAAGCATACTCTTCGAGAGTGTGATATGATGAAGCATTTCTTTACCAGCATCCTAGCTAAGGGAGACGTGGGGAAGAAGCCTAAGGATGATAAAGGCGACGACAAGGGCGGTGGGTTCCCCGTTGTCAACAACTGCTTCATGATCTTCGACGGGCTTGCGGCTTACGACACTAAGCGACGTCGTAAGATGGAGCGCGGAGAGGTCTACGCTGCCGAGCCTGCGACGCCTGCCTACCTTGACTGGTCCGACGCCGCTATCACCTTTGATCGTGATGATCATCCTGCCCGAGTTCTGCACCCGGGGCAGTACCCGCTCATCGTCAACCCCATCATCGCTAATATGCGTCTTTCCAAGGTGCTCATGGACGGCGGCAGTGGACTCAACATCCTCTACAACGACACGCTCTATCTGATAGGTATCAGCCGGTCCCAGCTTCGGTTGAGTGGCGCACCGTTCCACGGTGTCATGCCAGGGAAACGTGCGATGCCGGTAGGGCGGATCGATCTGCCCATGACCTTCGGTGACCCCTTCAATTACCGCACTGAAACACTCACTTTTGAGTTAGTGGGATTCCGTGGCACGTACCACGCCATCTTGGGGCGCCCATGCTACGCTCAGTTCATGGCCGTCCCAAACTACACTTACCTCAAACTCAAGATGCTAGGACCAAACGAGATCATCACAGTCGGCACCACATACCGGCACGCCTTCGAATGCGACGTCGAGTGCTGCGAGTATGCCGAGGCTCTACATGAATCCGAGGCACTTGCAGCGGCTCTTGAAGTTAGCTCACCTGAGGAGCCCGACCCCAAGCGGAGTACGGGCACCTTCGAGCCTGCGGTGGAGGTGAAGGAGGTGTCGCTTGACCCCGGCAGCCCGAATGGCGAGGTGGTGCACATCAGCGCCACCCTCGACCCCAAATAGGAAGTCGTGCTCATCGACTTTCTCCGTGCGAACCGCGACATATTTGCGTGGAGTCCCTCGAACATGCCTGACATCCCGAGGGATGTTGCCGAGCACGCCTTGGAGATCTGGGCCGACGCTAAACCGGTGAAGCAACGACTGCGCCGCTTCGATGAGGAGAAGCGCAGGGTAATCGGGGAGGAGATCCGCAAGCTGCTAGAGGCTAGGTTCATCAAGGAGGTATTTCATCCAGAATGGTTAGCTAATCCTGTACTAGTTAAGAAGAAAAGTGGAAAGTGGCGAATGTGCGTTGATTACACTAGTTTGAATAAAGCATGCCCCAAGCATCCGTTTCCTTTACCACGAATTGATCAAATAGTAGATTCTACCGCTGGAATTGAAGCACTTCCTTTTTCTTGATGCATACTCTGGTTACCACCAAATTGCAATGAAAGAGTCCGACCAACTCGAGATTTTGTTCATTACGTCTTTTGGGATTTACTGCTACGTAACTATGCCATTCGGGCTAAAAACCGCTAGCACCACATACCAGCGTTGCATGAATACCGTCTTTGGCAAACTCATTGGGCGGACCGTTGAGGCTTATGTAGATGATATCGTAGTCAAGTCGAAGCATGCCAATAGCATGATCGATGATCTTGGCCTCGCCTTCGTGGCACTTAAGGCCAAGAATGTTAAGCTCAATCCTGAAAAATGTGTTTTTGGGGTCCCAAGGGGCATGCTATTATGCTTCATAGTTTCTCGGCGAGGCATTGAGGCCAACCCGGAGAAAATCTTGGCAATAACAAACATGGGCCGATTCAAAACTTAAAGGGTGTGCAACACGTTACGGGATGCCTGGCCACTCTTAGTCGGTTCATCTCACGCCTCGATAAACGAGGATTGCCACTCTACAAGCTTCTGAAGAAGGCCGATCGCTTTGCGTGGACACCCGAGGCCCAGGAGGCTTTTGATAAGCTCAAAAAGCTTTTAACAAGTCCTCCGATCTTAGTAGCTCCATGAGGCGATGAGCCCCTCTTGCTCTACATAGCGGTCATGACCCATGTGGTGAGCGCCGCGCTCATTGTAGAACATCAAGAAGAGGGGCATGCACTCAAAGTCCAACATCCAGTCTACTTCATCAGCGAAATCCTATCAGAGACTAGGACCCGCTACCCGCAAATCCAAAAACTCCTATATGTCGTCTTGATCGCTAGAAGGAAATTACGCCACTACTTCGACTCACATCATGTCAAAGTGGTGACTTCGTACGGCTTAGGAGAGATCCTCTAGAATGCAGATGCAGCAGGGCGGGTTGCTAAATGGTCTGTAGAGCTCATGGGCAAGGGCATTACTTATGCCCCGCAGGAGGCAATTAAGTCCCAAACCCTGGTAGACTTCGTGGCAGAGTGGACCGAGAGTGCGACGCCATCCGCTCCAATGGAGCAGGAGTACTAGATGATGTACTTTGATGGGTCACTGATGAAGACCGGTGCCAGAGCAGGACTTGTGTTTGTTTCACCCCTCGAGTGCACCTCAAGTATCTGATTCGAATCCACTTCCCTGTCTCGAACAACGTGGCGAAGTACGAGGCGCTCGTCAATGGTCTACACATCGTCGTCCAACTTGGGATCCGATGGCTTGACGTACATGGCGACTCACAGCTGGTCATCAATCAGGTCATGAAGGAGTCAAGCTGTCATGATCCCAAGATGGTCACGTATTGCCAGGTGGTCCGCCGCCTGGAGGACAAATTTGACGGCCTCGAACTCAACCACATCGCGAGGCGCTACAATAAAGAGGCAGATCGGTTAGCAAAGGTGGCGTCCAGGTGGGAAACAGTCCCCACCGACGTGTTTGCTAATGACCTATACAAACCCTCAATCGGCTACCCAGGGTCAAACCGAGATGGTGTTGAACCAACGCCTATCACAACGGAGGCGGGCCTCGACCCGACCCCCGCCAACGAGGCAGAGGCCATGGATATTGAACTAGATCTAGCCATAAGGGATGAGCCCATTCCTGATTGGAGAATCCCCTGTCTCAAATATCTCGTTCGAGAGATCCTCTCGGCCGATAAGACGGAAGCTCGTCGCATCGCGTGACGGGCAAAGTCGTTTGCCCTGATTGAGGGAGAGTTGTACAAACACAGTGCCACCGGAGTGCTGCAATGGTGCATTACTATAGAAGAAGGGATAAGATTATTGGAGGACATCCATGGAGGCATATGCGGACACCACGCCGCACCTCGAACGTTGGTTGAAAGCGCCTTCCGGCAGAGCTTCTACTGGCCAACCACCGTGGCCGATGCCACTGAAGTAGTACGCACCTGCGAAGGATGCTAATATTACGCTAAAAAGACTCACTTACCAGCTCAAGCGCTCCAGACGATCCCCATTACGTGGTCTTTTACGGTCTAGGGACTGGATCTTGTCGGGCCGCTCCAAAAAGCACCTGGGGGCTTCACTCACTTGTTGGTTGCAGTCGACAAGTTTTTGAAATGGATTGAGGCTCGGCCAATTGCCCAGATCAAGTCAGAACAAGCATTCCTCTTCTTCACAGACATCATCCATTGCTTTGGAGTACCAAACCGTATCATCACTGACAATGGTACCCAGTTCACCGACAAAAAATTCCTTCGCTTCTGCGATGATCACCACATTCACGTGGATTGGGCAGCTGTGGCGCACCCTCGAACGAACAGGCAGGTTGAATGCTCTAATGGCATGATCTTGCAAGGCCTGAAGCCAAGGATTTTTAACCATCTGGACAAATTTCGGAAATGATGGCTCCAATAATTGCCTGCAGTAATCTGGAGCTTAAGGACGACGCAAAGCCGAGCCACAGGGCTATCGCCTTTTTTCTTGGTCTATGGATCCAAGGTTGTTTTACCAACGGACCTAGAATGTGGAGCTCCGAGGATCAAGGCGTTCGAAGAGAAAGGGAACGAAACATCCCTCGAGGACGCTCTGGTCCACCTAGAAGAAGCCCGTGACGTTACCCTCCTGCACTCAGTCAAGTACCAGCAGTCACTTCGATGATACCACGCCCGACGCATCCATGGCCAAGCATTCAGCGTGGGTCACCTGGTACTCCAGTTGAAGCAGAGCAATCAGGAAAAGCATAAGTTAACTCCGCCATGGGAAGGTCCTTACATCGTTGCAGAGGTACTTCACCCCAGCACGTACAAGATAGCAACCATGAAAGGCGAGGTCTTTACCAACGTGTGGAACATCAAATAGCTACATCATTTTTACCCTTGAAAAAAGAATTCTTAATATGCTTATGTAAATAACCTATTTCCAATTAAAATAAAGAGAAGTTCTCATTATCTCTGAATTTACTTTGTCTCCAAAAAAGTGAGACCCAACTCAACTAGCGGTCTGAGTTGGGCCTCACTTGGGGGCTAACAGGGGGAACCCCCCTACAAGCAAGTGTCGAAAAACTTTTTACCTTAGCTAGGTAACCAATTCTTTCTTGGGGTCGAGGGGCATCCGAGGATAGGACTGGTTGGACTGCAAAAAGCCTACACCCCAACGGTTATGGTACATTCACCCACCAACCTGAACCCAAGGAAACCAGATCGCACTCCAAAAAAGCATTCATAAACCGACACAGCATAAAAAGCAAGTAAACACTTACTAAAACAAAAAGCATGTCAAAACAAAAAAACTTATACAAGGAGGCCTCAAAGGCCGATACCTTGCCTAGAATCTAAAAAGTTTTTGCACGAGCACCACAGCCTGGCGCGTTGTTCATAGGTTAATAAGAGGAGGAACCACATCTTCTTCAAACCTGGCCGCCAGGATCACCGCGGGTACCTAGGCCTCTGCGTCAGCGGCGTCCAACACCTCGTAGGAGCATCAAGGTCACCATCGCTCAGAGCTACTAAATTAACCTCATAATGAGACCTACAGACGGTGAACGCACGACGGACACCAAAGTGCAATGCATCCCTCACGAGGGCTTAGACCTGCCCAAAGGCAAGCAAGAGGCGGTCACGCAATGAGACTTCCTAGGCTCCTGCAGAAACTACCCACAAGGCATCGCACGCGATCCAGCAACAACACGAGCTCGGAATACTCATTGTCCACTGCCGCCAGGGTACCTTGCACTGACGATAGCTCCGTCTTGAGCTCACCAACCTTGGCCCTCAGCCCTCAGCAAAGGGAAAAAAGAAAGAAGCAATCATGAGAAAGCCATGATATCCAAGCAAGAACAACCCCACTCACCCGTGACCTCCGTGGACTGATCGCGGAGTTGGTTGACCGCCCAAGTTGCCACTGGCTTGAATGGGCGCAATCTATGGTTCTCAGCAACAAGTTTGACGGTGCTCCGCACGATCATCTTCCATCGTTCAAGCATGGCATCCCGTTCGCGGCGGATCGTGCGACATTGTTGGAATAACAGGTCTCGGTCAGCACGAGCACGCTAGTGCTCTCGATGGACGAAGACAAGACCAGATTGGAGTGCCCCATTTTTCGCCAACAACGCCTCGTGGTCAGTTGATGCTTCTTGAGCCACTTCGGCGGCCCGACGAGCGCTCTCGGAGGAAGCCGCCGCGACCTTCGCCTCTTTTTCAGCACGAGAGACAA
The DNA here is from genome assembly GCA_038087645.1 of Saccharum hybrid cultivar R570. Taxonomy (NCBI): domain Eukaryota; kingdom Viridiplantae; phylum Streptophyta; class Magnoliopsida; order Poales; family Poaceae; genus Saccharum; species Saccharum hybrid cultivar. Next base: position 17,168,654 of record JAQSUU010000259.1, read on the forward strand.
GCTGGGCGCGGAGCCCCGTCATCTCGCCCTCAAGGGTGGCCAACTGTTGCTGAGCAGCGCTCAATTGCAATTCAATCGCAGCGATCCGCTGAGTCTCTTCAGCCAGCCGCGCCCACGCCTCCTGGCCTTGGTGAATAAAGTCAGACTTCGCCCGACTGCACGCAAGGAGCGCCTGCGTGAAAGAATCACATCAGAAACATATCGTACATGTCAGGTAGAAGCGAAAAAGTAAAAAAGCACCGCTAACCAACCTGACCCGATGCCTGCATCTGGTTCCAGTGCCTCTGCTCCTCGGCATCATCCAAAATGAAGGAGGGCGGCAGCCCGGGCAGTCCCCGACGCAGCTCGCCTTGACGGTGGGCCTTGGGTTCCGTCCTCACCAAGGACAGGAGACTGACGGGAAGGGGCCGCTACTCCACTTTTAATGAAGTCAAAGCCTCAGTAGGACAGGACGACGTCCCCACCGGTCCAAAGACCTCACCGGCTTCGCCCCGCATCCTTGACGCAAGCTACTCACCGCCAGTAGGTGGACCCACATCGTCTCCTGATCTGGTGTCACCAGTCGCACCAGCTGCAGATATTGCGGCAGCAGCAGCTGGTAGCACCTCTCGAGGGGTGGTCGCATCATCATCTAGAACGATGGCCTCGGTGGCAGGGTCAGAAACGCCCGGCTGTACCGCCCCCTCCAGAGTAATCATGGCGGGCGCCATGGCTGGAGAGGAAGGACTGAGAAAAGGCTGACCAGTGGAGGTGACGCCGGGCCTGGTCCCAAAAGGGCTCTGGACCTGACGTTTTAGCCTCTTCCATGGTGCAAGCGACGGTGTGCGAAATCCCGTCCCACTACATAAAACCGAGTCTTAGTGTGATGCCCATCCAACTGCCAGCATTCAAAGAAGGAGAGCATGAACGTACTGTTGACGGTAGATAAGTATCATTTTTAACCGTCAATATAGCATAAGAAAGGACCTAAACATAAATACTATCTAGATATAGGGGTTACACTGATAAAATTTCACGAGTTTTGGTGAATATCTATTTCTGTAGGGGGTTATCAGGAAATAACCAAAGGAGGTCCACATGTTAGATTTACATAGAGACAAAAGGGCTACACACAACTTTTCTGTAATCTAGAAGGTGCGAGAAGGCACCTCCTCGAAGGGGAGGGCCATTTGGGTTGACAGGTGGGGCGCCCGCCCCCACCTCATGGGTGGCCGCCCAGGCCACAGAGCCAATCCGGCTCCGTCTCGCGGATCCTGCTTCCACCGCCTTTGAGGTTCAATAAAAAGACATTGATGAAGGTCGGTTTCATCCAAGGGCTGTGGTGCTTCCTAGAGGGCTATATAAGCAAGGCCCCTGGCCCCAGGAGAAACCCTGACTAATTCATTAGAGAGAACTCATTCTATTCATTCAGAGAAGCCCTAGAGACACCATCTCAATTAGATCTCTAGTTTAGCATAGATATATAGGATTAGAACTAGAAGGAGCCAAGCATTGCTTGATTTTCGGATCTGTCAAGAGAATATTTAGTAATTCTCTCCTACTTTTGTATTTATTCTTATATTATTCATCTAGTTCATCATTTGTATGAATATGACTTTAGTCTATTCTATCATATTGGATATGACTTTGCTCTATTTGATTATGTTATCAATTATATTGTTCTTAGTCTACTTTGATTATATGCTTGATATAGTTCGATCAAAATTATATTTAAGTATAGGATCGTATAGCGCTTGCTCATTGATATCATAGGTGAGTGGTAAACATTGTGTAGGCGTGGTGCCTATACCGTATTTACCTACGATTGCACCCTATATTCCGGACCGTGTGGTAGATCGTGGGAGTGACTGTCCTGTTGAGTCCTTTGTAGTCCACCTCCCGAGTATAGGGCAGGCAGAGCACAACTATTATAGGAAAGTGATGGCTATGTTTCATATCTTCCTTAGTAATATCACTATGCGTAGATATAACCTTTTCTTGCCATGATTGCCAAGTGTAATTGCACTAATCATCATATGCTTTGACTGTATAGTTAGAACAACTTAGGATTTATCCTTATAGTTCGTCCTAATCCATGCTAGTGCTATATACTTAGAGTAATCTATTGAGATGTTTATCATTATATGTGGCTATGTGCTTATCAGTTATCTCTTATTATTCTTTATTCATATATATATATATATATATATTATTTATCTTGTGACACTTACCCTATATGAGAAGATCGATAAAGACATGGTTATGCTCTCCATTATCACATGCAGTGATGCTCATTGCTCAATATCCTTAGCATCCCTTCCCAGTGGTAAAAATATAAATAATGATACCTGGATTACTCTCGGTTAAAATGCTACATCGGTATTATTTGTGCGCTTGCGGATTTCATATTTATTTCAGAGGGGCATTTGCATATTTTAGTACCAGCACCTTTAGTATCATACCGGGGATGACAACCTAGCTTAGGTGGCGTTAGAGGTGTCAACACGTACCTCGACACCTTGGGACGCCCACGCTTCCGAGGAACTTTAGAGGACTGACCTCCTCACTCCGAAGCGTGAGGAATTCGCCCCACCCCCATGGTACTGGGGTTCACCCCAGTTGCCGCAGGAATGGACCCTACTACCATCACGACGGCGCTAGAGTCTGTTCTTTCCATCGGGATGGTGAAACCAGCCACCGCCATGGCCTCAGTACCTTCCCTGGCAGCCGAGGAGGTAACTGTCCCTGACGAAAGGGGAGGCAGAGATGGAGAAACGGTCAGCCGACGGAGACCAAGCCCACTTGATTCCGTCCCAGAGTGACCAGAACTGCTCGGGGACCCATGACGTCGGGATGGGATGGCACCCCCAAGGTTCGAATCACCGGACCCAGGAGGCACCACTTAGGTGGAGGAAGATGGCTCCATAATGAGCTGGTCCTGTCCTCCGGCGCAAACTGTCCGTGGACCGCCATCATCATCATCATCCTCCTCCTCCTAGTCTCCTCCTCCTCGGTGGACTCTTCTTCCTCCTCCCCCAGCGGCCCGTTGCTTCTTTTGTCACATTTCACGTTCCTCGCGCTTGCGGGCCCTAGCAGCGTTGTCCAGAAGTCGCTTTTGTTTGCGACCCTGTTCTGCTTCAGCTCAGGTCCGATTCTGCTGCCGGATCGCCGGGTTCGGGAGTAGGGGATCCAGCACACGCACCATACAAAGCTGCCCCTGTTTCAATATCACACAGTGAGGCATATGGCTTAAATCGAAGGAGACTACAAAATCACAAAGAAAAAATGCCTCACCAAATCAACGGCGTTGTGGTCAGGACGCATAGGGGGATGGATGTCGAGCTTAGTGTCTGAAATTGTAATCCCCAATGCAGACTTGATGCGCTTCTTGACCTCGGCACGATCAAGAGGCACCGTCACAAGCACCGTCCCCTCCAGGGACGCCCCCAGCACCATGTCGAAGAGGCGCCGCTCTCGGCGCATCAGGGGCAAGACCCTTCGTTCATGGTAAGCGGTGATAACTCTAGCGCCCGTCACGCCGGCGTTCACCAAGCGCCGCACGGCTTGGAGGAGAGATTGGATCCTCTTCATCTCCGGCTGCGGGGGGCCGTGCATCCATTTCTTGGGCACATCCTTATACCAGCGGCCCATGAAATCAGGAAGGGGCGCGTCATCATGATTTCTGAGGTAGAACCACTTCTGGTGCCACCCCTTGTTGGAAGAAACCCCCTTCATGGGGATGTACTCGTCAGATCAGGAATAACGGAGCTGGAGCACACAGCTACCAATATACACCGGCGATGAAGCCCCCTTCTTCGAGGATTTGAGGAAGACAGACCCAAAAAAGTAGTACTACCACAAGATGTGGTTGGTCTCAATGCCCAGATAACCCTCGCACAAAGCGGCAAAGGCGGCGGCTTGCTGAATCGAGTTCAGATTCAGGTTCTATAGTTCAAGCTCGTAGTGGTGAAGGATCCAGCGGATGAATTTATCCACCGGCATCCTGAATCCACGCTCGTGAAATCAAGCGAAACTAACCACATACCTAGGAGGGCAGATCGGCTCCCGCTCATCATCGGGAACAATCCACTCCGTCGATTCGGGTCGACGTTGGGGCGGAGGAAGCCCTCCTCCATAAGCTTCTGGGCGTCCTTGGGAATGAAAGAGGAAACCAGCCATGGCTCCATTGGAGAAGGCTGGGAGGCGTTTGGGTGGCGGCGGCGGCAACAAGAAGAAAGGGTAGAGGAAACGATTGTGCAAGGAAAGGAGGAGGGTTTCAGATTGCAAAGAGGGCGGCGCAAAGTGCATGGGGCATCCAGCCAGCGCTATTAACCCCACTTTAACAATCAAGGACCCACCACCGCCGCAAAAACCTCAAAAGCCGAGCCACGTCATTTCACTGCTCCCATCAACTACACTCAATTACCTCTGACAAAAATCGCAACTACACCCTTTCGCCTTCTCTTCCGCACAACTGATCACCAGCACGTCCATGGTGTAGGGTCGAGATGGCAGACTAGAGGGGGGGTGAATAGTCCTTTCTAAAACTTAAACACGTTGGCTAACCGAAACAAATGCGGAATTAAACTTATCGGTCTAGCAAAGACTACACCCCTCTATCTAAGTTCACAAGCACCTCACAAAGATCCTAATTAAGCAACTAAGGTGCTTTCCTTAGCAAGAGCTCTCCTATTTAATTCTAGAGCAAGGTCACACAAACCTATGCGCTAGTACTTTGCAAGCAAGAGGGAGCTCCTACACAATTCTAGTAAGCAAAGCGCACAAAGCCTAAGCTCACTAGCAATGCTCAATAACAAGGCTACACAAGCCAAATTAGAGAGCGCAAACTACTTAGCTACACAAACTAAGCAATGTGACTAACAAGGTTACACAAACCGAATTAGCCACGCAAAGGGGAAGCTTCTAGCTACACAAGCAAGAAGACAACTAGCAAGCTACACAAGCAAACTAGTTATGAAAGCAACTACACAAGCATAAGTATATATGAAAGTAAATACAAGCTTGTGTTGCACGAAGGCAAACCACCGAGAAGAGTAGACAATGATGACACGGTGATTTTTCTCCCGAGGTTCACTTGGTCGCCACCAAGCTACGTCCCCGTTGTGTCGACCAACACTTAGATGGTTCCTCGGTGTGACCCTCAAGTCACTTACCCCTCAAGGCACGCCCCGCAAGGCACCGCAAGACACCACTCTCAAGTGAGGTAGCTCAATGACACGCACAACTAGAGTTGCTCTTCGCGATCCCCGCGGGGTGAGCACAATCCCCCTCACAAAGCTTCTCCGGAGCCTCGCACAATCTTCTTGCGAGCTTCCACGGAGCCACAAGCCACCAAGCCGTCTAGGAGGTGGCAACCTCCAAGAGTAACAAGCACCACCAGCTTGCAACACGATCACCTAGTGCCACTCGATGCAACCTCACGATGCAATCGCACTAGAATCGCTCTCTCACTCGATCCGATGAACACTATCAAGCATGAGTGAGTTAGAGGGCTCCCAAGCACTACCACACAAGCCACCAAGGCCAAAGTGTGCTCAGCACTTAGCCACAGCCGGCCACAACGTCTATTTATAACCCCACGGTCAAATAGAGCCGTTACCCCTTCACTGGGCAAAAATCGGGACGACCGGACGCGCCGGTCGAAACTGACCGGACGCGCTCCACCGCGTCCGGTCGTCCTGTGACGTCCACGTGTCCCCCGAAATCAAACACGACCGTTAGATCCTCCAACGGTCACTGCGCGCCAACGGTCAAACGCGATGACCGGACGCGCCGCTCAACCGACCGGACGCGCCGGTCGCACTGTGCCGCGCCCGCGAAACAACGACCGGACGCGCACCTCGCAACGACCGGACGCGCCGATGCGCACAGCACCCGCGCCCGCGAATCAATGACCGGACGCGCTCCTCGCAACGACCGGACGCGACAGTGCCCGCGTCCGGTCGGAGTCCAGTAAGCTCCCTGGATGACCGGACGCGTCCGATCGCGTGTGACCGGACGCGCCTCGCGTCCGATCGGCTTCACGCCACGCGCTTCACCACTGGGCGCCTGACCGGACGCGCCGGTCCCACGAGTGACCGGACGCGCCGGTTGCAAACCCTAGCCCGCGCGCCTGAACGCTACGCTGCACTGACCGGACGCGCCGGTCGCACAGTGACCGCGTCCGGTGCAGCGTCTGGTGCAGCGTCCGGTCACCTCTGTGACCTCCGTTCGCCTCCGTTTCTTTTCCGACTTCAAGCGTAGTGGAAAATAGGCATTTCATATCCCCGAAATCGCCTGAATCCCGCGCTCGCAAGCTCGGTGGGAGGGAGAGAGGACCCCAAACCCTCTCTACCACCCAAACTCCACTGCCTTCGTAAATGTGCCAACACCAACAAGTGATCACCACCTTGTGCACGTGTGTTAGCATTTTCACAATCATTTTCGAAGGAATTAGGCACTCAACTTGCCTCGCCACTCGATCCTAACCCGTATGCAAAGTTAGATCGCTCAAGTGGCACTAGATGACCGATATGCAAACAAGTTTGCCCCTCTTGATAGTACGGCCATCTATCCTAAAACCCGGTCATAAACTTCTCTACACACCTATGACCGGTGAAATGGAAATGCCCTAGGTTATACCTTTGCCTTGCGCATTCCACTCCATCTCCTCCGATGTTGATGCAACACATGCACCAACCATATCACAAATGATATGATCCACTTCATATCATCACATGACCGTCTCGATCCATCGACCTTGACTTCACTTGCTCTTCACCGTTGCATCGGTCCGTCGGCGCCAAGTCTTGCTCAAGCTTCACCATCGCATGGTCCTTCGCTTCGAAGCCTCGACTTGCCCTTCACCCTCACAACCGGTCCATCGACCCAAGCATCATCTTGGTCTTCATCACCTTGGTCACATGACTCCATGTCATGTCTCATGTGCATTAAGCTCCTTCATGACATCATCACATGACCGTCTCGATCCATCGACCTTGACTTCACTTGCTCTTCACTGTTGCATTGGTCCATCGGCGCCAAGTCTTGCTCAAGCTTCACCATCGCATGGTCCTTCGCTTCGAAGCCTCGACTTGCCCTTCACCTTCACAACCAGTCCATCGAGCCAAGCCTCATCTTGGTCTTCACCATCTTGGTCACATGAGTCAATGTCATGTTTCATATTTAATGACCACCTTTATCTAAATCATCCACTTAGATACAAAGGTTAGTCCTAGGTTTCATCAATTAGCCAAAACCAAACTAGGGACTTTCAATCTCCCCCTTTTTGGTAATTGATGACAACCCTCACAAAGATGATTTTGATAATAAAAGTTTTGAACTTGTCATACTTGTCCAATCATTTTGCTCATAAGTAAAGTTTGGACAATTATCACAAGCTCGGTTTTGGTAGCATTAGCTCCCCCTACATATGTGCATAGAGTTTGGATTGAAAGCTTAGCACATATGCATAGATAGAAGTGTTGGGAGAGTAATTCTACCAAAATGATGCTAAGGTGTAAGAAATGGACCTTTGAAGCGTGATACCAATCGGAGTTGCCTTTTACACCATCCTTAGCACCATGAAGTAACTAGACATCCATCAAAACTCAAGAACCTCGTGAGATCAACATTATATGTAAAGGTTCTTGGACCACTTGTAAACACTTTAGGCATGTCTAGATACCACAAGTAAACTATTCCTATGCATGCTAGTAGATCATTTCATCATCCAAGTTCTATACTAGCATTGCACCACACAAGCATGTATATTGAATTTAAATACATGTGCAATGAGCAAGTCATATGAGAATGCACAAACAAATGCAACAACTTTGTTTATGAGCTTGCTCCCCCTACTTGTGTGCTTTCTTTGTCCAAGAATGTTTGATGTTTGATCCCCTTACATTCTTCAATGTTGCTCCCTCTTTGTCCATGTCCATGTCCAATATCATCTATCTTTCCCCAAAGCAATCTCTCCCTCAAAGGAAATCTTGCATGTCTTTGTCCAATCTCTCCCCCTTTGTCATCAATTTCCATAAAAGGTGTGCTTCTTATTGATGTAAAGGCTAGTATTGGGGTAGATGGTTGAGACTTGAATCTTGCATTTTTGATGGACATTACCACATATGTTGGAATGACAAACTTTATGGTTGCTCTTGAGATTCCACATAGGATCTTTGACCTTGATACCAATCGGTGGGGCTCCTCCCCCTATGTCATAGCATGTGTCATTCACTTGAGATACCACTTGAAGATGAGGGTAGCATTTCTTGATTTGATCACTTAAAGTTGAGGATCACTTGTGAAACCATCGTCTTGCATGAATGAAACCACGTGAAGATACCATGAGTAGGAATGTGATACCATTTGAAAGAATTTTCTAGTATGGATCCACTTTGAAGGATTTGACAATAATATTCACTTCTTGAACATTTGCTATCTTCATGAGTACCATTTGTAAGATATCACTTGTAGATCAAGATCTAGACACCACTAGTGAATACCACTTGGAGGATCAATTTGAGTCTAGATACCACTTGAAACAAACTAGATATCCATTTTCATTGTTGTCTTGTGCTTGTACTCTTATCATTGTCATGAGCTTCTTGTATGACTTGATCTATGTTGATTTGCCTAAGATTCCAAGTCCGGTTTGATCCAATGACAAGCTTCTTCACACCTCATGCTAAGGGTTATCTTGTCAATGTTGTACTTGTCACTTGTTAGCAATCCAAACTAGATCAAGTACTTGGGTTCACTAGCTCATGAACAAACTCATATCCATACCACTAGATCAATTAATCAATCAAGCAATAATGGTAGGCTATGAATTTAAAATTTTCATTTGTTATGCATGATCCTAATAAACATGTACTATATGCACTAACCGCATACTAGTAAGGGATGAAATGATCATGCACATTACAATGATACCTTTGCTATGTTGGAGTAGAGGATAGTCACATAGATTTCAATTCATTACTCCAATAGCAATGTGAAGTCCAATTTATAAGCTTGGTGAAGACCAATCATCATAGATAAATCCATTCTTCACCCATATGAAATGAAAACCACTTATGATCAAGTGCACTATCTCTTGAGTTGTGGTTGGCTTGCTTCATCTTTTTGATCAATGCTTGCATGAGAGAACTACTTAGAATACCACTTAAAATACATGACTAGCTCTCTTTTGGGTGTTGCTTGCTTTTCTTGATCAACCATTTTGATTGCTTCAACTAAGCATCACAAGTTCCTCGGTTCACCACTTCCATGTTAGCCTTCCAAGTCCCAAACTTGGTTTCACCTACACACGGCGGCAAGCCCCTCACTAGGGAGAAGTGACCTTTCTCCAAAGAACCACTCTTGATCTTCAAATTTGAGTACTAAACATGTACACCAAGTACATTCCACAATCAAATGTCCTTGTACTCATTGCTCTTCATGCTTCTAGATCAATCTAAAACCAAACTTAGGTACCTCAACCACTTATAAACATATTTCCAACTTGAGGACCTTTCAATCAAAGTGACTCTAGATTAATCCAATGATTGTCACTTTTCTGGCAGATTCTGTACCCTTCAAAGAATAATTCATATCTCCCAATGTACAAATCCAAATGCCATGAAATTTGGTGGATATGTGCATTACAAAGTCATCTATCAGCTGTAAAAATTTGAGCTTCATTTGACTTTTAGATTGCTACCAGATTTTAATTCTTCCACCACTGCTACATGCTGAAACCTGCTGCACTAAAGCTGACAAGATGCACTCCAAAACCGAAGCATCTCTTATCCAATTCTCATGAAATTTCTACAGCATCTTCTTTCATAAGTGTAGAGCATGTATACCAAATTTCAAGCCAATCCTAAATAGATTTGATTACTCAAACATGGCTAAGATCACAGCTAGCTCAGATTTTCAACTTTTGGACAGATTTCAATACTTGAGCTATTCTTCATCAAATATGAATCAAACTTGAAACTAACTTGTTTGAATACTTTCATAAGACATATATCCATTCAATCCACTTACTAAAAAGTCATCTCATGAATTTATCCAACACAAATCAATTCAAACTTGATTGCTAAGCATTTAATCCATTCAATCATCTCATAGCAAGCAACATTGCACATTTATCCAATTCAATCAACTCATATGCACCCAAATGAAATGATCAACAAGAGATATACCTTGGTTAGCTCATGATCATTCAATAGCAAGCTTTAACTCAAATAATTTGCAAGCCATCAAATGATTCCAATAAATCATCCACAACTTGATCATGACACTTGTATGTTGTAGCACTTTGGACTTCACTTATTTTGACTTGGCATTGGGATTGGATATGCATTGAGCTTCATAACTTGACTCAATATATGATGAACAAGATGAAACCAATTGAATCAAGCCTCTAATGCCGATGGTACCTACAAACAATCATCTACTCTTTGATGGTACCCAAACTAGTTTGGGTCCTCTCAAGTTAGGTGCAACATACTTAGGCATAGCCTTAGTATGAGTAGCGGGATGTTTTGCAATTCCAACCAATGAGGTACCAATGCCATCCTTTCTAAGCATATTAGTATCATCAATTGACTTAGGCTTAGAATTCTCACCTAGGGGACATGAATGTGCCATGTGTCCCCTTTCCCGGCATGAGTAGCAACTTCTCTTAGATTGAGCCTTTTCTTCCTTGCTCATATGTTGCTTCTCATTGCCTTGCCTCTCACGAGTTGCTTGAATCTTCTTTTCAAGCTTAGTAGGACACCCCGAGGTAAAGTGTCCCATATCTCCACACTTGAAGCACTTGATGTGAGCATGTACTTTTTTCTCATCTTGATTCTTGCTCATCATCTTGGCATCTTGGATTTGCATTGGATGCCTTGCTCTACCACCCCTTCTTGTTTTCTTTTTCTTCTTCTTCATCAAGTCACCATCATCTCCATGGTTGATCTTGATTTGCTCTTGGGGTGTCTTCTCTAGCTCAACTAGTGGCTTTGGTTGAGGCTTTACTTGTTGCTTCACCAATTGCTTGGTTGGGCACATTGAGGTGAGATGACCCCAAGTGCGGCACTTGAAGCACTTGACATGCTTTAGCCTCTCTTCTTCTTTCATCTTCTTGAGCTTCTCAATGTTTGGGCAACCATTAGCAAGATGTCCCGCTTCATGGCATCGATAGCACATGGAATGCGAGAGCTTCTTTTGGAGTAGCCTCTTCATCCTCTTTTCTTGCTTTCTTTCGCCCCTTGTCATTTTCTTCTTGAAGCCAAGGCCACTTTTGTCACCAAGGTTTCTTTGAGTCTTCATTATGTTCTCAAAGGTGACTTTTGAGTTGTAGCACCTCTCTAACTTGTTGCTCAAATTCTTCACTTCACTTTTAAGCTCATTGTTCTCCTTTAAAAGGTTAGTCTCACAAGACATAGAAGTAGAACAAGCATTTAATTGTGAAGAACATGGTATATCTAATAAATCATCACAAGAGGTGGATACATGCTTCTTGCCTACATCACAAGGGTTAGTAATATGTGATTGATCATTTGACCCAAATGATGAGCTCTCACTAGTTTTGTTTTCATCATTAGAAAGCCTTTTAGTGAGTAAAGCATGTTCTTGTACCAAATTATCATGAGCAACACTAAGTTCCTCATGAGCCAATTTTAGCTCCTCATGTGAACAAGTAGTAACATAAAGTAGATGCTTTTGTTGTTCACATGTGGTTTTTAGAAATGAGTTTTCATTTTTTAATTTACTTGTTTTTGCCATCTCATTTCTTAGGGCCTTTGAGAGTTTATATAGAAGCTCAAAATTTGGACCATCACAATCAACAACAAAACCACCAATAGATACCTTAGTGTCACCATGTGACATGGAACAATGTGGTGATGTTGAAGAGCTTGTTGAAGCATCACTCTCATAGCCATCATCTTCACCATCAAGTATGCATGGAGTAGAATCATTGCTTGCATCACTTGTGGCATTATCATCATTCTTGTCAAGTGATCTTGTGCTATGATCATCTTTGTCATCACTTGACCGTGAGGTGGAGCAATCCTCCACAACCACCTTGTTGTGGTCATGCTCAACATCCTCATGCGCCTCCTCCTTGGGCTCAACATCATTGGAGATCGCCCCATATTTCTCATTTAGAAACACCCAAATCTCATGGGCGGAATTGAAGTCTATGATCTCATGAAGTATGCTACTAACCATAGATCGATAGAAAATATTATTAGCTTGGCTATCGAGATGTAGGCATTTACTTTGCGCTTGAGTTGCATTCTTTTTATCAATTGCAAAGGAAAAGCCCACATCTACGATCCACCACATTTGAGGAGAAATAAACTTAAAATGACATGTCATCCAATTTCTCCACCGTGCAAAGTGTGTGCCATCAAAAATGTGTGGACACTCAACATCTAGCCCATAAGCCTCCATCCTCTCGGGTCGGTGAGAACCACAAAAGAGAGACCCGGCTCCGATACCACTTGTAGGGTCGAGATGGCGGACTAGAGGGGGGGTGAATAGTCCTTTCTAAAACTTAAACACGTTGGCTAACCGAAACAAATGCGGAATTAAACTTATCGGTCTAGCAAAGACTACACCCCTCTATCTAAGTTCACAAGCACCTCACAAAGATCCTAATTAAGCAACTAAGGTGCTTTCCTTAGCAAGAGCTCTCCTATTTAATTCTAGAGCAAGGTCACACAAACCTATGCGCTAGTACTTTGCAAGCAAGAGGGAGCTCCTACACAATTCTAGTAAGCAAAGCGCACAAAGCCTAAGCTCACTAGCAATGCTCAATAACAAGGCTACACAAGCCAAATTAGAGAGCGCAAACTACTTAGCTACACAAACTAAGCAATGTGACTAACAAGGTTACACAAACCGAATTAGCCACGCAAAGGGGAAGCTTCTAGCTACACAAGCAAGAAGACAACTAGCAAGCTACACAAGCAAACTAGTTATGAAAGCAACTACACAAGCATAAGTATATATGAAAGTAAATACAAGCTTGTGTTGCACGAAGGCAAACCACCGAGAAGAGTAGACAATGTTGACACGGTGATTTTTCTCCCGAGGTTCACTTGGTCGCCACCAAGCTACGTCCCCGTTGTGTCGACCAACACTTAGATGGTTCCTCGGTGTGACCCTCAAGTCACTTACCCCTCAAGGCACGCCCCGCAAGGCACCGCAAGACACCACTCTCAAGTGAGGTAGCTCAATGACACGCACAACTAGAGTTGCTCTTCGCGATCCCCGCGGGGTGAGCACAATCCCCCTCACAAAGCTTCTCCGGAGCCTCGCACAATCTTCTTGCGAGCTTCCACGGAGCCACAAGCCACCAAGCCGTCTAGGAGGTGGCAACCTCCAAGAGTAACAAGCACCACCGGCTTGCAACACGATCACCTAGTGCCACTCGATGCAACCTCACGATGCAATCGCACTAGAATCGCTCTCTCACTCGATCCGATGAACACTATCAAGCATGAGTGAGTTAGAGGGCTCCCAAGCACTACCACACAAGCCACCAAGGCCAAAGTGTGCTCAGCACTTAGCCACAGCCGGCCACAACGTCTATTTATAACCCCACGGTCAAATAGAGCCGTTACCCCTTCACTGGGCAAAAATCGGGACGACCGGACGCGCCGGTCGAAACTGACCGGACGCGCTCCACCGCGTCCGGTCGTCCTGTGACGTCCACGTGTCCCCCGAAATCAAACACGACCGTTAGATCCTCCAACGGTCACTGCGCGCCAACGGTCAAACGCGATGACCGGACGCGCCGCTCAACCGACCGGACGCGCCGGTCGCACTGTGCCGCGCCCGCGAAACAACGACCGGACGCGCACCTCGCAACGACCGGACGCGCCGATGCGCACAGCACCCGCGCCCGCGAATCAATGACCGGACGCGCTCCTCGCAACGACCGGACGCGACAGTGCCCGCGTCCGGTCGGAGTCCAGTAAGCTCCCTGGATGACCGGACGCGTCCGATCGCGTGTGACCGGACGCGCCTCGCGTCCGATCGGCTTCACGCCACGCGCTTCACCACTGGGCGCCTGACCGGACGCGCCGGTCCCACGAGTGACCGGACGCGCCGGTTGCAAACCCTAGCCCGCGCGCCTGAACGCTACGCTGCACTGACCGGACGCGCCGGTCGCACAGTGACCGCGTCCGGTGCAGCGTCTGGTGCAGCGTCCGGTCACCTCTGTGACCTCCGTTCGCCTCCGTTTCTTTTCCGACTTCAAGCGTAGTGGAAAATAGGCATTTCATATCCCCGAAATCGCCTGAATCCCGCGCTCGCAAGCTCGGCGGGAGGGAGAGAGGACCCCAAACCCTCTCTACCACCCAAACTCCACTGCCTTCGTAAATGTGCCAACACCAACAAGTGATCACCACCTTGTGCACGTGTGTTAGCATTTTCACAATCATTTTCGAAGGAATTAGGCACTCAACTTGCCTCGCCACTCGATCCTAACCCGTATGCAAAGTTAGATCGCTCAAGTGGCACTAGATGACCGATATGCAAACAAGTTTGCCCCTCTTGATAGTACGGCCATCTATCCTAAAACCCGGTCATAAACTTCTCTACACACCTATGACCGGTGAAATGGAAATGCCCTAGGTTATACCTTTGCCTTGCGCATTCCACTCCATCTCCTCCGACGTTGATGCAACACATGCACCAACCATATCACAAATGATATGATCCACTTCATATCATCACATGACCGTCTCGATCCATCGACCTTGACTTCACTTGCTCTTCACCGTTGCATCGGTCCGTCGGCGCCAAGTCTTGCTCAAGCTTCACCATCGCATGGTCCTTCGCTTCGAAGCCTCGACTTGCCCTTCACCCTCACAACCGGTCCATCGACCCAAGCATCATCTTGGTCTTCATCACCTTGGTCACATGACTCCATGTCATGTCTCATGTGCATTAAGCTCCTTCATGACATCATCACATGACCGTCTCGATCCATCGACCTTGACTTCACTTGCTCTTCACTGTTGCATTGGTCCATCGGCGCCAAGTCTTGCTCAAGCTTCACCATCGCATGGTCCTTCGCTTCGAAGCCTCGACTTGCCCTTCATCTTCACAACCAGTCCATCGAGCCAAGCCTCATCTTGGTCTTCACCATCTTGGTCACATGAGTCAATGTCATGTTTCATATTTAATGACCACCTTTATCTAAATCATCCACTTAGATACAAAGGTTAGTCCTAGGTTTCATCAATTAGCCAAAACCAAACTAGAGACTTTCACATGGGCCGACCACAGGCCGTGGTAAAAGGAAAACACCTTTCGCCAAAGACTCACCCAGAAAGGCCTTCCTTGAGCCCAACAAATACATCAGAATTGTACCAAGAGCCGGCGGACGGTGATTGGAACAACCCACATTTCAAGCCAAGTCTCAGAGGCCCGTGTAGGAAATCAAAGGACTTGGCATGAAAGGAAAGAACCCATCGCTAAGAGAAGGGGCTTGGGGGCGGACCCCGCCGCAACCAGCCAACGGCTGGTCAAAGACAACCCATCTCTAAAGCATTCCAATTCTCATAGAGCAAGGGCTCGGGGGTTGACCCTACCGTGCCTGCCTAGCGAACGGCCAAGGTTGCCCATAACTCTACGATCACATCTCAGCCCTTGAAGGGGCACTCTGCCCCTCCAAGGCCTCGGGGGCTACACCCGGCGGGTGCGCTCACACGCATCCACCAGAAAAATTCTCGAGAACATAAAAACAAATTGCTCGTTCATCTCTAAGCCTCTGAAGGAATAAAACTTATTCCTCCGAAGGCTCGGGGGCTACTGTCAGGTACCAGCAAAACGGGGTACCCCATTCTCACTACAAAAACTATCCACTAAGGTGGAATAGCAGCCCACGGTCCACCACAGTCAGCCCAAGGCCCTACTCCGCTCGGAACCAAAGCTAAAGGACAAGCGCCCGAGCCTCCCAGTGCTCCTTCGCTTCGTTCGACCTCTGTTCGTCTTGCCAGACCCCCATGACGTCATCCAGGCGCCCGAGCCCTGTGACGTCATCGAGGCGCTCGACCCCTTTGCATGGCTACCGCTTTACTCGACCCCCACTGTAATACGTTGCCACGGGTACGCATGGGCCCCTACCCTTCCCTGTTAAGGAACAGGAGTTCACCGCGTCGTGCGATATCGCCTAGGAACTTGTAACACCTGATTCCTGATCTGGTCAAGGCTTCCACGGATCTTTCTCGCCCCCACGGCAATAACAGGAAGAGGCTATGCTATGCCGCACCCTATCATGTCCGCCTCAACGGGACGGGGAGCAACGGCCGTCCAGGCCCTTCCACCTTTTCACCGACGCAGCTTCAGGGCCACGAAATCCTCTTCATAATGACACCATGTCAGGGTATGGCCTCACCACGTCATCTACAGCCACAGCGCACCACCACCACGACGATGACTGTGCGAAAGCACGAACTAAGAGGAAAGCTAGGAATATGGAGCACCTTAGGGCATTCTCTTTCCATTTTTCGTACATCCAAACACTGTAACCCGACCCATCCCTTTGCATGCTATAAAAGGGGAGGGAGGGACCCTCGACCAGCGGCGGCACAGCAAGACAACACCACACTATGGCAATGTTCTAAACACACACTCGAACACGCCCACACACAGAGACCTGGGAGCCATCCCTCTCTCGACCAGCTTGTATCCCCCTACTACAAGCACTTCGGTGCAAAGCAACACGAGAAGCAGCGAGCACTGGAAGTAGAGACGTTCAGCCCGAACCAGTATATATCTTGTGTCCGCCTTGCACACCATCGGAGGCTCCGACGCATATCTTCATTCACTTATCCCGTCTCTAGACATCCCCTATTCTAGAACACCGACAGACCACCAGTACAAATCTTTGCGGTAGCAATGATAAGGCCATCGTTTGAATACAATATTTTCCAAAATGGTAGTAGTAGAAAACAAATGGGATTGGATTTGTGTAGCTTTTAATTCCTCAAGAACGGAGAGTAGCTGTAGGAGTCACATATAGTCACAGTATTTGGATACGTCACCCTGAAAGTACAGGAATTGGAGTCATATAGGAGTATGTTCATTCATTGCCAAGAAAGAGAAAGAAGCGGGAAGGAGCGAATATATGCATTGAACTCAAGGAACCGGAAACACGAGGCTATAGGTGCCAATGCTAAAATTCAATGCATGTGGAGGCAATTGATCTTCTTGCCCAATGAAATTTCGTTGCACTAATTCCACCGTCTAATGGACTTGTCGAGACTGAGGAAAAATTCCCTATATAATCAATGCCATATATGATCATGGTACAGTAGTACAGTACTGTTCAGCGCGGTAGAACTCCGTAGTCAACGAAAGTCAAGTAGAGGAAACCCTTGGCCAAGCATGCATACATGCACAGTTGTACAGTACTATTCAGCGCCACATGTTTGACCAATGGCGTGTTGAAGGTTCCCTAGGCCATGTTTAGTTTTCAAAATTTTTTAAAATTTCCCGTCACATCGAATATTTGATACATGCATGGAGCATTAAATGTAGATGAAAAAAATTAATTACACAGTTTGGTAGAAAACCACGAGACGAATCTTTTAAACCTAATTAGTTCATAATTAGACACTAATTAACAAATACAAACGAAAGTGCTAAAATAGTCAAACCAGAAAAATTTCGCGAAGCCACGGTAATACTCTAGTGTGCACGGTGCGCACCAGTGGCCGAGAGCAGTGGAGGCCAACCTGGGCTCTGTGGGCCTCTGGCCTCCTTGCCCAGCCTTGTCACACGCACTACTCTGCAGTCCCTAGTCCATGCATGTCTAGAAAGTCTTTTAAATGTCACACATCAGAGCTAAGGGAGTGTTTAGTCTGTGAAATTTTTTGATTTTAGATACTGTAGTACTTTCGTTTATATTTGTTAATTTGTGTCTAATCATGAACTAATTAGGCTCAAAAGATTCGTCTTGTGGTTTTCTACCAAACTGTGTAATTAGTTTTTTTTATCTACATTTAATACTCCATGCATGTGTCTAAATATTTGATGTGACGGAGAATCTTAAAAAATTTTGGAACTAAACATGCCTAAAGAAACAACCCGCAGTTCCTAGTCCCTAGTCCATGCATGTGTGTAGAATTTTTTTTTAAACGTCACACACCAGACACACCATGAGGGCGCACCACGGCACCTATCCCTGGGCCGCCGCCAGAGGCAAGAGCCTATTACTCGCAACTGGAGCACAAGCAAAGCTAGTAAACGCTGCTTAGCTTGCCTGTACGTTCGGTCGCGAGCACTTAGGCCTAGTTTAGTTCACGAATTTTTTTGAAAACGATACTATAGCACTTTTGTTGTTATTTAATAATTAGTGTTTAATCATAGTCTAATTATACTTAAAAAATTCGTCTCGTAAATTTCTTCTAAACTGTGTAATTAGTTTTATTTTTTTATTTATATTTAATGTTTCATGCATGCGTCCAAAGATTCGATATGACGGGAAATCTTGAAAAATTTTGCAAAAATTTTAGAAACTAAGCATGCCCTTAATTTAAGATGGTGCGCGAGTCGGCAAACGAGACGATGATGCCGCTGCTGACGCCCTACGAGATGGGCCATCTGGAGCTCTCCTTTTTGAACCCTTTGAAAGACTGCAGTTGTATATACTCTTGCCGTGTGTTGTACAGCCTGTTTAACGGCCATTTGCTCGGGCATTTGATCCCCTAATTATACCTGCAGTGGTCTAATGTGGACATGTTCTTCTCTTGGATGTTTTCATATGCATCAAAGAAGTTCACAATTGTGTCCTTGTGTGTCACACATCCTTTGAACTGAGTATTCGTGCTCTCACTTCTTCTAGTAGTGCTAGAGAAAGGGTAGAAGGAGCTCATGGACTACGCTAACACCTAGTACCTCCTGATATTGTAAAGGTAGTTGATCCTGTTGTTCTCTCTGGCATGATGTGCATCCAGCCTCCTGAAATTTCTATATTAAGTTGTAACTTTTTGTCTTACCTTTTTATCTATTTTTTCTGCACATAACTTATTAACTTGTAGTTATTAACTTTTATGTATAACTTTCGGCACATAACTTTTATGTTTAACTTTTCGTACATAACTATTTTGTCTAACCTTTTGCACATTACTTTTATGTATAACTTTTCACACTTAACTTTTTTATGTCTAACTTTCTGCACATAACTTTTATGTCCAACTTTTTACAGAAAACTTGTAGTTATTAACTTGTAGCTACTAAATTTTGTCTAAGTTTTTGCTCATAAGTGGTATAGTTTATTATATTTGCACATAACTTATTCCAAGTGATATTTGTTATTACGTATCAGAGAGATGCATTGGATACAGTCTTAGACAATACTGACCTTGTAAATTTTGTTAATTATATTCATTCCATATTATTTATATGTGTGTGTGGCTTTGTGATATACATGTCCTTTTCTGTTTATAAATGAGGAGAAATGTTATGTTTTATGAATGGATTTGTCATATTCATTTCATATTGAAATTCATAAAATGTTTTTGTTTTTTACTAAAGCTTTTTGTTCTAGCTTGCAAGAATAGATATTGGTACGCTGTTATTGCCAACATGAGGGAAAAACGATTTAAAGTCATCTGTCCATTTGAGGACTTCAATATTATCAAAAAAAGATGCTCTCGTAATTGTCAGGAACTTTCACAGAGTCTTTGAGTGTTCATATTCAGTATCAAGAAGGGTTGACATTTACAGGATGGGCATTGCTTTTGCTAGTGTGTCCAATTCAACTGGCCAGTATGCTTCTTTGACTTCTTCACTGTTTTTTGAAAATTCATATCATTTTTTGAGCCTTTAAAGTATTAACATTTCAAAAAATCATTATTTGCAGAAATGACAGCAGAGTATTTGTTCTTGAATTACTTAAATCTTATGACGGTAGACTCACCTTTATTTCAAAGAGGTATTACTTTGTGCTAAATGTATTAAAACTAGTTATTATACTCTTTGTGCTAAATGTATTAAAACTAGTTATTGTACTCTAAATTTTTTTATTTGTCAAGTTCTGTTTTTAAAATTATGATAATTTGATTAGGACATATTGTCTACATCTTCGGATTAGCTGACAAGATGTTTTCCAAATTTGTATGTCATGCAGGAGCATACAAAGTCTATCTGTGAGGCATTGACAAACTATTTGTGCACTCATGAGGAAAATCAATTCTTGTTACCTGCAATATGTACATAGCTGAGCAATATATAAGATTTCATATTTGTACCTATTATTTTATCTTTGATGGAATCTTTATCTTTGCTCCTTCTTAAACTTGTTAGGGTATAAAGCTTCAAATTCTATATCAACAAGGTATAACATGTATGATTTTCTACTTAACTTATTACATTAATTGCTTTTGAAATAGTTTCTTCTGGTTTTTATGAGATTCTTTAATCAGTGGTGCTTCATAATTTGCTCTATAGATTTGTTCTATATAGTCCTTTTGTGGTGCTATATTAAATAACAGAGTTATTTATCCATTTTTTGTTTTTATGTCTATGGTACCTAACTTAGTTCATTAACTTATTCTACTAAGTTATATATCTAACTTTTCTTTTTATATGTATGCTACCTAACTTATTTGATTAACTTACTATACAGAGTTATGTATCTAACTTATGTTTTTATGTGTATAACTTATTTGATTAACTTACTATTTAGAGTTATGTATTTAACCTGTGTTTTCATATGTACGTTAGATACTCATCTTAGGGTTCCTATTAACTTATGTTTTTTCTTGTTATCAACTGTGTTTTTTATTTGTTATTTTAAATATTACAATATTTTGCAGATATTCCAAGTGAAGACACAAATATGCTTAATGTCATAGTTACAAAGATACTGAGAATATCATAGTTGCAGAAGTTGTGAAAGTTATTATTTATCTGTTTTTTGCAAGTTTCCATCATACTATGGAATTTGTTCTATAGTATAGGTTGTAAAAGTTACTTTTATTTTCCTCCCCCACCCTTTTTAAAACCCTTTTCCCGTGTTCCCGAATGATTAGTTTTTGAAAAGAAAAAAAATTTAAATTACGCATAGGTCTCAGTACACAGAAAAGAAAAAGTAATGTTGTATTACTTTGCATGCTTAACTTATTCCTTGAAGTGGTGCAAAAAAAAACTTATTCCTTGAAGTTATGCTGTGCAACTTAGCTAGTATTAGTTATGCACATGCGCTTTTCTAAAAAATAAAATCAAATATTGGCGCGCGTGAGAGCGGGAAAGGTAAAACTCATGCGAAAAGAGAAATAGGCGCGCAGACGTCTGCTGAAAAGAGAAGGAGAATGGAACGCCATCATACTTTCCGAAAAAGGTGTCAGACGGAATGAATAGTTTCCTATTTAGGCAACTCTGTTGGTCGGATAATCGTTCGCTAGGATCAGTTTGAATGAACGGTCGCTAATTAGTGGCGTCGCGTTTAATACCACTTTGGAAGTTTAGTCCTTAGTTAAGTGATAGCCAACTTATAATCCTTATTGCTCTAATCATACACCTTTGGGTTAACCTGAAAGTAGAGCTCAAGAGAGAGGTCCTATGTTGTATTTGGTTCGTTCCACATAAGGAATTTGCTCATATGATGATTTTGGATCGGACACACATGTGCACTAGCTCATGCACATAATCTCGTGTAAGTGCCTCATATGCAAACTAGTTGTAAACAATTACTGCAAGGACATGGATTTCTTAGAGTAATTCTAAGGTTTATATACACCGACCTCAAGGAAAAAGTGAATTGTACTGTATCTAGCATCTAAACTTCCACTACTAATAACGAAAGCATGGACCGGGCTGTGTTGTGATGTTAGGCTGACCATATACATGTTGGACCGGGTTTGTGTTCTGATGGGCTAACCATATGCATTAATACATGTAGAGCATTGCGTGTAATAGATAAAACATACATTTGCAGCAAGTAGTTTAGTCTACAGCCTGCTGGTGGAAGATAGCACACACATGCGGCTTGGAAAGACTATGAGCCGATCGGCCTACCACCTTGTTCTTGCCCTTTTGGCCTAGCTTGCTCTCTACTTCAACTTTTTGTGAGGAAAATCTATTTGATGGTATATGGCATATCCCTTTTATGTATGACCCTAATTCTGTTGCTCCTTTAATAAGAATGCACAGGGCACGACAGTGCCACCAGCTTGGGTGATCTAGATTTGTTTTGCTCCAGAGCGGTCGACTCCTCTTCTTTTCATCCCAAGGATCCGTATTTATCTTGTGGGAGTCCGTGGCGTGAAACTGAAGACAAATTTGAGTTATTTGAATGTTGAGTTGTTGGGTTCAATGGAGGTAGCACCATTTGGCACAATGTTAAATTCCTGCCAAACATGCCTAGTTTTTTACGATTCGGTTGTGGGATCTTCCATGTAAATATCTTTAGGGTTGTTGGTGATATGGACTCAGAGTACCTCACTGCTCTGATATAAGCCCACTGCCATCGGGATGGGCCGAGGCTGGTGAAGATGATGCCCACTTAAGCTAGGGGATGACGCGAGATGTGGCGACCAAAGAACGCGGCGTAGGGAGCTTGGGAACTGATTCGTCAAGATAGATAGCCATTTTGTTATTATTTTCTTATAACTAATTAGGAAACATATTTGTAAACCGATCGCCATCTATGTAATCACCTAGACTAAATGAGTTTAGTTAGTTCGTCAGTTCAGATGCTAGATAGGAGTAATGCCAGGTTGTACACCGACCATGCCCCATTCTTTGCCTATCTGACGTCTCAGTCGTCAGTCCCCATCTCAGCATTCCCGCAACATGTGAATCATGGGCATAAGCGTCAAGCGTCCGCCGTCACATAATGTCAGACAGATACCAGTAGCGTGTTGGGTTTGGTTTTGAAGCTTGGAGCGACAAGTATTTGCCAAATTAAGTAGCCAAGGGTGACAAAACAGTAGGAGTAACCAGGAACGAGGCAGTAATGCTTTATGCTGCAGTATGCCGGCGTGGTATACCAGCTGTTAAGCGTAGGTTCAGGTCAACTCCTTACCTCCGATTGTTTGCTTGCACAGACGCTGGTCAGTGTAGCTAGAGAACACAACGGTATCCCCTTGTGCGAACTGAGCCTGGTTTAGTAGGCTAGGTTTCTGTGGTGGAACCTGCTCACCTAAGTTGAAGCCCTCGACTTGGCACGGGTGCTCGCATTTTTCTGAATATATTTCAGGACTTACTGACGTTATGATTTCAATGGTAGGCGACGTTATCGTCGACAACGAGGCGTCTATGGTGACTTTGTCAATCTCGATATGTGCCAGCGCAGTCTTTAGGGTGGTGCTCATAAGAGTAGGCTTTGCGTGCGTGTGTTTATAGGGGTGAGTGTGCGTGCGTGTTGTGAGCGTCTGCGTCTGTACCTGTGTAATTTGAAAAAAAAACAGTATCCCCTTGCACAGCAAATGCCCCACCACCGTACTCCTGCGCTAGGGACCGCACTGCGAACCCCCGCCTGACGACGAAAAATCACAGCTATGTATAAAAACATCGTGCGCAACGCTGGGTTCTAAAATTTATGAGTGGCAGCAGTGGAAATGGGGGCCGGATGGTTGGGCGTAACCCTCCATCCTCCGAGCGCGTCTCCACCCAGATGGGCCACCGTCGCTGGCGAACGCCTCTGCGGTCCTCTTTGCAGCGCTGGCGCTAATCGGTGACTCCTAGAACCTGTATGGCGCAGTTGACTTCCCGGTTGCGCTCGAGGCGACGCGGGGGTGCATCGCTGCCGTCAGGTCGCTATCGAGCGGGCGGCGGGTCGCGGGAGTGGATGAGGGAGAGGCTCGGAGACGCCGGGACGGGGACTAGGAGAGTGGGAGTGCTTGCTGCTCTTTTATACGGCCTCAGAATGATTTTTATTTAAAATAACTAATATTTTAATAGCAAGTGTCCAATTATTTTTTTAGAAAATAGCCTCTCGCAAAAAAAAACCACATTGCGGCAAGTGAAAATTATCAAACGACGTGACTAATAAGGCTAGTCTTAGTGGGAGTTTCATGGCTCTGTTTTTAAGAAACTCTCTGATGTTAAAAACAATGTAAACAAGTTTCATCCCTCATGAAACTCGTTTCATTCTATGAAACTATATATTTTCATCTCTCTCTCTTCCTTTAAACTATGCCACATCAGCTTATTTAATATCTATGAAACTCACATTGAGACTGGCCTAATACACACAATAGTGTTTGGTTCTATGAACAATTTCCACGTGTGAGGTTGTGCCACGCTATTTTATTTGATGCAGCTTATAGGCAAATCATATCGTTTTGCTTGGCGTGCGTGACCGATAGATGAATCAGACTATTTTGTTGTCGTTTTATAGTGTGATTGATATATGAGGCATGCCAGGCATGACTGAGAAGTGTCTTAAGACTAAATTTTTTGTTGATGATCCAAAACAAAAGACCTATGACCTTCAAAAATCTTGTAATTTTTAAGTAGTTGTAAAAAAAGGCATATTTTGCTTGAGGTGGCACCGTAGTTTTTGTAGTTTAAAATTTTGTTTTTTTCTACAAGTTTTCGGTTAAGCTACATGGTATCCGTCCTGGTTTAAATTAAGCCAACGGTGGATCATGTGTATGTTGATGTGATCTTTGGGAAGTCCAATCTTGCTTCTAGCTTTTAGAGCTCCCATGTAAGCCCATCGTTTGAATACACAAGATCTTCCAAACGGTAGTGATAGAAAACAAATGGGATTTTAAGTCCTCAAGAGTAGAGAACGGCAGGTAAGTGTGGGTAGTGAGACTACCCACACTGGTACTCTAAAGTGATACTCTAGAGTTTTAGAGTATGGATATAGAGTAAAAACTGCTGCACTGGGTACTCTAAAACGATACTCTATCTTTTCTCTCACTCTATATTTAGAGTGGTACAGTGCTTACTCTATAGTGGGCAGTGGCGGGCCCCACTAGCTAAACAAAGGAAAAAAATGCTATAACTCACAAACCAAAAATTCAAATTAAATTTCGATTGCATCATTAAATTCGTCTCAATAAATCCTTCAAAACTAGATCACACATGGATATATTTAGATAAAGTGACAAGTGGGTCCCACAGTGAATAGTGGATAGAGGATGATATAGAGGATGGATGAGTGCGGGAGAATTGAGTATAGAGGAGAGAATCTTGCTGACTAGGACGTATAGAGGATGAATATAGAGGTCCATGAGTGCGGATAGCCTGAACGCGCGGTAGAACCCCGTAGTCAACGAAAATCAAGTAGAGGAAACCCTTGGCCAAGCAAGCATGCATATATATGCCGTCCACTTCATGCAACCTGTATTCAGCGCCGACAGGTTTGACCAATGGCTTGTTGAAGGCTCCCATACTACACACTCTAATTGGTGTGCTAGGCCTGCCACGACAATCAGCGCGCGCGGTGCATGAGAAAGGTGAAACAGAAGCGATATAACGCTGTCACGGCTGATGTTTTTGCACGATGGAGACTGCCTGTGTGACGGAGGGAGTGACGCAGGGATGAAAACGAGATGGCCGGAAGACGGAAAAAAAACACAGCACCGCGGCACCTATAAGTACTACTGGGCCTTCGCCTTCCCCTTGCACAAAGCAAGAGCTAGCTAGCAGATAACAAGGGCCTGTTAGTCGCAACTGGAGCACACGTACGCAAAGCTAGTGATCGCTGCGTGCGTGTGTGTTTCGGTCGCAAAGAGCACTTGTAAAGATGGTGCGAGAGGCGGCGAAAGAGACGATCCCGCTGCTGACGCCCTACAAGATGGGCCATCTGGAGCTCTCGCACCGTGTCGTGCTCGCGCCGCTGACGCGGTGCCGCTCCTACGGCCAAGTGCCGCAGCCGCACGCCACGTTGTACTACTCGCAGCGCGCCACCAGCGGCGGCCTGCTCATCTCGGAGGCCACGGATGTGTCCCCCACCGCGCAGGGTTTCCCGGAGACGCCCGGCATCTGGACGCAGGAGCAGGTCGAGGCGTGGAGGCCCATCGTCGACGCCGTCCACCGCAGGGGCGCCTTCTTCATCTGCCAGATTTGGCACGTCGGCAGGGCTTCCACCAATGGTACGTACGTGGCGCACACTACTTAGGAGGCACGTTTAGTTCTCGTTTTTCGGTGAAGCTGAGCTGTTTTGTAAAAATTGTTTGACAAAGCAGCTTTACCAATAGCTTAATGCATGGATGAGAAAGAAAGCTGTGAAAAGCTACTTTTTGAGCTCACATCTCTCCATCCCTTTATGAGAGCATAAAAAAAATGAGCTTCACCCCATAAAATGTTTTGAAAAAGAGTGTTCGGCAAAAACAGCTCGCAATAGCTCATGAAGTTGTTGGTGAAGCTGTGCCAAATAGACCCTTTCTATTAACTCGGTTGATGTTGTAACTGATTCTTCGATCTTTATTTGTGTGCCACCGGCGGCAGAGTTTCAGCCTGACGGGCAGGCGCCCATCTCCAGCACGGACAAGCAGATCTCTTCAGACGCCGAGTCAGTCATGGTGTACTCCAAGCCACGGCGTCTGCGGGCAGAGGAGATTCCGGGCATCGTCGATGACTTTAGGCGTGCGGCACGGAACGCCATCGAGGCAGGGTTCGATGGTGTGGAGGTCCATGGCGCGCATGGGTACCTCCTAGAGCAGTTCATGAAGGATGGCACCAACGACCGTGATGACGAGTACGGTGGCAGCCTTGAGAACCGGTGCCGCTTCGCGGTGGAGGTGATCGATGCTATCATCCACGAGGTGGGCGCGCACCGCGTGGGCGTTAGGCTGTCTCCATTCGTCGACTTCTTGGATTGTGTCGACTCTGACCCAGTGGCGCTCGGTGAATATATGGTACAACAGCTAAATAGGCACCAGGGGCTACTCTATTGCCATATGGTGGAGCCACGGATGGCCAATGTTGACGGCCGCAGGCAAATCCCTCATAGGCTTCTACCGTTTCGGAAAGCCTTCAATGGCACGTTCATTGCTGCAGGCGGGTACGATCGAGAGGAAGGCAACAAGGTGGTGGATGACCATTACACTGACCTTGTTGCTTATGGGAGACTCTTTATAGCCAATCCAGATCTGCCCAGAAGGTTTGAGTTGGGTGCACCCTTGAATAAGTACAACCGGTCAACTTTCATCACTCAGGATCCTGTAGTTGGTTATACGGACTACCCATTCTATGAAGCTAACCATGTTTGATTATGTAGATTCGATGGTATGGTTGATTAATAGTGTCTAGCCTCCTAGATTATCTGAAACTTTAATGATTTGCATTGGTTGATACATGTATGTGAAGTTGTGAACTCCTCCCCTATGTATAAATAAAAATAAAAGGGTTGAATACCCTATACAGCTTTTTCCGAGACAATAAAATAAAGCAATATGGGAATAATTTAAAACATGTACTACTGTACTATTTGGCTTATCAGGCTTGCATCCATAACCATCTTACCGTTACTAATTGTATTGAAGGCTCACAAGACACGCTAGAAAAAATTTCTAAAAACTCTAATCGTCATTGATAATAATAGACAGTATATGTATTCTCTTTTTACCAAATAATTGGTCACCACTGACATCAGAGTATCTCTAGCAATAGTGCAATATAATACCTCTAAATCAGGGGCCCTACATGTTTGAGTTTCCTGCTTTCTGGCCCGGACAATGATTTTAGGATTTAACTCCAGCAACAACAACCCCAAGGTCTGAGCCTATAAACATTTTGTTAATATATACAAACAATTTTGTCTTTCTTTTTTCCTCTTCCCTTCCATTTTTCATCTTCTCCATGGTTGGGTAGGTGAGCTTGGGAGTTGGCCCATGTGACCCATGTGTAATTGTAGTGTGGTGGTTTAATATCACTTTGGAAGTTTAGTTGAGTGATGTCCAACTTATAATCCTTGTTGCTCTAATCATAGAACCTTTAATTTAACTTGAAAGTAGTGTGTAAGAGAGGTCCTATGTATATATATATAGGTTCGTTCCACGTGAGGAATTTGCTCATATGACTATTTTGGATTGGACACATTCGACTCATGCACATAATGTCATGTAATTGTCTCGTATGAAAACTAGCTGTAAATAATTTTTTTTAGGAAACAGGAGGGGTTTGACCCCTACTGGAATTTTATTAAAAACACAAAGGCCAAAAAGTAGTACATGTCTTCAGGCGACAAAGAAAGACAAGAAAAAAATAAGAAAAATTACACATAAGCTCCTAGCCATTGATCTATATGGGGATGAAGTTTTGCTTTCGCTCTTAGAACAACTAAAGCGAATTCCTTCTCGAAGATGAGTTTACAGCTTTGAACTGAGGGCGCGGTGCTCCATTGAAAATAACATTATTTCCATTGAAAATAGCATTATTTCTCACCGACCAAATAGACCAGCACATAGTGACAATAAACAATTACTGCAAGGACATGCAAGGGTGGAGCTACAGTATGCCATCGAGGTCAGCTGACCCCGACGATTTTTTTGGAATTCCAATGAGAAATTACTATATACAGTGCTAATTGTTCCTAATGACACCATATATTTTGAAAGAAGACCACGATGGTCATGTGGCCTAGATTCCCCACCTGAGGACATGGGATTCGTAGAGTAATTCTAAGAACCTCAAGGAAAAAGTGAATTGTAGTGTATCTAGAGTCTAAACTTCCACTACTAATAACGAAAGCATGGACCGGGCTGCAGTGTTGTTATGTTAGGTTAACCATATACATGTTGGACTGGGTTTGTGTTCTGATGGGCGAACACCATATGCATTAATACATTTAGGGCATTGCGTGTAAAAAATAAAACATACATTTGCACAGGAAAAAAATAGTTTAGTCTACAACCTGCTGGTGGGAGATAACACACATACGGCGAGGAAAGATTATGAGCCGATCGGCCTAGCACCTTGTTCTTGTCCTTTTGGCCTTGCTCTCTACTTCAACTTTATGAGGGGAAAAGCTCTCTGATGTATGGCATATCCCTTTTCTGTATAACCCTAATTACCCTAATCCTATTGCTCCTTTAATAGGAATACGCGCAAAGGCGCACAACACTGCCACCACCTTGGTTGATCTAGATTGTTTTGCGCTAGAGCAGTCAACTCCTCTTCTTTTCATACAAAGGATCCTACTTTGAGGGAGGTCGTGGCGTGAAATTGAAGGCAAACATAAAAAATGTATTGCAGCATGTACATGCTCAGCATGCTCTATCTTCACCGTTGAAAACTCTTTTCGTAATTTGTGTTGCTCACTCTACTCACTGCTCCACACTACTGTTTTGGATGACACATATCTCGATGTGGTGTTTGGACGGTCAGGATAGTACATGCTCAGCAAGTACGCAGTTGTTGGGCTCAATGGAGGTAAGACCGGTTGTCACAATGTTAATTTCTCGCCAAAAGTGCCTGATTTTTTCCAATTTGGTTGCGGGATCTTCTATGTATATATCTTTGGGTAGTCCAAGAATGTCAAACCAAGATAATAATTTTACATTCCTGGCTTCCATGTTTGGATATTTCCTTCCACATTTTGTGAGGCACTAGATATCTTAAATGCTTTCATACTCATACTCAAGCAAAAACTTGGATCATCACAGGCTTATTTGGGTTTGAATATCCATGCGGGCAAAGACATGTCATGTGTCTTGTAATTTATAGACATATTAAAAAATGAAAGACATATAAGGAAATGGGGTTATATTGGACGTCATGTGGCATATTATCGTATATATAAACATCAGGGGAATTTTCGCTACTACAGTGTAAAAATGTGCTCGAGCATTGATAGCCGCCTAGTTCCACTCCCATCACTACTTTTGAAGGGAAACCCCTCAATTTCCTACTACATGACCTTTCCCCTATATGTGAGCTTCACTTCACAATCATGGTTTGTTTGCCCTAATAGAGGACAAGCATAGAAATAATGAGGAAGGTATTCATATGTAAAAGGACAATCATGGTTTAATTTGGTTTGTTTCCCAAGTGTTTGCCAAAGGCTAATATACACCTTTCGCCATCCCTTTCTTAGTCCTCATCCACGTCCACCTCCAAAGTATCTTTTGCCTTTTCCCTTATCAATTCAAAAGTTTGCATATGGTTGTCTATTAGGGTCTACGGCAAAAACTCTAGATCGGTTCTCCATCAATGGCCTCCCTGATCAAACTGCCCTCAGCCTTGTGGAGATCAGACTATGCAGACTCAGAAACTTGCATGGAACCTCAACCACTACTCCTAGTCCCAGATTGCATAGATGTGCTAGACAAAGAACCTCTCCACGAGAGATGTAGATAGGAAGACATACAGAATATATGGGAAAGATAAGTCCCATCACAACAAGTTGAATTCTGAGAAAATCGATGTACAACTGAATTAGTTGTCCCTGTGACAGAAAGGAACATTAGTGACTGTTCAAGATGCATATTTAGTGATGGGAAAAGAAGCGTCTCTAAAGTACATCGGTGACATGTGTTATTCCCTGTCTCTATACACATATTTGTGACGGTTATTGAAAAAAACCATCTATGATATTATTCACATATCACAGACGGGGACGTTCAAACAAACGCCTCTGATCAGTTTAATCAAAGATGTTTCACTTTTATAGATGTCACTGATAAAATAGTCATCTCTGAAGTATACAACAAATAAGAGACAAGTAACAAATTACACGCGTCTCTGAAAGTGTAATCGTCTCTCATGTGTTTCCTAGCATAGATGGACTTCAAAGAGCACCTTTGAAGTGTACCCATCTATGATGTGTTTCATAAAATAGATGGGCTTCAAAGAGGCGCGTCTTTGAAGTTAATTCATTAAAGGCGTATGGTTCACATGGGTCTGGACAAACAAAACAGAGATGCTGTGGTGGATAGACGCGTCTCCCAAATCTGTGATGTTGACTGTGCGACTTCTTTGTGTCTTTCTGTGGTAGTACAGCACCCTTTCGGTCTTTGCAATTACCCCTTGAGGTGCCTAGGGGATGTAGACACTGAACAGAACACCTACAATGAAGTCTATGGGCTCAATTACTGGTCAATTAACTACTTCCTCAACCAACAGTTCTTTGGAAACAAATTAAATGTTGGACCCTTTGTGACTGAACTACAAGAAGATATGTGAAAAGATGCTTAAATTCAGCCATAATGCTCAACAAAAAGATGTAATTAAAGAAACAATATCACTAGCAAGTTGACATTTCATTCTCAATAAAATACAACAAAGCAATATATGTTGATGGAACAGGAAACGGTGCCTCGTATGAGTAAGGCAAGTTATGTGTGCACGGTTTCGTTTGTTCTTTTTAGATGTTTCCTATAGCTTCATTTGTGTTAGACTCCAGCACAATAGAACATAGTAAGACTAGACAAGAAATCGATGGGTTCACACACCTTGTTCTTATCACTAGACCAAATATTGACATGTTCACGCCACTGTACATCATCCATGCACGAGACAGGAGAGGTCGTAGGGATCTGATTAGCAGGATAGCCATCGAAGTATTTTTTTCTTCAACCTGTGGTGTTGTTGCCATACCAGAGTCTTCATTACATCCTGGCAAGCTTTTTTTGTTGGTGAGTGATGATACTTCTTATATCACTATTGGAGGAATTCCGCAAGCACACAGAACTATCGCATAACATTTCGCTCGGTGAGTACCAAGTGTCGAATTTATATTTTTCCCACAGGAAGGCGGGAGGCTTTGAATCTATATAGGTTCAATCTATGGGCTAGGCTCCCTAGACTTATATCCTAGATGAACAAATGGTAGTGTAGGAAGGGGTTGACCTAAACTAACTACTTGGTTGAGCTACTCTAAGAGATAGCTAGTGAGGGGAGAGTGAGGAGTGTTTTATCTTTTCTAAAGCAGATAAGCTACACTAGTAGTGAGCAGGAATACGATAGCACTTTGGGGCACAACTTGCCTACCGACTAGGAGAGTTAAATAGACAAGGTCTGCCACGAGCCCTACGATTCAATAACTAAGCCTAAACGTGGGGGAATACAGAGGATGGATAAGGCTGTCACCACTTGCCAACTACCCCAACCTATCCGTCGACCTAGCCGTATCCACAGGCAATCTATAGCCTAAACACCACGCTTAATCTATCGATATACTACTTCGATCTGAGCTCCGGTGAAATGAGATCGAAGTACCCTAACTAGATGGTGGAACCAGTACTAACGCACTACTACTAACTAAAATATAACTAAAGCTACTAATTATGCACACACAAGCCAGCACCTAAGCCACTAATGACCTAACACTAATGACTAAGCTACTAGAAAGTAAATCACACAATGCAAGTACTATAAAGTAAATAACTAAAAGTAAATACTGAATAATAAATGCAAAAAGTAAAGAATACAAAAGGAACTATACCAGAGACTTGGAAGACTCTTCCTAGTCACCAGAGAGAAGCTCCTTGACTCCACTCTACTCCTCTTCTAAGCTACTCACTCTAAGCCTAAGCTAGAGAGCTAGAGAGCTTGAAAGCTATTACAAGAATGAGCTTTTGTGTGTGGGGCGAGTTCTAATGTGTGCCACAGCCCTCTATTTATAGTGTAGAGGAGCATGGGGGGTACTTGTAGGCATGGCAAGGCGGTGGAGGAGAGGGGGGCACTGACCGGTGGCGAGGGGCGCCCCCCGGCCCTAAGATCCACCGTCTTTGGATCCTAGGGTGCTGGTTGCTCCCCTATGGCGGTTGTGTAACCGTCCCAAGTCGGTTGGTGATCAGCACGTGTTGGAATGCAGCTCTAAGTGAGTGACAAGTGGGTCCATGGATCCATGTGAAGCATCATCTATACCGTTCATCAAGTGATCCGCGAGCTTGCTCCTGATTGGTTGATGGGGTGTTCCCTTGGATCGTTGACGTGGCAGGGAGCCAAGGTGGCACCAGGTGGGGTCGGGCGGCGCCTCTTGTGGGCCCTGGCTGGCCTGTCACGTTCCACTTGCTTCTACACTTCAAGTTTGTGCATATTTTGGCCATTTTTCACCATATTTCTTACATTCAAATAAAACTCCAAGCATAAGTGGAACTAGGTAAAATTCAAGCATAAACCTATCATTTCATGTGATTTTGGGTCGAATGTTGACGGTAAAAGAGGGTGTTATTGACCGTCAACAAGCTCCCCCAAGCTACCCCTTTGCTATCCCTCAGCAAAGACGCGGGTTTAGCGAGGAACCTTGTTGGATCAGGGGTTGCGTAACAATGTAACGCCCTGCAAAAACTCATATACAAACAAATACTATCTCTTGAATTGAACACGTTAGCACTTAGAAATTTCACCTTTTCATTTGAGATAGTATGGAGTGTCAAATATATAATAGTAGGAGGATTCCCCGCGCGTTGCCGCGGGTACGAAGGAGGAATATAAATAGGTTAGAATGTTAACTAATAAGAATTAGGAGATGTATATGTATGGTGTTGGTAATACTGGAACATGATATAATATATGTATAGATTTATTAGCATAATCATGGAGATTGTATCCATAGTGGATGATATGTCTCGCTGACGTGGATATCATAATTCTTGTGCTAGTGAACTTTAATTGCAAATGGTAGTGGACTGCTGAAGTGGACACCTTACATGTCAAGAGAAATTGCTAGTGGCAAATGATAGTGGACTGCTGAGGTGAACGCCTTGCATGTCAAGAGAAATAGGTAGTGGGGTTTTACTTTATAAAAGTTATAGATAAGACTCAAAATTATGTTGTTAAAAGAATAGCGTTAGCTATATAGTCACATATGAAGCTCAGATGTTATGTGTGTTGTGAATGTTGAGGTCTCGAGTTTGAATCTTCAAAAACATACATTTATCTGGTTCAATGGGACAACTTAGGCTTGCTCCTAGAACAACTAGGGTGTGTTTGGTTTGGAGACATGGTGGGATGTGATGGATCCAACATAGTTTCTAGGTATAGGATGGTCCCTGCTCTTTGTTTGATTGAAGGATGGGACGATCCTTGTTTTCTATTTGGCAGGAGAGATGAAGAGGAATATGATAGATGAAAATTTGAACACCGTCTACTACAATTTCTACTATAGACCCCACTATTCATTAGTGGGCCCTAACCATCACCCTCAACATCTCTTCTTCTCATTCGTCCATACTGCTCTTCACACCGTCAACCTGTACTCCCTAACCTCCCGTCCTTGGAGGCGCGCGGCTCACCTCATGGGCATCCGCAGCACCTACCCCTCGCCAGCCCATACATGAACTGTGATTAAATCGACCAATCCACATAATAAAATCTTGAGCAGCTATGTCTTTGCTATCATCTCTAAGAAAAGGTTAGTCTGTATAGCCAACGACAGGGTCTTATGTGTAAAAGGAGGGATGACCATATACTTGTTTAGGCCAGGGTTGCATCTAAATCGAACCTCTTGGGTAGGCCTGGGTTGATCAAACAGATCGTCTCGTATGCGACGAGGAGGTCATGCATCGAACCTAGCCCCAAGCGCATGCCATGTGGCACGTCTAAAGTCATTGACGATCCTCTTTTGTGGAACCTAGCCTCAAGTGCATGTCGTGGAACACTAGAGAATTCATGTTTTTTGTTATCTTTTACTGGTACTGTTTTTTTATGGTTTTCTTCTTTACAACATTGCTCTGTTTGTTCTTGAGCATCACTGGGGTGATGGTGGCTCGCCCATAGTTGGTCAGCACCCAATCCAGGGCAGTTTTGCCCTTGTCCGAGTGCCACTATGCCGAGGGCAGCCTGCCCCTGTCCGGGCGCTGCTAGGGTGAGGTCGGACACTGAGGGGTCAAGGGCAACTTGCCCATGTCTGACCGTAAACGGGAATAGGACAGCGAGTTCGGCAATGCGTGCGGAGGAGACAGTGTGAGGTCCGGATATTTTTTAGGGATGGGAATGTCCTGAATCTGGAGGGAATCACGTGTCCATGAACCAAACACTGGGACCATGCTCATATGAACCACCCCCAACCAGATAAATAAGGCACGTAACATGTGCGATACAAATCCACTACAATTGTATTTATATCTCACTGCTGCAATCTAAACAGCAATACATAACTCTTTTAAAAAAGAATAGAAAGAATAATTAAAACTCCTTTAATTTTGACATTTGCAACAACAAATTCACCCTGAACAACTATAGTCACATTTGCAATGTCTTTATATAGTGTCCATTGTACTTTTTATAAATTTGGTTGAACATAAAAACAAACTTAAACAAAAACAATGCACCTTACGTATATATTGTAATGGATAGAGTAGTATGGATCTCGTCCACCAACTGTGATTAGATCGATCATCCATACAATTAATCTTGAGCAGCTAAGTCTTTGCTGTCGTCGCTAAGAAAAGGATAGTCTGTATAGCCAACCACGGGGTCTTGTGTGTAAAAGGTGGAGCGATCATACTTGTTCAGGGTCGCATCTAACTCAAACCTCTTAGCTAGGTCCGGATTGGCCAAGAAGTGCCTTCCGTATGCGACGAGGTCCGCGTAGCCCTCGGCAACCACCTTGTTTCCTTCCTCCCTGTCATAACCACCAACGACGATGAAGGTGCCATTGAACACCGACCTGAATGGTAGCAGTCTATGCGGAATCTGCCTACGGTCATCGACGATGGACATCCGAGGCTCTACCATGTGGCAATAGAGAAACCCCTCATGCTTGTTGAGCTGCCGCACCATGTAGTCGCCCAGTGCCGAGGGGTCAGAATCCGCACAGTCCAGGTAATCCGCGAAAGGGGAAAGCCTAATGCCAACCCGATTCGCGCCGATTTCATGGACCAGAGCGTCGATGATCTCAACCACGAAGCGGCACCGGTTCTCCACGCTGCCACCATACTCGTCGGTGCGGTCGTTGGCGCCATCCTTCAAGAACTGCTCCAGGAGGAATCCATGTGCTCCATGGATCTCCACGCCGTCGAACCCGGCCTCAATCGCATTCCGTGCGGCACGTCTGAAGTCATCGACGATCCCTGGAATCTCGTCGGTCCGCAGCCGGCGTGGCTTGGAGAACACCGTGCCAGACTCGGCGTCAGGGGGGAGCTGCTTGTCCGTGCTCGAGATCGGCGCTTGACCGTCTGGCTGAAAATCTGCCAGTGGTTCACAAAGGGATTAGCAAACGGGATCACTCAAACGAGCTGATACTAAACTTGCGCTCCATCACGTACCGTTGGTTGAGGCCCTTCCGGCGTGCGCAATCTGGCAAAAGAAGAGCGCGCCCTTGCGGTGGACGGCGTCGACAATGGGCTTCCACGCCGCGACCTGCTCGTGCGTCCAGATGCCAGGGGACCCCGGGAAGCCCTGCGCGGTGGCAGACACACTCGTGCCCTCGGTGATGAGCAGGCCGCCCCTGGTGGCGCGCTGCGAGTAGTACACGGCGGCGTGCGGCTGCGGCACGCCCCCGTAGGCCCTGCACCGCGTCATCGGCGCGAGCACCACACGGTGGGAGAGCTCGAGCTGCCCCATCTTGTACGGCGTCATCAGCGGGATCACTTCTTGTTCTCGGTGCCCCATCTTAGCTTGTACGTACTCAAACTTCTACTACCTTACTTTTGCGTCAAAGCTATTCCTGTTTGGTTTTGCTCTGCCCCTGCCTCATCTTTCGACGGGAATTTATACGTTGCTCCAACCAATAGCTCATTGCCTCTGGCGGCTAGCAGCCATATTTCTTTTACTCGGCTTCCTGTGCTCCAACGGCGACCCGTCGTCGAAAGTCGTCACCACTTCCGTCATCCACTAATTCGTTATTTGTTTTTTTTTGTGACAAAAACTAGTTCGTTATTTGTTATGCCTGTTGACGGACAAATGGATGGTGGATGCAGTGCGGACTGCTGACTCTGAAGGGCCGGTCATCAGGAGACCGAGCAGAGATGAGCGAGACAGCTTATCTACTACTAGTGTACGTAATGCTACACGCACCGATCTTTCTTGGCGGATCATCTGTGCGGACCGTGCGGCTAAGACAACACCGGATGTCCAATGACCCCAACTAAAACAAACCAGGTGTAATAACTTCTATTTCCTATGTTTACTAGTTGAATTATCCACACAAATCACACCATTATACTTGGACATCCGAAGATTACTTAAATTTCCACTAAAAGAATCCCTAAATTTTCAACACACAATCGATCTAACCAGACCAGTCTTAAGTTTTCTGGGCTTAAGCTAGCCACACTTATTTGATTGGTGACCACAACTTGTCATGCTACATGTTATTCATGCAACAGTTATTTTCGGGTGCCACACTTTCTGAACACTATGTTCCATATGTCATAGACTCATTTTTTGCAAAATTTTGTCACAAGTATGGCTTTAATATATTTTGCTCGCCACACATTCTATGGGAGCCATAGTTTGCCGAAGGTTGGGCATGGTAAACGACAACACCACCAAACAAGCCCTAACACACTTAGGATCCCTTGGTTTAAGAACAAGTCACAACCGCACCATGTAATAACAAACAAATAGACCGAGAATTAGTGTTTAGGCTAATGGAGAACAATATATTAAGCAATTCACATAAATCACAATTTAGATCAATCGTGCAAGGCTATGCGGTTTGTTCCTTGGCTCTGACCTCGCTAGGTTGGAAGGGCCACGGCCCACCTCGGCTTCCCTAACTTCCTCCCTCCCTCACCTGCCCAAGGCCGCTTGCGCCCTCTCTCCTTTTCACCTGGGCTGAAAGGCCAAAAGCCCACCCGGCCTTTGACACCTCCCTCCTCCCTCTGGCACTAAGTTGAGATGCATTTTTCGTGACATGCATTTACTTATGTCACTGAGTTGAGATGCCTCTAGAAAAATGTCATAAATTGATTGATTTCGTGACATTTTGACCTGATGTCATGACATAAGTGTCATAGAGTGACACATTTCTTGTAGTGATAATATGATATCGATTCCCCTTGCTGAAGCCCGCGTTCCCGTATGAACTCATCAATTAGCTCTCCATTGACTCTGATCTTGTATTTCACCGATGTGACACACTTCATCACGAGCTCGACTGTCAATGCCCAATTTCTACATCATATCTCGGTGGAAACCCCATCCAACTCTGTCATACGCCTTGCTCATATAGAATTTTATAGCTGCATACCTTCCTTTTCTTTCTTTCTCTTCTTTAGATAGCGCGTAATCTCATATGCTATGAGTATATTATCCAAAATGAGTCTTCCCGGGACGAAGGCACTTTGTTATGGTGCTATGATATCTGGGAAAATTCGCTTCAATCTATTCGATAACCTTGGACACCAGCTTATATCACGTTACGCAGACTAATAGGTCTCAAATCCTTTATATTTTCTGGGCACTGGACTTTAGGAATCAGAACAATGGTAGTTTCATTCCATCTCTCTAGCATCAGCTCACCCCGCAAAACATTGAGGACATTTGTGACCACCTCCTCCCCTACTCTCTCTCAAAACTCCTTGTAGAAGAGAGCCGGTAGCCCGTCCGGCCCTGGTGCCTTCAAGTTTCTGATTGCCTTCAGGGCCTCCACCACCTCCTCACGTGTAAAATCCTTCATCAGTGTCCCATTCATTTCAAATGTAACTTTGGTCTCAACATAATCCAGTAACCATGTGTATTTTGGTTACCAGATGACCTAAGCTCAGAAAAATAGTTAGTGATAAGACCCCTCTTCTCTCCTTCTTCCTCTACCAAACCCCCATTCTCCTTTCTAAGCTTTCCTTTTCTATTACTTTTCCTATTCTGTCACGCCCGGTTTTCCAAAGAAGACCAAACACTAATTATATGTGTGTCTAGGAAGTCCACACATACAACAACAGAATAGAAAATATCAAAACAATGTTTATATACAATGGAATACATACTATATTAACATTTACAACTATCAGAGTATCGCAGAACGGCAGCTAAGCTTCTGCTCGGGCTCCATTCTTCTCAGGGATGGCTGACTGGGGGCTCCGTATGCCAAGCACTTCAGATAGACTTCTGGAAACTCTACTACACCTTTATCCTTCTTCTGAGCAGCACCTTACTACATACTGGAGTATGGGGGAAATAGCAAGGGTGAACACATATCGTACTCCACAAGTATAACATAGGGTTCATGAGGCACAAAAGGCTAGACACTGTTTGACTGCATTTAGCTTTTATTCATCATATAATTTAGCAATTGAGTAGCATCAAGATGAACCAATTCCCATTAATGAACCAATGATCATTTGTAATAAGGATAATGAATAGCATTAACGTGAGCATAATAGTAACGACGATAATTAAACATGATATAACAATGGTGATTAACTATTTTGTAAGAATCCCAAAGGCCGCTCGTGTCCGTGAGCACGCCTAGTATACCAGTTTATTAAACTCTGCGCAGAGGTGTACACTTTCGTTGTGAGTCATGATTTCCGAATGCGTGGGGAGATCAAACCCAAACACCAGAGAACCATATAAAGCTCTTTAAAAGTTCGTCTAATAAGTTAGGGCCATTAGATTCACTCGGCAAGTAGATATAGAAACCCCCTTTTTAGATGGCACATTCCTTTCTGGCTATACACATGTGACTAGAAGCTATGCTATACCCAAATCGTCAGGTCATTCTTACGCCAATCAAGGTAACCACTAACAAGCTAGAAAAGGTCTCATAAATAACTAAAGCCAGAGCCATATAGCCCTCACAGCTGTACTGTCAATTCTGGTTATCACTTACAGGTAAGTCCTTACGGAGAGAAGCCAGAGCAACAATATAACCCCTTACTCTAGCCCCCTTCCAACGGTAGTAAAATCATCTTTAAAGGTTGGTCGCATAATTCATTAGTCCAATTACAAGATCATCGTTCATAATTAAGCGCTAGCAATAGCTACCCAAATGCACAATCCATAGGTGACAAGGAAACAAGATGTCAATAGCTAAATTATAATCTCTATGGTTGTCAAGGAGGACACATGCATATGTATGATAATTTCAGTGAATAGGACAACAAGGATGGTCCCATGTTGTACTTGTCTTTTTCCCAGAGTTAGCTGCTCAGAAGTCTTCAACCTCTATCTCTGATCTTCAGCTTCTACCGTACTTGTCGGTCCTCACCTCCTGGTCTTCAGTGTTCGCGAATCACACTTCTACTCACAGCAACCAAGCACAGCAAACAGACAACAAACACACCTAAGAACAAACATCACATCAACCAAGCCCATCTAATTGTTTTCAGAAAGGAAATTTTTTTTGAAAAACACATTTTCTACGTCTAAACTTGTGGTAACTTAAACCAATATTGGAAAATTTTATATCAATATTGAAATCATTTATTTTACTTAATGTTTTCTATGCACAACCCAAAATCAGAAATTTTGGGGTGTGACACTCTGTACCCGAAGCAATGGAAAAACGCAGTATTCCGATCACCAAACTCCATCCATTTTGCATGTGCACACTGTCTCCAGTAAGTGTCCACCTGCTCTTCCACCTTCTCCAGTCTATACCGCAACAAACCTTCCCTATTGATTTGGTCTTTTCTCATGACACCTCTCCTACATTTCTCCAAGTCCCCTTTAGATGTTCTCTCCTTCTCTCAAGATCTCAAAGAACGTCTGTACTCCAACTCGCCAAGGCACCTACCACTTCCTCTAAAGCCATATCCAGTTCGATGGATATAGATAGAGTCAAAGTCGTTTAGCAATATGCTAGCCACTGTGTGCCTAATATCTAGACCCAAAATGTCATCAAAATACCTATGGCATATGAACAATTATACTTAATCGATGTTAAGGGATTTGTCAAAAAAAAAAACAAAATCAATACAATGATGTGGTTTACACTTCAAAGTTACCTGAGAGAATACTTTTGTCAAGATTAAATATTAGACCTGAATAATGTATCTTTGTATATGGGTGTCCGCTAACTTTGAACTAATTTAGACAACTGCTCGAACTATTCCACGACTATATTTATGTGAATTTAATAAGTGTGCTATTATACTAATATATGTCAGTGGGTGAACGAACTAAAAAATGTACAACATAGGGATGATCGGCGAAGACGATCCTACGTGTAAAATGTCACACGTCCTAGTTTATCTCTCGTTGCAGATGACATGCAGTTCACGTGCGGTTATTGTGTGCAGCCGCGATCGGTTACAAGGAACCTGCGTGAGAAATAAGAAATCATCGGTGCGTGTCCGCTGCTACAGCCGCCGGCTTCCGCAGACCTGAACCTGGGCCATGTTTAGTTTGCCAAAAAATTTTGAAAAAACACTGTAGCATTTCGTTTGTATTTGACAAACTTTGTCTAATCATGGATTAGCTAGGCTCAAAAGATTCGTCTCGACATTTATAGACAAACTATGAAATTAGTTATTTTTTTACCTATATTTAATGCTCCATATATGTGTCGACATATGCGATTTGACGGGGAATCTTGAAATTTTTTTTGCATTTTGATGCAAACTAAACGTGACCCTGAACGCCAAGTGGATGACGCAAAGGGTGACGCAACGGGAACAACCTACACAAACAATCAAACAAACGGGCGGCAGCCGGCTGGCCGTAAGCATCAGCACGCCTGGAGCGCCAACTCCCGATACGTATAAATATACAGCGACACCCCTGCCAGGAGACGCAGAAGAAGCAGACCAGAAGCAAAGCGAGAAACAGAGCAAGCGAAGCAGCAAGCAAGGCAGAGCAGAGAGCTAGCAAGTGACTGCAGTGTTGCATCTCATCTGCAGTGCAGCAGCAGCACGCCGGCGAGCGAGAGCGAGAGCGACCAGGCAGGCAAGATGGTGCAGCAAGCTGCCAAGGAGGTGATCCCGCTGATGACGCCGTACAAGATGGGCCAATTCCAGCTCTCCCACCGGGTGGTGCTCCCGCCGCTGACGAGGTGCCCATCCTACGGCAACGTGCCGCAGCCTCACGCCGCCGTGTACTACTTGCAGCGCGCCACCAAGGGTGTCCTGTTAGAATTGATCTCTTCTGTTTTGACCCAACGGTCGAGACGGACCCTTTGACCGCGTCCTGATCGGGGACACCCAGCCCAATGACACAGCTGGTGGGCCCCCGTCGCGCAGCACAATAAAGAGGAGGTGGGGGCAGGGCCTCGCACTATGAGGTTCACCACCGCCGCTACAGGACCTCACCTCATAACCCTAATCCGATCTCGAGGGTCGTGTTGTGAGCGACGAGAAGCACCACTGGAAGCACCACCACCGGTCGCCACTGCTCATCACCGTCACCGCACTTCCTCGTCCTCTACCTCATCTGCCAAGACCGAAGGTATGGCCACTGCATTTCTCTTCTCCTCCATCATTCTCTCTCTCCAGTTCATGTTCCATGTGGTTTATTCCAAATAGAAGAGTATTCCCCACTGATCTACTACTCTAGTTGATCCTAAACAACTAACATTGGTACCGGAGCCACGCTAGAGTATAGATCCAGGTGGGAAAAGAAGAAAACCGATTTGATTCGGAAAAGAAAGAAACACAAAGAAGTTGATCCGATTGGATCAAGAAAGAGATGAACTGATTTCGAATTGGCAAAAACCCTAACCCCAAAAGTGAAACCCTAGAAAGGGCAAGATCAGAAGAAAAGGACGGAGAGAGGGGAGGTCACCTACCTGGCTTTCCTTTCTCACCGTCGCGACCGTCTGAGCGCGGGTAGGAAGACATGCTGACGCTTCGCTGTCGCGCGGACAGAACGGATCACGCCGCCGCTCGTCCTCCAGGTCACCAGCGTGCGGGCAACCAGGCACCGTCGTGAGGCAAATCGACGGCGGCGCGCTCAGCCACGAGCGAGCGCGCGCGCCGGCGATAAGCTCCGCGGCGGCGCCGCCACCGTTTTTTCCTTCCTCCGGTCACCTATGGTGGCTGCCGCTGCGGCTTTGTGTACTGCCGAGCGGAGAGGAGGAAAGAGGTAGAGAACAGAAAGAAGGAAGAAGAAACGGAGCTGGATCTCCTCCGGCAGCCCTTTCTCCTTCAACGGCGCCGGTGGCCCCATGGCTGCCACCGCTGCGGCCGCCGCGCGTGGCGAGAGCAGAAGGGGAAGGAGAGTGAATGGGTTTTAGGGTTATGGGGGAGGTGTCTGGAGAGGGTTTTGATCCTCCGATCCTTGCGCATGGTCGTCGGATCCTAATCTACGGTCAGGATCGCTCGGGCTGAGAATTGGCCCACGCAGGAAAGGAGATTGCCGGCCAGGCCCAGGCCCAGGTTGCGGCCTGGGCGCGGCGCGCTGCGCGCAGCTAAGGCTGTGGGCCGGCTAGGCCACTGGGCCGCTGGTGAAGAGCATGACAAAGGACACTGGGCCGTGGAGTTTTGGCCGGCCTGCGTGCGCGCTGCAGGATCGCGCGGCTGGGCCGCACGCGGGTGCGGGGGTGAGTGGGCCGGGGGCTGTTAAGTTTCCTCGGTTGGGCCAAAATGAATAGAAAGGATTGTTTCAAGTTTATTATTTTTCAGAAGTTTTTGAAGTATTTTGTATAGTTTTTCATCTCTATTCAATTTGAACCAATGTGATAATTTGTTTAGAGAGAAGAAGAGTAAAGTAAAGTGCTTCTAAATTAGTATTATTTTAAGAGTATTTTCAATGTTTCCGCTGCAAAGAAAAGGTTTATTGTCTTCTCATTAAATCCGAACCAACGGGAGGATTTAATTTGAAGAGTAGTTATAGTTATTCAGTAAATGATGAAAAGTTGATCCTCCGGTTAAAATTGGAACCAACGGGAAAGTTTTAATTGGAGGAATAGTCGGCTTATAGTTAAGATAAATTATAATATTATTATTTTCTGACCAACGTTGATGATAACAATATTATAAGTTTATTTATGAGTTTAAGTTTAATGTTAAATTATGGTATTGTTATTTTCTGACCAACGTTGATGATAACAATATCATAATACTATGAGTTTTATGTTTACAGTTTAAATCTCTGATGAATTTTGCATCAAAGTGACCAATTTTTCAGAGAATAGATAAAGATAAAGAAATGCTCCTAAACTAGAGAAATGTATTTTCATGTTTCCGTTGCAATGATGATGATCTTCAAAATTAAATTTGAACCAATGGAAGAATTTAATTTTAAAGAGGGTTATAAGATAATTGAGTTTTCATATGTTAATTCCATTTCTGCCCAACGGTGATGTGGAATTGATGTATAAGAATGATGTTTTGTTCTATTTCTGCCCAACGATGATATAGAATAGAACTTAAAGATTTAAAAATTTAATGTGCATGTCTTTAACCAGACCAACGTAGGGTTAATTCCATGCTCATTATTGTTGATTAATATTCTTCAGACAAAGATCTTCATGCTGTCATTCTTGAAGGAAGAAAAGAAAGTGATATGGGTACTTGTGACCCAGATGATGAAAAGACTAAGTGCAAGTTCTATGAGAAAGAAGGCCATTGC
This sequence comes from Saccharum hybrid cultivar R570, assembly GCA_038087645.1. NCBI lineage: Eukaryota > Viridiplantae > Streptophyta > Magnoliopsida > Poales > Poaceae > Saccharum > Saccharum hybrid cultivar. The sequence goes on from JAQSUU010000259.1 coordinate 17,212,940, forward strand.
ATGAGAGACTGTGTTCTCTTTAAGAGTGGCTTGAAAAGAAAAGTTTTCAAAGATTTCAGGGATATTGATCCAAGAAAAGAAAATAGAACAATAAGAGTTTAGTTTAAGAAATGTCTTTTATGTACTCTTTATGAAAAAAAATTAGTTTTCAGTTTTTATCATCATGATAAGAGATCTAATAAGTAATATGATTTTTTTAGTCTTAATCATCATGATATGAAATGTAATAAGTGATATGCATGTTTAATTTAACCAACGTCGGATTAAGCATGTGTGTTAAAGAGTATTCGGATTTATTCCTAAATTTAATGATTGAATATGAGCCAATCCTGGCATTTATGTCCCTTCAAGGGAATTATCTCGCATGGCGGGAAAAAGTTTTGATAGTACCTGCATGGTGGGAAAAGTTTGAGAAAATACCCGCATGGCGGGGTAAAGTTGGCATATTACTTATGTTAATCAATCTTGCATGGCGGGAGAAGTTTGGCATAGTACTTATCCTGCATGGCAGGAGAAAATTGTGATGACTCATGTGCTTTTAGTGTATCCAGCACAAGGAGAAAAGTTTAGGGTAGCTCTTATGCTATCCTAGTATGAGTTTAAGAACAAAAGGAAGTTGCAAATGAACCTCATGATTAGAATAACATGTAAGCATGACTTATAGAAATACTAATGATAAAGGACTTTGTTGAGTTCTTGAAGTGAAATGAGGAAAAAGTACTCCCATACGAATTAAGAAATAATTTCATTTTACATGATGTAATCATATGGATGAAGTAAGTAATCAAAGTTTTCTCATTCACAAGAGTTCTGAATAATTTTTGAAATTGTGGTAGAAAAGTTCATACCACATTTCGAGAGGGAGAAATGTGAGATCAATTAAGAAAGACAGTTAAGAAAGATACTTCCCTATACTTCAGATAATGTGATGCATATTATGCATTGAAGGCAAGAGTGATCTATAAAAGATGAATGTGATCGTGGGGGAGTAAGACGGTCATAATAACGATACCCCTAAAGTAAAGAAATAACAAAATTCATAGACCTTTTACAGTTCCAATAGAAAGATAGCATAGTCAGCCACTATTTATACTGGACGCGTTCAGAGTTATTAAGGCGGTGCTAAACGCACCATATGAGTTTTAGCAGATTAAACCCAAAATAAGAAAGTTTAAAAATGGGACAATCTGGGGAAGCATGTGTCGGCGTTTGGTCCTGCGGGGGTCCTAAACCAACGAGTGAATCAAATGTTGCGTGTCCCTAATCTGGATGGTGATGCAAGGAGGATACACGGAGATTTATCCTGGTTCGGGCAAAAGAAGGCCCTACGTCCAGCGGGGAGGAGGGAGTATTGTATTTTCTTGCACCTAAGTGCTTGCGTAGGGGTTACAAGCTGTGAGAGAGGGAATCGAGCCCAGGTCTCAGAGAAGAAGTGAGAGTACAAAGGAGGTTGCTTGAGATGTTGATCTTCGATGGTGGGAGGGAGACTGGTTTTCATTGTCTGTTGCTCCTTGTTGTTCGTCCGTCTCTCTCTTTAGAGCCCCTGCCTGCCCTTTTATAGGGTAAGAGGAGGCAGGTGTTGGGCATTCTTAACGTCATTACCAAAAGTAGACTTAGTTTTCTAATTCTGATAACGGCGTCAAAAATGCCGAACCTATCCCTCATGCCACTTAAGCCAAGTTGTCATCCCCAGCATGACATGAGAGACGCGGTATTGAAATATGCAACTGCTCTTCTAAATAAATAATAAATAAGATCTGCAAGCGCACAGATTAATACCGATGTAGCATTTTAACCGGGAAGTATTCCAGGTATCGTTATTTATATTTTTACCACTGGGAAGGGATTACTAACATCAATGTTGATTATGGAATGGAATATAGGAATGAGTATCAATCATTGCATGTATAAGTGAGAGCATTCATCTATCTCTTGCATACAGGGGTAAGTGTCACATAAAATATAGATAAAGTATGAATGGTGACAAAGATAATTAATCTGATCAGCTAGCCACATATAATAATGATAAGCACCTCAATAGATATTCTAGCAAGTCATTAGCATGGTATTAGGATGAACTACAAGGATATTTCCTAAGTTATTCTTAACTATAAAGTCTAGCATATCATAGTTAGTGCAAGTACACTTGGCAATCATTGCGAGAAAGGACTACGCCCATGCATAGTGATATTATCAAGGAAGATGAGAAACATAGCAATCACTCCCCCGTAATAATGTTGCTCTGCCTGCCTTACACACGGGAGGGGGACTATATAAGAACCAACGAAGCTGTCACCATCGCGGACCACCCCACGATCCGGCATATAAGGTGCAATCGCAGATAAATATGGTCTAAGCACCACGCCTACACAATATTTATCATTTACCCATGGATCCGATGGATAAACGCTATACGATCCTAAACATGTATATAATTCCAATCTAACTAAGCCAAGCGTATAACTACGATAAACTAAGAACAATATAATCGCAAACATAAACAAGTAGAGCATAGTCATAATCAATATATTGAAATAGAACAAAGTTGTATTCATAATATTGAAGAACAAAGATGAACAATGAAGAACAGTAAAGGAATTACCAAGAATCCTCTTGACAGATCCGGAAACCAATCGAAGATTGACTCCTAGTTCTAATCCTATGTAGCTATGCTATACTAGAGATCTAGTTGATGTGGTGGCTCTAGGGCTTGATCAGAGACTCTCCTCCTGAGATTAGGGTTTGAAGAATTGAGAATGAGGGAGTGCCTCCTCCAGGGGCCAGGGGTCCTGCTTATATAGCCCCCTTAAGTGAACGTGGGCCATCGGATCAAACTGACATTAATCGCACGGTTTTCCTTGATCCCTTAGGTCGGTGGAGCATAATCCGCGAGACGGAGCCTGATTGGCTCTCAGGCCAGGGCGGGCGCCCTAGGGAGCAGGGCGGGCGCCCTGCCTCCGGGCCCGTTCGGCCTCCCGTTCGATCTCGTGGCTTCTGGAGTCTTCTAGATGATAGAAAATCGGTGAACACGTTATTATCTCTATGTAAACCCGACGTGTGGGCCTTTCCTCCGTATTTTCTGATAACCCCCTGCAGAAACAGACAAACACCAAAACTCGTGGAATTCTATCAGATAAAACCCTAAGTCTAGGTGTTGGTTGCATTTGGATCCTTTTCTTTATTTATTTAATAACTATATTTGGTACTTAAGGACCGTCAACAAACTCCCCCAAACTTACCTCTTGCTCGTCCCTGAGCAAGGATAGACTCATTATGGATTAGAAGTTGCTGCAACGCCTTTGAACGTTGACGGTACATATGCTTTCAAATAAGGTCTCATCCCTGAGTTAGAGTAAACTGTCAAGACTTAAAACTTACTCATTTTACCTTTCACCATGGGGCTTGCAACCGTCACCTGCATCTTGAGTGGTTAAAAGATAGAACGGTCTAGTCAAACGCCATGTCTCTTATTCTTGATCAGCTATAGCTCTGGAGTTTTTGCAAATTTTTCAAATAAAACTCAGAGATTCCTTGTATGACTTTCTCGGGTCTCTCTTTTGTGGTATTTCTGGATCCTTACCAAGGCAGTAATGGTATATGCCTTCTCTCTCAAAGTATGTGGTATTTATGGTATAAGGCGTAGTGACACTGCCTTCTCTCTCACCCTACTCTAATAAGGCTTTGATATCTGGAGCTCATAGGTGGGAGATACAATATACATACTCATAGAACATTTATTGCATAGTCAAACCATGGATCCAGAGAAACAAGTCAATAAGTCAAATCAAGATGTGCATGTGTGGTGAATGAGTGGTGTATGGTGATGATGGTGATAACAAAAGTCTAATGCTCTTTTTGAGGGAATACATACCTTTCTTGCCTTTTAAAACTTTTGAAGGGAATGAGATGCTCTGTATATATATATTTTTTTTTCTCAGGTGGGTATCTTGTACCCCTAATTCTACTGTCGGACACTTGTCCATTTTTACCTCTCGTCTCACTTTTTCTTTCTTCGAGGTTCCGAGCACTTGCTCCTTTTTATTTCCTCGTTTTTTTAGAGCAATCTCCCTCTTTTGAAAATATAGCAAGTGGTAGTAGAAATGACTTGAGCATTAACTTCACAGGGAATAACAGGAATGGGATAATATTTTTGGCTATTCTCTCCCGGGTCAGGAGTAGAATAATTTTGGGTGAATTTGGAGATGGAAATGAGTGGATATATGTGGATGCGTACTTCCGGAGTAGAAGCAGCATGTATGAGTGAACGTGCAAGTGAATCTTGATTTTAACCACATGACAAGTTCCTAAGGGTCTACACAGCTTGACCACACTCAATGCCCATAAGCAGTAAGTAGTAAAAGTGCGGCTCTTAATCTAACAAGCATGTATATATGGCTGTGGTAGGATTTTAAACTCTCATCATACAGGAACTCATCATGCAACATTTTAAAGATTTTTTTAAAGATATAATTCTCCAGAATTCTAGCATCTCTAGGAACAGATAAACAGCAGCTCAACCTTCCCATATCATATCCGCTAACAACTTAGACTTCAGATCAAGTTCTCTTCCCACTAGTTCAGGTTTAGAGCCAGTTTTAAATTATAACAGTTATGTCTAAACTAGAGAGAGAACAAATTTGAAAATTAGGCAGAGCAACTATTCATCATATCCATGCTAGAGTTTTATTTTCAAGATTCAGTTTAGCATAGCTACTTTATTTATTTATTAAACTAAGCAAATATATATAAACACAAAATATTTATTTGGGTTTTCATGATTATGCATCTTTTTATTTTAATAAAGGATAGGTATAAATGTAGATAAAAATACTTATCGGGATAAATGGGGGTGCTCTCCCCCAAGCTGGATCTTGACGTAATTTCTTCTGATGTAGCTAGCAGGTGCAGAGGTGTATTTGAATGTCAGCAGCACCCTGACAGCGATTAGGATGTCCTCCATCTGCTAGTCTTCCTGAATTCTGTGGAGCTCAAATAGACAACAAAGCTTCGTGGAACTTGATTAAGCATTAGCATAAATATCTAGCCTTTATCATGTTTGAGCTTCCTTGATAAATGTCACTCTCTATTTTTATTTTCATTTTTATAGAACAGAAAAAATATATTTTTTTATTATTTTTTTTATTTTTTTAGACAGAATGAACATGATTAACTGAGCAATAATTAAAGGGAAAATGATAACTACCAAGTTTACCTCTTGGCACGGCGTTCGGTGTTTTTAAGTCCTCCGAACAGGACTTCTTTTCTTCTTAGTTGTCCTGGGATTTGGATGGCGTAGACGGTGGTTCCGGCAGCGCCTCCTCTTCTTGTGTAACTGTCTTCGCCTTCCATACCCGACTTGGTGCTTCGGTCTCCTGTTGTGTATCCTCGGGCCTTATGACCTCTCCTTCATAGTCTGCCCATACGTCCTTGATGATTTGCCTCCTTTGGTTACGGTTACATCGCCTTCTTCTCAGAGGGGAAATGCATATGGACTTCTCCGGTTCCAATATAGATGATTGCTTTGACGGTGCCTAGAAACGGTCTTCCTAGGATGATGGGTGGATCGTACTCGTCGTCTCCCATGTCAATGACCTGAAAGTCTGTATGGACAAAATGATCGTTAATTTTAACAGGGACATCGGTTACTATACCTTCGACCTTTCGGGATGTCTGATCTGCCATCTGAAGCTGAGTGTATGTTGGTTTTAAGGGCATGGTTCCGTACAAGAGCTGATAGGTGACTGTGGCCATTATGTTGACGATTGATCCAGTGTCGCAGAGCGCCTTCTGAAAGGAATATCCATTGATTGAGCACTCAATGCTTGGCATACCTGGGTCGTCCTTCTTGATTAGGAACGGCGTCTTGGGTCGTCGGTCTTGACCTCCTTGAACTGCAGTGACCATCTTAGCTGATTCGGTCCATCCTTGGTTGTTCTTGTTCTGCTTGTTCCTCCTGTTGGTCCTCTTCCTTGGTTCATGTTGGGGTTGCTCTGGGATTTGTGTAATCTTGTTCTTGAAGGAAAACGTCTCATTCCTCCCCTTGATGTTGAAGTTGATCTTCGTAGCACTGGCATAGATGACAGCTCCCGAGGTGTTCAGGAATGGCCTTCCTAGAATAACTGGTGACCTCTCATCGGACCCGGTCTCTATCACCACGAAGTCAGCTGGAGCGTACGAGGTACCAACTCGGACACACATGTTCTTTAATATTCCTTTAGGAAAGCTTAGTGTCCGATCTGCAAGCTGCAAACACATAGTTGTTTCTGATAAAGGATATGTAAAGAATTTTTCATAGAGTACCCTGGGCATAATGTTGACGCTGGAGCCAAAGTCACAGAGTGCTTCTGGGAAGTCCACCATTCCGATGGAGATCGGGATGACGGGGCATCCTGGATCGCCTCTCTTGACTGGCAGAAGGTCATTATGTACTCCGACAGCGGGATTACTCCAATAGTTACCTGCATCAAACATGTCTACAAGATTTGCAGATTCTAATCCTTTCGGTTGTGATGGTATACCGGGGTTAGTAGCAGGAACAGCAGCAACTATTTGATTTAACTGAGATTCAATCATTTTATTAAAGCTAATTTGGTTTTTGATGGCAGTAGAGAAATTATCCATTCTATTATTTATGTTTTCTAGCATTTTATCATTGGATGCCAATTTCTTAGATAAGTTATCCATTAGCTTTCCTTGATTAGACACTAACTCTCTCAGGGGTGGAAAATTATTATTGTTGTTGTAAGAGTTATTACCTTGATAATTACCTGAGTAGTTACCTGAGTAGTTAGGCCTCTGTTGATTCCAACCTTGATTTTGTTGAGGACGGTTGTAGTAGTAGTAGTTGTTGTTGTACCTTACATCCTCAAGCATCTCAGGGCAGTGATTGCCTGAGTGTCCAGTATCTCCACATTCCTCACAAGTCATGTGAGAGTCGTAGACGTTCATGACTTCTCTTTTGTCTCCAGCTTTGTCATCGAGCTTTTTCATGAGTAGGTCTAGCTTTGCAGACAGCATGTCTACCTCCTTGAGCTGGTGCATACCTCCACCCTTCTTGCGTGTTTGGATCCTCTCTTCGTTCCAACCTTGGTTGGACGCCATCTTCTCCACAAGGGCTGTAGCTTGTGGTATGGTGAGTGATAGAAATGCGCCTCCAGCTGCAGCATCCATGGTCTCACGAGCACTAGTGATGAGCCCATGATAGAAAGTCTGCATAAGTAGCCAGCTCTCCATTCCATGATGGGGACATTCTAGGATGTAATCTTGAAAGCGCTCCCATGCTTCTGGAACGGATTCATCACGTTGTTGCTGAAAACTTGTAATCTTCCCACGGAGAGCATTGGTCTTGCCCATGGGAAAGAACTTAGCCAGAAAGTTCGTAGAGCAGAGTGCCCACGTAGTGTTCTTATCCTTCGTCGCGTAGAACCACTGCTTTGCTCTCCCCAATAGTGAGAATGGGAAAAGGCGAAGTAGTATGGCGTCTTTGGGAACATCTAATAAAGTGAATGTGCTGCAAATCTCTAGGAAGTGTTGGAGATGAGCACTTGAATCTTTGTGCGGCTTCCCACAAAACTGGTTGGCTTGTACCATGTTGATGAGCCCTGGCTTGAGCTCAAAGTTCTTGTCGATGGCCGCGGCAGGTCCAGTGCGGATGTTGTCCGTAGTGGGAGCTGAGAACTCGCGGATCGTCTTGTTCGCCATGGCTGCGAACTCTGTTGACAAATTCCGGATAAAACTTCGGCGGTCTTCTGGATTGGATGAAGTGTTGCGTCGAAGTGTTAACTTCTTGAGCTTGGCTCTTGCCCCTCTGATTAATGCTTCGGGGTTGTCAACAAAATTTTCTGGAAGATGTCCTCTATTCATACATCACCCTGCAAAACAATAAGAATGGAAAAATACAGGGGTAAATCTGTATGGGAGAATTGATGATCTCAATCACTTAATGATGTGAATGATGACTCAAATTCCGTATTCATTCCTTGTTAGTAAATCAACCTTCCCCGGCAACGGCGCCAAAAATGCTTGTTGGGCATTCTTAACGTCATTACCAAAAGTAGACTTAGTTTTCTAATTCTGATAACGGCGCCAAAAATGCCGAACCTATCCCTCATGCCACTTAAGCCAAGTTGTCATCCCCAGCATGACATGAGAGACGCGGTATTGAAATATGCAACTGCTCTTCTAAATAAATAATAAATAAGATCTGCAAGCGCACAGATTAATACCGATGTAGCATTTTAACCGGGAAGTATTCCAGGTATCGTTATTTATATTTTTACCACTGGGAAGGGATTACTAACATCAATGTTGATTATGGAATGGAATATAGGAATGAGTATCAATCATTGCATGTATAAGTGAGAGCATTCATCTATCTCTTGCATACAGGGGTAAGTGTCACATAAAATATAGATAAAGTATGAATGGTGACAAAGATAATTAATCTGATCAGCTAGCCACATATAATAATGATAAGCACCTCAATAGATATTCTAGCAAGTCATTAGCATGGTATTAGGACGAACTACAAGGATATTTCCTAAGTTATTCTTAACTATAAAGTCTAGCATATCATAGTTAGTGCAAGTACACTTGGCAATCATTGCGAGAAAGGACTACGCCCATGCATAGTGATATTATCAAGGAAGATGAAAAACATAGCAATCACTCCCCCGTAATAATGTTGCTCTGCCTGCCTTACACACGGGAGGGGGACTATATAAGAACCAACGAAGCTGTCACCATCGCGGACCACCCCACGATCCGGCATATAAGGTGCAATCGCAGATAAATATGGTCTAAGCACCACGCCTACACAATATTTATCATTTACCCATGGATCCGATGGATAAACGCTATACGATCCTAAACATGTATATAATTCTAATCTAACTAAGCCAAGCGTATAACTACGATAAACTAAGAACAATATAATCGCAAACATAAACAAGTAGAGCATAGTCATAATCAATATATTGAAATAGAACAAAGTTGTATTCATAATATTGAAGAACAAAGATGAACAATGAAGAACAGTAAAGGAATTACCAAGAATCCTCTTGACAGATCCGAAAACCAATCGAAGATTGACTCCTTCTAGTTCTAATCCTATGTAGCTATGCTATACTAGAGATCTAGTTGATGTGGTGGCTCTAGGGCTTGATCAGAGACTCTCCTCCTGAGATTAGGGTTTGAAGAATTGAGAATGAGGGAGTGCCTCCTCCAGGGGCCAGGGGTCCTGCTTATATAGCCCCCTCAAGTGAACGTGGGCCGTCGGATCAAACCGACATTAATCACACGGTTTTCCTTGATCCCTTAGGTCGGTGGAGCATAATCCGTGAGACGGAGCCTGATTGGCTCTCAGGCCAGGGCGGGCGCCCTAGGGAGCAGGGCGGGCGCCCTGCCTCCAGGCCCGTTCGGCCTCCCGTTCGATCTTGTGGCTTCTGGAGTCTTCTAGATGATAGAAAATCGGTGAACACGTTATTATCTCTATGTAAACCCGACGTGTGGGCCTTTCCTCCGTATTTTCTGATAACCCCCTGCAGAAACAGACAAACACCAAAACTCGTGGAATTCTGTCAGATAAAACCCTAAGTCTAGGTGTTGGTTGCATTTGGATCCTTTTCTTTATTTATTTAATAACTATATTTGGTACTTAAGGACCGTCAACAGCAGGGACGCCGGGGGGAGCCTTTGAGGTGAAGTTTTGTCGATCCCTGTGAAGGTGGCTGTAGTGACGTGCCCTGAGAATGGCCGGCCATCCCTGGACACCATGGTGACGTACAGGACGAGACGGTGAAAAGACTCCGAGCCCTGTGCCACATCGGCCTTTCTTCCTTGTTGACCGGCGGTGGGTCAAGGCTGGATCGAGGCCGGGTCGAGGACAGGTCGAGGGTGAGCAGATAAGGCCAAGTCCCCGGGATCGCGAGGTACGGTCCTTGTCGTATCCTCCCTCGAGGGTGATCAGTGGCGAAATAGTGCACGGTAGGGTGCGTACAATGACAGGTTTTCACCTCCCATCCCGGGATGGGCGGTAAAAAAGTGAGATTTAACACCGGTACTGCTTCCATGCCGGTTACCGCTGTAGCCATGACGGTAGGAAGTAGTTGGTAGTCGCATTAAATGCTCTGACTTTTGTCTTAGAGTTGGTGAATAAAGTGGGTCGAGTGGCCCGACCCGGGGTCGTGCGAGTCAAAGATTTCCTGGTAGTCGAGGTGTCTCATCGAGCGAGCCTCGTACGAGTCAGAACGCGGTCGAGGCGTCCCGTCGGGCGAGCCTCGTACGAGTCGGAACGTGGTCGAGGCGTCCCGTCGAGCGTGCCTCGTACGAGTCGAAACGTAGTCGAGGTGTCTCGTTTGCTATTTTGGCTCATCCCATTTATGGGTAGCGGTTTTATTTTTCTTAATCATTGATTGTGGGTACCCCTAGTTTTTGGTACCCAATAGTAGCCCCCGAGCCTTTGGGTGAGTGTGGATCACTCTCACAGAGGCTCAGCGATTCATGAACTGGAGTCATAGCGTTGTAGCCTTTTCCGGGGGGTGCGCGTGAGCGCACCCGCCGGGTGTAGCCCCCGAGGCCTCGATGGATTGTTTTGACTCCTCCGAGGTCTTTTGCACGTTCTATTGGGGAATGCTCTCGTATTATGGCGTGTTTTGTCCTTTTTTGTTCAAGGTTTGGCCTTCTACGGTCGAGCCCCCGAGCCTCGTGCGCATGAGATCGATCAGAGTCTTGGCCGTCTTTTATCGTTCGGCCCTCACGCTCCTTCTTTAGGAAAAAGGAGAAGGAGGGGTGGGGAACGTCGTACTACCCTCGTCGGACGAGTTCCGACATTCTCCGGTGAGCTGTTAACGGGGAATTCGAGTGGGAGCCCGTGCTCCATTCGGTAGGAGTCGGCTAGTGGCCATGGAGGCGCTCTAAAAAATGCCAAAGAGTAGTCGCGTGGATCTCGGTTCCTTGCGATAGGATCCGAGGGCTCGATGCCTCCCTCCAAGGGGATTCCTCCATCGTCCTCTCCTTTAGCATCGAATACGTCTGGGGGCGCCTCGAGAGCGTGGCTCGAGCCCTGGCCTTGTATGGGTGTGTCCCTAGTCATCCCTGACTCCGCTACTCGAGGGCAGCTGTCGAACCCTGGTCGAGGGCCAGCTTTCGATCCCTCGAGGTTTATATCGGGCTCGGAGCTCGTTACCCCTGCGTCTGGGAATATCCGTCCGCGGATCCTTTTCCTACCTGTTTTGGGGCGTGTCTTTTTAGGAGGGGAAGCGAGATTGGCGCGGTAGTGGGCGGCGTGCTGCGATGGTTACAGAGTGTATGGCGGACACGTGCCCCTATCTGCGGACTTTGAGGGAGCGGTTAGGTAAGGTCATTGAATGTGAAAACTGCTCCTACCTTTTCGCCCGCCCGTTGGCCTTCCATCAAGGTTAAGTGTGAGGCCCGGGGTTCCGTTTATCCCTACAGGCCTCTTGCGTCTTTGCCTTCTTTGCCTTCTTTGCGCCCTTTAGCCACGGTCCACCGCTGCCGTCGCCCTTTCATCCGCCGTCGCCGCGTGCCGTTTTTCCGACAACAATGGCGGGCAAGAGCCAAATCCTTCCCACGGACGCGTGGGCCCGTTCCTCGGTGACAGAGAGGAGGCTGGAGGAGTTGGTCCGCGACGGGCTTCTGCGGCCAAGGGCGAGCCGGACCCAGCCGGAGTGGAGAGTTCCGCCGTCCGACCATCGAGAGCCGGCGCCCCCGGAGGGCTATGTGGTGAGCTTCGTGGCCTTCCATGAGAGGGGGTTCGGAGTGTCGGCTAGCCACTTCATGCGGGCGCTCCTCCACTACTACAAGGTGGAGCTGCACCATCTCGCCCCCAATTCCATCTCGCAGGCTGCCATTTTTGCGGCGGTCTGTGAGGGATACCTGGGGATGGAGCCACAATGAAATCTGTGGCTCCACCTCTTCAAGGCGGAACACTTCACCAAGAAGGCGGGTGAGCGAGGGGTGCAGCGTGCAGTGCATGCGGGGAGCTGCACTCTTCAAGTTTGGTCGGGTCAAGGGGATCAATACATCCCGGCGCAGTTGATTTCGTCGAACAGCGGCTGACACGACGGCTGGTTTTACTTGCGCAACGACGGTGACCAGCTATCGAAGTTCTCCGGCCGGGTCCTAATGGCGCGCGAGGAGAATTGGACGTACGGCGTCGTTGAGGACGACAAGCCGAAACTGCAGCCGCTCCTCGACGCGTTGAGGAGACTCCGTCAGCGCGGGTTGATGGTGGGGATGGTGGCCGCAGCGTTCCACCGCCGGAGGGCGCTGCCTCTGACGCAGCGCTGGCTCTAGCTCGACGAGATGACGCCGGAGGTGTCGTTGGAGGGGAGTCAGATGTCGCATGAGTCCCTCCCCCTCGACGAGGTCGCCCGGCGTGCGCGGTGGATGGTGGGGAGTTTCAAGCAGGAGGACATTGACAGGGTCCCGATGCGCCCCACCCAAGGTTTCGAGCCCCTGGTAGGTATTGTTTCTGATAGTCTTAAGTTCTTTTGCTTCCAGATTCCCTTGACTAATTTGGTCGAGGCCTGTGTGCAGGATCTGTCGGCGGTGAAGGAATCGCGGCCGCGGGTTCCGGAAGATCGTGCCGCTCGGGAGGCTCGACGCCTCTTGGCAGCCCAGAAGAAGGAGGAGAAAGACGCTGCTAAGAAGCGTCAAGTCCGGAAGACCCTCGAGCAGGAGGCGTTGAAGAAATGCCGTCTCCAACAGAGCCTCGATGGGCTCCCGCTCGAGGAGTCTCCCTCCGAGACGGTCTCGGGGGAGGACGAAGACAGCGGCGACGATGACGCCGGGTCACGGTATGATACCGCGACTTCTCTAGCGCACCTCCCTGATGTGCGGCCCCTGCTAGAGCCCATTGGGGGGTCAACTTCCCAGGCATCGTGGGAAGTCTCGGCGCCCATAGAGGGGGAAGGAGAGCCAGGAGATAGAAGGGCCGAAGCGGGTCCTTCATCAAGAGGAGCTACCTCATCTGAGGCCCCGCAAGAGGGGTCGATGGCGCCGCTCTCGCGAGCTCGGTCGCCTCGGGCTCAGCCGGCGGTCGGAGCAGCAGCGTCGGCGTCAGAAGCCAGGGTGCCATCGACGGTCGTAAGGACCTAACTAGCCTCGACAGCGCAAAGATCCTCGGATGCCCCGTCAGCCCGGGCTCCGAGGAGCACCCGGCTGACAGGAGGCTCGACGGTAGGGCCGTCCTAGGTGCCGCCGGTTGGCTCGGGCTTGCAGGGGTCTAGGCCTCTGGTTCCCATATCTGGGTAAGTATCTCGCCTTGCTTTTCCATTGTCGGTGATCTCGTTCTTTGTTCTGACGCGTTTGTTTTGTCGCTCTGCCATAAGCGTAAGGCGGAGCTCGTGGGTCTAACTCCCATCAAGGCGCTCAGGTCGGGCGCCGCCCTGATGATGCGGACGGCGGCCGATGACGCCGCCTGGGTTGCGAAGTACCAGGCTACGGCAGAGCGGCTCAGGCTGAGGGAGGCAGCTGCCAAGGCGGGGGCAAGCGCCCAGGAGGTCGCCGGCTCTAATGGCGCCATGTGGGGGTCAGGGCCGGCGGAGGCGGTCTCGGGCGATGCCGGACTCGAGGCGCCCGGCGCTGGTGGGTCAGTGCCTGGGTCGATTGCGACGACCTAGGCGACCGTCGAGGCCGTTGAGGCCAAAACATCCATCCGTGACATGGGGCAGGTGGATGTTGAAAAGGCAAAGGAGGTGGTGGAGGCCCCGCCAGAGGCGGGGCAAGAGACGGTGCAGCCGGAGTCGCAACCGGCGCGGGAAGAGCCGCAGCTGCAGCAGGATCGGCCAAAGGAGCAGGCGGTCGAGATGGAACGGGGGGCGGTCGTGCCACCGCCCATCGTCCAGGCAGTGGTGCCGGCAGTCGAGACGCTAGCCCCGCCGCAAGGGTCGACCCCGGCCCTAATCGACCTTACCATCGACGACCCTCCTGCTGACAAAGGGAAGCAGAAGGCGGACGTCGAGACGGCCGAGGCCTCGGATTGGCCTGGTACCTCTGCGGCGTCGGGGGATGACCTAGCCGAGGCGTCGGCCAGGTGGCCTGACTACGCCAGGTTGGCGCTTGTGCGGGCGGAGGAGGAGCTTCCACGCTGGGGCCGATCGACCCTCTAGTTCAGGGACGCATCCAACCGTAGCGCTGAGCCCTTCTTCGCGCTCGACGACAAGGATGAGGTGCAACACTAGGAGTACCTCGAGGGACTCTAAAACCACTCACTGCAGTCCCTGCGCATGGTCTCGGATACCCTGGTGCGGGGTATGTCGGAGGCTTTCGAGGTAAGCCGGGTTCGTTAGTCTTTTCCTATGTTTTATCCTTCCCTTTTCCTTGGTTCTGATTTTTATGTTTTAACTGTGGTCAGGAGCTCAAGGAGCGTTGTCGCCGCAAGTCACTCTTTATTCGTCATGAGAGTGGCGTGTGGGCGATGCTTGCCCATCAACGGGCCCTGGTCGAGGAAGCCAACAAGCGGCTATCCCAGAAGAGCGTCGAGACGGACGAGCTCCGCGTCGCCCACGCGGCGGTTAGGGAGGAGGTGGCGCAGGCCTGGAAAGCCGAGGCCAAGGCGCGTGAAGACGTGGCAAGGGCTCAGGAGGAGGCAGCTAAAGCTCACGAGGACCTCGCGCCGCTGCTGGCGCGTTTGAAGGAGCTCGAGGTGGATATCGCCTTAGTCGGTGGTCAGCGCGATGCCCTCAACATCCAGGTCGGGATGGCGTCCGCTCACGTCAGAACCTTGGAGGACGAGGTTGTGATGTTGAAGGGAACGGTCCGAGAGAAGGATGAGGCTCTCTCGGGCAATGGCCGGGAGGTTGAGGCGCTGAGGGCGGCGGTCCACGACAAGGACGAAGCTCTTCGAGCGTCTGAGAAGATGTGCGGGAAGCTGCGCGATGAGGTCGTGGGTTGGCAGACCCACTCTGAGGGTAAACCTCTTGTTATGTTCTGGCCTTGGCATCAAGGTCCCTGGCTTGCGCTAACTCAATGTTTACGTTTCAGAGTTGGAGAAGCAGCAGCATGCGGCCCAGGCGACGGCCACCTCGTTCCAGAACCTCTTCGAGGCCGAGGCTGGGTGGACTCAGTTGCTCCAGGGTTCTATCACCTCAGTATGTGACGGCCTGGGGGTCGAGCCCGATGCCGATACTGAGGAGGACACACCGCGGAACTCCTTTGTCCGTCGGATGGTGGCGCTAGGCCGCCTCGTCCGCGAGAGGATACGAGGCGGGCTGCATCACGGCGTGAAGAGGGCCATGGCGGTCGTTCGGTCTGGGTTCGAGTATGACATGGACCTCATCGCTGATGGCTTCATCATGGATCCACACCGGACGGACGAGGAGAATGAAGTCACCTGCCTGACCCTGATCGAGGCCACTGAGGAGCCTGGGAGTCGCCTTGCCAAGCTTTTCGAGGTCGAGGTGGTTCCGCCTGCTGATGACGAGGGCCTATGAGCCAAAACTGGGCATGAAGGTCCGTGTAATAAGTTAGTATTCGTGACTTGCGCTGTGGTGGCCTCAGGGGCCCTGAAATATTTAGATGTAAACTTGTACTGATTGTCAATTTTTGTTCGAGTTTTTTCTTCCCTTGATCACTTGAATCACGTTCTCGCATGATTTTCTTAGCGCGCGGTTACGCCCCTTGGCGTAAGGGAGCGAGTGGAGGTACCGTAGCCTCAGAGGCGTAAGTGATCTCGCGGCTCGACTGCCCTCGAGCTTTAGGGTGCGTTTGCGGCTTTGTAGATCATGTAAGAACTTGATTCAAAGCGAGCGGGAATGTTAGTCGTGAGCTTTTTCAAAGTCATGAACTATTACTAGGTCTACTTAGCGCGTGGTTGCACCCCTTGGTGTGGGGGGGTGAGTGGAGGTACCATAGCTCAGAGGCGTAGGTGATCTCGCGGCTCGGTGACCCTCGAGCCTTAGGGTGCTCTTGCGGCCTTGTTGACTTATGTAATAGTTCTCTTCTTTTTTGAAAAAAATAGATTTTTTGGGGATACGTAGGGGGTTCCCCCCTTTGCAGCCCCCGAGGGAGGGTCGACTCTGAGAAAACAGGGTCGATCCTTCCTGGTTGTTATGAAAACAATGCTTTGAACACAGCTGTATTCTTTATTTATGAGATTGTGAAACAATTTACAGAGCCTCGAGGTTTTAAGGAAAAAAGCGACGTAGCTGTTCAATGTTCCAAGCGTTGGTGAAGATTTCGCCTTTCTTGTTCGATAGTTTGTAGGTGTCGGGCTTCAATACTTCCGCGATGATGTATGGCCCTTCCCACGGCGGCGTCAGCTTGTGTCGTCCCTTGTTATTCTGGCTTCGCCGTAGCACCAGGTCACCGACATTGAGGTCCCGCCTGTGGACGTGTTTGTCGTGGTAGCGTCAGAGACTTTGCTGATACCTGGCAGAGTGTAACAGAGCCACATCGCGAGCTTCCTCGAGCTGGTCGAGGGCGTCCTCTCTTGTGGCGTCATCGCTTTTCTCGTTGTAAGCTTTCAGCCTCGGGGATCCATATTCCACATCAGTTGGGAGCATAGCCTCGGACCCGTAGACTAAGAAGAATGGAGTAAACCCTGTGGCTCGACTCGGCGTTGTTCTTAGGCTCCACAGGACCGAGGGAGCTCGGCAGCCCATTTTTTGCCGTGTTTGTTTAACTTGTCAAAAATTCTTGGTTTCAGGCCTTGTACGACCATGCCGTTGGCACGTTCTACTTGGCCATTTGTTTTTGGATCAGCTACGGCCGACTAGAGCACACGAATGTGATGGTTGTCGTAGAAATCCAGAAACTTTTTACCAGTGAATTGGGTGCCATTGTCCGTGATGATGCAGTTAGGAACCCTAAAGCGGTGGACGATGTCGATAAAAAATAGCACAGCTTGCTCAGACCTGATGCTGGTGATAGGACGGGCCTCGATCCACTTAGAAAATTTGTCAATGGCGACAAGCAAGTGGGTGAAGCCACCAGTTGTCCTTTTCAGGGGTCCGACCAAGTCAAGCCCCCAAACAGCGAACGGCCATGTGATGGGAATAGTTTGCAGGGCATGAACCAGGAGGTGGGTTCGTCTTGCATAGTACTGGCAGCCTTTGCAGGAGCGTACTAGCTTGACAGCGTCGGAGACTGCGGTCGGCCAATAGAAACCTTGTCGGAATGCATTCCCAACGAGGGTTCGAGGCGCCCGTGATGACCACAAGCCCCCGAGTGTAGATCATTGAGCAAGTTCCTGCCTTCCTCATTTGTGATACAGCGTTGGAGGATGCCAGTAGGGCTACGGCGATACAGCTCCCTGCTGTCGCCAAATATCACAAAGGATTTGGCCCGGCGAGCGATCCGTCGAGCCTCAATCTTATTCGAGGGGAGGTCTCCTCGAGTGAGATGGTCGAGGTACGGTATACGCCAGTCAGGCTCGGGGTTGGCTGGCGGGGTCGAGCCTTCTGCCTGCATGGCCTCAGCCCCGGTCGAGGGGGCTTCCGCCTCAGGTGGAAGGTCGAGTGATGGCCCGTCGACCCCTCCGTCTGCCCTGATGTTGACGAACGGTTTGATGGAGATCTTTCACGAAAACATCTGGTGGAACTGTAGTTCGACTAGAAGCGATTTTCGCAAGTTCATCGGCGGCCTCATTGTATCTACGTGCAATGTGGTTGAGCTCGAGGCCGTGAAACTTGTCTTCAAGGCGCCGTACCTCCTCACAATAGGCCTCCATCTTGGGATCACGGCAACTCGAGCTCTTCATGACCTGGTCGATCATGAGCTGAGAGTCACCTCGAACATCGAGGTGTCGGACCCCAAGTTCGACGGCGATTCTTAGGCCCGTGACGAGCGCCTCATATTCGGCGACGTTGTTGGAGGCAGGAAAATGAAGCTAGATGATATAGCGTATGTGGACTCCGAGGGGCGAGATGAAGAGCAAGCCCACGCCCGCTCCTATTTTCATCAGCGACCCATCGAAATACATGGTCCAAAGCTCGGCCTGGAGCTAAACCGGGGGAAGTTGAGTGTCGGTCCACTCCGCCAGGAAATCTGCTAGTACCTGGGATTTGATGGCTTTGCGTGGCGCATACGAGAGGGTCTCACCCATGAGCTCGACCGCCCACTTGGCTATCCTACCCGAGGCTTCCCGGTTCTGGGCTATCTCTCCCAGAGGGAAAGAAGAGACCACAGTTACCGGGTGGCCCTCGAAGTAGTGACGGAGTTTACGCCATGTTAAGACGATGGCGTACAACAGCTTCTGGATCTGCGGGTAGCGAACCTTGGTTTCTGAGAGCACCTCGTTGATGAAGTAGACCGGTCTCTGAACGAGCAGGGCATGTCCTTCCTCTGCCCTCTCGACAACCAAGACCGCACTGACTACTTGTGTCGTTGTGGTGACATAAAGTAGGAGGGGTTCCCCTGTGGTTGGAGGGACGAGGATCGGTGAGTTGGACAGCGTAGCCTTGAGCTTTGCAAGGGCTTCCTCGGCCTCGAGGGTCCACGAGAAGTGTTTGATTTTTTAGGAGACGATATAGTGGGAGCGCTTTTTCACCGAGACGCGAAATGAAGCGACTGAGGGCCGCAAGGCAGCCCGTTACCCTCTGCACGCCCTTCAGATCTCGGATAGGGCCCATTTTGGTTATTGCAGCGATTTTTTCTGGGTTGGCCTTGATGCCACGCTTGGAAATGATGAACCCTAGGAGCATGCCTCGAGGAATGCCGAAAACGCATTTCTCGGGGTTGAGCTTAATGTTCTTTGCCCGGAGGCACTTGAACGCAACGTCGAGGTCGTTTATCAAATTACTGGACTTTTTAGTTTTGACAACGATATCATCGATGTAAGTCTCGACGGTTGGTCCTATGTGTTCCCCAAAAACGTGTTGCATGCATCACTGGTACGTAGCCCCTGCGTTCCGGTGACCGAAGGGCATAGTAACATAGCAATACATGCCGAATGGGGTGATGAATGAAGCCGCGAGCTGGTCGGACTCCTTCATTTTGATCTGGTGGTAGCCGGAATACGCATCTAAGAACGACAGAGTTTCACATCCCGCGGTAGAATCAACGATTTGATCAATGCGTGGCAAAGGAAAAGGAACTTTTGGACATGCTTTATTTAAACTAGTATAGTCTACACACATCCTCCACTTCCCATTCTTTTTCTTAACTAATACAGGATTAGCTAGCCACTCGGGATGATGAACCTCCTTGATGAATCCGGCCTTCAACAGCTTGTGGATCTCCTCGCCGATGACCTTGCGCTTTTCCTCGTCGAAGCGGCGCAAGCATTGCTTCACCGGTTTGGAGCCGGCTCGGATCTCCAAGGTGTGCTCGGCGACTTCCCTGGGTATGCCCGGCATATCCGAGGGACTCCACGCAAAGATGTCGATGTTTGCATGGAGAAAGTCGATGAGCATTGTTTCCTATTTGGGGTTGAGGGTGGCGCTGATGCTCAATGCCTTTCCCTTTGGGTCGGTGGGATCGAGGGGCATGAGCTTAACGTCTTTCATGGGCTCGAAGTTGCCAGCGTGGCGCTTGGGGTCGGGGATCTCGTTGGCCAAACCGTCAAGGTCGGCTGCCAAGGTCACCGACTCCAAGATGGCTTCTCCGTGCTCGATGCACTCCACGTCGTACTCGTAGGCGTGCTCGTAGGAGGGGCCGACAGTTATGACACCGTTGGGGCCTGACATTTTGAGCTTGAGGTAGGTGTAATTGGGGACCGCCATGAACCGGGCGTAGCATGGGTGCCCAAGGATGGCGTGGTATGTTCCATGGAATGCAACCACTTCGAAAGTGAGAGTCTCTTTCCTGAAGTTGGCGGGAGTGCCGAAATAGACAGGCAGGTCGACCCGGCTGACGGGCTCTGCTCGCTTCCCTGACACGACTCCATGGAAGCCCCCGACGCCGGGTCGGAGGTGCGTCCTCGTGATCCCCAGAAGGTCGAGGGTATGGGCATATATGATGTTAAGACTGCTGCCGCCATCCATGAGCACCTTGGTGAGGCGTGTGTTGGCGATGATGGGGTCGACAACAAGTGGGTAGACCCCAGGATTAGGGACGTAGTCTGGGTGATCACAGTCGAAAGTGATGGCCATCTCGGACCAGTCAAGGAAGAGGGGGGTTGCGAGTTGCACGGAGAAAACCTCTCGACGTTCCTGCTTGTGCTGCCGCGTTGAGAGGCGTGTCGAGGGTCCTCCGTATATCATGAAGCAGTCATGGATCTCGGGGAACCCCTCGTCCTTGTCATCTCCCTTGGGATCTTCCTTCTTGTCATCCTTCTTGACGCCTATGCTTTCAAAGTATCTTCGGAGCATGTGGCAGTCCTCGAGGTTGTGGTTCGTGGGCCCTTTGTGGTAGGGACACGGCTCTTTGAGCATTTTGTCGAAAATGCCCCCGCCGGGGGGTCCTCGAGGTTTCTTACAATCAGCAGCAGCAACAAGGTCATCGGCCAGGGCCTCTTGCTTGCCCTGCTGGTTCTTCTTCTTCTTCCTATTGTTCCTCTTCGAGCCCCGGCTAGAGCCCGCGGGATCCTCTTCCTTTTGCTTCCCCTTGTCCTGGTCACTACCAAAGGTGGCACCAACTGCCTCCTCGCCGGCGGCGAAGTTGGCGATAATATCCATCAAACCGTTGGTAGTGATGGGAGTGCTGCGGCCCAACTCTCGGACCAACTCTTTGCAGGTGGTGCCAGAGTGGAAGGCCATGATGACATCAGAGTCAGTGATATTGGGGAGCTCGGTGCGTTGTTAGGAGAAACGCCGGATGTAATCCCGGAGGGATTCACCCGGCTTCTGTTTACAGCTTCGGAGATCCCATGAGTTGCCGGGGCGCATGTAGGTTCCTTTGAAGTTGCCCTCGAACACTCTCACAAGGTCATTCCAGTCATGGATTTGTTGAGGTGGGAGGTCCTCGAGCCAGGCTCGAGCAGTGTCCGACAGGAACAGGGGGAGTTGTCGAATGATGACCCGGTCATCGGTGGCCCTACCCAACTGACAAGCCAAGCAGAAGTCAGCGAGCCAAAGTTCAAGTTTGGTCTCGCCGTTATACTTGGTAAGAGTCATGGGGGGATGGAACCGAGCCGGGAGTATCGTTTCGCGAATGGCCTTGCTAAAGACCCGACGACCCGGTGGCTCGGGTGAAGGGCTTCAATCTTCCGAGCTGTCGTAGCGCCCGCCTCTGTGCTTGTGGTAGCCTCGAGCTGCACCGTCACCATGTTTGCACCTCCGGCGCTCGATGATGTTGTCACGGGCATCTCGAGGCTCACGGTTGTCGATGATGCGTTCACGGACAGAGACCGCCTTGTTCCATTGGGCGAGCTCGGGATGAACCGAGGCCTCTTTCTCCTGTCGGGAGGGCTCCGCAGGCTGCTCTGAGGCAAGCTCGCGTCACCTTGAGGTGGAACTCTTGGCCTGCTGCATAGCAGCAGTCTCGAGGAGTCCTCGGATTTCATCATGGGCCCGACGGGCCTCGGGGTTCGATGGCTCGGGCATGTTACGAAGGAGCATGGCGGCTGCGACCACGTTCTGGCTGGCTCGACCGAAAACCGGGGGCTCGACTGCCCGATCCTCGATGATGCGACGGTTAACATCGTGAGCTCTCTCTCGAGCTCCTCCACCGTGTGCGCGTGCCGCGTGCTCTTGCTCGAGGGTTTGCTGAAGTAGGCGCAGATTTTCTCATTCCTCGTCGAGCCTGTCCTGCAACTCACGGATTTGCTCGAGCTGCATTCCTTGATCCATAAGGAATTGAGCCTCATCCCATTCAGCAGGGAGCTTGACCTGAGGTGGCGTGTTCCTTCCTTCAACGGCTGCCTCATCCTCTGAATCTGACGTGATAGCTCCATCGATGTTGAAGCACTCGCGAGTCGGGTCGTAGGTGTCATCGGCAAAGTCGGAGTCTGGAGCGCCAAAATAGTAGTACAATGGGTGCATGTGAGGCCATGCGTCTCTAGGGTCGTGATGTCGGAAAGTAGTTGCATGGAGCTCCGTATCTGGGGTCTCCATGGAGTCTAGGTACTCGAAAGCTGGCGTGGATGCAACGAGGTCGAGGGTGGAGCGTAGATGGTGTCTGGGGAGTTCCTCGTAAGCACTCATGCTGGTGCTTACAGAAGAAGCATACGCCCGGGCAGCCGAGTCTAGTCCAAACGGGAATGCTAACGAAGGTGTCATTCCTGGCACCGGAGTAGTCGAACTGGCTGGCGGCGGCGCTGCACCGGGCGGTGGAGCGATGGGACTCCCTGTCGGCATCTTACCCTCAGCCAAGCTCATCCTACATAGATCCTCAGCAAGGAAGTTCGTGTCGGCGTCTGGCTGAGAGGCGCTGGATCGGGGAATACCATCACCCTCCGCAAGGCAATGACGGCGGTTGTGCTGGGCTCGCCGTCGCTTGGCGGCGCGTGCCTGGCGAGAGCGATGATACCAACGCAGCGCTCCCCCAGGTTGGGAGAGCTCGTGGTCCCTGTCGGTCGGGTGCCTGGGCGGGAGGAGGACCATGTCATAGCCGTGGCCAAGAGACATGAACTCCAAACTCCCAAACCAGATCACCATGGCCAATGGGAGTGGACGTTCGGGGTCAGCCATCCAGAAAAATGGCGGGAAAACGATGTTGGCACGCAGCGTGCCCTACCTGGCGCACCAACTGTCGGCGTTTGGTCCTGCGGGGGTCCTAAGACAACGAGTGAATCAAATGCTGCGTGTCCCTAATCTGGATGGTGATGTAAGGAGGATACATGGAGATTTATCCTGGTTCAGGCAAAAGAAGGCCCTACGTCCAGCAGGGAGGAGGGAGTATTGTATTTCCTTGCACCTAAGTGCTTGCGTAGGGGTTACAAGCTGTGAGAGAGGGAATCGAGCCCAGGTCTCAGAGAAGAAGTGAGAGTACAAAGGAGGTTGCTTGAGATGTTGATCTTCGATGGTGGGAGGGAGACTGGTTTTTCATTGTCTGTTGCTCCTTGTTGTTCGTTCGTCTCTCCCTTTAGAGCCCCTGCCTGCCCTTTTATAGGGTAAGAGGAGGCAGGGACGCTAGGGGGAGCCTTTGAGGTAAAGTTTTGTCGATCCCTGTGGAGGTGGCTGTAGCGACGTGCCCTGAGAATGGCCAGCCATCCCTGGACACCATGGTGACGTAGAGGATGAGACGGTGAAAAGACTCCGAGCCCTGTGCCACATCAGCCTTTCTTCCATGTTGACCGGCGATGGGTCGAGGCTGGATCGAGGCCGGGTCGAGGACGGGTCGAGGGTGAGTAGATAAGGCCGAGTCCCCGGGATCGCGGGGTACGGTCCTTGTTGTATCCTCCCTCGAGGGTGATCAGTGGCAAAATAGTGCACGGTAGGGTGCGTACAGTGACAGGTTTTCACCTTCCATCCCAGGATGGGCGGTAAAAAAGTGAGATTTGACACCGGTACTGCTTCCATGCCGGTTACCGCTGTAGCCATGACGGTAGGAAGTAGTTGGTAGTCGCATTAAATGCTCTGACTTTTGTCTCAGAGTTGGTGAATAAAGTGGGTCGAGTGGCCCGACCTGGGGTCGTGCGAGTCGGAGATTTCCTGGTAGTCGAGGTGTCTCGTCGAGCGAGCCTCGTACGAGTCAGAACGCGATCGAGGCGTCCCATCGGGCGAGCCTCGTACGAGTTAGAACGTGGTCGAGGCGTCCCGTCGAGCGTGCCTCGTATGAGTCGGAACGTAGTCGAGGTGTCTCGTTTGCTATTTTGGCTCGTCCCGTTTATGGGTAGCAGTTTTGTTTTTCTTAATCGTTGATTGTGGGTACCCCTAGTTTTTGGTACCCGACAGCATGGTACAAAGAGATCTAACTCCGCAAGGAGGATGAATAATGTAAACAAGGATCTTATTACACAGGACCTTGTAGAATCAATTGTCTTTTGGCAATAAAGGTCAAGAAATGCTAGTAGCTGAAACCCCAGAAAGTTTCAAAAAAAAATAAGAAAATCAGATATTTCTGATGACTATAAAGTCTATATTAGTGAAATACAAAAGGAGAGTAATCCCACCTAATTTAAAGAAGCCGTGAGAGGCGTTCACTCGTCCAAGTGGTAAGAAGCAAAGAAAGATGAAATGGAATCGATAATACCAATAATATTTCAGGATCTAGAATAAATTTCTAAGGAGCCAAAATAGTAGGCTGTGATGGGTCTACAAGACAAAATGTGACTCCAAAGGAAATATGTAAAGATATAGAGTGCGACTTGAATCAAAAGATTTTGCGCGAAGCGAATGAATAGATTACAATAAGTGCTAGTAACACATCATAATCTGAGTTACATCAGATGAAATTAAAGACGGTATTTCCCAATGAGATTTGTATGAAAATGATTACATGACACAACCCAGAGGTTATGTCATGGAAAGAAAAGAATGTAAGGGATGCCACCTGTAGAAATCTCTTATGGACTAGAGTAAATATCTAGACAGTGGCATTTAAAGTTGAAGAGTCAATTAGAAATTTTGGGTTAAAGAGAATGAGAGGACAATTGCATTTGTACAAATTTATAGAATGAGAAATTTATTTTTTTAATCTTGTATATGTGGATGATATCTTACTTGTTAGTAGTGATATCAATCTACTGCATGAGAAGAAGAAACTCTTGTCCCCAAGGTTCAATAAGAAAGTTCTCGGTGAAATGTCTCTCGTTATAAGAATTGAAATTCACCGAGATAGAAGAAAAGGGGTATTAGGACTATCGCATAGGTATGCTAAGAAAAGTTTCTAAAGAAATAAAGTACCTATGCGGGTAAACCTACGCCTATTCCCATGGTCAAGGATAATAGTCTTGGGAACTTTAGTGTTCCAAGAAGCAATGTGAGATTGTTATAGAAGGACGTCCTATATGTTTCAGCTGTTGGAAGCTTAATGAGTACACATATAAGATCTTACCCTGACATAGTTCACGTATCCGGGTTGTTTTGGTAAAAGTCTAGTCCAGATATAGATCACTGGAATGGAGTTAAGAATGTCAGCCTCATGCTAAGAAAGAAGGAACAAGTACTCTCAAGTAGTTGTGGGTACAATGTTAAATTTTGGCGAGATGTTTAGTGAAACCCACATAGTAGCTAACACTCGCAGTTGAAGTTTTATTGTGGAAAAGCTCTAAAGAAACAGTTTAAGTATCATCAGTGATGCAAAGTTATAGTATAACATGATATAAGACTTCGGGACAGGCAAAATGGTTAAGGAACTTGTACCCAGAATTGATAATGGTTGTCAACAGCAATAACCATTTAAGTAGTTTGCTCCTGAGACAATGGGTCAAGTGTGCTGCCAAACACATTGACATTAAAGTTATACGTTGTAAAAGAGAAAGTCCGGAATCATACTAAAAGGTATTGAACAAATAAATAACAAGAAAGTTGTTGCGGATCCGTTTACCAAAGGCTTACCACCCAGTGTGTTCAGAGAACACACAGTCGACATGGGTTTATGGTATAGCCTATGATTTCCGGACAATAAAGGGCCCAAAAGTTAAAGAATCTGTTTCAGAACAAAGACGTGTATTGTAGCTGTTAAATCTATCGGCGATTGACCGTAACGATGAGACACGCTCTATGCACTGATCGGTGATGGAATGGTAAAAGAAATAAATATGAAGTAAAGTTTAAAGTTTAAAGTATAAGATGAGATTAAGGGGGAGAATGTTAGAATTGATCTCATCCGTCTTGACCTAACGGTCGAGACGGACCCCTTGACCGCGTCCTAATCGGGGACGCCCAGCCCAATGACACGACTGGTGAGCCCCCGTCGCACAGCACAATAAAGAGGAGGTGGGGGACTCAACCCTCTACGCCAGTCAAGTCAAACCCTCTACGCCAGTCAAGTCAAACCGAAGGACAGGCACGTCGCCACAGGATAATCATGACTCTACTCATCGTAGCTGCGTCATCCACAGGGCTACGTATGGCAGGACATGTTGCTACAACATCAAAGGATAGGAGGCACTCCTCCAATAGTAATACGCCACCGACTATAGGAGACCTTGGACCTTCCTTCCCAGGAAAAATATCACGCCGCACATACATGTAACCCTGTGTTCCCCTTGCATCTATAAAAGGGGAGGGCAAGGACCATTCTAGGAGGAACGATGATGAAAAATAGACAGAAGGTAAATCCATAGGCAAACACACGCTCACACACTCTCCACTCACATCTTGAGACCTAGGAATTCCTCCCTTTCTCACCCGCTTGTAACCCCTACTACAAGCACTTCGGTGCAAGATAATACAAGACTCTCCTCCCCCACTGGACATAGGGCATTCTTCGGCCTGAACTAGTATAAATCTCTTGTGTTCTTGCACACCATCCGGATCCTAGACGCGTAGACACACTTTACTCTTTGGTGCTAGAACCGTTGTTTCTTGCACCGACAGTTGGTGCGCCAGGTAGGGGACGTTTGCGCGTCACAGTCACCATTCCTTGCGAGTTTCGGATGGCAGCTCCACTTCGTCTTGGTACGGTGATCTGGTTTGGGAGCTTGGAGTTCATGTCTCTAGGTTACGACTATGACATGGTCCTCCTCCCACCCAGAGCTCCGTACGACAGTGACTCCTCTCCGTGCCGCCAGAGGCATGGGAGGCGTCCGGGCCATCATGGTCATCGCTCTCGTCATGCTCATCACGTGCGGCGGGTATGGAAGAACCTTCGTCCCTGCTCAGGGATCGAGGGTGACTCCCCAAGTTCTCCCAAGTCTTCTTGCTCGACTGCGGGGATAGGATCCCCCGCGAAGGACCAATCTGGCATACACCTGGCCACATGAAAAGCACCGATGGTACAGGGCGCGTCGGCAAGACAGTGCTCCAGGGGACCGTCACGCTCCACGGGGTCCACGTCGGTGACAGGAGGGCCTACGGTGGCACCGTCGTCATTCCCTTATGGGCTCGACAATACCACCACGGGTTACTCCTAGTCGATGCATTCGACCATGAGCTCCTACTTGGGGCTTCCCGAGCGTCATCTACGTGCCCCCCTGAGCTCCTTGCAACCACATCGGTGACATCCACCACTGACTCCATGGAGGACAGTGATGGGTGGGCCGGAGCGGACTTCTTCGGGCTTCGTAACCCAGAGGGTCTACGCCAGTTCATGGGCATGTACGACTACCTCTTTGGCTGCCCTGATTCTGATGAGGATGACTATGACCCTTCACGTGAATGCTTTCATGTGGAGGTCAAGGAGATAGCCCTGGGGGACGCCCCCCGCAGGGCAGGGCGTTCACACTCCGCGTCAACAAGTGCTGCCCACGGGGCCCCCACGGGAGCGGGCCGCGGTGTTTGCCCCCGAGGGGTCTTAGTGGGCCGAACTTGAGCAGCTCCATGAACTTGAGGCCAAGATCGACGAGGACCGCCGACAACTGGTGCACCTCCGGGCCACCCTCGAGTAGGAGCGCTCCGGCCGAGGTGACGGCGAAGCAGCCCGGCGCAGGGCTTGCAATGTTTATCGCCGCATTAACAACGACAAGGGGGCGATCAACCCCCACTCTTTGCCAGGGTTAGCCAGAACTTCGCTGCGCCAGCAATACTCCTCTAGACAATGCCAGTGCCATCCACTGCAGAGGGGCGACAAGTCCACGACAAGCTTTGCGGGCTTCTTGAATGCGCTGCAGTGTAGCAGGTCGAGAGCTCCGTGTCTTGACAACGCAAGCCTGAGGTCGTGCCGCCTGCGGTGCCCTCTCGGCAAGAAAGGGAGGCCTCAGTTCATCCCGAACCGCGAGGGGTGCCAGAACGCAACAACGCCACATCGGTACGTGGCCGTCTCGGTGACAACGCCGACGCGCGTGTCATTCTCGATGCGCGCCGGCATGACAAAGAGGATGGTGCCGCACACGGCTATCACCCGCACCGAGGCGGAGGATATGATAGCGAGGAAGACAGAAGCCCCTCACCCGAGCCTCCGGGTCCTCACGTCTTCAGCGAGGCCATCCAGAGGGCTCGATTTCCAGCTCGATTTCGCCAACCGACCAACATTGTCAAATACTCTGGGGAAACAAACCCCGATGTGTGGCTTGCTGACTACCGCCTAGCTTGTCAGCTGGGCGGCGTAGATGATGACCTGCTCATCATTCACAGCCTTCCTCTGTTCCTGGCCAACTCAGCGAGAGCTTGGCTGGAACACCTTCTGCTGTGGCGGATTTGTGATTAGGCCGACCTAGTCAGGGTCTTCGTGGGGAACTTTTAGGCCACATACGTGCACCCGGGAAATACTTGGGACGAGACTCTCCTCGAGTTCATCAGGCATTTCTCCAAGCAATGCATCGAGCTCCCCAATGTCACCGATTAGGATGTCATTGGGACATTCATCACCGGCGCCACCTGCAGGGAGCTAGTCCACGGGTTGGGCTGCAAGTCTCCCACCAAGGCAAGCGAGCTCCTGGATATCACCACCAACATCGCCATGGGTGAGGAGGCAATCGGAGCCATCTTTCTCGATGCCAAGGGAAAGAGGAAGGAGGACGCCGCCGAGGACTCCACCTCCCGTGACCCCAAGAAGAAGAAGAAAGGCAGGCCGGGGAAGCGGCAACACCAGAAGGACGCCCTCGTCGCCGCTGCAGATCGCAAGAACCCCCAAGCCTACCCTCCCGGGGCCTCGGGAGTTTTCGACGAGATGCTCAAGAAGCCACGCCCCTATCACAGGGGCCTGACAAAACACACCCTATAGGAGTGCACCATGATGCAGCGCTACTTCTCACGGGGCGGTCAGCCCAAGGACGATGCCGAGAAGAAAGCAGCAGACGCCCAAGAGGGTGATGATAAGGACGACGGGTTCCCCAAAGTTAAGAACTGTTTCATGATCTTCGGCGGACGCTCAGCGCAACTCACGACACGCCAAAGAAAACACGAACGCCAAGAGGTCTACGCGACGGAGTCCGCCACCCCGTTGTTCCTCGATTGGTCCGAGGAGGCCATCACGTTTGGCCGTGACGACCACCCGGATTACATCCCGAACCCGGGGCACTACCCACTTGTCGTTGTCCCCGTCATCGGCAACGCCCGACTCACTAAAGTCCTGATGGATGGGGGCAGTGGCCTCAACATCTTGTACGCCAAGACTCTCAACCTCATGGGGATCAGTAGGTCTCAGCTGCGAGGTGACGCAGCGCCATTCCACGGTGTCGTGCTGGGACAATGCGCCACCCCTCTCGGACAAATCGATCTGCCCGTCTGCTTCGGGACTCCTACCAATTTTAGGAGGGAAACCCTCACCTTCGAGGTTGATGGGTTCCGTGGGACCTTCCACGCCATTCTGGGATGACCATGCTACGCCAAGTTCATAGTCATCCCCAACTACACCTACCTCAAGCTGAAGATGCCCGGCCCCAATGGTGTTATCACCGTTGGCTCAGCGTACAAGCACGCCTACGAGTGCGACGCGCCTTGCACCGAGTATGCCGAGGCCCTCTTTGAGTCGAAAGCCTTGGCTGCCGATTTGGAGAGGCTCTCCAAGGAGATCCCTGACCCCAAACATCACGCCAGCAGCTTTGAGCTGGCAGAGGAAGTCAAACTCGTCCCGCTCTGCCCCCCAACGACCCCGACGACAAGGTGCTCAAGGTTAGCACTGCGCTTGACCCCCAAATAGGAAGCCGTGCACGTCGACTTCCTCCGCGCAAATGCAGACATATTTGCGTGGGGTCCCTCGGACATGCCGGGCATCCCGAGGGAGGTCACCGAACACTCCTTGGAGATCTGAGCCGGCTCCAAACCGGTGAAGCAGCGTCTGCGCCGATTCAACGAGGAGAAGCGCCAAGCCATCGAGGAGGAAGTGCACAAACTTTTGGTGGCTAGATTCATCAAGGAAGTATTCCATCCTGAGTGGTTAGCTAATCCTGTGTTAGTTAAAAAGAAGAATGAGAAATGGAGAATGTGTGTAGATTATACTAGTCTAAATAAGGCATGTCCAAAGCACCCTTTTCCGTTACCCCGTATCGATCAAATCGTTGATTCCACTATGGGGTGTGAATTGTTATCCTTCCTTGATGCATATTCTGGCTATCACCAAATAAAAATGAAAGTGTCCGACCAGCTCGTGACTTCTTTCATCACTCCGTTTGGCACGTATTACTATGTAACCATGCTGTTTGGCCTCAAAAACGCAGGAGCCACATACCAGCGATGCATGCTCAGAGTTTTTGGGGACCTCATCAGGCGAACCATTGAGGCGTATGTAGATGATATCATTGTCAAGTCTAGAGAGGCCAACGACCTCATCACTGATCTGGACGCAACATTCTGTTGCCTCAAGGAGAAAAACATCAAGCTAAACCCTGAGAAGTGTGTCTTCGGTGTACCCGAGGCATGCTCTTAGGATTCGTTGTCTCCGAGCGTGGCATCGAGGCCAACCGGGAAAAAATCTTGGCCATCGCTAACATGGCACCAATCCAGAATCTGAAGGGGGTATAGAAGCTCATGGGGTGCCTCGCATCCCTCAGCCGCTTCATCTCACGCCTCGGCGAAAAGGGGCTGCCTCTGTACTGCCTCCTCAAGAAATCTGAACACTTCTCCGGGACCCTCGAGGCCTAGGAGGCCCTCGACAAGCTCAAAGCGCTGCTCTCCAATGCTCCTATCCTCGTGCCGCCCTCAGAAAAGGAACCCCTCTTGCTATACGTCGCAGCGACCAACCAGGTGGTCAGCGCGGCTATCGTCATCGAGTGACGAGAGGAGGGACATGCGCTCCCGGTCCAACGGCCAGTCTACTTTATCAATAAAGTCCTGTCCGAGACTAAGACCCATTATCCATAGATCCGAAAGCTGCTCTACGCCGTGGTCTTGGCTCGGCGCAAGCTGTGTCACTACTTCGAGTCTCATCCGGTGACCGTGGTCTCGTCCCTCCCCCTGTGGGAGGTGATTCAAAACCAAGAGGCAACATGTAGAATCACCAAGTGGGCAATGGAGCTCATGGGCGATGGCCTCGCCTATGCACCCTGAAAGTCAATCAAGTCACAGATCCTCATTGACTTCCTGGCCGAATGGACTGGGTCCCAATTGCCACCAACCCAAGTCTAGGCCGAATGCTAGACAATGTACTTCGACGGTTCTCTAATGAAGACTGGCGCGGGCGCTGGTCTCGTCTTCGTCTCTCCCCTCGGAGTTCGCATGCGTTATGTGATTCAGCTCCACTTCGCAGCCTCGAATAATATAGCAGAATACAAGGCTCTTGCCAATGTCCTCCACATTGCCGCCGAGCTGGGGATCAAGTGCCTCGACGTCCGAGGAGACTCACAACTCATCGTCGACCAAGTAATGAAGGAGTCAAGCTATCATGACCCCAAGATGGAAGCTTATTGCAAAGCGGTACGGCACCTGGAGGATAGGTTCGACGGCCTCAAGCTCAATCACATCGCGCGCAAGCACAATGAGGCCACGGACGAACTGGCAAAGATTGTGTCAGGTCGAACCACGGTCCCCCCAGACGTCTTCGCCAGCGACCTCCACAAACCCTCTGTCAACTATGGGAAACTAGGACAAGAAGGCAACCAACCGCCCGAGCCCACACTGTGGTCGGATCCTCCCGAAGGATCTGACCCCCCCCCCCCTCGACCCCCGAACCTAAGGTCATGGAAATAGATGAGAAATGACTTGACCACGACAACGAACCAGATTGGCGGATCCCATATCTAGCACGTCTCATCCAGGGGGTGCTCCCCCCAGATTAGACGTAAGCACGGTGGCTCGCCCGATAGGCCAAGTCATTTGTGCTGCTAGATAGGGAACTGTACAAACGCAGCGCCTCAGGAATCCTGCAGTGTTGCATTCCCATCAAGGACGGGAGGCAATTGCTTTAGGAAATACACTCGGGGGCTTGTGGCCACCACGCAGCACCTCGAACATTGGTCGGGAACGCCTTCTGGCAAGGCTTCTACTAGCCAACCACTATGGTCGATGCCACCGAGATTGTATGCTCCTGCGATGGGTGCCAGTTCTATGCATGGCAGACGCATCTTCCGGCCCAAGCTCTCTAGATGATTCCCATTACATGGCCCTTTGCTGTGTGGGGTCTCGACCTAGTCGGACCTTTGCAAAAGGCACTCGGGGGCTACACACACTTGCTCGTCGCTGTGGACAAGTTCTCCAAGTGGATCGAGGCTCGCCCCATCTCCAAAATCAAGTCCAAGCAGGCGGTACTATATTTCACGGATATCATCCACCGTGTAACAGAACCGACCAATGATACGAAATTAAGTAAGAAAATCACCCACCGAGGCAGACAATTTAACAAACTTAAGCCCGTATAACCCGATAGTCTGTGAAACCACGAAGGATTTCAAACCAACCAACATACAAACCAAGATCGTACAAGTTTAGCAGCCACAGTCACATATTACATAAAGTTCGCAATGACAGTTGAATACATCAGAGTTTAGAACATAAGTTATTACAAACCAAGTTCAAAATAAAGTAGCGAAAGCAAATAGTTTCATAAAACACACACACTCTTAATTCAAATATAGTGCCAGAAGATAGTCACTTTCCACAAAAGCATGAGATAAGACATACGGAGTGACCATTGCCCTTGGTCCTAGTTGTCACCCATCGCCGGATACAGACAGTTGATGCAATAGCTGTAGTACATCTGACCATCTGCAACAACAATGGGAACAACGCCCTGAGTACGAGAAAGTACTCAGCTAGACTTACCTGTCTTAAACCAAAATAAAGTGACACCAAGGATTATGCAAGGCTTTCTTTTAGTGGACTAGTTGACTCATTTGCGAAAAGCGTGAGCTATCCTGACTAAACCATTTTAAGTAATTAGCCTCAGGTTTATTATACCTATCCATCTAGGTAAGCACTTACACTATCGCAATCACTTGATTAACCAAAACATCCAGTTACCACTTCAATTTAGCATTTTCCAACATCATCCATATAACCATAAATGTTCCATCAACAATACTATGATGCCGTAACTCAAGTCAAGTGCTCACTATCCAGGAGCGATGGCGATTCGAATCGATTCCTAACCAGCTGGTGATTTATTCCTCACACAAACTACACTCACCGATCAAGTGAGCTACAGGTCACCAAGGACACTTTCTAGGTAAACGTCGCGGGGTAACAATCATGGACCGCCCGACTGCCAGGACGCACCTTGGGCTTGCTCTTCGCATCCCCGTACAACCCCCTTCGTCACTAGTCTTCCAATCCGAGTTTACCCCGGCCCGAAAAGTGCCACTAGCTTTGCGGTCGAAAGGTACTTTATTCGGCCAGCTAAATGTGAGGCATGCATTCAACATGACAAGAGGGACGAGCAACGATCGGTCCTTAACCGACACAGATGGAAAACTACTGGCACCCCAGAACCCTGTCTGGTTGCTTCCAACTTTTCTGTCCGGTCTTCAGTTATCCATCAACACATGGTTATTTTCCCGGATATCAACCATTTCATAGCTAAAACATTCTAGTAACCACCTATCATTTCAGGTGACCGGAAATCACCGATCGCTACCGGTCTAAGCAGGGCTAAGCAATATTCGACCCAACTTTCATATGTAATAATGTGGAAAGGATAGTAATATATGTAGCAACGGTTTCACTCAACTCCTATACTTAATGCACAATTTATAAACTCATATGAATAGCTAAAGAATTGCTTTTGTAAAGTAGGAGACTTAGAATGCTCCGGGGCTTGCCTCGTTCGAAGGAACTGGGTTGGTGGTCCACACACTCAGGTAGATCCTCTTCTTGCTTGTCTACCTCGGACACCTCCTGTGCCTGAGCTTCTTGTGGATCGGACCCGGTTTGCTCCTCCTGAACTGCTACTGGCAACTCCTCCTGCGATCCTGTATGATGCAAGTGCATAAGTAAACATGTAAACCGTGCATCGGATTGGTGGTATGATGATCATGATTGCATGGTATGAAGATGAACACATTGAAAGTTATAGTATAGACAAAAGACAAACTTTTCTACAAGATAGTCAATATCATCCAAGAACATGTACTACAAAACATGTCATCTACTGTATTCACCTCTGCTAACAATTCTCATCTATTTTCACACTAGCTAGCATATAACCCTAACAAGAGTGCTACTACACTTTATCAACACCACTACATTAACTTATCAAGCAACACCGGCAAGTGATTTGGTGCTTCAAAGATACATCAAAGCTTTATTATCCAACGAATTATACATAAAGAAGATTACTTTATTTCTATTTAAACTAGGGTTACAACAGCGACAAGCATTTCTGGTGCCTAGAAAAATCTACCAAAATTACAATAGCATATTTTTACTCTAAATAGCACACCATAAAAATTTCATGGGATTTAGATAAGTAATACATTCCACATAAAAATGACAAACTCTAGCATAAAAATGAGCATGAAAATACTTTGTACTACGAAAAGTATCACAACAGATTTAGCATTTTTCCAATGTTCTACACAGAAAACAATCACTGTACAAAAATTATCATAAGCACGTTTTATACAACTTTTGCCCTCTAGCAAAAATAACAAAAATTAGCCCTAATTAGCACTTGAACTAGACATCAATAATTTCTCACAGAACATGTATGACATATATTTTTCTTAGAAACTACAGTACACAAGAAGAGGAACAAACTTGGAATCATATTTTTCTGATTTTTCTTTGATTTACTACACATTTTCTAAGATATCAGAAAATATAAGGATTAAATAAATCTCCACAGAAAAGTACCAAAAAATCATCATGCAATATTTTTACACTGTATATCTACTCATGAGGATCACTACAAAATTTGTTTCACACTTTTTGGAGCTAAAATGGATACACAACATTTTTCCCAAGCATTTTTCTTTTCAAATAATAATGGAAAAACTGAAATCATTTCTTTCTTTGACTAACGGGCCGGCCCAACGGGATCCACCGGCCCGCTATCGAAATCAGCCTCAGCAGCCAGCGCGAGAGAAAGGCTGGCCTGGCTCGGTGACTTGGCCCACGGACGCCGACCCAAGAACAGAGGGGAAAGGATGGTGCGTGGCCACGACGTCCGGTGCAAACGATGTCGCGGCAGCGCGGTGGCCGCCGGTGGCCAACGGCCAACTCCGGCCAAGCGCGGACCAGCGAGCGGGTGCACGGTGTTCGCGAGGAGATGGCGAACACCGGAGAGCAGCACACGGGGATAGAGAGAGGGCGAGGGCGCCGGAGGGCGGAGCGCGAGCTCGATGGCCCGGCCATGGTGGCGCGGCGAGAAGAGCTCGATTGAGCCTTACCGGAGGCGAGGAAGGAGCACTAAGGCCTGTTCAAAGGAGAGGAGGAGGTGACGTAGTGTGACGCGCGAGCAATCGCTCGGAGGAGGCTCGCCGGTGTCAGAATACGACGGTGAAAATGGCGGCAGCGGTGGCGAGCGGGGGAGAGCACGCGAGAGCGTTCGACTTTCTCAAAGTGGGCGAGAGAGTGAGTGAGTGAGGGATGGAGAGAAGGCAGTGGCGCGGGCGGGTTGCCATGGAGCCGGGCGTGCGGGGGCCACCGACGTCCACGCGAAGAACGGCGCTGGCTTGCGCCCGCCACGCGGCGTCGCTCGCCTGCGCGCGGTCGAGCGTCGCGCGCACGAGGGAGAGGAAGGCGCGCGGCTGGGCCGCGGGAGCAGGCCGGGCCGAGCGGGGCACGAGCGCGAGCGCGCGCGCGTGGAGCTGGGCGGCTTTGGCTGCTGGGCGCACTAAGCCGAGCAATGTTTGGCTGAAAGCGAGGCGGCGGCCCACTAAGCCGAGAAATGTTTTTTCTTTTCCATTTTCAAATTCCAGAATTTCTAAACCATTTCAAATTCAAATTTTGAAGAAAAAAAGACATTTTCAAGATTTGACCCCAAAACAAAAGTTGTTCAAAATTTAATTCTCTACAACATTGCTTTAGGGCACATTTTAAAATTCCAAACAGATTTTGAATTAAGGAT
The DNA here is from genome assembly GCA_038087645.1 of Saccharum hybrid cultivar R570. Taxonomy (NCBI): domain Eukaryota; kingdom Viridiplantae; phylum Streptophyta; class Magnoliopsida; order Poales; family Poaceae; genus Saccharum; species Saccharum hybrid cultivar. The sequence continues at coordinate 17,248,769 of JAQSUU010000259.1, forward strand.
TCAAAGTCCATTTTTCAAATAAAAACACATTTTTCTAGAATATTTTTAAAAGCAAAATTTGAGAAAATTTTGAATACAATAGTTGCTCCAAAAATCATGCTAAATAATCCTAGATGATTTAAAGCTATAGCCAAACATGTTTTACTCACCTAGCAAGCATAATTAGGGCAAAAGTACAACTAACAAGCATATGCAACATGCATGTTTCAAAATGATGTTTCACATGTTTCAATTCATCTTTAAACTTACATTGCATGTGATTATGAAATGCATTTGATGCTAATGCTCATGATTTGAGATGCTAATGCGATGCTTAACACCTAGGGTGTTACACACCGCTTCGGGGTTCCTAATTCCATCATCACCGACAATGGCACACAATTCAACGGCAGAAAATTCTTGGAGTTCTGCGACGACTACCACATTCGTGTGGACTGGTCAGCAGTGACAAACCCAAAGACAAATGGCCAAGTTGAGCGTGCCATTGGCATGATCCTTCAAGGCCTGAAGCCAAGAATCTTCAACCGGTTGAACAATTTGGCAGAAGATGGCTCGTCGAGCTCCCCTCGGTCATTTGGAGTTTGAGAACAACCCCGAGCCATGCTATGGGATTAATGCCATTTTTTATGGTCTATGGGTCCGAGGCCGTCCTCCCCGTGGATCTAGAATATGGCACCCCAAGAATCAGAGCCTATGATGAATAGGGCAATCAGACCACCCGTGAAGAAGCGCTAGACCAATTAGATGAGGCTCGAGACGTTGCGCTACTACACTCGGCTATATACCAGCAAGCTCTATGGCGCTACCATTCCCGATGTCTCCGAGGCTGAGCCCTTAGTGTCAGAGATTTGGTGCTAAGGCTAAGACAATGCAACAAAGGGCGTCACAAGCTTACACCACCATGGGAAGGCCCATTCATCATCGCCGAAGTGCTAAAGCCTAAAACCTACAAGCTGGCCAACGAGAAGGGCGAGGTCTTCACCAACGCTTGGAACATCGAGCAGCTACGTCACTTTTACCCTTAAGCTCCCAAGCTTTGTACATATTTTTATCTTGAAATCAATAAAGAGGCGTTCTTTACTTGTCGTACTTTCGAGAATCGATCCTGACCCACTAGCAGGGTCGGAAGCATCTTTCCTTTACCACGCAATCAGAGCGAGGCCCGACCCTACCATTGACAGGACCGAGCCTCCCTCGGGGGCAAGGTGGGGGGGAACCCCCCCCCCCCCCCCAAGTTCCAATGATTTTTTCTTTTTTGACCGCTTTTTTGAAAAAGACTCCGCCCTAATCTCTCTCTTGCACTTCGGCAAAAAATTGTGAAATCCAAAGGAGCAAGAGAACATACTAAGGCCAGGGCCGGTCGAGCCGCGAGACCACCTATGCCCCCGGGCTACGGCACCTCCACTCACCACTCTTCGCCTAAGGAACAACTCATGCTCCGGAGAGACCTCATGGAAATTCGCCCAAGTGCGGAACGAGAGACAAGGGTTTGGGAGACAAAGCAAAAAAATGATCATATAACTTGCTTTTTGAGGTACCTAACGTCGTGAATATGGCAAAGTGAGAACCCCTCGGATCGGACGAACATAGTGTGGGCTCTGCCTACGCTACCAAGGCTACGACACCCCTAAGAAACACTAAGTCGCTGAGGCCGGACCGCATGTCAAGAGGCATGCATAAGTATGGGAACTCGAAAGAGAATAATACACGAGAATTACGAGCGTTTTCATTACAAAGGCCTTGAAGGGCCGCACGCTTGTTTCGCTGTAAAAGCTAACCTATTACATGAGCGCTATGGCCTAGGCTTCTTCATAGGTCAAGAGGAGGGGGACGACTTCATCCTCAAAGCGAGACGCCATGGCGGCACCGGGAGCCTCGGCTGCGTCAACAAGCTTCTCCAGGTCGGGGTCGGGCATGTCAACAAAACCTTCGCTGACGCACTGGAGGTCAAGACCGGCGTAGTGCGAGGTCATCACCACCAGAGCCCGCCTCATGCCAGTATGGAGGGCATCGCGTACTCGCTCACGCACACCACCATAGAGGGCAGTAAGGCGGCTCCGAAGAGAACTGCCCGACTGAACCCCCTCTTAGGTCTCGAGATTGTCGCAGACCGCCCTTGCGGCACTTTGCAGGGTGGCATGCTCCTTGGTCTCAGCATCCAAGGCCGTCTGCAGCACATCAGAGGCCGTGGTGGTGTCGGCCAGATCTTTCTCCAAGCCTGCTCCAAATAAATAGAGACAAGGGGATAAGCGCTAAAATAACGACCGAAACTCGGAATACAGTCGAAGGAACATTACCTTCCACTTTCTGCTTCCACTGCAGAGTCTTCGCATAGGCTGCCTCGGCCGATTGGACAGCCTAAGCCACGGCGCCCTCTTTCAACAGGAGCTCCGTCTTCATCTTCGCCAGCTCGGCACAGAGGCTCTGGGCGGCAGCAGCCTCTCGCTCCGCCTCAGCCTTCAGGGCATCCCGCTCGGTGCTTACCCAAGCGAGCCCATCCTCCAACCCTTGTATTTTCTCCACCAGGGAGGTGACTTCCCCCTGAGCCACGGCCAACTCCGCCCTTAAGTCGAAGCAGCACACGCGGAGATACGCCGTCTCAATGCTCCTCTCAGCTAGCATCCCGTTCGCCCGAGCGAGGGACTCCCTCTGCTGGTCAAGCTAAACCCAGAGATCCTCCATTTGGTGGAGGAGCTCGACCTTAGCCCGAGACCTCTCCTTGAGCTCCTAAAATAGAAAGAGCAAGTTTTAGGGCCTTCCGAGGGAACTTAAAGGCAGGAAGAACGGCTTTAAGAAAATAGAGAGGGACTCACCTCGACAGCGCTGGGAAGATCTTTGGTGAGGATACAGAGTGTCATCCTCAAAGACCGCTCAGCCAGGTTCCTGAACCCACCGAGGACCGCCCAGTGCGCCTCCTCCTCCTCCTTGGAGTCGCCCATGAAAATAGGCACTGGGACGGCCCATGGGTCGGTCTCAATGCGGATGAGGGCCAAATTCCCCTTGACCTTCGGCCCCTCCGGAGCACCCGGGGCGGCCATCTCCACTGTACTGGAGACCTCAGCGTCCATCACCCCCTCTCCATGTGGCCTGGGAAGCTCGTCCAAGGAGATAGTGTGGATTTCCCTCTCCCCGCGATGACCCCCCGGCTGGTCTTCCATCTAGGATGACATTGAGGCTGCCTCCGCTGCCATCTTCCCCGTGTCAACAAGCGCCGCCTCCTTGAAGGCTTTGACCGCCTCAGCCTCATCGACTTTGGCCGTCGTGGCCTCATCGATCTTGGTCACCGAGGCCTCGCCAAGCATTGCCGCTTTAGCCTCTTGCTTCTTGGCAGCCTCTGCCTCGGTGGCTGCCTTCTCCTACGCGGCCCGTACCGCCTCGTTGGCTTGGGCTGAGGTGGCTCCACGCTGTAGGGCAGCCCCGGTAGCAGCCACCCACTGGGCCATCCGATCGGCCTCGCCGGGAGAAGAGAGGGCCCCTGACTTGAGTGCCTTATGGGGCACCAAGGGAGGCACCTCGGCCCTCTGGCGCACGCTGCGAGGAGAGACGAAGTAGGTCGGTCAGGAGAATAAGGAAGAGCTATAAAAGAGCACAAAATTACCTCGTCGCACGTACCTCAACTTGGGGAAGGCCATCTTCCTCTTCTTTGTCATCATGACGACCATCGTGGCCGCCCCCGCCCCTGGCTCCTATTGCTAGGGCGGTGGTGGTGGCGGCAACGGTAGGGTGACGGAGACCTCTGCCATCGAAAACCCCAGGTCAGGTGACACTGGGGCATCATGAGCTGGAGGCCGATCTCTGGCAACCACGGCCGCCTCCTTGGTCCTCTGGGGGGGGCAGAGGTACCTCCTCAGAGGATTTGCTTGCCGCCCCCCGCCCCGGGTGCAGCCATCGACACCCCGGAATGGGTGGCCCTCTGCTCTGGGGCATCTCCACCTCCTTCCGGGAGCATCAGGCTCCCCCTAGGCCTTTTGGGTCTCGGCGTCGAGGTAGAACCCCCCCATAGCGTCATCATCTCACTGGGGCCAAGGGGCCAGACCCCTACCATCTCTTCCAGGAGCACCGAGCTCCCCTGAGGCCTCGGCCCCCCAGCAGGAGCCCTTTGTGGGAGCACCACACCCCTGAAGCCCTGCTCCTCCTCCTCGTCCAAAAAAATATCAAAGTCCTCGCCGTCCGATTCTGGCTCTGACGGGGACTCTTCCTGAGGAAGTCCGTCGCGTGCTTGCTATCGATGACACTTCTATAGGGCCTCTCTCGCACGAGTGGCTTCGTCATGCTTCCTCTTCGTGGCGTCCTTCTTCTGCTTCTGCTCCTTGGCCAAAAGGCGGTTTCACTCCCGTCGCTCACGGTCCTCTGGGACTAGGGGCTCGGAGTCTCTCACCATCCTCTCCAACCCCTAACAATGAAACTGCATCAGTGACAGAAGAGGAAACCCATGGAGGATGCAGAGTGTACAGGAAGGGTAGTCATACTCACCAGAGAGATGTATCCCCGGGTGGGACGCATCTTGACCCGGTTCAGGTCTGCCATGGTGAACCCCGCGGCCACCGTGTAGGTCACCCTCCTGGTAACCTCGACCACCGTAAGAGAAGTGTTAGACATCCGACACCCCTCCAATGGTGCTCCCTCCTCCATCTGGTCCAAGCGCAGCCGCTGCGCCATCAGCGGTAGCACATGCCACCGGTGAAAGGCGGCGATGACCCCAGCCGTGGTAAGACTGCCGTCCCACAGCCTCTTTAGGGCATCAAGCAGGGGCTGCAGCCTAGGCTGCTCAGCACCGGGGGCTCCCCATCTCCACTTGGGTGGCCTCTCCATCATGACGCGGCCCGTGTACGGAGGCAGCCGGCCGTCGTCGTTATGGAGGTAAAACCAGCCCTCCTGCCATCCCCTGTTTGACGACGTAAGCTAGGCGGGGATGTATAGGCTCGATCACTCTTGGTGCACCTGTAGGGTACAACCGTCGGCCCTCACCATCTTCCGTGAGCCTCAGCCATCGGTCGCCTTGGTGAAGTGCTCCATCTTGAAAAGGTGGAGCCAGAGGTTCTAGTGGGGAGGAATACCCAAGTACCCCTCGCAGACGGCGATGAAGATGGCCGCCTGTGAGATAGAGTTAGGGTTGAAGTTGTGGAGCTCCACCTCATACTAGGAGGGGAGTGCCCGCAGAAACTGGCTTGCCAGAATCCCCAGCCCCCGCTCATGGAACACCACAAAGCTTAGGACATAGCCCACAGGTGGATTTGGCACGTCGACGCCCTTCTCCGGCATGATCCACTCTAACCCTCCTTGACGAGCTCCTCTAGCCTCTCCTGGGTCGCGAAAGAGCGGCTCCAGGGCTCCACGAGCAATGCAGTGGCGGCCAAGAGACTGGTGACGGTGGGACGACGGTAGCAAGGGTGGTTTCTTTCCTTTTCTTCTCTCTCTCTCTCCTTACTTTGGTTTTCCTTGTTCACGACCGCAACACGAGGACAAGGAAGGCAAGGGCAAATGGCAAGGTAAGGAGACACAGCGCTCGGGGCATGCTTATATAGCAAGAACAAGAAGGTGAACAGGCGAATCTAAGGAGACAACTAAATCCCGCGCGTTTAATGCTAAAACTGCAGGAACTGCCATAATTACTTTCTCTTTTTTCTCGCTAACTGCGCGTGCGCACGCGCCGCATTAACTGCACCTACCCGCGGGCGAAACGTTCCATCCCACCGTGGCCGTTGTAGCATCCATTCCACCTCCCCGAGAAAGCCGCCTGAAAAGGCGCGCCCATCCTCTGCGCGCAGCAGACGACCGGCCCTCTCCCTAGGTACCTTCTCTAATAAGGAACTGTGGGTGTGAGACCCTCTACGGTCCAGGGGTTCGAGGGCTGGCCTACCCAGAGTTCGACAGTCGCCCTAGGACAAAAGAGTTAGGGATGGGAAAGGGTGAGCCCCTCTGTGGCCAAGCCCGAGCAATGATGCCCGGCGCACCACCCTAAGCCATATCCGGGACCCTATTGGCGTTGACCAGTGGAATCCCATCGGAGGGAGGCGCCGAGCCCTCAGAGCCCATCAAACGGGTCAGGTCCACTGGACGACCCTCGGGTGACTTGGAATGCATCTCGGGACCACTAGCCGACCTGAAGCGAACAGGGCTCGGGCCTCCACCCGGGCTTACCCGTTGAAATGCTCACCGGAAATGCTATAGCCCGCCCATCAAGGATAGCATAGCATATTCCACCCCTCCTCTCGGTGAAAGAGATGCGTGAGGGACTTGAAAAAAGATGAGGCACCCTTGACCGACCTCTCTCCATGAGCAAAGGCTCGGGGGCTACCCTTGCACCAAGGCCGAGGCCCCGGATTCACACCCCGCATAAAGTCAAGACCTTGGAAGCATATCCTATCCTTCTAAGGCCTCTGGGGCTACACCCGGCGGGTGCACTCGCGTGCACCCCTCGGAAAAAAACAGTACAAAAGCAAGCCGAGGCCCCGGGAACAACCTGGCTAAAGCCCGGTAAAAAGCAAACTCAACGTACAGCTTCTGGAGGAGTATCCCTACTCCTCCATAGTCTCAGGGGCTACTGTCGGGTACCATAATTAGGGGTACCGAAATTAGGGTGGAAAATCCACCCTGCCTCCCAAAACCAAACATTGATCTGCTCCATCAAAAGGAAAAATTGATTAAACCCACGGGCTAACTCTCCCCTTGCTGGGCCTCTAGCAAGCCGCGTGAGCATACCAGCCCATCTCCCCACTTCATCTGAGGCCTCACGCAGGGGGGTCTTGGAACACCTCTGACTCACCCGAGACCTCAGCACTGGGGTCTCGGGCATAGGTCAACCAATAGCATCATCACCACCTCGTCCGAGCCCCAAAGACAACATTATCTATCTCCGCCTTGCCCAAGACCGGCCTCTGATGCCGCTCCCCCATTAGCGCGCTCGAGACCCCCCGTGACGTCACCCATGTTCTTGCATCCATCCAACCGACCAGACAAGCTAGGAATGACAGAGGTCAAATCATGATGCCGTCGCCCATAACAAGCATGGCGAAGAGCTGCTAGTAACTATGCCACCCATACTGACATTATACGCATGACCCAGGCCTGCGCGGCGTACGAAACGTCGCTCTAGGCCACTATTCCCTCGAACGAATGAGATCACGCCATGATTCACGCCTCTGAGGCCTCGGCCCTCTACGCTAGTCAAACCAAAGGATAGGCACGTCGCCACAGGATAATCATGACTCTACGCGTCGTAGCTGCGTCATCCACAGGGCTACGTATGGCAGGACACATCGCTACAGCATCAAAGGACAGGAGCCACTCCTCCAACAGTAATACGCCACCGACTATAGGAGGCCTCGAACCTCCCTTCCTAGGAAAAATATCACGTTGCACATACATGTAACCCTACGTTCCCCTTATATCTATAAAAGGGGAGGGCAGGGACCATTCCTAGAGGAACAACGATGAAAAATAGACAAAAGGCAAATCCATAGGCGAAGACACGCTCACACACTCTCCACTCACATCTTGAGACCTGGGAGTTTCTCCCTCTCTCACCCGCTTGTAACCCCTACTACAAGCACTTCGGTGCAAGATAATATAAGACTCTCCTCCCCCACTGGACGTAGGGCATTCTTTGGCCCGAACTAGTATAAATTGCTTGTGTTCTTCTTGCACACCATCTGGATCCCAGACGCGCAGACACACATTACTCGTTGGTGCTAGAACTCCAACACCACATCGTCCTCCAGACTCTGATTATCTAAAAATTGGCCAGCAGGAGGGGGAGACAGCAAAGAAGTGGAAACCACAACCAAAGTTGTATCCTGCACGGTAGAGCCCACAGCCGCCTCTGTAGCCGGTTTCTCAACCACAGTCACAACCGCCTCGGAGTGGGGCGACTCCACAGCGACTTGCTCGACCTGGGTCATTGTTTCTCCCGCCCCCGTCTAGCTAACCATCCGCTCCGAGTCTTGCGACACACTAAGCGAAACAAGCACAATCGACTAAGAAGAAGTCGATAGGGGATTGGGGGAGGAAGTCGATGATGATCTTCAAGGCATAAAAGAAGTCATCAAAGAAGGATCAAGGTCAAGAGGCAAAAGGATGACAAACAAGTTAGAAAAAGCTTACTTGGTGCTCCTCTTCATGCCAATTTTCCCAAGCCAACCAGAAGACTTGGGCGAGGGCATGGGGGCTGAAAAAATATTAGTGCCAGCCTACTCCAGGGTCGACAAGACTGGCGCTTGAGTTCCTGCAGAACTCTGACTCAACCCCCGCTTACTGCCAAAGACAAAAAGAAGATGAGTCATCAAAAGAACTCGGGACAATGCAAGATAATAATGATAATAGGCACTCTAACCACTCACCAACGAGTAACAAGGGTCGCGCTATCCTCGTCCTCGAGGATCTCCACCGCACTGCCATCTAAAGAGAAAAAAGTACTAGAATAAGGAAACATACAAACAATAAAGGAAAATAAAGAACATTGATACGCTCACCTAGGAGCATGGTACCTATGGCCTGAGTACCTGAGTGAGTACTCGAAGGATGAGGCTTCTTTGTAGCAGACGCACTGGCGGAAGTGTCATCTGCCCGCACCCTCTTGCTGGTGGAACGTGGAGCTCGAGGAAGTGGACGAGGCACATATTCAACAAAAGGATCGAGTTCTCCAAGAGAAACACCAGGAAGAACAGTAACGGTTCAAGACTTACTAACTCCTAAGGCTCCAGCCTGGCTCCCATCGACCACCGCCCTAATAGGATTGTCCTCGGTAGGAAGTGGGGGCAAATCATCAAAGTTCCGCCCCAAGTGCTACAGATAACCAAACAACAAGATTGAGCAGAAGAAACAAAGAAGAAAACTACTCGCGAAGAAATAATAAAAATAACTTACAGAAGGGGGCAGATTCGTAGCGGTGTACTCCTTGACTTGGAGAGGAGCAACACTCGCATCCTTCAAGATTTTGCAAAGGCGTCCCAAGACCTCCTCCGTCAGCTCCTGCGTAGGAACCATCTGGGATGGGTCCTTCGCTCCGGCATACTTAAAACCATACCTATCCCGCACCTTCAGAGGCTGCACTCAGTGACAGAGGAAACTGGCCACGATACCGAAGCCAATCAAGCCCTGCTGCTTCAAGACTTTGATCTGCTCAAGGAAAGGCTTGATCTTCTTGAGGTCTTCTAGCGATAGGGGTAGCTTCTCCCAGCGGTCATTTACAACTGGACCAGCATCCAAATGCACTACAAGGGGAGGGGCCATATTCCCTGCATAAAACCACTCGGATCGCCAGTCCTTAACCGACTCAACCCGGTTGTACTCGAAGAACTCTTTTTGCTTACTTTGATGAAATTGTATACCACAATCACCCAAGACAGAAGTACTATCACTCCGAGGGTGTGATTTCAGATGGAAGAGGTAGTGGAATAAGGAGATAGAGGGGAGGATTCCAAGAAAGGTTTCACGAAAATGAACGAACACAGAAAGACGAAGAACTGTGTTCGGGGTCAGATGGTTTAAAGAGATATTAAAATACCGAAGGAATCAGTGGAGAAAAGGAGACGCTGGGAGGCAGAGTCCAGCACGGATGAAAGATACGAAGAGAACGATCTCACTAGGACCGAGGGAAGGAACTCAGTGCTCGCCAGGAGTATTCCACTCATCAAGACCCTGATCCTGGATCAAGCCGTCGCTGACCAACTCCCTTAGCTGGTCCTCCATGGTACTCTGAGCGGGCCAGACCTTCTCCGCGGCCCTCATGGTGACAAATTCTTGGTTCTCGATCACCTAGAGCACCTCCTCCTCGTCCACTAAGGTGGCCTTCGACTTGCTGGACGAACCCTTCTTCTTGCCCATACACTGTTGACGCCATCCTCTTAGAAAATGGGCGGCGGTGGCGCGTGGACAGTGGCAGCGCTTGAACGATGGCAACAACGGCGGGTGAGCTCTGAGAGAGGGCTAGGGTTTTACAGACAGGTGACAGAAGGCAAAGAGCAAGTGAAAAAGAGAAGAAGGGAAAGGAATCATTTTATAGCAGTAAAAACACGGCCCAAACGGCCCATTAAGTCAATGGTTCGTTTCCACCTTTTACGCATTGAATGTAGAACGTAACCGAAGCAATAGATTGCACGCCTTTTCACATTAGAATAGTACATCGGGCAAATTTCAGACTTATCCGTCCACATGGTACTATTGCCGACTAGTTTCAGCTCCTATTACTCAGAAAGAAATCGCCACTCGCAAGATACACATAAGAGATTACAGAACGCTGCCAAAGAACCCAGATTTTCTAGAAACAACACGGATGTTAATCAAAAGCACTCAGATAAGAAAAAAAGGCGACAACAACTCAGAAAACATGATTTTTTCTATTACAAATATCTTCAAGGGATACAAGATTACAGATCTCACAAGACCCAATGAACTCGGTACTACAACAAACAAGGTAGCAACAAGGAATTCGGCAGAACTTGGCTCTGGAACAACTACGTGTTTCAGGCAGAACACACTCTATTCGATTACACTATTTTCTTCAAAGAAAGGGCGCAGTGCATCCAAGATTGGTGTCAGCGTCATAGCAAGGCAACCTAGACTAGGTGAGGCTCATAGGCATAGTCTACCCAAGTCCGATGTGATGCTGGATCAGGTGCCGATCCGCACCGGACAGTCGCGAGGCAGAGTGGAAGGATCAACCCAGAGCTGCTGGATGAGGGAACGTGTCCCACATCACAAGACTTCTTCCACCTACTGGCACGTACTACCTATTATAATGTCACCACGAGATTAGTCTACCTCTAATCTCTATCACAAGACTTCTTCCACCCGCTACAAGATATACATGACTTACAACTCACGCCCGGGGGCTGCACTACTCCACAAACTATCATATTCATGACTACAAGACTTGAAGATCTACACCAAGACTTTATCGGTTTGCAGCAGCTCGCCAGGGGGTATTTATTGGCCAAGGAGCGGCATACATGGACCTAGTGCACCAACAAATCGAACCTAAAAAAGGATTCAAAGAAGTGATAGAAAGCAGTAAAGGAAAAACAACCGCGCGTGAAGACACAGTACTCGAGGAAGGTATATTCGGAAGAATATGCCAACACTGTACAACTCGTGACTAAGCAGCATTTACACTCAACCACCACCTACCACTCACCTCTGATAGAAAGCAGGCTACCTGAGAACATGACAAAAGACCCTCTATCTGAGTTCTTCTTGAACAAAAGAACCGAATATATGCTTGTGGGCTGTAGGGTACATATCCTCAGAAGAGATTTTCAGTTTTTCCAATGATAAAAATTCAAGACCCTTTAACTTTTTGTTCCAAATAGCAAGAGGCTCGGGGGCTGCACTTAGTGAGTGCCCTTTTTCTTAGAAAAAGCGCACATCACTCAAGAGATTTCTTCAAGAAAAGACCACTTCAAGGCTTCTCTTCGAAAGAACCCAGACCAGGCTTATTTCACCAACCGAGGCCAGAGAAAGAAGGAGGCTTTCGAGTTCAACCATGAAATGCTCGGGGGCTTGTCGATGCGGGACCCACAGGGTTCTCCAGCGATACGACTATAAGTCATGGGCTCTGGCTTGGCCCACGGACCGAAGCAGGAAGGGGTGCATCAACTGCTATACCGAATCCGAGTAGAATAGGCCAGACTAGCCGGACTCCTATAGGAAAGTACCTTCTGTATTTAGATCAGGACACCTTCTTTGGATCCGACTAGGATTATAACCGCACCATAGTCTTCTCTATTGATATAAAGAGAGACTATGGGCACCCCTGTAGGGAACAACACAACATACCAATCAATCCAACGCAAAAGGCTAACGTCAACTAGACATAAAGGCTATTACTCGATCACGATCGAGGGCCCGAACCAGTATAAATCGACTGTCTCTTGTGTTCACCGTTGAGTTCTGCACCAGCCGAAACCTGAACAACTATCTCGGGTACTCCCGTGACAGGCTATCGGTGGTAAAACATCGACAGGAGTGCTCACCATCGGCCTCATGCATGAGCAACACACCTAGCGCACCACCATTTCTTTTGTAGAAGCTAGTGTCTAGTTTTCCCATCCTAGCTCCTGTGCGCATAGGTCTTGGGAGAGCAGGCCTCCAGAACCGTTGTCCGTCTATGACATATACTCGAGTGTGTACAACTGATCAAGTTTTCAGAGAGCACATGTTTGCATGACTGCTCGCTCGCTTCATGCTCCTGGCGTATGGTGCCTTCCTGTTCCAGGCGATCAAGTACGCGATGAAAGAGATAACTACTTCAACTTCTTCAATGCAAGTACATCTGCTTCCTAGTGGTTGTTCGCTGGACTTAGTTGCGTACCTCTGTCTGCACCGACTATGGTTCACAACATCAGTAAGCTCACTATGTCACCCAGCGGGAGCGATGTTGTCAGTGCCTTCGGAGTTGGTCCCATTTCAGGATATATTGCTACAACTCCATTTGATTTCTTTGTTATTTATATGATCAATATATATGATGTCAATGTTGTTGATGGTCTCTACCACAAGAATAAACCGTCAATTTCACCTGCACTCATCCTTAAAATAAATCACCAAACATAGGGTAGAGGTATTAAACTAATAAATTCCATAAGTCTTGGTGAATATTTGTATGCAGGTTAATTTATCCAGAAACAGATCATGTAGGCCATGCTACATTAGTAATATAGTCTTATCCACAACGAAACCGACTCCAAGGACCTCTAATCCACCGTCAAAGAAAAATCACCAAAGATCAACGTATTCGGAGAAGAGGTGGGGTCGACCAACCCTGTCGGTCTCCCCTTCGACGTGGAACCTCGACCGCCTTTGAGGATCAATCTCCACCGTGATTCAAGGTTGGTTCTATCGAGGTATGAGATGGATCGTTGCTATGGACTCATGGGCCACAAGGTGTCAGGTGCCCCCTATAAAAGGACCCCCAGACCCCCTCCAAGAAGGCATCGGTTATCGGCCAAATCATGTTACGATCCATTCAGAGAAGAGAAGAACTCCCACAAACCACTATAGAATAAGCATAGTTAGCTAAGTTAGATTAAGTAAAGTCGGGCTACTGCTCGGATTTCGGACTCAGTCACCGAAGGCTTGGTATAGCCCTTGTATCCATTATATTTATCTTATTCAATGACTTTGATCTTCATCTATATTATGTTCTTAGTTATCATGTTCATAGTATGCTTTGATTATATGTTTAGTATAGTCAAAGTTAGCATTGCATTTATGCATAGGATCACATAGTGCTCTTCTCAGTGTTTGGACGAGTTGAGTAGCCGAATAGTATGTAAGCATGGTGCTTATATGTTGTTTTGCATGTGGATGCACCCTGCATTCTAGAACGTGTGGTAGATCACGGGGGTGACAACCTCGTTGATCCTTTGTAATCCATCTCCCGTCCATAGGACTAGTAGGACCCGTGTCACGATGGAGGAAGTATATTTTGTTATGCTCCTCTTGAGAGATGTCCCTTATGTATAAGTATGAAGTTAATCTTTTGCTATTGCTAAGTATATAAAGATGATAACATGCTATGACTTGTAATTAAGAATGACTTAGGAATTTATCTTACTTGTATATAACTTAGACTAGCTATTGCTATCTTTTGGATTCTCTATATGAATGTTAAACTTATCATATACATCTATCTTTTGGCATACCCCTATTTAGAGTAAGTGATTACTTGCTTGATCCATCACAAGTATAAAGTTTATCAATCTCTTTATTGCCACCGTCCGTCCTATTGGTAAAACTATAAATAACGATACCTAGAAAACTCCCGGTGAAATGCTACAATGGTAATTTGTGCGCTTGTAGAATTCTTAATTTTTTATTTGCACTAAAAAATACCAACAAACATTTTCTGGTGTCGTTGCCAGGGAGGGCACGTAACATCCTGGGTTTTCATGCAACCAAAAATATGAGCTTTTTAAAATTTTTCCTATAATGTGTGAATCATGTAGTCGCTAGGTCAAACCTAAGTCAAACCAAGGAGAGATGACTAACAACTTGTTGCATACATGTGGAATTGATTGTAGGAGTGTGCCTTTGTTCTTGAGTAGTTTCGTGTCCTGAGTTTTGTTTGGAGTTTAGAGTGCACAAATCCATAGCGAAATTCCTTTCAATCCCTTTTGACTTCCCTTTCGAATTCCCTCTCAAATTCCTTGAGACCTAATTCATATAAATGGAAAAGTTCCTATTCCTTTTTCCTCTCTAATCATATTAGCAAAATAGGAAAAGCCTCCTATCTTTTCCCTAACAAGGGTTGGGGAAAATCCTTTCTCCTCCTCTCCTTCAATTTCTCTCAAGTCTCTCTTGAACCTATCTCAAATTTGTAGCAAATTCATCTCGAATCCCCATTGAATGTCTCATAGTCTACTTGGATTATAAATGGAAATCACTTTATTTTCCCTTGGGCTCAAACCCCCGTAGCCAGCCCACTAGCTCCTCCATTCCATCCTCCTGGCCCAGCCTGCCCCTCATCCCACAGCCGGCCCGCTCGCGCCCCCCCTTTCCACCTCCTGGCCCAGCTGCCGAGTAGGCCCATCTGGCCTCCGCCTCCTCCCACCTGGCGCAGGACCAGCTCGTGCCCCCGCAGGCCTAGCTCCCCTTTGGCCTATGCCGCAGCCTGCCAAGCCCAACTGGTGCCCCGGCTCCTTGGAACCCTAGGGAGCGGATGCACACCCTAGGCACCGCCGCCGTCGCCTGGAAACAGTGCCCCCGCGCTGTCGACGTGGCATTCCACCAGTGTCTGGTCACCCTACCACAGATCGGTGCCATGGAGGCCTGTTGTCCCGCGCTTGTGTTTCCCTCCATGCCTACGACATCCTAGCCCCACATGACGTCGGCAGCCCACTGGAGTTGGAGACGCCCGTGCCCCTACAGGCACCCCAATGTTCGCCGTGTGGCTGAGCTGGTACAGACGCTGAGGCATCACCGTCCGCACCATGAAGCCCTAGCCTGGCGCTGCTATATAAGCCGCAGCAACCGCCCCTCCCCTTCACTTCCCCAGTAGCCGCTGCTTCCTTCCTTGCCAAGCCAGAGCCTCTTCGCGCCAGAGCCATGGCCAGGAACGCCGCGACCTTCTTCGCCTCATCGTGCCTCTGTCCGAGCAACGCCGCAACATCGTCCGCACATGCCACTCTCCCTGGCCATGTCTGCGTCACGCCCTTCTTCCTTGATGTGTCGCCACCAGATAGCCTCGTCCTTGCCATGTCGGTCATCATCCTCGCTGCGTCAGAATCACCCCGGCCACCTCCTGCTCCCTCTCTGCGCATTCGGGCCCAAGCATCGCTATTGCCGAAGCCTCGGCAACCTCGGTCGCCCTCGTTGGTCGACCTCACTCCACTGATGTGACGCCCGTTGCCTTGACCGTGGCCAGGTGTGGTTCCCTCCGTGACGACGCCCGTGCCCCTACTCCGGCCATGCGACGCTGAGCCCGTGACTCCAAGCTAGGGCCTTGGACCTCATCGTGCTCGCCGAAGCCGCGAACGCCGTCAGGTACGCCACCACCACCTTAGCATTGGGCCCTTTGTCGAGCTCTAGCAGCCACGCAGAGCCACTCCAACAGGCTACGCCATCCCCTGCCACGACGTCGCCACCGTGACACCGTGCTCCCCCATTGTCCTCACCATCACGCCGTGCTCTACCCCTATGACCATGATGCCAGGCTTCGCTTCGTCCGAGACACGCCTTCTCCTCCTCTGTTCATGCCTCGACGGAGCCACGGACGCAGACCTCACCACCCTCAGTTTCGATCGCGACTAGGGCATCGCCGTCCTTAGCCCGTGCGGCTCTGGCCACCGCGACCAGCACCCCTCTCTCACCGGTGAGCCACCATGCCCCAAGCTCTACCTTTTATTTTCCTCCTTGCCGATGATCTTCTCGCTGTTTGTGCTGAGCCTGGCCCTCGTGCCGTCGTACTTCACTGCTGCAGGGGAGCAGCTGGCCCTACAGCACCCTTCGTCAACTTTGGTCGCCACCATCGGGGACCGGAGCCACGGCTAAGTCCTTTTCCCTTGGTGTTCTTGTGGCGTTGTTCGATCTTTTCGTGCTTTGTTGCCTTTTTCCTTCGTGGTCTTTCTTGGTTAGCAGTTGATTGTCCCCTTGCTTTGTTTGTCATATGAGTGAGGTAATTGCATCGTAGGTAACGCTGGTCGTACAAGAACCCGTTGTAGGAAGGACACGTGGATGACAATAGGACTTGGAAGGGAACAACTACAAGTACACTGAGGATCTCGAAGTCGATCAGTTGACAGGTGCCACGTCCCACCCAACCTCATAGAATCCTATTAAGAATGCTACAATGTAGATGCTAGTGCTTTACTTTTATACAATTGAACTGGGATAGGTTGCATGGTAGATCTGCTTGTGAGCCATTACCTTGTCGCAACCTATACTCTTGCACACCCGCTGTTAGGCTAGATGCTCGCTTACTTACTTACTACAGCTTCTACTACGCATTATATCTGTGATGTGATGCTTGGTGGATGACATTTGTGAGTGGATAAGGCACATGGTGCCGATAATGTGGTGACAACTGGAGAGATCTTGGCGTGCATCTTGGGTGTGTGGTGAGGGTTGAATTAATCGGGCAGGATCTTACGACGAGTCGTTGGGACGAGTCTTGCCAGAGGGGTGTGACCTGGGCATCCCTCATGAGAGGTACCTGTGGCGGGTGCATGTGAGATGAGTAGATCCTAGGGTGGAGTGTCTCTGTGGGATGAAGCCCTAGGATGGAGGTGCCGCCGAGGCATGGGGTGTTGGTTAACCCCTCGAGAAGATATCCTGTCTGGTCCACCTAAGGACTGGTATGTCTTGAGAACTGGATCACAGGACCCTACGTGCACACCACTTGTTCTTGGATGGGCGGGAGACAGATGTTGACCAGCTAGGAGGGTGCCACTACTACTAGGTTGGAAGGTGATAGTGTAGGGAGGTATGAGCATGGGACCCACACCCTCCTAAGACAATGTAGTGACCTCTGGGGGCCCGGTACTACGTCTCATAGTCTCAGCGTTTCGGTGGACTCCGGGGTGGCCCAGGGCTGAGTGGCAGGGTGGCATCTCACCGATTGGAAGGTAGCCCGGTATCAGCCTAGGCGGGGCACCGTCGATGATGGTGATCTTGTGGTTCCAGGTGTACAAGCTCTGCAGAGTTATTGATCTATACGTATAGCCGCGTCCTCGGATATGGACATTCCTATGACCTACGTTTCACTTGATTAGTGAGAGGTGTCCTTCTTCTCCCCCCTGGGTTTGGTGTTGGTTTCTGGCTTTGGCTGTTGAGGCAAGGCACCAGGGGAAGTCATCCTTGCCGCCTAGAGAGCGAGAGTGTGGTGAGATGTGTGTGATGGGATGGGTGGACATGTGGATGAGATGGGTTAAAACTTGATGAACTATTATACAATTATTGATGACACTTGCATAGGAAAACTACAACCATATATAGGTCTTTTATTCTACCCTTGCATTCCACTCACCACAAAGTGAACGCAAAGCATAGGGTGGGAGCCAGTGGCCAGTACAAATCATACTGAAGATTATTTGGCAGGTTTTGGATGTAATCTACGCCAATGACAATAGAGATTGGAAGGACTAGATGGTCTCATTCCTACGCTCAAGTTTGGTTGAGGAGATGAAGTCTACGCCTGCTGATGCTCTACGCTTACTCTGATGATTGCCCGTGAAGGAGGAGCCTTCACCCGATGATGCACTACGTTGACTCTGATGGAGATTTGTGTGCATTTCCGCTAGAATAACAATGTACATAGGTGTGTTACCAAGTGATGTAATACCTTGTAAACTTGTAATTCTATGATGTATGACTATGATATCAGCTGTTATTTGATAATGTGATGACTTGCTCTCGTGGACTATCACATTATAATTCACATTTGTGGATTTTCCCTTCGTGAAAAATCGGGATTGTTACACTGTAACATCCTAGGAAGCTCGTATTTTTGGTTGCATGAAAACCCGGGATGTTACAGGGCACAAGGCAAGTAAAGAATTGATTAAACTATAATACTATACTTGTTGATGTATCAAAACTATTGACCACTGCTCTAGTAGGCTTACCCTTGTTTTTATTTGTCTTATATATTATACAGGGTAATGCATGTCCGATTTCAACCTTTCTACAAAGTTCATTGAAAATCCAGAATCTCTCATCAAGAAGAGCAAGAAGAGCAAGACCAGAGAAGCATCAACTTCTCAATCAAACCAACCAAGAGGAAGCTCAACACCAGTTTCAGCAGCTATGGCCGACAAGACTCTCCGTGAATTCTCCGCTCCAAGCACTGCGAACATCTGAGAAAACCTTGTGAGCACAAAAGAACACACTCCACTCACTTGCATCCTTGATTCATCCCTTGGGAGTGAGATTGGAGAACCTCTAGTGCATTGGTTAGTGGTTTAGCATCTTGTAGCACAAGTTGGGTGATTTGGTCTGGTAGAAATCTTGTTACTCTTGGTGATTGCCGTCACCTAGCAGGCCCGGAGCTTGGAGGATCGTAAAGCGGAAGGTGGTGATTGTTTCTGGCTCCAATCGATTGATTGTGAGGGGTTCTTGTGTATATTCCCCGCGGGAGATCACGAGAGGAAACTTTAGTAAATTGCTCAGGACTTGTGTACCCTCTCTTGTGTTGGTTCATAAATCCTGCATGCCAAACACTGCTTCAGTGTTTAAACTACCGAAATTTGATTCCTTTAGAATTCCTTGGAAAATCCTGTAATCAAAACATAGCCTTACAAAATCTAGTTTTGACTGAATATATTGACTCAAGGAGGATTCAATGAATTGCTGTATAAGGATTTAGACTATTATAATTTGCACAAGAAGACTAAAGAAATGCTGGGTAAGCTCACAAAATGCTATAAGCTCACACGGTAAGCTCACATGGTACAGTGAAATGCGACACGAGAATTCCATTGTAGTGTGCCAAAGAAGGGAATTTGAAAAGGTACACGTGACAACAATTCTCTAGAAACAGTAGATACTTTTTCCAATAATTTCAGTAAGTACATTTATTTCTCCTTATATCTCTACTATAATCGACCACTTTGAATTATTTTAGGTCCACCAACAAAAATATCCTCCGCTGAGTAGTCTAACCATTGTGTACCCAGAAAATTACACACAAGAATTTACTTCTATTAAAATTAAGAGCTCACGAAAGAACTATGTCAGACCCAAAGGCCGAGAGACAAAGTTTGATGCGATGATTCTCACCCCTCTCGCCTTCCCCCTCCCGCGCCCTTCCCCTCTTACGAACGACGGTACGAACGCCGCAGGTTTGAATCCTGAACTCGCCGAAAAAACAAAAAGAAATCACCGTACCTATGGAAAACGAGAGGCGGGGTCGGGAGACGGCGGCGGCGGCTCCACTCCACGCGCAGGAGCGCTCGCGCCTAGGGTTTGGGTGAAGGGAAGATGGTTGCTTCGGTCACCTAGGCCTGCGGGGTGCTCGTGGTGCGGCGGCTGGGCGACCCCACGCTGCCCCCCGGGGCGTGACAGCGACGCCGACGGGAAGCCACCAGGTCCGGCCACGACGACGGCTGCTAGGGGGCGGCAATGACGAAGGTCTCGTGGTGCGGCGGCTGGGCGACCCCACGCTGCCCCCCGGGGCGTGACAGTGACGCCGACGGGAAGCCACCAGGTCCAGCCACGACGACGGCTGTTAGGGGGGCGACAATGACGAAGGCCACACGCGAGTCGGACGGGACAACAGCTCTCTTCCAATCCGCCGCCTCCCAATCATCCTCCCCCAACCTCCCTCCCACCCAGCAACATCTCGGCCACAAGCGCCTGCGGTGCTGTAGGACGCGTGCGCTGGGGACCTGGACGGCCGGAGCCAGCTGGCGGAGGCAATTGCAAACTGCAGAATGGCGACGGACGGCACGACGGGCGGCTGCGCGGTGCTCGTGGCCAGCAGAGGCAGCGCAGCGCTGTCCTGCTCGCTGGGCGAGGTCAAGCGGAGGGAGGAGCAGCGGCTGCGGCTCCATGGCATGGTGGCTGAGGACACGTGGTGACCGCCCCTTCCTCATGCAAGGCGTGCACGACGAAGGAAAAGAAGCGGCGCCAATGCCGGACCAGCTTCCCGAGGCCCTAGCCCTATGCGACCTCCGGCGACTGAGCGTTCCTGCCACCCCCAGCATAGAAGCAGTTCTTGACATGGATGTAGCCTACCCACCAGATGTACGAGGAAATGCTATAGTACAGGGTAAGGCGCTAAATGAAAAGTTATGATGAAAGTAGACATGTGCTCTGATTCACGAAACATCATGCAAGTTTGCTGAGAATATTTAGAATCTACTACTTTAAAAACAAGCAACTGATGTTCACAAACATTTCAGATCATTGCTAATGTCATTTTCTTTCTGCGTAATGCTTACTGCATTTTCAAACATTAAGCTGCTTAAATGTGCGAAGAATTCAAAAATTGATTATTAGATTTTTTTCTGGATATACAATTGATTTCTTTTGACATTATAACTTTGTGATTCTCTTATTTAGGAACTAAGCACGGGAGGGTCTAATCCTTATTATCTGCCATGACAAATTATTAGTAAAACTACTACAACTTAATTAAGGAAGATCTCTTTGTTTTTTAATCCTTATTTATCCATTCATTTTGCCTGCGTGCCGGTATGAATTCGCATAGTGGCGTCAACAAACACACATACCCTTGGATTGAGAAGGCAAATGCAGGTAAGGATTGAAAATGTGTGAATGGTGTTTTACTTGAACTCTCTGTAATTAGATTATAGGCATTACCAACATGGAAGATGGCAAGCACAGATTGGACGAGTTGCAGGGAACAAGGATCTCTACTTGGGCACCTTAAGTAAGTAGGAGAGATGTTTTTTTTTTCATTCCTGCCCTACCCTTCACCTCGATCCGGCGACGAGGAGGCTCCTCGGCCCCGTTCAGAAGGCGCTGCGTTCCAGATAGGGTCGCCGTGCCGAGCCCGATGCGCCCGACGCTGCATCTGCCCCACACGCAGCCGCACCGCAGCGACGCGGAAACGACATGACTAGCCCGAAGCCTGAGTCGAAGCCGAGACGATAGGCCACCCCTTGAGGAGAAGCACTGCTGCAGCGGCGAGGGCGGCTTCGTCTTCCTCTGCGCCCTTGTTGGACACACGGAGGTGTGAGCTTCCCCGTCACTCTGAAAATTTGCTCTATTGCGACGCGATCGTCAATTTCTGTCTAGCAGTTGTGATGGGCTCTTAGAGTAATCATAAAATCTGACAGGCTATCAGTGGGATTTCTCTGCCGCTGGGTTCCGACAAGCTCTACTCCGGCAGCGTCGACGGATCTGTTCGCATATTGGACTGCAATTCCGGCAAGGTAGCTTTGGTTCCTGGCTCCCGACAATGTATCTGATTATGCACGAGTAACGGGCTACTTCCACGGAGGTTCCAATGACGAGTTTTTCATTATTCGTGGTGGTAGATGTGCTAATTTGCAAAGTGTGGTGTTCACCTGATTCAGGATTTCTTCTGATTGATTCTGGTGAATTATGCCCTGGCTGTAGCACCAACACGTCAATGGATTTCTTATGATTAGTTGGGGTGGTCCATGTGCTCTTGGTTTGGATTGGAAGTTATCTGTCAGTCTTGGAGACCCTTGGCCTGCTTCAGTTATCCGTTTGCCTGAGATCAGTTTGGGACATTATCTTGTTGATTGTCACTGGGTTCATACATATGGTTCAGGTTTTGGGCTTGGAAGTTTGTTGTCCAGCTCATTGCTGATTACCGATAGGAATTGGTAATAGCCATTACATGGCAAGGATACTCTCAATTTTGAGCCATGTATGATGTTTAGTTCGAACTACAGGAGCATTGCCATGTTGTTTGTATGGGCATAACCGTCTACACCATGCTTCATTATTCTCTACTTCCTTTTCACTCACTCTGTTTTATTCCAAAATTTTTATATGCAGCCCACAGTTGTTCTTAATTTCAGATTTATTTATGCAACAAAATACTTTGTTCTCAGTTTGGACTATAAGCAAATGAAAAATTGTGCAGATTGAAAATTGGATAAATGGTGCCAACAAAGGTGAAGATGAGGTCCAGGGCTATCTGCAGGTACCTCTAGCTTCCTTTTCACTCTGATTTTTTTTCTCAAAATTTTTACTATGCAGCTTACAATTGCTTGCAAGTTCAGATTTTTATATATGCAACAAAAGAATTTCTTCTCAGTTTGGGCTATAAGAGATAAATTTTTACAGACTGGAAATTGGTTAAATTGCTCGCTCTTTGCATATATGCACATGATATGTGGTAGGTTCCTAGCTATTTTACCTTTGCAAAAAAAAAACTCTTTTCCTCAATCTTTTGGTTAACCAATTAAATGTCAGTGATCTTTTAATTGGCTACTGAGAATTTCCAAGGTTTCTCAAGAACAATGTGAAAGCATTCTTTTTTTCTTTGAAAAAAAAACTGATTATGAGAGAAAAGATACAAGAATTTTGCAAGGTGCTCTCTAAAATAGTTGGAAGGTTACTTCGATTGTCATTTAATTTGTAGAACCAAATAGCAGCTGATGTTGTATTCTCTTGGGTGAACTCAAGTCCTCCTATACTTCTGTTAGATAGATGGTAGGTAATTCTTCGGTATTATATTTCTTTATTTAAACTTGTGTTGATCTTCACAAAGATTTGTTACTTGACTTTTCAAACACTTCAGGGAAGAAGAAATCATTGACCACCTCTTTCTTAAAGTGTGTTCTAGCTAAAAAGATGAGTGCACCGGACATCCAAAAGATTATTCTCCAGTTGATTGGCAGCTCTGAGGGCATGGAAGCTTGAAGACCTGCAGAAGACTTTTTGCTGCCAAGGCGTGTGCTCTTGCAGATGTATTTTTCTTTGCATTGTCTTTTTGGCTGCCGATTTGGTGTTGCTGGGTGCAGAAAGGGTGTTGGCTGTCTTGGTGGAAATATGTAGCCAGAACATGAAATCTCTTCTTGCGTGAATCATAAATATATCTCATTGATGCTTAATAACTTGACAAATATACCTTTTAGTTATTTGATTTGTATGATAATGTGTTACCATAGCGTTAGCACGGGCATTATACTAGTTAGTACAGAATGATACAATATGACGTAATGACTCTGCCACAATTTCAATAAAGAAGTTTGGAAATAATGATGAATTCATACTTGATGAACCATCCACATTATTAGTTGTGATCAGATTGATTGTCTATATGATTAAGCTTTAATACTTGACTCATCATTATTGCTACCGTCTTCGAGGAAAGGGTAATCTGTGTAGCCAACAACGGGATCTTGCGTGTAGAAAGTAGAACGGTCGTACTTGTTCAGTGGCGCATTCAGTTCAAACCTTTTAGGCAGGTCCGGGTTAGCCAAGAAGAGTCTTCCATATGCAACAAGGTTAGCATAGTCTTCTGCCACTGCCTTGTTGCCTTCCTCCCGGTCGTACCCGCCGGCGGCGATAAATGTGCTGTTAAACGCCTTCCGAAACGGCAAGAGCCTGTGAGGAATCTGCCTGCGGCCGTCGACAATCGCCATTCGAGGTTCCACCATGTGGCAGTAGAGGAAACCCTCGTGCTTGTTGAGTTGCTGGATCATGTAGTGGCCAAGCGCCACCGGATCAGAATCCACACAATCGAAGTAGTCAGCAAAGGGTGATAGCCTGATGCCCACGCGGTGCGCGCCCACCTCGCGGACAATGGCGTCTATGACCTCCACGGCGAAGCGGCACCGGTTCTCCAGGCTGCCGCCGTACTCATCTGTGCGGTCATTACAGCTATCCTTCATGAACTGCTCGAGGATGAATCCGTGCGCGCCGTGGATCTCAACACCATCGAAACCGGCTTCAATTGCGTTCCGTGCGGCTCGCCTGAAATCATCAACGATCCCAGGGATCTCCTCAGTCCGCAACCGGCGCGGCTTCGAATACACCATTTGGGGCTCGGCGCTCGGGGAAATTTGGTCCGGGGAAATTTGTTTGTCCGTGCTCGAGATAGGCGCCTGCCCGTCCGGCTGAAACTCTGCCAATTGGATTAAAGGAAAATCAATAACCAACTAGACAACCAGCTCCTCATCAAACAATAGTATAATCAGAGCTGACAAAGATATATACGTTCATGCTAGATGGGAACATACCATTGGTGGAGACCCTGCCGACGTGCCAAATCTGACAGAAGAAGATGCCACCCTTACGGTGGACGGCGTCGACGATGGGCTTCCACGCCTCGACCTGCTCCTGCGTCCAGATGCCAGGAGCCTCCGGGTACCCCTGCGCGGTGGCCGACACCCCCGTGGCCTCCGTGATGAGCAGGCCACCCTTGGTGGCGCGCTGCGCGTAGTACACGGCGGCGTGCGGCTGCGGCACGTTGCCGTAGGAGCGGCACCTCGTCAGCGGCGCGAGGACCACCCGGTGGGAGAGCTGGAATTGGCCCATCTTGTACGGCGTCATCAGCGGGATCACCTCCTTCGCTGCTTGCTGCACCATCTTGCCTGCCTGTTCGCTCTCGGTGGTCGCCGGCGTTCTAGCTTTGCTCTGTTTCTCGCTTTGCTTCTGCTCTCCTTCTTCTGCGTCTCCTGGCAGGGGTGTCGCTGTATATTTATACGTGTCGAAGTGGGCGTGCTGATGCCAGCCCGCCGTTCGTTTCTGACTGTGTAGATTGTTCCCGTGCCCCCAATGCAACCCGTTGCGTCAGCCATTCCGTCATCCACTTGGCATTCAGGTCTGTGGCAGCAGCAGCGGAGACGCAACGCCCTTGATTCTCATTTCTCACGCAGGTTCGTCGTATCCGGTCGTGTTTCGGCTGCATTACAACCGCACGCGAAGTTCACAGCGTGGGCTGTTTGACTTGTCGTGCAACTACGTCATCTGCAATAAGGGATGACGCGACTAGGACGTGTGACATTTTACACGTATGATCTTCTTCGCCGATCATCCCTGCGTGCATTTTTTAGTTGAACCAACCACTGACATATACTCTTGGATAGCCTTATATGACACCCACACGTAATCTTGAAATACGTATATGGGTATAGCTCTCGATCAAGAGCTTAGTTTTTCTCTCCCTCCTATTAAAATATAAAGAAAATGCTTAGAGCTAGCTCACTAGTCAATTGTCGGAGCTGCCCTTTTTACGTTCACATAAATATACTGGTAGATTCCATCTCGCACGGGGTTAGAATTTTAGGAGATATATGTATTATGTACTGTTTAATACTTTGGAACGGAGAGAGTATATCTAACTAATAAAAAAATTACTTTTACTAAATCGTAAGTTTTTCTTTATTTATTTTCTAACATAATAGACAAAATAGATACTTTGTAGTCTACGTCTAGTAATCGTAACATTATCATAAATTTATTAATTACTATTTTTTCAAGAAACTTTCTTTCTTTTCATGAAACCTCTATATATTTTAAATATACAATTACTTTGAAACCTTACCATTAATCATGGTGACTCTTGTTGCATCATATATATTCTGAAGTGGTGAATCTAAATTTTTGATTTTTTTGAATTTTATTCTTATTGACTGCTATGGATTCTCTCTCTCTCCTCAAGTTAAGTTGAAATTGTTGTCCTTGTTGTATCTTTCATTAACTCTCCTTTTTGCACTTTTTGAAAATTAGGATTTAGGTCATAGAGTATATTCTTAAGTACTTCAATAGCATAAGCCATTATTTGAAACTTGCAACATATCGTTTAAGATAAGTCATAGAACTTGAAGTGAGATTTAGTACTAACCTCAAGAGAATTTTAATACTTAAACCTTATAATACTTCACTTTTACTCTAAAGAATTTTAATACTCAAATCTTATAATGCTCGACTTTTAGTTTCCCACATTGCTCAAAATGGTTGAATTTTCCTATCAAGGAATTATATTTACAGTTATGGTTGTACGATCAATATAAACATATTAGATATTTTAGTTAAAATACATAAATATATCTAAAGTAACTATCATATAAATTATATGTTATGGTTACTAATATGATTTAAATATTTTGTTAGTATCATTAGTATATGAGTTTTTAATTAAGAAAATAGTTTTTATGTGATGAAACATAACATATGTATTTTATTGTTCATGCATGACGCTTATATTATCTTTAATTAAATCTTACTATATTAATTGACAGAGGTTGGGTAACGTAGAAAGAAGAGACTTTTCCCTGTGTGCCATTATAAAACATCACAATCCCCTGTGTGCCCCTGGAAAAATTCAGCGGTCTTCAGCGCCACTACTCCAACTTTTTCATGTCCTCCATGCCACTTCCGTCAGTTTGGGTTCTAACGCCGTCAAACTACATGTGTGAAAAGACGAAAATACCCTTAAGTCTAAATATGTTATTAATTGTTTTGAGCATCTTAACGACTTTAAATGAAAAAACTCAAAACTAGAAAGTTGTAGATCTTGTCGAGATCTATAATTTTCATATAAAATTTATTTTTATTTAATTCCGCAAAAAAATATGATTTGATATGATTAATATATCTTAGAAAAATCATATTTTTTTGCGGAATTAAATAAAAATAAATTTTATATAAAAATTATAGATCTCGACAAGATCTACAACTTTCTAGTTTTAAGTTTTTTTATTTGAAGTCGTTAAGATGCTCAAAAAAATTAATAACATATTTAGACTTAAGGGTATTTTCGTCTTTTCACACGTGTAGTTTGACGGTGTTAGAGCCCAAACTGACGGAAGTGGCATGGAGGACACGAAAAAGTTAGAGTAGTGGCACTGAAGACCGCTGAATTTTTCCAGGGGCACACAGGGGTTGCGATCTTTTATAATGGCACATAGGGAAAAGTCTCTAGAAACATATATATATGCTCTTGTTATCTAAAGAAATTTGTTGTAATCGGAAATGTTGATAGTTTAGATGTAGATTTGAGTGGGTATTTAATTTTTCTAATAAGGAGACGAAAGTTGAGCTATGTAATCAATCATAATAATCAGATGTTAGCTAAATTTAAATTTAGGTCTACTTTAGATCATGTTTCTTAACGATATATGTACGTAATATAAATTATAGTCATAAGTTAGCTTATATTGTTCTACACAATAGCGGAAGTGGATAATTATTTAGAAAATAGAATAGATATAGTAGCTATTGTTAGTATCAACGGTGATTAAGTTATATCTAATTGGTGGTAAAATGTTTCTAATTTTCATGAAAATTTTTAGAATCTATCATTTGATTTCCTATCAAGTCTTGAGAGGATTAACATAAAGTTTCAGTGGAGACCTCTATTTAGAATTTCTAGTATTTATCTTTTTCTTTTCTAGTCACGAATCTAAAGTTTATCTTTTAACTTTAATTAAGTTGTTATAATTTTTCACATGTTAATTAGAAATTCTAGTATTCTTTATATTTATTCAAAAAATATTTTTATATTAAAAAGAGTATAGGTCCTAGTAGTATTGTTTTCCATATAAATTGAAACTCGGCTTGCATACCGGCACTAAACCTGTTGAATTTGTTATATCGCACGAATATATGTGTAGTACTATTTATATATTATAGAGTGCATAAAATTTAATTAATAAGATTGATATGGCATAATATTTTAGTAAAGACGTATACACTTATTTAACATAATAACTTATAAAATTTACAGTTTCAAAAAAAACTTATAAAATTTATTATCATGGAGTATTAACATAAAGTGTTATTACTACGTGGTTTGTTAAGTGAACATTTTTCATTTTTCATAACTTGTTAAAATAAATACTTATTCTAATATATACATGTTTATTTGATATACATGGTGGAACATAGCGTTATAATTATTTTATTTCATGATTATATATATATGTATATGTATCGTACTTCATGAATATTAATTTATCTTTTTGTAACAATATATATAAAACTATTTACGTGTAGATTTTAGATATTTTTTATTTATTCTTTATAGTGGCTATGGTGTACACAAATATAAAGGTAATACCTTATATTATCTTTCACAATGACATGTATGAATATATTAAATGCAAACTTAGAATATTATTTTGCATTATCTTTCATAATAATAAAGGTGGATAATTTATAAATTCATTAGGACGTATTTTAAATTATCATTCATAAAGGTAGACGTGGGTAATTTTCTTTGAGCCTAGACATGGCTAATTTAGGTACAAAAGTTAGAGGATTATTTTAAATTATCATTCATAATGACCAAGCTGGTTAATTTGGACGCAATGCTAGGTGGTTAATTTAGATTATATTTTATAATAGCCAATGTAGGTAATTTAGATGCAAATTTAGAGGGTTATTTTAAATTATTTTCATAATGACATATGTGGGTAATTTATATACAAATATAAGGGGTTATTTTAAATTATATTTTGTAATGGCAAAGGTGGGTAATTTACATGTAAAATTAGGAGGTTACTTTATGTTTTTTTCATAATGGCAGTGGTGGGTAATTTTCTTAATATATTACAATAGATCCAATGGCTATTATTACTGATGATGATTATAGTCTACCAAATCAAAGGCTAGATGTTTCTGATTATTGTGAGAATTTCTAGGATTTCTCTTTTTTTCTTAGCGCATCTGGTAAGAATTAACGTGGTGCCTCCGTTGGAGCCTCTAATTAGTAATAGTAAAACTATTTACGTGTAGATTTTAGATATTTTTTATTTATTCTTTATAGTGGCTATGGTGTTATTTATACTTGAGATTGTTAGCAAGTCATCCAAAGGGGTTTGCGGCCTCTACCTTTAACAGTTTTAAGTCTCATTTGAACAAGCTTGCCTCCACTTTTGTCACATTTTTCGAAGTGTCAACTTAAAACTCGTAACCATCCTCTGAATTATTTGGTTAGACTTAATCCACTGCTTAAACGGTGACTAACACCCGAGGTGTTACTGTACACTACATGTCACAATAGATGGCATCGACCATAGAAGAAGCAATGATTGAAACAGACATGATATAATCAATGGGGACAATGCTCTTGCAGATATCTTCGTGGGCCACAAGGATCATGGGAACTTCATGAAGATTGAACTTCTGAAAATTGTAGAGACCGAACTTATGAAAACTACTATCGCTAGATATGTTGTTAATTACTCCCTCCATCCCAAATTATAAGGCATTCCAAGAATCTTGGAGAGTCAAAGGATCTCAAATTTGACCAAATTTATATGATAAGATAATAATATTTATGACACCAATTAAGTATCATTAGATTCTTCATTAATTATATTTTTATAGTATACCTATTTGATGTTATAAATTTTTGTAATTTTCTCTATAATTTTGGTCAAACTTAAGATGCTTTGACTCTCCAAGATTCTTGGAATGCCTTATAATTTGGAATGGAGGGAGTAAAAATTTGTTTCTTATACTTATAATACTCATAAGCCAAAAAGTCAGGCTTCATCTTGAAAAACAAGTGACATGTATGTCATTCGCCCAATTTAGATTACTTCACTAGAAAACCTAATTATTCCACAGTTTAGATGTTCCTAGGATTAGTCACAAGAGAAATTAGAATGCTAGATGCTAACAAAATGTCGGCAATCTTTTACTCAAAACTCAAGAAGCAATCTCAAGTATGCAAGCAAAGCCTGACGATCCTCAAGTTTACGAAGTAGAGGACTAGAAAAGGAATAGGTGTGTATAACAAGGGAACCTAAAATACAGCAATTTTTGGAAGATTTGGTGTTTGCGCCAAAGGAATATGAGCACCACGGGAATTTAAGGATTAGTGATAAATATAATTAGAAGTATACCCCGCGTGTTGCTGCGGGAATTGCGGATTGTTGAATTGCGTGATACGATGATGTGGATAACAGAATGCTTATGTGTCTTGATGACGTAGACATTACAGTTGCATGTGCTAGTGGATTTTAATTTTATGTGATAGTGCATTTCCTAGTTGTATATAGCTTGCATGTTGAGATAAATAGTTAGTGGGTTTTGCTTAGTGGATTTTAATTGTATATGTAATAGTAGGGCTTTGTTTGTGCAATCTTCCTCGCAACACCATCTCCTCCGGCGAACCGCGATTGCCTAGTTCGACAGCTTGCATGTTGAGATAAATAGCTAGTGGAGTTTTGCTTTATAAGAATATAAGATAAGATAAGATTTCTTAGACTAAACAAGAACTACATAAAGTATTTTTTTTCTTTCACAAAGAGCATATATTACTTAATAAATCAAAATATCCTGGTCGGCCACTTATGCTAGTGCTTTGTTGAAACCATGGACTCTAGTTTTTGAGCGTTAATCAATTTGTGTTTGGCGGTTGCTTCCATGAAAGCATGCGTGAACATTAGTAATCATGAGTCTCTCAAACTTCGTGAAGAAATTGAAACCAAGAGGTGGCATTGCATTCTCTCATTCCTTCAAAACGTACAAGCGCAAACATCTTTCCTCTAGAAAAGAATTCATAAATTCTCCTTTCCAAACGCTACTTTAGTGTTTGAAACTACGTGAATCTGATTCCTTTAGAATTCCTTTGAAGATCCTGTAATCCAAACAGAGCCTTACAAAATCTAGTTTTGACTGAATATTTTTATAACAGGAAGAATATATTGAGTCAACGAGGATTCAATGATTTAGAGAAACATAATTTGCAGAAGAACACTAAAGAAACGCTTTGTGAGCTCACAAAAAGCTATATGCTCACACGGTACAATGAAATGCTACAAGAGGATTCCATTGTAGTCTTCCAAAGAAGGGAATTACGAAAAGGCATAGGTAACAAAAATTCTTCATGAACAAGTCTACAAATCGGATGATCTAGAAAATAGTAGATATTTTTTCTAATAATTCCAGCAAGTACATTTATTTCACCTCACACTAGTACAGAATGAAACAACATGATATAATAACTCTCCCACAATGTCAATAAAGAATGGTGGAAATAATGATGAACTCATGCTTGACGAACCATTCACAATATTAGTTGTGATCAGATTGATTATCCGCATGATTAAGCTTGAGAACTTGACTCATCATTATCGCTGCCGTCTTCAAGGAAAGGGTAATCCGTGTAGCCAACGACAGGATCTTGCGTGTAGAAGGTAGAGCGGTCATACTTGTTCAGTGGCGCATTCAGCTCGAACCTCTTAGGCAGGTCCGGATTAGCCAAGAAGAGCCTTCCATATGCGACAAGGTCAGCATAGCCTTCTGCCACTACCTTGTTGCCTTCCTCCCTATCGTATCCACCAGCCGCGATAAACGTGCCGTTAAACGCCTTTCGGAACGGCAGGAGCCTGTGAGGGATTTGCCTGCGGCCGTCGACGATAGCCATTCTAGGTTCCACCATGTGGCAGTAGAGGAAGCCTTCGTGCTTGTTGAGCTGCTGAATCATGTAGTGGCCAAGCGCCACCGGATCGGAATCCACGCAGTCCATGAAGTCAACGAAGGGTGAAAGCCTGATGCCCACGCGGTGCGCGCCCACCTCGCGGACAATGGCGTTGATGACCTCCACGGCGAAGCGACACCGATTCTCTAGGCTGCCGCCGTACTCATCGGTACGGTCATTAGAACTATCCTTCATGAATTGCTCGAGGAGGTATCCGTGCGCGCCGTGGATCTCAACACCATCGAAGCCAGCTTCAATTGCGTTCCGCGCAGCCCGCCTGAAATCATCGACGATGCCGGGGATCTCCTCGGTTCGCAACCGGCGCGGCTTTGAATACACCATTCCGGACTCGGCGTCCGGAGAAATATGCTTGTCCGTGCTCGAGATAGGCGCCTGCCCGTCGGGCTGAAAATCTGCGAATTGGGTTGAAGGAAAAATCAGTAACCAACTAGAAAACCAGACCCTAATCAAACACAATAGGGTATAATTAGATACGACAAAGATACGCTCATACTAGATGGGAACATACCATTGGTCGAGACCCTGCCGACATGCCAAATCTGGCAGAAGAAGATGCCACCCTTTCGGTGGACGGCGTCGACGATGGGCTTCCACGCCTCGACCTGCTCCTGCGTCCAGATGCCAGGAGCCTCCGGGTACCCCTGCGCGGTGGCCGACACCCCCGTGGCCTCCGCGATGAGCAGGCCACCCTTGGTGGCGCGCTGCACGTAGTACACGGCGGCGTGCGGCTGCGGCACGTTGCCGTAGGAGCGGCACCTCGTCAGCGGCGCGAGCACCACCCGGTGGGAGAGCTGGAGTTGGCCCATCTTGTACGGGGTCATCAGCGGGATCACCTCCTTCGCGGCTTGCTGCACCATCTTGCCTGCCTGGTCGCTCTCGGTGGTCGCCGGTGTTCTAGCTTTGCTCTATTCCTCGCTTTGGTTCTGCTCTCCTTCTTCTGCGTCTCCTGGCAGGGGTGTCGCTGTATATTTATACGTGTCGAAGTGGGCGCTCCAGGGCGTGCTGATGCCAGCCCGCCGTTCGTTTCTGACTGTGTAGATTGTTCCCGTGCCCCCAATGCAACCCGTTGCGTCAGCCATTCCGTCATCCACTTGGCATTCAGGTCTGTGGCAGCAGCAGCGGAGACGCAACGCCCTTGATTCTCATTTCTCACGCAGGTTCGTCGTATCCAGTCATGTTTCGGCTGCATTACAACCGCACGCGAAGTTCACAGTGTGGGCTGTTTGACTTGTCGTGCAACTACGTCATCTGCAATAAGGGATGACGCGACTAGGACGTGTGACATTTTACACGTATGATCTTCTTCGCCAATCATCCCTGCGTGCATTTTTTTAGTTGGACCAACCACTGACATAGTAACATATACTCATGGATAGTCTTACATGACGCCCTCACATAATTTGGAAATATGTGTATGGGCAGAGCTCTTAATCAAGAGCTAACTTTTCTCTCCCTCCTATTAAAATATGAAAAAAAAATACTTAAAGCTAGCTCACTAGTCAATTGTCGGAGCGGCCCTTTTTACGTTCACATAAATATACTGGTAGATTCCATCCCTAAATTAGTTGAAAGGTACTGCACACCCATATAAAGATACATTATTTAGGTCGATTATTTAATTTTGAGAAAAGTACTCTCTCATGTAACCGTAAACCATATTGTTGATTTTATTTTTTGACAAATCCCTTAGCATTGATTAAGTTCAATTGTTATTATGCCATAGATATTTTGATGACATTTTGTGTCTAGATATTAGGTACACACGAATTAGCATATTGCTAAACGACTTTGATTCCATCTATATCGGTCGGAATTGGATGTCTTTTTCGTTGCATTTGTCTCGATCATCCTCTAGGAGCACATAATTGATTTTGAGCCAAGACAATTATCCAAAAGCATTTAAAAGAAGTTTGATATATTTTGTATGTTCAGGATCATGATCCACAAAAAATAATTTGCCATTAGATTATTGTAATCTCCAAGAATTCCCCATATTTTGTTCTCAAAACATGGTGTTTGCCAACTCTCAAATTAAGTATGAGGAGGAAAAAAAAGAGACCATCTCCGAGAGTACCCCATAATTAACTTCCAAAATATCAAAATTGTGGACCCACGCGCAAATTCTATGCTGTTTCTTTTTCCCCGTCGCGAGGTCACGACCCTGTCACATCTTTGTCGCCGCCGCTCGCCTTCACCCTTCCGCTGATCAGCAGCCTGAAGCTAGGACAGCCTCAAGACGAAGGGCATGCGCCCCGGCAAGTCCGTCCAGTCCGGCACCTTCACCGTCAGCGGGTGCAACTGGGTCCTCCGTTTCTACCCCAACTACATTGGCGGCAGCTCGTCAGACCACTCCTTCATCTTCATCGAGCTCCTGACCAAGAACGTGGATGTGCGCACACTGTGCGAGGTGTGGCTGGTGGAGCGGCCGTCCGGGTCATTGGGCACCCTCTGGCCCACGCCGGCGCCGGGCCAGCAGGTGCAGGTGTTTAGCAGAGGACTAAGAGTTTATCATATATAACACTTAATCTAGGCCGCTTGTGACCGAGAGCATGGCTGTTATAACAGTTTTACACTCTGCAGAGGTTGTACACTTTCACCATGAGCCGTGATTTACCCTTTCGCCCGAGATCGCGAGCCTCTTGACCCACTACAAGGAAGGTTAGTATGGTTCACTATAAAACCTTTCAAAGGTTCATCTAACAAGTTAGGACCACAAGGTTTTCAACTAGCAAGCAGATGTAGAGCCCCCTTCCAAATGACACATTCCACGCATGCTATATACACAAGGACAGAGGCCGCACTATACCCATCATGTCAAGCCCCTTTTGCGCCCTTTCGGGTAACCACTAACAAGCTAGAAAAGGTCCTTTTATATGACTAAACCCAGAGCCACGTAGCACTCATGGTTATACTGTAAGTCCAGGTTGATCATTTACAAATAAGTTCTTAAGGAGAGGAATTTAGAGCATCACAAAAACTATGCTC
This sequence comes from Saccharum hybrid cultivar R570, assembly GCA_038087645.1. Taxonomy (NCBI): domain Eukaryota; kingdom Viridiplantae; phylum Streptophyta; class Magnoliopsida; order Poales; family Poaceae; genus Saccharum; species Saccharum hybrid cultivar. Next base: position 17,283,093 of record JAQSUU010000259.1, read on the forward strand.
CAGCCCCCTTGTTCCTTGTTGCTAAAAAGCATTTTTTTAGTGTTTATTGCATATACCATTAGTCAAATTACTAGATCATGGTCTTTAATTAAGCGCTAGCATATTGCTACCCAGATGCATAAACCCATAGGAATCAAGGTATACAAGGTGACAAATTATTAGGAAATCCTTAGTGGTAGTCAAGGTAGATACATGCAGTATGAATTAAATGATTAAAGGTGTATAAGACAACAAGGATGATCCCATATTATATTTGCCTTAAACTCTTGCTTAACTCTCATAGCATCAGCTTTCGGTCATCACCTTCTGATCTTCAATGCCACAAACAGTTCTCGTTCTACTAGTAGCAAGCACCACGCATAGGCAAACATACAAGCAACAAATAAAAGCAACTAAGAACATCAGGGCGAGAGCTTTAAAACAGCGTGCTAAGAGAGAACTCATTGCTACGATCAAGAGAATGCAAGAAACGCTGATAACGGAACTATTGTTAAACAGAAACGACTTCCGAGAGTTTTATATTATAAAAGAAAAAAAAAGACAACTGCAGGCTTGATTTATTTTAAGTAAGCAAATCATGTGAACAATATTAATTCAGATTAGTCAACATGTTGAAAAAGTCGGGCTTCAACTAGTCTTATTTTGTTTACAAATATGTCACTTATTATTAAAGTCATTTAAACCTTAGTTTACAAAAGAAATAGATATGTAAGAGCATCTATACAAAAGTATATTATATATGTAATGTGTTTCAACTAATCAAATTATAATTAGAAACACATATGTTAACATTAATCAAATTAAAGCTTATTTATGAAAGATCGATATTACTTACGTTGCTTTTAATTATAAAGTCGATTGCATGTATATTAATCAATTTAATATTTAACTATATATAGAAAGGCATGTGACAAGAAAAACATTGGTACTACTGCATAGAGCGCAGCGATATGAAACTAAAGCAACTTGAACGAACTGAATCGAAGCTAGCATGATTAAACGTCGGAGATTAAAATAACCAATGACAGTTTTGTAATTACCAGCGTCTTCTTTCTTGTGCAGGTCTGGTGGCCTCCATAGCCATGGCTGGTTGAAGGAAGCTCGGCAAAGGAGGGACGAACAGGCAGGGGTGGCTCGCCGGCCGGAGGCATGCAGTCAAGCAACAGATGACTGATGATGATCGGAGCTGACATGCACAGATGCACTAACCTAATGAGCTGTGCAGATCACGTAGAGCAGAGAGAGGGGAAGGAGCGTGTACGTGGATTTCTCACCGACGGAGGCAACACGTCCACGGACAGCTTGACCGTGTGATTGACGATGGCACCGGATGAAACACGGACGGTGGTAGGAGAGATAGCTGCAGCAGATGAAACTATGGTGACCGCCACAGCTTTGACGAACGGCTCGGCAACGAACTCTGGTGCCGAGGAGAAGAGTCGCAGGATGTCCGGAAGTCAACGAACCATACTGCTCCATGAAGGTTTGCCAAAAAAGTGATCGAAAATGAGAAAGAAGGGGACACGGTCAACCGCTGATGGATTGATGAAAAGAAAGATACTATAGCGTAGAGAGAGAGCTACCTTGTGGCGATGGTTTTTGCCGGAGGTGTCATCATGGTTGGCTGGCGACGACACGAGGAGGAGAAAAATCTAATTTATTATACGAGGGATTTCTTAAACAAGGAGCAAATTTTACAGTAGTTTTTTTTATGCTTTAGCCAAGGGTTGGTACGTATATATAGAGAGGAGAACTCCCCACGTCTACATCAATTAGCAATATGATACTAATTGATGTGGCACCTTTCGTCTTTTCTAATAGGCCTAATTAATTATTAAATTTTATTAGTAAATAAATGTACGAGCCTTTGAGATTTATTAGGATAATTGCACATGAACTTCGAGGGACTATGGAAAATTGGGCGTGGATTTTCCAAATTTCGAAATTAATTAATATCATGAAATAAAAACAATTCTAGGAAGTCTAGAATTACCATTTATATCTCGAAAAATGCTCCAAACCTTAGAAAAATCCCTAGAAAAATCCTAGAGATAAATTGAAGGACAAGGGACACGGATAAAATATTTGGAGCTCATGGAAAGATTTTTGAGAGCTTGGAATAAAAAGGTTAAGGTCAAGGAAGAAAGAATTAAATTTCAGAAAAAGCTAGAAAATTCCTAGGGATAGATATTCGTCTCCTAAACGTATTTTAAAAAATATTTTGTCCATATAAACACAAGGTGCAACCAGCATATATGCACAACAATGTTGCTACATCCTATGATGAATTTTAATTTAACAAAAAAATTTCTTTTACTATGTTTTCATAAGCACAAAAATTGTAACGTCCTGCCTCTACTAGGCCGGGCCCGCTTATATCTGGTAGTTTTTTTAGGATATAGACTACCCTCACAGACCCACACAAGTCTTTTCTGCGTACTTTGTCCTCACTCGTGTGCACCCGGAAAGGACTTTCCGGTCAGTCACCCATCCTGAAATTGCTCTAGGCCAAGCACGTTTAACCTCAAAGTTGTTTGGAGATGGGGTTCCAGAAAATAAGTTATAACTTGTTGGTATGCGTATCTTATTAATTCTGTTAAGCCCTGGGCTGGGATGTTATATCATCACCCCCTTAAGAGACTGATGTCCTCGTATGTCAATCCCAAGCCAGGAACGTCCCCTCTTAGCCACGTCCGTGTGTCCAGTGCCAACGCATGTGCCATGCTATGTGACCACTCTGGGACCACTCCAGCCATGCACACCATGCCTGCGCAACTGCGACACACGCGCCCGTAAAACCGTGAGTCAACTCTGATACCATTCTATAATGTCCCGCCTCTACGAGGTCGGGCCTGCTTATATCTGGCAGCTTTTCTAGGACTAGGCTGCCCTCACAGACCCACACAAGTCTTTTCTGCGCACTTTGTCTTCACTCGTACGCATCCAGGAAGAACTTCCCGATCGGTCACCCATCCTAAAATTGCTCTAGGTCAAGCACGCTTGACCTCAGAGTTCTTTGAAGATGAGCTTCCAGAAAAAAGTTGCAACTCGTTGGTATGAATATCCTATTAATCCTGTTAAGCCCTGGACCGAGATGTTACAAAAATACATAATTAAATCATTTTATCCCTATTTCAAAAGAAGGAAATTTTAGGGTGTTACATTTATGCACCTGTTCTAAAGTTAGAGAGGTGAAAGGCGTGTCACATGTCCACGGTGAGCTGCCATAACATGGTACATGGGACCTAGTTTTGCCATTGGACTGAATTGATTGTGGTGGTGGCTGAACTTGTAACGGTCATGGTTATGACTGTGGTTACTAGTAACCCCTGTGTAGCAGAACCTCCTAAATAATATGGCTCACATGTATTTGTTATCGTCTTAAAAGACCTCTAACCACCATACATGTGTACCACAGTACTTAAGAAGTCTGTCGGGTGTCCTCGGGAAACCCGAATCATCCACATTTTAACAACTCACACAGGATCAACAAAAGAGTAACTACAACATTTGTTACAAAACTTTACATCAGAGTGCGGAAGAATAACAATAAATTTACAAATCATGATTGAGTTAACTTTTTACAAACTTAACTTAAATGGCGGAAGTCGAGTAGAACTACAGAAGATAACTTAGGTAGAACACCTAAGCTAGGAGAAGATAACCAGATCATATCGAACCCACCGACATGACCTGACTAGCAGCACCAGTCAGCACCTGCAACAGGGGTTAACAAACCCTGAGTACTCAATTGTACTCCGCAAGACTTATCCGACGAAAGGAAAAGACTCCAAGGATATGCTGGCTTTAAAGGAAGTAGTAGAGCTAGAAAAGTAGAGTTTTGCAGAAAAGCTTACTACAAGTGGATTCTTACTTTCAATGTTTTAGTCAAGTTTTAGCATAAATTTTTGTAAAGCTTATCATAGATAGATTTGCACCTATTCTATCTCAATCAGTTGTATTAAGCATCACATCTCATATTTATCTCCATGTATCATTATTAACTACGATGATGAACAGAGAATCGAGTCTCCATAACCGAGGAGCAACGACGATTCGAACCGATTATACCCAGCTGGGGATCCCTAACCACACGACATATGTAGGACTCTAACCTACATAAATCAACCTTCACTCGGATCCTCCAAAACGTGACCGGGTCCAGCGCCACCCGAGAATACAGTACACCTCCAATCCAGCCATTGGCTACGAGGGTACACACTACTCTCGCCATCTCTCCACTCCCAGTGCGCGGTTGGCCGTTCACATGTTGGCATTACCGAGGTCTTAGGCTTACCGAAGTATGTGGTCAGTTGCAAAGTCTCGACGCACACAATTCAATCAACGGTACGGTCCTTAATCGACACAGGCGGAAATACTACATTGAGACTCATTTCCCAATGCAAGTTACCCATCCGGTCTCAGCTTAATATTACCATATTCATATTCATATGCTCTCATGACCCGTCATTAGGTCAGGAGAAGCAAAGGTAAACCTATTTCTCGCGAACGATGAAATCACCATTCGACTTCTACCGAAGTCTAAGCATTTCTAAGCATAAGGGATCGACTTACAAATGCTAGTGGGATATCATCTGGATATAACTAGAAATCGAGGTAATCATGCAACAACGGTATCGACCAACTCCTACTAACTTAATGCATATTACACTAGACTTAAGGTGTAATAAAGCATTTATAAAATAAAAGAGTGGTTGTATGTCCGGGGCTTGCCTTCGTTGCAGCGGTGGTTAGTTCTCGTAGAAGTCAAGTTTGACACCAACACCTCGGGTGGATCACCTTCTCCGAAGCTTGATCGACACGATCCAAAACACTCTCGTACAAACTATACGTATACAAATGATGTGAGACTTAATATGATGGAATGCATGCCATGATGCATGATGATGAACAAAGCATAACATACCAGAGACATTTAGAAAGGATAAACATTAGTTATCTACTTGAGTACAACTTTCCTTCGCGGTACAATTACAAGTAATCAACACTAATTACTTCATGAAAGTTAAGCAAGACAAGGATGAAACTACATCAATCTTTAACTTAAGCACCTGAGAGCAAGGTAGTTATCATTAACACTTTTATTATTAAACAACTAAAAGTTGGTATTACGAAAAACTAGGTTAACATAGACGATCAAGGTCTTGATATAGATAAACATACATAGCTTAACTCTTTTTACCCAAGAGGTTGCATCTAATAACAAGTGATATTTTCATAAAGCCATTAAACATTAACATAAATAAATCGTTAACCACTAATGACCTATGTTTATTATTTTAATCACATATCAATAATTCTTTAATTAACAAGTTAATCATGAACTCAAATAATTAATTAAGATACCAAGGATCATCACAAGTTAATGACCCAAGGTTATCACTCAATCTCAAAGTCACATAAATCCTAAATTATCAAGTTAAACACATATTTAATTAATTAATTAATTAAGACAGAAATTAAGATAAAATAAATTTTATCCAATTAAGTCCAAACTTTTTCTATAGATTAGTCTTACCCTAAAACAGTACCACAATTAATTTCATGATTTTAGGAATTTTATTTTAATTACTAAAATTCCTGGAAGTTGCATTTAATAATTAATGGAGCTAATTTTTAAACATAGTAAAAGTACTGGAATTGACCATTTTATATTTTCCATGGATAGAGTATAGCATAAAAATCATTCACACAAAATTTCATAATTTTAACATCATTATTTATTTAGTTATGAATTTTATCAATAATCAGCATTTTTATCAGCATTCACACAAAGCATTTTTTCTTTCCTCGGCCCACAACCCTTCTCTCTCGGCCCACTCCTGGCCCAACCGCGCGCGCGGCCTGACCGCGCCCGTTCTCTCCTCTCTTGGCCTAGCCAGTCGGACCGGCCCACCATCCGCTCCCCTCTGTCCTTCTCTTCTTTTCCCTCCTCCCCGTGCGCCGGCCATGGCCGACGGTGGCCGGCCGGTGGTTACCTCGCCGGTGACGAGGCTCCGACGAGATAGACCCCACCAGCAAGACCATCATGAGCCCACGACCACGCCAAGACCCTAAGCACAACAGCAGGCGCACTGGAAGCACCCCCATGCCGGCCATGGCGGCTCGATGGTGGCGGCACACGTCGCTCCGGCAAGCAAGGCCGGTAAGGACCAAATTAAAAGGGCAGGGAGAATCAACAAGACATGGCGGAGCTGAAACACAATTCCACACGGTGAGAGGCTCACCGAAGTGGCCTGGCCACAGTGACCCGACCACGGCGGCGTTGCTGCCGGCCTGATGAAGAAACGGCGCGCCAGGCGTTTCCGATGGAGAGGCAAGGCGCGAGCAGGATCAAATGGTGCGCAAGAAGATTGTGGAGCTTGCTGCGCAGCCAATTGCAGTGAAGGCGCTCGGTGGTGGTGCTATACTGGTGAGATCAGGAACTCGACGACGGCGACGAGAGGAAGAAAAAGATAAACGGCGGCCGGCTCTGAGCTTTATAAGCAAGGGAGAAACGTCGAGGCGCTCCAGCAGGTGCTTGGCGTTGCCACAACGACGCGGGAGGTGGCACAAATGCGCCTAGAAGCGGTAGGAAGGCCGGCGGCAAGCAGGCAGAGAAGCAGCTCGATGGCGCCCTGCTATTGAACTGATTTTCAAATAATTATGAAAATGCCACTGACCGAAATTTCCAAATTACTCTCAAATTTTCTAAAGAAGTTGAAAATCTGTAAAAACAAAAGTTGTTCAATTTTCAAAGATCTACAGCTTGCTTAATATGAACATTTTCCAATTCGGCCTAGATTTTGAAATTTGAATTTGAATCTAAAAGGGGACATTTTCTAGAAATCTGTAAATTAAAAATTACTTTGATTTTTATATTGAAACTTCAAAAACTTAAAATACCAAAGTTGTGCATCTAAGTAAGACCCACAACTTTGCTATTCAAAACATTTTCAAATTATACCTCCATTTTCAAATTGGATAAGGGAAATGAAAAGGGGTCAAATTTGAGATTTGAATCTTTTCAAAATTACTTCAAATTTTACACTGAAACTTTGAAAACTCAAAACATCAAACTTGTAGCCCTTGAAAAGATCTACAAACTTAGTTTTACACTTTTTCCCAAATTTTGCTTAGATTTTGATTTATCCAAAAAGGGGTAAAACTAGGGTTTTGCTTTTTAGGGTTTTCGGAAAGATTTTAAATTGAAACTTGATACTCTATTAATTGGCGACTATTTAGTGATCAAACCATCATCCAAGGGCAACATTGAGTCAAGCATCACATGTTTGACCAAATGCCACTCTTGGTTGACCAATTTGACTTTTAAAAATCTTTTAATAAATCCCCAAATTTGAATTCAAATTCGACTCGGAAAACTTGCGACAAGTTTTGGATCCCAAAATTAAACTCAAACTTGAAGCTCCATTTTAAACATGTTTGACTTACAAAATTTTATCAAACCTTGGTCCCATATTATAAAGCACATTTAACACTACTACTTTTATTTAAACAAAACTTTAATTGTGCAAACCAATTCTCAAATATAAATTCATAAAGAACCTAATGTATCAACATGCCATCATTTCATGGAATTAACTAAAATACTAGATTTGCAATATGTGAACATGACAAAGAAACATATGAAACATTTCATAAGGCAACATTACATATGCAACATATGATAACTATTATTGCAATATGAATGCATTTATGGCATAATACTTGATACTTATGCTTGATGATGCATCATTATCACATTTTAATTATTTCTTAACATCTGGGATGTGACACCCTGTGGTTATAACTATGGTTACCAGTAACTCTATTGTTATGAGTGTGGTTACTGGAAACTTCTGGGGTTATGGGTGGTACCTGATGAGCGCTTCATGACATCGAGGTTCCTCCTCTACTCTTTGCCTTTCACCTCCTGCATCTATAAGAAGGAGTGCTCGCCTTCAACCTCGTGCACGAGCTACACACTTAGTGCACCACCGTTCCTTTGTTCAAGCTGGTATCTAGCTTTCTCATCCTAGCTCTGGCGCACATAGGCGTCTGGGAGACCAGGCCTCCAGAACCATGTCCGTCTATAACATCTACTCGGGTAGTCGGGTGTGTACATGCGATCAGGTTTTCGGAGAGCACATGTTTGCACGTCTGCTCGCTCGCTCCATGCTCTTGGCATATGGTGCCCTCCAGTTCCTAGAAATCAAGTACACGATGGAAGAGAACAATTACTTCAATACAAGTACATCTGCTTCCGAGTGGCCGTTCGTGGGACTGAATTGTCTACCTCGGTCTGCATTGACCATGGTTCACAACATCAACAAGCTCACTATGTCACCTAGTGGGAGCGATGTTATCAGTGCCTTCAGCATTGGTCCCATCTCAGGATATATTGCTACAACTCCAATAATTTCTTTCTTATTTATATGATCAATATGATGTCAATGGGTAGATCACACGTGTACGTACTTGTCACAAACTTTTTGCTAATTTTCCAGATTTAATTATGCCCAAATTTTCCAAAATATCTAACGACCCAAAAACCCTATAATAGGTACTTTCTGGTTACTGGTTTTGATGTTGCTTTGAAGCCAAATGTATTTGACGATATGAATGACAAATGGTGGCGTGGTAATATGGTCTTGTGGTTGACAACTATGAACATCTTTTATATTGCATTAGGAAAAGCCAAACAATTTACTCCTGAACAAGAGCAAGTTTTCAAGGCTGTCGATAACCTGTTTCGAGATGTCATAATAAGTGTTTTAGGTGAAAACATTGTGGACGTCTACATACGTTGTCTTTTGCCAAAGAAATGTGGGAAGCAATTGAGAGAAAATTTGGCATTTCTAATGCTAGGAGTGAGTGCTATATGACTACAAGATGACCGATGACCGTTCTACAAGAAATGGCAAAAGACCTTGAGCAATCCCTGTGTGTGTTGCCTGACAAGTTTTGGTCGGTGGTATCATCGCGAAGTTACCACAATCTTGGGGGGAATTTCCCACTACTCCAAACACACAAGCGACAAGAGTTTAGTGTTGCTGACCTTAATGGATCTTTGATGTTGAAGAGAAGTCTAGGACAAAGACACTCGCATGAGAAGAGTTGAGTCTTTTTGTATGGTCTGAAATAAGCACCTAAGCATTGGTATGAGAAGTTTGACAAATGCTAGTTTTTGTTGTGAATGAGTCTAGCAGATGCTTGTACTATTTATATGGTAGGGGTGAAGGTGTGGTCTTGTTTTCGTATGTCGGTGATGTACTAATCTTCGGAATCAGCCTTAATTTGATTAAAGAGGTGAAAGACTTCTTGTTCAACAATTTTGTGCTCTCTCCTTGCTCCCAACGTATAGCACACCTGTTCCTGGCAATTCAGTCCATGACGAAGGATAACATCTACTTTAGTACATGTACGACTACTTTTTTATGGTTGTTCGAAGGACTGTATTGCGTACCTCGTCTTGCATCGACTATGGTTTACGGTATCAGTAAGCTCCCTATGTAGCCTAGTGGGAATGATGTCACGGCCTTGGTCCTGTCTTAGGGTATATTGCTTCAACTCCAATTGTTTTATTTCTTTTTATATGATCAATATAATGTCAACAGATAGATCACATGTGCACATGCTTGTCAAAAATATTTTACAAAGTTTCTGGATTAAATTGTACCCAAATTTGCCTAAATATCTACACATGCTACACCGAGGGACTTTAACAACCCTAGGGCACTTTTCAAGTTATGAATTAAGTGTATGGGGTGTTCATATGTTAGGCGAGTCAAGACTCTAAGGGTTAACATGAATTAATAGATTTTTATGGTACACTACATGTCACAATAGATGGCATCGACCATAGAAGAAGCAATGACTGAAACAGACATGATATATTCAACGGGGACAATGCTCTTGCAGATATCTTTGTGGGCCACAAGGATCATGGGAACTTCATGAAGATTGAACTTCTGAAAATTGTAGAGACCGAACTTATGAAAACTACTATCGCTAGATATGTTGTTAATTAAAAATTTGTTTCTTATACTTATAATACTAATAAGCCAAAAAGTCAGACTTCATCTTGAAAAACAAGTGGCATTCGCCCAATTTAGATTACTTCACTAGAGAACCTAATTATTCCACAGTTTAGATGTTCCTAGGATTAGTCACAAGCGAAATTAGAATGCTAGATGCTAACAAAATGTTGGCAATCTTTTACTCAAAACTCAAGAAGCAATCTCAAGTATGCAAGCAAAACCTGACGATCCTCAAGTTTACGAAGTAGAGGACTAGAAAAAAATACAAGAATAGAAAAGGAATATGTGTGTATGACAAGGGAACCTAAAACACAGCAATTTTTGGAAGATTTGGTGTTTGCGCCAAAAGAATATGAGCACCACGGGAATTTAAGGATTAGTGATAAACATAATTAGAAGTATACCCCGCGCGTTGCTGCTGGAATTGCGGATTATTGAATTGCGTGATACAATGACGTGGGCAACAAAATGCTTATGTGTCTTGATGACGTGGACATTACAGTTGCATGTGCTAGTGGATTTTAATTTTATGTGATAGTGCATTGCCTAGTTGTATATAGCTTGCATATTGAGATAAATAGTTAGTGGGGTTTTGCTTAGTGGATTTTAGTTGTATATGTGATAGTAAGGCTTTGTTTGTGCAATCTTCCTCGCAACACCCTCTCCTTCGGCGAACCTGCGATTGCCTCGTTGGACAGCATGCATGTTGAGATAAATAGCTAGTGGGATTTTGCTTTATAAGAGTATAAGATAAGATAAGATTTCTTAGACTAAACAAGAACTACATAAAATATTTTTTTCTTTCACAAAGCAGCATATATTACTTAATAAATCAAAATGTCCTGGTCGGCCACTTATGCTAGTGCTTTGTTGAAACAATGGACTCTAGTTTTTGAGTGTTAATCAATTTGTGCTTGGCGGTTGCTTCCATGAAAGCATGCGCGAACATTAGTAATCATGAGTCTCTCAAACTTCGTAAAGAAATTGAAACCAAGAGGTGGCATTGGATTCTCTCATTCCTTGAAATAGAAACCAAGAGGTGGCATTGGATTCTCTCATTCCTTCAAAACGTACAAGCGCAAAAACCTTTCCTCTAGAAAGGAATTCATAAATTCTCCATTCCAAACGCTACTTTAGTGTTTGAAACTACATGAATCTGATTCCTTTATAATTCCTTTGACGATCCTGTAATCCAAACATAGCCTTACAAAATCTAGTTTTGACTGAATATTTTTATAACTAGAAGAATATATTGAGTCAATCAGGATTCAATGATTTAGAGAAACATAATTTGCAGAAGAACACTAAAGAAACGCTTTGTAAGCTCACAAAAAGCTATAAGCTCACACGATACAATGAAACGCTACAAGAGGATTCCATTGTAGTCTTCCAAAGAAGGGAATTACGAAAAGGCACAGGTAACAAAAATTCTTCTTGAACAAGTCTCCAAATCAGATGATCTAGAAAATAGTAGATATTTTTTCTAATAATTCCGACAAGTACATTTATTTCACCTCACACTAGTACAGAATGAAACAACATGATATAATAACTCTCCCACAATGTCAATAAAGAATGGTGGAAATAATGATGAACTCATACTTGACGAACCATCCACATTATTAGTTGTGATCAGATTGACTATCTGCATGATTAAGCTTGAGAACTTGACTCATCATTATCGCTGCCATCTTCAAGGAAAGGGTAATCCGTGTAGCCAACAACAGGATCTTGCGTGTAGAAGGTAGAGCGGTCATACTTGTTCAGTGGCGCATTCAGCTCGAACCTCTTAGGCAGGTCCGGATTAGCCAAGAAGAGCCTTCCATATGCGACAAGGTCAGCATAGCCTTCTGCCACTCCCTTGTTGCCTTCCTCCCTATCGTATCCACCAGCCGCGATAAACGTGCCGTTAAACGCCTTTCGGAACGGCAGGAGCCTATGAGGGATCTGCCTGCGGCCGTCGACGATAGCCATTCTAGGTTCCACCATGTGGCAGTAGAGGAAGCCTTCGTGCTTGTTGAGCTGCTGAATCATGTAGTGGCCAAGTGCCACCGGATTGGAATCCATGCAGTCCATGAAGTCAACGAAGGGTGAAAGCCTGATGCCCACGCGGTGCGCGCCCACCTCGCGGACAACGGCGTTGATGACCTCCACGGCGAAGCGGCACCGATTCTCTAGGCTGCCGCCGTACTCGTCGGCGCGGTCATTAGAACTGTCCTTCATGAATTGCTCGAGGAGGTATCCGTGCGCGCCGTGGATCTCAACACCATCGAAGCCAGCTTCAATTGCATTCCGCGCAGCCCGCCTGAAATCATCGACGATGCCGGGGATCTCCTCGGTACGCAACCGGCGCGGCTTTGAATACTCTATTCCGGACTCGGCGTCCGGAGAAATCTGCTTGTCCGTGCTCGAGATAGGCGCCTGCCCGTCGGGCTGAAAATCTACGAATTGGGTTGAAGGAAAAATCAGTAACCAACTAGAAAACCAGCTCCTAATCAAGCAATAGAGTATAATCAGAGCTGACAAAGATACGCTCATACTAGATGGGAACATACCGTTGGTCGAGACCCTGCCGACATGCCAAATCTGGCAGAAGAAGATGCCACCCTTTCGGTGGACGGCGTCGACGATGGGCTTCCACGCCTCGACCTGCTCCTGCGTCCAGATGCCAGGTGTCTCCGGGTACCCCTGCGCGGTGGGCGACACCCCCGTGGCCTCCGCGATGAGCAGGCCACCCTTGGTGGCGCGCTGCGAGTAGTACACGGCGGCGTGCGGCTGCGGCACGTTGCCGTAGGAGCGGCACCTCGTCAGCGGCGCGAGCACCACCCGGTGGGAGAGCTGGAATTGGCCCATCTTGTACGGGGTCATCAGCGGGATCACCTCCTTCGCGGCTTGCTGCACCATCTTGCCTGCCTGGTCGCTCTGGCTCGCCGGCGTGCAGCTGCTGCACTGCAGTCACTTGCGAGCTCTTTGCTCTAGCTTGCTTGCTGCTTCGCTTGCTCTGTTTCTCGCTCTGCTTCGCTTGCTTTGTTTCTCGCTGTGCTTTTGCCAGGGCCCAGGGGTGTCGCTGTATATATAGGTGTTGGTGTGCCCGCCAGCCGTTTGTTTATATAATAACTGTCTAGATTGTTCCCGTGCCTCATCGCGTCACCCTTTCCGTCATCCACTTGTTCAGGCCTGCGGCAGCAGCAGCGTGCCGCGGCCATGCGCCCATGATTTCTCCTGTTCTCACGCAGGTTCGTTATAACCGGTCGTGTTTCAGGCTCCAACCACAGGTGAAGTTCAGACAGCGGCCTCTTTTGACTTGTGGACTTGTGCGAAAAGTGCACGTCACCTACAATAAGTGATGACGCTACTACCACGTGTGACATTTTACAGTTAGGATCTTCTTCGCTGATCATTTCTGTGTAAAACTCTGTGTTCGTCCAACCACTGATATTTTACACAGTGATTTACTTGTAGATGCATCCGAGCACTTTGTCTAAGTTAGTTGGTTAGCAGACACCAATATAAAGATCGGCAATGCTCACCTCAGAGCGTCCTACTGTCCGGACGCCGCGCTTCCCAGTCCACGCCACTCGCTCCTGCTCGTCGTGCGCCCCGACCACAACGCTCGCTCCTGTCCGCGCCCGCGACGCAGCGCCCCGTCCGTGATGCTCACTCCTGTCGGCAACACCTTGTCCCCTTCCTCTGCGGCCTTTCTCCAGCGCAAGGGCGTCGCGCCGCGGCCAATGCACCTACCCGTCCGCCGTGGCCTTCTCTAGTGTGCGGAGTTGCTCACCGCAGGCACTGCACCCCCCCCCCCCCGCCCCACTCTGCACTGGTGTCGATCTCTGCACCGGCATCATGCTATGCGAGCCAACGACCCTCAATTCGTTCAAGCAACAAGGTGACATTGTGCTGAAAGTGCATGTCGCAAGCGTATGTTTTAAGTGTTTCAGAGGTATGTTTTAAGTGTTTTATATCAATTTTGCAAAAGTAGATCGAGATGTTACACATATTGCAATGGCTATACACGTATGTTTAAAGCGCATGTTCCAAATGTTGCATCTGTTTCAGACGTATGTTGTAAGTGTTTTATTTGGATGTTGCAAAAGTAGATCTTGATGTTGTATATATATGCTTTCATGTGTATGTTGTAAGTGTTTCATCTGGATTTTGCAATGGCTACGCACATGTTTTCAATTTTTTTTCTAGTGTTTTTGCAATTGTTTCAGACTATGTTGCAAGTGTTTCGGACGAATGTTACAAGTGTTTTATCTGGACGTTGCAAAAGTAGATCAGGAGTAGCATATGTTGCAATGGGACCCACCTGTTTCAGCCGCTATGGCGCCACCGTGGGTCGCTGTGTGGGCACCTGAGGCAGACGCATCTGCGGCGCGGCATCCACAGGCGGAGGCAGATGACTGGGATCCACATATGCGGGCACGGTGGTCAGGCGAAATAGCAGCGTGGAGTCCACGCGGTGGGGTGCGCAAAAACAGTCGTCGTGGACTTCTTTTCACGTGTGGCACGGCCTCCCACATGAAATACCGGAGGTATCTAATTTTTTGGATGGCTCCAGACGTCCGGGCGCCAGTAACACCCTATAAAGATTCGTTAGAGCATCTCGAGATGTTTCATATAATTTACTTGCTAAACGATGGGTTTAGTAAGTTGACAAAATAAGTAGCAACCTTCGCCGTCAAGCACTTCCGAGTGTCGCCCTTATTTTTTTCCATCTTCAAGTGTTTCCTATCCTAGATTTCTAAATGATTTTGAATTGGGGACCATAAACTATTTCTAAAACAATCGAGCATTTTTATGCTTTGTTTGTTTTTACCCTTTTCTCAGCTAGAATATTTTCTCCAATCCATCCTCCTTCGCGAGCACGCACGCAATGGCCAGCAGCAGCCAGCCCCCATCGTCATCCTCACCATTCATCATGCCAGTCTAAAAACTTGAATTCTCCATCATTTATATTACAGACAACAAAATGATTGATGAATACATGCCAAAAATCTATTCATAAGACGAGAAATTTAAGTTGCAATATAAAATCAACATGTCACTCTACATATTAATTTGTTGTTCATCTAATAAAAAAAAGAAGAAGAAAGCCCAAATTACTTGCATGTTTGGCATATTCCAAATAACCCCCAAGTCTTCCAATTATATATTTTATTTATCGAACTATTTATGGTTAAGTATAATTCACAGGAAATAGTATAAATATATATTATACATAATACATATATATGAAAATATGTATCATGACAAGTCAGTGACACTTACGTAGTATTATAATTATTTATTTTTAATTTTTAGAAAAGGAGGTTCCCCTGCTTTTGCATTCAAAAGCGAACAGACGTTTAAGTTCCGCGTTTTAGGCGCGCCCGCCTTACAAGTTTTAGTCTGACGTCGACATCACTGCACTACTTAAAGCAATACTGCCAACTAACAACTCTTGATCATGATGCCCTGCAACCACATAAAACTCCTGCTAACTTCGAATTGCAGCGCTGGAGGCCGTAAGCCGAGCATCCAACGGTGCCGCCCCTGATATTGAGCTCCCCTGGTTGTACCACAGCGCTGGAGGCCGTAGGCCGAGCATCCAATGGTGCCGCCCCTGATATTGAGCTCCCCTGGTTGTACCACATCAATTAAGGCGGCGATGATGCTTTTAGCTCCAGTTGAATGATCACCTCCTCGATACAAGCTTCCGTCTCTTGTTGCATCATAGGCATTCATCTCCTTAACATCCCGCAGATCCTTCACGCCCATCCACTTGCGTCCCTTAAAACAAATTTCATTTTGGAATTTCCAAGACAACAGCTGAAATAGTATTTGTAACTTTAAGTCTCTTATTAGCTAGCAAAAACGGGCAACGGACTCAAAGTCTTGTCCTATCCTCATACCAAGCAACTCAGAAATACAATCTCAAATCAACCTAGCAATGCAACAGCCAAAGAATAAATGAGTAATGGATTCATTCTCATAACACTGAAGACAAGAAGTATCACTTATCTTTTTCCTTTTTGCTAGACTAGGTAGCGTGCCCGTGCATTGCTACGGGACAAAAAAAAACTTTTATAATAAAAACACATGGATCGCACGATAAGATAACAATACTATGAAATTAAATACCAACGTTAAAGTGACATTTAATCCAAAAAGCAAAGTTCGTGAAATTAACACAGTCACGGAGAGCGCGGCGTCGCAAGCTCACAAACTCTACTGTACAGACATTTCCATGATGCGGTTAAGATAATATTTTATATCAGCAGGAAGAAATCTCCGATATCTTTTTTTTTTGTGCGCTAATAAATTCAAGAATAAGCTCCGCCATATCTCCATACCATCCTATACATAGGTAAATGCCCGTGCGTTACAACGGGAAACATAATACACGATATCATTCGTTTGGATAAAAAGTTCCGCCATATCTCCATACCATCCTGTACATAGGTAAATGCCCATGCGTTGCAACGGAAAAACATAATGCACGATAACATTCGTTCGTCTCCAGCAGGTCCTATCGGCCCTCCAACTACATGGGCCCTCCTAAGTCGCACGAGATACTGTGGAGCTGCAGTGGACTTTCTGTTAGTGTGGCCAATGTAGCTTGAATGTTGGACCTGTTAATCACATAATGACCATGTCATCCAATAATATGCTGATTTTTCCTTTGATGGTAGGATTCACGGAGGCTTTTATTAATTGCATTCTTTTGTTGATGCCATCGAGCTATAACCCTTTCCTTCTTTTCTTCTTTGTCATCCACTACAGTTAATTTGAATTAATATAAGTTAATAGTACATGCCATGTAACAGATATAATGTTATATTACCTTCTTTGGTAGTGTTAATCTTGTCTCCCAAAGGTGCACGAGAATTGTTATCCATTGTATGAATCTATAATAGAAACAATGCAATAGTTACTATAAATTGCAATTAGCACTTAATAAAGCAATTAAAGCACGGCTTCAAAATTGAAGAATACATTAACTGAATACCATACTTGTCAGTCTACATAAACAAGACAAGCGCGGAAAAACCCTCAACGTTCCATACTGTATAAATAATTTAGGCTTAAGTGAATTATGCATAGACATAAATGGAGAAAAAACTCAGGTTCATGAAATTTTTCTCCCAAAATATTTAAGTTTGCACATATTAGATATGACCGATGAGATCAATTTTGAGATAGCTCAAATAGAAAAATAGGTAGAATTTAGACAAAAAAATTAAAATTCTCTATAAAGATTTAGAATCATAACAACATAGGCTTATGTTACCTGGCAATTTAGAATCATGAGAAGAGCCCTACAACAAATAGAACTGCAAGTGAATTATGCATAGGCATACATGGGATCCCTAAATTTTATATTGCTATAGCTTCTTTGGTGGCGTTCTCAAGTTTCTTCTCAAAATAGAATTTCTGGATGTTTGCTGATTCCAGTTGCTGGACCACAAGGATACTACACCGTTCAGCTTCCTGTCCTTACATTATAAATTATGAACCCATCTAAAATGATAGAAAACCTCAGTAAAACAAGGACCCCCACGCAAACACCAAACATTTTATAATTTAGAATGAACTGTACCATGACACACATACTACATACCTAGCCAAAGTGTGTGCACTGGGCAGCAATGGCGAGTAGCACGATGAGGAAGAATACAACAAGCTTGGTGCCAAAGAAGACCTCCTGTAGGTTGGCAAGGATGGCCTGGAGCAGCGCAATTGTTTGAATGTTATCTCTGAACTTATCTGTTTATTTAATGTTATGCTGAACCTGATGGAAAGGTCTTATCTGACCTGAAGGAAGACTTCAATTGAGCAGGAGGAGGGATGCTGAGTTAAGTCGGCGTCCTGCTTTCTCTGAACTGGTTGATGTACTTGCATTCAACAACATGCAAATGAAAAGAAGCAAAAGAACAAAGACTGTCAGGGCTTTGAAGCTGACCTTTTTGATTCCAAAAGTGTTCCTGAACCAACTAACAATGCTACTGAAAACTTGATGCATCAGACTGAAGCTGTTAATGGTACAGTAAAAGTAAAGTATTGAACAACAAAAGCACTGAACAATGCATCAGACTACTTGCCTCGAATGTTATGGCTACACAAACTAAAAGGTGACCGATCGAGAACCAGTGAAAGACAGCAAAATCGAGAGAACTCTATTTAGTGATCATACTGCTTGCAAAATTTAGGATGATAATAGAAACAAAGAACAATAGGGCATTGGGTGTGCCAAAATCAGAAAAGCGTACACATGTGTTAGTGCAGATATGCACAGAGTATGCCATGTATATTCAGGAGGTTTTTGGCTTTCAGATTGTTGAACATGAATAAATTTCCTGAGAAGTGGTTTCTTTCAACCGTGTTTCCTTAACATCTGTTGGCTGCTGTAGCCCCCCAAGTGGCTGGCATTTCTTCTTCATATCTCTATAAAACATGCAGCGGGTTTCCACAAAGATAAAGAGTTCGAGCCTGTCAGAGTTCAGGTTCCTATTACTACTTATCTTTCGTCGAATTAAGTTATCTCACTATGCAAATCATATATTACTCTAAGTAGCTAAATACATGCTCATTCTTCTGAGAAAATGTAACTATAAAAGGCTCTATCAGAATTCACAAAAAGCCTCCCTAAACAGTAAAAGCAATAGGCGTGCAAAGCTATTACATAGATAGCGGTTGCCATTGACAGTACAAAATGTAGAAGGAATAACCAGGATACGAAGCAAATGAATGTGAAGTTTCTACTTCATGATTGAATCAAATAGCATGTCCTCAAAATAAAATGTCCTAAAGTTCCTTGACTGAATGAAAACAGCAAATTCTGCATGTTTCAGAAGTGGAAATATGAAATAAACTTCTAGATAAATAAAAGGATTAATATAAGAAATCAGAGAGCGAATAACCTTAGGCTGAACTGATTCTGAGCCACCTCTAAGAAGATCAGAGGTTGTTGGTGGTAAATCAGGGAATGTAAAAAATATGTTGGCTGGAATATAGATGTAATTAGGAGTGTAATTATACTACATGTAAAAAATTGGAACTCTAGATTTTTCTAGTGATGGATACAGATCATGCCTAGATTAATGGATCATTAGCTGAGATTATATGAAAAATGCATGACCAGGTGTGCTACATTCTGTCCCTGTTTGTCTCATATTTACATTTTTAAGCTTCTTTTTTTTAATAATTCACCTGATCATCACAAAACTAACTGTTCTGCGACCCCTAGTAACCACAAATAAATTGAGGAGACAAGTTTTTCTATCTCACGGGTTGAATACAAAGGAGAGAAAAACAGAAGGAATGAACTCAGTGTGTACCTGAGACTGAGAGAGGGGAGGTGGTGTGTACCTGAGACTGAGAAACTGCGAGAGGGGAGGTGGATTGTCTGATCCACAAATCAGCTTCTGGGGTAGCGAAGATCCTGAAGAAAGCAGAAATCAGCACATCGAAGGCCACCAACCGAGCGTTGTCGTTCCTGTGCTTCGTGGATCATGGTCCGTGTTCATGTCCTCCAGGCTGGCACGAGCAACCGACGGCCGCTCGCGCTTCTACAGGAAACAAAGCCGGTTGGAAGACCGAAACAGGCAGGCTAGGCAACAAGGACAAAAGCAAGGGCTTGGGCACCGTGGTAGCTCACCGGTGGGCGCGTAAGAGAGAGAACATGACGCAGGAAGATCTCGCTGCCGAGGAGAGTTATTGCAGGGTCACCGTGGTTCGGTTGCAGGGCTTGCCGTGCATGTCGTGGAGGAATCAGCGGGGTAGAAGGGCTTGGTCGAGGCCAGGCGAGAGTTGCCGCATCATCGCATCCCAAGGGGCACCCTCGGCTTAGTGAAGCCATCCTACAGCGCACGGTCGTGGTGAGGTCATCGTGGGCTTCTCGGATCAGATCGGCGTCGTCATCCGTAGTCGCAGCGTGCCAACACTTCGAGCCAGGCCTCCTTCATTGTGGACGTCGGCGTAGCAGCCCACGCCGCACGAGGCAGGGCGTGTTCCTAGGCGACGTCGCGACGGGCTAGAAGCGACAGGCGACGTGGAGTGGCAGTGCTGAGAATGGCTGGGTGGACGATCGTCTCCATGACTCCATGGGCGACAAGGGAAGTGTTAATGATGTCTTTCTGGAAACCGAATAGGAGAGGCGTGGATGCGATTGATTTCTTTCCTTCATGATGCGATTGATTTCTTTTATTCCTCGATTGAATTCTGTTGCCTTCTTTCGCCAGGACATGATTGATTTCTGTTTCCTTCTTTGATCTTTGAATTCTGCCGGGGATCCAGGATTGTCTCGCAGGGAGTGCGAACCACCGGGTGGGTCCTCGGAGGGAGCGACTTTGCGTCGCCGCGGTGGGATCGCACGCAGGCAGGACGACGAGGCGAAGTTGGATTGTCGCACCGAAAAAATATCCACTCTTTAGTCTTTTTAGTTGTGAGAGAAGAGATGAGAGATTGTCCCAAGTCTCCTGCAATCTCCTTCTCCTACAACTAAAAAAAGAAAGTAAGACCATCATTTGGTGCGACATTCGATCGGTTCGCCTCGCTGTCTACGACGTGTGATCCCGCGAGCCTGCCTCTCCCGAAATCGTTTCCGGCAGTCCTGCGCTGATCACAGTAATCACGTCACCTACCTATCCCACCTTCCTAAATTCCCTCCCGTCCTGCCTCCTAATTCCTAAATCGCGCATCCCGCGTCTGCCGCCGCCATCTGCCCTCTCCTCCCCGAGGGTCTTCCAGCAGGAGAACGCCTCATCCTTGAGCAGTCCAAGCAGACCGGCAAGCTCGTCAACCACCTCGGCCGATCCTTCTTCCAGATCCCAGTTCCCACCCGCAGTCCGCAGCAGTGGCCAACGGCGAGAGGCAGCCGACGAGGCGCGGTTTGTTCCCAGTTCCCACCCGCACCGGGGGCCGCAGTCGTAGCAAGGTGATCCCCGATCCCAAAGACAGTCACCGCCTTCCCGATCCCTCTCCATCCCCAATGAATCAGTGATCACAGCAAACCTTCTCTCAGCCTGCACACCGGCGTCGTGCAGTCTACTGCCACATGCCCACATCCCACACTGTCAGCACGCTGACTTCATTGCCGTCAGCGTTTCCATCCGAGAATCATCCGTGTCGACAGGTACATTTCATTTATTTATGATTTTCGTCCTGTGATCCATTTCTTTTCGAGGACGTGCCTTTATAGATCTTAGTAACTGCATTTAGATTTCATCATGTGTGATTTCATCATCTTAGTAACTGCATTAAGGACGGTTAGTTCCGGATGTCGAGGTGTTGAGTTACATTCGGAATAGTTGTTAGGATCTTCGTTTTCTCTTTTGGCCGTACTATAAAGAGCGGCGTGAGCGGGTAGCTTGACCTAGATGAGTCTTATGTTTAGGTGTGGTGCACACTTGTCAAACTTAGCACTAGGCAGCTCTAGAATAGCTCAAAGTTCAGTGGGAAGCAACTTGGTTCAAGTTGCATCGCGTTTCGGAGTGTTTAAAGGGTTTTTCCCTTGACCGGACGCGGTGCCTGGCTTGATCGGACGTGTCCGGTCAGTTCAAATCCGCGACTGTGTTTCGACGCTGACGACCGGACGCGGCCCTTGCGAGGACCGGATGCGGTGGTCAGGCTGACACGTGTCACTTGAGGGAAACTACCTAATCGGACGCGACTGGGGTGTGATCGGCGCGTCCGGTCACGTTCTAGTAAGGTCCTCTGACGACCGGACGCGTCCGGTCATCACTGATCGGACGCGGTCGCGCGTCAGGTCAACTTACAGTAAGCTCCCTGCACGACCGGACGCGTCCGGTCACCCCTGACCGGCGCGTCCGGTCACTCAGCCGTTATTTCTGGTTTTGACCGTTACGAGCGACCGGCGCGTCCGGTCACTTCGACCGGCGCGTCCGGTCACCTCGTATTTTTGCTGAGTTGGTAGGTAACTGTTGGATTTGACTGTGGGGTGTATAAATACATCCCCACCACCTCTTTTAGAGGTCTCTTGCTCATTTGTTCAGCTGAAAAACACCTTTGGAGTGCAAGGGAGTGCAAGAGCTCTAGTGAGGAGTGTGGTTTGAGAATCAAAGCTTGAGAGTTCCTCACTAGTGATTAGAGAGTTGCAAGTGTGCATCCACCTTCTCATTAGGCTTGTTGTTGTCAAGTGAGAGTTCTAACTTGTTACTCTTGGTGATCGCCATCACCTAGACGGCTTGGTGGTGATTGGGAGTTTGGTGATCATCCGGCGGAGCTTGTGGATGACCCAACTCATCTTGTGAGCGGTTTTGGGCGATTCACCGCGACGGAGTGTCGAAGAATCAGCTGTAGAGAGTACTTGATCCTTGCACGGATCAAGGGGGAGCTACACCCTTGCGCGGGTGCTCCAACGAGGACTAGTGGGGAGTGACGACTCTCCGATACCTCAGAAAAACATCGTCGTGTTCCTTGCCCTTACTCTCAAGCATTTACATTCTCGTATTTACATTCTTTGCTTGATTTACTTTCCTAGAATTGCCATGCTAGACTAGGATTGGAAACTAGGGTGCAAAACTTTTACCGGTAGAATCTCTAGGAACACAAGTAGGCACTAGGGGTGAATTCCGGCTTGTAGGATTTAATTCTTGCAATTAATTTTTAGAAAAGCCCAATTCACCCCCCCCCTCTTGGGCATCTTGATCCTTTCAATTGGTATCGGAGCCGAGTTGCTCCTAATTTAGGCTTTACCGTCTAGAGCAAGATGTCTAACGGGGAAGGACCACCTCCCACCTTTGAGGGGGATGATTTTCCATATTGGAAAATCCGTATGGAGGCGTACCTCGAAGCCATAGATGTTGGGTGTCTTAGAGCCGCAACCCAAGGGCTTCCCGCTATCAAGGATCCCGCCAACCCAAGTGGTGACGAGGAGAAGTACGACCGATGGAATGCAAAGGCCAAAAATACACTCTACCGGGGCTTAGGCAAGGATATCTTCAATCGTGTGCGTAATGCAAAGAACGCTCATGAATTGTGGGAAAACCTTTGTGCTCTCTATAAGGGAACTAAGAGTGAGCGTGAGGAACGCTATCATATTGCTTTAAAGAAAATCAATTCTTTTGAAATGCTTCCCAAAGAAAGTGCTAATGACATGTACACTCGATTGAATGTTCTTGTAGAGGACCTCAATGCTCTTGGGCTCACTCAAATGAGCCAATCGGATGTTGCAAGGAAGATCTTGAGTGTTCTTCCCGTTGAGAAGTATGGTCACATTGTCACCGTGCTTCACCAAAGTGATCTTTCCACCGCAACACCGACACAAGTATTGGGGAAGATCAATGCTCATGAGATGTACATGTACATCACTCCGGAAGAGGGCTCATCATCTTCCAAGAAGAAAGACTTGGCCTTCAAAGCTAGCCATGACAAGAAGAAGAAGAAGGGCCAAGCCATGATGGTGCAAGAGAGCTCAAGTGAAAGTGACATTGATGATGAATCACTTACACTCATGGTGAGGAAGACCACCAAAATGCTAAAGAAGCTCAACAAGAGTGGCATCAAGTTCGATGGCAAGAAAAAGAAATTCTTCATAAGTAGCAAAAGGAAGCCAATCTCGGATATGGATTGCTACAATTGTGGTGAACTTGGCCACTTAGCTCATCAATGCCCTAGACCTCCAAAAGACAAGTACAAGAACAAGAACAAGGGCAAAAAGAATGATTCAAGTGATAAAGAAGAAGAGAAAAAGAAAAACAAGCCATACAAGAAGAAGGATGGCAAGAAGAAGGAGTTCCACAAGAAGAAGAAGGGAGGAAAGGCATACATTGTTGGTGATTGGCTCACCGACATTGAATCATCTTGTGAGTCCTCCGGTGATGAGAGCGATGATGAGAAAGAGAAGGTTGCCGCATTTGTGATGGGGCCATCATCTTCACCGACATCTTCATCACCACCTTCACCACCACCTTCACCGTCATCGTCCACTACTCACCTATGCCTCATGGCCAAGGGTGAACGAAAGGTACAAAACAATGATAGTGATGATGATGATGATAGTGATAGTGATGATGAATATGACGCACCTTCTTATGATAAACTTGTAAAATTGTTGAACAAATACACTAAAGTCATAAGGACTAGAAATGAAAATGATGAACTTCAAAATGAAAATGAATCACTCTCATCCAAGCTTGAAAATGCACAAAAAGCTAGTGGTGAGCTCAAAGATCAAAATAAAATTATGTCTTCTACTCTCAAGGAGCTCAAAACTTCTAACAAAGAGCTTAAAGATCAACATGATAAACTTGAGAAGAAGCATGATGAGCTCATCACTAGGCATAACTCTCTAAAAGACAAATATACCACATTGAAAATTGACTATGATAGTCTTGTGGTTGCTAATGAACTTTCTCTTGAGACACATGATGCTACTAACAAAGTTGTTAAGTGTGACATAGCTACATCATGTGATGACTTGATCATTGAAAGCATTGAGCTAGGTTCTAGTAGCAAAGGCAAGAGTGTGGTAGAGTCAAGCAACTATGATGATTATGCCAAGATCAAGAGTGAAAATGAGAAGCTTGCAATTGAGAACAAGAAGCTAAAAGTTTGATGGCTCTTGAGAAGCAAACATCAAATGAGTCACTCATTGAAGAAAATAAAAAGCTCAAGCAAGAGAAAGAGCATCTCAAGACCGGCCTAAGCAAGTTCACAAGAGGCCAATATTTGCAAAGTGAGCTACTCATGAACACCATGATGAAGATGGATAGAAGTGGTATTCGGTACTTGACAAATCAAGAGAAGAAGGCTAAAGCTCAACAACAACAAAGCAAGTCAAAGCCCAAGCCAAAGAGATGTGTTGAGTGTGGACAAGAAGGCCATTTTGCTCATGAGTGCAAAACTCCACCACCACAACCCTTGCCCAAGCATGCTAGACCCTTTGCCTTCAATGCTCATTACATGCTAAGAAAAGATTCAAATGGAAAGATGAAAGTTATGTTCTTGGGTCCCCCAAACAAGAATAGGCCAAAGAAAATATGGGTTGCCAAGTCACTAGTTGAGAAAGTCAAGGGTCCCTCTCAAGTGTGGGTCCCTAAACAAAAAGCTTGATCTCTTGTGTGTAGGTGAACTACAAAACCGGTGGATCTCATTGGGTTATTGATAGTGGTTGCACTCAACATATGACCGGTGATCCTCGTATGTTCACCTCCATTGAAGAGAATGGGGTATGTCAAGAGAAGATCACATTTGGGGATAATTCAAAGAGCAAAGTCAAGGGTATAGGCAAGATTGCAATATCAAATGATCACTCACTCTCAAATGTGCTCTATGTTGCCTCATTGAGTTTCAACTTATTATCCGTTGGGCAACTTTGTGACCTTGGTTTCCAATGCTTGTTCACACCTAATGAAGTGGTAGTTTCAAAGATAGATGACAAGCAAGTGATATTCAAAGGCTTTAGATACAATAATCTTTATCTTGTTGACTTCACCTCCGAAGATGCAAACTTGATGACATGTTTGTTCACCAAGACCTCACTTGGATGGCTTTGGCATAGGAGGCTTGCTCATGTTGGAATGAACACTCTCAACAAGCTATTAAAGAAAGAACTAGTGAGAGGATTGAAGGATGTAAAGTTTGAAAAGGACAAACCTTGTAGTGCATGTCAAGCCGGAAAACAAGTTGCAAACACTCATCCAACCAAAGCTTACATGTCAACTTCAAGAGTGCTAGAACTCCTACACATGAATTTGTTTGGGCCTACAACCTATAAGAGCTTGGGTGGAAATCTCTATTGTCTTGTGATAGTGGATGACTACTCAAGGTACACATGGACCTTCTTCCTTCATGACAAATCCGAAGTGGCAAATTGCTTCAAGAAGTTTGCAAAGAGAGCTCAAAATGAATTTGAAGTCAAGATAAAAGAAGATTAGAAGTGACAATGGCAAAGAGTTTGACAACACAAACATTGAAGCTTATTGTGATGAAATTGGAATCAAGCATGAAGTCTCTTCAACCTATACTCCTCAACAAAATGGTGTAGTTGAGAGAAAGAACCGGACTTTGATCACCCTTGCAAGAACAATGTTAGATGAGTACAACACTCCGGAGAAGTTATGGGCCGAGGCAATCAACACCGCATGCTATGCTTCAAATCGCCTCTTTCTACAAAAGTTTCTTGGCAAGACCCCCTATGAGTTGTTAAATGGGAAGAAGCCGGACGTCTCATTTTTCCGAGTGTTTGGTTGCAAATGCTACATCTACAAGAAGCGTCAACATCTAGGGAAGTTTCAAAGACGTTGTGATATTGGTTTCCTTGTTGGTTACTCATCAAAGTCCAAAGCATATAGAGTATTTAACCATGCCACCGGTTTGGTTGAAGAAACATATGATGTGGAATTTGATGAATCTAACGGCTCCCAAGGAGCAATTGAGAATTGTGATGATGTAGGTGATGAACCCTTGAGGGAGGCAATGAAGAACATGCCCGTGGGAGACATCAAGCCAAAAGATAATAAAGACGATGTACAAATTGTTGATTCACCATCTTCATCACGTGTGCCTCAAGATGATGACAAGGATGAGAGAGTTGAAAATGAAGACACTCATGTCTCTCATGAACAAGCCAAGGCACAAGCTCAAGATGTTGATGCTCCCCATCCTCCTCCTCAAGTGGTTGATAGAAGAAACTCACCTCAACTTCAAGCACATCCACAAGATCTCATCATAGGGAGTCCTACTAAGGGAGTAATGACTCGATCTCAAAAGCTTGCTTCTTTTGTTGAACATCACTCTTTTGTCTCTTGTGTTGAACCTAAGAATGTAGAAGAAGCTCTTCAAGATCCGGATTGGGTGAATGCTATGCATGAAGAATTGAACAACTTCACCTGCAATCAAGTATGGACACTTGAAGAACATCCTAAAGGTGCAAGAGTCATTGGAACCAAGTGGGTGTTCCGCAACAAGCAAGATGACCAAGGCATAGTAGTGAGGAACGAGGCAAGACTAGTTGCAAAGGGGTTCTCTCAAGTTGAAGGTCTTGATTTTGGAGAGACCTTTGCACCCGTTGCAAGACTTGAAGCCATTCGTATCCTCCTTGCATATGCATCACATCATGATATGAAACTATATCAAATAGATGTGAAAAGTGCATTCTTAAATGGCTTCATAAATGAACTAGTCTATGTTAATCAACCTCCCGGGTTTGAAGACCCTAGATATCCTAATCATGTTTATAGGTTGTCCAAGGCGCTATATGAGCTCAAGCAAGCCCCTAGAGCGTGGTATGAGCGCCTCTGGGACTTCCTCATTGAGAAGGGCTTCACCATTGGGAAGGTTAACACCACACTATTCACCAAGAAGCTTAATAGGGAGATCTTCATTTGTCAAGTTTATATTGAT
The DNA here is from genome assembly GCA_038087645.1 of Saccharum hybrid cultivar R570. Lineage (NCBI taxonomy): Eukaryota > Viridiplantae > Streptophyta > Magnoliopsida > Poales > Poaceae > Saccharum > Saccharum hybrid cultivar. Next base: position 17,310,485 of record JAQSUU010000259.1, read on the forward strand.
GATATCATCTTCGGGTCAACAAATGAAGAATATTGCAAGGAATTTGGTGAATTGATGTCGAAGGAGTTCGAGATGTCTATGATTGGTGAGCTTACATTCTTCCTTGGTTTTCAAGTCAAGCAAATGAGAGAAGGGATTTTCATCTCTCAAGAAAAGTATACCAAGGATCTTCTCAAAAGATTCAAGATGGAAGAATGCAAACCAATCAAGACCCCAATGCCATCTAATGGACATCTCGACCTAGATGAGGGAGGTAAACCGGTTGATCAAACTCTCTACCGTTCTATGATTGGTAGTTTGTTGTATCTTACCGCATCTAGGCCCGATATCATGTTTAGTGTGTGCATGTGTGCTCTCTTCCAAGCATGCCCTAAAGAACCTCACTTAAGTGCCGTAAAAAGAATCTTAAGATATCTTAAGCACACCCCAAGCATTGGTCTTTGGTATCCCAAAGGAGCTAGATTTCAACTAGTTGGCTATTTTGATTCGGATTATGCCGGTTGCAAAATTGATAGAAAAGGCACATCCGGAGGGTGCCATTTGCTTGGGAGGTCTTTAGTATCTTGGTCATCTAAGAAGCAAAATAGTGTGGCTTTGTCCACCGCCGAGGCGGAATACATTGCCGCAGGGGCTTGTTGTGCACAAATCTTATACATGAAACAAACCCTCCTAGACTATGGAGTTGTTTTTGAAAAGGTGGCACTTTTATGTGATAATGAAAGTGCCGTTAAAATTGCTAATAATCCGGTACAACACTCTCGCACCAAGCACATTGATATCCGCCACCACTTTCTAAGAGATCACGTTGCTAAAAATGACATATCACTAGAAGGTGTAAGAAGTGAAAATCAATTAGCGGATATCTTCACCAAACCTTTGGATGAAGCCACCTTTTGTAGGTTGAGAAGTGAACTTAATGTGCTTGACTCTAGTAACTTTAAAAAAATGAGCTTGTGTTGTCCCTTGCATTGCATTGTATTATATGTCACATTTAAATTTTCAGCAATGCATCTAGGGCTTGGCTAACACGGTTACGATAACCCTCCTTTGGAGGAGTGAAGAAGCCTAACCGTGGATCAAACTTGATAAGCAACCTAGCTTTACTTACTTGCATTGCATTGCATATGCATGGTTGTTGCTTGGTCGTTTCTTTTCGTTTTGGCTTTGAGCAACCTCTGTGTTCGTCCATGAATAGAGAGAGCATTTGACGCTCCTAAGGGTTCACAAACTCTATTGCATGGCCATACGTTGCTCCTCGGGTGTTTGTTGCCTATCTTCCTAAAAATATAATTAGCCTAAGGCAAAATATTTTGAAAAATTTGAGGGTTTGAGTGAGGTCACTCATATCAGGTTCCAATTGGTGTTTATTTGAGTCTCTTTGAATTGGAACTTGATTGGGAGAAGTCGCGTCAAAGTTCGGATTGAAGAAAGGCGAAAAATAGTGACCGGACGCTGGACCGGACGCTGCACCGGACGCAGTGATGCTTCACCACCGCGTCCGGTCCCGGCGACCACCAGCGCGTCCGGTCATCCAGAAGAACTTCTCCTGACCTTGTGACCGGACGCTGCACCGGACGCGCAGCTGTTGACCACCGCGTCCGGTCCCGTAACCACCACCACGTCCGGTCATTCGCGATGACCTTCCCGGATAACCCTCGACCGAACTCTATCCGCGTCCGGTCAGTCCTAACCGGACGCGTCCGGTCGCTCCAGGGGCTTACTGGAGTGTGACCGGACGCTGCACCACCGCGTCCGGTCATTTGACCACCGCGTCCGGTCAGTTCGTGCCGAGCGGATCTAACCCCTCATATAATCTTTCATCTCCGTTCTATTTTTTCAATCCGCCCGTGCCCTAATTGTAACACCCCAGGTGTTTATCACCAATTAAGTAGTGGGTTTAAGCTCAAACATGATAGATTAGTGGAGATGACGATGCCAAAGTCAAACCTATGGAAATAAACCCTAACCTAAACTTGGATATTGCACCCTTGCTTACATATAGGCTCAATTAAAAGATATATGCTTGGGTGTTGTTATCAAAGTATCTTCACATGTCTCACATCAATAACTATCTATATTGATCCCTGGAAAAGTTTCATGAAGTTTGGAATCAAAAAGTCACATAAAATGATAAGTTCCATTCCTATTGGAATTTGCCTCATTAAGTTAATGGAACTATAGATCATCAACCAAGCTTTGAAACTTTACCCAAATGACTCTAGATGAACTCTACAACAAAAGTCATGAAGGGTTCATGTTGAGCAAATGTCAAGAAATTGCCCCGATTGGCCTAAAACTCTAGTTTCGGCTTTATCGAGTTGATACTTTGACTAAAGTGAAAGTTTGTCTTCTGTACCAGTTATGAGGTTTGACCTTAAACAAAAGTTGTAGTTCATCTTGTGTAGAACAAACTTTGTTTAATGGTCAAGAGCTAGTTTGGCCTCTAACCTAGTCAAATAGAGATCACAATGTGGAATCAGCTGCTGTTTTCAGCACTTAGAAAAATATTCTAAGTCCTTGTAGTGACAGCAGCAAGTTGGCTACTTTGCGACATTTTATCATCCAAATTCATGTGGTAACTCCATTGGATTCCTTAATATGAGTTGGAATACTTTTCATGGTGGAGCCAATGAATCAAGTCTCATCAAGTTTGGAGTTCATTTGGATCCTCGAAAACAGTTTCCAAAATAGCAAAAGGTTACTTTGTCACTAAACTGACATGAACATTGGCATTCCACGTTCTCCAAATTTTGTTACATAACTTGAGTTGACCCAAAAATAGAAGTTGGAGTATATTCTTTGGAGAAGAGTAGGTGAAGAGATGGATGAAGTTTGACTCCGTTTTGGTCATCAATTTTGGGTTTACTTAACCGCTGTCAACAAGATGACAATGTCAACTTTGGACTTGATTATCCACTAATCCATAACCCTAATTGCAGTCACCTTAAATAGAAATTGTAGGTCTTCATGTGGGCTTCGAACTTCGTTTAAGGCACGTTCGCTAATTCGGCCCGTAAGAGGCCCAAAACTGGTGTCCATTTTAACCACAGCATCACCTGCCACGCGCTCGACGAAATGCCTCAACGGGTGACACGCGCCCGGTGCGTGTCGGCCATGCGCGAGCTCGCGCCCCACACCACTGATGCGCGTCCTGCCTCGCCCTGCTCCTCCAAAGCGAACGCCTGAGCTCCCTCTCAGTCTCTCACTCGCTCTCGCCCTCTCTTGGCTCGCCCTCTCGCGCTGCTGTAGCTCGCAAGCGTGCTCCACCATGGGCGCCGCCGCCGAGCTCCATGGCAGCCGCCGTTTCCCGGCCTCTGAGCCCCTCCTGCCCCACCACGTGTGTCACCACCTCCGCCTCTTCCTCCTACTACGTCCGGTGCACCACGGCCGAGCCACAAACCGCCGGAGGACCGCCGCCGCCAGCACAGCCATCGGTGAGCCGCTGCTCCGTGTGGCCCCGCCTCCTCGGGCCACCTCGAGACGAGCCGTGGCCACCCACGGGTGCGCGCCGGCCTCCTCTTGCTTCCCCGCATCTTCCCCGCCGCCGACGTGGCCTCCTCCGGCCGGAGCAGCGAGCTCCGCTGTTGATTTCGCGTCAGGGACCTCGCGCGGCAATTCGACTAAAGGGAGGGGCCTATCTGCACAGCTGTAGACTCAGATGAATAGTGCCGCGAGGACTGTTTTGTGATGATTTTGCAGGAACTTTGAAATTACATAGTAAATCATAGAAAATTCGTAAAATAGCAAATGAGTACTTTTTAGAATCCTTGTGAAATTATCTATGCAGTAGATCTATAATATGGCATGTTTTAGTTTAAAGTTTTAGCTGTAAAAATATATTTATGCAACTAGGTTTTGAATGCTAGTTGGATCTGTTATTTTTAATAACTGTAAATATATAACTCCAAATGAAGTGCAATTTTTGTGGCATGATACTCTTGTGATGTATGATGTCTAGTAAAAATTTTAAGATTTTAGGCTTGATAGTTTAGGAGCTATAAAAATAACAAATGTTATATGCTGCTTTGCTTCTATTCTGGACAGTTCTGCATGTATGCATTGTTTGGCTTAGTTAAGTTATGAATCATGCCTTGATGACAATAAATGAGTTGTAGTACTTTTCTTAAGCTTTTCAAAAAGCTAAAGATCACAATTTTTGGCTAAGTATATGTTTAACTATAGTAGTCTAAAGTGTTGTAGCTGTTTCTGTCCAAACCCAGACAGGGTTGCATTGTTTATAATGTGTGACCTAGTTAGTAGCACAATTAGCTCTAGATGTTTATAACAAAATTGTTCACAACTTGTTAAGCTTTCTAAAAAGTCCAGAACCATAATTATTGGATTTGTGAAACTCAAGTTATAACGATTTAAAGTGGCATATCAGATTCTGTCCATATTTTGGACAGAGATGCAATTATTTAATTAATTAACCATGTTAACTGTAGAATCATCTTAAGATGATTACAAGAAAGTTGTAGGTAACTTTATAAGCTTTCCATAAAGTTGAGAATCATGTTTGTTGAAGGTCTAGAACTCCATTTATGCTTCTCTGAAGTTTCTATCAGTTTTCTGTCTATAATTGTACCACTGCTGTTGGGCTGCATGTGTGGTGTTACTCGTGCAACTAGTTTCATGGTGTAAATGATGTTTACTGTGGTTTTGGTAAATACAAAAGTTGTAGATAATTATCTTATCTTGCTTGTGTTAAATTTTCATGATCCCAGGTCTGATAGTTTAAGAGTTGCATGCTTAATAAGTCTACTATCAGATTTTAATTACCTTCTGTGCAGACTTTAAAGATTGGCATGTTTGGTCATGATAACTTGGGAATCATGTTGAGATGATTAAAGATGAAATGTAGATAACTTCATAAGCTTTCCAGAATATCTTCTTGCAAGTCATTTGGATTTAGGAATCTCCAGTTATGATTGATTTACTGAGCTACTGTATGTATGTCCAGAAAGTGACAGATTTTAGTTGTAGTGATTTGATTAACTTTGCCATGCTAGTGTGTTGAAGTGTGACTCATACCTTTGAAAGTACTTGGGTTAGTACCCTGTGATCTTGAGGCTTGTGTCTTGCTTGATGTGCTTGCCATCTTCTATGTTATGCCCTAATGTGGATTAAGTTAATTAGCTCTAGGTGTTGATGAGAACTTTGGTATGCTTGTTTGATTACTCTGTTTATTGCACTTCTATGCATTCACACATGTGCATGGTTGCATCTCATATAGGTACGCTAGCAGAAACGTATGAAGGATGTGGCGTTGGAGCCAAACCCGAAGACGGTGTTTGGTGGATCCAAACCCGAAGATAGAAGGACCGGACAAGTGGTAGATTGGAGGTTGCTCGCCAAGTGACTTCATCTGACATACTCTAACTTGAGTCAGACCCCAGGCAAGCCCCGGAGCATTATAAGCCTCCTATCTTCAAAGCAATTAATTATATATATATGTTATAAGTATTGTTGCATTAAGTGGTAGGAGTTGGTTGGAAACCCTTGCTGCATTATATCATTCCTTGTCCAGATATATGAATCCTTGAATCCTACATAGACTAGGATCGAGTAGATGCTTAGCCCTGCTTTAAGCGGTAGAAGTCAGGTGATTTCCTGTCACCTGTGAGATATAGGGATATTCATATATGGCACGGTTGGCTATATTTGCTATCGTGGAATGGAACCATGTGTTAATAAAATGAAATGAGACCGGACGGGATGACGATAGTGAAGCAACAAGGCATGGAGGTCTTAGGTGTGGATCTATCTCCGTCTGAGTCGTTTAAGGACCGATTCGCTGTACGTCCTTGAGTCATGTTGAACGCAGTCTAACACTTAGTTGGCCGGATAAGTCGTTCCGACCGCGAAGCCGAGTAATATGGTTCAGGCCGGGAATCAAATGGTAGGTTGCTTCTTGGAGGAGAGAAAGGATGTGCTTGGGGACATTGGCGTGAGACAAGGGGGAGTTAGAGTCCCTATCACCTGGCAGAGTGTCGCCCTTGGGGTTGCGACATCATTCGGACCCGTGATTCCTGAATTGTACGAAAGGTGGCTTATGCGACCCTGGCAGGGGCCTGCGCGGTGAGTGTTAGAAATACCCCTCCAGCTGGATAGGAATTCGATTCGAATCGCCATCGCTCCCGGTTAGTGAGCACTTGACTTGAGCAGCGGCAACGTAGATTCCATTAAATTGAACGGATGGTTAATTGGATAACGATGGAAAGGTTGCCTCAATTTATACCTGCTATGGTTAATATTGTTTGCTCCTAATAAAGTGAGTGCTCTAGTACAGGTTCTAATATAGATGACAGGTTAATAATAATTAACTTGATGCTTAAGCATTAATGATTACTTATCTATATTAAGCTTTTATGCAAATGTTGTCAAGCTAGCCCACTTTATATCAGCCTTGCATGATCCTTGGTGTCACTTTCTTTCTGGTTTATGACGGGTAAGTCTAGCTGAGTACATTGTTGTACTCAGGGTTTTATCCCCACTTGTTGCAGGTTGTGATGTATCATGGCGACTGCAAGAGTTGGTTGGCTCCTGCCTTAGTGGCGGAGTGTGATCACGGGCATGATCCTTCTGAGTTATTTTCTCTCTAATGCTTTTGTTGGAAGTCGACCATGGTACTGGCATGTATTTGAAATAAGATTAATGTTAGTTTCAAATTACTTTGCTTCCGCTACTTTTGAACTTAAGTTGTAATAACTATGTTGAACTCCGATGTATATTGAACTACTTGTGAAATGGATGTAACATGTGACTTGTTATGTTGAATCACTACGATCTTGGCTTGTATGTTGGTTGGTTTGAAATCCCTCGTGATTTCATTGGACTACCGGAGTTATATGGGCTCAAGTGTGAGAATTTGATCACTTCGGTGATTGGTTTTATACTTGTGCTCTTATAATTTGGACGGTTCCGTTACACTAATCGCCCGAACCCGCCGTTTTCCAGCCCTAGGTCGCCGGAACCACCGCTCACCGCCGCGTCTTGTTCTCTCCTCCTCCTCCGGTGAGCCGTGCAGCCGCCCTAGTCCGCGCCTTGCGCGCTGTGCCGCGCCGCCGCCGCTCAGCCGCCTGCTGCCGCGCCGCCGCCGCTCCACCGCGCCGTGTCGTGTTGCCACCGTTGAGCCACGCCGCCATCACCTGCGCCACCTCCGGGCACTGCTTGCATCACCACGTGGCTTCCCGAGCACCCTAGCCTCGTCAATCGTCCATCTGCCGAGCCTCTCCGTTCTAGGGTTTGCCCTAACCCGTTGTTCGAAGGTGAAATCTCATTTTTCAACGTTTTCAATCTTTCAATTCCTTCGATTAGGGCTTACCTTGACCGTCGTTCCACCGCTTATCATCGTTGTTACTTGACTCAATCCTTTCAGTGGTCGTCCGACGCTTTCGGGAAGTCTCGCGAACTAGGTCATCTTACCTCTTCACCGGTCTTCTCATCGATCAGAGGTAGCTATAGCGTTTTGGTTCATATCTTATCTTATATGCTTGCTATCTCTAGGGTTTCGTACCTTTTAGTTATATATGTTGCTTATAGTAGATCCATCTATTCCGTCTTTTCAGCGAGTTTGTCGGTGTGTCGGGGTGACTGCAGTTCAGTTGTTTAATCCGAGGCCAAGCCTGCGGATACGGATTGAGGCCAAGCCTCTTGAGTGTCAGTACACCATCTTTCAGAGGGTTCCTGACAGTTTGACAGCATGGTTCGTTGCAAGAACGCCGGGGGTGCTCCCAGTGACGGGGACGAGAGTCCACCCCGTATGTTTGAGGTTGCGCGTGGTAAGCGCATTAAGGTTATGGCTAGAAAGAAGAAGAAGACCCTTACTGATGCAGAGATCGCTCAGGCAGTCACCGATGCAGCTGAGCAGGTAGAGAGGGGAGGCAGGAGCAGTGGTATTCGCATTGGCGAGCGTCGCTTTCATCTTGAAGGTCGACAGCTCGGTACAGAGGCCACAGAGGGCACAGAGGGCACAGAGGATGTAGATGCTATGTCAGTTGATCCACCTGCAGAGGCTCTAGAGGGGACAGAGGAGCAGCCAGCTCAGACTCCACCGCGTCGCCGCTCCACACGTACACGAGCTCAGGTGACTCCTAGGCCAGAGGGCCAGCGTCGTGGAGGACGTCCACCTCCCAGGGCTAGAGGTTCACCCCCAGTCGAGCACTTTGACTTGAGGGGTGCTACAGCACGTCAGGTGCAGGGCTTGAGATTTGTTGAGGTCACCCGGTGGTTCCCACCTCAGAGGGATTCCAGAGCTTCAGAGGGATTCTATACACCTCTACAGGAGGATTTCTACAGAGCCTATGTTGACAGTGGCATTGCATTTCGACCACAGAGGGTTTGTCGCATTGAGTCTCTTGTTGAGGTAGTGGGTGAGCAGCTTCATCCGCACCTGTCCTTTCTTCCGGGCTTATCTGACTTTCTTGGACGGACAGGTGCATACTGCGGCACTTGGGTCAGGGAGTTCTATGCTTCACTTTGGATTGATCCGGCCCATGAGTTCATACACTTTGCATTCCGAGGCCGTGACCGCAGACTGTACAGCACCAGAGTGCGGGAGATTCTCAGAATCCCAGCTTCAGACACAAAGATTCATCAGCTTTGCTTTGGTCAGACAGCTCCACCTAGACGCCCTCATGGCGGTACTGTGCCTCCTACAGATCTGATCTGACCCTGCTTCCGTGAGCCTTTTGGCGAAGGGTCTCGTCGCACACCTGCCAGCTTGACACCGCTTGCCCGAGTCCTGGATGCTATTGTCAGGTGTACCCTTCTTCCCAGGCTGGGCTACAGAGAGGGACTTACCAGGATACAATTGTGGGTTGTTCACCACCTTCTCTCACAGACACCGTTCGATATATGGGATCTTATGCTTAGTGAGATGGAGGACACCCTGGTAGAAGGCTTTAAGGGACACCGTCAGCTGCCCTATGCTCATTGGATTTGCTTCATCATCAGATCTGCACTTGAGCTGCCTTCAGAGATTAGAGCTGAGATATCCGATACTACCACTGCCTTTCCAGAGTATGATATCCGTCAGCTATGGGCTTCGGTTACCAGAGAGCAGGCTCCAGTGCCAGGACAGCGAGAGAGACCTGAGGTCCCTGAGACAGCAGCTGAGCAGGACGCGACCGTTGAGGGTCTTGCTGAGGTAGAGCTTGCAGATCTAGATGCTCAGCCTGCTGATCTAGCTGTGGATGAGGCCTCTGACAGTACTGACGAGGACTACCAGCCCATCCCCAGGTACCGCTCTCCTCGACCTCACGACTACGAGGCTGGTGGCTCTGGTTCAGCCTCCCGCTCAGACCCAGCCATGGTGGCTATTCTTGAGAGGTTGACCCAGGCACAGGAGCGACAGGAGCTTCAGCTACAGAGACAGGCTCAGGACACAGCTGCCGCTTTTGCTCAGATACAGGCTCGACAGGACGAGTTCCAGAGACAGCAGCTTGAGATACAGCGTCAGCAGGTTGAGATGCAGCGACAGCAGGCAGCAAACGAGCAGCAGTACTTGGATCTTCTGCATCACTTAGTCACAGTTGGGGTTCCTCCACCTGCATCTGTCCTGACTCCAGCTTTACAGTCTAGTGGCCCTTCGAGTCAGGGATAGCCTAGCTTTCAGTTCACCTCTCCACAGCAGCAGGTCCCCCAGTCGTTCCAGTCCCCGAGCTACACGCCTATTTAGACGGGGTTCACTCCTTTAGACCAGCCTCGCCCTCACCTACTGACAGGCATACCATTTGCTAATTTTAGTGCCACCTACAGCGAGTTGACTGGTCAGCCGACGCTCTCGCACACTACTCTAGCTACTTCTTCAGGGTTGTCCGCTTCAGAGGCAGCTGTTCCTCCTGTGATAGGGACGGGGACTACAGAGACAGTACCTTCGTCAATTGCCTCGACAGATCCCCCAGCTATTGGCTCACTTCAGGCTCAGGTCACAGAGACTGCTCCGCTAGTTGCTACTTCATCAGCACCTGATCCTGTTATTCAGACCCAGACCGCTTCACAGCCGCGTGCTTCTTCAGAGGGTCAGCCTGATAGCTCCGAGTCCGAGGAAGACACTTCTCAGTTCGTGATCACTCCGCGCTCCTCGGCACCCGACTCGACTCCGTCTGTTCCCCCGTCAGACTCTTAGATTAGTTTTTGGCGGTTGATGCCAAAGGGGGAGAGAGAGTAGATTCAGGGGGAGTTTTGTTAGAGGGTTTTCGTTTTTATTTGTGTGCTACATTCATGCATCATGTTTACATTTCAGTACTTGCATTCTTATGACATGTGGTCGTGTGAGATACTTTGAGTCTATATGGTTTATCTAGTCACCGTTTTATATCATGTCACTTGGTTGGTTTTAGCTCATGAGGTTGTGCTTCCGTGCCTTCTCCGATTTCTTTTGAGCTATATCTTTATGTGTACTAATGCTTTATGTTTTATCTTATGAGTACACTCTGTTGGCTTGGGGCACATAAGCATTTCCTAACCCTTTGTGCTTATTGCTTTCTGCTTATGTGAACCAAGCATGTTCGAAAACCTCAACTCCTATCTTTTGAATCTTAGTGTTGTCATCAATCACCAAAAAGGGGGAGATTGAAAGCATCTAGGCCCCGAGAGTTGGTTTCGGCAATTGATGACAACGCTTTATTACCATGACTAACGTGTGTTTTGTAGAAACCTTGATAAGTTAGGTCATAGAGTTGGTAACTGCTTTGGGCACCATGGTATTCATGCCCCTTGATGGAAATCGTTTCGGTTTTCAAAGGAGTGACGTCAAGATTAAGGATGGTTAGTTCCGGATATCAAGGTGTTGAGTTACATTCGGAATAGTCGTTAGGATCTTCGTTTTCTCTTTTGGCCGTACTATAAAGAGGGGCGTGAGCGGGTAGCTTGACCTAGATGAGTCTTATGTTTAGGTGTGGTGCACACTTGTCAAACTTAGCACTAGGCAGCTCTAGAATAGCTCAAAGTTCAGTAGGAAGCAACTTGGTTCAAGTTGCGTCGTGTTTCAGAGTGTTTAAAGGGTTTTTCCCTTGACCGGACGCGGTGCCTGGCTTGACCGGATGCATCCGGTCAGTTCAAATCCGCGACTGTATTTCGACGTTGACGACCGGACGCGGCCCTTGCGAGGACCGGACGCGGTGGTCAGGCTGACACGTGTCACTTGAGGGAAACTACCTAATCGGACGCGACTGGGGTGTGATCGGCGCGTCCGGTCACGTTCCAGTAAGGTCCTCTGACGACCGGACGCGTCCGGTCATCACTAATCGGACGCGGTCGCGCGTCAGGTCAACTTACAGTAAGCTCCCTGCACGACCGGACGCGTCCGGTCACCCCTGACCGGCGCGTACGGTCACTCAGCCGTTATTTCTGGTTTTGACCGTTACGAGCGACCGGCGCGTCCGGTCACTTTGACCGGCGCGTCCGGTCACCTCGTATTTTTGCTGAGTTGGCAGGTAACTGTTGGATTTGACTATGGGGTGTATAAATATATCCCCACCACCTCTTTTAGAGGTCTCTTGCTCATTTGATCAGCTGAGAAACACCTTTGGAGTGCAAGGGAGTGCAAGAGCTCTAGTGAGGAGTGTGGTTTGAGAATCAAAGCTTGAGAGTTCCTCACTAGTGATTAGAGAGTTGCAAGTGTGCATCCACCTTCTCATTAGGCTTGTTGTGGTCAAGTGAGAGTTCTAGCTTGTTACTCTTGGTGATCGCCATCACCTAGACGGCTTGGTGGTGATTGGGAGTTTGGTGATCATCCGGCGGAGCTTGTGGATGACCCAACTCATCTTGTGAGCGGTTTTGGGCGATTCACCGCGACGGAGTGTCGAAGAATCAGCCCGTAGATTGCACTTGATCCTTGCGCGGATCAAGGGGGAGCTACACCCTTGCGCGGGTACTCCAACGAGGACTAGTGGGGAGTGGCGACTCTCCGATACCTCGGAAAAACATCGCCGTGTTCCTTGCCCTTACTCTCAAGCATTTACATTCTCGTATTTACATTCTTTGCTTGATTTACTTTCCTAGAATTGCCATGCTAGACTAGAATTGGAAACTAGGGTGCAAAACTTTTACCGGTAGAATCTCTAGGAACACAAGTAGGCACTAGGGGTGAATTCCGGCTTGTAGGATTTAATTCTTGCAATTAATTTTTAGAAAAGCCCAATTCACCCCCCTCTTGGGCATCTTGATCCTTTCAAGCCTACGGGATATAATAGGCCGGTCACACCTACCGTTTGGTGGGAAGACTATTGTCCTTGGTGGGGATTTCAGACAGATCCTCCCTATTGTGCGGAAAGGATCTAGGGCTCAAATTGTCGGTGCTTCTCTACGAAGGTCATATCTTTGGGAATCCATGCGCCACCTAAAGCTCGTCCGCAACATGAGGGCTCAGAGTGACCCGTGGTTTGCAGATTATCTGTTGCGCATTGGTGGTGGAACGAAAGAGGTTAACAGAGATAGCAATGTACGTATTCCAGACGAGATCTGTGTCCCGTACTCTGGTGATGCCGAGAAAGATCTTCATACATTGATCGACATCATCTTTCCAGATCTAAATACAAACATGGCGGACAAAGACTACATCACCACCAGAGCGATTTTATCTACACGTAACGATTGGGTGGATATGATCAATATGAAAATGATTGATATGTTCCAGGGTGGCGAGACGGTGTATCACAGTTTTGACTCCGCGGTTGATGATCCACATAACTACTATCCATCAGAGTTTCTTAACAGTCTGACCCCCAACGGGCTGCCTCCACACGTCTTGAAGCTCAAGCTCGGGTGTCCTGTCATATTGCTTAGGAATATTGATCCTGCCAATGGGCTATGCAACGGTACAAGGCTGGTGGTGCGGGGGTTCCGAAGAAATACAATCGACGCAGAAATCGTGGTGGGGCAGCATGCTGGGAAGCGGGTATTCCTTCCTCGAATACCGCTATGCCCGTCTGATGACGAGATGTTTCCGTTCCAGTTTAAGAGGAAGCAGTTTCCTATCAGGCTGAGCTTTGCCATGACGGTCAACAAGTCACAGGGTCAAACTATCCCGAACGTGGGTGTGTACCTGCCCGCACCGGTATTCTCTCATGGTCAGTTGTACGTTGCGATGTCTAGAGCCACGTCAAGAACCAATATTAAAATCCTTGCCCTCCCGCCTGATGCGGATGCACAAGAGGATGAGGCCAAAAAGATGGAGAAGAAAAATGCTAAAAAGAATGCCGACGGGAAAAAAAGAAGAATGCGTCGAATAAAAAAATAATGATAAGAAGACCCCAATAGTGAATGGAACGTTCACGAAGAATATTGTATTTAAGGAGGTTCTAACGCCATAGCGAGGTAACAGAACATTACTAACGCATATAATGTATTTTTCATTCAATTTATATTGCACAAATAACATCTCACTAATGCCATATTTATTATTGTTCCTAGGTATTTCTAAATGGTTTATCAGACTCTACACGGAGATGTTGTATATACACTTGTGTGATGGCATAATGAAAATTAAACATGTGTTATATTATTGTTACAAAAATGACACAGAGTGTTTTGTCCATGACTATCACACGTGAATGTTCTCAAAACCATGAGTTTTGTCAACTTTCCCCTCTTTTCTCATGTGCCAACGTGGGATCAACCGAATTAGCACATGCATAATTACAAACATAAATTAATTGAATAAAACCAACGAAGCAAATTAGCGGTAATAATGAATAATAGTGCTAAACAACATCATACAAGTGGTCGTGGGATGGCACGATCGTAGTGGTGTTGGTTCCGCGCATTCAGGAGGATCACATCTTTGCATTCAGGGGTTTGTGAGCTTGCGATGCCGCACTCTCTGTGACTGTGTTTGATTTCACAAACTTTGCTTTTTGAGATAATGTCACTTTAATGTTGGTATTTAAGTTTTACAGTATTGTCATCTTATTGTGCGATCCGTGTGTTTTAAATACAAAATATTAGGTATCCCGTAGCAACGCACGGGCACGCTACCTAGTTAAGAGCTTATTTTTAAACAAGAGCCACATGAAAAGTTAAACTTTTGGTGGGATAAACAACTTCCAAACGGAACTAACAAGAATTAGGGTAATCCCCCTAAAATTTACAACAACATACAAAGATTGCACTGTATATTTTCCTGATGAACTATAAGCCCAAATTATTTGATCATCCTCTTCAGAGAGGGTAATATTTATATTTTATCAAAATTAAAATAGTAATTTGAGATAATATTAAGATTTTTTTGAGACGAAAGAAGAATTATATTAGATCATAGTTGAGTACATCATCACGTTACATGCACACTGGAATACACTACGTATATCTAGAACCTGATCATCTAAATTGTACCCACACTTTGTATAGCCCAAAATCTCAACTCCAAACCTGTATCACGATTCGTATAGATGACCGCACAGGTAAACACTTTGCAAAAGGCCTGAGAACATATGTCCAACGAACGACGGCCAACATTCCTGTAGGCGAAGTGGAGAAATTTCTTCTTTCTTGCGTCTTCCTTGTTTTTTTTCTGCCACTGAAGAATAAGAAAGATTGATCTGAAACTTATTCTCCCTAGTCCTTCATTGTGGTCAAATGTAACCACAACAAAATGAAGAAGAGACCGGAGAAAATTATTCCACGACGGCGACATCATCTCCGCCTTGATGTCGCCATCCGGAAAGCCAAGTCTCCATGTCGTTAAGCCGATGAAGTTGTTGACGCTGATGTCGCCCTCATCTTCAACATAGTCGCCATGGAGAAAACGAATCCATCATGTCCCCTCACCATCGCCGAGGAGGAGGAGATAAATCCCCAGTACCAAGAAACTTGGTATGGAGAGACTCTAACCTTAGATAACTCGATCTACTGGAAAACTTATAAAAAACAATAGATTCCTACTCCCTCCGACCTTTGGTGAGACGTCGGAGGGGGAAGGAAGGGGGACTGACGGTGGTGGATGCGAAGGCGACGGCAGCGGCGCTAGGGCTAGCGACTCGCTAGTCGCAAAGCGGAGAGCCTGCAAAATCAAAAACTTTGTTGTACTAAACGGTGATTTTTATGATTTTGTGAGTATATACCAAAAGATGCGGACCCACCACGCCAGCCGCGTGGTCGAATCGCTGATGGTACCCCGCCAGATAGCGGAGATTTTTTTTCTTTCGCTAGGCCCTTGTTTAGTTCCCGAAATATTTTGGGAAATGTAACTGTAGCGCTACCGTAGCACTTTCGTTGTTATTTAGCAATTATTGTCCGATCATGGCCTAACTAGACTTAAAAGATTCGTCTCGTCCATTTCGTCTAAAATGTGTAATTAGTTTTATTTTTTATATATATTTAATACTTCATGTATGTGTCTAAAGATTCGATGTGACGGGAATCTGAAATATTTTGAAAAATATTTTGGGAACTACACAAGGGCCAGATATCCCGAGATGCATCTGCCGACGCCAAGCAGTGACACGCGGGTTGCAGGGGGTGGGTAGCGACTAGCGTCACGAGGTGTCTGTTACGTGCGTATTTGCTTACATTCTGCTGACATCAGCGCAAACGGGTTCCTAACGGTCCTGCACTGGTTTCATAGACAGGGTTCCAGCCTTCAAGGAAGGAATTCCTTCCACGAAATATGCGTCACAGCCTCAGAATTCAGAAATCAGCCTAGACCAAACGTTTTTCAACCTTCATCACGGCCTGCTGGGCTTCTAGTTCTAGGTCGAAACAAATAGCCTAGAGACGAATCAGTTTCTTTCGTTTGTCTTATAAACCGTACTTTTTCAGCGAAAGAACTTTTTCAGCGAAAGAATGATTTTTTTTCTCACGGCCAAAAGCAAAGGCAGCTTTTCATGAAGAAGTGAAACCTGAGCCACCGCCTTGCTGCGTTGCTGGCTTTTCTTCTACACATACAAACAAAAGGAAAGAAAAGTGCTGGTGGGTGGTAGTGCAGTCGCTTTTACGCTGTATTTCTTTTTTGAAGGGGTACACTGTATTTTTCTTTGTTCTATCTGTTGCAAATTACATGTTACAGCTACCAACTGTATGAACGCAGAAAGCATGACGGATGCACGTGCGCGCAAAATCTTCGGTGTGGCGATAGAAACTCAATTATGAGCGGCAACGTTAATGTTCTACAGCAAAAACGAAGACATTTTGTTGTCATAAGAATTTCAATATTTCTCAACAAATTTTTGGTTTGCCTACCTTCCCCAAACGCACTAGGCCACTACTACCACCAATCTATCAACCATCTTATCTTATTAAAAAATCGCAATTCGCACCGCCGGCGATGTCGGTGCGGGCCTGCGCTTCGGTTCACCGTGGCGCCACCGACACGGAGAATTCGGTGGGCACTTGAAGCTTCTGCTGCCACACCCGAGACTCCAGATACACCTTGGACACCTTCCCCGCGACCC
Source organism: Saccharum hybrid cultivar R570 (assembly GCA_038087645.1). Classification (NCBI taxonomy): domain Eukaryota; kingdom Viridiplantae; phylum Streptophyta; class Magnoliopsida; order Poales; family Poaceae; genus Saccharum; species Saccharum hybrid cultivar. The sequence continues at coordinate 17,326,879 of JAQSUU010000259.1, forward strand.
ACGTCATGTCCGGTCGATCCTCCCCCGCTGCGCACCGGAGCGCCACCTCCACCAGCCTCTCCGCGGCCGACACTGGGAACGAGTCCCCAAGCCTCCTGTCCACCCAATTCCTCACGCCGCCTTCCGCCGCAGCCGCAGCGGCCGTCTCGAGGACCGACACCCGCTGGAACTCCTGGGTGCCCCTGTCGAAGCGGTACCTCGCCGGCTCCTCCCCGGAGAGCAACTCCAGCAGCAGCACCCCGAAGGCGTATACGTCCGCCTCACGCGAGGGCTCGCTCGTGCCCGGGGCCGCGTAGGGGGAGTCGCCGACCTCACGGGCGTCGGCGGGGGCCGCGAGTTCGGCCGCGCCGAAGTGGGTGAGCCGCGCGCGGAGGCCCGGGTCGGACACGATCACGGCGGAGGCCGAGACGCGGCCGTGGACGGCGCCTGCGTGGTGGTGGACGTACTCGAGCCCCTGCGCGACGTCGGCGGCGACCTGGACGCGGGAGACCCAGGTGCGGAGGGCCGTGAAGCTGGGGTTGCGCGGGCTGCGGAGGCACGGAGCCAGCGTGGCGGCGCCCGGCGGGAGCTCGTAGGCGAGGTAGAGGTGGGCGCCCGCGGGACACGCGCCCAGCAGCCGTGCGAGGCTGGTGTGGTGGTACCTGCCGATCCTGGCTAGCGCGGCGGCGTCCACGGCCGCGGCGCCGGGGCGGCGCTGGAGCTGGAAAAGGGCCGCGTCGCGGCCGCGGAGGGAGCAGCGCCAGTAGGCGGAGGAGGCGGCGGCATCCCCTGCGCGCTTGGCAAGGAAGCTGTTGGTAGCGGCGGCGAGCTCCTGGAACGGGTAGATGACAGGCGGGTCCGGGAGCGAGGCGCGCGCCGCGGCGAGGGAGGTGCGGCCGGAGGACGCGGAGGAGGTGGAGGACGACGAGGTGGCGCCGCGCCGCTGCGCGCTGGCCGTGCCCGTGCCGGCGGCGGACGGGGACGGCCCTGCCCCCGAGTACGACGTGGACGGGGTCGGGGAGGAAGAGGAGACCCCAGTCGCGGCGGGGCGGCGCTTGGCGGAGGCGGACGAGGAGGAGCGGCGGTGAGAAGGTGACGCCGCAAGCCGCGACGCCAACGCGTCGGAGCCGGCCCTGGGCTTGCACATCGCCGCCCGTGGCGACGGTGACCAGGTGCGGCTGCGAGTTGCCACCGCGCCGGGGCAGAGCATACCCGCGGAATCTCAATCTCAATCCCAAAACGTGTGCACAGCTGGCAGGCTGCTAAGGATGTGGGTTAGCAACAAAACGCGACCCCGTCTACCTGCCTGGATTTACAGGTTCGCAGTTCACACTTGTTGTGTAGTACGTACTAGCGTCATGTGCTTGGGTCTGTGGGAACCTGATGCCGTGGTACTGCTGCAACGGGTTGCTTCCTGCTCTCTACGGCCATCATCCAATGACCCATCACAGATCACAGTTCACAGCCAGCCAAACATGACCAAGCAGTGAGGACAGATACCCTGCAATATAAAGTGAGTACATCACCTGCCTATGCCTTGGCCTACGAGAACGGATGTGCGCTAGTCAACTGAGTCAAGATAAGATGGCCTTTCTGGTGAAGTGGTGATCCGGCCTCCGGGTTTGTCTTGTCCAACTAGCGTTATCCTGTATAGGAGTGTCTCAAGCGTGCAATAAGCTAGGCACGCCTGCTGCCTGCTTGTGTTGTTCAATGCTTGTGTTGATTGGTGGCGCACATTCAAACAAGAAACGCGCTTTACATTGCGCGACAGGGGATCCGGCCAGCCAGTGACGACATTTGGTTTTTGAGATACTGGTAAGGCACAGACACTCCATCGATCATACTGAGCCGACTCTACCTACTGATCTGGCCCTTGTTTAGATGACATCAAAATTCCAAGTTTTTTCACTCTCTTCATCACATCAATTTTTAACCGCTTGCATGGAGTATTAAATGTAGGTAAAAAAATAACTAATTACACAGTTTAGTTGTAAATCACGAGATGAATCTTTTGAGCCTAGTTGGTCCACGATTGGATAATATTTGTCAAATAAGACGAAAGTGGTACTATTCATCGGGTTGAAATTTTTTCCCAATCTAAACAAGGGCCTGGTCAATATTTGCATGCTGATTTTGCCTTGCTTACTCCCAATCAACAAAGGACACGACCGGGCCCGCATGCGGTGCGGTACAGTCCAACGATCTCCCGGCTTCCAAGTCAGTTTTGAAGTCACTCGACTGAAATTTACAACTTTAAACGACAAGAAGTCGCTCGACTGAATTTTACAACTTTGCCTGCTGCCGCCGTTCTGTAATTCTTTTCTTGTACAGTTTATGCAGGACAGCTGGAGATAGCCAGATCATAACAAGCCCGGCCAGACCGCTTGCCGCGCGGGGCGCCCTTGGCGTGTCTCACGGCCGCCCTCACTTGCCTCCTGTGCTCCTCGACGCGATCCCATCTCTGCAGCGACGCGTACACGTTGGACAGACCGTACGCCGCGCCGTCGTGGAGGTCCAGCTTCGATATCCGCCGCGCCGCCCACTCGCTCAGCCTCACACCGCCCTCCTGCCACCGCTCCGCGACGCGGGCATCGAGCAGGAGGCTTCCGAGCACCTTGGCGTTGGGGCGGCCGGGCATCGTCTGCACGAGCCGCGCGGCCTCGTCGACGTGACCCGCGCGGCACAGGAGGTCCACCATGCAGCCGTAGTGCTCGGACTGGGGCGGTAGGCCGTACAGCGGTAGCATCTGGGAGAAGAACTTTCTGGCCTCCAGCACCAGGCCGGAGTGGCTGCACGCCGACAGGAGCGCCACGAACGTCACCCCGTCCGGCCTGACGCTGTTTCCGTCCAGCCTTCCCTCGACCATGTCGTGAAACGCAGCTATGGCGTCCTCCCCACGGCCGTTCACTCCGAGCCCTGAGATCACCGTGTTCCAACAAAAGAGGTTGGGGCTGCGGGGCATGGCGCGGAAGACGTCGAGAGCGCAGTCCACGCTCCCGCTCTTGAAGTACATGTCCATCAGGGTGTTGCTCAGCACGGTGTCCATCCCAATCCCCTTCTGCTGGATGAGGTGATGGATCTGCCGGCCCAGTGCCAAGTCCCCCACCTGCGCGCACGCGGCCACCACGGTAGCCATGGTGCCACTGGTGGGTCTCAACCTCTGCTCCCGCTCCTGCTGCCTGCGCATCAGAAGGTGGAACATCGCGATGGCAGAGGCCGGATCCCCTCCGCGCAAGTACCCGGCCATCATCGTGTTCCAGGTGATGACATCCGGCAGCGAGGAGCCCATACGGTCGAACAGCTCTCGCGCTGCGTCCATCCGCCCGGCCTTGCAGTACCCGTCGATCATCGCGTTCCACGACACGATGCTGCTGCTCATCGCGCGGAGGCTGGCCTCGAAGACATCCCTAGCCGAGGTGAGATCGCCGGCCCTGCAGTAGCATGTGACCATGGTGTTCCACGAGGCCGGCGTCCTGTCTGGCATTCTGCCGAACAGAGCCCGGGCGTCCGTGACCCTCCCGGCGGCGCCAAGGGCGGCTAGCATGGCGTTGATGGCGACCACGTCCCTCCGCGGCATTTCGTCGAACAGCCTCTGGGCGCGAGCCACGAGGTCCCGCTTGGCGTAGCTGGTCAGCAAGGCGGTGCTAATGACCATGTCGGAGGCGAGGCCCAGTTTGCAGGCGAGTGAGTGTAGGGCTTGCGCTTCCCGACAGCCGGTGCACGCAGTGATCGCTCGGAGCAGGGCGGCCGGGGCATGGGATTGTGAAAGAATCCGCATAGTGCATGACCGCATAGAAAGGGAGCCAGGCCAAGCACCTGAGCCAGGCCAAGCACCTGCGCCTACTGGCGTGAAGCCGTGAACGATAAAACCCCGTAAACTGACAGGCGACCATGTTGGCCTTCTCTCTTTGTAGCCCATTTTAGATTTCACACACGACATGTCTAGTTTTATTTTTAAAAAAATTTGCAACTATTTTAAAATCATAATTTAAAAATAACTCTACCTAATTTTTATTTTCTAACTTTTTTGACACCGCGTCCGCGCCAGGTCGTGTGTCGTGGCAAAATCACTGTGTCTAATCATGCATTAGCATGGCATAGATTGTGTAGAAGCCAATGTATACTCTACGTGTCTAATCATGCATTAGCATGGCATAGATTGTGTGACAAAACTAATCTTCTACCTTTAAAAAATCATATACTTTTCATATGGCATGAAATATTACTGCATAAAACTTAACCGAGGCGGACCTTTTGGATTAACCGAGGCGGGCAACACAACTGCCTAGACCGAAAGGTCGCAGTTAATACAGGAACTACCGAGGCAGTTATATGCCTTCCTCGGTTGATCAAATAAAAAAGAAAAGAAAAGAAAAATCCATGGACAGGCCCGCCGAGCCCATCCACGGGCCCGCCGAGCACATCCCTGGGTCGCCGCCGCTCGCGGGATCCGCCGCAGCCGCACCACTGGAATCCGGCCGCTAGCCTCCGGATCTGGAGGTGGAGGGGGAGGGGAAGCGGCACACCGCCTAGATCCAGTCGTCCGCCACCGCAATCGCCGCATCTGGAGGTGGAGGGCGAGGAGGAGCGGTCGTCGGCCCACCACCGCATTTGGATCCCGCCACCGCAACTGACTTTTCCCACTGCCGCTTCTGGATACCGCCACTGCAGCCACCACAACCGCCATGCCCCGTCCGCATCTGGATCTCACCACCGCAACCACCATGCCCATCGCCGCATCTGGTTCCCGCCACTGCAACCGCCATGCCCCTGCGCCGCCGCCCCCACGCCGGCCATCGGGAGGCGCCCCACTTGGCGCTGCCACAGGGCGGCCCCCGCGCACGCGTGGAGGAGAGGGGAGGGAGGAGCGCGGGGGAGAGGGGAGGGAGGGAGGAGCGGGGAGGGAGGAGTGCGTGGAGGAGAGGGGAGGGAGGAGCGTGCTTGCCGCCCCTGCGGTCGCGTGGAGCAGTGGAGGAGCTGGGGGCTGCAGCTGAGGGGGTGAGGGAGAGACTGAGAGAGTGTTTTTAGGGTTTTCTCGTTTCATTTATATATTGGAGACGATGGTGGGCTGGTGTGTGCTAGTGGGCTGGCCCTGATTTACCGAGGCAGTTGCGTTAGAATGCCCGCCTCGGTTAATGATTTACCGAGGCAGTTGCAATAGAATGACCGTCTCGGTTAATCTATATTAACCGAGACGGTTGCTGAGCCGGCTGCCCTGCCACGAATAACCGAAGCAGGCAACCGGCCCAACCGCCTCGGAGGCCTATTTTGAAACGTCTTCCAAAAGATTTTGTGTAGTAGTGAAAGGGTTATGATTTTTCTAAGATAAACACTACTACAGAATTGGACATCATTGCCGGTCTCATCACTGTCGGATTTGTGAGAACTGGCAATGATGTATCTTCACTATCGTTCTAAGCTCGAAAATGAGAAAATGATTGGGGCTAGGCTAAAACTAGCAGTGAAGGACCACATCAATGACAGTTTTGTGGCTTGCACCGGCGAGTTGGCGGCCATTTATCACTGCCGGTTTTAGCCAAGAGCCGATAGCGATTTGGTGGTATCACTGTCAGTTCTAGCCAAGAACCGACGGTGATAAAATGGCACTACAAAAAGCTGGCACCGTCCTCTCCTTCCTCCTCTCTTCCATCCTGAGCACAGAGGCGCGCGTTTGGGCCACTCCCTCCATTGTTGCGGCCGCTCTCCACCGTGAAGCTAGCTCTTGGATTTGGAAGAATGGCTTGATCTTTTTCTTTAAGGTTAGTAACAAGCATCCACTCCTTTGATTTCTTGCTTAATTAGCGTTGTTTTGATGGCTATATTGCTTGATTCTCATTCTAGTTCTTTCTCCATTCGAGAGAGCACTTTTTTAATTGGACTTTGTGCAAGGCTTCCAAGAAAATTATGGTGAATCCATCATCCAAAAGGTTGGTGTCTATGAACACATTTAAAATTTCTAGCTAATTATTACATGGTGGTCAAGATCGTCATTGTTAGTATGTGATGCTATAATTAGTTCTTAGGAGTAGAGTAGACTCTTTACAATTTTGATGAGCAAATTAATGTTTAGTGTTGACGAACCTGTCGTAGCGAATATAAAGTGAAACCCGATTCCACGAAAAAAAAATAAAATAAATTATAAAACAATAAAACACGAAAAAGAGATAGCTGCTGGTTAGTGGTAAAGAGGGCACTGCCCGCTTGAGACACGAGCCGGCAGTGTTGCTCAAGACATCACTGTCGGCTTGACATACAAACCGGCAATGTTGTTGAAGCCATCACTGCCGGCTTGAGCTACCATTCGGCAGTGTTAGCTTGAGCATCACTGTCGGCTCGAGCCACAAACCGGCAGTGTTGGCTCAACTGAACACTGTCGGGTGGTGCCAGGAACCGACACTCTTTCCTTGACATCACTGGTGGTTTTGAGTTACCGGCAGTGATGTGAACCCCACATCACTGCCGATTCAAAATCTGGCAGTGAAGGGGGATTTTGAACCGACAGTGATGTCTTGATCTGCGGTAGTGAAAGTATAGTCTTATTCCACCCATCCAGATAGTATGGCAAAACAGAGCTCTCACAAAACGGAAGTGACACAGCAAGTTTTCACATGGAATATGTGTGGATAGATCTCTCCCGTCGCACACCTTGCCACCCTAATATATACCGCGCAATGGTGATTTTGCCATGTCATACGTACTGACAACAGTCAAAAGAGTAAGAAAAAAATAAAAATTGTGTGGGTTTATTTTTAAAAATACGATTTAAGAAAAACGTAATAAAAAAGTCCATGTTTGGTTTCTTATTGAACGTCATTGAAGCGTGATATAGTTTCTTAGGCTATAGTTTGATTCACCACCTTGGTTATAGCTTGCCACAAACTGTAAGCTCACAATGTGTCAAACTTTGCTATAGTTGTACTTAAATTTTTTTTGTCACACTTTATATGGCAAGCATAGTCTGCCCGAGGTTAGGTGAACGCAAGATTAGAACATCTACAATAATACCTAGTGTTTCGCATACGACCAAACCCTATTTTGGAATGAACCTATTTCTCTCTTAAACACGTCCAACAAGAACAAATTTACTGTCTGACTTTCCCCTTCCTATGCTATAGTAGTGACAAGTTTATTTTGAGGTGACAAAGAGTTCGGGTTGACTAGGTTCTCCTACTTGTGAGGCCTCTAGACCTTCCTACCTTCGATGGCCATCTTGGTTTGCGAGGGACAATATACCATGGCTCTTTGTTCGGTGCAAAGGATGGCAAACTATGTATTCATGTACGTATTGGATGCACTCCTATGGGTTGGTTTTTGGTAGATGTGTGCTTGTTAATTCAGTTTCATAGGGCTATGAACCCATTTGAGGCTCACCTAAACCCTTGTATCAAACCAACATCGATCCAATGTCCTAGATCAACATGGAGTGTGTCCCCCTATATGTGTACGAAATTGAGCTAAAATGTGAAGGGAAGGGTCGGCCAACATGAAAGGATCTTTGGATGGATCGATGGGGTGAATAGCCTAATTTAAAATTCTATAAACTCACAAACACTAGGCAAATGTGTTAGAACAAAATGTGACCCTAATGGCTATACGCCTAGCTACGATTTTACAAGCCTAGAGTGAGAACAACCTAAACAATTCTTGTCTAGCAGATGTAAAATATACTACGTGTTATTGATGAATGAGATGACGAGGCTCTCCTCTCTTTTCATTGATGGCTGTAAACAAAGAATCTATCTGCAAAATTGCCACTAAATAAAGGGCTCAATCAAAGGCATTATTCATCTATCTGCAAAATTGCCACTAAATAGAAGGCTCAATCAAAAGGAGTTGTACGTGCCCTAGTATATCGGGAAAAACCTAACACGAGTCGTTCCACCGGTAGCCAGTACTCTGGATTACACGAGTATAAATGTGTCAACACGTTTCATTTATTACAGTTTCTCTGGTTTGTCGAGGGGTATAAATAACGTCACGTTTATATAGTTATTATACGATTAGCAGCGAAACGCGGGTACGCCCAGCAGTTACTCCCTTCACGACTTCACTCTCCTGTTCCCCGCCCGTGGGCCCGTCGATTTCAAACCACACCCAGAAACGAACAGAAACCGATGCCAAAAAGCTTTCCACGGTTCCACCACGAGCCCCTGCCCATCAGCCGAGGTGGTCCAACGGAACAAGGAGAAGCAACAAACCGAAATGCGAACGCGGAAAAATTTCTGGCCCCTGTCCTCCGCCCTCTCCTTCTCGAAGCGATAGATAGAATAGAGGCGCCGGCGGGCGGCTCCCTCCGTTCACCACCACCGCCGCCCACCTGCTCCCTCCGCCTCTCCTCCTTGCAAAACCCCGGCTGCTTTTCCTCTCGCGATCTAGGGTTTCCGGTCGCCGCGGCGCCAATGGCGGGCTCGCGCGGCAGCTGGTCCTGGGACGTGTCGGGGTTCGAGCCGCCGCAGCCGGTGACGACGACAGCGGCGGCGTCGGCACCGACCGCGATGCCGCGGGCTCCGCCGACGGCCATGGTGCTCCGCCCCTCCGCCGGGGCCGGCGCGGTGCCCGTCGCCGACCGGCTGGACCAGCTCGCGGACAGCGTCCAGGTGCTCGTCTCGCCTCTTGAGTTCTGGTTCGGTAATGGTTGATGCTTTTGTTGTGTCTGGTTTTAGCTCGATTTGTCCGCGGGGGTGCCGCAAGCTGGTATTGTAGCTTGTATGGTGCTGGAATGCCGCCATTGATGAAGCATTTTGCATAGGTTGAGCGGGAAAATTGGGACGACTTTGTATAGCTCCCTCCACAGGTTTATGAATTAGCAAAAGTTGACTGGCACAGATTGTATGGCTTATTTGTGGCCGTGGTGGTTTGATTGGATAACATTTTGCTCGATCTGTTTGGGCGTGGTGGTTCTGTTGCAGACAGATGCTGGGAGTTTTGAAATTTGTTGGATGTGAAAACCAAAACTAGGATGTGTTAAATTGGCACAAATTCAGGTGATTAAGGGATGTGTTCACCAGGCCCATGTGCTTTAGTTTCGTGTGGTTGGACAGATGATGCTGTTATAGTCTGATGGGCCTTAATATGTTCTACTTGTTGAATTAGTGCAAGTGTCAGAAGTAATATACTAGCTGATCACTGGGAACGAAGGAGTGCAAATGAGTTATGGAGCCCCCCAAAAGTGCCTGGCCCACCCTTTTATCCATTTTTAGTATGTTTATATAGCCACGGTTTTGGCATGATATTATCACATCAAATCAGATTTGTTGTCCATGATAGTTTATTTACCCACTTCATGCTTCTTGTCTCCCTTTGTTGCCATCCACTCAGTTATTGCCAACTGACATTTTTAAACTCCTTCTGTAGCTTGCTAGAGAGGACTGCTTGGAGCTTAGACAGGAAGCTAGTGACCTTCTTGAGTATTCTAATGCAAAATTGGGCCGTGTCACCCGCTATCTTGGATTTCTTGCCGACAGAACTCGAAAATTAGGTAAGCTCGGCATCTCTTCTTCATGTCTTTCAGTAAATTGAAGCATTCCTTGTTCTGCTACCCTTGGATCATTAAGGGAGCACCCTTGATCATCTTTGAACTCAATTTTGTTTTTTTTTCTTCTATGCCTTGCTTTGGTTGATCTTGATAATGTTAATCAGCATAGTGTTTTCTTTCCTCGGATCAGTAACAATGAGCTTGTATGTTTCTTAAAATAAGTTGCATGCTCTGGTGGTGTTTAGTTGATCAGCACACCATATGGTTGCTGGTGTCTGTGATACCTTGTTCTCTTCTCCCTATTTGTGTACCAATCAATTGTAGAAGTGCCAAGGGTGTTTGCTGGCAAATGTCAACTCACGTGTTCTCAAATCCATGCTCTCATTGATCTATCATCCTTATGTTTCATTATTTAATCTTTTCATTGTCCTCTGAGATTTCTGTCCTTTTTCTGCTATAGATCAAGCTGCCCTTGAGACTGAAGCTAGAATCACCCCTTTGATTCATGAGAAGAAAAGGCTTTTCAATGACCTATTGACCTTGAAAGGTACCCTGCACAATGTTCTTGTACTTTCTGGCTTGCAAATATCTTTTATGTATGACATATTTTAATTGCCCAAAATAATTCAATAAATTTCACCATCTTGCAGGCAATGTCAAAGTGTTTTGTCGTAGTAGACCACTATTTGAAGACGAGGGTCCATCAGTAGTAGAGTTTCCAGATGATTTTAGTATTCGTGTAAACACAGGAGATGAATCTTTAACCAATCCTAAGAAGGATTATGAGTTTGATAGGGTATATGGACCCCACATTGGTCAAGGTAAGACTGGTGGAGTGGGGTTCTAAACATACTTTCTTGTGAATGTTAGGTGTACAGCAATGTAGGATGTGATTTAAAGGAGGTAGATTGTGCAGAATCTTGATTGAATAGTCCTATATTGTTCTTACACTTTTTAGTCATCCAATTTTCGTTTCAGGTGAACTTTTCCTTGATGTTCAACCATTCGTGCAATCTGCCCTGGATGGGTACAATATTTCCATATTTGCATATGGTCAAAGCTGTTCTGGCAAAACACATACACTGGTACACATCAAGTCTTTGACACTCTCGCGTGTGCCACTGTTTCACTTACAATTTTAGATGAAGTCATGTGCAAATTGTCTCTTTAACACCATATTAATTTCTTCATATGATAAATACTATCTTGAATACCACTTCATAGCATAGGGCTGCACAGCCTTGAAACCACAATTGGGGCCCAACTGAGCTTTAATGAAAGAACAATAATTATGGAATCTGATGCAATCAGACACTTTGCTATCATAAACAAATACAATTGGTCAAAGTATATTTTCTTGTGTTCAAACAATCACATACTATATGTTGGTTGGTTGTGTAATCCATATTTTCGCAAAAGAAACATACTTTAGAAAGCTATAAGAATGAAACATGAGTGTCGATAGCTTACACTAAGAAACATAGTAATGTTTGTGACATGGCATTCTTATATTGGTTTGGTGGGTACATGTAGTATGTCATATTGCTTTCATAGGTGATGCTAACATTTTTATTTTTTTTTAATTTCATGATGCTAATGTTTTAGAGTTACTTTGCTTGGTAAAATCTGATTTTTACTCCTTGGTTATCACTATCATCTTGAAGCCAGTCAGCATTTACATAAAGTACTGATATTCTTACATGATATCTGAGCTCTTTGCTGGCATGTTTCTTAATACATGTCTGCAACATCTTGTTTTTTTTAATCATGTGCTCTTTCCAGGAAGGATCTAGTCACGATCGTGGTTTATATCTGCGGAGCTTTGAAGAACTGTTTGATCTTTCAAACTCAGATACTACTTCTACAGCACATTTTAACTTCTATTTTACTGCCTGTGAGCTCTACAATGATCAGGTGCCTTTGAGCTCTATAACCATTTGTCAGTGATTTTCTTTATGCTGTTAAGAAAACATGTTGCTCCATGTTACCTTACCCTGTATATGGTATAATAAGGAGATAAAGTTGTGTGTTCTTTGTAACACAGGTTAGGGATTTGCTATCAGAATCTAGCAGCACCGTCCCAAAAGTTCGAATGGGTGTGCAAGAATCCTTTGTGGAGCTTGTCCAAGAGAAGGTTGAAAATCCACTGGAGTTTTCTGCGGCACTAAAGATGGCACTTCAAAACCGATCAGTAAATTCGCCAAAGGCCATGGTTTCTCACCTGTATGTGAAACATTTCCTGTTTTGTTTCTGTAGAATACTATATTTTTTTTACCGGAACTACAGCGGGCAAAGATGCCAGCCTGAACATTTGTATTAGCATGCAAAAGGTGTAGCATATACAGGTTTCGTGAACGTGATGGTGGAGAGTATACAGCACGGGTTTAGTTTACATGGTCAAATAACTCAGCTCAATGTCGCAGCAGTGCCCTATGTGTTGTCTCTGTAGCCCCAAAACCTGGTGGCATTGTGTAGAGTTTGTCTAGCAGACACCTCTCGGCCATTGTTTCTCAAACACTATCACTGTTTAAAAGCATCCCTATATTTTGGAGTTTAGTTGTTCAACTCTTCGTATAATTGTTTTTAGAATGTTATGATTCATGTAAGTCAGGTGCAGACTACCAGCTCCATCTTTCTTTCTTGAGCATAGACTGCCGGTTCCATTTGATTGCTGGTTAATTTAAAATGGCACACTTTCTCTTTTGCGAATAAAAATGGCGCTCTTTACTGCTTCCTTGTTAAAATCACTAATCACTTCTTTTTTTGTTCTCAGCATCTGATTATAGGCTATTAATGCTTGGTTTTGTAATGCTCTGTTTCGTCCACCATCACCTTTCTATTTAAATTTGAATCAGTTGTTCTTTTTCAGGATCATTACCATTCACATACACTACAGAAACTACGTAACAGGAGAGCATCTATACAGTAAGCTTTCTCTAGTGGATTTGCCAGCAAGTGAATGCTTGCTTGAAGAAGATGCCAACAGGGACAATGTAACAGATTTCTTGCATGTCTCAAAGTCACTTTCTGCGTAAGTAGCTTGATTCGAGATCATATTTCTACCTTTTCTGCTTGTTATGATCATTGTCTGTTTGGTTCCCAGTAAAATGGGCCCTTGTTATGTGGCACACTACCTTCAATGGTTCCTTTTTAATGTCCTTATGGCTTATGTGTAAAGTTGCTCTCATTTATTGTCTGCATAGGCTGAGTGATGCATTTGCCTCTTTAAGCGCAAAGAAGGAGCCTGTTCTATCTGGGAATTCAAGAATCACGCAAATCTTAGCTGATTCTCTAGGTAACACCATTCGAGGCTAATACTTTGTTTGATGTGTTTCTGCTGTTAATATGTTAGAAATTTTTGTTTAATGAATTGGAGGCGCACCACCTGAACAATGGGAAGGAACAAAATGAATGCTAAGTACTAGAGGTTGTTTAGTTATTTAATGTATCTTACCTCCTTAGGAAATGCACCTGTGTCATAGAAAACAGAGTCTTCTTTTGCCTACAGGAAGGTAACATGCTCTCTGGGAAGCAGAGGCATAACATAAACTTTCAGCCTGTGGTAGTGACTCTGTTTTAACATACCTTCATTGGTGCAGGAAGTAGCTCAAAGATCTTGCTGATCGTGCATGTAAGTCCAAGTGCTTCAAATTTGTCAAGAACTTTATCCACACTCAGTTTTTCTGCAAGAGCAAGAAATGCTGAGCTGAGCCTTGGAAATCGTGACACAATAAAGAAATGGAAAGATGTGGTATGATTTGAATCTTTTGACTGTTCTCTACATCGTTCCGGGTGTTTTTCTTGTGCATCTATGCATGCTAGATGTAGTTGGATTTGTGTCACATTTTGTTGTAGGGTTCTCATATTGTTGTGCTATAGTAAGAGTTGGTAGTGTTGAGGAAGAAGGTAGGGGAGATGGGAAAGAGAGCCATTGGGAGTTATGGTGAGAGATGCACTGTTGAAGAAAAACTCATTGTGCTTTTTACCCATTTCTTTTCTCTTTTCTTGGGAGCAGATGGTGCGCCCTATACAGTTCATTGATGCTCATAACTATTTGTGGCTGTATTTTGCTAGTTTCAGTGCTACATTCACATCCATTCTAGTGGGTAGAATTGTTAAAATAATTTGTACTAACATAAATATATATTTTAGGCAGCTCAATCTTTTGGTCCTATTTGTTTGCTGAACCCGGCATCCACATGCAAGTTGGCACCAAGCCAGCATTGTAGTAAAACTACCTGTAACCACTTTTCTGGTTTATTTACAGGCAAATGATTCACGCAAAGAATTGCATGACAAAGAAAAGGAGGTTCTAGACCTGCGGCAAGAAGTTATTGGGTTAAAACATTCTCTAAAAGAGGCAAACGACCAGTGCACACTGCTGTTCAACGAAGTTCAGAAAGCCTGGAGAGTTTCGTCTACACTCCAAGCTGATCTCAAGGTTGATTTTAATTATCTGCAGTGTTTGCTTCTGATCTTGTTAAGCCCTGTTTGTTTTAGCTTGCATATTGTGGACCACAGCTTGCAGGTTGTTACAATCTGCAAGCTGAAACAAACAGGTCCTAGACTGTAACAATCCATTGGCCAAATTGTTACAATCAAACAAGCAGAGCTTAAATTAGTACCCAGGACAGATAGGTTATTGTTTATTCTGAACTCGAAGGTTCTTTTAGGGTGTGATTGGTTGCCTGCAGGCCTGTTTGTTTGGGCTTCCTAGGAGCTTTTGGACCTCAGCTTTTGAACCTTTCAAAAGCCAAAAAGCTCCCGGAAGCCAAAAGCCAGAAGCTCACTATAATGAGCTCACTATAATGAGCTTCTGGGCTTTTGGCTTATGGGAGCTGTTTGGCTTTTGGAAAGTCCAAAAGCTAGTAGTCTAAAAGTGGCTGTTGGAGTATATGTTTATGTGGCCCATGTGGTTAGGCCCATGAGGCCCATGTATGCTACACTATATAGCTACCTTTCTAGGGTTAGCCTAATCAATCAAGACCATACATTCCAACATGGTATCAGCAGCCTAGTTTCCTTTCCCACCCTTCTCCCCTCCCTCCTGCCCGCCAGGAGCCGCCGCCGCCGCCGGCGCGCTGCCAGGCGCCATGGCCGGCCCTGGCGAGCCTCCTCCTCCTCCCTCCTACTTTCTCACCTTCCCCCCTCTCCAGCACCACCTCCTAGACCCAGATCGCGGGCACGCCTCCATCTTCCACTGGTGCGCGCGCGGGCCAGGGCTGGGCGCCGCCGGCTGCCCCTTTGCCGCCGCGGCTTGGCCGCCGCCCGGTGCCTCTCCTGCAGCAGGGGGATGGGCGCCGCCGGCTCCTGGTGCCTCCACCGCTGCCCAGGCGGCGCGCCCCGCCCTCGCTCTCGCCACCGATGGCGCTGCTCCTGCTGCCTTCCCTGCTGCCCCGGCCGATGTCGCCGAAGCCGTCGGGCCCGAGCCTCCTGCGGACGCCGCCGCTGCCGCTGCAGCCGGCCTGGCCCTGCCTGGTGGTGATGGTGCGGCATCACACCTGCAGGGGCCGGGCATGGGTAGCGGCACCCAGGGTGCCTTCAACCTCCCCGCCCCGCCTTCGGCCGCCCTCTACGCTCCTCGGCCTCCCTTCGCCCTCGCTGCCGCGCTGGTTTCCGCCCGGGCCGCGGCCGCAGCGGGACAGGAGCGTGTCCATGCGGCTGCCCTTGTGTGGCAACGGGAGCGGGACGCCACTGACACTCTGGCCCGCCAGATCGCCGAGGCGGAGCAGCTTCTCGCCTAGGACGGGGGGGCCACCTCCTCCAGCTCGACGGGCCACCTCACCTCCACCACTACGGCTCTTCGTCACGACCTGGCCGATCCCCTCGTCTCGCAGCTCCACTACCAGGCCGGCGGTGTCCAGAACATCCGGCTACTCGTCCCAGTTGTTCTCGACCCTGAGTCGTCCTCGTACGCCCGTTGGCGGGATCTGGTGGTCCTCACTCTTCGCCGCTACGCCCTCAACGACCACGTCCTCGACGATCCCACGCCCGTGGTCCAGACTCCGTCGTGGCAGCGTTTGGACAACATCGTGCTTTCCTGGATCCTCGGCACGATCTCCGTCGACCTCCACGACTTCGTCCGCAACACCACCTTCGCTCGCCAGGCCTGGCTGGCACTTGAGGGCCAGTTTCTGGGCAATGCTGAGGCCCGAGCTCTGCGACTCGACGCGAGCTTCCGCACCTTCGTCCAGGGGGATCTTGCCGTTGGCGAGTTCTGCCGGAAGATGAAGGCCATGGCCGACTCCCTCGGCGACCTAGGCTGGCCCGTGGAGGATCGCATCCTCGTCCTCAACGTCCTCCGCGGGCTCAGCGATCGCTACGTCCACCTCCGGACGTGGATCACCCGTCAGCGGCCCTTCCCCACCTTCCTGCAGGCCCGTGACGACCTTGTCATGGAGGAGCTCACTCAGGGCATCCAGCCGGGGTCCGCCACCACCCCGGGGTCCTCGTCTTCCTCGACGGCCCTGGCTGCTACTCCGCCGCGCCCATCTGCTCCACCTCGTCCGTCTGCTCCACCACCGTCGTCTCTTCTTGGTCCTCCTCCCTCCGGGCCAAGCGGAGGTGGGGGGGTCGTGGCGGTCGTCGACGACGCGGTGGGGGCCGTGGGAGAGGCCGTGGTGGAGTCACCCCGCCAGCTGGCCCACCGGGGGGGCACCATGGCCTTCCTTCCACAACCCGTGGTCAGGACGTATCTCTATGTGGCCCTACCACGCTCCAGGTGGTGAGCCTCGCCCACCGGTGGCCATGTTTACTGGTGCTCCACCTCCCGGCGTCTCTACTACGCCTCCGTGGGCTACTCCCTCCGGCAACCCGCCCGGGCTTGCCGGTTGGGACCAGGCGGCCTTGGCACGGTCGTTTAGCACCATGGGCTTGACACCTCCTGTCGGACCTGAGTGGATCGCCGACTCGGGTGCCACCTACCACACCACCCCTGACCCTGGTATACTTTCTTCTGTCCATTCTCCTTCTTCTCTCCCCTCGTCCATTATGGTCGCAAATGGTTCATGTCTTCCTGTCACCTCTGTGGGTACCGCCGGTGTTCATGGGTCCTTTCGTCTTCCCGATGTTCTTGTTGCACCCTCTATGGTTCACAACCTTCTTTCTATTTGTCGTTTTACATGTGACAACTCGTGTTCTGTGGAGTTTGACTCTTCTGGTCTTACCGTGAAGGATTTGGCTACCCGGCGTCCTCTGCTCCGATGTGACAGTACGGGGCCCCTTTACACCCTCCGTTTTCCGGCGTCTGCCTCGCCGTCTTCGCTTTTGTCAGCTGCCTTCGCCACCACCTCTTCTACTACTTGGCATCGGCGCCTCGGCCATCCTGGACGTGATGCCCTGATGCAGCTTAGTCATAGCTCAAACATTCGTTGTACTCGAGCTCATGATGAGCATTTGTGTCACGCGTGCCAAATGGACCGTCATGTTCGTCTTTCTTTTTCTAGTTCTTCACATGCGGCTCGTATTTTTGATCTTGTTCATTGCGATCTATGGACGTCTCCTGTACTCAGCATTTCTGGCTATAAGTACTATCTTGTGGTGGTTGATGATTTTTCTCACTATTCGTGGACTTTTCCCTTACATGCCAAGTCTGAGACATTCCCCGCGCTCCACCATTTTTTCGCTTGGGTTTTCACTCAGTTCGGCCTCACCATCAAGGCCGTCCAGTGCGACAATGGCCGTGAGTTCGATAACTCCACATCCCGGACCTTCTTCCTCTCTCGCGGTGTCCAGTTGCGCATGTCTTGCCCGTACACCTCTCAGAACGGCAAGGCTGAGCGCATGATTCGCACAACCAATGACACCGTGCGTACACTCTTACTCCCGGCCTCGCTCCCCGCTCGTTTCTAGGCAGAGAGCTTGCACACCTCCACCTATCTCCTTAACTGCCTTCCTTCGCTGCTTGCCCGGCTCCCACGCCGCACCACGCTCTTTTCGGTACCCCTCCGAGGTATGACCACCTTCGAGTCTTCGGGTGTGCGTGTTACCCTAACACCACGGCCACTGCTCCGCACAAGCTGGCTCCCCGGTCCACTCTCTGTGTCTTCCTCGGGTACTCCCCGGACCACAAGGGGTACCGCTGCTACGACCTCACCTCTCGTCGGGTCCTCATCTCTCGCCATGTGGTGTTTGATGAGTCTGCCTTCCCCTTTTCCACCACCACCACCCCTTCCACCTCCGAGCTTGACCTCGCCTCTTTGTTTCCCACTGATGTGGTGGTCGAGCCACCGTTGCCGTTGTTTCCTGCAGGTCCTACGGCCCCGTGCCCCAACTCGCCGTCGGCCGGTGACTCCCCCGACCCTACTCCCCGCTCGAGCATGGATGGGTCCCCATCCGGGACTGCCCCTGTCATTCCGGCTGACAGGGGTCCCAGGCCGTCGCCTCCGGCTCCTCCTGCACGCTTCGCCCGGCCGGTCCTTATGTACCAGCGCCGGGCCTGGACTGCGCCGGCACCTTCGCCTCCGCCGGTGGCTCCTCCTTCGCCGGCGTCACCACCGGGGCCATCTTCCTCTCCGCCGGGGACACCGGAGCTGTCACCGCGGCCTCCAAACGCTCGCGTCGAGACCCCGGTGTATCACCCGCCGCTCCTTCACCGCCACCATGTAAGGTCCAAATGGCTAGAGGGGGGTTAATAGCCTATTTAAAAATCTACAAGCTTCACTAATCAACCACGTTAGTATAAAAGATGGCTAAGCGAATTCTAGCACTAGCTCAACTACACTATGCAAGCCACCTATACAAATCTAGTGAAGCAAGGCTATTATCTCTAATACACACCAACAAGACTAAGTCACTAAGCTACTTACTCCTATGTGAAAAAAGGTACACTAGAAGTAGTACGAGAAAGTAAAGAGCAAGTGACTTGATTCTTATACCAACGATGTAGAGAAGTAATACACTCGAAGAATCAATCACAATAATCAACCACAAGAGAAATCCTCGGCAAAGGGATGACACAAGATTTTTACCGAGGTTCACTTGCTTCCCTGCAAGCTACTCCTCGTTGTGGCGATGCACCCACTTGTCGGTTCGCGAGCTAATCGACTATCAAGAGTCGAGCCATCGGCGGGCGCCGCACAACCGCACAGAAGATGGGGATCCTCCAAGCCACGAGCTCCACTAGAGTATCCAATTTGCGAACTTCTGCGGGGAAGGATCAAGAACCCCTTACAACACTTGGTGAGGGCTCCAACAATCTCCAATTGCGAGCTCAATCACCTCCGCTGCTTCAAGCCGTCTACCGTGTCGGGAAACACGGAAGAGTAACAAGAAATCCGCAGCAACTCGAAGATCAAGTGCCTCTAGAATGCAACTCTCAAGCAATGCACTTGAATCTCACTCAATCTCACTCAAGATGTGCAACTATGCAAAGAGATGAGTGGAGGGGTTGTTCTCTAGCTCAAAGGATGTCTCTAGGTCTCAAAATGTGCAAGAGTTATTCCTCAAACCCCGGACACCCTCTATTTATAACGAAGGGGTACGCAGCTAGCCGTTACGGACGACGCAGCGAAAATCGCGCTGACCGGACGCTCCGGTCAGGGTGACCGGACGCGTCCGGTCACCACACGACAGCAAGAAACAGTGCGCATCAGAACTAGCCATTGCCCTGACCGGACGCGCTCAACTGTATGACCGTTCGCCTCCGTTTCTTTTCCAACTTTCGGCGGGAGGGAGAGAGGAACCCAAACCCCTCTCCACCGTTTAAACTCCACCGTCTTTATAAATGTGCTAACACCACCAAGTGTACACCATCATGTGCAAGTGTGTTAGCATTTCACAAACATTTTCAAGGCGTTATGTTAGCATTTTACCAAGCCCCTTGACCTTGCCTTTCTTGTTGTTGCCAAAAGTTATAGCATCAAAACCACCATTTTGAGTTATATCAATTGATTTGAACATACAAGAATCCCCGGTCATATGTTGAGTGCACCCACTATCAAGCACCCAATGCCTTCCTCCGGCTTTGTAATTGACCTACAAGACAAGATCAATTCCTTTTAGGTACTCAAACTTGTTTGGGTCCTCCAAGGTTAGTGACCAAGCTTTTTGGTACCCAAATGACTTTCTTCTTTGAGCCCATCCATGGTGTACCAATGAACTTAGCATAAACACCATTTGTACCCTTGGTAAGTATATAGAAAGAATCAAACTTAATTGAGGATACATTAGCATTGGATTTCTTGTTCATGCAATGTTGCTCTATGTGACCAACTTGCTTGCAACTTTTGCAATAGCTACCATTGTTCTTCACAAAACGAGTCTTGTGAGGAGCAAAGGCGGCCTTGCCTTTCTTGGGGTTATAGCCCAATCCCTCTTTATAGAGAGAAGCCCTTTGGCTACCCAAGCACATAAGTAAGCGGTCCTCACCACCATAAGCCTTAGTTAAGGTGTGATTGAGCTCTTTTACCTCCTTCTTGAGATTTACATTCTCAACTATAAGTGTGGAGTCACAAGTAAAACCATCACTACTAGATGAGGATGATGTAGATGCGCTACATGAAGGGTTAGTGGTAGCAACAACAATAGGCTTATGACAAGATTCATCAATTATATCACATGATATGCCTATGTTACAAGTTTTAGCTTTCTCAACATTAGTTGGCATGTTTTCACATTTTTCAACTAGAGAGAAATGAGCTTCTTCAAGCTTAGTGTGAGACTTTTGAAGCTTCTTATGGTCTACCTTTAGACTCT
Source organism: Saccharum hybrid cultivar R570 (assembly GCA_038087645.1). Classification (NCBI taxonomy): domain Eukaryota; kingdom Viridiplantae; phylum Streptophyta; class Magnoliopsida; order Poales; family Poaceae; genus Saccharum; species Saccharum hybrid cultivar. The sequence continues at coordinate 17,347,028 of JAQSUU010000259.1, forward strand.
CATAAGATGCCCTAAGCTCATCAAGTTCTTGCATAAGGTTTTTTTTTCCTTAAGCAAGCCCTTGCACTCCTTTCTAGATTCTTTATAATGTTGAGTGCAATCTTCTAGCATAGTGATTATTTCATCTTTAGTGAATTCTTCTTCATCACTATCACTATCACTAGCATTATCATGATCACTCTCATTATCGGATGATACCTTAGAGGCCTTAGCCATGAAGCACGATGGAGTGTCAAAGAGGGAGACCTTCTCTTGGATGGCAATGCTAGCATGTTCATTCTTCTTGCTATTGTTGTCATCCTCATCATCACTTGAGGAATCATCACTATCCCATGTAGCAACATGAGAATCATTCTTCTTATGAGAACTCTTCTTTTCTTGTTTCCTCTTTTGCTTCTTACTCTCCTTCTTAATAGCATCTTCATCATCACTATCATAAAGACACTTTACAATGAGATGATCTTTGCTATGACATCTAAAGCATCTCATGGTATGCTCATTCTTCTTGGATGAGTTCTTCCTCTTTCTTGCACGATAGCCCTTCTTCTTCATAAATTTGCCAAATTGCTTGACAAAGATAGCCATCTTCTCATCAATGTCATCACTATCACAAGAGCTTGAGTCTTCTTCACTTGATGATTCAATCTTGGATTTGCCCTTGGATGTGGTGGCTTTGAATGCCACACTCTTCTTTTCATCATCTTTCTTCTCATTTTCCTTCTTCTTCTTGACCAACTCATCCTTCTCATCATCTTCTCTATATAAATCATCGGTCATCACTTCTTGAAATATTTGTTGAGGAGTTGAATCCTTCAATGTAGTCCTCACTAGCACGGTGATCAATGTATCAAACCTCTTGGGCAAGCTTCTCAAGAACTTTATAGAGAATTAGTTGTCCTTGACTTCCTCACCAAGTGCCTTGAGCTCATTGACAATGACTTGCAATCTATGAAACATCTCCGGTACACTCTCATCATCTTGCATCTTGAAGCTTGAAAATTTTTCTTGCAAGATATATGCTTTAGCGGTCTTTGTGCCTTCGGTGCCCTCAAATGTTTCTTCTAGCTTGGCCCAAGCTTCATGTGCAACTTCTATGTTTTTCACTTGCTCAAATGTCTTGTCATCTAATGCCTCATGAAGAGCACTAATGGCAATGTCATTGCATTGGAGTTTCTTCTCTTCCACCGGTGTAGGTGCTTCCGGAGCAACCTCAAATTTTGTTTCGGTGACCTTCCACACTTCTCTATTGATTGACTTGAGGTGTGCGGTCATCTTATCCTTCCAATATGCATAATTTGTCCCATCAAAGTGAGGTGCCTTCTTGGTGTTGTTGATGTGCAAGCTTAATTGAGCCATTTCTTTTTCACCGTAGGTTGTTAAGCCTCAAATAAACGGTGCCTCGGCTCCGATAGCACTTGTAAGGTCCAAATGACTAGAGGGGGGGTGAATAGCCTATTTAAAAATCTAAAAGCTTCACTAATCAACCACGTTAGTATAAAAGATGGCTAAGCGAATTCTAGCACTAGCTCAACTACACTATGCAAGCCACCTATACAAATCTAGTGAAGCAAGGCTATTAGCTCTAATACACACCAACAAGACTAAGTCACTAAGCTACTTACTCCTATGTGAAAAAATTTACACTAGAAGTAGTACGAGAAAGTAAAGAGCAAGTGACTTGATTCTTATACCAACGATGTAGAGAAGTAATGCACTCGAAGAATCAATCACAATGATCAACCACAAGAGAAATCATCGGCAAAGGGATGACACAAGATTTTTACCGAGGTTCACTTGCTTCCCTGCAAGCTACTCCTCATTGTGGCGATGCACCCACTTGTCGGTTCGCGAGCTAATCGACTATCAAGAGTCGAGCCATCGGCGGGCGCCGCACAACCGCACAGAAGATGGGGATCCTCCAAGCCACGAGCTCCACTAGAGTATCCAATTTGCGAACTCCTGCGGGGAAGGATCAAGAACCCCTTACAACACTTGGTGAGGGCTCCAACAATCTCCAATTGCGAGCTCAATCACCTCCGCTGCTTCAAGCCGTCTACCGTGTCGGGAAACACGGAAGAGTAACAAGAAATCCGCAGCAACTCGAAGATCAAGTGCCTCTAGAATGCAACTCTCAAGCAATGCACTTGAATCTCACTCAATCTCACTCAAGATGTGCAACTATGCAAAGAGATGAGTGGAAGGGTTGTTCTCTAGCTCAAAGGATGTCTCTAGGTCTCAAAATGTGCAAGAGTTATTCCTCAAACCCCGGACACCCTCTATTTATAACGAATGGGTACGCAGCTAGCCGTTACGGACGACGCAGCGAAAATCGCGCTGACCGGACGCGTCCGGTCACTACACGACAGCAAGAAACAGTGCGCGTCAGAACTAGCCGTTGCCCTGAACGGACGCGCTCAACCGTATGACCGGACGCGACAGTGCCAGCGTCCGGTCGCGTTCCAGTAAGCTCCCGTTGAGACCGGACACGTCCGATCGCACGTGACCGGACGCGCTGCGCGTCCGATCGTCACTCCGCTTCGCTCTGCCCCTCTGGACTTCTGACCGGACGCTCCGGTTCCGTGAGGGACCGGACGCGCCGGTCGCGCGCGCTCCTTCAGTGCTCAGGTGAACTGATCGGACGCGCTGGTCAGGCCAGACCAGCGTCCGGTCACAAACCCTAGTGCCGCGCCGCGATGAACTGACCGGACGCGTCCGTTCAAACCGTGACCGCGTCCGGTGCAGCGTCCGGTCAACACAGTGACCGCCGTTCGCTTCCGTTTCTTTTCCAACTTTCGGCGGGAGGGAGAGAGGAACCCAAACCCCTCTCCACCGTTTAAACTCCACCGTCTTTATAAATGTGCTAACACCACCAAGTGTACACCATCATGTGCAAGTGTGTTAGCATTTCACAAACATTTTCAAGGCGTTATGTTAGCTCTTAACTAGATCCTAATACATATGCTCGAGACAATGATCTAGTGGCACTTGATTTTCGAGCTAACTATGATTTCCCCTCTTGATAGTCGGCTATGTATCCTAAATCCGGTCAATCACTTCTCTACTCAACTTAGACCGGCAAAAGGAAAACCCTATGGTTATACCTTTGCCTTGCGCTCTTAGATCCTTCTCCTCCACTTGATCATCATGTCCATCATATTATGTGCATCTCCATCATGATCGTCATTTCATGTCCATGCTCCATTTCTTTGTGATCTTGTGGCCACCACTCCTTGCCACGTACACCTTTATCACATGTGTTGCTTATGCCTAACTCAAAATACTTAACACATGGCATTAGCAACTTGGTGTCATTAATTACCAAAAACAAACTTGGGCTTTGAATCTCCCCCTTTTTGGTAATTGATGACAACCATCACAAAGATATGAAATGAAATCAATTTTCAATTTTGATAGTATTATCTCCCCCTACATATGTGCTTCCATGAGTTTGGTTCAATTGTGCACATATGTATGGATTCGAATTTTGGGAGTTACTACTATCAAATTGATGCTAAGGTATATAGAATGGACCTTTGAAGCGTGATACCAATCGGAGTTGCCTTTATATACCATCCTTAGCATCGATGTAGCTAGACATCACTTGTAATACATCACTTGTAAAGATCACAAACACTAAAGTACCCCGTGAGATCAATATTATAAGCAAATGTGTCTAGATACCACTTGTAAAGCTATTCTCAACAAATCATCATTCAAGTTCTATTTCTAGCAATTACCATACAAACATGAATATGAATTTAAGTTTTGCAATGCAACACTTCATCATGTTAATGCACATATAAATGCAACAACTAATTCATGAGCTTGCTCCCCCTACTTGTGTGCTCAATTTTAATTGTTCCCTTTCTAATGTCATATCTTTTGCTTTCTCTCTCCCTTAGTATATCTTTCTCCCTCTTTGCAACTTAACTTTTTATCTCTTTGTGACTTCTCTATCTTTGTGACTTTTCTCTCCCCCTTTGTCAACAATCACCAAAAAGGTGCCAATTTTAGTGAGAGATAAGTCAATTAATATGAGGGAGTCCAAATTATGGTTCAATCTAGATCACTTGCCTAGAATATGTAATTCGGTTTGATCCAAGGACAAGCTTCTTCACACCTCATAAAGTATAAGGGTTATCTTGACCATGTTGAATTACACATCATGAGCTCATTTTCTAGATTCAACACTAGGTTTGCAAGCCCACAAACATGTCATATGCTACCACTAGATCAATCAAACATAGAAGCAATAGTGGTACCATATATACATTAAACTCATTTGTTTTTCATTAATGAGCCTATTTGTCATGCAAATATGTCTATATGTTCTAAACATGTCCTTAGCAAAGTATGAATGATATGCCAAACAACTTTACCTTGCTATGTCGGAGGAGAGGCATGTCATATAAGAATGTGGGGGTGCACTCATTTCAAGTTGGAGAAGTCAAGTATGTTCAATTTATTTTTCAACTTGTAAAATCTCTTCTCATCGAGTGGCTTTGTAAAGATATCGGCTAGTTGATCTTCGGTGCCAATGCTGTCAATGCTAATATCACCCTTTTGTTGATGGTCTCTTATGAAGTGATGCCTTATGTCAATGTGCTTGGTTCTTGAATGTAGAACCGGATTTTGTGTCATCTTGATTACACTTTCATTGTCACAAAACAATGGCACATTCTTGAATTTTATTTCAAAGTCATTCAAACTGGCCTTCATCCAAAGCAATTGTGCACAACAACTACCGGCACTAATGTATTTGGCCTCGGCGGTAGGTAGTGCAACACTATTTTGTTTCTTCGATGACCATGAAACAAGAGACCTTTCTAGTAATTGACAAGTGCCACTTGTGCTCATTCTATCAATCTTGCATCCACCATAGTCGGAGTCCGAATATCCAATCAACTCAAAATTAGACCCCTTTGAAAACCATAATCCAACATCATGAGTGCCCTTAAGATATCTCAATATTCTTTTGGTTGCTTTCAAGTGACTTTCTCTAGGTGAAGCTTGATATCTTGCACACTTGCATACACTGAACATCACATCCGGCCTAGAAGCGGTGACATATAGCAAACTTCTAATCATAGACCGGTATTGCTTTTGATCTACCATGTTGCCACTAGCATCAACACTCAATTGATCATTAGTGCCAATTGGTGTACTCATTGGCTTAGCATCTTGCAATCCAAACTTCTTGATCATGTCCTTGATGTACTTGCCTTGACTTACAAAAGTGTCATTCTTCATTTGCTTGATTTGAAGGCCAAGGAAGTAACTAAGCTCTCCAATCATAGACATCTCAAACTCATTAGCCATCATATATCCAAACTCTTCACAAAAGTCTTGATTGGTTGATCCAAAAATGATATCATCCACATAGATTTGCAACACAAACAAGTCATTTCCAAGCTTCTTGGTGAAAAGAGTGGTGTCAACCTTTCCCATCTTGAACCCTTTAGAGAGGAGAAAGTCCCTCAACCTCTCATGCCATGCTCTAGGTGCTTGTTTCAAACCATACAATGCCTTCTTGAGCTTGTAAACATGGTCGGGCTTCTTGTCATCTTCAAAACCGAGAGGTTGTTCAACATAAACTTCTTCATTTATGTAGCCATTGAGAAATGCACTTTTGATATCCGTTTGATAGAGCTTGATGTTGTGTGCACAAGCATATGCTAATAAGATTATAATAGCCTCCAATCTTGCAACCGGTGCATATGTTTCTCCAAAGTCAAGACCTTCAACTTGTGTGTAACCTTGTGCTACTAATCTTGTTTTGTTCCTCACAACCATGCCATCTTGATCTTGCTTGTTTCTAAAGACCCATTTAGTACCAATCACATTGAAGTTCTTCGGTCTTTCAACAAGTTCCCAAACTTGATTTCTAGTGAAGTTGTTTAGCTCTTCATGCATGGCATTTACCCAATCGGAATCCTTCAAAGCATCTTCTATTTTATTAGGTTCTTCAAGTGACAAATGAGTAGTGCTCACAAAAGGATGCTAATCTTGATCTAGTTTGAACACCACTTTAAATTCCACCAATGATTTGATCCAATGGATGATCTCTCGCAATATTGGTAGGTTGGAGTATTGGGAGTTGATTGCTTCCACTTGTTTGACCTTGAACTTGAGCTTCATCATGAGTACTACTAGAGCTTGCTTGATTTGTATTAATTTGTACACTTTGGTTGATCACATGAATATCATCATCATCAACTTGCCTTGGCCTTATGTCACCAAAGTCTATGTTCTTCATTGCATTTGATAATTGATCTCCTCTCACATCATCAAGATTTTGATCTTCATTTTGAGACCCTTGCGTTTCATCAAATTCAACATCATGAACTTCTTACAAGGTGCCATTTGTGAGATTCCAAACTCTATATGCTTTGCTTGTGGTAGAATAACCAAGTAAGAATCCTTCATCACATTTCTTTTCAAACTTGCTCAATCTAGTGCCTTTCTTGAGAATATAGCATTTCCAAACCAAACACTCTAAAGTATGCAATGTTGGGCTTTCTTCCATTCAATAGCTCATATGGTGTCTTCCCAAGCTTCCCATGGCAATAGAGACGGTTGCTACAATAGCAAGCCGTGTTGATGCCTTTACTCCAAAATGAATGACTCACATTGTATTCACTAAGCATTGATCTAGCCATGTCAATCAAAGTTCTATTCTTTCTTTCAACTACACCATTAGATTGAGGAGTGTATGTTGGAGAGAATTGATGTCCAATACCAAGATCATCACATAATTCCTCAATTCTTGTGTTCTTGAACTCACTACCATTGTCACTTCTAATCTTCTTGATGGTGATTTCAAACACATTTTGCACTTTTTTGACAAAAGAATTGAATAGATCATAAACATCACTTTTGTCATAGAGAAAGAACACCCAAGTGTATCTAGTGTAGTCATCCACTATTACAAAGCCATACTTGTTGCCACCAATGCTAGTGTATGTTGTTGGCCCAAATAAGTCCATGTGCAATAGCTCAAATGCCTTTGATGTGCTCATTTCACTCTTACTAGGATGTGTATTTCCAACTTGTTTGCCGGCCTGACAAGCACTACATGGTTTATCCTTTTCAAAAGTCACATCTTTCAAGCCTCTAACTAAGTCATGTCTCAAAAGTTTATTCAATTGTTTCATTTCAACATGACCAAGCCTTCTATGCCATAACCATCCCATACTAGATTTGCTAAGCAAGCATGATGTCAATTGTGTCTCACTATCATTGAAGTCAACCAAGTACGAGATACCATGTCTAAATCCTTTGAATATCAAGTTTGATCCATCCACACTAATGACTTCAACATCATCACTACCAAATATGCACTTAAAGCCAAGATCACAAAGTTGTGCCACCGACAAAAGATTGAAATCCAAGCTCTCAACTAGCAATACATTTGATATGCTCATGTCATTTGAAATAGCAATTTTACCAAGCCCCTTGACCTTGCCTTTCTTGTTGTTGCCAAAAGTTATAGCATCAAAACCACCATTTTGAGTTATATCAATTGATTTGAACATAAAAGAATCCCCGGTCATATGTTGAGTGCACCCACTATCAAGCACCCAATGCCTTCCTCCGGCTTTGTAATTGACCTACAAGACAAGATCAATTCCTTTTAGGTACTCAAACTTGTTTGGGTCCTCCAAGGTTAGTGACCAAGCTTTTTGGTACCCAAATGACTTTCTTCTTTGAGCCCATCCATGGTGTACCAATGAACTTAGCATAAACACCATTTGTACCCTTGGTAAGTATATAGAAAGAATCAAACTTAATTGAGGATACATTAGCATTGGATTTCTTGCTCATTGGCTTAGCATCTTGCAATCCAAACTTCTTGATCATGTCCTTGATGTACTTGCCTTGACTTACAAAAGTGTCATTCTTCATTTGCTTGATTTGAAGGCCAAGGAAGTAACTAAGCTCTCCAATCATAGACATCTCAAACTCATTAGCCATCATATATCCAAACTCTTCACAAAAGTCTTGATTGGTTGATCCAAAAATGATATCATCCACATAGATTTGCAACACAAACAAGTCATTTCCAAGCTTCTTGGTGAAAAGAGTGGTGTCAACCTTTCCCATCTTGAACCCTTTAGAGAGGAGAAAGTCCCTCAACCTCTCATACCATGCTCTAGGTGCTTGCTTCAAACCATACAATGCCTTCTTGAGCTTGTAAACATGGTCGGGCTTCTTGTCATCTTCAAAACCGAGAGGTTGTTCAACATAAACTTCTTCATTTATGTAGCCATTGAGAAATGCACTTTTGACATCCATTTGATAGAATGATGTTGTGTGCACAAGCATATGCTAATAAGATTATAATAGCCTCCAATCTTGCAACCGGTGCATATGTTTCTCCAAAGTCAAGACCTTCAACTTGTGTGTAACCTTGTGCTACTAACCTTGTGCTACTTCATCTCAATATCCTTTTGGTTGCTTTCAAGTGACTTTCTCTAGGTGAAGCTTGATATCTTGCACACTTGCACACACTGAACATCACAACCGGTCTAGAAGCGGTGACATATAGCAAACTTCCAATCATAGACCGGTTAGACCCTCACTGGCGCCACGCGATGGAAGAGGAGTACGCGGCTCTCCTCGCCAACCAAACATGGGATCTGGTGCCACGTATGCCGGGCTCCAACGTCGTCACCGGCAAGTGGATCTGGACACACAAGCGCCGGGCTAATGGCACTCTCGAGAGGTACAAGGCTCGTTGGGTTCTCAGGGGCTTTACTTAGCGGTCTGGTGTTGACTATGATGAGACCTTCAGTCCAGTGGTGAAGCCGGCTACAGTCCGCACAGTGCTCTCACTCGCACTCACTCGCTCTTGGCCCGTGCATCAGCTGGATGTCAAGATTGCTTTCCTGCATGGTCTTCTCACTGAGACAGTTTACTGCAGTCAGCCGGTCGGGTTTGTTGACTCCTCGTGTCCTGACATGGTCTGCCGGCTCAACAGATCTCTCTACGGTCTTAAGCAGGCCCCCCGGGCATGGAACTATCGCTTTGCTGCCTTTCTGCGATCACTGGGGTTTGTGGAGGCCAAGTCCGATACGTCCCTGTTCATCTACCACCATGGAGCTGAGACTGCGTATCTACTGCTCTATGTTGATGACATTGTCCTCACCGCCTCCAGTGAGTCACTCCTTCGCCGGATCATCACCTCTCCAGCAGGAATTTGCTATGAAGGATCTGGGTGTGCTCCACCACTTCCTTGGGGTCACAGTTGCGCCTCATCCTGCTGGGCTACTTCTTCACCAGTGGCAATACACTCTTGACATCCTTGAGCGAGCTGGGATGACAGACTGCAACCCCTGCTCTACTCCAGTTGACACACAGGGCAAGATGTCCGAGGCCGAGGGTAACCCGGTGTCTTGCTGGTGCTCTGCAGTACCTCACCTTCACTTGACCGGACATCACTTATACAGTTTAACAGCTGTGCCTTCATATGCATGATCCGAGGGAGCCTCACCTCACTGCCCTCAAGCGCCTCCTCCGCTACCTCCGAGGCACTGTGGGCTACGGCCTGCTCCTTCACCGGCGGTCCTCCTCCACCGAGATGGTTGTCTACACTAACGCTGACTGGGCCGGATGTCCGGACACTCGACGCTCCACCTCTGGCTACGCTTTCTTGGGTGGCAACCTGGTGTCCTGGTCGTCCAAGCGTCAGCAGGTGGCCTCCCGCTCCAGTGCCGAGGCGGAGTACCGCGCCGTGGCCAACGGCGTGGCGGAGGCCTCTTGGCTCCGACAGCTCCTGGCCGAGCTCCATAACCCTCTTCTCCGGAGCACGCTTGTCTACTGCGACAACGTCAGTGCGGTCTACCTCTCCACCAATCCCGTGCAGCACCAGCGGATCAAGCATGTGGAGATCGACCTTCACTTCGTCCGTGATCGGGTTGCCATCAGCGTGGTGCGAGTCCTACATGTACCTACTACGTCCCAGTTCACAGGCATCTTCACCAAGGGCCTCTCGTCGTCGACCTTCACCGCCTTCCGCTCCAGCCTCAACATCACCAGTGGCTAGTTGCGTCTGTGGGGGGGCTCGTATGTATTTTCTTTTTCTGGTGTCCATTCTGACTCCGCTGCGACGGTAGTTCAGACTGCGGGGGGTGTTGGAGTATATGTTTATGTGGCTGTTGAAAGTGTTGTCTCTATTGATTAGGGCTAACCCTAGAAGGGTAACTATATAGGTTCCATACATGGGCCACATGGGCCTTAGCCTCATGGGCCTAAACACATACTCCAACACCCCCCGCAGTCTAAACTACCGGCGCAGCGGAGTTCGAGGCTGAACAAGAAAAAACACACACAACCCCCCACAGACGCAACTAGCCACCAGTGATGTTGAGGCTGAAGCGAAACTCGGCGAAGGTCGAGGACGGGAGGCCTTTGGTGAAGATGTCCGCGAACTGGGAGGTCGTCGGAACATGAAGGACCCGCACCTTACCCATGGCCACCCGATCGCGGACAAAGTGGAGGTCGATCTCCACATGCTTCGTCCGCTGGTGCTGGATGGGGTTGGTAGAGAGGTAGACCGCACTGACATTGTCGCAGTAGATCAGTGTGCTCCGGGAGGGCGGAGTGTGCAACTCAGCAAGCAGCTGCCTGAGCCAGGTGGCCTCCGCCACGCCGTTAGCAACGGCGCGGTACTCCGCCTCGGCGCTGGACCGGGAGACCACCGGCTGGCGCTTGGACGACCAAGACACCAGGTTGCCGCCCAGGATGACGGCGTAGCCGGAGGTGGAGCGGCGAGTATCCGGGCACCCCGCCCAGTCAGCGTCGGTGTAGACGACGAGGTCGGTGGAGGAGGCCCGGTGGAGGAGGAGGCCGTAGTCGAGTGTGCCCCGGAGGTAGCGGAGGAGGCGCTTGAGAGCCGTGAGGTGAGGCTCCCGGGGGTCATGCATATGAAGACAGACCTGCTGAACTGCATAGGTGATGTCCGGCCGGGTGAAGGTGAGGTACTGAAGGGCCCCGGCGAGACTCCTGTACGTAGTGGGGTCGGCCACCGGGGGTCCCTCAACCTCAGACAGCTTGCCCTGAGTGTCGACCGGAGTGGAGCAGGGGTTACAGTCAGTCATCCCAGCCCGCTCCAGGATATCCCGAGTGTACTGCCTCTGGTGAAGGAGCCCGGCAGGACGGTGCTCAACAGTGACCCCGAGGAAGTGGTGGAGCTCACCCAGATCCTTCATCGCAAACTCCTGCTGGAGAGCGGCAATGATCCGGCGGAGAAGTGGCTCGCTGGAGGCGGTGAGGACAATGTCATCAACATAGAGCAATAAGTATGTAGTGTCGGCCCCATGGTGGTAGACGAACAGGGACGTATCAGACTTGGCCTCCACGAACCCCAGGGTCAGCAAGAAAGCAGCAAACCGGTGGTTCCACGCCCGAGGTGCCTGCTTGAGGCCGTAGAGGGACCTGTTGAGCCGGCAGACCATGTCAGGACGTGTGGAATCGACGAACCCCGCCGGCTGACTGCAGTACACCGTCTCGGTAAGAAGGCCGTGGAGGAAGGCGTTCTTGACGTCCAGCTGGTGGACGGGCCAAGACCGAGCAAGCGTCAGCGAGAGCACGGTACGGACGGTGGCCGGCTTGACCACCGGGCTGAAGGTCTCATCGTAGTCGACTCCAGGGCGCTGAGTGAAACCCCGGAGGATCCATCGAGCCTTGTAGCGCTCGAGAGAACCATCGGCCCAGCGCTTGTGGGTCCAGATCCACTTGCCGGTGACGACGTTGGAGCCTGATGGCCGGGGCACCAACTCCCACGTCTGGTTGGCGAGTAGCGCGGCGTACTCCTCTTCCATCGCACGGCGCCAGTGAGGGTCCAACAGGGCGTCACGGACGGAAGAGGGTACCGGGGAGACCACCGCGTCGCCGGTCGAAGCCTCGAGGGCATGAGGCGGCAGTGTGCTAGCCGCGTGCCGTGTCACCATCGGGTGAACATGCCGCGGGTGTCGGTGAAGCAGCGGCGGGTGGTAGACCGGCAGGGCACCACGAGCCGGCGGGGACTGCGGCGGTGGTGTCGGTGTCCCCGGTGGATAGGGGACCGCGAGCGGCGGCGGCCGCGGCCTGCGCTGGTACACCCGTACCGGCGCGGCGAACCTCGATGGAGGTGCCGGGGCAGGTGCCGGGACGGGATCCGGCGTCGGCGACCGGCACGACCCCCCCGGGGCAGAAGCGGGGGACGAAGGCCCTAGGTCTGCACCAATCGGAGAGGACGGGGCCGCGCCAGAGGACGACGGGCCCGGACCCGCTGGGGATCCGGGACAGGAGGCCGGCACGGAGCGCGGCGAAGCGGTACCTGCAGGAGACCACGAAAAAGGTGGCTGGACCACCGGGTCAGTAAGAAACAGGGAGGGAGGGTCAGGGATCGGAGGGGTGGTAGTGCTGGAAAAGGGAAAGACGGACTCATCGAACACCACATGGCGAGAGATGAGAACCCGTCGGGAGGTAAGGTCAAAGCACCGGTACCCCTTGTGATCCGGGGAGTACCCGAGGAAGACACAGAGCGTGGAGCGGGGGTCCAGCTTGTGAGAAGAAGTGACAGCGGTGTTGGGGTAACACGCACACCCAAACACGCGGAGGTGATCGTAACGAGGCGGGGTACCGAAGAGGGCGTGGTGAGGTGTGGGAGCGGGACAGGCAGCGAAAGGAAGGCGGTTAAGAAGGTAGGTGGAGGTGTGCAGGCCCTCAGCCCAGAAGCGAGCAGGAAGAGAGGCCTGAAACAGAAGGGTACGCACGGTGTCGTTGGTGGTGCGAATCATCCGCTCAGCCTTGCCATTCTGCGAAGAGGTGTATGGACAAGACATGCGCAACTGAACACCGTGAGAGAGGAAGAAAGCTCGGGAGGTGGAGTTATCAAACTCGCGACCATTGTCACACTGGACGGCCTTGATGGTGAGGCCGAACTGTGTAGACACCCAAGTAAAGAAGTGAAGGAGCGTGGTAAACGTATCTGACTTCGCACGGAGAGGAAATGTCCACGAATAATGCGAAAAATCATCAACAACCACAAGATAGTACTTATAACCAGAAATACTCAGAACAGGAGATGTCCATAGGTCGCAATGTACAAGATCAAAAATGCGGGCCGCATGGGAAGAACTAGAAAAAGGAAGACGAACATGTCGGCCCAATTGGCACGCATGACAGAGTTGCTCATCATGAGCTTGAGTACATGGAAGACCAGAGCTACGACTGAGCTGTATCAGGGCATCACGTCCAGGATGGCCGAGGCGCCGGTGCCAGGTAGTAGAGGAAGTAGAAGCGGCGAAGGCAGCTGACAAAACGAACGGCGAAGAAGACGAAGGCGCCGCCGGGAAGCGAAGGGTGTAAAGGGGCCTGGTGCTGTCACATCGGAGCAGAGGACGCCGGGAAGCCAAATCCTTTACAGTAAGATCAGAAGAGTCAAATTCCACAGAACAAGAATTGTCAACTGTAAAACGACGAATAGAGAGAAGGTTATGAACCATAGAAGGAGCAACAAGAACATCAGGAAGACGAAAGGAGCCATGAGCACCGGCGGTACCCACAGACGTGACTGGAAGACAAGAACCATTTGCGACCATAATGGACGAATGAAGAGAGGAAGAAGGAGAGTGGAGCGACGAAAGTATACCGGGGTCAGGAGTGGTGTGGTAGGTGGCTCCCGAATCAGCGATCCACTCGGGTCCGACCGGAGGTGTCAGACCCATGATGCTGAACGAGCGAGCCAGGGCCGCCTGGTCCCATCCGGCGACCCCCAGAAGAGTCCCAGAGTGTGGAGTCCATGCCGTAGCAGGGAAGGCGCCGGGTGGAGGACCAGCAAGAGGAGCTCCGGTGAACATGGCCACCGGTGGGCGCGAGTCGGCCCCGGTGGCGTGGTAGGGCCACATGGAGATGCGCCCTGACCATGGGTTCTGGAAGGAGGGCCATGGTGCCCCCCCTGTGGCCAGGTGCCGGAGCCTGGGTGTGTCCGCCCTGGCCGCCCCCGCGACCCCCTCCGCGGCGACGGCGACCGCCACGACCCCCCCACCTCCGCTCGGCCCGGAGGGAGGGGGACCTAGGAAAGACGGTGGCGGTGGAGCGGTCGACCGCGGTGGAGTAGACGGGCGCGGCGAAGTAGCAGCCAGGGTCGTCGAGGGGGACGAGGAGCCCGTGGAAGTGGTGGATCCCGGCTGGAGGCCCTGAGTGAGCTCCTCCATGACGAGATCGTCACGGACCTCCAGGAAGGTGGGGAAGGGCCTCTGGCGGGTGATCCACGTCCGGAGGTGGGTGTAGCGGTCGCTGAGCCCCCGGAGGACGTTGAGGACCAAGATGCGATCCTCCACGGGCCACCCAAGGTCCCCCAGGGAGTCCGCCATGCCCTTCATCCGACGGCAGAACTCGCCGACGGAGAGGTCACCCTGGACGAAGGTCCTGAAGCTCGCGTCGAAGCGCAGAGCCCGGGCCTCAGCGTTGCCCAGGAACTGGCCCTCAAGGGCGAGCCATGCCCGGCGCGCGTCAGGGGAGGTGCGGACGAGGTCGTGGAGGTCCAGAGAGATCGTCCCCAGGATCCAAGAGAGGACGATGCTGTCCAGACGAAGCCACGACGGGGTCTGGACGGCGACCGAAGCGTCAACGAGGACGTGGTTGTCGAGGGCGTAGCGGCGAAAAGTGAGAAGTACCAGGTCCCGCCAGCGGGCGTAGGAGGGCGACTCCGGCTCGAGGACGAGGAGGCGAATGTTCTGGACCCCCCGGCTGGTAGTGAAGCTGAGCCACGAGCGGGTCGGCCGGGTCGTGCCAGAGGACGGCGGTGTGAGACACACGGCGACCCGGCGAGGCAGAGGAGGTGGCCCCAACGACCGGAGAGGCGGGAGAGGAGCCGCTCCGCCTCGGCGATCTGACGAGCCAGGGCGTCGGCCGCGTCGCGTTCGTGCTCCCACACGAGGGCGGCCGCGCGCACCCGGGCCTGCCCCTCCGCGGCGGCAGCCCGGGCGGCGACGAGGGCGGCGGCGAGGGCGGAGTCGGGGCGTGCTCCGAGAAAGGCAGCGGCTTCGGGCTGGTTCGTCACCACCGGAGGTGGATCGGGATTCCCGGAGGTGGTGACTGGAAGGCCCCCGACCACCTCCCCGGAGTCCAGCGGCGCTGAAGGAGTCCCGGCGGCTGCACCACCGACGGCAGTCATGGCAGTAGCTGGCCAGGGGTGGTGGACTGCCGTGGCGCCCCCCACGGTGAGGCCAGCAAGGGCGCGGATGGCCGCTGGAGGGAGATCGGCCTGCCGGGCAGCGATCAGAAGACCGGGAAGGAGGGCGGCGGCTGGGAGTTGGCGCCCGCGGCTCCAGCAGGGAGGGACTCAACGCCCTGTGTTAGACATAATCTGCTGCAATTCCTACCTTCTTGCTCTGTAATGCAGTGAAGGGCAGCTCCTGCTGTCCATGCCCTGGACATGGCAGGAAGTATGGCAATAGGCCATCCCTAGTACTATAGTTGGTAGTATTGCATCATCCATAGTTGGTAGAAGGTGATGTATACCATGTACTAGGAGTAGGTAGATGTACAACAGCCATGTCCTGGCTGATCTAAGGAGATGGGGGGCTGTACTCAGCCATGCCATCATGCACTATGTAGTTGGTAGCTAGCTTGTATAAATTAGGAAGCAATGCAATGGAAAAGGTAGCTCTTGCCACCATCTCTTGTGACTTCAGTTTCAGGAACTGAAACTGAGCAGTGTGTGTGTGCTGAAGAAGAGCTCTGCTCTTCTTCTTCCTTGGTTCAGGGGAGAGGGAGAGGGAGGGGAGCACGTGCTGCTCACCTGGGCATTAGGTCCTAGTGCCAACACGTGGTATCGGAGCCGTACAAGTCGCTGGGCATAATCGCCGGTGATGGACACGGCTGCAGCGGGCGCAGGGATGGGTGCAGAGGCGGCTGCGGTAGCAGCTGCAGCAGCGGCCAAGGAGAAGCAGCTGGCCTCGGCATCCCAGCCTGCCGTGGAGGTGCGCACGGTGAGGGAGGTCGGCGGGTCCAACACCTGGCCGATGCTCACCCGCACCAACTACGGCGAGTGGGCTGTCCACATGAAGTGGAAGCTGCGCGCGCGGCGGTGGTGGGCGGCGGTGGAGACCGGCAATGCCGGTGAGGATGCGGAGGTGGGCGTCATGGAGGCGCTCATGGCGTCCACGCCGTCCGAGTTCCATGAGGCCATCGGGTCGAAGAACACGGCGAAGGAGGCGTGGGACATGCTCGCGTCCTTCCGTCTCGGCTCGGACCGGGCCAAGAAGGCAAAGGCGCAGCAGCTGCGCCGCGAGTTCGACGACCTTCGATTCAAGCCCGGAGAGGCCGTGGAAGACTTCGCGCTTCGGCTGCAGTCGATCGCGAGTCAGCTGGCCACCTACGGCAAGCCGGTCGACGACGAGGACGTCGTGGCCAAGCTGCTGCGCGTCGTGCCGGCCAAATACGCGCAGCTTGCCTTGTCCATCGAGACGATGCTGGACTTGTCCACGTTGTCGCTCGAGGACGTCACTGGGCGGCTCCGCGCGGTGGAGGATCGCGCGCCACCGGAGAAGGAGAAGCCCAAGCTGCTGCTGACGGAGGAGGAGTGGTCGGCGCGGATGAAGGAGAAGCGCAAGACCGGGGAAGGCTCCAGTCATGGTGGTGGTGACCGCGGCCGTGGCAACGGCGGAAAGCAGCGCGGCAAAGCGCTGGTAGACAAGAAGAAGCACACCGACCCCAACGCCTGCCGGCGCTGTGGGAAGGTGGGACACTGGGCGCGGGAGTGCCCGGACAAAAAGCCGGAGAAGAAGGAGGCGCACCTGGCTCGGGAGGACAGCGATGATGAGCACGCGCTCTTGATGGGGGAGTATTGCGCGCTGCAGAATGGCGAAGCAGAGGAAGCGGAGGCGGAGCAGAGGATTGCGCCGCAGGCCGTCGACCTTGTCGAGCCACGCGCGCAAGTCCAACTGGGCGCAGTCGGCGATGAGCCCGAGCAGAGATGGTATCTCGACTCCGGGCGAGCAACCACATGACCGGTAGCAGGGCCGTTTTCTCCGACCTCGACGAGAGCAAGACCGGGTCGGTCAAGTTCGGCGACGGCTCGCGGGTCATCCGCGGCCAGGGCACCGTCGTCTTCCGATGCCGGAACGGCGAGCACCGCGCTCTGACGGATGTGTATTACATTCCGCAGTTGCGCTCGAGCATCGTGAGCTTGGGGCAGCTGGATGAGCGCGGATCGGAGGTGCAGATCCGTGACGGCGTGCTACGGATCCGAGACAGGGAGCAGCGTCTTCTCGCCGAGGTAACGCGCTCCCATAACCGCCTCTACCTGTTGGATTTGAAGGTAGAGCAGCCGGTGTGCCTCGTGGCGTCGTGCTCGGAGGAGCCATGGCTCTGGCACGGCCGGTTCGGCCACCTGAGCTTCGACGCTCTAGGCCGGATGGAGAAGATGGTGACTGGCATGCCACGCATCAAACATGCAGGGGAGCTCTGCGACAGCTGCCTCGCCGGGAAGCAGAGAAGACTGTCGTTCCCCAAGGCTGCGCGCTACCGTGCGGTGGATCCGCTCGAGCTGGTCCATGGGGACCTTTGCGGGCCGATCACACCGGCAACGCACGGTGGGCGCAGGTACTTTCTGCTGCTTGTCGACGACCACAGTCGGTTCATGTGGTTGCGGCTTCTGGCGAGCAAGGACGAGGCAGCAGACGCCATCAAGCAGTTCAAGGCTCGAGCTGAGGCGGAGTCCGGGAAGAAGCTCCGGGTCTTGAGGACCGACCGCGGCGGTGAGTTCACGGCGGTGGAATTTGCCACCTACTGCGCCGAGGAGGGGGTGGGGCGCCACCTCACCGCGCCCTACTCACCGCAGCAGAACGGTGTGGTGGAGCGCCGAAATCAGACGATCGTCGGCATGGCGCGCTCCATGATGAAAGCGAAGAAGATGCCGGCGACGTTCTGGGGCGAGGTCGTGACGACGGCGGTCTTCATCCTAAACCGCGCGCCCACAAAGGCCCTGAAGGGGCAAACTCCGTTCGAGGCTTGGCATGGGCGCAAGCCGTGCGTGGCGTTCATGCGCACGTTCGGGTGCGTCGGCCATGTCAAGACAACCAAGCCCGGCCTCGGCAAGCTTGAGGACAGGAGCACGAAGGCGGTGCTCCTCGGCTACGAGGAAGGATCCAAAGCCTACAGGCTGTACGATCCGGCAAGGGGCAAGGTGTTGGTATCCAGGGACGTCGTCTTTAACGAGGCGGCGGCATGGGACTGGAATGCCGAGGAGTTGGGGGCGGAGCAGGACGGCGGGCTGGGAGACACGTTCGTCGTGGAGCGGCTGGTGGTGCACGGCCACGGCGCGGCGGAGCAGGCTCCAACGACTGGGGAAGCAGAAGCAGGGGAGCCGGCGGCCGGGGAAGCAGCAGAGCCCACGGCAGCGGAGGGGGTGGAACCACCTAGCCCGCCGGGAGCAGGGCACTACAGCTCGCCGGGGCCAATGGCGGACTCGCCCCCTGTTTTGCACGAACAGGGGACGCCGGGAGCATCGATGGTGGAGTACGCTACTCCACCGTCCAATCTCGACGAGTTCGTGGACGCGTTCCACGAAGGGGAGGAGGTCCGGTTCCGGCGCGTCGACAATGTCGTCGGCAACGCACCGGTGCCAGGACTGGCTGCACGCCTGCTCAACGACGATCAAGCACTCCTGCTCATGAGCGCGGAGGAGCCAGCCACGTTCACGGTTGCGGAGCGCGACGCGGAGTGGCGGCGGGCCATGATCGAGGAGATGAAGGCGATCGAAGCCAACAAGACCTGGGACTTGGTCGATCCGCCGTCGGGTTGCCGGCCGATCGGACTCAAGTGGGTCTATAAGGTCAAGAAGGATGAACGTGGCGTCGTCGTCAAGCACAAGGCACGCCTAGTGGCGCGCGGTTTCGTGCAACGCGAGGGAATTGACTTCGAGGAGGTGTTCGCGCCAGTGGCGCGGATGGAGTCGGTGCGGCTCCTCCTCGCGCTCGCGGCGGCCAAGAACTGGCAAGTCCACCACCTCGACGTCAAGTCTGCCTTTCTCAATGGCGACCTGGCGGAGGTGGTCTACGTCAAGCAGGCGCCAGGGTTCGTGGTGAAGGGCGCTGAGCACAAGGTGCTGCGCCTCAGGAAGGCCTTGTACGGGCTGCGGCAGGCGCCAAGGGCGTGGAACGCCAAGCTCGACGCCACCATGGCGGAGCTTGGGTTCGCACGCTGCGTCACCGAGCATGCGCTGTACACCCGACGACGGGGGAAGGAGGAACTCATCGTCGGGGTGTACGTCGACGACCTCATCGTCACCGGGGCGCGAGCGCAGGACATTGCACGGTTCAAGGAGCAGATGGACGCCAAGTTCCGCATGAGCGACCTTGGAGCTCTGTCGTACTACCTCGGCATCGAGGTGAAGCAGAGCACAGATGCGGTGAAGCTCGGGCAGCGCGCCTACGCCCTAAAGCTGTTGGAGCGGGCGGGCATGGCGGGCTGCAAGGCTGTGGCCACACCCATGGAGGAGCGGATCAAGCTCTCGCGGGCAAGCACGGCGCCAAAGGTGGATGCTACGCTCTACCGGAGCATCGTCGGCGGGCTGCGCTGGCTCACGCACACGCGGCCGGACATCGCGTTCGCGGTCGGGTACGTGAGCCGGTTCATGGAGGACCCGAGAGAAGACCACTGGACGGCGGTCAAGCGGCTGCTCCGCTACGTCCAGGGCACGATGGAGATGGGGATCGTCTTCCCCAAGCACGGCGGCCTCTAGCTGACGGCGTTCAGCGAGGCTCCGCCCAAGGCCAGGGATGGCGAGCCGGGGATCACGGCATACAGCGACGCGGACATGGCTGGAGACGTGGACGGGCGGCGGAGCACTTCCGGTGTGCTCGTCTTCCTCGGTGCGTCGCCAATCGCGTGGCAGTCTCTGAAGCAGAAGATGGTGGCACTGTCGACCTGCGAGGCAGAGTACGTCGCAGCAGCCACGGCGGCTTGCCAGGTGGTTTGGCTACGACGGCTGCTGGGTGAGCTCACCGGAGTTGAGGCTCGCCCGCCGGCGCTGAAGGTGGACAACCAGCCAGCGATCGCGCTGGCAAAGAACCCTGTCCTCCACGACAGAAGCAAGCACATCAATGTGAAGTTCCACTTTATCCGTGACTGCGTCGATGGCGGACAGTTGGTCATCGAGTTCGTCGAGACCGGGCGGCAACTCGCTGACATCCTCACCAAGTCGCTCGGGCGCCTCAGGTTCTTGGAGCTCAGAGGCATGATCGGCATGGTAGAGGTCAAGGGCTAGCAGCAGGATTAGGGGAAGATTGTTAGACATAATCTGCTGCAATTCCTACCTTCTTGCTCTGTAATGCAGTGAAGGGCAGCTCCTGCTGTCCATGCCCTGGACATGGCAGGAAGTATGGCAATAGGCCATCCCTAGTACTATAGTTGGTAGTATTGCATCATCCATAGTTGGTAGAAGGTGATGTATACCATGTACTAGGAGTAGGTAGATGTACAACAGCCATGTCCTGGCTGATCTAAGGAGATGGGGGGCTGTACTCAGCCATGCCATCATGTACTATGTAGTTGGTAGCTAGCTTGTATAAATTAGGAAGCAATGCAATGGAAAAGGTAGCTCTTGCCACCATCTCTTGTGACTTCAGTTTCAGGAACTGAAACTGAGCAGTGTGTGTGTGCTGAAGAAGAGCTCTCTTCCTTGGTTCAGGGGAGAGGGAGAGGGAAGGGGAGCAGGTGCTGCTCACCTGGGCATTAGGTCCTAGTGCCAACACCCTGCACACCGGCGGTGGGGAGCAGCTGTGCGGCGGCGGCTGGGGGCTGTGCGCCGGCGGCTGGAAGTAGGCCTGCGGGCTGGAGAGGGGCGACGGCAGATGGGGAAGAGGCCACCTGTGCCCAGGATGGAGAAGGGAGGGGAAGACTTGGAAGCAAGAGGGAGAGGGAGGGGGAGGTGGCCGGCCGGCCATGGTGGCCGGCAGGCCTGGCGGCGGGCCTGGAGGTGGCCGGCGGCTGGAGAGGGAGAGAAGAAGGGTTAGGCTTTTGATACCATGTTGAAAGTGTTGTCTCTATTGATTAGGGCTAACCCTAGAAGGGTAGCTATATAGGTTCCATACATGGGCCACATGGGCCTTAGCCTCATGGGCCTAAACACATACTCCAACAGTGGCCCATGTGGTTAGGCCCATGAGGCCCATATATGCGACACTATATAGCTACCCTTCTTGGGTTAGCCTAATCAATCAAGACCATACATTCCAACAGTGGCCAAAAGCTCAAACAAACAGGGTGATGCGCAACAATATGAGAACCCTAGAAGAAAATGTGAACCCCTACCTTCTGCAGCATAGTCTAAGCCAGCATAAATACAATGCAATGTGCTCGTGTTTCGTTGCTCTGTTTAGGTAAATTGCATATTTTACGTTTTTGTTTGGTTGCCTGATTTGTATTGTATATGGCCACCTCTTTGCGGACCTGGCCACTGGTGCAAGCTAGCATGGCCGATTTTGGCGTACTCCAAAATGCAGTGGAGACCTCTTTTGCACTCTGTAAGCCTGCATAAGACCTAATACGGGCAACCAAACACCAGAAGCTTGCATTGGACAACTCTGGATATGCCTTAATGCAGGCAACCAATCACATCCATGTTGAACTGCTTTGTTATTTAGGAACACGAGGAAGATTTTTAAGGGAAAGCTTTAAACAAGCCATTCTTCTTTTTTGTTGCCTTTTTGTTGAATCCTGTGGACTTACCGTAATGTTATTGTCAAGTATATTTAACTAGGTTGCTTGCCTTCTATTCCCTTACAAAAAGGCCTAGTTTGCTTAAGTGAATAGTCACAATTTGTTTCATCTTCCCTCTTTAGTCTTACACCTGTTGTGATACATCTATTAAGTCTGTAATTTGATGCTTTGGCTCTTGGTTGCAGTTAACTGTAGCTGTAGAACTTGATATAGTATTCCATCCATTTCTTGTGAGTTCTTAAAAATTGAAAATACTTGACATTTTTGTTGTCTCGTTATTGGTTGCAGTCTGAAAATTTAATGCTTGCCAAGAAGCACAAGATTGAGAAAGAGCAGAATAACCAGCTAAGGGATCAGATTTCTCATCTCTTGAAAGTTGAACAAGAGCAAAAACTAAAAATGCAAGAACAAGATTTAACAATTCAGTCACTACAGGTTAAATGTTAATCCATCTCTATATTTTTCCTAACAAGCATATTCATTGAGTCATGTTGGGATGCACCTACTTTTTTTACTACTGTCTTACCGTCTTTTGTCCTGTCACTTATTTATGAGAAAATTGTACGCTTTTGCTATTATTTTTCTTCATGATGATGTTGTGAACATGCACTATGGTTCTTAGTTTCTCCACTGTACTGTCAGTCTATTTTACACGATAATGTGAAAGCTAGGCTAATGTTAGTTTTGTGGTTTATATGTGGGCTGCTCAATTTATTGTTAATGTACATGTTAGGTAATCCACGAGATTGCAACCACTGTTTACACAAATCAACTTATTGATTAATGGTGGCCGCAGTTTAGTTACAATTTAGTAAGGTTGGCTCTGTAGTGACAACCATGGGATGGGATCAAATCATGTCCTGATGAGGGTTTTTCCGGATGGAGCCATAAAATATATACCCCCCTTTTCAAGAAATCTATGCAGTGTACCACATTTAATAATGCTGTGAGAGCCTCTTCGAAATTATTGGTTTTCACCATGTCAAAGTCGCCTATTTGTAAGTTAACTTACTGTGTCCAATCACACAGATTCGAACTCTGCTAAGATTATGTTTTGCTCAAGCGATCTTGCATACATTTACTTGGGCAATAAACCATTGAAATTTGAACATGATATCTTTATAATGGTTCTTTGTTCATTGGAGACAGTAACTAGTGAGACTATTGTCATTGTTAGCCCCTTCCCCATCATGTTTACTTGTCATGAACTGCTAGTCAAGTTCAGTTTTTGATAGGGAAATGGCATTATGATCTAGCAATCGAGATTGCACCCTTAATGCTACACACTTCTGGTCTTTGGAATTGGTTTAGTATGGTGTAGCTCCCTATTTTATATTCTTTGTCATTCTGCTCGAGTGGTTGTGGTTCTGCTAATTGTTGTACTATGTCTGAAGCATATATCTTTTACCATGCCATGATATTCCCTTATGCTTTCCATTTTTTTTTCTTTTATATAATTTGCAGACAAAACTCAAGTCCATTGAGTCTCAGCTTAATGAGGCCCTCAATGCTAGTGATGCTAGATCAACTATTGGTTCTGAATCTGCTTCAGTAATTTCTTCCCCAAAGATAACAGAATCAACTGCTGACTCATCTTCAGTGACTAAAAGGCTTGAGGAAGAATTGGCAAAAAGGGATGCCCTTATCGAGGTAGATACACAATGGATCCTTTCATCGCTATAAGTATCACCGGTTCCCCATGAAATGCATGTACTATAGTAAGTTAGCTGAAAGTTTAAACAATGGACATTCAGATTCCAGTGAATTTAAACCCATAGAGTGACCTAAATTTGTTCATCTTCAGTTGTTTGAAATGATAGTTGAATAGTAGAACTGGCATATGGGATGGGTACTGTTGGAATATGTATGTATTAGGCCCATGAGGCTTGGCCCATGAGGCTCATGTATGGTTACCTATATAGCTACCCTCCTAGGGTTAGCCCAAATCAATAGAGACTAATCTTCTAGCATGGTATCAGCAGCCTAGGTCTTCCCCTTCCCCTCCGGCCGCCGCCGCCTTCCTCAGGCCGCCGCCTCCCCATGGCAGGCCGGCCGCCTCCCCCTCCTTCCCCAACCTATTTCCATGCTTTTCCCCCTCTACCTTCTTCCTCCTGGGCCCAGGTGGCCGCCACATCTGCCCGGCCCCTGCTCCCTGGCGCGGGTCCAGCCGCCGCCGGGGGTCCAGCGGGCGGCCACGCTGCTGCCGCCGGTCCAGCCGCCGCCAGGGGTCCAGCGGGCGGCCACGCTGCTAGAGCCGCTGCTGGCCACGTTGCTGGCCTTCCTCCTCCCGGCCCGCGCGCGGCTTCAGCCCTAGCGGTCGCGGGCGGCGCCACCGCCGCCGCCCTTGCCGCAACTGGTGCCGGTGCTGCTGGCGCGGGTGCGGATGGTGCGGCTGATGCGGGCGCAGCTACTATGGGAGCGGGTGCGGCCCTCGACTCGGGCACTGCGGTTGCTGCCGAGCCGCCCAACGACGCCGTTCCCCTCCCCGGCACCGGTCTGGATGCCGTCGCCCTTCTTCCTGGCGGTGTCCATGCCTTCCCGGCCCCGCCTCCGCCGCCGCCGACCCTCCTCTACCCCGGTCGTGACGACTCGACCCTCGCTGCTGCCCTCGTCGCCGCTCGGGCTGCAGCTGTTGAGGGCCAGGCTCGTCTCCGCGTGGCCGCCCTCTCCTGGGAGCGCGAGCGGGATGCGGCCGATGCCCTGGCCCGCCAGATCGCTGATGTGGAGCAGCGCCTCATCCCTCCCGCCTACCACGACCTCGGGGCCACCTCCTCTGGCTCGACGGGCCACCGCGCGTCCACCACCGCGGTCATCTGACACGACCCGGCTGATCCTCTCGTGGCGCAGCTTCACTACCAGGCCGGGGGGTCCAGAACATTCGCATGCTCGTCCCGGTGGTTCTTGAGCCCGAGTCGCCCTCCTACGCCCGCTGGCGAGATCTGGTGCTTCTCACTCTCCGCCGCTACGCCCTCGACGACCACGTCCTTGTTGACGCCTCGATCGCCGTCCAGGCCCCGTCGTGGCTTCATCTCGACAGCATCGTCCTCTCCTAGATCCTGGGGACGATCTCCCTGGACCTCCACGACCTCGTCCGCAACTCCCCTGACGCTCGCCGGGCATGGCTTGCCCTTGAGGGTCAGTTCCTGGGCAACGCTGAGGCCCGGGCTCTGCGTCTCGACGCGAGCTTCCGCACCTTTGTCCAGGGTGACCTCTCCGTTGGCGAGTTCTGTCGTCGGATGAAGGGCATGGCTGACTCCCTTTGCGACCTCGGCTGGCCTGTGGAGGATCGCATCTTGGTCCTCAACGTCCTCCGCGGGCTCAGTGATCGCTACGCTCACCTCCGTACGTGGATCACCCGTCAGCGGCCCTTCCCCACCTTCCTGCAGGTCCGTGACGACCTTGTCATGGAGGAGCTCACTCAGGGCATCCAGCCGGGGTCCGTCACCACTCCGGGGTCCTCGTCTTCCTCGACGGCCCTGGCTGATACTCCGCCGCGTCCGTCTGCTCCACCTCGTCCGTCTGCTCCACCGCCATCGTCTTTTCTTGGTCCTCCTCCCTCCGGGCCGAGCGGAGGTGGGGGGGTCGTGGCGGTCGTCGACGATGCGGTGGGGGCCGTGGGGGAGGCCGTGGTGGAGTCACCCCGCTAGCTGGCCCACCGGGGGGGGCACTATGGCCTTTCTTCCAGAACCCGTGGTCCGGACGCATCTCCATGTGGCCCTTCCACGCTCCCGGTGGCGACCCTCGTCCACCGGCGGCCATGTTCACCGGTGCTCCATCTCCCGGCGTCTTTCCTACGTCACCGTGGGCTCCACCCTCCGGCACCCCACCTGGGTTGCCGGCTGGGACCAGGCGGCCTTGGCTTGCTCGTTCAGCACTATGGGCCTGACACCTCCTGTCGGACCTGAGTGGATCGCTGATTCGGGAGCCACCTACCACACCACCCCTGACCCTGGTATACTTTCGTCTGTCCATTCTCCATCTTCTTCTCTCCCTTCGTCCATTATGGTCGCAAATGGTTCATGTCTTCCGGTCACGTCTGTGGGTACCGCCGGTGCTCATGGCTCCTTCCGTCTTCCTGACGTTCTTGTTGCTCCTTCTATGGTTCACAACCTTCTTTCTATTCGTCGTTTTACAGCTGACAATTCCTGTTCTGTGGAATTTGACTCTTCTGGTCTTACTGTAAAGGATTTGGCTTCCCGGCGTCCTCTGCTCCGATGTGACAGCACCGGGCCCCTTTACACTCTTCGCTTCCTGGCGGCTACTTCATCTTCTTCGCCGTCCGTTTTGTCAGCTGCTTTCGCCGCCTCTACTTCCTCTACCACTTGGCACCGGCGCCTCGGCCATCCTGGACGTGATGCCTTGATGCAGCTCAGTCGTAGCTCTGGTCTTCCATGTACTCGGGCTCATGATGAGCATTTGTGTCATGCGTGCCAATTGGGCCGACATGTTCGTCTTCCTTTTCATAGTTCTACTTCACATGCGGCCCGCATTTTTGATCTTGTACATTGCGACCTATGGACATCTCCTGTTATCAGTATTTCTGGTTATAAGTACTATCTTGTGGTGGTTGATAATTTTTCGCATTATTCGTGGACTTTTCCCCTACGTGCGAAGTCTGATACTTTTTTCACGCTCCTTCACGTCTTCACTTGGGTGTCCACACAATTCGGCCTCACCATCAAGGTTGTCCAGTGTGACAATGGTCGTGAGTTTGATAACTCCACCTCCCGTGCCTTCTTTCTCTCTCACGGTGTTCAGTTGCGCATGTCTTGCCCATATACCTCTTCACAGAATGGCAAGGCTAAACGGATGATTCGCACCACTAACGACACCGTGCGCACCCTTCTGTTTCAGGCCTCTCGTCCTGCTCGCTTCTGGGCTGAGGGCTTGCACACCTCCACCTACCTCCTCAACCGTCTTCCTTCCGCTGCCTGTCCCGCTCCTACGCCACACCACGCCCTCTTCGGTACCCCTCGGTCACCTTCGCGTCTTTGGGTGTGTGTGTTACCCCAACACCGCTGCCACTTCTTTCCACAAGCTGGACCTCCGCTCCACTCTCTGTGTCTTCCTCGGGTACTCCCCGGATCACAAGGGGTACCGGTGTTTTGACCTTACCTCCCGACGGGTCCTCATCTCTCGCCATGTGGTGTTCGATGAGTCCATCTTTCCCTTCTCCAGCACATCCACCACCACTCCTGTTCCTGATCCCTCCTCCCTATTTCCCGCTGACACAGTGGTCCAGCCACCTTTTCCGTGGTCTCCTGCAGGTACTGCTTCGCCGCGCTCCTTGCCGGGCACCTGTCCCGGCTCCCCGGCCGGTCCGGGCACGTCGTCCTCTGGCGCGGCCCCGACCTCTCCGTTTGGCGCAGACCCGGGGACCTCGTCCCCCGATACTGCCCCGGGGGGGCCGTGCCGGTCGCCGTCGCCTAGTGCTGCCCGACACCTCCTTCGCAGTTCGCTGCGCCGGTATGGGTGTACCAGCGCAGGCCGCGACCGCCGCCACTCGCGGTCCCTTCTCCGCCGGGGACACCGACACCACCGCCGCAGTCCTCGCCGGCCCGTGACGCACCGCCGGTCTACCACCCGCCGCTTCTTCACCGACACCCGCGGCATGTTCACCCGATGGTGACACGGCACGCGGCTGGCACACTGCCACCTCGGGCCCTTGCGGCATCGACCGGCGACGCGCCGGTCTCCCCAGTACCCTCTTCCGTCCGTGACGCCTTGTTGGATCCTCACTGGCGCCGCGCGATGGAAGAGTACGCCGCGCTCCTCGTCAACCAGACGTGGGAGTTGGTGCCCCGGCCGCCGGGCTCCAACGTCGTCACCGGCAAGTGGATCTGGACCTACAAGCGTCAGGCTGATGGCACTCTCGAGCGCTACAAGGCTCGTTGGGTTCTCCGGGGCTTCACTCAGCGCCCTGGGGTCGACTATGATGAGACCTTCAGCCCGGTGGTCAAGCCGGCCACCGTCCGCACCGTGCTCTCGCTGGCGCTTGCTCGGTCATGGCCCGTCCATCAGCTGGACGTCAAGAATGCTTTTCTGCACGGCCTTCTCACCGAGACAGTGTACTGCAGTCAGCCGGCGGGGTTCGTTCATTCCTCCCGTCCTGACGTGGTCTGCCGACTCAACAGGTCTCTCTATGGCCTCAAGCAGGCACCACGGGCGTGGAACCATCGGTTTGCTGCTTTCCTGCTGACACTGGGGTTTGTGGAGGCCAAGTCTGATACATCTCTGTTTATCTATCACCATGGAGCTGACACTGCGTACCTGCTGCTCTATGTTGATGACATTGTCCTCACAGCCTCCAGTGAGCCACTTCTCCGCCGCATCATTACCGCTCTTCAGCAGGAGTTTGCTATGAAGAATCTGGATGTGCTTCACCACTTCCTCGGGGTCACTGTTGAGCCTCATCCTGCCGGGTTTCTTCTTCACCAGCGGCAGTATACTCGAGATATCCTGGAGCGGGCTGGGATGACTGACTGCAACCCCTGCTCCACTCCGGTTGATACATAGGGCAAGTTGTCCGAGGCCGAGGGCCCCCCAGTGTCAGATCCCACTGCATACCGGAGTCTTGCTGGTGCCCTTCAGTACCTCACCTTCACCCGCCCGGACATCACCTACGCCGTTCAACAGATCTGTCTTCACATGCATGATCCCCGAGAGCCTCACCTCACTGCTCTCAAGCGCCTTCTCCGCTACCTCCGGGGCACGATCGACTACGGTCTACTCCTTCACCGGTCCTCCTCCGCCGACCTTGTCGTCTACACTGACGCCAACTGGGCAGGGTGTCCAGACACTCGGCGCTCCACCTCCGGCTATGTTGTCTTCTTGGACGGCAACTTGGTGTCCTGGTCGTCCAAGCGCCAGCCTGTGGTCTCCCGGTCCAGTGCCGAGGCGGAGTATCGCGCTGTTGCTAACGGCGTGGCTGAGGCCTCCTGGCTCCGGCAGCTTCTCACCGAGCTCCACACTCCGCCCTCCAGGAGCACACTGATCTACTGCGACAATGTCAGTGCGGTCTACCTCTCCACTAACCTCATCCAACACCAGCGGACGAAGCATGTGAAGATCGACCTACACTTTGTCCGTGATCAGGTTGCCATGGGCGAGGTGCAGGTTCTTCATGTTCCGACCACCTCCCAGTTCGCGGACATCTTCACCAAAGGCCTCCCGTCCTCGACTTTCGCCGAGTTTCGCTCCAGCCTCAACATCACCAGTGGCTAGTTGCGTCTGTGGGGGGACGTATGTGTTCTTTCTTCTTTCTTGTTCAGCCTGGAACTCCGCTGCGTCGGTAGTTCAGACTGCGGGGAGGTGTTGGAATATGTATGTATTAGGCCCATGAGGCTTGGCCCATGAGGCCCATGTATGGTTAACTATATAGCTACCCTCATAGGGTTAGCCCAAATCAATAGAGACTAATCTTCTAGCAGGTACCCACTTACCAGGAAACATCGCAAGTTCAGTAGTACAAGTTTCAATGTTATGGATGTTCTTTTTCATGGAATCATGATACCATCCTAAATAAAATATACTCCTGATATATAAATTGAGCAAGTGTGACATGCCTGTTAAATTCTGACTGCTCCGTTTTTAACTTTTGTTTTGCTATCTTCAACTACAAGTTTAGAGATCTTCTCACACTGCAGTTTTATTCTAAAACCTTTGAATTGGTACCTGATTAGAAGTTGAATTTTTGCTACCTATACTGCCACTATTCTTGTGAAGATTCTTGCCATCCTTGTGTGCTCCACCATGACTGTTGATGCATGATCTGTCTTTTCTTTAAGTTAACACAATTCAAGTTTTCTGTTGACTTCCTGTTGAAACATTGTTTTCTTACAGTTTGATCTAAATATCTTTTGTAGTTCATTTGTTTGATCTCATTTTCACAAACCTTTCCTTCCTTTGCTACACAAACAAATACAGAAATTACATGAAGAGAACGAGAAGCTTTTTGACAGACTTACAGAGAAGTCAGGATTGGGAAGTGCTCCACAGGTTGCCCCCAAAGTATTCTTTTTCCTTTTTTTCGTTGTGCTCTGTGTTATGAACTAGTTCCTTTTCAATTATTTTGTTGTTTTGTGCGACTGCCTTTCTGCATGTGGAAAGGACCAAAGATTCATGTCACATTTTGCTGTGTCTACAATGTTTGTAGGACATCTTGTGGCAACTTTCACTGTTAATTATGGGAAACAACAAAAATTCAACTAAAATCTACAGTTGAGACTTCACAAAAAAGTGATTTGATCCATATCATCCATTGTTTAAGGTGTCTAGTATCTACCCAAATTGAGTTTATGAGGAATAGGTGTCTGTCATGTTCTTTGTTCATTTAACCTGATGGATTTAGTAAACACCTGTGCATATATTTGAAAAATGCTCCTAGTTTGCCTATGGCTGCTTGTTAATTTCTGACAAAACTTTATTGAGCAAAGCCTATTAGAGTGCACTCCCTGCCTCCCTCCGTTCCAAAATGTAGGTTGTTTTAGTTTTGTCCTAAGTTAAACTTATCTTGGACCAAGTCTATAGAAAAATATATTAATATGTACTCCCTCCGTCCAAATTATAAGAGGTTTTGGCTTTTCTAGATACATTGCTTTTGCTATGTATCTAGACATAGTGTATATCTAAGTGTATAGCAAAAGTTATGTATCTTGAAAAGCCAAAACGTCTTATAATTTGGAATGGAGGGAGTACAATACAATTAAATACACGATCAAGACATATTTCTTACTAGTTTAGTTGTGGATTTCATTAAACTAATTTGATGTTGTAGATGTTGGTGCATTTTTTTATAAACTTGTTCAAAGTTAGAGAAGTTTGACTTAGGACAAAGCTGTAACAATCTACATCTTGGAACGGAGGGAGTGGATATATATCATTGGCTTCGGAGCTTTAGTTACTGCCTTCTTTTTCTCCCACTCCCAAATCTCGTCTTGTATGTCAAAGTAGACAATACGTTTTGATTGATAAAACTTCTTACCATATGTAATTATGTGAACTGTTAGTAAATTTGTCCCTAAAAAATTCCCACGAGGTTTTCATGGGTAACTACTAACTGCTTTCATAGGTTTCAAGCCCTTCAGCAAACAAGCCAGCTAATGGTCAGGGAAGGGAGATAGGCAGGTAAAAGTGGCTACACCTACAATTAGTCAATAATACTTGGTGTAAACAACATTGAGACATAGAGTCCAAATTTACCACTCTATCTGCAGGAGTGACAGCAGCAAAAGTCGATCACCAGATGTGTTTGCATCACCGGTGTCTCAGGATAAAACTGGAAACAGTGGAGCTATTGTGAAATCAAGCAATGAGCTAGCAAAAACTACACCTGCTGGGGAGTACCTTACGTCTGCACTCATGGATTTTGATCCTGACCAGTTTGAGGGATTTGCTGCAATAGCTGATGGTGCTAATAAGCTTTTGATGCTGGTAATTAACACCACCCCAACATATATAATACTATTACTGGATTTACTATACCTTTTGTTTGTGGCAACTAAGCTAGTTTTGCTCCTTCCCTTATATTGTCCTCGCCTGCCCTTGTACATTTTTTTTCTCAGATATAGGAGAGCTACGTATCATTGCACCAAAACTCAAATGCACCCACAACCTCAGAACAGTACAGCAATTACATTTGTGCCTGGCACAGAAAGCGGCTTAACCAAGCTGCTAACCCACTACTTAATTGGCAGCCACCTCACCGAGCTAAGCCCCTACTGCTAGACGCCAGACGTGAGCCTCTATAATCTGCCTGAGGGCAAGCTCTACACTAGGCTTAGCTCCATTGAACACACTATTGTTGCAGTGCTTCCACACGGTTCATGCACCCAGAGTGATCAGTGAGTTCAAACCCCGTTCAAGTTTCCCAGGTTCAGAGTGACCATCGAGTTCAAACCCTGCTTCCAGTTTCCCAGACGTGACCTCTAAAATCTACCTGAGGACAAGCTCTACACTAGGCTTAGCTCCATTAAGCACAATATTGTTGCAGTGCTTCCACACGGTCCAGCATGATCAGCGAGTTCAAACCCTGCTTCTAGTTTCCCAGGATCATAGCATTGATTCTCAACCACAACTCTGTTACTCCCAGAAAGCCAGGACACCATGTCATCGAGCTGTGGTGAGAACTCAGGCAGTCCATAACAAAGGAAGAGGAGTGACCACACCTGGCTTAAGAAGACGCAACTCAAAAGGACATGTTGGATGGTCTCATCCCCATGATCATCCAATGGGCATTGATTTGGATGAGTTAATCCTCTAAGGGGCAGCCTATCCTCTGTCCAACATCTATTGTGTGCACAACTAAAGGAAAAACTGTCACTTCTCTGGCACCCAAAATTTCAGAATTTGTGTGCATTAGGCTGGAGCTGAATATCGAAGGCCCTCTTGCATCCCTTAGTACGTATGTACCATTGAACCTTTTCTTCTGCACACTTTTATATTGTATGGGACTGCTGTGAGCAGTCTGGTCCAGCAAGGCATAAACTCACTCATCATTTTGGGTGCTTGGACTTTGTGGAAATACAGGAACTACTGTGTTTTTAATGACGCTATCCAAGCTTATTTACGGTCTTGTCTCTTGCTGGGGAGGAATCACAGCTTTGGGGTGTGGCATGAGCTAAGGGGTTCTTCTTCTTATCTCCTCTACCTTGGGTAGTTGATTTTCTAGGTCGAATCGTTCTCTTTCTCCTTACAATACACACGTATGTAATTGCTATATCAGTGGGGTGTGTGTGTTTTGCAACTCTCTTCTATTAATGCAATGATACACAGCTTTCCTGCATGTTTGAGAAAAAAATATTATATGGAACTTGTACATGTTATTTTTACATTTTTCATGATTTCCATGCACAAGCAATAGTGGAAATGTTTTGCATGCAGGTCTTGGCTGCAGTTATCAAAGCTGGTGCAGCTAGGGAGCATGAGATACTTGCTGAGATCCGCGATGCTGTGTTTTCATTCATTCGAAAGATGGAACCAAGAAAAGTTATGGATACTATGTTAGTTTCAAGAGTCAGAATATTATACATTAGATCTTTGCTTGCTAAATCACCAGAACTACAGTCCATCAAGGTATCATGATTTCTCTGTTTTGTTTATATTTATTTATTTTAAGGGAAAATATAAGCAGTCATCTTATCATTTTGCATTAAGCCTAACAGTATACTCTCTGACCTTGCTTCATAAAGGTCTCTCCAGTTGAGTGTTTCTTGGAGAAATCAAATACTGGTCGAAGTAGAAGTTCTAGTAGGGGAAGTAGTCCTGGCAGATCTCCTGTTTACCACCATGGTCATGGTTCCCGAACTGCGCTTGTTGATGAACATGTGCATGGTTTCAAGGTGAACATTAAACAGGAAAAGAAATCAAAATTCTCCTCGATCGTTCTGAAGCTTTGTGGTATTGAGGAGGTAAATTTTTGTTCTTTTGTAGTACATATATGTTCCAATGTGATCCTGTGCTTAATTGTTTCCAGGTAACCATGTAGTATATGGATTGTAGGTAGTCGTAGTGAAGTTAATGTGTTGAGTTTGGACATGGTATGCTCTATGCTGATCTATTGATAGCACCATCTCATACGAATGACCTGGCGTTTATTTTGTTTCTGAACCATTCTGGTGCTAATTTCACAATAATTGTAGCTGTAAGCCCTGCTTCCCAGGCACATTTAGTGTATTTAAGTTTTTAGTTAATCTATGTCATTAAGTCCTTGGGTAGCCCAAGAGTTGTGCGGGTACCCAGGCAGTTTTTCTGTCTAGTTAAAGCTCTAGTGAGCTGTATGTAATCAATGCAGTACTTATTCTATATATATTGCAATGCAGTTGCCTGGGAGAGTAGCCCTGGCTGATTAATTTCTCTGTTACCTCCAACATTTGGCATCGGAGCTAGGATAGACACCAGAGAGCCACGAGGCCAACTCCTCACCTTCTCCACCCTATGTCGACCTCTGCTGAGCGCGCTGCCAGGCTCAAGGCCAAGGGAACCGGCGATGGAGAGCTGGGCGACTCCTCCGGCCGGGCCGCGCGCTTGAAGGCTGCAGAGGAAGCAGCAGCGCTGGCAGTCCAGGCAGCAAAGCAGGCGGCGGCTGCTGCAGAGGCGGCAGCAAGGACGGCGCAGGAGCTGCGGGCCGAAATTGCTGCTGAGAAGGGAGAAGAAGAGGATGCAGAGGAGGAAGAGGAGGCGGAGAGCAGGAGCCGGCGGCCGCGGACTCCGCCGCGGAACAGGCGCCGTTCGCAGTCACCACTGCGTGACCGAAGGCGTCGTGGCGGCGGTCGCTATGAGTCGCCGCAAGGCAGGGTGGTCTACCGCGATTCCGGCAGCGGCACATCATGGCCAATGCTGGACAAGACCAATTATTATGAGTGGAGTCAGACGATGAAGCTCAGGATGCAGGCGCGTGACCTCTGGGAAGCTGTCGAAGGAGGCCCAGTGCAGTTTCGCGACGACAGGCGAGCTCTGGAGGTGATCGTCGCTGCTGTGCCCAAGGAGTTGGGGCTCCCGCTCCTCGACAAGGCGACGGCAAAAGAGGCATGGGATGCCATCGCTGCGACTCGTATCGGTGTGGACAGGGTCCGCCGAGCGACGTTGCAGCGACTGCGTCGGGAGTGGGAGAACATTGACGTCAAGCCTGGCGAGCCGGTGGAGGATTTTGCCCTGCGGCTGTCAACTCTGCACCAGCAGCTGGTGCTTCATGGAGACAGGGACATCGATGAGGCGCGTGTCGTGGAAAAGTTTCTGCGCACGGTGCCGACCAAGTACGCGCAGATCGTCGTCGCCATTGAGCAGTTCCTCGACTTCGAGGCGCTCACGCTTGAAGAGGTGACAGGAAGGCTCAAGGCGGTGGATGACCGTGAAGCGCAAGCTGTGACAGAGCCGGTGTCCATCAATGGCAAGCTGCTGTACACTGAGGAGCAGTGGCGTGCGCGTTTGAGGAAGGAGAAGAAAGGCGCAGAAGAAGCTGGCGGTTCTGGTTTCAAGAACCAGCGCGGCGGTGGCGGAGGTCGCAGCCGCGGAGGTGGACGCGGACGGGGCAGAGGTGCTGACCGTGGCGGCGGACGTGGAGAAGGCAATGGCGCCGGCCGTGTTGGCCCCAACACGTGCCTCAACTGCCATCAGGAAGGGCATTGGGCGTGTGAATGTCCCCAGCCGCGCCGTGATGGAACAGAGCGCGGTGGCGGGGGAGGAAATCGTGGTGGACGCGGCGGCGGAAACCGTGGAGGAGGCCGTGGCGGCGGTAACCAAGCTGGGCAGCAAGGAGGACATGAAGGGCGTGCCCAGTTTGCTGAGTGTGAGGAAGATGCAGCTCTGTTTCTGTCTCACAGCTTCATTGAGATGGAACAGAGCACGCCGGAGCTCAACTATACAGTGCAGCGCGTTGAATTCTTTGAGCCACGTGCGCGTGCTTATCTGGGAGCAGATGATGAAGAGATGGCTGGCGGCTGGTACCTTGATTCAGGCGCAACACACCACATGACTGGGCGGCGTGACCTGTTTTCAGACCTGAACACGGACGTTCGAGGCACGGTTCGGTTCGGGGACGCGTCCAAGGTGGAAATCAAGGGCGTTGGCTCAATTGTTTTTGAAGCAAAGACTGGTGAGCATCGTGTTCTTCATGGAGTTTATTTCATTCCGGCGTTGAAGAACTCGATCATGAGCCTCGGTCAACTTGATGAGAATGGCTCAAAGGTGGTGATTGATGATGGAGTACTGCGGATTTGGGAACGCAGCAGCGGTCGCCTACTGGCCAAGGTGAGGCGTGGCGCGAACCGGCTGTATGTACTGCATATGAAGACAGCACAGCCAGTGTGTCTTGCTGCGCGCAGGGATGAGGAGGCGTGGCAATGGCATGAGCGTTTTGGGCATCTGAATTTTGAGGCCCTGCGGAGGCTTGGCAAGGAGGAAATGGCAAGAGGGATGCCAAAGATCGATCATGTTGAGCAAGTGTGTGACACTTGTGTCACCACCAAACAGAGGAGGCGATCATTTCCTGCTGCAGCAACATATCGTGCTCAGGATCACCTTGAATTGGTGCATGGTGATCTCTGTGGGCCAGTTACACCAGCAACTTCGGCAGGTAATCGCTATATTCTGCTGCTTGTAGATGATGCCACACGATTCATGTGGGCAGTGCTGCTGTCATCTAAGGATGCTGCAGCAGATGCTATCAAGAAGGTGAAGGCTGCTGCAGAGGTGGAGAGTGGGCGTAAACTGAAAGTTCTACGCACAGATAATGGAGGAGAGTTTACTGTTGCAGAATTTGCTGCTTATTGGGCCAATGAAGGAGTCAAAAGGCATTACAGTGCTCCTCATTCACCACAGCAGAATGGCGTGGTGGAGCGTAGAAATCAAACCGTGGTGGCCATGGCACGTGCCTTACTCAAGCAGCGCCAAATGCCAGCCAAGTTTTGGGGGGAGGCAGTGATGACTGCTGTGCATATTCTGAATCGATCACCAACCAAGGCTCTAGGTGATGTCACTCCCTATGAAGCATGGCATGGCCGAGCACCCACTGTTGGCCATCTGAAGGTGTTTGGTTGTGTGGCATATACTCGCCGTTTGTCTCAGCTCAGGAAACTTGATGATCGTGGTGAAGCTGGTGTATTTATTGGCTATGCTGAAGGAGCCAAAGCCTATCGAGTTTTTGATCCAGCATCTCAGCGTGTACGTGTCAGCCGGGATGTGGTTTTTGATGAAGGAAGAGGTTGGGATTGGACATCACCAGCAGCAGGTACGTCTGGGGCAGCTGGTAGTGATTTTGTGGTGGAATTTCCTTGGGAGGAAGAAGTCCCTGGAGCTGGAGGTTCAGTGCAGTCACACTCATCTCCTCAGCCCCATTCTGCCTCACCTGAAGCTTTCCCAGCAGCAGAATCGGTGCTTGGTGCAGGAGAAGAGGTGTCTGAGACATCCAGAACGCCTTCACCACCACCAGCTCCAGCCAGCCCACAAGTGGAGCACGTGACTCCTTTGGAAGATGATGAGGAACGGCTGGACACTTATCACAACGACGAGCAGCTGCGCTATCGTACCATAGATGGCATATTGGGCGGGGAACAGGAAGTTCCGCCGCCGGCGCAGCGCTTGTTCGCAGAGCTCCACCTCACCCACTCTGGGGAACCCATTTCTTATGCAGAGGCAAAAGATGATCCTGCATGGCAGGCAGCAATGAAAGAGGAGCTGCGCGCTGTTGAGCGCAATGGCACCTGGGAGCTTGTGTCTCCCCGAGCTGGCCATCGGCCAATTTCTCTAAAATGGGTCTACAAGCTGAAGAAAGATGAGAAAGGAGATGTGATCAAGCACAAGGCTCGGCTTGTTGCTCGTGGGTTTGTGCAGCAAGAGGGTGTTGATTATGAGGATGTGTTCGCTCCTGTTGCGCGCATAGAATCAGTGAGACTGCTGCTTGCTCTAGCTGCCCAGGAAGGATGGACTGTTCATCATATGGATGTCAAGTCAGCTTTTCTAAATGGAGAGCTCAAGGAAGAAGTATATGTCCAGCAGCCACCTGGGTTTGCTATTCCTGGGGAAGAAAGCAAGGTATATCGCCTGCACAAAGCTTTGTATGGGCTGAAGCAGGCACCCAGGGCGTGGAACGCTAAGTTGGACTCTACTCTGAAGGAAATGGGGTTCAAACAGAGCAAACATGAAGCAGCAATTTACAGGAAAGGTTCAGAGGGCTCAGTGTTGCTGGTTGGGGTCTATGTTGATGATCTGATCATCACTGGAGCAGTCAAAGATGAAGTAAAGGCTTTCAAGGAAAGGATGAAATCCACCTTTGAGATGAGTGACTTGGGTTTGCTCAGTTTCTACCTTGGCATTGAAGTGCAGCAAGGCAAGAATGGGACCACCATGAGGCAGACTCACTATGCCAAGAAAATTCTAGAACTGGGAGGCATGTCTGATTGCAATCCAGCAGCTACACCAATGGAAGAGCGCCTGAAGCTCAGCAAGCATAGCACTGCCAAGGAGGTGGATCCAACTCAGTATAGGAGGCTGGTTGGAAGCTTGAGATACCTGGTTCATACCAGGCCTGATTTGGCTTTCTCAGTGGGCTATGTGAGCAGATTCTTGGAGAAACCGACCACTGAGCACCAGCAAGCAGTCAAGAGGGTGCTGAGGTACTTGGCTGGAACATTGGACTATGGTCTGCAGTTCAAAAGAGCCCCAAATTCTGCTAGGTTTGTGGGCTACTGTGATTCAGACCTAGCCGGTGATATTGATTCCAGCAAAAGCACAACAGGTTGTCTGTTCTTCTTTGGCAACAGCTTGGTCAGCTGGCAATCTATCAAGCAGAGGGTGGTGGCTTTGTCTAGTTGTGAGGCTGAATATATGGCTATGACTTCAGCAGCAACACAAGCCCTGTGGCTGTCAAGATTGTTGGCTGATTTGTTGGGAAGAAAGGTGGAGACTGTGGAACTAAGGGTTGACAACAAGT
This sequence comes from Saccharum hybrid cultivar R570, assembly GCA_038087645.1. NCBI lineage: Eukaryota > Viridiplantae > Streptophyta > Magnoliopsida > Poales > Poaceae > Saccharum > Saccharum hybrid cultivar. Next base: position 17,385,168 of record JAQSUU010000259.1, read on the forward strand.
CTGCAATTGCACTTGCTAAGAACCCTGTCTTCCATGACAGGAGCAAACATATCAGAGTTAAGCAACATTTTATCAGGGATTGTATTGAAGAAGGCAGCATCAGGACTGAGTACATCCCTACAGCTGATCAATTGGCAGACATTCTCACTAAGGCTTTGGGCAAGGCCAAGCTTGAAGATATGAGAAGCAGAATTGGCATCAAGCAGATCAAGAAGGGTTGAAGCAGGTCTTAGGGGGAGAACTGTAGCTGTAAGCCCTGCTTCCCAGGCACATTTAGTGTATTTAAGTTTTTAGTTAATCTATGTCATTAAGTCCTTGGGTAGCCCAAGAGTTGTGCGGGTACCCAGGCAGTTTTTCTGTCTAGTTAAAGCTCTAGTGAGCTGTATGTAATCAATGCAGTACTTATTCTATATATATTGCAATGCAGTTGCCTGGGAGAGTAGCCCTGGCTGATTAATTTCTCTGTTACCTCCAACAATAATTGGGCAGGAGACATGGAGACAACATGTGACTGGAGGGAAGCTCCGGGAAATTACTGAGGAAGCTAAGGCCTTTTCAATTGGAAACAAGGCTTTAGCTGCTCTCTTTGTTCACACGCCAGCTGGTGAATTACAGCGCCAAATTCGTGCATGGCTTGCTGAAAACTTTGAGTTTCTGTCTGTAACTGGTGTGGATGCTGCTGGAGGAGCTGCAGGACAGCTTGAACTGCTGTCAACCGCTATTATGGATGGATGGATGGCTGGTCTTGGTACAGCGCAGCCCCCTACCACTGATGCTTTAGGCCAGCTTTTATCAGAATACACAAAGCGTGTTTACACATCACAACTACAACACTTGAAGGTTTCATTTCCCAGACTCATCATCCAGTCGACCAAATTTATTAAAGCTCTTTGCCTTATTCTTCACAATTTTGCAGGACATAGCTGGCACATTGGCAACGGAGGAGGCTGATGATGCTGCACATGTCAGTAAACTCCGTTCTGCTCTGGAGTCTGTGGATCACAAAAGGAGAAAGGTGCTTACCTGAATCACTGCATGATACTGTCCATTTTTCATTGTGTGTTTTGGTGAATCAAATGATTCTTACTACATGTTGAGTTTCTGTAGTTTGTATGCTTTCTTTTCTTGTAACATCTGTACTTGAGTGATCCCAATCATGCCATGCTATTATCAGATCATGCAACAATTGCGAACTGACACTGCCTTGTTAACAAAAGAAGAAGGTGGTTCACCAATTCGAAATCCTCCTACTGCTGCCGAGGATGCACGATTAGCATCTCTCATATCTCTAGATAACATCTTGAAGCAAGTCAAGGTCTGATGCTTTGCCAATGCAGATATAGTTATCTAGCTCTTATAATATGTTTACTAACTTGAGGTGCTTGTTCATTCTTTGACATCAGGAAGTAATGAGACAAAGCTCTACAAGACCTATGAGAAAATCAAAAAGGAAAGCTTTGCTGGAGTCATTGGATGACCTCTTGACACAGATGCCCTCTCTTCTTGATATAGATCATCCATGTGCTCAGAAGCAGATCATGGAGGCACGGAAAGTTGTCGAGGTATGTAGATAGGACCTTGGAATCATTGCTCTGGATTAATAAGAAATACCAGTGTTTAGGTAGAGTAAGTGCCACCTAATTTTATTAAGAAAGCTACATAAGTATTGTGATGACATGATGAAAGGATTATTCCCTCATGAGCTTGTTTTTCCTACATCTTTGCCATTATCATCTCATTTGTAAGTAGAGCTTAAGCATTCCTATCTTTCTTTGACTTTTCATTTAACTTATTATTCTCTTCTGCCCAACTTCGGACATATAATGTCCATCGCGATGGCAGCGGGACCGGTTCTAGGCGTTTACTGTTTTCAGGTGGTCACTGTAGCGCGTGAATAGTACCGTGGATTATATTGTATTTGTTGGTTTGTTAGGAAAGAGATAGGTTTGGCTCGGTTAGAATATTTTCTTAGGGGTAAGTTGTCTCTATAACCTTGTTCAGTTCAGATCAAGCAAGCAGAACCCTAAAAAGTAGCTAGAGCCTTCCGAGGATGGAGACTAACTGGTTCTTTCTGTTATCCCAACCAAATCAACTTCAACAATAACTATCTTTTTTAACTGTAACATATACTAGTATTTGACATTACCTATGTATTCTGCATTTCTGCTACTTATCTTGTGCACTAAATTTGGCAGTCATGCCTTCTGTATACCTTAATACATCACAATTTGCTAGATTTTTTGGTTATTTGGCAGCACGTTGGCAAATGCATAGCCCTAGCAACTAGCATACTGATTCCTTCTACTCCCTTCACTCCAAATTATAAGTGCTTTTCTAGATACATAACTTTTATTATGTATCTAGACAGCCTATATCTAGGTGCATAGCAAAAAGCCAAAAACAATGTATCTAAAAAAGCCACAATGACTTATAATTTAGGTAGCCGTGTCCAGTTTGAAATTACATTCGAGAATCTGGAAGTTTGAGAAATGAATTTTTGTGAGAGAGGATCTTGCAGCAAGTACTCTATTCATTGTTTGTCGCATCATGCAATAGTTATTTTTGTTACAATTGCGGAACTGTGAAATCTCTAGTCTGTGAAAGTAGAATACAAGAGATGGCACAAGGGATTGCCTCATTTCCACGTCTTGTGAGCACCTGAGATCCAAGGAACATCATTACACCTAAAGAAACAGTCACATACATCATACAGACTACAGTTACAACTGGCTAAAGATTTATAATGAATATTAGATTAAGCAACACCTTCTCTTTATCTCCCATTGTGAAATGCTGTATATGTGGTGCACAAGCTTTATTCCGAGGCTTCAAGCATTTATATTGCGAAGTCTACATACTTTCTTTTCTTAAACAGCGTGCAGTTCAACCTTATTTTGACACAATGCTGCCATGAATTGGTGCAGTCACTGGAAGAAGACCCTGATGATCCTGCCCCACAGTCTAATGCATTGGGAGACAGCGAGGTTTCACAGTGGAATGTACTGCAGTTCAACACGGGAACGACTGCACCTTTCATCATAAAGTGTGGAGCAAATTCGAGCAGTGAGCTGGTGATTAAGGCTGATCTGCGAGTCCAGGAGCCTAAAGGTGGCGAGGTGATCCGCGTTGTTCCAAGACCAACAGTTCTTGCGGACTTGAGTTTTGAGGAAATAAAAGGTGTGTTTGAGCAATTGCCAGAGGCAGTCAGCTTGCTTGCCTTGGCACGAACAGCAGATGGTACAAGGGCCAGGTATTCAAGATTGTACAGAACCTTAGCCAGCAAAGTGACTGCCTTGAAAGAGATTGTAGCAGAGATGGAAAGAGGTGGTGTTTTCAAAGATGTACGATCATCGTAGTGTTACTGTGCCGGTGTAGAGTTATATATGATGTTGATGTTGTATATGGATGCCATTTGACGGCATCCCCTGTAACTGTCTTTGTTTTTACTATGAGGAAACCTATGTTGTAACACTATTCTTTGGCAAGAGATGGTCCTTGCCTGCCTCAACCCGTAATGCTATGGTTGTGCAAGGCGTCAATGTAAATTGTAGCTGCAGCTGATAAATGTCTGCAGTGCTGCAAGTTTGATGAACTTTCCAGGTTAAGAAAGTGCATTTCAGTGCAGTGCATTTCACTGTTCATTGTATATTTTTATTAAGCTTTTAAGATGTTGAATTTGTGCTAGTTTTGCTAGGTACTCCCTCTATTCCAAATTATAAGACGTTTTTGTTTTTTCTACATACATTAATTTTATGTGTCTAGATATAGTGTATATCTAAATATATAATAAAACCTATGTATCTAGAAAACTCAAAACGTCTCATAATTTGGAACGGTGGAAGTATATATTTTTTGGACAAACTTTACAGGTTAAAATGCTCATACCTTATCAATAATATGGATATAATGGTGAACAATATGAAAGAACATATAAAACTGGAGCAGATGTGGCGTGCTAGGGATGCACAGTGCAATGATCTACTCAGAAATAGTGTTTTATTGATTACTCAGAAATAAGATTACAGTCATTTTCATGTAGCATTCTTTCCTAGATCAGGTGCTTGTACCCGTTATGCTAATTGAGCTAATTTATGAGTTATTGTTTTCTCGAATAAGCAGGAAAAATTGTGTATCATTTCATTAAAAAGATAAAAAGAAACGAAGGGGAAGAAATCCTTACACTCATGCTCGACAACACAATTCATGAGTTATTCGCATCTAGCCAGCTAATTAAGCTACTTCAATGCAATCTCTTTTGAGCCTAACCACTTTAACCTCGAGAAGAAATACGTGATTGTCTTTGGTTCCTTCAAAAATATTACAGCATCGTGATCAGCCCTCATCATCTGATGTGATGAAATTAGACTATAAAGAATCTAACTTGCTAGTGTCCGGACGTCCGATCCGGGGCGCTACGTCCGGACGGTGCCGCATAGCGAACGAGCGAGTGCCCTAGCGCGTCGGGTCCGCGAGTGAGCGCCCCAGCAATGGGCCCACACCACCCCGGACGTCGTCCGCGCCGCCAGCTGCTTCCCACGCTTATTCCATGTGCAACACCCGATCTACTTTTGAAACATTTGGATGCAACAGTTGCAACATACAAAAAGAAGATAAATGAAACAATTGTCTGAAACACTTGTGAAAACCTCTAAAAACACTTGAAAACCATTGCAAAATATATACAACATCCAGATAAAACACTCGCAACAGACATATGAAACACCTAAAACAAACATACACTTGCAACATGCATATATATGCAACATCCAGATCTACTTTTGCAACATCCAAATGAAAACACTTGCAACATATGTCTGATATAGAAACATTTGGAACATACATTTGAAACATACGTGCATAGCCATTGCAACATATGCAACATTCCGATCTAATTTTGCAACATCCTGATCTACTTTTGCAACACCAATACGAAAAAAATGCAACATACTTCTGAAACACCTGAAACATTTGTTGCAACATGTGTTTTCAGCGCAACATCTCCTTACTGCTTAGGAATGGAGGCTCGTCGGTGTGTGGAGTTCACCGGTGTAGAGCTCGCTGGTGGCGCGGAGCGATCTGCCAGGGGGTGCGATAGCCGTCGAGCGCGGAAGTTGGAGCAGAGCCGCCCTCCGTTTCTTCGAGCCCTGCGATGGAGCTTTGCATCATCGGCGGACTGGCCAAGGGACACCGCAGCCTTGGAGTGGACCGGGCAGGGGGCAGCTGCGGACTGGCTAGGGGGTGCGATGGGGCGGTGGCTAGAACGGAGCCGCCCTCCATTTCTTCGAGCTCGGCGATGGAGCTTCGCGTCCAGAGCATGGTCACGATGGAGCACGATTGCGGCGCTGCGGTGGAAAGCCTTCTCGAGAATGGAGACAGCGGGATAAGATTAGAGGCAAGTGGACAAGAGGATACGACTATTGAGCCATTGGGCTGGTGCGACAGCCGCGACTGCGACCGTCCGAACAATCGGACGCCCTGACGAGAGCATTTCCGATAAAGAATAGCAGGTTTCTACACATTCTGTAGCAAGCTGCTACCCTTGTTGTTTGGGCTGTGATTCTTACGGTTGTTTGGGCTGCAGTTGCTGTGGACTGGTCCAAGTAGTTTCGGTACTTTGTGCGGCAGCTACAGCACTGCCTGTACCACAGCCGATCAGGCTGAAAAGGTCACCCCTATTTTATATATTTCAAAAAGCAAATCATCGAGTTCAAATAGCGTTTAGGTGCGCCCGCTACCAGTAAAGTACTGACTTAAGTATATTTTTGGGGCTCATTACAATCCACAAAACTACAAAAGCATGAACATTATTACTTCTGGCAGCGCTGAAGGCTAGTGACTGAGTACCCAATTGATGTGATGAAGAACTCCTTGCGTTTTCCGGCAGTTGCACCCTTCTCTTGTACTACAAGCCATTGCTTCAACCTCCCGGCCCAGCGCACACACCTATGTGTTCATTTTCAAACTAGACATCATATATTCACCCTGTTCGGCTGAGCTTATCAGCACGGCTTATCAGCCGTGGTACAGTGTTTTTCTCTCACAACAAAACAGCCACAGCCGGCTTATAAACCGCAGAAACAGCCTGCCGAACAGGGTGATTGAAACACAGAGAGAGTAGTTTCTTTAAAAGCACCGTGCAGGCGTGCACATTCACCTTCATCCACTCAACTAGTGCTTGAATCCAAGAGCACACCTCCTTTTGGTTGCTGTGATCAAAATATCTATTATCAACTAGATAACTCTTTATATATTTCTTCAGTTTTTTTACATGTCGTATTATGTTTATCTTAAGTCAATCATTTCTAACTTTGATCATCAATTTCAGGAAGCTGAGCTAGCTCAGTCGGTTGGTGGTGTGATGTATACCCAAACCATTTAGGTTTAAGTCCTTGTCAAGGCAAATTTAGGTGCCTATTTTCTTTTTAAATTAATAATTTAATAATAGTAATTAATAATAAAATGCTACCTAGTTCCTCCAAGGTTAGTCTAGTTTCTTTTAACTTTGACCATCAATTTTAAAAATCCAAGTACTTTCACAATATTTATGAACTATGTATTACGAAAATATTTTCTTATAGTGAATTCAAAACATAAATCTTATATTGTTGACCTAGTTCCTTCTAGGTTGGTCTAGTTTTTTTTTAACTTTGACCATTAATTTAAAAAAAATCCAAATGGTTTAACAACATGTGTGAACTATATATTATGAAAGTATTTTCTTATAGTGAATTCAAAATATAAATCTTATATTGTTAACCTATTTTTTTAAATTAATACTTAAAGTTAAAAATATTTATAACTTAGAACAAATCTAATACAACATGTATAAAAGAGATGTAATGTTGCGCTGTGCTGCACAAACTAAGCAGGCAATAGCTGCATGAAGAAATTTCAGGCCATTCCAATAATTATATAACAAAGAGAGGAAAGCAAATTGGAAGCAGTAGTCCACAAACCATCTTTTTGGTGATGCACTGTAAAGGACGTGCAACATCAGTCAGTTCCACGGGTAGATCACCCAAGGAAAATCTTACCACAATGCAACCAAAATGGACAAAACAATGTCAAACTTCAACTAACTGACCACTCAAGGAAGGACCTTTAACATCGACCAGCAAGCAACAATTGTCCGCACCAAACTCGCCTTCTTCTCGACCACAGCCAGAGTCATCCAATATCTCGCCTAAGCTCTTCCCACTGCTCCTCGTTTACATGGTTGTGCACAAAGAGAATAAAAGCATTGAACAATCATTAAAAACAACATAGAAAATGTACTCATATTTTTCTCAAACATTTTGATTCCTGTTTATTTGTTCTTATATTCATGGTTGACCGATAGTTCTGTGAATTCTTCAAGATTCACCATGTAAGAATTTGGGGAAGAGGAATCGAGGCGGGTGAAGGCAGCTAGGAGCCCAGGAGGGGGAACTCACCATTGCCAGTGCCGCGGCCTCGTCCTCCGCTGCTGTCACTGCTGTGGCAGGGGCGTCCTTAGATCTGGCCCGCGATGCGTCCTCGGCGGGAGCAACGAAAGCAATCCCCACAATCACCGGCGGCAACGGATCCCCCTCTGCAGGTGCCTTGGCGGCAACATAGTCCTCTCCTCTTCGGCAGGAGCGGCGAAAGATCCCCGCGATCACTGCCAGCGGCAAATGCGAGGGCTAGCGAGGGCGGGCGCTAGGGCGAGGGCCGTGGGATTTGGAGGGGAGGAGAGGATTCTTATTTGCTTTTCCCTAGTCCTCGTGTGCGGGCGTCGGTTCCGTGGAGGGGGAGGCCGCGCGAGAGATTAGAGCAGGGCAGGGCAGGGCGAGGCTATTAGGAGCGGAGTGAAGTAATTAGTAGTGATCAGACGATAACGATGTTTTTAGCTATATATAAAAATATAGAGATATAAATAAAGGTCGCCGGCTAGAATCAACCAGCCATTCAACCCGAGGGACAGACATAGGGAAGATCCCCGTCGCTCGCATCTCGCGGGATCGGACCCCGGCGCCGCCGTCCTCACTCCTCGCCCCCCACGCCGCCACACGAACCACCTCAGCTTGCCGCGCCACTGCCCTCGGCCTGCCGCCGCACACCTCCCGCGCTGTCGCCCTCAGCCCTCGGCCCCGCGCGCCGCCGCCCTCGGCTCTCCGCTCCCTGCGACGCCGCCCTTGGCTCTCTGCCCCCTGCGACGCCGCACGGACGTGCGGTCTACCCCAGCACCCCCGCCCGCAGCCACTGTTCGGATTCGCCGCCGGTTGCCACCACCTTCCCGGTGCTCGTCACGCGCGCACGGAGCAGCGCTCGTCCAAGGTGGGACGAGCTAGTCCGTGAAAATTTTGGGGGCAGGGTGAGCTAGCACCATATCAAAGTGGGATATCCCCCACCTTGTCCCAAGTCCCAATCCATCCCTGGAACCAAACACTACCTCGCCGTTTCGGCAGCGCCGCCTCCGTCCCACTCTTCCGTTCGATTTGGTGGGCCGAGGTCACTCGCTCGTAGAGTCATAGTACAGCGCTTCCCGCACGGCGATGTCGGCGACGCCGCTGCCCCCGCCGGGCCCCGACGGCGCGGTGGCGCTCCCGCCCCCGCCGGGCACGGACATGACGGGGATCTGCTTCCGCGACCAGCTGTGGCTCGACACCTACCCGCTCGACCGCAACCTCGTCTTCGACTACTTCGCGCTCTCCCCCTTCTACGACATCACCTGCAACAACGAGTCCCTCCGTTCGCGCCAAATCCACCCCCTTGACATGTCTCACCTGACGTACAGCACTAGCTTGGCTCCTCATCTCCCACCAATTCGTCTGAATTTTTGGTTTGGTATTGGTATTCGATCCGTGTGGTGTTGCTGGTCGCAGGAAGATGACCGGGATGGAGTACCTTCTGAGCGAAGTGATGGAGCCGCACCTGTTTGTGATCCGGAAGCAGAAGCGGGAGAGCCCCGAGAAATCAAACCCCATGCTCGCCTACTACATCCTTGACGGCTCCATCTACCAGGCGCCACAGCTCTGCAACGTCTTTGCCTCACGCATAGTATATGCTCACCTCTTTTTCTTATATTTTGCAATGGGATTCTAGGCTTTACATTTTTCTGATTGTCAATGCGATGAAAATGTTCTGCGCACATTTTTGTTTGTTAGTTTAGCCTTTCATTCTTTGGACATATTAATTGGGCTATACAATGTGAATGTGTATTTTTTGTCGTAATGACTAGCGAGTTTATTTGAACTGTTCTTGTAACATTGCAGAGTAGGGCTATGCATCATATATCAAAAGCCTTTACCATAGCATGTTCAAAGTTGGAGAAGATTGGAAACGGTATGATCCTTGCTTACTACCTGTTTTGTACATTTAATTTCTGTTTACCTGTTCCTCACATGATTGATTGTAAGGTGTCTTATCCCCATGGTGTTACATGAGCCCTGATTAAAAATTCCATGTCTTAAATTCCATTGAGATTAAATATTTGGCCAAACTTTGTGTTGAATTTCTAGTGAGATACTCCTGTGGAACAGTCAACTGGTCTAATTCATGGCTTGCTATAGTACCTGTTGAATCAACATGCACCACCAATCTGTGACGGAATTATCAAGTGGAAGACTGTATAAACTTTATGAATAGGAACATGTGACTCTATCTTTAGAGCATAGGATATTCTAATTTATAGAATAACTCACTAAAATTGCAAAATCCTTAGACTGCTTACAAAAGAATTGTCATTCTCAATTCATTTCTGAAGAAAGTAGTGTTAGACTTAGATTAGTTACAGATGCCCAAATTTAAACCCCTGATCTAATTCTCTTTGTAATAATGCCTTACAATCTCGTTTCCCAACCAAAAAATAGGTTACCTATCACCTGTCAGTTCTTTTTTTTCCAACAGGGGGCATGCCCGAATTTTATTCCTAAATCACAACAAAATTACAAAGTTCCACCTGTTTACCACCACAGCATGCCACATGAAAACTCCAGCAGGGGCTGTGCGAGATCGCCATAGGTAACATTTAGACTTGAACTACAAGACTTTAAAAGGCCACACAGGATCTGAAACAAAAGAACAGCGTCAGCTAACTTGCTAGCATGACTAGAGCAGGACTCACTGTGTTGTCGCCACTAACTAGAATGACACCAGCTAACTCGCCATAGCAACCTGTGAACTCCTTGTTACTGAGTCAAGTGTGTTTTCTTTTCATTTTCCTTGATTTTTTGGCTGTTAACCTTCTAATCGTGTATTAATTTCTCTGTTTGATTTTACAATACCACTTAAACTCCCTAAACTTGTCAACTTTAGACAATCTGGTACATGAATCAGGAGTTCTGTATTTCTTGTTATCACTGGATAGAATAATGGGCACAGCACAGTGAATGCTGGCAGTATGCATCTACTGGTCGTGAACACTTAGATAGGAGTGGCTATAGTTGTTCCATTTTCTTTTCTTTTGGTGGTGTGCTTAGAAACTAGCAGCAACTTATGCATATATTAGCAGCACACGGATCATGGGTTCATGGCAGAGCCTGCCCTAAATTACTTGGGGCTAAAGGTTTTGTTGCTGCCCTTTTGTGTGTCGTGGTATAATGTTTCATTTGACGTTAAGGCAGATAGCGTATTGTACTTTTTTTGTTGGTGTAAAAAGAGTATTTTTATTTTGATAGTTTCATACAGGTTTTTGAAACTGTGGTAGTAGAGTGTGCTATACTTGACCTCTGTTGATACAAAAGTGCACATATAATTTATGGTTTTCCAAGATTATGTTTAGTTGCCTGATTATTGCTTAGCTTATCCATTTTTTAATAATTCCTCGTGGCTTGGCCACTGGAGCTCAGAACAGAAACAAAAATAGTAGATGCAACTTAGTTTTGATGGAAAGTTTCCTTTTATCTTGAGCCTTTGGTAATGCTTGATGGTGATAGTTGCATAAAAGATCACATGCAATGAAATAGTTGCTGTGTGTATTCATAAGTCACATGTTGCTTCAGCTTTGAGGTAGCTGCATCTGTGTTCTCTGCTGAACTTCTTCGTACTCAGAAAAAACAAAGGTGACACTAGGAATGTCTGTCTGTACATTGCAGTGGAAACTGAGTCTGATGCAGTAGCCTCTGAATCAAAGACTCAAAAGGAAGCAATCGACCTGAAGGAACTCAAACGAATTGATCATATCCTGTCATCCTTGAAACGGAAGGTAATATGATCTTTTTCCTCCACGCTGAATAACTAAACATGTTATGTGGATCAGGGGCTAAATTCATCCTCCGCTAACTTGTGACTGTTGATCCCGTTGACCTGCAGTGCATCTTCCTTTTTTGGTTAATTATATTTTTAAAACTAACACATTTTCTTTTTCAGATAGGGGCTGCTCCTCCCCCTCCACCTTATCCCGAGGGCTATGTCCCACCATCAGCAGAACAAGAGAAAGCACCGGATGATGTGGCAGCATCAGAGGCACCGCCTCAACTTGACCCTATCATTGATCAAGGTCCTTCTAAAAGACCAAGATTCCAATGAAAGATTTGTAGCTTAAAATCTGCTGACTCGACAACTGTCTGTATGTTTTTGAAGTTGCAGACGTGGACTTTATAAATTCATTCTTGCTGGTTATTTACGGGCCAAAGACAGAACTAACCTCGTGGCATGATATTTCTGTCTCTGAGTTACTAGCTTGAATCTTGTTGATTGGCCAGTGTCATTTGCTCTGGGCTGTAATCTTGTAGATTGGCCCTAGGAAGTTTGTTGAGGCTTTTCCCTCTATACCATTAAAAAAGATGGCCTTTTCCTACATGCCATTAAAAAGTTCGGACTTACCTAGGTGCCATAACACTTTATTTCTTTGCCCCTCAAGCCATTTCGTCCATATTCACTGCTAACGGTGACTAATGGAGCTGCAAAATGACTTAAATGCTCTCAGGCTAGAGAAGCGAGATAAAATTTTATTTCCCCCCTGTGCCACTCCCTTGATGCCGTGCTGAATGTTTTTGCACCAAATTGATTGCCATTGACCATTCTTGACGTAATAATTTAATTAGTATTTCAATTATGAAAAAATTGATTCTATAGCATTGAAAGATCACAAGAATCGAAAAATACTATCGAAAGAGCTCTGTCACGTAAAATACCATTCAAAGATGCAAACGTTAACCGAAAGTAGCATTTCCGTCACGTTCGGAGCTAGCGGCGTCCGTCTCCACCCGCTGAGAGCCTGGGACGTACGTTCCTTCTTCTTCCTCCTCCATCCATCTACTGCTCGCTGGCCACACTGTTTGCCGAAGCCAAAAAGGACGAATGCCGGTGACATGGCGAGCAGAGCAGCGGCGATGCTGCTACCTCCCGAGCTGCGTGGGTTCTCGGTGGGCCTCGACGCTGCGGTCGACGGCTGGTGGACCACGAACATCAGTGGACGCCGAGCAGCCGGCTGGCCTCACAGGACATCCACGGATCGATTGGGCTGGTGCATGCACACGTCGTCCTTTTCCATGTGAGAAAGCCGAAAGCGCTCGTTTTGGCAGAGGCCGGCGAGCTGGTACCCGGTGCAAGAATCGTCGGTCTCCTGGACCGCAACAACACGGTCGTGCACAGCGCCACTAGCGGCGCCTGTCCGAGCGGCGAGCGGACGGAGAGAGAGGGAGATAGCAGTGAGAGGGAGAGAGCAGACCGGCGGCGGCGACTATCTTGGTGCCGGCGGCGCTCAGCTCTGGCCTTCGGCGCGGCGTCGGCTTCGATGCGGACGAGTGCTCCGTGCTAACGCACTCGTCTCCAGTGCAAGGAGCTCCGGGCAGCAGGGTGGCGACGGGCAGGCCCCGTTGCCCGTGGGCCGTGGTGGCGAGCTTCGGCGCCTGGCTGCTGCGGGCGGAGTCGCGGGCAGGTGCGGCGCAGCTTCGGCGAGCCGGGGCGAGTGCGTCTCCGTCGGCGTAGGGCATCGGCGCTAGAGTGCTAGGCGGCAGCGTCTGTAACACCCCTGGTGTTAAGCATGCATTAGCATTTCAAAGCATAAAGCATTCAACAGCATTTCATGAATATCATTGCATGAAATATAGTCCTTTTAAATTTAAACTTGAAAAGCAAATAGTTAGAACCATAACTTTGATTGTAAGTGCAAAAAGGTGGTATGCTCTTGGGTAATAGCAATTTTAAATAATCTAGAATAAATGAACATGATTTTTGGAGCAACTCTTGAATTCAAATTTACCTCAAATTTGGCTTTAAAAATATTCTAAACAAATGAATTTTTGTTTAACAATTTAGCTTTAAATCCCAAATTCAAAATCTATTGAGAATTTTGAAAAATGCCCTACATGAAAGTTGTAGAGAATAAAATTTTGAACGACTTTTATTTTGGGCCAAAATTCTGAAAACCTCCTTTTCATCTTCAAATTCAGTTTTGAAACAAAGAAGTAAATCTGAAAATATTATTTATAAAGGAAAAATCGATTTTCACTTGACTGGGCCGCCGCCTCGCTTCTCAGCCCACGGCCGAAGCCGGCCTGGCCCGCCTCGCGTGTCCGCCCGTGCGCGCGCCCCGCGCCAGCGCACGCCCGCGCTCAGGCCGCGGTCGCCGCGTGGCCGCCGCTCGCCGCCTCCGGCGTACGGGTGGCGAGCCGTGGGCTCCACCGGCCGCGCCACGCGCCTTGAAGCCGCGCCCGCTCCTCCCTCGGCTGCACGCCCTCCATTTTCGCCTCGCTCGGCCTCGCGCGAGCAGCAGCAGCCGCCGCTCTCGCCTCCTCGCGCCGCCGCCGCTCCGCCCGAGACGAACACCGCCGTTCCCGCTCAACGGCCGCACCACCTCCCGATTCGTCTCGCCACCGGCTCCGCCACCTTCTCCTCTTCTCCGAACGGGGCTCGGTATCCCTTGCTCGACGACGGTGAGGCTCAATTTCTCCTTTTCCCGCACGCGCCACCGTCGCCGGCCGCCGGGCTCGAGCTCCGCCACCGGCGCCCTCGCTCCCTCCTTCTTCCCTTGCTTCGCGCAGTCGTGCTCGCCATCCTTGCGCGGAAGCCATGCGTGCTCGGGGTTGCAGCTCGGAGCCGGAGGTCGGCCGTTGGCCGACGGCGACCACCGCTCCGCCCCCGCGACGTCGGGACGCCGGCACCCGTGGCCGCGCTCCGCGTTCCGCCCCCCTCCTTGCTTGCTGGGCCACCGGCCTTGGGCCGAGCCGCCAAGCCGGGCCCCCCCGTTTTTCCCCGCGCGGCGCCCCAGCGGATATCGGCCGCGGGCCAGTGTTGCCGAGTGGGCTGGCCCATTAAACGGTTTCTGAATTTTGTTTTTGAATTTCTATTATAATGTGGGAAAAGAAAATACTTTAGAAAATGTTTGTGTACACTTTACAGCTCCAAAAATTATGAAACAAAGTTTGAAATGTTCCTCTTGAATAGATCTACAGTTTAAAAATCTTTCATGTTAATTTTGTGACACTTTGTTGTGCAAATTTATTTAATTGCTATAAATGCCAATATCTTAGGAAATACGTAGTAAATAAAATAATAAAGGGAAAAATATGATTCTTGTTGCATTATTCTTTATTATTGATGTACTTTCTAGGAAAAATACTAGTGAAGCATGTTCTGTGAGAAAATTTTGAAGTGTAGTTCAAATGCTTTTAATTGATAATCTTTGTTATTTTTAGTAGAGGGCTAAATTTGTATAGAACATACATGTGATAATTTTTGTAGTATGTTAGTTTACTGTAAGTAACATAGGAAAAATGTGAAATCTGTTGTTTGATACTTTTTCTAGTACAAAATAATTTCATGCTCATATTTATGCTATAACTTGTTTATTTTGTACAGGGAGTTTTACCTATGCAATTCTCATGAAAATTTAGTAGTAGGATAATTAGGGTCAGAGTAAGCTACTGTAATTTTTGTAGATTTTTATCTACACCAGAAGTAGGTGTTGCTGTGTAACCCTAGATAAATAGGGAATAAAAGATTGTTCTTTATGAGAAATTAAGAATAATAAAATATGTTTGGTGTATCTTTGAAGCATCAATATGCCTTGCTGATGTTGTGGATGAGTTAGGTTGGTAAGATTTGGTAATTTAGGATCACTTGTATGTGTGAGTTATGTGCTAATTAGTAGAATAACAAGGTGTATGTTTTATGGTACATGTTCTTGGATGACGTGGACTACCTTATAGAAGATGTAGTTATATCCAAACTGCTCATTCCATGTGCTCATCTGCATGTCATGTCATCAAAGCACTCCACCATAATCCGATGCATCATTCGCATGTTTACTTATGCACTTGCATCATACAGGATCGTAGGAGGAGTCGCAAGTAGCAGTACCGGAGGAGCAAGCTTGGACCGACCAGCAGGAGCCCCAGGCACAGGAGGTGCCCCAGGAAGAAGAGCCAGGCGAGGAGTTGCCAGAGTGCGTCGACCACCATCCTAGCTCGTTCGAAAGAGGCAAACCCCGGAGCATTTTAAGTCTCCTATTTTATAAAAGCTATTCCTTATTACATGAGTTATAGTTATATATTGTTGCATTAAGTTATAGGAGTTGAGTGAAACCTTTGTTGCATTATTACCCTTGGCCACCGGATTACCTTTTACCCTGTTAGGTCAGGATCGAGTTAATTGCTTAGCCATGCTTAGACCGGTAGAAGTCGGGTGATTTCCTGTCACCTGCGAGCTATAGGTGGATACCTGGTTATGGTTAGCTGTAATTGTGATCATGGAAAGTAACCAAGTGTTGGTGGATAAACGGAGACCGGGCGGAGTCTTATAGGGTTTTGGACTATAGTGATTCTGTCTGTGTCGGTTAAGGACCGATCGTTGCTCGTCCCTCTTGTCATGTTGAACGCATGCCTCACATTTAGCTGGCCGAATAAAGTACCTTTCGACCGTGAAGCTAGTGACACTATTTTGAGCCGGGATAAACTTGGGTTGGCAGACTGGTGCTGAAGGGGGTGTAACGGGGACGCGAAGAGTGAGCCCAAGGTGCGTCCTGGCAGTCGGGCGGTCCCTGGGTAGTGCGATCCATGATTGTTATCCCGCGGCTTCTTGGAAAGTGTCATTGGTGATCTACGCGACCCTGACGGGGGAAGCATGGTTTGTGTGAGGAATAAATCTCCAGCTGGATAGGAATTCGATTCGAATCGTCATCGCTCCCGGTTAGTGAGCACTTGACTCGAGCTACGGCATCGTAGTAACATTAATGGAACACTGTTGGTTAAGTGAATGATGTTGGAAATGCTAAACCTGATATGGTAATCTAGATTGTTAATGATGAATCAAGTGATTGTTTTAGCAATAGGTGCTTACCTAGCTTGAATAGGTTATGCAAAAAGTGATGCAAAAGTACTAATATAGTTATTCATAATAACTTATGCTTTTCGCAAATGAGTCAAGCCAGTCCAACATATCAAGCCTTGCATAATCCTTGGTGTCATGTTATTTTTGGTTTATGATGGGTAAGTCTAGCTGAGTACATTCTCGTACTCAGGGTGTTGTTCCCATTGTTGTTGCAGATGGTCAGATGTACTATGGGTACTGCTCCAACTGTCTGTATCCGGCGATGGGCGACAACTAGGACCTTGGGCAATGGTCACTCTGTTCGTCTTATCTAATGCTTTTGTGGACCATGACTATCTACTGGCACTGTATTTGAACTACGTGTGTGTGTTTAAAACTGCTTGCTTACGCTATGTTATCTGAAACTATGTTGTAATAACTTTTATTCTGAACTCCGATGTATTCTACCTTTATTGTGAACTCTATGTGTAATGTGAATTGTGACTGCTAAATCAGTACGATCTTGGTTGTATGTTGGTTGGTTTGAAATCCCTCGTGATTTTACGGAATCTCGGGTTATACGGATTTAAGTTTGGTAAATTATCCGCCTCCGTGGAAGATTTTCTTACTTAATCTCGTATAATTACGTTGATCCGTTACAGCTGGCATCGGAGAATGGTTTAGCATGTTACTGTTCACATGAGTATTTAAAAACAAAACTGTGTTTTCAACTAAGCTTTTAAAATTAAGAGTGTGCCAGTGGTCATATCCTTTATGCCCAGTAAGGACTCTAGGTGGTTTAATTAAGTACTAACTTGGGGGTTTGCATCATATTTTAAATTTCGTCGCTCATACGGCGTGTTATTGTATGAGTGCCATTCAATTGAGTGGTGATGTATGGATCAATTACCTCTACGCCTTGGTAAGTGAGAGTTGTGAGAGCATGGTCGGATACACTGCCGACCTAGGGAAGTGCTTATGTGATACCGAAACACTTACGTGCCATACGCATGTTCGTATAAGGGTACCCAATTTGTGGGAATTCCGTCATGAGGTGACGATGCCGTCAATAAGACGATGATTCGGGTAGTTGTTACCGTTGTACTCGTATCTGGGGATGCGTGTACAGCGAGTAGCTTACTTTACTGCTTTCTTGCATATTTTCATACTGTGAGGTTTGGGCTGAAGTGACTTTCTGCAGGTACATAACAGCGCTTTCGAGTAGTACGTATTAGTTACGTTACAAGAGATCGTTGTATGACACCGTTTATTCCGTTAGTAGTTATTGATTTTCTAAGTTTGTGAGCACGTACGGAATGTGCATGCATCATATTGTGCATTTCATTCATGGCATTGTTCCTCCCCTTATAAGTTGATTATCTCATTTCGATAAAAATGCCAACTTAAAAATTTGTTCTCACCACGGTAATAAAATTTTGCTACAGATGGCACGTACCAAGCAGACAGCCCGCAAGTCCACCGGTAGAGCTCCCCGTCATCAGCTTGCTCCACGCACTCGTCAACGCCACACTTTTCTTGGAGAGTTTGGGATGCCTACGCTCTTGTGGAGAGTGCTCAGCTATGTAGGCTATTCTGATGGAATGGAGCCCCGCTACTTTTGGTCGAATGAGCGGTTGGGGGAAGGACTTTTGGTGACTGTGGAAGCAGTAGTTCGTCCCCGAGGTGATGGTTCTGAGTGGACCGGTTGGCGTTTTGAGTCAACTGGCAGGACCGCTGAAGAAGCCGCTGAGAGGGCAGCCTTTGGGATCCTAAGGGATATCATGGATCGCTTTCCTCAGGAGTTGGCAGCAGCTATAGTTGGAGTCTTTCCGAGGGGCAACCCCTCCACTAACTCGTGGCAGCAGGCAAGAGGAAGATCCCTGGAGATTAGCGCAGCAGAGGCACAGAACAGTGACAACCCCGCTATGAGTGCCATGTTCGCTGTGATGAAGGCCTTCGATGGAGTGGAAGGTAGTCTGAGACGTGTGTCTAGTGCTCTTGGTCAGGCTCGTGACGACCGCCGTCAGCTTCAGAGAGATCACGACGCCGAGATCGAGAGGCTCACCGCAGAGATGGCTCAGTTGACCCGTCAGAGGGATCAGGCTACCCAGAGGACTGTAGTGTTCGAGGGAGATGTGCGTGCCCTGAGAGAGCAGGTTGGGCGACTGACCACCGCCAACAGAAACGTTGAGCGCATGTTGACCCATGTGCTCCATCAGAGGAATGAAGCCTGGTCTGCAGAGAATGTGTTGAGGGCTAGACAGTTTGAGCTAGAGCAACAGCTGGCCGATGCAGAGGAATATAATGACAATTTGCATGAGGAAGTTCATCGGCTAAACAATCAACTCAACCCCTATGTTCCTCCTGGTGCGGCAGAGATGGATTTGGATGAAGACGAAGATCCCGAAGAGCCCGAAGCACTAGTTGGGGAGCACCACGACGCTGCTGATGGCGACAACGCCAACGTCTCTGACTTAGACAGCGACCACGATGAGTAGGCTAGTAGTTGTTGCGCTAGCTACTAGGTTCTGTCCGCATGATCTTTTGCTTTGTTGGCACGTTGGGCATGTAATAATGAGTAGAAAGACTAAGGCTTTGATGTAATGTTGGAAAGCTTGGATGTGTTTGTGGCGGTATCCGAACGTCAAAAGTCCAGTGTATGTATGCTGGCAACTTGGTTGTAATGGACGCGATGTGTGCGCTTTAAGTAATCTAATTAGTGATGTTGTGTTAATTGGAATGACTTATTGTGCCCCTGTTTTATTGTATGAATTTATTCTCTCCAGTGAATTCAGTTCGGCATGATTTTTCATTCGGTCACAATTTCTACAACATCACCTAATAATTACTGTTGCTGAAACATGCAGATGCCGAACACTCGTCGTACCGTGTATGGTGCCGCTGAGGCTGGTGGTAGTGCAGCTGCTAATGATGACCGTGATCCACCACCGCCTCCTCCACCCTACACTACGGAACAGTTTTTCACACAATTTCTTGGAAGTCAGCGCAACATAGAGAGCATGCAACAGAATATGGAAGCTGCGTTGCGCAGCATCGCCGATAACACCCGTCGGGGGATAAACCTGGGTGGGCACGAAGCAAATCAGTACAGCAGTTTCAAGGATTTCATGGATACCCGTCCACCGATCTTCAAGGAAGCCGTAGAACCCTTGGATGCAGAAGAATGGATTAACACTATGGAAGACAAGTTCCGTGTCTTGATGATGACTAAAGTGTTGAAGACTGAGTATGCAGCTCATCAGCTTCAAGGTCCGGCAGGAATGTGGTGGAAGCATCACCGCACCACTTTTCCTCCCCACGCTCACATTACTTGGAGAGAGTTCGCTGAAGCCTTCCGTGGAACGTACATTCCACCTGGTCTGATAGAGATGAAGCTTGGGGAATTCCTGGCATTGAATCAAGGCACGAAGACTGTAACTCAATACCTGCATGCATTCAATAACCTGAGCCGTTATGCACCTGATATGGTGAACACTGATGCCAAGAAGATCGCTAGCTTCAAGAGAGGTCTGAACCCCAAGATGATGAAACATGTGGG
Source organism: Saccharum hybrid cultivar R570 (assembly GCA_038087645.1). Classification (NCBI taxonomy): domain Eukaryota; kingdom Viridiplantae; phylum Streptophyta; class Magnoliopsida; order Poales; family Poaceae; genus Saccharum; species Saccharum hybrid cultivar. The sequence goes on from JAQSUU010000259.1 coordinate 17,404,939, forward strand.
TACAAATATGAGGACTAGTTTCAACGACTTTGTTAGTGACTGCCTGAAGCAAGAGAAAAACAACAATGTTTATGCCGCTTCGAAGATCCGTAAGAGAGCTTTTGAGTCGGGTTCGTCCCAGTCCAGAGCCCCAGTGGCCAACCGTCCAGCTTATCGTTCGCCTGCCCCAGGTGCAAGATTTAGGCCCCCGCAAAGGAAGAATCAGAATGCTCAACCACCCCAGAGGAACCAGAAACCGTTCAAGATGGCCTTGCCTCAAGCAAAGACAGGACAAGGCAGTTCATATGGAACTGTGGCTCAAGTGAAGGGACCGTGCTTCAACTGCAACCAACCCGAGCACTTTGCGAAGTTTTGCCCCTACCCTAAGAAACAGCAGGCGCAGTATCAAGCTCGTGTGCACCACACCACCGTGGATGACATTCCGGAAGGAGAACCGGTGACAGCTGGTATGTTTTCTGTCAACAACCATCCTACAGTAGTCTTGTTTGATTCCGGATCATCCCATTCATTTGTAAGTCAAGCATTTGTTAAGAGGCATGAGCAAAAGATAGTTGAATTGGAATGTGCATATAGAATCAGTTCAGCCGGGGCTGATCTGTTGACTAATCAGATAGTTCAGGGAGTAACCCTAAACATATCAAACCGGCAATATAAGCTTAATCTGATAGTCATGCCAGGGTTAGTTCTGGATGTGATCATGGGTATGAACTGGATGAATCAGATGGGAGTAGTAATTGATATTGGAGGAAGGAGTATCTCCCTTAAGGAACCAAGTGGGGAAGGCACCTTTCGGGTGGTCCTACCTCAGAAAGTAGACCTAGCTAGCACGACTTGTGCGGTCCAAACTACTCTGCTAGCCAAGATTCCAGTAGTCTATGAATTCCCAGATGTGTTTCCAGATGAGTTACCTGGACTTCCACCAGACCGAGATGTTGAGTTTGCCATTGAGTTAATTCCGGGAACAGCACCGATCTCGAGAAGGCCCTATCGGATGCCTCCCAATGAGTTAGCCGAATTGAAGAAGCAACTTCAAGACTTGCTAAAGAAAGGTTTGATTCGTCCTAGCTCGTCTGAATGGGGATGCCCCGCACTGTTTGTGAAAAAGAAAAAGGATAACTCCTTACGCATGTGCGTGGATTATCGACCACTGAATGCAGTGACAATTAAAAACAAGTATCCTCTTCCTAGGATTGATATCTTGTTTGACCAATTGTCTAAAGCCAAAGTGTTCTCTAAGATAGATTTGAGGTCAGGGTATCATCAGATAAAGATTAGGCCGCAAGATGTGCCTAAGACTGCGTTCTCTACCAGATATGGTTTGTATGAGTATCTTATCATGTCCTTCGGATTGACAAATGCTCCTGCATACTTTATGTATCTGATGAATTCTGTTTTTATGCCAGAATTGGACAAGTTTGTGATTGTGTTCATTGATGATATTCTAATATACTCAGAGAATGAAGAAGATCACGCAGAACACCTCAGGATTGTCTTGACTAGACTCAGAGAACATCGACTGTATGCTAAGTTCAGCAAGTGTGAGTTCTGGCTTAGGACAGTTCCTTTTCTCGGCCACGTGTTGTCTGAGAATGGCATTTCCGTAGACCCTAGTAAGGTGCAAGAGGTTATGGACTGGAAGTCACCAACCACAGTTCATGAAGTTCGCAGTTTTCTTGGTTTAGCCGGTTACTATCGTCGCTTCATACCAGATTTCTCGATGATTGCCAAACCAATGACAAGCCTGTTGCAGAAGGATCATAAGTTTATATGGACAGAAGAGTGTGAGACAGCTTTCTGCACCTTGCGAAAATTGTTGACCACTGCTCCTATTCTGGCCCAACCGGATATAGAAAAGCCGTTTGATGTGTTCTGTGACGCATCTAAGAATGGGTTAGGATGTGTACTAATGCAAAATGGAAGGGTCATTGCTTATGCCTCACGTCAATTAAGGAAGCATGAGGTTAACTATCCTACCCATGATTTGGAGCTTGCAGCAGTGGTGCATGCTCTAAAGATTTGGAGACACTACCTGCTGGGTAATGTGTGTAATATCTTTACAGATCATAAGAGTCTCAAATACATTTTTACCCAATCTGAGTTGAACATGCGACAGAGAAGATGGTTAGAGTTGATAAAGGACTATAATCTGAACGTGCATTATCATCCCGGGAAGGCTAATGTAGTAGCAGATGCACTGAGCAGAAAATCACATGCTATTGGTGTGCAACCGTTGTTTGAAGAAGGGTTCAATCTGTTACATCCTGCTGTGTTGTATAATATTCAGATCAGTTGTACTCTGGAGAGCCAGATCATCGAAGGTCAGAAAACAGATAAGGAAATTTTTCATATCAAGGAGAAGATGAAGAGGGAACCCACCAAACACTTTCGAATGGATGACCAAGGAGTGTTATGGTTTAAGGATCGCCTGGTAGTACCCAAGGATAGAGAGCTTAAGAACAAGTTGATGGATGAGGCCCATCATTCTAAGCTATCTATTCACCCCGGAAGTAGTAAGATGTACCAGGAGTTGCGACCCCGTTATTGGTGGACTAAGATGAAAAAGGAGATTGCAGCATACGTTGCTCGATGCGACATGTGTTGTAGAGTTAAAGCTATTCACATGAGACCCGCGGGACTTCTGCAACCCTTGTCTGTACCCGATTGGAAATGGGATGATATAAGTATGGATTTCATCACTGGTCTTCCCACCACGCAAAAGGGGCATGATTCGATTTGGGTAATAGTAGATCGTCTTACCAAGTCAGCTCACTTTCTGCCAGTTAAGACAACATTCCGACCACCTCAATATGCAGAAAAGTATATCGCTGAGATTGTCTGATTACATGGTATACCAAAAACGATCGTGTTTGATCGTGGTTCACAGTTTACCTCTCATTTTTGGGAACATCTTCATAAAGGTTTGGGTGCTAGTTTGATTCGTAGTACGGCTTACCATCCACAGACAGACGGACAGACAGAACGAGTTAATGCTGTACTTGAAGATATGCTTAGAGCTTGTGTGCTATCATCCAGAGGCTCATGGGAATCCTGGTTACCGTTGGCAGAATTCGCTTACAACAACAGTTACCAAGAGAGTATCAAGATGGCACCTTTTGAAGCTTTGTATGACAGGAAGTGCAGGACACCGTTAAATTGGGTAGAGCCTGGAGAGAGAAGGTTTTACGGAATTGATTTTGTAGATGATGCAGAGAAAAAGGTCCGTATCATCCAACAAAACATGCAAGCTGCACAGTCCCGTCAGAGGAGTTATGCATATAAGAGGAGACCATTAGATTTCCAAGTGGGTGACTACGTCTACTTGAAGGTTACCCCAATGAAGAAGAAACGGTTTGGAATCAAGACAAAACCGTCTGCTAGATATATCGGACCATACCAGATCATAGAGAAAAAGGGTCCCGTGGCGTACAAGTTGCAGTTGCCAGAAGAGATGAGTTCGATCTTTCCCGTCTTTCACGTATCCCAGTTAAAGAAATGTCTGCGTGTTCCAGAAGAGAGAATAGAACCTCAGGGTATTCGAATCAAGGCAGACTTGGAATATCGTGAACAACCGGTTCAAGTTCTGGATACTAAGGACCGAGTCACTCGGAATAAAGTGGTAACAACCTACAAGATTCAGTGGAGCCATCATGATGAGAGTGATGCTTCTTGGGAAACGGGAGAATATCTTCAAACTGCGTATAAAGATTTTTACGATAAATGGTTCGTAACTCAAAATCTCGGGACGAGATTCTTATAAGGGGGGAGGGCTGTAACACCCCTGGGTGTTAAGCATGCATTAGCATTTCAAAGCATAAAGCATTCAACAGCATTTCATGAATATCATTGCATGAAATATAGCCCTTTAAAATTTAAACTTGAAAAGCAAATAGTTAGAACCCTAACTTTGATTGTAAGTGCAAAAAGGTGGTATGCTCTTGGGTAATAGCAATTTTAAATAATCTAGAATAAATGAACATGATTTTTGGAGCAACTCTTGAATTCAAATTTACCTCAAATTTGGCTTTAAAAATATTCTAAACAAATGAATTTTTGTTTAACAATTTAGCTTTAAATCCCAAATTCAAAATCTATTGAGAATTTTGAAAAATGCCCTACATGAAAGTTGTAGAGAATAAAATTTTGAACGACTTTTATTTTGGGCCAAAATTCTGAAAACCTCCTTTTCATCTTCAAATTCAGTTTTGAAACAAAGAAATAAATCTAAAAATATTATTTATAAAGGAAAAATCGATTTTCACTTGACTGGGCCGCCGCCTCGCTTCTCGGCCCACGGCCGAAGCCGGCCTGGCCCGCCTCGCGCGTCCGCCCGCGCGCGCGCGCCCCACGCCAGCGCACGCCCGCGCTCAGGCCGCGGTCGCCGCGTGGCCGCCGCTCGCCGCCTCCGGCGTACGGGTGGCGAGCCGTGGGCTCCACCGGCCGCGCCACGCGCCTTGAAGCCACGCCCGCTCCTCCCTCGGCTGCACGCCCTCCATTTTCGCCTCGCTCGGCCTCACGCGAGCAGCAGCAGCCGCCGCTCTCGCCTCCTCGCGCCGCCGCCGCTCCGCCCGAGACGAACACCGCCGTTCCCGCTCAACGGCCGCACCACCTCCCGATTCGTCTCGCCACCGGCTCCGCCACCTTCTCCTCTTCTCCGAACGGGGCTCGGTATCCCTTGCTCGACGATGGAGAGGCTCAATTTCTCCTTTTCCCGCACGCGCCACCGTCGCCAGCCGCCGGGCTCGAGCTCCGCCACCGGCGCCCTCTCTCCCTCCTTCTTCCCTTGCTTCACGCGGTCGTGCTCGCCATCCTTGCGCGGAAGCCATGCGTGCTCGGGGTTGCAGCTCGGAGCCGGAGGTCGGCCGTTGGCCGACGGCGACCACCGCTCCGCCCCCGCGACGTCGGGACGCCGGCACCCGTGGCCGCGCTCCGCGTTCCGCCCCCCCTCCTTGCTTGCTGGGCCACCGGCCTTGGGCCGAGCCGCCAAGCCGGGCCGCCCCCCGTTTTTTCCCGCGCGGCGCCCTAGCGGATATCGGTCGCGGGCCAGTGTTGCCGAGTGGGCCGGCCCGTTAAACGGTTTCCGAATTTTGTTTTTGAATTTCTATTATAATGTGGGAAAAGAAAATACTTTAGAAAATGTTTGTGTACACTTTACAGCTCCAAAAATTATGAAACAAAGTTTGAAATGTTCCTCTTGAATAGATCTACAGTTTAAAAATCTTTCATGTTAATTTTGTGACACTTTGCTGTGCAAATTTATTTAATTGCTATAAATGCCAATATCTTAGGAAATATGTAGTAAATAAAATAATGAAGGGAAAAATATGATTCTTGTTGCATTATTTTTTATTATTGATGTACTTTCTAGGAAAAATACTAGTGAAGCATGTTCTGTGAGAAAATTTTGAAGTGTAGTTCAAATGCTTTTAATTGATAATCTTTGTTATTTTTAGTAGAGGGCTAAATTTGTATAGAACATACATGTGATAATTTTTGTAGTATGTTAGTTTACTGTAAGTAACATAGGAAAAATGTGAAATCTGTTGTTTGATACTTTTTCTAGTACAAAATAATTTCATGCTCATATTTATGCTATAACTTGTTTATTTTGTACAGGGAGTTTTACCTATGCAATTCTCATGAAAATTTAGTAGTAGGATAATTAGGGTCAGAGTAAGCTACTATAATTTTTTGTAGATTTTTATCTACACCAGAAGTAGGTGTTGCTGTGTAACCCTAGATAAATAGGGAATAAAAGATTATTCTTTATGAGAAATTAAGAATAATAAAATATGTTTGGTGTATCTTTGAAGCATCAATATGCCTTGCTGATGTTGTGGATGAGTTAGGTTGGTAAGATTTGGTAATTTAGGATCACTTGTATGTGTGAGTTATGTGCTAATTAGTAGAATAACAAGGTGCATGTTTTAGGGTACATGTTCTTGGATGACGTGGACTACCTTGTAGAAGATGTAGTTATATCCAAACTGCTCATTCTATGTGCTCATCTGCATATCATGTCATCAAAGCACTCCACCATAATCCGACGCATCATTCGCATGTTTACTTATGCACTTGCATCATACAGGATCGTAGGAGGAGTCGCAAGTAGCAGTACCGGAGGAGCAAGCTTGGACCGACCAGCAGGAGCCCCAGGCACAGGAGGTGCCCGAGGAAGAAGAACCAGGCGAGGAGTTGCCAGAGTGCGTCGACCACCATCCTAGCTCGTTCGAAAGAGGCAAGCCCCGGAGCATTTTAAGTCTCCTATTTTATAAAAGCTATTCCTTATTACATGAGTTATAGTTATATATTGTTGCATTAAGTTATAGGAGTTGAGTGAAACCTTTGTTGCATTATTACCCTTGGCCACCGGATTACCTTTTACCCTGTTAGGTCAGGATCGAGTTAATTGCTTAGCCATGCTTAGACCGGTAGAAGTCGGGTGATTTCCTGTCACCTGCGAGCTATAGGTGGATACCTGGTTATGGTTAGCTGTAATTGTGATCATGGAAAGTAACCAAGTGTTGGTGGATAAACGGAGACCGGGCGGAGTCTTATAGGGTTTTGGACTATAGTGATTCCATCTGTGTCGGTTAAGGACCGATCGTTGCTAGTCCCTCTTGTCATGTTGAACGCATGCCTCACATTTAGCTGGCCGAATAAAGTACCTTTCGACCGCGAAGCTAGTGACACTATTTCAAGCCGGGATAAACTCGGGTTGGCAGACTGGTGCTGAAGGGGGTGTAACGGGGACGCGAAGAGTGAGCCCAAGGTGTGTCCTGGCAGTCGGGCGGTCCCTGGGTAGTGCGATCCATGATTGTTATCCCACGGCTTCTTAAAAAGTGTCATTGGTGATCTACGCGACCCTGACGGGGGAAGCATGGTTTGTGTGAGGAATAAATCTCCAGCTGGATAGGAATTCGATTCGAATCGCCGTCGCTCCCGGTTAGTGAGCACTTGACTCGAGCTACGGCATCGTAGTAACATTAATGGAACACTGTTGGTTAAGTGAATGATGTTGGAAATGCTAAACCTGATATGGTAATCTAGATTGTTAATGATGAATCAAGTGATTGTTTTAGCAATAGATGCTTACCTAGCTTGAATAGGTTATGCAAAAAGTGATGCAAAAGTACTAATATAGTTATTCATAATAACTTATGCTTTTCGCAAATGAGTTAAGCCAGTCCAACATATCAAGCCTTGCATAATCCTTGGTGTCATGTTATTTTTGGTTTATGACGGGTAAGTCTAGCTGAGTACATTCTCGTACTTAGGGCGTTGTTCCCATTGTTGTTGCAGATGGTCAGATGTACTATGGGTACTGCTCCAACTATCTGTATCCGGCGATGGGCGACAACTAGGACCTTGGGCAATGGTCACTCTGTTCGTCTTATCTAATGCTTTTGTGGACCATGACTATCTACTGGTACTGTATTTGAACTACGTGTGTGTGTTTAAAACTGCTTGCTTCCGCTATGTTATCTGAAACTATGTTGTAATAACTTTTATTCCGAACTCCGATGTATTCTACTTTTATTGTGAACTCTATGTGTAATGTGAATTGTGGCTGCTAAATCAGTACGATCTTGGTTGTATGTTGGTTGGTTTGAAATCTCTCGTGATTTCACGGAATCTCGGGTTATACGGGTTTAAGTTTGGTAAATTATCCGCCTCCGTGGAAGATTTTCTTACTTAATCTCGTATAATTACGTTGATCCGTTACAGCGTCCGAGGCAAGGACAGGCGCTGGGCATGAGCTCCGAGCTGCCTAGGACGTGGCTGTACCACCGCAGGTCTGCCCAAGTTGATGCGACGTATACAGGCTGTTCTCCACGTCCTCCCATGGCTCCTGCTTGTTTTTGAGTGAAGCACTAGAACCGAGTCCTCGGACGGACGCAACCAACGACGTTACCAGTGAAAGTAACAGAGTGCTAGATCGAGGAACGGATAGTCACTTTCAATTGAAATACTAATTAAATTATTATGGTCAAGAATGGTTAATGGCAATCAATTTGGTGCCAAAACACTCAGCAAGGCATCGATGGAGTGGCACAGGTGGAAATAAAATTTTATCTCGCTTCTCTAGTCTGAGGGCATTTAAGTCATTTTGCAGCTCCGTTAGCCACCGTTAGCAGTGAATATGGACGGAATGGCTTGGGGGGCAAAGAAATAAAGTGTTATGGCACCTAGGTAAGTCCGAACTTTTTAATGGCCTGTAGGAAAAGGCCATCTTTTTTAATGGTATAGAGGGAAAAGCCTCAAGTTTGTTGGCTGTGTAGTACTCCCTCCGGTCTATTTTATCTGATGCAAGTTAGAATGACACGGTTTCCTAGATTACATTTTGACCATTTATTTGTTTTATATTATATTATTTATGCTTATAAATTTATAATTATTGGATAATATAAATCCTTACAAATCTAATCATATAAAATTTGTATTATAATAGTTAAAAATTATTAGTTTAATTATTGGTTAAAATTTTTAAAATTTGAATCTTGATATGCGTGTGTGCTAGATACAGTGGACCAGAGGGAGTAACTTGTATAGAAGAAGTCTAGGCCTAAGAGGGATATGTATGGGCCTGTTTGGAGTCATGGTTTTGCCAAGCACGGCTCCCATGGGTACGACCTCCTCAGTTTGTTTCAATGAACCAAAATGAGCCGAGCCAAATAGAGGTGTTTGTTTCACTTAGGCCTCGTTTAGTTTTAGGGTGTAAAGTTTTGGGGTGTCATATCAGGTGTTATATGGGGGTGTCGTATAGGGTGTTCGGATACTAATAAAAAAATAAATTACAGAATCCGTCAATAAACCGCGAGACGAATTTATTAAGCCTAATTAATCCGTCATTAGCACATGTGTTAGTGTAGCACTTTATTGTCAAATCATGCATAAAGTATTACATGGACACCTACATATTTGCCACTCAAAACAGTAAAACTACTACATATTTGCTACTTTCGCCGACGTGACGAGCCATGTGTATGCCAGCCAGGAGCGCCTATAGAAACCCTACATGATATGCAAAATGACCTATTTACCCTTGCTGCTTCTCTCCCTCCACTCTCTGACGCGTGGGCCCCACAAGTCAGGTTCTCCTACAACCTCCAACCATCACCACGCAGTGAGGAAAGGGGATGAGCTCATGCAGTCTCGGCCGTGGCACGCCTTGCACATCGAGACCTCTAGCCATCACTACGCTGCTGCCCCTCCTTGACCTCCAGCACGCCTTGCTGGTGGCCACCTTCACGGACCGCGACGCCCACGTGCCACCCGAGAACCGCCGCAGCGCGTAGTCCGTGAGCATCAGTCTCATCTCTACCCTGCTGTCATGGATGCCCCCAAGGGTGGCACGCCCTGCTGCCGTGGACGCCACATAGAAGTCTTCTTGGTTGTTGTCGTCGAGGTCGGTGAGTGATCCCGTGCGCGCCAGCCTACGCCTCGACTCTGAAATTGTGCGGCCTCCGCCACATCCTTCTTGCAGCTCGGCCTCTGCCAGAGGAGGAGGAAGGAGCCCGTGCGACCGAAAGAGGAGGGAGCCCCACCGCCGCGCCCAAAATAGGTGCTCCAGTCTCTTCTTTGTCTCCGTTCGCCGCATTCTAGCCGTGGACAGTGTCTAGAACCTTGCAGCGGGCCTTGAACTAAACCGGTGGGGGCTCCTGCTCCTCGCTGTTCTACCCGCAGTGACCGCCCTCGTCGGGGTCACTGGCGCCACGGGTAGAGACGGGCGAAACTTCCAGTGTCGCCATGAACTGCACGAGCTCCTCCCCCTCGTTGCGTTGTGAGGTTGAAAGAGAAGCTGACTTGCGGAGCCCATGCATTAGCGAGTTAAGGGAGAGAAAGCAACATGGGTAAATAAGTCATTTCACATGTCCTCTAGGGGTTCCCAGAGGCGCCGCCGCGCTACCATGCACACGTGGCGTGCCACGTCAGCGAAAGTGGCAAATATGTAGTAGCTTTACTGTTTTGAGTGTCAAATGTGTAGGTGCCCCATGTAAAACTGGTAAATGGAGAGGTGCCATCATTAAGGATGACAATAAGATAAATATCCCAAAAAACAAGATCGAATTTCATTTTCTAGGAGCCAGGCCACGCATGCTTTAATTTCCGTGCAGGTCAGGCCCAGGAAGCTGTCCAGGGAATCAAACATGGGCAGTTGAAGCCCGCGACCTGGCTGGGCATATGAGCCAGGGAAACAAACAACCCTATATGTCCTAATATATGTATGTATTTTTTTAATCGTGGGTAAACCTAGCTTTTATAAAAAGCTAAGAGATATAGAGTTCCAAATCTTGCTGGGGATCAAGCTTACAAGGCAAAACAAAAACTAATAGAAATTGGAGAGGAGCTACATCAACTCTTAAGGCCTCTTTGGGATAAGCTCTAAGTGCTTAACATCCACCAAACACAGCTCTAGATCTAATTTTCTTAGCTAAACATCTAAGCTCCACCAACTCTAGATCTCCAAAAACTCCATATTTGAGGACTGGATCCAAGGATTTCCTGGAGCTGAGGTGCTCTGAAAACTCATGGACTATGGAGTTAGCCAAAATTACTCACCATGCCACTAATTAGTGGAAAATAACGGTTTGTTCTCCCTGTTTCTCCCATTTCTTCCCCGTCACGACTCCCATGCAGCCTCTCACCCAGCCGTGCCGCCACGGTCGCTGAGCTCACCTCCACGTGTGCTGGCCTTGGCCACGCACGACCACCGCGCAGCCCTAGCAGTCACCAAGCTTGCCTCTGCGCACGCTGCCCCAACCGCGCCAGACGCCCCTAGGCCCCGCTGGCCCCGCCACGCCTGCGCTCAGCCCCACCGGCAACTCCATGCGCTCGGCCCCGCCCTACTCGCCACCGGCTCCACGTGCCCGGCCACGCCAGCCCTGCCCTGCCGCACTCAGCTCCCACCATGGCCTCACTCGTCACGCGCACGGCCGTGTTTCTGTGTGCGTGAGAGAAACAGAAGGATGAGAAGGGGATGAGGATACTAACGCGTGGGCCACATGGTGGTAGTGAGACAAAGGGGAGGGAGAGCTCCCATTCATTGGCTGCAATTTGGCTGGATGTTGGGCTAGCCCAGCAGATCCACTATGGAGCTCTCCCAAACACTTTTTCTCAGCAACAATGGGATCCCAGATCAAAGTTGGAGCTGCTCCTTGGTGGATCTGGTTTTTTAGACTTGGAGCTATCCCAAACAGGCCCTTAACCTGCCCCAACTTACAAGAGAAAGCAAAAACTTAAAGAAACTGGAGAGGAGCTACATCAGCTCTTAACCTGACAAAGAAACCAACACTAAGTTGCCACGACAGCCAAAAACAAAAGCATAGGACCCCTTCAATCTCCATAAGCACAAGAAAACTAACCTATAGGACCTCTTCAATCTCCATATCTTTAGCATTCTTCCAAAAGTTTTGCAACCACTTCTTCATCCTTGTAAGTTTGTTATCCAAACATCGGGCAGCCTGTTCTTTTAGAAGTATGCGCCATTTCTGCAGAAAAACAAAGATTTTGTGGAAAACTTCATTAGAACTTCTCAAAAAGACCTTATCAATCCCCATCTTGTTTCTTACCATCCATAAACCCCATAAAACAATAGTAAACAAAAAGAGTTTAGTTGATAGTCATTACAGCCCAAAGGGATCCAGTTATCAAACACATCCTGCGTAGTATTAGGAGTCCTGTCTCAGCCTAAGGATTCTTTGAAACAGAACCAAATGACTCTAGCAATATGACAATTGAAATAGATATGATCCCCAATTTCCTCTACCCCACATAGATAACAATTCTTGCTACCTTTCCATTCCTTTTTCTTCAAGATAAACCTAGTTTGAAGCCTGTTTTGAATGGACATCCACATGAACATTTTGATTTTAGTTGGTAACATAGTTTTCCATAGTCTCATCATTCTTTTATTAGTAACCCCCTAAAAGACTGTCTTCTATGCATTGATCTAATGGTGTAAGTACCTGTCGGGTACCTAAAACTAGGGGTACCCACAATCAATGGTTAAGAAAAACAAAACGTTACCCGCAAACGAGACGAGCCAAAATAGCGGATGAGACACCTCGACTGCGTTCCGACTCGTACGAGGCACGCTCGACAGGACGCTTCGTCTACATTCCAACTCATACGAGGCACCCTCAACGGGACGCCTCGACCACGTTCCGACTCGTACGAGGCTCGCTCGATAAGGCATCTCGACTATCGGGAAATCTCCGACTCGCACGACCCCGGGTCAGATCGCTCGACCCACCTTATTTACCTACTCTGAGACAAAAGTCAGAGCATTTAATGCGACTATCTACTACTTCCTACTGTCATGGCTACAGCTGTGACCGACGTGGAAGCAGTACCGGTGTCAAATCTTACTTTTTACTGCCCATCCCAGGATGATAGAGGAAAACCTGTCACTATATACACCATACCGCGCACTGTTTTGCCACCGATCACCCTCAAGGGAGGATACGACAAGGTCCGTATCCCATGATCTCAGGGATTCGGCCTTATCCACCCGTCCTCGACCCAGCCTTGACCTACTATCGGTCAGCAGGGAGAAAGGGCCGACGTGTCACAGGGCTCGGGGTCTTTTCACCGTCTCGTCCTCTACGTCACCATGGTGTCCAGGGATGGCCGGCCATTTCCGGGGCACGTCCCAGCCTCCATTACAGGGGTCAACAAAACTTCACCTCAAAGGCACCCCTGGCGTCCTAGCCTCCTCTTACCCTATAAAAGGGCTGGCCGGGGCTCTACAAAAGAGAAGCCAAGCACAAGCAAGCAAAGGCAGAAGAACAACGAACCACAGACAACGAAAAACCAATCTCCTTTTGTACTCTCATTTTTCCTTTGAGACCTGGACTCGGTTCCCTCTCTCATAGCTTGTAACCCCTACGCAAGCACTTAGGTGCAAGGAAATACAATTCTCCCCCTCCCCGTTGGACGTAGGGTCTTCCTTTGCCCGAACCAGGATAAACCCTCCGTGTATCCTCCTTGCATCACCATCCAGATCAGGGACACGCAACATTTGATTCACTCGTTGGCTTAGGACCCCTACAGGACCGAATGCCGATAGTACCAGATTTATCTAAAATCCTGGTAAATTCATCCATTTCTTCATTTAGTCTAAATTCATCTAGCCTTTCCATAAGCCTTTCCCATTCGCTCATATCTGCTTCCTAGAAGCGTGCTTTGTGGATACTTTATATGTTAATGAGCTAGAACCAACGGGTGGTACTACAATAACCCTTAAGATGTAAGTCGATATGTTGAACCTTAACATATGCATATGTTCATTAATTTGAATCTAATTTGGTCGCTTCTGTTTCATGCAACATTGTATGTTTTTGCATCGCAAAGCATCCATGTTTAGGTCAACCTTGTTATGCATTAACTAAAATGAGTTTACAGTTCTAGATTGGATGTGCTTCTCAGTGGTGTGATCCAAACCAAAAACCCTAATTTCGAATGCCACCGCAAATACTTAGTCCATGCCCTACGTAATTTGAGGTGTGTGACTATGTTACACACTAGTGTCAAGTGTAGGGTATGAGCTCAAGTACAACACATAAAATGAAGCTCCAAGTTTGAGTTTGAATTGGAATCCATAAACTTGTCACGAGTTTTCCGATTCGAATTTAAATTCAAATTTGGGGAAATGTTAAAAGAATTTCAAAAGCTAAATTGGTCAACCAAGAGTGGCATTTGGTCAACCATGTCATGCTTGTCCAAATGATGCCCTTGGATGATGGTTTGATCGTTAAGTAATCACTAATTAAGGTAGCAACAAATTTCAATTGAAAATTCCTCCGAAAACCCTAAATTTCAAAACTCTGTTTTAACCCTTTTTAAATAATTCAAAATCTAAGCAAAATTTGGGAAAAAGTTCAAAACCAAGTTTGTAGAACTTTTCAAGGGCTACAACTTTGGTGTTTAGAGTTTTCAAAGTTTTAGTGTAAAATGTGGAGCAATTTTGAAAATAAGCAAATTTCAGATTTGACCCCTTTTTGTCCCCAAACTCAAATTTCAAAATGGAAGTAGAATTTGAAAATGGTTTGAATAGAAAAGTTGTAGACCTTAGCTAGATGTACAACTTTGGTGTTTGGAGTTTTTGAAGTTTCAATATAAAATCCAAAGTAATTTCTAAATTACCAAATTTCCAAAAAGTGTCCCCTTTTGAATTTAAACTCAAATTTCAAAATCCACTTTGAATTTGAAAAAGTGTTCAATACAAAACTTGTAGAGCTTGAAATTCTGAAGATTTCATATCTTGGGAATTTTTCAAGTTGTTACATGAATTTGAGAGTAATTTGAGAAAATAGTTTGATTTTCAAAATTTGGGGGGGGGGGACAGCTACAGTAGCCAACCAATTGCCGTCGGGCACCGCGCGGCATGGGCGCCGGCCGACCGCCGTGGCCTTCGGCCAGCTTCCAGGCGCGTCCTCGACCGCCAGCGTGGGCTTCAGAGCGTTCGCGTCGAGCCACACGTCGCCTGGAGGCCGTTTTTGTTGCCCTATTTAAGGAGATCACCGCCACCGGCATGTTTTCCTTTTTCTCCACTTCCACCGCCACCGCAGCTCTGCCACTCACCACTGCCGCCATCGAGCCACCTCCGGCCACGCAAACTACACTAGCAAGACCGCCTCGCTCCATTCACCTCCACCTCTACCGCCCGTATCGCGCGGATAGCCACCGTCTTCCTCGCGCCCGGTCAGACCTCCCCGCCATCACTGCCCTCACGTGGTCAGACCCCTCCGGCCTCTCCCCACCATCACCAAGAGCACCAGCGTGATCACTGTGAGCCACTGATGCTTTCTACACCCTTAATTTAGTCGCTACTCTTTTGGAGATGCATTTTCGTGGCTCACCGTCGGCCATGGTCCACCATCGTCGTCGGTGAGGGGTCGCCGGAGCTCGAACCGAGCTGTAGGATGGTGTAATGGATTCGCAGGGTAGTGTAGGTCATTTCGGTCGAGTCATTTGGGTGACCGACGCTGTGCTCACTGGCCGGCCACCGCGCGGACATGGCCGGGTCGCGGGAGAGAGCGAAGGAGACGGAGGAAGGTGATGACGGATGGGGCCCGGTTGTCAGCGAGAGAAAGAGAGGGAGAGCGCACACGCACGAGCAGGCCGTGCGGATGGGCCGCACGTGTTGCTGGGCCACGTAGGCGAGCGCGGTCGTGGGTGCGAGCGAGCGTGGGCGCGGTGCAGCGGGCCGCTCGGCTGGGTAAATGAAGCGGTTCGAATCGTCGTTGCTCCACGAGAAAGGAGTCTTGGCCTTGCACCAACATCGTAGTTAAGAACTGGAATTGAAAGAGAATGAGAAAGGTCTTGATGATAATTACTTTTATCTAGATTAGGATCACTTAGAATTGGTTAATGAACCATCAATGGTAAAACTAAAATATTGAAGGTAAGGACTTACTTTAGTAAGTTTTTCTGCAAAAGAAAATTTGATTCTGGAATACCCGTACCTTGATTCCCTAAAGCTAGCATGCCCTTGGAGTCTTTTTCTTAGTCGGGTAAGTCTTGTTGAGTACTCTCGTACTCAGAGTTTGTTGAACCCTTGTTGCAGGTGCGGTTCATGAATAAGTCTGCTTTGAGCCTTGTTGCATAATCGTTGTGGCTGAAGAAAGTGACGACGAGTAGACTGTGTGGCCTCTGGGCAAGGCATCTCGTTTGTGTGCTTGTAATAAAGTTACTACTGATACTTCCCTACTATCGGTTTGTAATAAAGTTACATAAGGTTTGAGGTTTGGAAACTGGTTTGTAAACTTAAGTTATTGTAAGACTTCCGCTACTTTACTCTGTTGAATATTTTGAATAAACTGTTGTAATATTGCAATACTCCTGTGATTGGATCCTGTTCGAAGGAAAGCAGGCCTTTTAAGTTATGAGAAACATAAGTACGGCTGTCAGAGGTCATTATGACAATGACAGGTACATGTGGGCCATCATAATTAGGAGGTTCTATGACAGCTGGTACCAGAGCATAATTACTGGAGTTATTGTAGTATTACTTTGCAAAACTTCAAAATGATTTGGATCGAACAAACTTAATATTGATATTTTGGTCCAAATTGTTTTTTGCTTATCTTAATCTATTCTCTGTTGTTTCCTTAGATCATATTTGAAAGCTTCATAGTGAAGTATGATGTTATAGTGCCCTATGTTACGAATGTTATTGCATGTGTTACTTAAGCCTTTCTGTTAGATCGTAAGTACGATGCATGCATCATGTTTAATTAACCTGCTTAAGTTACCTTCCCTTTTAAAGTGGTTTGGGTTAAGTAAGGTTCAATCCTATTCATGCTAACCTTCAGATCCCTCCCATATGTTCTCATCGTTCTAATTCTGTCTTGCTTTAGGATGGCGCGTGTGAAGATGACTCCTCGCAAGAAAAGTGGTCCGCAAGGAGTGCCACATCATCAGTTGGCCACCAGAGGTGATGGAGCAAGCAGTAGTCGCAATCCGAACCTGGATTCCCAAGCAGAGGTCGCAAGGCTTACATCAGAGATAGAGCGACTTAAGCGCAACATGTATTTTTGGAAGCAGTGCCAGAACAAGTCTCTGGAAAAGGAGACAGAAGCCAGGGCTCGTGTTCGAGAGTTGGAGCTTTATGCGACCCACCTGGAGCAGTACAACACAATTCTACATGAGGAAGTCCATAGGCTACATGATCTGATGAATCCCAATCATTAGCCCCAGGCAGTAGAAGATGATGTTGGTGCCGTGGTTGTTCCTAGCGGAGAGGACAATGAGGAAGAGGTTCCAGAAGAAAATGAACCCATGATGGAAAGTGGGGATGAGGCAAGTCATGTCTCTGGTGCAAGTGCTCCAGAGAGTGAGGATGGAGTGATTGTGATCAGTGATGATGATGAGGAGTGAAGTGTCGACATGGATGGTTAGTAACATAGTAGCCTTTCCTGTTTTTCTAAGAACCTTAGTGGGTAGTTTCTTGCTTGCGAGCAAGTTTGTAATGAAATAATGTAAGATAAGTTTGATGTGTATACTAGTACTGTACTAACTGCTTTTTAATTCAATAAAGCGATGTAAATAAACATGGTTTGTGTACAACAGATGGACGGTACTGGAACTTCTCAGGATGGAGACAATGCTCCAAATCCCCCACCGTTCCCACCTACTTTGGCAGAAGCTATTGCCGCACTGGTTAATGCCACTACTCTGTTGGCTCAGAATCAGAATGGAAATCAGGGTCGTCGAGGCCGTAATAATGGAGGAGAAACCACTTATGTGGATTTCACCGATACCCGTCCACCGGTGTTTTCAAAGGCCGATGAGCCGCTAGAGGCGGATGACTGGCTCTGAATAATGGAGCAAAAGTTTGAGCTTATTCAGTGCACGGAGTACCAGAAACCCATGTTTGTAGCACAGCAGCTCAGGGGTGCCGCAGGGGCGTGGTGGGCGAATCTGGTCGCCGCACGGCCTGCTGGCCACCATGTCACTTGGCAAGAGTTTCGGGATGCTTTCAGAGCACACTACATCCCAGATGGTGTCATGGCCATGAAGTTAGAAGAGTTTCTCTCTCTGAAATAGGGAAACCAGACAGTTCTACAGTACGTGGGCAAATTCAATCATCTGTCCTAGTATGCAGCGGAGTATGTGAACACCGATGCAAAGAAGAAGAGTTGTTTCATGAGGGGCCTGAGTACCATGATCTAGGAAGCATTGGTCACCTGCTATAACGCCACATATCATGAAATAGTCAATGTTGCTATTACGTCAGAAGAGAAGTCCCGCCTTCACAAAGAGTCAAAGAAAAAGAAGCAAGTGTTGTCTAGCCCATCAGGCGGCATTAAGAAGCGCCAGAAGTTCATCTACCACCCTCAGAATCATTTCCGCCCTCCTTATCGTCCACCGCAATACCAAGCTCGGCCGCAGACGTTTATCCGTCCTGCCGCAACCCAGCAATATCCACAGCAGCCGAATGCCCCTGGTATTCGAAACCAGAGTCCAATAACCCATAACTTTCCCTGCTACAATTGTGGAAAGCCAGGCCACTTCCCCAAGGACTGCCCGTATCCAAGGCAGCATAACCCCAATTATCCCAAAGCTCCCGTACCGCAACAACAACAGCCTTAGAGTAAGAATAACAATCTAAATATCCAGAAGGGTAAGGGTGAGAAGAAGAAGACAGGACGTGTATTCTACACTCAAGCAAGTGCAATTCCAGAGGGAGAACCTGTTATGATGGGTATGTTCCCTGTTGCTAATCATCCAGCCGTACTGTTATTTGATTTTGGTGCATCGCATACATTCATAAATCGCACCTTTGTTACAAAGCATGACATTCCAATTATGGGAACGTAAGAGGATTTGTTTATTCAGTCGCCCAAGGGACGACTGTGTACTAAGGAGATGGTACGTGACGTACCTATAGAGTTGGGTGGGCATATATTCCCTACCTCAATGATAATATTACAGAAACAGGATATAGATGTAATCCTGGGTAAGAATTGGATGTACCAACGAGGAGCTATTATAGATGCACTGCACAGAACTATAAGGTTGAACTTGCCAGATAATAAATCTCATCTTCTTATCCAACTTCCTATCCCCAAGAGAACAGTTGAGAGGATATGTGCCACATCAGTACAGGAGATTTATGATATACCGGTAGTCTGTGAATTTCCAGATGTGTTTCCAGATGATCTACCTGGTTTGCCACCGGACAGAGATGTAGAGTTTATAATTGAGTTGAAACCTGGTACTGCCCCAATATCCAGGAGAGCTTACAGAATGCCACCAAATGAATTGGCCGAACTTAAGGATCAATTGCAAGAGTTACGTGACAAAGGTTTCATCAGACCCAGTTCATCACCGTGGGGATGCCCTGCTCTTTTTGTCAAGAAGAAGGATCAGACTTTAAGGATGTGTGTTGACTATCGACCGTTGAATGAAGTAACCATTAAGAACAAATACCCGTTGCCTCGCATTGATATACTTTTTGATCAACTTGCGGGGGCAAAGGTATTTTCAAAGATCGATCTTCGATCGGGGTACCATCAAATCAAGATTCGACCTGAAGATATCCCAAAGACTGCATTCACTACCAGATATGGATTGTATGAGTATCTAGTTATGTCTTTTGGCCTCACCAATGCACCGGCACATTTCTTGTATCTGATGAACTCAGTTTTTATGCCGGAACTTGATAAGTTTGTGGTTGTCTTTATCGATGATATTTTGGTATACTCCAAAAGTGAAGAAGAGCATGCTGAGCACCTCAGAGTTGTTCTGACTCATCTGAGAGGTCATCAACTGTATGCCAAGTTCAGTAAATGTGAGTTTTGGTTAAAGGAAGTACAATTCTTAGGACATGTGTTGTCAGCCGAAGGGGTAGCAGTAGATCCTGGTAAGGTGAAAGATATTTTGAATTGGAAACCACCAATCTCAGTTCATGAAGTCTGAAGTTTTCTGGGAATGGCGGGTTATTACCGTCGATTCATACCTGACTTTTCAAAGGTAGCCAAGCCAATCACGGAGTTGTTGAAGAATCAAACTAAGTTCATCTGGTCTCCAGAATGTGAGAAGGCTTTTAGAATTCTAAAGAAGTCACTAACAACGGCTTCAGTCTTAGCACAACCAGATATAGAAAAGCCATTTGATGTTTACTGTGATGCCTCGGGTATTGGCCTTGGTTGTGTATTGATGCAAGAAGGCAGAGTCATTGCTTATGCCTCGAGACAGTTGAAGCGTCACGAAGAGCATTATCCAACTCATGATCTTGAATTAGCAGATGTGGTTCATGCATTGAAAATCTGGCGTCATTACTTGTTGGGTAATACTTGCCACACGTATACAGATCACAAGAGCTTGAAGTATATCTTTACTCAGTCAGAGCTGAATATGAGGCAAAGAAGGTGGCTTGAGTTAATAAAGGATTATGATTTAGAAGTGCACTATCACCCTGGAAAAGCAAATGTTGTTGCTGATGCACTCAGTAGAAAGAATAATTACAACTGTATGACTGTGAAGCCAATGGATTATAGTTTGTGTTATGAATTGGAAAAGTTGAATATTGAAATGGTCCAACAAGGTCAGTTAACCAAGGTCACTGTGGAATCAATAATCAAAGATCAGATTGTATCTGCTCAGAGAAAGAATTCCGGTATATCTCACATCAAAGAAAAAGTTAGAACAGGTCAACAGACAGATTTCAGTATTGATGATACAGATGTGTTGTGGTTCAAGAACCGGCTAGTGGTCCCAAAGGTTCCAGAGTTACGTCAGCTCATTCTTGATGAAGCACATAGTACAAGGTTTTCTATGCATCCAGGGAGTAATAAGATGTATCAGGATTTGAAACAAAGATTCTGGTGAACCAAAATGAAAATTGAGATTGCTAAGTATGTTGCCAGATGTGATACTTGTCGTAGAGTGAAGGTTAAACATTTGAAGTCGACAGGAATGTTACAACCCTTGCCTATTTCATCTTGGAAGTGGGAAGATATCAGTATGGATTTTATTACTGGTTTACCCAAGACCTCAAGAGGCCTTGATTCAATTTGGGTTATTGTGGATCGTTTGACTAAATCAGCTCACTTTGTACCTATGAAGACTGATTATAGAGCATCCATATATGCAGAAATATATGTTGCCCGGATTATGAGTTTGCATGGAATACCCAAAACAATTGTTACCGACAGAGGTACTCAGTTTGTTTCGCAATTCTGGAAACAATTTCAAAAGTCACTAGGTACTAAACTTCTTTACAGCACAGCCTATCATCCACAAACTGGGGGACAGACTGAAAGAGTAAATCAAATTTTGGAAGATATGTTAAGATCTTGTGCTCTCACCTATCAAGATCAATGGGATGAATGTTTACCGTTAGCAGAATTCTCATACAATAATAGTTATCAAGAGAGTATCAAAATGGCACCGTTTGAAGCATTGTATGGCCGTAGATGCAGAACTTCGTTGAACTAGTCAGAACTGGGAGAAAGATGGTTTTATGGAGTTGATCTGGTGAAGAAAACGGAAGAAAAGGTCAGGCAGATACAGAAGAGTTTAAAAGTCGCTCAGTCTAGACAGAAGAGTTATGCTGACAAAAGGCGTAGACCCTTGATGTTCAAAGTGGGAGATTATGTTTATCTGAAAGTGTCACCCATGAAAGGAGTTACTCGATTTGGAGTCAAGGGCAAGCTCGCACCACGTTATATTGGACCATTCCAAATCATTGAAAAATGTGGAAAGGTGGCATATAGATTAAAGTTGCTTGAACAACTATCAGCCGTGCACAATGTATTTCATGTATCACAAATGAAGAAGTGTCTTCAAGTACCTGATCAAGTTGTTGATGTTGATGGAGTTGAACTTGAGCCGGATTTGACATATTTTGAATATCCTGTCCAAGTTTTGGATTGAAAGGATCATGTTACCCGAAGTATAACAATCAAATGGTACAAGATACAATGGGACCAACATTCGGAAGAAGAAGCCACATGGGAATCAGAAGATTATCTGTTGGAGAATTTCCCCGAGTTCTTTGCTTCTATCTAGGTTGCAATTTCTTCTTTAAATTGTAACCTGTCCTTTTCAAATCTTTGTAATGTAGAAAACTCCCTACCTGTTTTGTAGAAAAGTCTTAGACGTGTTTGCTTGACACGTTTCCTTTTCCATTACTTAACTCAAGGCTTTAAATCTCGGGATGAGATTTCTTTAAGGGGGAAGGGCTGTAACACCCCGGGTGTTATAGTTGCTAATTAATCTGCCATGTCATCATAATGCATCGCAAAGCATCCATGTTTAGGTCAACCTTGTTATGCATTAACTAAAATGAGTTTACAGTTCTAGATTGGATGTGCTTCTCAGTGGTGTGATCCGAACCAAAAACCCTAATTTCGAATGCCACCGCAAATACTTAGTCCATGCCCTACGTAATTTGAGGTGTGTGACTATGTTACACACTAGTGTCAAGTGTAGGGTATGAGCTCAAGTACAACACATAAAATGAAGCTCCAAGTTTGAGTTTGAATTGGAACCCATAAACTTGTCACGAGTTTTCCGATTCGAATTTAAATTCAAATTTGGGGAAATGTTAAAAGAATTTCAAAAGCTAAATTGGTCAACCAAGAGTGGCATTTGGTCAACCATGTCATGCTTGTCAAAATGATGCCCTTGGATGATGGTTTGATCATTAAGTAATCACTAATTAAGGTAGCAACAAATTTCAATTGAAAATTCCTCCGAAAACCCTAAATTTCAAAACCCTATTTTACCCCTTTTTAAATAATTCAAAATCTAAGCAAAATTTTGGAAAAAGTTCGAAACCAAGTTTGTAGAACTTTTCAAGGGCTACAACTTTGTTGTTTAGAGTTTTCAAAGTTTTAGTGTAAAATGTGGAGCAATTTTGAAAATAAGCAAATTTCAGATTTGACCCCTTTTTGTCCCCAAACTCAAATTTCAAAATGGAAGCAGAATTTGAAAATGGATTGAATAGCAAAGTTGTAGACCTTAGCTAGATGTACAACTTTGGTGTTTGGAGTTTTTGAAGTTTCAATATAAAATCCAAAGTAATTTCTAAATTACCAAATTTCCAAAAAGTGTCCCCTTTTGAATTTAAACTCAAATTTCAAAATCCACTTTGAATTTGAAAAAGTGTTCAATACAAAACTTGTAGAGCTTGAAATTATGAAGATTTCATGTCTTGGTAATTTTTCAAGTTGTTACATGAATTTGAGAGTAATTTGAGAAAACAGTTTGATTTTCAAAATTTGGGGGGGGACAGCTACAGTAGCCAACCAATTGTCGTCGGGCACCGCGCGACATGGGCGCCGGCCGACCGCTGTGGCCTTCGGCCAGCTTCCAGGCGCATCCTCGACCGCCAGCGTGGGCTTCAGAGCGTTCGTGTCGAGCCACACATCGCCTGGAGGCCGTTTTCGTTGCCCTATTTAAGGAGATCACCGCCACCGGCATGTTTTTCTTTTTCCCCACTTCCACCGCTACCGCAGCTCCACCGCTCGCCGCTGCCACCGTCGAGCCACCTCCGGCCACGCAAATTGCACCAGCAAGACCGCCTCGCTCCCACGCATCTCCCCAACCATTCACCTCCACCTCTACCGCCCGTATCGCGCGGATAGCCACCGTCTTCCTCGCGCCCGGTCGGACCTCCCCGCCATCACTGCCCTCACATGGTCAGACCCCTCCGGCCTCTCTCTGTCATCACCAAGAGCACCAGCGTGATCACTGTGAGCCACTGATGCTTTCTACGCCCTTAATTTAGTTGCTACTCTTTTGGAGACGCGTTTTTGCGGCTCACCGTCGGCCATGGTCCGCCATCGTCATCGGTGAGGGGTCGTCGGAGCTCGAACCGAGCTGTAGGATGGTGTAATGGATTCGCAGGGTAGTGTAGGTCATTTTGGTCGAGTCATTTGGGTGACCGACGTTGTGCTCACTGGCCGGCCACCGCGCGGACATGGCCGGGTCGCGGGAGAGAGCGAAGGAGACGGAGGAAGGCGATGACGGATGGGGCCCGGTTGTCAGCGAGAGAAAGAGAGGGAGAGTGCGCGTGCGAGGAGGCCGCGCGGATGGGCCGCGCGCGTTGCTAGGCCGCGCAGGCGAGCGCAGGCGCGGGCGCGGGTGCGAGCGAGCGCGGGTGCGGTGCAGCCGGCCGCTCGGCTGGGCCGAGCCGGAGGGAGAGCAGAGGAGTCGGCCCGAGTTGGTTTTTGTTTTTCTTTTTCCAAAATGTGAATAGTACTGATATTTATTTATTTCATTAAAAATTGTGTAGAACTCCAAAAATCCTGAAAAATTTTGTGTAATCTTTTCAAGGTGTAGACTACCTAGGAAAAATATTACATACTAAATTTGATTACTTTGTGCAGGATATTTAATTAGTTCCATTAAATATTAAATGCAACTTCCATGAATTTTAATAATTAAATTATTAATCCAAAAATCATGAAATTTATTTTGACACTATTTTAGGTCATGTTTAATCCATAGAAAAAGTTTAAGCTTATTTAGATAAAGTATGATCAAATATTAATTATGCCCTAATTAATTAAATGTTAAATAAATGTTAAATTGATAACTTTAAGTGTTGTGTGCCCTTTTGATTGAGTGATGTCCTTAGGTCACTGATCCTAGGTGATCTTTGGCACCTTAATTTCATGTTTGAGCTCATTAGTAACATACTTGGTAATAAAAGCTAGTATCGCCTAAATTATCGCTATTAGTTAGTAGGTTTTACTATTTTGCAACAGTACCGCGAAGGAAAGTTGTACTCAAGTCGTAAACTGTGGCATATCATCATCAAGCATCATGTTTATCATCGAGCATCATGTTGAAGCATGTTTTATACTCATGTAGTTCCCGCTTTCGAAGAAGTTGAAGTTGCCGAGCAAGCCTCTGGAGAAGAGTTGTCGTCGGTGGGTTCTAGACCAGAAGTCGGAGTCTTTGAGTCTGAGTCAGTTGTCGCGTCAGAGCAAGGCAAGCCCCGGTGTATTTAAACCCTACCTTGAGATTTACAAATCTTTATTATTATTACTATGGTTTACTGCATTAAGTAATTAGGAGTTGAGTGATAACCCAATTGCTGCATTATCATCCTTGATTATTGCGATATCACCCTTGATACCTGTTTTACTGAAAATGCGTAGTATGCTTCGCTATGATTATGAGTTAAGCTTTTTGAAAAGAATGTTTACTTAGCCATGACGGCATACTTAATAAATATTGAAATATGAGAATGAACTTGTAAGATCGGGCGGGTGGTTCGGCCACTGCTAAATTGCATTGGGAGAGGAGTCTCAATGTATTGTTTCCGCCTTATCAGTTAAGGACCGTACGTTGTTGGCCCTCGCGTCATGGAGTTTTTATTAGTACTAGCCATGTACCCATGTCGGGTAAAGCCTTACTTTAGCTAGTCCATTACGAGAACGTCTAACCTCGCACTGGGAGTGGAGAGATGGTGAGAGTAGCGTGTACCCTCGGGGCTAGAATTGGGCCGGGTTCAAGGAGTACTGTGCTCTCGGGTAGCGATGGACACGTTCTAGTTTTGGGTTACTCGGGTAAGAGTTGATATATGCAAGATTCAGTTCTATATATGTCATGCGGTTAGGAATCCCCAGCTGGGTAAATGAAGCGGTTCGAATCGTCGTTGCTCCACGAGAAAGGAGTCTTGGCCTTGCACCAACATCATAGTTAAGAACTAGAATTGAAAGAGAATGAGAAAGGTCTTGATGATAATTACTTTGATCTAGATTAGGGTCACTTAGAATTGGTTAATGAACCATCAATGGTAAAAGTAAAATATTGAAGGTAAGGACTTACTTTAGTAAGCTTTTTTGCAAAAGAAAATTTGATTCTGGAATACCCGTACCTTGATTCCCTAAAGCTAGCATGCCCTTGGAGTCTTTTTCTTAGTCGGGTAAGTCTTGTTGAGTACTCTCGTACTCAGAGTTTGTTGAACCCTTGTTGCAGGTGCGGTTCATGAACAAGTCTGCTTTGAGCCTTGTTGCATGACCGTTGTGGCTGAAGAAAGTGACGACGAGTAGACTATGTGGCCTCTGGGCATGGCATCCCGTTTGTGTGCTTGTAATAAAGTTACTACTGATACTTCCCTACTATCGGTTTGTAATAATGTTACATAAGGTTTGAGGTTTGGAAATTGGTTTGTAAACTTAAGTTATTGTAAGACTTCCGCTACTTTACTCTGTTGAATATTTTGAATAAACTGTTGTAATATTGCAATACTCCTGTGATTGGATCCTGTTCGGAGGAAAGCAGGCCTTTTAAGTTATAAGAAACATAAGTACGGCTATCAGAGGTCATTATGACAATGATAGGTACATGTGGGCCATCATAATTAGGAGGTTCTGTGACATCAGGTCTAAGGACATAACATACATGATGTGAATCGAGACAATAACAACATCTCACGTTGGGTCAGTCCAGCCTACATGTCACACATGTGCCCACATTATTAGTTTGACATCTCTATGTCTATGACTTGTGAAACATAGTCATCAACTAATAATGTGCTGATCTAATGTTCATGTGCGTCCTAACATGAACTCCGATCAGGGACCATTCTTGAATAACCATACAAGTAAAAGAGTTTCACAAACAATTCACATAATTGCTAATCAATACAAGTTGTATTTAATGGATATTCAATGGACTCATAATATGTCATGGATACAAGGCAATACAATCATCTCTATGATAACGCTAGAGCATACTCCCAACACCTCCCACCACGAGATGGAGGAGGCTTGCCTCCAGGAGGTTCTCCTGATGGAGGACCATGAACGCACGGTGGTGGCTGGAGTCTGGAAGTGAGCCAGTGTCGCCCTCGCCACCCTATAGCTCCGCACCGGCTAGGACTTCCGTTAGGTGGCGCCGGGTTTCCGGACCATGCCGGGCAGGCGGAGTTGGTTGGCGACTTTGCTGCCACTGTGGCCACCGCCGTGGCTGCCATAAACATGGAGGACATCCTCTACGGCGGTGGCCAGGGACCTTAGTTTGTACCTAGGGCCTTTTAATAAATAAATTTTCTTAGTTTGTATCTTGCGCCTCTTTTACTTTCATGTGCTTGCTGATGACTTGATTGTTTGAATGTCGTAGTCACGCGACCCTACCTGGGGGTCGACCCACAAGGCTTGGCCTAGTGCAACTCCATTTTTGTGACCAAAGTGTTGTAGGACAGATCTGGCAGCAGCGCGCCTTTCGTTGCTCTTTTTCTGGTGAGCATCGATGCGTCGTATGCCACGGTGTAGCCCCCATGAGTGAACCGTGTCGACTGGCACGCGCCGATCGACATGAGTCACTTAGGGTCGTACGTGTTGTCAGAGTGTTGCTTTCACGTGCGCTCATTGAGGCGCGTTGCAATCTCTGGGTGCAGGAAGGACTCATTGATCATTATGTACAAAGTCTCAGTTGGCTGAGAGTAGCTTTGATGCGAATGCTGAGTGTCCACGCCATTGGTTGTGCCCTTCAACGTTTGCGATGCCCGACACAGCGAGGCCAGGAACGCGCGGCTCATCGAATCGAGAAATGCGCTATGTCACGAGCCCTCTGGCGCTCATCGATCACGTCATCCTCGCACCATGTCATTGCCTGCTTCATCGCATGCCGTGGTCGAGGTCGTAGGGCATGACCTCCATGTGCTTCCTTACCACGTAGGCAAGTCGTGTTTGGGTTCGGCCCCCGGGGGTTGGCGCGCGGCTATCGCGATGTCGTAATTTTCTCGTTTACAGAGGTGGGCCTGCTGGAGGTCACCTCCTATAGTGATGATTCTGTGAGGACCGGGCATCTTGAGCTTCAGGTAGGTGTAGTTGGGGACGGCCATGAACTTGGCGTAGCATGGTCGGCCTAGGATGGCATGATAGGCGCCAGGAAAATCCGCTATTTCAATGGTGAGCGTTTTCGTGTAGAAATTGGCTCAACCTCCAAATGTTATGGGTAAGTCGACCTGCCCGAGGGGAATGGCTTGAAGCCCGGGTATGACTCCGTGGAATAGAGCACCGAATGGTTGTATCGCCGCTCGCGACAGCCCATGGCATCGTACATCTCGGTGTAGAGGAGGTTGAGGCCGCTCCCACCATCCATGAGGACACGAGACAGGCAGGACTTACCAATGATCGAATCTACGATGAGGGGGAAGCACCCCGGTTGTGGAATGTGGTCGGAGTGATCCTTTCTGTTGAAAGGGATCGTGGTTTCTAACCATTTCAGGAAAGTCAGGATAGCTTCACCCAGAGCGGCTGCATTGACCTCCCTAGCCGTGAGCTTCTACTAGCATTTGGACTCGTACGCCACCAGCCATCCTGTGTGACGTGGTCTCCGCCGTGGTCTTCGTCATCGCCTCCTGGTTTTCGGGGGTGTCGTACAGGAGTTGGTAACCACCCTCAGGTTGTCGATCGCCCTGTGGGCTAGAGGAGCTGAGGGCCACGATCTCGATCGTTGGGGTTGTGGCTCCCGTCGGTCTGGATGGCCTCTAAGTCAAGGCCTTCATCGTGGATCCCATCCCGTAGTGGGTAGAATTGTACACGCACCTTGTCGGGCCGTATCTGGATGGTGGGTTCCGTACCGGTTGTCACCGCCTTGGGCAGTGTTGTCTTGTCCGTGATGCATGGCGCAGGGGTGGCGTCTGACTAGACCGAGTGTTGGTATAAATTAAATGCACACTAGTAAATATGATTATCCGCAAGCGCACAGATATAATACCGTTATAGCACTTCACCAAGATTATCCCAATTTTAATATCGAACCCAAAGGAACAGTAGGTGACGATGACTAAGTCTATAAACTTAACCCAATTCACAATCAAGCTAGAAAATATCAAGAACAAGGAGAATACTAAGGACTTTCTAATTCTAATCTCGATAAGCTATGTCTTCTATCGTTCTATCGTGGGCGATAACCAAAATAGGAGTAGAAATCAGAGTTCTCCCCTACCTAGTATCTATAAGCCTGCCAAACCTATTATGGGAGGTGAGACTACAGAGGATTCAACAAAGCTATAGAGTCACCTTCGCGAGCTACCATCGTCTAGAAAATCAGGGGACATTCACAAGTAACCCTAGTCTAAGCACCATGCTTACATTACGAATACTACTTCAATCAAGGAGCTACCAAGATCGAAGCACTCAAAAGAGTTGCAAACTTGAAGAACAATATGAGCAAATTACTTACTTGAATCAGAAGTCGATTACCAAATAATCTCAGAAGCAAGTCCCGTGCGAAGGAACTTGATCTCGAAGAATACAACAGCAGAGAAGCACCGACAGGCCGAAACTCCTCCAATACTCCACTCTCCAACTCTCTCTCTCTCTCTCTATCTCTAAACAAGACTAATTCTAAGAAGAACTAATCTCTCTTGATTGCTAGCCTAGATCTCTAT
This sequence comes from Saccharum hybrid cultivar R570, assembly GCA_038087645.1. Taxonomy (NCBI): domain Eukaryota; kingdom Viridiplantae; phylum Streptophyta; class Magnoliopsida; order Poales; family Poaceae; genus Saccharum; species Saccharum hybrid cultivar. Next base: position 17,433,806 of record JAQSUU010000259.1, read on the forward strand.
GGGATGTAGAATTAGGGTTTCTGGCTCTTCAACTCTTGATCAGGCAATGCTTCAGGGAGGGGATCCAGGCTCCGTATATATAGTCCGGCGGGGTGCACGAGAGCCATTGGATCAAACCGACTTAACGTAGGGCCAAGATACATCCTTAGAGGCGGTGGAAGGAGGTCGTAGAAGATGATAGGTGGGGCCCACAGCAGCAGGTCAGGCGACACCAAGGGGTGGGGCCGGTCGGCACCCCCTAGAAGGTTCTGGTGCTTCCCTTCACGCTGGTGTCTTCTGGTGTCTTCCTGATTCTTCTAGCGTAGTTTTCGTCGTGGGAAAGTTTCATCTTTTATGCAATTAAATCCTCCTTTGTATGCTTTCTGGAATAATCCCTAGAAAAATAGCAATTCACCAAAACTCATGGAAATTGTTAGTAATAACCTTCTATTCTATAATATTTATGCATTTCACAAGGAAGGTTGACGGTTCATGATATACGTTAACTACCGTCAACAAACTCCCCCACACTTAGGCTTTTACTCGTCCTCGAGAAAAGGTTGGATTATTGAGATAGATTAGATAGGATAGATTACTTAAGACATAACTTTAGAACAAAACATCAACACAAGACTGTTCCTAGTCATTCATGCACTGCGGGATTCAAAGTGTCTATCATGAAACTTTGGGTGGTTGAAGAGCAGAACAGCTTGAAACAGATCACTCTCTTCTGTCAGTCAAGTTAATTGGATAATTGGTTTAGAATTTTGAAAACAAAACATAGCTTACCTTCTCCCTTTGAAGTACTCTCAAATTACTCATATATGTAGTATTTTTTGGATCCTTACCAAGGCATAGATGATTGCCTTCTTTATCCTACTTCTAAAAGCTTATGTGGATCTCAGGTAGGTATGAAAATGTAAGAACATACTTGCATTGTATATATTATAAAGTCAAAATAAGGATCCAATAAAAAAATGTCATACTCTTAGATCAAGATGTGCAAGTGTGTGGAATATATATATATATATGTATGGTGGCTATCCTAATTCTACTATGCTCTTCGAAAACATATCTCTCTTGTTTGGAACTTGAAAACTTTTGCTAGAGAGTATGGGCTATCTTCTTATTTCTTCCTTTTTTTAACTTTATATGGACACATGTCCATTTTTTCAATACTTTTACTTTTGCATAGCCACATACCTCCTTTCTGCAATTGGAAAATTTCAAGAGAAGACATTTATAAAAGACTTAGAGCATTTATTCCTAAATATTTTTTTGTGTTCTCTCCCAGTGTAGGAGTAAAACATTTTTAAGTGGATGGAAAAGCATGTTTTTGTGTACTCCTAGTGTAGGAGCAGCAGGTATATGTGGGTGTACGTGATCATAATCTTGGGAGCATGATAAATTTCTCAACAAGGGTCAATGAGGTTTGACCAAACTCAACACAAATACAAGCAGTAAATATAGAAGGTTTATCTATCCTATGTATGGCTATGGTAGGACATTGTTTTTACTACAGAGGAGAAGTGTAGCTATTATTTTTTAACTTTTGAAATGAAATCTTCTCCAAAGACAAAACATCAAGAATTAAGTTCTCATTATTATACTATCTCATATTCCTCAACAACTTAAGTAATCATGGGGTCCCTAATAATAAGTTCCCAACAGCAACATGACTTCCAGGAAAAGTATTATGTAAGTTTATTCTTCAGCCATGAATTAAATAATCTTTCCTGTCTAATTAAGGGTATTTTAACATGTGATTTTCAATTCGGATCAAAACAAAAGGTGAAACATATTTAATTATAGAGTATTGGGTTCACCTGACCGTGGACGAAATGAGACAAGAGAGGGGGAAGTAGTGGGCTAGCCGGCCTTGTAGGTTGAGGTCGGGCGGTACCCCATGGTGGCCTCTCGGGGCCCACTTTACCATGTGTGGTCCTCGGTTGATTGTTGTTCGAATTGCATGATTTTTGCGATTGAATTCTTTTTTATGGTCACAGTGTGTCACCCCCACACTTATTTTTTTTGTATACTTTCTGCACAACATGTGGAGACAAACACATACCAAAAATAGAGAGAGCAGATAATCATGATAATTGAATAAGACACTTTATTTATCAAACCTAATGAAACAATGCTTTAACAAATTAAGCTATCACTGACCAAACAATTAGGGTACGAACAAACCTAACTTTTAACGAACCTAATAATTTATACCTAACACTCATGTGCCTCATTTACTATGATAACTTGAGGATAACTAATCCTTCTTCTCAGAAGGGCGATTCTTTAATTTCTCAACCTCTTTTCTAAGTCTACATATTTCTCTAGTATTAGTTTCTATCTGCGTCGTCATGTTTTTCATTGTTGTATGCTGGAGATCTCTATTTGCCTGCATGGCAGCCATCTGTTGCTTCATGGCTTCAAATCTTTCTTCCAGTATAGCAATGGTGGTCTTCGAATGCCTTGCTTCTCTTTCGAACAGTGGTGGAGGTGCATATCTCTTAGGAGCTTCTATAGGAAGGAGAAATCGAACTTCTCCTGGAGGTGCGCGAATTCTGTCAAGGGAGACACGGGAGGTAGTAGCATACTTCACACAAGTGACATCTCCGAACTTGTTGGTCTTCACATTGATGACCCTCTCATTGTCCTTGGGAGGTAGCACCTTGGTGCCTTGTGGAACAGCGACCCTCTTGTCCTTCGGAGCATCTTTTAGGAACAGCTTCATCGGAGGTGATGGTAGTGTAGGTCGACGAACTTGAATATAGTAAGCTTGCTCATAGCTCCGGGTTGGTAGCACTGTTGCTAATGCCTTTGGCGGGACAACGGTGAAAGGTTTAGCATCAGGGACAGGGGTGATGGCCATAGCTTCTTCCTTAACAGGAACAAGGGCCAGAGCTTCTTTCTTGATAGGGACAATGGCCAGAGCTTCCTCATTCGGGATCTTGTTGAGGTCGGTCTCGAAGACGATCATCTCTTTTTCGGCCATTGGAGCTTAGAGGAGGAGAGGAGAGAACTTTCTCTATGGAAAGGAGAGGAGGCTTTGATGGTATGAGGTTAGAGGACGGTCTAGGCTCGTTTATATAGGGGGAATCAACTAGCAGCAGGGGTCAAGATTCATCTTGTCATGGTTCTGTACAAAAGAATTTTCAAATTGCGTCAAAAACTGTGGGATTAGAACGAGGAAGGTCGTAGAAGGTCAGAGAGACTTGAGCTGAGTGGAGAGGTAGAGTTGGGGGCCGAGCGGCATCAAGGGCCTAGGCCGACCGGCCCCACAAGTCAGCCCCTCGGGGTGGCTTTCGTCGTGGTGCCTTCTACTTCCATTTACTACCCGATAAACATATTTTCGCTAATTTTTCATAACATAGAGTACAACTATCATAATTAAGGTAAATTAATGAAATCAAATTCATCAACTACCTCATTAGGTCTAGTAGGTTCTAGAAAAATCTTGAGACGATGGCCATTTACCTTGAATAACGTACCTTCGTGTGATTGTAGAGTTATCGCTCCATGTGATGACGCATTCACCACTGTAAATGGTCCTTCCTATTTGCTTTGAAGTTTTCCATGCCCGAATAATTTGGCCTTGGAATTAAAAAGTAATACCTTATCTCCGGGTGCAAACTCCTTCTTATTGATCCTCTTGTCATGCCATCTTTTGGTTCTTTCTTTATAGATTTTTGAATTGTGATATGTCTTTTCTCTCCATTCTTCTAATTCCGATATTTGCATCTTCCTTTTTTTTCCTGCGGCTTCAAAATCCATGTTCCATCACTTAATAGCCCAGTGAGACTTGTTGTAACGGAACCGTCCAAATTATAAGAGCACAAGTACAAAAATAATCACCGAAGTGATCAAATTCTCGCACTTGAGCCCATATAACTCCGGTAGTCCAATGAAATCACGAGGGATTTCAAACCAACCAACATACAAGCCAAGATCGTAGTGATTCAACATAACAAGTCACATGTTACAACCATTTCACAAGTAGTTCAATATACATCGGAGTTCAACATAGTTATTACAACTTAAATTAAAAAGTAGCGGAAGCAAAGTAATTTGAAACTAACATTACTCTTATTTCAAATACATGCCAGTACCAAGGTCGACTTCCAACAAAAGCATTAGAGAGAAGATAACTCAGAAGGATATGCCCGTGATCACACTCCGCCACTACGGCAGGAGCCAACCAACTCTTGCAGCCGCCATGATACATCACAACCTGCAACAAGTGGGGATAAAACCCTGAGTACGAGAAGGTACTCAGCTAGACTTACCCGTCAGAAACCAGAAATAAGGTGACACCAAGGATCATGCAAGGCTGATATAAAGTGGGCTAGCTTGACAACATTTTGCATAAAAGCTTATTATGAATAAGTAATCATTAATGCTTAAGCATCAAGTTAATTATCATTAACCTGTCCTCTATATTAGAACCTGTACTAGAGCACTCACTTTATTAGGAGCAAACAATATTAACCATAGCAGGTATAAATTGAGGCAACCTTTCCATCGTTATCCAATTAACCATCCGTTCAATTTAATGGAATCTACGTTGCCGCTGCTCAAGTCAAGTGCTCACTAACCGGGAGCGACGACGATTCGAATCGAATTCCTATCCAGCTGGAGGGGTATTTCTAACACTCACCGAGTCACGCCTGGCGAGGGCTGCTCAGGTCACCTTTTCGTACAGTTCAGGAATCGCGGGTCTGAATGATGTCGCGTCCCCAAGGGTGACACTCTGCCAGGTGATAGGGACTCTAACCCCCCCTTGGTCTCACGCCAATGTCCCCAAGCACATCCTTTCTCTCCTCCAAGATGCAACCTACCATTCGATTCCCGGCCTGAACCATATTACTCGGCTTCGCGGTCGGAACGACTTATCCGGCCAACTAAGTGTTAGACTGCGTTCAACATGACTCAAGGACGTACAGCGAATCGGTCCTTAAACGACTCAGACGGGGATAGATCCACACCCAAGACCTCCATGCCTTGTTGCTTCACTATCGTCATCCCGCCCGGTCTCATTTTATTTTATTAACACATGGTTCCATTCCACGATAGCAATATAGCCAACCGTGCTATATATGAATATCCCTACATCTCGCAGGTGACAGGAAATCACCTGACTTCTACCGCTTAAAGCAGGGCTAAGCATCTACTCGATCCTAGTCTATGTAGGATTCAGGGATTCATATATCTGGACAAGGAATGATATAATGCAGCAAGGTTTTCAACCAACTCCTACCACTTAATGCAACAATACTTATAACATATATATAATTAATTGCTTTGAAGGTAGGAGGCTTATAATGCTCCGGGGCTTGCCTGGGATCCGACTCAAGTTAGAGTTTGTCAGATGAATTCACTTGACGAGCATCTCCCAATCTATCACTTGTCCGGTCCTTCTATCTTCGGGATGGATCCACATCAGGTCCTTCACGTGCTTCGGCTAGCGTACCTAAATGAGATGCAAGATGCAAGTGCATGAATACATGAAGGTACAATGTACAATGCATCACATACAGTAAGCAGGACAAACACCATATTACACTCCACATGCATAGACACTTCATGTTGCTTAATTAAACATCACCCAACCTAATATAAAAGATGAAAATCATATTAGGCATGGCACACAAGGTTTCACAATATCTCAGGTGTATTAACTTAACTACCCTCAAAGGCATAAGTCACACTTAACAATATACAAGCAAACACTATAATTAGAATTTATCAATTTCTGGACAAGCAAACAGTAGCTTCATAATTCAACCATATCTGGAGTTTCATAAATCCAAATGACTTACAAGAAGACATTCTGGAAAGCTTAGGAAATTATCTACATTTCATCTTTAATCATCTCAACCTGATTCCCAAGCTATCATGACCAAACATGCCAATCTTTAAAGTCTGCACAGAAGGTAATTAAAATCTGACAGTAGACTTATTAAGCATGCAACTCTTAAACTATCAGACCTGGGATCATAAAAATTTAACACAAGAAATATAAGATAATTATCTACAACTTTTGTATTTACCAAAATCACAGTAAACATCATTTACACCGTGAAACTAGTTGCACGAGTAACACCACACATGCAGCCCCAACAGCAGTGGTACAATTATAGACAGAAAACTGATAGAAACTTCAGAGAAGCATAAATGGAGTTCTAGACCTCCAACAAACATGATTCTCAACTTTATGGAAAGCTTATAAAGTTACCTACAACTTTCTTGTAATCATCTTAAGATGATTCTACAGTTAACATGGTCAATTAATTAAATAATTGCATCTCTGTCCAAAATATGGACAGAATCTGATATGCCACTTTAAACCGCTATAACTTGAGTTTTATAAATCCAATAATTATGGTTCTAGACTTTTTAGAAAGCTTAACAAATTGTGAACAACTTTTCTATAAACATCTAGAACTAATTCTGCCACTAACAAGGTCACACATGGCACACAAAGCAATGCTGTCTGGGTTTGGGCAGAAACTGCCACAGTACTTTAAACAACTATAACTAAACATATACTTAACCAAAAATTGTGATCTTTAGCTTTTTGAAAAGATTATGAAAAGTACTACAACTTATTTATTATCAACAAGGCATGATTCATAACTTAACTGATCCAAAAAATACATACATGCAGCACTGTCCAGAATAGAAGCAAAGCAGCATATGGCATTTGTTATTTTTATAGCTCCTAAACTATAAGTATTAAAATCCTGAAATTTTTACCAGACATCACACATCACAATAGTAGCATGCCACAAAAATTTCACCTCATTTAGATCCCTATATCTGTAGTTATGAAAAATAACAGATTCTACTATAATTCAAAACCTAGTTGCATATATTGATTTTTACAGATAAAACTTTAAACTAAAACATGCTATATTATAGATCTACTGCATAGACAATTTCACAAGGATTCCAAAAAGTCCTCATTTGCTATTTTATGAATTTCCTATGATTTACTATGAATTTCCAAAAATCAGCAAAAACTACCACAACTAGGTCCTTTAGGTACTATTCATATGAGTCTATGACATTGCAGTTAAGCCCCTGCCTTGAGTCAAATTCATGTAGGAGGTCCCTGACGGGATTTTGGAGCAGAGGCCATCGGGGCTCGCCGTTTCCGGCGGAGGGAGGCCATGCCGACGGCAGCCGACGGGCGGGGGAGCACCAGGGGGCCCTTACGCACCCACCAGTGGCCTCGGCTCGGCCCGAGGTGGCCCACGGCGGCTTGGCCACACGCGGGCGGCGGCTGCGGCGGCGGCGGCCGGAGTTTCCACGGCCACGGTGGCGGTTTGCGACGGCGAGCACGAGCACGACGTGAAGGAGATGGCGGCGAAGCTGAGGGTGGTGCTCGTGGGGAGTGAGGAGGCTGGGAGCGGCGAGAACGGATGCGGCGACCGGAGCTCGGCCTGGCCATGGCTGTGCGCGCTCGGTAGCGGCAAGGGAGGACGAGCGAGAGCGGAGTGGAGGGAGTGAGAGAAGGGGACCGAGGGAGAGGACTCGGTGTCCTTTTTGCCGAGCATGGACGCGAGGTGGCGTGCATGCGAGCGAGCTGGAGCTCCACGCGGCGTGAAGGCTCTGTCCCGGTCGGCTACTGTAGCAGCAAATTCAAAAATCCAATTCTACCTCAAACGTTCGACTGAATCCACCATCTTTCCCCCTCCGTATCTCTCAGACCGATTAGTTATTTGAGCAACTAAATACATGATGTGTTAGAGATATATGAGTACAACAACTTTGATTAAGGGAGTTTGGTCCAATTCAAAATGGTTTAAGAGATATTAATTCCCAAAGAGAGCTACAATGAAACTGAAACTGACGGACTCCAGTTCTCAGACTTAGCCAAAATTCGGGATCCTGAAAACAGCACCGAGTTCCAAATTGAGGGCTCGGTTTCACTAAGTTAGAGGCCTAACAAGGTCTTGATCTTGAAACAAAGTTTGTTCTACATAACAAGAACTACAGCTTTTATTAAAGGACCTTGAGCTGGTTCAGCTTAGATCACAATATACAGAGCTCCAAAGTCGAGCACACGAAACTGAAATTTCAGTTTCAGTAGGAACCCAACTGAAACACGATCTTTGAGGCTCTGTAGATCCTGTACTAGTGGGAATTAGGTCATAGTGTTGTTGACAAAATCATAGAGCTATGTGAGCACTACAATATTGCCAATATAAGCTAGAGCTGGTTCTGCCTAGTTTGGGAGGTAGAGTGCTCCAAAGTAAGCTACTTGAAACTGTTGTACAGTCCAGACTTAGCCAAATTGGCTAAGTGCCAAACAGCAGGTCAAAACTGACTTGGGGTCCCTGTTTGAGCATGTTCCCTACATTTCCATGACTTGACTCTTAAACAAAGTTTGTTCCTTATAAAATTCCCTACAACTTTGTTAAAGGGTGCACAGTCATGCAAAGCTTCTAGGTCACACTTTTGAAATGGTCAAACAAAAGGGTTCTAGGGTCCATCCATGGTCAACCATCACTTAGAAGCACATTTAGGCAAAATGATCAACATGAACATTGTTCCATGGAGTGTCCTAAGTGTAGTTAAGGTGTTGTAGAGGCCAAACATACCAACCATGCATAGGTTGCACAAAAGTGTAGGCCTCACATGCCTTGAAACATAGAACTCAAGTGAAATGCTATAGTCATTTCATGTGGTTGTTTCAAGATACATGCTACACATGTTCCACTAGGGTGTTCCACATGTGTCCAAGATGTGTTGCACATATTGCATTTGTATGTTGCACAACACTAGTTCCCATGGGATGTAAGGCAGGTTTCAGTCATAATCCAAACAAGCATATAACTTATCATTTCATGTGACTTTTTGATTCCAAACTTTACGAAACTTTTCCAGGGATCAATATAGATAGTTATTGATGTGAGACATATGAAGATACTTTGATAACAAAACCCAAGCATATATCTTTTAATTGAGCCTATATGTAAGCAAGGGTGCAATATCCAAGTTTAGGTTAGGGTTTATTTCCATAGGTTTGACTTTGGCATCGTCATCTCCACTAATCTATCATGTTTGAGCTCAAACCCACTGCCTAATTGGTGATAAACACCTGGGGTGTTACAGCCCTCCCCCCTTAAAAGAATCGCGTCCCGAGATTCGGAATGGAAGACCTTTTAAGGAAGAGAGTCACATTGTCTAGTTCCCAACATGTGCTATAGCATTCAACTACAAAGCTTGAACATTGGTGAACAATTTGGTCAAAGGCACTTTCTGATACTTACTCTTTATGGTAAAATTTGTCTGAAGAATTTCCTTCATTGACTTCCATGAAGCATTGTTACTTTGGGAGGAATCCAAGATAGCACGTACTGCATTCTCAGTGTACGGAGATCATTCGGTCCGTGAGCTGACCACTCACAAGTATCTGATTCTTAAGTGAGCACAGCATAGTCCGTATGAACTTTACACTAGACCGAAATCCTCAAAAAGATACTCATTCAAGTGATCCTATGTTCACCAAGTTTGAAAAGCAGTTCTCTACCAAAAATGGCTTGAGCACAACCTTCCAAAAGGGTGAGATCATAGACGACAAACATTCTCTGAGGCCATAGGATACTGACTAACCAATAGACAAGGTCTATGTTGGTCGTAAATGTTCATTCATTTAGACACCAACTAATGGAAAACTACTTGCGGTTCCATGTGTGCAGTTCTCTTTCTCTGATGACAACACTGTATTATCTGAGTCTGTCGAGGTGTTAGTGAATGTGATGGCTAACTCTGTCGGCTTCGTATTTCTGTCAAATGTTACCTAAGAAGATTCTCTTATCCAATGGCAACAGTTATCTGGGTTGAATCAGATGCAACCACTTGGGTAAAAACACTTTAAGATACCAAAGATCAGTGAGTATTATCAATTATTGCCAAATAAGGATATAGCGAGGTCTGGCAGACAACAAAAATTGTAATATTTACTAAACCGCGGGGAGTAGTCTACCACCAAGCGATTTAGTAAAATTTTCCTTGGTGACTTAGTTGTACTATAAGTTGGGTTGACTTGCAGCGTAGCAACTTTGTCAGGCCAACTTTCACCTGAGGCTTCCTCTTTGGGATCAAACAGCAGCTCTAAGATGGGAAATCTGTTGTTTGACACTTTTCAAATTGCTTTCGATTCGCGATGGTATAAATTGATTTGCAGAAACCAAGGCTGCTCGTACATTGTGGATACGAGAAAGCAAAAGCAAACGAAAGAGTGTAAGCTAGTATCTGTGGGACCTCATAAGGGCCATCCACAGCAGATCTCGACCATTAATTTACATACCAATCTGATGATGCACACGCTTTGAATTTGCGGGTTACTTTTGTAAGGCAAAACGCATACTCTACCTGGAGAACATTCCTACAAGGATAAGGAACCGCTTCCGAATATTCCTCGACACTTAAAGTTCCAAATCTTCACTCTTGACCACAACAACTGTGGTTGATGCCGAACAGATGGTTGCCATTGAAGTTAGCAAATACGAAGTTATTCTAGAGATGGTTGATTTCGATTGTATGGTCATTATGCACCCAAGATTGTTACTTGGATAGCTCCGGTCATATGCACAATGTGACAATCGATTCTCATCCCACAGATAACTTCTCCAACATTAAGGGTTGTGTGTCCTTTTTATCCAATAGATATGAGATACTTGCTTACTAGATGACGTTCGTCAATACTGGGATAACTACGTAGAGTCACTTGTCTACCACCTATTGCAGTCTGTTAATGTTTATGTCGGTGACCTATTCTTCAAAGATTTTCCTCTTAGCAACTTTAGAAGGAAGTTCTACTACTTTCGGTCTAAGCTATGGATCTTACGATACGATTTGGAGAGATAATCAAGAAAAGGAACACGAGAAAATAACACATCGACTGTCGTTTCATAATGGATCATGACTAGAAACCGTGATACCAGCGCGTGCCAAGCAGCCAGCCATGTGTCTGCAGCCACAGGAGGCCCTTGGTTTCGTCGCGGCATCATCAGCGGCTACTCATAACACCATTACTAAACGCACAACGAAAGTGAAATTTCAAGTGGCACCAATGGGCTATAAGAGCAAGCGCCATACAAGGAGGGATAGCAAGCAAAGGTAGTCACAAGGTTTAGAATCAACACGAAAATGATCCAAAGATCAAAATATAGCACAAGAGAACATCGCACAATTGCCAAGGATAACTGAGCAAGAGACTCTTGCTTAAATTCTACGTACGACTTGCGTCCACCGAGGGGAGTACCAGATAAAAGATTAACAGGAGATTCATTCATGTTGGGCAACAACATGAGATCAAGACTGATAAACATCTCGAGACTTGAGAAGGTTGGGGACGGATTAAGCAAATTTTAAGGGCGAAAACCGACACGTAGTCATAGATTGAGTTGATAAGGTAGATGCATGAATTTGCAAGCACATGATTTAGAGGCCATAGCAGAGATACATTGCGTCATACTAGCTAACCTTTGGGAGAGGTAACCGGAAGGTCCAACATGGATTTGGGTACGGTCTCCACAATTGGCAACGTACGAACCATGATCAAAGGCTAGCGTTGATAAAAGTTAACTTGGTTGGTCAGTCGATAAAGGTCTTCACAAAAAGGGTTGCAAAACATCCGCGGCTTATGCAAACATATAGGAGAACTAAACTTTGGACTTTCGGTTAAGCAAAGGCATGGATACAAACATTCAAGGGCTAACCACCAAGTCTACAGGCTCAGGCTCCTAAGAGAGAAAACCTAATTGAAGACAACAACCATACAATTATGTACGTGAACGTTGTTCTAGGATAAAGCTATGGGACCCTCGTATGCTCACCGAGGACAACCGAGGTAACAACTAGGGCACTACCTAGATAACAAGCACACATACAACATCACAATCAAGCAGTCATTTGAGAAAATTCAAACGAATGGGCTTAAGCAACCAATACAAGGCACAAGGCTCACTCAAACAAGCATTTATCTAAAGCAAGAACTAACTACAAGTTTAGCTCAAAACAACGCTAGTTAAGGAAGCCAACTTAGCATGTGCCCAGAATCTGGACAGCAACGCAGTAGTTACTTGTTTCAACCAGAACTGAGGTTATAGACATCCCATAAAGGTGATCCTAGACTTTCTAGAAAGCTTAGGAAGTTTTCCACGTGTTTGTTATTCATACCAAAAACTAATTCATAGCTTAACATGACCAAAATTACTAATGTTTCAGATCTGTACCAATATGGACAGAAAACTGACAAGAACTTCAAAAATGCATAAATGAAAAACCCCAAAGTTAGTACTTATATAAGCCACCTAATAATCCTTATATGGGCATAAGGAAATTGACCACTGGCATACTTGGATTTAGAATTCAGTTTTCACAAACCTATATATAGCTATAAGTTGATAAAACTGATTTTATAAAACAAAACCTTTGTTTTAAATACACATACGACAAGTTTAATGTTGAATCTTGCTCCGATACCAGCTGTAACGGAACCGTCCAAATTATAAGAGCACAAGTACAAAAATAATCACCGAAGTGATCAAATTCTCGCACTTGAGCCCATATAACTCCGGTAGTCCAATGAAATCACGAGGGATTTCAAACCAACCAACATACAAGCCAAGATCGTAGTGATTCAACATAACAAGTCACATGTTACAACCATTTCACAAGTAGTTCAATATACATCGGAGTTCAACATAGTTATTACAACTTAAATTAAAAAGTAGCGGAAGCAAAGTAATTTGAAACTAACATTACTCTTATTTCAAATACATGCCAGTACCAAGGTCGACTTCCAACAAAAGCATTAGAGAGAAGATAACTCAGAAGGATATGCCCGTGATCACACTCCGCCACTACGGCAGGAGCCAACCAACTCTTGCAGCCGCCATGATACATCACAACCTGCAACAAGTGGGGATAAAACCCTGAGTACGAGAAGGTACTCAGCTAGACTTACCCGTCAGAAACCAGAAATAAGGTGACACCAAGGATCATGCAAGGCTGATATAAAGTGGGCTAGCTTGACAACATTTTGCATAAAAGCTTATTATGAATAAGTAATCATTAATGCTTAAGCATCAAGTTAATTATCATTAACCTGTCCTCTATATTAGAACCTGTACTAGAGCACTCACTTTATTAGGAGCAAACAATATAACCATAGCAGGTATAAATTGAGGCAACCTTTCCATCATTATCCAATTAACCATCCGTTCAATTTAATGGAATCTACGTTGCCGCTGCTCAAGTCAAGTGCTCACTAACCGGGAGCGACGACGATTCGAATCGAATTCCTATCTAGCTGGAGGGGTATTTCTAACACTCACCGAGTCACGCCTGGCGAGGGCTGCTCAGGTCACCTTTTCGTACAGTTCAGGAATCGCGGGTCTGAATGATGTCGCGTCCCCAAGGGTGACACTCTGCCAGGTGATAGGGACTCTAACCCCCCCTTGGTCTCACGCCAATGTCCCCAAGCACATCCTTTCTCTCCTCCAAGATGCAACCTACCATTCGATTCCCGGCCTGAACCATATTACTCGGCTTCGCGGTCGGAACGACTTATCCGGCCAACTAAGTGTTAGACTGCGTTCAACATGACTCAAGGACGTACAGCGAATCGGTCCTTAAACGACTCAGACGGGGATAGATCCACACCCAAGACCTCCATGCCTTGTTGCTTCACTATCGTCATCCCGCCCGGTCTCATTTTATTTTATTAACACATGGTTCCATTCCACGATAGCAATATAGCCAACCGTGCTATATATGAATATCCCTACATCTCGCAGGTGACAGGAAATCACCTGACTTCTACCGCTTAAAGCAGGGCTAAGCATCTACTCGATCCTAGTCTATGTAGGATTCAGGGATTCATATATCTGGACAAGGAATGATATAATGCAGCAAGGTTTTCAACCAACTCCTACCACTTAATGCAACAATACTTATAACATATATATAATTAATTGCTTTGAAGGTAGGAGGCTTATAATGCTCCGGGGCTTGCCTGGGATCCGACTCAAGTTAGAGTTTGTCAGATGAATTCACTTGACGAGCATCTCCCAATCTATCACTTGTCCGGTCCTTCTATCTTCGGGATGGATCCACATCAGGTCCTTCACGTGCTTCGGCTAGCGTACCTAAATGAGATGCAAGATGCAAGTGCATGAATACATGAAGGTACAATGTACAATGCATCACATACAGTAAGCAGGACAAACACCATATTACACTCCACATGCATAGACACTTCATGTTGCTTAATTAAACATCACCCAACCTAATATAAAAGATGAAAATCATATTAGGCATGGCACACAAGGTTTCACAATATCTCAGGTGTATTAACTTAACTACCCTCAAAGGCATAAGTCACACTTAACAATATACAAGCAAACACTATAATTAGAATTTATCAATTTCTGGACAAGCAAACAGTAGCTTCATAATTCAACCATATCTGGAGTTTCATAAATCCAAATGACTTACAAGAAGACATTCTGGAAAGCTTAGGAAATTATCTACATTTCATCTTTAATCATCTCAACCTGATTCCCAAGCTATCATGACCAAACATGCCAATCTTTAAAGTCTGCACAGAAGGTAATTAAAATCTGACAGTAGACTTATTAAGCATGCAACTCTTAAACTATCAGACCTGGGATCATAAAAATTTAACACAAGAAATATAAGATAATTATCTACAACTTTTGTATTTACCAAAATCACAGTAAACATCATTTACACCGTGAAACTAGTTGCACGAGTAACACCACACATGCAGCCCCAACAGCAGTGGTACAATTATAGACAGAAAACTGATAGAAACTTCAGAGAAGCATAAATGGAGTTCTAGACCTCCAACAAACATGATTCTCAACTTTATGGAAAGCTTATAAAGTTACCTACAACTTTCTTGTAATCATCTTAAGATGATTCTACAGTTAACATGGTCAATTAATTAAATAATTGCATCTCTGTCCAAAATATGGACAGAATCTGATATGCCACTTTAAACCGCTATAACTTGAGTTTTATAAATCCAATAATTATGGTTCTAGACTTTTTAGAAAGCTTAACAAATTGTGAACAACTTTTCTATAAACATCTAGAACTAATTCTGCCACTAACAAGGTCACACATGGCACACAAAGCAATGCTGTCTGGGTTTGGGCAGAAACTGCCACAGTACTTTAAACAACTATAACTAAACATATACTTAACCAAAAATTGTGATCTTTAGCTTTTTGAAAAGATTATGAAAAGTACTACAACTTATTTATTATCAACAAGGCATGATTCATAACTTAACTGATCCAAAAAATACATACATGCAGCACTGTCCAGAATAGAAGCAAAGCAGCATATGGCATTTGTTATTTTTATAGCTCCTAAACTATAAGTATTAAAATCCTGAAATTTTTACCAGACATCACACATCACAATAGTAGCATGCCACAAAAATTTCACCTCATTTAGATCCCTATATCTGTAGTTATGAAAAATAACAGATTCTACTATAATTCAAAACCTAGTTGCATATATTGATTTTTACAGATAAAACTTTAAACTAAAACATGCTATATTATAGATCTACTGCATAGACAATTTCACAAGGATTCCAAAAAGTCCTCATTTGCTATTTTATGAATTTCCTATGATTTACTATGAATTTCCAAAAATCAGCAAAAACTACCACAACTAGGTCCTTTAGGTACTATTCATATGAGTCTATGACATTGCAGTTAAGCCCCTGCCTTGAGTCAAATTCATGTAGGAGGTCCCTGACGGGATTTTGGAGCAGAGGCCATCGGGGCTCGCCGTTTCCGGCGGAGGGAGGCCATGCCGACGGCAGCCGACGGGCGGGGGAGCACCAGGGGGCCCTTACGCACCCACCAGTGGCCTCGGCTCGGCCCGAGGTGGCCCACGGCGGCTTGGCCACACGCGGGCGGCGGCTGCGGCGGCGGCGGCCGGAGTTTCCACGGCCACGGTGGCGGTTTGCGACGGCGAGCACGAGCACGACGTGAAGGAGATGGCGGCGAAGCTGAGGGTGGTGCTCGTGGGGAGTGAGGAGGCTGGGAGCGGCGAGAACGGATGCGGCGACCGGAGCTCGGCCTGGCCATGGCTGTGCGCGCTCGGTAGCGGCAAGGGAGGACGAGCGAGAGCGGAGTGGAGGGAGTGAGAGAAGGGGACCGAGGGAGAGGACTCGGTGTCCTTTTTGCCGAGCATGGACGCGAGGTGGCGTGCATGCGAGCGAGCTGGAGCTCCACGCGGCGTGAAGGCTCTGTCCCGGTCGGCTACTGTAGCAGCAAATTCAAAAATCCAATTCTACCTCAAACGTTCGACTGAATCCACCATCTTTCCCCCTCCGTATCTCTCAGACCGATTAGTTATTTGAGCAACTAAATACATGATGTGTTAGAGATATATGAGTACAACAACTTTGATTAAGGGAGTTTGGTCCAATTCAAAATGGTTTAAGAGATATTAATTCCCAAAGAGAGCTACAATGAAACTGAAACTGACGGACTCCAGTTCTCAGACTTAGCCAAAATTCGGGATCCTGAAAACAGCACCGAGTTCCAACTTGAGGGCTCGGTTTCACTAAGTTAGAGGCCTAACAAGGTCTTGATCTTGAAACAAAGTTTGTTCTACATAACAAGAACTACAGCTTTTATTAAAGGACCTTGAGCTGGTTCAGCTTAGATCACAATATACAGAGCTCCAAAGTCGAGCACACGAAACTGAAATTTCAGTTTCAGTAGGAACCCAACTGAAACACGATCTTTGAGGCTCTGTAGATCCTGTACTAGTGGGAATTAGGTCATAGTGTTGTTGACAAAATCATAGAGCTATGTGAGCACTACAATATTGCCAATATAAGCTAGAGCTGGTTCTGCCTAGTTTGGGAGGTAGAGTGCTCCAAAGTAAGCTACTTGAAACTGTTGTACAGTCCAGACTTAGCCAAATTGGCTAAGTGCCAAACAGCAGGTCAAAACTGACTTGGGGTCCCTGTTTGAGCATGTTCCCTACATTTCCATGACTTGACTCTTAAACAAAGTTTGTTCCTTATAAAATTCCCTACAACTTTGTTAAAGGGTGCACAGTCATGCAAAGCTTCTAGGTCACACTTTTGAAATGGTCAAACAAAAGGGTTCTAGGGTCCATCCATGGTCAACCATCACTTAGAAGCACATTTAGGCAAAATGATCAACATGAACATTGTTCCATGGAGTGTCCTAAGTGTAGTTAAGGTGTTGTAGAGGCCAAACATACCAACCATGCATAGGTTGCACAAAAGTGTAGGCCTCACATGCCTTGAAACATAGAACTCAAGTGAAATGCTATAGTCATTTCATGTGGTTGTTTCAAGATACATGCTACACATGTTCCACTAGGGTGTTCCACATGTGTCCAAGATGTGTTGCACATATTGCATTTGTATGTTGCACAACACTAGTTCCCATGGGATGTAAGGCAGGTTTCAGTCATAATCCAAACAAGCATATAACTTATCATTTCATGTGACTTTTTGATTCCAAACTTTACGAAACTTTTCCAGGGATCAATATAGATAGTTATTGATGTGAGACATGTGAAGATACTTTGATAACAAAACCCAAGCATATATCTTTTAATTGAGCCTATATGTAAGCAAGGGTGCAATATCCAAGTTTAGGTTAGGGTTTATTTCCATAGGTTTGACTTTGGCATCGTCATCTCCACTAATCTATCATGTTTGAGCTCAAACCCACTGCCTAATTGGTGATAAACACCTGGGGTGTTACACTTGTGCTCTAGTTCTACAGGCAGATGGCAAGTCTTACCATACACCAATTGGTATGGTGACATACCCAATGGTGTCTTGTAGGTAGTACGGTAAGCCCAAAGTGCTTCATGTAATCGATCTCTCCACACCGTTCCCATTTCATCTACTGTCTTCTGTAGAATGTTCTTGATCTGTTTATTTGATGTTTCTACCTAGCCACTTGTCTGAGGATGATATGGAGTGGCAACATTGTGACAAATCCCATGACTCTTCAGATAGAGGTGAAACCTCTTGTTAATGAAATGTGTTCCTCCATCACTAATCACTATTCTTGGAACTCCAAATCTTGAAAATATTATTTCTTCAAACATCTTCCTGGAATGCTTTGAGTCAGATTTCTTGCATGGCATGGCTTCTACCCACTTGGATACATAGTCAACCGCCACTAAGATGTACTCGCAATTCTTTGACTTTAGAAATGATCCCATGTAATCGATTCCCCAGACATCAAAGAGCTCAATGTGAAGATTATTGGTGAGTAGCATGGCATCTCTTAAATTGATATTCCCGTGCCTCTGACACGCTCCACACCTCCGGATGAAATCTCTAGTGTCTTCATACATGGTTGGCCAAAAGAATCCACTCTGCCAAATCTTCGCATGAGTACGGAAAACCCCATAATGTCCTCCATATGCTGATGAGTGGCACTTCTAAATAATTTGAATGCCTTCCTCTGCCGGCACATACCTTCTGAGCAGTCCATTAGCACAGACTCTGAAGAGGTACAGTGGATCCCATATGTGGAGACGACTTTCATAAATGAGTTTTCATTTGTTCTCCCCTAGTGGTACATGACCTGCAACCATAAAATTGATAATATCGCGTACCACGGGTCTGATTTGGTTACCTTGAAGAGCATGTCATCCCTCAGCGAATCATTAATAGGCAATTCCTGTGAATTCTCAAACTGCATTCTAGACAAGTGATTGGCAACATGATTTTCTACTCCTTTTTTATTTTTTATTTCTAAATCAAATTCTTGGAGTAATAAGATTCATATTATCAAACGAGGTTTAGCATCTTTCTTAGTGAGCAAATATTTTAGAGCAGCATGTTCAATATAAATAATTACTTTTGCTCCCACTAAGTAAGACCTAAATTTATCAATAGAAAAAACAACAACAAGGAGTTCTTTTTCAGTTGTTGCATAATTAAGTTGTGCTCCTATCAGAGTTTTGCTAACATAAGCAATTGCATGATGCTTCCTATCTTTTGTTTGTCCTAAAACTGCCCCCACAGCATAATCACTAGCATCACACATAATTTCAAAAGGTAACGACCAATCAGAGGGGTTGAGTGATTGGTGCAGAGATGAGTGCTTCTTTAAGAGTATTAAAAGATTTCAAACATGCATCATCAAATTTAAAAGGAACATCCTTAGCTAACAAGTTAGTCAGTGGTCTAGCAATATGTGAAAAATCTTTTATGAATCGGCGATAAAAACCACAATGACCAAGAAAACTTCAGATTCCTTTTATATTCACAGGTGGAGGTAGTTGTTTAATCACTTCAATTTTAGCTCTATCTACCTCTATACCTCTTTCTGACACTAAGTGTCCTAGCACCATTCCTTCTTTAACCATAAAATGACATTTTTTCTAATTAAGGACTAAGTGCTTTTCTTCACATCTTTACAAAAACCTTATCTAAGTTTTCAAGACAGACATCAAAAGTTTTTCCATAAACAGAAAAATCATCCATGAAAACTTCCATAATCTCTTTAATCATTTTAGAAAATGTAGACATCATGCATCTTTGAAAAGAAGCTAGAGCATTACATAATCCAAAAGACATTTTACGACAAGCATAAGTTTCGTATGGACATGTAAAAGTGGTTTTGCTTTGATCATCAGGGTGGATTGGAATTTAGTGATATCCCGAATAACCATTAAGAAAATAAAAGAAAGAATGATTCGCTAAGCACTCTAACATTTCATCAATGAGGGTAGCGAAAAATGATCTTTCTTTGTTGCTTTATTAAGTTTTCTATAATCTATGCACATTTTTCATCCAGTGACGGTTGAAAGGTCTTGATGGCTAGAGGGGGGGTGAATAGCCTTTTTTAAAAAAATTCTACAAAGACAAGCTAAACAAGTTTATCAATACAACAAATAGCGAGATGCGAGTTTTGCTTAGCCTATGGGGTGTTTGCAAGCCACCTATCCAATTCACAATTCTAGTATATTTGCACTCAACCGCACAAGTCAAACCGAGAAGGAAACTACAACTAGCAAGCTACACAAAAGAGCTACTCTAGCAAAGTAACTAAGAAATTAATACAAGAGAGAGTTAGGAGGGTATCACCGAGGGGCGAAGTATTGAGCCAACCAAACAATATGATCAAGAGATGAATTCCACAATACACAACCACCGGGATCGATCAATCACAATAAGAATGATGACACAAAGATTTATCCCGAGGTTCACGTGCTTGCCGGCACGCTAGTCCCCGTTGTGTCCCTCTTCACCACGTGGTTCGGTGGCTAATCGGTCTCACACCGAGCCTCTCAAAAAGGCGCCACAAGAACCTACCAAATGGTAAAAGGTTGCAAATGACACGAGCAATCCACTAATGTTGCCTTTGGTGCTTCGCCGAGGTAGGCACAAACCCCTTACAATCACCGGAGGTGGCCAAGAACAATCACCAACTCTTGCCAACGCCTCCAAGCTGCTCCAAGCTGTCTAGGTGGCGGCAACCACCAAGAGAAACAAGAATCCCGTAGCAAATCAACCACCAAGTGCCAACTAGATGCAATCTCACAATGCAAATGCACTTGGATCACTCAATCTCACTTCGAATATGCAAAGAAGCAAGAGAGATGAGTGGGAGGGGAGTTGCTTAGCTCAAAGTGCTCACAAGTATGTCAAATGTCCAAGAAGGAGAGCCTTGAGCCGGCCAACGAGTATTTATAGACGTACCCCTTCGAATATAGCCGTTAGAAACTTGAAACAGCAGCAGTCGCGCTGACCGGACGCGCTGGTCAAACTGACCGGACGTGCCGGTCGCACAACGGCTCTTTCGTGAAACACCGACCGGACGTGCTGGTCGCAACGACCGGACGCGCCGATCACACAACGGCTATTTTCCGCGAAGCACCGACCGGACGCGCTGGTCGCAACGACCGGACGCGCCGATCACACAACGACTATTTTCCGCGAAGCACCGACCGGACGCGCTGGTCGCAACGACCGGACGCGCTGGTCTCGACCGGACGCGCTGGTCCCGTGATCGACCGGACGCGCCGATGCGCACAGCACCCGCGCCCGTGAAGCAACGACCGGACGCGCTCCTCGCAACGACCGGACGCGACAGTGCCAGCGTTCGGTCGGAGTCCAGTAAGCTCCTTTGATGACCGGACGCGTCCGATCGACTGTGACCGGACGCGCCTCGCGTCCGATCAAAACAACTGAAAAATGCGCAGAAACTGAACGCTGACCGGACGCGTCCGGTCACACCGTGACCGCGTCTGGTGCAGTGTCCGGTCACCTCTGTGACCTCCGTTCGCTTCCGTTTCTTTTTCGACTTCCGGTGTAGTGGAAAATAGTTGTTTCAACTCCTCGAAAACGTCTGAATTATGAAATGTGCTAACACCACCAAGTGATCTTATCATGTGTGAGTGTGTTAGCATTTTCACAATCATTTTTTGAGGCGTTATTAGTTCTATCCAAATGCATATGATTATGAAATGCACACCTAGAGGCACTTAGGAGTTCAATAGCCGCGTCATTCCCCTCTTTATAGTACGGCTATCTATCCTATAATGTAACCACACCCACTAGGTGTCTTGGTTACTAAAACACAACCCTTAAGCATATACCTTTGCCTTGATCACGTAGGGTTGCGTCCAAATCCAAGTGTGGCCATCATGATCACCATGTCCATCTTGCCACCAACCTTGGAATGTACTAATCCTCATATGCTACATACAACTTAGGCATAGGATTAGTACTTAGGCATTGTCACTAATTACCAACACCAAACATAGGACTTTCAATCTCCCCCTTGTTGGTAATTGGTGACAATCCTTTCACAAAGATATTATGATAAAATTTTGATTGAACCCATGTCACATTGTCCAAGTATATTACCATGTGTAAGAATTATGGACAAGTGATCATGAATTCAAATTGATAGCAATGGCTCCCCCTACATGTATGCTATATGTTTGGATTTAGGAAGCATACATGCTTAGATAGGAAAATATAGGAGCATTGACTATCAATAGGTGCTAAGTATTTTAGATTATAGACCTTTGAAGCGTGATACCATCGGAGTAGCGATAAACACCATCTTAGCACCTTGTGTAGTTAGATACCACTTGGAAAAGTATAAACAAAACTAGAAACCTCGTGAGATCAACATTATAAGCAAGGCTCTAGTACCACTTTGGAAAACATGAAGTAAGAGAAATCTAACTACTTCCTATTCATGCTAGTACTTCAATACACCATTCAATTGTATACTAGCAAAACACCACACAAGCAATGTATTGGAGAAAAAGAAATGCATAACTATGCATCATACATATGAAGTGCACATAGAAATGCAACATTCATGTTTAAGAGCTTGCTCCCCCTACTTGTGTGCTCAACAATTTTAGTTGATCCCCTTCTTTTATCAATTTCTCCTCTTTTAGAATCTATCTTCGTGTGAACAACATTTTTCTCCCCCTTTGTGCTTTTCTTCCTTTGAGTTCTATCTTTGTGAACAATATTTTCTCCCCCTTTGGCACCAATGACCACAAGGGACCAAACTTAGATAGATTATCATGTTGAATTATGGGGTGAGGATCAAGTTTGTGATTCAACCTAGATTGCTT
Organism: Saccharum hybrid cultivar R570; assembly: GCA_038087645.1. Classification (NCBI taxonomy): domain Eukaryota; kingdom Viridiplantae; phylum Streptophyta; class Magnoliopsida; order Poales; family Poaceae; genus Saccharum; species Saccharum hybrid cultivar. The sequence goes on from JAQSUU010000259.1 coordinate 17,456,459, forward strand.
GCATAAATAAAATGCTTCGGTTTGATCCAAGGGCAAGCATCTTCACACCTCACTAAAAGGGTTATCATGCACCATGTTGAAGCAAATATTTAGACAAGTTTTCTAGATTAAACACTTAGGATCACAAGCGCTCAAACAAGTTATATGCTACCACTAGATCATACAAGACATGGAAACAATAGTGGCACCATATAAACTTCAAATTCATTTGATTTTCATGAATGAGCCTAGAATATGTAAAATATGACTAGATGCACTAAACAAGTCCTTAGCATAGAATGTGTGACATGTCAACCAATTGTACCTTGGAGCTCGAAGGAGAGGCATGTCATATATGGGGTGCATCAACTCATGTTGGAGAAGTCAAGTATGTTCAACTCATTCTTTAGCTTGTGAAATCTCTTCTCATCAAGTGGCTTAGTGAATAGATCGGCTAGTTGATCTTCGGTGCCCACACTCTTAATAGCAATGTCACCCTTTTTTTGATGATCTCTAATAAAATGATGACGAACATCAATATGCTTTGTTCTTTGATGTTGAACCGGATTGTTGGTTAGCTTCACGGCACTTTCATTATCACATAGCAATGGCACATTCTTGAAATTGATTCCAAAATCTTTCAATGTTGCCTTCATCCATAAGATTTGTGCACAACAACTACCCGCGGCGATGTATTCGGCTTCGGCGGTAGATAGTGCAATACTATTTTGCTTCTTGGATGACCATGAGACAAGTGATCTTCCCAATAGTTGACAAGTCCCGGAAGTGCTCTTTCTCTCCACTTTGTCACCGGCATAGTCGGAATCTGAATATCCAACTAGCTCAAAGCTTGCACCCTTGGGATACCATAATCCAACATCTTGTGTATGCTTTAAGTACCTCAATATTCTCTTTGTTGCCTTCAAATGACTTTCTCTTGGTGAGACTTGAAATCTTGCACACATGCATACACTAAACATCACATCGGGCCTTGATGCCGTCACATAGAGTAGGCTACCAATCATTGATCTATATAGCTTTTGATCCACCATGTTGCCACTCTTGTCACTATCCAAACTTCCACTAGTGCCCATTGGGGTTGTAATGCCCTTTGCGTCTTCCATGCCAAACTTCTTGAGCATATCTTTGATGTACTTGGTTTGGCTCACAAATGTTCCTTCCTTCATTTGTTTGATTTGAAGTCCAAGAAAGAAACTAAGTTCACCGATCATTGACATTTCAAATTCCTTTGCCATCATTTTCCCAAACTCATCACAATAATCTTGATTGGTTGAACCGAAGATGATATCATCAACATATATTTGCAATACAAACAAGTCTTTCCCAATCTTCTTGGTAAAGAGAGTAGTATCCACTTTGCCCATGACAAATCCTTTGGATAGCAAGAAGTCCCTCAATCTTTCATACCATGCTCTTGGTGCTTGCTTCAATCCATACAAAGCTTTCCTTAACTTGTATACATGGTTGGGTTTCTTGTCATCTTCAAAACCGGGAGGTTGCTCCACATACACCTCCTCTTGAATATACCCATTGAGAAATGCACTCTTCACATCCATTTGATATAGCTTGATATTGTGAGCACAAGCATAGGCAAGTAAGATCCTAATTGCTTTCAATCTTGCAACCGGGGCATAAGTTTCACCAAAGTCAAGACCCTCTATTTGTGTGTAACCTTGAGCCACTAGTCTTGCTTTGTTCCTTACTACTATCCCATCTTGATCTTGCTTGTTGCGAAAGACCCATCTTGTTCCAATGACATTGTGATCCTTAGGCCTCTCAACTAGTTCCCATACTTCATTTCTCTTGAAGTTGTTGAGCTCTTCATGCATTGCATTTACCCAATCCGGATCTTTCAATGCTTTATCAATGTTCTTGGGTTCTTCCATTGACACAAAAGAAGAGTAAGCACAAAATGATGCCAATCTTGATCTAGTTTGAACTCCCCTTTGTATGTCACCAATGATGGAATCTAATGGATGGTCTCTAGCAATGTTAGTTGGTTGAAGCACTTGGACTTGATTGCTTGGATGTTGATGTTGATCATAAGTTGGAGATGATGAACTAGCCACTCGTTGATCTTGTTGCACTTGAGATGATGTACTAGCTTGATTTTGCATTAGAGACCCACTAGCTTGTGTAATTGGACTTTGGAGCACTTGATCTTTGTTGTCATCCACATCAATCACTTGCTTTGGCCTAATATCACCAATATCCATTTCTTTCATAGCATTAGTCAATTGAGTTCCTCTCACATCATCCAAGTTATTTTCTTCATCTTGAGAGCCATTTGTTTCATCAAACTCAACATCATGCACTTCTTCAAGTTGACCACTAGCCAAATTCCAAACTCTATAAGCTTTGCTAGTAGTTGAGTAACCAAGTAAGAATCCTTCATCACATTTCTTCTCAAACTTGCTCAATCTAGTGTCCTTCTTCAAGATGTAGCATTTGCAACCAAATACCCGAAAGTATGCAATGTTGGGCTTTCTTCCATTTAAGATCTCATATGGTGTCTTCTCTAAAAACTTGTGGCAATAGAGGCGGTTGCTATAGAAGCAAGCCGTGTTGATTGCTTCGGCCCAAAAGGAATGACTCACATTATACTCATTTAACATTGATCTTGCCATATCAATCAAGGTTCTATTCTTCCTCTCAACTAGGCCATTGGATTGAGGTGTATACTTGGCTGAAAATTGATGCTTGATTCCAAGCTCATCACATAGCTCATCAACTCTTGTGTTTCTAAACTCACTTCCATTGTCACTTCTCACTTTCTTGATTGTGGTCTCAAACTCATTTTGTACCCTCTTGATGAACTTCTTGAATATATCAAATACATCACTCTTGTCCACAAGAAAGAATACCCATGTGTATCTAGTGAAATCATCCACAATCACAAAGCCATACTTGTTGCCACCAATGCTTGTGTATGTAGTTGGCCCAAATAGATCCATGTGCAACAACTCAAATGCCTTGGAAGTACTCATAATGCTTTTCAATGGATGAGTGTTGCCCACTTGCTTTCCGGCTTGACATGCACTACATAGCTTATCTTTCTCAAATGTGACATCCTTCAAGCCTCTAACTAAGTCATGCTTCACTAACTTGTTCAATTGCTTCATGCCAACATGACCAAGTCTTCTATGCCATAACCAACCCATACTTGATTTGGTGAGCAAGCATGTTGAGAGTTGAGTGTCACTAGCATTGAAATCAACCAAGTATAGATTCTCATATCTAAAACCCTTGAAGATCAAATTAGAGCCATCAACACTAACTATCTCCACATCATCAACACCAAATATGCACTTGAAACCTAGATCACACAATTGAGCAACCGAGAGAAGATTGAAGTTCAACTTTTCAACTAGTAGCACATTGGAAATGCTATGATCATTTGAGATTGCAATCCTTCCAAGAGCCTTCACATCACCCTTGCTATTGTCACCAAATGTGATACTATCAATGCCACTATCATTTGATTTGAGAGAGTTGAACATTCTTGAATCACCGGTCATATGTTGAGAGCACCCACTATCAAGCACCCAATGCCTTCCTCCGGCCTTGTAATTTACCTACAAAATAAATTAATGTTTCTTAGGTACCCATACTTGTTTGGGTCCTTGGAGGTTAGTAACTAAGCTCTTTGGTACCCAAATGGCCTTCTTCTTTGGACCCACAATTGGTGTACCAACAAACCTAGCATGCACACCTTTCTCACCCTTGGTAAGCATATAACAAGAATCAAAAGGAATGTAATCCATTTTAGCATGAAACTTGTTGTTGTTCTTGTTCATTTTATTACAATTAATCTCTAGATGCCCAACTTGCTTGCATCTATTGCAATAACGACCATTGCTCTTCACAAAGCAAGACTTTGGAGTAGCAAAGGCCGCCTTGCCCTTCTTGGGAGTATAGCCCAAACCCTCTTTGTTAAGAGAGAACCTTTGGCTACCCAAGCATTTTAGCAAGCGGGCATCCCCACCATAGGCATTGCCTAATGCGCGGGTGAGATCATCCACCTCTCTCTTGAGAGTCTCATTCTCAACCACAGTGATGAATCACTAGTAGTAGAGGTAGAGTTGGTTATGGTGGATGATGATGAGCTACATAAAGCATTAGTAGGACCAACAAATAAAGAATCATCAATAATATCACATGTTAGTCCAATATCACAAGTGACAATCACTTGCTCCTCCTTAGCTTCCTTCATGAGCTTCTCCAACTTGAGGTCCTTTTCCTTGATGAGCTCAAGTAGAGTGGAGTGGGCTTCCTTAAGCCTAGTGTGAGCAACTTCAAGGTCCTCGTGGTCTTCCTTTAGACACTCACGAGAGGCCTCTAGCTCATCAAAGGATTTCCTAAGAGCTTTGAGCTCTTATTCAATTCCTTTGCACTCCTTACTCTTTTTGAGAGCAACAAGCTCCTCCATCAAGGCATCATTTTCATTGCTCTTGGCAATGAGCTCTTGTTCCAAGATTTTGTATTTCTTGGTTGTCCTCTTGTAGCCCTTGCTCATTTGATCTATTATGCCCAATAGATCATCCTTGGAGTAGTCCTCGTCCTCCTCATCATCACTCCTACAACCATCACTAGCACAAGAATCATCATCACTATCATCATATTTTACCTTGGTAGGCTTGGCCATAAGGCATGTCGATGTAGTGTCGAAGATGGATGACTTGTTGGAGAGGGCGATGCTTGCAATGGCTCACCGAGTGGTCCTCTCATCATCACTAGAGCTTTCATCATCATCACTATCAGAGTTGTCACTATCCCAAGTGACCACATAACCATCACCCTTCTTCTTCTTGTTGATAGTGAAGCTCATCTTCTCTTTCTTCTCCTTCTTGTCCTTCTTGTTTTTCTTCAACTTCAACTCCCCATCATGATATTTTTTGTCTTCATAGGGGCACTTTGCCACTATATGATCGGGGCTATTGCAATTGTAGCAAAGCACCTCCTTTGCCTTCATGAAGTCCCTTCTCTTCCTTGCACCATATCCTTTCTTCTTCATGAACCTCCCCATCTTGTGCACTAGGAGGGCCATGGTCTCATCATCGAATGGATCATCATCATCGCTCTCCACCTTGCTCTTGCCCTTAGAAGATGAAGCCTTGAATGCAATGGGCTTCTCTTGCTTGACCTTGATCTCCTTCTTCTCATCTTCATCTTCATCATCATCATATTGAGCATCGGTCATGACATCTCCAAGCACTTGGTTTGGAGTTACCTTATCCAAACCCTCTCTTTGGATCATCTTCCTCAAGATAGCAAACTTCTTAGGTAAGTTCATCAAGAACTTATGTGAGAAGTCCTTGTCCTTGACATCTTCTCCTAGGCTCTTGAGATCATTGACAATAACTTGTAGCCTATAGAACATCTCCGGTATGGACTCATCATCCTTCATCTTGAAGCTTGCAAACTTATCCTTGAGCATATAGAGCTTGGCACTTTTTACCGTTGAAGTGCCCTCATATGTTTCCTCTAATCTTGTCCACACTTCACTTGCCATCTCAAGATCCTTGATTTGCTCAAAGACTTTTGCATCAATCCCATTGTAGAGAGTGTTGAGAGCCATAGTGTTGCATTGGTTGTTGATGCGGTCATTATTGGTGAGGTTGTCGGGATCAATGATAGCATAATCATGATGTGTCACCTCCCAAACCTTCTCATTGATAGAGCCAAGATATTGCTTCATCTTTCTTTTCCAATGATCAAAAGAAGAGACACCATCAAAGAATGGAGGCTTGCCCCCGACATGGTTGAACACAACTTGAGCCATCTTACACCGAGGTTGTTAAGCCTTACAAACGGTGACCACGGCTCTGATACCACTTGAAAGGTCTTGATGGCTAGAGGGGGGGGTGAATAGCCTTTTTTAAAAAAATTCTACAAAGACAAGCTAAACAAGTTTATCAATACAACAAATAGCGAGATGCGAGTTTTGCTTAGCCTATGGGGTGTTTGCAAGCCACCTATCCAATTCACAATTCTAGTATATTTGCACTCAACCGCACAAGTCAAACCGAGAAGGAAACTACAACTAGCAAGCTACACAAAAGAGCTACTCTAGCAAAGTAACTAAGAAATTAATACAAGAGAGAGTTAGGAGGGTATCACCGAGGGGCGAAGTATTGAGCCAACCAAACAATATGATCAAGAGATGAATTTCACAATACACAACCACCGGGATCGATCAATCACAATAAGAATGATGACACAAAGATTTATCCCGAGGTTCACGTGCTTGCCGGCACGCTAGTCCCCGTTGTGTCCCTCTTCACCACGTGGTTCGGTGGCTAATCGGTCTCACACCGAGCCTCTCAAAAAGGCGCCACAAGAACTTACCAAATGGTAAAAGGTTGCAAATGACACGAGCAATCCACTAATGTTGCCTTTGGCGCTTCGCCGAGGTAGGCACAAACCCCTTACAATCACCGGAGGTGGCCAAGAACAATCACCAACTCTTGCCAACGCCTCCAAGCTGCTCCAAGCCGTCTAGGTGGCGGCAACCACCAAGAGAAACAAGAATCCCGTAGCAAATCAACCACCAAGTGCCAACTAGATGCAATCTCACAATGCAAATGCACTTGGATCACTCAATCTCACTTCGAATATGCAAAGAAGCAAGAGAGATGAGTGGGAGGGGAGTTGCTTAGCTCAAAGTGCTCACAAGTATGTCAAATGTCCAAGAAGGAGGGCCTTGAGCCGGCCAACGAGTATTTATAGACGTACCCCTTCGAATATAGCCGTTAGAAACTTGAAACAGCAGCAGTCGCGCTGACCGGACGCGCTGGTCAAACTGACCGGACGCGCCGGTCGCACAACGGCTCTTTCGTGAAACACCGACCGGATGCGCTGGTCGCAACGACCGGACGCGCCGATCACACAACGGCTATTTTCCGCGAAGCACCGACCGGACGCGCTGGTCACAACGACCGGACGCGCCGATCACACAACGACTATTTTCCATGAAGCACCGACCGGACGCGCTGGTCGCAACGACCGGACGCGCTGGTCTCGACCGGACGCGCTGGTCCCGTGATCGACCGGACGCGCCGATGCGCACAGCACCCGCGCCCGTGAAGCAACGACCGGACGCGCTCCTCGCAACGACCGGACGCGACAGTGCCAGCGTCCGGTCGGAGTCCAGTAAGCTCCTTTGATGACCGGACGCGTCCGATCGACTATGACCGGACGCGCCTCGCGTCCGATCAAAACAACTGAAAAACACGCAGAAACTGAACGCTGACCGGACGCGTCCGGTCACACCGTGACCGCGTCCGGTGCAGCGTCCGGTCACCTCTGTGACCTCCGTTCGCTTCCGTTTCTTTTCCGACTTCCGGCGTAGTGGAAAATAGTTGTTTCAACTCCTCGAAAACGCCTGAATCCCGCCTCGCAAGCTCGGCGGGAGGGAGAGAGGACCCCCAAACCCTCTCTACCGCTCAAACTCCAACGCCTTCGCAAACGTGCTAACACCACCAAGTGATCTTATCATGTGTGAGTGTGTTAGCATTTTCACAATCATTTTTCGAGGCGTTATTAGTTCTATCCAAATGCATATGATTATGAAATGCACACCTAGAGGCACTTAGGAGTTCAATAGCCGCGTCATTCCCCTCTTTATAGTACGGCTATCTATCCTATAATGTAACCACACCCACTAGGTGTCTTGGTTACTAAAACACAACCCTTAAGCATATACCTTTGCCTTGATCACGTAGGGTTGCGTCCAAATCCAAGTGTGGCCATCATGATCACCATGTCCATCTTGCCACCAACCTTGGAATGTACTAATCCTCATATGCTACATACAACTTAGGCATAGGATTAGTACTTAGGCATTGTCACTAATTACCAACACCAAACATAGGACTTTCAACGGTTCTTTGGGGTATTAATTCATTCTTATCATTTTTAACAACAGTCATTCCACCCTTTTTAGATACAACTTGAACAGGGCTTACCCACTCACTATGCGAGACATGACAAATAATTCTGGCATACAACAGTTTCAAAACCTCTTTCTTAACAACCTCTCTCATCGCATTGTTAAGCCTACGCTGGGGCTCTCTAGATGGGGTAATATCTGGATCAGTTGGGATGCGATGGGTGCAAAGAACAAGACTAATTCCCTTAAAGTCTTGGAGTGAATAGCCAAAAGCAGCTCGATGCTTTTCTAAGACAGTTATTAAGTGCAAGGATTCTTCTTGAGAGAGTTTATCACTTATGATCACAGGAGAATCTGGATCATCATTTAGAAAAGCATATTTAAGACCAGAAGGCAAAGGTTTAAGTTCAATAGGAGGCTTAGGTGGTTCTAGCAATTCATCGAGAGGTTCAGGATCAGTAGAACCCTCATCCTCATTTACCTCGTCGGTGAAGAGCTGGGCATCATATTCTAAGTTTGGTTCAATTAATTCTTCATCAAGAGATGCTACCTTAACCTCTTCTATTGGGTCAGACTCGAGAAGTGGCTCTATCTTGGCTTTCAAAGAATGATTTATGGGCACAGAGAGCTTAAATCTTTTCCCAAGCCTAACATCTAACTTTCCTATTTGTTCTTCTTGGATAAGTCTTTCTATTGGCAATTCTATCAACACATCGAATTCCCAAATATCAAAGATATAGAAATTCAACTGGATTTGGAATCCATTGACTATAATTAGAAGGGCACATAAAATTCTCAAACTTGGAATAATGTGTCCCGAAAGACTTTTCAGCAATTTATTAGTTGGAATTAATGGCATGTCTTCTAATAATTTTTTAGCAAAAGCAACAGACATGATATTAACACCTACTACTGGATTGTAAAAAATATCGAAAGGATATTTATCAATTTGGCATTGAATGGTGACAGAGGGAGAATCTAGACAGATTATTTCATTTGAAAGCTCTGATTCTTCTAACCACTCGTCACTCAAAACTAATAGTAATTCTTTCATTGTCTTTTTAAGAAACTCTACATCATCAGGGTGTAAAAAGTTTGCATTTTTGGATTCCCTAGATTCCTAAGGTTTCATTATCACATGATAATTTGAGGTATTTCTAAATTCAGTAAAAAGATCATCCTCAAAATCAAGCATAAAATCAGAAAGTAGAGTTTCCTCCTCTTTCTCTTGTGTTAGTTCAGACTCTAAAACAGCTAAAGGTTGAGATGATTCAAGCAAAAGTTTGGGTTCAACTATTTAGGTTTCTTCTAACAACTCTCTTTCTTCAGGAAGGATATTTAAAATGTTCATAAGAATGGTTTTCGCACGTTCAGTAGTAATATGCATGAATGCTCCTCCAGCGGCCAAATTAAGGTATTTCTTTGTTTTTCTTTTAAGGCCTAGAAAGAAGTGTTGCAAAAGCATGGGTTCTGGCAAAGCAAGACTAGGACCTGAATTAACAATACTATCAAAATGTTCCCAAGTCTTACCTAGTGATTCATTTTTCTGTTGTTCAAAACTTAAAATTTCCAAACAAAATTTAGTGACTTTTCGGATAGGGAAGAATTGTAAACAAAAGTTAGAGCATAAAGCTTTCCAATCTCCTTGACTACTCCCAACGTGGCAATTATACCAGTGTTTAGCCTCTCCTGTTAAAGAAAAAGGAAAAAACTTCCATCTTAAAGTTTCATCGGCCATGCCTTCAATCCGTAGGCAAGCACAGGTCTGCTCAAAATCAGCTAGATGGGAATGGGAGTTTTCGCTATCACTACCGGAAAAATGTGTTCCTGAACTAAATGAATTAACCCTAGGCGTAGCTCATAGCCAGATGATGTGATGGGTTTAGATGATTCTACTGGATTAAGGTACGAGCCCGATGGTGCTCCGTATTGATATAAAAGTTGGGATACGGGTTCCATGGTAAAAAGGTAAAAACAAAATGAACTAAAAAGTAAAGGTAAAATAAAGATAAAAGTATAATACAAGATTAAGGTAAACTTAAAGTCAACTCAACAAACCATTCCCCGACAACGGCGCAGAAATGCTTGTTGGTATAAATTAAATACACACTACTAAATATGATTATCCGCAAGCGCACAGATATAATATCATTGTAGCACTTCACCAAGATTATCCCGGTTTTAATATCGAACCCAGAGGAACAGTAGGTGACGATGACTAAGTCTATAAACTTAACCTAATTCACAATCAAGCTAGAAAATATTAAGAACAAGGAGAATACTAAGGGCTTTCTAATTCTAATCTCGATAAGCTATATCTTCTATCGTTCTATCGTGGACGATAATCAAAATAGGAGTAGAAATCAGAGTTCTCCCCTACCCAGTATCTATAAGCCTGCCAAACCTATTACGGGAGGTGAGACTACAGAGGATTCAACGAAGCTATAAAGTCACCTTCGCGAGCTACCACCGTCTAGAAAATCAGGGGACATTCACAAGTAACCCTAGTCTAAGCACCACGCTTACACTACGAATACTACTTCAATCAAGAAGCTACCAAGATCAAAGCACTCAAAAGAGTTGCAAACTTGAAGAACAATATGAGCAAATTGCTTACTTGAATCAGAAGTCGATTACCAAAGAATCTCAGAAGCAAGTCCCGTGCGAAGGAACTTGATCCCGAAGAATACAGCAGGAGAGAAGCACCGACAGGCCAAAACTCCTCCAATACTCCACTCTCCAACTCTCTCTCTCTATCTCTAAACAAGACTAATTCTAAGAAGAACTAATCTCTCTTGATTGCTAGCCTAGATCTCTATGGGATGTAGAATTAGGGTTTCTGGCTCTTCAACTCTTGATCAGGCAATGCTTCAGGGAGGGGGTCTTCTGGTTTCTGTATATATAGTCCGGCGGGGTGCACGAGAGCCATTGGATCAAATCGACATAACGTAGGGCCAAGATACATCCTTGGAGGCGGTGGAAGGAGGTCGTAGAAGATGACAGGTGGGGCCCACAGCAGCAGGTCAGGCGGCACCAAGGGGTGGGGCCGGTCGGCACCCCCCAGAAGGTTCTGGTGCTTCCCTTCGCACCGGTGTCTTCTGGTGTCTTCCTGATTCTTCTAGCGTAGTTTTCGTCGCGGGAAAGTTTCGTCTTTTATGCAATTAAATCCTCCTTTGTATGCTTTCTGGAATAATCCCTAGAAAAATAGCAATTCACCAAAACTCATGGAAATTGTCAGTAATAACCTTTTATTCTATGATATTTATGCATTTCACAAGGAAGGTTGATGGTTCATGATATACGTTAACTACCGTCAACACCGAGGTGACCGCAAGCCCCTCGGTCCTTGCGGGGTTAGTGTGGCGTGCCTACTCCTGTCAGAGCGGGTGCGTTTGACTAGGCTTGACCTCTTCCCGTTCCTCCCAGAGGTCGTGACGATGAGAGGTCGTGCGTCTCTTGTGCATCATGCGGCTAAGGCAGAAGGGAGGGGTCGTGGCTGACCCTGGCCTTGGCGTTCGGCCCGGCTCACTTGGCTTAGCTGGGTCTCGGTCGTTCAGGCCTTCTCTAGCTGATGTGCCATGGGCCGCTTGGCCTGCTAATTAATCGGTGAGACGGTGCCTTAAGACATCCTGGGATTATAGCCCCGACAAATTGTAATAGGTTCTAAAATTTGGTGGGAAAACACGATTTCAAATTTTAAATTCTAAAAGTTTAAAACTAATTTTTAGGGGGCAATTTAGTTTGAGATGATCCGCACTTATAAATACATTTACAGGGGTGGTTTAATTAAGACAACAAACCCTGAAAATATGTTTTTAGAAGTGGTTGCATTGCTAGAGCCGTCGTTGGAAAACAACTTTCAAGGTTGGTTCCAGTACAGCAACCACCACTAAAATTTGTTTACCGGGACAATTGGCTTATAGAAACCGCCCTTAAAAATAAATTACCAAGGACGGTCCTCTTATTGCAACCATCCCTAGAAGTGCTTTTCTAGAGACAGTTAGATGCCCGATGCTACAAACTCCCTATCTTTACGATCAATGGCATAGTGGCAGTTTTTTAAGTTGCCCTAAAAACCGATTTTGACCATTCGTAAAAATCATTTCTGTACTAGTATACACTCCCTCCTAGACTCTTGAACATTTTTGGGCCATGGCGTGCAAAAAAAGCACATTTGTTTTGGGTCGATAATCCCTTCCCAAGACCATGGCACCGTGCCATGGGCCGAGACTAGTCAGGCCGTCCACACATTTTCAATAAGAAAATAATTCAAAATAAGTATTTCAGGCTAGCCTCGGATCGAGAAAAAAATTCTTGGACAACCGAATCTACCTACTAAGGTTCGTGGGCCGGGCCAAAATCGATAGGCTTGAGCGGGCCCGAGCTAGGTCGAATTTGCTCAGGTCTACTCCCACCAACCCATTCATTGATATCACACAACCCATCTCTCTTTATGGTAGTTTACATCTAGTTTGCTTAGGATTTAGCCTAAATAAATCTAGCACGAAATAAAATGATTTTCAGTCAGGAACTTGTTACCTACGGTGACTTTGCTGATTTCTACAATTAGGTCTTTGTTGCAGGTGTCAATTTCATCAGCAGAAGGCCAACCTGTGGACATTATCTGCAAGAGGAAGGGGTGCTCCTGAGCACTCCCCATGAAGATAGTAACTCCGAGTCATTGATCTTATTGTCGATGGTCGGAGAGAGGCATACATGACCAATCAAGGGTTGGAGGTGACGAATCTATAAATTATGTTGTACCCGAGGATACAACTGTCGATGTTCTTCCATTGTTTCAAATACATTTTGGACTAGTTCTGGAGCATTTGATTTTATAAATGTATAATATTTTAGAGTTGGTAGTTGGATTCAACATAAAAACTACTCCCTCTGAGCCTAAAAGAATGTCATTCTTACTTCTCAAGAAGTCAAATTTTCCTTGAACTTTGACTAAATACATGTAAGAAAATATTAATTTTATATTGCATAATTAGTATCACTAGCAAATATACCCGTGCGTTGCAACGAAAAATAAAATTGTTAAAAGTTCGACTTGTTCGCTTCAGCTTGTTGTGCAGCTGCAGCGGCCGTGACAGCTTAATTTGTTAGGTGATACTTTTGATGCTGCGAGTGATTGTTGTACCATTTACAAATGAATGGCCCTGTTAATGAAAACAAGAATGACATTATTAAATATTTATTTATTATCCTTTCTCTAAAACTTAAAAGATATATTTTATTTTATGATGATCACTGTACTCATAATATAAGTTAATATTAGCAATACTATGACGATATTCTATTAATTCTGTATTGAATTAAAATACAACGTTGTTAGATTTTTTGTTTCGTCGTAAGGCACAAAAATATTTACTCATAAATATATCATATAACTTTAGCTTCATACTATCCATGTGTCGGTAGAGTTAGATATCAAAGTTTCATGACATCTTTTGAGGATCCATAAAAACATATAATTTTAATATCTTATTAAAGTCAGTAAGGAATTAGTCATTATCGTGTCTCGATTTCCACATGTCAACACTTATCGAGAGCACAAAAATATTTACTCGTAAATGTATCATATAACTTTAGCTTCATACTATTCATGTGTAGGTAGAGTTAGATATCAAAGTTTCGTAACTTCTTTCGAGGATTCATAAAAATATGTAATTTTAATATCTTATTAAAGTCGGCAAGAAATTGGTCTTCATCGTGTCTCGGTTTCTACATGTCAGCACTTTTCGAGAGTTGCCCTGGTATATGTGGATAGCTTAGATATTTGCATTGGTATGCAGATAGCTTGAAGAAACATTTATTCTGCTTAAGATTTCATCTTAGGATTTGATAGTTAGGCCATCGACTGATTCATGTTATAGTAATAATTTATCTCTAATTAAAACTAACAACTTAGTAATAGAAATATTTATTTATTAAGGGTCAAAGTTTCAAAGACCCGTAATATTGTATTTCTTATTTATCTTTATCTTTTAGTTCCCTGGTTAGAAAAGAAAAAGCAAAAGTTTAAAAGACCTGTAATACTGTATTTTTTATTTATCTTTATCTTTATCAAAAAAAACATAGTTCCCTGGTTAGAAAAGAAAAAGCAAAATAAAAGGAAAGGCAGCATTTTTTAAAGAAAGCATAGTTCCCTTGTCTGAAAAGAAAAGGCAAAATAAAAGGAAAGGGCAGCATTTTTTTGGAACAGAAAAGACACGGACATCACCGTGCATGAGCGGGGCGGCACATCCCTCAGACCCATACGTATGATCCGGAACACGTAGTTGCGGGAGAAGGAAAAAAGAAAGCAGATACAGAAACAGAAAAAGAAAAAGAAGAAGACATGGACAGAACGCTGATAACACAAATATAACATGGTGATTAGGTTGGACAGAAAATTAAAGATGACATTTTTGCCTCTTTATTATTTGGCATAGATTAGATAAATCATTAAATATATTTTTATAACAAACTTATTTAGAGATAAAAACATTATTAATATTTTATATAAATCTAGCTAAACTTAAAAAAGATTGACAGACGCGAAGTATGTTCTTTTAGGGACGGAGGAGTAACTAGCTTATTATCATATATATATATATATATATATATATATATATACACGATCTACCGCTCGACACGGCTACACGCAGCAGTGCAGCACGTCTTTTTTGCAGAATATAAAAAAGGTGATACGATTCGCCACACCAACAAATCCATCGGTCCCTGCACAGCACTCATACGTCCGCTCCAAGCAGCAGTCAGAGTCAGGTATGTACTCGAGTACTCCAAGCAAGCAAACACCAAATCCGTCGGGACCAACCAGGAGTAGATCGAACAGATCGAGCAACCAAACGCTACATACCATGGCTGTGTTTAGATCCAAAATTTGGATAGCCAAAATACACTGTAGCATTTCGTTTGTATTTGGTAATAATTGTCCAATCATTGACTAATTAGGCTCAAAATGTTCGTCTCGTAAAGTACAACCAAACTGTGCAATTAGTTTTTGATTTTATCCACATTTAGTACTCCATATATGTATCGCAAGTTTGATGTGACGGGGAATCTTATTTTGCATAGTGCACTTTTCAGTGCATCTAAACACAGCCCATGATGATTTGGTGTTCGACCCCTTCGTCCCTCTCCCAGCCGCCTGTTCTGGCCAGCAGCGTCAGCCCCGTCGCTTCGCCCTCGTGCCTACTCCCCCCCCAAACTTTTAACTTTTAAAAAATATTAATATTTATGGTATATAATTAGCACTATTAGGTAGATCATTGAATATACTTTTATAACATATTTTTTTGAAGATAAAAATGTTGCACGTATTTTTTATAAATCTAGTCAAAATTAAAGAAGTTTAACCAGCGCGACTCCATAGTGATTTTTTTTTTTGGGACGGAGTAGCAGCAGAAACTGTTGCCCAGGCTACAACGCCAAGCCAGCCCCGCAGCCCCGACATGGCGACATGCCCAGGCTTGCCAGCGCTATCTGACGACGAACTAACGACGTGAAAAAGCCGCCTTGGCCTCCCTCCCGCGCCGCCGCCTGTGTGCCGCGCCGCCGATCCCACCGAGACCGGGGAGACCACGAACACGGGCCCGCGTCAGAATGCACGAAAAGCCACACGACTCACGCCGAAACAGTGATCCCGGCGGCGGGCATGTGCGGCTCTCGTTTTCCACACACACATGACCGCCATGCGCGGCAGTGCCTGTTCCTCGGAGCAGGTACAATAATGTGCTTATAGCTAAGCTAATCTGATGTAGAGGAGAGAAGGAATGAGAGAGATGAGAGCTTGACTCCCATGCAAGCACCAAGCTGGGCACGGAAGCATATGCATTAGTGGGTCCAAGTAGCAAGTGTTGTGAGGAGAAATAGAAGAGAGAGACTTTTTTTTAGATAAGCAATTTGGTTCTATTATTGACTATGCTTTTGGCCTTGTTTAGTTCCCCAATTTGGGGATGGCTAAATCACTATAGAGCATTGTAGCATTTTGTTTTTATTTGATAATAATTGTTCAAACATTAATTAATTAGACTCATAATGTTCGTCTCACAAAGTACAATAAAACTATGTAATTAGTTTTTGATTTTATTTATATTTAATACTCCATGCATGTATGTGCTAGTATTTTGATGTGACGAGAAATTTTCTTTTTATATAATAGAATTTGGCCCTAAAGTTAGAAACTACACCAGGCCCTTATCAGAAAGGGGAAAAACCTCGGCCCTGGCCCCCCCTGGGCTTGGGCTGGCCGCCGGTGGCCGTACTGCATGCGGCACGTGTGTACTAGGCGCGTAGCCTCGCCTGGCGACGCGCCTCCACGCTGCGGGGCCCCGCGTGTCAGCCGGGAGCCGGCCGATATTTCCGGGCCATAAACAATGACCGGCGGTCAAGTGAGTGCCCCCGACTCGGCTTGACCGCCTGCCAATAGGAAAGGAGACCGCAGCGCTTTCAATAGGAAAGGAGTGGTAGGGCTTGTTTAGATATCAAATTTGGTGCACCAACTTTGTACAGCAAATACTGTGTAACATTATAGCAATTTTATTTTTTATTTGGTAATAATTATCTAAACATTGATTAATTAGGCTTAAAATGTTCATCTCGCAAAGTATAACAAAACTGTGTAATTAGTTTTTTATTTCATCTATATTTAGTACTCTAAATATGTACCGGTATTTTGATATGATGAAAAATCTTCTTTTTTATAGTGAAATTTGAGGGTGAAATCTGATACTATCTAAACGAGGCCGCAGTGTAGTGTGCTGGGGCCGGCGCCTGCCAATAGGAAAGGAGACCGCCTCGCTTTCAATTTCTACTGTCGCTTCGGGTCGCCTCCCTAGTCAAGTCCCTCCTTCCTCCCTTCTCCCCAATTGGTGGGGTCGCTTCCGTACTCCCTGGCTGGCGTGCCCATGAGCCTCGCGTTTTTGGGGGCCTTTTCCTCGCGATGCATCCACCGGCCGGTTTTCTCCTGGAAAGCCATTCGTGGGTGTAGGAGGACGAAAGGAGGAGCAGTAGGCGGCGGCGGCGGCGGCGAGGGAGGAGATGGCGCGCGAGAGGCGGGAGATACGGCGGATAGAGAACGCGGCAGCGCGGCAGGTGACCTACTCCAAGCGCCGGCGCGGGCTGTTCAAGAAGGCGGAGGAGCTCGCCGTGCTCTGCGACGCCGACGTCGCGCTCCTCGTCTTCTCCTCCACTGGCAAGCTCTCGCAGTTCGCGAGCTCCAGGCACGCGCTCACTTCGCTACCTACCGTTGCTCAACTCTACTCCGCCCATCCGACTCCGACCTCGATCACATCTGCCGTTTTTCGAAACCTTTTTTTCTCGCCATGGTGTTTTCTCGTTTGAAATGATTATTGCAGATCTGGCTCTTCTTCTACCAAGTGCCAACACGGTGCCTCTTGTTTCGGATCTTTGCACTAGGGTTTCGTGCTTGGCTAGTGGCTACCTACAGATTTCTCTCTCGTCCTTCTTTCATAGGGTTTGGCTTAATTTTGAGGGAATTCGTTTTCTCGTGTACGTACGGCTTCTATCCGTTGTGTGGAATTGAAATCGAGCTTCCCTTGAACACCTAGAGTCTTCGTTGTGTCGATTCTGGCGGATGCCTTTGAACTCCCTGACGTCCCATAGAAATGGGGAATTTTCTACAGTATTTCCCCAAGACCCGATCGCAAAGCTCGCAGATTACTTCTACTCTTTTACGGTGTGCTGAGTTGCTGATAAATATATTGGCAGATTGCTGTAGCTCGTAGTACTATAGTACATGTTGATTCCGAGAGCACTCTAGCGTCCGGTTAATTTTCTGCCCGCCGCATGTCCTGCGGTAAAAACGCTGCCGATAGAGCTGATCGATCTCTTTGGATCACCGCGTGGCGGTCGTTGAGATGAGCTAAGCGGCGTGCTCCCCGGGCCGAGAGCTCATGGCGAACGGCCGTACCTGTGATTTTATGTGCCGGTTTGCCTCATGCACGAGACTTGATCATTCCCCCGCTGAAGCCTTTCTTGATTCGTGCTGATGGGATAAAATATTCTGGACAAGTACTGCTGCTTGTGGCTGGTGCTGCCTCCGGTTATTAACCCATCAGGCTGTAGGCAATAGCTCTTACCTTATACTCCCTCTGTCCAACAAAACATGCAATTATGGGTTATGTGTTTGACCAAATTTCTAGTGAATAGTATTCATATTTATGGATCCAAATCAATTTATTATGAAAATACGTTTCGTAATTAATCTAATTAGAATTGCATGTTTTCTGGACGAAGGGTGGACGAAGGGAGTATGTTATTGCTATCGCTGCGCAAGAGAAATTTTTCGCTAGCTAGAGTGCGCACAAGATATAGAATAGCTATTATTGTTAAAAAAAGATATAGAACAGCTATTATTGTTCAAAAAAAAGATAGATAACAGCTATTGGAAGGTACAAAGATATAGAAAGTAATTTTTACTCAATTGACTCTAAATAATGATTTAGAGAGTAAATTTTTTTGAAAGACTCTTCAAGATGCTCTTAGTTGACAAGATAAGCTTATGTTTGAAATTTATCTATTTGTGTTTCATATGAGATGGGATATGCTACAAAGCATGCAGTATGTGCTTTTTTTTTTGAAGCAAATGACTGTGGGGGAGATCCCCACAGTAGGTTTTATTAATACTTTAAGCAACAGTCAAGAATACAAACCTGATTTAACTGAAAGCATCTAGCCAAAAGCAAAAGGAAGACCTAAGGTCCTCCCTGAATCTAATAGACTGCAAATTACATTGATGCTTAAAATTTACAAGCCACAGAGAAGGATTTGGGTCTCGACGCTGAAAAATCTTGTCATTTCTAAGTTTCCAGAGCTCCCATGCTGCAACTAGGGATGCTTCCACGAAGAAGTCCAGAGCATGCACCTCATTGGCCCTCACCAATCTTTCGACTAGTGGCAGGGAGACGTCCCATGAGAAATTAATTGAGTTCCAGCACCGAGCCGCAAACGGACACGTAAAGAAAAGATGATCTATATCTTCATCAGCACCTTGGTTGCACATAACACAGAGTACATCATCTTGTGTGTTCAGGTGCCTTCTTCTTAACATCGTCTTCGTGTTTAGTCGGTCCATCAACAGTAGCCACGCAAAAAACTTCACACGAGGTGTGCACTGAGATTTCCAGAGTACCTTGAAGTAAGGAGTCGAAGCCATGCCACTGAAGACATGATTGTAGAACCGGCGTGATGAGTATTGGGGTCCCCATAGCATTGTCCAGGAATCTGCAGTGCTATCATCATATTCCAGGGTGACAAGGTGATTCTGCAGATCAATCATCTCCTCATAAGCCTGGGCTGATAGTGGAAGCACGAAAATGTCATCAAGGTCTTCTTGCATCATTAATTCCTGTACCGAGATTGACTTGTTCCTGGCATACAAGTGGAGCCTTGGATATTGAGCAGACATGATCGAGTCTGACCATAGATCATCCCAGAAAGAGACTGTTGAGCCATCTCCCAATGTACAGCGTGCCACACCTCTGTAGATGGTGTTTAGACGCATGATATCACGCCACCAGGAAGAGCCCACTTCTCTGCATTCATGGGGCACTTTGCTAACGTAATACTTATTCCAAACAAGCTTCACCCATGGAACATCTGCTTTGTTGTAAAACTTGTGGAGCTGTTTCAAGAGGAGGGCATCATTTTGCAAACGCAAGTTGATCACACTCAAACCACCCTTGTCTTTGGGCCTCATGACCACCGGCCATGCCACAAGGTTGCCTCCTCGCGTAGTGTCATCATTTCCCCTCCAGAGACACTGCTTACGGGCCCTGTCTATGTTCTCGATGAAGCCCTTTGGAACCTTGATAGTGCAAAGGGTGTAGGTAACTATCGGCGTAATAGCTGAGTTAACCATCTGCAGTCTACCTGAATAAGAGAGCCACGTGGAGCATGCTGACAGTCTTCTCTCAACCCGGTCCATGATTGGTGTAAGGTCCTCAATGCATGGCTTGGTGGTGCCCATCGGTAGCCCTAAATATGTGAACGGTAGTGATCCAACCTGACAGCCAAATGTATTGGCAAGGTGCTGCAATCTATCTTGGCTCACATTAATTGGTAGGATCTGCGACTTGTTGTAGTTGACCCTGAGACCCGATGCAGTCTCGAAGCTGTTGAGTAATGTTTTCAGGAAGAACAATTGGTGCGCGTCAGCCTGGAGAATGAGAAGGGTGTCGTCGGCGTACTGGACTATGGGAAATTCACCATTTTCACAAGGGATGGGTGCTTTCAGTAGTGCAAGTGCCGATGCCCTGTTGACTAGATACTGAAGAAGTTCGGCTGCAATGACAAATAACAAGGGGGATAGTGGATCTCCCTGCCTGACACCCCTCTTGCATTTGAAGAACTTGCCCGGGACACCGTTTAGGAGCACTGCTGACGAGCCCGATGATAAGATACAGTGGATCCAAGATATCCATCTATCTGGGAAACTCAAATGCTGCAACATCAGTAGGATAGTAGAGTGCTCAACTGTATCAAACGCCTTCTTGAAGTCCAATTTGAGAATTATAGCCTCCCTTCTTGATTGATGACATTGGTGAATATATTCAAAGCTCCAGGCAAGACAATCTTGAATGGAACGCGAACGGATGAAACCATATTGGTTGCAATGAATGAGTTTGAGAATGACATTTTGTAACCTGTCTGCCAGGATTTTTGTCAATAGCTTCAGACTAATATTCAGCAATGAGATTGGCCTAAAGTCATTGACTGTCTCTGGGTTACTGATCTTGGGCACAAGAGTGATGTAGGAGCTGTTGATACACTCTAGGTTTATTGTGCCATTGTAGAACTCATCAAAGAGGGAATAGAAATCTTCTTTAATGATCTGCCAGCACCTTTTCATGAACATGCCATTAAAACCGTCAGGACCCGGGGCTTTATCGATTGGCATGCGTTTGATGACTGAATCAATCTCCTCATGTTCAAATGGTAACACCAACTCATCTAGACCAGGTACTATAGTGATAAGCGACCGCAGATCAAAGATCATGACTGGGCTGGTGGTTACACCCATGCGCTTTCTGAAAGAATTCCAAAGCAGTCCCGCTTTGCCTTCATGGTCCTGGACCCAAAGACCTTGCTCATTGAGGAGTTGGGGAATGGAGTTTCGCCTATGCGAGATAGTTGCCATCGCATGGAAAAATTTGGTGCATTCATCCCCGAACTTAACTCTATTCACTGTATATCTCTTTCTCCAGTAGACATTCTTATAATGCAGCAGAGTAGCAAGCTGATTTTTTATCATGATCCGAAGGTTGAGTTCTGGATTATAGAGAATCCTTCTATCTTCCAAAGCATCAAGGAAAAGAATGACCTTGTTACAGTTGGCGATCAAGAGGGATAGGTTAGATAGTCCTCGGCTCCAGATCTTCAAGGCATTGTGCAAAGCCTTTAATTTAGAGGAAATAGTTCTAGAAGCCGATGACTGTTGCTGTGAAATAGTCCACTGGTTTTGAACTGTGTCAAGAAAACCTGCATGCTCCACCCAAAAATTTTCAAAACGGAAAATGTTGGAGCGAGGTATGTTGGTTCCAATTGTCACTTTGCAAGGGATGTGATCAGAGGTTATCTTGGCCATCGGTAGAACTTCAGTATTAGGATAGTCGAGTGTCCAGTTTGGCGAAGTAAAAAACCAGTCAAGCTGCTCTAGGAGAGGGTTTTGCTGCATATTACTCCAGGTGAAAGCCCTCCCTTTCAATTGAAGCTCAATTAAGCCCAGATGTCCAATAGCATCATTGAAGATCAGGGTATCAGATAGGTTTCCTCCCGGCTTGTTGCGGTTCTGGAGGGATCTATAGAAATTGAAGTCACCAAGAAAGAGCCAGTTATCTGAATCTGTGATAAGATGGCCCCTAAACCGCAGTATGTGCTTTTGGGCTCTGAAACCTAGCATCTGATCAAGATGCCTCGATGTTTGCTACTGTGGCTGGCATAATAAGGCATGTTGGTGAGTACACTGCACAAATCTCAATGATAAATGGTTCAATTTCATGGTGGCCCTTGGAGCTTGTGGCTCTAGAAACACTGCAAGAACTGCACGTTCAATGGAGGGGCACCATGGGTTTAGGTTGTCCTGTGAGAGTTGATGAGGCTAATCTATGGCATCTAAGATCTAACAGGCACAAAGGGGCTCAGCCACTCAATACTCTTTGGTTGGGATAGATCATAATGCTTGTTTGAGTTTGGTCATCTTTTTCGGTTTCTGTTGCACATTTGCGTTGCTAATTTATTTCTGGGTGCTTGTGTGTGTGGGTGATCTCCCCACTTACACTTGATTCATTTTTCTCTCTTTTAATACAAAGACTTTTAGATCTCTTGTGTGTTTGAGTGAAAAAGGTATATGTTATGTGATTAATAATCTGATTTTCTAGCTGTTCTACCTTATGTCTACCTTTAGATTGATAATTAATACATGCATGTCACTTGATCCATACATTTCCATGTCCAACACTGTATGTGACTTGTACATAATACTAAAAGACTAGACAGAGGCTACTAATATATATGACACCACAAATGCCACTAGCATAGTACTGAAGTTAGACCTGGTTGCAACATGGAATGTTTTTCTCAATTCCTACTGGAACCGAATTGTTTCCTATTAAACTTTTGCATTTCAAGCTGACTCCCGAAGATGCTGACATTGCTATATTGCCTTGTTTTCAAATTTCATATCCTCCTTTGCTATTCTAAGCTTCCTTTATATGTTTTTATTATTTACCGTTTGCTTTTGCTTTTGTGAACAGTATGAATGATATCATTGACAAGTACAGTACACATTCTAAGAATCTGGGGAAATCACATCAGCAGCCTCCTATTGATTTGAATGTATGTTGTGTTAGCAATATTTTTCTTCTTTTTTTCCTTGATATTTTCTTACTAGTAGGCTAATAGTGTAAAGCATTTTGACAGGAAGGACAGGTGTAAAAAAGTTAGAAATGTATGGGAAGTCTAGTAGGTCACATACAACAACTACATTTTTGTTCTGCAAATGATTTAATATGAACTACCTTTTTGTAGTTCCTTGTGATTAACTCATGCGTCTTTGGCCAATTCTTAGCTGATGCAAACTTTCATAGACCTTAGTATAAAGTACCACTGATCAGAGTACATGAGCATTGGCAGGCATACTCAAATAAGGGGAAATACATTGAATAAAGATTGCATACTACTCTTTTTCTGTTTGATCAATTATTCATGAGCAACATTATAAAAAATTATTCATGAGTAATTCATTATAAAAAATTTATTCATGAGCAATATTAGTGTCTATACTTACTTTTATATAACCATCTGTAGAAAAAATCAATGTTTACCTTCTGAAGAGAACGAATTGACTGATAAATTTATCAAGCTATCCTTTTTTTTCCCTTCAACGTGATATGTCAAGATACACGTTGGTGAACTAATAAGTGTTTCTCCATAGTACCATATAGTACTCGGTATTCCTTACAATCCTAGTGTTAATCAGTCTAGGACTTTGTATTCTCCAAGTGTAGTTTGCATGCACTACTGTCACGAGAATTGACAGTATGTATGTGTATAATTAATGTTTGATTTAACTTATATAGTAACCCTATTTTCCCTTATAAATTTTCAGGTGGAGCAGAACAGGTACACCAGTTTGAATGAGCAACTTGCAGAAGCAACTCATGGACTTAGGTTATGTTTTGTTCCATATTGATTATGTGATTCAAAGAATATTTGTTTGAGAGAAAAGGGACCCTTGAAGCTAACAAACGACTTTACTGTTCGATACTGTAGACAGATGAGAGGTGAAGACCTTGAGGGATTGAGTGTAGAGGAATTGCACCAAATGGAAAGGAAACTTGAAGCAGGACTGCATAGAGTGCTTAGTACAAAGGTAGGGTGACTGCTCAAGGAGTTCTACATCCTTCAGATTCTTGTTTGAGTTTGTGTATAACTGTTTTTCCATACAATGCATATCTCTTCAGGACCAGTTATTCATGCAACAAATCAGCGAATTGCACCAAAAGGTGAGAAATGATTATATAACCTGATTGCTTTTGTGAATTTTATATCAGGTAATATGTAGTAGCAAACTATTGGCGTTCAGTGCACAATATGACATTTTAATTAAGTTGCTTGTTTGAGATCTTGCCATTTCATCTATATGCTATTTTTACATGAAATTTGCATCAAAATTGAAGTTGTAAGAATCTTTGAAAATATGCCCGCCTATTTCCAGGCCCATGGGATAGAATGTTGTTTCAAAAGATAAACGATCTCGCATTGGTTTCCTTATTTCCCATATTTTGAATGTTACGAGTTCAAATTTTAACCAAGATCCTAAAATGATGGCCTAGCCAGTTTAAGGGCTAGCCTGAATCAAACCTTAGATACCTGCCAGCTGGTGATAAGCTTAGATTATTCCATGTTCCAGGTGACCTCAATCAGACGAGCTCTCTCTGGTGATCAGCTTAGATTATCCCATTCCCATGTTCCAAGTGACCTCAGTCGGACGAGCTGATCATTTCAAGTGGAACCACTCAAAGAGGATTGTTAACTGAATTAGTAGAAAAAAGGTAGATCGAAAAGAGAGACGCTTGCTAGTATGCATATATAGCACTGATATGGGCCTATGAAAATTGTAGAATTAAATTCAGTTGACATGGGTGGTAGGTCGTGCTCCTAATCTAGCTAGGAGTTGTACCTATGCTGATTTAGAGAGACATGTTTCGTTGTATCTCCGCCTGATGGCGTTTGTACTTCCTATGAAGGTCAATAAAAGGTTCTATTCCCCTCAAAAAAAAAAGTGCCAATCTCTTAAGAATGGATAGCACAGTTTATTAAAAAAAACACTTTGACCACTATGGAGATGCCCTCTGGGCATCGCCTTTAGAAGCTGTACCATGATTTGAACACAGACCGGCTAGGAGATCTCCCGAGCACACTTCTCTCTATATATAACCGGTATACCTCGCAAGAAGCTGGTGATAGCACAGTTTATAGACGCACACATAAAAAGCGAGCAAATGTATGCCAACTTTTTTCTAAAGTTGTATTGAAGCTTGCCTAATTATAGTATTATCATTTAAATTTTTTTATAAATAGTACGAATGTTAGTTCGTTTGGCTGGCCAAAGCTTTGGCCTTGTATGTGCATCCATGATTTGTTAGTAGGCCATGCATATATGATGGGTACTGATTTTATAAGCCTTACCTAATAACTGATAGATAAGCCTGCTTTCAAGCCTAGTGTTAGGAATATGCTCAGCATCTACTTTAGTGGTTAGAATATGCTGTAGCAAGTGGGAGTCTCTCTGCCTATAAAAGGCAAGGGATTGTCATTGTAAAAACTAAGTCATTGCATTTTTATTCAATCCAAGCGGCCAAGGGTCAAGCTGTCCTCTGGTAGTTTCCAAATATGAATCTGAGATCTATTTTTGGCCAAAAATAGGTATCGGAGCCTTAGGGTTCTTGAGTGAGCGAGCGCCATGTCCACTGAGAGTCAGATCATGAGAGCGCGCGTCGCCGCCGGTGCGGTGATCAACCCCAACGGTGACGCAGCAGGAGCCGAAGCCGGAGATCGCGCGACGCGCCTTGCTGCCACAGAGGCAGCGGCTGCGGTGGCGGCCGAGACGACCAGGCAGGTAGTGGCTAGGGCTCAAGCCGCGGTGGCTGCCGCTGCGCGCCGAGATGGAGCGGGAGCCGGAGCCAGCTGGAGGATCGCGTAGCTCGGACGGGCGCCGCCGCCAGTCGCCGTCACCAGAGCGGCGTCGTGGTCACCATGCCATTCCCCGGTGCTACAGACGGTCTACCGCGACTCCAGAGCGGGAATGTCATGGCCGATGCTCACCAAGTCGAACTACCACGAGTGGAGCCTGCTAATGAAAGTCAAGCTGCAGGCCCGACGGCTGTGGGAGGCGGTACACGTCGGTGGCGTCAGCTACGCGCCGCCGTCCCCACCGAGCTCGGCGCCTCCTTCGCCAACAAGGCCACAGCAAAGCTTGTGTGAATCGATCGCCGAGGCGCGCGTTGGTGGAGATCGTGTGCGCCAGGCGACGTAGCAGCGCCTTTGAGGGGACTGGGAAGGCCTCACCTTTCAGCCAGCTGAGCAAGTCGAGGACTTTGCCCTTCGCCTGACCAACCTGATGGAGCAGATGGCGCGCAACGGCGACACCGACCTCACGGAGAAGCGCATGGTGGAGAAATTCCTCCACTGCATGTTGAAGAAGTACACGCAGATCGTCATGATGATCGAGACGCTGCTCGACTTCAAGCAACTCAACATCGAGGACGTGAACAGGAGGCTCAAGGCAGTGCAGAACCGTGAGAAGGGGCCTCACGCCGAGATGGGCGCCGCCGATGGCAAGCTGCTATACACGATGGAGCAGAGGCGCGCCTTCGAGAAGAAAGAGAAGGGGCGCCAGGGTCAGGCAGGCGCCGATGGCGGCGCCGCTAGCGAGCGCAAGACAACCCGGGATGACACCTGCAACAGCTGCGGTAGGTCTAGCCCCGGCAGGTCCAGCCACTGGGCCAAGGACTGCCTCCTTCCTCCACACTGCGGTAGGCAGGCTCACGTCGCGCAAGTAGGAGAGGATGATGTTGCTCTGTTCTTGGTGCACGGGTGCATCAAGCCGCAGCAAGAAGCAGGGTAGGGAGTGAAAGGTCCAAGCTTTCCCCTTTCTGCGTTGGCTGGCTCCGCACATCTCCACCTCGACGAACCGCGCGCCCACGCCTTCCTCAGCAAAGGCGCCGACGATGACAAGATCAACAGCTGGTACCTTGACATCGGTGCTATGCACCATATGATAGGTTGATGCGAGTTCTTCTCCGACTTGGATTCCGGTGTGAAGGGCTCCGTCAAGTTCGATGACGCCTCCGCCGTCGAGATCAAGGGAGTTGGCTCGATCATATTTAAGGCCAAGACGGGGAGCACCGCCTCCTCACCGGCGTGTACTATATCCTGGCCTTGAGGAACTCCATCATCAGCGTCGGGCAGCTAGACGAGAATGGGTCGCGGGTGGAGATTGAGGATAGTGTGTTGCGCATCTAGGATAGAGGCCACCGTCTTCTCGCCAAGGTGAACCGGGGAAGCAACTACCTTTATGTTCATGTGCAGGTGGCGCACCCGCTTTGTCTTGCTGCATGCCGAGACGATGAGGCTTGGCGCTGGCATGAGCGCTTTTGGCACCTTCACTTTGAGGCCCTGAAGCAGCTCGGCAAGGAGGAGATGGTCTGCGGCATGCCCTGCGTCGACCACGTCGAGCAGCTCTGTGACACCTGTGTGATGACCAAGCTGAAGCACTGGCCCTTTCCACGTCAAGCCTCCTACCGCATCACCGAGCAGCTCGAGCTGGTGCACGGTGACATCTGCGGTCTAGTGTCATCGACCACTCTTGGAGGTTGGCGCTACTTCCTATTGCTCGTCGACGACGCTACCCGCTACATGTGGGCCGGTTGCTCGACTCCAAGGCGGCAGCTGCAGACGCCATCAAGCGCCACCAGGCAGCCATGGAGGAGTGCGGCCGCAAGCTCCGGGTGCTCCGCACGGACAACGGCGGTGAGTTCACGGTGGCTGAGTTTGTGACGTATTGCGTCGACGAGGGGATTCAGCGCCACTATTACGCACCCTACTCACCACTGCACGTTTACTTTCCTTGGCTTTCAAGCCTAGTGTTAGGAATATACTCAGCATCTACTTGAGTGGTTAGAATATGATGTAGCAAGTGAGAGTCCCCCTGTCTATAAAAGGCAAGGGAGTGTCATTGTAAAAACTAAGTCATTGCATTTCCATTCAATCCAAATAGCCAAGCGCAAAGTTGCCTTCTGGTAGTTCCCAAATCTGAATCTGAGATCTATTTTAGGCCAACAATAACCTACCAATATAAGGATGTGCATTGCTCTTATGATCAATCAATCCTCGACCACCACACACTCTGAGCCTAGGAACACATAGATGTGCTTCTCTGTGCAAAAAGCTATAGAAGATTAATCAACCACTACTGCCACGGAGTTGCGTGTGCTCATGCTGCTTTGGAGCACGTGGCTCATCTGCCTATGAGCATGTGGCTATCACCAATTCACCCCAAGGACTATGATGATGATTTTTAGATAATGAAACAGAGTTATAGCCAGGACTATGATGATGATGATGTCTAGTCTTGAATCATTTGACTTTTGGCGGCTAGTCTATGATGCCATGTTGATTCACACCGATTCTTGAGATGACATGCCCTTCCCCCACCTTCCTCGAGACGCCGTATGGTCTTCTTGAAATCTCACGATGGCGCTGTCAAGGGCATCAGGGTTCAAAGTAGCCAGATCTCAACTACGCGGATCGTAGTCGTGGTCAACGAACGGGGCGAGGTTTCTCCCCTCTGCACCCTATGTTGGCAGGTAGGAAGAGAGTAGGATAATTGATCTATTGCTTAATCTCAAATGGTGTCTCGAACATAGTTTTATGGAGGGCCTTGGCTGCCTAACAATTTGGAGATAACAATCTCCTAAAATCAAGGCAACAAACCTGCCTTCCTAACCGAATTGCATTGCCCATTTCTGGCGTAGTGATCGCGCCGGGCACGTCCTTGGTGCTGCGCTTGCAGGTGTAGTGGTGTCCCCACATGACATTTCCTGTCCCCCTCAACTAACAGCTCATCCTCAAGCTAGAACGATGGATGACGCTGGATGAAGGTGTCGGCATCTTCCCAGGTAGAGTTCGCCCTTCCAGTGGATGAGGACTTAGAGCAACTCCAGCAGGGGCACCCAAATCAGGGCCCCTATTTTGGATTTGGGTGCTCACCTCTACTTTTATTGGCCCAACAAATTTCTTCCACTCCAGCAGTAGCCCCAAAACAAAGCCCCCAAACTCCATATCAGCAGACAATGACATGGGGTCCCACACGTCATTGAGTCAAACCTTTCTTCCCCTCATCCTCTCCACACATAGGGCAGGGGTGAGCGAGCGGGCAAATCCTGTCGGGCAGGCGCCGTCCCAGGCCATCCGCATCTGCGAGTAGGTGCTGCGGCTAGCCATCTACGTCCACAAGCAGGCGCCGTCGCCGGCCATCCGTGTCTGTGAGCAGGCACCACTACCGAGCATCCGCGTCCGCGCACGACGAAGGAGGTCGCGAGTAGGGCCACAACGGCCATGGGAGGTAGAGAGAGGGAGCCACTACCGGAGTGGAGGGAGGAAGCCTCAAGATCAGTCGGCCATGCAGGACGAGCAAGGGAGGCCACTGGAGGGAAGAAAGGTTGCGTTCGCCGGAGGTGTCCTCGCCGGAGAGGAGGGGGCTGCGCTCCCTGCCACAGGGTCCATGGCGGGGACGGCGCATCTCGCGCATAGCGACGCGAGCGGTGCGGTGCGGTTTGGTACGAGCACGAGGAGGAAACAGGAATGGGGGTCGGGGTGTTGGGACAACAGGAATTGGGTTTGAGGGGAAGATTTGGGTGCCCACCATAATTTCAGGGCTCTAGTTTGGCCTGAGCCCCCCATATTTAGCTATGGAGGTTCAAGTAGGGGCTCTACTGGAGTTGCTCTTAGTGAACGCCATGGGCCAGCCTTGCACGGATGGCACACTATTGTTCGAGAATTGCAGCACCGTGGTGTAGAGCCGGCTGAGATGGTGGCGTGTCCAGCGGGGTACCGACAAAGGGCTTGAAGAGGCCGACATGGATGACGTTGTGTAGACACGCCCGAGGAGGAAGAGCCAGCCTGACGATGACCTCGTTAATGAGTTCGACGATGCGATAGGGCTCGTAGAATCATGGCTTTAGCTTGGCCCGTGTCGGAGTCTGCAGCGATGCTGGAGCATGGTGCCAAAGGCGCAGCCACACCCAGTCCCCAACGACTTATGTCAAGCCCGATGGCACTTGTCGTAGTGGTGCTTGTAGATCGCCTGAGCTTACTCGAGGCGGTAGCGGACATGGCCAGCAGCTTGTCATGGTCCGCCATGTGCTTAGCCACCGCAGCAACGTGAAACATCAGGTCTTGGTCCAACACCATGGACTGAGGGATCCTATGGAGGTGCACGATGTCATCGAAGAACACCTGGGCCACCGTCTCCACCATGTACGGGTAGAGGAGCAAGGTGAAGTGACAGTATTTGCTGAAGTGGTGAACGATCATGAGGATGATCGACTTGCCGCCCACACAAGGAAGGGCCTCGATGAAGTCCAAGCCGATGTCCGCCCACACCATCATTGGCACAGGGAGCGATAGAAGGCCCGCGGGGTGGTGGTGCTTGGACTTGAACCGCTGGCAGGTTGAATAGGCGTTGTTCGTAAGTTGCCTTCGTAGCCAAACGTCATTGCTCGACGTCACGACAAGCTGTCTCGTACCGTTCCCACTCTTCCTTGTGGTGGCGGGCGCGGTTGCGTCGAACTTGTCGTGCCTTTTTCTTTCCCTAGCTGTCCTTTGTTCGTCCATCTTTTCGTTAGGAGCTGGAGCATCTGGAGAGGTTGGACCCAGTCTCTTCCCCATCTTGAATATCTGGTGAGTTAGGTATAGGGACCTAAGGAGGTTGCCCAGCCATAAAGACTTCTCTGGAATGCCTTGTGGCCAAGTGAGCTCCTGATTCTGCAGTCGTCGCACTGTCCAAGATTTCTATAGATCCGTGATCATTGTTGTCTGCTGGGAGAGTTCTGCCGTCTTGATAAGGCAAGAGTTCTATCATGCCGACCAAACGATATGGATCTGTTGAAGAAGTATCGGGTTGAGCACCTGGCTAATGGATGATGCCTCCCTCGGGTGTGATGGATAGTACCAAGCCCTTCTGGACACCCATCAGAGGGATCTCTTGCTCAGACTACATGATGTAGCTGATCGTATCTTGATAGATAGAAGCTGAATTCTTGAGTCCAAGTGGAAAACGAACTAGGTCTTCGTCTTGGACTTCAAATGGGATCTCCAACCCAGACGTGTCCAAGTAGGAATCTTGATTGATGATGACCTCCCTTGTCCGAGTTGAATCGGAGACCGGGAGGTGCGAAAACTTCTCGGCGAGTTGATCCAGCGTGGTCGTCGAGATGTCTGGAGAAGCTTGCGGCTTCGAGATCTCCATGAGACGACTTTGGAACTTGCCATTATCGTCTGCCTTGCAGATCTAGGAACCGAAGATGAAAGTAGTACCCGCCGAGAAAATCATGTTGTCGCGGTCCGCCGAGCTCTCGATTGCGAAGTCACCGAAAGCCCCTACCTGGCGCACCAGCTGTCGGTGTTTGATGACCAGCAACTCACCATGGGGGTACCCGGGGCGATGTTCGAAGGGCTTCGGCGTATGCAGAACTCGACAGTAACGCAAAGAGACGAACGATTTATACTGGTTCGGACCCTCTTTTGAGTAATAGCCTTTACGTCCAGTCGACGTGTGCCTTTTGTGTTGGATTGATGAGTGATTGTGTCTACAAGAGGTGCACTGTGCCTCTCTTTATATAGGGAGAGGTGTGTATCTAGTCCTAATCGGTTACAATAGAAGAGTCCTAATCCTATTACAGAATCTAGCTTTCTTTGTAAGCCAATTAGGTTGATCTGGTAATAGTTTGAAGTCCATGCCATGTTGTCTCGCGTCCTTCAACAGATTGTGTTTCAGTCCAGGGCCCATTCGAGTAGCATCCCTATGGGGAACCCCTATGACCCTGGTCCATCAGCGACGGACTGGGCACCACGCTGGGATCCGATGGGCGGGGGAGAAGAGGCAGCACCCACCGACTGGTAGGTGGCCTTGCCTTGCTGGCACGTGGAGGCGGTTGGTGGCCTCGTTGCGCCGCCGCGTGGGGAGGAGGGGAGCCACGCCGCCTCGTGCCGGCCGTTCGGTGGCCTCACCGCGCCGCCGCGTGGAGGTGGTTGGTGGCCTCGCCGCGCCGCCGCATAGGGAGCAGCCGAGCACCGCCGACGGTGGACGATGACGTGGGTGCCGCCGTGCACGCCGGAGCCGAGGACGAGGATGAGGACCCGCCACGCGAACCGGAGAAGAGGACGAGGTCGGACGGGCGGCACACGGCGGGGGTGGCGGCGCGGCGGAGTGCGTGGTGGATCCAGCGCTTGAAAGGAGAAAGAAGAAGAGAACACACGAGTATATGTAGGGTTGGTACCTTTAGTCCCGGGTTGGGCCACCAACCGGGACTACCCGGTTTGGCCACCAACCGGGACTAAAGGTCTTTTTAGTCCCGGTTGTTGGCCTAACCTTAGGACTAAAGCCAAATTTTGGCACGCGGTGAAACTGCTGCCTACCTGGCAAGTTTCGTTTCCCGACCACACAACAGTTTATAGCATATCCTTTAACATATACAATTTATAATGCTTTTGTCTCATGCTTTAAATGTTTAATAACATATCTTATAAATTATAATTACAAATGAAAAGTTGTTAACTGCAAAGTTGCATAACTTTTCGAGATCTACAACTTTCTTTTCGATCATTTCTCCATTTAAGGACATTTTAAAAATTCAAATTTCAAATTTTAGAAATTCAAACATAGTTTTCCTTGACAAAATGATTTCAAATCAAAAAGTTGTCAACTACAAAGTTGTATAAATTTTCGAGATTTACAACTTTCGTTTTGGTTATTTCTCCATTTGATGTCATTTTAAAAATCCAAATTTCAAATTCGAGAAATTCAAACATAGTTTTCCTTGAAAAGATGACTTCAAATGAAAAAGTTGTCAACTCCATTTGAGGTCATTTTAAAAATCCAAATTTCAAATTCGAGAAATTTAAACATAGTTTTTCTCGAAAACATGACTTCAAATGAAAAAGTTGTCAACTACAAAGTTGTGTAACTTTTCGAGAACTATAACTTTTATTTTGGTTATTTCTTCATTTGACAATGTAGTAGTGTACATTGTTCACAAATTTACGTCTCTCTTATAAACTTGTGAACAATGTAGACTACCACTTTGTCGGACGAAGAAATGACCAAAACAATAATAAAGATCTTAGAGAACTTTACAATCCATATAAACATAATTATGATGTCTATACAAATAAACCTAATGAAACATAATTAACTTGCATACAAACATAATTAAAATATCCATATAAATAAACCTGATTAAACTATATAACCGTTCGAATAAACCTGATTAAACATAACAGTACGAATAAACCTAATAAACACATGGATCCTACAAATCAACTGCAACCCTAGTCTATCTCTATTGCCAGTAGTGTATGTCTCGGATTGTGTAACCACGGTCATTGTCTATGTAATGCAAGGCATGCACTATAACACTCTCGATTGCCTCACAACACTGAGGACATGGCATCCCATAGATGTAGCCTACTGGTGAACTATCGATGGCCTGGTTCTGCCTAAATCTCACGCAATACTGAATGTCAGTTGTCGTCCTTTGGCCCATCGCTTCCACGAAGTCCTAGGCGTACCCTAGTCGCTTAAGAGCTTGCGTGAGAATGGGCTGCAAGCCACATGTAGCATAGGTGAAATCATAGAGCAAAACCTATAAGCGGATAAAACAAAAAATATCAGAAAGCACTCATATAATAATAAGAATAAATAAACATTACTTCATATCATACATGACATACCACATTCATATAGTTGAACGTCGCATGCCTCTCGCTTACTCGCGGCACATCTAGACTGTGCTGATGTAAAGCTTCTATCTTTAAGGACGAGAAATCAGGCATACAATAGTCAATTCGCTCAATTGCCTGCAAAGAAAGCAGCACGACATCGATCTGGGCGCCTATCTTGATCGGTGACCGTCATCTAGTCTGCACGATGTCTTGGCGCACCTCATTACTATACCTAATGGGGATGCCGAAGGCGAGACTGCACGTCTATAACTCGTCTCCTTTATCATTCACGGCCTCACTTGTCATCGTCTCGAAAATGCCCCACACTCCGAGCAACCATAGTGCTGCTTCCAGTCACTTGACCGGTTTTATAGTCTGTGACATATGCAACAATTATATTATGAATGAATGTATATATGCAAAAATTATATTAGCACGCAAAACTTAAAATATTCTATACTATTGATGGGTCTGGGTAACGCGGAATGGCGCTATCTGGTGATGGTGCGAATGGAAGATCGTCTGGGTGGAAACCTGATTCCTATGGCCGGGGAAGTTCGCTACCATTCATCGTAACTAAAAAAACTAAAAAAATATCCCAATAAATATAGAACCCCGATATAAATATACCATGAAATAATATATATTAGAGAAGCATATAAACAATAAATCATCAAGATATATATTGCACATAATTTTGTTTAACGATTATTAACTCGTCAAGAAATAATGTTGCTAACAAAGATCTAGAAAACAATAAATGTTTAAGGTTAAGTAGAAATGATGTATAAATAAAAATAAAATCCACCATTATTATTCCTAATTAAAAAACAATATATTTGAATATTTCTATGCTTATTACTAAAGCATGAAACGATCTACATTATTAGCAATGAAAGATTAGAAGAAGTTGCTAACCTTTAGAAGATTGAAGATGAAGTCAGCGGCCGAGAGCAAGAACTTGCTCCCCCAAGCAATAACACAGATGAACACGGATGAACAATAAGCAAAGATCAAGATTTGACTGGTGTGTCTCGGGCTGGGGGATAGTGAAATCGGGTATATATAGGTGGGGACCTTTAATCCTGATTGGTGGAGCCTATCGGGACTAAATGATCAACCTATAGTCCCGGTTGGAGCTAAAACCCGAGATAAAAAGTCAGCAGGACCTTTGGTCCCAGTTGGTGGTTCCAACCGAGATTGAAAGGCAATCTTTAGTCCCGGTTTGAACCACAGACCGGGACTAAATGTCCCTACTGCCAAAGCCTGCTGCCCTATCCATTGTGCAGGGGATTTTAGTCCCGGTTGGTGGTTCCAACCGGGACTAAATCTCCTATTACTTCCGGGCCAAATTTCGGTCAGAACTAAGCCAAAAACCGAAAGTCTGTTCTCTACTGGTGAGTCTGACCTGGCCCTAGCACTCGCCCATACACCCTCTGGGGTCCGTCGTCCCTCGCCTGACCGCTCACCCATGTCGTGCAGTGGATGCACATAGAATGTCTCTTACTATACACACATTGAAATATACTTCATAGTTCATTGAAATGTCGAGCATCTGCAAATTCAACAGGTTTTTGTGGGATATTTGGAAGTAGAGTGACTTTTTCCCTAAATTTTTCAAATGGAATTAATTGAAACCAAGTGAATCCTTCACCATATATGCATAAACGGAACCAAATCTTATATTATACTCTTATAAAGTAAAACTCTACTAGCTATTTATCTCAACATGCAAGTTGTCCAAGCACTATCACATACAATTAAAATCTAATAAAGCAAAACTCCCCTAGTTATTTATCTTAACATGCAAATTGTCCAACTAGACAATGCACTATCACGTACAATTAAAATCCACTAACACATGCAATTGTAATGTCCACGTCAACAAGACACAAGCATTTTGTTGTCCATGTCATCATACCACGTAATCCACTAATGCATAATTCCCGCAGCAACGCGCGGGGTATGCTTCTGGTACATTTAAATGAGTGGAAGATTTAATCATGCAATTCTGTTATCCTTTCTTGTAGGGCACACAGCTGGAAGATGAGAACAGGCGTCTAAAAGAACAAGTAACAAATCATATTTCTCTATGTAGTGCCCGGACTTCCGGTGTATCCCCTGGCAACAACAAAGAGCATGCTTATAATTCCTTTCTTTCTTATAAGCAGATGCCTCAGGTGCGAACGGCTGGCACAACGGTGGTTGCTGCTGGTGCAGAAAATATCCTCACTGAAGATGGACAGTCCTCTGAATCTGTAATGACTGCATTGCATTCAGGAAGCTCGCTCGACAATGATGATGGTTCTGATATATCCTTGAAGTTATCGTGAGTGTACTCCAAAGCATTTATACTTTGCATAAGCAATTATGAAACACTTGTATATATATACTGAAGTTATCCTAGAAACAGTATATATATCGGGTTGATGAAAAAAACGGCATGCTCAATACCCGCTCCGCCAATACTGGTTATAGGATGGCAGTAGTTACACCTGAAAGTAGAAAGGATTGTCATGAAAAGTTAAACCGTACATTCATGGTTTTCTTTGTACCCGTTGAATTCTTAAATTCAAAGGGTACACGCTACAACTATGAACTCTTTGACCATGCAGGTTGCCTTGAAAGGAAGGACCATCGCATATTATCTGCATGAGTGGGCGGACATCAGTGATCCTAAGAAGAGAGACTGGGATAGTCCTACGCGAGATTGGTTTAACCAGATCTGCTATCCTTGTGCATGTCTGTATGTAGTTCAAAGTAACTAACGCTAAAGTTGTAACGGTGTATGCGTTATCTTCGTTCTAAAAATCTGTATTGTTTCATTGCCAGTGCTACATTGTTCGTTCGTGTATTATGCGCGTACCATTATATGAAACCTATGGCCTAGAGCTTATGAAGGAAACTACAGCAAATCTTCTGTCCAATCTCCTGTACCTAAAAACTAGCAGCATTATGAAATTCAGGTGCAGCAGCATGTTGTTTATCTATTTCTGCTCTACTTAGAATTTTAAGAGGATTTCTAAAAACTGCCTTATCTCCCCTAAAGAAAGATGAGAACCCAAATTTTAGATAACCTTGCAAGAGTGCTCTTCTATATTCTGGAATGGTTGTAATTAACTCCCCTAAAACAACTTATAAAGAAGACGTGACATAAAAGATC
This sequence comes from Saccharum hybrid cultivar R570, assembly GCA_038087645.1. Lineage (NCBI taxonomy): Eukaryota > Viridiplantae > Streptophyta > Magnoliopsida > Poales > Poaceae > Saccharum > Saccharum hybrid cultivar. The sequence goes on from JAQSUU010000259.1 coordinate 17,493,052, forward strand.
TATCGGACTTGCTCTTATCTTGCATATTCTCTACAGAGTAGATCTTATTTAGATGCACTTGTACCTGCCTCAATCAACATGTTGAAGTGGATTAGAGTGGCCCTCATCCACTCCAAACACGTGACAAGCTCCTAATGATTTCCTTAACACTATAAGACTTTCTTTATCAGCCTTAAGAAAGAAGAGAACCCAAATTTTAGATAATCTTGCAATAGTGCTTTTCTATATTCGGGAAAACTCTCCTGAAACCCACATGTTAGAGTAGATTGGGGTGGAAATTGGACTAAGTTCCACCCAACCTACTCCAACACACATGACAAGCCCAGATGATTTCTTTGATCCTAAGAAATTTTTTTTCTTTATCAGAATTCACACTAAGACTGTTGGTTTAGTATGTGTCGATGAGTAGCCAATCTCCTATACCTAATAATTAGCATTTATGAAATTCAGGTGCAGTAGCAGATTTTTTATCTCTTTTACTCTACTTAAAATTTTTAAGAGGGTTTCTAAAAGCTGCCTTATCTCCCCTAAAGAAAGAAGATAATCCAAATCTTAGATAACCTTGCAACAGTGCTTTTTATAATCTTGGAGCAGTGCTTTTAGATTATCTCCCCCAAAGAAAGAAGAAAATTCAAAGGCTTCTCTGGAGAATCAGGAGCCATTTTCGAGAAGCCATAATGGATCCTTCAAAACGGCTTTGGCCCCTTTTCTTTCACTGAAAAATAACTCCTCCTACTAAACCTAACCGTTTGATAGGGCTCATCACAGGAACGGAAGCTGGAGAGGAGCCCTACTAAACGGGGTCTTATATACGGAGAAAACGTAACGTAGAAGACCTATTGGACTTCTCTTACCTTGCATATCCCCTAGGCTTTGTTCGGATACATTCATATCTACCTTAATCTATGTGTTGCAATTGATAATAAATAAACTAAGGTTCACTCTAATCCATTTTGGTTTAGCATGTATCGATTAGTAGCCATGAAATTTCATCTCAAGAATCTAAAAACGTTACTTAGGCTATCCGCACTCATCATCCTTTATATCCATCCTCTAAAAAGAATATTTCGTCCTGGTCATCAAGATTCTCTCCTCTATATCACTTTTTCCCACACTCGTCCATCCTCTATATCTCATACTCTATACTCTCCCAACAGCGGCCCCACTTATCATTCTCCATAAATTTTATCTAAATATATTCATGTGAGATCTTGTTTTGAAGGATTTATTGAAAAAAAAATTAATAGTGCAATCGGAATTTAATTTGGTTTTTTGGTTCGTGAGTTATAACATTTTTTTGTTAGTTGAATCAATGGGATTCCCTCCCGCTGCTGCGCTCTGTCAGCTGCGTTGCTGCGCTCGCCTGCGCATGCGCCATGTCCTGCAGTCACTGCTGTGTGGGCCCACGGCCTTTTAGCGGAGGTCCGGTATGCACGCTTTATTTCGCGGACGACCACGACAATAGCGGACACACGCAGGCGGTAGCGGATCCCACTGCGGCACTTTTGTCTCACTAATTTTTTACCGGACGGCTGTAGCGGACGTGAGTGCAAATGGCCCTAGTGGGGTTCCTTGAGCAAGAATTATCGTGCATTCTGGAATACACCTGCAAGTTCAGTTTTCATGCCCCAATACTCTGTGTGGTTCATTGAGCAAGAATTACGTGCATTCGTGCAAACAAGGGACTATATCGTTGGCATGGCTTGCAAGCTTGACAAGCTGGCTCGAGTTATAAACGAGCTGGCATTTTTGCTCGTTTTACTCCCCTCAGTCCCTAAATAAATTAATTCCTAGAATCTGTGCATAAAGTCAAACTATCTTAAGTTTGATTAATTTTATAGAAAAGAGTAATAGCATCTATGATATAAAATGAACACATTACGAAAATATATTCTACGATATATCTAATGATAATCATGGTTAATGTCATAAATCGTGATAGATTTTTCTAAAAATTCAGTCAAAGTTAAAAAGTTTGACTTAAGACAACTCTAAAAATCTATTTATTCAGATATAGAGAGAGTATTAACGGGCCATACCAAGTCAACTCATGGTTAACGAGTCTAATTGAGCAGAGCTAAGTTGGTTTGAGATATGGTCCTGGTAGTGACTTCAAAACTAATCCACCTTTAAAGAATCATGTTCTACCTTAATCCAAAAAAACGCTCAATGTTTAAGTTTTTTCTGAAAAAAATGTGATTTGTTCGATACAATATGAAGTCTTGACAATATCCGATTTAATGAGAGATATGTTTTAGTTTCATGAGAACTAGATCAAGCTTCACAAGGAAACTGTTCTAGCCTTTATGATTTAAAACTATAAATTTTTTCGGTAGCAAGAATTCAAGAAATTTAAATTTTGGACAAATGAACAGAAAAGAATAAGCTGTGGACACGTGCAGTTTTAATTGATACTACCTACAGCATGAAAAGATTGAAATAAAAAACTGGAAGAAAACGAAAGAAAAAAAACCAACTAATGGGTCGATTCTCCGCTGGGCCAAATAAACATATGACGTGACAAAAGAAAAAAAATCATCTAGGCCTGTAATAGTGGGCCGTTAAAAAGTAAACCATATGGGCCACTTTCACGAACTAAATAGTAACTGAATTGAAATAAAGTGAAGCTTGCGGGGCGGCCTCGGATAGTACGCCAGAGCCCAGAGCATGTGCGCATCGAATCGGGGGGCTGGTGCGCTCGTCATGTGCGCGTCGTCCGGCCAGAGCAGGCACCAGGCAGGGTGTAGAACTGCTGTGCTACTGTAGTACGACGATGCGTGCATACTCCGCCGTGGCCCTGCACGATCCGAGTCTGGATTCGGTCCAGGACAGTGGCTACTCCGTCTTTCTGGAACCGCCTACTACACCTTGTCCCCTTCTGCTGGTGCTTAATGGCGACCGGGCCCACTTCGGTGAAAGTGAAATCGATCGAACCGTCCACGCCGTCGGTCAGCGTCAGTCCGTCTGATCCGAACGCGAGCGGTCAGAGAAGCGCAGACGTCACTCCACTCGCAATTGCACCGCACCTGTCCATGTATCAATGCCATCGTGCCACCGCTCAAACACTGCTGGGTCTGATCCATGCCGAGCCGGGCGGCGGACCCGGAGGCAGACTGACCGCTGCGGACTGCGGCTTGGAGACCGGACGTCGGACTGGACATGAATCACCGCTTGATTAGTTGCCCAATTCTTCCCAAATTCCACTATGCAAAAAGAAGATTCCCCATCACATTAAAATGTCGGCAAATGCATAGAGTACTAAATATTGACGAAATCAAAAACTAATTGCACAGTTTTGTTGTACTTTGCGAGACGAACATTTTAAGCCTAGTTAGTCAAAAATTAGATAATTTTTACCAAATACAAACGAAATGCTACAGAAATTCTGATACAGTGTTTTTCTCCCCAATTCTCTCATCTAAACGAGGCCCTACACATAGTTTCTATATCTATTAATTTTTATAGACACTACACATAGAAACTATGTGTCTAATGGAAGTTTCTACGGAATAATCTTTTGTCTAATCACATGTTTTCTCTCTCCCTCGTTTACCTATCATGTCTCTTTATGTCTTAATTACCGTGTAGACATGGTTTCTTATTAGACCAGTCTTAGTGAATCTTTAATGAGAGTTTTATGGTATTAAATAATACGATTAATGAAGTGAGATGATGAAAGTTTCATACGATTAATGAGAGTACATTATTTCTTACACGGTGGAGTCTTAAAAACTGGGACATGAAACTCTTATTATGATTGGCCTTAAAAAACATTTTCCCCTCTTTTCTTTAATTACAACGTCACTGGTCACATCGTCTTTTTACTTAGTTAACATCTTAATTAGTGAACATAGAAGCACTGTGGTTTCTGGATTTGGGACAGCATTGCATCCGAAGCACAACATTGGCTATGTTTAGACTTGAAAAGTGCACTATGCAAAAAAAGATTCTCCGTCATATCAAACTTGCGATACGGACTAAATGTAGATAAAATCAAAAACTAATTGTACAGTTTGGTTGTACTTTGCGAGACGAACGTTTTGAGTCTAATTAGTTAATGGTTGAATAATTATTACTAAATACAAATGAAATACTACGGTGTATTTTGACACTCTAAAATTTAGATCTAAACACAGCCATTGTCGCTACTACATTTATGTGCCTCGTAGATGTCACCATTGACACGTCCAAGTTGGCCCCTCACCTGTTCGTGATTCGAGAAGCATCTACGCGCACGCGATGGTCTGGCTACACCGTGGGTCCCTAACTCCCCTTCCCTTCACCGGTTCCTGCAGCGCGCGATGGTCTTCGAAGGGCTGCAGCGCGCCGCGGCAGGACATCATCAACTGACAACTGTACGTAGTAAACACGAGAGAAAAGTGTCGCCTGGCTCACTGTCCGGTCACAACTAGCCTCGAGCGTCGTGCTTCAGCTTTGGCCTCGTCGGCTAAAAAAATACTACAGTAACTTTTTCATCTCACGTGTTTAGTCGAGAAAAATGAGATGAAAAGTTACTGTAGCACTTTTCGTTGTTATTTGGTAAAATTTGTCTAACCATGAATTAATTAGACTCAAAAGATTCGTTTCGAACTTTACAGACAAACTATACAATTAGTTATTTTTTTTACCTACATTTAATACTTCATACATGCGTTTAAAGATTTGATGTGATGAGTGAAAGAGAAAATATTTTGGGTTTGCACGAGGAGTAAACAGGGCCTGGGTACCATACTCCGCACGCGCCGCACGCGGCACTGTGCAGCTGTCTAATCAGATGACGACTCGTGAGGGAGGGAAGAGGAATCGCAACTGAGGCCATGCCCTTGCCCGTGTTTAGATGCGGAATTGGAGCTGCCGATTTGGAATAGGATAGGTCACGTTACACTTTAGCAATTTTTGTTTTTATTTGGTAAAAATTGTTCAAACTTTGACTAATTAGGCTCAAAATATTCGTCTCGCAAAGTACAACAAAACTGTGTAATTAGTTTTAAATTTCATCTACATTTAGTACTTTATACATGTGTCGACATTTGGATGTGATGGGGAATCTTCTTTTTGCATAGTAAAATTTGAGGAGAGAAGTTGGGATCTAAACAAGGGCCTTGTTTAGTTCCCAAATTCAACACCCAAATTCCACTATGCAAAAAGGAGATTCCCCATCACATCAAAATGCCGGCAAATGCATGGAGTACTAAATGTAGATGAAATCAAAAACTAATTACACAGTTTTGTTGTACTTTGCGAGACAAACATTTAGAGTCTAATTAATACAATTTTTTACATAAAAAACAAAACGCGCTACAGTATTCCGATAAGAACACTGTAGCGCGCAGTGCCGATTCCGGGGTGCCGAATCGGCATCTAAACACGGGCATGATTTCGGACTGACAGCCTACGTGACCAGACGAGACCAGCCAAGCAAAACCAGGCCCGCTCAGCCTCGCAGGTTCTCAGCAGTCAGCATTCCCAATTCCTCGAGACCACCGCCCCATCCCATCCCCTTCCCGGCGCCGCTCGCCGTCCGCGCCCCTCCGGCAGCGCTTATCCCGGGATCGGTCTGCCCTGCCGTGCCGCGGGCGCAAGCGACGTCACTTTTCCTGAATTCTCAGGTCATGTTCTGACCCGGTCCCATTCCACCTACCTACTAGTATGTTCTAGTATTTATTTGTGCGGATTCTGGTTCGTCTGATTGTATTGTATTCATTCATCAGGAGATCGGGTGCTGCGGGAGCAGTTATCCGGTTATATTGCGTGGTGGGCGGGAGACCGGGAGCCTGATTTTGCTGCCCTTGAACTTAGATGAACCTTGCAACTGTGAGCTAATAAAATTGTGGATTTTCTGCGTGCGTAACGGTTTTCACTGTAGGAGTTTAGTTTGGTGGATTGCTCATGGATATTGGATGACATTGGTTTTTTTGCTTTTATTTAATGCAGCTTGTAGCTATTCTACTTGATTTATTTAGGTAAAGCAAGTAGTCCCTCCGCTCAAATTATAGTTCAGGCCAAGTTTATAGAAAAAATGCATTGACATGCACAATATCAAATTGTTTTCATTGAATTCTCCATGTACGTGTTGATAATGCATTTTTTTAAACTTATAAGTGTTAATACATTTTTCTAAAATTGGTCAAAGTTAGAGAAGTTTGACTTTGGACAAAGCAAAAAGTGAATTATAATTTGGAGCAGATGGAGCATCTAATAGGAAGAACAGCTCTGCATTTGTTCTTTGTTTATTCTTACAGGGAGAAAAAACACCTTAATTTGGACAATTTTTTGCACTAAAAAACAAAACGCGCTCCGACAGGAACACTGTAGCGCGTAGTGCCGATTCCGGGGTGCCGAATCGGCATCTAAACACGGGCCATGTTTAGATCGCCGATTCGGTGCAAAAATACTATACTGAATCACTGCAGCATTTTGTTTTTATTTGGTAATAATTGTCCAAACTTTGATTAATTAGGCTTAAAATGTTCGTCTCACAAAGTACAATAAAACTGTGCAATTAATTTTTGATTTTATCTATATTTAGTACTTCATGCACGTGCCGGTATTTTGATGTGATGGGAATCTTCTTTTTGCATAGTGGAATTTAGGGGTGAATTTGAGAATCTAAACAAGGCCTGAAGAACCAAGTGTTGCGGATTTAGACTCTGCGCAGTGGGATACTCTAAAGGATACTCTAAAGCTTTAGAGTATGAATATAGAGTAAAAATTATTACACTGCGTACTCTAAAATGATACTCTATTCTTTCTCTCACTCTATATTTAGAGCAGTACAGTGCTTACTCTATAGTGGGCAGTGATGGGTCCCACTAGCTAAACAAAGGAAAAAATACTATAACTCACAAACCAAAAATCCAAATTAAATTTCGATTGCACCATTAAATTCGTCTCAATAAATCCTTCAAAACTAGATCACACATGGATATATTTAGATAAAGTGACAAGTGGGTCCCACGGTGGATAGAGTGGATAGAGGATGATATAGAGGATGGATGGGTGCAGGAGAATTGAGTATAGAGGAGAGAATCTTGCTGACTAGAACATATAGATGATGAATATAGAGGTCCATGAGTGCGGATAGCCTTATTGAACACCCACACGGTGCCATGTGCGGGAGTCCGTACCCAATTTTTTTCCCTCCGCCTGTTCCTCCTCTCACCTACGACCACGATAGCTCCTGCTGCCGTGCTGCGATAGCCACTAGTCTTGTGTTGGGTTGAAGGCTAAAGGCCTGAAGTAGACGATTCATACTTTCTAGTTCTACACTAGGGACGAGGTTATATATACTCTACTCAATGCGTTCTTAAGAGTCAAATATTTTAAAATTTGACTAAAAATAATATCTTCAAATTAGTTTTTCTATAAAATTATTTTTCATAATTAATCTAATGGTATTTGTTACTATCTCTGTTCATCAGTTTCATCGGGAGCAGAACGTTCGGGCGATTTTAAGGAATCAGTTGAACTCACATCTAACGTGGATATTCGCTCGTGAGTTCGACCCAGGTTGGATGGACTCCTAAGACCGTCTGCACCGGCTTCTCTATTCCATCCGGTAAAAAAATATAACGGATGAAAAGAGCCGCACCGGGTACGCTATGTTGATCCGGTAGCCGGTCCCGTCCGCCAAATTTACCGAGGTAGCGAGCGTCCGCTATACCTCGTCCCGCGTGACATGCTGGCGACATGCTGCTGTTTGGCACAACAAATGAGTAGACAACTTTCATCATATGAAACTTTCATCATCTCACTTCATTAATCGTATTATTTAATACCATAAAACTCTCATTAAACATTCACTAAGACTGGTCTAATAAGAAACCATGTCTACACGGTAATTAAGACATAAAGAGACATGATAGGTAAACGAGGGAGAGAGAAGACATGTGATTAGACAAAAGATTATTCCGTAGAAACTTCCATTAGACACATAGTTTCTATGTGTAGTGTCTATAAAAATTAATAGATATAGAAACTATGTGTAGGGTCTCGTTTAGATGAGAGAATTGGGGAGAAAAACACTGTATCAGAATTCTTGTAGCATTTCGTTTGTATTTGGTAAAAATTATCCAAATTTTGACTAACTAGGCTTAAAATGTTCGTCTCGCAAAGTACAACAAAACTGTGCAATTAGTTTTTGATTTCATCAACATTTAGTACTCCATGCATTTGCCGACATTTTGATGTGACGGGGAACCTTCTTTTTGCATAGTGAAATTTGGGGGGAGAATTGGGGAACTAAACATGGCCTAGTTTTTAGTATTGTGACAAGCCTTTAGAGTATGTCCAAGAGTACTCATTAAAAATAACTCTCTACGACTTTTCACCCTCCAATATATTTTTTATATGTTGTGCACACTCTAAAGAGTCCACTCGTTCTCCAACTTTGAATAACAATAAATCCAAAATATAAGATGGTAATATTTATTAAAGAATGTAGGGGGTATTTTTTTCACCTAAATCTCTATTCATATCAATAAAAAAGTATATAAAGAGGCTTTTAGAGTTGCTCTTAGAAAAATCTTCAATTAATTAGTTATCAGTTCTCTTTGCATCTTAAAAAACAATACATTTCTAGATTTTATTTTTTCTAAAAATAGTATAATTCTATCTGGGCGAGGGCTATGTTAATGCATCAACAAACTTGGAGAAACTCCAAGAGCCTCTTTATATTCTTCCTCATTGATAAAAAGAAGATTTTGACGAAAAATACTCTTCAACAGCTTTTAAAATTAAATCTTCATACCATTTTCTATTTTGGATTTCTTGGTAGCTAAAGATAGAGAATGGGATTGACTCTCTAAAATGTATACAAGATATAGAAAATTTATTAGAGTATAGAAAGATGAGCGAATTTTATTTAAATAGCTTTCTAAACCACAATTTAAAGAGCGGTTTAAAAAAGCTCTTGGACATGCTCTTACCGACTACCGGTGGAGTCTAAGGACTTTACATGCATCGCACCATGCATGCGACATCTAAGGTCTTGATCCGTCATCCGTGAGGTTTGTTTGGAACTAAATGAAATACTAATCACTACTAAAAAAATACTTATCATTGTTGGTTCAAACTGACCATTAGAACTGGCAGCGATTCTATTGAAAATAATATAAAATGTGTGTTTCTCAAGAATTAAATTGAACCAATGACCTCAAACTGATATATAGTGTTCTTACTATCTCAGCTACACAACAACTTATTACTGTATGACTAACGCTATTGTTTTAAGCTCACATTTACGAATCTCATATTCATATTGGATACTCAAACGATCTCAAATAAAAACTATAAGGGACTGTTTGGATCCTTTCATTTAGAGGAATTGGAATCTACTTAATGGATTAGGCTATTTGGCTTGGAATTTAAGATTCCACAACTTTCCAAAGTTTACATATAAGTCTATCTCAAATTCATAGGGTGAGAGATGGAAATGAATTTTATAGATCACCATGCTATATTTCTACTCTTCAATTTATAGCACGTTCTTCAACTTGCTTCCCTATAGTAGAAATACAATATATAAGCATCTCCCTCGCATGGCTAACAACAGGATACAAACATATTTCATATAAAACTATATTAGCTTAATTAATATGTGCTTAAATTACAATTTATTAGAATGAATTCAATTCTAAGGATCCAAACGGAGCCTAAAGTTATAGATGTCGTTGAGTACACTAATTTTGATGTTCATTTTTTATATGACCATGCCAGCGTCGGCGATTTCGCCGAGCTTTTCCACCTCTTCACCGACCTCTCCGGCTACATCTCTGACTCCTGCAAGACCGATCACACGTAACCGCGCTAAGAAGATACAACAAGAGGTGCACGCGCTACTTTATGAATTTCAATTAAACACTAATGAGAACTTTATGCTACCTAAATCTTGTGTGTTAATATTGCTTAGGTACACAAGAGAGAACAAGCAGAATACATCAGGGGCGAACCAGAATGAAGAACCAAGCTCGAGTCAGTCCAGCGTGACAGGAATGTCAAGAAGGAACAGTCATATCTTTTGACTTTCAAAGGATATGAAGGTCATTCAGGACTTGTTGGAAAGCTCTTGAAGTCTATTTTCCAATGCTTCTAACCCTGACCAGTTTGAAGTTTTCCTCAAGGCGTCCGACCAGTTTTAGTGTTGACTGGTCAGAGAGTCCACAGTCTGCCTGAAGTCCAAATCTTCGTATTAAACTGTATCAATCTACAAAGTTTCATAAAGCAAGGTGCACATGGTGTGAAAGCTTATCCAGTTAGCTTTCAAACGCATCCAGCCGCACGTCATTTGAAGTTTCCTAGAAGGAGTTATTGTCAAAACACTGAAGACTGTGCAGAGTCAAACAGCCACGCAGAATCAGCACCGGAGCCATTTCGAGGAGGTCCTTTCACACTAGCGACGAGTTTATTTTTGCTTCGTGTTTTCACCTATCCTAGAGGGTTGTTCCATCTATAAATACTCCCCTATGCCTCAGATGTAAAGAACTTTTGATAATTTGAGATAATCCCAGATATATTGCAGCCGAGCTGCCGAGTGCTTACTCAACCCTTGTTCTTCCTGGTTCTTCCTGGACTTGTGAGGAGATCTCTCTGAGATCCACTGATTCGTGCTCTATGGGTTCCAGTACGGCTGCCCCGTCTTGTGTGGATTAGCTCCGGTTGTGGTTCTGCGGTCGTTCGGAGATCGAGTCGAAGTCTTCGCGGTTTCGATGTCTCTCTCCCCGTCGCTTGGTCGCATCCAACCTTGGCAGGTATAAAGCTAGTTATCCGCTGTTCTACAGCAAGTTATCTCTGTGTTCATCAACCTACTATCGTGAAGATCGGGCCAACCTTGTACCGATATCCGATCGGTACTTATCATGTGGTAATTAGAGCTATCGTTGTCACGGTAGGTTTTGTTATCATCCACTTATATATCCATCCTTCGTTTACATTTGCTACTGTTTTTCAGACTGGGCATTTTAAAACCGGAAACCGAAAACCGAACCGAACCGAGCTGAACCGAACCGAAATCTCGGTTTTTTTGGTTTTCGGTTTCGGTTTCGGTTTTACTCTCTGCCAAGTTCGGTCATCGGGTTCGGCTTCGGTTCTGGGCTTCAGCCAAACCGATACACCGAGGAACCGAACTATGATGCGTGCACAGTACAGCGTCACAGCAGCAGGCTCTTAGCCAGCCCCGCTGCCCCAGACTACCCAGCCCAATAAGGCCCACGTACTTCGAGTCCTCAAGTAGTCAAGTCAAGTGCCTACGTACGTATACTAAACTAAGAAGCTCGAGCTCCTGGACCACAGACAGAGCCACGACCCACGCAGTTGCATCGCACAAACCACCCCTATCCCTATCTGGAGCTTCACAGGCGGCGGCGGCGGCGGAACGATGCGAGCGCGCGGTCGCAGTCTCGCAGACGCCGGAGGGGACGGAGCACGTCGGCGGCAGCAATTGCATCGGCACTTCGGCGGGAGGCGACAGACTGGCAACGACGGCAGTCGACCGCGGACCCGTGGTGGAGCGACGAGGCCGCGGATACCTACGAGGCAGCGGAGCAACCACCCCCGCAGGTCTTCCATTATTCGATTCTTCCCCTAGATTAACAAGTGCTGATGCTTGCTTTGCTTCTTGTCTGTTGCCTTGAGTTCCTTGATTTGAAGCAGACATCTCTCGTGTGTTTGTTCAGGACTTGGTTAAAACCGAAAAACCGAAGTAAAACACCGAAGCCGAACTCGTCGGTTTCTGATTTTCTGGACAACCGATCGGCTCTCAGTTTCTGCAAACCGAAATTTCTAACAACCGAATACACCGAAAAAAAGCCATAAAAAAATCATATAGTCATTTTGTGGTACTGTTTCTTTGTGTTCATTTCGTTCATCTGGTTGCTAGTCACCATCATCGTTGTCCTTCCGCCGTACTCTCATTTTATTTTTATCCGCACCCCTTATATGTTATCTTGTGTTTGCTGAAAAAAAAATCTGAAAAAAGGTGTGAAAGAAAGAGTAAAAGAAAAAAAAGAAAAAAGAGAAGAAGCGAATAGAAGTGGAAAGGGGTTGTGCTACGGTTTCTGAAAACCCAAGTGTTATATCTGTAAATTCAGTTTGTGGTGCACTGGATAGCAACATACATATCTTGTTTTGAACGATATGTATCACCTTGTTACAGTACCATAGCCCTCCTTGTTAGCCACCTATAGCTCCACCAAAACCTAAACCGGGACAATCGATTCGTAATCCTTACGACCTCTCAACCACCTCCGTTGAGGCTGCCACACCAGCACCATTACAGTCCTTGAGATCAGAAAAGAACTTGGGTAAGTAAGAGGTGAGATTATGTGTGTCCATAAATTTTCTATTCCACTTCTCTTGCTGCCCCTAACATGGCAGGATCAGATTCAAGTGTCCATGGTGGGAACCATGGAGATAGGGAGCCCCCTGTCTCACGGGCCGAACTACGTCATGTGGCTGATTCACTTGTGGAGGCAATGGAGAGGATGCTTGATGCGCGTCTTCCCATGGCGGGAGGCCGAGGACCACCTCACCCTCATGAAGACCATCATCGAGAGGAATCTGGAGATGAGAATTCTGGTTTCGGCCATGGATTCAATCATTTCAGGAATGGCCGTGGAGGATATGGTGGTGGTCGCCGTGTTGATTTTGATGATCACCGTGGTGGCCGTCGTGTACATGGGCATCGTGCACACAGGCGTCATGTACGATTTGAAGATGAAGAGTTTGACGACCATGATGAAGAGGAAGGGCCATATGGTGATGAAAATCCCTTCGGTCATGGCGGGAAATTTGAGCAGCGTCGGTATCATCACCGGCATGCTGATTTTGAAGATAGGGGATATCGCCGTGGTCGTCGGCAGCATGAAGAACCAGACAATATTGCTCGTGTCAAGTTAAGTATTCCAAAATTCACCGGCAAGGAGAATGCAGATGAGTTCCTTGAATGGGCTGAGCAGTGTGATTAAATTTTTAGAATTCATAATCTTTCAGATCAGCGCCGTGTGAACCTTGCTTCAGTTGAATTCTCCGGTTATGCTCTCACTTGGTGGAATCAAATTCAGGAGAATCAACTTGAGTTGGGATTTGGGTATATTAACACCTGGGAAGAGATGAAGCAAGTAATGAAGAGATGATTTGTACCTTCGAGCTATCAGCGAGATCTCAGAAACCGATTGCAAAAGTTGAAGCAAGGGAAGAGATCGGTTGATGAATATTTCAAGGAAATGGAGTTGCTGTTAGTGCGGACTGGAACCAGAGAAGATCCAGAGTCTAAGATGGCAAGATTCCTAGAAGGTCTCAATGAAGAAATCTCTGGTTATGTGGAGATGTTTCCATATCGTAACTTGCAAGACCTCGTTGATCAAGCTATGCGTACAGAGAAGAAAATTCAGCAGGAGTCACGAGGGAAATCTTTTGGCAATCATACCATTGCTGCTCCATGGCGCAAACAGCAGTCCAATGCCTCTTATGGTGGGGGGCGATCTCAAGGAGCTGCAACTAGGTCTTCTCCATCAATTGCTAATTCAAAGATGGCGGTTTCCACAGCATCATCACCAGCAAATCAGCAGCGGTCTGCTGTAAATTCAGTAGCCCCAACCATTGCTTCTGGTGCCACTTCTTCCACTCGAAGCAGAGAAATTGAATGCCATAAGTGTCATGGCCGTGGGCACGTTGCTGCCCAATGTCCAAGTAGAAGGACCATGTTGTTGAATGAGAAAGGAGAATGAAAATCTGAAAGTGATCCCGAAGATGATGGACCGACATTCAATGAGGAAGTTCAAGAGGAAGAGAATGAGATTCAGCCTGATGAAGGAGAACACAACTGTTTTATTTCTCTTCGCGTGCTGAGTGTCACTGCTGAAAAGGAAGAGAATGGGCAACGACATAATCTTTTTCATACCAGAGGCATGATCAAGGATAAGTTATGTCGAATTATTATTGATAATGGAAGTTGCAATAATATTGCTAGCCAAGAATTAGTGGACAGATTGGGATTGAAGCCGCGGCGTCACCCTAAGCCATACAAGATGCAGTGGCTTAATGATTGTGGAACGTTGCGTGTAAGTCATATCGTGACTGTGCCTTTCTCTGTTGGTAAATATAATGATCATGTGGAGTGTGACGTGGTGCCTATGCAAGCGTGCCAGCTGCTGCTAGGTAGACTATGGTTATATGATCGTGATGTTCAGATTTTTGGAAGAACCAACAAGCTGTCTTTTGTGTACAAAGGAGAGCGAATTTCTTTGCTTCCTTTGACACCGGAGGAAATTTTAAAAGATGATCTCAAGAAGAAACAGCGAGAGAGCGAGAACCACTTAAGAGTGATCCACAAAAATGGTGAGGGTGAGTTTCCACAGCTAAATAAAACCCCACAGCTGCAAAGAACCCAGAAACCGGGGAAAGAAGGGTTAGTTATGATGGCTAGGAAAGGGGATCTAAAGGAGTTGAGTAAACCTAATGCCATGTTCTTTGTACTCTTGTACAAGGACACTCTTTTTGCTACTAACACCTTACCCTCTACCCTGCCAAGTGTTGTTTTTGATGTGTTACAGGATTTTGAGGATGTGTTTCCAGACGAGGTGCCACCAGGGCTGCCACCCAAGAGAGGGATCGAGCATCAAATCGATTTGGTTCCTGGTGCTTCACTCCCAAATCACGCTGCCTACCGTACCAACCCGGAGGAAACCAAGGAAATCCAGCGACAAGTGGAGGACTTGATCAAAAAAGGTATGTGCAAGAAAGCCTTTCACCTTGTGCTGTTCCAGTCCTTTTAGTTCCTAAGAAAGATGGATCTTGACGAATGTGTGTGGACTGCCGAGCAATTAACAACATCACTGTGAGGTATAGGCATCCCATTCCAAGATTAGATGATATGCTTGATGAACTTAGTGGTGCTATAATTTTCACTAAAATTGATTTAAGGAATGGTTATCACCAAATTCGTATGAAAGAAGGAGATGAATGGAAAACAGCCTTCAAGACCAAATTTGGGCTGTATGAATGGTTGGTGATGCCCTTCGGTTTGACAAATGCACCTAGCACATTTATGAGATTGATGAACCATGTGCTTAGAGCCTTTATTGGAAAATTTGTTGTTGTTTATTTTGATGACATCTTAATTTACAGCAAGTCTCTTGACGATCATGTAGAACATATCCAATGCGTGCTTGCTGTCCTACGTGAACAAAAATTGTATGCTAACCTTGAGAAGTGCACCTTTTGCACCGACAAGGTAGTTTTTCTTGGATTTGTTGTTTCAGGACAAGGTGTGGAGGTAGATGAAGAAAAGATCAAGGCCGTACGAGAATGGACACCTTCACAGAACGTGAGTCAAGTGAGGAGCTTCCTTGGGCTTGCTGGTTTCTACCGACGGTTTGTGAAAGATTTTAGCACTATTGCTGCCCCTATGAACGAGCTTACTAAGAAAGAAGTGTCTTTCAAGTGGGAAGACGCACATTAAAAGGCATTTGATGAGTTAAAGCAGAAGCTAACAACAGCTCCAGTCCTTGCACTTCCAGATTTCGGTAAGACATTTGAGATTGAATGTGATGCAAGCGGAGTTGGGATTGGAGGTGTGCTCATGCAAGAACAAAGGCCAATTACGTACTTCAGTGAAAAGCTAAGTGGTCCAACTCTTAATTATTCAGTTTATGATAAAGAACTATATGCTCTTGTTCGGAGTTTGGAAACTTAGCAACACTATCTTTTCCCTAAAGAATTTATGATACACTCTGACCATGAATCTTTGAAACATCTTAAAGGTCAACTAAAACTGAACCGAAGACATGCAAAATGGTGTGAATTCATTGAATCTTTTCCTTATGTGGTTAAATACAAGAAAGGAAAGGAAAATGTTGTAGCTGATGCTTTGTCCCGACGCCATGCTTTGCTTACACAACTTGATGCTAAAATTCTTGGATTAGAAAGTATAAAGAAATTATACGCTACTGATTCATACTTTGCTGAACCATATACAAAGTGTTGTGATGGCAAAGGATGGGAAAAATATCATGTGCATGATGGATTCTTATTTCGAGCTAACAAACTGTGCATTCCAGATTGCTCTGTTCGAATTTTACTTGTGCACGAAGCTCATGCAGGTGGGCTTATGGGCCATTTTGGAGCCAAGAAGACAGAGCAAGTGTTGGGCGACCACTTCTTTTGGCCAAAGATGAGAAGAGATGTAGAGAGACATGTTCTTCGCTGCGAGTCATGCCACAAAGCTAAGTCTCGTTTGAACCCTCATGGACTTTATACTCCTCTTCCTATTCCTAGTGCTCCCTGGGAAGACATATCTATGGATTTTATTCTTGGGTTACCACGCACTAAGCGGGGAAAGGATTCAATTTTTATTGTGGTCGATCGATTTAGCAAAATGGCGCATTTTATTCCATGCCACAAGAGTGACGATGCTTCACATATTGCTGATTTATTTTTCAAAGAAGTTGTGCGCTTGCATGGGGTGCCACGTACTATTGTTTCTGATTGAGATACAAAATTTTTGAGCTATTTCTGAAAAACTTTATGGGGAAAACTCGGGACACGATTGTTGTTTTCCACGACATGTCATCCGCAAACGGATGGACAAACTGAAGTTGTGAATCGAACACTATCAACATTACTGCGAGCTGTTCTCAAAAAGAATTTAAAACTTTAGGAAGAAAGTTTGCCACACGTTGAGTTTGCATACAATAGGGCAGTACATTCGACTACTAAATTTTACCCATTTGAAATCGTATATGGGTTCACACCCACTGCTCCCATAGATCTTTTGCCTTTACCTGTGCAGGAACGGATGAACTTCGATGCAAGCAAGCGAGCTGAATTTGTCAAAGAGTCTTCATGACCGAGCTCGAACCAACATTGAGAAGATGACCAAGATATATGAGAAGCGTGCCAACAAGGGTCGAAAAAAGATGTTATTTGAAGCAGGAGACCTCGTTTGGGTGCAT